>CM028131.1:990637500-993088125 GCA_016271365.2 Neoceratodus forsteri
CATTTTACTTGCAGCAATCTTACCAGGGAGAGAAAGGTGAAGTTTGGCCCATCTACTTATATCAACAGATAAATCTTCCAACACCCCTTGGATATTCTTGTAACACATATCATGAAGGTTGGAAGAGATGTACATCCCCAGATACCGAATGCCATTAGGCACGCACTTTAACTTTTGTAGCCGCATAAGGGCCCAGTTAGGGTCTGCCTGGCACAGTGGTAATATTTAGGTCCTAGACCAATTGACCCGTAGGCCTGAAATGGCCCTGAAGGACCAAGCACATCCCAGGCTGCAGGTAAGGATAGCCATTGACAGCAACGGTTATCGGTATAGGTGTGAAGATTACTGAGCTCATTCATTATCAAATCAATGTTTATTCAACGCCAAAGCATAGCCACCATGTTTCGGGCGTCGAATAAACATTGATTTTTTAATGTAGATGAAGCTCAGTGGTCTTTTCACACCTATACTGGGTAGCCGTGCTTTTGCAGTACAGTGTCGGTCGAAGTTCGAAAAAGGTTCCGGTGTGCACCTCATGTAGCCGTCTTTTGCCTCAAGGATGTTTCAATGTTAGAACTAGTCAGAAGCAGGTCATCTGCGTATAGTAAGATAGGGAATGATTGAGTCCCTACCTGAATACCCGAGATCCCTGGATTTTGATGTAAAGCAGAGTTAAGGAGTTCCGCAGCAATCAGGAACAACAGGGGGCTTAACAGGCACCTGTCTCTGTCCTTGAAACAGGGGAAAAGATTCTGATAAAACCCCATTCACCAAGACCCTCGCCTCAGGGGAAGAATATAAGCTGCAAAGTCACCTCTGGAAAACTGGGCCCAATCCCTATCTCAGATAACACATGAAATAAGTATTCCCATTCTACAGAATCAAATGCCTTTTTGGCATCTATAGCAATCAGTGCAGCGGAATCTGGACCCGTGGTAGTGATGGACAAATTTCTATGAGTGTTGTCTATAGAAGAGGAGTGTGTAATAGGACCAACAGGAGGGTGCAGGGACCACAGAGGGTGCACACAAAGAGAAATATTAGCAGGACGATCCCGGAACCTGTTGATTTACTGTTTGTACGAAAACATACATTCAAGACTACAGATTACATTTGTATTCTCTGTTAAAAATGTAATGAAAAAGATAATTGCAGTCAATATAAAGGATTGGATTTAATTTTTTTTTTTTTTGTTAATTGTACCAGACCCTGCTCCCCTTTTCCACTTTGGTGCTTTTTATAAATACATAGTTGTTTGCAGTACATTTTCATAGCTCCTGCCCTGGGGTAATAGCTTAGTTCACAACTTGCAGACAGGCAGCAGCAGTTACTCTCAGTCCCCGAGTGATTTCTAGCAGAGGCTACCCACCCCTTCCCTGTCTAGGGGTTTTGTTGTTGTAAAAGTCTCGGAGAAAGCGGGGGGCACCAACACTTAGACTGAGCAATAAAACACTGGAGCAGCGTTTCAAACACAGTACCTTAGATTTGCACAAATGGGATTCCTCTGGTGACGACTTGATATCCGTCAAGATGTTGGCAGATGGATCTCAACGACTCCTGCACAACTCCTCTAATGGTTTCCCTGCACGCCAGTTGGCACTTGAATTCTCCCTCATGCTAAGCCCTACCCTCCGTTCAGCCTGGCAGCGCAAATTACTCCTCCCGATGCCAACAGGGCATCAAAACTAGTAATCCCCCCTCCCTTTAGCATGGGGGTTACATAACTGCATATCAAGTATCCACTCCACCTTAACAGCCCCCATTGTAAAATCCTGGATCCAGCACTGAGAGTGAGGAGTTGCACATGATTTTACTGTATAGGATAGAATATGTTGCTTGTACTGTTACTGTGTCTGATTGTATCAGCTGGTACTACTGCCTTCTGCTACTGTAGCTGAGATCTTGTTTCTGCCTACTGAAAACCAAATAAATTTGGTAAAAGAAGTACTGCAGGCCTTGGAATCATCAACCCAGCTAAAAAAGTTTCACCAGATGTATCTACAGTAGTGCAAAACTGCCTAACCAGAAAAAAATTGCAAAAGGCATTGCTAAAGTTTTAAATTATTACGGTTCAAAATGTATTTAATGCAAAACGATACGACCATAAGTTGGGTTTCTTCTTCTCAGAAGTTTTTATGTATGGCTTCGGAACCGGAACAACACTCTTCCAGTTCTGTGCTATAGAGGGCATGCATACATATTAAACGCAATAACTAGCTCAAATTAGTTATTGTATCAAGCCACACCAGAAAATAAAACGGATGGCTTACCCAGTTTTTGTCCCAGAAACGTCATGCTGTGATAAGCCTTCTCTGCAGCAGCCAGATGTGCCAGTGCTGCCAGCAGAGACGACCAGCTGGCACCGGCACTTTTGTTGTTCTCTTTCTCCTTCTCCACATAATCTTTTGCTCGGTCGTAAGACAAAATACCCAGCTGTGAGAAGTATGTCTCCAGAACCGCCTGCTCTTGTGGCACCGGTGAAGGAGACAACGGAGAAGTGTTACTCATCGCCGAGATGGGCACCCAAATGTTACTTTAGATGCATTTCACTAAGTCTCAGTCCGGGGAACACACACGACACAGACAGCCTGTCATTATCTTGTAGATCAGCGGGGGGCGAGAAGAGCATTGAGTTCTACATACAACTAGAGGGCGGACACGCGCTGTCAGCTGACGCCGACATCCGCCATATTGCCGGAGGAGGCGGTCTTCGCTACTCACATGCTGCCGTACAGAGGGATCGCAGCTACCGAACTCCGGAAGTAAAACTAGAATGCCAACGCCCCTCCTCCCCCCCCCCTCCTTTTTTTGAGACCAGTAAAGCGCGCCACCATGTTTTGGATGGCAAAAAGCGCTGCCTGTGGGGATTGTTGATGGAGTGCACGCGGTTTTTCACACTGTATATATAGCTGTCTTGCGCAAAAACAAACCGCGTGCAGCCTACATCTCTGCTCTCCTGGCCAAACGGGACCCGAGAGCACTCCCAGTACCGGATCAGTTGTTTGGCGCGATAAAAAAAAACAACTTTTTTACTTGCTTCTCTCTGCACTCTTTCTCATATCTCTCGGCATGAAAAATCATATCAAAGGGCCAGAATGTGTAGCACTATTTTATTTTAAAACAGTAATATGTCTGCAGATAGTGAGCCCTATATAGCTAGTGACAAGGAATTGTAATGCCCCAAAGTTAACTTGGGGCATTGGTGCCGGAACGGTTTGAAAAGTGGTAGGGCCAAGGATGTAAGGGGTAAATTCTCCCGTATTAAATACATTAACATGATTGCAAAACTGATGGGGCCACTTTCGAAAGTGGTAGGGCCATGGCCTTAGTTGCACCCCCACCCACTTCCGTTCTGGCACCTGTGACTTGGGGCATCCCAGAAAAAAAATAAATAAATTGGGGTTCACAGGTGCTCAGGGTACCTGCTGTAGGTGTAGGCAGCAGGGTACTATCATAAGGGGCCCCTAAAAATAAAAGATACACCTCCTTATAAAGAGAAACTAAAATAAAGCAGAACCATGCCCTGTGCACTTACAGCATGGTCAAAAGACAGATTTTAAATGCAATAGATGTCATAATTGCCTGGATGGAATGCAGTGCTGAGTGACTCATGTACAGCATTCCACTCCAGCCAATCTAGAACCCAGGCAGGTTCAAGTTTGAAAATAATTATTCTGTTAGTCAGTTGATCCTGGGCAGTGGTTGTGGAGACAGGACACAGAAGTCGGGACAGTTTAGGGCTTACCTTGCGTTGAAGCCGTCCCTCTGGGCTTGCTGTGGTCCTGTGCTGCCTCCCCTGCTTGAAGACTCCTTGTTCTGCAGTCCGCGGTGCCACCGGGGCACCAGAAATGTGACCGGCCGTTTGCAGCAGTTTGGGCTATTCAGACCCGTTGTTTTATTGTAGCCCCAGTATTATTTAAGTTTAAACTCAGTCCCACGCCGTGGCAGAGAAGCGCCAAATCGCCGAGTTCCTGTCGGACGCCTGAGGCCACCCTTGCCGTCTTCCCAGCTGCCTGAAACCGTCCCTCCCTCTGCCAGCACACCTCCCGCCTCCCGTTTGTCTCCTGTTGTCCCGAAGTGGTGTGGTGAGTCGGCGGCAACCCGCATAGTCGTGCTTTATCTGCCTTAAATCAAAAGGGACTGTAATTTCATTGTGGGAAAGCGCGGTAGGTATCTGGCCGAGCACACAAGGCATCGGGTCACTAGGACCCGCTATTTTAATATACAATTGGGAGGCGGGGTTAGCGACGCCCATAGGAGGGACCAAGAAGCGAGGCCAGTACAGCTGCCTCATGAATATTAATGTGGAGGCGGGATTTGGGCCGGGGATTTGTGACTAAATGACAGTAGCTCTCGGAGAGCTACACATTTAAAGGGGCCATGCAGTTTAAAAGGGCAATCAGGCCCAGTATTACGAGGGGCACAAGGCCCAATGTAAAGTGGGGCACCTGGCCCAATTTGGAGAGGGGCACCAGGCCCAATGGGAGGTGGGGCACCAGGCCCATTATAAAGTGGGGCACCAGGCCCAGTATAAAGTGGGGCACCAGGCCCAAGTAACGTGGGGCACCAGGCCCAGTATAAAGTGGGGCACCAGGCCCAAAGTAACGTGGGGCAATAGGCCCAGTATCACGAGGGGCACCAGGCCCAATAGGAAGTGGGGCATCAGGCCCAATTTAAAGTGGGGCACCAGGCCCAAGTTTTGGTAGGGCGTCAGGCCCGAGGTAAAAGTAGGGCATTAGGCCCGAGGTAAAGCTTGGTACTATATGGAGGCCCAGGCCTAGCAGAATAGGGCAAGCCAGCCTAGTGGTACTAAAGGGAGGCCCCGGCCTAGCGGAATAGGGCAAGCCAGCCTAGTGGTACTAAAGGGAGGCCCCAGCCTAACGGAATAGGGCAGGCCAGCCTAGTGGTACTAAAGGGAGGCCCTGGCCTAGCGGAATAGGGCAAGCCAGCCTAGTGGTACTATAGGGAGGCCCCGGCCTAGCGGAATAGGGCAAGCCAGCCTAGTGGTACTATAGGATTCTCTAGCTACCACGCCCAGAACAAGATCCTATTCCAGAAGACCTACATTTAGAAATGGGTTCATTTAAGAGTGTTTGATTTGCCTATACTGTGATACTACTGTAATTACTGTACTGCTTAACCTGAACTATTGCCCTAAGTACCTGAACTATTGCTCTAAGTACCTGAACTATTGTCCTAAGTACCTGAACTATTGCTCTAAGTACCTGAACTATTGCTCTAAGCACCTGGACATTGGCCCTCATCAGTAAAATTACTCCTGAAGTTATAATTTGCCTTCCTCTGGCAGATTATTGTTTCATTCCACAGTTCTTTGGGCATTATTCAGTTATATGGTTACTACTATATAAGACAGTCTCAATCTTCTACCACACTGCAGTCTCATAGTGTGGTCTGTAACCTCAGTACTCAGAATCAGTCTCTACTCAGAAGAAGACATCCTCTCAGCATTCTTCACTCCTGGGAGATCATCCATCAGCTCATCACGTCCGTCTGTGTCGTCCTGAATCGAGTCCGTCGCCAGTCATACAAGTCGTACCCACCGTTTCTTGTTTTTCACAGCTTGAAAGCACGTGGAACCAAGCATCACCCACAGCCGCAAGCAGTGTCGCTCCGCATGGTTCCCTGTTCCAGATGTCCCAAGTTGGTTGCCCTCTACAGTGTAGTATATGGTAACTTACCTTAGTAACATTGTAGAATGGTTTAGTCCACATCCCCCTGCAGTTTTGGGCCAATGGTATGTCTGGGGTGGAAACTGGGTTTTAGAAACTGCACGAGCAGATTGTAGTAGTGGTTCTGCTGAGGCCTGCTGATCTATCTAATGTATGTTTGTTGAATAAATCTCAGAGCTGTTAGAAGTTACTTATGGTGTCCAGTCATTTCTAAAACCAGCAATCCTGTAAGAAGCAACTAAAGTGAAATATTATATGGTGTCAGAAGTGAACTTGCAGTGCTGCAGTTGAAAGAAAGAAGAAAAGTTTGTGCTGCCAAGAAAAGAAACAAAAGACAGTATTTGTGAGTACCTAAAGTTTACTAAAAGACTGTATAACAAAGTATTTTTTGGCAGTATGGAGCAATTTAAGCCACCTCCACCACTGTTGTTGACTGGAAACCTTGCAGAAAACTGGAGAAGGTGGGCACAAAGATTAAGTCTGTACTTCACAGCCATGGGATTAGATGATAAATCAGAGGAAATGAAAATTGCAGTCCTACTGCACATGATCGGGGATGAGGTCCTCGAGGTGTACAATGCTCTCAATATAACGCATGCTGACCCACAAGCTAAAAAAGCAGCTGAGGTTATGGAAGCATTTAAGAATTATTGTGAACCAAGGAAAAACGCGGTGTTTGAGAGGCATCAGTTTTGGGTCCATCTGTTCAATGAGCACTCAGGTATAGACAAGTTTGTTATGGAGCTCAGGCAAAAAGCTCGGAATTGTGAGTTTAAAGAGACTGAGGACTTAATGATTCGAGATAAAATTGTCTTCAGCATTACCGACGACAGGCTCCGAGAAAAGCTATTGGAATCTCCTGACCTCACGATGGCCAAAGCAGTGAACATATGCAGAGCCAAAGAGGTAACAAGGGCACAGGCAAAAGCGATGTCACAAGGGACTGCTGATAAGTTCATCCATGCTGTAGAACATAAATTGAGGCAGGATGGTAAAACAGGCCAAAAACCAGACCGCCAGCTACCAACACGTGAGACACGTGCAAAAAAATAAAACACGTGTGGGAGGTGTGGCAAGGGACGTGCGCCAAAGGCTTGTCCAGCGTATGGACAAGAATGTCGTAAATGTGGTGGCCTCAACCATTATGCAAAAATGTGCGGGTCCAAAAAGTCCAACAAACCTCATGAGAAAATGACCAAAGGGGTAGAAGCACTAGTCGTGGGTGCTGTAAAAAGAAAACAAGAAACGGTGTGGACACAAGTACCAGATGAAGGGTGGTACACTACCTTGAAGATAATGGGACAGCCAGTTAAGTTCAAGTTGGACACTGGGGCTGAAGCCAATATACTTACTAAAGAAGTGATTGCGTGAGTTTCCATGCAAGGTACAAATCAAGCTGACCAGTACTATCCTAATGGCATATGGAGGAGCACAAATTAATCCGGAAGGGGAAGTGACGCTAAAGTGTAAGACACAAGACAGACAGGCCAATCTGCAGTTTTATGTCACTAATACATCGGGAGCTTCTCTACTGGGTCAACAGGCATGTGTCATCCTGGATCTGATTTGCAAAGTAAAGGTGTTTAAAACCAAGCCACCAAGCACAAAAGAGGAACTTCTTGCACAATATAAAAGTGTTTGAAGGCCTAGGAGAATTCCCAGGAGTTTACCACATATATACCAACCCAAATGTTACTCCTGTGATACATGGGTGCAGGAAAGTCCCATGTGCAATCATGGACAGACTAAAACAGACACTGGAACAGCTGGAGCAAATTGGGGTGATTAGCAAGGTAAGAAAACCTACAACATGGGTAAATAGCCTTGTAATTACTAAAAAGAAAAATGGTGAGATCAGGATGTGTTTGGACCCTAGAGACTTAAATAAAGCTATCAGAAGACATCATTTCTCCATCCCCACATTAGAGGATATTCAGAGTAAGCTTGCAGGTAAAAAGTTTTTTACAATTCTAGATGAAAAAGATGGGTACTGGCAGATCAAATTAGATGACGAATCTGCAGACCTATGTACATTCAACAGTCCATGAGGAAGGTACAAATTTCACAGACTTCCCTTTGGTATACGGTCTGCAAGTGAAGTATTCCAGCAGAGAAATGCTGAACACTTGGAGACATACCAGGTGTTTTGTAATAGCTGATGACATGCTTATAGCCACAGCTACCAAGGAAGAGCATGACAATATTCTGAGAAAAGTAATGGACAGAGCAGTGGAACTCAATGTAAAGTTCAATAGTGACAAAATACAGTATTTGGTGAGTGAGGTGAAATACATGGGGCACATCATAACCGAAAATGGGCTACGGCCTGATGAAGCCAAAGTAGAAGCAATAGCCAAGATGCCCTCCCCGAAGATAAAAGCACTACAGAGACTGTTAGGAATGACTCGATACTTGGCGCAGTACATTCCGAATGAAGCAAACTTCACTGCACCACTAAGGCAGCTACTCAAAAAGATGTCATGTGCAGTGGCAGCCAGCACAGGAAGAAGCCTTACAAAAGCTGAAAGAGACTATTTCTTGTGCACCAGTATTAAAATTCTTTGATCCAAAAGAGGACAGTGAAATCCAAGCAGATGCATCTAAGGACGGACTGCTTGTCTACTACAAAGAAACAGACCAATAGCTTATGCATCTAGGTCATTGTCCAGTGCTGAAAGAAACTATGCACAGATAGAAAAAGAGTTGCTAGCAATTGTGTTCTCTCTACAGAAATTTCATCAGTATGTTTATGGAAGGTCAGTGAAAGTACAATCAGATCACAAGCCACTACAGTCCATACTGAACAAACCAATTGGAAAGGCTCCAGCAAGATTGCAGCGGATGTTGTTACAGATACAGAAATGTGACATAGAGGTAATGTATACTCCAGGAAAATATATTCTGATTGCAGATGCTCTCTCCAGGGCAGTACCAAGAAAACCAGCAGAGAGACATTGATCTAAGTAGTGAAAAGGTCATATACTCAATCCAAGCAGCACTGCCAGACAGCATGTTAGAGGCTAAAACAGGCCACACAGAAGGACAGTGATTTACAGTTGCTTAAAGAAATGCACCTCAAAGGATGGCCTAACAGGAAAAAACAAGTCAGCATCAAACTTCAGCACTATTGGCCTGTGAGACACAATGTATACATAGAAAATGAACTCATAATGGTGGGTAAAAGAATCATCATACCCAAAGAGCTGAGAACAGATATGCTACAAAGACTTCACACAGCGCATCAAGGAATACAGAGGTCGAAGGCACAAGCCAGAGCTGTGATGTATTGGCGTAAGCATGAATCGAGAAGTAGAAATGATGGTTGAAGCATGTGGACCTTGTCAGAAACTCTTACCCAGCAACCATAAAGAGCCAATGTGTCCACATGAAATACCTGACATGCCATGGTTAAAGCTTGGAGCAGACATTTTTGACTTTAGGGGACACTCCTACTTAATAGTAGTGGACTATTTTTCAAAATACCCTGAGGTTCTCAGAATGCCTGACAAGACAGCAGCTACAGTTATTGCAAAATTGAAGCTGTATTTGTAAGACATGGAATTCCAAAAGAACTGGTAGCAGATCATGTACCATTTGCAAGTCATGAAATGAAGCAATTTGCAAAGTTGTGGGAATTCAAAATAACTAATTCCAGCCCAGGATACCCACAATCTAATGGTTTAGCTGAAAGAATGATCCAGACAGTAAAAAGAATCTTCCTGAAGTCTATGCAAGGTCAGACCAATCCACATCTTGCATTGCTCAGTCTTAGAAATACACCAGTCACAGGACTGAACTTTACACCTTCTCAATTGTTAATGGGCAGAATGTTGAGGACTTACCTTAGTAACAGTGTAGAATGGTTTAGTCCACATCCCCCTGCAGTTTTGGGCCAATGGTATGTCTGGGGTAGAAACTGGGTTTTAGAAACTGCACGAGCAGATTGTAGTAGTGGTTCTGCTGAGGCCTGCTGATCTAGCTAATGTATGTTTGTTGAATAAATCTCAGAGCTGTTAGAAGTTACTTGTGGTGTCCAGTCATTCCTAAAACCAGCAATCCTGTAAGAAGCAACTAAAGTGAAATATTATATATACAGAAGAGTGAGCTTATCCTGGAGAACCTAGTCTCGCCCCTCCTGGTCGTTCTCCAAAGTCGAGTCTGTCAAGCCCAGTTCAGGACGTGATCCGCGTTTCTTTGTTTTGTGTTAGTTCTGATCCTAGATTGTAGAGTCAACCATCATCTCTTCAGATTCTTATGGTTTCTGGTCCTGTCAGAGTTCCTTCTGAGTTTAGCTGGCCCTTGGAGTGCTGCAGCATTAGTCAGGTCATGGTAGTCCTCCATTGGATTCATCGCCATGCAGATCTTGATCTATCTTCATCCTTGGCAACCCTGGAAGTGGGTTTTGGCTGAGGAACCCTTTGTTTTCAGTGTGTTATTTCAGGAACCAGTTGCTCTGGTTCTACATTCCGGCAGCCTTGGATAGAGTGGGCTTTTGCTGAAGAAATATATAGTCTGTGTACCAAACCTTTCATCACCCAGTGGCCTTATCTAGGTCCTTGCTGGGAATTGGGATTAGGGTTTTACAGTTCTGTTTTACTTCCCTTGTAGCTACCAACGAAGAACGACAGTGTACATGAGAGACACCGGATCTCTGGACTCTTGTAATATCTGGACTCTTATGGAAATGTGTGATGCTAATTACCCTAGTACAGTTCTGAGTAGTTTATGTTACCTGATCCTCATTTAGAGTATAGAAGTATAGAATAGTGTCAGAATAAGAGTGGCAGTAGGCCTAAAGTTTATTCTTGTGGTAATAACCTTAGTAGTGGTAGATAAAAGTATTTCTCTGTTTATTGCCCTATTGTTCTCGGGCAATCCCTCCTCCCTCTTGTGACTGTGTCTCTCTACCCTTGGTACAAAATAAACGCCCTGCGGGCATCGAAGCAGTAAGCTGACTCCTGCCTCTCCTTGTCTGGGTAACAGTTATCCTATCCACATAATTCAGACGTTGGTGCCTCACTCATCTCTTTTCACCACCTTTAGAGTAGAGCACTCCTAACAGAGCACCTTCTCTAGACCATCATATAAGCGAAAATGTTTGGCGTAGTCGGCAGGATTGAGATAATTATTTATCCGAGGAGTCCAAAGTTGGAGTGGCTTAATAAGAAGCACAGATGGAGCCAGGGTGTAGTAGTGGATTGTCTGGGGGAGATAGAGAGTCGGCTGGAGGAGACCGAGATGGACCTAGAGGGAATATCCCACCATCTCCACTAACCATGCCGTATTACTTGGGGCGCCATGGCTTCCACAGTTTCGGAGAGAAGATGGGGACAGAACCAGCAACCTGAAATTCCATTCAAAAATGCAGGCAATGTTTCGGCTGTATCAGATCCCCGAGCAACAGAAGGTTGAAATTTTAATCTGGCAACTAAAGGGAGCTGCCCACCGAGAAGACCAATCATGGCCGAGTGGAGCAAAAGCCACAGCGGACCAGATACTCCAGAGGCTACAGCAGATCTTCAATGCTAGGACCGTGTCTGACATCAAAATGAAGTTCTTTTCGTGCACCCAGAAGCCTCAAGAGACCCTGAGGGAGTTTGCACTGAGTTTGCAAGAGCTGTTACGAGCGATAGAGAGAGTAAACGCAGCAGAGGTCCGAGATGCAGATCGAGTACTAGTCGAAAAATTTGTTGAAGGAGTGCAAAGTGAGGACTACGCATGCTGCATTTACAAAAACCTGAAGTCGACTTTCTGGATTTTAAGGAGAAAGCCATTCGAATATTTGGTTCAGGACATTCCAGAGAGGAGGCTCTGGCATACCCCCAAACGGCAACCTCTATGGGAACTAGAATCGCCAACCAGTTGGTGTACAGAACCTTGGACCCGTCCTTCGTATATGCATTCCCAGGATCATTCAAATTGTGTACCAGTGATAGCTCCGGAAATACCAGATTTCCTGGAAAGAGAACGTATTGTTCAAGAACCTGTTGATTTCCAACCCCGCAGATCTCAAAGATCGAACGCAGGTACCCCTCCTAGAAGGTATATCACAGAAGCTTCTCAACTCGTACCTTGGTGCAACAGGTAGATCTAATCCAAGTAATTTCCCAGACACAGTCACGTAAGGGTAATACTTCAAAAATTTACAGTATAGTACAGTAGATGTTTTAAGAATATTTTAGAGATTTTAAGAGTGTTTTATTAACGTAAGACTTCATAGAGTGTTAAGTAAGATTTTAGAGGTGGTTAAGACAAATAGATTTTATAAAAGTGTTAAGGGAATACATGGGGACATGTATTTTTAGGCGGGCCCGAATCTGTAATGCCCCAAAGTTGGGGTATCCCAGAAAAAAATAAAATAAATAAATAAATTAGGGGTTCACAGGTGCTCAGGGTACCTGCTGTAGGTGTAGGCAGCAGGGTACTATCATAAGGGGCCCCTTAAAATAAAAGATACACTTCCTTATAAAGAGAAACTGTAAAATAAAGCAGAAACGTGCCCTGTGCACTTACAGCATGGTCAAAAGACAGATTTTAAAAGCAATATATGTCACAATGGCCTGGATGGAATGCTGTGCTGAGTGGCTCATGCACAGCATTCCACTCAACAATCTAGAACAGGCAAGTTCAAGTTTAAAAATAATTCTTCTGTTAGTCAGTTGATCCTGGGCAGTGGTTGAGGAGACAGGACACAGAAGTCAGGGGACAGTTTAGGGCTTACCTTGCATTGAAGCCGTCCCTCTGGGCTTGCTGTGGTCCTGTGCTGCTTCCCCTGCTTGAAGACTCCTTGTTCTGCAGTCCGCGGTGCCATCAGGGCACCAGAAGGAAGCGACCGGCCATTTGCCGCGGTTTGGGCTTTTTAGCCCCGTTGTTTTATTGTTTTAGCCCCCGAGTATTATTAAGATTAACTTGGTCCCAACGCTGGCGGCAGAGAAGAGTCGCATCGCCGAGTTCCTGTCGCCATCTGAGGCCCCCTTGCCGCCCTCCCAGCTGCTTAAAACCATCCTCCTCTGCCAGCACACCTCCGCCTCCCGTTTGTCTCCTGTTGTCCCGGTGGTGCGGTGAGTCGGCCAGCTACGCGATTCTTGCTGTCTGCCTTAAATCAAAAAGGGGACTGTAATTTCATTGTGGGAAAGCGCAGTAGGCGCATACGAGGTGGCCGAGTGCCTCAAGGGCATTGGGTCGCTAGGACCCGCTATTTTATATGCAGTAGGGAGGCGGGGTTAGCGACGCCCATAGGAGGGACCAAACGCGAGGACAGTATAGCGGCCTCATGAATATTAATGTGGAGGCGGGATTTGGGGCAGGGATTTGTGACTAAATGACAGTAACTCTCAGAGAGCTACACATTTAAAGGGGCCACGCAGTTTAAAAGGGCAATCAGGCCCAGTATTACGAGGGGCACCAGGCCCAGTGTAAAGTGGGGCACCAGGCCCAATTTGGAGAGGGGCACCAGGCCCAATTGGAGGTGGGGCACCAGGCCCATTATAAAGTGGGGCACCAGGCCCAAGTTTTGGTAGGGCGTCAGGCCCGAGGTAAAAGTAGGGCATTAGGCCCGAGGTAAAGCTTGGTACTATAGGGAGGCCCCGGCCTAGCGGAATAGGGCAAGCCAGCCTAGCGGTACTAAAGGGAGGCCCGGCCCAGCGGAATAAGGCAAGCCAGCCTAGTGGTACTAAAGGGAGGCCCCGGCTTAGCGGGAATAGGACAAGCCAGCCTAGTGGTATATAGGAGGCCCCGGCCTAGCGGAATAGGGCAAGCCAGCCTAGTGGTACTAAAGGGAGAGGCCCCAGCCTAGCCGGAATAGGAACCAGCCTTGTGGTACTATAGGGAGGCCCCGGCCCTAGCGGAATAGGGCAAGCCAGCCTAGTGGTACTATAGGATTCCTTAGCCACAACGTCCAGAACAGGATCCTATTCCAGAAGACCCTACATTTAGAAACAGGGGTTCATTTACGAGTGTTCGATTTTCCTATACTGTGAAACTACTGTAATTACTGTACTGCTTAACCTGAACTATTGCCCTAAGTACCTGAACTATTGTCCTAAGTACATGAACTATTGTCCTAAGTACCTGAACTATTCCCCTAAGTACCTGAACTACTGCCCTAAGTACCTGAACTATTGTCCTAAGTACCTGAACTATTGCTCTAAGCACCTGGACATTGGCCCTTATCAGTAAGAATTATTTCTGAAGTTATAATTTGCCTTCCTCTGGCAGATTATTGTATCATTCCACAGTTCTTTGGGCATTATTCAGTTATATGGTTACTACTATATGAAGACAGTCTCAATCTTCTACCACACTGCAGTCTCATAGTGTGGTCTGTAACACCACGTACTCAGAATTAGTCTCTACTCAGAAGACGTCCTCTCAGCATTCTTCACTCCTGGGAGATCATCCATCAGCTCATCACATCCGTCTGTGTCGTCCACCGAAGTCGAGTCCATCACCAGTCGTACAAGTCGTACCCAGCGTTTTTTGTTTTCACAGCTTGAAGAAATGCGTCCACGAAATGCATCACGACAGCCGTACAGTGTTGTTCCGTATGGTTCCTGTTCCAGATGTCCCGGGTTGGTTGCTCCTACAGAAGCGTGAGCTCATCCTGAGAACCTAGTCTGCACCCTCCTGGTCGTCGCCGAAAGTCGAGTCCGTCAAGCCCAGTTCGGACGCATCCGCCTGCTCTTTGTTTTGTGTTAGTTCCTGATCCTAGGATTGCAGAGTCAACCATCATTTCTTCAGATTCTTATGGTTCCTGGTCCTGTCAGAGTTCCTTCCGAGTTTAACTGGCCCTTGGAGTGCCAGTATCAGTCAGGTCATGGTAGTCCTCCATTGGATTCATGCATCACGCAGATCTTGATCTATCTTCGTCCTAGCAACCGAAGTAGGTTTGGCGAGGAGCCCTTTGTTTCAGTGAGTCATTTCAGGAACCAGTTGCTCTGGTTCTACATTCCGCAGCCTTGGAGAGTGGGCTTTCAAGAAATATATGGTCTGTTTACTAAACCTCTCATCACCCCAGTGGCCTTATCTAGGTCCTTGCTGGGAATTGGGATTAGGGTTTTACAGTTCTGTTTTACTTCCCTTGTAGCTACCAACGAAGAACGATGGTGTACACAAAGATGCCGGATCTCTGGACTCTTGTAATATCTGGACTCTTATGGAAATGTGTGATGCTAATTACCCTAATACAGTTCTGAGTAGTTTATGTTACCTGATCCTCATTTAGAGTATAGAAGTATAGAATAGTGTCAGAATAAGAGTGGCAGTAGGCCTAAAGTTTATTCTTGTGGTAATAACCTTAGTAGTGGTAGATAAAAGTATTTCTCTGTTTATTGCCCTATTGTTCTCAGGCAACCCCCCCTCCTTTTTGTGACTGTGTCTCTCTACCCTTGGTACAAAATAAACGCCCTGTGGGCATCGAAGCACTAAGTTGACTCCTGCGTCTCCTTGTCTGGGTAACAGTTATCATATCCACATAATTCGGACCTTGGTGCCTTGCTCATCTCTTTTCACCACCTTTAGAGTAGAGCACTCAAGTTTCAAGTTTTAAGTTCAAGTTTATTGCAGGAAAACTCCATTGAGCAAGCTCATTCACAAGGAGGTCCTGTGACATAAACACTTAAAATACAAACACAGATAGGTAATAACAGTATATACATGAAATGCACGTTACATGATACAGGCTGGATATACATACAAGGGTACCACATAGGGTGACCGCAGGTGGTAAACATTGATATGAGACAGGTAAGCGACTTGAGCACCTTCTCTAGACCATCACAGAATGTTTCTTTCAACTTAGTTAATTGATTTAATAGTTTGTGTGTCCAGAATGACCCACCCGGCCTCTCACGGGGGGGGGGGTGCACATGGACGCTGGAAAGAACGAGGGTGGGATGCCAATATACTGGATGATTAAGGATACCTCATGCTAAATCAAAATTATAGCATTACGGCAGTGATGGCTTTTTCCACGCCATGCACACGCCTCACAGAAAAATAGCATACAGTGACACGCTGCACGCCCAACCATGGCATGCTACCGAAAGTCTATTGCAAATGATAACAGTACCTTGAGCATGTATGTAAAATGTGACCTTTTCAACCTGCACATTATTTGCACCACATCTGGCTTAACTAAGTTTACAAATTCTTTGAACTAGAAAGACCGTTTCCACGTTGTACCACTGCACTGTTTTATTTTTGTGTATTTTCTGTACACACCCCTTATGCATCTAAGTTTCAGCATTTGAACAATATTTTTACGCAGCACTGTGTTTCCGTTATATTTGTAATCTTACTACAGCTTAACGCTGGTTTTCTGACTGTACCGCACATTCTCAGCATTGCCCTCTGCCTCAGCTCCTTTTGCCTCCTGATCTGGCACACAATTTAGAATATACAATATACTATTTATTTGTTCTTTCTTCTGTGGGGGCGCTGTGCCCCCGACGCCCCCTGGGTTCTATTTAGTAATTTGCACAGTTGCATTTATTATTATTACTAATTCTTGTTCTTTCTTCTGTGGGGGGCGCTCACACCCTCCCCGGTTCTATTTGGTAATTTGCACAGCTGCATTTCTTATTATGAGTATTAGTTGTTTTATTCTTTAGAGGGCGTGTACTGGTAGCGGCAGTGGGCAGAGCAACAGCCTGCAGCTACGGTGAAACTGCCGTAATTATCCTTGAACGCAAGAGGTCCTTAATCATCCAGTATCCCGGCTGCCCAGGTCTTGATTTTGGTGGGTGGGGTTTTCAGGGCAGCCTCCTCCTCCGTGACCAGTCCGATAGTTCCCTCCCACCTGCTTCTTTGAGTGAACCCCTCTCACCCCTTTGTTTCCCATTTGGTGTAAAAATATATACGAATAAGAAATCTCCTACGATTCCCCAGCTTGGATCTCAAGAGATCTCCTCTTAGCCCAGCCTGCCCCTTTCTGCTCCAGCTTGCAGTGGCCGGCTGGCCCGATTTCCTTCTGCCCGCCTCTGCTTGCAGGGAGTGGAGCCCCCGCAGTCCTTTCTCTGAGGCCCTCCTGTTCCCTGCCGTTGGTCTGCACTCCTCCGTGGTTTTCTTGATTGTTCTCCAACATGGCTACATTAAAAAAAAATCCCTTCGGAGGTCCCCGGGTTGACTAGTTCGTGCTGGCGTGTTCATTTTAATTCCTGATGTGGTTCTCTGTCGATCCCTGTTCCTCTCATTTGGCGGCTGCCTCTGCAGCTTGTCCATTCCCTTGTAGTTTCTGCACTACCGCCATCTTGGGCTTCAGCGTGGGCTTTGCTGGTGCCCCCCCCCAGCGGTTCCTCCTTGGGGTGCCTGTACTAGTCGGGCAATAATATAAGTTAAGGGCACATTTGGACCTTTTCCCGTAATTGGGTACAGGTCCCTGTTAGTCCTGGTCCCTCCCTAGTTTTCTCCTTACTTCTTTAGTTTGTTCTCACTACACCGCCTTCCTTAAACAACTTGTACTAAATATTTTTTTGGTTTTCACCCAGGACTGTTTACCCATGCACCCTGTAGGACCTGGTCTGCCATTTCTGTATTTTTATGTTATTGCCTGCATTGTGTATTTGTTGTAACCATGCACCCAGGACCTCCTTGTGAATGAGCTTGCTTAAGGAAGCTTTCCTGCAATAAACTTGAACTTGGTCATCTCCCCCCCCCCGCTCTCCATACCTCGTGCGGATGTGCTTAGCACTGGGATTTTTCCGAGTACTTCCTGTTCTCACCGGTTTGTTAGGGGTATTTCTGGGTGGTCAGACTATCAGAGCATTCATTAGTTGATGGAGACATTCCTTTCAGTAGCTATTGGGTGTCCACTGTGGGAAAAATTTTGTTAAAGGAAAAGCCCTCTCTTGGTGCCCTTTGCTATATTTCAAGGCTGGTGCTGTAATTTTTCTTTTTAGTGCCGAGAGAGGTTTAGAGGTATGCTGCCCCCGGTTTTCCAACCACTTCCGGCCACCAGCGTTTAGACTCATCCCTGGCCTCTCAAGCATGCGAGGGAGGTCTGTGGAGCTGCTATTAGTTTAGCATTGTTGCTTCCACGCTTTGGCCTCTGTAGGTGGTATAATTGGTTATTTAGTAGCCCAGCTTAGTGTGTGCCAGCCCAGGCTTATTTTTTTTAGAATCTCCAGTTGCTTCGTAGAGTGGAAGACAGGTTCTGGCTTGGTGCGCATCCTTAGCAGGGGTTAAGTTTTCATCTGCGCCCCCCCCCCATTTAAATCTAATTAATCCCCTCTTGAGGTGTTTTCCATTAGGGTTAAGAGCCCCCCTTTTGTCTTTTTTGTCCTTAGCCCGAATCTGGGGGGGGTGTTACTGGCTTTCCGGATTTGGGGGGGCATACAAGTCGCTGTTGTCTGCCATTGCTTTGCCCTAGTATTGTTAGGGAGGTAGTTTTGTGTGGGTTATGGCATCTCCAGGGGAACAGTGGGTACAGGGTGGGCAGGCGCCCCCTGCATCTCTTGTACCTCGGTCGTGACAACATGATCAGGCTTTTCTGGAGGCCTTCCAACGTTTGAAGGAATTGGGGGGACCGGACTGGATGCTTGCAGTGTCCAGCCTGGAACCTGGGTTGCAGGTGGTCCTCTCTGAGGCCAGGGGCTCAGTCCCAGGGTTTCTTCTCTGGGAACAGAGTAGGGCACAACCAGGGTGGGAAAGCAGAGTGGTAGTGATGTAGGAGAAGGCAGGGGAGGCGTGGGTTTCAGAGGCAGTGGTTTCAGGGGTGTCCCTCCCAGGAGCCGTCAGCCTTCCATTCGCTTACTGGAATCAGTAGCACAGAACACCAGAGGTAGGAAAAGGGGGTCAAAGCGGGCCGACTTAGCGAAGGTCACAGACCCTGGCAGAGGAGGAAGCAGACCAGAACCAGAGGATGGCAGGACAGAAGATTATGAGGAATGACCCACGATCGGATTGGGAGGAGCCAGCCTCGTCAAGTAAGTGTGAAAGAGAATGTGATGTGTAGGGGGAGGAGAGCAGTAGGTTGGCGACAGTTGGCCAGGATACACCAGATGTCAGGGAGGTTGGCGCTGTCGGCGTTGGCATGGCTGCCAGAGGTTTGCCGCCTCCTACTAAATATGGTATTTGGCAGGGTGTGCTGATAGGATTGCCAGGGGAGGAGGCACAGCTCAGGTGCAAATTGTTTACTGCTGGACACAAGGTGATGGACAGTGGCCTCCAGGATGAAGGTGCTGGGGAATTACGTAGGCGGCTTAATGGGTGTCGGCACTGGCACGAGTTGGGTTAGCGAGTACAGCAGAGGGAGCCATGGGGCCATGATTACAGGGACAGTGGATGAGGAGGAGAGGGGCAGGATACGGTTACCCCCTCATGTCCAGCTACCAGGCTCCGCGATAGACAGGGTGGATGATGGTTTTGTGGTGCCCAGTGCTATGAAGGCCAGGAGAAAGGTGGAGGAATCAAAAGCTGGGTCACGGGGCCTCAGTATTCACCGTGTCCATCATCCAGCCTTCAGACTGCACCTTTTGGCAGTGGGGGGCAGGCCGGGGAACCCCATAATGCGTGCACCCATGGAGTACAGTGTGATGGGGTAGGGGTTCTGCAAGCAGCCAGCAACCCTATGTTAATTTCACGGGGAATCTCGGGGGTGGAGGACAGTATGCCAGTGCAGCGTCCGGCCCCTGCCGGGCTTCCTCAGGGAATAACATGGCCTCTCCTGGCATGGATCCCGCCATGGCACCAGATGGGGCCCCCAGTTTTTGGTGGCCTGACCAGCTGGTCACCATCAGCCTCCCCCCGTTTCAATTCATACATCCCCTGGTGCTGGGCACCCCAAGGATGGCTGGTGGGACAGTCTCCATGGACTTGGGAGGGTACCACTGCAGATGGCTGGGCCGGTGATGGCCCTCCCGGCAGCCCCTTTGGTGCTGGCGGCACCAGCGGCTGCTCCACTGAACTCTGCTCCGGCATTGGCAGCCCTTCCTCTGGGACAGTCTGTATCAGCCCTTGGTTCAGCGGCCCAGGTGTGGAGCGGTCTCGGGAAGGCCACATCTCACACTGAGCCCCAGCTTCCACCAGGTGTCAGGGATGCAACTGGTGGGGGAAGAGGGCAGGGTGCAGGAGCACCCACTCCCGCAGAGGGAGGTGCACCTTCATCGCACCCCTTGGCAGCAATGGCTGCCACGGTAGAGGCAGGCAATGTGAGGGATCGCTGGGCATATTGGGCTGGATGACCCTTGGGAGATCACTTATAGGATGCAGTATGAGAAAAAATATGGAAAGGGAGTTTATAGATATTTTTCGCTGCTACACTGGAAGCTACTGGAAGAGGGTGAGGACAAGAAAAAGAAAGAGAGACCCTGGCGGCCCAAGGTGCCATTTACATTTGAAAATTGGGCATCGGCTTTCGATATATACATGTCTGTATAGGGGATGAAATATCCAGAGACACTGGTGTCCTTGCTCAAATACCGGGACTCTATCAAATTCGCTCATCTCTCTTTCGACGGGTATGTGTGGTTAAAGTATGATGAACAGTTTCGGTTAAAATTGGACAGGCAGCCCATGATGAAGTGGGAAAATTTACACCTGTACCTTTGGCTGCATTATATGATGCAGGGCAGGCCCAATGTGCTGACATACACAGATAGTGGACATGTCATAGCCTGGCCAGTGGGGGGAGATCTGAGAAAAGACCAAAAGGAGAGTGTCAAGAGGGCATGTTATGACTATAACAAGGATAAGTGTTTTCATGCCCAATGCAAGTTCAAACACATATGCAAGAATTGCGGGTGGGGGACAAAGGATCACTGCATGCCAAAGCTGCCACATACAAACAACAGGTGAGGGGCAAGTGGAGATAAGGTCAAGCCAGGACTTGGGAAGTCTAGCTAGTTCGCCAGCCCGACTCTGTAACATGAGGCTGTGGCTCAGTATCCTAAAAGGGGAGCGGCATTGTATTCATTAGATGGATTCAGAAAGGATTTTCCTATAACATATATGGGACCCGCATTGCTACCATGGCTAGCAACTTAAAATCGGCATGGTCCTTCCAGACATAATGGTGAAAAAATCAGAAAGAAGTTCTCACGGATGGGTAGCGGGCCCTTTCAAACATTCGCCAATTCCAAATTGCAGTGTCCCGTTAGGATTAGTGCCCAAAAAGCACTGGGTGAGTATCGCTGATACGTCATCTGTCTTATCCAAGAGGGGCATCGTGAATGATTTCATTGCCCCGAGGATAGCTCAGTAAATATGCATCATTTGACACAGCAGTGCAGCTGATTTGGGGATTGGGATCGGGCGCCCTGGTAGCAAAAAGTGACATTAAGTCAGCTTTTGCCTTCTGCCAGTTAGACCTCAGGATCATGCACTTCTGGGATTCAGATTCAGTGGCTGCTGGTATGTGGACAAGGCCATGCCCATGGGGTGCTCTGTCAGCTGTGCTGCATTTGAAACATTTGCGACATTCCTCGAATGGGCAGCAAGGGTGCACATTGGGAACAGGAATATAATGCATTATTTGGATAATTTCCTGTTTGCAGGACCCGCTGGGGATCAGATGTGTTTTCATACGCTGGAGGGCTTCCACATTCTCACGGAACATTTTGGGGCTCCGTTGGCACCAGAAAATACAGAGGGGCCCTCATCATGTATGTCATTTCTTTGTATTGAGATCGATTCGGTGAGCATGGTCTCACGGTTGCCCATGGCCAAGGTGTGGCACCTCAGGCATTTGGTGGGGGAAATGGAAAGGCTTAAGAAAGTGACCTTGAAACAGTTACAGTCACTAGTGGGTCACTTAAATTTTGCATGTTGGGCAGTTAGCCCTGATCGCCCCTTTCTGAGGAGATTGGCCGCTGCTACATCTGGCCCTACAAGGCCATATCATCATATCAGGGTATCATGAGTAATGAGGGTAGACCTTAAGGTCTGGGAGATTTTCTTGCAAGACTTTAATGGGGTGTCAATGTGGCAGGACCAGGAGGATTTTCACCATGGGGTGGAGTTGGTTACAGATGCCGCAGGGGGCATAGAGTTTGGAGCTTTTTTGGAAGGGTCGTGGTTTGCGGGCCCATGGCCACAGGAGTGGGTGGAATCTGGTTTGACCTGTAACATCATACTATTCAAACTGTTTCCCATCATGGTGGTTGTCCGGGTTTGCGGGGACAGGCTGGCTAATCAGCATGTGCTGTTTCATATGGTCAACTAAGCAGTAGCAGAGATTGTGAATTCTCAGACTTCTAAGTCTGAGGATGTCATGAAGGCACTGCGGGTGTTGGTCATGTGCTGCCTGTGATATAATATCACTTTTAGGGCCCAACACTTGCCAGGCAAGCAGAATGTGATAGCCGATGCCTTGTCTCGCTTATAGCTCGACCAGTTCCAGCAGCTGGTCCCAGCAGCAGACCTGACACCCACGCAGATACCGGAAGCAGTCTGGCACCTGGGGAGGCAAGACGACTCCAATTGTTACAGCTCTCTGTTGCCCCCTCAACATGGAAAAAATATGTAGGTAGCTATTCTGCTTTCGTAGAGTTCTGTGGGCAGCAGGTAAGCATGTCCCAGCTGGCGGACGAGAGGCAGGTGCAGGATTATGTTCTTCATCTGGTACAGTTGGGCAAGTCCACTGCAGTAATACGTAACAATTAGCAGTTATTTCCTTTTGAGCAGGGTGAACGGGCTCCTCAGATCTCTACCAACACCTTCATCACAAAGAAGATGTTGGAGGTGGGCGAATCGAGGGGTAAACTCAGGATGTCAGGAAGCCCATTGGTTTTCCAGAATTGTCCGCTCTGTTGAGGTCCCTGTGTGTTATCTGCAGCTCTGCTTATGAATCCACTGTTTCAAGAGCTGTTTGCATGTGCCTTCTTTAGGGCCTTCCAGGTTTCTGAACTGGTTCCAGACTCCAGCAACCCAGGTCCTGGGGCCAACCTGCAGCTAAGGGATGTAGAGATCCTGCATGATAGGCTCTGCTTGCAGCTTCGCAAGTCAAAAACTAACCAATGTGGTCCTCCGTTGGTTATCATGTTGTACGGCTCCCTGGTGGGAGATCTGTTCCCATGGTTGCTGATGCAAGCCTACTTATCTGATAGGCCTCCGGGGGAGGGGCATGCCTTTGTGCATGGGGACGGCAGACCGGTCACCAGGCAGCAGTTTGCCACAGTATTGCGGAAGGGTCTATGCATGGTGGGGTTGGATTATAGAACTTTTGGAACCCATTCATTTAGGATTGGCGCAGCCACGGAGGCTGCGAGATTGGGCCTGGGGGAAAACAGATAAAAAAGCCTGGGCAGATGGTCTTCCGGGCATACAAAGGCTATATCAGGCCCCATAAACAGAATTAGGGTGTACTATGGTGATTGGCCCTACATGTGGAACTAGCGCAGGTTTGGTGGGATGCCTCACAGAGATGAGGCTGGGAGGATGGAGAGCTGTGGGTGGTAATAACAATAATAATAATTAAAAAAAAAAGGGACTGTTGCACAGCTCTCATGCTGTCATTTTGTGTTTCAGATATACCAGCTCATATTTGGATTATTGGACACTCTTATGTAAGGGCGGCGCATTCAAGAGCCATGGTGCGGCCTTACGCCACAGAGTTGGGCATCCTGGAGCAATGGGCTTTTGTGCATTGGGCTGGGAAAGGGGGATGAGAGTGGGACAGCTGTTGGGGACAATTGGGTTTGGGGCTCCAAGCGCAGCTCCCGGCTGCACTGTGATCCACTAAGCGGAATGACTTGGTTCTTCACGCGGCCCAGAACTGATCGGGGCCATTAAAAAAGAGTTGGCCCACATGAAGGAGCTCTTCCCACAGTCAGTTGTGGCATGGTCTCAGATTATTCTGCGACAGCAGTGGAGGTGGGGCATAGGTCCTGGTCATAGAGAAGCACACAGAAGTGAACAGGAGGTGTCCAGGTTCGCTGCTTCATGCGGTGTGGTAGTCATCCGCATTTCAACATCACTCGAGCATGTGCCGTTATGTATAGCAGGGATGGGGTTCACTTGTTGGACACTGGGAATGACATTTTTAACTCAACGATGCAAGATTTTTATGAAACTGTGGTACTTCAGATCCCTGGGGCATTATTGGGAAATACGTGCTACAGTTTGGTGGTAGTAAATTCATGGATGACCTGATACTTTAACCTGGCCTTAAAGAAGTAAGGTACTATTACTGTGGATGGGGTGACAGCTGGCTGGAGGCACGACCCTGGATGGGTATGCTTCACGGAACCGGGGAGCTGTCACTCTGTTAACAGTGGGCACCGGAGTGCGGGGACATGAACTGAGGATGGGAGGCACTGGGCAGGCATGCTCCGGAAACAGCTATGTCCCGCAGTCTGTTTTGGAAAAGGGGGGGACTGTCCGGAGGGGAGATACAGCCATGGGCAGATCTGTCCGACTGATGGGCCAGAGTTCCCCGGCAGGCAGGTTGCGGAAGGTCAAGGAAAGAGCCACATGAATTTGCTGCCCCAGGGATCTTAAAGTTTGTTGTTGTTGTAATGTTTGAATGTTTTTATATACAGTACATGTATGCGTTGCATTTTTATTATTAGTAAAAGGCTGCGGCCCACTTTATCCACAAATGGAGTGGTGTGTGTTTATTGATGGGGGTCTGCTTGGGCAATGACCCACCCAGCATCTCACAGGGTGGGTGTTTGCCCACAAATGCCAAAATCATGGGTGGGCTGCCCAGGTCTTTGAATAGTGGGGCAACCCTGGCACATGTGCCAGTCAAAGGCATGGGCTGGCCCAGGCTTCAGGCGAGGCGGAGCCTGGGCGGGCATATGATGGCTGGCCCGGTGGGGTGCTATCTTGGGACCAGCCCTCAAGGGCCGACACCCTCCCCACCCTGATAATGGGCTGCTGTAATAGGTTGGAGGATTTCAGCAGATAGTCATGGCTTGTTGGACTATAGGATCTTAGGCGGTAAATTCATGGATGACCTGATACTTTGATCTGGCCTTAAGGAAGTAAGGTCCTGTTACTGTGGATGGGGTGACAGCTGGCTGGAGGTGCGACCCTGGGCGGGTACGCTTTACGGAACCAGGGAAGCTGTCACTCCGTTAACAACGGACATCGGAGTGCAGGGGGGACATGAACTGAGGATGGGGAGTGCGGCCCTGGGCAGGCATTTTTTTACTTTTTTATTTATTTATTTTGTTAACTGAGTAGATATATGAGCCAAGGCCTTTTTTCATATGTCACCCGAGACTATAAAATAGTCACAAGATGTTATACAAAAAGATAACTTTTACATTCACTTAATACAGGAATACAAATACATGACATATAAGACAAACAATATAATACAAATTATTTAAAATAGCAGTGGCATTGCAAGCTACTTAATAAATAATGCTTTAATTTCTTTTTGAATAAATTATGACTACTCATAGTTTTAAATACAATCGGAAAATCATTCCAGTATTTTGGTGCTTGGATAGAAAAGCTTGAGCACCCATTTTAGATTTAGTGACTTTCAAATTTAAACAAGAAAGAAATTTGATCTCAAGTTTCTCGGAGCTTCCCTTACAGATATCAGAGAATACAAGGGCGAGAAACTTTTATGTCTTAATACATTATCCATTTTACAACAGAGAGTACATGGAACTCAAGTTAGGCGGTAGAAACCCTGAAACTTGATAAAAGGTATAATGATGTGTATTATAAGGCAATCTATAAACAAATCTACAAATACTATGAAAAGTTATTGTAAAGTTATTTACTGCATGTTTAGACAAACTAGTAAACAAAAATGAGTTACAATTCAGTTGAGAAAGTAGTATACTTTGGGCTATATGTTTCCTGGCTTGTAAAGTTAACACATTCTGTACTCTGAATAAAACCCCTAATTTTTGATTTACTGATTTTGTTAGTCAATATATGATTTGAAAATGTTAAATTTGAGCCAAATTCATTCCCAAATATCTAAAACATTGCACCTGCTCCAAATTAGTTCAATCTTTTACCAAAATATTCAGTTTCCCTAATTTAACCAGCTTTTGTTTAGAGGCAAATATCAAACTCTTGGTTTTGAACTAGTCAATGATAATTTTAAGTCCAACAAACAATTTTCTAGACTCTGAAAATCTACAGTCAAATCTTGGGCAATTTTATCTAATGAATTAAAGCTAGGGGCCCAGATATTCAAACTGCACCAGGCTGTGGTGCAAGCTTGGGCACAGCGCAACTTGGCTGCACAGGGGTGTGGACTGGGCAATATTCAATGGAGCTGTGCCATGGCTCAGCAGCTTTGAATAGCGCACCCTGGCCACCCCCAGTGTGCATGGCGCAGTGACACTGCGCTAGCACAAGTGGCCAGATTGGAGCATGGAGATGCACAAGCGCAAGTTCCATTTCGCCATGCACATCAACCGCGATATTCAAAACCTGACATGCAAGTGGGGCCATAATGTATGCAAGGCACACATGGGGCCATTTTCTTGTCATTATGGCTCCATTTGCATGCTGGTGCGCCGATCCCCAATGACTTGCACCTGGCGCCCTGCCAGGCAGCAGCCGTCGGAGACCGACGCCCCTTGCAGCCCAATCGCGGGCATCTGTGTAAAAGTGAAAACAGTCGAATATCCCTGGTGGTCCAGTGGACCGCTATGTGCCCGATCGCGGGCATCTGTGTAAAAGTAAAAACAGTCCAATATCCCTGGTGGTCCAGTGGACCGCTATGTGCCCGACTGTGGGCATTTGTAAAACAAAATATTCCAATATCCCTGGTGGTCTAGTGGTCCCCACCACCCGTACTGAGCCCCACCGCCCCCAGCTCAGCCGGTGACGGCAGCACCTACCCGTCTGCCACCCCGCCACTCGCCATCCGACACTCGTGGATGCATGCCCATTGTCTGCCAGCGTGAGCCAATGGGCGGCAGTTCCTACCGCTTGCTACATTTTAGATATGTGAATGAATCATTTACATATCCGAATGTGTAGTATGGTAGAGCTGACACTCCATTGGCTTCGCGCTGTGAGCCAATGGGCGTAAATACACATAAGGTGTCAGTCAGCGGGGCGGGCGCAGGCTGGTGGGTGCTGCCGCCGCTGACCGGGGGAGGGTGGTAGGGCTCATGGGCGGTGGGGGGTACCAGTAGACCACCAGGGATATTGGAATATTTTGTTTTACAAATGCCCGTGATCGGGCACATAGCGGTCCACTGGACCACCAGGGATATAGGAATGTCTTCTACTTTACACAGATGTCCGCGATCGACACATAGTGGTCCACGGATATTGGACTGTTTTTACTTTTACACAGATACCCGTGATCGGCACATAGCGTCCACTGGACCACCAGGGATATAGGAACGTCTTCTACTTTTACACACAGATGTCCGCGATCAGGCACATAGTGGTCCACTGGACCACCAGGGATATAGGAAGGTCTTTTACTTTTACACAGATGCCTGCGATCGGGCACATAGCGGTCCACTGGACCACCAGGGATATAGGAACGTCTTCAACTTTTACACAGATGCCCGCGATCGGGCACATAGCGGTCCACTGGACCACCAGGGATATTGGATAGTTTATTATTTATTTTTACAAATGCCTGCAATCGGGCATGGGGGGGCGCCGCCAGGTGCAGCCAGAGCTCTGGTGGCCACCCACAGGTGACAGCTGCCGTGTTGCGCCCTGCAATGCGGCAGCTCACCTGTGGGTGGCCATCAATTCGTTCCTTTTTTGGCGTAACTTTGTGCTGGCGCGGGTAGGGTTGCGCATGCATGGCTTGCACATCCCGGGCTGAATATAGGGCTATGCAGGTTATATATGGCATGCCCCCACCTGTGCCCGCATTCATTAATAATTACGCGCTTCCAGCACATTAGGATTTGTGCCGCCGCACTTTCTCCTTTGAATATCAATACGGGCGCATCAGTGGTCGCCATGTGCAACTCTTTTGAATATCTGGGCCATTATATAATATTATGTCATCAGCATATAAGATTGTCTTAGCCTTAAGAATTTTACTTGTTTAATATCCACAAATATGGAAAACAATAGGGTTCCTGAGATTGACCCTTGAGGTACACCCTTTTCTAAAATTCTACTCCTTGACACTGAACCCTCATAAAGAACTTGTAGTTCCCTACCTGATAAATAACTCTCCACCCATTCTAATGGCAATCTGGATAATCCCTTGGCAGCTAGGCTCCTGAGCAGCAGGCGATGGTCAACAAGGTCAAATGCCTTGGACAGGTCCACAAAAAGAGCACCAGTGAGCTCACCCCTCTCCACAGCCGTGTCTCAGTCTGTTTTGGAAAAGGGGGGGAACTGTCCGGAGGGGAGACACGACCATGGGCAGGTCTGTCCGACTGATGGGCCAGAGTTCCCCGTCAGGCAGGTTGCGGAAGGTCAAGGAAACAGCACATGAATTTGCTGCCCCAGGGATCTTTAACATTTTTGTAGTTGTAATGTTCAAATGTTTTGCTATACATGTATGTATTGAATTTTTATATTTTAGTAAAGGCTACAGCCCGTTTATCCACAAATGGAGTGGCATGTGTTCATTGCTGGGAGTTTGCTTGGGCAAATAGCTCTTAACATTATGAGGAAGATCAGTAAACCTATGCGGAGCATAGGTAAACTTAAGTGTGAAAATCATAGCGCAATGCAAAATTCATAGCAGTTGAGAGGTGTGCTCTTCCTAACTTATTACTGCCTGTGTATATGCTTCAATGGTTTTTCTCTATTTTTTTTTCTTTTTCTCTGTAAACCTTTTATTTTTGTAATGTTTGTTCAACATGGATGTGGAACCTTTGAAAATGAGTCATTGACTCAAAGGTATTAATCCCAAACTGAAATAAATAAAATCTACAGACCAACTGGGAGCACAAAGCAAGCCTACTGCCAATGAGAGTGTGCTGAGTTGCAGGGGTGGGATGATTGAGCTGCACGGGGCGGGGAGTGCTGGATCATGGAGACAGTGTTGTAAGGGACGCTGCTCGTCCCATGCACACTTGTCTCCATAGGAGGAAATGGCATACAGGACCCCCATTTTACCCCAGCCCATTAACCCCGTGCAAATTGGCTACAAAGAATACCCAACTGGGGGCATGTGGGGTGAGAGGGTGCAGTGGTTATATTGGACAATTTGTAGGAGGTGGACCTGGAATCCCAAGGAGGTGTAACTCTTCATTAGTATTCAGTGGAGGAAGTTGTCTGGGGGGAGTACGGCTGATCTGTGGACAGGAAGGGCAGTATGGGGTGACAGCCTAGCTAGTACGGAGGGTTGTTGGTTGTGGGGATGCAGTGGGCCAGAGAGGGTGCGTTGTTTAGGAGAGTGGCAGTGGTGGTGGGGGGGTTCTAGCTGTGTGCAGAGTGGTTAGCATGGAGTGGGAAGCTTGTTCGTGGGTGGAATATGCAGTCTGGAGTCTGGGGCACCAAGCTTCAGAGAGGATCCAGTGGCTTTGGTGTGGTCCAGGGAGTGTGATAAGCTTGTAACAGCTGATTTGGAGGAAGAAGTTTGGTCCAGTTGCACGGATGGTGGACAGGTGTTCTCTAGCTGCAGGAGAATGTCAACAGGGTGGCTGGTCTGTAGGTGTTAAAGGTGGTCTGGGGTGGGTGTTCCAGCTGCAGGGTGGGGTTGTACAGCTGGTCTATGGACAGAAAGGGTGGTATGGGTGAGATTCCAGCTGTATGGAGGGTTGTTGGTTGTGAGGGATGTGGGGGGCTGTAGTAGGCCCAGAAGGGTACATAGTTTAGGACAGAGTGGTCCTGTAGGGAAGGGGGTGTTCTAGCTTTGTGCAGAGTGGTTGGCATGGTATGGGAGGCTTGTCCGTGGGTGGGATATGTGGTCTGAAGTAGGAGGCATCAAGCCCTGGAACTGTGGTGTGGTCCAGGGAGGATGATCAGCTTTGTAAAGGCTGGTTTGTGGGAGGAAGTTTGGTACAGTTGCAGGGTTGGTGGACGGGTGTGCTTTAGCTACAGGAAGATTAACAGGGTGGCTGGTCTGTAGGCGTTAAGGGCGGTCTGTGAGGACTCGTCACCTAGGTTGGTAGAGGCTGGTCCGGGGTTGGAGGGTGCTATAGTGCATACACATTTGTACCTGTAGTGCCCTCAGTCCCCCACATGCACTGCCATCACTATGCACCATGCAGTGCAGAGTGCACTATCTCCACAATGCAGTGCCACATGCACTGGCACTACTGCGAAATACCAATCACAGTGCCTCCAGTATGTGTTGCCATGTACACTGCTGACTGCTGTGTCACGTGCACTGCCAACACCACCCAGTGCCACTGTTACCACCTAGAGAACTATATGTATGGGCAGCACTTAGCATTGTCACATGCACACCTAAAACCACAGTGCCACATGCATTGCTGCAACTTCACTGTTCCACAAACACTGTCATCACTGCACTGCTCAATGTAATGAGCTGTGGACTGGCAATAGGGATGGTCTGCAGCGAGGAAGACTTGTCTTGGCTCTGGAATGGTGGTCCAGCAAAAGGGAGGGTGGGGTGTTCCAGCTGCAGGGAGTTTTATCAGAGGCTGGTCTGGGGCAAGAGTGGTCCAGCTGCAGGGGGTGGGGCTAATCCATAAAGGGAAATGATGGTTTTGGTGGCTGCAGCTCCAGGGAGGGTGATCATCTGTGATGAGAGGCTGGTCTGGGGATGAGAGGGGTGGTCTAGCTCCTTGGAGGGTGCTTAGGGTTGGGGGGGTTGGTCTGCGGTTAGGAAAGGTCTAACCGCAGGAAGAGTTGTCTGCTGGAGGATGCTGGTGAAGAGCACACAAAGGTAGTCCAGTTGTGGGGGGGGCAATCCAGGGGATAGAAGGGAAGTCCAGATTCAGGGCTGAGGGTTAGGCTAGGGAGATGGTACAGGGCTTAGGGGCGGGTCCAGCTGTAGAAACAGTGGCTGACTGGGCGTGGGGAAGCTAGTTTCTGTGTTTGGTGGGGCTGCTGCAAAGACATTCACCTGCGGGGGATAGTCTGGAGACGGGGAGGGGGTAATTCATCTCCATGGAGGTTGCTTGGCATGGTGCTGGATGCTGGCCGAGATGCAGGGAGGTTGGACGGCTGGGGGAAGAGGCTGGGTTGTGGGGTGGTGTATCTCCAGGGAGGTTGCCCAACTTGAGGAATGCTGGGGCTGGAAGGGTTTTCAGCTGTCGGGAGGATGGTCAGCTAGTAAGGGAGGCCTGATCCAGTTCCTGGAAGGGTGATCCAGTGGTGGGGAGGGTGATCAGCCATGTAGTGTTGTGGCTCATCTGGGCACCTAATGATGGTGGCCGTGGTGGTCGAACCAGAAATATTTTTTGTATATAATGCAAAAATCTTGACTCCTGGTGAAAACTATTTACTACCAATAGACATAACTATTGTTGGTCATATGGTAGTTCATCCATCAGGGTCAATATTTTCTCTTTTTTATTTACAATTTCTGCGGGGGGGGGTTGCCCAGTGCCTTCCCCTGTTTCCTGGTGCTCCAGCACATGGGCATCATGCTTGCGTAGAAACGCATGCATGTCCTGTAAAGCTGGCTCAGCCCCTTCTTCCCCTCCCCGTGGCTATTGCTGGAACTCTTTCAGGTCAGAGTCGCCATCCGTCCACCATCGGGTGTCAGCCAGTGGCCGTGGAGCTCCAGTCCCTCCCAGGAAGAGAGAGAGCTGCCTTGTGGCAGCTCAGTCTCGCTCCTCGTCCTCCAGCTCCGGCCAACCCAAAAACAACCTGGGCTCATTCCTACACCCGGGTCAACGGTGTAGCACAAAGTGTGGCATCCAGTGCCTCAACCTTTAGTGCCACCAGGCAGGCAATATTTTTTCTTTATAGCCATCAACTGAGAAAGCTTTTCACACAGCTAGAAAAAAAAAGACTTCAAATGCAACAAACCCTTTGCAGTTATTCAGAAGCCCCGGGTGTGCCCCTTAACCAAGGTGCTACAATACCATTACACCTATGTAAATGACAGTGCCTCCTCTTGGATACCAGCATAGTGAGATATTTAAGCAGTATACCACTAGAGGGTGTGGGTGATGGCAGGATTTACCCACGCCTGGTGTGTTGTTCAGTCACAAGGCCATCGGCCGAGTGAGTGAACCACACCAGAAGTGGGTAAATCCCACCATCACCCACACCTCTAAGGATATATTGTGATTATACAATGGCCCCCTTTTTTAAAATGAAAAAAAATATATAATTTTGAGTCATTTTATTTTTATAGCATTTGTTAGTCCGCCAGAACAAATAGTCCTAGGTTGCTATGCCTGTTCCTATGCGCTGTGTATGTCTACTAATATAGCCCCACGTAGACATGCGGTGATGTTTTTTTGTTTGTTTTTGTGTTAAGGAGACAGCATCAGAGTTGTGGGCTATTCTTTTTATGTTTTTTACACAGACTGTGTGTGCCAAATAAGTCTGTTGGCGTGTGGTGTGAGGGCTAACCAAGAGATGACACAAACCTTGTGTTTCCGGATTTCAGTGTGCCATTAGGACATGTGCCACTCAGAATTTGTTATATACACTTTTCCCCTTCACCTTGTGTGTGTGTTTTTTTTTTTTTTGTTAATTATAACTTATAACAGAGAGAGAGAGAGAGAGAGGGTAGCAGCCAAGATATGAAGTGGGAAGACAGGCATGACAGAGAATAAGTGGGAGCAGACCAGAGAGAAAACGAGCGGAGACACAGAGGAAGCAGACCAGAGAGTGTGAGAAGTGAGGTGGGTCTAATAGTCTGCAGGGGCTTTTCTGTTTTTGTTTTCAGGGGGCTTAGAGTGGTTCCAGTAGCGGGTCCTGATGCGGCACAGTTGCAACTGGCACTTGTTCCTGCTGGTAGCTGGCATGATTTACTCATTGTAAATCGTAACAGCCAGCCACTCAGGAATGAGACTTTTTGGTACCCAATGTATAATAAAGTATATTAGACAGCAGTGAAAAGCTCTCCAGAGTTGTTTAGCGAAAACCTCCACTTAATTGGGTGCTTAGTTTCCCCCTTCTGAAAAATGTGTAAAAACAGAACCACAGTACAACAGCTACCCCCCCCCATCCTGGGAAAAATACATTGTGAAAGCTGGATCGTACTAAAAATGCAGGGAGCTTGTTGCTCAACAGGAGGTGGGGGGGGCTGGTTGGAGCGGTGAGTGACCATTTTCTGTTTTACAGGTAAAAAAAAAAGACATTGATGGACTTTTTTTATTTCACAGGGGGACAAGATAGTGGCACTATACACCAGGAAAAGATTTAAGAAATTATCCCCCCAGGGTGTGGGTATACTAGAGGATTTACCATGGCTGGTGTGGTTCGGTCACAAGGCGCAGCCGAGTGACTCAACCACACCAGTCGTGGTAAGCCCTCCAGTATACCCACACCCTGGAGGAATAAATTGCTGTTATACAATGGCAAATGTTGCTTATTTAATGGGTTTTTTTTTGTTTTTTACATTTTTATTTTAGAGAAATATAGCAATATTTAGTGAAATATTCTTACGGTGGAAAAAATTGTTCATGACATTTCGAGAGTTATGCTGCTCAGAGGCTGAGACTCTTCTTGTATTACTATGTAAGGTGAGAAATTAGTGTCGGAGGGTTAATTTTCTTGAGAAAAAATACTTTCTGACTCACTGAGGTCGTATAGTTCGAAAGAGGATATTTTTTTTTTTATATTTACTATGGTGTCTTAGCAAAGTGGCGACAGGAAGAATGGTGGCGGTTTTATTTGAAGTGAAATTGTCATATTGATACATTGATTGGCAGGAGATAAAGTTGGCTGGTACCTTTTCCAGTGGGTACACTGGAGGATTTACAATACTGGGAAAGGTACCAGCCAACCAATCAGGATGTGGGATTTGGCTGATTGAATTTACCCCATTGTATAATAAACAATTTACATTGACGACTCATACGAACATTTTCGTATTATATAGCTGTTTGCTCTTATATTACGAACAGTTCCGTATGAACGCAAATATCAGTGAGTCACGAAAAATAATTAAAAATATAAAATGGATTTAAAATATAAAAAAAAAAAAACACGTCTTGGTAATTTCTTCAACAATTAAGTGTAGAATCCACCAGCTCTACGATGCTGGTTCTACAACTAATTCGTCGACCGGCATTACAGCGCCAGGCTCCATGTCAACTGCAATTTGCAGTCAGCAGAGCAGCGCACGATGAACTATGTTTTTCTTGCTTTCTCTGCACCCCGGTACTTATGGATTCCAACTCCAGTCGGAGTTGGTTCGAAAGGGTGCAGGATGGAAGGATGTTGCTGGGTCTAGGTGAACTTCTACAGTGACATGTCGGTGTTGTCGATATCGACGTATGTCGCTGTAGAAGTGTCACTGTATGGGGAACATATCGAATCCACCTAATAGGGGCCCAGTGAGCAATATATAGAGAATTGTGTATGAGCACTCCTACACAACAAGTCCATTTTTGAACAAGTGGTGTCCATGGTAACGAAACCACAGGAGTGCATCTCGAGAGGTCTTGTTACTGTGATAACCACTCAATCGAAAAACAAAATTGTTTGTGTATGGCTGCTCATAAAAAAATCTTTTATAGTATATGGACAACTATTTTTTTCAATCCTGTTTGCAAATAAATGCCTCCCCCAACAGTCCTTAGAGCTACATTTGTGTGGCACAATTCTTTACAGTGCGAGTCACGAGGGTGACAAGCCAGGCTGCCAGCATGGTGGTAGCGCTACCACCTGTGGTGCAGATGACCTGGGTTTGGGATCAGATCTGGGAGTCTGAGGGTTAGCTGGGAGGTTGGTAGAGTATCCAATGAACTGCTCTCCAACTTGGGGGGGAGTGCCACCCAGTGGGTACCAGACCAGGACCATCGGGAGATAGGTGCTCAAGCCTAGTTGTGTGGAGGCAGGACAGATGCTGGTGTCATTGCACACCTCGCCTCCCTGGGGATCATCAGCAAACAAAAAAATCCAGCCCCAGGCATGATGCTCTATTCTGCCGCCTTGTCCGCTGCCTCCAGTGTCTGCCGGGGGGGACCCGCTCGTGTGGCCCCACCTTGGGCGGTAAGCCAGGGTATGCCTCCATGTGACCACTGGGGGGGCCCGCACAGCGGGGGGTAAGCCTGGGTGTCACAAACCCACTCAGCAGGTCAGCCCTCTACTCCCAAAGTGCCAACCTCCGAGTGCAGTCTTGTGAACAGTTAACAGAACAAGGTAACCCTCTTGTCTGTTTTGTGGGTTCACATCAATCTTTGGTCTCAAGTTCTGGAGGGATTCAAACTGTGAACCTCTTGTTAGCGGGGGTCAGATATCTTTGCCTATGGGCAACTAACCAGGTGTACAGAAATGAACCCTTAAACACTGTAATAAAAGACCTCAGATTTAAAGCGCTTACCTTTTTCCAGTTTGGTATCACAATTCAAGCTTATGTATAGTGTCTGCTTTAACCATATATACTCTACTTGTAACAGCAGTGCAAATGGCACAGTGCAGTGTTGGCAGCATGTGTTTTTCAGTGCAGTGTCAGCCATACACATGAAACAGTTTGGTGAAAGTCATACATGTGGCACAGTGCAGTGACAGCAGTACACATTGCACTAGTGTCACTGCACTGCACCACATGCTGTGCCGCCGACACCATACTGCGCCACATGCAGTGCCAATGCAACACTGTGCCATGTGCACTGAGTGATGACACTTCACTATGCAGACACCGTGCTGTGCCATATATGATGCAGATATCACCCTGTGCCACATGCACGGTTGACTGTGCTGAGCATTGCAATATGTCATCAGTGTGGTGTGCCATGTGCCACAATAACAAACAAATAATGCATAAAACGTAGTCTGGTCTACAGAAAAAATCTAAAAAGAAAGAGAAAAAAAAATGTACCATTTGATCTGTACAATAGTCTAATCATCCCAGATGCGCAAAACGTCAAGTCATGCAACACACTGGACACGTTCATAACTGAATAATTACAAAAAAACAAGCTATGTTTCCTCGTATAGGCTGAGCTATGTTGCATACTGCATGCAAGGACATACTTCTCAAACTCCTGCCATACACATCAGGGATGGGTCTTTAAAAAGGACAAATGACCAGAATCAGGGACACTGCTTCTTACAAAATAGTAGAAGTTTAAGAAGCCTGCTATATGGCATATCAGGAAATGCAGCATCTACGGAGAACTAGATGAGCATTATTGACTGGAAGCATTTTTATGCTACCACTTTCTCCTTTTCAGTGATAGAAATGTCAAATGTAGGGCGGACTTTGAAAATCTTTGTGATGTCAAATCAGGGACAGTTGAGAGACAAGATTGAGATGTAGACTGACCTATATGATCTGCAGCTTACCTTCTCCTTCCTATCACTAGGGTTGCCTTCTGTCTGTCTCAAGCATTCTTGAATTCACCTATTGTTTTGGCCGCTACAACATCTGCAGGAAGGCTGTTCCGTGCATCCACCACCCTGTGTCAGAATACTTCCTCAAGTTGCCCTTGAGTCCCCCCCAGCCTGTTTTGACTCCTTGTTCTTGCACATTTCCTTTTCTGAAAGATGCTGCCCTCCTGAACTATGTTAATCCCCTTGAGGTACTTGAAAGTTTCTATCATGTATGCCCTCTCCCTCATTTCCTCCAGTGTATACAGATTGACAGTCATCAGTCTCTCCTCGTATGGTTTCTGGTGCAGTCCCAGCGCCATTTTTGTTGCCCTCATCTGGACTGCTTCTACCATGTCTATGTCCTTCTGGAGATGGGGTCTCCAGAACTGCACACAGTACTCCAGATGAGATCTCACCAACTGTCAGTACAGTGGCATCACCACCTCCTGTTTTCTACTGGTGATATCTCTAAATATGCACCCCAGCATCCCACTGGCTTTCCTCACTGCCTTCTCACATTGTTTGGCTACCTTTAGGTCATCTGTTATGACCACCCCAGCTCCCTTTCCAGTTTGGTTGTTGCTAACATCCCTCCCCCAGTCATCATTCCTCCCCTGGGTTTCTGTTCCCTAAATGCTTGATTTTGCAATTCTTTGCGTTGAATTGGACCTGCCACTGTCTTGACCACTCCTCCATCTTGCCTACCTCTCTTCTCATTTTCTTCACCACCACCCCCCCCGAAGTGTCAACCCTATTGCAGATCTTAGTTTCATCTGCAAAGAGGCACACCTTTCCTTCCACTCCTTCTGCAATGTCACTTTTAAAGACATTAAAGAGGACCGGCCCCAGCGCTGACCCCTGGGCACCCACCTCTCCTCCAATTGAACTCCGTTTACCACCACCCTCTGTGCCCTATTGTTAAACCAATTTATGATCCAGTTTATCACCATGGGATCCACTCACAGGTTATCCAGCTTTTTTACTAACTTCTTGTGCGGGACTTTGTCAGATGCCTTACTAAAGTCTAGGTAGGCCATATCCACCACCCCTCTCTGATCTACTACCCTTGTCACCCAGTCAAAGAAATCTGTCAGATTTGTTTGACAGAAGCTTCTTGCTGCGAATCCATTTTGGCTTGGGTCTTGAGCCCCACTGGCCAGTAGACATTTTACATTCCGTTTCTTCAACACCTATTCCATCATCTTCCCAACCACTGAGGTCAAACTGACTGGTCTATAGTTTCCCGCTTCTGCCTTGCTCCCACTTTTGTGAAGGGGTACCATGTTTGCCTTCCTCCAGTCCTCTGGTGCCACTCCCTTCTCCAGTGATTTGTTGAACAGGGCTGACAGTGGTGTCATCTGCACATCTTTGAGTTTCTTTCATTTTCTGGGATTTATTCCAGCCGACCCAGTTGCCTTGTCCGCCTTCAGTTTTAAGAGTTTTGTTTGAACTGACTCTTTTGTGAATAGACTGGTGTCCATCCCTCTTCCCCGTGTGTTTTTACTGTCTAATTTTGGCCCCTCCCACTCCTCTTCTTTGTGAATACCGAGCAGAAGATTTCATTCAGAATCTCATTTTTTCTAAGTCCTCCTCTCCCCACTCCCCCCCCTTTGCTTAGTGTAACCCCCCTACAAATGGGGGTTCCCGAAAAGTCTTCCTCGAGCTTGCTAAATGCTCACTGCCAGGCTGGTGTCCTGCATTTTAGCAGTTTAAATGTGATTGCCAGAGAGTGCCTGTATAGCCTCTGTGTACTGTCTCTTTAAGAGCCGCCTGGATTGCAGTCATAAGTAATCTGAGAGGGAGCTCTGTTGAAAGATATAACTATTCGCTGAAAATCATTCAGCGTGATAATGATAATGTGGTTTGTCTAACCTGCCTTCTCTGCAGCAAGGACTGTTTTGTTTATCTCCACTATCTTGGTCCTGGACTGTGAATTGGACCAATCAGGACTGGTGGGACCTAAAATGGAGCCAGACTACAGGAGCTGTCTGGAGTCAAAATCTGTGGGATTGTAGTTTTGGGCTTTTTGCGCCATTTTGCACCTGAAGGGGGTGCCTTTGTTGTAACTGACAGGAGGATCAGCCAACCGAACCTTTTGAATCTTGGGGAACTTCCCAGGCTTGCTGGCAGTTGAGTCAGATCCAGGGTCGGACTGGGAAGCAAAGGGCCCACCTGGAAATGGGGTCCAGAGGGGCCTTGGTACTGGCCCCCGGGGTGGCCCCGCCACAAAGTCACAAGGGGCCTGCAGTACCAATCGGCATGCCCTAGTGTATAAACTGTAGCCCAGTTTTTACAGACTGGTACGCCCTGGCATGCTGTAACCAAGTATAAGATCAGCATATATTCTATTTGTAAGAAAACCATTTCATTACTGGTAAAGTTACATTAACTGTTTCAGAGGCTTTAGTCCCACTGATTTAAAAAGAACTCTTTGCTACCTTGCAAAAATGCTGTTGGCAACATTACATTGTTTTTTGATGACTCAACCTCACTGTCCCACTACATGGTTGCAGGTGAGCAGAGAGTTCACCTTTCAAGCAAAATCAATGGTTAAGCTCAATGCCCTGGCAAGGCACCTCCGGAGGTTGAGGCCCTACCTTTCCCTAAGCTTTCTCTGTCTGAACAGTTTAAGCGGCAACTGGGTGTTAAGAGAAAAAACAGTGGCGTGCAATGTGTGCTTTGCTAACAGTTTGCCAAAAGCCACCTAAGTGCCCCCAATACAATGTTGTTACAGTAGTATTGTTAGCCCTAATTAAACAAAACGGGGACATAACCTGCAGTGCTCTGCCTTATGACAGAAACAAGGTTGATCTCCTCTGAAGGGATTGGGGTGTAGGCTTATGATATACAGAGTGAAAAAAGTTTCTACCTATGTGTTTTCAATAAGTTTTGAAAAATTAATGATTTTGCTTTAGGCTTCCTTCAGATCTACATTCATATAGTTCCACTCAACAGCTATTGCTTTCTGTTCATATGTCTGAAACATTCTATGACCTCAATAACACCACTCAATGCCATGCATCTCAATGGTCTATATTGGTGTTATTGATGTTACAGATTGTGAAGACAGTGTGAAAGGAGCAGCAAGTGCGGAGTAGAGGGGGAATTCAGAGTAGCTACAAAGGCAACATAATTAGATTTAACAAAAAAATCTCTGGATCAATAAAAGGTCAACTGAATGCTATCCTGAGGTGTAAAAAACTACCACTTGACAATGTATTATACTATTGATTTTAGTGCTGCAAATGTTGACTTGTATACTGCATTATTACACTGTCCTGCATTGTGTTACATTAATTTATTCATTTATAGTTGGTACGTGAGGGTACGTGAGTTTAGGCTCATTTTCAGATACAACCAGGGTGAAATGGGAAAAGGAAAAGTAGTTACATACAACTACAGCTAGTCATATGGTGTTACAGCGAGGGAGACAAAGAATAAGTTTAGTGTACCACAAATAAAATGGAAACACATTTGTATGTAACCAATGCAAACTGCTGCCCAAGAGTGAATGGAGGCCGAGCTGGTGCTCAAGTTAGGGGTTAAAAAACAGGGCCATACAATTCAGTGTGGTTGCCTCACCTATGGGGGGGGGGGAGAGAAAGAGATAAGGGGTTGTTAAACGGCCGTCTAAGGTATGGTAAGTGTTGAGAAACCACTTGCCCGGACAATCTTGAAAATGAGCCTTTGGCTCAAGAGCCTTTGTTATACAACCTTTGGCCCATCCTAATCTGTCCCTACACTTTCTCTAGCTCTAAACACAATCTGTATTGTAACATCTGTTGTTTGTTTTACATTATGACATTTGATCAGGTATACATTAAAGTCTGCCAACATGGTGTCTGGAGTGTCATTTAATAAACTGACCTGTGTTTGTGTGTCTGTATGCTTTTCATTATGGCATTTGATCAGGTATACATTAAAGTCTGCCAACACTGTCTGGAGTGTCATTTAATAAACTGAACTGTGTGGTTGTACGTCTATGTCACATACAAGGTATGATGGAAGACATACAAATTGAATGATAAGGTCTCAATAACAAACCACTAACCAGAGCATTGTATACAGTTTTATTTATATAGTCAGTATAGACTACTGTCTGCCTCACGGAGGTCTGGCTGCACAAGACACATGATCCCCTGTTACCCTCTCCACACAGCCTTGCAAAACTACCAAGTCGCCACAGGGTGAGCACTACCCAGCTCAAGCCCCCCACAAGCACTTCATGCCAATGCTTTCTCCAGGTTGCAAATGGACAGTAGGCTACAAGTGTCAAACTGATGACTACTTCTGGACCCAGGCATGTTTAGCCTAGCATCCAGCTTTGGCCTTCTAGCTGGACAGTAGCCTTCCAGTGTCAAACTGACAGTACTCATTTGTATGCTTCAGATTGTTGAACTAGTTTCTGGACGACATCTTCTGCACGCACTCCATCAAGTAGGTCTCGCTCAATCGCCATTATCATGAATGCCTCTAGTTTCTCTTATCCCAGCAATGAGTGCAGTCGAGTCTTTATCATCTTTAGCTTGCTGAATGCTCTCTCTCAAGACACCTGGGTAAATGATAAAGTCAACAGATACTCGTAGACAATGACCAAGGTGGAAAATGCAGACGAGTGCATGTTGTATTGTGCCATAGTTTTATAACAGCACATTAGGCATTCTTTGCAGGACTTGCATTTATCTGGCAAATCTCTTCTCTCTCGTTGCTCATTCTGATCACTAGTTTCACCTTCACAAGTGTCTTCAGAGTCATGAAAGTCAACATCCTCAGTTAACATATCTTCACTGTATTCTTCAGGCAGTGATTTTTGCAGTCGTTGGAATATTTTAGCAAAAGCCAGCAACTCCAGTTAGTCTGCTACGGTCTACTTCTGCCAGCATTGCCACTTTCTGCAGACTTTCATTTGGTGTACCATCTTGAATTATACTTTCGAAGTGACGTGGGTCCATGCAGCTGGTATCCAGAATCATTTCCTTGTTACCAAACCGATCACTTAAGCTCATCCGAACTTGATCCATAATGCAAGTGTACACTTCACATTTAAATCGCTTCATGGGATCTGCCACTGATTCATCACTGGCATTTTCCCTGGGCATTTTCTTCTTCCTGGCTACCCTTTTATTTGGCAGATGATCCTCTATGTCAATATCAAGAGCTAAATCATCAATGTCTTCTTGCATTCTGGCAACAAAGTTAGAAGCTTTTTGCTGGATGTTCATAAATTCAGACTGTTGCATCTCCATCTTAGCATGATCCACCATGCACCATGCTGAAAGATAGTCTAGTCCCTTAGTCTGCAGATACTTTGATGCTGGACCAGTTACTGTAAAGATCTTCATAAACACAAAGGCTATCAAAATAACAAAAACCTTTTTCCATTTCTCAAGCAGTGAATCTGCCTCACTGGCAGCTTTAGCATCAAACTTTCCAGAGGTACTAATGAAAAGCAAAGTCTGGAGAAGTGACCCATAAAGATTCTTTTCTTGATTTTCATACGCTTCGAAGATGCATGCCAATGCTCTTGGTTTTAGTTTCACCAATCTTTTGAAGGCAGCGGAGCTTGTCTTGTCCCGTTCCATCAATGCTAGATTTCCATATTGTCATCCTTTTGTGCGATTCACTAATGAAGACTGATGTCCTTTGTAGCAACCCAAAGAGTGTCTTTGCTTCCACAACTGCTTCGCTACAATCTGAGATGCATAAATTGAGAACATGTGCATAACACCAGGTATACACGCTGTTTGGTGAATGCTTTTTTATCAACGCTCGTAACCCCACAAACTCACTCCTCATGTTGGATGCACCATCTTATGACTCCCCAATGATGTTTTTTGTATCAAGTCCATGCCTGTCAAAGTTCTCTTTTGAAACCCTGTGCATTCTTGTCCAGAAGTGTCCTGTACCTCTACCACAGCAAAGAGACACTCATGAACTTGTAGGTCTTTCACATACTGTAAAATGATGGCCGCTTGGTCAGTCACACCAATGTCCTGTGTGGTGTCCATCTGAATGCTGATCTTCTGGTCTGTAGCATCTCGTACAATGCCGTCTCTGATTATCTGCAAAATAATCTCAACAATTTGATTTACAGTGGTCTTCGACAGCAGGGTAATCAGCCAGCCACGAGCTTCAGAAGTGCCATTTTTTTTCTCCATTCTCTGCTTTCGACTCTTGCTGTGCTTTACTGCTTTTTGGATATGTGTATTCAGAGGAACATCAAATTGGGAGAGCAGAAGAATCAACTCTAAGAAATTTCCGTGCTTAAGCACTGGGTTCTTCAAGCTATATAAAGCTTCATCTTTTCCACGACATGGTAGGCATTGGTGTCCAATAAATTTAACAACTTCAATAATCCTCTTCATAACATCAATTTTCGGCTGGACTTGTTTCCTCCAATTCTCAAACATATCTTTGTTCGCCAGCATTTCAATATCAGCATCTGCTCTGCAAGCCAGATATGAATGCACAGCTGCATTGTGTGCTTTGGATTCCTCGTGTTCCACCATGCCTTGGTAGATATGATTAAAGTCTTTGTATCCTGTCACAAATCTAGTTTCCACATCAGAAAATGCCATGCAGATACTGCAGTGGATAGAATGCACCAAACTGTCAACCACTTGCACAGTAACCCAGTTCCTTGGTACAACTTTTTTGCTTTCAGGAAGTATCCGCTTATAGATTCTTGCAGGATTGTATGGTAGGCCTTTAATGTCAGTGGGTCCAGACTGAATTGGATGCCTTTGAACAAAGGCAGCCTTTTCAGATTGACAGGCAGTCCTTCTTGAGCATTGAAAATTGGGATTATTAGTCATCTAAGCTTCAGAACTGTTCCCATTGCAGAGTCCACTGGCTCCATTTATTGAATATCTAGAATCTGAATTGTAGTGCAGCTGGTCACACACTGAGACACACTTTGCCCACCTTTCATTACTGCTGCTTCATCAGAAGTATTTTTGTTCTGTAGACTTGTAAACAGTGATAATGATAGCTTGCGTTGTTTTGGATCAGATGATGCTGCTGCCAACAGACCTGACAAGTTTGCCTGTCTCCTTTTCTGGGCACCAGATTTGACTTTGCTCAGCTCAGACATAGTTACTCTTCTGTTGACGTGTACGCTGGTATGGTCCTCCACTCACTGTTCCAGTATCTACTATTTGGGGTTTCCTTTACACTTGCTGAACCTGGAGAAAGGCAGTGACAACCAATGACAGATGTACCAAAACGACATTGACAAATGACAAACTGTACCAAAACAATAATGACAAACGACAAAGCGTACCAAAAATACAACTTGTTTTACCTTTGCTGGCTCAGCACCTCTGGTCAGGCCACACTGTCACTGATGTTGTACTGTATCAAGATCCATCTCTCCCTCCGTTGCCACAATCTCCACTCTGCTCCTGATGCTGTTTACCTGTCCATTATAGTAATCTGGTGTTGAATTATATGGCAGACAATCGTTTAACAGTAGCAGTTGGGTGACCAGTATCGCTAAACATTTTCTTTCTTTCTTTCTGTCTGCACAGTCTTTCAAAATGTAACTGCAAATTGGCTACTTTGTTAGCACCCCCTTGTACATCTACTGAAAACTTACCATCTGTGCAACACTAAAGCCGTACAGCACCAAATTTAGTCAGCTCTCTACATGTTTTAGGCCGGGGTAGTCTCACAAATGCCAAATCGGATTCATGCACTTTCAGGATGGCTTCATCTTCTAAAATTCTTTTCTCCCAAGCCATTTTGGCTTCTAAACATTCTCTTGTATAGCAAAACATGTATCATTTTTATGCTGCTGATCCATGCAAAAACATGGATCATTTTAATGTTGATCTATACCATATTACTGGGAAAGGGTACTGGGTGTTACCGCAGATGGCCTAATGAGGGTACTGGATCTATCGGGTGTACCGAGTGAATGCGGGGATCCAGGGGGACATAGTACTTGCCTATAACAAGGCAGTGGTGGTGGCCCTGGATTCCATAGCACCTGTTTGTGTTCGCCCCTCACCCTCCGCCCAAGGTCTCCCTGGTTTGATGAGACCTTGAAGGAGTTGAGGAGAGTAGGGTGAAGGTTAGAGCAGAGCTGGTGGAAAATCGGGCCTGGAATGTAAAAGACTTAGGTTGATAGACCATTATGTGGTCTATTAATCAGCAATAACCCTTAAGAAGGCAGAATTCCTGTCCAGGGAGATTGCTGTTGCACAGAACCGACCAGCTCAGCTCTTCCGGACGGTGGACAGATTGTGCAATCCAATCTGTCTCCAGTCTGGAGGAGCCTTGTCACAAGAATGGTGTGATGAGTTTACTCAGTTTTTGGCAGATAAGGTGTCACAATCAGGTCCAGCATCTGTCTGGCTCACTCTAATGGAAGTTGCAGTGGTTGTCAGGAGATGTCGGGCCCTCAGTTTACCTTGTCTGACTTTAGCCTCCCCACAAACACTGACATAGTGATGATCATTAAGATGCTTCGACAAACCAGCTGTTGTTTGGACCCAGGACCCACATACCTCCTGGTAGGATGCATTGATGAGATCAGCCCAGTCCTACCCGAGATAGTCTGAAGGTCATTGGAGAGGGGGATATTCCCATAACCCCTGAAGGAGGCGGTTGTTCGGCCCCTCCTTAAAAGAAAAAACTCCCTTGACCTGGACCGTTTGGTGAACTACAGACTTGTCCCTAACCAACCCTTTGTGGGTAATGTTATTGAGAAGGTGGTTGCTTCGCAATTGGATGATAATTTGACCAGCCACAATGTCTAAGATTCTCTCCAGTTGGGATTTAAGAAGCGGCATAGGACCAAGACAGCCCTTGTCCGGTTGCTAAATGACCTCCTAATAGCAAGAGATTGGAAGACTCGTTCCATCTTGGTCCTCCTTGATCTCTCAGCAGCGTTTGACACTGTGGACCAAGGAGTGTTGTTTGAGTACCTGCAGCTCATCTGTGGACTGTCTGGTAGAGTCCTCAGATGGTTTCAATCTTTCCTCGAGGGTAGGACTCAGAGTGGTGTCTGGGATTTATTCCTCGGCCTCTCTCTCTCTCCCCCATCCTGCGGGGTGCCGAAGGGCTCCATCTCATCATCCATGTTGTTTGCTGTGTATATGCTGCCGTTAGGAGAGATTAGGTGGTATGATCTGAGTTTGCACGACTATGCAGATGACACTCAGCTATACATGTCCTTTGCACCAGGTCAACATGTGTTCCTCTCGGTATTTGATAACTCTCACCGAGATCCAGGACTGGATGAGTGTGAGCTGGCTGCGGTTGAACCCAGTTAAAACTGAGGTGCTGGTTATGGACCCTGACCATCGGGAGGTGGGTTTGTTGGCAGGCTCACCCACGGGGCTATGTCTCGAGGGTGCTGTGCTGACTACCTCAGACCGGGTGTGGAACCTGAGCATTGTTGATGATGGCTTGACCCAGAAATCGAAGGCATCAGTTGTCAAGACCTCTTTACCATCTGAGGAATATCACCCATGTGAAACACTTGGTTCCTCCCAACGATCTTCCAGCGCTGCTCCATGCCTTCATTACCTCTCACCTTGACTACTGCAATGCCCTTTACCTAGGGCTACCGGGGGTTGATGTCAGTCACCTTCAGCTAGTGCAGAATGCGGCAGCCAGGCTGTTGACTGGTACAACTAGAACCAGTCACAACACCTGTGCTTCGCAGACTGCACTGGCTTCCAGTGCAGTGGAGGATCGCCTTCAAGGTCAGTTTGCTGACCTATAAAGCCCTACACGACCAGGGACCCAGTTACTTGAAAGATCTCCTTCCCCCTTACTGCCCTCCCCGCCTTCTCAGATCCACTGACAAGGGATTGCTAGAGATTCCCAGGGTCTGTTTAAAGACATCTGGGGCCCGGTCTTTTAGCTTTGTGGTCCCGAACCTGTGGAATTCTCTACCATGTCAGGTGTGAGACTGCCTGACCATCCAGGAGTTTAAAACTGCACAAAGAAACTATTTGAATTGGCATATTCTTTTTTTTTTAAGCGTAGTATAATTGTTAGAGTTTTAAATGATCAGATTTTATTGATTATTGTTGGTATTTATTATAGCGGTTTATTATGTACAAGCACCTTGGTTGCAAGAAAGGCGCTTTTTATAAATAAAGTATATGATAAAGGAGACACTAAAATCATGAACAAATAAACAGTACTTGTCAGTTTCTTCCATTTCAATCCATAAAACAATGCCCATGTTAGCTTGGAAAAATAACTGCCATCATTACTATTCCACAAATCAGGATGCACGCATGGGTTTGCCAGTGCAACAGAGTCAATATTCAAATGTGAAAGCGCTAAAGTGTCAAGCAGCTGAGAATGTGGTGGTAGGCAACAGCCTTGACTTCCTTCCTGCCCAGCTGTCAGCTGCCTGCTTGAAATTTGGTTCCGCCATCTTAAGGCAAGTGTAAAGTTCAGTGAAAGCCAGTATTTTTGTTCTTTAAAACAAGCAGTTCCACAACAGATTCCTCACCAGGGAAGAGCCCAACCTTCCCCTTCACCCTTTAGAAAGATAAGAACTAACAACCTCGCCTGGATTGTAGTGGTAGAAATGAAGCTTTAAGCTGCTGACAAGATTAGAACATATAGGCATTCTAGACTGATTCAGTCGCAGCACAGTAATGGTCAAGTTTTACAACCACTAGCCAACAGACCCCTAGTGACTAGTCCTACCATCTTGTCCACTGACCCAGATGGTGCACTTACTAAAATGTTATCTTCTCCAGTAAAAGCCCACAGGGCTAAATGAGAGAAAATCTTACTAGCCAGATACAAAACCTACCAGCATTTGGCTAGTGGGCTGGTGCCAGTTCTGACCCATAGAATTGCATGCAGACAACATATGAAAAGCAGTGATGTAGCAAAGCCAGGGGTTGAAACTAGCATGGTTCCACTAACCAAATGCTGGTAGATTTTGTATGGGGCAGGCGATTAAAGCCATTTTAAATGCTTGTAGTGGAGAAAGTATTATTTCCCCCAAGTATACCAGCCGAGTCAGTAAGAAAGTCTGTGGGGCTAGTGCATTTTCCCCAGTTATTGGGACCACTGGCTAGTGGCAGCACTCAACTCCTGGTTTACCCTCCCTGCAGCTTGCTCCAAAAATCAAGCCCCACACCACCATCGCACTGTCAACTATACCAGCAGCCCTTTCCAGAGTCGGATAGACTCAGACCATGCTGGCTCTGCAGCTGCCACTTGCACAAGCCACAATGCTGGCTCTTGGTCACCCACAAGCAGTGGCACAACCACGGGCCCTCTTCTCAATCTGGCCTCCATTTGGAGTCTTGGCACACAGGTTCTACCAAAGTAAATTATAAAAGTTGTCTCAGAAATGTTGCCATCTGGAAATTAGGGAGCCTTACATTAATCAGTGTTTCACTGTCATCCAGAGCCGGATCACCATGGGACAGGGATTCTTCCTGTCAGCATTCCATCCTCCAGCATTGCTGAAGGACTGGAATGATGCATTCTAATTTTGAACCAGCATTCTTAAACGGTTGGTGGAAGAACGCATTTTTTAAAAACCTCGTCTAAATGTCGGGCATCAAAATGCATTCTTTTGGACTCGTACGATAGCAGTAAGGCCCTCCCAGTAGTTAGATTGTTAATCACCCACTAGGGGTAATATGGCACTGTGTTGTGCCTTGTGCTGCATTACACCTCTAGGAGGTGATGAACATACTTAATCTAACCCCTGGTCATGCCTTATTTGCTAAAAAAAAAGAGTAGTTGCATACTTTGGAACATCCCCCCCGAGGAGATACCTCACCTGCTCCAGAGTTGGTGGGTATCCAGCAGCCTATTTCTATAAAGTTATATCACTCGTAATTTTTACACCACTACAAATACAGCGCTTCTGATACTGTCACCCCCCATGCAGGTGACACAGACCCATTTTGTGATGGCATAAAATGGAGGCTTGCAGCTCCATTGACTGACTTAGGAGGGTGATATTTCAGAAAGAGTTTTAGTACAATCTAAAGTTATGATTTCAAACACTGAGCCCGCTTGACTAGCAGGGGCCCTGTTAGTCAAGCAGTCACTGTTTGAAATCGTAAGTAGATAGTACTAAAACCTTCTGAAATATCACCCCCTGTTAAGTCAGTCAATGGAGCATGGGGAGAGGGGGTAAGCCGTGGGGGAATTTCTAGGGACTGGCAGCAACAGGTAGAGCCCATCCATCAGAAGGGCTGTAGCCATCTGCCATGGCTCCAGGAGAGAAAAAAAATCTACATAACAAAAAGGAAATATTTTCTGTCTAGATGCTCTGGTGAAAATTGTTGGTAGTCATTGTACTGTATCCCCCGCCCCGTGCACTTTTTTTTTTTAATAAACTGATACCTTTGGGAAATTTGCCAGTCTTTCCCACCACCCCTCTGTCTAGATGTCCAGGTGAAAGCAGAGATGCTGGCAGCCATCAGCCATTGCTGTATTTTACTCCGTCCCTGTTCTTCCCCATGCTGAACACTCAGTTTTTTTGGTTTTTTTTTTGTTACAGTAATCTGCTAGGTTGGGAGATTTGCCATGCTTTCCTACCAGCAATAAACAATGCACAGCAGGGGAAGGGGGACACAGATTTTTACAAAATAGACAGATTAGAGTGTACAGCAGGGAAGGGTACAAGGTTGGGGGGGGATACAATACAATGTCTGGCAGCATAATACATTTCTACTTCTAGACAGGAACCCTGCTGGTGTTAAAGCTTGGCAAATTTCAAAGTATTACTTTATTTTTTTATGCATAAAAACAGTGCACAGCAGTGGGAAGGGGGCAAGGGAGAAGAAATACAATATGGCTGGCAGCATTTCTATTTTCACTTGGAGCATCTGGACCCTACCTCTCAACCTCCTGATTCATTAGTCAGGGACAAAGATAAAACAAAAAAATCAGCGACAAAGGACCAAGATCAGGGACACAGCTTCATAATTGGTTATATCCAATCAGGAAGCTGGTAGAATAAGGGGCCTAATGTAAAATGCATTTTCTAAGGAAGAACAAGTCTACCTTTAATGTCTGGCATTATTTTGTGCTTACAGCTCCCACGGTTTATGGAAACAAATTTTACTGAGGGACAGAGTGAAATTTTGAGGCAAAACCAGGGACAGTTGAAAGGTATGCATATGCCCCATTCTGTCTAGATGCTCAGCAGCTCAGGTAACCTTAGAAGTGCTGCTATTGCATTGTAGCTCCCCTCCCATGTCGTCCCCCCCCCCAGTGCACTCTGTTTTTAATGGGAGGTTTAAGAAGCAAGCAGGACTAGGGTCCCTCTATCTAAAATCAGAGTGCACAATGGGATGGTGGGGGGGCAACGAAGGAGAAAAACAAAATGGCAGCATTTCTACTTTGAATACTGGCCCAGATATTCAAACTGCTCCCAAAATGTGCGCAACAGCAGGAGCAAGCACAATCAATTGCGCATATGCGCAACAGGTGCGATATTCAAACATGGAGCACAGCAAATTGCGCAAGCAACCATCATCCTCAATATAGCACATACTGCGCCATCGCGCAACCAGGAAGGAGAAGCTGAGCTCAAAATGCTCGCTTATGGCGCAAATCCACATGGAAGCTCAGGCTGAGCATTGCAGATGCCATAGCGCAAGCACTGCGCCCCCCAGAGCAATGGAACTGCACATCAGGGAGGCAGGCTGGGGCCCACCGCCAGCCATGCGCGACACATGGGCACAGGAACTCACTGCAGAACCCACACCACACCAGCACACCCCAAGCACAGCATCACTGGGGTGGGACGGATGATCCACGCGGCTCCATGGGGACAAGCTAACAAAGCATAGCAGAGCCATGACACCCCAGCATACACAACCACTGGCAGGCAGAGAGTGCCACACACAGGGGTTTGACAACCAATAGTGCACATCAGTCCCCCCAGACGCTACGCACAGCATGCACCGTGCCCCCAAGACACAGCTCATGTGCAGTGACAGGCACTGCAGGAAACACCATGCACCCCCCGTGCCACACGTCAACCCCATGCTGCAGAGAAGCATACCAGCCAGACCCACCCTGTGCACCCAGCAGTGGGTGGCAGCAGATGGCAAGAGCAACAGAAAGGCAATGCTATGCTGGTGATACCTCCCCATGGACACACACACACACACACACACACACACACACACATATATACCCAGGACCATAGCAGCCCAGATGGCATGTACACCCCTGCAACGGAGCACCCATAGCCAGTTGCAAAGCAGACACCAACACAGCAGTTGTATCAAAATAGAAATGTATATTTCAAAAACAACAGATAAACAATAACAGCTGAAACTATGTACAAGGTGGGGGGGAACGGGTAAAAGGCAGGTGTTCAAGGGGAGGGAATAAAAACTTGGAGAGGAAGGCAGGGTGAAAGGGATGGAGAAGTGGAACGAATGTGGGCTACGGCCCAGCTGGCTCCTGGTCCTCCCCCTGCTGGCGTCCCCTCCTGTGCTGCCGCCGCCATTCACCCTGGCGCTGTATGGCCTGCAGGAGCTCCCGGTTTTCAAGTCCGACCTGGGTCAGGCGCCGCAGATCCTGCGACATGCGTCTCAGCACCCCGAGGCCTAGGAAAATGGGAACACAGTCAATGGCTGAGACTGACCACAACCCTGAACACCACCCAACCTGCAACCCATATAACCCAATGTCCTGCACCTGTGATGGCATGCACCCACCCACAGTGTGAACATGCACATGGCCATCCCTAAACAGGCGGCACCACTGCCAGCGCCACCACCCACACACACTGCCCACGCCAATCACAGTACAAACTAGGCTGTCAAGTGATGTGGCAACGTGGTCGATGCCAGTTACACAGCTATGTGCCCAGTGCATGCCTGGACCACCTGTGATGCATACACAGACGTGTCGTGATGCTGCACTGTGATGCAGGTCACCTGTGTCATGCCTACATACATGGATACATAGACAGTGTCGGCAGATAAGGGCCTATGGGACACCCAGTCTACGCCATTTGGCCTTGTCAGTTCACTCTGTTGTCCTATAAGTCCGCTCCCCCTCACCCCCTGACCTCCAGAATTCCTTCATGGCTAACCCACGCATACATAAATCCCGTAACCAAGTCAGCCCCACCACATCCTCTGGCAGGGTGTTCCACTTGTCCACCACCCATTCTGTGAAAAATACTTTCTCATGTTTCCTCTAAACAGCCCCTCCAACTGCATCCCATGCCCTCTAGTCCTGGAACATCCTTACGCACAAATATTGTTTTCCTGCACTCTGTTCCCCTGTACAATACTTGTATGTCCCCATCCCATATCACACCTCCTTCCCTCCCGGGAGTACATGTTCGTTCCGTTAACCTGTCTGCATAGGACTTGTGATGCAATCCATGCACCATCCATGTCGCCCTCCTGTAGACCCTCTCACCCAGTCCATGTCCATACGCAGGTATGGTCTCGAACTATGCTGTACTCCAGTGTGGGGACTCGCTAGTGTTTCATATGTGGAACTATGACCTCCCTTTGGTTGTGTCCAGCATGGTTGGTGGTCTTGCCCCCCCAGCATGCAATAGCATCCATGATATTAATACTCACCTCCTCCAGCAGCTCGGTCTGGCCAGCTGCTGATGCTGCTGCTGCTGCAGTGCACGACATCCCGTGGCACGGGGCCTGGCATGGCCCACATCCCGTGGTCGGTGTCCTCACAATCGGCCTGTGGGAGACATGGTGAGACAAACATCAGTGTGACTCAAACAGAGTGCCCCTGCCCCAGTGAAGTGCCTGCCCACACAGCCATAACCATCCATCGCACAGCTGCACACCTGGCACACCTATGCACAGCCACCCAAGCACACACACCCCTACAGAATATAGGTGCATAGATGGTACTCACGTGGCTAAGCACCAGGCCCTTCTGGCTACGTGGAACAGCTTCAACAGGTCCGGCTCCCTCCGGCGGAGGTCACTGTCAGTCTGGGCTGCTCAACAGACCGCCCGCCAGTGACTCCCACCAGGTCAGTGGCCACTTGCTGCCACACACATGGGTCCCTAGGCATGGTGAGGGGCCTCACCATACAGTGCCTCACAGTGGGGCTCCACTAGGGCCACCAGGTTGGCCACTTCTGGCGGGCTCCAGGACACGCCCTCCTCCCTAGCCATGGCACCAACTTTGGCAGGCAATATGAGCCCCACGCTGTGCTGTAACACGTGGGTTGTTGCGCAATGAACCAGCACAGGCTCCAATTGCGCTGTTCGAACAACATGGTACTTTACATAAGCGCTGTCTGAACAGCACAATGGGAGACGTACATGGCATGCCAACAGCTCCAGGGGTCAGAGGAGCATACACAAGGTCAAGCGGCAGTGGCGCAAGGCTCGCGCACAGGCGCCACCGCCTGGGATGTATGGGCATCCTGCTGGCGACTGCTAAGCAGAGCATCAGTGCCACAGTGGTTCTCGGCGCGAGAAGTGCCACAGCGCCATATAGTGCCCAGTGCTGTTGCTACTGGCACAATGGTGGCACATGGCCTGGTCACTACTCGGCGCTCAGCGGGTGCAGTGCGATCGGCAGCATCACGTAACCTGTCTGGGCATGCGCAATGCGGTAGCACACAGCCTAAAACATCGCCATCGGCTCAGCCGGACCTTCCGTAGTGCGCTAAAGCGCAAATACGCGATATTCAGCCGACATATGCCGATCAGTCGACCAGCCATTCAAAGCGCGGTGGCGCAATTAGCGTAATGGTAGAGTTAGCCACCTCATTTTGCATGTGTTGCGCTATAAAACTCGAACACTGGATTTATGGTGGCCAGATTTGGTTGTTGCAGGTGAGAGGTGAGTTACATGCTGTGTGATGCTCAGGACAATGCTCATGGGCAGGGGTGCTGGAGGATGATATAGGTTGGGGGCTGAACATGATGAGGGGCATAGAAAGAATAAGAAACACTGTGATATCTGCCATGCGGAGAGGAAAGGGGGCTTTGCCCCCACGACAGCAGCTGTGCTCTGTGGGGAAATGCCTGTGGACTGCACAGTGACAATTGCCACTCACCACAGATCCAGCATGACTGGCGAGAACCAGGCTGAGGCTGTGGGCCCGGCGGGGAGGAGGCGAACTTCACCACGCAGAGACTGAGGCCCTCTTCCAGGCCTACCTGGAGGATGAGCCACTTTTAGCAGGTGAGCGGGAGGGGCACCCCTCAGCAGCGTGCAGCTGCATGGGAGGGTAACTCTGGCCGTCAGCAGAAGCCGCGCTCCGTTACCGGGAATCTACCGAAAAAGATGGGGACTGACCGCGGGGCTGAAGAGAAGGTGGCAGCCTTCAGGGGTGTACGTGCTGCCCTGAGGACCACCAGTAGTGTACTGTGACGACAAGGAGACGCTGGTGCAGCGACCATGCAACCCGGTGCCATTGCAGGGTGTTCAAGTGATTCCAAACAGTGGAAGCCCATCACTGCAGTATGACATGGGTGATGTTGTGGGGGGCTGTTGTTCACATGCACTCACATGACTCTCTTTCTGTTACAGATCCTGTTCATCTGCAGGAGGCAGTGGTGGTGGTGGATGCTGACAGTGAGGCAGACCTGCTGGACCTGGAGGAGGACCATCACATCCGCCAGCAAGCTCTGCAGGCACTGCAGCACATGCAGGCTGGCCCAACTAACTCCGGCAGGCAGTGATACGGGTGCAGGGGGTGCACAGCCTGTAATTCACAGCAGTCTGGCATGCAGGTATGCCAGCATGCTGTGCCTATAGCAGTGGCACGCACGGCACTAATGATGACTAGCAGGCCTGCAATGGCGGTAGAGTGTGTGTCCGGCGGACACATGGCAGGCCAGCACGTGCCCCTGGGCCATCCTGCTCCACACCTGTGTGCCAGCATGCTGGCACAGTCTGAGCTGTGCCTGTCAGCACCGTGGGGCAGCATCGGTGGCTGAGCAGGTGTCTGGCACTGTTGACAGCACAGGGGTGGAACAGGTGGACCTGGGGGCTCAGCAGTTGGAGGCGGCAGCGCTGTTGCACACACCAGGCCTGGGGGACAGGCGTCAAGCAGTGGCGCTTGTCCACGCCCTTAGATCCGCCCATACCTGGTCCTGGTGAACAGCGGCCACCCTCAAAGAGTGCTGTGCACCAGGAACATCCACCCCTGGGGGTCATGATGCCATTGGGGCACAGTACCCATTGGACCGCACACCCGCCTGCTGAGAGTCGGTACAGCTGCAGAAGCGGGTTGCAAAAAATCGTGGAGCACTGTCTGTGTCCGTGGGCGGCATAGCAGGGGTGTGCTCGGGACCGAGCCGAGATGGTCCTTATGCGGACGGATGCCTGACCGCTGCCATTGACAGGCTGACCAGGCAGTGGTCTCTCATGGCGACCGCATTGACACACTGTCTGGTGGCGGTACCACGCACCCCACAGTGCGCCTCCTCCCATTCCTGGCATCGTGCGACACCAGGCCTGTCGCGCGGCGGGTTCTGCTATGGGCATCCCGAGCACCCCTGGTGCAAGTTTGTTTGGCGGGATGCAGAACCTGTGCAGGCAAGGTCGCGGTCGGCACTGGGACCCCTGGTGGTGCACAAAGCCACCCGATATGCACCCTGCTCAGCCTGCCAGTGCTGCTTGGGCCACGGCAGGGCCACACGCACATCCGTGGTGGCCGTGTGACAGTGCTCCTGACTGAGCTGTCTCCCATTGCAGGCCCTGTCTGGTGCTGCCCTGTGTGCAATGTGTGTCATGGTGGGCAGTGCACTGCTGGGTTGCTCTGCTCACCAAGCTGACACACGGACCACCTGCACCTCTCCCAACTGCTGTCCACAGGTGTGTGTGGATGATGATGCCTGCATTGCACTGTACACCAAGGTGCCCAAGGTTGCCCAGGTCCTGACACATGTCACGTGGACAGTCCAGGTGGTGGGGTGGTTAGTGGTGCTGTGTGTTGAGAGTGTCATTTCTGCAGTGCTGTGCTGCTGCCCTGTATGCTACCTGGTGTGTGTGTGTGTCCATATGAGTGCTCACCCCTCTCTGATGGTGTGTTGGTATGCCTGGACCCTTCACTCCTGACCTTCATGCACGGTGTGTTCCCCTGTGTGCCTGTGGTTTCGCATGGACAGTGTTGCCTGCACATGTCCCCTGACTTACCTGTGTTGTGCATAGTGCTCTTCTGCAATGGTGTCCCGGTGCAGCTGGGCCTGCCGTGTCAGTCGGGGTCCCTCCGTCCTAGGGGGCTGCTCATCACCCACATCACACGGCGCCACTGGCGTCCCCATCGCTGTCCCCTCTTGGACCTGCAGGCTATCCATGGTCTTTGGCCATGTTGTGCAGATGCAACAGGCCAGGAATATCCCACAGGCCTTTGGGGGCTGTACTGGAAACTCCGCCGGGAGGTGTCCAGGCATCGGAAGCGTGCCTCAGTATCCCAAACACCCGCTCTATGATGTTCCGTGTTGCGGCATGTGCCTCATTGAAACCGTGCTGCGCTGGGGTCGTGGGGCGCCCGGTATGGTGTGAGCAGCCAGGGACGGAGTGGTATCCACAGTCACCTGTGTGGAGATAGTGGAGATCAGTGTCATATCAGGTCCATATTGTCCATATCCTTGTGTGCCACTACCATGGCACCTGTGTCATTCCACCCTTGCACAGAGTTTGCATTCCATACATGTGTACTCACCCACTAGATGACCGTGAGGATGTTTCCTCTCGAATCGATGGCACAGTGCAGATTGGTGCCATATGAAGGCATCATGTGCTCCGCCAGGGTGTGTGCACAGACATTGATGATGCCAGTGGCATCACACCACCTGGCAGTTGACACTGGAAAAGCCCTTCGGTTCCGATATGCATGGCCGTCGGGGCCAGGTGGAATCGCGAATGGCCACATGGGTGCAGTCTATGGCCCCTAGCACGCCAGGCATATATGCTACCCTGTGGAACTCCTGCATGTTTGCTGTACGCTCTGCCACGGTGCTGGGGAAATGGATGTACTCGCAGCATGAGGCAGCAGTGCGCTGAGGAATTGGGTGAGGATGCGTGGCGTGGCGACTGTGTAATGCCGTGGTGTCCCTGTCGGCCTCTGGAAGGTGCCCGTGGCGAAACAGGCACATACGAGGCTGTCACCTTGGTCTCCACCGGACAGAGCATGACTCCGTCGTGAGGGTGCCTCCATCACATCACTGCACAGCTCAGCTGAGCCGTCTCAGTATTGCCCTGTTTAGGCGGTACCGGGCCACAATCTTAGACATCTGTGTACAGCTCGCAGCTGATGCGGGCACGATACCGCCTGTCGGGGCATACCGCCGGCCAGGCCCTCAGCCACGTCCCCTGCAGCATGCTGTCTCACCCCCTCATTACAGCTTCCATGGAAGCTGACACTATCCATCTCCCTGGCTTCTACCCCCAAGCTACTGTTCCTGTATTTACCCCCACTGCCCCGCTGCTTCCACTTTTGGGCACCCCTGGCCTCTCTGTCCTCAGGACCACTGTCCCTCTGCCTCCCTGTCCTCTCTCTCTCTCTCTCTCTCTCTCTCTGTCTCTCTCCCCAGTTTGCGGCCTGCTGGGTTCTTGCGCCACTCCCTTGAAAACCTTTTATTTTGGCTCACATCATTTTCGCATCCTCCGGCTGAGCCACTCTTGCGCTATTCTTGCAGTGTTCAGATATTCGCATTAGCACTTTATGCATGTACCCTTCCCCGGCTGCGCATGCCTTCATTTCCATTGCGCTGTTGCTCAGCATGTTTTCGGTGGTGCAACTGGCCCCTTCTCAATATCGCAGAATGGCGCATTTTTGGGGTTGCGCACGCGCAACCCTGTTGCGCATGGCGCAACCCTTTTGAATATCCAGGCCACTGTGTATATCCCTGGCCTGTTGCTGCACTTTTTCTCGGACTATGAGTCTCTCTTACGGCTACAATGCAGTGACATGCTAATTACTGTACCCTGGCTTCAATCTTAACAGCAATAAAATTAAATGTTAAGCAATAAAAATCTATGGCAGCAAAAACAGTGCAAGTAAGAATTTATTACTAGAGAAGAATGGCAAAGCAGCAATTACAAAATGACATAGCAGCAGAAATTGGAGCAAATATCACACTTCCCAAAAAAGCATTCTCAACATCTTAGCACCTGGGGGTGTGTGGGGGGCAGAGCGCCCCACAGAAATAGTTATAGCACTCATGATGTAAAAAAAATAGTACACAACATCGAATTAGCACCCCGGGGGTGTGGGAGGGGGCAGAGCACCCCCTCATAAAGTAATCTCTTTGTTTTATTTCTGTCTGTGGGGGGTGCTCCGCCCCTCCAGAAATAAAATAAAATTACTACTTTATGTGGGAATACTCCATGCCCCCCCACCTCCCAGGTGATATGATGTTGTGCACTATGTTTTTATATTATGAGTGCAATAACTCTCTATTTGGGCACTCCCACCCCCACACCCCCGGGTGCTAATATGATATTCTGTGCTGGAATTGTAATGTGCACCTGGATTTCTTATTAGCAACCAACAGCAGAGGTTAACACTTCGGCCTCAGAACAATGCTTATTTTGCAAGTGTTCCAGGGGTGTACTTGATACCTACTTACTACTAACTAAAACAAAATATTTTCCACTGACTAGTGCTACCTACAATACTCTTTTTGGGGGAAGAGTTCTGTAGCAGAGAAGCCACTATCACGCTTCCCATATTTCACTAAAATACCACAATAGCTTAATCTGGTTCAAAGTCAGTTGGCATTCTTCTGTATCCCCTTCCACCAGGTCATGCCTGAAAATAGGCAGGATTTGCCTAGTGCACTTACCTGGTCAACAAAAACGAAATAAATAAAATAAAAATTTTGCTTACTAGGCTCAACACTGCAGGGGATATATACACGATCGCCTCTACTTTTACCTGACTGAGCATCTGATTGGTAAATCCCAAAGCATCTTAAAAATAGTGCCAGTGCACAGCGGGGGGGGGGGGATAGATGAGAGATGAAATACAAAACAATGGCTGCAGCATTCTATAGGAGCTACTACAAACTGCTGTGAGTGGGACAACCACCAAAAACGCAAACCTGATCTTATAGCTTCTTTGTAAATATCATTTTTATTCGAGAAGATTTTACAATTCATACACAATTTGACAGTCATATTCCATCACAAGCATTAAAGACATTACATCAGACATTCAGAGATACAGGTCTGTTAATAAGATTGCACAAGATTATTTTAATAACCATCCTAATCTGCTAATAAACGCCCTTAACACTCTACTGATTACCCCAGATTTGAATCCTCTATCCTTCCTCGCCACCACCCCCCGAGCCCCCCTCTCATCCAGTCAGTGCCCCTTGCAACCCACATTAATTGAGCTTTCAGGGTCCAGGTAAGGGCCCGGTGTCCAAAAACTGTGACCTGAGGAGCCAATCAATGAGGTGTTGTATTAAGGTACAAAATGAGGGTCTTTGGCCATAATATAGATGATCCATCTCCTCCACTTCAAGGAGCCCATTTCAGCCTGATCATTTAAATTATGGGTTATTTTTTCGAATCTATATATAAGATGGACTATCTTTCTCCAACACGAAAGGGCAGGGGGCTCAACTGTGAGCCAGCATTTAATGATAGCTTTCTTCACTGCCAGGAGAAGAATATTTAATAGGTATCGGGCATGGGGGTCACACAGGCCAGGGGGGAAGCAATGCAGGATAAAGAAATCGCCCCTATAAGGCAGTCCGACCCCAAAGAGGTCCTCTAACTCCTCAAATAAATTCTGCAGAAAAGGCTACAGTTTTGAACAGGACCAAAAAATATGAGAGTGGTGAGCTGCAACCTCACCACATAGGCGCCAACACGCTGCAGATCGGGTAGTGCCATAATGAGAGGTTATTACCGGAGTTCGGAAAAATCTTATCAGTAATTGCCAAGAAAATAACCTCCAGGAGTGAGAGTAGGTGGTTCTTGATGCCATGCGCAAAAGAACTTCCCACTGTTGAGATGTAATTTGAGAACCCAACTCTTCGTTCCACTTTTCTCTTAACCACGATGTGTCTCCCCCTGTTGTTTCCAGCAGGGACCTATACAGCACTGAAACAGCATGCAGGAGTCCCCGGGATTTTATTACTTGTTGAAGTATTTGAATCACTGGGGGGTGTGCCTCAGGTGAACGGACATTAAAGGGTAGGGATTCAAAATAGTGTCGGAGTTGTAGATATCGAAAAAAATCTGATTGACGTAGATGGAACTCACGACTGATTTCGCCAAACTCTAAAGTGGGGGCCGATTTGCAGTTGCGAAAGCTGGAAGAGATGGGCATGCCTCCAAGTCCGAAAGGTATGGTCTGAGAGGGCTGGGGGAAAGTCCTCCAGTAGGTCTATTGGGCAAAGTAAGACCAGGAAAGGGGTAATCCCCAGGGCCTTTCGCATCGAGTACCAGACCTGTGCTTGGTACCCCATCCATGGGCCCCAAGCAGGCCGGCCCAATGAGGGTAGGGTTTTATGGAAAATCACTTTTTGGTATTCCCGGTGAGGGAGGAAACTTCTCAATTTTCCTCCACCTGGCTGAGGTCATTCCTACAAGGTGCTGTATTATAAAAGAGAGGTGAGTTGCCCAGCAATAAAGTTTCAGGTTGGAGAGTGCCAAGCCCCCCTGAGCTTTAGGGAGATGGAGAATCTCCAATTTAATTCTAGGGCGTCTTCCTGCCCAGACAAATTTCACTATGACCTTGTTCCAAACCTTAAAGAAACTGTTCAGCACGTTAAAGGGGTAGATTCTGGAACAAATAGAGAATGCTCGGAAGAGTTACCATCCGGACCACCTCTATGCGTTGCAGCATATTCAGTGGGAGGACGTTCCGTCTTTCAAAATCTTGTTTCATCTAGGATGTAAAGGGGTGGTAGTTGTTATTTAGGATGTCCTCAGCCCGATGCGAGAGGTAAATTCCAAATATTTTAGCTTGGTAAGTCCCCAGCGGAAGAATACCTTTGTAGTACTGCAGATGGGGCATGGTGAAAGGAAGGCGTCTGTCTTGCTGGTATTCAGCTTAACCTGGATATGCCCCAAATTCTTCAAGAAGGCAAAAAACGGAGGGTATAGATTGTTCGGGTTTAGTAAGGAATAGCAGAACATCATCTGCGTATAGAGCTGCCCGGTGCTCTGTGCCATCTATAGTCACTCCCAAAATCTCAGATGACAATCTAATCACCTAGGCCAGGGGTTCAATAAAGATGGCAAAAAGGCCTGGTGATAGTGGGCAGCCCTGATGTGTACCCCTATAAAGGGGAAAGTATTCAGAGCGGTGGCCGGATGTTTTAACACATGCCTTTGGGGACGTGTAGATTTTCCTAAGAGTATCCACGAGGGGTCTCGGGAAATGCATAGCAGCCATTGTGGCGAACAAAAAAGGCCAAGATACCCGATCAAAGGCCTTCTCAGCATCAAGGCTGAGAAGGACCAATGGGTCCTTCCGAGATTGCATCTCATGGACCAGATGCAGGGCCCTACGCGTGTTATCTGAAGTGGACCTAGATCTCACAAAACCTGTTTGGTCGGGGTCAATCAACTCCTGTAGTACAAGGTCCAGTCGACGGGCTAGGATGGACATGAAGTATTTGTAGTCTGAGTTAAGAACCGATATTGGTCTATATGAGCTACATTGTAGAGGGTCCTTACCTGGCTTGGGGATGACGGAAATTATGGCATACGCCCAACTAGGCGGAGGGGATTCACCGGCAAGGACCTCGTTAAACGCTGCAAGTAACAACTTACTGATAGACTGAGTCGAGCTTTTATAAAACTCAGCCCTGTAACCATCAGGCCCAGGGGCTTTTTGAGTTTTGGACTTGGAGATGGCCGACCCCAGCTCCTCTGGTGAAATTGGCCTCACCATGAGGTCCTGTTGTTCATCATTAAGCGTTGGTAACTTTAGGGCCAATAAAAAAGATTCGGTGTGTGACAAATCCGTCTCCTGATCCGAAGTGTACAAGGTTTTATAATATTGACAAAATGCCAGTGATATATTTTTAAATTTAGTATGGCATTCTCCTGTCCCAGGGTCCTTTATCATTGCAATAGTAGACCTGACCTTACAGCTTCGAGGACATTTAGAGTTTCTCTGCACTCAATAACGAGAAAGGCATCAGCAGCTAAAGTTAGCTATTTTGTCATTTTATTTTAGGACTCAAAGCATTAATTCAGTAGTGCACAGAGAAAGCTCAGCATGTTGCCTCTCTCCAAGGCTTCCAAGGGGCAGGGGCTCAAGCTTCAAGGGCAGCAGTGTAATGTAGGGTGGTACCAAAGAACCAAAGCAAAGTATCAATACAGGGTACCAAACAATCCACCCAGGTAAAGGACCCCACCGTTTCCTTTTCAACCACCCCAGCCTGTAGCTCTGGCTCAGTACTAAATCTGAATCACCACCAAACATAAAAACATAACAGAATCCAAGCTGGAGGCAGGCAGTAGCCCCATGGCCCATACCTCTTAACTGTACCACATTACGAGGAACGTTCCTCATTTTACTTCACAAAAGCTCCCTGTTCCACATTGTGAGGACTTGTTCCACATTCAGTATTAACATTTTAAAGCAAAAATGATGCAAAAATATGTTATTCAATTAACAACAGACTTTCTGAACATAAATGCAACCATTTTAACAGTGTTCTGAGCCTCCTAGGTAAAGATTTGATTAAGTGTTCCACATTTTACTCATTTGTTCCACATTTTGAGAGGAACATACTTCTTTCCATCTTTCTGACTGGTGATTGGGACAGAGCCATTTCTGGGGGGGGGGATAGTTTAGTTTAAATAGTTTTTTTTTTTTTTACACACAAGGGAGGAAGGCAAACCACTGACAATGCTGGTGGAGTGTGGGGGCATCACTGTCAGAGAATGGTAGCTACATAGCTAAGAGCACCTGATGACTAGCAAGCCATGACGATCACGTGGTCCATGCGATGCCACCCCCCCCATTTGCTTTCTGCCCCACCCGGGCTCATAAATTGAGAAATCTACCACCCCAAGTCCAAAACTCAACAAACAGAACTCCTCACCGGCACCAGCAGCAAGGTCAGAAACTCGCCCGTGATCGTGACTCCCAAGACTGTAGAATGAAGGATACCATACGCGTACCAACCCCCCCCGTGACCAGTCTGATAGTCCCTAGGAACTCACACTGACCTAAAGTATTTCTTTCACCAAGGCCACTGCAGTTGGAGTTTCCACATCGACATCGATTACAGTTTCTTACAGCTTCTTGAGCCAGCCCAGGCCCCAAACAAATCCTCCAGTGCAGTACTCATTAAATTTTATTGCCCGGTTACCAAACTAATACCACCAGGTGTGGGCGGCGGAAGGGGCAGAGGCAGTGCCCCACCCACTCGGAAACTGGAGGTCCATTGCCCATTTCTTGCAACAATTTATTAGAAGAACTCAGAAAGAACTAAAGGAGAACAAATTAGCTTACCTGTTGTTGAACTAGTCTCATCCACAACCGAACCACGCAGAATCGAAGAATAAGATGCACACACAAACCAAGAAAGAAGGTCTGTCTGGGATGGATCACACCAGTAAAGAGACCGAATCCTCGCTCTGCGATGGCATTTTGAGGTATCCGCGCTGGCACACCACGAGTGACATCAAGCAAGAGTGACTCGCTCTTTGCATCCCAACCAATCAGTGCCTGGACTGTGCCCCGCCGTCCATCTGCCTTTCCTTGCAATGCAAGTAGCTACAACAAGTAGTTAAGCACTAAGCAGCCTGCCTAGTTAGTAGCAGACAATGTGGATTATGTCGAGTCACTAAGCTGAAAGCTCCGGTGTCACAAACTCACAGACAGACAGTGTTGCAGCTCTACCATTGTTCCAACTCTCCCCCACACGTTAACTGCTGCTCAGAGGAGCTCTTAATTGCTACTATAACCCTGTCCTGTCCATCCCAAACTGCAGTGGCAGGCAACTGAATCTTCTGAGAAGAGGCCCCGTACGCAACACAAAGGGGCCCAGCCCCCCATAGACTCTGACTGTGGAGCACTGCAATGCGGTGTTGCTCCCCTCATAACTACAGCAGTACGCTTGTGCTTGCAGCTGAGGAGAGCCCACCCAGAAATTTCTGGGCAGGCCAGTCTGACCCTGGTCAGATCTCAGTTGGGAGCTGAACAAGCAAGAGCTTGAGACAGTCAAGCAGCCGTCTGAGTAGTTTCGCATGGGAGAACTGTGGAAAGGTGTGAGTTGTGGCCTGCATGTCTGCCTGCTGCCCCTGAGAGGGAGAGAGAATTATTTCAGACTAAATCCAAGTTTGTGAGAATGAAGTAAGCCACTGATTTTTTTACCAGGCTCATACCTGAAGAAGACCGAAGATTTTGCTGAATGCGATTGGCCTGTCAGGATTTCCAGCTGTTTTTGAATTCCCGGTTTGTGCAGAGACTTAGCGATCATGACCGGAGAGCGGTTTGCTTGGTACAGTAGAATTTCCTGACATGTTAATGTGCTATGTATTGAAAGTGGGTCATGATTTGGTTCCCCACTGTGTGAACTATGTTCTGTTTGCTGGAAGCTGTATCCAGCTCAAAATGGACTGTATCTGAATTTGTCTCCAGTTGGCCTGGGCCTTGCCACACTGGCCCAGCCAGACCACCCGCTGCACAGAGAAAGCCATCGACAAGAGACCTGCCTGGGGATCAGCCCCCTGCTCCATGGTTGAATAGGAACGGCGAATCGTATGGGCCCTGCTTCTCCTGGCACTCCAGATCAACCACCTGCAGTCTCAATTTTCATCCAGCCTGTGTCCAGTCTTGGGTATCGTGAGTAATTATCAGGGTAGCTCCCTGTAACAACAGCCTAATCTAAAAGTGTGTCATCTGATTGTCTTGTTTTCTTTTCACAAACTGAGCCCTCCGGCTCCAGATTACAATTAGTGTGTGGGTGCATGTTGTTTTCTTCCATCACAGGGCCCCAACCAGCTGCAACGTTCCTGGCTAGCCCACCATTCTCCAACTGGGTACCCAGAGTGTGTGACTGTTTATGGACCCTGAAGTGCATGCACAACTGTTTGACTGATACAGCCTTTAAGCAAATTAAGCTGATTATGCCCCTCCCTTGTTTAAGTCCCTTAAATAAATCAAATCTAATTCTTTTTGGCATTTACCGTGACTGTGGTTCCAGTTTGCGCAAGAGTACTGTACTGCTGTAATTTGCTGTGTATAACCTTGTTTTACAGGGGGTCCCCAGGGTCGAGCCAGAGGAAAGCCCTGGTGGTAAGTGCAAACAGTGTGGGTACTTATGTGGTGTATCAGGGGTATTGTGAAAGTGATTACTATGTATTGTTCCGGCCACTAGTAAGGAAAGAGGGGAGTTACAGTGTCCCAGAGGGCTGTGCCCAGGTTAGCTTGACCATTACCAACCCTGACCTCTGGGTGGAGGCACCCATTTCAGAACTCAGGCCCCTTAACCTGCTACTAGCCAAGCAGGCAGGGGTAGTAGCCCTTGGGATAGCGCTACCTAGGGGTTACATCTTGGAGTCTTACAGCTGGGATTTTGTGCCATCTGGTGGCCCAAAATTACAAATTATTGTTAAAGATCAATGGCTACCCCAGTAGAAATTGCTGTACACCAGTTGGTGGGGTGGTATACTGGGCAGGAGATCAACCCCCTCTCCAAAATGCTCTGCTTATACTGGATATTCCCCTGGGTACCAGTAAGGACACTGTAGAGAGAGCACTCTCCAAAGTTGAATGTTTAAAAAAACCCTGTGGTTGTGGGTCGACAGGCTGATTTGATCGTCCAAACTTTCATAGCCTTGGTAGAGTGTAGTGACCTCGTGGACAGCTCTAAAGTGCCACAGATTATTGCCCCAGAAGGGCTTCCAGCTGCCTGGAGAGTGATAACAAAAGACAGTAAAGACCCCGGGGAGGATGAGCTCCCACCATTATCTGAGACTTTTGAGGAGAAATTTGCTAAGTTGTTGCTGGAGGAAGGGAAAACTGTAGAGGACTTTAAGAAACTATTCCTGCCACCTGGGGGTGTTCCTTCCAAAACCCCCCCCCACTCCAGCACCTGTTACTGCCCCGCCTTCTGTGCCTGTGCCAATGCTGGCCCCTATATCAGTACCTGCCATTAGTCATGATTCCTACCGAAGGCTGAAAATCTTCTTAGGCACCCTCCCCACCCCCCAGGGGGAGGATGACTGGGAGACCTGGATAGACAATGTTGCCCCCTTGGTACCCGAGTGGCAGTGTGCGGAGGCTGAGAAGCGGAAAAGAATCATAGAAAGTTTGAGGGGTCCCGTCCTCGAAGCCATTACATTTTTGAGGTCCATAAACTCTGATGCATCTGCTCAGAAGTACCTATTTGCACTCGAAGGCAATTCTGGGAGCATTGAGTCAGGGGAGAATTTGGTATGGAAATTCCAAGGTACCAAACAATGGAAAGGGGAATGTTTGTCTGTGTATGTTACTCATCTAGAAAGAGCTTTGCAGAAAGCTTAACGGAAAGGTGGAGTAGCTGTCAGTGACTTGAGCCATGTGAGATTGGGACACATACTGCAACATACAAAGCATTCTAAATTGCAGATCCTCCAGTTAAGTCTCCAGGATAGGACAGGTAACCCACCCGACTACTGTGACTTGATAAAAGAACTCCAGGAGGTTGAAGGGGAAGAGGGAGATTGTAATTATGGGGTGAGTGCAGCTTAAGTGATCATGGCACCGGAAGGCCCTTCCAAAATGGAGACCACTAAGGGTGTCCCGCCGTGGGCTAAATGGTGGGGAGAGGAGTTGCTGAAGGAAGTCAGAAAGGTACAACCGGATGTTCTCACTGAGGTATCCCCTGCTGACAAAGACCCTGGCCACCTGTCAGGACATGACTGCTATGGGGTTGGGGGTGCATCCTCAGGCATCTGCTACTGAGGGTGGCTTTTCGACTGAGCTCAAGGAATTGACTGCCAACTTTTGAGACATGGTACACTACCCACAGAAGTCAGATCACAATATCCTGTCGATGCTTCAGCATCCCCTGCTATGTTTTCCCCAAGAATGCCACAAGAGCATGTCATTTGTCACAATTGCAGCAAGGATGGCCATGTAAAGAGGAAATGCCAGTCTCAGAAGGAGTTAGAGAAAGTGGTGAACCAGCTTCAAGGAGAGCTTTGGAAAACAAGTCAGTGGGCAAGGGGTGCACGAAATGACCGCAGTAAAAGCTTCGGCCATCCTAACTCAAACCCCTCTGTGGCTAAATCTTCTGTCCAGGCCCCTGCTGTTGTCCCTCCAGACTGGTTCAAGATAGTGGGCCCTTCAATGGAGACTAATGTGACTGTGAATGGTATTCCTTCTCGGGCTGTGCTTGACAGTGGGTCGTAAGTGACCACTGTGTTTCAGGACTGGTATGACAAACACTTATCTGATGTGCCCTTACAATCCCTGGAAGGCCTACATGTGTGGGCGCTTAGCAGCAAGTCTTATCCATATCTAGGATATGCCCGCCTCTGGTTGTCTTTTCCTGCAGCTGTCAGTGGAGTAGAGGAGCAAGTAGAGACACTGGCCCTAGTGTCTCCCCCCCACCGGACTATATGATGGGGTCCCCCTGTTAACTGGGACAAACGCCCATATGTTTGGGAGACTGGCGCAACTCTGTCATGAGAAACAAGGCAATGGACTGGGAGGGCCCTGAAAATTTCAGCTCTGATCAAGAGGGCCTATGATTTGCAACAGAAACCCAAGGAAGTAGACCAGGATGAACCGGTGGGGATTGTGTGGAAGAAGGATCCCGATTCAATGGTACTGGCCACTAACGCCCAATGTACCATTCAAGGGGAGGTCCACCTCTGGAAAGATGTCAAGAACAAAATACTGATGTTGGATGTGCCCATCAATAAAAAATTGCCAGAAGGATTATTGGTCAAGCCCAGCATCTTGCCTGCGAGTGCCCATGCCTATGCACGAGTGATGGTCCAGATTCACAATGTACCAGATCGGGAGGTCCAAGTGAACAGAGGGTGCACTCTAGCTATGGTACACTGCACAGACACTGCAGTATTGCCCAGCAACAAGCACCCTGGTGAGAAGGAGAGAGTGACCCCAGACTTGTTTGACTTTGGTGACTCCCCATTGCCAGCTGAATGGAAGGCTAGAATTAGCAAGAGACTTGCCCAGAGAGACCAAGTGTTTTCGTTGAAGGAGTGGGATGTGTTCAGGGTGCAGAGCATCACATATGTCTGCACGATGAATGGCCATTTCGAGAGAGGTCCCGATGCCTAGCCCCAGCAGACATAGATGATGTGAGAAGACACCTGCAGGAAATGTTTGCTGCTGGCGTGATACAAGAATCCAGGAGCCCGTACACCTCTCCCATTGTGGTTGTGCATAAGAAGAATGGGTCTGTGAGGATGTGTGTTGATTATCGAACCCTGAACCGGCAAACCATCCCAGATCAATGCACTATGCCTCATATACAAGATGCCCTGGACTGCTTGAATGGGAGCAAATAGTTCTTGGTGTTAGATCTTTGCATCGGATACTACCAGATCCCAATGGCCCCGGAAGACCATGAGAAAACAGCCTTCATCTGTCCATTGGGGTTCTATGAGTTTTTGAGGATGCCACAGGGGATATCGGGTGCCCTGGCCACCTTTCAGCAACTGATGGAACGTGCGGTGGGAGATATGCATTTGCTGGAATGCCTGGTGTACTTGGACGATGTCATTGTGTTTGGGAGCACCTTAGAGAAGCATGAGAACCGACTGTTTAAAGTCCTACACTGACTGGAAGACTTCCGCCTCAAGCTGTCCATTGACAAATGCCAGTTTTTCCAAACTTCCGTGAAGTATGTGGAGCATATAGTATCTACAAAAGGGATAGAGACTGATTCCAGTCAGGTTGAAGCACTGACTACTTGGCCCCAGCCCCATAATCTGAAAGAACTACGTTTCCTGGTGTTCTATGGCTACTACCGCAGGTTCAAAAGACTATTCCAAGGTGATTCGCCCACTCTTGAACCTTACCCAGGGTTACCCTCCTACCAATCGTAAATACAAAAAAGGGGCCATTAAAGAACCAGAAGAAGTATATTTCCTCCCAGGTGAACTCTTCGGGCCCCGCTGGCGCCCGACTGTGAAGCAGCCTTCCATGAGATCATATACCAACTCACCCACGCCCCCATCCTCGCCTATGCTGACCTCACCAAATCCTACGTGCTGCATATTGTCAGTGTCAGTGGCTCAGTATGTAGCACACTCGCCTCTGAGGCCGGGAGATCAGAGGGCTGTGGGTTCAGTTCCCACATCTGGCACTTGGGTTAATATCCCAGTACTGACACTGTAGTGCAGCATGAGAGGGGTGCTGCACTTCTGAGGTGCTGTCTTTCGGATGAGACATTAAACTGAGGTCCCATCTGCTTGGATTGGTGGTAGTTCAGGTGGATGTTAAAGATCCCATGGCACTTATCAAAAAGAGTAGGGCAATTTCCCCGGTGTCCTGGCCAAATTTCCCTCATTCACTAAAAATACCACTAACAGCTTAATCTGGTTCAAGGTCAGTTGCCATTCATCTGTATCCCCCTCCCCCCGGGTCGTGCCTGAAAATAGGCAGGATTTGTCTAGTGCACTTACCCGGTCAACAAAAACTAAATAAATAAATATGGATGCTAGTCTGGTGGGTCTAGGAGCGGTGCTGTATCAAGACCATGAGGATGGCCTGAGACCAGTAGCTTTTGCCAGTAGGAGCTTGACCCCATCCGAACAAAACTACCCAGTGCATAAGTTGGAGTTCCTTGCACTAAAATGGGCCATCGTTGACCAGTTTCTTGAATACCTCTATGGGGCAAAGATATTGGTGAAGACTGACAATAACCCATTGACCTATGTACAGACTTTCAGCTAAGTTAGACGCCACTGGGCACCCGGTGGCTTTCTACATTATCAACCTATGATTATGCTGTTGAATACAGACTGGGCCTGAACCATATTGATGCTGACGCACTATCACAAAGGCCCACTACCAAGAGTGATTGGGTCAGGCTGTCTGAACCTGACATTCGAGCATTGTGCCAAAAGTTTGATAGAGATGAACAGATGTCTGCGGGCACAGTGGACTGTTTAGTAGATTGTTTAGGCCCTTCTGACACCTGCATACCAGCTGCTTATTGCCACTTCTCTGCTCTAGATATTAGTGCACTACCTCAATTTGATAGTGATAGCACTCAGTGTGCTCAATCCCAAGATCCTATGATTCAGCCAGCACTTAATGCCCTGTGTGTGGGAAAAGATGTGTCTAAGTTACGTTCCACTGACTTCCGAACTGCTTTATTGTTTAAAGAAGGCCCCAGATTGAAGTTGCTCAATCAGTTGTATAACGAGACAGTAGATCATAGTGGCAAAGTAGACAAGTAACAATTGGTCCTGCCCACGGCCTTTAACAATTTGGTACTGAGGTCCCTCCACAATCACATGGGGCACCTCGGTATTGACAGAACCCTTGACCTGGTACGATCTTGCTTCTACTGGCCCAAAATGGGGGACAATGTTGAGCATCATGTAAAGACTTGTAGTCACTGCCTGCAAAGAAAAGCCCTGCCTCAGAGGGCTGCCCCCTTTGTTAATATTACTACCAGCACCCCCATGGAACTAGTCTGCATAGACTTCTTGTGTTTAGAACCTGATCAGTGGAACATTGACAATGTGTTAGTGGTTACGGATCATTTCACATGGTATGCACAAGCTTTCCCCACCAAAGATCAAAAGGCATCTACCATGACCAAGGTGCTAGTGGAAAATTTCTTCGTCCACTATGGTGCCTCCCAGCGGATTCATTCTGATCAAGGCAGAGACTTTGAGAGTCAGCTAATCAAAGAAATGCTCTCTCTATGGGGGGTGCGAAAGTCAAGAACCACCCATTATCACCTGCAGGGGGACCCTCAACCAGAACGCTTTAACCGCACCTTGCTAGACATGCTAGGCACCCTCCACCCAAAAGACAAGCATAAATGGAACCAGCAGATTAGCACCTTGGTACACGCATACAATTGCATGAAAAATGATGCTACTGGGTTCTCTCCCTACTGCCTCATGTTTGGGAGAGAGGCCCAGCTGCCTGTTGATGTCTGTTTTGGGGCCTCTCCAGATGGGGTCTGAGCTGAAAACTACTTGTAATATGTACAAAAACTGAAAGCTCAATTGAACCATGCCTATCAACTGGCCCAGACAATGGCTGCCAAGAGAAATCTAGCCAACAAACAGAGGCATGATAAAAAAGTAAAGGCTCAAGAGCTTCGACCTGGAGACCGTGTGTTGTTACGTAATTTGGGACTGCATGGTAAACACAAAATTGCTGATCGGTGGCACCATCTTCCCCTTGTAGTAGTTGGAAAGTTGGATGATTTACCTGTGTACAAGGTGTGCCCAGAGAACAACTCCAAAGCTGTCAAGACCATGCACCGTAACCACTTGCTACCTATCGGCCAAGTCATGATTGAGGCTGAACCCCCAGAAACTGAGCCCCCTGGGCCGGTGACTTATGCTGCTGCAAGAAGGAGATGGAGTCAACCTACCCCAGTGGTCACAGATTTAAGGTTTCCTCTGCAGCAGGCCCAGAATGATAGTGACTGTCAGTCCACATCTGACGAAAGTGAGTGTGACTATGCCTATTACCCCTCTTCTGAACTGAGTCAGCTGTTTTGAGGCAACCCCATGATTAATTGTGGGGATGAAGCTGGGCCTTCTGGACTGCCTAACCCCCAGCTCTGTCCTTGGAGCCAATGCTCCCTGAAAGTGAAGTGCGAAGTATCACATCTGAAGATGTTGAGTCTCTGTGTATTGTGGAACTGTATGATTTGTCTGAAGAAGGGGCTGAGGGTTTGAGTCTTTCTGGTGACATATCAGAACTTGAAGAACACTATGAGAGTGCTGACCACCCCCCTTCAGTGCCTCAAAGCTTGATTGTGCCTGAGCCTTCGCAAAATGAGTCAAGTGTTATAGAAACAGAGCCTGCAGAGCAAGAAGTCGACAGTGCCCCAAGTTTGCACTTTCCCACCCAGGCAGAGGCACCCCTCACAAGTGACGAATATCGCCAGACCAGTGCTGAGAGCACAGAGACTGTAGTTGTCCCCCTCAGAAAGACTGTCCAAGCCATCAAGCCAGTAGTACACCTCAGTTATGATTCTCCTGGGAGGCCAGTGGATTTGCCTCTCAATGTGGTGCACAAAGGTATTTATGTCTCACCAAGCTTACTGCCCAAATGAGCTTGACAGCCAATTCCAGGTTATTTGTCTTTCCCTCTCACCATGGTGCTCCTAGCCCCAAGTTAGCTGATGGGAAAGGGCCCCCCTCTTGCATTGTTTAAGGTACAAGAAGTTATTACCTGATTCAGTATAGTAATGTTCAATTTACCTGTGTGAAATATGCACAATGCGTTGTCAGAATGGATATAGTATCACGAAGTGTAGTGAATATGTATAGTAAAGTAATAACTTTATGTTAACTGATGCATGATGGCACAGACTTGACGTGGACGTCAAGTTTTCTCCAGGCAGGGAAGGGTGTAACCCTACAAATGGGGGTTCCCGAAAAGTCTTCCTCGAGCTTGCCTAAATGCTCACTGCCAGGCCGGTGTCCTGTGTTTTAGCAGTTTAAATGTGATTGCCAGAAAGTGCCTGTATAGCCTCTGTGTACTGTCTCTTTAAGAGCTGCCTGGCTTGCATTCATAAGTAATCTGAGAGGGAGCTCTGTTGAAAGAGTAACTATTTGCTGAAAATCATTTAAAGTGATAATGATAATGTAGTTTGTCTAACCTGCCTTCTTTGCAGCAAGGACTGTTTTGTTCATCTCCACTGTCTTGGTCCTAGACTGTGAATTGGACCAATCAGGACTGGTGGGACCTAAAATGGAGCTGGACTACAGGAGCTGTCTGGAGTCAAAATCTGTAGGAATTGTAGTTTTGGGCTTTTTGCACCTTTTTGCACCTGAAGGGGGAACCTTTGTTGTGACTGACAGGAGGATCAGCCAACCGAACCTTTTGGATCTTGGGGAATTTCCCGGGCTTGCTGGCTGTTGAGTCAGATCCCAGTTGGGAGCTGAGCAAGCAAGAGCTTGAGACAGTCAAGCAGCTGTGTGAGTAGTTTCGCATGGGAGAACTGTGAAAAGGTCTGAGTTGTGGCCTGCATGTCTGCCTGCTGCCCCTGAGAGGGAGAGAAGAGAATTATTTTGGACTAAATTCAAGTTTGTGAGAACAAAGTAAGCCACTGATTTTTTTACCAGGCTCATACTTGAAGAAGTCCGAAGATTTTGCTGAATGCGATTGGCCTGTCAGGATTTCCAGCTGCTTTTGAATCCCCGGTTTGTGCAGAGACTTAGCAATCATGACCAGAGAGCGGTTTGCCTGGTATAGTAGAATTTCCTGACATGTAGAAGTACTGTGTATTGAAAGTGGGTCATGATTTGGTTCCCCACTGTGTGAACTGTATTCTGCTTGCTGGAAGCTGTATCCAGCTCAAAACGGACTGTATCCGAAATTTGACTCCAGTTGGCCTGGGCCTTGCCACACTGACCCAGCCAGACTACCCGCTGCACAGAGAAAGCCATTGATGAGAGATCTGCCTGGGGATCAACCCCCTGCTCCATGCTTGAAAAGGAACGACGCCTCGGCAAATGGTGTGGGCCCTGCTTCTTCTGGCACTCCAGATCAACCACCTGCAGTCTCAATTTTCATCCAGCCTGTGTCCAATCTTGGGTATCGTGAGTAATTATCAGGGTAGCTCCCTGCAACAACAGTCTAATCTTAAAGTGTGTCATCTGATTGTCTTGTTGTTTACTTTTCACGAACTGAGTCCTCCGGCTCCGGATTACAATTGCTGTGTTGTTGCATGTTGTTTTCTTCCATTACAGGGCCCCAACCAGCTGCAACGTTCCTGGCTAGCCCACCATTCTCCAACTGGGTACCCAGAGTGTGTGACTGTTTATGGACCCTGAAGTGCATGCATAACTGTTTGGTTGATACAGCCTTTAACCAAATTAACCTGATTACGGCCCTCCCTTGTTTAAGTCCCTTAACTAAATCAGATCTGATTCTTTTTTGCATTAACCCTGACTGTGGTTCCACTTTGCGCAAGAGTACTGTACTGTTGTTATTTGCTGTGTATAACCTTGTTTTACAGGGGGTCCCCAGGGTCGAGCCAGAGGAAAGCCCTGGTGGTAAGTGCAAACAGTGTGGGTACTTGTGTGGTGTATCAGGGGTATTGTGAAAGTGATTATTGCGTATTGTTCCAGTCACTCTTAAGGAAAGGGGGGTTACAGTGTTCCGGAGGGCTGTGCCCTGGTTAGCTTGACCACTTCCAACCCTGACCTCTGGGTGGAGACACCCATTTCAGAACTCAGGCCCCTTAACCTGCTACTAGCCAAGCAGGCCGAGGTAGTAGCCCTTGGAATAACACCACCTAGGGGTTACATTAGCCTCACTATCCATCCCTTGGTCTTTTTTCTTTCCCTAATGTACCTGAAAAAGGTTTTGTCCCCTTCCTTTCCTGTCTGGGCTATCTTTTCTTCTGTTTGCGCCATTGCACTTCTGACCGCTTTCCTCACCTCCCTCTGCTTTGTCTGATACGGTTATGTGTTCCTCCTTCTGTGTTTCCTTGTACTTTTTGAATACCCATTTTTTCTTTCTAACATTCCCTGCCACTTATTTAGAAAACCATAATGTTTTTTCCTTTCTTTTTGCCTTGTTAACTTGTTTCACACAAAAGCTTGTTGCCTCTGTTATGGATCTCTTGAGTCTCTACCACTGCTTCTCTACCCCCTTCCTTCTCCCTTTGCCAGTGCTTTCTTGAGGCATTCTCCCATTTTTGCAAAGTTTGCCCTATTTATTTAAGATCACATAGGAATTACAACCCTTTGAGTCATAGACTCGTTTCCAAAGGCTCCACGTCAACTACAAGGTAAATACAGTATCAACAAACAGTATCAACAACAGGTTATTACAAGGCAGCAATTGTGACAATTGACTACAGTAAGATGTCGTACAGTGAGTATACAACAGACCAGTAATGATAATTGTCCTATACAGGTAGTAGCTACGTATAGTTGTAGAAACACATAGTTGCAGTCCTTTAACAGGGCGCAGCCTCAGGGGAGGCATTGTCAAAATAGTCTTAACACTGGCATGAGCTAGGATACTGATTGGTTAGACCTATGGGCCAGTAGGCTACAGAGGTGGTACAAAGGGTGCTGCCTCAGGAGAGACATTGTCTTCGGCTAGTCTGGTGCAACCTAATCTTATTATGTCTAGAATGTATATTTCTTACTCACACATGGCAGGCACTGTTTTTTCTAAATGAAGTAAAATTAATTAAAACATTTATATAATCAATTTTGATGGAAATTGAAACTGTCTCACCACTCCTACCCCAATCAGGTGTCTCAGTATGCCCCGCACCACCCATGTACCTCCCCTACCTACCTACTCTGGCAGGGAGTCAACATAAACCTAGGTCCACACGTGTACAGTATAGTACCTCCTCCAGCCCCACAAACCACGGCAGTGTATCTCCACATACTGTACTGTAACTACCCCTCTACCTCCCCCAACCCACCTAACATCCATGTGCACACCATATTTTTCTCGTCACGTGTTTCCATGCACGTGTAGACTCCTGTACCTGTCCAACCACACCACCACCTACCCCTGCACCATGCACATGTACTTATCAGCCTTTTACACATGTTTTCATGCATATATACCCCCCACAGCCCCTACGCCTCCTCTCACTACCTACCATTGCACTGCATGTCCACATACCCAGGACTGTATATATCTCCAAATATCCTGGGCCACCCATGTACCTGCCACCCCCATATCTCACCTGCTCTGGCACCACTTATGTACTTCCCCCTTCTCACCTACCCTGGCATGGTTAATATTTACCTCCCCAACTCCACCTGCGGTGGCACAGTGTCTCCCGGCGCAGGGGCCTTTGGCAGTCTCTAGAGGTTTCAGAATGCTGTTGTACACAGAAGGATACAGTCAGATTCTGTGATCTCTGAAATGTGCTATGACAGCACTTTGAAAGGGATGAAATTCTGTACACAGCAATGCTCTGCTATAAGAGCTTAGTGCTATGGATAAGAATGAGCATTGTACCATTAACAGTGTGGTACTGCGAACACTGAGGATACAAGAGGGTGCCTTCCCATTGACAGCATGCTGCTGTGGGTCTGAGAGGGCCCTGTCCTGTTAAACGCTCTGTGCTGTGGACATGAGTGTCCCTGCAAGAGTCTGATGCTTTGGCAGCAAGAGGATGCTGTCCCTTCAATTGCTTACTGTTGGTTACATTGGAGGGTGTTTTCCAGCTAATAACTGTGGGCAATAGAGGGCACTGTCCATTTAACGTCTTGGAATTGTGGACACAGTGTACAGGAGAGGCAGGGGCATTATTTAGGGTAACCAGGGGTTGCAGTCAAGACACCTACAATTTATTTGCAACCACTGTATCCACTGCATCCCCTAGGAAGCCATAAGCCAAGCTTTTTCTAAAAGTAATTTATTCAAAAAGTAGTTGGTGAAGCTTTGCAACCCCTATGATTCTGCTGAAATAATGCCACTGGGGAAAGGGGCTGTCTGTTCACCAGTTCAAGTGTTTAGGGGATTGTACCTATACTTCCCATATAGGCCTGCACCCAGTCTTCCAACACTGGAACCCATATTCACCACACCATCAAAACAAAAATGCCAGTTTGCAGTACTGTGGAATACCCCATTGCTGTAGGGCCCCATACTGTACTGGAAATTGATACGGCAAGGGGTCAGAGTTACCCCAAAGCCATCATTCATGACCGGGAGGCATTTTTCAGTGCAGTGATAGCAATGCATGAGGTACAATGCAGTGCCAGCAAGCCACTTGGTGGAACACAGTGATGGCAGACCGCTTGACACACTGCAGTGTATGTACTGTATCTGGTATATTGTTGTCTGCAGTGCACATGGCACACTGTGGTGTCTGCAGTGCATGGGGCACACTTTGCTGTGCCACATGCACTGTAGACACTGCATTGTACCATGTAGACTGCTAACACTGTGCTTTGCCAAGTGCACCACTGACACTGCACTGTGCCACATGCATTTTTCTTTTTGCTCCTACCACTGCCGCCTGAACGGCCACTTCTTTGGGCCACCAACGGTCCCACCTCCAGCTAGGTCTGACCCTCCCATGCCATACGCTGCTTACCCAATTTCATGCCCCTGGACAGCCCATTCATATCCCTTCTCCGGGGGTGCCCCCCTCCCTGGGAGGGCACAGGGAGGAGAGACTGGGATTCACTTCTCCAGGGCACGGAGCCATTGGTACAGCTCTACTGGCATTCTGCTAAGGCTTTGTGGCAGAGGGGGACCCAGTAACCATCATCCAGGCAGTTGGGCAGCCATTTTTCCTTTTATCTGGTCCCTGTTCCACCCCACCCCCTAACTGAAGCTGCGCCCACAGCATCCTGCCTCACACACAGCGTGGTGACCAATGCCACATTGTACAGTGCCACTACATGGCCATCAGGAGCCGCCCAATAGTGACACAGGCTAGACTCCCCCTTTGAGGAGTGTGTCCATGGGATGCTTTTTGCCAGTAAACCATCAATAGAGTGAGGTGTTTTGAACAAGTTAATACAGGCAAGGTCAAAACGGCGAAAGAGAATTACGCGATGTGCTCAGCACATCATAATATAAGAATGTACTTTCATTAATTATCTGGATGAGTATTAGTCAGTTTGCTGATCAGGCTGATGTCGAGCTGGCTGTCTACTATGCTTGGTAGAGTCAGCGCCTTCCAGTCGATCAACCTGGGTTCGGGACTGGCTGTAGATGAAGCATTGTTCACTTATAGTTTTTATTTTTCTAAATTCTTTTTTAATCGTGTACCCCTATCTTTGCTTTGTCACACCCCCCCACCGCAGGTTGCCTCCAACTTTCACAACCTTCCAGCGCCTGTACCCTGATGTAGCGCTGACCCCCAGAGTTTTCTGCTCTTCCCCATAATCAAGCCCCCCCGTAGTTGTTTTTTTTTTCCAAGTTCTGTTTTGTCACCACTCTTGCAGTGGGGAATTGTCCCCTAGTCTGCCCAGTGGACATGGCCTATCTCGACCTTAGCAAGGCCTTCAACAGTGTCATTCTCAGCACCTCCTCAGCTCTCATGGACTTCACTGGTTTCATACACAAATCTGTGGACCATGGACAGATAGTTGGGGCCACATTTATCAACCTGACAAAAGCGTTCGACATGGTCCATCACCCCCTAGTAGTGGAACAGCTAAGCAACGCTGGAATTTCCACTGACTCTAATGCCTGGTTTAAAAGCTATCTGGAGAACTGCATTCAATAAATCAAAATTGCCGATGTCATCTCAGACTCTAAACCAGTTCGATCAGGTGTCCCATAAGGGTCCATCCTGGGCCCGCTACTATTTAGTCTCTTCTTAAACAATCTCCCAAGATCCTACTCTGAACAAATCCTACTATACGCGGACGATGCTGTTATTTACACAAGTCACACAGACCCCACGTCTCTTGAAAGCCAGCTGTAACTCGGATTTGCATCAGTAGAGAAATGGTTCAGTGATCACAAACTGGTGCTAAACTATAAAAAAAACTAAGCTCATGCTCCTCAGCAGCTCCCACAATAAACACAGGCATCATCCCCTGACTATCTCTAACCGCCTTGGGACTGCTCTTGAGCAGGTACATTATTGTAAGTATCTCAGCATCACCATCGACAACAACTTATCCTATGGGGTGCATATTGACAACATTGCCAAAGCAGTTAATACTCTCATCGGCCTCCTCTACAGACACAGGAACTCCCTTACACTAGAAGCCTTAAGTTTGGCCATATAGAGCTGTGTTACCTCCATTATTGACTATGGATTGATAATCTATGGATCTGCCACTGAAATTGTCTTCCTGTGCATTTCCATGGCTCTAAACAAGGTGTGTTGCCTCATCTCAACTGTACCTGTCTTGTGCTCCCAATAGCCAGGTGTCAGACTCGGTATTTAATAGCTGCCTTGAGGAAATCCAGACATGGATGTCTCACAATTGGCTTAAACTAAACCCAGACAAAACTGAGGTACTGGTGGTGGAGCCAGGTCATCTTGGTGGAGGGGGGGTATGACATTACCCCCTGAACTTGTGTTGGGGTGTGTGCCTTTAGCCCTCTCTAGGCAGGAGAAGAATTTGGGAGTAATCCTGGATGGTGGCCTGGCACTTGAGGCACAGGTGTGATCCAGGTTTTGCCATCTCAGGAATATTGCCCGAATACGAGCCCTGATCCCACTGGATGACCTGCCCACACTGGTACATGCTTTTGTCACTTCCAGGTTGAACTACTGTAATGCTCTGTACCTAGGGATATCTGGAGACAACCTCCATAGACTGCAGCTGGTGCAGAATGTGGCAGCAAGATTATTGCTGGGGGTGAAAAGATGTGAACATATTACCTCTGTGAACTGTACTGGCTGCCAGTTCGGTGGAGGGTTGTCTTCAAGATGGGGCTGTTAACCTATAAGTCCCTGCACAAGAGGGGCCCAGTCTATCTGCAAGAGCTCCTTGTGCCATTCCGCCTGGCCCAGGCTCTCCGTTCTGCCAGGGGTGGTCTCCTTGGAGTTTCCTGGGTTAGGCTGCGACATTCTGGTGATCAAGCATTTGCAGCGGCTGTGCCTACCCTGTGGAACTCCTTGCCTGGTCATCTTAGGGAGGCTCCCACGGTGGAAGCGTTTAAGAAGGGCCTCAAATAATACTTATTTAATCAGGCTTCTAACTGAAGGGGTTTTTATTATAATAATATATTCTGTGATGCTTAGTTAAGCTGTTGCTCCTTGCAGTATTTTGTATAGTGTGGCAGCTAGTTTTAGATCTGTATTATTGTATTGTTTATGTTATATGTGTTATATTGTGCAGCACCCAGAATCTTTGGTGCTATATAAATAAAATATCAATCTATCTATCTATCTATCTATCTATCTATCTATCTATCTATCTATCTATCTATCTATCTCAGGAGCCCACCGTCTCACCCACTCTTGCAACCTCTATGGCCAAACTGGTTGCCTCCAGCTCAAAGATCACATCAAATATCAAACATGCCTGATGGCCAATAAAATAACCCTAGGCTTCCTACCACCTGGAATTCAAGGTCTTCTTAGCCCCTTTCTTAATACCCGCCATACCCTGGCTCTGAATCCCAGTTCTTTTTGGTCCCTCCCTGCTGTAGCTCCCAGGGACAAACATTGTTCACCTACAGAGCCCCTCTTTGGATGAATGCCCTCAACTGTGATATCTCCTCCGAATCCAAATTGGGCCCTTTCAAATAAGAGATACAGCAACTACTCTCACACTTGTTCCTGTGACTGTTTCCTCTAAACCCTCTTTAGCAATCTAAAACCCTAGCACTTGATTACAGTTAAATCTCCTAAGCACCGTCTCTGACATCCCCTTCCCCCTGCTACCTTACCCCCTTCACCTTTCCTCCCCTCTACCTAATGCCCACCCCCATCTGTCCTGACAATGCCTGTTGGCTGATTTCAACTTACTTTATGATTTTACCAGTAACTGACAAAGCTTGTTTTGGCTGATTTTCAATTTACTGTATGCATTCCTGTGCATGAAACTGCTTAGCATTACTCATTTCTATTCTTTAATTCACTGTGAATGTCAACTATTGCTTTCTTTTCTTATTAACAAATATTTTGCCATACCCTGTTTAGTCTGTAAACCTGTTGATCTCCTTTCTCTATGTATACTGTTTTGCCATACCTTTTGTTCTGTTAACCTGTTGTATTATGCTGCTGACTGGGAACCTTTGTAAAAGAGCTCTAAGCTCAAAGATATTTGTAATCTGAGATCTAAATAAATAAAAATCAAATAAAAAAAATTCTCAGGGCTCAGAGCACATGGCACCAAATCTTCCAAGAAGGAGTATACCTCAGGGTGCTTCACGTGCCCCTGACTCGAATCCTGTGGCCAGTCACTTAGTGGGCACCAGCGAGTGCCCACTCCTGCTGAGCATACCGCAGTACCTCCCCCCAACACTTCAGTGTACTACTGGTGGTGCCTGCTCACCCCAGCTGGCTACCCTGCCTCTGATGAACCAGTCAGCCCCTAGCTTATGCCACAGAGAGTGCCTACCAGTTGAGGGTGCCTGAAGCCTAGATGTCCCCTTCTGTCTCAACTGCCTTCTAATATTAAGCCCATCCTGAGCCTTTGTGACTGGGACCATAAGAACTAGCTGGCACCATGCGAGCACACTAGTATTTCCTGCTCATGCAATTTCCTCCTATTCCAGATACCATACACCCACAAAGAAAAATATAAAGGTATCACACCCATGCAGCAGTCCACACCAACAGCACCTGTGCCCAGTGCATACCCCTGCAGAAGGCTGTGGGTTCAGTTCCCACATCTGGCACTCGGGTTAATATCCCAGTACTGACACTGTAATGCAGCATGAGAGGGATGCTGCACTTCGGATGAGACATTAAACGGAGGTCCCATCTGCCTAGATTGGTGGTAGTTCAGGTGGATGTTAAAGATCCCATGACACTTATCAAAAAGAGTATGGGAATTTCCCCGGTGTCCTGGCCATATTTCCCTCATTCACTAAAAAAAAAAAATTCCCACCAACAGCTTAATCTGGTTCAAGGTCAATTGGCATTCATCTGTATCCCCCTCCCCCGGGTCGTGCCTGAAAATAGGCAGGATTTGTCTAGTGCACTTACCCGGTTAACAAAAACTAAATAAATAAAAATAAATAAACTAGTACATAAACCCCCAGTACAGCCAATTGCTCCAGTAAGAATCCATGCAGCCAGTAGCCCCAAGGCAAATTCCTTGCAAAATGCGTCCCCTCAACCAGGTTGCAACCAGTTCACCTGCACAGCCAAAACAAGGGCTGGTTTTAGGAAAAACATCTCTATGTAAAAGCATTTTTTTACACCCCGTACTGCACATCAATCCATAAAACCATAGTCACCAAATGAAAAAAAGAGCTAGGTCTTTAGAAAAAAAATGACAGACCAAGTATGTTTTATTCAAAATGTTTTAGAATGCAGTTTAAACTACATGCGCTGTGCCAAACACATGCATAAAACAGCATGGAAAGAGAGATGCCCAATGAAAACCATGCGGTCTCTAATAACTTCCGGGAACTGACTTCCCTGGCAAGATGGCGGACGCACACGTCATCTGATCCAATGACACCAGAGCCGCCAGTTCACCCTCTAGTTAAATATAGAACTCAATGGAGCAGAGGCAATGGCTGCAAGTTTATCTAAAACTGAACTCATGTCCGAACCCAACTGTGGTGGCTCTGCTCTTGTTCAGTAGTTAATAACATTCGAGGGATGATCATGGTGGTCAAAATGGAGGCACTCTGATCCACTGGAAACAAATCTACCCACTTATCTAGATAAAAATTAGAAAACAAGTAATTAACATTTAAAATGCGTATTCTCCTCAGAAGCAAAACACACTTGCTACAACATCTCACTACAGCCAAAACAGCAGCACCACTTGCGTTTTTTTAAAACCTTTGAGGAAACAAATGTCTTCGGATTAAGCGCTGCACCACTTAGCAAAGGCTAGCATGGGAACATAGAATTTGTTGGCATTTGAGAACTGCTTGGCCCATGGCCCACCTAGTCTGCCCGTTTTTCCCTACTTATACTGTCACAGTAGACCCTACTACCTGATCTCCAACTAACTCCCCCTCGTACCTCTTAACTGTCACTGACTACGAGTGAGGTCTCTCATTTTACCCGTCAAAGTTGCTCTGTCTCTCATAAAAAGGTGCTGCCTACACTGAGGTGTTGTAAATTCAGAGAAAGTCATAATATTTTAACACATTAATTTAAACATAAACATTGTACACATAAAGACAATGGTTTCCACAGTGTGCTGAGCTTACATATTTATTGAGAATAATCAGAATTACAACATTTGAGCTAAAAGCTCTTTTACAAAAGATCGTTGTCAAACAAGGAAGGGGAAACAAATACATGAGTAGGGGAGACAGTAGCAGCTGATAGGCAGTGTCAAATCATCAATTAACATAGAGTAATCGAAAGTATAGGATAATTTAGGCAAATACATCACATAATCCATGGTGTGATTAGTATCTTCAGGTTTGAAGATGTGTCCCTCATTCTGAAGGCCTGTGTCACTCGTTGCCCCTTATTTTGAGTGCTTGTGTCCCTCATTTCAGTGACAAGAGGTGGAGCAGTATGCTTCCCCCTGCTTCCCTACCAAGATTTCCTTGTGCCTATCCCATGCATGTTTGAAGCCTTCCACTGTTTTCCTCTCACTACCACTGCTGGAAGACTGCAGATACCCACCACTCTTACAGTGAAAAAGTACTGCGTCACATTCCTCCTAAATCTCCCCTTCCCAGCTTCATTACATGCCTTCTTGTTCTTGTGCACCTTCTCTAAAAAATACTCCTCTCCTGTACTTTATTCTCCCCTTTGAGGAATTTATAGGTCTCTATCATGGCCCTCCTCTCCCAGGGTGTATATATATATTGGGATCCCCGAGTCTCTCCTTATAGGGCTCCTTATGCAGCCCCTGCACCATTTTAGTTGCCCTCCTTTGGACAGCCTCCACCATGTCTATGTCCTTCCTGAGATGTGGTCTCGAGAACTGGATGCAGTACTCTAGGTTGGGTTTCCCCAAAGATCTATACAGTGCGGTAACATCACTTCCCTCTTTCTGGCTGGTGATACCCTTCCTATGCACCTCAGCATTACACTGGCCCTACCTACTGCCTTGTCGCACTGCCTCGCCATCTTGAGGTCTTCCAACATGATTACCCCAAAGTCCCTGTCCTGTTTTGTGACCATCAAAACCTCTTCCCCATTTTATACTCTCCCTCTGGGTCTCCGTGCCGTAGGTGCATACTGTTGCACTTTTTTGCATTTAAACCCAGCTGCCATACCGCTGACCACTCCTCTAGTTTTCTCAAGTCTCTGCACATTCTCTCCACCCCCTCTAGAATGTGTACCCTATTGCAGATTTTGGTGTCATTTGTTAAGAGGCATGCCTTCCTTCCAGTTTTTCTGCAGTGTCACTAATAAAGACATTATAGTGTATATTAGAATGTCATTCTTGACAGATATCCATGACTCTCAAAATGTGGTTCTGCTGCACTGAGGACGTCACACAGTAGGAAGAGCAAGCTGAACAGTAAAGTACAAGTAAACACATGGCTCGTGTCACTACGTGTTTGTGAAAGACCAACGGAAACGTTTTTCACTAAGTATCTCTCAACGCAAGCAACATACAAGTAGTAGTTCATTTATTCAAACATACCTCTTGCTCAGATGTCAGCCGCAGTTTTATCAAAGTCCCTATCAGACCGCCAGCAATTGCCTGTATATCTGAAATTCATTTAGTAAAATCTGACGGGTCTGGTTAATATGTCGACTGTCGTGTGTTTTTTTATTTAGACTCAATCTGTCAAGAACGATGAATATACACTATAAAGAAAAGTGTATGAGCTGTGAAGCACAACTGGGCTACTCTCCAACTTCGCGGTTGCTATGCCGACTGTATGACCTCTCGAACTGTGCTCTTGGGGTCAACAATCGGCATAGCAACCGCTCAGTTGAAGAATAGCCTGATTGTGCATCGCAGCTCATACACTATCCTATATAAAGAGGACTGGTCCCAGTACTGAGCCCTGAGGTACCTATCTGGTCACTCTCCCTTCCCCTCCCTTGAGTGAGTGCCATTTATCACTACCCTATGTTGACTGTCCATCACCCAATTTTGTACCCAGTTTACCACCTTAGAATCCACCCCCAAACTGCCCAGTTTCCTTATGAGTCCCTTATGTGGTGCGGTGTCAAAGGCCTTGCTGAAATCTAAGTAGGCCACATCCACTGCCCCACCATGATCTATTTCCCTGGTAACCCACTCAAAGAAACCTATCAGGTTCATTTGACATGACACCCCCTCCCCCAAATCTTTGCTGCCTTGGGTCTTGTAACCCTCTGGATTCAAGATATTCCACAAGCCTTTCCTTTCAAAGCATCTCCATTAACTTCCTCACCACTGACGTCAGACTTACTGACCTATAGTTACCAGTCTCCTCCCTGTTGCTGCTTTTATGAAGCAGGACTACGTTTGCCCTCCTCCAGCCCTCTGGAGTCACTCCTGTTTCCAGTGAGTTATTGAATAGGACTGTCAGAGATGCAGCCAGTACCTCCCCGAGCTCCCTCAACACTGCCACCCTCGGGTGTACTCTGTCAGGCCCCACAGCTTTGTCCACTTTCAGATTCACAAGTCCTTTTAGGCTGAATGGGCCAGAAATTAAGTAGGATCTATAGTGATACTATAGGCATGGGAAAATGGGCAGACTAGGTGGGCCAAGCTGTCCTTATCTCCTGTCAAATTCTATGTCTCTCTCCTCTGTGAATGAACTTGTGCCCATCTCCCTCCCCCCAATGTTCCTGCTGCCTTTATGTAATCCATCCCCTTCCCCTTTCACTGTGAAGACTGAACAGAAGTATCAGTCCATGATATCTGCTTTTTCCTGATCCTCCTCTGCACAGTCGCCCCTTCCCTTAACTTCACAATCCCTTCCATTGTTTTCCTCACTTCACTTATGCGTCTAAAAAAGGTCTTGTCCCCCTTTGTTACCCCTTTGGCAATTCTTTCCTCAGTTTGTGCCCTTGTGACCCTCACTGCTTTCCCTGAGTCCCTCTGCTTTACCTGGTACACCTCCCTATCCACTTCCCTCTGTGTCTCTTTTGCACCTCCTGAATGCTACCCTTTTAGCCTTAACCTTTGCAGCCACTTCCCTTGAGAACCACAGCAGTCTCTTTATCCCCCATCCTTGCTCACTTCTTTTGCACATAGGTTTGTTGCCTTCACTATGCCATCCCTTAATTTGGCCCAGTGTTCCTACACCCCTCCCAGACTGTCCCCTCCTGCTAGGTTGTCTATGAAACATTTGCCCATTTTTAAAAATCTGCCCTCCTGAAGTCCAGGACCTTCATCCTTTTCTGGTTTGTTTCTCTTGCTGTCCTTATATGGAACCACACTGCATGGTGATCGGTCATCCCCAGGTGGTCTCTCACCTTGACGTCTTCAATACCATCCCTGTTTATGAGCACCAGGTCCAGCATTGCCCCATCATGAGTGGGCTGCCTGACTGGTTGCCTGAGAAACACTCCATGCAGGGAGTCCAGGATGTCCCTGCTTCTAGATGAGGCTGTGGCTGGGAGACTGTAATCTACATCTGGCACACTGAAATCCCCCACCAGAAACACCTCCCCTTTTTCTGCCACTGTGCTGATGGCTTGCCCCAGTGTCTTATCCAGTACCTCCTTCTGGATTGGAGGTCTGTATATCACCCCAGTATGAAGCATTGTCTCCAGGTTGACCTACAGTACCTCCAACTCCCCCTTCCCCCCAGTTTCCTTGTTGATACCCTCCCTTAGGAAAAGGTAAGGGGAAATTGTTTAACCAGGAAAGGCACGCTAAGCCAGAACTTGTTTCCAGGTGCAGCCTGGGAGCACAAGGAAGTTAAGTGACTTGTTCAGGGTCACACAGTATGCAAGTGGGAGTAGATGGGATTCAGACCCAGGTCTCCAGGTTTGCAACTCAGTGCCCTTAACCACTTTGCTGTACTGACTCCCTTACATACAGCATAACCCATCCTACCTTCCTCCCCAACTTATCATAGATACATAGAATTTGTCAGCAGACAAGGACCACCTGGTCCATCTAGTCTGACCATTTTTACTACCTTTAACTTACGATGCAGACTGTAGCTGATCTGCGACTTTCCCACTTTTCCCTTTTTCTAGGGTTCCCTTGTATGCATCCCATGTATTTTTGAATTCCTCCACCATTTTTGCCCCACCACCCCTTTGGGGAGGTTGTTCCAAGCATCAACCATCCTTTCTGTAAAGAAATATTCCGCACATTACCCCTGATTCTTCCCCCCTCCACCAACTTCATCTCATGTCCCCTAGTTCTTGCTCATCCTCTTTTCTGAAAGATGCTACCCTCCTGTACCTTATTGATCCCTTTAAGGTATTTATATTTTTCTATCACGTCCCCCCATCTCGAGAATACATACTAATACACTAAATTAGGCTAGTGGTCTGTGTGTCTAGCTTGAGTATCAACCCTACAGTCTTGTTACTGCAGTTGCCCCTCTCCCTTTTTGACCCTCTGCGGACCCTTTCCATACCCTGCTCCCCCCACCTGGACTTTACCCCTGTGCCTGTCCCACCCTCTCTTAAATCCTCCCACTGTCTGCATCCCCACCAACTCCGATGGCGACAAGTTCCAAGGCATCACCACCCTCTCCGTGAAGTAATGATGCCTCACCTCCCCCTTAAAACTCCCCACAACCAATCTCAGGCTATGCCTCCTCATGGCTCCATCCTCCCTCAACTGGAAGACACCATCAGAGCTGACCCGGTTAAACCCCTTCAAATATTTAAAGACCTCTATCATATCCCCCTTATCCCTCCTCTGCTCCAGGGAGTACATGTCCAAATCTTTTAGTCTCTCCTCATAGCACAGGTCCCTCAGGCCATGAATCATCTTTGATGCTGCCCTCTGGACCTTTTCAAGAAGGGCAACATCCCTCCTCAAGTATGGGTACCAAAACTGAACACAGTACTCCAGGTGCAGCCTAACCAGGCAGTTGTACAGGGTTAGTAGAACATCTCTCCTCCTTGATGTTATCCCTTTGGCTATGCACCCTAGCATCCTATTCGCTTTTGCAGCCGCCCTCCTACACTGCTCAGAATTATTCATTTTGGCATCTATTGCCACCCTGAGAGCCTTTTCTTCCCTGGAGACTGCCAACTTTACCCCTCTGAGACTGTAGTCTTGCCCGGGGTTCCTGCCCCCCCAAGTGGAGTACATTGCACTTATTGGCATTGAACCTCAGCTGCCAAGTGTACAACCACCTTTCAAGTATCTCCAAGACCTCTTGCAGCGTCCTACTCCCTTACTCCTTGTCTACCACTGCTCCCAGTTTGGAGTCATCTGTGAATAGACTCAGCCTGTTCCTAACTCCAACTGCTATGCCTGAGATGAACGCATGCTGGCGTTCATCTTGGATGGTCTCCAGCAGCTTGCCCACTATGAACGTGAGGCTAACTAGTCTGTAGTTTCCCGGATCCTCTCGCGGTCTGCCCTTATGGAGAGGCATGACATGTGCCTCCCTTCAGTCATGGGGAACCCATCCAGTCTGAAGGGAGGAGTTGAATAAGTCCATCAGTGGTGCAGCCAGGACATCCGCCAGTTTCTTCAATACCCTGGGGTGAATCCCATCCGGACCGGAGCTAATCGCATCTCAGGGACTTAGAATCTCTCACCTCCCAGTGGTATCTCCCCATCAGTGGGTGCCTCCCCCACCCCGTCCCATTTCCACCTTCCCTCTGTCAAATTTGTTCCTTCCACCTCTCGTAAGACCGAGCAGAAGTACTCATTGAGTACTTCCGCTTGCTCCACAGTTCTCAGCCACCTACTCCCTTTTTTAACTTGTCAATCTGCCCCCCTTTTGCTTTCCTCCCTTCCCCTCCTTGATATAACTGAAAAAACTCTTCTCCCCCACCTTGATCCCCTGTCCCAACTGCAGTTCCTTATCCGTCTTGGCTGCTCTCACCACTCTAGCTGCCTGTCTGGAGTGCCTCTGGTACTCTTCCCTGTTCGCATCCCCTCTCGACCACTTGAATCTTTGGAAGGCCAGCCTTTTCTCTCTCACCACCTCCCACACCTCCCTGGTCCACCAGCTGGGTTTTCTAGCCCTTGCATTCTTGTGGATGACCCTAATGCAGACTTTCGTGGCCTCTGGAAGAGCCCCACCCCCTTCATTATTCCCCACTTGTTCTCCATGTCCATGCCTGGACGAATCCCACCTAGATGCCTCTCCAGGACTGCCGCCATGCCTTCAAAATCTACCCCTGAAATCCACCACTATTGTTTTTATATGATTCCCAATCCTGCCCAGCTCTAGGGAGAACCAAATTGTGGCATGATCACTTCCCGCCAAAGGGTCCTCCATAACCAAATCCTTAACCATGGCCCCATCCGTCAGCACCAGTTCCAGAATACGTCCCTCTCTGGTTGGTTCCACCACCAGTTGGGATAGGACTGCATCCTGGAAGGCATCCAGAAGGCACTGCTCCCTTGCCGACGATGACACCATGGTATCCCAATCAACCCCAGGCATGTTCATATCCCCCAACAGCACTGTCTTGCCCCTGCCAGAGCTGCAGTGGGATTTCAGGTTGTGCACCAACTCCTTGTCGAGATCCTCCGATTGAGCAGGTGGCCTGTACACCACCCCCAGCCTGACCCTCCTATTCCTAGCATCCTACAGGGTAACCCGTAATGCCTCAATGCGCCCCTCAGCAACCTCCTCTCAGCTGCATTTAATACCATGCCTAATATACAGCACCACCCCCACCTTTACCTGTTGTCCAATCCCTCTGAAGAACTGTGTACCCTGGAATACGCATCTCCCAGTCGTGATGCTGCATGGCCCATGTCTCCATGACAGCAGCCACATCCACCCTCCCCTCAGTCATCAGTGCCTGCAATTCAGGCAGCTTGTTCCCCAGACTTCTTACATTGATCAAGACCACCCTCCACCTGGTACCCTTCTGTATCTCCACCCCCTGCCCCCATTCCCAAGATCCCATGCGGGTTCATCTGCCCTACTCCACCACCTGCTGAAACTGTCGAGGGAGGAAAGGCCTAAGCCTTCCCATGCTGAGATTGCCCACCTGTCCCACAAGCCCCAGCCTTCCCCCGCTACAAGTTTAAACCCCACCTATTTCCTATAAATTCGCCCAGCTTTTGCTTTAGGACCTCCTTCCCCACCACGCTCAGGTGGAGCCTATCCCTAGCGAACAGCTCCATGTCCTCCCAAGTTGATCCCCAATCCCCCACCATCCCATACCCCTTGGCCCGGTACCAGCCCCTTAACCATTCATTGACCTCTTGAATTTTTAACTTCTTCTCCACACTAGCCCTCGGTACCGGAAGAACCTCCGAGAAAGAGACAGTGCACCCCTCAGCTAGACAGACCCTGGCCAGCTCCCTGAACCTAGCCTGCACCTCCTCCATGCTGTTGCCCTCCATGTCATTTGTACCCATATCCACCAAGATGTGAGGGGGCCACCCAGCGTTCCTCACCAAGGAGTGCACTAGGTATGTGGCCTGGTGAACAGTTATACCTGGCATACACTTCACTCTAACACTGCTCCTCCTGCCATCCACCCCCCCAACTGATACCCCTGATTATAGAGTCCCCCAGAACTAGGACTCTAACCCCCTCTGTGCCCCTGTGATTATGGGTTTCCTCGACAAGCCTATCCCTCGTTGACTCCCCACTAGGTTCCTCCATCCCCCTCCGCCATACCCCCCGTTCCTCTGCACCTTCTACTCCTCCAGATGGTTCATCACCTGCTACACCTCTACCCCCCTGCCCTTGCCCTCACCCGCCTCCGTTACTTCCCCAGATGCCCCAGGACCCCAACATCAATTACTGTATCCGTGCCCCCAGCTTCCTCATCCTGTCTTGCCAGCTTCATCCTCCCCACCCAACACGCCATCCTGGAACCTCTGCATGAGCCATCCCATCCTGTCTGGTTTACCTGTAGAAATTCATCCCCCTCCCCACCCTGCATGCACTTCCACTGCGCCTACCAGGCCCCTCAGAGTGGCCGCAGAACCTCCCCTTCTGCTGTGCTGACCAGCCCCTCTCTGACTGCCTAAGTTATCCTCTGCCTTCCACCCCTGAAGCCCTGCCACTATTTCCTTCCATCCCACTCGAACCCTCCGGCAAAACTTCCCGTGCCCCTCACCCGTCCTCCCCTCAAGCCACCTGCCCACCTACCACTCCCTCCCCACTCTGCAGAGATTACCACCACTGCCAACACCTACCATTCTTCTGTCCCCCTCTTCCCTAGACAATCCACCTTCCTTCCTCCTCCCTACCTCCTTCCTACCCCCCCCCAGTTCTCCAACCCAGTCTGTTCTTCTGGACCCTGCATGATCCCAGAACTGCAAAGCTGTTTGTCGTGCTGATCCCTCCTACCATATTTGCTGCACCCATGTTACGGCTTATCCTCCTCTCTCAGGGCCTCCACCCCCTTCCATCACCCACCCACCATCTGTCATTCACCTCCTCCCCAGAAGCCTGAATAACTACCCCCCATTGTGGTTTCCCTCACCACCCCCGAACCCATACCAGTCCGACCCCCTTTCCGTTCTCCCATCCACAATGTGTGCACTGTGACCTTCTTCACTGGCCCTCCAGTCATGGATAGCCTTACAATCTCCCACCTCAGGCAGTTTAATTGTGTTTCCAGCTGCCCCAGTCTCATGCAGATTGGACATCCCCCAGTTCTCCAGAGCATGCCCTTGAAAACTGCTGCCCACAGGTATTGCATCCTACTATTCTCCCCTGACCTCGCCCAGCTCTTCATCCCTGTCTACCCAGTCTGCCGAACTTCCCACTCCATCCTCAGCTAACCTTGTCCTAGTCACAGCTCCACCCTCTCAGAGACCCTTCTCCTGGAAGACCCTCTCCACACACCCTACTCTCCCCAGAGGCCCAACCCCACTTTTCCCAAGCATCCTAGTCCCACCCCCCTTACCGGGGCCCCTCCTTCACAACCCAAGTAACCTAGTAATGGCTCTGGTCCCGTGAGAGGATGCACCTGACTGTGCTTTCCACCAACCCTGATGCCACACTTCCCCAATATATGTGGATGAGCACAGGGACGGAGGTATTTCAGCCTCTCCACATAGTGATACATATTGAGGTATTTCATTCTCTCCTCATATGACTTCTGGTGCAGCCCCTGTACCATTTTTGTAGCCCTTCTTTGGACTGCTTCCACTCTGTGTCCTTCCTAAGATGTGGCCTCCAAAACTGAACACTGTACTCCAGATGAGGTCTTACTAATGATCTGTATAATGGCATCACCACCTCCTTTTTTCTGCTTGTGATGCCTCTCCCTATGCACCCCAACATCCCACTAGCCCTTCTAACTGCCTTCTCACACTGTCTGGCCACCTTTAGGTCCTCAGATATAATTACTCCTAGATCCCTCTCCTGTTTGGTGGCCAACAGTACCTCCCCCCACACTGAGTACTCCTCTCTGGGGTTCCCTTGACCCACATGCATAATCTTGCACTTCTTCATGTTGAATCTCAGCTGCTATACATTTGACCAATCCTCCAGCTTGCCCAGGTCTCTTCTAATTCTTTCCACACACACACACACACACACACACACACACACGGTGTGTCTACCCTATTACAGATCTTTGTGTCATCTGCAAAGAGGCACATCTTCCCCTCCAGCCCCACTACAATGTCGCTTATGAAGGCATTAAAGAGGACTGGGCCTAGCACCGATCCATGAGGCACCCTACTGGTCACCTCCCTTTCTATGGACTAGACTCCGTCCACTACCACTCTTTGTGTCCTACTGCTCAACCAATTTCTAACCCAATTAACCACCCTGGATCTAACTCCCAGGCTGTTCAATTTGTTTATTAGCCTTTTATGCGGGATGGTGTCAAAGGCCTTGCTATAATCCAGGTAGGCTACATCTACTGTCCCTCCCTGATCAATCTCTCTTGCCACCCATTCAAAGAAATCTATCAGGTTTGTTTGGCAAGACCTGCCTGCCATGAAACCATGCTGTCTCAGATCCTGCTGTCTGCTGGATTTGAGGTATGTCACAATCCGTTCCTTGAGTAATGATTCCATCCATTTTCCTACCACTGAGGTTAGGCTGACCAGCCTATAGTTACCAGCCTCCTCCTTGCTTCCACTCTTATGGAGAGGGACAACATTCGCCCTCCTCCAGTCCTCCAGAACCACACTTGTTTCTAATGATTTGTTGAACAAGGCTGTCAGTGGTTCTACTAGTTCCTTTCTTAGTTCTTTTAGAATTCTGGGATGTATTCTGTCCGACCCCATTGCTATTTTCAGTTTTTCTAATTCCTTTATGACTTACTCTACTGGGAATGGATTGGTATCTACACTCCACTACTTAGTACGTCTTACACCTAGCTGTGGTCCTTCCCCCTCCCCTTCTACTGTGAACAATGAACAAAATATTTGTTCAGGATTTCTGCTTTTTCCTGGTCCCCTTCTGCTGACCCCCCTTCCTTTTTTAGTCTCACAATCCCACCTCTGCTTTTCTCTTCTTTCTAATGTAGCTGAAAAAGGTCTTGTTTCCTTTCTTAATTGCCTTGGCTATTCTTTCTTCTGTCTGTGCCTTGACTTTTCTGACTGCTTTCCCCGCCTCTTTTAGCTTTTCCAGATAAATTCCTCTATCTTCCTCCATCTGTATTTCTTTGTTTTTTCTGAACGCTGTCCTTTTTTCCCCTCACCCTCCCTGCCACCTCCTTTGGGAACTAGAGTGGCTTTTTCTTCCTGTTTATTTAACTTATTTGCCTAATGCAAGGGTTTGTGGCTTCTGTTATGGCTCCCTTAAGATGTGCACATTGCTCCTCTATATCCCCTTTTCCCACTCTACCCTCCAGGGGTTTCTTTAGACATATCTCCAGCTTTGCAAAATCGACCCTTCTGAAATCCATGACCCTTGCCTTTGTGTGGCTGTATTCCTCCACTATCCTCACACTAAACCATACCGTATGGTGATCGATGGACCCCAGGTGACTCCCACTTCTACATCCATCACCCTTTCCCCCGTTCATGAGTACCAGGTCCAGTACTGCCCCCTCGGAGTGTGTTCTACCACTAGCTGTCTGAATCTCACCCCCTGAAGAACTTCCAGGATGTTTCTGCTCCTTGCTGTGGCTGCAGTATGGGTGCTCAATATGACATATGGCAAACTGAAGTCTCATGTCAGCAATATTTCCCCTTTTGTTGCCATTTTGTGGATTTTTTCCAGTAGCATATTGTCCAACTCCCCCCCCCCCTGTGCTGGAGGTCTGTAGATCACGCCTGCTCAAATGGTAGTACCATTCCCTGTTTCCAGCGTGACCCACAGTGCCCTCCCTTATGCCCTGTACATCTGTAGCTTTTATTTCCTCCCTAACATAGATAGCCACCCCTTCTTCCTTTTTTCCTACCCTAACTTTTCAGAATAGAGTATACCCTGGCACTGCTATATCCTAGTCATGGTTCCATGTGTACCATGTATTAGACACAGCAACAATGTCCAGGTCAGCCTCTGACATCAAGGCCATTAAGTTTGAGATTTTATTCACCAGGCTGCAAGCGCTCATGTACATGGCTTTCCATGTTCTGTCAACCCTATTTTTAAATTTTCCTCCCTTGATTTTGTGTTTTTCCTCTAGTATCTTTCCAGTGGGTATACGACTGAGTCCTACTTCTGTCTGTGTTTGATTTCCTCCCTTTGTGTTGCTGCTAGTCCCTTTTTGCATTCCTTGCTTAATTTCAGTTTTTGGGGGAGTTACAGCTAAGTTCTCATATTCTAAGGTGCCTTTGATAGGGTCTATTGCCTCCGGCTCCCCCTCCCCTAGTTTAAATGCGCAATGTACATGTTGAATTTTTGGCCCAGTGCTCATACTCCTTCCCTTGTTAGGTGCAGTCCATCGTACTTGAAGAGCCTTCTCTCCCAGAATTCTCACCATGCACCAATGAAGTGGCTTCCTCTTTCTTGACACCAGCTTCGTAACCATTCATTGAACTCCTCAGTTTCTTTGCTCCTGATCTTCTCTGTGCTGCTGCCTTTGCCCCACACAAGAAGGTCCTTGGAGAAGGCCAGGGAGGTAATTTGAGTGGCCAATAGGTCTCCTAGTTTAACTAGGTTTTATTTGGCTTCCTCTACTGACTGCCCTGCCAGGTCATTTGTCCCCAGGTATACCAGGATCTTCAGGTCCTCCCTTCTTTCTCTGCTGTCCTTCCAATGCGACCAGTGTCACGTTTTGCTGAGGCCCCCAGGAGGCATCTGACTAGCACCCTTGTTCATCCGTAGTCACATAGTTGGGTCTATGTCCCCCTGATCATGGAGCCTCCTATGATGATTATTTTCCTGCTTCTTTCCTTCTTGCTCTTTATATTGCCTCCACTGTTCTCCTTATCTGAGTGCAGTCTTGACCCTGACTGGCTTGTTGTTCTCTTCCACCTGGCCAGGATCCTTTTCCTCCATCAGGGGTGAAAAGCGGCTTGTGGTTGGGATGGTCACGGCATGGAGAGGGTTTAGCTGGTCCATTCTGCCGAGTTTACTCCCCCCCCTCCCTGTACCACCTTCCACCCTCCTGGACTGGATCTTCTCTGTGGGAGTGGACTTCTTGGGGGGAACTGATGTTGTGGAATTTGAGTGTGTGGATTTCAGTTTGTGTTCCAACATAGGAGGTCCTGCAGCTGAGATATCTCCTTCCATGCTGCATATAGCTGTGCCTTTGGTTTGTGTCGATTCCTGCAGATGGGACAATGCCCCACTCTCCAAAGAAGTCCTCTGGGGATGAGAGCTCCATACCCATGACAACTGTAGATATCCATACCGTGTGTGTTTCTTCTTCTTCTCCTTTCTCCTTATCCTTCTTCTCCTTTCCAGCTCCCTCTTGTTAAGCTTGTCTTAGAGGTATTTGTCCCTCCCTCTGTTACAGTTTGTTTCTCAGCCTGTAGTTGGAGCTTTGTTCCCTTCCTGCAGTTCAGACCCTGTCAAATGTTGCTTCCTGTCCGAACAGAAAGTCTCTGCTGTCAGTCACTCTCTGTCCCTTGCATGTTGAGCTACTACTGGGTGGGTAGGAGAGTAGTAGTATACACCAGTAGTCCCCTTTCCTCAGCCTCTAGTCCCCACTTCTCTGCCCCGGTCCCTGCAACACAACACTACAAAATAAAACACACTGAAACTTTAGCTGTTTTACTGCAGCCTGTGCTGCTCACTCATCCTCCTGTCCCAGGTTGTGCCTTCCAATTCTAACTGTAGGCACTCCTGACTTGGACGAAAATCAAGATTTGTCCTTCCTACGCTGTGTGTAGCCTGGTATGGCCATGTCCCAGTCGTGGTTGCCTGTGCACTATGACTCAGTAATGGCCACATAATCCAGGTCTGCTTCCACCATGATGGCCTGTAGGCCTGGAATTGTATTTCCAAGACTCCCAGCATTTGCACACATGGCCATCCAAATCTTGTGCCCACTCTGCCTGCAATCCCCCCTTCTGCCTCGGCTCCTTTTCCACTCTCTTTTTGCAACTTTTGTTCCCATCCCCCTTGTCTTCTACTTCACTGCTGCTGTATCCATTATTCTGCTCCCAGAGGATACTCCTCTGCTTTGGTCCTTCCTCCCTACTGCTTTAGTCTGTGTGGGGGAGGGCATTTTATGCCTCCCATTTTCCTTCCACCACTCCCTCAGCTAGTTTAAATGCCTATGAAGGCAACATTTAAACCACCACTGAAAACTGCCATTCCGATGAATGCAGGCCATCACCTCAGTATAGGCCCATATCCCTCCAGGCTGGTCCCCAGTCCCCACTGCAGCCAAACCCCTAGCTGATTACTGTAGTAAAGTAGTTGGAACTTCCCACTATCTATATTTAAAGGGGAAGAGTCAGCAATAAGACCCACACCCAAGTGTGGGGCTGATCCCAATTAACACTTCATGTGCAAAAACATTTTTTTTACTTACTGTTTACTGCAGTATATTAGATTGTATCAGTCTGATTTTGCTGATTTGCAAGGTGACAGATTCTGTAACTACAAATCCCAGAATCCCCTGCAGCTTACATTAAAGGAGGGTTGTAGCAGTGGGAGATTCAATAGCCTGAAGTGCATGTTAGATCATTTACAAGCTCCGATCAGATGTTTGCTAGTCCCGCTGTTCTCCTAGGGCTAAGTACAGTCCTATCTGACTGTTCTTAGTCCAGGAGGACAATGGGGCTGACAGCCAAAAGATCAGAGCTCATAAAAGCTAATACTTCTCTGGGGTCAACAGGGTCTTTCCTCAGGAATGGGTGGTGCCTCTTCTCATTCAGGTTCTGGTGACCCAGTTGCTGTACCAGGGCCTGCCTCTGGCCGTGTAAATGCCCCGTCACCTACTAGGGGAGTCATTCTTCCAGGATGATCATTTCCTCTGTCCTCATTTTCAGAGTCTCACTGTTTAGAACAAACTCTAAATAGAGTCAATATAGGATAGTGTATACCTAACCATTCACAATAGGGCTATTCTTTACCTGAGTCATTGTTATGGCGACTGTTGACCTTGAGAGCGCAGCTCGAGAGGTCTTTCAGTCGTCATAGTAACAACGAGGGTAAAGAGTAGCCTTGTTGTGAATGGTTAGCCATACACTGTTCTATATAGTGTATGGTCTAGCCTCACAAGCAAAAGAACAGACAGAGCAGTTAGTTTAAAACAAGTTTTAACTTTTACTGTGGCACAACACAAGCTGCGTTTTACAAGAATTATTTGCAGTTTACGAATACAGGGCACAAAAACATTCTGTGGCAACAACAGAGTTTAAATAACAGGTTCAGTACGAGGAGACTCAGTTTACAGCAGCAATTCACAATCTGTGGAGACATAAACAGAGAAGGGGAAGGGGAAAGGAGGTGAGGGTACAGACTTTTCCCGTTCTGAGGCTGGCTTTAAGTGGATTCAGCTGTAGCTGCCATCGCTATGACAACAAGCTAACCGGTGAGATTTTACTGTTACAAAAGATACGGGACTGTCACTTTATGTGTGTCTTCTTTAACTACCACTTCTTGCTGTGTAAAGTGAATAGAACACTGTAATAAGTCAACTAACTGCCAAATGTGCTGCTCGAGGACACACCTGTGTGACGTCCAGTCGTTCTGCTGCACTACAAACTTTCACTAGTACGGCAGAACATTTTGGTAGTGATGGAATTCAGGACATAATTATGTTCCACCATACATTATGATAGTATCGATACACTGTGACTGACAGTAAGTGCATGGTGAAGTGGAAATGGGGATGTGATTGTGATTGGGCAGGATAAGCAAGTTTTTTAAATTTTTTTTAAGCAATAATAACCAAATAGCTAGTTATTTTTCATGGGATTGCAGTGATGGGGGGGTGCATAATGCACATCTATACCTCCCTGATGAATAGTCATACTTGATTGGTTTCAGTGGGGATGTAAGAACACGTTTCTCTGAAAGGAATACATATCAGAGCTGGATTTGTCATTTAAGCAAAGGCCTTTGCAAATCCTAACATAGAGACTTTTCAGACTACTCCCTCTGCCTAACTGTGAGGTCAGTGTCTCTGAATAAATGTACAGATGGGGCTCAAGGCCTCCTTAGAAATACTTAATTATATTGTATATATATCTTTGAATAAATGGGGCTTTGAACTGAATGGGGCTGGCAGTATTGCCTAAACGTTAGAGTAACAATCTTTGAATGAGTTTGGGACATCCAGCAGACCTAGGTTTGACTCCAACAACCTCCACTTGTGTATTATATGGCTGAGCAAGTCACTTAATAGAAACATAGACTTTGACAACAGATAAGGATCGCTTGGCCCACCTAGTCTTACCCATCCCTATGCCTGGCCTTCAAAATAATGCAGGATTGTGCCTCCCCCCCCCCCACCTCAAAAATATGCTGCAGCCGAAGCTGTGTAGCCAATTCCTGAGGTCTTCAGAATGCAGTCTGCTCCAGGTACCAAGAGTTAGGACCTCTGGTGGAGCGCGATCCTTCTCCACATCCATCCCCTCCCTGTGGAACTCGCTACCTTCCTGTATCCAGTCCGCTACTTCCATGAGAGGCTTCAAAAACCAGCTCAAGTCACACCTACTGAGTTCGAGCCAGTGTTACTGTTACAAATGATAAGGTCTTTATCCTTAGGACAGGAACCTGGTTGTACTCAAATTGCAATGTGTCTCTTACATTACAATGTAAAGCATGTCTCTGACTCCCCTGTAACTGTTTGATCATAAGCTATGTGTTACAACTGACTAGTATTTTGTATCTTTCCTGCTGTATGACCTGCCTCACGTGCTTGTGATATGTATAATGTACAAATGTATTGTTTTATGTTACCTGTAATTTGTTGTATTTGGTGGCCAAAAATAAGTACCAGTACCTTAAACACATCAGGGTCTTGGTAATAAGAAAACACATCACACTGAAATCGAGGCCTTCTCTGTTTATTTCTATTCAGCACAAATACAGGGGGAACATATCTCAACACACACAGGAAGACTCACACAGGAAGAGTTACAGTAAATGCATTCCTTAAAGCTGTACTGTCTAAAATTTCTTAAAGCTGTACTACACATAACAATCACTCCTGACTTAGCGAGAAAGTACATAAGTCAATAATTCAGAAAATAGTATGAAGCTATTAAAGTTATTACTGCAATGTCCCTTTTAGTTAGTCATGTCATTAGGCTATATCTCTACAAGTCCATTCTCCTTGGTGGATGTCTCATATGTCCTGAACGACGTAGTAGGACTGGCGGCTGTTGCTCTGGAATCTGATTAGCATCAGCCACATCTTGTCTCAGTTGCTGTGGTTCTACTGTCTCTTCCTGTTCATGTTCTGAAAGAAATAATGCTGGATAACTACCCTGACTTTGGGTATCCCTTTTTTGTTCTGTCTCAATTCTAGTACATAATTGGTCCACATGTTTTTTCACTCTTCTCTGGTTAGTCAGTCGAACACTATAGACAACATTTCCGAACTTTTTTTCTACCACGCCTTTTATCCATCTCTTTGGGGCTACTTACATCCTGACCCACACAAGATCATTGGGTTTGAAGGATCTGGTCTTAGGAAGCATTTCAGTTACTGACTTACAGCCTAGAGGGTGAAGAAGGTCCAACTGAGTTTGAATCTGACGTCCAAACAACAATTCTGCAGGGGATATTCCTGTGACACAATGTGGTATTGTTCGATACATTGCAAGAAAGTTCAAAAGGGCTATTTGTATTGCTGTTGGTGTAGTAGGATTAGCTTTGTCCATACTCTTTTTAAAAGTCTGAACCAGGCGTTCCGCTTCGCCATTTGAACTTGGATGTTAGGGAGGTGAGAAAATCTGGTGGATACCATGTTGCTGGCAAAATGCTTGGAATTCAACAGACATGAACTGTGGTCCGTTATCTGAGACAATCACTTGTGGAAAACCATGGGTAGCAAAGAGAGATTTCAGCACTTTGATGGTACACCCAGTAGTTGTCAAAGACATTTGATGAATTTCTGGCCATTTACTATAAGCATCAGTTAAGAGTAACCACATGGAATTTAAATAAGGTCCTGCGAAATCAATATGCAACCTTTGCCAGGATTTGTCAGGTTGTTCCCAGTGGTGAACTGGAGCTCTTGCCGGATTTCCCATCGTTACAGCACAACCTTCACATCTTTGCACAATCTGGTATATGTCTCTGTCAATGGAAGGCCACCATACGTGAAGTCTGGCCAGGGATTTCATTTTAGCAATGCCTGGATGGCCCACATGCAAGAGAGTCAGCACATTGGAGTGATGACATTGGGGTACTATGACACGTAATCCCATAGAAGACACCCCTCAGCAATGGACAACTGCTGTCTCTCTGTATAGTAAGGTTGTATAGTAGGGTTGTAGTTCAGCCGAACAAGTGGTGCTTTGTGGCCAACCCTCAAGCGTATATTGATACACTTGTTTCAAAATTACATCTTGACTAGTCGCTTTTGCAATGTCCTTGCCTAGTACTGGAAGCTGATCTAACTGTTGTAGCTCCATTGCACACACAACAGTAGAGTCCTCCATATCTTTGAATTGCACTGGAAAACTATCTGTCCTCACCTGGCATACTAATGGTTCCTCTTTAAGTCCCATATAGTACTCCATTCTCTGGATATTGGTAACCTCGACAAGGCAGCCACATTTCCATGCTGGTCAGTTGATTGGTATATGACCTTGAAATTATAGGCAGACAAAATGAATGCCCATTGTTAAAGTCGGCTAGCGGTGGTCTCTGGAATTCCTCTTTCTGGACTGAAAATAGTCACTAGTGGCTTGTGATCCGTCTTCAGGTGAAACGTGCAACCTAGCAAGTATTGGCGAAATTTCTGGACTCCAAACACAATCGCTAATGCCTCTCTCTGAATCTGGGCATAAATCCTTTGAGCTGCAGTGAGTTTGTGTGAAGTATGGGCTATCGGCTTCTCCATTCCTTCTGGATCTGTATGGAAAACGACTGCTCCTATACCACAGGACTAGCATCACAGGCCAATGTGATAGATAAGTTAGGATCATAATGAGTTAAATTATTCACATTGGTTAGAGAGAGCTTGATGGCTTGAACTGCCTTACTGTAGCCCTTGGTCCACTTCCAGGGAGTACCCTTATGTAACAGTTCATTTAAGATAGCACATTTAGTGGCTAAGCCAGGAATGAAACTGTCATAGTAGCGCACCATACTCAAGAATGAGCGTAACTCTGAAACATTCTGTGGTTCAGGCCTGTGTGCAATGGCTTCCACCTTTTCATAATTCGGACAAATTCTGTCTTTGTCAATAGTGTGACCTACGTACGTGACACTTGGTTGACAAAATTGGCATTTTTCTCTCGAGTCTGAATCCACTCTGTTGCAATCTCTCTAAAGTCTTTTGTAAGTTAAGTAAATGTTCTGCTTCTGTCTTGCCCGTGACAATGATGTCATCCAAATAACAAGCAATACCTGGTATATCACCCACCATTTGCTCAATCACGTTTTGAAAAATAACCGGTGCAGAACTAAGGCCAATGCATAACTGTTTGTACTTGTACAGTCCTTGATGTGTATTAATCACTACCAATTTCTGAGAGTCTGTATCCAGTTCCACTTAAAGGTATGCATCAGCGAGGTCCAGTTTAGAGAACCCCACACCACCATTCAGTCTGTGAAAAAGTTTCTCTGGTAAGGATGAAGGAAATACTTCTGTACTAAGTACTGGATTAAGTGTCACCTTAAAATCACCACATATTCGAACCTTACCACCTGGTTTAGATACCATCACAATTGGAGTAGCCCAATCTGAACTTGAAACCTTTTCCAGTACACCTATCCGTCCAATACTGCCCCAACCAGTGGTTTTAAGGCAAAAGGAAGTTTCCGTGGTTTACAAAACTTAGAGACTGCATTAGGCTTTGTAACTAGCTTGACTTTAGCTGTTGTGCAACATCCCTGGCCTTTCCACAGCTCTGGATACATGTCTAAAATCTCCCCAAGCTTGGGCGGATTACTGCTTTGTGGTACCTGGACAGCAGCAAGTAGGCCAAAATCTGCTGGATCAACATGAATGTTTAGAAGAACCTGAGCATCTCTGCCCAAAATGTTGACAACCTTTTTTGAAACCAGAAAAGTTAAAGGTGTACCAGGCTTGGGAGACTTGGTCCTCCGTACCAAAGTGGTAAAAGAGCCCAGTGGCTGAATTGGTTGCCCTTCAAATGCATGCAGCAACTTATTACAAGGAGACAATGGTGGCTTATCCAGATCAGACCATGTTTGATGGTTAATAAAAGTAACTGGGGAAGCAGAGTCTACCATTAAATGCAACTGACACCTCAGTTGTGGTAATTCAAGTAACACATAGAAAGGAAGAACATCTTTAGTCTGCATTTGTGGTGCAATAGGAACCACTGCACTGTCTGTGCTCTCTGAGCTGATCACTGCAGTTCTCCTGCTTCTGCAAACCTTAGCAATATGTCCCAATGTTTCCATGTATGACACTGAACTTCTCTGAATTTGCACTGGTCCCCGCTATGCTGAGAAGACCCACATGATGCACATTTGTACTGGCCATGCAGTTTGGGTGGACTGGTTGAATTTTTCTTTGAAAACAGTGGTTTAGACTTAGGTTTGAGCTGTTTCAGTTTGGGGTTTACTATAGACACTTGTAATTCATTTTTAGTGTTCATCTTAGCATGTGCTTTATTTTCTGCAGCCTCATACATTTGTGCCAACTGTAAAAGTTCATCAGCAGATTTCTTGACACTTACAGAAAATTGCAGAATATGATGTTCATTATTCAACCCATAACAAACTTATCAGCTAGATTAGATTCAAGATGCTCCTTGCTCCAAACACATGTGAGAGCTAAGCTTTTGATCTCAGACAAATAAGATTGTAATGACTGACCTGATTTCTGATGGTAACTGTAGAATTTATAATGTTCAGCCCTTGGGAAAGTTGTTAAACTGTATTGTGCATTCAATTTAGCCTTTAGTTCTTGATATGACAAATCCTCCGGCCAGCCCGGGGCACACAGACTGCATAAAAGTTTGAAGGTTTCACTCCCCAAGAAAGTACAAAAAGCAGCTTGAATAAGCTCACCGTGTAGCTGATCATTTGCTGATTGTATGGCAGGATTAAGTAATAACCACTGATCAAACCGCCTGGACCATGTATTCCAGTCTGTTTCTGTAAAGATTTCAAAGCTGGCTGAAGCTTCCATAATACTGTACAGTTCCAAATTGCTTACTTGCCTACAATGCAGAAAGTCAGAAAATGGTGTAATTCAGTAAGTGGGAGCTATTAAAATTTCCACCATCCTTGTCGCCAGTTTGTTGTATTTGGTGGCCAAAAATAAGTACCTTAAACACATCAGGGTCTTGGTAATAAGAAAACACATCACACTGAATTCTAGGCCTTCTCTGTTTACTTCTGTTCAGCACAGATACAGGGGGAACTTATCTCAACACACACAGGAAGACTCACACAGGAAGAGTTACAGTAAATGCATTCCTTAAAGCTGTGCTGTCTAACATTTCTTAAAGCAGTACTACACATAACATAATTAACTCTGGGTCACCCCTGAAAAAGGGACCTCTGGTCTCAGTGGGCTTACCCGGTTACAATAATTAAATAAATACATTTTCCTACTTACTGGATAAGCTGCTGATCCTAGTTAACCAATAGCCTATTTCTTCCTACTTTCCACAAGAACTGCCTTATGTCTGTCCCATGCATTCTTGAATTCTCCCACTGTTTTTGACCCCACAACCTCCTCAGGAAGGCTGTTCCATGCATCTACCACCCTCTCAGTGAAAAAATACTTCCTCACAATGCCCCTGAGTCGTTCCCCACCATCTTCAAATTGTGTCCCCTTGTTCTTGCACATCTCTTTTTCTGAAAGATGCTACCCTCTTGGACTTTGTTGATTCCCTTGAGGTACTTAAATGTTTGTATCATGTCCCCCCTCGCCATCTTTTCCTCAAGGGTATACATATTAAGCTCCTTTAGTCTCTCCTCATATGGCTTCTGTTGCAGACCCTGCACCATTTTAGTTGCCCTCCTCTGGACTGCCTCCATCCTGTCTATGTCCTTATGGAGATGTGGTCTCCAGAACTGGACGCAGTACTCCAGATGGGGTCTCACCAACTTTCTGTACAGAGGGATAACAACTTCCTGTTTTCTACTGGTGATGCCTCTCCCTGTACATCCCAGTATCCCCCCAGCCATCCCTACTGCCTTCTCACATTGCATGCTAACCTTTAGGTCATCTGATATGATTACCCCAGGTCCCTTTCCATTTTTGCTGTTGTTACTACCTCCCCTCCCCATTGTGTACTGTTCCCCTGGGTTTTTGTTTCCCAGGTGCATTACTTTGCACTTCTTTGCATTGCATTGAATCCAAGCTGCCGTACTTCTGACCATTCCTCCAACCTTGCCAAGTCCCTTCTCATCCTTTCCACCCCCCCTTGTGTATCAACCCTGTTGCAGATCTTTGTGTCGTCTGCAAAGAGGCATACTTTTCCTTCCAGTCCCTCTGCAATGTCACTTATAAAGACATTAAAAAGGACCAGACCCAGTACTGAACCCTACAGCACCCCACTAGTAACCCCCCTTTCTTCAGAGTGGATTTTGTTTACTATTACCTTCTGTGTCCTGTTGTCCAGCCAATGTTTCACCCAGGCTACCACCCTGGGACCCACTCCCAGGCTAGCTAATTTGTTTATTAATCTTTTGTGTGGGACTGTGTCAAATGCCTTGCTAAAGTCTAGGTAGGCCATGTCCACAGCCTCTTCCTGTTCTACAACTTTGGTCACCCAGTCAAAGAAATCGATTAGATTTGTCTGATGTGACCTTCCCTCTGTGAATCCATTCTGCCTTGGGTCCTGTGCCCCACTGGCCTCTAGGTACTCAACAGTTCTTTCCTTCAGAAGTGATTCCATCATTTTCCCTACCACTGAGGTCAAACTGACAGGTCTGTAGTTTCTTGCCTCTGTCTTGCTCCCACTTTTGTGAAGGGAAATCACATCTGCCCTCCTCTAGTCCTCGAGTACCACACCATCCTCCCATGATTTGTTGAAAAGGGTAGTCAGTGGTGTCACTAGTTCTCCCCTTAATTTTTTAGATTCTGGGGTGAATCTCATCAGGCCCCATTGCTTTGTACCCCTTCAGTTTTAAGAGGTCTTTCAGAACCCTTTCTTCTGTGAAAGGACTGGGATTGACCCCCCTATCCAGAGTGCTTCTATTGATTGGATTAAGTACCTCTCCCTCCTCTTCTTTTGTGAATACTGAGCAGAAGTATTCGTTCTGTATCCCTGCTTTTTCACTGTCCCTCTTTGCCCACCCACCGTCCCCTTTGTTCAGCTTCACTATCCCTCCCTAATGTACTTCTATGCTTCCTAATGTACCTATAAAAGGTTTTATCCCCCTTCTTAACTGAGTTGGTTATCTTTTCCTCGGTTTGGGCCTTTGCTATTCTGACTGCCTTCCTCGCTTCCTTCTGCTTTAACTGGTACAGTTCTCTGTCCTGCTCCTTCTGTGTTTCCTTATACTTCCTAAATGCTATCTTTTTCTCCCTAATCTTCCCCGCCACTTCTTTTGAGAACCATAATGTTTTTTTCTTTCATTTTGATCTGTTTATTTGCTTCACACAAAGGCTTGTTGCCTCTGTGATGGCAGTTTTGATATTTCCACATTGTTTCTCCACCCCTCCTTCTTGCCTGTTTGGTAGTGCTTTTCTGAGGCACTCTCCCATTTTGGCAAAGTCAGCCCTCCTGAAGTCCAGCACCCTCACTTTTGTATGGCTTGACTCTGCAGCTGAGTTTATCATGAACCACACTGTTTGGTGGTCACTAGTTCCCAGAGGGCTACCCATTTCTAGATCTGAGATCCTCTCTCCATCCCTGTTTGAGAGTACCAGGTCTAAGATTGCTCCCTCCCAGGTGGGTTCCAACACTAGCTGTCTGAGGCATGCCCCCTGTAGGGCATCGAGAATGGCTCTGTTCTTGGATTTGGCTGCAGCAAAGGTGCTTCAGTTAACATCTGGCATATTCAGGTCTCCCATCAACAATATCTTTCCTTTCTCTGCCATCCTAAGGATGCCTTCTATCATTTCCTTGTCCATTTCCTCCCCTGAGATGGGGGTCTGTATACAACCCCTGTGTGGATTGTGGTGCCATTTCCAGTCTCAAGGTTGACCCACAGTGCCTCCTCTCCTCCCTGTTTACTCTTTTACGCTGTTGCTTTGATCCCCTCCCTTACATAGAGAGCTACTACTCCTCCTCTTCTACCCTCCCTGTCTCTCCTGTATATTGTGTATCCTGGTATGTTGACATCCCAGTCATGGTTCTCTGTGTACCATGTTTCTGTGACAGCCATTATATCCAGGCATCCTCTTCCATCAAGGCTCCATAATCTCCCCAGTTCTCCTGGGTCACCCCTGAAAACAGGCACTTGTGCCTAGTGGGCCTTACCTAGTTACCAAAGAATACTAAAATAAAGACAGGCTCTGTAATCTTTGCCCACAAACTGAACCGTGAGGAACAATCTCTGTCTCTCTGGCTATCCTCTCAGCTGAAGTGAAGATGAAAAGAATGAGTAAGAGCCCTACAGTATAGCCAGACACTGAAATAACAGGCTGTAAGTATCAAAATACAGTGGGTTTTATAAATATGTCAGACTCATCATGACAGATCCAAATAGTCGCACCATCACAATACTTTAACCCATTACAATACTTTAACCCAACTCAGCCAATCAGAAAGGAGATACAGAAAATACATTAATGCTTTGTACAGAGAGAAAAATCTTATAAAAGCCATTTCCTAATTGTGAATGTGACATTTATATTTTGTATATTGCAGAGTGCAAACATATTGAATTTACCTGCAGTCTGCAAAGCACCCCACCTCCCCCGCTAGACAAATAGCAGTCAGTGCCACAAACTGAAATATTAGTGTATTATATACACACTTAACTGATTCACTTTACTTATGGCCTGAAAACGTCTGTTACATAATCACAGAAACATCAATCCCTCAAATGCCAGGGGGTCACTGTGGTGATACAACACACATCCCCCCAAAAAACATAAAACAATAAAACATATATACTTGGACACACAAGCTAAAAGCAGAAGCAGAAGAAGTGACAGAACAGCTAAAAACAAAGCCAAAAGAAAATAACAAAGAATGAGGAAAGATTATCCATTCCAAACCTGATAAAAGAAACCATTATTTATTTTCTGTGTATTCCAAAAATGAGGAAAATGTCCACAATCTCCCAGTTTTAGTGTCTGATGTTTGGAGGTGAATGTTTAGGTTTAAATATACTCACCTTTTTTCTTAGTTCAGCATGACTCACTTAAAACTACAGCTCACGCAAGGTGCAATGCAATTTTACATATTAAAATTGTCATTGAAACTATGTCTCGTTTTTATTTGCATCACCTTCAATTTCCCCTTACCGTTGTCGTTTGGCCTCCCCCCATTGTCGTTTGACCTGTGGCACAAAAGTAGATTTTGTTGCAGTGACTGTTGTGGCATTATGCCCGTGCACACACTCTCACCCCGTCACCTACTGCCACACATACCCATGCACACACTCCCACCCCTCACCTGCTGCCACAAGTGCCTATGCACTCACTCTCACCTCTCACCTACTGGCACACATACCCATGCACACAACACCCAGCAGGGGAGAGGGAGGGAGGGAAGGCCTCTGCCTGAAAAATGGGGTTTCAGGCCCATGCATGGGAATGGAATGGAGGTTGCAGACCTCTGCACGTGTAGGATGCTGAAGGACTCTGTGTGGAGGAGGGGGTTCAGGTGGCCCATGGGAAGGGGGTGCAGGATACTGCAAGTGGTGGGTGGAGGAGTGCAGGCCCATGTGCGGGAGGTGGTTGCTGGCTCAGATGATACCACTGCCCATAAAAAGTCTGTATCTGCCCCCAGGAACCACTATAGGTCCCTGCCAGGCAAGCAGCAGCCTCCCCCAAGCTGGGTACCCTGGAGCTGGACCACTGCATAACCCCCAGATCAACCTCCCCCTAGCAGAATACTCTCTCTCCAGCTGCTTCCCGCCAGCAGGGAAGTTCTGTGATGTTCTGTGATACTGGGGGGGGGCTATAAAGCATGCTACATGTCCCTTCAGGGGATTATCGTGCGAAACTCTGAACGTAGAGATGTTAGAGGGGTTCAGGCTTACTGAAGCCTCCCTATCGATCACTCGATCCAACCAGATCACCCAGGCTGCTGGGTACACACTCCCTTGTGGCACAGGGTCTGGAAAGGGACCAGGAGAGTAGGGGAAGGGGGAGGAGAGGGGTCTCTGAGCTTCAAGGGCCATATACAGAGTTGTCTGACCTGCCTGGTGGTGGTGCTAGTGGCAGAGGAGCTACTGCAGCATCCACTAGAAATCTGGTGATCCAAGTTGGGGGCCCACCAGTGGTATCTGGGACTGCTCCTCTGACTATGGGTTATCACCTGAGGCCGAATGAACATGGTGCCAGTGATTCAGTTGTTCAAAACCCTCAACAAACATTACTGTTAGAATCCCAAACACTGAAATCAGAACCTGATACTTATATTGCAGATCACAGGACCGTTCCCAACCAAGCACAGTGCTTCCTTTGGTTACACGTAAGGTACTCTTATTACCATAAGAGTACCTCACACGTTGAGCCATTACAGTAAAGTTATCGATCTATAATAATTTTATGGGTTCATTTGGAGGCTTCTTATGGATCTAAGAGTGTTGCCTCTTGCATCCTTAGGACCACAGAATTGCTTCCCTTATGTTCGCAGTCCTCTGGTCCTAAGAACACGTGATGCAACACTCATATCCATCAAAGGCCCTCCAACTGAACCCATAAAGTTATATGAAAGGATATACAAAGGATATACATTTTACAGCCACTCAGACTCCCTCCCCCGAGGCTCAACCCAGCTCTGCTTGCCGCTCCCGCATGCCCCAGGCTTACCCCCCCTGGGGCGGGGCTGCCGGGTGGGCACCCCCTCCCAATGAAGACTGGGGTAGGTTCCTAAATGCTATCTTTTTCTCCCTAACCTTCCCCGCCACCTCTTTTGAGAACCATAATGTTTTTTTCCTTTGTTTTGATCTGTTTATTTGCTTCACACAAAGGCTTGTTGCCCCTGTGATGGCAGTTTTGATGTTTCCACATTGTTTCTCCACCCCTCCTTCTTGCCTGTTTGGTAGTGCTTTTCTGAGGCACTCTCCCATTTTGACAAAGTCAGCCCTCCTGAAGTCCAGCACCCTCACTTTTGTACGGCTTGACTGTGCAGCTGAGTTTATCATGAACCACACTGTTTGGTGGTCACTAGTTCCCAGAGAGCTACCCATTTCTAGATCTGAGATCCTCTCTCCATCCCTATTTGAGAGTACCAGGTCTAAGATTGCTCCCTCCCAGGTGGGTTCCAACACTAGCTGTCTGAGGCATGCCCCCTGTAGGGCATTGAGAATGGCCCTGCTCTTGGATGTGGCTGCAGCAAAGGTGCTCCAGTTAACATCTGGCATATTCAGGTCTCCCAGCAACAATATCTCTCCTTTCTCTGCCATCCTAAGGATGCCTTCTATCATTTCCTTGTCCATTTCCTCCCCCTGAGATGGGGGTCTGTATACTACCCCTGTGTGGATTGTGGTGCCATTTCCAGTCTCAAGGTTGACCCACAGTGCCTCCTCTCCTCCCTGTTTACTCTTTTGTGCCATTGCTTTGATCCCCTCCCTTACATAGAGAGCTACTACTCCTCCTCTTCTACCCTCCCTGTCTCTCCTGTATATTGTGTACCCTGGTATGTTGACATCCCAGTAATGGTTCTCTGTGTACCATGTTTCTGTTACAGCCATTATATCCAGGCATCCCTCTTCCATCAAGGCTCCATAATCTCCCCAGTTCTCCTGGGTCACCCCTGAAAACAGGCACTTGTGCCTTGTGGGGGCCTTACCCAGTTACCAAAGAATACTAAAATAAAGACAGGCTCTGTAATCTTTGCCCACAAACTGAACCGTGAGGAACAATCTCTGTCTCTCTGGCTATCCTCTCAGCTAAAGTGAAGACGAAAAGAATGAGTAAGAGCCCTACAGTATAGCCAGACACTGAAATAACAGGCTGCAAGTATCAAAACACAGTGGGTTTTATAAATATAGCCCCCCTGCAAATGGGGTTCCCAAAAGACTTCCAGGAGCTTGCTTGAATGCTCCAAGCCTGAATGGTGTTTGGCGTTTAAGCCATTTATCTGTGAGTGTTTTTAGAGCCTCTGGTACTGTCTCTTTAAGAGCTGTCTGCTTGCCGACATAATTAGTTTGTATGGGGGGACTGTGTGTTTCTCTGCTTGAGTACCACTCGAGCTGCTGCCAATTCACTCCATTTTTTGCAGTCACTAGGAGTGCAAAGGGAACCTATCTGAAAGATGCAACTGTTTGCCAGAAATCATTTAGAGTAATAATGAAAATACAGTTTGTCTAACCTGCTTTCTTTGCAGTCAGAACTGTGTTTGCCTAGTTCCCCATTCTAGTTTTGAACTGCTGAACTGGACCAATCAGTGTGGGTTAAGGTAGCTCTAAAATGGTGCCTTGGACGAATCAGAACTTGGACTCGAATCTGAGCCAGCCACAGAGGATTGTATGGGCAGTGACTCTGGGAGATGTAGTTTGGACTTTGGCGCTTTTGGACCAACAGGGGCAGTCTATTGTGAGTGACAGCCAATCCAGCCAAGAACTGGGAGGAACTCAAAGGAAGTGCCGGTTTGTCTGCTGGAGGTTCAGTTGAGCTCTGGCAGTGAAGAGGAAGGAGCCCTGTGCTTTTCGGTGTGCAGTTTTAGTCGGGAACGCGTGTAAGGCCCGAGTTCCAGTCTGCAGCTTGTGTAACTGCTTGTTAGGACTGAATCCATCCTGTGAAGAGAATCAAAGGATATCTGAAGAGTAGAAACCAGGCTCACCCTGTAGAAGACTGGAGAAATTGCTGAATTCCGCTCGGTCTGTCAGGAACTGAATCTGCTGTGTGTTCTCCCGGGTATTGTGCAGTAATTGCGATCAGGATAGAGAAGCAGCCTGCCTGGTATAGTACTTTCTTTTACCATATAAATGTGAGGAGGCTTGTGTAGCTCAAGTGAATCCTGCTGCCATTAAAGGACTTTTGCCTGTTACTGTTTACCATATAAATGTGTGAGGAGGCTTGTGTAGCTCAAGTGAATCCTGCTGCCATTAAAGGACTTTTGCCTGTTACTGTTTACCATATAAATGTGTGAGGAGGCTTGTGTAGCTCAAGTGAATCCTGCTGCCATTAAAGGACTTTTGCCTGTTGCAGTTTGTCATATAAATGTGTGAGGAGTCTCGTGGAGCTCAAGAGTAGCCCTGCTGACGTTGAAGGACCCTATCTTGTTTGGAGGTCATGAGTACTAATTCAGGGTCGCTCCCTGTTGAATTGCCACATTGAATCCAAATGGAATTACTGTACTGCTGACTGTTTAACTAATTTTTCTTTTCTCTGTGTGAAAGGGCCCCTACCAGCTGCCATGGTTTGGACTAGCCAGTAGGGCTTGGGTACCCAGGGACAGTAACTGGTAAGGATAGGCCTGTGCACAGAGCCACAGGTAGATGAGTAAAGTGATAAGCTAATTAACCTGATTTCCCCCTGTCCTTGTTATATCCCCCTAAATAAATCAGAGCTGCTTGTTTCAGCAAAGTTATACTGCCTGAGGTATTTGTCTATGTGAAAGCATTGTACTGTGATTGTTGCACTGTATCTTCTTATTTTACAGGGGGTCCCAGAGCCTGAACCAGTCCTGGGGGTAAGTGTATACTGTGAAGGTAATTCTGATATACTGTGTGGGCCACTAGTGGGAAGAAAGGGGGGTTGCAGTGTCCCAGAGGGCTGTGACCAAGTTAGTTTAACTATTGCAAACCCTGACCTCTGGGTGGAGGCACCAGCCATCGGATCCAGGCCCCTCAACCTGTTAGTGGCAAATCAGGCAGGGGTAGTAGCCCCTGGGATAGCGCCATCTAGGGGTTACATAAATATGTCAGACTCATCATGACAGATCCAAATAGTCGCACCATCACAATACTTTAACCCATTACAATACTTTAACCCAACTCAGCCAATCAGAAAGGAGATACAGAAAATACACTAATGCTTTGTACAGAGAGAAAAATCTTATAAAAGCCATTTCCTAATTGTGAATGTGACAGTTATATTTTGTATATTGCAGAGTGCAAACATATTGAATTTACCTGCAGTCTGCAAAGCACCCCACCTCCCCCACTAGACAAATAGCAGTCAGTGCCACAAACTGAAATATTAGTGTATTATATACACACTTAACTGATTCACTTTACTTATGGCCTGAAAATGTCTGTTACATAATCACAGAAACATCAATCCCTCAAATGCCAGGGAGTCACTGTGGTGATACAACACACAGCCTCCCAAAAAACATAAAACAATAAAACATATATACTTGGACACACGAGCTAAAAGCAGAAGCAGAAGAAGTGACAGAAAGCTAAAAACAAAGCCAAAAGAAAATAACGAAGAATGAGGAAAGATTAGCCATTCCAAACCTGATAAAAGAAACCATTATTTATTTTCTGTGTATTTCAAAAATGAGAAAAATGTCCACAATCTACCAGTTTTAGTGTCTGAAGTTTTGAGGTGAATGTTTAGGTTTAAATATATTCACCTTTTTCCTTAGTTCAGCATGACTCACTTAAAACTACAGCTCACGCAAGGTGCAATGCAATTTTACATATTAAAATTGTCATTGAAACTATGTCTCATCTATATTTGCATCACCTTCAATTTCCCTTTACCGTTGTCGTTTGGCCTCCCCCCATTGTCGTTTGACCTGTGGCACAAAAGTAGCTTTTGTTGCAGCGACTGTTGCGGCATTATGCCCATGCACACACTCACCCCTCACCTCACTGCCGCACATACCCATGCACACACCCCACCCTCACCTGCTGCCACAAGTGCCTATGCACTCACTCTCACCTCTCACCTACTGGCACACATACCCATGCACACAACACCCAGCAGGGGAGAGGGAGGGAGGGAAGGCCTCTGCCTGAAAAACGGGGTTTCGGGCCCATGCGTGGGAATGGAATGGAGGTTGCAGACCTCTGCATATGTAGGATGGTGAAGGACTCTGTGTGGAGGAGGGGGTTCAGGTGGCCCATGGGAAGGGGGTGCAGGATACTGCAAGTGGTGGGAGGAGGAGTGCAAGCCCATGCACGGGAGGTGGTTGCTGGCTCAGATGACACCACTGCCCATAAAAAAGTCTGTATCTGCCCCCAGGAACCACTGTAAGTCCCTGCCAGGCAAGCAGCAGCCTCCCCCAAGCTGGGTACCCTGGAGCTGGACCACTGCATAACCCCCAGATCAACCTCCCCCTAGCAGAATACTCTCTTTCCAGCTGCTTCCCGCCAGCAGGGAAGTTCTGTGATGTTCTGTGATACTGGGGGGGGCTATAAAGCATTCTACGTGTCCCTTCAGGGGATTATCGTACGAAGCTCTGAACCTAGAGATGTTAGAGGGGTTCAGGCTTACTGAAGCCTCCCTATCGATCACTCGATCCAACCAGATCACCCAGGCTGCTGGGTACACACTCCCTTGTGGCACAGGGTCTGGAAAGGGACCAGGAGAGTAGGGGAAGGGGGAGGGGAGGGGTCTCTGAGCTCCAAGGGCCATATACAGAGTTGTCTGACCTGCCTGGTGGTGCTAGTGGGAGAGGAGCTACTGCAGCATCCACTAGAAATCTGGTGATCCAAGTTGGGGGCCCACCAGTGGTACCTGGGACTGCTCCGCCGACTATGGGTTATCACTTGAGGCCGAATGAACAGGGTGCCAGTGATTCAGTTGTTCAAAACCCTCAACAAACATTACTGTTAGAATCCCAAACACTGAAATCAGAACCTGATACTTATATTGCAGATCACAGGACCGTCTCCAACCAAGCACAGTGCTTCCTTTGGTTACACTTAAGGTACTCTTATTACCATAAGAGTACCTCACACGTTGAGCCATTACAGTAAATTTATCAATCTATAATAATTTTATGGGTTCATTTGGAGGCTTTTTATGGATCTAAGAGTGTTGCCTCTTGCATCCTTAGGACCACAGAATTGCTCCGCTTCTGTTCGCAGTCCTCTGGTCCTAAGAACACGCGATGCAACACTCATATCCATAAAAGGCCCTCCAATTGGACTCATAAACTTATATGAAAGGATATACATTTTACAGCCACTCAGACACCCCCCCCAGAGGCTCAGCCCAGCTCCGCTTGCCACTCCCGCATGCCCCAGGCTTACTCCCCTGGGCCGGGGCCACCGGGTGAGCACCCCCTCCCAATGAAGACTGGGGTAGGTGAGACCAGGCTTGCCCCCAGGCTCAGGGGCCATGGGAGCGGGACCCTTCTGGTGGACATGAGTAGGAAGCGGGATGGCAGTGGGGCTAGCATCATAATCGGAGGGCCAGCATTTTCTTTTCCTGCTGGGATCCTGGGGGCAGGGACATGCAGTGATGACCAGCATCTGCCCTGCCCCCCTGATGTACAACACTGGCTGCAGCAGTACCCCCAGCCTCTGCCAGAGGTCCGCAATGCACCGGACACTCAACCTCCTTCCCCAGGGAGAAGGAGAGCAGTCCCCAGGATACTCAGTCCTTCTCCCTCCAGCTGATCCTCTGACTCCCGAGTCCCTCCCCGGACCTGAGATGTTGGCACCGCAAGTGGATGTCTTGCTGCTGTGCCGGCGTGCCAGCTTTCAGTCCTGTACTCCTAATGTTCATAGCAACTGAGTAGCAGTATCACATCTTTCACATCCAGGATCAGGTTGCAGTGCTTATTTCTGGTATAAGAGGCATGCCTTGGGGACCCACTAGTCTGTCTGGGTGGCATCACGTGCACCTGTTGGAGAGTTGTCCAGGAACGTTTAATCCTGCGTGCAGCAGTCAAGAAGCCTTACAGCTGACTATGAGGCTAGGAAAAGGAGTCCAGGGTCTGGATACACTTAGGGAAACAGGTAAGTGGGTACACAAGGGTTGTTGACTGGTGGGGGAAGACTCTCTAATACAGGTAAAGATCGAGCAGATGAGCTGATTCCGTACTCCTTTTTCAACATTCGTGCAGTGAGCACAGCTTCTGAGAATGTTCAAGGAGTCCTGTGGTGGAAAAATTAAGCTGTGGACTGAGGGCTCCAAGCAGTCTGCTAAATGAAGTTCTTGGGGGGGGGGTGTTGGCTAGCTATGGTGGGGGGCCTCAAAAGAACGAGTAGCATGCTGGCTCCTAGTAAAGACCTGGAAAAAATAGGGCAATCCATCTGGACTCAGAGACAACATGGGACAAATATAGATCTCCCTCGTTCCTAGCAAAGCACAAGTTTATCTTCAGACTAGGTAACTCGGGACAGCACAAGAGAGATGCAATGATAAAAGTACTGACACATCTCCAAATCATACTGGGTTGGGTTGTTTTGTTGGAGGAGTGGCTGAAGCAGCTTTAGCGTCCATCAAACTATGTTGTTGAGAGGGGTCCCAGCCATGATTTTCACCCAGGACTTGGGCTTCACAGCGGCTGGGATGGGAGCATTGCAGTCCTTCTCTGTCCCCAGAGAAGTAGTTGTGAGAGGAGCATACTAGTTATCTCTGTGGTGGGCAACCAGTGGGTCGGGGGATCCAGACAAAGAAGGACTATGTCTGTTACAACTCTGAGAGCAGATGGGATGGACATTTTATATGTAGTGTGTGTATGTGGAGAGAGAGAGAGAGAAAAGTGGATCTGGAAAGGGTAGGGGGTTGAGGCGAGAGAGAAAAAAGAATGGCTGTGTTGCTGGGTGGGAGGGGCAGGGAGAGAGAGAGAGAGCACACTGATTCATGCATACTCATTTTTATGTGCATCAACTCCACTGTCCTCGGAGCAAACGTTTGTGATTCATTTAGTAGCCAGCCACACCCTTCCAGAGCCCCCTTCTCTCTTTCCTCCTGCGTCAGCAGTGCATCAGCATAGCTCTCGCTATGTAGCCATAGAAATGGCAGGCCACCATTTCTACACTAATTCTTGTTTCTGCTGATTCTGTGGCAGCCTCCACCTTTTTAGCGGCCACCTGACCATTTGAGGTGGCAGTTCAGGTAGAGGCAATTGATCAGCATTTGTCCTCTCAGTGTGCCTGTCCCCTTGATAAGGTTTCAGTCTATTATAATGCATGATTAGTATCTGTCCGTCATTCAGGGATAACAGTTCATACAACACATCAGAGACCTTTTTAATCACGTGATATAGGTGCTTGAACTGTGCCTACAGCTTGGGACAAACACTCTTTTTGTTACTCTGATTCTTAACCTACCAGTCATCCTCTGCATAAATATGGTTGGTCACCTTAAGGTCAAGGTCTTATCTTGATGCCCCTTTACCACTGCTGCCACCATTCTGAGGTACCCCACAACTTTAGTCACTTCATTAGCAGGATCAATATACCTCTCCCGAACATTTGCTCCATTGAACAGCTCTATCAGGAGTGTGATTTCATGCCTGAACAACACCTTGAGTGGTGTGTATTCCATTGTGGACTGTACAATACTCCTGTAAGCCAGTGTAACATACGGCAGGACACTATCCCATTCAGTATGATTATTCCATACGAAAGAGGACATCATTGCTAGGAGTGTGCAGTTCAGCCACTCGAGCAGTCCGTTTTATTTATTTATGTATTTTAAATTTGGTAAGTGGGAAAAGCACAGTGAGTCAAGGCTCGTTTCAGGTGCAACCCGGGGGAGAGGGAATGGAAAATACAATAATAAACACTTACATAGTGGTAACAATTGGTGCAAAGTCAAGTACAAACAGAGTGCAATTAAACATATTACAAGTGTGCGTAAAAAATAAATGGAGCTAAACAAAGATACGGTGAGGATAGCTTTGATGTGCAAATAAAGAGACAAAAGCTGATGGAGTAGGTGACAGTGCAGATGTAGAAAAAGGAGAAGCCTAATACAGGCTGAGGTAGAACTCAAGAGGAGGTACAACAAAAGGGATGGAAGGGGCTCCAATGGTGGAGGAATCAGAGAGGGGGTGACAGGAGCAGGTGGGGGGGCAGGAAGGAGTTTTAGCCGATGCCTAAGGGAGATGGGGAGAGATGGAGAGAGGAGGGGAACAGGTTCCAGTGGGAGGGACGATGATAGGAAAAGGCTGACTGCCCAACAGAGGAGTGAGGGTGGGGAAGGGAGAAAGTGCGAGGATTCCTGGAGTGGAAGGAATATGAGGCAGAGGGAGTGCATCTGAAGGTGGATGGCATGGAGTGGTCCTGGTTTTGTGCACTTCTAAGAGCTTGCACATCTCTCAGAACAACCTGAACTTGAAGTTCTGTCCCTGATCCATATGTAGCCCCCCTTCCCAATGTCTAGGGGTATACAGGTGTTAAATCCATTGGGAGGGGGAGACCATGACGGAAACTTTAAAGATTACTTACATTTGTTCTTTGGGACTGGGGCACAGGCTTCCTCCAGGGGGCACTAGGCTAGGAGGCAAACGGATATACTACGGCATACCAGCATGCCATATACAGACACCCAGGAGCCCAAAAATAATAGTCTAACAGTCAGTATCCCAACAATTGGGAATTGCCTGCTGCAGAGGTTTTTTGTGTGTTTCAGGGGGGCTTCACCCCCGCACCCCCTTATTATAGATTGCCAACTCTGCTGGGGCAAATCCTGACTGTTGGGCTATTATTTTTGGGATCCTCGGTGTCGGGATTCAGCATATCGGTATGCCGTAATACTCCCAGGTAAACTGGGTCAGCAACACAATATAAACAAGGCATGCACTAAAAAGTCCAACTGCAATTGAAAACATCAAAGGCTCCTTTAATAAAGAACTTGATTACTTCATGGAGTATTTTTTTTAATGGATATCACAAGATCCTATTGGGGGGGGAGTTATTGCAATAGACTGCGAGTCCACTACATCAATGTCCAAGCATTGTACATGAGTCCATATATGCAATGTCCATATTCAGTGAGAATTGTCACTCCAACTACCCCTAATAACTGGGCAGCATACAATTGACCCCTTCTAGGCTTCAAACAGAAAAATTCAGGCAGCATCAATTCCCCCATTGGCAGATTCAAACCCAGCTTCCCTCAGCTGGCTGCGATCTCTCCAGCAGGATCCCTCTGCATCTACAAATCCACTGGCATCAAATCCCATTACAGAACTGCAGCCTCAGACAACACACTGATTGTAATCTCCTATAGTCACTTCAGAGTGACCCCGCTCCTCATAATATAGGCGGCATGTACCCAGGGAGTCATCCTGCTTCAGCTCTCCCAAACGCCTTGTAGCTGAACCTCTTTATTACACTCCATCTCTAAATTTATCCGGCAAGGGCAGGCTACCATCCCCAGGGGGTTCGTGGTGCCACAGGACAGCACCTGCCACTTCCTGGCCAAGAACTGACCCTCGTAACCAAGAAGTTCCAGGTTCGAATCACTTCTTCAGCCCCACAGGACTCCAGTTTGTAGAGGCAGGGAGGAGCTGGAATCTCCAGGGAGGAGTCCACGGTGCCACACAGATTCAACCCCCCCCCCACCCTCACTCAAGAACTGACTCCCATGGGTGAGGGGCCCTAAAGTCCAAATTATTTCAGCTGCCACATTTTACCCTGTGCCTTCATAACTCCAAGAGGCTTAGTAGCAAGAGATACTTCCCACTGTGGACATGAAGTCCGCTTTCATCTTCTTTCAGGGACCTGCTGTCCTTTCTCTCTGTGGGTTCAATTCTACTGTCTAATAGGGGCATATAACTCTTCACTTCCTCCATGGGGGCTCATACTCCCCCCCCCCCCCGAAGATGTCCTGAAAGCTACGTCTACCGCCACATCCATACCAGGTCTCAACTAGGCCTCCTATTCCATGAGAAAACTGGCAGGCTCATGAAGAAGCAGGCAATCAGCCCTGCTCCCCTCTTTGACTGACTCCTTTGGCCCACGCTCTTCCACATGGCACAGATGAGACCCACCCTCCAGGGGCACTCCCAACCAGTGGCTGACCAGTTCCCCCAAAGGAAAGAAGTTTTAACCTGTTATGGGTTTTAAGCCCAGGGACCTTAAAGAGACAAAGTGCTTCCAGTTAACCCACTGTAAGTTCCCTTCCTACAGGGGGTTACACATATGAACAGATTTGTGGGCCCCATACTTACAAAGTAACTGTTCACACAAAAACCTTGGCCACAGTTTGAGTCTCTTGATCAGGCAATGGGTAGGCACCTTTCCACTTTGTGAAATGGTCCTCCACCATCAAGCTATACAGGTTCTTTCTAAGGGTCAGTGGTAAGAGGCCTAGGATAACCCATGCTACTCTCTCCAAGGGACGACTAGTTTGGGATGAGATCATGGGGTCTCTGGGGCAGCACCTATTGCTTTCTAGGACCCAGAAGTCAGGCAGGCTTTATCCCATTCATTAATGAACTTCCTTCACCCCAGCAAGTAATACCTGTTCTGCACATTCTGGGTCAGCTTTTCTAGACCCAAATGCCCCTCAGTGGCTGTGTCATGCAGCGTTTTCAGGACCTCCAGGACTACCCCCTTGGGGACTACTATTCATCTGTGATCAAGCCTGCCCTCCTTACATTTGGCCTTCAGTGTCAAAAGTCCTTGTTGCACTTGGAGGTAAGGCTACACTGCTTGGTACTTGCAAAGTTCAGGGTTATGTTGTGCATCTTTGGGGAATGCAGGGAGTCCTTCCTCCAACCAGAACATCAGTCTGGTGAATCTGGTGATCACTGCATCTTCCTGCAGGTGTCCACCAAACTTAGCCACTCTCTGTTCTCTTCTGTATTGGCAGGGGCCAGGAGTTAAACACATCTCAGGGCCAGGACCTTTCCTGGCATTGTAGCACTGGGTGACAGCCTCCTGGATAGAGCATTTGCATAATTATGCTTTTTTTTCCCAGGTCATGCATGATTTGCTGATCGAACTGTACCAACTGTTCTAGCCACTGAGGAAGCTGTTCTTCAGGCTCATGGAAGTAATGTAGCCAATGGAGCAAGCCATGGTCCGTCTTTAGGGTGAATTTCTTTCCCAGCAGGAAGTGGTGCAAATGGTGAGAGAAGGCTACAAAAGCTAACAGCTCTTGCCTTCTTGTGGCATATTTGCATTCGCTTTGGTTAAAGCTTAACTCACACTGGCAACCACTCTCTCCTTTCCATCTACAACTTGGGCCAACACTGCATTCATGCCCAACTCATTGGCATCAGTGTCCAGGATAAACGGCAGTTTGTCCTGGATGCTATGCCCGGGCAAGCGAGCCCAACTAAGAGAGCACCTTTCCAACTGGGACTGGTTGCCTATTAAATATGCCATGGATATGAACTCCGCATTCAGTTATTTCATCCAATCTTTCAGAGTGGCCTGTGACACCTTTGCCCCTCTCTCTAAACAACCCATAAAAAAACAGTCCACCCCCTGGAACACGCCTGCCCTCATCAACCAAATGCGGCATAGGGACAACCTATGGTACAGGGCTATTGACTCTGGTAAACCTGTGGACAAGCAAGCGTACTGTGCAGCCCACAACAAATGTACCTGGGCCATCCGCAAAGCCAAAGCAGAATATTATAGGTCTAACCTCGCATCCTCCTGGGGCTCTGTCAATAAGTTCTGAGACAACATAAAGGAGCTCAATGGAATAGCCACGTCCCCCACCCCGTCCCAACTCTGCCACAATGGCACCGTCATCTCTGACCCGCAGGGCATTACTGACACTCTCAACACTGTCTTCTCAGACCTCACCTCAGTCCTCCCCACTAATTTCTTTGACCCTACCCCTGCTCATGTACCAACTCCCCCCCCACCCCCTTCTATTTCCATGCCCTCTCACTGGGAGAATCCAAGCCCTACCTGACCAAAGCCTTAGCGGGGGTCAGACATAGTAATGATTCACTGGACATCAAAATACTACGCCTAGTTCTTGAAGAAGTACTCTTCCCTCTAACCCACCTTCTCAACCGCTCCCTCTGCCTTGGCCAATTCCCCCACACCTGGAAGGCTGCAGTCATCACTCCTATACATAAAGGTGGTGATCGTACCACTCCTGGGAATTACAGGCCTATATAAATCCCCCCCCCCCAAAAGCCCTAGAAAAGATAGTTGTGGAACAGCTTACTGAACATTTTAACAACTATAACCTACTCTGCACTGTGCAGCATGGATTTAGACAAGGGCATAGCACCACTACCTCTCTACTGGAATTCTCACACTTTTTTATTTTATTTTATTGAAATCTAGGATTACAAGTACCTTTGAGCAGGGACTGCTCATTTACAAAGGTTCCACGTCAAAGGAATGGGGGGTATACATACAAAGGTCAACATAATAATACAAAATTAAACAATAAAAGGAAATAAGAGACTGAGGGTTAGAAAATCACAGTAATTCAAAATGTGCCAAATGTTAGGTAGTATAACATACCAGCCTGGGGCAATCTTAGGAATAAGTGCTGTGGGTAAGAGAGAGGGGGTGAGTGCAGGCAGGAAGGCCATTGTCAGAGGGTAGAGGGTTGGGAAAAGAGCTCTAAATGGAAGGAAGGGGAGGGATAAACGTCAGGAAATGCCTGGGGGTGAGGAAAGGGAGAGGGGGCGAGGGGTGGAAAGGTGAGGCAGATAGAAGGAGGGCCTTGATAAGGGACATCTCGCTAGTGCAGTCTATATCGACTTATTGAAGGCTTTCGCTACCATCAGCCACCCCCTTCTCATCAATACTCCTGTCCAACTGGGCCTCTCTGAGGACCCCATTTCCTGGTTCACCAACTATCTTGCTGACAGAGCCCAGTGTGTGAGAATTAATGACATCCTCTCTAGCAACAAGCAGGTCTGCTCAGGTGTCCCCCAGGGATCCATCCTGGGGCCATTGCTTTTCAGCTTTAACCTAAATACACTTCCCAAGCCATGCACTGGGAAACTGCTTCCATATGCAGATGATGCGGTGCTCTTTGCATTACACAAGGACCCTAACTGCCTCCAAAATACTCTCCAACAATTCTTTAGTGAAGCTGAGAGCTGGTTCCTGGACTGCAGACTTGTGCTTAACCTAAAAAAGTCTAAGACCATGATCTTCACACACCATCAAAACAAACTCAAGGATACCCCTCCCCCCTTACTATCCTGTCTATGTCCTTCCTTCCCATTGAGCAGGTCAAGCAATATAAATACCTTGGCCTACTGTTTGACTCAATCCTCTCCTTTCATGAGCATATACGCACTCTGTGCTCAACAGTCAATACCCGTATCAGTCTGCTTTACCGGCACAGGAGCTGCCTCCCCCCAGATGCCATGAGACTTGCTATAACCTCCTTGGTACTGTCCCTTGTGGATTATGGAATTCTGGTCTATGGGGCAGCTGACCGCACAGCCCTAAAAAATATCTAAGTGTCTTTCAACAAGGCCTGTAGGCTGCTCACTGGATCTGACAGATTCACCCACACCTGTTTATTTTACTCAATAGCTAACATCCTCAACTTTGACAAGAGACTGTGCTACCAGACCTGTCTCTTCACAAAAAAAACAGTGTGTGGCCTAACCTCTCTGGGAGTAACAGTGATCCTCAAGCCATCCCTTCCCACTGTGTGCACTCATAGCTCCACCAAACCTACTCTCCAGGTGCCCAGTGTCCGGACCGCACTGGCCCACAGGTTCTTCTCCACCAGAGCCCCACTCTAGCTAAACTCCCTCCCACCAGACATCCTGTCAGAACCCAAAATTGGACTCTTTAAAAAAGCTATCAGGTGCCACCTTCTTGCATCCTGCCAGTGTAACTGCACTTTGTGAGGGCCCGCTCAAATACCCACCCTGTACAGTACTCCTACCCTACAAGTCAGGGGCATGAATGGCATGGCCACTTTTGGTAACCACCTGGTTTAACTTCACTTAACACATGTTTCTCTTTTCTGTTTAGCTACTACCATGTATAGGACCTATACGAACTGTCCCACATTATGTTATGCTATTATGATATATTCTGCTATTATTATGATGTTATGATATGTTTTCTGCTATGTACTTCCTGACAAGGAGCCTTTGTAAATGATTCTCTGACTCAAAGGTTTGTAATTCCAATACTGTTTAAATAAATCAATAAATTGCAGTTGTTGGTCAGGATATGCTAGGATGAGTGCAGAAATTAGTCATCATTTTAGCTCCACCAAGGCCTTTTGGAATGTGTCTGTCCAAGCAAATTGTGTCCCCTTCTCAGTAAGCTTGTGCAATGGCTGGGCAACAGTAGTGAACTCCCCAATAAACCTTCTGTAGTATGATACTAATCCCAAATAGCTCCTCACCTTCATTACCAAATGGCTGTACAGCCTCCACTTTGTCTGAAACTGTTCCACGCTATCCACTTAGATCAAATGCCACAGCTACAGTACATGACTTCACTGCAGAAGTGTCTTCACTTTCAGTTTCACAGTCCATAGCTCCTTAGAACCACTAGCTACCCTAGCTTCCTCAGAACCACCTTCAATTTGTGCAGATGTTCTTGAAAGGTCCTTCCAATGATGATTATATCATTGAGGTATACTATGCACAATGTTCCTTGTAAATCCACTAACACAACATCCATCAGATGTTGAAACATCTCTGGAGCATTACACAATCCAAACAGCATGATGTTAAATTCAAACAGTCCTTGTTTGGTTATGAATATGGTCTTTGGCCATTTGTCAGGGGAGACCTCTTCTCACCAGTACCCACTAGCCAAATCCAGGGTAAAATCCAGTGAGCCTTTGCCAACAGATCAAGGGTGTTGTCGATATGAAGTAGTGGGTATGCATCCTTTGTGGTAACTTCATTCAGGCATTGATAGTCCACACACACTCTTATGCTCCCATCTTTCCTTTGTACCAGGACTACTGTGGTGGCTCATGGGCTTGTGGACGGCTGGATAACTCCCTGGTCCTTCATCTGTTGCAGTTGCTCTTCAGCAATCCCTGATAATGAAGCAGGATCCTCCGAAGTCCTTGCTTGATTGATTGGGTATCTCAGCTGTCAATCCAGTGAATGGCTAACCCAGTACATCCCAGATCATGATCCCCCACTCTGACTACATGGGGGTACTCCCACATTGTAGCCTGCATTGCTCATATCTGCTCTGGCATCAGTTCTCATTCCTGGAGTTGGATTGTATGAACTAAAGTCTGTCCCATCCAACCCTACACTTGTCCACCTTTTGGGATTTATGGGGGTCTGGTCTGCAAGCCTTGAACTGTGGTCAAGTCTCTGGGCAGTATCTTCACCCTGAGTGGAAGGTGTCAATCACCATCCCTTGTTAAATGGTTTGTGGCTCCATCATCACATTGGCAACTCACACTGGTACGTGTTTTACTCTACTCATTGACAGAGCTACGAGGAAGTTGTGACTTTCTTTCTGCTGCGGTTCCACAACCCCTTCTTAGTCTTTGATCCCCCCTCCTCTGACCTGGCCAGGAATGAGCATTTACTTCTTGGTGGAAAAGTCACATTGCTGCTGGCCACAATATCATGGACCTTGTCCCTTCAGTGTCCGATGTCAAGGGAACTTCTTTCCCCAGTACAGTACAGACTCCTTGGGCAAAGTTCAGTGTGACTTTGTATTGCCACAATCAGTCAGTCCCAAGTAGAGCACTTTGGGTCATGTCTTTGGCCTCTAAAAATTCATAGGGTGGTCACAGCTCCTTCAAACCAGTCACTGTTTTCCACACTCCCAGCACCTTGAGGGCAGTTCCATATGCCATGTGGACTGTTCTTTCATAAGGCTGTAAGCTTTGCAAAGATTTTTATTCACTTCTCCCCATACCCAGGAGTGCACGGTGGATACCTGTGCACCAAAATCTACAAAAAACATTTGGGGACACCTTCTATTTCCTAGAAAAGGTAGTAGCCCAGTCCCATGGTAGTACAGTACTATGGGCCACAATTTGCTGAAATACTATATGACTCTTTGCCCCTTGTCAGGCATCTGGTCCTCAACCACTGTAAGCAAGGCTCCAGCTCCCAACAAACCTCCCCACTGGGGACACTGTTTTTTACAGAGGCCCCAGCTTCTGCACATCCAACATTCACGATAATCAGGCCTTCTACTCTGAAACTCAACTAACTAGGATGTGGGTCTTCCAGAGGTCTCTTTTGCCCAGTTGGTATCTCTGGCTATGGTGTTCTAGTGGTCTCAAGCTTCACATTCAGTTTTAGTGTGCAGAATCATGAGAGCACCCTCTAGTTCCTCTTACCTCTATGATGGTCCAGTCAGTTCTTAAAGAATTTCAGTCTCTGGGGATACTTCAAAGCCCTAAGCCTGAGGACTCAGAGTCTCAGGAAAATCCAAATTTTATACAACCTCCAGATCAGTGGCATGCTGGATTGCTTTGTTCTAGTGCTAAGGATTTCTACAGGCATAGCTGGAAATGGAGCTCCCCACTATCCACGTCAACAATGACATGGGCTTGAGCAAGTAGGTGTTGGGTGGCTGAGCCAGTGTCCAGAAGATCCTTGACTATCAGGTGTCACAGTGCTGTTCTAAAGAAGACATTTCTTTGTCAAGCTGCACATTTATTTGACTCAAGCAACTGCATCATGGCCACTAGCAAAGCAGTATAATTGTGTTTAACATCAGACTCCAGTCCCAAATACACTTCACAGGCTTTTCCCCGAAATAAAAGTCCCATATATTTCTGCTTAGCCGCCACATTCCAGTCATTCTTCTCAGCTGCAAGCTCAAATTGCCTCAGTCAATCAGTCCACTCTCAGCTCTATCTGTTAAAGAAGTCAGGAATAAAAGCAGGCAATCTCACAATTCCTCCTACCCAGGGCACCTGTAGGCTAACTGCTGCCCATGTTTGGGACATGTTTAACTCTAGTTGTAACTGACACAATAACATAATTATACACTGTAACAGTTTTACCTTTACCCTAGTGTAACCCCTAGATGGCGCTATCCCAGGGGCTACTACCCCTGCCTGATTTGCCACTAACAGGTTGAGGGGCCTGGATCCGATGGCGGGTGACTCCACCCAGAGGTCAGGGTTTGCAATAGTTAAACTAACTTGGTCACAGCCCTCTGGGACACTGCAACCCCCCTTTCTTCCCACTAGTGGCCCACACAGTATATCAGAATTACCTTCACAGTATACACTTACCCACATGACTGGTTCAGGCACTGGGACCCCCTGTAAAATAAGAAGATACAGTGCAACAATCACAGTACAATACTTTAACATAGACAAATACCTCAGGCAGTATAACTTTGCTGAAACAAGCAGCTCTGATTTATTTAGGGGGATATAACAAGGACAGGGGGAAATCAGGTTAATTAGCTTATCACTTTACTCATCTACCTATGGCTCTGTGCACAGGCCTATCCCTACCAGTTACTATCCCTGGGTACCCAAGCCCTACTGGCTAGTCCAAACCGTGGCAGCTGGTAGGGGCCCTTTCACACAGAGAAAAGAAAAATAGTTAAACAGTCAGCAGTACAGTAATTCCATTTGGATTCAATGTGGCAATTCAACAGGGAGCGACCCTGAATTAGTACTCACAACCTTCAAACAAGATAGGGTCCTTCAACATCAGCAGGGCTACTCTTGAGCTCCACGACTCTCACATTTATATGACAAACTGCAACAGGCAAAGTCCTTTAATGGCAGCAGGATTCACTTGAGCTACACAAGCCTGCTCACACATTTATATGGTAAACAGTAACAGGCAAAGTCCTTTAATGGCAGCAGGATTCACTTGAGCTACACAAGCCTCCTCACACATTTATATGGTAAAAGAAAGTACTATACCAGGCAGGCTGCTTCTCTATCCTGATCACAATTACTGCACAATACCGGGGAGAACACACAGCAGATTCAGTTCCTGACAGACTGAGCGCAATTCAGCAATTTCTCCAGTCTTCTACAGGGTGAGCCTGGTTTCTACTCTTCAGATATCCTTTGATTCTCTTCACAGGATGTATTCAGTCCTAACAAGCAGTTACATAAGCTGCAGACCGGAACTCGGGGCCATACACACGTTTCCCGACTAAAACTGCACACCGAAAAAGCACAGGGCTCCTTCCCTCTTCACTGCCAGAGCACAACTGAAACTCCAGCAGACAAAACCGGGCACTTCCTTTGAGTTCCTCCCAGTTCTTGGCTGGATTGGCTGTCACCACATAGACTGCCCCTGTTGGTCCAAAAGGCGCCAAAGTCCAAACTACATCTCCCAGAGTCACTGCCCATACAATCCTCTTGTGGCTGGCTCAGATTACGAGTCCAAGTTCTGATTCGCTCAAGGCACCATTTTAGAGCTACCTTAACCCACACTGATTGGTCCAGTTCAGCAATTCAAAACTAGAATGGGAACTAGGCAAACACAGTTCTGACTGCAAAGAAAGCCGGTTAGACAAACTGTATTTTCATTATTACTCTAAATGATTTCTGGCAAACAGTTACATCTTTCAGATAGGTTCCTTTGCACCTAGTGACTGCAAAATGGAGTGAATTGGCAGCAGCTCGAGTGGTACTCAAGCAGAGAAACACACAGTCCCCCCATACAATCTAATTATGTCTGCAAGCAGACAGCTCTTAAAGAGACAGTACCAGAGGCTCTAAAAATACTCACAGATAAATGGCTTAAACGCCAAACACCATTCAGGCTTGGAGCATTCAAGCAAGCTCCTGGAAGTCTTTTGGGAACCCCCGTTTGCAGGGGGGTTACACTAGCAATTTTTTTGCAGAGAATCCTATCACTGATGCCAATCTGTGGTAGACCCCTTGGCAAAGAGGGCACAGGCCATGCATGTGGTGCTGCCACCACCTTAGGTAAATCAGTGCAGTCCGGTAAAATAAGGTTTGCGGGCAAAAACTGGAGACACTCCAATTAACTGAGCTACAAGGGCTTTGGCCCTTGGTCGGCTTGTTAAGGACAGCTCTATTTTTCTCTACTGTACTGGGAGTCAGTAACTTACTAGTCCATGTTTAATAGCAAAACACAGGTTTATTAACAACAACCTGAAGGATAGAGATTAATGCAACAAATAACAATAAACATGGCCCTCTTACATGCTCTCTTAGGTGGGCCAGCTCTTGACCCTTCCCAGCTGGTACCAGGATGTAAACCAGACCCCAAAAGGGAGCACCCTAACTCAGTTCCTGGATACTACAGGTGTAGCACTGGTGTAGGCCTGTAGATGCTGCAGCAGGTTGGCCAACACTGGTGCATTTTTACAATGAACAATGTGCTCAGTTTAAATTCCCCCCAAACAGGGCCTGTAATTGCTTAAATGGCTGAAGCCCCTCAAATTGGAGTATTTGTAATCCAACTGGCAAAACACGATGAAGCAATGGGCGTTATCCCTCAAAATGATGCTGCACTGTGGTGTACTATAGTTCTCGGAATGGGATGGCTCCTTCTAGATATCTGCTTTCCCATGGTATCTACAAAGCAGACAGACTCCCTTTCACTAAAATACTTTGTACTTGATCTATGATTATACAATGACAAGAAAGAATCCTAGACTCTGATTGGTCAGTGTATGCCTGAGACAGTGATGATATTACACAATAACATCACTGTATGGCTGAGCATAGGCTTGAGACATTTTTTTTAAGAAACAAAGATATACTGCCTCACTAAAAATCTACTAAAAACATTTTTTAAATTTTTCTTTTATTTTGTATAACAATGAGCCATTGTATAATAGCAATAAGGCACTCCAGTGTGTGTGTTATTGAATAATCACACTCGGGTGGTGGAAGCACTCGGCTTCACCTCATGCTTCAACCCACCCCAGAAGTGACGTTATTACACAATAACACACACCCTGTCATGCCTTATTGCTTAAATAATACATTGCTTATGTGGATGTTTTGCTTCAGAGGTATTCTGCTGTTTTATTGTTTTACTGCTATACTGTTTTACTCTTGGAATTGATTATTGTACTTTTTATCCACATATTTACGTATTGCTTTTTGTGTTTTATTAACAATGGATGGACTTGTTTGGCACTCTGAACCTCCAAGAAAGGGCACCTAAGAAATAAAACTGCCTTGCCTCTCGCCACTCTGTGCTGAACCAGCCACCTTTGGCACTGGCCACTAGCTCCTCTTACTTCCTTCCACTCTCTCTAGGCTGCTGAAGACCCAGACCAACCCACACATGTCCCAGATTCCAAACTGTTAAGTGACTGGCAGCCCAGCACCTTGCTGCAGTGCCTGCTATGGGACCTGGATCAGCAAGTCTCGGCCTGTTGCTCCATGCTGGAGCTTAAGTGTCACACATGTACGTACTTGCATGCAGTGGACACTGTCTTCCTCTCTGGAACTCAGCAGCTCTTTTCACAGTTTGCTCTCTGCTTTTTAGTCATGGGATGGTGCAGTTTTCACCCACTCCAAACACAGCAGGCCTTTCCATCATGAGATCTCTACCAGATCTGCCTGCCTACAGCACAGTCCTGCCTTTATAGGTCCTGCTCACAATCCGTCCCCATTGGAGCCTAAGGCTGTCACTCAGGCAACTTGACAGCCCACAATTCGGGAAGAAGGCACCAGAATGTGGGCCCCTCCTTTTCCCACAAGCCTCCAAGAGTCCCTTCTATTGCGGGGAAGCCAAGCATGAGGACAGGGTAATCCTACCTGTGTGGGTCCACTGCAGTACTGTTGGAGAGTTCCATCTCTTAAAGATGACAGGTCCACCTCCTATAAATGTAGAGAGTAGAGTTGAATCCCTCTGTGGTGGGATTCAAATCTGGGTTTCCAGGTTCATAGCTTAGCATTTAACCCCCCCCCCCCTTAAAGTGACTTGCTCAGGGTCACAAAGTTATTAAGGGAGGAGTACATTATCTTTATAACAGACTGTTCCGAGAGCACAGTTATATTAATGCAGATAGCAACAAAGCAGTATTTTCTTCAGACAAGGAGCATGGAGGGCTGTGCTGGTCACCATCAGGGAGATGGACACATTTTAATGTTCTTCACCATAAAAGTCCCCCTATACTGATAGAAATGTGTTTTGATTTGCCTTTGGCAAGTGTGTTCAGGACCCTTGGAAGAGTACCCCAAATGGGGGGGGGGGAGGATAGACACCTTTTAATGCCATTCACCATGAAAGTCCCCCTATACCAATAGCAATATGTTTTGATTCACCTTTGGCAAGTGTGTTCATCTGTCTCAGTGGATTACCCCACATAGTGAAGGAGCGGACATGGAAACTTTTTAATGTTCTTCAAAACGAAAGTTCCCCTATACAGAAGGTAATGTGTTTTAACTTTCTTTTGGCAAGTGTAACAAGGGCCATCTAGGGATTACCCCAAATAGTGAGAGGGATGTCCAGGGTTCACTAAATGTGTGGTTATAAAGTCTAAAGATAGCTAGGGTTCAGGAAAAATTATTGCAAACATTTTACCCTCTGTTGCAGTTCTTGCTCACTAAAGGTGTAACAGATTACCTGTGGGAGCCCTCAGACAGGACACTTTCAATCCCAAGTCTAACCATCACTCTCTACAGGAGCCCAGCAGTATGGACACAAATAGATGTTTCAACAAATGCTGCCTCTTTTGATTGGAGAAATGAAACAGCCCGAGAAAAAAGTCGCTGAGCTTTTGACAATCTTGAAAACCATAGGCCTAGCACCCGACAGATTGTAGTTTTTCCATACTTACTAGAATAACTAAAGCACACTCAGAAACCCTTGTTTGCTGTTGCAGATAATCATGAGTTCCTTAACAGCAGAACTAGAAAGACATTAATGCAGACATCATATCAGTCTGGGTTTCCTGCCTTTCAAGTCAGACATTTTGTGAGTTAGAGGTGTTGGTCACAAGGCAAATGGAGTTGACTAACGTGGGAGTTGGGCTTAAGCAGTGTTGGCCAGGAGGCTAACAATTGTTTCTAACTGTGCAGTTTACCAGAGACTGGAAGTGCACTTGGGAGTACTGCCAGGGCTGCAAGACACATGCCATGCTGCCTGCAGAGGAGAGGGGTACATCTGCAGTCACTGTGAGCAGGTTGCTGCTCTGTAGAGGAATGTCACCAGTCTGGAATGGCAGCCACCTGTGCTGGGAGGGGTGGTCATAGGGCTGAGTGTTGGCAACTGAAGGGGGTTCTGAGGGCTAGGTGGGGGGGCAGAGGCTAGCATCCAGGACACTGGGAGGGAAGCATGTCTGCTGCACTGCCAAGGCTGTGTGATGTACAACATCATGTCTATGGAGGGCAGGGTGGATACTTCAACAACCACTGCAGGGTGATCAATGCTTTCAAGAGGTACATGGTCAGGCTAGGGTGGTAGTTGGCACAGGGAGATGAGCTGGCAGCTGAGGGGGGGATGGAGGAGATGATAGTATGGATATGGGCACTAGGCTTAATGGGAAGCAGTTGGCAGGGACAAATAGGATACGGAGGTGGGTAGCAGGGACTGTAACCTCTAATGGTAGGGATGGGAGATGGATCAGAGTGGGTAGCAGGGACTGTAACCTCTAATGGTAGGGATGGGGGATGGATCAGAGTGGGTAGCAGGGACTGTAACCTCTAATGGTAGGGATGGGAGATGGATCAGAGTGGGTAGCAGGGACTGTAACCTCTAATGGTAGGGATGGGGGATGGATCAGAGTGGGTAGCAGGGACTGTAACCTCTAATGGTAGGGATGGGGGATGGATCAGAGTGGGTAGCAGGGACTGTAACCTCTAGTGGTAGGGATGGGGGACGGATCAGAGTGGGTAGCAGGGACTGTAACCTCTAATGGTAGGGATGGGGGACGGATCAGAGTGGGTAGCAGGGACTGTAACCTCTAGTGGTAGGGATGGGGGACAGATCAGAGTGGGTAGCAGGGACTGTAACCTCTAATGGTAGGGATGGGGGACGGATCAGAGTGGGTAGCAGGGACTGTAACCTCTAGTGATAGGGATGGGGGATGGATCAGAGTGGGTAGCAGGGACTGTAACCTCTAGTGGTAGGGATGGGGGATGGATCAGAGTGAGTAGCAGGGACTGTAACCTCTAGTGGTAGGGATGGAGGATGGATCAGAGTGGGTAGCAGGTATGATCATACAGGAGCTTTCTTGTCAGTGGAGTAAAAACTGAGAGGGAGGAGAGTGAAGCAGGGGGAGCCACAGAAAAAGGAGGGGGAAAGGGGAACCTACCTAGGACTCCCCCAGGAATTGGGGTTTATGAGCAGTGAGAGTAAAAGTGGCAGAGAGGGTAGGGCTGCAAATTCGGTTCATCATGGCCCTCAAAACCCGCACACTCCCCATGGTCGCACTTGTCCACTGATCGCGAACAATTTTGAAAAAAATGCTAACTTTGGTTCATTTGGTTTGCCCCATTCAGTCTGAGAAGTTCCTTATTGTTTTTCCCCTACCTCGCAGCTGCCAGCAGCACATGCTCCACTTCATCTCAGTAGACTCCAAGGTTGCAGCAGTGAGAGTCACGTCATGGTCTGGATGTCATGTGGTGCACCAGAGGAGAGTCAGAAGACCAGCTCCAAGCATGTCTGTCACCCAGCCTACTTCCAGTAATGAATCTGTTCATTGGAGGAAGGAGGATCTCTCTGCCTCTCACTCTTTGCACTGGGAAGCAACTTCAGCAACCATTGGTGGAGCAGGTCGCAAAACACGTGGTGGGATGCCTTAGATTTGCTCCACATTGATTTTCTTGTAGAGTGTGCGAGTGTGGTGGTGTGAGAAGGTCGCTTGGCATTTCACACAGCATGTGTTACACTTTTTGATCATTTTCAATTTCTGGCTTAAAAAAGCATTTACAAACACTACAGTACACTTTGTTCAGTCAGTGTTGACCGACATTTGTCATTTTTGTGAAACAACTTGTGATAGTATACTGTACCTCTACTACTTAAAGTTAGCTTTCAAACAGAGCCGGCTTTAGGGTTTTGGGGGCCCCCAGCAGAATTAGTGAAGTCATGGGGCCTCTCTACTTGGCCCACCTTTAGCCCATGTGTTTTACTGTAGCCCATAAGTGCAAGATTTTATTGGTGGTGATACGATAGGTGGGGAAAAATGGGCAGACTAAGTGGGCCAAGCAGTAGTTATCTGCTGGCAAATTTTAAATTTCTTTGTTTCTGTGTATAGCTTTAGTATAACCAGTAGTATTTTAAAAAAAAATTTAGGAGGACACAGCAGTGTCATTTCTTGGGGTTGTTCTTCCCATCCCATCCATTGCTGCCTATCCACTTCATGTTGACTGGATCATAGTTTGTTGAGGTATTTTATGACATAACCAGAAGGATCTGCATAGTCCTTCACTGATGTTTTAAAAATATATTAAAATAAAAAATGTTTAAAAATAGATAAGGTAAACTTCTTTGGTTGGGGGCCCCCCATGAGCAGGGGCCCCCAGCAACCGCAGGGTTCGCTGGTGCCTAAAACCGGCTATGCTTTCAAACAACATGAAGTCTTGCTATATTATGACATATGCAGTTTGTCCCAACCTTAGAACTGCTCCGGAGGTGAAAGAGTTAAAGTCCATGCCCGGCATGGAACTTAGAGCTCGAGCTCGGTTGAAAATTCTATCTGTTGTTCTTCAAACTTAAACTGTCAGATTCTTTACTCCGCCTCACTGAACAGTCGTTCCGGAGATTCCTCCTTCTGCACGGTTCATTTTGTCGGTTAAAGTATAAAAGTTTTCGTTTTTTTAACCGAAATTAAATTGCAACTGGTCGGTTCAAGCTCTATCTGTGGTATTGTAAGTACTAGATAGGTTTTACATTTTATTTCTGTGTGGAACTTGTAAACATTTTCATCGGTTCGGTTTGAACCGATCAAGTTACTTCTATTACATTACAGCCTTTTAGAAGTGCGGTTCCCGGTTCTTATTGGTTCTAAAAAAAAGGGATTTAATTACGTTTTTCACGACTCCGTGACACGGTTGGGAACCGATAGAGTCTTGCTTGGCAGGTTGCGTTAAAGGGCAAGTTTTTGGTTAGATGCACTATGTCTGAGAAACCCAAAAGAAAACCGGCTCACTGGGTTTCAGCACTGTGTTGTATGTGGGAAACCTTTGCCAAGGCTGACCCACACACCACATGTGTTTATTGTCTGGGGTTTGACCACCTCAGTTCAGACTGCCAGATTTGCAAGGGTTTTCCTGCAGCTACCCTGGATAAAAGAGTTGGTAGACTCAAGGAACGGGAGGCCAAAAAGTCCGCTGACCCGGATGGCCAGCCCGGTTCGGTTTCAACCGAACCGGAAGGAGTGCCCTCTGACCAGGGCGATACTTCCTCGGGCAAAAGGAGAGCCGACTCTGAGGAGTCGGTTCCAACAAAGAAATCTAGAAAATCAGCTGGTGTGGAGTCAAAACTTCCCTCTCCAACCGCTGAAGAAATAGCTAAAGCAATAGAAATTGTTCAGTCACTTTCCCCGGTTCCGACCAAACCGGCATCATCAGGTAAGAGCTCGGTTCGGTCGGTTCCTCCGGTTCAAGAGTATTATTTAGAGGAATTTTATGAACCAGAGGAGGGGGAAGAGGAGTATGAGGAGAGTGAATGTGGTTTTGAAAGTTTGGATGTGCCCATTGAACCGAACATCTCTCCAGACAGACCTTCAGGAGTGTCTCCCCCTAGGCTTTCTGAGTCCCCTTCTCATTTCATGTTTTATAAAAAAGTGGCTGAAACCCTCCAGCTCCCTATGGAGGAAGCTGTGGATGATCAGGAAGAGCCTGATTTTGTAGAAATGATGGATATCCCAGAGTCTAGGAGACTGTCTATTCCTCTGCATAAATCTTTTTGGAAATAGACAGTAAAGATTTTAAAAGCTCCTCACACCATACCTCCTGTTGATAAAAGAATGGACAAAAGGTATGCATTATCAGGCTCTGATACGGAGTTCCTTACACAACAATGCAGCCACGTGGGGGTGGTGCAGGCTGCAGCCTGTGACAAGGCAAATGTTCCCTTAGCCTCTCACCCCCCCCGACAAGGACTCTAGAAAGATAGATGCCATGGCAAAGAAACAGAACATGGCAGCTTCCTTAGGACTCAGACAGGCTAATTATATGGCTTATGTTGCTAGATATCAAAAATCCAGATGGGATACGGTTTTAGCTCTAGCAAAGCAGGTTCCTGGCCAGCTGGCAAAAGAGCTAGAGCAGGTGGCCACTGATGGTATTGAGGCATCCAAGGTACAATTCCATGCTGCAGTGGACTCTAATGATGTATCATCCAGAGTCATGGCTACATCTGTGGCTCTCCGTAGAATGGCTTGGCTCAGATGTACTAGCCTGTCACAGGATACCCAGACTAAGGCCTTGGATTTCCCTGTTGTGGGCAACTCTCTGTTTGGGGAGCAAACAGAGAATTACATGAAGAAAATGGATGAATATAGGACCACCTATAGGAGTGCACAAGCCAAGGAAAGGCAAGTCACTCCCCAAAGGCAGCCTCCCAGGGGCATGGGGTAGGCCTTTTCATAGGCCTTTTTACCAAGCCCAGGCTTCCTCTTCAGCTTTTGCACAGAAGGGGTTCTTTAGAGGGAGAGGCAGACGGGGTGCAAGCAGGCCTGCTTCCACCCCTCAGCTTAAAGCCCCTGCCAAACAGGCACCCTGATGGGGTGCCCAGGGCCGATTCTCCACTACCTGTAGGGGGCAGGCTGGCTTACTTTGTCCAGGACTGGGAGTCTCTAACATCAGACAAGTGGGTCCTGGAAGTAGTAAGCCAGGACTGGTTCTCAGCTTCAAAAAATTTCCAAGATGAGAATCAGATCCTTTCCACCTGCAAATCCTTCAGAGGCTCTTGCCCTGGAGGCAGAAGTCTCTACCCTCCTGGCTCTCAGAGCTGTGGAAGGGTTCCACCCTACACCAAGGCAAGGGTTGTACTCCAAGTACTTCCTTACCCCAAAAAGACAGGAGAATGGCGGCCCATCCTGGATCTCAGGTATCTAAACAAGCACCTTTAAACCAAAATTCAAAATGGTGACTTTGGGAATTATTTTACCCTCTTTAAGGCCAGGGGACTGGCTAGTGTCCCTGGACCTCAAGGATGCCTATTTTCATGTTCTCATCAAAGCTCCCATCGAAAGTACCTCAGATTGAACTGCCTTCAGGTCCATTACAGTTCAGAGCAATGCCCTTGCCCACATCTGCCCAAGGGTATTCACAAAATGCCTGGCAGTAGCAGTTGCCCACTTAAGAAGGCAAAAATTACCATCTTTTCTACTTGGACGACTGGCTCATAGTAGGCCAGTCTCCAGACCAAGTCAGGTTACACCTTCAAGTAACTCAGCAACTGCAAACTTCTCTAGGTTTCCTTCTCAATCTTCCAAAGTCAGTCCTAGAGCCTGTCCAGCTTCTCACCTTCATAGGTGCAGAGCTGAACACAGAAGAAGCCAGAGCCTTCCTTCCTCTAGAAAGGGCAAATACCCTGATTTCTCTGGCTTCCTCCTTCACCCTGCAGGTCTCTCGACCAGCAAGACACTTTCTACAGCTCCTGGGACACATGGCTGCTTCGACAGCAGTAGTGCAGGGAGCCAGATTTCAGATGAGGGACATCCAGTTCCATTTGAGAGCCTTTTGGCCTCAAAGAAAGGACCCTCTAGCCAAATTAATTCCAGTGACTCGAACCCTGATCCAGGCCCTTCAGTGTTGGCAGGACCAGGGCAATTTGAGACAGGGGGTCCCCTTTACCCCTCAGTCTCACTCCTTAATCCTTTCTACAGATGCATCCCTATTGGGGTGGGGAGCTCACATGGGCGACCTCACCACCCAGGAATTGTGGTCCCCTCAGGAATCTCTGCTCCACATCAATCTGTTGGAACTCAGAGCAGTTTTTCTAGCACTTCAAGCTTTTTCCAAATCTGTTCAGAACAAGGTTATTCAAGTCAGAACAGACAATACCACCACAATGTGGTACATCAACAAGCAAGGGGGCACTCGGTCTATGGCCTTGTGCACCGAAGCAATGAAGTTGTGGTCTCTGGCTTGCTCCCGGAACACCTCCCTTGTAGCAGTTCACCTCCCAGGCAAGGACAATGTCCTGGCAGATGCTCTCAGCAGGATTTCCCAAGGCCATCACGAATGGGCTCTGGATCCCCTAGTTCTGGAGGTGGTATTTGCCAGATGAGGCACACCCCAGATAGATCTTTTTGCAGCCCCAGACAATCACCAACTTCCCCTTTTTTGTTGCAGGCCCCCAATGTTGGGCTCAGTCCCCCTGGATGCCTTCCTTCTCAGTTGGGAAGGGAAGTTTCTCTATGCCTTTCCACCCTTCCCTCTCCTGTTTAAAGTGCTAGTAAAAATCAGGTCTCAATCCTGCAAGATGATTCTGATTGCTCCAGACTGGCCCAGACAGCCCTGGTACCCACTCCTTATGTCCTTAGCAGTCCACCTTCCCATGTGTCTTCCCAGGAATCACAATCTGTTATCCTGTGCTCAGGGAAGGGTTTGGTACCCGAACCTCAAACCTCTCAATCTCAAGGCCTGGCTCTTGAAGAGTTAGAGTTTGCTGACCGACACCTTTCCCAAGGTGTATTGGATATTCTGAAGGCTTCCAGGAAGCCTTCCACCAGGGCTACTTATAATTCTAAATGGAAGAGATTTTCCATATGGTGCTCTGGGAAGCATATTTCCCCAAAATCTGCTGACTTACCCACAGTCCTGGATTATATGGTTCATTTAAATACTTTAGGGCTGAGACCAGCTACCCTAAAAGTGCACTTGGCAGCCGTGTCTGCTTTCTTGTCAACAGGTAAGCCCTCTTCTCTTTCAGCTCATCCTGTATTCTCAAGTTTTCAAAGGGTTGCTTCACACCAACCCCCATTCAGGGATCCTTCCTGCCTGGGATCTTAATATTTGCATTGCCCAGCTTATACACCCTTTTAGCCCTTGTCTTCAGCAGAGCTCAAGTACTTGACTTGAAAACTGTGTTTTGGTAGCCATCACTTCTGCCAGGTGCATAAGTGAGTTACAAGCATTGTCAGTGGAGCCTGATTTTATCTCCTTTCACAGAGATAAGGTAGTCCTCAGGACTAACTGAAAGTTCTTGCCTAAGGTGGTTTCAGATTTCCACCTTAATCAATCTATATCTCTCCCTGTGTACTTCATGGACCATTCCTCTTCTGGTGAGAGGAGGTTGTACAGTTTAGATGTCAAAAGATCACTTAGCTACTACATAGATCGTACCAAAGGTCACAGGTTTAACTCCCTCCAACTGTTCCTCACTTATGGTGAGGTTGGCAAAGGGAAACCTGCCACTAAAAGATCCATTGCCAGGTGGATCATCTCTTGTATCCAATTCTGCTATGAAAAACTGGGTAAAGTTCCTCCCTCAGGCCTGAGGGCTCACTCCACCAGAGGTACAGCTGCGTCTCTGGCTGTTGCCAGGGACATCCCTATCCTAGAGATATGTCAAGCAGCTACCTGGAAAATGGTGCACACTTTTACTAAGCATTACTCCCTGGACATCCAGGCTAGGAGTGATGCTCGTTTTTGCACAGCTGTGCTTCAGAGCCTATTTCCTAAGTAGGTTCTGTCCCTCCTCCATGGAGGTACTGCTGTGTAGTCTGCATATGTCATAATAAAGCAAGACTTCATGTTGTTTGAAGAAAAATTACTCACCTTAGTAATGTTGTTTCTTCTAATGGAGTCTTGCTATATTATGACCTCCCTGCCTGCCCCTCTCAGAACTCATTGGGGATGTGGGTGGGCAGGGCAGCGTTGGCACTTTTTAGATGCCCACCTTGTTTTCACCCCTCCTTTTGGGGTGATCTTTGTTGTGTTTGTCATTTTTTGGGTCTCCTGACTTGAGTCTTCATTGTGGCACCAAAAAATGTGTTTATTTAATTAAGTAGTCAGTTGGCTAGTGTAGGTTCACAGCTTCCACACAGAGTCTTAATGAGTTTTTGCTCGTAAAGATCTGACAGTTTAAGTTTGAAGAACAACAGATAGAATTTTCAACCGAGCTCGAGCTCTAAGTTCCATGCCTGGCATGGACTTTAACTCTTTCACCTCTGGAGCAGTTCTAAGGTTGGGACAAACTGCATATGTCATAATATAGCAAGACTCCATTAGAAGAAACAACATTACTAAGGTGAGTAATTTTTTCTTCATCACCATTCATCATAAGGCAGGGCAAGAAAAATAGTTTAAGTCAAGTGAAGTAAATTTCAGGGAGGGAAGAAGGGAAAGTACAGACGGGAGGGCAGGGTCACCATTTTTGTAACCCAATTTGCTCTGAGTCAGTGGGACCTAGTAGTGAATTATTTACTTTTTCCAAATCTCCACAAGGGAAGGGCAGGATCAAAGTGAAACAGAGTTGTGTGACTCATTTGCTCTGCCATTCTGATTGAGTCTGTACTCTGTTTGATTGTGCATGGCATGAGTCTGCTCTGTTGCACTGCAAAAGTGTAAGAAAAGTAAAACTTTTTTGTTTTGAAATTTGGAGGGATTTCATTTGGAGCAGGGAGAGTACAAGCTCAGCAAAGAAAGAAGGAGAGAGAGAGAGAGAGAGAGAGAGAGAGACAGAGAGAGAAGTGCCCTGCTTGACTGACTGTCACTCGACGCAGCCAGCAGTACTATATTGAGTCCTGACCTGTTTGAGGGAGACTAAATCTCAGCTTCTCCCTGTGTTTTCACTACTAAAACTACTTAACCCCACGCAGCCAGCAGTGCTGTACTACTGACCTGTATGGGAATAAATTTAATCTTCCTGTGTTCCCAAGTACTCAGCACACGTACTAGTGTACTGACATATTTGGGAACAAATCTCCCTATTTTTGGCACAGCTACTGGATGCAGCCAGCAGTGCTGTACTGACCTGTTTGGGAATAAATCTCTCTGTATTTTCGTGACTAAGGCTATTTAACTTGACACAGCCAGCAGTGCTATACTGACCTGTTTGGGAAAAGATCTCCCTGTATTTTACTACTTAAGGTACTTGACTAGAAGTAGCCAGCAGTGCTGTACTTACCTGTTTGTGAATAAATCTCCCTGTTTTTGGCACAGCTACTGGACTCAGCTAGCAGTGCTGTGCTGACCTGTTTAGATATAAATCTCCTTGTTTTTGGCACAGCTACTGGATGCAGCCAGCAGTGCTGTACTGACCTGTTTGGAAATAAATCTCCCTGTGTTTTCACAACTAAAACTACTTAACTTTACGCAGCCACAAGTGCTGCACTGACCTCTTTGGGAATAAATCTCCCTGTTTTCATGACTAAAACTACTTAGCTTGACACAGCTAGCAGTGCTGTACCGACCTGCTTGGGAATAAATCTCCCTGTTTTTGGCACAGTTACTGGGCGCAGCCAGCAGTGCTGTACTGACCTGTTTGTGAATAAATATCCCTGTGTTTTCATGACTAAAACTATTTAACTAAATGTAGCCAGCAGTTCTGTACCAACCTGTTTGGGAATAAATCTCCCTGTTTTTGGCGCAGCTACTGGACGCAGCCAGCAGTGCTGCTGTACTGACCTGTTTATGAATAAATCTCTCTGTGTTTTAATGACTAAAACTACTTAACTTAATGCATCCAGCAGTGCTGTACTGACCTGTTTAGGAATAAATCTCCCTGTTTTGGTGCAGCTACTGGACGCAGTCAGCAGTGCTGTACTGCCCTGTTTGGGAATAAATCTCCCTGAATTTGCACTTAGAGACACACCCAGCATTTGCAATAAAATAGAAACAACTATAATTTCCATTACAGAAAGACTGGAGGCGTGTGTCGGAACCATGAGTGGTAAAAAAAAACAAACAGTAGCAGCACTTCTCAGGCAATCCTGGGAACAGTGGCAATGGTGCAGAAATATCAAGAAATTGCAGGAGTAACCTGTCGTCGTACTCAGAGGATGAGCACAAGGGCCATCACAGTGCAGCATCCAGTCTTATTAGGCAGAGTGGTGGATGATGATGATGAGGAGGAGAAGACAGATGAGAGTGAGGGGAAAATCAGTGGAACAGATCCTGAGTTTATGGTAGATAAAGTAGCAGTCAGTCTGTCAAGTAGCAGTAGCTCTGGGGAGTGGGATGAAGAGGAGGAATACAGGGGCAGAAAAGTAACAAAAAAGACTTCTAAAAGGATGGTGGTGGTGGTGGTGGTGGTAAAAAAATAATGACAGTGGGGCACAAGGAGACACCCACACATGCAGAGGAACAACAGAGGACAGAAGATGGACAGGCTTCCAGAAGAGAAGAAACTGAAGCAGTTGAGCCAGTCAGAGAGGCTGGGCATCAAAAAGACATGCAGATGGACATGGAAAGACTTCGAAGAGATACTGGAAGTAGTAGTGGTTACGGTGGTGAACATATCCTCCCCTTAAGCAGCAGTGCAACAAAATCTGTGAACTCCATAGTGTGGGCTTTTTTTCACTCAAGATAAACCATCTTGCAGCCATGTGGTCTGCAAATCATTCAAAACAAAATTAAGTCGAGGTAAAGTGGGTACTCAGATGGGAATATCAACAGTGATAAGACATATGAACAAGTCTCACATTTATCAGTATGTAAAAGCACAAATGGAGCTCAAACAAGTCGTTGCACTGCTGCACTCAGCTGAGGAGGATGAGGATATGGATGTTAACCAAGGTGATGAAGTAATTGATGGCCTCTTGTCCATGCCCAGGGTCTTTGGCATGGCAGTGGTGGCAGCCTTCCTGCAGCACAGGGACATCAGGATGCATCCCTACCTGGACGATTGACAGATGATCATGCCATCCAAGAAGGCTGTAGATTGGTCCAGGGATCTGGCCCTTCAGACCTGCAGAGACTTGGTCCTGTTGGTCATCCCAGACAAGTCTGAACTGATCCCCTCACAGGTGATCAAGTTAATTGGAGAAGAAATAGACTTCCTGTGGGCCAAGGCCTGTCTCCCTGAGCTGAGGACTTGGCTCTGGACCTTACCTCCTTGGCCTATTATTTCAGGTTGGGTGCTCATGCTGTGCCTGGATTTCCTGAGAATGCTGGGGTGCATGGCATCCACCACCAGTGTGGTCCATAGGGCACGCTGGTGGATGCATCACCTGCTGGGGGGTGGGGGCTGGGCCACCAGTGGTCTCAGCACCTAGATCATCTGGACCAGCCATTCCTAATGATGCCTCCTATATGGGATGTAATCCAGTGCCTGGTGGTCCCGCAACAACTAGAGGAAGAAATCCCATTTGTCCACCCAGAACCAAATGCCACGTTCATGATGGATGCATCTCTGGTGGTGTGTGAAGCACACCTGAGGGCCCACGGGTTCTGGTCACCCAGGGGTCCATTACCATCAGCTTGCGGAGCTCCATGCAAGGCAGCTGGTTCTAATGGAATCTGCTCTTCTGATCGGGGTGAGGTTGTGCATATCCAGACAGACAATATCACAACCATGTTTTACTTGAACAGGCAGGGCAGAACTCACTCTCTTCCCCCTGTGTTGGAAGTCCCTCCACACCTGAACACTCGTGCGCTAGATCTTCTTGTGGTTTATGTCATGAGAGTTCACAGTTGGATGGCAGACACTCTCATTCTTTGAGACAGACATCACATGAGTGTTCCCTGCATCAAGAGGTAGTCAGTCACCTCTTCTCCCAGTGGGGCACCCCTCTGGTTGACACCTGAGAGAACAGAAAGTTGAGGCTATTTTGTGCCTGTCCTCCCCTCCACATTCTGGGTCACTTTTGGGGGATACATTTCATGAGACCCTGTACCCCAGGCCTTGTGTGTGCCTTCCCTCCCTTCCCCCTAGATCCACAAGGTAGTGGTCAAGGCCTGGAAGGATAAGACACTGATGATCCTGATAGCTCCAGACTGGCCCAGACAGTTCTGGTACCCAGATCTCCTCTGGACCTGCTGACTAGACAACTGGGGAAGGTCCTGCATCCCATCCTTCAATCCCTGTACCTCTTGGTCTGGTTCCTGAGTGGCTAGAGTTCTAGGCCTTGGGTCTCTCAGAAGATGTGCTGCAGGTTGTGAAGGCCTCCCATAAGGAGTCGACTCTCAAATGCTGTGCATTTAAATGGAAGAAGGTCTCAATCTGGTGCCAGGGCAAGGAACTTTATCTCCTTGCCTGTCATGTGGTAATCATCTTGGACTACCACTGGTGTACCTGACAGCCATCTTTGCTTGCTGGGTGCAGGCTGGTAAGCTGATGGTAGCCCAGGAAAAGTTTTTTTTTTTTTAAGGCCTTGACCACTTGTTGCCCCCTCCCGGTGAATGAGTGACAACCACCTTGGGACTTACTGCTAGTGCTGGCTATGCTCATGGGCAAGCCATTTGAGCCTATGCACAGGTGTGAGATGTCTCACCTGTCATGGAAGAGAGCCTTTTTGGTGGCTATCCCATCACCCAGGAGGATCAGTGAGCTTCAGGCGCTCTCCGTGGATTCTCCTTATCTTGTCTTCCACAAGGACAGGGCTGTTCTTCACCCCCTCCTGAAGGATATGTTGGAATTTCACCTGAACCAGGTGATGAACCTTCAGGTATATTTTAACAACCCATTTTCAGAGGTTGACTGCGGGCTTCATACTCTGGACCCATGGAGAGCGCCCACTTGTTATAAGGAGCGCATGGCCTGTGTTCAGGGTGAGGCTCGTCAGCTGTTGGTAATATACACTGAAGCTGTGCCTGGCAGACTGGCATCAAAGCAGATGGTTGGCAAGTGGATATCTCCCTACATCACTCTCTCCTATAGATTGGTGAGTTGGGAGCCTCCCAGAGGGTGTAGGGCTTATTCCACCAGACATACTGCTACTTCAGTGGCTGCCTTCAGGGACATCCTGGTAGATTAGATCTGTAAGACTGCTACCTGGAGGAAAGCACACACTTTCATCTCCCATTACAGTATTGACATTATGTCTCATCAGGATGCTGTTTCTGGGACTTGATTTTCTTGTCCGTGTTTGCCCAAATTAGGAGTGCATTCCTTACCCACCTTCTTCCAGAGAACTGCTAGAAGTCTGCCATAATGTGGATAGTGAACTGTATCTATGCCCATAGAAATATAGGTAACTCACCTGTAACCATAAGTATTTCTAGGAGTTGTATACAACTCAAATCCACAGAATCCACCTGGCTTCCCCTGGTATGTGGCACATGGATCCCTGCTTGCAGCATGCAAAGATCTGATGTCACAGGATGGAGCCAGAGGATATACTGCCAGGGTGATGGGAAGACTTCCATCAAATCTGCCTTTTCCAGTGGAACTGCAATAGTGTGAATGTGAAACTGTATACATTCCTAGAACTATGGTTATTGGTGAGTAACCTATATTTCTAGAGAAGTGGATATGTTCATCCACACTGTCTGGCAGGTACCTTGCCACTTTAAGATGGGTCGTAAGGTCTTCAAGCGTGCTCCTCCCACCCACACGGGTGGTAAAACCTTCGACTCCGTCCCATAACTCCAGATCTTCCTTACCGCTTGGAAGATCAGATTCCCTCCTTAGCGTTCTTGCATTTTGTAGGCCCTGGATATTAAATCTTCGGATGTTTTCCCAAAACTTACTCTCAGACTCACTCGAGTTTGATCTTCTCCACCTTCCCTTGCAGCTGCGATGGAAGACGGGTCCATTCCTGAGTTCCGTCAGTGCCCTTGCAGGCAGAAGATGTCTCTTACCAACCCTCACATCATGAGCTTTTACTATCTCAGACACGACCACGATTTTCAGGCTTGCTATCTCTGTCTGTCCTTCTCTCCTTCAGTGCTCAAGGACTACGCTGCCCGACTTCAGCTGGGGCGATCAGAGAAACTGTACCTGCCGGTCAAGTCAAAGGAGGCACATTGGGTAGTATTCGTGGCGGTAGGCTCCACTGAGCAGCTAGAACAGCTTACAGCCCTCGAGGAGAAGGCTGCCCAGGCAGCAGCGAGCTCCTCCTCGGCTTCGGCCTTTACCCTGCTCCATTTGGGCTCTTCCTACACAGCTTTCTTTCGGGAGCTCTGCCAGTCCCTTTCGACTAAGGTGACTGTCCTTCTGGCTCTCATACCTCTTGGTCCAAGACGAAGGATCCAAAGAAAGGTAAGTCCCAGCATCAGCGTTCTTGGGAGCAGGGAAGATCTCTCTCTCTCCCTCTCTCCCTGGATCGTCGTCTATCGGCCTTGGTTGAGGTTGCAGCCCGGGCCGCTGGTTTCTCGGAGTCCTCATCAGACCAGCCAGCTGAAACTCCTGTAGATGATGCAGAGATTTTTCTCGAGCTCACCGATTGGTTGTCAACCGAGGAGGCAGACAATTCTCTTTCAAACAACATGAAGTCTTGCTATATTATGACAATTGCAGTTTGTCCCACCATTAGAACTGCTCCGGAGGTGAAAGAGTTAACTACCATTCTAAGAATGGAGTTTAGAGCGCGAGCTCGGTTAGAGAAGCTCTGTCTGGATAATTTCAAACTGAAACTGTCAGATTCTTTACTCCGCCTCACTGAACAGTCGCTCCGGAGATTTCTCCTACTGCTCGGTTCATTTCTCGGTTTAAACAGAATTTTCTCGGTTAAATTCAGCAGCGAGTATTATTATTTTAACCACAAAACCGATCGGTTCAAGCTCTGTCTGTGGTATTGTAAGTAATAGACAGATTTTTATTTCTGTGTGGAACTTGTAAATGTTATTGGTTCGGTTTGAACCGATCAGGTTGTTTAAAACTTTAAAGAATAAGCATTTTAAAGCTTTTAGAGTGCGGTTCCCGGTTCTTATCGGTTCTAAAAAGAACGGATTTCATTACGGTTTTTTCCACGACCCGTGACACGGTTGGGAACCGATAAGGGTGTCTTGCCTGGCACTGCCGTTAAAAGGGCAAGTTTCTTGGTTAGGCTGGCATCATGTTTGAGAATCCAAAAGAAAAACCGGGCCCACTGGGTTTCAACACTGTAGTGTCTGTGGGGAAGCCTTTGCCAAGGCTGACCCACACACTACATGTGTTTATTGTTTGGGGTTTGACCACCTCAATTCAGACTGCCAGATTTGTAAAAATTTCCCTGCAGCCACCCTGGATAAGAGAGTGGGCAGGCTCAGGGAATGAGAGGCCAAAAAGTCCGCTGACCCGGATGGCCAGCCCGGTTCGGTGCCAACTGAACCAGAGGGAGTGCCCTCTGACCAGGGCGAGACTTCCTCGGGCAAGCGTAAAGCTGGCTCTGAGGAGCCAGTTCCAGCAAAAAACTAAAAATCAGCAGGTATGGGTCCAAAATTCCTTCTCCAACTGCTGCAGAAATACAAAAAGCTATACAAATTGTACAGTCACTTTCTCCGGTTCCGTCCGAACCGTCACTGTCTGGTAAAAGGTCGGTTCGGCCGGTTCCACCGGTTCAAGAATATGATATTGGAGATTTTTATGAACCAGAGGAGGGGGAGGAGGATTATGAACAATGTGAATGTGACTTTGAGAGTCTGGATGTGCCTATTGAACCAGACATCTCCCCAGACAGACCTTTAGAACCCCCCCCCCCATGCTTTCTGAGTCCTCTTCTCATTTTCTGTTTTATAAAAAGGTTGCTGAAACCCTCCAGCTCCCATTAGAGGAAGCTGTGGATGAGCAAGAGGAACCTGATTTTGTGGAAATGATGGATATCCCAGAGTCTAGGAGATTATCTATCCCCATAAATCTTTTAGGAAGCAAACAATAAAAATTCTAAAAGCCCTAATTCTGTGCCTCCTGTTGACAAAAAGATGGACAGGAGGTACACTTTGTCAGGTCCTGATACAGACTTTCTTTCACAGCAATGCAGTCATGTTGGGGTAGTTCAGGCTGCAGCCTGTGATAAAGCTAACATTCCCCTGGCTTCACATCCTCCTGACAAGGACTCCAGGAAGATTGATGCCATGGCTAAAAAACAATACATGGCAGCGTCCTTAGGACTCAGACTAGCAAATTACATGGCTTATGTGGCAAGATACCAAAAATCAAGATGGGACACTGTCATGGCTTTGGCCAAACAGGCCCCTGGCCAGCTTGCCAAGGAGCTGGAGCAGGTGGCTGCTGATGGTATTGAGGCATCCAAGGTGCAATTCCATGCTGCTGTGGATTCTAATGATGTATCCTCTAGAGTCATGGCTACATCTGTGGCCTTTCGTGAGTTAGCTTGGCTCAGGTGTACTAATTTGTCACAGGATACCCAGACTAAGGCTATGGATTTTCCTGTGGTGAGAATTCTCTGTTTGGGGAGCAGACAGAGAATTACATGAAAAATGGATGAATACAGAACAACTATAGGAGTGCACAAGCCAGAGGCGTGCAAGCCACTCCTCAGAAGCAGACCCCAGGGGTAGAGGTAGGCCCTTTCACAGGCCATTTTACCAAACCCAGGCTTCTTCTGCTTATGCTCAGAGGGGGTTCTTCAGAGGCAGAGGCAGACGGGGTGCAAGTAGGTCTGCTCCCACCCCTCAGCCTAAAGCCCCTGCCAAACAGACACCCTGATGGGGTGCCCAGGGCCAGTTCTCCACTACCTGTCGGGGGCAGGCTGGCTTACTTCATTCAGGACTGGGAGTCTCTAGCATCAGACAAATGGGTCCTGGAAGTAGTAAGCCAGGGTCTGGTTCTCAGCTTCAAAACATTTCCAAAGATGAGAGCCAGATTTTTTCTACCTGCAAACCCTCTAGAGACCTTTACCTTAGAAACAGAAGTCTCAACCCTCCTAGCTCTCAGAGCTGTAGAAAGGGTTTCCCCCCTACACCAGGGCAAGGGTCTGTACTCCAGGTACTTCCTTACCCCAAAAAAGACTGGAGAATGGCGGCCCATTTTAGACCTAAGATATCCGAACAAGCACCTTTTGAAACCAAAGTTCAAAATGGTGACTCTGGCAATGATTTTACCTTCTCTAAGGCCAGGGGACTGGCTAGCTTCCCTGGACCTCAAGGATGCCTATTTCCATGTTCTAATCAGAAGCTCCCACTGAAAGTACCTCAGATTGAACTGCCCTCAGGTCATTACCAGTTCAGAGCAATGCCCTTGGCCTCACCTCTGCCCCAAGGGTATTCACAAAATGTCTAGCAGTAGCAGTTGCTCATTTAAGAAGGCAAAAGGATTGCTATCTTTCCCTATCTAGGCGACTGGCTCATTGTAGGCCAGCTCTCGGAACAGGTCAAATCACACCTGCAAGTTACCCAGCAGCTGCTCACCTCTGGGCTTCCTGCTCAATCTTCCAAAGTCAGTTCTGGAACCTGTTCAGGTACTCACCTTCATAGGTGCAGAATTGGACACAAAGCAGGCCAGAGCCTTCCTACCCTTAGAGAGGTAAGGAACCTGGTGGCCTGGCCTCCTCCTTCACTCTGCAGCTCTCGACCAGCAAGGCACTTCTTACAGCTCCTAGGACATATGGCTGCTTCCACAGCTGTGGTGCAAGGAGCAAGATTTCAGATGAGGGACATCCAGTTTCACTTGAGCCTTTTGGTCTCAGAGAAAGATCCCCTTTCCAAGTTGATCCCAGTGACTCGAACCCTGATCCAGGCCCTTCAGTGGTGGCAGGATCAGAGCAATTTAAGACTAGGGGTCCCCTTCATCCCTCTATCTCATTCCTTGACCCTCACTATGGATGTGTCCCTTCTGGGATGGGGAGCTCACATGGGCGACCTCTCCATCCAGGGAGTGTGGTCCCCTCAGGAATCTCTGCTCCTCATCAATTTGCTGGAACTCAGAGCTGTCTTTCTAGCACTTCAAGTGTTTTTCTGCATCTGTTCAGAACAAAGTGGTACAAGTCAGAACAGACAACACCACCACAATGTGGTACATCAACAAACAAGGGGGCACTCAGTCTTCGGCCTTGTGCACCGAAGCAATGAAGTTGTGGTCTCTGGCTTATTCCCTGAACACTTCCCTCATAGCAGTTCACCTCCCAGGAAAAGACAATGTCCTGGCAGATGCTCTCAGCAGGATTTCCCAGGGCCATCACGAATGGTCACTGGATCCCCAAGTACTGGGATAGTTTTTGCCAGATGGGGCACCCCTCAGATAGACCTTTTGCAGCCCCAGACAATCACCAACTTCCACTGTTTGTTGCAGGCCCCAGTGATGGGCTCAGTCCCTCTGGATGCCTTTCTCCTAGATTGGGAAGGAAGTTTCTTATATGCTTTCCCCCCCTTTCCTCTTCTATTCAAGGCGCTAGTCAAAATCAGGTCCCAGCCTTGCAGGATGATTCTGATTGCTCCAGATTGGGCCAGGCAGCCCTGGTACCCACTCCTTCTGTCCTTAGCAGTCCACCTTCTCCTGTGCTTCCCCAGGAGGCACAATCTGTTATCTTGTGCCCAGGGGAGAGTTTGGTATCCGAATCTCAAATCCCTCAACCTCAAGGCCTGGTTCTTGAGGTGTTAGAGTTTGCTAACCTACACCTTTCTCAAGGTGTTCTCGACATCCTGAAGGTTTCTAGGAAGCCTTCCACTAGGGCTACTTATAATTCTAAATGGAAAAGGTTTTCCATCTGGTGCTCGGGGAAGCATATTTCTCCAGAATCTGCTGATTTGCCCATTGTTTTGGACTATATGGTCCATCTTAATTCTTTGGGCCTGAGACCAGCTACCCTGAAAGTACATTTGGCAGCTGTCTCTGCTTTTATTTCAGCAGGAAAGCCCTCTTCCCTTTCCACTCACCCTGTATTTTCCAAGTTTTTCAAGGGATTACTTCATACTAATCCACCTTTCAGGGACCCGGCCCCTGCCTGGGATCTTAATGTTTGCATTGCTCAGTTGATGCAACCCCCTTTTGAGCCTCTGTCTTCTGCAGAGCTCAAGTATTTGACTTGGAAAACTGTTTTTCTAGTAGCCATCACATCTGCCAGGCGCATAAGTGAGTTACAAGCTTTGTCAGTGGAGACTGACTTTATTTCCTTTCACAGGGATAAAGTAGTCCTTAGGACTAACAGGAAGTTTTTGCCTAAGGTGGTTTCAGACTTCCATCTTAACCAATCTATCTCCTTCCAGTGTTCTTCACTGACCATTCCTCCTCTGGTGAGAGGGAGGCTGCACAGCTTAGATGTTAAGAGGCCCTTAGTTACTATATAGAGCATACCAAGGGTCATAGGTTCGAATCCTCCAACTTTTCTCACTTATGGTGAGGTTGGGAAAGGTAAACCTGCCACTAAGAGATCCATTGCCAGGTGGATTGTCTCTTGCATCCAATTTTGTTATCAAAAACTGGGAAAGGTTCCCCCTTCAGGCCTGAGGGCTCACTCTACCAGGGGTACAGCTGCATTTCTAGCTGCTGCCAGAGACATCCCTATTTTAGAGATTTGTCAAGCAGCTACCTGGAAAACGGTACACACTTTCACTAAGCATTACTCCTTGGATATCCAGGCCAGGAGGGATGCTAAATTTGGCACAGCCGTGCTTCAGAGCCTATTCCCTAAGTAGGTTCTGTCCCTCCTCCATGGAGGTACTGCTGTGTATTCTGCAATTGTCATAGTATAGCAAGACTTCATGTTGTTTGAAGAAAAAAATTACTCACCTTAGTAATGTTGTTTCTTCTAATGGAGTCTTGCTATATTATGACCTCCCCCCCAGCCTGCCCCTCTCAGAACTTCTACTTGGATATGGGGTGAGCAGTCCAGTTTGGGCACCGGTTATGCCCATTATATGTTTTTCACCCCTTCTTGGGGTTTTGGGGTGTGGTGTTTTATTTTACCTTATTTTATTATTTTCTGGTTCCCTGACTTGAGTCTTTGTGTTGGGACCAGGAATAGGTGTTAATATTTAGGTAGCCAGTTGGCTAGTGTAGGTTACAGCTTCCACACAGAACCTTAGTGAGTTTTGCTCATAAAGATCTGACAGTTTCAGTTTGAAATTATCCAGACAGAGCTTCTCTAACCAAGCTCGTGCTCTAAACTCCATTCTTAGAATGGTAGTTAACTCTTTCACCTCCGGAGCAGTTCTAATGGTGGGACAAACTGCAATTGTCATAATATAGCAAGACTCCATTAGAAGAAACAACATTACTAAGGTGAGTAATTTTTTCTTCTCTGACACTGGTGCCCTCCGAAGACTTGCCTCAATTTGCTGAGCTGACATCCCCAGTCAAGGACCCTGAACTGGAGGGCCAGCGGGTTTCCACCCCAGTTCCTTCTTCGGCCTGCTGACGGCAATGCTGACAGTCGAGGTCTCCCTCTTTCCCCGCTTCGGGCAGGTCCCACCGACATCGGTGGTCCTGGTCCCAACACCGTGGAAAGCGGCGCTGCTGCTTGTCCTTCTCGGCCGAGGAGAGGCTCCGGCGCAAGTTATGTTGGCGCTATGAGGACCTCATGGCAGGCACTTCTTTTGGCTGGCAGCAAGCTGGCATTGGCTAATAAGTGGCTGTCACCTGAACGACCGAAGCAGTCTCCGGCCCCCGGTTCCTCAGTCGAGGATCCAGTTTTGGCACCAACTGCTCAGCCAAAACCGGCTGCTCCACCCATTGTGGTGGAACCACCGCCTCCACAGCCAAAGATTGGGGCACCAACCAAGGATTCTCGGTCAGCTCAAGGTTTGCCCCATTGGTTGTCAGTCACTCTCGCCCCCGATCATCCTTGGCATGTGGAGAGTGGCTCAGGCGGTCAACAGCTGTATGCGACTCTTTGGAGTCCTAGTACTCCTCGTTGCATTCCTGATCAGTCGACCTGGAATCCACGGGGGGTGGGGCCTGTCTGTGGAGAAGAGCCCCACCTAGTTCCTGGGTATTCTTTGACTCATCTCAGAATCCACCGGGATGCTGCTCGAAGCCATGCAAAAATGGGCCAGATATCCCCTTACAGAGATTCTGGGCAAAGGGGATTCCCCCATGGAGGCCTTCCCTGTGGCCACGGCCATTGTGGGTCTGGGTCTAGAGTTCTTGTAGCGTCCGGCCTCCTGCCCTCTGCCTTTAGCCAGGATGACCCTCAAGTATGCAGTCCCTACCGGCTCCCTCTCCGGCTTCTCGGAGCATCCCTCGGCCGAGGGGTTGGTGGCCGATTCGGTTTTCAGTTAAGGAGTCCAAAAAGCTGGGCTATTCTGGGAGGAAAGTGTACGCTGCCACCTCTTTGGGCCTTCGCCAGGCTAGCTCAGCTGTTCTGATGGCACATTTCTCTTATGCCCTGTTGGGCTCCCTGGATGAGGGTGCTTCCTCTTCTCCTGGCTGATCTTCAGATCACAGTCAAGCAGGTTCAGGACCAGGGAAGGGTGGTGGCTAAACAGATCCAGATGGCTCTGGACATCGGAGACTCCTGTGCCTGGTCAGTTGCGGACGCAGTGGCCATGCTAAGAAGTGCAAGGTAATGCACCTGGGAAACAAAAACCCAGGGGAAGAGTACACAATGGGGGGGTGAGATACTAACAACATCAAAAATGGAAAGGGACCTGGGGGTATTCATATCAGATGACCTAAAGGTGGGCAAGCAATGTGAGAGGGCAGCAAGGAGGGCTGGGGGGATACTGGGATGCATAGGGAGAGGCATCACCAGTAGAAAACAGGAAGTTATTATCCCTCTGTACAGACAGCTGGTGAGACCCCATCTGGAGTACTGTGTGCGGTTCCGGAGATCCAATCTCTGCAAAGACATAGACAGGATGGAAGCTGTCCAGAGGAGGGCAACTAAAATGGTGCAGGGTCTGCACCAGAAGGCATATGAAGAGGGCAGAAAGGAGCTTAATATGTATAGCCTCGAGGAAAGGAGGGAGAGGGGGACATGATAGAAACGCTTTAAGTACCTCAAGGGAATCAACAAAGTCCAAGAGGGTAGCATCTTTCAAAAAAGGTGTAAGCAAGAACAAGAGGGCACAATTTGAAGATAGAGGGGCGGCTCAGAGGTAATTTAAGAAAGTATTTTTCACAGAGAGGTTGTGGATGCATGGAGCGGCCTTCCGGAGGAGGTTGTGGAGTCAAAATCAGTGGTGGAATTCAAGCATGCATGGGACAGTCATAAGGCAATTCTAGGGGTTGGGGGTAGGAAGAAGTAGGCTGCTGGTTAACTAGGATCTGCAGCTTATCCAGTAGGTAGGGAAATGGGCAGACTGGGTGGGCCAAGTGGTCCTTATCTGTCATCAAATTCTATGTTTCTATGTTTCTATGATGCGGAGGTGGAGGATGATGAAAGTCTGACTTCCAGTCAAAGCCCAACATCTTCAATTTCTCATTTCTTTACCCCTCTGAGTCCACCACCACAGCCTTCCAGGAGTCATATACCATCCATGACCACAACATCCACCCCTTATGGTGGTAAAGGTCAAGGGAAGCAGCCCAAAAAATTCAAGTGATATCAGCAGGTGTAGCCTACAGTATGGAAAACCTATAAATCCAGAAGGCGAAAAAAAGGAAGTCCAGCAATTATATAAAAAAAGGCTGGGTAGGTGAGGTTAAACTTGAATATTACACACATTCTTGGTGTGGGATGCCTTTATAGACCTCTCGAGCTTCTCTCTCAGGGTTTCTGTGGCATCCCACACCTTGGGTGTGTGTAGAATTCTCATTATAACCACCTACACTGCCATTATTCTATATTTAATTAAATGAAATAAAGCCACAGGGGGCTAGATAACAGTCCAGGGAACAAAAACATAAAGAATAATGAATGACCATCAGTAACAAGCCGGTTAGTTCACTGAGAGGTTCCTATGGCAACTGCTTGAACCTTGAGAGCTGAGCTGGAGAGGTTGGGTCGCCATGGGAACCTCGAGATGCACTAACATAGCTTATTACCAATCGTTTGTCATTCATTGTTTTTTTATAGTGTATGTTGCAAAAATAAGTAATACTAGAGCCATCTTAAAAAGTTTTTGCAGTACTTTGCCTTTTTTGTCTGTGCCACACTCTCTAACTAGCTCTCACCACCATGGCCGCTGCAGAGTAGGGGGAAGACCGTGCACCACGCATGTGCGATCACTTTCTACGTTGTTATGCTGCACAAGCTATGTAGCTAGTACAGCATAACAATGTTTTGGAAGTGATGGAATTTCTGACAGTAACAACGTTCCAACATACACTATGTATACATTGTATGCTGCAAAAATGTATAGTTTTAAAAACAGAGCTATTTGAAGCAGACTAGCGCAGTGAGAAATGAATTAGCCTAATTTAAACTGCAGAAAAAGTGCAACTTGTTTCCTAAATTGCACTGCCAAGCCATTTAAAGTCTGATTTTCACCAAACTTGGCAGGAAGATGGAATAGGACGTGCTCTACCAGGGAAAATAGTTTTGAATCAAAGTGCAGGAAAGAGGGGTCACTAACCTGGGAATGTGGAGTGACTGTAGTTCAAAATCCATGCTGCAGGGAGGCAGGGTGAAGGAGGAGCCAGGAGAGTGTGTGTGCTCTCAGGTAGGAAGTGTTATAGACGCCCAGAGGACAGCCCCAGGGAGGAGTTTAACACAGAAAAAATGAACATTTAAATTGAATGGGCTCCAGACCAAAGGAGGCCAGTCATTTAAGGGGATAAATGGCTTATTTTAGAGGCAGTTTATTTCTTGTCAGTGTGGGAAGACAGTGCAAGCTATCTTTTTTCTTAAAGTGGGGAAAAGCCTTAGTGACTCTATGATCCCATAACTTAATTTCTCAGAAAATTACACTGGAGAAAGCCAGGAAAGGGAGCTTTCTTATGGAAAAAGTGTGAAAGTGCTTAGACTTTGTGTTACAGTAATTTATTTATGTTAAAAGTTATGTATTAAGTACATTGAATCCAGGCTGATAGGGCAAGGCAGCCACGGAATTTTCAGGGAAGGCAGTTGGAATTCATAAAGCAGGATTCCATTGTGGCTTATGCTGCTGCAGAATTCCAAGCTGGAATTCAGTGTGCTTGGTGCTGAGGGTTGGAACAAGGTTTTGTTCACCCAGTGACCGGGATTTTGTGAAACAGAATGTCGACAAGGTATAAAAGGAGCTGCCTAGCTCGTTTTCAGGGGGTTCAGGCAGGGAGAACAACCTAAAGGGGCCAGACCGGTCCAGAGGGAGTCCAGCCTACTGAGGCCTGGGGAACTAGCCCTCAGTTAAGTTAATAGACTATTGGGGATCACCTGCATTCCAGTGCTAGGGATAGCAGGGCAGTAAGTAACAGCAGGCTCAGTGTAGATTAGCCTGCTGCTTGAAGTACCTGTTTTTCTCAAGTGTATTCAGCTTCAGCCAAGAAGAATTGTAACTGCTTCAAGTATCCAGGCCATGTCAAAATATCATCAGCACCAGATCTGCCGCCAACTCCATAAGGTCCAGGACATCATTTCTTCAACCAAAAAGAGAAGTGGCACAGTATACTTTATTTGTCATCTTGGAACATGTTCAAGGGGGACACTCTTCCGCTTTTTGAATTGGAATCCTTCTAGCTTCAAGGGCTACTGTCCATCAACTGAAGGACTGAATTTCCAAAGACTGTGTGGGAGTGTACTCTGAATGCTACTGAGTAAATGCTATGTGATGCAAAGTAATTGTAAATGTGGAATGTGTAGAGTTTAAATGACTAGAGTGTTTAAATATTTTAAAAGTTAAAGTTACAGTCTTAGATACCAGGGAAGGATATCTGGTAGTAAGAGGTGAGTGGGCTGACTGAGGTTTGTAAAGGCCTAGTATCCACTGCACGCCCTTAAGGCAAGTGATTTTGTATGTGCAGTAACTGAGGTCCGATGTGTGGCCCAGTGCTGGGTAAAGTTTTGGGTAACTGGAGGGCTGATTGGTGGTGAAATAGCCCACAGTCTCCACGGATAGCAGGTACAGACCTATGGGAAAACAAAACAAAAGGTGTTAATGTATGACAGTTTATGCAGAACTCAGTTATTAACAAAAGGTTATGTTGTTGTTGTTGATTGCTATTGCTTTTCATACAAAACTGTGCCTGTATGTTGCAGAGCTATTCGGTAAAATTTACCTTCATTTTTGCATTCACTTGCGCACATGCACAAGGAACGTTTTGGGACAGTACGACTTTTTGGAGGTGTGTGACTCTCCTGTCCAATGCAATGCTTGGTGTAGTGGGTGTGACCGTACTGCACCAATGGATGTGCAAGCTGTCTATGACGGCAGTTTGGCTGCAGTGGTCTTCAGTTCAAAGAAAAGCACCACTGCAATCAGCAGTGGTAACGTGTGTGTATTTGGCATATTGATGTCACCCTTTTCTCTGGCCCTTCTGCACGTCTGTGAGACCGGCCACAAGAGAGAAAGAGAGAAACATAATGCAGATTGCACAGAAACAAAGAAATAACACTGCAGCCACTTTGTTACTCTAACTTGCTCCGAATGGAACTTCGGTGTCTCTGTCTCTGTCTCTGTCTCTGTCTCTGTCTCTCTCTTCTCTCTCTCTCTCATGGGATGGGGACCAAACAGATACACTGACTGCTCCAGTTCAAATGAGTTCTTGAGCTGCTCTGCACAGACTGTGTACTGTGTGTCTTGGGTCACAGTTAAGTGACACTACAGGTCACAGAGCAGCAAAAACATCACACAGCAGCATAATGAATACCTTCCGCCACTGAACCAGTATTATGGCTATAATGTTTGTGTGGTGGCATGGAGTTCCACTAGTGGTGGGTGGGTAAGATTAATAGTACCTTGCTCCTCCTATTCTCTTCTTATATGCACCTCAGCAAGTCGGCAATAGCATGATTCGGTGGCCCGGGACCAAGAGAATTAACGGCCGCAACACAACACTCAGAGGCACACATTTACTTGCATTATTCTTAATAAGGGTCACACATTTGGTTATTTCCATTTTTTTTGTAGTAACTGTCTGTATGCTCCATGTTCCCAATGCTGAATCCAACAGTAATGGGGAGAAAGAGACTGAATGCACATTTCATACTGAGAGAGGGCACCTGCAGTTTTCTTTTTGTTTCAGGTTGTTTTGCATTATCCTGGCTGCTGCATTCGATCCCCAACTGTGCTAAACCCACATCCCACACAGATCCCCGGCACTGCTGAGAACAAGAGAGAGACACACATACACACAGTGACAAGGCGGTCAGGACTACAGAATTCCGACTGTCTCTGTATGTGTGTCTCTGGAATTTGAAGGTGGCGAGTAACACATTGTGGAGCAGTTTCAGTTGAAACCAGTGCTGCAATGGGAGACAGAGTGGGTCTCCATTGGCGCCCCCCCCAGTGCTGAGCAGCCACATGGAGCCCTGCACCTCCTGTTCCTGAGCGAGAGAGAGAGACGTAGACAGAGTGAGTGTTTGATTCAGAATGCCTGCAGTGTATTTACTGTGTTTCTGTCTCTCAGTGTCCATGAGCATACAGATGCAGTGACAGTCACAAGATAATGTAGCTGTGTAGTGAAGATACCAACATAACTGTGTGTGCTTTATGGCTTGTCGTTTGGAGGGGTGGGTGACATCACTGCAATCGTGGTGACACAGTGCACAGCAGTATGAGACTGAGTAAATGTCACAGAGCACATCAGTAGTGAATGTGTGAATTCACTGGGTACATAGCAGGCATGTTACTGTAATATTACTATAACATTCTCCAGTGCAGTGTTTTTGGACAATGTAAGTCTGCTATATAAGAATCAAAAGTGCTGTAAAATGGATAGCTTCAATGTACACTGAATGCAGTTAGGAATAACACTTGACGTGATCTGCAAGTAAGCACAGTTGATGGGAGACCTTTAAATATTTTCTTTGGTAGTATACATTCATATCTCGGTCTGAAATGTGGTGTTCTCTGTTTTTCATATGCTGAGAGTACAGTATTTTTTCAGTTCAAGTTGATAGCTTGATAAAACTTGAACATGGACAGTCCTTGTATTGTTGTGTTTAACAGATATTGGATTGGAAACCTCAAGGAACATAACCTTTATTAACTATTATAAATTTGACATCCTTTTGAAATTCAAGGCTAAACTCCACACACCCCCCCACTAGAAAGAGATTTATGCAAGATTGCCATAACAAATGGGAGTAGTAACCTGTAGGAGTTGTGAATTAGTCGACTACTTATGAGCCTAATTTACAGAGGAGCTGCTCAGCTGTTTTAAAAAAATATATAACAAATCGCTGTCTTGTCTGTCTGTTGCTGCTTCTGATCTGGTCTGTGTGGAGAGTGATGTTGTTTTGCTAGTTTTCTACTAGGACACATTCAGCTGGGCTGTCAATGAATGCACTGCTGCTGGGAATGAAAGTCAATAGTGCTTTGGAAATTTGCTGTTTTCACATGCCTGCCCCCCCTCTAAATGACTCTTGTTTCTTTTGGCCCTGCCCTGCAGCCTTTTCAGTCTGTTGTTTATAAATGTTGTTCTGCTGAATTTGGGGGGTGGCTGTTTTCACAAGCCTGCTCTAAATATGGTTGTTTCCTTTGGCCCGCCCTGTGCAGCCTTATGAACTGCAGATCATTATTTTATCCAATATTGCAATGAAAAGTGCTGAACGTAAAGTACCATAAGTGCCAAACACCACTGCAAATACCTGCAAGCAAATGTTTGGCATTGACAAATGCTTGTTTACTTTGAAACTGTGTCAGAGTCGTGCTTCAAGGTTGTTTGAGCCTCACATTCCTGTGGTCTCCTGGGTCAGTACAGTGCGCTCCCCCTCTCTCTGCTACACCAGTTCTGCAGCTACTTGATTGAGTACACACAGGAACTCTTTGAATTACCTCCCCAATCAATGGTTGTGGGTGAGAAGAGAGGTAAAGAACCTACTGTTGGTGCAACCCTGTTGAATCTCTGTATAGATGCTGCATCTAAGGAAAGAGGAAATTGTTTAACCAGAACAGGCTCACTAAGCCAGAGATTGTTTCCAGGTGCGACCTGGGAGCACAAGGAAGTTAAGTGACTTGCTCAGGGTCACACAGTATCAGGGGGCTGATGGGATTCAAACCCAGGTTTTCAGGTTTGCTGCTCAGTGCCCTTAACCACTATGCTAAACTGGCTCCTACCTGGTATTAGTGATACTGTAAACAATACAATAGAGTTACTTCATTATATGCAGAACAGACAAGAAGATAAGTGTTGCTGACTGTCTACACTGTAGTACTGCGTGCAGTTCTGGAGACCCCATCTCTGCAAGGACACAGACAGGATGGAGGTAGTCCAGAGGAGGGGAACTAAAATGGTGCAGCGTTGAAGAGAGACTAAAGAAGCTTAATATGTGTACCCTCGAGGAAAGGAGGGACATGATAGAAACTTTCATGTACCTCAAGGGAATCAACAAAGTCCAAGAGGGTAGCATCTTTCAGAAAAAGAGATATGCAAGAACAAGGGGGCACAGTTTGAAGATGGAGGGGGGATGGCTCAAGGGCAATGTGAGGAAGTATTTTTTCATAGAGGTGGATGCATGGAATGGCCTTCCTGAGGAGGTCGTGGGGTCAAAAACTGTGGGAGAATTCAAGAATGCATGGGACAGACATAAGGCAATTCTGGTGGGGGGTAGGAAGAAGTAGGCTGTTGGTTAACTAGGATCTGCTGCTTATCCAATAAGTAGGGAAATGGGCAGACTGGGTGGGCCAAGCGGTCCTTATCTGCTGTCAAAGTCTATGTTTCTATGTTACTGCATATCTGTTTGCAAGACAGAGACTGAGAAGCAAATTTCCACTTGAATGGAAAGGTATTCTCATGCTGAGTGCCACACAATCTCAAAGATGAAGATACAGCTGTAATAGATACTTCTACCAAGCTGCAGCGTGAACTGTAACAGAATCCACCTGATCAGCATCACTGCCAGGTGCTAGCATTTGCCTCCTCTGTGAGACTGAATGCCAAGACATGTAGGGTGGGGTAGATTTATGAATACTGACATAGGAGAAGCCACCCTGTGAACCACAAATCGCTGGAGCCAGAAGAGGCCTAACCTGCATCGGAAGGGCTGCTGAAGCCCTGCAAAACAAACGCCGTCCCTGGTGGGAGCAGCAAGAGAGAGAGAGGAGTGACTGTGATTAACTAGACACCAGCTGGAGCGGGATAGCTGCATACTGCATCATAACTCCCCTGCACATATCGGAAGTTCAGTACGTCATGGGACACAGAGGCTAATGGACCAATACAGCCCCCCCCCATAGAGCCACTGTGTTGGGGTAAACAGTATCCCCTGTGCCAGTCCCAAGTGTCCCTCCAGCAGAATCTACAGCATTCCTCTTGGTACTCATCCCAAGTATCTCTCCAGCAGGACAAAAAGCATGCCCCTTGGTACCAGTCAAAAATGTCCCTTCAACAAGGTAAATAGCATGCCCTAGGTGTCAGTCCAGTAATATTACATCAGGGCAACACTCTTAATTGGTATATGATTGTGAAGCACCGTGACCCCCGCAGTGTTCAGGCCATTCACAATCTTTGCCACTCGCTATAGCTCTTGGCCACTGCTGCCATAAGCAACACTGTCTCCATGCCCATTGCTAGTGCCATGTGGGTGTCTACCACCAGAACCCAGTCCCCATAATATCAGGCCTGGCCTCACTCCTCCATAGTGTAATGTTATTAATGTCTGGGTAGTGCATTTGCAGGACGGAATGTGAAACACCTATCAGTCACCCAAATGACAAGTGAATTTATTTACATGCAGAGTACCACGAGTGTTATATCAACCTTTGAAGGATTAACCACCTGCCAGAATCTCTGTTGGGGCCCCTGTAGCCATATCCCAGCTGAGTCAGAGTGTTCGTGAGGTGGTGTCAGGCCTGCAGGGGCTTCGGTTTTCAGGAATGTCCTCTTCACCCTGCCTATGGTGTATGCCATGAGCTGTGCCTAATGCTTAGCTGTGCTCAAAGGGAACCCCATCCCCATGCCTGAAAATGTGGCCTGATCTTAAGGGCCATGAAAATGACAGTTGGAGGTCTCGTGAAAAGCAACCTGAAATTACCTGCCTCATATATCCACATCCTCCCACCTGTTCCTGCCATCACCAATACAACAGTCGTTTGTTCTCCTGCTGAGCAGTGCACCCTCTGAGGATATGCTTGGGTGACACCAGAAAAGGCAACCATGTGTGGAATCATTGCTAACCATTTTATTTGCCTGACATTATCAGTGACAGTGTGATGTCATATTGGTGACAGTGTGTATCCATGCAGTGCATGCCTGATAACACCAGTCCTGAAACAAGCCACAGCTGTGCAGACTATATACTGTACATGGTAGAGCATGTGTAGACCAGAGGCAATATGGAACCTGTGTTTGTCTGTACTGCTGGTAATGCACATGAGGTGTCTTGACATGATGGGTGGCACACAACTGCTGTTATCTGGGAAGGTGTGCTGCATCATTTTTGGGAATGCATGCTGCCAACCACATCAGTGCATCAGCAGTTCTGGGTATGGCAACTGGGAGGACAGAATACAGGCTGGTGTCAGTGTGGTTGGGGATATACCTTATCCAAAGTTTTATTTCTTTAATTGGCTTTTATTGCCCAGGTAAGCACACTAGACAAACACAATGCCTATTTTCAGGAGTGACCTGGAAGCGTTACAAGGCATTAAAAAAACAAAAACAAAACAACAACAATACAGTGAATATAGACAAGCAGCATGATAACAGATTGGCAAATACATAAGCAGTAAGTAGAAAGATGGCAAGTAACAAGTATCAATTAATGAAGTTCAAGGTCATGTCATGATGCCACTCTTCCAACCGGTGGCTGCCTAGGCTGGCTAACCTCCAAACTCCTCTCAAACAAAGAGATGCACTTACAAATGTTGGACTCCTGAAAAATCAAACCAAAACAAGGATGTACAGCATCTAAGCATCCACGTGTGTTCATCCTACTGTATATAAGGCACAGTAGGCATATGTTGTGGAATCCAGAGCAGACCAACAAAAGACTTCCCCAGCGCTTCGACTCACACTGCAGTTGTATCACAAATTGATTGTTAGTCTTTTAGAAGACATTTAGATTGAAGTCCATTCACACGTGGAAAAAAACAATTCGTACCAAAATTGATAATGAGTTTATAATTTTGATTGGCTTGTGGATAATTGGAATATTTTGGTGTTTTAAATTAATGCCGGTTTCTCTGAATGACTTCGCAAATTTTGTGGGTCACATGGACTGATCACTCCACCCCTTAAGGAACACATAGTGTGAGTCGAAGCACTGGGGAGTGTTTTGCTGGTCTACTCGGGATTCCACAACATGTGCCTAATGTGTGCTTCATGTAGAATAAACGCTTGTGGCTGACCAGGTATATCCTTGCTTTGGCATGATTTTTTATGGATTCCAACATTTGCGAGTATGGTCCTTCATTTGAGATGTGCCATAGCCCCACTGCTCATGCCATCTGGGTGCAGCAGGATATGTTGCAGGCATGGCACTGTGACAGTCAGTGGCAGATGACATTATGTCTGGGGGCAGGGGACATTATGTCTGGGGGTAGTGGGGGGGCATGTGTTCTGTGCATAGTTGTGTCAGTGTGTTAGTAGGTGGTAGCATGCTTACTGTGACACAGAAGGGAGCATACTCAGGGTTGTGGGGTTGTAAAGGCACACAGGTGGCCTGGGTTCTGAGATGAATGTCCCAGGGGATGGGTGTTCCTCTGTGTACCTCCTGTGGTGTCCTGTATACCGCTATGTACTCCAACAGTGCATCAGGTTGTGATTGAGACTGAATGGAGCCAGAACTATGGTACTCCATGATGCTAGTCAAGTGGGTGGTGCTGGTGATGCCACAGGCTGGCTTAACCTAATCTGTACTGTCACCTGCAACTACAAATGGTGTGAATGTGTAGCTCGGTGTCCCTGAGCATCAGTACGCCAGTCGCTCATGGTCACCTTCCCCAGGTCTCAGCTCTTTTACCAGTTCAGTTAGTGCTGCTTGCAGCACTCCGCGATCTGCAGGCACTGGTGCACTGGTGGTTTCCAGCGGCATGCTCACTCCTTCAGTCTTCATGAATGACATTTTGCATTGGATCCACAAGGGGTGTTCCTTATATGGTGGGGTCAAGGGCCAGTCTCTGTGCTTATCAGCAGAGGCATGCTCAGAGTCCATAAATGGGGGAGGGGGGGTGACATAATGGAGAGATTTCAGTGTTCAGGTGTCTGGGTGCATGCTCCACCAGGAACATTTTCAAAAAGACATTGTAAATATTGCATTATCATGAACTTTACAGTTTTAATAATGTTGCTAGCCTCTCTGTTCAGAAAAGCTTACTTTTTAATTTTTAACTTTCAAGAAAACTCCCTATACAGGCCGGCCCGGTGGCGCTGAGGGGCTGGATGCCTTACCTCACGCTGTGCTGGTGACCCATGTTTGGGAACGAGCATGGGCCGCCAGGAGCTGGAAGGGTTGGAGAAGGATTGAGTGGCTGAGGGACTGCTCTCCTTCACTGGGAAGGGGGGACACCAGTGGTCGGCATTCAACTGGCCCCTAGCAGAGGCTGGGAGGCAGGGCAGTAATACTGCAGAAGTGGGACAAAGACAGGGCAGATGCCTGGAGGAGCACATGCAGATGCATTCGTGCTCCTCATGCTGGCATCATTGCACACCCCTCTCTGCAAAATACAGGGGAGAAAATGGAAAAAAACGGGAGTCCTCAACATGGATGATGATTGTCCCCCTCGCAGCACCGCCGGGAGGGCACCTCCCTTGAACTGGATCCGGTCTGGTGGGTTGAGGGTCTCCCAACCCCCCAACCATGAGGGGTAATTCATGGGGGCTAAAGGGAAGGGGGTCTCATACCGGTTCGCTTGGGAGGGGGGATGTCAGATGGCAGGCGGGGACTCCAGGAGAAACAGCGTCAACAAAAAAAAAGTCCCTATACATTAAACCTAGTTTATTATCTTTTTTTGAAGAGAAACCATGTATCCCATTCACACAAACAATTGCCACACAGAACAAGAGCATCAATCTACGCAGCTCTGCATCACATTCATACTGACAGAAACTATTAAGGGAGCAATACAGATCAGTATGAATAAATAAACCATTGACAGAGTAAAGGCCTACGGCAAATTCATAAGGTAGAAAATAATGGGCAGACTAGATGGGCCTTGCGGTCCTTATCTGCCGTCAATGTCTGTGTTTCTCTGTTTGTCAAGAGCTGCCAGAAGAGTAGATAATTAGGAGGCAGTATAGCACAGTGGTTTAGGGCTCTGAGCTGCATACCTGGAGACCTGGGTTTGAATCCCACAGTCCCCACTTACATACTGTGTGACCCTAAGCAAGTTACTTAACTTCCCTGTGCTCCCAGGTCGCACCTGGAAATAAGCTTCAGCTTAGTGTGCCTTTCCTGGTTAAACAAGTTCCCCTTTCCCCTAATCAGGTGGTGATGTTGCCCTTTTGAAATTCGATCTAGAATTGGCTCTGCATTTGTGCCACTGCTGCCCAGATGTCAGCCAAGTCTGTCTTGTTTGATCATATGAACATGATCCTGTGCAAGATTTGTTTTTGTTTTATTTTTATTTGTTTTACTAGAAAAGGTGTACTGGCCCTCAAAGTTCCATTTTCTGTCACAACACCAGTGCCTGTATTGTAACAGAGATCTTATGGTTGTGAAAGACTACAAACTGTCCCAAAATGTATTGTAGGCACAGCGTCAACATTACCCTCATCTGCAATCCAAAAAGGAAGCCTCTTTTTCAATGTTTAATTGCAGTCACTGCTAACGTAGTGAGTGCAGCGGCCTACCACCCCATATTAGTGAATTAGGAACACAGGACATCAGACACTAAACATGGGGGCCATAGCCAAGGTCAGACCCTCTCTGTGCATGGCTGTGCTTGTTAGACACTCCACGTATAAAGCCGCTTGCCTCTCTGCACCGCTCCACACAGCTTTTGCATACATCTCTGCTGTGAAAATGGTAATGTGCACTGTTTATTCATGGCATGTAGTTGTGCACACCATTTACACGCCTTTTTCATGTATCTCACACACCTTTGTAGATCAGACCTTTCAAAGGACAGAGTCTGTCAAAGTACATTCCAGTATAACCTTGTATAGGTAGCACAGGTCTTCAATCTGGGCCCAAAGTTAGATCCAGTGAAGGAAGTGCAGCCGAAAGGCTAGCCTCCAGTTGCTTCAGAGTGGTTCTCTTTTTCCTAATACCTTTTAGAACTTTAGTTTCCATTTAAAAATTTACCATGCATCCAGAAAGAAAAATGAAAACATAAAATATTACTGACTTTATTAAAAGTTTTATAACAAGGACAGTACAGAATGAAACATGTTGAAATAAGAACAACATAGGCAGTACACATTCGAAGACCAAGGTGAATAATTGCACATTCATATCTGTGGTCTTGAGTTGTCTCTTGTTTGAGAAAGAATAATGACTTACTGGCGAATACTTAACTACAATACTTTAAGTTTCTTTTCCTTTTGCTCAGATCTGGGGCAACTCACAGGACATGAAACAACACACTGAAGATTACCATCAACACCATCAGGTGCAGAGTTGTACCTACTGTACTCAATCAGCTTTAGTCCCCAGAAAAAAGTGCTTACAAAAAGTAAAATAAAATATCCACAGAGTAAGTGTTCACAAAAGGCAATATAAAAACAGAACAGTTTGGGCACTTAATGGAATGATTGTATGCTGCAGCCATTTTAGTTTTGGTCCCTATTGCCAATGAAATATGCATTATTCTTCATAAATAACAGCAACCTCAGGGCTGCTGTAGGTCCCCTAGACATCATTGGGATTCACTGACAAAGACGCTCATCTCTGCTTTACATTTTTTGACACATATCCAATCCCTTTTTATCTATATCATCTTTAACATACAATATCCCAAAGTAATACAAAATCACACATACCCCCATGATGCAAAGCATCATGGGCTATAAATGCAAATCACCACAGAATATTATGCTGGTTCAACTTTAAGCAGAAATGCTTGGTGCTGAAAGGCCTCTCATGCAGTTTGCAAAGGGTGCCAACAGAAAACACAGACACGTGTTTCGTCCTACCAAGACTCGTCAGTGTGCTTCATCTGTATGACACCCCAGTGGAATGAACCAGCTACCCTAATATCCCAAAGTGCTGTACAGTTTAATTATGCAGACACAGTGTACTCCTAGAAAAAAACAAAACATCTACAATATTATATTTTTTCATCAATGATTAGCGTATGCGTGACCCTGGCACAGGGTAGACAGAAGTCACTCCACAGCATCAGTGCATAATAAATAAAAGGCACTGTCTCCCATAGTATTACATTTTATTCTTGACACCAGCAAATTATTTTCCTGAGTCAGCTGTAACAGTGGTGCTGGACAAAATCGTAACAAGCAGTTTAGACAGATATAAAAAATCAGGCCCTGCTAAGCAACTGTAAGCTAGAAAAGGCATTTTGAAATCAGTATGCTATAGTACAAAATCTATATCATACAAGCATTTGTCAATGCCGAATGTTGCTTGCTTCTATGTGCTGTTTAGGTATTTGGAAGTCATTGGAGTGCAAATATTGAAAATTTATGAACTTACGATCGTGCGTAGGAACTGCGCAACGTACGCTCGTAAAACAGTCATTTTTAGGAATTCTTTCCACAAATTTTCAACATTGCCATTTTAAGATCTCTGCTCATGAACAGTGGCACTGTGATTTTCTTAATATGTCTCATACATTGAGTTCGCGACACCGACTGTGCCGTTATGCGCTACATGGGCGGAAACATGTTTTGAGCAGGATGTGAAAATGACAACTGTATTGCTCATGAGGAGGTGTGGTAAAATGGCAATGTTGAAAATCTGGAGTGAAAATATTGAAAAATTAGAACTTATGAGCTCAGTAGAACTGCGCAACGCACGCCGTAAAATGTCATTTTTAGAATTTTTTCACTAAATTTTTTCAACATAGCCATTTTATGACCTCTGCTCATGAACAGTGTCACTGTGATTTTCTTAATTTGTCCCGTACATTGATTTGCGCTACCTGACTGCGCCATTCTGCGCTACAAGGGGGAAACACATTTTGAGTGAGATGTGAAAAATGACAGCTGTACTACTCATAAGAAGGTGTGGTAAAATGGCAATGTTGAAAATCTGGAGTGAAAATATTGAAATTTCACAAACTTACGAGCCTGCGTAGGAACTGTGCAACACACGCTCGTAATACAGTCATTTTTTGGAATTTTTGGACCAAATTTTCAACATGGGGTTTTTGGGACCCCTTCTCATGAATAATGTCACTGTCATGGTGGTATTCAGTCCCAAAGGGTGATTTCGCAGTCACTGCGCAGTCACTGCGTGAAATCACCTTTCGAGCCTGAATAACGCCATGACAGTGACATCATTCATGAGAAGGGGTCCTAAAACCTATGTTGAAAATTTGCGCAAAATTTCAAAATGCCTGAGATATGCAATAAGTTGAACCTCTCCTATCTAGCCCATTATACAGCTTACCGGCATTTCCTCAGTTCGCGGTCGGCTTGAAAGAGTGCAGAGCGTGTTCCCGGTCCACCGAAGATCGTCTGGCCGGAGAGTAGGTATGGGGTGAGGGGGTGTGGGGAGGCTAGAGTGCGCAGTGGGTGGGTGCGGAGTTGCGGGAGGGGTTCGGAGGCGCGCCGTGGGACCTTTTGTTTACAGGTTAAAACAAAAAGACTTTAATAGGACCGCTTGCCCGCTGGGATGGGCTCCCAGCGAGGCGAGGACGGGGGCCGTTCAACCGATGGGATTGAGCACCCGTCGGCAAATAAGTGATTGCCAAGCTGGGCGGTCTCAGCGTGGCACCAGCTCCGAGGCGTTCAGCCGACGGGGATTGGGCACCCCGTCGGCCAAACAGTGATTGCCACGCTGGGGTGGGCTCCCAGCGTGGCACCAGCTGGGGGAAGGGGCGACAGCAGCTCAGCCAGCGGGGGATTGGGCACCCGTCGGCTACACAGAGCGTCTTGAGCGGCGCATGCCTGCGTGTGAGGGGAGCTAAACGCCGGTGCTCACTCAAGCGTAGCTTCTTTCAATCAAGGTATTACTGCATTTTGAGTGTAGTCATAGACAGCTCCAAAATGCATTAGCTTACAGGGGCCGCGCCTGCCATCTCACTGACTGAATTGGAGGAGGAGGTGACACACCTCCGAAATCTCCGATGATGGCACTATGTTTCTTGCACATGCGTGCAAGCAACATAAAAATGGGTCTCAAAAATCCTATAACCTCAGTGGTCAAAACATGTCACATGCTCTGTGTAAATTCTGCAACAGACAGCCAGTAAAGATCCCAGTAATCAAATGTTCACTTTCTTTGAACCTCATTCATTTTTATTTTAATTTTTAATAGATTAATTTTATAATCGCAGTAATGCACTTCAGGGCATGAGCAGTAGTGGGATTTACACTCTTTTTGTGTGGTTAAAGTCACTACTTGGCTGTGCCTTGTGACACACCACACAAGGCATGTGTAAATCTCACAACACATGCCCTGTTGTGCATTATTGCTGAAGCCAGTACAAGCCATACTATAAGATGTAGCGTGGTCACTCATTTTCCCTTAAACATCTTTTAGAGATGGGAAGCTGTGTTCTGTCTTGTGACCCAGATGGACATGGCACATGCAACAGTTTTAGGTGACCAAGGTAAAGCAGGGTAAGAATAGTGCCCTGTGAGAACACTCTACTCAAAGAACTATTCTTTCCTTCACATAGCTCCCTTAGTGTGACATCACAAAAACATTGAATTATATTATCTGCCAAAGCACTGTTAAGATAACCAAGTAACAAGAAGAAAAAGTCTATTCGGCTGATCTTCCCTCGAATGATAAAACAGTCTCTATCTAACCTACTGTTAAGATAAAGTCAGAATACCATGCATGCTGTGGGCTGGGTACTAGATTCACTTCAGTGTAAAAGAGATTCCAAATGTATCCCTGCTCTGCAACTTTCCTGTGCTGACTTAGGATCACCACCGCTAGTAGTTACCCATTTCCAGTATTTATTATAAATGCAAAGTATGAGAACAGAGCGGTATTCAGATTCAGGTAACGGGAGGCAGTCCTCTGAGTATGGCTGACTGCTAAACATTCTAATCATAGGTTGACAAACTGTGCAGAATCCAGTCAGGGGACACAATCTGAAGCAGTCAATCCGAGAATAGGGACCACCTTAATTACCGCATCTAGAAACTGTGCTGATGTGCAGTAAGTGTACTGTGAGAATACTCAACTTAGAAACATAGAAAGAGCCTGGCAAAAAAAAGACCCATGATCTACTGCATCTGCCAGATTTAGGAGTTATGCTTTCCTGCACTTAATTCCCTTTAGAGTAGATTTGTAATCCAATGTTACACACCGCAGTGGTATTGGATTGCCTCCTTGGTGAAGTCCGAGGTTAAAAAAAGCTTTAAAATGTTTACAGATGTGGTTCAGTTCAAACCTAGACATCCAGGTTCACATGCACCATCATTTGCTCTAACCACTAGGTTAAACTGGCTGCTGTTTTGCATGATTTTTTGAGACGTGTTTTAGACACATCTCGAACACAAGCACTGATCTCAAAAGCAGTGTTTACAGACAGTATATTGATTCCAGACCAGTGTTTGTAGTAAATAGATTTATCTAAAGCACCCCCCCCGCCCCCATTACCATGGTGGCAGTGCAGTCAATTTCCCATGTCCCACTTTGTCCATCTAAGGGTTAATGTCTGGCTCATAGCCAGCTCCCTGCCATGTCATCTGGGTTACATTTCATAATGGTGAATATTGGCATCATTTGAGTCATGAATTGCGAGGAGTGAGAAAAGGGCAATACATGAGACAGTAGGAAGCAGGGATCTCCCTCAATGGGGTCTCCTTGTAGACACACGTGGGTTTCATACCTGCCCACAAGGGCATTCCAGCCTTGTGGTAACCCTAGAATCAGGTTAAAGGAGCACCCTTTCAGGAAGGAAGGACCTTCCATTTTTGGGGAAGGTGGTGGAAAAGGTGGTAGCGCTTCAGTTGGAAGAGCATCTCGTGACTCACGAGTTGTACGAACCTTTCCAGTCGGCATTTCGGGCTAGACATAGCACAGAAACTGCACTTGTTCGGGTGCAGAATGATCTCCTCAGGGCAAGAGATCGGGGGGCACAGGACAATTCTTGTTCTCCTTGATCTCTCTTCTGCATTTGACACTGTGGACCATTGTGTGTTGCTTGTCCGCCTTAAGGAGCTATGTGGACCCACCGGTACTGTCATCAACTGGTTTGAGTCCTTTCTTACCAACAGAAGGCAACGGGTTATGATGGGAAATTCTTTATCTATACCCAGTCTTCTATTTTGTGGAGTCCCACAGGGATCGGTACTGGCCCCAATGTTGTTCGCAGTGTACATGCTGCCCCTGGGAGGGATCATTAGGAAGTATGGTTTGAGTTTTCATTGTTATGCCGATGACACTCAGCTATATTTTTCCTTTGCCCCAGGAACATCTAATGCAGTAGATGTGCTTAACATCTGTCTGACTGAGATTAACGACTGGATGGCCTCCAGTTGGTTGTGACTGAACCCTGACAAGACGGAGGTATTGGTAGTGGAGTCGAACAAAGTTCTTGATAGGATGGCCTCTGACTCAGAAACTGGGCTTGTCCTTGGAGCTGTGTCATTGAAGGCCTCCTCTTGGGTGCGAAATCTGGGAGTGATTCTGGACAGGAACTTAACCATGGAGGCTCAAATATCCTCCATGGTTCGTACCTGTTTTTTCCATCTCAGAAACATTGCCAGAATTAAGCCCCTTGTTCCGCCTCTGGACCTCCTTACCTTGATACATGCCTTAGTCACATCTAGGCTTAACTACTGTAACACGCTCTATCTCAGGGTCACAGGAGGATCTCTTCTCAGACTGCAGCTGGTGCAAAACACAGCTGCCCGGTTGTTGACTGGGCAGCAAAAGTTTTGTCATATTACACCGGTTTTATGTGAATTGCACTGGCTGCCAGTCAGGTGGAGAGACCTCTTTAAGGCGGCTCTTCTCACCTATAAGACCCTACACGGGCAGGGCCCTGGTTACCTGTCAGAACTTCTGTCACCTACCTCCCCACCCGCCCTCTTCAATCTTCTAGCGGTGGCTTCCTGACCATTCCCAGAACGAGGCTAAAATCATCTGGTGATAGAGCCTTTAGTGTTGCAGCTCCCGTTCTGTGGAATTCTTTGCCAGCTTCAGTCAGGGAAGCCCCCACAGTGGATATTTTTAAGGCCCGACTGAAGACTTTTCTTTTTTCCCAAGCTTTTGATATTTAGATTAGTATATACAGTAAAGATTGTGATTGTATTAGATTTATTTATTCAATCTGTATAAAATTTTGTGTTTTAAATTTTGTGCTTTTAAAATTCTGTTTAAAATTTGTACAGCGCCCAGAGCCTCCGGGATTGGGCATATTTTAAATACATTTTGCCTTGCCTTGCCTTTGCCTAGGTACACTATGGGCCAGATATTCAAAAGGGTTGCGCCATGCGCAATAGGGTTGCGCATGCGCAAGTCCGAAATTGCACCATTCTGCGATATTCAGCAGGAGGCAGTTGCGCCGCTGAAAACAGGCTGAGCAACAGCGCAATGCAAATGAATGCATGCTGAACTGGAGGGGGAGGAACCATGCATAAACTGCACAGCCCGATATTCAGTCGAGCTGTGCAGAGTTGTGCAGGTACAGCCCACAACCTGCGCCTGCACAACTGTGAGCCAAAAAAAAAGGGCCTAAGTCGAGGGCCACCCACAGGTGAGCTGCTGCATTGCAGGGCGCAACACAGCAGCTGCCACCTGTGGCTGGCCCTCAACCCACACCCTGTGCCCCCTACAGCCCGATCGCGGGCAAAAGTAATATCCCCACCACCCCACACTGCCCAGTCTCGGGCATGGCGTAAATTCTCCCCACCCATGCCCAATTCGCGGGCAGCAAAGTATCTCCCCCAACATATCCCTGGTGGTCCAGTGGACGAACATTCCCGATCAGGATTGTCTATTAACAACCCCACCTCCCGATTATATCCCTGGTGGTCCAGTGGACCCAACATCCCGATCGCGGGATGGAGTGTGCAACCAACCCCCAAAACATCCCTGGTGCCTGAGTGTCCCTCACCCACCCGTGAAGCCTCCCCACCTCCCCCGCAGGCCTGCAGCATCCCACCCTCCTGCCGCCCGCTGCCCGCCGACTGACTGCCCACGAGAGGCTGCGCCCGATGGTGCAGAGCAAGAGCCAATGGGCATGCAGCCCATACCGTACAAGACAGTCCAGATTTGTAAATGAATACAGGACTGTCTTATACGGGCTAAGGCTGCCGCCCATAGGCTTTTTGCTCTGCACCAATGGGCGTGCAGCCCTACCGGCGCAGTCAATTAGCGGGCAGCAGGCAGCAAGCCAGGTGGATACTGCCACCCAGCGAGCTGCGGGGGAAAGCGAGGGAAGGCCCAGCGAGTGGAAAAGTGAGAACACTAAGCCCTGAATATTTAGGGAAATTGGTACACTCCATTCGGCTCGAGATATTCGATCACTAATTACCGAAACCTGTCGGCGTCAGAAATTGTCCCTGTCCCAGCGATAAATTTCTGTTACTGGACATCTACAGAATACGTTCGAGAAACATATTGCTGCCAGCATTCAACTGGTGAACAACTATGCCCGCGTCAACCAGTAAGTGGTAACAAAAAGATACTCTGATATTTCGCCCGTAATCGGGCTACGAGAAAGCGTCGATCCCCAATGGCTGCCTGGCAGGGTACTGCCAGCGCCAGAGTCACAGGAGATCGGCGCACCTGCATGCTAATAGCATGCAAATGAGAGCCATAATCAGATGCAAATGGCCCCCCTGTGCTTACATGAATTATGGCCCCATTTGCATGTCACCTTTTGAATATGGGGATTTTGCGCATGGCGCAATGGTACTTGCACCACCGCAAGTTGAATGCTCCACTCTGACCACTTGCGGTGGCGCAAGTTCCACTGCGCCATGCACAGTGGCTGTGGCCAGGGGGTGATATTCAAAGGAGTTGCTCAAGGGCGCAACTCCTTTGAATATCTCTCTGGACACACCCCAGCTCAACTGTATTGTGCAGCGCAAGGGCTTGCGCCACAAAATAGCACAGTTTGAATATCCAGCCCTATAGCTTTATAGAACTGCAACATAACTTCTCTAGATTTGTGTGACATATGGATATAGATTCTGAGAGATGTCTATCTCATGATCCATGTAGTTTGTTCCTCACAACAGTTACAACCATGCCGATTCAAAATTCAGTTGACAATTATTGTACCATGTAAAATGATGGACAGTTTGAAGGTCTACCTTGACACATATCTGGATGAGACTTGTATCCATGGATACAGCCATTGGTAAAATGGCGAGCAATAGAAAGGCTCTAGTAACTTATCTTGCTTGTATATTTCCTATGAATCCTATGAACTGAATGCTCTCTTTGTTTGTTTAAATCTCATATCCTGTGATATTCTGCTCTAACAGAAATTTGTGCAGCCTAATTTTAATAGTGCCCACACTCCCTGATTCTACAGTCTCGTCTAGCAGGTTATTCCACAGGCTCATAACTCACTGAATAAAAATAATCTAATCTTTTATATATACTTTTGTATCTTCGTTTTGTGTCTGTTTGTGCGTGTCTCTTTTTGCTTTTCAGGTACCACCAAGACAGAGGGAGGGTATTGTGAAGCAAGCCGGGATGAAGGGCTCCAGATCCATATGGATCCGGTTGAGTGAACTGGGATCAAGACTTTGGAATTCTAAACTATCTCATAATGGACTTGAGGCCTGTTGTCTCACAAATTAATTTGTAATAATGTTTACATTGTTAATACAAAAAATTAATGGTGCATGTGTTCTGTGTCCTCTTGTGTATTGGAAATGGACATCAGGAATCCCAAGGGGGGGGACGTTGGGTACTACCCACTCTTGTGCTAAAGGGCGGAGTAGTGGTCAAAGCAATAGTGCCATAGGATCATTAGTATGGGGTATACTCTATGGGCTTTGTGTTGTGGGGTGTCTGATCCTTGGTGGAAAGACCAAGGGCTAGTGGGCTGGGTAGATGGCAAGGCTGCAGCTACCTCCATAGGGCACAGGCAGATGTATTTCATTGGTCTATTCCAGTGGTTGTGGACACCCAAGGTGTATGGGTTACTTAACCCCAGCTGGTCAGTTGGCGACTCAGGTGTGACAAAGTCAGGTATTACCCACACGTGTGCTGGGGGATGGAGAAAGGCTCAGGGAAGTTGTACCATGGGACCATTAGTGTGGGACAGACCCAGGGGGGCTGTGTACAGGCGTCTGGTGCTGGGTAAAATGGCTGAGGGCCAGTGAACTGGGCTGAAGCAGCTTCAGCAACCTCCATGGAATGGAGTTGGATGTATATTACTGATCTATGCCAGTGTTTGTGGGATCCCAAGGTGTGTGGATTGGATAGTCAAGCTCCCCAGAGGACTAGTAGCAGCAATCTTCCTCAAGAGGAGGGGAGTGTTACATACTTATGCACCTTAAACAATGGCCATCTTTAGTAGTCAGGGGTATGCAATGCCATGCATTTTACTTTCTCTTCACAGGGGATGATCAAGCCACTCTCAGGTCCACGACCAGCATGGCCTCTACAGATGGGGTAAAAACAAGGACATCTCTTGCCCCAAAGGAACCTCTCCTTCAACATCTACACTTTATCCCATTGGCTTTTTTCCCGTGGGGAAAATCCTGCCTGCCAATGGTGTATCTCAAGAGACCACCCCAGGTGGAGGCACTGTGCTATTTAATGTTTTACCTAGTGTATTACTACACTCAGAATACAGGCCATTCCCCTTGTGTGTTGGGGATGTGCCCTCCATGGGCTCTGGTATGGCATTACAAATGCATCTGGATGGGTGCAATCCAGTACATTTTTTTTGGATGGGGAAAACATGTAGTATATTAGTGTTGGATAGATAATGTGACAGATTCTTCCTCTCAGAGCTACTTTAAAATTATTTTCTGTTATTACTTTTTAGGAGTAATTCTCTGTGTTAAAATGCTGTTTACAAAATGTTTAAATATCACAGTTCTGTTGTAACTGGGGAAGATTGTCATAATTACTTCTGTAATGAGCCGTCAGAGTCCTTAATTGCAAATCCATTAAATTTAGCCTTCTAGAGCAAAACAGGGTCAGATCCAGTGCCTCTGAGGCAGAACTGGGTGAACAGCTTGTTTCAAGAATTCTAATTTACAGATGCATGCCACTGGCCTAGGGGTCAAGATCCCACGTGGGGGGCAGATACCACAAGAGAAGGCATGCCTTTAACACTGGCCCAGTGGCATGGTGAGTTGATGCATCTATGCCTCCCTGCTGCCATGCCAGTGACCTAGGTTCAGGAACGGAATCGGGTTGCTGGAGGTTTAGCCGAGAGAGGGAAGATTGAGTGTCTGTAGGACAGCTCTCTTCCCTTGGGGAGGGGAAACTCCATGACTTGCAGATTGACTGCCACCTGGAGGAATCCAGGTGGCAGCGCATGTGAGTCTTGTAGCTCTGGAAAAGGGCCAGCATTTGGAGTGCTGGGGTTGCCTCCACAGAGGTGGAGCACACACATCACACTCATTGTACATCCTGGTGAGCCCTGGGAGAAAAACAAGAGGAAAAATGCTCCCCATTCTCATTGACTGCTTGCCCAGTCTCATTAGCCATGAAGGGTGTCTAGGTGTGGTCTCTGGGTGGGGAGGACAGCCCTCCTTTCCCGGCTCCACCATAGGGGGCAATCCATGGGGGATGCATACCTCTGGGTGACCGACAGAGACTCAGGATGACCGCATGCAATGGGACAGGGTTGACACAGCTACCCAACCTGCGAAGGAGAGGTAAAAAAAAACTTTGTAGAAAAGAAAAAAGAATGCATGCCTTTAAGGAAGGAGGATCATTGGAGACCAGTTCAGGTTGTGGAGACAGACTAGGCAGGGACCATCTGGGCAGACTGGGTGGGCCAAGTGGTCCTTTTCTGCTGACAAATTCTGTTTCTATGTTTAATTTTGGGAATGCTGGGAAAAATCTAATGCAGGTTAATTTTGGGTGCAGTGCTCAGAATGTGCTCTTCTCCTTCTAATCCTATGAGAGAAGTAACACCTCTATGTGGACTCTGGGCATCCTGCATCCAAGAAGACCTCTTCAAATACTGTGTGTCCATTTGGATAGAAGAAGAGAGGTTTTACAGTGCTGTGTGTGATCTAGCAAAACTGTTGGATGGTATATTGTCGAAAGGCTGCATGGTAAGACAATAAAAGCTTTAGTTTAGTCTTTTTCCTGTTCTTTGCAACTTTTTTCCTCTAAAACCCTTTTATTTTAATCTCTTTAGTGTGGTAAGTATTTTGCTTTTTGTTGCTGTCTGTCTTGTATATTGTGTAGATATTTAAATACTTTATATGTAATGCATCTGTGAGTGCAGTGGTTTTAGAAGGTACAGGTTTTTTTAATGGCAGCTCTGTGTTCCACCTCGAACAGCATGTACCAAATTAAAGTGAACTTGCTTCTACTACAGGAGCATGTTCATGAGTGCCTAAAGTGAATAGGGGTTCCTATTTTCAAAGGCCTGTTACTGAGTGAATGAAGGCATAAAACAGAAAGAGAAAGACATTACACCATGGTGAATTTACAATAGGCTAGTGGCACCATTTTTGAAGTATTTTAAGCTAGTGCTGTCCACTAGTAGCTCTGTGACAAGTCCATTTAGTTCATTGGTTCTGATGGTTACATTGTAGTCCTTTTGATTTAGATGGGGGAACTTTGCTGTGCGTTACATGTGGACACTGCTCTACATCTGGAGGGTTACATTGCATTACTTTTATTTTGGATAAAGAACCTTCTAGTATATTACTTTTAGACAGGCAACATTGCAGGTCATTCTTGGAGGGTAACCCTATAATACAATAGGTTTGGATGGGGAAAATGTTACTGTATTCGTAGTTGTATTTTTTTTTAGTTATTTAGAATTTTCAGTTGAAAAAGGTATACTGAGCTGAAGCCCATTTCCAGGTGTGACCATGGAGAGAATTAAGTACAGGGAGGTTACAAGACTTGCTCAGGGTCATACAGTAAGCAAGTGGTGCTTGTGGGGATTCAAGCTGGGGTCTGTTTGGCCTCGTTAAACACCAGGAGAGCTCAACACCAAGTAAACTGCACCTAAGAAAACACTCAAAGTGCTGGTATGAGTGTCGGCAAGATTTACTAAATGCACATACCACAGATACCCAAGTCACAGTAGTCCACTGCACATACCACAGATACCCAAGCCCCAGCATATGTGGCTGGAGTGGTTCTTTTCATTACTTCCATCTGTTAGATATCCAGATTCCCAGCTCTCTGCTCAAACCACTAGGCTATAGTGTCTCCCTGGTCACAAAGAGTGAACTGGTGAATTTGGTGGAAAAAAATGTTGCAGTACATTCATTTTGTAGGAAAAGCTTTGCAGTACATTAGAGGGAGCTGCAGTAAATTAGTTTTGTGGAGGAACATTGTAGTACAGTACATCAGATTTAGATAGTGACTATTGTAGTTTTGGAGTGTAAACATTACAATACATTTTATTTTTAAAGAGAACAAAGGTCTGTATTCTAAATGTTAAAGTGCATATGTTTTGGCTGGGTACCATCTAGATTCTCTAAAGAAAAAGAATGCATGTCATCATGACCCTTTCTTTATAAATACTCAGCAGCTACAGTGCTACTACTACTGTGCAGAGTCATTACTCTGTCATGAACAAGTGAAGAATTATTGGGCGTGCTTAGAAAAAATATGTTAATTAAAGTGTCTTAGACAAAAGAAAACCATCTTAAATTCTAGAAGGATCAAACTAAACAATGAAGTTTACAAGCAGTATACAGCACGTCACTTTTTTCTTTAAGTGCAATTATTGTACCTAATGACATTGTTTCATTCATGCATGTAATGCAAGAATCTTGAGAGGGAAGTGTGTTATATGTTTTTTAACAATTTAGTGGCATTTTGTTGCTGCAAATTTATCCCATGCTCATGATCAAAACTAAGCACGGAAACTTGTCTAGACCAGTTACTCATCTTAATGTTATGTTCTCATTCAGTGGTTACAGTGTAAATAAAACTAGAACCTATTACTTGCATAGTACCCTCTTCTTCTCAACAAATCACAGACTTGACAGTATTACGTCTATAGAGTATAAATGCAGTACAGCCATATTATAAAATGAGTGGAGATTTCCTGCTTACTGATTAGCTAAACCACTTCCAAGACCCATCGTTAATCCCCCAGAAATGTGTGGATTTGAACAAGTTCAGGCAGTGAGAGTTGAATTGGGGAATATTGAGCAAATCACATACAAAATTCATGAGCCAGTTCACTCATCCCTGATTGCCATCGTAAACATGGCTGCCACCTTAGCTAAATGAATACCATCAAAAAGGCCATAAAAATGAAGTGCTAATCAAGTTTTAATTCCTGGTGTTTCTTTGGTGACCATAAAAACTTCCCCTCCAATCCTTACCAGCTTGTCAGGGCAATCTCTATACTGCTTACCCTGCCACAGATAAAACTGAAAACCTTGGCTCCATATCATGCTTCTGTTGTGTGTGTGGGGGGGGGGAGCATTCTGCCAGAGGAATTCTGCAGAAGTTTAAATTCCTGCATTCCGTGATAACCAAGCACTCCATCTATTGAATTTGTGAAAAGACAAATGATTGACAGGAGGAAAGGGAATTATGTTTACTAGTTACTTTTAACACAACAAAACATATGTTTTGAATTAAAAAAAGTTGCCTTATTTTAATTGCTTCTTAGTTTGTTTATTTTATGGGCACAATAAGACATTCCACAGTGTTGGTTGTCTGAGGTGAAAGAGCTGCTGACACCTTAAAAAAACTTTGAAAAACATAATAATTAGGTACAATTCAGCTTCCATTCTATATATATTCTAAAGATTCCTCCTTCCCAGTATTTATTACTAAGAATATGTTCAAGAATATATGATCTTTATCCCTCAGGGTTCATCTGCTGCTATAGCTGACTCCGTGCTTTAAGTCATAATCCTCTGTTGTGACATCTTATCTGTTGCCATGGGAGTAACTGTGATGTCACAAACAGTGCCTTATGGCCTCGAGTAGGGAGACAGCAACAGGAATAGATGAACTCCTCATGAGCAAAGTTCCTGTTTTTATGCAGATGACCTCAGTAATAAATAATGAGGAGGTGGAATACAGAAGTAATGTGACATACAAGCTGAACTGTGTCTAAATATTATGTTTTGGTAGAGTTCTCCTGAAGGCGTCAACTGCTTTTTAATGCAATTCCAGGTGCCAGAGACACAGCACAACCGCCTTGTGGCTCACTATGTCCCTGGGTGTGCATTAACCCCAGACAACCAACGCCCTGTCATTTCATGTTGTTTACGTAACTGAAACTTTTATCTCATGTCGGGGGAAATTAAAAGGTTTTTCACACTGATTAGGAAATAACATTCATGGTTCAGTTATCAATACGTCATAGTTTTACACTACTTCAGAGTTTGACAAACTGAAATGTATTAGTTATTTGAAAGTCTATCTAGAAACCCATATGAGCAAACATATAGGTGGCTGCCACTGGCAACTCAGGTAGTATAGATGATACTATTACACATTATGAAATGGGGTATAAAAATCCAGAAACCTCACTGGCTGAGGAGCACAAAACTCAATGCTCATATCCCAGCATAGCAACACAGAAAAAGATCTGTGACCTCACTGACCTGTTTGCGTTAAGCAGGCACATATGCATACATACACTTCAACTCACATACTAAAAAATGTAGTATCTGCCACCTACTGGCCAAACAACAACATTCCAATGGCGCAATAGGATTACCTTTTTTATTAGTATTATTATGACTTATTTACATTAATTGTTTTTTCATTATTTCTTTACTAATCCTAATGGAACCATTTCATAATCATAATAAGGCACCCCAAGGTGTACTTTGTGCTGGGATAATTGTACTTCTTGGACTGTGAAAGTACTTGATCTTTGACCTCCTGCTTCAAACTCACCCAAAGTAAGCTGTTATGGCAGCACAAAGCACACCCTATCATGGTTTATTGCATAATTATGTGTTGGGTCTCCTAGGTAGCAGTATCACAGCAGGCTGCACTGCCCTCCTGACCCAGACGAGGAGCGCATCCCCTATGATGGTTCATCTTCTTCTTGAGGGCCCTTTGGACATCCCATGCTCTGGGCACAAACACCTGGCATCACAAGCAGCGCAGCTGCATCAAGAAACGCCTTTTTTTAATCAACTTTAATGGGGTATGGTCAACATTTTTCACATCACCAAAACAAAAAGGGGACTACACTAGGCCCAGCAGTGATACTCACAGGCAAAGTCGAAAGACAAACAAAAGAAAAGGATTGCTCTCACCTCTTGCTCAGCAGTCCAGACCCAAGTGCTCCTAGTCCTGTATCATCCAAAGCAGGCAGTTATTGTTCAATCTGTGCATACAGTGCAAACCAACAGTGACAATAAAGTGCAAACAGCATAAAATTATACAAAGTGCTGGAAACTCTGTTGCATGTTATACTGTTTGCACTTTCTTGCAGGTACTTGTTTGTACTATATGCATGGACTGCAAACTCAAGGTTTACTTCACATTGTACAGGACTACAAGTGTTTTTTTTAGAGGCTGAAACTGCTGCGTGAGAGGTGAGTGCACTCTTTTTCACAGTTTTACCTTTTGGCATCATGTTTTAGCTAGTTAAAACACATTGTATGCTAGTTTTATATCTAATTTGCTTCCTTGTTCTAATTTAAACAGAAAAATATGCTATTGGTGTAATCATAGCGATATGTGTTTTGTTTCAAATCATTGGCCTCATCTTACTGCATGCTTGCTGAACTTTGCGAACACCCACAAATATAGCCCAGTCACACATGATGCAGCTGTCTCCTCCCACTGTACTGTGAGTGGCTAGACTGTGATGGATGTGTTCCCAAGTTTTAGGAAGCATGCAGGGGGAGTTTATCAAGGACCACTAATAGGTTTTTATGTGGTAACACCGATACGAGGGACAGTCTTTTTTTTCACTTTTATTAAGAAAAAGGAGGCAGATAAGATTCAAATTGCTGTATCAACAAATTCTACATAAGGCGAGCAATACTAAAATGTGTTTTTCAAATTATTGTCAGTTTGAGACCCTGTGGGGGGTAAGTGTCCCTTTAAGATCTTATCGGCAGAAATCACAAAAAAATGCATGAAATGGCTAGCTGAGTAGGTATGCTGCATATTTGCCTTCTGATAGGCTGAGGATCAGAAATGCTCATTCGTACTGTAATGACATGGTTGAGAGTCACAAATTACTGAAATAATTTTTTATCATCATCTTCCCAGGATTTGAAGATATTTATAAAGGCAGCATATTTTCTGAACTACATAGCTTTGAAAGACCAGGGAGGCCTCCCAGTGGTTCTTCCACAGAAAACCTTGTACAGCCTTCTTGGGGAACGTGCCTGCCCAATGGCCCTGCCCAGAGGGGGCAAGCCTGGGCGGATCGGTGCTCTGCGTAAGTCTGGGGGTGCATGGAGGTCAGAGGAGTCCGGGGCTGAGCTCTTAGAGGACTGGCACCCAAAAAGCATACTAAATAAAAAAAAAGATAAATAAAAGCAGCAGTACTTGTTACCCAGCAGTAAAATGCCCAGACCCTTTTTAGCAGCAGTGTATTCCTGACAGTATTTTGTTTGTTATTCAGTTTTTGACCCCATTTGGGCCTCTCTTCTGATTTCAGCCCCTTGACTGTGCACTTTAGGACTCAACTTACTTGCATAGTGCTTCCTCTACCTGAGTCATTGCCTACATTGCTGCACACCTTGGCTTGCCCCCTGAGGAAGGGCCCCTTTCCAGCCTAACCAGGCTGTACTTTGGATGGTTACAGATCCAGTACATGGAAGTGGGAAAGAAGCCATGAGCTTGGTTGGACCACTGGGCAAGGGGGGCAAATGGCTGATGTCATCAATCTGCACCCAGTGGGGTATTTTCCCTTCCCTTGTTCTCCTGCCCACCTCCCATTTACATAGGGTATGCTTGTGACTTGCCTGGGGGTGGCCAAATGGTATGTAGCCCCTGTGATTCCAACAGCACTGCCAGAAAGTCTCCCTTCATGTCACTCTAGTAGTGGTACGCCAAGCCTATCCACTTGCAGGAGGACAGAATCCTCTCCCTTCATCTCACTTTAGTAGTGGTACACCATGCCTGTCCACTTGCAGGAGGACAGGATCCTCTCCCTTCATGTCACTTTAGAGGTGGTACACCACACCTACCCACCTGCAGGAGGACAGTATCCTTGTGGATGCTCAGAACCATCACTACTGGCCTCTTCTGTTGCTGTCCTTGGCATTCCTGACATCATTTTGCTACAGTACATCGCTGGGATATTTATAACTGAAGAAACCATTTCCAAAACCATTTTTAATGTCTAATGATGCACTACAGTCAAGACCCCAGTGGTCTCTAACCATTCCCACCCCTGTGGCCACTCTTCACCTGTGTATACTGTATCCGTAATGCAGACATAGAAACATAGAAAGTGACAGCAGATAAGGGCCACATGGCCCACCTAATCTGCCCCTTAACCCACTGTAACACCCCAGAAGATATGTCTGAGAGTGTAATATTTAGGTAAAACTAAGGTGTTATTCTGCATAACCATAAAACACTTAAGGGAAGGATACGTTCTGAGAAAGTACAGTACACTGTACCTAGCCAGGCTCATTTTTGTAAGACCTCTAATGCTAGGTAAACACCAACTGAACTTCCTTTTATTGTGGTAATGACTGCTGTTACTCAATTAAGTCAACTACATCTGATGGAGTTCTGTACTTGATAAGATAATATGGGTAGCACTGGCAGCTGTCAAAAATGACAAATATACTTGAATCAATAAGACAATCAACACAGGAGTCATACAATTCACTAGTGGGTAATGTTTCTGTAAGGGGTGGAGGACGTCGGTATTCAGATTTTCCCACCGTCTTCTTGCCTGCTAAAACATTTGCCAGAAACATGTAGCGATACCCCTCTTTTGTTTCATAAGCATAATGATGGGAATAGCTGGCATCTCGAGCAAAATAAATGCCTCCACCAAAGGCAGTCCTCTTCGAGACACGTGGGTCAAAATTCATCTTGCAAATTGTGTCCACAGCATCCTCTTGGGTTCCATGGAAAAGATGTAGTTCTATGTTATTTCTGTCTTCACCAGGTCTATGAGACATTTGTTCCTTTTGTCTAAAAAAATAGTAGGTGGTATTACTACACAGAATTTGTTTTTTGTCAACAAAGCAGATTTGTAGGTTAACCTAATAAGATCAATTTTGTGACATAACTCAAACCTGTATTACAGGGGTGCAGTAGCACCCCATAGTTAGGGTTGAGTAGGGTGTTCAATGTTAATGCCCTAACCTTGCACCTTAATAGCTATGTCAGCATGCAATGAAATCAGATGAAATTTCGTATGTGTTGTCTAGAAAGCAAGGTCTAAATTTGTGGAAAGTTTTGTGACAGCAGCTTGTGCTGTTTCTGAGATCCACATATGTCATTTTTCTGTATATGTTTAATTTTTTCCTATACTTAACATGGGATTTTTTTTTTTTTGCTCTCACCTACAGCCTACACAGAATGGATTTTTTTCCCTGAACTTTCAGAGTACATGCATGATGTCATAAGGTAGTGCCTTTGAAAGGTTTCGTGAAAACATGTGAAATGATTCCAGCATTATAAGGCTTTAAAGTTTTATGGTTTTTCTGTTCCAAGCATGCTCAGTATGGTTCTTGGGATAAGGTTCTGATATGACACCAAAATGTCGCAAGACCATTTGTGGTTTCTCAGCCCTTGCTTCTCATCACACAAAATAGTTTTTGTGCCGAAAGAGCCACCATTTTGTTTATTTTCCCCTCCAAATAACAAACATACTCAATACAAACAAATACCTGAACCTGGCTAAAAGGGACCTGTTTAGCTAGGTCCTGGTGCTTTTTAAAAAAAAATTGCCAGAAATACTTTTACTGGACACCCCAAAATCCAGGTTGCCCAGCTTAGTGAGAGAGGCTATTTGCCCGTGTTCTCTGTATGAGAACAGTGGATCTTTGGTGAGTTCTGCAGCCGCAGCTGGAGTCGTCCTATTGTCTGCAGTGAGAGGAGTGAGCCACTGATCCCCCATTCTGTCTGTCTGTCTATCTATTTCTCTTCTTAAGTGGACGGGGGTGCATACCTCTGATACCACTTCTTTCTTCTCCCTCCCTCTCCCCCAGGTGTCCCATGCACCCTTCCGAATCTTAATGTGTTTTTTAAAATAAATGAAAGTGGACAAGGGTGCCCACCCCCACTACCGCTTCTCTGGATTCCCCTCCCTCCCTTCCAGGTTGCCCGACCCCAATTCAGTACAGTGCTCTGATACTGGGGTGCCCTATCCCAGAGTTGGACTTTAACCTTTAATAAAGAAAACCATCCCCGGTGATTTCTCCCACTCACAGCATTACCCCTCTGCTTCCTCCACAGTTTGCCACCCATGGCAGGGCAGCGGGGATCCCTCAACCCACCAGTATGGATCTGGTGCGGGGGGCTGTTGCCAATCGTGGGAGCGGGGCCTGCAGCATCCGGCAGTCATCCTGCCTGAGGGGTCATTTTCTGTTTTACTCCCCTCCAGAGCAGCACGGCAATGTGCAATGCCGCCAATGGCTGAGCCACATGTGCTCCCACATGCAACACACCGGGTGACTGTTCTGTAACCACCCCCTATGTGTGAGCCACCGGTGTCAACTCCCAGCTTCCGCTAGGGGTCAGGCATGCAGCAGACGCTGTCCCAACCCCTCCCTGGGAGAGGAGAGCTATCCTCCAGATGCTCAATCCTCTCCCTCCCCAGCTGACACCTGATGGCCCACTCACACCGCGAACACATGTCGCTGGCATGGCAGGAGGTAAGGCATGATACCTCAGCCCTCCACGCCACTGGGCTGGTGTGATTTTTTTTTTAACCTGCAAAAACAAAAATGGTCCCTCGCTGTTCTGACTTGGCCACCCCAATCTCCCACTCAGCATCTACCACCACACACCCCCCCACACACACACACTTCACTCACCTGAATATGTCCCACGGTGTAGACATACTCTTGGATCGAAGACATGTCTTGCTGCTGGAACCGATGACTGCAATATAAGAAAGTCAGGTCAGTGAGACATTATATGTAACAGTTGTTTAGTTGTGTTTTTATGAAAGTCCCAGGTCATGCCTGGAATCAAACCTTTGGTCTAGTTTGCTTACCTGGTAAATAAATAAATTAAATTAAATTGAAGTACAGTTCAATGTATTTCAATGGGATTTTCAACTTTGATGCATAACTTTGCCATTTTTGCATATTTTGAGCCCAGATTTTCAACATGACCTTTTTGAGACCCCACTTCATGACCAATGTGGTGGAATTATGCAAATGAGGCCCAAAAGTTATTTTTATGGTTGCTTGGTGAAATAACCTTTCGGGCAGTATTTGAAAATGTTCACCACCCTTGTTCAGGAGTTGGGGTCATAAGAAAGCTATGCTGAAAATTTTGGGTCAGAATATTTAAAAATGGCAAAGTTATGAGTGTACATTGAAATTTTCCAATGCACGCTCATAATTTTGGTAATTTTAAATGTTTTGACCCCACATTTTCGACACAGCCATTTTTCATATCTCCTCATGAACGTGACAACTGTCATTTTTCAAATCCTGCCCAAATTGTGTTTCCGCACCTGTGGCATGGAATGATGTCACTAGTGCTACATGAACCTCTTAAAGTTCTACCTCATGAACTTTTTGAGTACCATAGAAATCATAGGATATTACAAGTCATAAGCTGTTAGCCATGGCGACTTGACTATTTATATAGATAATCCCACAAACCCCAATCTTTCCTTTCCTTCATGTGCTTATCTAGTGGTTTTTTGAACTGATCCATAGTATTGTTCTCTTCAATTTCCACTGGAAAGTCATTCCATTCAGAAACAACCCTCTGGTTGAGCCACTGCATCCTACCATTACCTCTAAACCCTCTCCTCTACGTTTCAACTGATGTCCTCTAAAACTTCTTTGTGATGTACTTCTTATTAGTCCCAAACATTCCCACAAGTCTGCATTGTTAAATGCTTTATAGACCAAACAAAGATCTCCTCTTAGTCTCCTATACTGCCGTGAGAACATGTTCAACTCTTCCAGTCTCTCCACTTAAGTTAGACCCATACCTCATGCACCATTTTGGTTGCCCTCCTCTGCAGACCCTCCAATCACAGTACAGATGATCTGTTATGTGGTGCCCAAAACTGCACACAATACTCCACATGTGGCCTGACCAGGGAGTCGTATAGAGGCAACAACACTCCTCTACTCCGTCTTTTGATATTTATGCAAACACACTCCAACATTCTGTGGTCCTTTTTAAGGACCTCCCTACAATGCACATCACATTTTAGGTTACTTTTGATGGTCATCCCTATGTCTCTTTGTTCTTTGGTTACTTTTATCTCAATATCATTTAAGAGATATTTGGCTCTTATGTTATTTTTACCAAAATGCATAATTTTGCATTTGTCGGTATTAAACAATAGATCCTTGGTTTTGGCCTACTTTGGCAACAAATCTGATTCTGAAATTTTTGGGCTTCTGCAAATGAACTGACCAATGCCCCCATTTTCACATCATCATCAAATTGATACTATAGTGATGTTAAAGAGTGACGGGCCCAGGACAGAGCCCTGTGGCACCTCACTCATGACCTCAGCCTAGTCTGAAAGATGCCTTCTAACTGCCATATACTGCCTTCTATTCCTCAGCCATGATGCAATCCAGCTGACAATGTTATTGTGTATTTATACTTCTTCCAAAGTTGCTGTCAATTTCCTATGTGAGACAGAATCAAAGGCTTTTGAAAAATCCATGTATAGGACATCCACTGGAACTCCTTGGTCCAGTGCCCTGCTAACATGTTCAAAGAAACTTGTCAGACCTGTAAGACACGACCTTCCTTCCCTGAAACCATGCTGATGTATATCAGTTTGGTCAGTAACCTTCATGTGTTCTTTAATATACTCTTTTATTATAGATTCTAGGATTTTACACAAAACAGGACCATGCTAACTGGCCTATAATTGTTCATCTAATCTCTGTCTCCTTTCCTAAAGATTGGGGTAACATGTGCTAGTCTCCAATTTCCTATCACCTCTTCCTGATCCAAAGAGTTTTGGAAGATCTCAAGAATAGGGGGAGCTATTTGTTCTGCTAGGTTTTTAAGAAAGACAGGATGGAGCCCATCTGGCCCCTGTGATTTGCCAGGATCCAAGTTCCTAATTCCATTTACTAAATCCTGTTATTATTTTGATTTTACTTTCCTCTTCTATACAGTCATATAAAATGATTTCCCCATCTCTAGGTTGATTCACACTAATAAAATACATGTTGAGTTCATTTGCCATTACACCACACTCGAGTTATTGAACCATCCACCAATAGTGACCCCACCTGAGTTTTTTCTCTTTTCAATCCCCCAATATAATTAAAGAAAGCCTTTTTGTTGCCTGCTGTTTTAGCTACAAGGTTGTACTCAGACTTGCTTTTGGCTTTTTTAATACATTTTTACAGTCCCTAACTTTAACTCTGTAATTGTTCCATGCTAGTTTAGTACCCCCTATTTTAGCTACTGTATATTGTATGCTCTCTTTTTATTCTTAATGGCTTTTTTAATATTTTTTGAGAACCAAAATGGGTATCCTACCCTTGTTATTATACTTGCGTATGAGTGGGACAAACTCATTTATACAATTACACAGTTTCTGCTTGAGCTGATCCCATTTTTGTTGCAGTGTCTTGCCTTCGAAATCTTTTTTCCAATTCCACTCTTCTAGTTTGTGTTTGATTTTATGATAATCAGCCTTGTTGTGGCACTTAATGATTGTAGTTCCTCCCTGCCTAAATTTATTAAATGTGAGGTCAATCTGCACTATATTATGGTCTCTCCCCAGAAGTGGCTCCCTAACCAAACATGTTCCTTTCTCCTCTTCCATATTGGATATGACCAAATCCAAGATTTTGTCTGCCCTCATGCTCTTGTTTACATGATTTACAAGGCCTAAATCTTCCACCATATCTAGGAAATACATCTCAGTAAGCACATCAGATGTTCTATTGATCCAGTTTATCCCCGGGAGGTTAAAGTCACCCAGTAGTATAAACTTACTGCTATAATACTAGGATCTATACTACGAAAATTAGATGGACAGAAGGCTAGAGCCCATTAGTGCCTGCCTCCCCAACAAGGGTAGATTATTCCCTGGTACCATCTAGAAGGTACTTATGAAGCCTAATCTTGAACGTGTGAATTGTTGAGGCTTCTACAATTTCTTTAGTAACGCGTTCCACAAGGGAATGATTCTTTGTGTCAAGTAGTGTCTTCTTGGTTGTTTCTTTGGGAAGGTCAGTTTGAGTTGTCTTTTGTGACTTCTCAAGCTAAAGTCCCTAATTACCAGTGTAAGGGAGAGACTCTCCATCAGATCTATATCTCTGCTAATCCTATACATCTGCAGTATATCCCCCTTACTCTTCTCTGCTCCAAAGAATAAAGATGTAGTTTAGCTAGCCTAGATTCGTAAGAATCCTTTTCCAAACCATTAACCATCTTTGTGACCCACCTCTGTACTCTCTCCAAGTTACTAATATCTCTTTTAAGGTATGGGCTCCATAACAGGCTGCAATAATCTAAGTGCAGCCTTATGATTGTTCTATAAAGGGGTAAGATACAGTCCTTGTGCCTGGATGTAAAAGTTCTTCTGATAGCCCCTACTAGTTTGCTAGCCTTTTGACAGCTTCAGAACAATGTGATCCAAAGCTGAGATCATTATCTATTAGAATGCCTAAATCTCTCTCATGGTTTGCAGCCCTGATATGGGTGCCACTCAGCATGTAATCTTTGCATGTATTATTTTTACCAAAGTGTAGAACAACACATTCCTGAGTGTTGAATTCTGTACCACTGAGTTCAGCCCAACATTCTAATTTAGTTAAGGCTTGTTGTAAAGCCTTATGACTTTGATTATAACCAACCTCGGTGTTAATCTTGGTGTCATCAACAAACTTCACACATTGGTTGGTGATATCTGAGCATATATGTGTTATAAATAGAGAAAATAGGGCTGACCCCAAAATTGAGCCCTGAGGGTCCCACTAGCAACTGCTTCCATATCAGAAACATAATCCCTTATTTTGACCTGCTGTGTTCTTTGGTCAAGCCAGTTATTAACCTAATAGATGATGGTGTTATCTATTCCTAAGGACTTCATTTTATTGACAAGATTATTATGGGGCACCCTGTCAAAAGCTTTTTTGCAATTTATTTTATTTTTTTATTTAGTTTTTGTTGCCAGGTAAGTGCACTAGACAAATCCTGCCTATTTTCAGGCACGACCCGGGGAAGGGGGATACAGAAGAATGCCAACTGTCCTTGAACCAGATTAAGCTGTTGGCGGTATTTTTCTTTTTAGTGAATGGGGGGAAATTTGGCCAGGGCACCAGGGAAATTCCACTACTCATTGGTAGGGGGAGCTGCTGCTCTGTCTTGCAGAATGGCAGATGGTGTGAAGACAGCAGAGGGAAATGTTCTGCAGCCTGAGGTTCTATCCCCGACTGTGGCTGCTGATTTACTAGGGCATGGAACAGGATACCAGAACACTGAAAAAAAGGAGCCTTCTAGCAGTGATATGCATGATTTAGATCATGCAGCAGGGGAAAATCTAAACCATGATCAGATTTGGAAAATCCTGACCGCAGAAGAAACTATAGAGAAAATGAACAATGCACCATTGACCTTTCAGCTCCCAGAAAAGATTACGTTTCACCGGTGGACCTGACAGAGACAACTGCTACAAGAGACACAGCGGGTGTGAGACATGCAGCTGATCAGCTAAGGAATGAGGAAGTGAGGCCCACTGTGCAGGGCCTAAATGCTGACTCACACACAGAAAGAATGCGGAAGAACCCAATGGAAAATGACGCTGTCACTGAGCAAAGCTGGATGAAAGAACATGCACGGAATCAGGCTGGGTGGATACAGCTTCCCAACAGCAAATGGGTTCCCGACCCAAATTGGATTTCTTTTTCATCAATGCAGAACGACAGTCAGGGGGGCCCCCTAGGATTCTCAGCAACAAAGGAAAAAACAGGTCAGAAACCTCTTTCCTTTAATTTTCAAAGTGCAGAGCCACAAATAGAAATGGAAGAACTGGGGGAAACTAATGACAGAGCAAACAATTCTCAGCCAGGGGATATGCCAAATGCCTCCTCCCTCCCCTCATAGAGAAAATAGAGGCCATGGCCTGAGGTTTTCTGACCTGTTCAGAAATAATAAACTTGAACAAGCACCACGACGGAATGCAGTATGCCTCCGGTATAGGGGTGGCATGCAAGAACACCCAGACAGAACATTTGTGGCTTGAAAATTGTTAAAGGAATCAATAAATTTTTCAAGCATCAGAGGTATTCGCCCTCATAAACATCAGGAGGGAAGACACTTTTGATATCAGCTTTAAAAACTTTGCTCATCTTGATAAATTCTGGCATAAGTATGAGACGTAAAACGTTGCCTTTATGGCTTTCATTTTGGGCAGTTCCTATCACCAAACCTTTATTTAAAACGGTGAATGTCATGTTCCGAAATGAAGGGGTGAATGTGGGGGACATTCAGTTCTGGTTAGAGCAAAAATGCACTGTGCTAGGCCCACCAGAAGCAATCATAGACTCAGAGGGGATTTGGACAGGTAGTTGGCATTTCAAGGTCAAGTTACACATCATAGGGAATGAAGTAATGCACATTCCAAATATTTTTTTTTTTTTTAGGAAAGGACAGAGGAGTGTGTTTCTTCCCTGGACAACCTAAGGCATGCTACAAATGTGGCAGCAGAAGACATCTGAGTAGCGCATGCAACAAAGTAAAATGTGCATTATGTGGTGACTTTGACCATGGGAGTAAGGTTTGTAGGAATACCTTCAAGTGTAATCTCTGTGACGAACAGGGGCATACATATCACCAATGCCCCAAGGCAGGACAAAATCGCAGGGAGGCCCCAATCAAGAAAACCTGATTAATCAAGCCCAAGAGAGATACAGACCCCATGAGCACAACACCACAGAAAGGGAGCCTGTAAACACAGATAGAAACATAGAATTTGATGGCAGATAAGGACCACTTGGCCCACCTAGTCTGTCCATTTTCCTACCTGATGGATAAGCTTCAGATCCTAGTTAACCAACAGCCTACTTCCTCCTACCCCCCCCCCCACTAGGACTGCCTTATGTCTGTCCCATGCATTCTGGAATTCCCCACTGTTCTTGACTCTCTGATCTCCTCAGGAAGGCTATTCCATGCATGCAACCTCTCTGTGAAAAATACTTCTCACATTACCTCTGAGCCACCCCTCTAGCTTGAAATTGTGCCCCTTGTTCTTCCACATCTCTTTTTCTGAAAGATACTACCCTCTTGGACATTGTTGATTCCCTTGAGGTACTTGAAAGTTTCTGTCATGTCCCCCCTCTCCCTTCTTTCCTCGAGGGTATACAAATTAAGCTCCTTTATTCTCTCTTTGTATGTCTTCTGGTGCAGACCCTGCACCATTTTGGTTGCCCTCCTCTGGACAGCCTCCACTCTGTCTATGTCCTTGTGGAGACGGGGTCTCCAGAACTGCAAACAGTACTCCAGATGGGGTCTCACCAACTGTCTGTACAGAGGGATAACCACTTCCTGTTTTCTACTGTTGATGCCTCTCCCTATGCATCCCAGTATCCCCCCAGCCTTCCTTACTGCCTTCGTCACATTGCTTGCCCACTTTTAGGTCATCTGATATAATTACCCCAGGTCCCTTTCCATTTTTGTTGTTGTCAGTAACTCACCCCCATTGTGTACTCTTCCCCTGGATTTTTGTTTCCCAGGTGCATTACCTTGCACTTCTTTGTGTTGAATGTAAGCTGCCATACATTTGACCATTCCTCCAACCTTGCCAATCCCTTCTTATCCTTTCCACTCCATCTTGTGTATCAACCCTGTTGCAGATCTTTTTGTCGTCTGCAAAGAGACATACTTTTCCTTCCAGTTCCTCTGCAATGTCACTTATAAAGACATTAAACAGGACCAGTACCCACATAGGGAACCTATAAACACAGAGCCAACACAAACTGACTGGTCAAAAACAGAACAGAAGCAAAACACAGGAGGTAATGATAGTCATAGGGGACAAGAGACTTTAATAGCAGAAAACATTGCACTAATAAGTACAGAAGGACACGGCCAAGATAGAGCCTCAAGTACTTCAAAGGAAGGTCCAAACAAAAAGACTATGCCTCCACCTACACCTGAGTTTCAAATCCCAAATTCCAAAAGGCTGACTAGAGCAGCAAGTAAGCAGTTGGGGTTAACTAATCCTCTCCCTACACAAAACTTACTCCAAGCTGTGATAGACCTCGAGGGGGACTCAGAATCAAATATATCCACTAGATCAGAAATGGTATCAGAAATGGGGTATGAAGAAGAAACTGAGAGGAAGTTACAGAAACGAAAAAAAAAGAAAGGGAAGAAAAGAAAGAAAGACAAAAGCACACCTTTAACACACAATTAGTATGACCTCTCTTAAGATGGTGTCCTTAAACTGCTGCAGCATGAAGAACTATAAAAAGAGGATGGCATGTTTAATATACTACAGGAGCTTACAATCGGATATCATCTTTTTACAAGAAACCAGGTTTAAAACCATGCAGGATTGTAGCGCAGGCCAAGAAGGGATGGTGGGAAGGCCACTCCTATTGGTCTTTTGGACCAGATGCAGCTGATGGTGTGGGGATTCTATTTAACCAAGTTAATTTGCAGGTAAATAAGCTTGTTGACATAATACCTGGAAGAGCTCTGCTAATAGACTGTTTTTATAAAGGGTTTTCCCTGCATTTAATAAATACTTATGCCCCTCAGGTAAAAACTGCAAGGATAGATCTATTTAATCAAATAAAGCCATACCTATTCACGAATAAACATGTTATTTGGGGAGGGGACATGAATTGTAGTTTAGATTTAAAAATAAAGGATAATGTCCAGAAAAAAACATATTGCGATTCACATGCCCTGGCTGATACAATATCTGTAGCCAACTTAAAGGTGCCTATAGGGAATTGCAGAAAGATGCAGGATCCACATACCAGAGAAGTGCATATCTTACTAGGATAGATTACCTTTTTTATCAAAGTATCTATTTTTTCAGATTTTCCAGCTCTTCCCCTGTGAATTTTCTGACAATAAAGTATTAATTGCAACAATTGGATTACAAAATATACCACCTAGATTGCCATCAGTCACAAGGCATTGGAAGCTAAATTCTGAAATATTAGAACAACAAAATTATAAAAAAAAATGATTCAGGACCTATTACTATAGAGAAAATCAGTAGCAGAATGCTATGATGACTGGATCTCCTGGTGGACAGAAACTAAACAGGAAATGAAAGATTTTTTCCCTAAAACATGGGAAAGATAAAAGTAATACAGATTATTTACAGTATCTAGAATACAGGAACTGATATTATAAGTTAATATCCTGCAAAAACGCTGCTGATTCAAGGATTAAGGAACAGATAACATAAAGAACAAAATGAAGCAGTATCAATATAACAGGGCAGCATCTTTGCAAGCTGAATTGAATTTCGGTACACACCAGCAGCCATGTAAAGACCCTTTTTCTGCTTGCAAACAAAAATTGGACAAAAAAACTATGGATGGACTTAAAGATAGGGGAGGTGCAATAAGAACTTCAGACATAGAAATGTTGGACATAGTCCAACTAAATCTGAAAAATACTTCTGGCCCTGTATTTTCCCCTGAGGCTAATTGGGATGATATAGTAGCTTTTCCAGTTGTCAGTATTCCAAGAGAGTTCCTGAATAACTTAGAAACATCCATAACCAAGGAATAAGTGCTGAATACAATAAAAAATTAAAAATCAGGAATATCCCCAGGAGAAGACGGTATTACAAATTAATTTTTTAAAGCATTTAAGGAAGATGTAAGTGATATATTAACAAACTTATACAATGACATGTTAACCACTGAGAAAATAAAAAATGTACAGCAGCAATAGTCATGTTCTTACATAAAAAAGGAGGAAAAACAGAGTTGTGTAACTGGAGACCAATCAGTCTCCTAAACACCGATTACAAAATACTATCACCCATTCTGTATAAAAGATTACAAACAGTGGCATCAGTGGCGATACATCCAGCACAGACATGCTCGATTCCCCATAGAAATATTCAGCAAAATTTGAAGCTGCTCAGAGATATCTGTGATTATGGAAAACAGAATTCAATGTCTGGCTATTTATTGGCTTTAGACCAATCAAAAGCCTTCGATAAGGTTCCACACAGTTTTTTGTTTCAGGTTTTAGACAAATATGGAATTCCAGCAAATTTTGTCAACAAAATAAAATTGCTATATGACAATGCAATATTGTACCAGTCAGTAAATGGCATGCAGGGGGAAGGGGACACTCTGCAACAGGAAGTATGGCAGAGATGCCCAATTAGCCTCCTGCTATACACATTTGTATTGGACCCCTTAATAAGGGCAATTGTACATAATAAAAACATAAATGGACTAACACCAACAATTTCCATTCCTCTGCAAAAAATATCAGTTTATGCAGATGACATCTGCCTAATGGTAAGAAATGCTGAATCAGGGAGGTTAGCAATTCAGAAATTGAATTTGTTCTCCAAACTTAATGGGACAGAAATTAATTATCAATGCATGGGACTTCCAATAGGAAGGGATGCTCAAGAAAACAGTATAGGGCAAATCAAGATGTCTTCATCAGTTAATATTTTAGGAGTACAATTAGGACATGATGATACGGCCAATTAAAATTGGGAAAGACAAATAGTTATAGGGGAGCAGGAGATATGGCAGTGGAAAGCATGGACATTTAAAAAAAAGAGAGAGTAATGATAGTAAAAACATTTCTGTTACCCATTTTTCTACATATCAGTCATATTTGTCCCATCCCGATAACGCTAGAAACAAGGCTGCTTAGCTGTTTCTTCCAGATGTTTTGGGGAAGCAAGCTAAATCCGATAAAACGTGATTTCACTTATCTAACAGTAAAACAAGGAGGAACTGGGATGATTAATCTCATTGTTTTTTATCATTCTTTTTTTATAGTATCTTCCTTTAAAGTAAATAGACAGAGAACAACACCCTTGGAGTAAACGGACACAACATATGTTCCACCCTCTTATCAGGAGATGGGAAGAGGAAATTCCAAAGTGTACTACAGCATTACACATCCCTGATTTTGCAATTCCAACAATAAAAAAATTAAGTTATGGAAGATTAGTAAAACTCAAGTGCAAGGGCTAAATTGAAAATCTTTATATAAAGAAATTATGGAGAAAAACTTTATAGCCCAGATTGATTTCCTAAAAATGTGTACCATCTAAACTGACAAATATTCTGAGAATGTTGAATGACAAAATAATTACTCTTAACATGTAGCATGTACAATGGCTTAGTTGCCATGGGAGATTGGGAGTGAAAGGAAACTTAAAGCACAAGCCTACCACGGAAAGACAATGCATTAGACCAGAATGTATAGGGCAGGAGGAAACACAAGAGCATTTTTATTTAACATGTACATTTGCAACTAAGATATGGGTAGATTTAGCCATCAGATGGTGTTGGGGGCCAGCAAACCACATATCATACACAAGTCTGATTTTTGGAGATTATACAGGTTTTATAAATAGATATCACCCCAGTACACTGAATCTGATTTCTGCTTGTATTAAATTTTATATGTGGCAAGCACAATGTCAGTACTCCATGCATCATACTAGTGTACCAAATCTAGTATTGTTAAAACAAATAGAACATGCTATAGTACAATACAAGATAAAGAAAATGTCAGTTTAGATAGGCAAAAATGTCATTTGTATTGGAAGAATGTAACCTGGAATCCATAGAAAGAGGAAAAGAGATTTCTACAAAAGTACAAATAGAAAATCTTGCTGTGTTTCATAGACATGGCTATATGCATATATTTAAAAAAAAAGGAGAGTAATGAAGTTTAGAATAGTTTTCTTGCTGTATTAGGAAGGATATTATATTTCATTTAAAGCAGATTTGTTTCTACATGTTTAACATTTATTTTTGACTGTGTGTAATTATCTGATGTTATGTTTTCTCATAATAAAAAATTCCCCTACTCTTTTTGAGAAGTGCCATGGGATCTTCAACATCCAGCTGAACAGGCAGATGGGACCTCAGTTTAACATCTCATCTGAAAGACGGCACCTCAGGAGTGCAGCACCCCCTCATGCTGCACTACAGTGTCAGTATTGGAATTTAACCCAAGTGCCTGGTGTGGGGATAGAACCCACATCCTTCTGATCTCCCAGCCTAAGAGGCCAGCGTGCTACCTGCTGAGCCATTGGTTCATCTGGTTTGTTATCTAAAAGTTCACTTTTTTTATCATAAAAGATGAGAATATTCATCAGACACGATCTATTCTTCTTAAACCCATGTTGTGTTTCATCTGTAACAGTTTTAATTGGCATATCAGCTTCCAGTTGGTCTTTGATTATAGCTTCCATGATTTTACCAACTACTGAAGGCAAGCTAAGTGGTTTGTAATTTCCCATATGAGACCTATCACCCTTTTTGTAAATAGGAACAATCACCGCAGATCTCCAGTTTCTGGGAATCTCCCCTGTTTGCAGTTACATATTAAATAGATTGTAAAGTGGGTTTACCAACCAATCACTGACTTCTTTAAGTAATCTAGGATGGAGATTATCAGGACCAGAAAACTTAGAGGCATCTATTTTATTTAACTTAGCTTCGATTTTAGCTCTGGAAATGAATTGGATATGTTCTTGGTTATTAGCAGTTACAGCTGTAACACTTGCCCCATTATAGATTGAACAGAAATATTGGTTAAACGCATTTGCCATCAAGTTTGGATCAGAGATTTCAACTCTGTCTACTGTAATAGATCCCACAGTTCTATCTTCCGAATTATTGTTGACATAGGCAACAAATGATTTGCCATTATCACTGGCGTGTGTTAATCTAAATTCTATATTCATTTTTGCTTGCCTGATTAGGTTTTTGCTCTACTTTAATTCTTTCTTATAGATGTAATAACTATTATTATCTCTTTTCATAGCTTTATAAGCTTGCTTCTTTCTGTTTAGCTGTCTTTTTACTTTGGATGTGTACGACATCGGAACTTTACCCCTGCTATTGTTGGTTGCTTTAGTAGGTACTTACTTATTTTCTAGGTCTATCAGTTTGTTTCTGAATTTATCCCAGAGTTCATCTACGGTATCAGAACCTGTGTCCCAAGACCAGTTTGAAAGGTTCTTCCTGATGGCATCGAAATTAGTCCTATTATAATTTCTTATAATAGTTTTACTCAAGAGAATCTTTGGCTTCACATCATAACTGAAAAAGACAACATTATGGTCACTCCCTAATATAGTTCAGAAATTAATAACTGCTTGATGTCATTGGGCCTAGTTGTTAAAGCAAGGTCCAGGATGTTAGTATTTCTGGTAGACTGATTAGTGATTTGATATAATCCATTATCTATGCACATATTCATAAAAATCATGTCCTGAGTACTAGAAGTTAAGCCCATGTCCCAATTAAGCAATAATGCCCGACAGGGAGTGTGTCATGCTGGGATAACGTCACGCCTCAGATGGTTGGGCACGAGGCCACAGGCCGAGTGCGTCCAACAACTGAGGTGTGACATTACCTCAAATGACATGCACCCTGGAGGGCATTACTGCTATTATACAATGGCTCATTGTTATGTATAAAATAAAAAAATAATTTTAAAGAATGTTTTTTAGTGTGGAAAAATATTTTTGTTTCTTAAGAGGAGATGCAAAAAAGAGGTCATCTAGCTCATCATATACATCTACAGGTTCACAGTGAGGCTGAGACTAGACCCGTGATGTTGTACTGAGATAACATCACGGGTCCAGCCCAAGACTGACCAATCAGAGTCCAGGATTTTTTCTTGCCATTCTATAATTAAGCAATAATGCCCTCCAGGGTGTGTGTCGTGCTGGGATAACGTCATGCCTCAGGTGGTTGGGCATGAGGCCGCAGGCCGAGTGTGTCCAATAACTGAGGCGTGATGTTATCTCAAATGACACACACCCTGGAGGGCATTATTGCTATTATGCAATGGCTCGTTGTTATACAGAATAAAAAAAATCATTTTAAAGATGTTTTTGTGTGGAAAAATATTTTTGTTTTTTAAAAGAAGATGAAACAATGAAGCCCATCATCAAGCACATCAAGCAGCACATAATCAAGCAAAAGTTCATCGACAGGTTCACAATGAGCCTGAGACTAGACCCATGATGTTGTACTGGGATAACAGCACGGGTCCAGCCCAAGACTGACCAGTCAGAGTCCAGGATTTTTTCTTGCTATTGTATAATTAATGTTAGGCAAATTGAAATTCCCCATAATCAAGACATCTGTATTCCAAATGATTTAGTCAACATTATTTACAAAGGTTGTATGGTTTGATAAATCAGTGTCAGGAGGTCTGTAACAGACACCAATCAAAGATTTTATTTTTGGATACATTCATTTCTACCCAAAGGGTGTCACATATGTTGTACTGGTGTCATTGTCATGGATGACTTTGCACAGAATGTTTTCTCTAATAAATAGGGCCACACACCCTCCTCTTTTAACATCCATATTCTTGTAAAAAAAGTCTATAATCTTTTATACTGCGAATCCCAGGCTTGTTGTTAGCCCACCAGGTCTCAGTGATTGCTGCAAGGTCTGTTCCTTTATTGGATAATATTCACTCAAGGTCTGCCATTTTAATGCTGTTCAAGCTTCTAGTGTTCATTATCAATACCTTTAGTTCTGATAAGGGAGTTAGACCTAACTTTGTGGCTGGGGATATCAGCGGATGCCTGCCCAAGTGTTTGTCCCGATGCCCCCTATGTATCAGTTTTTTGGCTGTTCAGGTGATGCGTTAATTACTAGAGAAAATAGATATCCAAGCAATTTAGCACCTCTCTTACTTAGGAGTAGTCCATCATAGCTAAAAAGGTCCCATCTCTCTATGCACCTTTCCCATGTAGTTAGGCATCTGATATTATTCTCAAAGCTCCATCTTCTCAACTAATTGAAAGGCTTGACTGTAATTATGTGGGGGAAGAGCTCCTCCCCCACAGCCTATTTAAATAGATCAATTGACTTCCGCTCTGCTTAGAGCAAGTCACACTCGCTGTGCTCGCTTCGTGCTGCGTGCTGGGGCTGGCTTCCTCCTGTTCTGCCCCCCACGCCCCCGTCTGTCTCTGCTCCCTGCCTGCTTGCTTCTCCTCTCTTCCTCCTTTTGTTTTTTTGTCTGCCCTCCCTCCGTTGCTTGTACCTTTCTTTGGGTTTCTGTTTGCCTGCCTCCAGCGCGCCGCTTCTCATGTTCGGCCGCCCCTCATTCTGCTGTTCCAGGTTTGCTCCCACTCACTCTCCGCTGTCTACTGCTCCCTGCATGAGTTTTTGCATTGCATCCTGCTCCTGGCCGACGGCCGCTATGTTTTTTCTCTGCACCAGATGCTTTGGAACTTACTTCCAGCTGACATGCCATTCATGTATTGCACTGGGCTTCACTCTATTCTGCTCCTGCACCTCGCTCCCTCAGCTGATAGATGGCACCACTCCGCTTGGAATGAATTACCTCCACGCATCCATTCCTATCCAAACCACTCATTTCACTGATGCTGCTGTTTTTCTTCTGCGAGCTACTCCAGCCAGACCTGGTCTTCTGTACACATTTCGTTAGCGATACCGCCCTACCTCTGCCATTACCGTCGTGTCTGGACCTCAGCTTGGTTAGTTCATTGTCTCTGATTTGGCCTCATGCTTTCATTTGAACTTCGCTCCAATGCGCAGGTACCTGGTTCGGAACCCAGCTTCGTAATGTATGTATTCCCTCATGTCATATTCTACATGTATCAGTGCTTCCCTGTCTGGGCTGCAGTCAATGCATTTGCAGGGTGTTTATCGCAGCACTGCTAGCTCTATATGCCATCTAGCTCTTTCAGCTGGTTAGTTCTTTGACTGTACACGTACTGTAGCCCACTGCTAGTACTGCAGGTAGCTTTCACAATTTTTGAAGACTTTTAAGTACCTGCCATGTCTGCTACTCTGCAAGATTCAGGTTGCAAGCCAGCCTTCCATGCCAAACTCACTAATCTCTTTACTATCCAGCTTGCCCTACCACTTTTCTGACTCTGTTGTGCAATACCCTCCTGCAGTCCTATGGGAGCGTTTACTGGCACTGCCTCATGCTTCCCTTTTTCTGGAAGCTCATGTCTCTTCCTGTTACAAATGGCCCATGTCCAGTTTGCAAGTTCTAATTCAACCATTAGCATTATCCCTTGGACTTCTGTTCTTATGAACATTTTACTCCTGGACTGGACTAGCGTACACCCTTGGCATGCAGCTCTGTGAAGCTAACTTGCCCTAGCTAATTAAGGGACACGATCATGGGATGAGACGGCAAGAATCTACTCCATCCTGCTTCCATCCGTATGGCCCTGGCTGCCTCCTGTATTGACTCACCATGTGGATGGACTTATCCTTATGGGATTGCTGTTACCATATTCTACCATTTGCTTCTACATCATACTTCCTCCTGCTGATGTCATAGCATGGTACTCCGTGCCATGCGCCATCCTGCTTGCATATCGCACCCTTGCACCTCGGCCATGCTTGCCTGCACTGCTTCCGTGATCGTACCTTTGTCTCAGTCATAAACTGCCAGACTCGGGAAGTTCGTTGCCTCGACAGCTTGCCTACTGCTCTGCCTCGATATTTGCTGCGATCCCTACCATCCTTGATCTGCCGAATCCATAGGTCTACAGCATCATTTACTTTCCTATGTCTGCTTTACAGTTGCAGTACTCCTTTGCACTCATCTGGCTCAGGCTGCTACCTCCATTTCGATACCTGCTGTCCTCTATGCCACCTCGCCCAGCTTGGGGCCTGGAGATTACGGATGCTATGACCTGCCTTCGCCCTTCGGGCTGGGAGGTTATCTCCTTCTACTCTATGCCTGCCTTGTTCAGCTCAGGGCTTGGAGCTTCTCAGCTTTGATGACCTGCCTTTGCCCAATGGGCTGGGAGGTTTCCTTATTGCTCGCCTGCTTCTGCGACCTACTTTCGCCCATTGGGCTGGGAAGATTACCTACTCATTCCTGCTTTTATGTCCTGCCTTCACCCTTCGGGCTGGGAAGTTTACCTACTCCTCACCTGCTTCTCTGACCTGCCTTCGCCCTTTAGGCTGGGAGGTTCACCTACTTCTGTTCTACTTCTGCCTCACCCAGCCCAGGACCTGGGGCACGGTACCTATAAATTCATGCTCACATTTCTGAAACCATGAAGTGACAGGGTCAAAACTCCAAATTCTTGGTTCCTTGAAAGGAACTGCACAGAATGTTGTCCATACAAAGAAAACCACACAAAACACAACTGACAACTTCAGCTTTTATCAAGGCAAAGTTAAATAGGGATCCTTCAGATGTATGAATATAATTTATGAAAATAGAGACGTTTCAAACAGCTGCACGTAAGTAATCAATTCCTGTCCCCTTTAAAGTGCAAACTTTGGGATTTAACATAGAAGTGGCCTGCCAACCCTAACTATAGCTGTACTACTGTGCAGCTATAATATATGTATATGGGGATCGGAGGGTGGGGGTGTGCCACTAGACACCAGGGATAAAAAGGAGTCAGAGGATGAGGATCAGAGGGTGGGGATGCCACTAGACACCAGGGAAATGCATGATAGTACTGGTGACTGCAACACAATGCAAGGCATGGATTCTTGAGTCATGAAAAAGGATCCTTTTTTGCAACATGATATGAAACTGGATTCTTTTTTCATATCATGCTGTCATGAAAATAGATTCATAATAGTAAAAAAGAAAACATTTCTATGTCTGCAACTGTGAAGTGCAGAATTCATCTAATGGGGCCCCAATCACCCAAATAGATGTGTTGGAGTCTCTTAATAGTGTCAGTTTTGTAGCTTTAGAATTTTTTTTTTTTAAATGAAAACAAGATGGTGGCAAACAAAAAAGGAATAGTCTAATACGAAACAGAATTCCTTTTTTGTTTCATACGGTTATCCTGACGTGCTTGCTGTGCATGCTCAGAAACATTTTTTTTCTAAATTTAAAAAATTAATAAGTCATTTTGGAATGGATTATTACTTTTTCACCAGACTAGCAAAAGGCACATCTGTGGGCTAGCCCCTTTCCGCCTTGAAAATTTCAGACCGAGATTCCAAACTGTCTGGGCTGTAGGCAAGTTCAAAGAAAAACACAGCAAAGTCAATGAGTGAAAAGTGTGCTTTTCACCTCTTCAGAACTCGTAAACAGCACATCCAACCGGAACATAACATGCCACATCCAGAGATCTACCATGAGGGACAGTGTATGCAAATGTTCATACAAATATGTTGAATAGTTGCAAAGTTATTAAAATGTTAAATTTGGGATTTAACATTGACGTTCCTACTGAACCCTAACTATAGAGGCACCCCTATAATTTTTTTTTCCCAGGAAAAAGGTCTCATTGAGTGATACTCAATTACAAGGAGGTCCTGGTTAGGACAAGAAATACTTTGTAAATCTAGGAGGATACATATACAGAGTCAATATAGTAAGCCAATAAAGTATCAGAATTCAGAGAACATACACATACCTCTCAACTGCTATGAATTCTGTATAACGCTATGATTTTCGCACTCAAATTTATACTTGCTTCACATAGGTTTACTGATGTTCCTCATGATGTTAAAGCTTTTTCTGGACACACAAACTTTTAAATCATTGAACTAAGTTGACAGAAACATTCTTTAGCACTAACTGTATGGAGCTCACTATATGTATACATATTATTGTTTAAAATAAGAAAGTGCTACTCATTCTGGCCCTTTGCTATGATTTTTGAAGGCCGGTTCTATGATATTTAATGCTGAGAGGTTGAGAGGTATGAACATACAGTGTACATTAAAGGTAGTGCATGGCCTTAAGTAGGACATGAGCATAGTAATGGAACCAATACAAACATAATATGCAACTAATATGAGATAGGACATACTGATTTTCCAGAAGACAAACAGTCTTGAACAAGATCTTAGGGAAATCAGCAATTGCACACAGATACAATGGACGTCCTGGAGATTTTAAAAAGCTCTAGTGTTAGGTAAGACACTTAATTTTAAGGAGCGCTGCAACTTATTCCATGGAGTAGGTACAGACCAGCTAAATGTAGCTTTTCCAAAGTGAGAGAGTAATCTAGCTCCCTCCAAGAGAATAATGTTTTAATTTTTCAACCTGCTTGGCCTAGTGAATCTGTAGAGCTGTGCCATGGCATATGGTAGGATATTGTTCAATAGCACTTTAAAGACGTTCCCTGGTGTTTCAAACTCCCATTTTTCTGATGCTCTTGAAAAGGTTTTCAAGGTTGTTTTCTGGCACAAGTACATTCTTAAATATATGGAAGCATTATTAGAATAATGCTTTATCCTATTATGTCATGTCTAGCTAAGAATATATATGGCAGCAAGGAAATTAGTTCCCCCAATTCCAGAAGTTGGAGCACCTATTAGCCGTTTTGTAACCCTGATTTCACTACCTGTTGAAAACAGTCTGTTTCAGTGAAGAGCTGCTGGTGATGTCGTCTAGGGGACTCACAGTCTAGTACTCCCTGTCAGCAAGCTTATGGGAACTGTTTCTCCGAAGTTGTAAAGATTATGTGAAATAGACATCAAAAGTAAAACAGGCAGCTCCATGCACAAAACATTGCTATAGAAACTATATATGTTTCAGGTTCTGTAACAAAGCTGGCATAATTGTATTGTTTAATGCCTTTGTGGTGTGGTCCATTTCTCCAGGCTTGCTGGATGCTGAGTCAGCATGCCTCCAGGCTGCTGAAGCCATTTGGAGTGTTACTCTGCTGTGCCTGTTAGGAATTTGTGTTGCTGCTAGTATTGTAATATTGGTAACTTCACTGTTTTTTTGTCAGTGTCTGCTTTACAATATGTTTTAATAGGGGCCTTATATGTGTTAATTCCTACTGGGGTGGAAATGTTAACTCTGGTAAAATAATCATTTTAATTTAGAGTAGAACATAGATGAGCCTGAATGTAGGTTACAACAGCCTGACAAGGGGAAAAAAAATGTGCTGGCTAAATTAGAAACTACTAGTAAGGTTTCAGAACAGCATTACCTCTCCAACCCCCATTTACAAGGAGGTGGAATCATTGTTTTAAAGTGCCATTCTTAGAAATCACCTCAATTGAATGATGAGTGTGAATGATCTCAGCCTTTCACCACATCAGACATGTATTCAGTCTGCAAACCTCATAACAGTGTGCTATGACCCAGCATCCAGCAACCCTGGAAAAATGGACCACAACAAAAAGGTACCCTCACAAAATAGCATCAGCTTTGTTACAAAACCTGAAACACACATAGTTTTTAATGCAGTGCTTACTGACTGGTGCTGCCTGTTTTACTTGTGAAAACAATTGCACATGATCTTTACAACAGTGAAGAAACAGGTCCTATAAGCTTGTTGACTCACTAGACTGTGAGTTCCCTAGATGACATCGCCAGCAGCTCTTCACTGAAACAGGCTTTTTTTGAACAGGTAGTGAAATCAGGGTTACAAAATAGCTCATAACTTTAAAATGAAGTAATGTAGAAATCTAGTTTTTGGTATGAGATTTACTAGGGGTATGCTTATTCTAATTCTGCAATGCAGCACTTTTGGCCAGATGGTGGCAGTTGCTCTTTAAGGCGTGTTACCTAAACAACTGTCTGTCTCTGGTTACACTGCTCATTTTATGTTTAAGTCCTTGCCATTTTGCATGTATTTTTGAACTGTTTGAATGGCATTCTTACAAGTTTAATTTTTTATTGGGATGTTTCAATTATTTTTGTCCTGAGCAGACCACCTCTGAAACTGTAACTCTGAAAGCAGATATAAGCAGAAGACGTGTGGCAACCCCTATATTTCTTTCTTTTTCTACATTCAAAACCATATTCTACATCTATCAAAAACATTTTATGAAAATGACATGGGTCTGAAATGGTTTTATGTATAAAAACATACAAATATTTCCCCCTTTTGGGGGGACTATCAGTTCAAGAGGGTGTCATAGTATTGGTAATGTACTCTTTATTTTTACATTTGTGGAAAACATGAAGCAAGCATCGTGACAAATGATGTGTTCTTGTTTCACATTTTCTTTCACACTCATGTTGACATCTAAAATATTGATGTTATAACCACATAAAACAATCTGACCCCTTCTGGATTTTCTCTATAAAGAGAAATTAAGTTTCACCAATGTAACTTAAAAACAAGCATGGCAACACGTTTTTTGTTGTGGATTTAAATGTTTAGATGATCATCATGTACTAAGCAAAACATACTGACTTTAACATGGGGTTGCTGAAACACCAGGGAATGTCCTTAAGGAACTACATGTAACAGTTTTTTTAGCCATCTGGTAGCCAGAGAGGGCCATTCAGTGCTGGAATAAAGGTTACAGTGGTGAATTCTAGGGTTAGTCCTGTTATGAAAGTACATCCAGCTTTGTCAAATTGGTGGAAGTACTGAAATGGTAAATTAGGTCAGCGCTGCGCAAGACTGGAAGGAATGTGACTTGTACTAGTCTTATGTGCATCAGATGTAAAGCAGTATTTGTTCCAGTAGTAAAAGCCAAGTCGAGAGTGGAGTTTTTTTGCACAGTGTATCTATATGTGTGGAAAAGGACAGTCTGTTATTCAACCTAAGACCCAAGTATTTTTAGCTGTCCACTGGTTCAAGTTTGTCCATAGAAACATAGAAAGTGATGGCAGATGGGGACCAAAGGTCCATATAGTCTGCCCAGATCCTATCCCCTACTCAGTCACTTTTTGTCACTATCCCCTTGTGCATATCCCAAGCTGATTTAAATCCCCATACTGTTTTGGATTCAGTGACTTCGGCAGGTAGGCCATTTCATGGATTAACCACCCTTTCTGTGAAGAAAAACTTGCGCATGTTGCCTCTGAATCTACCTCCCCCGTTTCATGTTGTGGCCTCTTGTTCTCGTGGAGTTGTTAATGAGAAACAGCTCCTGGGTGGGGACTCTGTTTACACCATTTAGGTACTTGAATGTTTCAATAATGTCCCTCCTACCTCTGCGCTGCTCCAGGGAGTACATGTTGAGCTCCCTTAATCTGTGTTTGTAAGACAACTCATGGAAACCGTGAATCATTTTAGTTGCCCTCCTCCACACTGTCTCCACTCTGTCTATGTCCTTCCTGAGGTAAGGCCTCCAGAATTGGCTGCAGTACTCATGAAGGGGCCTCACCAGGGACCTGTACAGTGGCAGGATCACCTCCCTTATTCTACTTGAGATGCCCCTACTTATGCATCCTAGCATTTTGTTGGCCCTTACTGCTGCTTTTTTTGCATTGGTTGCCCACTGTTAAATAATCTAAAATAACTCCCAGATCTCGCTCCTGCTGGGTTATTGCGAGTGTCTCCCCCCCCCCCGGTGGTAGTCAGTACCTGGGTTGTTCTTACCCAGATGCATGACCATGCATTTTTTTGCATTGAATTTTAGCTGCCACATACTTGACCATTTTTCGAGCTTGAGAAAGTCACTTCTCATTTGCTCAACCCCCTGTGCTGTATCCACTCTGTTGCAGAGCTTCATGGCATCTGCAAACAGACATACCTTCCCACCCAACTCATCTGTGATGTCACTGATAAACACATTAAAAAGAAAAGGTCCCAGGATGGACCCTTGTGGCATACCACTGGTCACTTCCCTGACTTCTGATGCTGACCCATTTATCACCACTGTTTGGGTTCACTGTTGAAGCCAGCTTCCTACCCATGATACCACTTCCTTCCCTACTCCTGTATTCTTGAGTTTATTTAGCGGCCTTCTGTGTGGGACAGAATCAAAGGCTTTACTAAAGTCTAGGTAGATGATATCCATGGCACCCCCTGGTCTACCACCCTAGTAACCAAGTCGAAGAACTCAATCAGGTTTGTCTGGCAAGACCTTCCTGCTGTGAACCCATGCTTCTTGGCATCCTGCTGTTCAGTTTTCTCCAGAAATGCTATTATCCTTTCCTTCAGCAGCGATTCCATAAACTTTCGCACCACTGAGGTGAGTCTAACTGGGCGGTAGTTCCCTGCTTCCTCTTTGCTACCACTCTTGTAGATGGGGATCACTGTTGACTTTTTCCAGTCCTGTGGGACCATTCCTTCCCTCAGGGATCTACTAAGTAGGACTGCTAGGGGTTCAGCCAGTTCACCACTCAGTTCCCACAGTATGTGTGGGTGGATTCCGTCCAGACCCATGGCTGTATCCACGCTCAGTTTTTTTAATTCTGCCTTTACCCTTTCTGCCGTGAATGGGCTTGTGTCCACCCCCCCTTCTGTTATTTTGTCCCCCTTGAGGGTGGGTCCATTGCCAGGCTCTTCCTTTGTAAAGACAGAGCAGAAGTACTCATTCAATACCTCTGCCTTTACTCTGTCTTCTTCCACCTTTTTCCCATCCCTGTTTAAGAGCCTGACAATACCTCCTTTGTTTTCCTTTTTGTCACTTATGTACCTAAAGGTCTTTTTGCCTTCTTTTACACCCCCACCCCCACACCAAGCCTTCCTCTGTTTGTGCCTTTGCTGCTCTTATCACTCTATTTGCCTTCCTCAAGCTACTTCTGTATGCCTCCCTATCCTTGTCACTGTTAGAGCTCTTGTACTTCTTGAATGAGTGTCTCTTTTCTCTTACTGTAGTTGCTACCTCTTTTGTGAACCATAGCGGATTCCTTCTTTTTCTTGTCTTACTGACCAGCCTGGAGCATTTCTTATTTACTTCTTTCAGTGCCTTCCTTATGTGCACCCAACATTCTTCCACCCCTCCTTTTGCCTTTTTCTTGAAGTTAGCTCTGAAGCAACTTCTCATTTTGGCAAAGTCTGTTTTTTTTGAAATCAAGGACTCTTGTCTTAGAGTGGCTTGATTCCTCTATCTTGCTGACCTTAAGCCAGACAGATCCGTTGTTGCTCGATCCCAATTGGCACCCCACTTCCTCCCTTTTACCTTGCTACTGTTAGTGAGCACCGAGTCCAGGATTGTGTTTTCTCAAGTAGGGGCCATTACAAGAAGGTTTAGATCAACCCCTCTCATGCATCTAGGAAGTTTCTACTTCTAGCTGTGTATGCTGTGCAGGAAATCCAGTCTATGTCTGGGAGATTGAAATCACCCATTAACATTGTCCTCCATCAGAGTAGAGATGGTGAAGGGATGTACTTTTGAAGATGCATACTATTAGTAGAGAAGACCATAACGTCAATTTTTGAAGCATTTCATAGTAATTTCAAGTTAAATAGATTGAGCTACAATATGTTGAAAGCAGACTGGAGATCCGCCACTACTGCAGATACGGTACAGCACACTTGGAGATGTAGAGGGCAATGTCATCTACATAAAAGTATAAAATGGCATCTACCAGGTTGGAACCCTAGATCATTTATGTTGATCATGAAAAGCAGTAGGCCCAGGACTGACCCTTGAGAGACACTTTTGACTACAGGGTGCAAGAGGAGGTAAGACCTTCCACTTTTAACTGCCACTGGCATTCAATTAAGTAACTGGCAAACCAAGGGAGGAAAGAGGGGCTAAACCGACATTGCAGAGTTTTTGCAGCAAGATGGAATGATCAGCAGTACTGAATGTTTTGCTGAGGTCGATGAAGACAGCACCACTGGCAAATTTATGGTCAAATGTGGAGATCCTGTCATTTTTATCACCAGCAACAAATTTGTTGTTTTATTTCCCATGCATCTTTGGACCAAAACAGCTACTATATCTCTTTGTAAAAATCTTGAGTGAAATAATGACAATTTTTCAAACAATTCGTGATGAAAATCCTGTTAAAGAAAATCAGTCTTTTTAATGTACAATATGAAGGGCAGGCAACAGTTTAAATATAAAATGGTGTTGTTGATGTGTTGACTATAAACATTTAATCTACAGAAATGTAGCTGAGTTTCCATTAATGGGCCAAACAGAATGAAGTGACTCTCAGTCATCAATTTTTTGAGGAATTGCAGCTTTTAGTAGATCTAAAACTGTACAGAACTGTAGTATAGAAATTCTGGTAGTATTATATGTACCGGCTCACTATACATGTCAGTATCCTACCTCTGCCTGATGTTTTTTGGACCGCACAGCAAAAAGAACACCTGCCGCATTGATGACAGCCCTGGGGGTTGGGGGGGGGGAGACCAATGTCTTGGTTTGGGCAAGGGTTATAAAGAGTGGACAATGTGGTCTCCAGTGTTATCAGCCCTACAATAAACCATGCATGGGATACTTGTAAACTACTTCTCCAGGAATCGCTCTGACTGTAAAGCATTAAAATATTTATATATTATGGATTGTATGACATGTGGATTCACAGTGTAAGTGCTGACAGAATCCAGTCTACAGCATTACCAGCATCTACCTCCCTCCTGTTATGATACTGTAATAACTCTTCCCATGGCCTCCGGTTTGCCTCTAACCTGGCATTTTCTGTGGTGGCAGCAGAACAGCCCCGGAATGAAATTTGCTAACCAGTTCCTGCTCCCTCACTACCAATAGATTGTTGTCACTACAGTTGCATTTGATTCAGCAGAATTGTCCCCGGGGAATGTTATTAACTAAATGCCTAGGATGGCAACTGCTGTTTAATAACAAGGAATTACGATCAGTACTTTTTCTATGAAGATCTGTTATAATACCAAAGTTATGATTCTTACTGATTTTTAAATCTATGTACTCAGTCTGATGTAAATGATACTTCATACTGAAATGCAAATTCTGATTACTGGCTTTCAAGTATTGTTTGAAGTCTAGACGTTCCTATACACTCCCCTTCCACATGAAAAATAGATTGCCAATGTAATGGCAATATAGATACATTTTTATGTGGAAGGGATTCATGTCCATATTCTGTATTGTGTCTGTCTCCTACATGCCCATATAGATTCCCATATAAGTGGGGGCGAGAGCTGACCCAATAGCTGTCCTGTTGGTCTGCACATTGTGTTTGCCCATGAATATAAAATGATTGCAGGTCAAACTCAATTCAGTGCAACATAATAAAAGTTAACTAAACTTTCTGAGTTGAAACCTGATTCCCTTAAGCTATGAGCCAGGGCATGGAGACCTTCTTCATGAGGGATATGTAAGTATAAGGCTTCCACATCCATGGTAACAAGTAGCGCATCTGGATCTATATGTAGATCCTATAAAATACATAACATCTGTGTGGTATCTTACAATTATTCTGGAAATGAACTGCAAATATTTTTATTGCTCATCTACAAACTTGCTCAATGGTTCAGTTAAATTGCCTATACTGACTACGATGGGTTCTATTAGTTAAGTATCACTATTTAAGTGATTTTTGGTGCCTGTATGCTGCTAAAAGAACTGTCCAAATTATTTTGGTATTGTGACTGTGGAGAAAAGATTTACAAGGACGACACACACACACGAGATGTGTGTCTGCTGTTTGAGCCTCACTCTCAACGTTCAAACATGAGAGATTTGCAAGGGCTCCAATTCATCAACTAGGTGATGTAGAAAGGGAGTGCTGGAAAAGCTTTTATTAAAGAAAACTTTAGCAGCAATAGGAAAACAATTACAGATGAAGAACACGTCGCCTACCCAGTTGACTGAATTGCAGTCATCAGAATCTAAGAAAAAATAATTGCCAGGCAGCCATAAGCATAAGCACCCCAACAAGGATAAAGACCAGGCCTCCCAGACATGCTTCAAGTCACTGTTGCAGCTAGCAGGTACCTCCTTATCCTCATCATCCTCTGCTCCAGTGGCGGTGACTACAGTCGCCCCACTGACCATCGACCAGATACCAAGGTCAGGGCTTGGCTTAGGTGCTACTAAGCCTATTACAGGCAATACAACACTGTTGTTACTGGGTCTGAACCTGCTGTTAACTAACTCAGTTACAACCCTTACTACAGGAGTCATCAGCACACAAGCAGTGCAGGTATCTCTCTCTGAGATGATACGTTGTCTGTTACCTGGCTTGCCTAATCAGCCAGTGCTAACCCAGCACTGTACAAAAGGGACCTCCTCAGCCACCACCAGCATTGCTGGTGCAGTCCTCTATACCTGTTATTGAAGAGGACAATGATGAGGTGGTGTATAACTCAGACCTTATAATGGTAACCCAGACCTCATAATGGGAGAAGATTATGAGGAAACCTGGGGAGGGATTTACCTGGTACTAGCTCCACTTTATCCTCCTGCAGTGAGGAATCAGTGGTAAATACTCCAAGGTCACTACCAGAAGATCCCTCTTTCCAAGCAATGGTGCAGAAAATGCAGGCTGCCATGGGTTCACTCTAGAAGAGGAAGACTCCATAAGGAAGAATTTGTTGCAGTTTTTGGTGGTGCCAGAATCTCCCTCCATAATCATTCCTCCACTGTACCCAACTCTGGAGGATGCCACTTATGCAGCTTGGTATAGGTCTGATGCTATACCAGCTGTCCCTAGGAAGGCTGTCAAGATGTACCCTGCACCATCTCACAAGTCTTATTATGTTTCCCAGCCAGAAACTGATTCAGTGGACATCACAGCTACCTATGACAGATCCACGGTGCCCAAACAAATGATCTCTCTCCCTCCTGGATCTGGGTGGGGGGGAGACGGAGAGACATGGCTAGCAAAACTGAGGGAGGCATTGAGAGAAATATAATAATACTTTATTTATAATAATAATACTTTATATCACGCCTTTCAAAAACAAAGGTGCCTTGACAATAAAATAGAACAGGAAGTCTTGTGGGGTTTGTAGTTCTCATTGTCTTAAGAGAACTATAACTCCCGGAGACGCTGTGAAATATATTTGATTTTAACTGGAATGAATGAGCTGGGACTGTTGTAGGCCTCTAAGCACTTAAATTGTGCACTTGGGAGAGTTTGAAAGTATTTCTTTAGCTATTGTTCCCTGTGCCTGCTCGTGACCCTGGGGATTAGTTCCAGGTCATGGCACACAAAACAGCAGCCAGAGCGAGCGCTCAGTAATTGCCTGGCTTCATCCTGTGAGTCAGCCATGTGCTGAGGGACAGGAGAACCAGGTTGTGGGACCCTATTGATCACTATTGCTGGCTGGTGTGGTAGTCTCTGTCTTGAGGTAAACATCGAGATAGTAGAGACAGAGACTCAGACAGGAAGTCTTGTGGGGTTTGTAGTTCTCATTGTCTTAAGAGAACTACAACTCCTGGGGGACGCCGTGAAATATATTTGATTTTAACTGGAATGAATGAGCTGGGGCTGTTGTAGACCTCTACGCACTTAAATTGTGTACTTGGGAGAGTTTTAAAGTATTTCTTTGGCTATTGTTCCCTGTGCCTGCTTGTGACCCTGGGGATTTGTTCTGGGTCATGGCACGCAAAAACAGCAGTCAGAGCGAGCACTGTGAGCTCGAGTGTGCGGTGTTGCACGCAGAGATGCACGCTGAGTCACGCGCATCATAGCGCATGTTTAAGCAGGGAAGTATGGAAGGAATTCAAAAACCATGTGGTACATAGGATAAGGGAATTGGTAAGAGTCAGTCATTTATAATAGAGATGGGTGTTCTCATAGAAAGTCCTTTTGTGACACTGAGGATGGGAGAAATAGGCACCAAATGCAATGAGTGTAAAAAATTTAGTCTGGAAGTGTGCTCTGATGTACAGGAATATGTCTGCCAGCAATGTGTTCACTTAAAGAAACTTAAAGTAAAACTCCTGGGGTTGGAACTAGAGTTAATATGTCTGAAACAGTCTAGTATAATTGATAGTGGTAAAAGAGAGTGATAATCAAGGGGCAAGTGAACAAATAAAATAAAAGGGACAGGAACCAGGTAGAGCAGGATGGGGACTGGGAGGTACAGGCAAATATAAAAACAACAAAGAAAGGGAGAAGGGCCATGAGTTTCGAGGTCCCCTTAGCTAATTCATTTCAGCCCCTTCTGCAATTAGAGGGGGAGGAAATGGATCAGAGGGCTGGTGCTGAACTTGATCAGGCCAGAGTCAAAGAAGGAGTTATTCCTAGTAATGATCCCAGTCAAGTTATGTTATTTAACATGGAGGGCCAGCAAGGGAATATGGAAGTAGATATAGATGAGGCAAAGGTAATCAATAGAGTTTATATAATGGGGACTCTATGATAAAGTATACAGATGCTTATACAGCAAAACTACTAAAGGAAACAGTCACCAGTTCATATTTGCCGGGGGCCAGATTGGCGGATGTAATAACACTAGTACTTAAGATGGTTAAACCTCAGGGGGACACCCCATTAGTTATGGTCCATGTGGGAACAAATGATTTAAAGTATACCAGGGAGGACCAACTGCATTTGGACTTTATGAGTTTAAATAGATTGGTAAAAGAGATAAAGGGAATCCTGGTGCTGTCAGAAATTCTAGCAGTACCTAGAGCTGGGGAAGGGGTTAACAGGAAGGCACAAAGAATAAATAACTGGTTGAGAAGATGGACCACAATGGAAGGAATAGAGTGTATAAAGTCATGGGGAGTTATTTGATGGTAGGATGGAATTATTCAGTAGAGATGGTCTTCACCCAAGTAGGAAGGGAAGTAAATTTTATTTAGGGAGGTTATTGACCATAGTTTAAACTAATGACTGACGGGAGAGGTGACTCAGTTGGAAGACTGGATTATATCAAGACTGATAACTCTAGAACTAGCAGGAGGGATACAAAACTGGATAAAACACATGAATTAAAAGTCCTGCTCATCAACGCAAGAAGTATGAGAAATAAGCTTGTTGAGTTAAAATACTTACTACTAAGAGATAGTGTGGACATTTGTGATATAACAGAAACCTGGAGTAAAGATGATGATTGGAGGAACGAGCTAAATGGGTATGATTATTTCCAGAAATCAAGAACAACCAGGCATGGAGGAGGGGTGAGTCTGTATATATCTAGCCACCTGAAAGCATGGCTACAGGAAGAAAAGTAGCATAGATGCAACAAGCCCGGAACAACTATGGGTGAACTTACAGAATATGAATCAAACATACACCTTAGGTGTGTGTTACTGATCTCCAAGCCTGAAGAGGAGGAGAATGAAACATTTTTTAACTTTATTGAGGAGATGACCCTTAAAAAAAAAACAGTATAATGATGGATGACTTTAACCTACCGCATATAGACTGGGTTAGCTACCAGGGAACAAACTGACTGGAAAAAAGATTTCTGGAAATTTGTCATACAAATAGCTTGCAACAATTTGTACAGCAACCAATGAGAGGGAAATCATATCTTGGATTTGATACTAGGCAATATGGATGAGGTAATTGAGAATGTCACAGTAGATCAACCTCTGGGTAACAGTGACCACAACATGGTCCGATGTTTGTTAGAAGGAAAAATTGAAAAAATATCAGGGAAGTCTAAAATATTAAACTATGTTAAAGCTGATTACCAAGGAATTAGGGATGTGCTGTTGGCCTGGAATTGGAAGGAAGAATTTACAGAACTAGACACGGATGAAATCTGGGGAAACATAGATGAAAAATCGCAGGACTGCATAAGGAGTTATGTGCCGGAAACTATCAAATATAACAGTAAAGGAAGAGTCCCTGCGTGGTTTAATAGGGGTATACGTAAACTGGTAAAAAAGAAAGAACATATAAGAAATATAAGGCTAACCCCATGGAAAATAGAAAACATAAATTCATACAGGTAGCAAAGAAATGCAAGAAGACAATTAGAAGAGCAAGAGCCACTGCTGAACTAGGACTAGCACAATGTAACAAAGACAGCTATAAATGATTTTACACATACTGTATGTAGGGAGTTTGAAAAAAGGTAGTAACCAAATTACCAGTATTCATGACAGTGGTCATACATTAGTTAGGGCACAAGAGATGGTTACAGCCTTTAATAAATTCTTCTTGAATGTGTTTAGGACAACGGAGAAGTTAACTGAAGGTATAACTAATACACTTGTGGCACCAAAGATAAATACTAATGAGCACTCCAGACATTGAATTACTGGAGCCCAAATATTGGAGAAACTGAAGAAACGGAAAGTTTCCAAATCCTGTGGACCTGATGGGTACCATCCATTACTTTTAAAAAATAATGCTGAGGTGCTTGCAGGAACACTGATAGTTCTGTTCAATGGCTCCTTGAGAGAGGGAAGGGTGCCAGAGGTATAAAGAACAGCATATGTCACACCTATATTTAAATCGGGGGATAAGGCTCTGGTTAGGAACAACAGGCCAATAAGTGTGATGTCTGTGATTGGAAAAGTGATGGAGGGTTGCATTAAGGACTTGCTGGAACAGGATTTAAGTAAGTTGGGGTTCGTGGACATCTCACAGCATGGGTTCAAGGTGGGGAAAATCACGTGTCAGTAATCTACTTCACTTTTTTGAAAGTGTTAGCCAGGCTGTGGATCAGGGCCTACCAGTTGAGGTAGTCTATTTGGACTACGCTAAAGCATTTGACACAGTATCTCATGGTCTCCTTATGGATGCTCTGAAAGAACTGGGGACTCATTGGCAGTTAAGGGTATGGATAAATGCATGACTTAGTGAGAGATACCAGAGGGTTCAATTAAGGGGATTCTTGTCTGAGTGGGGTAGGGTGGCTAGTGGTGTGCCCTGGGGCTCTGTCCTGGGGCCATTGCTATTCAAACTGTACGTTGCTACCATACAAGTGTCAGGTAGTGCCTGGCTCTGCAAGTTTGTGGATGATATCAAGGTTGGAGCAGTTGTAAATACTCCAGAAGCAATAGCTAACTTTCAGGAACAGCTCGACATGTTGGAACGCTGGGCAGATGAACACAAGTTGAGTTTTAACATGGACAAGTGCAAAATTATGCACTTTGATCATAATAATAAGAGATGGAATTACACCTTAAATAATAAATTGATTACCAGCATGGAGTACGAAAAGGATCTGGGGGTAATTATATCGGACTCTCTAACCTATGAAAAACACAATATAGAAAATGCAAAGAAAGCAAATAGAGTAGTGGGGAACATTCGGAGAAACATTAACAGCAGAAGGAAGGAGGTGTTATTGCCATTATATAGATCTTTGGTGAGACCGATCCTTGAGTATGGAATGCCCTTAACTGCATTGCAAAGTCTGGGAAGTGGTAAGCAAATTGAAAGGGTGCAGCCTAGATTCACTAAAAAAATCTGGGCTGTAAGAAATATGGAGTATGAAGACAGATTATGTCATCTGCGACTGTACTCCATGTCTTATGTAAGCAATAAGACACAACAGGGTGTGCATGGAACATATTTTACTGCACGGCCAGGGGCGTAATAAGGCACGAGGCCTTGGCCGAGTGCCTTTAGCCCCTGGCATGAGGTAAAATATGTTCCGTGCACACACCTGGAATGTCTTATTGTGCTTATAAAATGGACACCTATATTTATTTTAATTCCTACAGGTAAAAAAATCTTGCTTGTATGTAGAAAAAAAGATTTAAAGATGCTAACGTTTGATAAAATAGTCCTTCCGTGGACATTGTGTTAATATTTATGAGCTCATTTGCATGTGACTCCAGGTTGCTATGTTGCCTGTGTGATGCAGTACCACTTATTATAGAGGTGATAGAGAGACATATTGATAGGACAGGGAGATAGACCTAGAGATTGTAATCCGTTTTTTTATTTAAACACCTCCAACCGAAGTTATGAAGCTTAATTTTGAATGGGCCGAGTTTAGTATTGGATAGCATGTCCTTGCTGAGAGTGTTCAGCCAGAGGGGAGCATGATATAAGAAGGAACGCTGGCTCAGGATGGTGTGGTGGAAAGGGACTTTTAAGGTTAGGATGTTATTGTCGGTGGGGGAGAGAAGGCTTTGAACACCAGGAGATCAAAGCCCTTACATAGACTTTTTAGCTAGAAGGCATACCTGGTATTGAATTCTGCAGTCTAAGTTTAGCCAACCTGACTGAGAAGAGAGGTCACAGGTATGTGTTAAGCGGGGAGCATCAAGGACAAGCTGGAAGGCTTTGATGAGTGCCACTTTGACCTTCTTGAGGGTTGTATCAGTGGCAGCGCCGTATACTACCAGTCCGTAATCAATCACAGATAGGACAGACTGGTAATGGCTAGGTTTAGGGCACCATCTGTTAGGCAGGGATTAGGTACTAAATCCCGGAAGCAAAGATCCCAACCAAAAAAATACTGTTAGAGGATTCCCAATTTAATGATACACTGACGGCAAATAATCCCGATACTTACAAATCCCATCTTAGTGTTAGCCTTAGGACAGAAGTGGAGGAGAGCTGACTGCTGACCTGCTACTTGAACAAAAAATCATGTGGCAGGTGAACTGGGTAGTATCATTACCAAGTACTGGCTGATTTTATCAGGGGACCTGGAAGTGGCTAAAAATGTTGAAACAAAACCCCAGTTTACATTTTAGAGAAAGGCAAAATGTAAAAGACAAACTCTTAACAATCAATTTTCTCACACTATTTGTATGCAAGCGAATGAGCGAAGTGCCGGGGCATCTGGGTTATGGTCCTTCAGCTCCAGGCTTTGTGTGTATGTAGGGTTTTAACTGCTGTTGTTATCCAACAAATACATTTAATTGGACACATCCTTTTTGTGTCACTAGTGCATTTGTGCATTTCTCCAATCCACTACACAATCACTTTGAAGTGCAGTTGTATCTGATGAAATTGTAGCTTCATTTGGGTCAGCAAAACCCTCAACCTGCACCCTACCTGAGACCGGTGAGCGCTGTATTTTCTAAGGATCCAGTCTGAACTTGCAGTTTAAAGCAACCTGGGTTTCAACCTTTGGCTGATTATCTAACAAAACATAAGGAGCCTGCGAGGTTCAAACACAGCGCTGGGGCTAGTGCTGGTGAAAACACAGAAGTCGATGGGCTGAAAACTCTTTTCAGTATACTAGAAAAACAGATTTTTCAGGAGCTAAAGGTAACTCAATATTTGCAGCCTGGAACAATACCTGAAATCTGACATTGCCACAAGAGGCTTGAGAATTACTGTAATGCCATCAGGTATGCTTGATGGCTTTGATTACAAAGATGAGTGGAAGACAGCAGCCTCAGAATGTGGCAAAAAGTTTATAAAAATACTTGATTAAAAAAGACACTGCCACTCATCGGCTTCTTACAAAGGAAATCTCAGAAACTAAAAAATCACTAAAACAATTCCATGAAAGTGTTGAATTCACCACGTTTGACAGGGAGCTTCAGGATAAGTTATTCAAGCATGAGCTAGAACAAATTTACAGAAAACAGAAAAAATTAGACTGTGATAAAGCAGACTATCAGGAAGGATGAATTTTTCAATAGTCACGCTTTAAAGACAGAGTAACAGATTCAATTCAAGAGGCAGATCCTGAGTCCATTTTCAAAAATCGTGGACAAAAACAACAGAAAAACAAGCACAGTTACCAAAGTAGGTGAAGCATCAGACGCCTCACCAGCCAACGGAAATACCCCAAGCACATCCTGTGGGGTGTTTTTTTCCAGGCAGACACCAGGCAACAGAAGCAAAGAAAATGACAAGAAAAACACCAGGCAACAGAAGCAAAGAAAATGACAGGAAAAAAATTATCATAACATAAATTAATTTGGCAGTAGTTAACTGATAGGCCACCATTGGTATACCGAAGGGTGTAGTTTAGTCTGGCATAGCGTGTAAAAATGCATTTCTGGATTATTTATTTTGGGATTATGCGATGTCTATCTTTTAGTATTTCTGGATTTTTTTCTGGATTGTTTAATGCGGGATTATAAACGGAGGGATTTAGGATGGATCCCGTTAGGCAGTGCTTGTGCCTAAATAGTTGGCCAATCCTAGCATTGGCTTCTAGGTCAATATGATCAATGAAAGAAAGGGAACTATTTAAGATGACCCCGAGGTATTTGAAACTCTGCACCATCTTGGGGGGCATTTTGAGAGTTCACTATGTGCAATCAGTAGGATTTGTGCCAGTTATGGGGGGAGGCAAACAGCATAGTTTTTTTTTTCTTGTAGTTTAATGGGACCTTAGAGTTAATGAGCCAGGACTCGGCGGCAGCAAAATTAAGTTGCATCTGTTTTCCCAGCATTACTGGGTACGATTGGCTTGAAGAAAGCACTGCATCATCAGCATAGAGGAGGACCTTATCCAGACATGCTCGGGGAGGTGGTTCAAGAACAGGCTGAAAAGCAGGGGGATCTGTTCTCTGGATATGAAAGATGCAAACCTTCATATCAAAATCAGTAAAAATCACAGAAAATATCGATTCATGCTGGAAGGGGAACATTACCAGTTCAGTCTTGCCTTTTGGCTTGTCCTCTGTGCCACGGGTCTTCACCAAATGCTTGACGGTGGTAGCAGCAGCCCTCTACAGGGAAGGCCTGTATGTGTTTCCCTACCTGGACGATTGACTATTGAAGGTCCACTCCAGGGAGCACCTAATACACACCCTGGATCAAACAAGGACACTGTTTGACCATTTAGGGGTGACAGTAAACTTATCGAAGTCAGTACTGACCTCCTGCTAAAGACTGCAGCACATCGAGTGGTACTATTCACAGCTCAAGGATATGCATTTGTGCCTCTAAATAGAGTGGAATGCCTTATAGCACAGCCACATCTGGTATACAACAGTCAGTATGACCCAGCCAGGACCCTGTTATGCCTTCTGGGCCATATGGCAGCATCCGTTGTAATAGTGCCAATGGCCTACTTACATATGAAGACCCCACAGTAGTCCTTACGAGTCCAGTGAGACCAATCCACTGATGACCAAGGCAAACCAGTACTAGTTATGTCTCCTTTGAGGAAGGCTTTGAAGTGTTGGACGGACCACACAAACTTGCTCAAGGGCATACCATTTCTGAATCCAACCCCAAAACAAATTCTCACCTGGGATGCCTCAGGATCTAGGTGGGTAGCACATTTGGGCCCTTACCACATGGGGTGCTTGGACCCAGATAGAGAAAAACTTGCACATAAATATCCTGGAGATGAGAGCTATTCCCTACAGTCTCCAGGCATTTCAGATGCATCTGACACCTGGACCTCTGTTAGTACAGATGGACAACATCAGATTCAATAAACAAAGGGGAACTTATTGTTATCCACTATGCAGGGAAGCAATAAGAGTATGGTCATGGGCTCTGGAACACAGCCTAGAACTCTTAGCCGTACATCTTCCAGGTGTCCAAAACACCTTGGCAGACAGGTTAAGCAGGTCACAGTCTAGAATACACGAATGGAAACTGATGACCTTAGTAGTAGAGGACCTCTTTGTAAGGTGGGGTTGCCCAGAGTTGGACCTTTTTGTATCCCCTCACAACATAAAACTGTCACATTTTTGCTCACTTGCTCCAGCGTCTGGAGTTTTCTGGCGAGACATGTTGTCCCTCATGGAAAGGGAGGTTTCTCTATGCCTTCCCTCCATTTTGTCTCATACAGAGAGTCTTATTCAAACTATAGCTTGAGGGAGCAAACCTCATTCTCATTACTGTTATCCACTGTATTGTAACTTGCAACCATTGTCTGTACCACTGTACGGCCTGGGTCGCAACTGAAAATGGTTCTTTGGATCAGTTTACCTACCCAGTTACTAAAAAGATAGATAGATAGATAGATAGATAGATAGATAGATAGATAGATAGATAGATAGATAGATAGATAGATTGCTCCACTATGGCCTCAGCAGATTTGGTACCCACTACTTCAACAGTTAGCAGTGGAACCCCCAGTCTCCTCTGCCGTTCTGCAGGGGACTGTTGTCACAGGACATGGGGTCTGTGAGCCATCCAGATGTGAAATCTTTACATCTACATGCATGGCTCCTGAAAACATAGCCATGGCAAGATTTGGGGTATCTCTGAAAGTGGCCAATGTCTGGTGGCTGCCAGAAAACCCTCCAGTAGACATACATACTCTTTGAAGTGGAAACAGTTTACATTGTGGGCTGCTTCCAACAATGAGCGTGTAAAGGATACAACTTTGAATGCAGTTATCTGCACCAAGTGCAAAGCAGCACATCTTATAATAAATCAGATTTACTCTGTTTAGCAACATAGCACAGGCATCTGTGTAGACAGGGACGCCATCATCTATAAATGACAGAATGGAGCTGGCCACAATAAGGTGCCTAGTATCCACAGTAGGACTGTTCCAGTTATGGTACACAACACTCAGTCTTATGTTAACTATGGCCACTAGAATCTCAACATGGGGGACAAAAGATAAGGTGTCATCCAGAGTTATTCCAAGGTATCTGATGGTCTCCACCTTTTCAAGGTTTTGTCCCTGGCTGTTTCGAATGACAAAGGGTGGAACTTTCTTCATCTGTGGAAGGCTAGGGGAAAGCATGGTCTTTGTTTTTTGTAATTGAGGACTAGTTATTGTTGAAGCAGCTTTCTAGTAACCTGAAGTTACTTTGGAGATTGGTGGTGAGGCTGTCAAGGTCAGGGTTTTTGGAATAGATGACAGCATAATCGGCATAGAGGAGTACCTTGGCTGTCCCACAGGCATTGGGCAGCTGATTTATGAAGAGGCCAAATAGGAGTGAGCCCAAGATGGAGCCCTGCAGGACACCAGTAGATATTTTCCTAGTGTCGGACAAAGATTTGTAAGTCTTCACAAGCTGGGAGCAATTGGTGAGATAGCTGTAAAATCAGTTAACTGCATTCTGTGAGAAACCCAGGCCAAGGAGTTTAATTAGGAGCTTATGGTTGACAAGGTTAGGCCTTAGTAAGGTTGAGATATATATATATGTATATATATATATATATATATATATATATATATATATCTTGACAAGGTCACCATTGTGAAGGGCCTCATGAACATATCTAGTGTATTCATACAGTGGCATGTTGGTGCTGTTTGGCTTCCAGAAGCCATGCTATTGTACACACTGGACACTATTTTTCGACATGTGACAAGTTAGTCAAAGACTATTCTTTCAAGGGTCTTGGACAGTGGGGAGAGAATACAAATTGGCCTGTAACTGGCAAGGCTAGTGCTGTCACCAGTTTTGAAAACTGGTGTAACCAGTGTGGATTTCCACTTCACAGGGAACGGTGAGTAGCACAGGAAAAAGCTATAAATTCTAGGGATGGCATGGGAAAGTTCCTCTACTGCCAGTGCAAGGCGTTTCATGTCAACCAAATCACTCCCACACCTAGTTCTGCCAAGTACCCTATTGATGCATTTCAAGGTGTCTTTGACAGAAACAGCCCTAAAGTATAAATAAATTATATCTGATAGTAATACAATATTTTGGTCCAGATTTTGGCTCACCCTTCCATGAAAAGGTCTGTTATATGATTCTCTGTATCCCTTTGTTTTGTAATTCCAATATGAATTTATCCTTGATCAGGCTTCCATAGTGTCCCAATTGTAGACTTAAGACTTATAGGTATAGTTTTCTAATTTAGTTCTGTCACATTTTTGTGTATAATGGCTCCACAGTTGCCCTACACTAGTCATGTGGTACCTATCTGAAATATTAAATTCATTAAAAAGTTGTGTAAGCAGCCCTACCAAGTGTTTCTTAACTTCCCCTAGTATATGTGGGTGTAATTTACCTGGCCCTGCCAATTTATTGATGTCCATTTTTTTAAATAATCCTGTGACATCTGATTCTTCAAAGAGGACCCAATGTTGATCTACACAACCCAATTTTTAAAATGGTCTGCTTATATTTGATTCTTCAAAGAAGACCCTATGTTGATTTTCACAACCAAATCCCCATCCATCTGCCCTCACAACCTTATACACAGACACACACATCCCCGCTTAGATGTTGACTACCCCCATTTATACTGTACTATATTATTCCCCACCAAGTGGGCCTTACCCCTATCAATTTCTATTTATTTAATTTGTTTACTTTTTTTAGAAATATGTTCTGGACAGGATAAAACCTTCAAAAACAAGCATAGGAAGAACCATCTGCATTGGACTGAATCCCCCACTTTGCTGTCACATTCCTGGTATGGTTACCCAGCTGCCAGGAAAGCATGATGAGTAGTTGCCTTTGCATACAGTTCCCGCATACCATTCCTTGACCAGACAGTAGTGGTGGCTTGCCCAAGAAACTGTCATGTTATCTGTGATGCACCCAACTTTCAATGGCCTGGGGACTGCAGCTTAAGACAGCTCCCCAACTTGATTACCTCAGATGGTGGTGCAGAGTTCTGCCACCACTCCAGCTAAACCAAATTTTAGCCATGTTTTAAATATGGCAAGAATGGTGAACACACTGTTATAACTGAAAAACCGAAAACTGGTTGTTTCCTTACCTTCTATACTTATCCCACAGAAAGGTATTTTGAATTTGGGAAATCTCCACAATCTCAGTCTTGGTCTCAGGAAGAGATCTGTGAAAAAGCCTGTGGAGCTGGAGGTAGGTTGTTTCAGATTGTTCCACTGGGATCTTTACAAAACTGGTGTCCGTGGTACAGAACATCCATGTCGGTGGATACCAGCTTTCAAACTCTGCCAGAGGATCAGGTGAATCTCTGTGATGTAACAGTTCATCAGGAATTAAAGTATAACTGCTGGTTGTTGTCCTAAACAGTTCAAAGAAAACAGTCTTAGATTACAAATATGACCAGCTGCAAAACTGAGTCACAGTCAACGAGGTGTGACTTCTCACTTTAACTGCTCTGGAAAAATACATTGAAACCAAATACAAATTAAATAAAAAGTCCTATACCATTCTTTTCTGTCATGCTTAGAAAGATTTTATCTTTGACTTGAGACACAGCTGGACCTAATCAAACCTCTCAGGCTCTTGGCATACACATTAGGGATAATATCAGCTGTGATATCTGCAAGTGGGTCCACTAGTACAGGCAGCGTCTGCTGGTGCCAGCTATAGTGCTAGCTCTTCCTGGGCTTCTGGTGTGGGTGACTTGGTACCAGCCATGATGCTGGTTTTCCAGGGTCCTGCTAGCACAGGAAGGTGTCTTGCCTGCCATATTACAGTACTAGATCTCATTGGCCCACTAGCTGTTCTTGCCTGCTGGCATGGGCCTGCTAGTGTGAGAGACTGTGTTCCTTGTTATCCAAAGCTTTATTGTAAGAGGCATTTTCTGAAGAATTAGATTGTTCTCCCTATAATGCTGTATCTTATTTTCTGCTTCTAAATGCCAACTCTGGTGATGGCAATGCCAATTTCGGGGGGAACAAAGTAAGTGATTTGATACCTTTCATTGGACCATAACACATTTTTAGTACACAAGTTTTCAGGCTACACAGAGCTCTTCTTCAGGTGAGGAAGAGTTCTGTATAGCCTGAAAGCTTGTATACTGAAAATTTCATGCTGGTCCAATAAAAGGTATTAAATCACCCCCTTTGCTCCTCTGTTTATACAAGGACCAACATGGCTATGAACAATTCTCTGCAAATTCGAGGGGAAAAGAATGCAAAACTGGGCACATTTTTATCACAGAAAGTGTTACGATTTAGCGCTAGGTTTACTATGATTAGGTATGAGATGGGCAGAGGTTTGGTGGCTGTTGAATTATATAAAAGGCTCAATAAAACTTATTCAAGATCATTTACATGTGTGGTGAGCGGGTCTTTCAATGTTCTCACTTAGACATTGATAGTCTGTTGATACAAACTCTACCTCCTTTTGTTTTTATTTAAGAGCCGAGATGATCCTAGCATCCTTTTTCAATTTTGTTAGAATAAAATTCAATTCAATATAATCTCTGAAAATAAAAAATTGTTAAGAGGTATGGTGCTAAATGCTGATCATCTAATCGTCAGTATGTTTATTTATGGAAAACATATTTTCCAGTTCCAGGGGGGAATGTCAAAATGTTGCCACTATTCGGACTAGCTTTCTTGTAATAGGGACGATATGCCCCATCTTATTTAGATCAGTTCTGGCTTACTTTCTCACCATTAACTGCAGAATGCCCAGTATCGTGATCCTGCATATTGCCAAGTAGTGAGAAAGAAAAGTTACTTGCTGTACTAAAGCTCTTCAAGAATATATTTTCCATACAACTACACTCTTTGGTCTCAGGTTTGGAGGCACAATGACCTCACAGGAGAAAGAACTTTTGGATCTGGCAGGCACCATGCACATTCACATTCACATGGCAGTGAGCATGGTGCCGTGCATGCTGACATCATAAATAGCAGTGCAGATCCCAACTGCCTCAGTTTCTTTTTTCCAAGGAGAGGGAAAGAAAAAAAAATGATCAAAAGGAAAAAAAAATCTGAAAATCCTTTTTTTTTCTTTTTAAATGTACACAAAAAGAAAATGTTTGAGAAATGGAATACCACTTTAAGAGAATCCCATGAATGACCTAAAACAAGTAGACTCTGGATAAGGAAAATCTAGACCAGGTTCCTGAAGGAAAAATAGTCAGCCCTGAAAGCGAAGGGGGTTGCAAATGGTTCAACAGAATCTCAAGCTAAAAACTGTGAATCTGGAGTTCTATACAAGGAAACTAAGGAGAGGACTCAAAGAGACTGGTAAATGCTCCATTATGTGTTGAGAATGGGCACAGCTTAGCATGGGCTGTAATAGCCCAGGCTGGGGGACTGAGAAAATTACCCAGCAGAAGGTACAAGAAGACATTGAAAACCTCCACCAGAAAAGTCAAGGATGCAAGAATCAAGTAGAACAGAAAAGGAATATATAGACATATTTATTTATTTAGTTTTTGTTAACCAAGTAGGTGCACTAGCCATAAAATGACTATTTTCAGGCACGACCCAGGAGAGTGCAACAAAAGGAGAACAGTAGAACAACAGCAACATGGGTACAGTAATACACATGGAGGAACAGTACAGCACTGCTACAAAAATACAATGAGTAGAAACAACAAAAAATAATGGCAAGCATTATACAAATAATGGCAGTAAGATAAATAATAAATGCAGAAACCATGGACCCCACCTGTGGAGTAAAAGGGTTAATAAGAGAGTAAGGTTATATATAGAGAAAAGTGAGGAATGTTCAAACATAACAAGAAAGACTGACAGAAGGAAGGTCAAGGGTGGTAACTGGCAAAACAACAGTGAATGGTAAGTAACAAGGTTCGAGAAGGAAGAGAGCTAGTAGTCAAGAAGTTATTGACAAAGAGAAGGAAAAATATGGGGAGGGGAAGAGGAGCCAGTCTTGGAGCTGGATTAGAGCAGGGGTGACATTATTGGTAAGTCTCAGGAGCTTCAGGTTTGGTCAAAGCATCAGGTGGGCTTGGGGCAGCTAGTACATGAATAAACAAGGGGCCAAAATACTTTTTATTTAGTTATTACAAATATGACATCCAATATTTCAAATTGCACTACTCTAGCACCCCTGGGAAATAATGACCATTGTATGGTTATCTTTGGCTTACAGATATAGTCCAGCTATAGATGGTGATACACACATACATTAGTATGGAATAAAGAAGACTTTGGTGCTATCAGGGATAAGTTAATGAAGTGGGATTGGAAAAATGTTTTTAAAAACAAAACAATTCAGAAAATGTGGGAGGCCATGGAAGAGGTAGTATGAAAATGTATTAAAGATCACTTTCCTACTAAAAAAGAAGTTTAATTGTGCTTAAGCAACTGGATGAGATGATGCTTGTGTGACTTGACTTACGTTGTGAATATGATTTATGTTGTGGTTTCCACTGCTTTATCCGTGGGATATACCACCCAATTAGGGTACAACATGAGGAACCCTAGAGGAGGGTTCCCCCATAGGTGCCGCGGTGATGATTCCATCAGCTAAAGGTAGCTTAGGAAGAAGTCCACCGATAAGAAAGATGTGCCACTGGAGGAGGAGGGTGGATGGTGGGGCAAAAAGAAATGAATCCTGGGAAGGCCCAGGGTGAGTTACCTGATAAAGCCTGGTGGGGGAGTGACATAGTTGCTCCATCCAATTGAACCTCAGGCTTACAACCGTCCCATTCAATTGTGCTTATGCAACTGGATGAGGTGATGCTTATGTGACTTGACTTACGTTGTGAATATGATTTATGTTGTGGCTTTCTGCTTCCCTATCCATGGGATATACCACCCTATTAGGGTACGATGCGAGGAACCCTAGAGGAGAGTCCCCCCCCCATAGGTGTCATGGTGATGATTCCGTTGGCTAAAGGTAGCTTAGGAAGAAGCCCAAATAAGAATGCCCAATTGGGTGTTGAGCATCGAAGAGGCAAGGATGATGAATGAATGAAAATTGAGAATATGATTAAGGCGGACTTCCTAAGGAGAGAGGGAGAAGCTGGACCACCATCTACCTCCATCCAACAGTGGAACCGAACTAATTACCGAACTGAACTAATCCCTCTGCCTGGGGCAATTCCCCACAGCATGGAAAACTGCGACAGTCACACCTATTCACAAAGGTGGTGACTGGTCCGCCCCCAGCAACTATTGGCCAATTTCCATTCTTCTTCCCCTCTCCAAAGCCTTAGAAAAAGTGGTGGCCACCCAACTCACTGAATATCTAGCAAAATATAACATCCTGTGTCCAGAACAGCATGGCTTCTACGCTGGTCACAGTATAGGCTCAGCTTTAATGGAGTTCTCCAACTTCCTACACACCTCTCTGGACCTCAGCTCCCTAGTTGGGGCAGTGTTCATTGACCTCTCTAAGGCCTTTGACACTGTCTCCCACCCAGTCCTACTAAATGCCCTCAACCATATGGGTTTCTCTGCTGGCACCCTCTCCTGGTGTGCAAGCTACCTATCAGACCACTCCCAACGTGTCAAAAACAATGGGGTGCTCTCAGAAACCCATCCCATCCGCTCAGGGGTTCCCCAGGGCTCAATTCTGGGCCCACTACTCTTTAGCCTGTACCTAAATGCCCTGCCTAGTGCCTGTTCTGGCAATATTCTACTATATACTGACAACGCCGTGATTTATGCAGCTCACAAAAATCTCACCTCCCTCCAAGACTCCCTCCAACACTCTTTCAATGATGCTGAGAATTGGTTTAAGAAGAGCAGACTAGTAATTGACCACAAAAAAACTAAGGCAATGCTCTTCGCCCACCACCAGAACAAAGCCAGCAAAAGTCCCCTCCAAATCTTCCCCAGCACTTGTCAACCACTCGAACAAGTTTACTCATACAAATACCTTGGAATCACATTTGGCTCGGCCCTCACCTTTCATGCCCACATTACTGCCCTTGCTTCTGCTGCAAATGCATGCCTTGGCATCCTCTACCAGCACAAAGACTGCTTCCCACCTGATGCCCTCAGGCTTGCCATCACATCCGCAGTAATGTCCCTTATTGATTATGGCCTCCCAGTATATGGTGCTGCTGATTCCACTGCCCTCAGCAAGATTAGACTCACACTAAATAAGGCTTGCAGGCTACTGACCAGTGCCCCAAGACTCACCCACACCTGTCAACTCTATGACATGGCCAGACTCCTAAACCTCGACGAACGCATCAGCTACCAAAATGGCCTGCTAACCAAGAAGATTCTACTTGGGCTCCCCCCACCTGGGTGTCTGCCTCCATCCAATTTACACCACCCAGAGCCACCACCCAAACTTCGGACAAGGTCACTCTACTAGTGCCCAGAACTAGGACCACCCAGGCTCAGAGGTATTTCAGCTACACAGCCTCTACCTGGTTCAACTCACTCCCCACAGCCTTTTCCAACACCGTCAAAATTGCCCCCTTCAAAGCTGCCTTATGAGACCTGCTGTTCAACACCCGCTGCTGCACCTGTCACTAAAGATGCTCTGCTGCTCTTCTGGCACTATTGACATGGTCCACTGGGCTGAACACCCTCCCACCCCCCACCCCCCTCCCCCCAGGCCCTCTCTCCTCTGCCAGTACCTGCTGGTACTAATTGAAATGTTTATTAATTACACGTGTTCAAGCAATTGTATGTAATACTATGTATTTCTGTTCATGCAACCTATTAAAACTATGTGATTCTGTATGTCTGTATTCTGTAAATGTGTAAAAAATCTGTTACTGTAGAATTACTTAGTATCGCGGCTGTTTAATTTAGCGCTCCAGCCTCTGGCTCTGTATTAGCAGGAATCAAACTTTGCGATTAAGAGGGAAGACAGCAGGATGCAGAAACACACAGGCACTGTGGAAAGTCCTGAATAATGCAAACATGTTTACATAATTCAGAAGAAAAGTAATTACTAAATGTTAAACATTGACAATAACAATAAATACAACTTACTGTGTTTAAACAGAATGCTGACCAACTGGAAATCTGAAGGCAAGCAGGGTACAGTCAGCCATTCATGAAATGCAATCCAGCAAAAAGACGGGGTTGCTCCTGTGTTAGTAAAAAGAGCACACATTTGAAAAATGGAAAACAGTCTCACTCGGGGATACCCAAGTTGATATTGCGATCCCGATTCCCATGTGGCACTGGAGGAGTCATGGGTAGTGATAGCAGCAGAGCACAGCAAGGGCCATACTGGGGGAAACATGCTGTGGGACTGGTGTGGTACTATGAAGCCATGGATGGATCTACATAGATCTAGCGCTAAAGTACTGAACTGTGGGGGGGGGGCTACAGTATTTTAGACCGCCAAACTTATTTCACTGTCCATTATTGTTTGCGATCAGCACATCAACCGCGAACATAGCGAAGGTTTATTGTCAGTGAATATTAGCAATTCTACAGTATCTGTCTTGACTGTACTTTGCAAATTGTGTTAACCATGTGTGTCCTCTCTGTGACAAGGTACCTTTGTAAACAAGCTGCTGGCTGAAAGGTTCTAAATCCAATTATACAATAAATAAATAAAAATAAATAAAAATTAACCTAAGAATGCACTAACTCTAATATTATGACCATTGGCACAGAGGAGAGGAGAGGAGAGGAAAAACCCCCTTTGAGGAGGAAACCTCTGGGGATCCAAAGCCTAGGTCACCTTCTTTCCAGGCTGATGACATTTAATTTGAGGATGTATGCCATTAAAGAGAAGGATATGAGTAGGGAAGATGATGATGGGATGGGGAAAAAAACTCAAAACAAAGCACGGATCGAAGAAGGAACATGAGGCAACGATGAAGACTGATGATGATGATCACCACAGGAGGGTGGCAGGTCAACGAGGTAACATAGAACCCAATGAGAGATATGCTTTCTGACTAAGGAGACTCCTCAAAGGAGGTAGATGCAGAAGTCAACAGAGCAATGTGATTAAGTTGGCTCCTCGAAAGCAGGCAGATTTGGAAACTAACTTGAAAAGGAATTTGAACAATGATATGATGGAGCGAAGCCATGACTGGAAGGAATCCTTGGTGGCTGGTACGAGATAATAAGTGGTGAAGGATGACCGGAGTCATGAACCTGATACATGCGGCAGGAGAGCTGTGGGTCAATGAGGTGGCATAAGATTAATGATAGGTATGCCCAAAAGAAATATTGATTGCAGGCCAGATGGAGGCAGCCGAGGCATACGAGGCAGCCGAGGCACACTGACTGAGCAATTGAATTAGATGAGCAGGTCAAGGCAAGGTATCGTGGATCTGATATGGCTATGGAGTCAAAGGATCTTTGATGGAGGGATCAATGATGAACAACATGGAGTACGTAGGCTCCTCGAAAGGAGGTAGACTCCAAAGGGGGAGGAGAAGGCGAATGGGAAGGTGATGGCAGGACAGACCAGATGCAGGATAGGGCAAACCCCAAAAGAAAGTACTGGACAAGGAAAGAGGAAGAGCACCCACAAGAGGAAGAATGAATGAAGGGACTCAGAGTGGCAGATTGAACAAGTCAAGAGTCCCAATGGAGCAAAAGCGCCATGAGGGAGGAAGCCCAGAAGGCAGAGACAGACTGAGAGACCTAGATGGGAGGGATTGTTTACAAAATGAGATCTAGTCCCCATTCCGAGCATTGATGCAACCAGGAACAGAAATGGACTGCAGCAGCTGAAGAGGCAGTACATGCCTATCTGCACCGCTAGCGAACACAAGGCACAGGGACAGGCACTTAGTCGGATTTGAAAAGCCTTGCTTCGAGCAGATGTTCCTCACAGTGTGAGAGAGAGTGAGGTAAGAAATCGTGCACAGGGTTACCTTTGTGTATACTGACACAGGAAAATCAAAAGCACCAAGGCCCGGTGACCTGAGCAAGGTCGGAGTCAAAAAGTGCAAACAGTTCAAAACACAGAAAAATAATCTCATGTTCCCATGCCAGAAACAAAGCAGAAGAGATGCTTGGCAGTTCAGAATGCAGTATCATGTGGCAACAGGAAGAAGAAAGCTATCATTGCCGGGCAATGGAGGCCAGCTGCTAGGAAAATGAGAAACACTGGGTGCATGGGACAGACGCAGTCCACAGGATCCATGAGGAGATCTGCAGTAGTCCTGGAATGCAGCAGCAGACACGAGCACAAGCCTGGAGCACTAGCAAATGATTGTTATCTGTTTTTTTTAATGGTCAGCCAGCTGGGGGCAGAAAGCCGCAGAGAGTCAGGTGGAGCAGAGCCACCAGCCGAGGTGACCAGGAAAACAGGAAGCGGAGGAGATGAGCGAAGATCCACCCGGAGAGGATGCGATGGAGAAAGGGAGGCGGTGATGAGCACCAGATGCACCAGCGAGCACACCGAGCCAGCACTGGAATGCAAGGCAGATAGATGGCAAGGGAAAGGTGAAACCAGAGAAGCCATGAAACTTGGGGAAGGAGCCAGTGAAGAAGCAGGAAGGGACAAATCGGGTAGTGAGCAAGCATGAAAAGCAGAGAGGGGCGAGAAAGATGCCGCTAACGAGGTCAGTACAGCGAGGAAGGAGGAAGAATCAGGATGGGGCAAAGAAATAAGGAAGAGAATGACAGCTAACAGATAAGAAGAGCTGGCCGCAAAGTAGCAGATGGGAGGTGAAGGGGGTGGGGGCAACCCCGCCTAAAGCACCGGGAGAGCAAAACAAACCAAGGGAGAAATGAAAGGCACAGGGAGGAAGGAGGGACAAAGTCTCCGGCGGCAAAATAAATGAATCCTGGGAAGGCCCAGGGTGAGCTACACCAAAGCCTGGTGTGGGAGTGATGTAGTTGCTCATTCCAATCAAACCTCAGGCTTACAACCTTTCCATATATGGGGAGCAAAACACCAAGTTGAAAGAACCATAAAATAAAGCAGAGGATTAAAATGAAACAAAACTCTTTAAAAACTTAAGAGGAAATGGAAAAGTGCTGGATGGATTAAATACAGACAATAACAAAATAGTATAAAAAGGAAATCAGAAAAGCAAAGGCACATGAGAACAAGCTGGCAGCCAAAACAAAGGACAATTATAAAGCCTTCTAAACTATGTTAATGAAACAAAAGACAATAGGCAAAAAATAGGACCCTTAGAAGGATTGGATGGGAAAATGGCAACAACAAACAAAGAAATGGCAAATGTGCAAAATGATTCATTTGCCTTAGTCTTTAAAAAAGGAGGTAATCTATGTCACAAACGCACTCAGCAGGTCAGGCCCTCTGCTCCCACAGTGCCAACCTCCGAGCGCAGTAATGTGAACAGGTAACAGACAGGGTAACCTTTCTGTTTGCTTGTAGGTCCGAATCCCCTTTAGTCCCAAGTTCTGAGAGGATTCAAACTCTGAACCTTATGCTAGCGTACCCAAATGTGCAGGTGCAGATTCGTACCCTCTTTGGGGATTGCGGTACAATCTTATGCCAGGGGGCAGCAAGCCAGGCTTCCAAGATGAACCCTACAAAACTCTATAAAAGACCTGAGGTATATTCTTACCTTTTCCCAGTTTAGTAACACCATCAAGCTCTTGAACAGCTTTTGTCAGTCTTAACCCTCTATATGTCACATGCAAAAAAAGAACTTGCAGACCCAGGCAGCCTTTCAAAATAATTGGTTTACTTAAAAATGGATACAAATACAAAAAAATGTAAACACAGAACAATATATCAAAGAGCATACAATCACTTACAGGACCTCCTTGTGAATGAGCTTGCTCAATGGAGTTTTCCTGCAATAAACTTGAACTTGAACTTGAACTTAAAAGAAAAGCAAAGAAAACTACAGACAAACTCCTACCAAAGTACATTTAGATCTTTTCTATCTAATGTATTACCTCTAAGTGCCTAAGTTAGAGATCTTGTTTCTTAAGAGCCTAAAAAAGATATATCAATCGGTTCAAACACAGTATATAGTTTAAAACTCTATGTTTCCACACCCCTTCTATGATGTCATCTAGTTCCTCCTTTTAGAATATAAAAAAATAATTACAAACAGGATGTCCTATCAGGAGGTATATTAAATAAGGTGACATCAGCAAAAACTAATTTCCCAAATATGTCTACTTAATTAAACATTTTCTCTGATTTTGAGCAGTTCCTGTTTTCCCAAAGAACATCAAATGTTTTTACAACTCTGCAGTTTGTCACCTAGATGCGAGATAGCTATGTCCTGTCCTGTAATAAACTGTATATTTAGCTTCCCAACTTCAAAGGCAGGAGGTCATAAAAGGCCATAAAATGCAATTTCTCAAGGAAGTTAATTACATTACAGAAACCTCCTGGTCAGTTACATATATCCCGTTATTTTCATTAAAAACCTGGTGGAGAGTCACCCAGGAGCACAGGACGCCTCATGTGAGACAATCACATACCACATTCTATATTACAAATATCATAGAACAATCATAACTAGCTGGCCAAGCGTCACAATCCTCCCCACCTAGACTGAATTTGGAGGCTCTATTCCTGCATGGGATGAGCTTCCCAAGTCAGTTCACTCATACAGATGTGATAAGCCATCTGTGTTCTGATTGGTCGCCCAGCCCTATGTAAGACTGTCATGTCATACCCTTGCAGGTAAGACTCAGTCTTAATAGTCTACCATTAGTTTTTCCCATTTGCATCGCAAAACCAGAGGTTGTGGTCAGTGTGTACCTCAAAATGCTGCCCATATAAGTATGGGTCTAACTTCTGAGGCCCACACTATGGCAAGACACTCTTTTTCCACAGTAGAGTAAGCTTGCTCCCTGGGAAGTAACTTTTTACTCAGGTACACTACAGGGTGATCTTTCCCTTGGTTGGATGTCTGACTCAGTACTGCCCCAATACCCACGTCTGATGCGTCAATCTGGACTATAAAGGGTCTGATATAGTCAGGATTTGTCAATACAGGAGCACTGCACAGTGCCTCCTTCAGTCTGGTAAAGGCTTTTTCACAGGCTGGTTCCCAGGTAATTTTCCTAGGCATCTTTTTCTTTAGCAGGTCAGATAGGGGAGCAGCCAGGGCACTGTAATTGGGTACAAATTCTCTGTAGTACCCTGCTGTCCCTAGAAGACTCCTGAACTGCTTCTGCATTTCTGATCTGGGCCATGCCTTGATCACCTCTATTTTTACTTGGTTAGGATGGAGCTGTCCCCAGCCTACAACATGCCTGAGGTATGCCACTTCAGCCATGGCCACCTGGCACTTCTCAGCTTTGACAGTGAGCCCAGCCCTCTGTATCCTGCCCAGCACTTCCCTAAGGTGGGACAGGTGTTCCTCCCAGCTGGCACTAAAGATGGCAGTGTCATCCAGGTACACCAGTGCGTACTCCTCAGCATCATTTAATACCTGGTTCACCAACCTTTGGAAAGTGGCCAGGGTGTTCTTCATTCTGAAAGGCATTACTTTAAATTCAAATAAGTCTATTGGAGTGATGAAGGCCGACCTCTCCCTAGCTCTGTCAGTTAACTCTACCTGCCAATACCCCTTTGTCAGGTCCTTGAAGCTGCCTGCCCTTGAACGGGCTGCTTCAGCTTCCCCACGGTCGGCCGGGTACCCAGCCAGCCACCGGACCCAGACCAGGATGCCCACCTACAGCCTCTTGAAGGTACAGTGACAGTGCAGCCAATCGAACACGGCGATTCCAGCAAACCCATTCTGATTGGCCACACTTTTCCCTGCTTTTGCCACCTGCGCTTTTACAAATAGATTTTAGATAGAACTAAACACATTTCAAGTGTCTAATAGAAGTGTTTTGTTTTTTAGTTTTCCATTAGCAGGTTATGCAGACCTGCCACTAGAAGATTCTTGTTCTTTCATTAAAAAAAAAAAGTCTACCCTCTGAAAGACACAGTTGCTTTACTTGCTATATACCTTCCTTCCTGCCCTCGCGATCTCTCTCGAACTGAGTAAGACTTCCTGAACCACGGACTGCTAGAGCCACGTCATTGGCCCCACTGTATCTGTACTGCACCCTGATTGGACGCTCTCTTGCCTCCTGCTCGGGATTGGCTCTTGCTGGAGCCAAAACTTTGCTCTGCTCTGGGTGGCTGCACCCATTCATTTCTACAGCAAATGGCTAAAATTTTATGCCCCCCCCTCCCCTCTGCCTAACTTTAGAGACCTTCCTCTATGCCCCAGTAGCTCCGCCCCACCACTCATGCTCCATTGGGTACCTGTCTTGGGACTCTCCCCATCTTTTAGTCACCACCTCCCAATCCTGGCTGCCTGGCCTTCCTGGCTGTATCCTCACTTCCCAGTGATCCAGCTACTGCTCTTCTCCCCCCCTTCTCCTAGTTCAAGCCTGTCTTAACCCCTCCCTCCTACCCCAGATCCTACCTTAATCCAGGTGCCTCCACGTTCTCTCCCCCCATTCTATTTTTCTTGCCTGTCTTCCTCCCTATTGCATGCTCCAAAAGCCTGCTTTCCCTCCTCCCTCCCTGCCTCCCTCCCCACAGCTTCCACATTCCTACATCCTTCCTCCACATAGCACGCTGCACACTGGTCACTGCCCCTTTCCCAGGGTCCATCCTATCACCATGAAACTGTCCTACACCCACACTGGTCCTAGCCCTCCACTCTGGTCCCCCTGTCTATACTTGCCCTCACCCACTATCGTCCGATGCTCAGCAATTTCCCAAAATGCTAGCAGGTGAAAGCATTCCTTAAAGAAATATGCAGAAGCTCCTTGAGGCTAGTCCTCCTCCTCTCCTAATGCTGTCAGGCAATGCACCCAAACCCTGGCTCATTCTGCTCTAAAGCCATTAATCTGAGCAAGCCTTGGGTGCCCTCATTCATATCAATCAACATCTGCAGCCTCCTTCCTAAAATGGATGCCATAAAGGCCTTCACCAGCCAACACTGCCCTGACATCCTGGAAGTTGTCAAAACCTAGCTCATGCCATCAGCACCAGACCATGCAATCAGCCTTCCTGGCTAAAATGTATTTAGGCTGGATCGCCTCTCAAAGAGGTGGGGCTGCCTCTCTACCTAAAGACTCCATACAGGGCACTACATCATTACCTCACTCCAACCAATAACTGCTCAGATACTGCCAGTGAGAATCCTCCTCAGAGCCCAAAACAAAACCCTCACTGTTGCCACCATCTACATCCCTCCCAAAGAACAGGGAACTGGTCTAACAGCTGTTCTTAACTTTGTAAAGTCACTCCCACTGGACACCGAATCCATCCTCCTAGGCGACTTCAACATCAACTGGCCTGCGGCTGATGCTAGTGCACACTGGGATACCACTGCTGCAGCGAACCTCACACAAATGGTTGACTCACCAACCAGGAAAAATTGCAGGACTGGCACCAGCACACTCTTGGACTGGATCCTCACCAGTCACCCGTCGTGGATATCTAACACTAATGTCCTCCCTGACTCTCTCAGCGACCACTCCCCTGTTAGCTGCACCTGGTCAAATAAATTCATCAAACAACCACCAAAAACTATCACCAGCAGGGTTCTACCCCAAGGTCACCTTCCTTGACTCAAATCCCACCTCCTCCATCAAGACTGGTCCCCTATCTTCAATGCAACCAACATAAACACTGCCCTTGACCACTTCATAAACATCTTCCCTGTGGCTTGTGACGCATATGTTCCTATTAAGAAACGCAAAGTCAAATCACTCAGTAACCTTTGGCTCACAGGTGACCTCCTCAGGATGCTAAAAACAAGAGACCACCTATGGGAGGTAGCCAGAAACTCTGGAAGGCAAAACAACATCCAAAACTACAAATATGCCCGCAATGATTGCACCAAAACCATTCGGCAAACGAAGTCCACCTACTATAAGCATGCCCTCAGAAACTCCTGGGGCGATAGTCGGGAATTCTGGAAGAACATAAAGGAACTCACCGGGAATCCACCCAACCCCCCCATCAATACTCTACATCAATGGAACCACAACCCTCAACCCAAAAACTATTGCGGATACCTTTAACAAAACTTTTACTGACCTCAGCACTGTCCTACCCCAGGACTACTTCAAAGATGGTGAAGCCCCTCTGTCCGCCATGAACACTACTCCCACCAGCTCCTCCCACTTCTACTTCAAAGCAGTCAAGGCACACCAAGTACGCAAATATGTTACCAAAGCCCTTGGTAAATCAAGATTCAGTAATGACTTCCTCGATCTCAAAATCCTGTTTCTCACACTTGATGAAGTGCTTAGTCCACTGACCAGAATTTTCAACCTCTCCCTCAGCCTTAGCCAGTTCCTGGACAGATGGAAATCTGCCACTGTCACCCCAATCCATAAATGTGGTGACAAAACTGCCCACAATAACTACAGATCTGTCTCCCTACTACCCCCACTCTCCAAGGCACTAGAACGCATTGTCTCGGACCAGCTCACAGAATACCCGGATACATACAACATCCTGTGCAAGCAACAACACGAGTTCCACAAAGGTCACAGCACCTCTACAGCCCTACTTGAATTCACTGGCACAATCCACAACACACTTGACTCCAGTGAACTACTAGGCTCAATCTCATTGACTTAACTAAAGCCTTCAACACTGTCAATCACCGCCTCCTGCTTGTCCAGCTTCAGAACACTGGGCTGTCAACCGACTCCATTGGCTGGTTTAAGAGCTGCCTTGAAGAAACGGTCCCAAACAGTAAGAATCGCTGATACACTTTCCAGACTCCAGACATGTCCGCTTGGGAGTCTCCCAGGGCTCCATTCTGGGACTCCTCCACTTCAGCCTGTTTTTAAACTCACTGCTGGACAGCTGCCCAGAACAAATAATTCTCTACGCTGATGATGCTGTGATCCTCACCTAGGACTCTGATCCAATCCAATTACAAAATAAACTTCAGTGGGCCTTCTCCTCCATCGAATCCTGGTTCCTAAATCATAAACTGCGTCTCAATCAGAAAAATACTAAGTCTATGGTCTTCTGCAGCCCCCACAACGAAAACAAACAACTCCACCTCTCCATTGCAACTGAACAAGGAGCAATCCTAGAGCAAACACAATTGTTCAAGTACCTCTGTATCACCCTTGATCCCCACCTCTCATACGCTGTCCATATCAGCAAAGTTGCAAAGTCTGCCAATGTGAGGTTAGGCATATTATTCCAGCACAGGAAACACCTAACCCCAGAAGCACTGTCAGTGGCCATCCAAAGCTCCATTGTCAGCATCAGAGACTATGGTCTTATCATATATGGGTCTGTAACTACCACTGCTCTCAAACGTATCGCGACCTCCCTGAATAAGGCCTGTCATCTCATCACTGGCTCACATCACCATACCCACACACGTGACCTTATTCCCAATCTGGATGGCTTCCAACTGGACAAAGCGCATAAAATACAAACCTACATATCATGACCAAAGAAAGTATAATGGGGCTTGCCCACACCTGGTGTCTGTACCCTCCTTAGCCCTAGACATAGGAACGTCACTACAAGGAGAGCCAATTTCCATCTACTACATATCCCATGATGTCGCATGACCCAAGGACAAGATCATTCGCCTGTGGGCATCCAACTGGCTCAACTCTCTAGGCAGCGACATAGAGACTGCTCCAACATTGGCCTCTTCAAGTCCAAGCTGTGCCTCTCACTGCTTGTGATCCTGCGATTGCCCATCTTAACATTCCACTTTTCCAGCTACGCATACCCCTAGCACCCAGCACTTCAATTAGTCTTTGCACCTAGCACCTTACCTGTCATATTCCCTTGACATGGCCCCTGGCTGCACTGTCTCTGCCCTCGCCCACCTCCCGTATCTCCACTCCTGCCCCCACCCCAACCACCTCCTGTTCTCCTCACCCTGCACCTCCTGCACCTCCTTCCTCGCGATCTCCTACCCTCACTCCCCCACCCACCCCCTCCTTCCTTGTCTTGCTCATAGCTCAAGTCTTTGTACTGGTTATTACATGTCTGTAAGTCAATGACTATATGTTTGTAACTAAAATGATGACTGTTGCATACGCTGTTGTGGAACCTTTGTAAAAGAGCCTCAGCACTCAAAGGTATTGTAATCCTAGATTGAAACAAATAAATAAAATAAATAAAAATAATATTGTTGTAAGGTAGGTCGCCCCTCCCAAGCTGTCCAGGAGTTCATCCATCTAGGGCATCAGGTGGGCATCTGACTTCATGACTGCATTTAGTTCATGACAGTCCACACAGAAATGAGTAGAGCCATCTGACTTGGGCACAAGGACTACGGGCGAGACCCAGGGGCTGTGGGATCTCTGAATTACCTCTAAATCCAGCATTTCCTCCACCTCCCTCCTAATGTCTTTTTGGAAAGCATCTGACACCCAATATGCTGTCCGCCGTATGGGTGCCTGTGTCCTGTCTCTACATGGTGTGTTGATAAGGGGGTTAGTCCAGGCTTGGCACTAAACAGTGAGGCAAAGTCTGCTAAAACCTCCCTTACTTCCTGGATCTTGTCCAGGGCCAGCTGGGGAGACAATTTAACTGCCTCCACAGAGGACTCCCACTTGCTTTCTTCCAGTAAGTCCAGAAGGATGTCTCCTTCATCTGTCATCTCCCCAGGACTACATACTGCAAATACCATGTCAGCCCTATTAGCATATGGCTTCATCATGTTGACATGGTACATCCTTTCTGTCTGTCTTCTGTCAGGTAACTCTATGATATAGTTCACATCATTTACCTTCCTAACTACTTTGTACAGTCCTGCCCACTCAGCCTGCAGCTTGTCTTTCTGGACCGGAATAAGGACCATGACTTCCTGACCCACCGTGTACGAGCAAGCTCTGTCTCTACGGTCGTACCACACTTTTTGTTTCTGTTGGGCAGCTGCAAGGTTGCTCTGGCTGTCCCTGTAAGCTCCTTCAGCCTTTCCCTAAATCTAAGGATGTAATCCACTATGGGAGTTCCCTGGGTGGCATGCTTGCCTTCCCAGTCCTCCCAGATCAAGTCTAGGCCCACGCACCTGGCGTCCATATAAGAGCTTGAAGGGGCAAAATCCTGTCGACTCTTGGGGCACCTCTCTCTATGCAAACAACAGGTGGGGGAAGGTATTTCTCCCAGTCCCTCCCATGCTGTTCAGCAAATGCTTGGAGTATTGACTTCAGGGTACCGTTAAATCTTTCCACAAGCCCAATGGCTTATGGGTGATAAGGTGCTCTGTGCCTCTGCACCACCCCACACTTCTCCCACAAACATTTCATCAGGTCCGACATGAAGGAGCCCCCTCAATCGGTGACAGCCTCCTGCAGAAACCCAACATGGATGAAAATCCCAAGTAAGGCATCTGCCACTTTGTCTTTCCTCAGTGAGGATAGGGCGACTGCCTCTGGATACCAGGTGGCATAATCCACCACAGTCAAGATGAACCTCTTCCCGGAGGAGCTGGGGGTATTTAAAGGCCCCACAATATCCATTCCCACCATCTGGAATGGCTCCTCCACTATGGGCAATGGAATTAGGGTGGCTTGTGTTTTCTTACCTGCCTTCCCTATTTCTTGGCACCAGTGACAAGACCTGCAATACTCCTTCACCTGCTGGGTGAAGTTGGGCCAATAGAAATTCTTGGCCAACCACTGCATAGTGAGCACAATTCCCAGATGACCAGACAAGGGAATAGTGTGTGCAATCTTGACAACTGCTCATGGTACCCCGGGGAATGACAAGCTGCCTGCCTATCACCCCTTCCTCTATCTTCACAGCCTGAGTATACATCAGTCCATTTTCCCAATAAATCTTATGTTTACCGTCACCTCCCTGTGCTCCATCAGAGTATGCCCAAGCCCTCAGCTTCTCTAGACTAGGATCATTTTTCTGAGCAGCTGCAAACTCCTTACACATTCCCAAGGCATGAAACAGGTCTCCTTCAGTCTCTAAACTAGGGTCCCTAGCACCAGCGTCAGGGCACTCAGGATCACTGTCATCCCTAACCCTCTGACAATGGGTCACCCCTCCTTCTTTGGAGTAACCCCCGTAGCTGTGTGGTTAACTGCTGCTGGGGAAATTTCTACCCCCTTTTCAGTAGTCTCCGTATCAGGAGATACAAGCTGGGGAACCAGCCTCCCAGTGGTTTCCACAATGGCTTCTGTGGGGTCCAGGAAACTACAATTTTCCTTTGCCACTTGGCTACAGGTCGCTGCACACACCATCCCGTTTGAGATTTTTGCCAAGGAAGACATCAACTGCTAACATTTTGGCTACAGCCAACTGTTGCACAGTTCCCCCTGTCTCACTTCAGTCTAGGAGAACACTAGTGAGTGGCAATGTGGTCTTCTCACCAGTGAACCCTTACAAAGTTACAAATTCATTGAGTATAAGCTGACCAGGCTCTACCAGATCCCCTTTTACCAGCATCAGGGTTGCCCCTGTGTCCCTTAACCTTTGTGTCTGTACCCCATTCACCGTGACTGGGTGCATGTGTTCCCTCATGTTCAAAGACATGCTTCCAGGGACACACAAACAACTCACTTCTTTCCTAGCCCCATTCTGCGTATTGCTCACCCTTTTGGGACACTGTCTGCAATATGCCCAGTTTCTTCTAAACCCAACATTCATTTCTTTTCTCAGAGAAATTGTTTCTCTGAAACCTGGGGCTAACTGGTTTTGATGGAGGCAGTGAGGGTTTTAGCTGCCCTGAAGGCACGTGTTCCCTTCTGCACTGCCACGCCCTGCTGCATTAGCTCTCAGAGCAGGTTTGCTCTTGGCATAGCAGTCTGAGAGTTCAGCAGCCTCTTGCACTGTTTTGGGATCTCAGTCCTCCAGCCAGGTTTTCAGTTCTGCTGGGCATGCCCCAAAAAACTGTTCTAACAAAATAGCATTTTCATTTTTCTCTACAGAGTTTGCTTCAATTCCCTCCCCCCAACGTTTTAAACATTGACGTTGTTTCATGGCTAGCTCCTTGTAGCTCATGTCAGTGCTTCTCCTGAGCTTACGGAATTTAGCTCTGCTTCAGCAGTTAAATCAAACTTTTTTTAAAGTGCAGCTTTAAGTTTGCTGTAATCATTACTGTCCTCATTGTTCATTTGACCCAATGCATCCCAAGCTTTCCCAGTAAGTAGCAGGGATAGCTGGAAGCTCCAGGACCCTCTAGGAATTTTAGCCTGAAAACAAACTTTTTCAAAGGAATTTAAAAAGGCATCCATATCTTCCTCCTCTTTAAATTCAGCTATCAATTTGGAATTCAGTTTGTAACCCAGTCCTGTAGTTCCAGTTAAACCCAAGCCACTTACCTGTTCTGGTGCTGGTGGTTGGAGTTGTAACTTCTCCAGTTCATGTCGCCTCTGGCACTCACACTCTTCATGGTCCATCTCTTGCTGTTATCACTCCCTCTTCTCCTCTGCAGCTCATTGTTCTCGCTCTGTCTTCTCCTCTGCGGCTCGCTGTTCTCGCTTCTCTTCTCTTTGGAACTCCAGCTCCATTCTGCAGAACCCAATCTGCAGCCTGATTGCTTCTGGCTCCAGAATGCTGGTGACCTTCCCCTGCTGCTGTGGCCCTTCACTTGCACTGGCCCTGCTGTCCTCCTCACTGGATCTGGACACTGCAGTGGCCACTAGCCCCTCCATGCCCAAGGTTTGGTCCTTTACACTCACAGTCTGAGACTCGATGCTTTGGGCATCTACTGCCATCAGGGCATCCACGAGGTTCTGCTTGGTGGCTCTCACCTTGTACAGGACTCCTCTATCCTTGCACAACTGCTTCAAGTAGTCTACAGTGTGCCCGCTGTAGTTGGAAGCCATCTTCTTCCCTAATTATGGCTACTCTAACTTGCACCTTAGTAAAAAAAATAAAACACGTAGGAACTTGACTGTAAGCAAAATGATATAGTTCTGTTTCCTTTTTAAAAATAAATCACTGCCTTATTTTGCAAGTGAGCTGTACGGTATTAAGCTGACACACTGAACAGTTAAAGCTTGTGTTACCAATTTTATCCACACCGTTGCCAACCAAATCTTTCACAAATGCACTCAGCAGGTCAGGCCCTCTGCTCCCAGTGCCAACCTCCAAGTGTAGTAATGTAAACAGGTAATAGACAGGGTAACCCTCCTGTCTGCTTGTTGGTCCAAATCACTTTTAGTCTCAAGTTTTGGGGGGATTTAAACAGTGAACCTTATGTTAGCATACCCAAATGTACAGGTGCAGATTTGTGCCCTCTTCGGGGATTGTGGTACAATCTTAAGCCAGGGGGCACCAAGCCAGGATTCCAAGATGAACCCTTAAAACTCTATAAAAGACCTTAAGTATATTCTTACCTTTTCCCAGTTTAGTAACACCATCAAGCTGTTATCCAGTTTTTGTCAGTCTTAACTCTGTATACATCACATGCAAAAAAAGAACTTGCAGACCCTGGCAGTCTTTCAAAATAATAGGTTTACTTAAAAATGGATAAAAATATGAAAAATGTAAACACCGAACAATATATCAAAGAGCATACAATCACTTAAAAGAAAAGAAAAGAAAACTACAGACAAACTACTACCAAAGTACATTTAGTTTTTATAAAACATTATTTATTTAGTTTTCTATGAAATACAAATTATGAACTTATCAAATTCTAATGAGGCATGACTTAACTTGCTATATAATAACATGACACTATACTTCTTTAAAACAATCATGAGAATATATAAGGTACAGATACATCTATCAAAATGCAAATTGAAATTTAGTTAATTAGCACAAATTTGCCTATGAGGAAAACATATAACAATAATACTGTAACAATAGTGAATACTGAGTACTGATTATCTCAACTAATATTTAGCCAATGAAAGAAGGGTGCCCATTCTATATCACATTTATGTAAGGTCTTATTATTAAGATGACTGATACGTTCATTAATGACTATCTTTACTATAGATTTAATCAAATCACTCAAGACAGGAGGTTGTGTAACTTTCCAGTGGAGTAGTATAAGTCTTTTAAAACATAAGGAAGCTACCAAAAGCCATCTCCTTTCTGGGCCTGTCAGGGAATTTAAATTTCCCATATCTCCTGGAATAAAGATCCCAGGGTAAAAAGGAAAGTTAATCTGTAAAATTGCTTTACATGTCTCCCAAATCACTGTCCACCCTGGAATTAATGTGGGACAGTTCCACAGCATATGGAGAAAGTTAGCCTCACTGTCCCCACATCTCCAGCAACAACTATCTGGTAATAGGCCCCATGAATGCAATTTATCAGGTGTATAGTACCAGTTATGTAATATTTTAAACTGTACTAAACAACCTTGTAAATCTTTGCTAGACTTGTAAGCATTATTCCACATGAGATCCCAAGATGATTCCTGTATGGGGAAAGCAAGACATTCTTCCCATCTTTCCCTAGATTTACAGTACCTGTTAAATCTTGCCCTGATTTACTTAACATTTGATAAAGTTTTCCTCCTCCCCCTTTGGTGTTTGCTAATATTACTATTTTTTCAAATCCACAGAGGTTGGAGGAACTAATGTGCTCTCTACCAAACTATGTGGTGCACTTCTAATCTGTAAATAAGAGTGAAATTGAATATAAGGAAGGCCATATTACCCTCTTAGTTCTAAGAAGGCTTTTTAGAATCTCAGTGATTGGATCCATGATATCCCCAAGCAAAAGAATCCCTTTGTTTTCCCATAAGGAATTCATTAACCATTTCCCTTTCCATTTTAAATTTTGATTTCTCCATATCGGAAAATATTGGAATGGTATAGAACCCACAACTGTTTGTTTTACCACAAAGGATATGGAATTGGCAGAATTTCTTAAGAAGGGGTGAGTGGTAGTAGATTTTGGATAAACTCCTATGATTAGATGATGAAGTAGATGGGGGAAAATGCTATCTTGTTCATATTTAGCCCATACAGGTAACACTCTTTGGAAGAAACCATTGACATGTTTGTTTAAATAAAAAAGCTTGGTGATTCTATTTAAAATCATGTAGACCCATGCCACCTTGTTTCCAATGTTTCTTGATCATATCTAGAGTAAGTTTTGCCTTTTTCCCTTCCCATAAAAACTAATGTATCAAATTGTCAAATTTCTTAAACTATCGGGGACTGATATATATAGGTACCATAGTCAGTAGATATAATATTTTTGGTGCCAACATCATTTTCATAGTGCTGACCTTACCCCACAAAGACAAATTTAGTTTGGCCCATTTATCTAGGGACAATTTCATTTCCTCTACTAAGGGATTAATATTTAAGGCTAGTAAGTCATCAAGTTAATTAGAAATAATAATTCCCAGGTATGAGAAGTAATTCCCTTTCCATCTTAAATTATAATGTAAACACAATTCAAACAACATGAAGTCTTGCTATATTATAAACATTAGCAGTTTGTTCCAGCTCTAGAACTGCCGGTGAAATGGTTAAAACCATTCCAAAATAGAATTTTAGCACGAGCAGCTCTATCTGTGTCATTTCAAACTTGAACTGTCAGATTCTTCTCCGCCTCAGTGAACAGTCGCTCCAGAGATTTCTCCTTCTTCTCGGTTCATTTCTCGGTTTAAAAGTGTTTTCTGGTTGGATTTAACTGAGAATAGTTTTATTTTAACTGCAAAACCGTTTGGTTCAAGCTCTATCTGTGGTAACCGTAAGTAAATGAAGGTTTTGTCTGTGTGGAACTTGTAAGTTATCGGTTCGGTTTTGAACCGATCAGTGGGTTTAAAACTCATTTAAAACTAAAAGTTACTATTTTAGAGTCGGTTCCCGGTTCTTATCGGTTCTAAAAAACGGATTTATTACGTTTTTTCCAATACTTTGACACGGTTAGGAACCGATAAGGGTGTCTTGCCTGGCACTGCCGTTAAAAGGGCAAGTTTTGGTTAGGCTGGCATTATGTCTGAGAAACCCAAAAGAAAAACTGGCCACTGGTTTCCAACACTGTGATGTTTGTGGGGAAGTCTTTGCCAAGGCTGACCACACACATGTGTTTATTGTCTGGGGTTTGACCACCTCCAGTCAGACTACCAGGTATGTAAGAATTTCCCTGCAGCCACCCTGGAAAAAAGATTGGGCAGGCTCAGGGAATGAGAGGCCAAAAAGTCCGCTGACCCAGATGGCCAGCCCGGTTTGGTGCCAACCAAACCAGAGGGAGTGCCCTCTGACCAGGGCCAGACTTCCTCGGGCAAAAGAAAAGCTGGTTCTGAGGAACCAATTCCAGTAAAGAAAACAAGAAAATCAGCAGGTCTGGAGTCCAAAATTCCTTCTCCAACTGCTGCAGAGATAGCAAAAGCCATACAAATTGTCCAGTCACTGTCTCAGGGTCCGTCCGAACCACCACTATCTGGTAAAAGGTCGGTTCGTCCGGTCCCAGTGGTTCAGAGTTATGATATTGAGGAATTTTATGAACCAGAGGAGGGGAGGAGGATTATGAACAGTATGAATGTGGCTGGGAAGGTCTGGTGTGCCCACTGAACCGGACATCTCCCAGACAGACCTTTAGAATCTCCCCTATGCTGTCTGAGTCCCCATCTCATTTTATGTTTTATAAAAGTTGCTGAAACCCTCCAGCTTCCTTTAGAAGAGGCTGTGGATGAGCAAGAGGAGCCTGATTTTGTAGAAATGATGGCTATTCCAGAGTCTAGGAGATTGTCTATTCCTTTACATGAGTCTTTGGAAACAAACAATTAAAATTTTAAAGCTCCTAATTCTGTGCCTCCTGTAGATAAAAGATGGACAGAAGGTATACATTGTCAGGCCCTGATACAGAATTCCTTTCTCAGCAATGCAGTCATGTTAGAGTAGTTCAGGCTGCTGCCTGTGATAAAGCTAATATTCCTTGGCTTACATCCTCCTGACAAGGATTCCAGGAAGATTGATGCCATGGAAAAAACAGTATATGGCAGCCTCTCTGGGACTCAGGCAAGCAAATTATATGGCTTATGTAGCTAGGTATCAGAAATCTAGATGGGATACTGTTATGCAATTGGCAAGCAGGCCCATGGCCAGCTGGTTAGTGAACTAGAACAGGTGGCTGCTGATGGCATTGAAGCCTCTAAGGTTCAGTTTCATGCTGCTGTGGATGTTAATGATGTTTCCTCTAGGGTCATGGCCCATCTGTAGCTTTTCGTAGGTTGGCCTGGCTCAGGTGTACTAGTTTATCACAGGATACCCAGACTAAGGCTATGGATTTTCCTGTGGTGGGAAATTCTCTGTTTGGAAACAGACAGAGAATTACATGAAGAAGATGGATGAATATAGGACTACTTACAAGAGTGCCCAGGCTAGGAGGCGGCAAGCCACTCCTCAAAGGCATGCCCCAGGGGTAGGGGTAGGCCTTTCTCAGGCCTTCTACCAGACTCAGGCCTCCTCTGCCTATGCTCAGAGGGGCTGCTTCAGAAGCAGGGGCAGGCGAGGGGTGGGCAGACCTGGTCCCACCCCCAGCCTAAAGCTCCTGCGAAACAGGCACCCTGATGGGGTGCCCAGGGCCGACCTCCTGTACCAGTGGGGGCAGGCTGGCTTACTTCAGTCAGAATTAGCTTCTTTAACCTCAGACAAGTGGATTCTGGAAGTAGTAAGCCAGGGTCTGGTTCTCAGCTTCAAAAAGTTTCCCAAGTTGAGAAGCAGACTTTTCTACCTGCATGCTTCAGAGACCTCGCTCTGGAAACAGAGGTCTCATCCTGTTAGCTCTCAGAGCAGTAGAAAGGTTCCTCCCTGCATCAGGGCAGGGGTCTGTATTCAGATACTTCCTTACCCCAAAAAGACAGGAGAATGGCGCCCATTTAGATCTCAGATATCTGAACAAGCATCTTTTGAAACCAAAGTTCAAAATGGTAACTCTGGCAATGATTTTACCTTCCCTAAGGCCAGGGGACTGGCTGGCCTACCTGGACCTCAAGGATGCCTATTTCCATGTCCTAATCAGAAGATCCCATGCAAGTACCTCAGGTGCAGACTGCCCTCAGGTCATTACCAGTTCAGGCAATGCCCTTGACCTTAGCTCTGCTCAAGAATATTCACAAAGTGTCTAGAGTGGCAGTGGCCCATAAGGAGGCAGAGGTTGTTGTTTTCCTATCTAGATGACTGGCTCATTGTAGGCCAGTCCCAGAACAGGTAAAATCTCACCTGCAGGTCACCCAGCAGCTTCTCACCTCCCTGGGTTTCTACTAAACCTACAAAGTTGGTTCTGGAACCAGTCAGGTACTCACCTTTATAGGGGCAGAATTGGACACAAAGCTAGCCAGAGCCTTTCTTCCCCAGAAAGGGTAAGGAATTTAGTGGCTCTGGTCTCTTCCTTCACTCTGCAGGTCTCTCAACCAGCAAGACACTTTCTGCAGCTCCTGGGGCACATGGCTGCATCCACAGCTGTTGTGCAGGGAGCCAGATTTCAGATGAGAGACATTCAGTTTCACTTGAGAACTTTTGGTCTCAGAGAAGAGCCCCCTTTCCAAGTTGGTCTAGTGATCTAACCTGATCCTAGCTCTCCAGTGGTGGCAGGATCAGAGCAATTAAGAGTGGGGTCCCTTCATTTCCCTTCTCATGACTTGACTCTCACTACAGATGCTTCCCTTCTGGGTTGGGAGCCCACATGGGCGACCTTTCCACTCAGGAGTTTGGTCCCCAGGAATCTCTGCTCCACATCAATTTGCTGGAACTCAGAGCTGTCTTTTTAGCTCTTCAAGCTTTTCTGCATCTGTCCACGACAAGGTGATACAAGTCAGAACAGACAACACCACAACAATGTGGTACATCAACAAACAGGGGCACTTCGGTCTTGGCCTTGTGCACAGGCAATAAGTTGTGGTCTCTGGCCTATTCCGAACACTTCCCTCATAGCAGTTCATCTTCCGGGAAGGACAATGTCTAGCGGATGCCCTCACCAGGATTCCCAGGGCCATCACGAATGGTCCCTGGATCCTCAAGTGCTGGGGATAGTTTTTTTGCCAGGTGGGGCATCCTCAGATAGATCTTTTGCAGCCCCAGACAATCACAAACTTCCTCTGTTCTGTTGCAGGCCTCCAGTGCTGGCTCAGTTCCCTGGATGCCCTTCTGGATTGGGAGGGAAGTTCCTCTATGCTTCCCCTTCCTCTCCTATTCAAAGTACTAGTCAAAATCAGATCTCAGCCTTGCAGGGTGATTCTGATTGCCCCAGATTAGGCCAGGCAGCCCTGGTACCCACCTTCTGTCTCTGACAGTCCATCTTCCCTGTGCCTCCCAGGAATCACAATCTGTTGACTTGTGCCCAGGGAAGGGTTTGGTATCCGGACCTCAAATCCCTCAACCTCAAGGCCTGGCTCTTGAGGAGTTAGAGTTGCTGATTACACCTCTCTCAGGGTGTTCTTGAGATCCTAAAGGCTTCCAGAAAGCCTTCCACTAGGACTACTATAGTTCTAAATGGAAAAGGTTTTCCATTTGGTGTGCTGGAAAAATATTTCCCCAGAATCTGCTAGAATGCCCATTTTGTTAGATTACATGGTACATCTTAATTCTTGGGTCTCAGACCAGCTACCTGAGAAGTTCATTTGGCAGCTGTGTCTGCTTTTTGTGTCAACAGGAAAGTCATCCCCTCTTTCCTCTCATCCTGTGTTTTCCAAGTTTTTTAAGGGATTACTCCATACTAATCCTCCCTTTCGGGAACCGGCCCCTGCTTGGGACCTTAATGTTTGCATTACCCAGTTAATGCAACCCCCTTTTGAACCTCTGTCTTCTGCAGAGCTTAAGTACCTAACTTGGAAAACTGTTTTTCTAGTGGCTATCACTTCTGCCAGATGCATAAGTGAATTGCAAGCCTTGTCAGTGGAGACTGACTTTATTTCTTTCCACAGGGATAAGGTAGTCCTTAGGACTAATAGGAAGTTTTTGCCTAAGGTGGTTTCAGATTTCCATCTTAATCAATCTATCTCCCTTCCAGTATTTTTCACTGATCACTCCTCTTGGTGAGAGGAGGTTGCACAACCTGGATGTTAAGAGAGCTCTTAGTTATTATATAGAGCATACCAAAGGTCACAGGTTCAGAATCCTCCAACTTTTCTTTACCTATGGTGAAGTTGGGAAAAACAAACCTGCCACTAAGAGATCAATAGCCAGGTGGATTGTCTCTTGTATCCAATTTTGTTATCAGAAAGTGGGCAGAGCCCCCAGTTTGAGGGCTCATTCTACCAGGGGTACAGCTGCGTCTCTAGCTGCTGCCAGAGATATCCTTTATTAGAGATTTGCCAGCTACTTGGAAAAGCGGTGTACACTTTACCAAGCATTACTCCCTGGATGTCCAGGCCAGGAGAGATGCTCGGTTTGGCATAGCTGTTCTTCAGAGCCTATTCCTAAGTAGGTTCTGCCCTCTCCATGGAGGTACTGCTGTGTATTCGCTAATGTCTATAATATAGCAAGACTTCATGTTGTTTGAAGAAAAATTACTCACCTTAGTAATGTTGTTTAGCTCTAATGGAGTCTTGCTATATATGAACCTCCCAACCTGCCCTCTCAGAACCTCTACTTGGTGGGGTGCAGGCAACTTAGTGTGGGCACTACTTATGTCCTGTTAGCATTTTGTCCCCTTTGGAACTTTGGGTGTGTGTGTAAAAGTGGTGTGTGTTTTATTATACTTATGTTCCATTTTCATATTATTAGAATGGTGTTAGTATTTCTGTCCCTTGACTTGAGTCTTGGGTGTTGGGACCATCAATGGTTTATGTATTTAGGTAGCCATTTGGCTAGTGTGAGTTACAGCTTCCACAGACCTTAGTGAGTTTGGCTCGTAAGATCTGACAGTTCAAGTTTGAAATGACACAGATAGAGCTGCTCTCGTGCCAAAATTCTATTTTGGAATGGTTTTAACCATTTCACTCCGGGGCAGTTCTAGAGCTGGAACAAACTGCTAATGTCTATAATATAGCAAGACTCCATTAGAAGAAACAACATTACTAAGGTGAGTAATTTTTTCTTCTTTAAGTAAACCCTCATTCCCCCGTAAAGGGAGCAACTCAGACTTCAACCAATTAATTGACAAGCCTGAATTAAGTCTAAAATATTCTAACACCATCATAGTTGATTTTACAGATTTGTGAGATGATGAGAGAGAAAGAAGAAGGTCATCAGTGTAAGCAATAACTGTATGTTCCATCCTATGGAACTTAATCCCTGATGTCCTTACTAGACTAATTGTTCGGAGAAGGGTTCAGAGCCAGGATAAACAATAAGGGAGATAAGGGAATCCCTATCTAGTGCCTCTTTCAAGAGTAAACTTGTCAGATAGTATCTTAATTGTACAAATTCTCGTTGTAGGAGGTTATATAGGTTTTGATTCTTGAGATAAAGTTATCACCTATTCCAAATCTAACTAGTACCTCACCGAGATATCCCACTCTATAGAATAAAATGCCTTGTGCACATCTAGTGACAAAGAACAGAAGTGTCTTGTTTTCTGGATGCCACCCATATGCGGAAGAATTCTTTGAATATTTTCAAACCAACTCTCCATAATAAAACCCACTTGGTCCCTATGAACAAGATTTCCGATAACCTGTTGCAATCTATTAGCTTGGATCTTAGCCCAGATTTTATAATCAATATTCAACAGGAAAATTGGATGATAACTGGTAAGATCTAGGGGGTCTTTATCCTTTTAAAGAGGACCGTAATGACTGGCTCAGCCATTGTGGATGGAGTCCCATATTTATTTCAGACTCTCTATATACATCGTGCAGAATAGGAGCAATCTCATCTTTCAAGATTACTTATAATTCAGCAGGCAAACCATCAGAACCTGGAGCTTTGGCATTGGGTAACCTATTAATTGTCTCTTTGATCTCTTGAATAGAAACCTTTTGTCTAACAACGATATTGTTCCTCTGAAATCTTAACAGCTTGGCATTAGACAGAAATTGGTTTTATTAGTTCCTTATTATTGTCGATATACCCTGTATTAAATCCATATAAAGTCTGTAAATACCTTATTATATCAATAGTCTTATAATGTATTTTCTTAGAAGCCCCTTAATGTTAGGTATATTGTTCCTATTCTATATTTGTTTTAACTTGTAAGCCAATAACACCTGCTTTTCCCGATTCCCAATATTTTTGTTGGTTCTATATAAAGTAAATTCAGCCCTCCCAATATGTAATTTATTTATCTCATATCTAGGAGAGTGATTTTCCTAAATATATCATTTTCCCCCAGTACATGTTTTATGAGACCTTTCCAAATCCAGGAGATCCCTTTCCTTCTGAACTAATATTTTTCCCTTTCCTTTTCTTGAAGGTGGTATAACTCAAGAATTCTACCCTTATATAAAGACTTGAAAGCTTCCCATACAGTAGCTTTTGAGGTTCCCCATTATTATTAATAAGAAAATTTATTGTCTCCTTAATAATCCAGGGTCTAAATTCATCATCATTTAGTAAGAAGCAATTAAATTTCCAACGTAAAGGTTTTCTAAGCTTCAAGATCTAGACTTAAAATTACAGAAACAGGGCGTGGTCAGATATTATAATCGGACCAACATCAGCAATAAGCATATTGTTCAATAGGTTACTGGACAGCAAGAACATGTCAATTCTGCTATAAGAACCATGTCTGTGAGAAAAGAAAGAGTAGTCTTTTGAGTGGGGTCACATCACTCTCCATGCATCAGAAAGACCCAAGTTCTTCATTCTGTCTCTAATAACCTACTACTTTTATGATCTATTTTAGTGATCTTAGGGTTGCTTCTATCAATCCACTAGTCTAAGACAGTATTAAAATCCCCATCATAATATTCCTATTTGAGATTTGACTGATCATACCAAAGCGTCAGTAAAGAAGGAACAGGAATTCTCATTAGGAGCATAAATGTTGCAGATGGTAATCTCAACTCCATCTAATCTTCCTTCTAGAATTTGTCATCTACCAGTTGAGTCCATCCTGTGAGAAGTCACTGAAAATTGAAAGACTTCTTAATAAGAATAGCTAATCCCTTCTGTTTTACTAACTGAATTGTGAAACACTTCCCTATACATTCTCTTTAATTTTTCAGCCTCCTAACTTAACAAATGAGTCTCTTGTAGCAGGGCTTATGCCTCATTTCTTCATCCTTGCAACTGTGTTTAAAACCTTTTTCCTTTTAACCGTGTGTACCTAAACCTTTCACATTACAGAATATACATTACAATTAGCATCAGTGACTACTATGTTGTTTTACAATAGTAACACCATTATAATGACAAAAAACCGGACTCTGATTAGTCGTCGGCTGGACCTCAGATGTTATCCAGTACAACATCACAGGTCTAGTCTCAACCTCACTGTGAACCTACAGAAGATTTTTTAGATGATGAGCTTTTTTTTTTGCATCTCTCTTAAGAAACAAAAATATTTTTTCACACTAATAAAAACATTCTTTAAAATTATTTTTTTACTTTATATATAACAATGAGCCATTGTACAATAGCAATAATGCCCTCCAGGGTGTGTGTCATTTGGGATAACGTCACGCCTCAGTTGTTGGGCCTTTTCGGCCTGCGACCTCATACCCAACCACCTGAGGCGTGGCGTTATCCCACACGTACACACACCTCTGTCAGGCATTATTGCTAATCATATATCTTTTGAGATTCATCCCTAAATCAGTTCCCCAGCTCCTCCTCTCTAACAATTTATAACCTTCCCTATTTAGAATAAAACATGTCAGACTCAGTAAATAATAAAAACCTCCGAACCATAAGAAATCTATCCACTGGCTTAGCCATAGACAGATACAAGACTTTTAAGAGTGAAAGTAAACTAGTAAGAAGTCCAAACAAATTAAAATAATTCCACATTCTACCTGAGATTGAACTCCTTCTAAACATTCTCATATATTGACTAACAGTAACATGTGTAACAGCCTCAGACCCAAAGGGCCCGGGAAGAAACCCAACACCCAGAAACTGAAATAATATTTTACAATAACCCAAAGATTGTAACATTTCTAAACCCCCCCCCCAAAAATTTTAACAATCAAGCTTAAACTGTGATGATTAAAAAACATTCTAGTTGAATAATGTTGGTAAAAATATACCACAACAAAAAGTTAAGATAAAAACTTAAATAACTAAGCAAAAGTTCAACATAACCCATGTTCCACAAGGCCTGGGAAAGACCAAAGGCTCCGGTTCAAAGGTCAGTCATGCTGTACCGACAAGTACTAAGAAAAGCTAGTGACTTCGGCTATGAGGGATTTGACCCCGACAACTAATTAAAAGGACTTAACAATACAAACATATATTGCAGACTTCTTAGTGTCAAATGTAAGAAACATCATACATATCATGAAAAAGAGGAAAGTAAAATATAGCGAGCGTTACAGGGTACAAATAGGAAGTTTAGAGTGTGACAAACAAAATGAAGAAGTTACCTTGCACCCAGTCCAATACCTATAGCATAAATCGAGTGCATAGAGCCCAACTAATAAAATGAGCCTGCCACATTAAAAGCACTCAACTAGCACGGCCCCCAGTTAGTGGGCATCCAAAGAACTGTAATAACAGAACCCAGACCCCTGCATTTTGATAAGCGGAAACCGCACTTCAGTAATGCCCAAGTTCTCTTATTAGCTCACACTCCTGATCTAATTCCATATGCCAACAGTAGAATAAATGAATGGTACAAATAAGGCACCTTTCTATTACACAACTATCAAGAAAGAAAATAGAGTCCATAGAAAGGAAGGAGAACACTTATATCATTCATACCATTAAACAAATAGCAGCAGGGTGTATTTAAAACCCTAATAGCTAAACTTATAAATTAATAAATCATCCTTCCCCTTCTATCTTTTAAAGAGAAAGGGTAGAAAAAAAGTTTGAGATCAGGGTTATATTCAATTGCTCAAAACATATGGCCCCTTCCAACCTGGTATTAACAACTTTTTTAGAATAGCAATATGCTATTTTATGTATAAAAAAAACAAAAACAAATATTAAATATACCTGTGACCCCTGAGAAAATAGAGATAAAGCAATTATAGTATCTTCCTAAATGACAAATTTCATTTTCGTTCTGGATTCAGGTAACATAATAACTAATAAACCAGAACACAAGACAGGTAAACTTACCCAATTCTTTGGCACTGAGAAAAACATCTAGAGGTCCGATCTGAGTGATGGCAGAAACCCCACCTTCCAATCAGACCCCCTCAAACTGCTACAACCACATAAATACAAGACATTTAGTTAAGTAGGATTGTTTTGAGAAAAATTGCAGTCTTCGGAGCCTTCAGTCACTGTGTATAAGGAAGTACTAGAGAGTTCTGGGAAACTATCCACTTCAGTTAGGAAAGAGGGCTCTGATTGGTTGTTTAAACTGCTAGTCCCGATTGGGTGATCTTCGTTAGTTTCCTCTTCAAGGGAGAGTTCCATGTTATTTAGACTAGCATGTTTATTAGTTAACAGGAGCCCCATGGATTTCTCTTCGGCAGCACCTTTCGGTGAAAAAGTCGTGGATTTCTGTCTACCTCACGTAAGTCCTTTACATTTTCTATTAATCGATTTCCATTCTTGCCTCTGTGCTAGCTCCAACATGCTCGGTCTGGACTTGGGGCTCTCCATATTAACCAAAATTTGCACAACTCTCTGTTCTGAGAGGATCTTGTGAGAATTCTCTCATGGCATTCTCTGTTTAGAATCCTGAGAGGATTCAGATCTGCTTGGACTGTTTTGTTTGGACCTAATTTTGCTATCAATAAATTTCCAAGTGTCTGAAGGTGATTTGAATGTGTGTGACAGCCCATTAAAAGTCAAAATTAGTAATGCCGGATAATTAATTCTGTAAGGGATATTGTGATGCCTCAGAACCCCTCTAATCTCAGTGTAGGCCTTTCTTTGTGTAACCACCTTTGTGGAATAATTTTGAAAAATAGAAAGCTTATGCCCCTTCCAGAATAAAGATTTTTTCTCACTAGATAATCTTAGGATCTCTTCCTTGATGGAAAAATGGAGGAAATAAGCCACTATGGGTCTGGGGGAGAACCAGGTTTAGGAGATAGAGACCAGTGTGCCCGTTCTATTTCCAGTGGCCATCTCCAATTATGGGCCAATAAGTTCAGAAACAGTTCTTGTAGGAAAATAATAATATTAGAGTCTTCTGCCCCTTCTGGTATCCCAATTATATGTAAATTATCTCTTCGACCTCTGTTTTCTAGGTCATCAAATTTTTGCCAAATTAATTGAAACTGGTTGTGCATGTATAAAGAATCTTCTTCAAGATGAGAAGCAGACTCCTCTAACGCTGCCACTCTAGATTGGGCTTCCACAATTCTCTTTATAATCTTTTCTGAATCTTTCTTAATAGAGTCAACTACCTGTTTCAGTCTAGCAATATGATGCCTCAACTCTGATTGTCCTATAGAGATATTTTGAAGTAAGGAGCAAATGACTGAAGTATCCATGCTTTGAGGGCACCCGTTAGATGCAGGCCCCCCCGTGCCGTAGTGACTGGTCCCAGTAACATTGCGCTACTTTGTAAAACTTATATGTGGACACCAAAACTTACTGTTGCTTCCATTTACGCTCCGCTTAACACCAGCTTCTCTGTATACTACGAGGATTAAACTAATCATGAAACTGCTTTGTTGTCAGAGGTTTAATTGATTTTTAAATGGATCTAAAAGCCGCGCTTCACTCCGTGTGTTACCTACACGTCCATACTCTCAGGCGCCCGGTGCACGACCCTCCCCAAAGTACATTTAGATCTTTTCTATCTAATGTATTACCTATAAGTGCCTAAGTTAGAGATCTTGTGTCTTAAGAGCCCAAAAAAGATATATCAATCGGTTCAAACACAGTATACAGTTTAAAACTCTATGTTTCCACACCCCTTCTATGATGGATGTCATCTAGTTCCTCCTTTTAGAATATAAAAAAATTATTACAAACAGGATGTCCTATCAGGAGGTATATTAAACAAGGTGACATCAGCAAAAACTCCTTTCCCAAATATGATTCCTTAATTAAACATTTTCTGTGATCTTGAGCAGTTCCTGTTTTCCCAAGGAACACCAAAGGTTTTTACAACTCTGCAGTTTGTCACCTAGATGCGAGATAGCTATGTCCTGTGCTGTAATAAACTGTATATTTAGCTTCCCAACTTCAAAGGCAGGAGGTCATAACAGGCTATAAAATGCAACTTCTCAAGGAAGTTAATTACATTACAGAAACCTCCTGGTCAGTTACATATATCCTGTTATTTTCACCAAAACCTGGTGGGGGGCACAGGATGTATCATGTGAGACAATCACATACCACATTCTATATTACAAATATCATAGAACAAACATAACCAGCTGGCCAAGCGTCACAATCTAGGCTCAGGGAAGTGCAATAACACCTCTACCAGCCCTATAAAAATAACAACTAGTAATATACACAATAGACTAGCAGCACTAAATCCAATCAAATCACCAGGACCAGATGGCTTCCATCCTAGACTACTTAAGGAACTAGCCAAGAAGTTGGCACCACCATTAAGCCATCTCTTTCAGATGTCCCTAAATAAAGGGGAAGTTGTAACTGCAAGGAGAGAAGCAGTGGTAATACCTGTTTACAACAAGTATTTGTCAATGCTGAATGTTTGCTTGCTGGCATTAGCAGTGGAAGTGCAGGAGTTAGACAGATGCAGTATAGGAATGGCAGTGATGTATTGAACTGACGCCAACTCCACCCCCACCCTGCAGAGATGGACAGGCATTGGGGTATGCCTTTGGGTCATCACCCATAACAGTCACACCATTTCACCTCACCCTACCCTGCAGACACTGACAAGTGTCGAGGTGTGCCTTGGGGTGTTCGGACTTTACACTTACCTCATTCCATAAAGAAATATGTTGAAATGGGTGCAGTATAGGAGAATGGTGTGAACTCTGGGGCCAAAGAGTCCAAAGTGCACCTCGAAGCCTGTTACTGGCAGTAGGGTGGGGTGGGGGTGGAATGGCATGAGCATTACTGTCAATCAATCCCAAGTCACACCCCTGATCCCTGTCAGTCCTTACAGGGTAGGGCAGACACCTGTCAGACTCTACAGGGTAGGGTGTTATGGTCAGAAACCCTAAAGCCCTGGGTGTGTCTTGGTATTTTACTCTAAGTTTTCAACATGGGATTTTGTGACCCCCACATGAACAGTGACACTATCAGTTTGTTACCCGAAGGTGATTTTGCACAGTGACTAGCTATTTAGCACCATATGTGCAAAACACATTTCAACATGATGTGAAAATGACAGCTGACTGTCCATGAGAAGGTTGTAAAAAATGGTAATGTTGAAAATCTGGAGCAAATATAAAAAAACTGGTGAAGTCATGGCGTGCATAGAAACTGCACAACGCACACCTGTAATGCAATTATTTGGGGATTGTTGCACCAGATTTTCAATATAGACATTTTGGGGCCTCCGGCTCATGAACAGTGTTACTGTGATTTTCTAATCTGTCTCACACACTGATTTCCCACAGCGACTGTGCTATTTTACTCTAGAAGTGCGAAACACATTTTGGCCAGGATGTGAAAATGACAGCTGTTCATAAGGATCTGTGCAAAATTGCCAATGTTGAAATCTGAGTGAAAAATTACAAATTCACAAATTTGCAAGTGTGAGTGGAAACTACACAACACATGCTCATAACACAGTAATTTATGGGAGTTTTCACCAAATCTGAAACATAGGCTTTATGAGAGCCCACCTCATGAACAGTGACACTGTTGTTTTGTTAATCGGTCCCTAAAGGTGATTCTGTGCAGTGACTGTGAGATCACCTTTTGGGACTGAATAACCAAAATGACAGTCACTGAATTCATGAGGTGGGGTCCCAAGAACCCCATGTTGAAAATTTGGTACACAAATTTTAAAAAATGACTCAGATATGCACCAAAGTTGAAAAAACCCTATTTATGCCATTATACAGCATTTCTTCAGTTCGCGGTCGGCTTTGAAGAGTGCAGACGTGTTCCCGGTCCACCGAAGATCATCGTGCTGGCCTCCAGAGGTAAGTATGGGGTGAGGGGTGTGTGGGAGGTGGGCTATGCAGAGGGTGGGTGCAGTTTCGGGGGCAAGAGAGTCAACGAGGGACCATTTTCTTTTGTTACAGGATTTTTAAAATTTTACATAGACACTGTGGGACTTTGTCACACTGGGGTGGGCTCCTAGCATGGCACCTGGAAGTTTTGGAGGGGTAGTGGAGTCAACGGGGGACTGGACACCCCCATTGGCCATACGGTGTTGGAGGGGGACCATGAGGACGATGGACTTATGACACGCTTGGGTGGGCTCCCAGCGTGGCACCTGGAAGTTTGTGTTTTCTGGGGGGACCAATGGAGCCAACGGAGATTGGGCACCCCCATTGGAGATACAGTGTTCTCGGGGGGGGAAGTGTGCATGAGCCAAGGGGGATTAGGGCACCCCCCTTGGCACATAACAAATGGGGAGTGGGGCATGCATACAGCCACTGCTACAAACAGCTGGTGACATGTGAATCAGTTGCAAACTGCTGATGGCGGCAGTATGCTAATTGCCTACACGTTACCACTGCTGATTGTAGCAGTCGTTTGCTTTCAACTGTACGACACTGCATTTTAACTGCTGTCATAGACAGCTGGGACATTCATTGGTGCGGTGGGACTGTGCCTGCAAAAATCCTCAGGGCATTGGAAGAGAGGTTGCCACACCTATGAAAACTCATATGGTGGCACTATGTTTTCTTGCACATGCGTGCAAGCAAACATTAAAAAGGGGTACAAAAAAAGCCCTTCTAATTACAGGCTGGTGAGTTTGACAAGTGTGTTATGTAAGGTACTATAGGGCATTATAAAGGAATTCATCACAAATTTCCTACAGGAAAATGGGTTAGAGACAATACTCAGCATGGTTTCAGGAAGGAGAGGTCATATCAAACAAACATGCTTGACTTCTGTGATAGGGTTAGTAAAATATTTGACTCTGGGGGGGTCGGTGGACGTGTTTTTTTTTTGACTTTACAAAAATGTTTGATAAACTCTCCTATCTGTAGCTCATTGAACATCTTCAAAAAAGTGAGATACACAAGAACATTGTATCATGGATTACCTCTTGGCTGACAAGCAGAAAGCAAAGAATTAATATTAGGGTGGCTTTATCAGATTAGACAGATATAATCAGTGGGGTACCACAGGGATCAGTCCTTGGACCATGTCTGTTTAATATCTATGTAGCAATGTTATTGGTAAATCAGGAAAGGCTACTAAATTTGCAGATGATTACTGCTTGGCGGTCAACTTAATAGACCAAAATGATCATTTGGCACTACAGCAGGTGTTGGACCACACTAACAATTGGTGCAATACTTTTCAATTGCACCTAAATCCTGTTAAATGTACAGTGATGCATCTGGGCTTAAAAAACATGGCCGCTAAATATCAATTGGAAACATTAACCTTAAAGCTGTAACAGAGGAAAAGGATCTGGGGATCACAATTTCAGATGATCTCAGTTTGCCACTCACTGTACCAATGTCACCAGGAAAGCAAATGGAGTATTAAACTGTATACTCAAAAATATTTCCAGCAGAAAGCAGGGTTCTGTTGCCCTTTATGGAGCCCTGGTGAGGCCTCTACTAGAATATGGAGCCCAGGCTTGGTCACCGTGCTGCAAGGGAGACATTGCCAGGATGGAGAAAGTACAAAAAAGGTTACACGTGAGGTTAAGGGGATGGATGGGAAGGATTACACCACTAGATTAGATACATTGAAAATATTAACGCTTGAGTATAGCAGGCTAAGAGGTGACATGTGCCTACTATTCAAAACTTTTACTGACCATGTCCTTTGGAACAAACTAGGATTAAAACTCAAAAATAAAATATATAATACCAGGGCACACTCTTTTCAGCAACAAGGGGAAAATTGTAAAACTTGGCATAGAAAAATGTGATACACCCAGATGATTATCCCTATCTGGAATAACTTGCCAACAGAGGTTATAGAAAGCTTAGATAGGTTGTATGAAATAGGCAAACTTTAATAAATCTAGCAGACGAGCACCATGGACACAAATCCCCTTAGCTCTGTACTTACCTATGTTACCTAAATGTTAATGGTCCTCACAATGTCCATGATGTCCGGTCAGCCAAAATCAGACCAGACAAGCTGGGTGTTGCAACCTCCACTGACCTCTGCCACACCCCATGAGGGGCTGGACAGATCTGGAACTTATGGTGACAACCTTATCCACATAAAAGCGAGCAAACTCGACATCTTTCTTGTGACAATGCTCCCCCAGACTGCAGACAGGTTGGATGGCACAATCTGTCTGAAGTCTGGAAAGAGCTGAGCTGGTCGATTCTGTGCAGCGGCAGCATCTCCTGGACAGGAATTCTTCACCTTCTTTCACGGTGACTGTTGATTGATAGATAACATAATGATCCATCAATTTAAGCCTGTCAACCTCCAGGTCAGACTTCTGCCAAGCCCTAACTTTCAACAAAAAATGAAGGTAGTACTCACGCAAAAGGGGCTGCAGCAAGGAATGGGTTCTTCTGGTTACAACTTCAAAGTCCAAAATAGCAAATAAACCCAGCATTCACAATCCAAAACACATGCCACAGAATACTGTATATTAGTGCTCAAATCTTTATTGAGGTGCCATAACAAGTTTAAAAAAGCCCTCTGGACATGGTGCCTAATGCATTGCTCACAGTTGCTGTGCTTAATCAAAGGCTGGGAAAGTCTTTGATAAAGCAAAGACAAAGATGCAGGGCAAGCTCTGGATTTACTCACAGCTTCCTAGATCTGGGAATCTCCCTCAAGGCACAGGGTGATGACACAGTTTGCAATGAGTATCTTCCTAGCTGTCTTCACTCTCTCTCTCCTCCATTGGTGAAGGTCTCTGGTGTTGGCCTCTACACTGGCTTCTTCTCAGTCAGATCAGGCCTCTCCTGACTTCAGCATTCAGTATGTGATTCTTTACTGAACAGGGCATCTCTGTCTGTGAAAACCCAATCCTATCTGTCTCACACATACACACACACACACACACACACACACACACACACACACACACCCCATCCTGGCATCCAGTCCCTGAGTGTGGCAATAATCAGTACCAAGCTATGGTACTGGAAGGGCAGCTTTCCCAATGAGCTGCGATCTCAGTCCTAGTTCCTGGCTGCAGAACAACAAAAGCTTCTATTTAATTGCTGCAACCTTCAGCTTCAATTCACGCTGTGCTTTGCGTGCAATTACCTATTTTTCTATATAGCAGGGGTTCTGCTTCTCACTTCCTCATCTCTCTCTGGCAGATGTGTAGTCTGTCTCTGCAACACTGCAGCAGGCTGTCTCTTTCAAAAGCACACAGCAACAAGTCTTTCTTGCACTCGGCTATGGACTGAAGCAGTTGTGGAACAGTTCCTACTGTTCACTGGGGAACTGTAGCTCCAATTGACTGTTTGGGCTGTCAGTCAACATAGGCTGGTCTCGAAGCCTGTCACTTGGCAGGCTGAAAGCACACCAGAATTAATTAGGTCCATTACAAGTCAGTAATTTATTGTGGCTACCTCCTCAGGCAATCCAACCATGACTGGTCACCCAGTCCCCTTCTAACCTGTCACAATGCTGGCTTGGGTCAGAAGTGACAAAGATGGCTGCCAATTTGTATTCCAAAAGCAGTTTTTAAATAAACAAAGTCCTATAGTTTCATAACAGTTCAGGCCCTAAACCAGTCCTGCATGGTGCTCATATCAAGTCCAAAGGAGGGCAATGAAACTGTTGTAAGGGTAGCACAAGAAACCGTATGAGGAGAGACTGAGGGATCTCAGCATGTACACCCTGAGGGAGATAAGGGAGACTGGGAACATGATAAAGACCTTGAAGCACCTCAGGGGAGTGAACAGGGTACAGGTGGAAAGCCTGTTTCAAATGAGGAAGTGCAACAGAACAAGCGGGCATGCAATGAAGCTAGAAGGGGGGCAGTTTAGGAGAGGCACGAGGAACTACTACTTCACTGAAAGAGCTCTGGAACAGCCTGCCACCAGAGGCAGCAAGGATGAAAACAGTGGGGGTTTCAAACATGCATGGGATAGACATAGGAATTCTGGTAAACCAGCGGGGAGGTTGCCAGAGACCATTTAGCATCTGCTAAGACAGAATAGGCAGGGGACACTTGGGCAGACTGAGTGGGCCATGCGGTCCTGTACTGACATCAGATTCTATGTTTTGTTATGTCCGGTTCAGTCGGAGCAATGATCAGGAGATTCCCGGTCCAGACAGGAGCGCTGAGGTGGTAACTCCATTAGCAGTGGCTGAAGCCTTTGATCTGTGAATCTGCAGGGAGTTTTACTGTTTTTTTTAATTACTGGTTTGGCCCTCAGCTTTGGCCTGAGCCACTATCCACCAGTGGTCTCAGCCCTCTCACTCTGCCATCCCCAGAACTTACCTGCTCAGGTGCCCCATGGCATACCACCCATGATGAGGCCACTGGGAGGGGACCAGGTCCCAGCAATGACCAAATATGTATGGAGCAGAGCCTGATCAGTGAGTGCTGGACCTGCAAAATGCCGATGTTGTCCTATGTCCAGCCCAGGATTAGATTTTCTGTTTCTGTTCCTACTCCAGAGTTGGTGACATGAACATGCACATTCTTGCATGCATGCAATGGATGTGTACGTGCACAAGCTGAATAACTCCTCCACCCTCTGCTGACATCATGAAGCTGTGTCCCCCCAATATGCTTCCACAAGAGACACTTGTGCAGTGGCACAGTCAGTTACCCTCCCCAGAGAGGGTCTGCATACTCTAGGACATGCACTCTCCCCATGGTAGGCCCTCAGCCAGCCTGGGCTTGTTCCTGAACCCAGGTCTCTGGCATTGCAAGTGGTAACCCTACTGCTGCACTAACGGACTGGCACATCTACAGGATTCTTTAAAGGTAAGTCCCTTATGTGGGCAGTTACATTTAGTTGGAAATGGTCAGTTTGGGGCAGCAATTGATATTAAATAGAACAGTTGTCCCTCTAAAATAGGGGTCTGCAACCATTTCAGAACTGAGAGTCACATGTTCCCCTGCCATGACAGGTCTGATCAGAGAGTCATAAGTGTATGCACAGCAGACATCCTTTGTTATACGTAATTTTACTTAGAAAATAGGCTTTTTATTTCCTGGGCTCTGATTAGCTGGTACCCTTCCCAGGAGGATACATTACTTTCAATAGATGCCCAGGAAATAAAAGTACCAACCTACCATGCCCAAATGTCAAACTGGTATCCTTACATACGAAGAAGCCAGCAGAAGAAGGCCATTTGGTCTATCAAGTCTGCTCGTATTGCAGGGTCCACAGCTTGCGCTACTGTCCCTGCCCTCCCTCCCTCACCACTCCTCCCATTCTCCCTACCCATGATCCTTACTTTCCCCCAAGCCTATCCCAGCCTCTCTTAAACCTGCCCACTGTCTTCAATGAGATGACCTCTTTTGGCAGCGGATTCCGAGTGTCCACCACCCTGTATGTGAAGAAGTGCTTCCTGACCTCCCTCCTAAACCTCCCACCCTCCAGCTAAAGACTGTACCCCCCCGTGTTATGGTTGCCACTCAGCTTAAAGAGACTATCCTTATCAACATTATTTATCCCTTTCAAGTACTTGAAGGTCTCAATCATGTCCCCACTCTCTCTCCTGTCTTCTGGGGAGTACGTGTTCAGTGCTCTCAACCTCTCCTCATATGCCTTACTCTGCAAACCCACTATCATCTTTGTAGCCCTCCTTTGGACCTTGTGCCAGCTGAGATTTTAAAACACAGCAGCCATCCTTTTGTCCCCACTCAGTTAGTGAGAAGAAAAGAGTGATTCAGCCCCACCACACACAAACAGAACTCATTTCTTGTTAAGTTTTTCTTTTTTTTTTTTAAACAGTACCTTCCTGTCCCAACAGTCTTATCTATGCTGCTGACAACTGACCCCTGCCATGGCATCAGAAGTCCACCTCCAGATACCGCGCTGCAGCCAACCGGAATTACTGTTACTTCTTGAAATGGGTGCTGTTAAATCCATAGCTTAGTATGCGGCTGGGCAGAGAGACAATAATTCAGTATTTAGTCGAAACACACCGATTTTGGCAGCACAACTATCGGAGAACCACTTGTAGTCTTACGTCCCCCTTCCTCCAGCTAGCCACCTGCTTACTGACAAGCCCATGTGTGGGAGTCGAATTGAATCAATCAAATCTTTATTTATCCAGACAAACATCATTGAGCAAGTTCATTTACAAGATGGACCTGGTTAAGTCCAGATTATATTACAAACAAGCAGCAATATTTACAGCGGGAGTACAATATAGCAGGAGTGCAAATCAGGATACACAAATGTACATAACATAACAGTTGATTCTAGAGCATCAACAAGACCAGTGAGCAGTGGAAACAGGCAAGTCCACAGAGATAGAGATGGATATTGTTAAGGTAATTTTCATTAGAAAAAAGGATTGAGCAAGACCCAGGTATCGCTATCATGGCAGACAGACAGAAATTAGCGATAACAGCTTTTTTCTTGACCATTTCACAATGAGTAAAACTGGTATAGCTGTGTCTGAAGGAAGCAGGTGGTCTGCCAGGCACTAACACGGCATCTCCAGGAGTGCTTACATTGGGGCTGTGGGCAGCTGTACTCATGCGGGCATAGAGGAAGATGTGAGCGAGATACTGAGGCATGGGTGGAGCAGCACCTAATGCATATTTAATCCAGTCTAGGTGCTACTGCTAGCTTGTTCAGGTAAATGGACCGTCAGACCACAGGAAGGTCACAAGGCAGGGATGGTATGAATATGCTAGGCGCCTAGGGCCAGTCATGGTCAATGATTCAAAGAGAGCCTAATCCTCATACTCCCGATAATAATGCTGCTTGAATTAAGGAAAGGATTGCATCGGTCAGGGAATGAAGCGGTTACAGCCATTTTAGCAGTGTACGGCAGACCATTCAAATTTTTGCCAGCATTGGAAGGATCGCCAAAGAGAACTGCAGGAGCCAAACAGGAGCAGGGGCCAGAAGACGCTCGTGATCCAATTGGTTGGCGGCTTTAGCGGTACTTTGTTGGAGAAGAGTCCGGGCGAATGGTCTTGGATGGCAGCTTGTGAAGGTGCAACCACCAAGGAGGTAAAGATTGTGCGCTTTGGGTTCAGATGTCTCTGTAAGACTTATCTATAACGCAGATGGGTGCAGGGACTGGAAGTAATAAGTTCATGCAAATTAATAAAAGGTATGGCGGTCATGTCCAAGGCCAATCTCAAGGGAGCAAGCTAATAGCAATTAATGGTTAGGAGCCGGGGTAACAGTTGCAATGTTCACACACACATTGGGCATATAATGTCTTGAAAGCATTAACACTTCGGAGGTAACTTAGTTTTAGTAGTTTTTGCATTTTGTTCTACAGGGTCGTCTGTCTTGTACTCTCCCGGGTCGTGCCTGAAAATAGGCAGGATTGTTGCCTAGCGCACTTACCCAGTTACCAAAAGCTAATAAATAAATTAATAAACGTGAAGCTAAAGGCCATTCTGCCGTAGTGGGTGGTAGCTTTAGGGATGAATTGAGAGATATATGAGGCATTCCTTAGGCCATACGGTCCTAGCTCACTTGTGGGAAGACATTCAGAAATATAATGTGGGAGCCTTTTTAAGATAGCTCTGTAGGGCCAAAGGATTGCATTTCTTTCATGCCTGAATGTAGGCGAGGACCATCCTACAGCCTTGTACAATAGGCACTGATGGGTAGAGAGGGAAAGACCAGTAATATACCTGATGGCCCTGTGGCATAGTGTGTCCAACTTGATAAGCGAGGCTTTGGGGCAGTGGCCGTATAGAAAATCTCCATAGTCGATTAGGGAGAGAAAGGTATATTGGACTAGTGGCAGTTTGGCATCACGAGTGAGGAACTGGCTGATTCTATAGAATAGACCCAACCTCTGCCTTAGCTTCTTTGCCAGGTCTTCAACACGCTCAGAGAATGCTAAGTTCTGGTCTAGCCACACTCCTAAGTATTTAAACATGGGGATAAAATCCAATTTCTCTCCCAGAATTGTGGTGATCAGAGGCAGTGACCCAGAGCTGGCAGGATTTGTCATTCAGCTATAGGGTGTGAACAGCATTGTCTTGATCTTTTTCACATTTAAAAGAAGCTTTTTATGGAGGAGCTGAGTCTGAAGCAGGTCAAATTCTTCTTGTAGGTCTCATGAGCAACCCAGCAGTTAGGCGACTTATGTAAACCACTGTGTCGTCAGCAAACAGATGTATTTTTGCCTTGTTGATGCCCACATCAATATTGTTTATATAGATTGTGAAGAGCAGCGGACCAAGAATGGATCCTTGTGGCACTCCCCTGAGTAGAGGTTTGAGTGGGTAGAGCTCCCCCTCAGCTTTGATTTGTTGCTGCCGTCCTACCAGGTACTCCGTGAACCAGTGCAAGGATGCTGAGTCAAGACCAATGCTCTTCAGTGTGGAGATTAGTAGGTTATGGTCCACAGTATTGAAAGCCTTGGTAAGGTCTAGGAATACTGCAGACAAAGTTTCTGCTGTCAAGATCACTGTACCAGTTGTTAGTTACTTTGGCAAGGGCCGAGATAGTGCTATGTTTAGACCTAAAGCCGATTGCATAGGGTTTAGTAAGTTGTTAACTTCAGATATGTTCTAAGTTGATTGTTGACAACCTTTTCCAGGAGCTTAGACAAGATTGGCGGTAGGAGATAGGTCTATAGTTATTGAGGTCACAGGTATCCCCAGATTTGAACAATGGGATAACATGGGCAGTTTTCCAAATGATAGGAAGGGACCCTTGGGACAGTGATAAATTAAATAGATGTGTGATAGGGACAGCAAGGACGTGATACGTGATTTTTATAAAGTAGGGATCTGAAGAATCAGCTCTAGCACTCTTTACATCCAACCAAAGTATCAAATCTTCAACCTCCTTCAATAGTACAGGTTGGGAAGAGAAGCCAGGTACCAGGGCAATGGTGTCTACACATGGGACACTTAGCTTACAGCAGGCCAGGGCTGCAGGGGAATTGTCAAAGGCCAAACCAGCGGTGGCAAAATGATTGTTGAAAGCTTCTAACATCCCCTGTTTATCACATATAGTTTTCCCTTCAGATGTGATTTTTGATAGCAAGGAGTTACCTGAGGTATGACTGGACATATCCTTGATTGTACTCCAAAATTTAGAGGAGCACTTTGCAGCAGAGACCAGCTCCTTAAGATAGAATGATGCCTTGGCGTCTCAGATCATTTTTGTGCATGCATTACGTGCCTTCTTAAATTGGCACCAGTCTGAGTCAGTTTGTCTGCTGCACCTTTTCCATTAGCAGGAATCAAACTTTATGATTAAGAGGAAGACAGCAGGATGCAGAAACACACAGGCACTGTGGAAAGTCCTGAATAATGCAAACATGTTTACATAATTCAGAAGAAAAGTAATTACTAAATGTTAAACATTGACAATAACAATAAATACAACTTACTGTGTTTAAACAGAATGCTGACCAACTGGAAATCTGAAGGCAAGCAGGGTACAGTCAGCCATTCATGAAATGCAATCCAGCAAAAAGACGGGGTTGCTCCTGTGTTAGTAAAAAGAGCACACATTTGAAAAATGGAAAACAGTCTCACTCGGGGATACCCAAGTTGATATTGCGATCCCGATTCCCATGTGGCACTGGAGGAGTCATGGGTAGTGATAGCAGCAGAGCACAGCAAGGGCCATACTGGGGGAAACATGCTGTGGGACTGGTGTGGTACTATGAAGCCATGGATGGATCTACATAGATCTAGCGCCAAAGTACTGAACTGTGGGGGCTACAGTATTTTAGACCGCCAAACTTATTTCACTGTCCATTATTGTTTATGATCAAGACATCAACCGCTTAACATAGCTTAAGGTTTATTGTCAGTGAATATTAGCAATTCTACAGTATCTGTCTTGACTGTACTTTGCAAATTGTGTTAACCATGTGTGTCCTCTCTGTGACAAGGTACCTTTGTAAACAAGCTGCTGGCTGAAAGGTTCTAAATCCAATTATACAATAAATAAATAAAAATAAATAAAAATTAACCTAAGAATGCACTAACTCTAATATTATGACCATTGGCACAGAGGAGAGGAGAGGAGAGGAAAAACCCCCTTTGAGGAGGAAACCTCTGGGGATCCAAAGCCTAGGTCACCTTCTTTCCAGGCTGATGACATTTAATTTGAGGATGTATGCCATTAAAGAGAAGGATATGAGTAGGGAAGATGATGATGGGATGGGGAAAAAAACTCAAAACAAAGCACGGATCGAAGAAGGAACATGAGGCAACGATGAAGACTGATGATGATGATCACCACAGGAGGGGGCAGGTCAACGAGGTAAATATAGAACCCAATGAGAGATATGCTTTCTGACTAAGGAGACTCCTCAAAGGAGGTAGATGCAGAAGTCAACAGAGCAATGTGATTAAGTTGGCTCCTCGAAAGCAGGCAGATTTGGAAACTAACTTGAAAAGGAATTTGAACAATGATATGATGGAGCGAAGCCATGACTGGAAGGAATCCTTGGTGGCTGGTACGAGATAATAAGTGGTGAAGGATGACCGGAGTCATGAACCTGATACATGCGGCAGGAGAGCTGTGGGTCAATGAGGTGGCATAAGATTAATGATAGGTATGCCCAAAAGAAATATTGATTGCAGGCCAGATGGAGGCAGCCGAGGCATACGAGGCAGCCGAGGCACACTGACTGAGCAATTGAATTAGATGAGCAGGTCAAGGCAAGGTATCGTGGATCTGATATGGCTATGGAGTCAAAGGATCTTTGATGGAGGGATCAATGATGAACAACATGGAGTACGTAGGCTCCTCGAAAGGAGGTAGACTCCAAAGGGGGAGGAGAAGGCGAATGGGAAGGTGATGGCAGGACAGACCAGATGCAGGATAGGGCAAACCCCAAAAGAAAGTACTGGACAAGGAAAGAGGAAGAGCACCCACAAGAGGGAAGAATGAATGAAGGGACTCAGAGTGGCAGATTGAACAAGTCAAGAGTCCGCAATGGAGCAAAACGGCCATGAGGGAGGGAAGCCCAGAAGGCAGAGACAGACTGAGAGACCTAGATGGGAGGGATTGTTTACAAAATGAGATCTAGTCCCCATTCCGAGCATTGATGCAACCAGGAACAGAAATGGACTGCAGCAGCTGAAGAGGCAGTACATGCCTATCTGCACCGCTAGCGAACACAAGGCACAGGGACAGGCACTTAGTCGGATTTGAAAGCCTTGCTTGACAGATGTTCCTCACAGTGTGAGAGGTGGAGTAAATCATGCACAGGGTTACCTTTGTGTATACTGACACAGGAAAATCAAAAGCACCAAAGCCCGGTGACCTGAGCAAGGTCGGAGTCAAAAAGTGCAAACAGTTCAAAACACAGAAAAATAATCTCATGTTCCCATGCCAGAAACAAAGCAGAAGAGATGCTTGGCAGTTCAGAATGCAGTATCATGTGGCAGCAGGAAGAAGAAAGCTATCATTGCCGGGCAATGGAGGCCAGCTGCTAGGAAAATGAGAAACACTGGGTGCATGGGACAGACGCAGTCCACAGGATCCATGAGGAGATCTGCAGTAGTCCTGGAATGCAGCAGCAGACACGAGAGCACAAGCCTGGAGCACTAGCAAATGATTGTTATCTGTTTTTTTTTTAATGGTCAGCCAGCTGGGGGCAGAAAGCCGCAGAGAGAGTCAGGTGGAGCAGAGCCACCAGCCGAGGTGACCCAGGAAAACAGGAGAAGCGGAGGAGATGAACGAAGATCCACCGGGAGAGGATGCGATGGAGAAAAAGGGGCGGGTGATGATACACCCAGATGCACCAGCGAGCACACCGAGCCAGCACTGGAATGCCAAGGCAGATAGATGGCAAGGGAAAGGTGAAACCAGAGAAGCCATGAAACTTGGGGAAGGAGCCAGTGAAGAAGCAGGGCGGGGACAAATCGGGGTAGTGAGCAAGCATGAAAAGCAGAGAGGGGGGCAGAAAGATGCCGCTAACGAGGTCAGTACAGCGAGGAAGGAGGAAGAATCAGGATGGGGCAAAGAAATAAGGGAAGAGAATGACAGCTAACAGATAAGAAGAGCTGGCCGCCAAAGTAGCAGATGGGAGGTGAAGGGGGGTGGTGGGCAACCCGCCCAAAGCACCGGGAGAGCAAAACAAACCAAGGGAGAAATGAAAGGCACAGGGAGGAAGGAGGGACAAAGTCTCCGGCGGCAAAAATAAATGAATCCTGGGAAGGCCCAGGGTGAGCTACCTTCTAAAGCCTGGTGTGGGAGTGATGTAGTTGCTCATTCCAATCAAACCTCAGGCTTACAACCTTTCCATATATGGGGGGGAGCAAAAACACCAAGTTGAAAGAACCATAAAATAAAGCAGAGGATTAAAATGAAACAAAAACTCTTTAAAAACTTAAGAGGAAATGGAAAAAGTGCTGGATGGATTAAATACAGACAATAACAAAATAGTATAAAAAAGGAAATCAGAAAAGCAAAGAAGGCACATGAGAACAAGCTGGCAGCCAAAACAAAGGACAATTATAAAGCCTTCTACGCTTATGTTAATGAAACAAAAGACAATAGGCAAAAAATAGGACCCTTAGAAGGATTGGATGGGAAAATGGCAACAACAAACAAAGAAATGGCAAATGTGCAAAATGATTCATTTGCCTTAGTCTTTAAAAAAGGAGGTAATCTATGTCACAAACGCACTCAGCAGGTCAGGCCCTCTGCTCCCACAGTGCCAACCTCCGAGCGCAGTAATGTGAACAGGTAACAGACAGGGTAACCTTTCTGTTTGCTTGTAGGTCCGAATCCCTTTAGTCCCAAGTTCTGAGAGGATTCAAACTCTGAACCTTATGCTAGCGCATCTAAATGTGCAGGTGCAGATTCAGACTCTCTCTTTGGGGATCATGGGTACAATCTTATGCCAGGGGCAGCAAGCCAGGCTTCCAAGATGAACCCTACAAAACTCTATAAAAGACCTGAGGTATATTCTTACCTTTTCCCAGTTTAGTAACACCATCAAGCTCTTGAACAGCTTTTGTCAGTCTTAACCCTCTATATGTCACATGCAAAAAGAACTTGCAGACCCAGGCAGCCTTTCAAAATAATTGGTTTACTTAAAATGGATACAAATACAAAAAAAAAAATGTAAACACAGAACAATATATCAAAGAGCATACAATCACTTACAGGACCTCCTTGTGAATGAGCTTGCTCAATGGAGTTTTCCTGCAATAAACTTGAACTTGAACTTGAACTTAAAAGAAAAGCAAAGAAAACTACAGACAAACTCCTACCAAAGTACATTTAGATCTTTTCTATCTAATGTATTACCTCTAAGTGCCTAAGTTAGAGATCTTGTTTCTTAAGAGCCTAAAAAGATATATCAATCGGTTCAAACACAGTATATAGTTTAAAACTCTATGTTTCACACCCTTCTATGATGTCATCTAGTTCCTCCTTTTAGAATATAAAAAATAATTACAAACAGGATGTCCTATCAGGAGGTATATTAAATAAGGTGACATCAGCAAAACTAATTTCCAAATATGTCTACTTAATTAAACATTTTCTCTGATTTTGAGCAGTTCCTGTTTTCCCAAAGAACATCAAATGTTTTACAACTCTGCAGTTTGTCACCTAGATGCGAGATAGCTATGTCCTGTCCTGTAATAAACTGTATATTTAGCTTCCCAACTTCAAAGGCAGGAGGTCATAAAAGGCCATAAAATGCAATTTCTCAAGGAAGTTAATTACATTACAGAAACCTCCTGGTCAGTTATATATATCCCGTTATTTTCATTAAAAACCTGGTGGGGGGAGTCACCCAGGAGCACAGGACGCCTCATGTGAGACAATCACATACCACATTCTATATTACAAATATCATAGAACAATCATAACTAGCTGGCCAAGCGTCACAATCCTCCCCACCTAGACTGAATTTGGAGGCTCTATTCCCTGCATGGGATGAGCTTCCCAAGTCAGTTCACTCATACAGATGTGATAAGCCATCTGTGTTCTGATTGGTCGCTCCAGCCCTATGTAAGACTGTCATGTCATACCCTTGCAAGGTAAGACTCAGTCTTAATAGTCTACCATTAGTTTTTCCCATTTGCATCGCCAAAACCAGAGGGTTGTGGTCAGTGTGTACCTCAAAATGCTGCCCATATAAGTATGGGTCTAACTTCTTTAAGGCCCACACTATGGCAAGACACTCTTTTTCCACAGTAGAGTAAGCTTGCTCCCTGGGAAGTAACTTTTTACTCAGGTACACTACAGGGTGATCTTTCCCTTGGTTGGATGTCTGACTCAGTACTGCCCCAATACCCACGCCTGATGCCAATCTGAACTATAAAGGGTCTGATATAGTCAGGATTTGTCAATACAGGAGCACTGCACAGTGCCTCCTCTCAGTCTGGTAAAGGCTTTTTCACAGGCTGGTTCCCAGGTAATTTTCCTAGGCATCTTTTTCTTTAGCAGGTCAGATAGGGGAGCAGCCAGGGCACTGTAATTGGGTACAAATTCTCTGTAGTACCCTCTGCTGTCCCTAGAAGACTCCTGAACTGCTTCTGCATTTCTGATCTGGGCCATGCCTTGATCACTTCTATTTTTACTTGGTTAGGATGGAGCTGTCCCCAGCCTACAACATGCCTGAGGTATGCCACTTCAGCCATGGCCACCTGGCACTTCTCAGCTTTGACAGTGAGCCCAGCCCTCTGTATCCTGCCCAGCACTTCCCTAAGGTGGGACAGGTGTTCCTCCTAGATGGCACTAAAGATGGCAGTGTCATCCAGGTACGCCACGGCGTACTCCTCAGCATCATTTAATACCTGGTTCACCAACCTTTGGAAAGTGGCCAGGGTGTTCTTCATTCTGAAAGGCATTACTTTAAATTCAAATAAGTCTATTGGAGTGATGAAGGCCGACCTCTCCCTAGCTCTGTCAGTTAACTCTACCTGCCAATACCCCTTTGTCAGGTCCTTGGAAGCTGCCTGCCCTTGAACGGGGCTGCTTCAGCTTCCCCACGGTCGGCCGGTACCCAGCCAGCCACCGACCCAGACCAGGATGCCCACCTACAGCTCCTTGGAAGGTACAGTGACAGTGCAGCCAATCGGAACACGGGCGATTCCAGCAAACCCATTCTGATTGGCCACGACTTTTCCCCTGCTTTTGCCACCTGGCGCTTTTTACAAATAGATTTTAGATAGAACTAAACACATTTCAAGTGTCTAATAGAAGTGTTTTGTTTTTTTTAGTTTTCCATTAGCAGGTTATGCAGACCTGCCACTAGAGGGATTCTTGTTCTTTCATTAAAAAAAAAAAGTCTACCCTCTGAAAGACACAGTTGCTTTACTTGCTATATACCTTCCTTCCTGCCCTCGCGATCCTCTCGAACTGAGTAAGACTTCCCTGAACCACGGGACTGCTGAGAGCCACGTCATTGGCCCCACTGTATCTGTACTGCACCCTGATTGGACGCTCTCTTGCCTCCTGCTCGGGGATTGGCTCTTGTGCTAGCCAAAACTTTGCTCTGCTCTGGGTGGCTGCACCCATTCATTTCTACAGCAAATGGCTAAAATTTTATGCCCGCCCCCCTCCCCCCTCTGCCCTTAACTTTAGAGACCTTCTCTATGCCCCAGTAGCTCCGCCCCACCACTCATGCTCCATTGGGTACCTGTCTTGGGACTCTCCCCCATCTTTTAGTCACCACCTCCCAATCCCTGGCTGCCTGGCCTTCCTGGCTGTATCCTCACTTCCCAGTGATCCAGCTACTGCTCTTCTGCCCCCCTTCTCTAGTTCAGCCAGCCTGTCTTAACCCCTCCCTCCATACCCCAGATCCTACCTTAATCCAGGTGCCTCCACGTTCTCTGCCCCCATTCTATTTTTCTTGCCTGTCTTCCTCCCCTATTGCATGCTCCAAAAGCCTGCTTTCCCTCCTCCCTCCTGCCTCCCTCCCCCACAGCTTCCATTCCTACATCCTTCCTCCACATAGGCACGCTGCACACTGGTCACTGCCCCTTTCCCAGGGTCCATCCTATCACCATGAAACTGTCCTACACCTACACTGGTCCTAGCCCTCCACTCTGGTCCCCCCTGTCTATGCTTACCCTCACCCACTATCGTCGATGCTCAGCAATTTCCCAAAATGCTAGCAGGTGAAAGCATTCCCTTAAAGAAATATGCAGAAGCTCCTTGAGGCTAGTCCTCCTCCTCCTCCTAATGCTGTCAGGCAATGTGCACCCAAACCCTGGCTCATTCTGCTCTAAAGCCATTAATCTGAGCAAGCCTTTGGGTGCCCTCTCATTCATATCAATCAACATCTGCAGCCTCCTTCCTAAAATGGATGCCATAAAGGCCTTCACCAGCCAACACTGCCCTGACATCCTGGAAGTTGTCAAAACCTGGCTCATGCCATCAGCACCAGACCATGCAATCAGCCTTCCTGGCTAAAATGTATTTAGGCTGGATCGCCTCTCCAAAAGAGGTGGGGGCTGCACTCTCTACCTAAAAGACTCCATACAGGGGCACTACATCATTACCTCACTCCAACCAATAACTGCTCAGATACTGCCAGTGAGAATCCTCCTCAGAGCCCAAAACAAAACCCTCACTGTTGCCACCATCTACATCCCTCCCAAAGAACAGGGAACTGGTCTAACAGCTGTTCTTAACTTTGTAAAGTCACTCCCACTGGACACCGAATCCATCCTCCTAGGCGACTTCAACATCAACTGCCTGCTGATGCTAGTGCACACTGGGATACCACTGCTGCAGCGAACCTCACACAAATGGTTGACTCACCAACCAGGAAAAATTGCAGGACTGGCACCAGCACACTCTTGGACTGGATCCTCACCAGTCACCCGTCGTGGATATCTAACACTAATGTCCTCCTGACTCTCTCAGCGCACTACCCCTGTTAGCTGCACCTGGTCAAATAAATTCATCAAACAACCACCAAAAACTATCACCAGCAGGGTTCTACCCCAAGGTCACCTTCCTTGACTCAAATCCCAACTCCTCCATCAAGACTGGTCCCCTATCTTCAATGCAACCAACATAAACACTGCCCTTGACCACTTCATAAACATCTTCCCTGTGGCTTGTGACGCATATGTTCCTATTAAGAAACGCAAAGTCAAATCACTCAGTAACCTTTGGCTCACAGGTGACCTCCTCAGGATGCTAAAAACAAGAGACCACCTATGGGAGGTAGCCAGAAACTCTGAAGGCAAAACAACATCCAAAACTACAAATATGCCGAATGATTGCACCAAAACCATTCGAAAAGCGAAGTCCACCTACTATAAGCATGCCCTCAGAAACTCCTGGGGCGATAGTCGAAATTCTGGAAGAACATAAAGGAACTCACCGAATCCACCAACCCCCATCAATACTCTACATCAATGGAACCACAACCCTCAACCCAAAAACTATTGCGGATACCTTTAACAAAACTTTTACTGACCTCAGCACTGTCCTAGCCCAGGACTACTTCAAAGATGGTGAAGCCCCTCTGTCCGCCATGAACACTACTCCCACCAGCTCCTCCCACTTCTACTTCAAAGCAGTCAAGGCACACCAAGTACGCAAATATGTTACCAAAGCCCTTGGTAAATCAAGATTCAGTAATGACTTCCTCGATCTCAAAATCCTGTTTCTCACACTTGATGAAGTGCTTAGTCCACTGACCAGAATTTTCAACCTCTCCCTCAGCCTTAGCCAGTTCCTGGACAGATGGAAATCTGCCACTGTCACCCCAATCCATAAATGTGGTGACAAAACTGCCCACAATAACTACAGATCTGTCTCCCTACTACCCCCACTCTCCAAGGCACTAGAACGCATTGTCTCGGACCAGCTCACAGAATACCCGGATACATACAACATCCTGTGCAAGCAACAACACGAGTTCCACAAAGGTCACAGCACCTCTACAGCCCTACTTGAATTCACTGGCACAATCCACAACACACTTGACTCCAGTGAACTACTAGGCTCAATCTACATTGACTTAACTAAAGCCTTCAACACTGTCAATCACCGCCTCCTGCTTGTCCAGCTTCAGAACACTGGGCTGTCAACCGACTCCATTGGCTGGTTTAAGAGCTGCCTTGAAGAACGGTCCCAAACAGTAAGAATCGCTGATACACTTTCAGACTCCAGACATGTCCGCTTGGGAGTCTCCCAGGGCTCCATTCTGGGACTCCTCCACTTCAGCCTGTTTTTAAACTCACTGCTGGACAGCTGCCCAGAACAAATAATTCTCTACGCTGATGATGCTGTGATCCTCACCTAGGACTCTGATCCAATCCAATTACAAAATAAACTTCAGTGGGCCTTCTCCTCCATCGAATCCTGGTTCCTAAATCATAAACTGCGTCTCAATCAGAAAAATACTAAGTCTATGGTCTTCTGCAGCCCCCACAACGAAAACAAACAACTCCACCTCTCCATTGCAACTGAACAAGGAGCAATCCTAGAGCAAACACAATTGTTCAAGTACCTCTGTATCACCCTTGATCCCCACCTCTCATACGCTGTCCATATCAGCAAAGTTGCAAAGTCTGCCAATGTGAGTTAGGCATATTATTCCAGCACAGGAAACACCTAACCCCAGAGCACTGTCAGTGGCCATCCAAAGCTCCATTGTCAGCATCAGAGACTATGGTCTTATCATATATGGGTCTGTAACTACCACTGCTCTCAAGCGTGTCAACCTCCCTGAATAAGGCCTGTCATCTCATCACTGGCTCACATCACCATACCCACACACGTGACCTTATTCCCAATCTGGATGGCTTCCAACTGGACAAAGCGCATAAAATACAAACCTACATACATGACCAAAGAAATTATAATGGGGCTTGCCCCACCTGGTGTCTGTACCCTCCTTAAGCCTAGACATAGGAACGTCACTACAAGGAGAGCCAATTTCCATCTACTACATATCCCATGATGTCGCATGACCCAAGGACAAAGATCATTCGCCTATTGGGCATCCAACTGGCTCAACTCTCTAGGCAGCGACATAGAGACTGCTCCAACACTTGGCCTCTTCAAGTCCAAGCTGTGCCTCTCACTGCTTGTATCCTGCGATTGCCCATCTTAACATTTCCACTTTTCCAGCTGCACATGCCCTAGCACCCAGCACTTCAATTAGTCTTTGCACCCCTAGCACCTTACCTGTCATATTCCCTTGACATGGCCCCCTGGCTGCACTGTCTCTTGCCCTCGCCCACCTCCCCGTATCTCCACTCCTGCCCCCACCCCAACCACCTCCTGTTCTCCTACCCTGCACCTCCTGCACCTCCTTCCTCGATCTCCTACCCTCACTCCCCCACCCACCCCCTCCTTTCCTTGTCTTGCTCATAGCTCAAGTTTTGTACTGGTTATTACATGTCTGTAAGTCAATGACTATATGTTTGTAACTAAAATGATGACTGTTGCATACGCTGTTGTGGAACCTTTGTAAAAGAGCCTCAGCTCAAAGGTATTGTAATCCTAGATTGAAACAAATAAATAAAATAAATAAAAATAATATTGTTGTAAGGTAGGTCGCCCCTCCCAAGCTGTCCAGGAGTTCATCCATCTAGGGCATCAGGTGGGCATCTGACTTCATGACTGCATTTAGTTCATGACAGTCCACACAGAAATGAGTAGAGCCATCTGACTTGGGCACAAGGACTACGGGCGAGACCCAGGGGCTGTGGGATCTCTGAATTACCTCTAAATCCAGCATTTCCTCCACCTCCCTCCTAATGTCTTTTTGGAAAGCATCTGACACCCAATATGCTGTCCGCCGTATGGGTGCCTGTGTCCTGTCTCTACATGGTGTGTTGATAAGGGGGTTAGTCCAGGCTTGGCACTAAACAGTGAGGCAAAGTCTGCTAAAACCTCCCTTACTTCCTGGATCTTGTCCAGGGCCAGCTGGGGAGACAATTTAACTGCCTCCACAGAGGACTCCCACTTGCTTTCTTCCAGTAAGTCCAGAAGGATGTCCTTCATCTGTCATCTCCCAGGACTACATACTGCAAATACCATGTCAGCCCTATTAGCATATGGCTTCATCATGTTGACATGGTACATCCTTTCTGTCTGTCTTCTGTCAGGTAACTCCATGATATAGTTCACATCATTTACCTTCCTAACTACTTTGTACAGTCCTGCCCACTCAGCCTGCAGCTTGTCTTTCTGGACCGGAATAAGGACCATGACTTCCTGACCCACCGTGTACGAGCAAGCTCTGTCTCTCCGGTCGTACCACACTTTTTGTTTCTGTTGGGCAGCTGCAAGGTTGCTCTGGCTGTCCCTGTAAGCTCCTTCAGCCTTTCCCTAAATCTAAGGATGTAATCCACTATGGGAGTTCCCTGGGTGGCATGCTTGCCTTCCCAGTCCTCCCAGATCAAGTCTAGGGGCCTACGCACCTGGCGTCCATATAGAGCTTGAAGGCAAAACTGTCGACTCTTGGGCATCTCTCTATGCAAACAACAGGTGGGAAGGTATTTCTCCCAGTCCCTCCTTGCTGTTCAGCAAATGCTTGAGTGTTGACTTGTGTGGCCTCAAATCTTTCCCTCAAGCCCAATAGGCTTATGGTATAGGTGCTCTGTGCTCTGCACCACCCTCCACCCTCCCACAAACATTTCATCAGGTCCCGACATGAAGGAGCCCCTTAATCGGGTGACAGCTCCAGAAACCCAACATGGATGAAAATCCCAAGTAAGGCATCTGCCACTTTGTCTTTCCTCAGTGAGGATAAGGGCGACTGCCTCTGGATACCAGGTGGCATAATCCACCACAGTCAAGATGAACCTCTTCCCGGAGGAGCTGGGTATTTAAAGGCTCTACAATATCCATTCCCACCATCTGGAATGGCTCCTCCACTATGGGCAATGGAATTAGGTGGCTTGTGTTTCTTACCTGCCTTCCCTATTTCTTGGCACCAGTGACAAGACCTGCAATACTCCTTCACCTGCTGGGTGAAGTTGGGCCAATAGAAATTCTTGCCAACCACTGCATAGTGAGCACAATTCCCAGATGACCAGACAAGGGAATAGTGTGTAATCTTGACAACTGCTCATGGTACCCCGGGAATGACAAGCCTGCCTGCTATCACCCCTTCCTCTATCTTCACAGCCTGAGTATACATCAGTCCATTTTCCCAATAAATCTTATGCTCATCACCTCCTTGTGCTCCATCAGAGTATGCCCAAGCCCTCAGCTTCTCTAGACTAGGATCATTTTCTGAGCAGCTGCAAACTCCTTACACATTCCCAAGGCATGAAACAGGTCTCCTTCAGTCTCTAAACTAGGGTCCCTAGCACCAGCGTCAGGGCACTCAGGATCACTGTCATCCCTAACCCTCTGACAATGGGTCACCCTCCTTCTTTGGAGTAACCCCGTAGCTGTGTGGTTAACTGCTGCTGGGGAAATTTCTACCCTTTCAGTAGTCTCCATTGTCAGGAGATACAAGCTGGGAACCAGCCTCCCAGTGGTTTCCACAATGGCTTCTGTGGGGTCCAGAAACTACAATTTTCCTTTGCCACTTGGCTACAGGTCGCTGCACACACCATCCGTTTGAGATTTTGCCAGGAAGACATCAACTGCTAACATTTTGGCTACAGCCAACTGTGCACAGTTCCCCTGTCTCACTTCAGTCTAGGAGAACCTAGTGAGTGGCAATGTGGTCTTCTCACCAGTGAACCTTACAAGTTACAAATTCATTGAGTATAAGCTGACCAGGCTCTACCAGATCCCCTTTTACCAGCATCAGGGTTGCCCCTGTGTCCCTTAACCTTTGTGTCTGTACCCCATTCACCGTGACTGGGTGCATGTGTTCCCTCATGTTCAAAGACATGCTTCCAGGGACACACAAACAACTCACTTCTTTCCTAGCCCCATTCTGCGTATTGCTCACCCTTTTGGGACACTGTCTGGCAATATGCCCAGTTTCTTTACAAACCCAACATTCATTTCTTTTCTCAGAGAAATTGTTTCTCTGAAACCTGGGGCTAACTGGTTTTGATGGAGGCAGTGAGGGTTTTAGCTGCCCTGAAGGCACGTGTTTCCCTTTCTGCACTGCCACGCCTGCTGCATTCGCTCTCAGAGCAGGTTTGCTCTTGGCATAGCAGTCTGAGAGTTCAGCAGCCTCTTGCACTGTTTTGGGATCTCAGTCCTCCAGCCAGGTTTTCAGTTCTGCTGGGCATGCCCCAAAAAACTGTTCTAACAAAATAGCATTTTCATTTTCTCTACAGAGTTTGCTTCAATTCCTCCCCAACGTTTAAACATTGACGTTGTTTCATGGCTAGCTCCTTGTAGCTCATGTCAGTGCTTCTCCTGAGCTTACGGAATTTAGCTCTGCTTCAGCAGTTAAATCAAACTTTTTTTAAAGTGCAGCTTTAAGTTTGCTGTAATCATTACTGTCCTCATTGTTCATTTGACCCAATGCATCCCAAGCTTTCCCAGTAAGTAGCAGGGATAGCTGGAAGCTCCAGGACCCTCTAGGAATTTTAGCCTGAAAACAAACTTTTTCAAAGGAATTTAAAAAGGCATCCATATCTTCCTCCTCTTTAAATTCAGCTATCAATTTGGAATTCAGTTTGTAACCCAGTCCTGTAGTTCCAGTTAAACCCAAGCCACTTACCTGTTCTGGTGCTGGTGGTTGGGTTGTAACTTCTCCAGTTCATGTCGCCTCTGGCACTCACACTCTTCATGGTCCATCTCTTGTTATCATCACCCTCTTCTCCTCTGCAGCTCATTGTTCTCGCTCTGTCTTCTCCTCTGGTCGCTGTCCTCCCTGCCTTCTTCTTGAACCCAGCTCCATTCTGCAGAACCCAATCTGCAGCCTGATTGCTTCTGGCTCCAGAATGCTGGTGACCTTCCCCTGCTGTGGCCCTTCACTTGCACTGGCCCTGCTGTCCTCCTCACTGGATCTGGACACTGCAGTGGCCACTAGCCCCTCCATGCCCAAGGTTTGGTCCTTTACACTCAGTCTGAGACTCGATGCTTTGGGCATCTACTGCCATCAGGGCATCCACGAGGTTTCTTGGTGGCTCTCACCTTGTCACAGGACTCCTCTCTATCCTTGCACAACTGCTTCAAGTGGTCTACAGTGTGCCCGCTGTAGTTGAAGCCATCTTCTTCCTAATTATGGCTACTCTAACTTGCACCTTAGTAAAAATAAAACATTAGGAACTTGACTGTAAGCAAATGATATAGTTCTGTTTCCTTTTTAAAAATAAATCACTGCCTTATTTTGCAAGTGAGCTGTACGGTATTAAGCTGACACACTGAACAGTTAAAGCTTGTGTTACCAATTTTATCCACACCGTTGCCAACCAAATCTTTCACAAATGCACTCAGCAGGTCAGGCCCTCTGCTCCCAGTGCCAACCTCCAAGTGTAGTAATGTAAACAGGTAATAGACAGGGTAACCCTCCTGTCTGCTTGTTGGTCCAAATCACTTTAGTCTCAAGTTTTGGGGATTTAAACAGTGAACCTTATGTTAGCATACCCAAATGTACAGGTGCAGATTTGTGCCTCTTCGGGATTGTGGTACAATCTCCAGCCAGGGGGCACCAAGCCAGATTCCAAGATGAACTTAAAACTCTATAAAGACCTTAAGTATATTCTTACCTTTTCCCAGTTTAGTAACACCATCAAGCTGTTATCCAGTTTTTGTCAGTCTTAACTCTGTATACATCACATGCAAAAAAAGAACTTGCAGACCCTGGCAGTCTTTCAAAATAATAGGTTTACTTAAAAATGGATAAAAATATGAAAAATGTAAACACCGAACAATATATCAAAGAGCATACAATCACTTAAAAGAAAAGAAAAGAAAACTACAGACAAACTACTACCAAAGTACATTTAGTTTTTTTAAAACATTATTTATTTAGTTTTCTATGAAATACAAATTATGAACTTATCAAATTCTAATGAGGCATGACTTAACTTGCTATATAATAACATGACACTATACCATTCTTTAAAAACAATCATGAGAATATATAAGGTACAGATACATCTATCAAAATGCAAATTGAAATTTAGTTAATTAGCACAAATTTGCCTATGAGGAAAACATATAACAATAATACTGTAACAATAGTGAATACTGAGTACTGATTATCTCAACTAATATTTAGCCAATGAAAGAAGGGTGCCCATTCTATATCACATTTATGTAAGGTCTTATTATTAAGATGACTGATACGCTATTAATGGCTATCTTTACTATAGATTTAATCCAATCATTCAAGACAGGAGGTTGTGTAATCTTTCCAGTGGAGTAGTATAAGTCTTTTAAAACATAAGAAGCTACCAAAAGCCATCTCCTTTCTGGGCCTGTCAGGAATTTAAATTTCCCATATCTCCTGGAATAAAGATCCCAGGGTAAAAGGAAAGTTAATCTGTAAAATTGCTTTACATGTCTCCCAAATCACTGTCCACCCTGGAATTAATGTGGACAGTTCCACAGCATATGGAGAAAGTTAGCCCCACTGTCCCCACACATCTCCAGCAACAACTATCTGGTAATAGGCCCCATGAATGTAATTTATCAGGGTGTATAGTACCAGTTATGTAATATTTTAAACTGTACTAAACAACCTTGTAAATCTTTGCTAGACTTGTAAGCATTATTCCACATGAGATCCCAAGATGATTCCTGTATGGGGAAAGCAAGACATTCTTCCCATCTTTCCCTAGATTTACAGTACCTGTTAAATCTTGCCCTGATTTACTTAACATTTGATAAAGTTTTCCTCCTCCCCCTTTGGTGTTTGCTAATATTACTATTTTTTCAAATCCACAGAGGTTGGAGGAACTAATGTGCTCTCTACCAAACTATGTGGTGCACTTCTAATCTGTAAATAAGAGTGAAATTGAATATAAGGAAGGCCATATTACCCTCTTAGTTCTAAGAAGGCTTTTTAGAATCTCAGTGATTGGATCCATGATATCCCCAAGCAAAAGAATCCCTTTGTTTTCCCATAAGGAATTCATTAACCATTTCCCTTTCCATTTTAAATTTTGATTTCTCCATATCGGAAAATATTGGAATGGTATAGAACCCACAACTGTTTGTTTTACCACAAAGGATATGGAATTGGCAGAATTTCTTAAGAAGGGGTGAGTGGTAGTAGATTTTGGATAAACTCCTATGATTAGATGATGAAGTAGATGGGGGAAAATGCTATCTTGTTCATATTTAGCCCATACAGGTAACACTCTTTGGAAGAAACCATTGACATGTTTGTTTAAATAAAAAAGCTTGGTGATTCTATTTAAAATCATGTAGACCCATGCCACCTTGTTTCCAATGTTTCTTGATCATATCTAGAGTAAGTTTTGCCTTTTCCTTCCCATAAAATGAATTTATCAAATTGTCAAATTTCTTAAACCATCGGGGACTGATATGTATAGGTACCATATTCAGTAAATATAATATTTTTGGCACAACATCATTTTCATAGTGCTGACCTTACCCCACAAAGACAAATTTAGTTTGGCCCATTTATCTAGGGACAATTTCATTTCCTCTACTAAGGGATTAATATTTAAGGCTAGTAAGTCATCAAGTTAATTAGAAATAATAATTCCCAGGTATGAGAAGTAATTCCCTTTCCATCTTAAATTATAATGTAAACACAATTCAAACAACATGAAGTCTTGCTATATTATAAACATTAGCAGTTTGTTCCAGCTCTAGAACTGCCCCGGAGTGAAATGGTTAAAACCATTCCAAAATAGAATTTTGGCACGAGAGCAGCTCTATCTGTGTCATTTCAAACTTGAACTGTCAGATTCTTTACTCCGCCTCAGTGAACAGTCGCTCCAGAGATTTCTCCTTCTGCTCGGTTCATTTCTCGGTTTAAAAAGTGTTTTCTCGGTTGGATTTAACTGAGAATAGTTTTATTTTAACTGCAAAACCGTTTGGTTCAAGCTCTATCTGTGGTAACCGTAAGTAAATGAAGGTTTTGTCTGTGTGGAACTTGTAAGTTATCGGTTCGGTTTTGAACCGATCAGTGGGTTTAAAACTCATTTAAAACTAAAAGTTACTATTTTAGAGTGCGGTTCCCGGTTCTTATCGGTTCTAAAAAAAACGGATTTATTACGTTTTTTCCAATACCCGTGACACGGTTAGGAACCGATAAGGGTGTCTTGCCTGGCACTGCCGTTAAAAGGGCAAGTTTTGGTTAGGCTGGCATTATGTCTGAGAAACCCAAAAGAAAAACTGGCCCACTGGTTTCAACACTGTGATGTTTGTGGGGAAGTCTTTCCTGGCTGACCCACACACCACATGTGTTTATTGTCTGGGGTTTGACCACCTCCAGTCAGACTACCAGGTATGTAGAATTTCCTGCAGCCACCCTGGAAAAAAGATTGGGCAGGCTCAGGGAATGAGAGGCCAAAAAGTCCGCTGACCCAGATGGCCAGCCCGGTTTGGTGCCAACCAAACAGAGGGAGTGCCCTCTGACCAGGGCCAGACTTCCTCGGGCAAAAGAAAAGCTGGTTCTGAGGAACCAATTCCAGTAAAGAAAACAAGAAAATCAGCAGGTCTGGAGTCCAAAATTCTTCTCCAACTGCTGCAGAGATAACAAAAGCCATACAAATTGTCCAGTCACTGTCTCAGGGTCCGTCCAACCACCACTATCTGGTAAAGGTCGGTTCGTCCGGTCCCAGTGGTTCAGGATTATGATATTGAGGAATTTTATGAACCAGAGGAGGGGAGGAGGATTATGAACAGTATGAATGTGGCTGGGAAGGTCTGGTGTGCCCACTGAACGGACATCTCCCAGACAGACCTTTAGAATCTCCCTCATGCTGTCTGAGTCCCCATCTCATTTTATGTTTTATAAAAAGTTGCTGAAACCCTCCAGCTTCCTTTAGAAGAGGCTGTGGATGAGCAAGAGGAGCCTGATTTTGTAGAAATGATGGCTATTCCAGAGTCTAGGAGATTGTCTATTCCTTTACATGAGTCTTTTAGGAAACAAACAATTAAAATTTTAAAAGCTCCTAATTCTGTGCCTCCTGTAGATAAAAAGATGGACAGAAGGTATACATTGTCAGGCCCTGATACAGAATTCCTTTCTCAGCAATGCAGTCATGTTAGTAGTTCAGGCTGCTGCCTGTGATAAAGCTAATATTCCTTGGCTTACATCCTCCTGACAAGGATTCCAGGAAGATTGATGCCATGGCAAAAACAGTATATGGCAGCCTCTCTGGGACTCAGGCAAGCAAATTATATGGCTTATGTAGCTAGGTATCAGAAATCTAGATGGGATACTGTTATGCAATTGGCAAGCAGGCCCATGGCCAGCTGGTTAGTGAACTAGAACAGGTGGCTGCTGATGGCATTGAAGCCTCTAAGGTTCAGTTTCATGCTGCTGTGGATGTTAATGATGTTTCCTCTAGGGTCATGGCCACATCTGTAGCTTTTCGTAGGTTGGCCTGGCTCAGGTGTACTTAGTTTATCACAGGATACCCAGACTAAGGCTATGGATTTTCCTGTGGTGGGAAATTCTCTGTTTGGAGACAGACAGAGAATTACATGAAGAAGATGGATGAATATAGGACTACTTACAAGAGTGCCCAGGCTAAGGAGCGGCAAGCCACTCCTCAAAGGCATGCCCCCAGGGGTAGGGGTAGGCCTTTTCTCAGGCCTTTCTACCAGACTCAGGCCTCCTCTGCCTATGCTCAGAGGGGCTTCTTCAGAGGCAGGGGCAGACGAGGGGTGGGCAGACCTGATCCCACCCCCCAGCCTAAAGCTCCTGCGAAACAGGCACCCTGATGGGGTGCCCAGGGCCGAGTCTCCTGTACCAGTGGGGGGCAGGCTGGCTTACTTCAGTCAGAATTAGGCTTCTTTAACCTCAGACAAGTGGATTCTGGAAGTAGTAAGCCAGGGTCTGGTTCTCAGCTTCAAAAGTTTCCCAAGTTGAGAAGCAGACTTTTCTACCTGCAAGTGTTCAGAGACCCTCGCTCTGGAAACAGAGGTCTCATCCCTGTTAGCTCTCAGAGCAGTAGAAAGGTTCCTCCCTGCATCAGGGCAGGGGTCTGTATTCAGATACTTCCTTACCCCAAAAAGACAGGAGAATGGCGCCCATTTTAGATCTCAGATATCTGAACAAGCATCTTTTGAAACCAAAGTTCAAAATGGTAACTCTGGCAATGATTTTACCTTCCCTAAGGCCAGGGGACTGGCTAGCCTACCTGGACCTCAAGGATGCCTATTTCCATGTCCTAATCAGAAGATCCCATCGAAGTACCTCAGATCTGAACTGCCCTCAGGTCATTACCAGTTCAGAGCAATGCCCTTGACTTAGCTCTGCTCAAGATATTCACAAAGTGTCTAGCAGTGGCAGTGGCCCATTAAGGAGGCAGAGGTTGTTGTTTTCCTATCTAGATGACTGGCTCATTGTAGGCCAGTCCCCAGAACAGGTAAAATCTCACCTGCAGGTCACCCAGCAGCTTCTCACCTCCCTGGGTTTCTGCTAAACCTACCAAAGTTGGTTCTGGAACCAGTCCAGGTACTCACCTTTATAGGGGCAGAATTGGACACAAAGCTAGCCAGAGCCTTTCTTCCCCAGAAAGGGTAAGGAATTTAGTGGCTCTGGTCTCTTCCTTCACTCTGCAGGTCTCTCAACCAGCAAGACACTTTCTGCAGCTCCTGGGGCACATGGCTGCATCCACAGCTGTTGTGCAGGGGAGCCAGATTTCAGATGAGAGACATTCAGTTTCACTTGAGAACCTTTTGGTCTCAGAGAAGAGACCCCTTTCCAAGTTGGTCCTAGTGACTCAACCTTGATCCTAGCTCTCCAGTGGTGGCAGGATCAGAGCATTTAAGAGTGGGGTCCCTTCATTTCCTTCTCATGACTTGACTCTCACTACAGATGCTTCCCTTCTGGGTTGGGAGCCCACATGGCGACCTTTCCACTCAGGGAGTTTGGTCCCCCAGGAATCTCTGCTCCACATCAATTTGCTGGAACTCAGAGCTGTCTTTTTAGCTCTTCAGCTTTTCTGCATCTGTCCACGACAAGGTGATACAAGTCGAACAGACAACACCACAACAATGTGGTACATCAACAAACAGGGGCACTCGGTCTTGAGCCTGTGCACCGAGGCAATGAAGTTGTGGTCTCTGGCCTATTCCTGAACACTTCCCTCATAGCAGTTCATCTTCCGGGAAGGACAATGTCCTAGCGGATGCCCTCAGCAGGATTTCCCAGGGCCATCACGAATGGTCCCTGGATCCTCAAGTGCTGGGGATAGTTTTTGCCAGGTGGGGCATCCCTCAGATAGATCTTTTTGCAGCCCCAGACAATCACAAACTTCCTCTGTTCTGTTGCAGGCCTCCAGTGCTGGGCTCAGTTCCCCTGGATGCCCTTCTGGATTGGGAGGGGAAGTTCCTCTATGCTTCCCCCTTTCCTCTCCTATTCAAAGTACTAGTCAAAATCAGATCTCAGCCTTGCAGGGTGATTCTGATTGCCCCGGATTGGGCCAGGCAGCCCTGGTACCCTCCTTCTGTCTCTGACAGTCCATCTTCCCTGTGCCTCCCCAGGAATCACAATCTGTTGACTTGTGCCCAGGAAGGGTTTGGTATCCGGACCTCAAACCTCAACCTCAAGGCCTGGCTCTTGAGGAGTTAGAGTTTGCTGATTTACACCTCTCTCAGGGTGTTCTTGAGATCCTAAAGGCTTCAGAAAGCCTTCCACTAGGGCTACTTATAGTTCTAAATGGAAAAGGTTTTCCATTTGGTGTGCTGGGAAAATATTTCCCCAGAATCTGCTAGAATTGCCCATTTTGTTAGATTACATGGTACATCTTAATTCCTTGGGTCTCAGACCAGCTACCCTGAGAGTTCATTTGGCAGCTGTGTCTGCTTTTGTGTCAGCAGGGAGTCATCCCCTCTTTCCTCTCATCCTGTGTTTTCCAAGTTTTTAAGGGATTACTCCATACTAATCCTCCTTTGAGAACCGGCCCTGCTTGGGACCTTAATGTTTGCATTACCCAGTTAATGCAACCCCTTTGAACCTCTGTCTTCTGCAGAGCTTAAGTACCTAACTTGGAAAACTGTTTTCTAGTGGCTATCACTTCTGCCAGATGCATAAGTGAATTGCAAGCCTTGTCAGTGGAGACTGACTTTATTTCTTTCCACAGGGATAAGGTAGTCCTTAGGACTAATAGGAAGTTTTGCCTAAGGTGGTTTCAGATTTCCATCTTAATCAATCTATCTCCCTTCCAGTATTTTTCACTGATCACTCCTCTTGGTGAGAGGAGGTTGCACAACCTGGATGTTAAGAGAGCTCTTAGTTATTATATAGAGCATACCAAAGGTCACAGGTTGAATCCCTCCAACTTTTCTTTACCTATGGTGAAGTTGGGAAAAGCAAACCTGCCACTAAGAGATCAATAGCCAGGTGGATTGTCTCTTATCCAATTTGTTATCAGAAAGTGGGCAGAGCCCCCGGTTTGAGGGCTCATTCTACCAGGGGTACAGCTGCGTCTCTAGCTGCTGCCAGAGATATCCTTTATTAGAGATTTGCCAGGCTCTACTTGGAAAACGGTAACACTTTACCAAGCATTACTCCCTGGATGTCCAGGCCAGGAGAGATGCTCGGTTTGGCATAGCTGTTCTTCAGAGCCTATTCCTAAGTAGGTTCTGCCCCTCCTCCATGGAGGTACTGCTGTGTATTCTGCTAATGTCTATAATATAGCAAGACTTCATGTTGTTTGAAGAAAAATTACTCACCTTAGTAATGTTGTTTCGTCTAATGGAGTCTTGCTATATTATAGACCTCCCCAACCTGCCCTCTCAGAACCTCTACTTGGTGGGGTGCAGGCAACTTAGTGTGGGCACTACTTATGTCCTGTTAGCATTTTGTCCCTTTGGAACTTTGGGGTGTGTGTGTATGCAGCGTGTGTGTGTTTTATTATACTTATGTTCCATTTCATATTATTAGAATGGTGTTAGTATTTCTGGTCCCTTGACTTGAGTCTTGGGTGTTGGGACCATCAATGGTTGTTATTATTTAGGTAGCCATTTGGCTAGTGTAGGTTACAGCTTCCACACAGACCTTAGTGAGTTTGGCTCGTAAAGATCTGACAGTTCAAGTTTGAAATGACACAGATAGAGCTGCTCTCGTGCCAAAATTCTATTTTGGAATGGTTTTAACCATTTCACTCCGGGGCAGTTCTAGAGCTGGAACAAACTGCTAATGTCTATAATATGTAAGACTCATTAGAAGAAACAACATTACTAAGGTGAGTAATTTTTTCTTCTTTAAGTAAACCCTCATTCCCCCGTAAAGGGAGCAACTCAGACTTCAACCAATTAATTGACAAGCCTGAATTAAGTCTAAAATATTCTAACACCATCATAGTTGATTTTACAGATTTGTGAGATGATGAGAGAGAAAGAAGAAGGTCATCAGTGTAAGCAATAACTGTATGTTCCATCCTATGGAACTTAATCCCACTGATGTCCTTACTCAGACTAATTGTTCGGAGAAGGGGTTCCAGAGCCAGGATAAACAATAAGGGAGATAAGGGGAATCCCTATCTAGTGCCTCTTTCAAGAGTAAACTTGTCAGATAGTATCTTAATTGTACAAATTCTCGTTGTAGGAGAGTTATATAAGGTTTTGATTCTTGAGATAAAGTTATCACCTATTCCAAATCTAACTAGTACCTCACCGAGATATCCCACTCTATAGAATAAAATGCCTTGTGCACATCTAGTGACAAAAGAACAGAAGTGTCTTGTTTTCTGGATGCCACCCATATTGCGGAGAGAATTCTTTGAATATTTTCAAAACCAGCTCTCCCCTTAATAAAGCCCACTTGGTCCCTATGAACAAGATTTCCGATAACCTGTTGCAATCTATTAGCTTGGATCTTAGCCCAGATTTTATAATCAATATTCAACAGGAAAATTGGATGATAACTGGTAAGATCTAGGGGGTCTTTATCCTTTTTTAAGAGGACCGTAATGACTGGCTCAGCCATTGTGGATGGGAGTCCCATATTTATTTCAGACTCTGTATATACATCGTGCAGAATAGGAGCAATCTCATCTTTCAAGATTACATATAATTCAGCAGGCAAGCCATCAGAACCTGGAGCTTTGGCATTGGGTAACCTATTAATTGTCTCTTTGATCTCTTGAATAGAAACCTTTTTGTCTAACAACTGATATTGTTCCTCTGAAATCTTAACAGCTTGGCATTAGACAGAAATTGGTTTATTAGTTCCTTATTATTGTCAGATGTACTCCTGTATAAATCCATATAAAAGTCTGTAAATACCTTGTTAATATCAATAGTCTTATAATGTATTTTCTTAGAAGCACCCTTAATGTTAGGTATATTGTTCCTATTCTATATTTGTTTTAACTTGTAAGCCAATAACTTACCTGCCTTTTCCCCCGATTCCCAATATTTTTGTTGAGTTCTATATAAAGTAAATTCAGCCCTCCCAATATGTAATTTATTTATCTCATATCTAAGGAGAGTGATTTTCCTAAATATATCATTTTTCCCCCCAGTACATGTTTTATGAGACCTTTCCAAATCCAGGAGATCCCTTTCCTTCTGAACTAATATTTTTTCCCTTTCCTTTTTCTTGAAGGTGGTATAACTCAGAATTCTACCCCTTATATAAGGCTTGAAAGCTTCCCATACAGTAGCTTTTGAGGTTTCCCCATTATTATTAATAAGAAAATTTGCTCTGTCTCCTTAATAATCCAGGGTCTAAAATTGTCATCATTTAGTAAGGAGCAATTAAATTTCCAACGTAAAGGTTTTCTAGCTTCAAGATCTAGACTTAAAATTACAGAAACAGGAGCGTGGTCAGATATTATAATCGGACCAACATCAGCAATAAGCATATTGTTCAATAGGTTACTGGACAGCAAGAACATGTCAATTCTGCTATAAGAACCATGTCTGTGAGAAAAGAAAGAGTAGTCTTTTTGAGTGGGGTACATCACTCTCCATGCATCAGAAAGACCCAAGTTCTTCATTCTGTCTCTAATAACCTTACTACTTTTATGATCTATTTTAGTGATCTTAGGGTTACTTCTATCAATCCACTAGTCTAAGACAGTATTAAAATCCCCCCATCATAATATTCCTATTTGAGATTTGACTGATCATACCAAAAACGTCAGTAAAGAAGGAACAGGAATTCTCATTAGGAGCATAAATGTTGCAGATGGTAATCTCAACTCCATCTAATCTTCCTTCTAGAATTTGTCATCTACCAGTTGAGTCCATCCTGTGAGAAGTCACTGAAAAATTGAAAGACTTCTTAATAAGAATAGCTAATCCCTTCTGTTTTTTACTAACTGAATTGTGAAACACTTCCCCTACCCACATTCTCTTTAATTTTTCAGCCTCCTAACTTAACAAATGAGTCTCTTGTAGCAGGGCTATGCCCGCCTTCATCCTTTGCAACTGTGTTAAAACCTTTTTCCTTTTAACCGGTGTACCTAAACCTTTCACATTACAGAATATACATTTACAATTAGCATCAGTGACTCCTATGTTGTTTTACAAATAGTAACATCCATTATACAATGACAAGAAAAAATCCTGGACTCTGATTGGTCAGTCTTTGGCTGGACCTGTGATGTTATCCAGTACAACATCACAGGTCTAGTCTCAGCCTCACTGTGAACCTACAGAAGATTTTTTAGATGATGAGCTTTTTTTTTTGCATCTCTCTTAAGAAACAAAAATATTTTTTCACACTAATAAAAACATTCTTTAAAATTATTTTTTTACTTTATATATAACAATGAGCCATTGTACAATAGCAATAATGCCCTCCAGGGTGTGTGTCATTTGGGATAACGTCACGCCTCAGTTGTTGGACGCACTCGGCCTGCGGCCTCATACCCAACCACCTGAGACGTGACGTTATCCCAGCACGACACACACCCTGTCAGGCATTATTGCTTAATTCATATATCTTTTTGAGATTCATCCCTAAAATCAGTTCCCCCAGCTCCTCCTCTCTAACAATTTTATAACCTTCCCTATTTAGAATAAAACATGTCAGACTCAGTAAATAATAAAAACCTCCGAACCATAAGAAATCTATCCACTGGCTTAGCCATAGACAGATACAAGACTTTTAAGAGTGAAAGTAAACTAGTAAGAAGTCCAAACAAATTAAAATAATTCCACATTCTACCTGAGATTGAACTCCTTCTAAACATTCTCATATATTGACTAACAGTAACATGTGTAACAGCCTCAGACCCAAAGGGCCCGGGAAGAAACCCAACACCCAGAAACTGAAATAATATTTTACAATAACCCAAAGATTGTAACATTTCTAAACCCCCCCCCCAAAAATTTTAACAATCAAGCTTAAACTGTGATGATTAAAAAACATTCTAGTTGAATAATGTTGGTAAAAATATACCACAACAAAAGTTAAGATAAAACTTAAATAACTAAGCAAAAGTTCAACATAACCCATGTTCCACAAGGCCTGGGAAAGACCAAAGGCTCGGTTCAAAGGTCAGTCATGCTGTACCGACAAGTACTAAGAAAAGCTAGTGACTTCGGCTATGAGGGATTTGACCCCCGACAACTAATTAAAAAGGACTTAACAATACAAACATATATTGCAGACTTCTTAGTGTCAAATGTAAGAAACATCATACATATCATGAAAAAAGAGGAAAGTAAAATATAGCCGAGCGTTACAGGAGTACAAATAGGAAGTTTAGAGTGTGACAAACAAAATGAAGAAGTTACCTTGCACCCAGTCCAATACCTATAGCATAAATCGAGTGCATAAGAGCCCAATTAACAGGGCCGAGCCTAAGCGCATTAAAAGCATCAACTAGCACGTCCCCCAGTTAGTGGGCATCCAAAGAACTGTAATAACAGAACCCCAGACCCCCTGCATTTTGATAAGCGGGAAACCGCACTTCAGTAATGCCCAAGTTCTCTTATTAGCTCACACTCCTGATCTAATTCCATATGCCAACAAGTAGAATAAATGAATGGTACAAATAAGGCACCTTTCTATTACACAACTATCAAGAAAAGAAAATAGAGTCCATAGAAAGGAAGGAGAACACTTATATCATTCATACCATTAAACAAATAGCAGCAGGGTGTATTTAAAACCCCTAATAGCTAAGCTTATAAATTAATAAATCATCCTTCCCCCTTCTATCTTTTAAAGAGAAAGGGTAGAAAAAAAAAGTTTGAGATCAGGGGTTATATTCAATTGCTCAAAACATATGGCCCCTTCCAACCTGGTATTAACAACTTTTTTAGAATAGCAATATGCTATTTTATGTATAAAAAAAACAAAAACAAATATTAAATATACCTGTGACCCCTGAGAAAATAGAGATAAAGCAATTATAGTATCTTCCTAAATGACAAATTTCATTTTCGTTCTGGATTCAGGTAACATAATAACTAATAAACCAGAACACAAGACAGGTAAACTTACCCAATTCTTTGGCACTGAGAAAAACATCTAGAGGTCGATCTGGTGATGGCAGAAACCCCACCTTCCAATCAGACCCCCTCAAACTGCTACAACCACATAAATACAAGACATTTAGTTAAGTAGGATTGTTTTGAGAAAAATTGCAGTCTTCGGAGCCTTCAGCCACTGTGTATAAGGAAGTACTAGAGAGTTCTGGGAAACTATCCACTTCAGTTAGGAAAGAGGGCTCTGATTGGTTGTTTAAACTGCTAGTCCCGATTGGGTGATCTTCGTTAGTTTCCTCTTCAAGGGAGAGTTCCATGTTATTTAGACTAGCATGTTTATTAGTTAACAGGAGCCCCATGGATTTCTCTTCAGCAGCACCTTTCCGTGAAAAAGTCGTGGATTTCTGTCTACCTCAAGTAAGTCCTTTACATTTTCTATTAATCGATTTCCATTCTTGCCTCTGTGCTAGCTCCAACATGCTCGGTCTGGACTTGGGGCTCTCCATATTAACCAAAATTTGCACAACTCTCTGTTCTGAGAGGATCTTGTGAGAATTCTCTCATGGCATTCTCTGTTTAGAACTGAGAGGATTCAGATCTGTTGGACTGTTTTGTTTGGACTAATTTTGCTATCAATAAATTTCCAAGTGTCTGAAGGTGATTTGAATTGTGTGACAGCCCATTAAAAGTCAAAATTAGTAATGCGGATAATTAATTCTGTAAGGGATATTGTGATGCCTCAGAACCCCTCTAATCTCAGTGTAGGCCTTTCTTTGTGTAACCACCTTTGTGGAATAATTTTGAAAAATAGAAAGCTTATGCCCTTCCAGAATAAAGATTTTTTCTCACTAGATAATCTTAGGATCTTTCCTTGATGGAAAAATGGAGGAAATAAGCCACTATGGGTCTGGGGAGAACCAGGTTTAGGAGATAGAGACCAGTGTGCCTGTCTATTTCCAGTGGCCATCTCCAATTATGGGCCAATAAGTTCAGAAACAGTTCTTGTAGGAAAATAATAATATTAGAGTCTTCTGCCCTTCTGGTATCCCAATTATATGTAAATTATCTCTTCGACCTCTGTTTTCTAGGTCATCAAATTTTAAATTAATTGAAACTGGTTGTGCATGTATAAAGAATCTTCTTCAAGATGAGAAGCAGACTCTCTAACGCTGCCACTCTAGATTGGGCTTCACAATTCTCTTTATAATCTTTTCTGAATCTTTCTTAATAGAGTCAACTACCTGTTTCAGTCTAGCAATATGATGCCTCAACTCTGATTGTCCTATAGAGATATTTTGAAGTAAGGAGCAAATGACTGAAGTATCCATGCTTTGAGGGCACCCGTTAGATGCAGGCCCCCCCGTGCCGTAGTGACTGGTCCCAGTAACATTGCGCTACTTTGTAAAACTTATATGTGGACACCAAAACTTACTGTTGCTTCCATTTACGTTCCGCTTAACACCAGCTTCTCTGTATACTACGAGGATTAAACTAATCATGAAACTGCTTTGTTGTCAGAGGTTTAATTGATTTTTAAATGGATCTAAAAGCCGCGCTTCACTCCGTGTGTTACCTACACGTCCATACTCTCAGGCGCCCGGTGCACGACCCTCCCCAAAGTACATTTAGATCTTTTCTATCTAATGTATTACCTATAAGTGCCTAAGTTAGAGATCTTGTGTCTTAAGAGCCCAAAAGATATATCAATCGGTTCAAACACAGTATACAGTTTAAAACTCTATGTTTCCACACCCTTCTATGATGGATGTCATCTAGTTCCTCCTTTTAGAATAAAAAATTATTACAAACAGGATGTCCTATCAGGAGGTATATTAAACAAGGTGACATCAGCAAAAACTCCTTTCCCAAATATGATTCCTTAATTAAACATTTTCTGTGATCTTGAGCAGTTCCTGTTTTCCCAAGGAACACCAAAGGTTTTTACAACTCTGCAGTTTGTCACCTAGATGCGAGATAGCTATGTCCTGTGCTGTAATAAACTGTATATTTAGCTTCCCAACTTCAAAGGCAGGAGGTCATAACAGGCTATAAAATGCAACTTCTCAAGGAAGTTAATTACATTACAGAAACCTCCTGGTCAGTTACATATATCCTGTTATTTTCACCAAAACCTGGTGGGGGGCACAGGATGTATCATGTGAGACAATCACATACCACATTCTATATTACAAATATCATAGAACAAACATAACCAGCTGGCCAAGGCCACAATCTAGGCTCAGGAAGTGCAATAACACCTCTACCAGCCCTATAAAAATAACAACTAGTAATATACACAATAGACTAGCAGCACTAAATCCAATCAAATCACCAGGACCAGATGGCTTCCATCCTAGACTACTTAAGGAACTAGCCAAGAAGTTGGCACCACCATTAAGCCATCTCTTTCAGATGTCCCTAAATAAAGGGAAGTTGTAACTGCAAGGAGAGAAGCAGTGGTAATACCTGTTTACAACAAGTATTTGTCAATGCTGAATGTTTGCTTGCTGGCATTAGCAGGGAAGTGCAGGAGTTAGACAGATGCAGTATAGGAATGGCAGTGATGTATTGAACTGACGCCTAACTCCACCCCACCCTGCAGAGATGGACAGGCATTGGGTATGCCTTTGGTCATCACCCAACAGTCACACCATTCCTCTCACCTACCCTGCAGACACTGACAAGTGTCGAGGTGTGCCTTGGGGTGTTCGGACTTTACACTTACCTCATTCCATAAAGAAATATGTTGAAATGGGTGCAGTATAGGAGAATGGTGTGAACTCTGGGGCCAAAGAGTCCAAAGTGCACCTCGAAGCCTGTTACTGGCAGTAGGGTGGGGTGGGGGTGGAATGGCATGAGCATTACTGTCAACAATCCCAAGTCACACCCCTGATCCCTGTCAGTCCTTACAGGGTAGGGCAGACACCTGTCAGACTCTACAGGGTAGGGTGTTATGGTCAGAAACCCTAAAGCCCTGGGTGTGTCTTGGTATTTTTACTCTAAGTTTTCAACATGGGATTTTTGTGACCCCCCCCCACATGAACAGTGACACTATCAGTTTGTTACCCGAAAGGTGATTTTGCACAGTGACTGCGCCATTTAGCACCATATGTGCAAAAACACATTTCCAACATGATGTGAAAAATGACAGCTGACTGTCCATGAGAAGGGTTGTAAAAAAATGGTAATGTTGAAAATCTGGAGCGAAAATATAAAAAAAAACTGGTGAAGTCATGAGCGTGCATAGAAACTGCACAACGCACACCTGTAATGCAATTATTTGGGGGATTGTTGCACCAGATTTTCAATATAGACATTTTGGGGCCTCCGCTCATGAACAGTGTTACTGTGATTTTCTTAATCTGTCTCACACACTGATTTCCCACAGCGACTGTGCTATTTTACTCTAGAAGTGCGAAAACACATTTTGGCCAGGATGTGAAAAATGACAGCTGTTCATAAGGATCTGTGCAAAATTGCCAATGTTGAAAATCTGGAGTGAAAAAATTACAAATTCACAAATTTGCAAGTGTGAGTGGAAACTACGCAACACATGCTCATAACACAGTAATTTATGGGAGTTTTTTCACCAAATCTGAAACATAGGCTTTATGAGAGCCCACCTCATGAACAGTGACACTGTTGTTTTGTTAATCGGTCCCTAAAGGTGATTCTGTGCAGTGACTGTGAGATCACCTTTTGGGACTGAATAACCAAAATGACAGTCACTGAATTCATGAGGTGGGGTCCCAAGAACCCCATGTTGAAAATTTGGTACACAAATTTTAAAAAATGACTCAGATATGCACCAAAGTTGAAAAAACCCTATTTATGCCATTATACAGCATTTCTTCAGTTCGCGGTCGGCTTTGAAGAGTGCAGACGTGTTCCCGGTCCACCGAAGATCATCGTGCTGGCCTCCAGAGGTAAGTATGGGGTGAGGGGTGTGTGGGAGGTGGGCTATGCAGAGGGTGGGTGCAGTTTCTGGGGCAAGAGAGTCAACGAGGGACCATTTTCTTTTGTTACAGGATTTTTAAAATTTTACATAGACACTGTGGGACTTTGTCACACTGGGGTGGGCTCCTAGCATGGCACCTGGAAGTTTTGGAGGGGTAGTGGAGTCAACGGGGGACTGGACACCCCCATTGGCCATACGGTGTTGGAGGGGGACCATGAGGACGATGGACTTATGACACGCTTGGGTGGGCTCCCAGCGTGGCACCTGGAAGTTTGTGTTTTCTGGGGGGACCAATGGAGCCAACGGAGATTGGGCACCCCCATTGGAGATACAGTGTTCTCGGGGGGGGAAGTGTGCATGAGCCAAGGGGGATTGGGCACCCCCTTGGCACATAACAAATGGGGTGGGGCATGCATACAACCACTGCTACAAACAGCTGTGGTGACATGTGGGTCAATTTGCAAACTGCTGATGGCACGGCAGTATGCTAATTGCCTACGCGTTACCACTGCTGATTGTAGCAGTCGTTTGCCTTCAACTGTACGACACTGCATTTTAACTGCTGTCATAGACAGCTGGGACATTCATTGGTGCGGTGGGACTGTGCCTGCAAAAATCCTCAGGGCATTGGAAGAGAGGGTGCCACACCTATGAAAACTCATATGGTGGCACTATGTTTCTTGCACATGCGTGCAAGCAAACATTAAAAAGGGGTACAAAAAAAGCCCTTCTAATTACAGGCTGGTGAGTTTGACAAGTGTGTTATGTAAGGTACTATAGGGCATTATAAAGGAATTCATCACAAATTTCCTACAGGAAAATGGGTTAGAGACAATACTCAGCATGGTTTCAGGAAGGAGAGGTCATGTCAAACAAACATGCTTGACTTCTGTGATAGGGTTAGTAAAATATTTGACTCTGGGGGGGTCGGTGGACGTGTTTTTTTTTTGACTTTACAAAAATGTTTGATAAACTCTCCTATCTGTAGCTCATTGAACATCTTCAAAAAAGTGAGATACACAAGAACATTGTATCATGGATTACCTCTTGGCTGACAAGCAGAAAGCAAAGAATTAATATTAGGGTGGCTTTATCAGATTAGACAGATATAATCAGTGGGTACCACAGGGATCAGTCCTTGACCATGTCTGTTTAATATCTATGTAGCAATGTTATTGGTAAATCAGGAAAGGCTACTAAATTTGCAGATGATTACTGCTTGGCGGTCAACTTAATAGACCAAAATGATCATTTGGCACTACAGCAGGTGTTGGACCACACTAACAATTGGTGCAATACTTTTCAATTGCACCTAAATCCTGTTAAATGTACAGTGATGCATCTGGGCTTAAAAACATGGCCGCTAAATATCAATTGGAAACATTAACCTTAAAGCTGTAACAGAGGAAAAGGATCTGGGGATCACAATTTCAGATGATCTCCAGTTTGCCACTCACTGTACCAATGTCACCAGGAAAGCAAATGGAGTATTAAACTGTATACTCAAAAATATTTCCAGCAGAGAAAGCAGGGTTCTGTTGCCCCTTTATGGAGCCCTGGTGAGGCCTCTACTAGAATATGGAGCCCAGGCTTGGTCACCGTGCTGCAAGGGAGACATTGCCAGGATGGAGAAAGTACAAAAAAGGTTACACGTGAGGTTAAGGGGATGGATGGGAAGGATTACACCACTAGATTAGATACATTGAAAATATTAACGCTTGAGTATAGCAGGCTAAGAGGTGACATGTGCCTACTATTCAAAACTTTTACTGACCATGTCCTTTGGAACAAACTAGGATTAAAACTCAAAATAAAATATATAATACCAGGGCACCTCTTTTCAGCAACAAGGGAAAATTGTAAAACTTGGCATAGAAAAATGTGATACACCCAGATGATTATCCCTATCTGGAATAACTTGCCAACAGAGGTTATAGAAAGCTTAGATAGGTTGTATGAAATAGGCAAACTTTAATAAATCTAGCAGACGAGCACCATGGACACAAATCCCCTTAGCTCTGTACTTACCTATGTTACCTAAATGTTAATGGTCCTCACAATGTCCATGATGTCCGGTCAGCCAAAATCAGACCAGACAAGCTGGGTGTTCGCAACCTCCCACTGACCTCTGCCACACCCCATAGAGGGGGCTGGACAGATACGGAACTTATGGTGACAACCTTATCCACATAAAAGCGAGCAAACTCGTCACATCTTTCTTGTGACAATGCTCCCCCAGACTGCAGACAGGTTGGATGGCACAATCTGTCTGAAGTCTGGAAGAGCTGAGCTGGTCGATTCTGTGCAGCGGCAATCTCCCTGGACAGGAATTCTGCCTTCTTACGGGTGACTGTTGATTGATAGATAACATAATGATCCATCAATTTAAGCCTGTCAACCTCCAGGTCAGACTTCTGCCAAGCCCTAACTTTCAACAAAAAATGAAGGTAGTACTCACGCAAAAGGGGCTGCAGCAAGGAATGGGTTCTTCTGGTTACAACTTCAAAGTCCAAAATAGCAAATAAACCCAGCATTCACAATCCAAAACACATGCCACAGAATACTGTATATTAGTGCTCAAATCTTTATTGAGGTGCCATAACAAGTTTAAAAAAGGCCTCTGGACATGGTGCCTAATGCATTGCTCACAGTTGCTGTGCTTAATCAAAGGCTGGGAAAGTCTTTGATAAAGCAAAGACAAAGATGCAGGGCAAGCTCTGGATTTACTCACAGCTTCCTAGATCTGGGAATCTCCCTCAAGGCACAGGGTGATGACACAGTTTGCAATGAGTATCTTCCTAGCTGTCTTCACTCTCTCTCTCCTCCATTGGTGAAGGTCTCTGGTGTTGGCCTCTACACTGGCTTCTTCTCCAGTCCAGATCAGGCCTCTCCTGACTTCAGCATTCAGTATGTGATTCTTTACTGAACAGGGCATCTCTGTCTGTGAAAACCCAATCCTATCTGTCTCACACATACACACACACACACACACACACACACACACACACACACACACACCCCATCCTGGCATCCAGTCCCTGAGTGTGGCAATAATCAGTACCAAGCTATGGTACTGGAAGGGCAGCTTTCCCAATGAGCTGCGATCTCAGTCCTAGTTCCTGGCTGCAGAACAACAAAGCTTCTATTTAATTGCTGCAACCTTCAGCTTCAATTCACGCTAGCTGCTGCAATTACCTATTTTTCTATATAGCGAGGGTTCTGCTTCTCACTTCCTCATCTCCTCTCTGGCAGATGTGTAGTCTGTCTCTGCAACACTGCAGCAGGCTGTCTCTTTCAAAAGCACACAGCAACAAGTCTTTCTTGCACTCGGCCATGGACTGAAGCAGTTGTGGAACAGTTCCTACTGTTCACTGGGGAACTGTAGCTCCAATTGACTGTTTGGGCTGTCAGTCAACATAGGTTGGTCTCAAGCCTGTCACTTGGCAGGCTGAAAGCACACCAGAATTAATTAGGTCCATTACAAGTCAGTAATTTATTGTGGCTACCTCCTCAGGCAATCCAACCATGACTGGTCACCCCAGTCCTTCTAACCTGTCTATAATGCTGGCTTGGGTCAGAAGTACAAAGATGGCTGCCAATTTGTATTCCAAAAGCAGTTTTAAATAAACAAAGTCCTATAGTTTATAACAGTTCAGGCCTAAACCAGTCCTGCATGGTGCTCATATCAAGTCAAAGGAGGGCAATGAAACTGTTGTAAGGGTACACAAGAAACCGTGATGGGAGAGACTGAGGGATCTCAGCATGTACACCCTGAGGGAGATAAGGGAGACTGGGAACATGATAAAGACCTTGAAGCACCTCAGGGGAGTGAACAGGGTACAGGTGGAAAGCCTGTTTCAAATGAGGAAGTGCAACAGAACAAGCGGGCATGCAATGAAGCTAGAAGGGGGGCAGTTTAGGAGAGGCACGAGGAACTACTACTTCACTGAAAGAGCTCTGGAACAGCCTGCCACCAGAGGCAGCAAGGATGAAAACAGTGGGGGGTTTCAAACATGCATGGGATAGACATAGGGGAATTCTGGTAAACCAGCGGGGGAGGTTGCCAGAGACCATTTAGCATCTGCTAAGACAGAATAGGCAGGGACACTTGGGCAGACTGAGTGGGCCATGCGGTCCTGTACTGACATCAGATTCTATGTTTTGTTAGGTCCGGCCTGGTCGGAGCAATGATCAGGAGATTCCTGTCCAGACAGGAGCGTGAGGTGGTAACTCCATTAGCAGTGGCTGAAGCCTTTGATCTGTGAATCTGCAGGGAGTTTACTGTTTTTTAATTACTGGTTTGGCCCTCAGCTTTGGCCTGAGCCACTATCCACCAGTGGTCTCAGCCCTCTCACTCTGCCATCCCCAGAACTTACCTGCTCAGGTGCCCCATGGCATACCACCCATGATGAGGCCACTGGGAGGGGACCAGGTCCCAGCAATGACCAAATATGTATGGAGCAGAGCCTGATCAGTGAGTGCTGGACCTGCAAAATGCCGATGTTGTCCTATGTCCAGCCCAGGATTAGATTTTCTGTTTCTGTTCCTACTCCAGAGTTGGTGACATGAACATGCACATTCTTGCATGCATGCAATGGATGTGTGCGTGCACAAGCTGAATAACTCCTCCACCCTCTGCTGACATCATGAAGCTGTGTCCCCAATATGCTTCCACAAGAGACACTTGTGCAGTGGCACAGTCAGTTACCCTCCCCAGAGAGGGTCTGCATACTCTAGGACATGCACTCTCCCCATGGTAGGCCCTCAGCCAGCCTGGGCTTGTTCCTGAACCCAGGTCTCTGGCATTGCAAGTGGTAACCCTACTGCTGCACTAACGGACTGGCACATCTACAGGATTCTTTAAAGGTAAGTCCCTTATGTGGGCAGTTACATTTAGTTGGAAATGGTCAGTTTGGGGCAGCAATTGATATTAAATAGAACAGTTGTCCCTCTAAAATAGGGGTCTGCAACCATTTCAGAACTGAGAGTCACATGTTCCCCTGCCATGACAGGTCTGATCAGAGAGTCATAAGTGTATGCACAGCAGACATCCTTTGTTGTACGTAATTTTACTTAGAAAATAGGCTTTTTATTTCCTGGGCTCTGATTCGCTGGTACCCTTCCCAGGAGGATACATTACTTTCAATAGATGCCCAGGAAATAAAAAGTACCAACCTGCCATGCCCAAATGTCAAACTGGTATCCTTACATACGGAAGAAGCCAGCAGAAGAAGGCCATTTGGTCTATCAAGTCTGCTCAGACAGCAGGGTCCACAGCTTGCGCTACTGTCCCTGCCCTCCCTCCCTCACCACTCCTCCCATTCTCCCTACCCATGATCCTTACTTTCCCCCAAGCCTATCCCAGCCTCTCTTAAACCTGCCCACTGTCTTCAATGAGATGACCTCTTTTGGCAGCGGATTCCGAGTGTCCACCACCCTGTATGTGAAGAAGTGCTTCCTGACCTCCCTCCTAAACCTCCCACCCTCCAGCTAAAGACTGTACCCCCCCGTGTTATGGTTGCCACTCAGCTTAAAGAGACTATCCTTATCAACATTATTTATCCCTTTCAAGTACTTGAAGGTCTCAATCATGTCCCCACTCTCTCTCCTGTCTTCTGGGGAGTACGTGTTCAGTGCTCTCAACCTCTCCTCATATGCCTTACTCTGCAAACCCACTATCATCTTTGTAGCCCTCCTTTGGACCTTGTGCCAGCTGAGATTTTAAAACACAGCAGCCATCCTTTTGTCCCCACTCAGTTAGTGAGAAGAAAAGAGTGATTCAGCCCCACCACACACAAACAGAACTCATTTCTTGTTAAGTTTTTCTTTTTTTTTAAACAGTACCTTCCTGTCCCAACAGTCTTATCTATGCTGCTGACAACTGACCCTGCCATGGCATCAGAAGTCCACCTCAGATACAGCTGCAATAACCGGAATTACTGTTACTTCTTGAAATGGGTGCTGTTAAATCCATAGCTTAGTATGCGGCTGGGCAGAGAGACAATAATTCAGTATTTAGGTGAAACACACCGATTTGGCAGCACAACTATCGGAGAACCACTTGTAGTCTTGCTGCCTCTTCCTCCAGCTAGCACCTGCTTCATTGACAAGCCCATGTGGGAGTCGAATTGAATCAATCAAATCTTTATTTATCCAGACAAACATCATTGAGCAAGTTCATTTACAAGATGGACCTGGTTAAGTCCAGATTATATTACAAACAAGCAGCAATATTTACAGCGGGAGTACAATATAGCAGGAGTGCAAATCAGGATACACAAATGTACATAACATAACAGTTGATTCTAGAGCATCAACAAGACCAGTGAGCAGTGGAAACAGGCAAGTCCACAGAGATAGAGAGATGGATATTGTTACAGTAATTTTCATTAGGAAAAAAAGGACGAGCAAGACCCAGGTATCGCTATCATGGCAGACAGACAGAAATTAGCGATAACAGCTTTTTTCTTGACCATTTCACAATGAGTAAAACTGGTATAGCTGTGTCTGAAGGAAGCAGGTGGTCTGCCAGGCACTAACACGGCATCTCCAGGGAGTGCTTACATTGGGGCTGTGGGCAGCTGTACTGCGGCGTACTAGAGGAAGATGTGAGCGAGATACTGAGGCATGGGTGGAGCAGCACCTAATGCATATTTAATCCAAGTCTAGGTGCTACTGCTAGTTGTTCAGGTAAAATGGACCGTCAGACCACAGGAAGGTCACAAGGCAGGGATGGTATGAATATGCTAGGGCGCCTAGGGCCAGTCATGGTCAATGATTCAAAAGGGAGCCTAATCACTCATACTCCCGATAATAATACTTTAGCCGAATTAAGGAAGGATTGCATCGGTCAGGGAATGAAGCGGTTACAGCCATTTTAGCAGAGTACGGCAGACCATTCAAATTTTTGCCAGCATTGGAAGGATCGCCAAAGAGAACTGCAGGAGCCAAACAGGAGCAGGGGCCAGAAGACGCTCGTGATCCAATTGGTTGGCGGCTTTAGCGGTACTTTGTTGGAGAAGAGTCCGGGCGAATGGTCTTGGATGGCAGCTTGTGAAGGTGCAACCACCAAGGAGGTAAAGATTGTGCGCTTTGGGTTCAGATGTCTCTGTAAGACTTATCTATAACGCGCGAGATGGGTGCAGGGACTGGAAGTAATAAGTTCATGCAAATTAATAAAAGGGTATGGCCGGTCATGTCCAAGGCCAATCTCAAGGGAGCAAGCTAATAGCAATTAATGGTTAGGAGCCGAGGTAACAGTTGCAATGTTCACACACACATTGGGCATATAATGTCTTGAAAGCATTAACACTTCGGAGGTAACTTAGTTTTAGTAGTTTTTGCATTTTGTTCTACAGGGTCGTCTGTCTTGTACTCTCCCGGGTCGTGCCTGAAAATGAGCAGGATTGTTGTCGCCTTACCCAGTTACCAAAAGCTAATAAATAAATTAATAAGCGGTGAAGCTAAAGGCCATTCTGCGTAGTGGGTGGTAACTTTAGGGATGAATTGAGGATATATGAGGCATTCCTTAGGCCACGGTCCTAGCTCACTTGTGGGAAGACATTCAGAAATATAAGTGAGCCTTTTTAAGATAGCTCTGTAGGCCAAAGGATTGCATTTCTTTCATGCCTGAATGTAGGCGAGGACCATCCTACAGCCTTGTACAATAGGCACTGATGGGTAGAGAGGGAAAGACCAGTAATATACCTGATGGCCCTGTGGCATAGTGTGTCCAACTTGATAAGCGAGGCTTTGGGGCAGTGGCCGTATAGAAAATCTCCATAGTCGATTAGGGAGAGAAAGGTATATTGGACTAGTGGCAGTTTGGCATCACGAGTGAGGAACTGGCTGATTCTATAGAATAGACCCAACCTCTGCCTTAGCTTCTTTGCCAGGTCTTCAACACGCTCAGAGAATGCTAAGTTCTGGTCTAGCCACACTCCTAAGTATTTAAACATGGGGATAAAATCCAATTCCTCTCCCAGAATTGTGGTGATCAGAGGCAGTGACCCAGAGCTGGCAGGATTTGTCATTCAGCTATAGGGTGTGAACAGCATTGTCTTGATCTTTTTCACATTTAAAAGAAGCTTTTTATGGAGGAGCTGAGTCTGAAGCAGGTCAAATTCTTCTTGTAGGTCTGCGCAGGCAGCTTCAGCAGTTAGACGACTTATGTAAACCACTGTGTCGTCAGCAAACAGATGTATTTTTGCCTTGTTGATGCCCACATCAATATTGTTTATATAGATTGTGAAGAGCAGCGGACCAAGAATGGATCCTTGTGGCACTCCCCTGAGTAGAGGTTTGAGTGGGTAGAGCTCCCCCTCAGCTTTGATTTGTTGCTGCCGTCCTACCAGGTACTCCGTGAACCAGTGCAAGGATGCTGAGTCAAGACCAATGCTCTTCAGTGTGGAGATTAGTAGGTTATGGTCCACAGTATTGAAAGCCTTGGTAAGGTCTAGGAATACTGCGCAGACAAAGTTTCTGCTGTCAAGATCACTGTACCAGTTGTTAGTTACTTTGGCAAGGGCCGAGATAGTGCTATGTTTAGACCTAAAGCCCGATTGCATAGGGTTTAGTAAGTTGTTAACTTCCAGATATGTTCTAAGTTGATTGTTGACAACCTTTTCCAGGAGCTTAGACAAGATTGGCAGTAGGGAGATAGGTCTATAGTTATTGAGGTCACAGGTATCCCCAGATTTGAACAATGGGATAACATGGGCAGTTTTCCAAATGATAGGAAGGGACCCTTGGGACAGTGATAAATTAAATAGATGTGTGATAGGGACAGCAAGGACGTGATACGTGATTTTTATAAAGTAGGGATCTGAAGAATCAGCTCTAGCACTCTTTACATCCAACCAAAGTATCAAATCTTCAACCTCCTTCAATAGTACAGGTTGGGAAGAGAAGCCAGGTACCAGGGCAATGGTGTCTACACATGGGACACTTAGCTTACAGCAGGCCAGGGCTGCAGGGGAATTGTCAAAGGCCAAACCAGCGGTGGCAAAATGATTGTTGAAAGCTTCTAACATCCCCTGTTTATCACATATAGTTTTCCCTTCAGATGTGATTTTTGATAGCAAGGAGTTACCTGAGGTATGACTGGACATATCCTTGATTGTACTCCAAAATTTAGAGGAGCACTTTGCAGCAGAGACCAGCTCCTTAAGATAGAATGATGCCTTGGCGTCTCAGATCATTTTTGTGCATGCATTACGTGCCTTCTTAAATTGGCACCAGTCTGAGTCCAGTTTTGTCTGCTGCACCTTTTTCCACAACTTGTCCCTGCCTAGCAGGGTGGTTTTCAGTTCAGGTGTGAACCAGTGAAAATATTTGCTTTTTACTCTGATTTTTACCATTGGGGCATGTGCATTGAGGGCTTCTACTAGAATTTCATTAAAGATATTGTATGTCTTGTTGACCATGGTGGCTAGGTAGAAGTCTTGCCAGCGTGGTGAATGTCCCAGTTCGTATGTATAGGTGGCTGCATCAAAGTTGCACCGTGTCCTTTTAGTGGTGAATTGAGTTGAAGGGCCTGTGTGATGTAGTGACCTAATTGCGGCAATAAAACAATGGTCACTGATATCGGTGAAGAATGTTCCAGCGTGTGTGTAAAGATTCGACTTATCAACTAATATAACATCCAATAATGAGCTATTACATGGGTTCTTTTTATTAGGACATGTAGGTTCTTGAATTAACTGTGCTAATCTGCAGGCGTCACAAAAGGTGTTTAGGGGTGAAGTAGCCTTGGAGAGCCAGTCAGAGTTACAGTCGCTAAGTATGATTGTTTTGAGATTCTCTTTCTCAATGATATTACGAAGGTGAGATAACAGTAGTGTTCCCAAGGATGGGGGGTCTATAATAACCGATCACTCTAATGGTCAGAGAAGTGGATAATTCAATCTTGAGTGTCAGACATTCGAATAAATTTTTAACAGAGCTTGAATCCATACAGGACGTTGCAAATCTTTCTTTAACATATATAGCCACTCCATCTCCCCTAGTGGGTCTATCAGTTCTGAATAGCTGGTAGGAGGGGATGCTAATCTCACTGTCCTGGGAGGCTGGCCTGAGCCAAGATTCAGACATTGTCAGGACTTCAGTTTGGGTATGGCTGATCTGCGCCTGTATCATGGTGAGCTTTTTTTGGAGGTTACAGATATTGACATGCCAGAAACTCATTCCTTTGAGAGTGGCTGTATCCGACGGAGAAAAGAGAGGAGAGATGGGACTAGGGTTTAATTCGATGTTACCCAAGCATATCAGTAGGAGAAGTAGCAGCTTCATTAAGGCAACTAACGTTAGTTTGAGAAGCTTGACCCTGGTACTCTTATGATACTTAAAGGTCAACTGCGGACATCCGGTGACGTCACCCCCGAGATGGCGGCTTAACTCCCGTGTTCCATGTTCCCTCTGATACTAATCTCCACTAACTATCGCAATTCTCAGAAATAACACTGCAAACTGACCTTGGGAAGACAAATTAATACCCTGGCATGGATACCTCGAACCGATTCTCAATTCTACCACTAGAACCGGTGGAATTTGAAAATGATGCCTCTGACTCGGCCGCCTCGTCTCCTCACAGCATGGCCTGCGCACTTCCACCACATCAAAACGGGGTGATTGCTCCAAACATAACAGTAAGCTGAACAGATCGCAAACCACCACAACCGCAGAGCTCTTGATGGATTGTAAGTTGGATAAAATCATCCCAGAACTCTCGGACATAAAGACGGAGGTCAGATAGTTTAAGAAGATGATCAATGAAATTAAGGCAGATATCCAGAACCTGGAGACGAGGGTCACTGATGTGGATTGGGAGCAGACCTCGACCGCATCGCAGATTACACAACTGAGAACACAACTGAGGCAGATAACCCAAGTATGCAGGCACATCATGGAAAGACAGGAGGACAGTGAGAATAGACAGCAACGGAACAACCTCAGAATTTATTCAGTGCCAGAGGGGGCAGAGGGCAGGGATATAGGAGACTTCATAGACACTCTGTTGCACACAGCGCTAGTCCTAGATGCGGATTGTGCCATGGATATTGAGTGCATCCACAGGGCCCTGGGCCCCAAACCTACATCACCTACAGCATGCCCCCACTCTATCATTATATGCTTTCTAAGATACACAACCAAAGAATATATTCTAAAAAAAGCTTGGGCACAGAAGAAGGTCCTGTTTGGAGCCATGTGGATCTTTATAGATAATGATTATGCCCCATATACTATGCAGAAGAGAATGGAATGCATCTCACTATTTCAGGTACCGTCAGAATAAATATAAATTCTGGACCCCGTGCCCTGCTCAGTTGATGGTGCAACTCCCAGAAGGCCAATGCACTTATCGTTCAGCTACAGAGGCCCTGGCTTACCTATGAAAGTGCGGCCTTTCGATCCCATCAAGCGTTTCCTTACCCAACACCCCGTGCGACGATCCACAAGGAGATCAGCAATCTGTTCAGGACATTCAGAATGATCAGATGCAGCAGAATCTGGATCTTCTTAGGAGAGCTGCTCCCACAAGGCCTGCAGGGGTTCCAAGACCCGAAGATGAAGTGCTCGGAAAGGGCCGATTGGACCGGGTAAGTCTTTCTGCTTGGAGGGGAGCGGACCGATGCGGTCGTCAGCCCCTCTTGGGACCATATGGGGGACCCACTGCTACCTTAAAGAAGCACGGATGGGAGTTTTCAGGGCTGGGCCTGGGGGGAGACCTCCTGTAGTCATTAGTGCTTTGGCACAGTAGTAACAATCACTCGGGATGGGGGGCTGCCCTCAGCTGCACCAGAGTATGAAGGAATGCACTGTTGAGATTCCCCCTAAAGATCCTGGCACGGTCGAATTTGGAATTGGGCTGGGTTACCCGCGCCAGACACTGGCAGGGAGATCTTAATACACGCACCAGAAAATGCCCAGTGCTGGAGTAGCTAATCTGGAATGTAGAGAGGATTCAGAGTGATGGGAGACCCAGCGGTCTTGACATGGGTAGGGGCCCGGGCCTGACCACGGGAACCCCTGGGCTGTAGGACTCCTCCAACCAGATATTAAAGTTGGGTGTGTGGGATCATATTCCGCTGATTAGGACTGGCCTGGGGAACCGCCAGACAGTGAATTTATGGCTGGATGGCCTGGATCCAGGAGCATGTGTGAAGGGGACCGGGTGCAGCTGGGGCCGTCCTCCATCTCAATGTATCACCTCCCCAATTTAGGGGTCAACTCTGGGAGGGCCCACCCAGGCCTAGTTGATAAATAAAGACATCATATGATCTTCGGGAGCAGTTCAGCCTCATCCACGCGGGGCTTTGTCCCAGTAATTGAGAGCTAATTGGGGTTTGGGTCTGCTGTTGGGGTCCGGGCGAGGTGCTGCCTGGTCTGCAATTCCGCACCGGCAGGGGAACTGCCTGGCCCACGAGGTCCGGATGATTGAGGCACACTCTAGGTCTGGCATAGCAGGAGGATGGTTGCATCAGGATGTATACGAACTTGCTGGACTATACATATGCTAGATGTCTAGTAGTTTTTTAAGTCATCATATAGAGGACTGGCTTCCCATTCTTTTGGACAGCATGATGGGTTATTTACTGTTCACGTTGCCTATTTTTGCTTGATGTTTAATGGAATTTACAAGAGATAAGCCAGGCCTTTGGCAACAGGCTCAAGGCATACTGATTACTGCACATTCAGATGTATAGGGATTTAATACCATGCATATTCTGCAAAACAGAGAGAGTACATGGGAGCGTTGGTACCCTCGAGGTGACACACCTTATGTACCACCTAATTCCTTATCCCAATTTTTTCTTTTTTCTTCTTCTCCTGGTTTTTACATTTATTATTTTGGGTTCATATTACCCAGAGGGAACCCCCTAAGCGGAGACCTTTCGCAACATCCCCTCGACATCCATATAGGATGCAAAACATAGGTGGGCCTAGGATAGCCACCTATGACTTGGAAGTCACACCTGTATATAGTTTTTGGTCCTTAGAAGTTACAAGTTAGTCTCACACCAGCTCCCCAGTTGGGACAAGGTGGAGGAAGTAAAATTTCAAATGCAGGATGGGAGATTCATTGCAGACAGTGGATTCAGATGACACTCCGCAGTAGATGGCTCATGGGGGAGATGAGGGCTGCTATACAACTCTAACTATTTATATGAGTAGCTTACTTAGAGTGCTTTCGCACAATGTCAATGGTTTATCTGGACTGGTCAAGAGAAGTTCTACTATTACAGAAAACTCTCCTCACGTCCATTGAGCACCAAAAGTTACCTAAGTTTGGTTTTAAACAACTCTTTGACTCAGTCTACCATAGGGGGAGGTGCAGTGGGGTGGTCACCCTGACTGCTAAAATTTCAGGCCTGGATATTAAAGGTCATTACTCAGACCCTGATGGCAGATTGATACTAGTAAAAGGTGTTCTCAGGAGACAACAGTATACAATTGCAAATGTTTACATCCCCCGGGTAGTGATGCCTCCTCAATTCAGTTATTAATGGATAAAATCATGGAGTTCAAGCAGGGGATGTTAATTCTTGGAGGAGATTACAATTGTCTGCTTGACCCATCCTGAGACACCTCAGCCTCAAGACCCCCCCACTCAGACATCGGGCCAGCACCACTGGAGAAAGCTGATTCAGGAGCTGGGCCTGGTGGATTCCTGGTGTCACCTACACCCCACAACTAGGAAATTTAGCTTCTATTCACATGCTCATAGACATTACTCCCACCTGGACTATTTCTGTATATCAAAGGAACATTTAGATCAGGTTGTAAAGTCAGAGATCCATGACATAAGTCTATCAGACCATGCTCCACTCACCCTGGATCTGTATTCCCAAGTGGAGAGGAAAAACACATACTGGAGACCTAATAACTCACTTTTACAAGATCCAGAATGTAAAGAATTGATAAAGAATAAAATAGCGCAGATCCTAGCAGGTAACTCCTCCCCTCAGACCCCCCCCCCAATTGCTATGGGATACTCTGAAAGTAGTACCAAGGGGCCACATTATCGCCTATGCAACCCAAAAGAAGCGCTGAATGGAAAGGGACCTAAAACAATTACAGGAAACCCTGAATTTCCTGCAGTCGGCCCACATGGGGGTTGACTCTTTGCTAGACCAGATCACTGCTACCCAACACTCAATACAGTATATTCTGACAACCAAAACAGAATAAGCCTTATTATGGCTCAGTCAATGTTATTACGAGGGGGGTCCCAGGGTGAGCAAAGTCTTGGCCCACCGGCTTAGAAAACGGATTCAGCAAACCACAATCACAAATATTAGAGATCCTCTTACAGGACAGTCGTGTAACACCTCGGTATCCATACTCTCAGCCTTTAAAAAATATTATACTAAATCATACACAGCTGATTCCTCGGCTAATGAAGGAGAGATGGATCTTAAGCTTCCGCAGTTCACGGAGACACAGAAAATGTCTCTGACCCACCCAATTATCACCTCAGAAATAAAAACAGTCATTACAGCTCTTAAAAATGGTAAGAGCTCTGGTCCAGATGGATATGGCACGGAATTTTATAAGACGGCCTGGGAGTGGATTAAGGAACCATTAACTGAAGTTATGAGAGAAAGCTATCTTAAGGCAAAATGCCCTCTCTCTTGGTCCCAAGCTATGATCTCGGTAATCCTTAAGCCACAAAAACCCACACATCTATGTGACTCGTATAGACCGATCTCCGTCCTAAATCAAGATTATAAGATATGTGCCAGCATACTGGCACATCAGATAGATGAAATAATGCCATCATTGATCCATAGGGATCAGTCCGGATTCACCCCAACACGACAAACAGCAGATAATATTAAAAGAACCCTTTTTCTAATAGAGCATGCCCATAATTCCCACACCCCTTGTTGATTCTAAGATTTGATGCACAAAAGGCATTCGATAGAGTCCCGTGAATTTACCTTAGGAAAGCCCTCCTAAAGGTAGGCTTTCCCATTGAGTTTATTAATAACATTACAGGTATTTACTCAGCCCCACAGGCAGTGGTAAAGGTCAATGGTTCATGTTCTGAGAGATTCTCAGTGTCCCGAGGCACAAGGCAGGGCTGTCCCTTCTCACCATATTTATTTGCCTTGTATGCTGAGCCTCTGGCCCAACACCTTAGACAATTAGAGGGGTTGAAGGGATATCGGATAGGTCCCACAGAACATAAAGTGGCATTATATGCCAATGATCTATTATTATACATTATAGAACCGGAGCTGTCCCTCCCGGATTTAGTGTAGGCCATGACTCTGACAGAGAACATAGCGGGCTATAAACTTAACACACAAAAGACAGAGACATTATGCATAGGGGCAAGAATCTCAGCTTTATTACAGACCAAATACAATTTTAACTGGAACAGCAAACCATTAAAATACCTAGGTATTAATATACCAGGAGACCCAGGCAGACTTTCTCATTGAATTATAATAACTTCTTTAATCAAATTAAAACAGACATCCAAACTTGGAACCAGCTCCCATTATCCTTTATGAACAGAATACAAACTGTTCAAATGAATGTTCTGCCTCGGGTGCTATACCTGATAAAATCAATCCCTCAGAGATTCACAAAGGCAGAAGAAAAGAGATGGAACAGACTGATTTCAAGTTTCATTTGGCAGGGAGGCAGACCACGTATTTCACTGAATAGATTACAGGCCCCTAAGGAGCGAGGTGGACTGGCCCTGACCAGTCTTTCTGGATATACGCTGGCAACTCAGCTTACACATATGAGGGAGTAGCTGAACCCTGGGGATTCAGGGCCACAATGGCGACAGATAGAACAAACCCTTGTGACACGGACCCTAAACAAGATTTCTATATACCAACCACCACCCCCGTCTGGACTGAGAGGCTGGGAAATTTCATTATATACCCAGAGTTATTTGAAGAGTTGGGTTTCCCATGTGAGACTCCCTGAGAATAAATTTGGTGCTCGCTGGATAGGAATGCACCGGAAGAATATGGAATTTGGACCAACAGGGTTGGATGGCGGGTTTGGGACTTGGGAGGATAGGGGCCTGAGACACATGTATCAGTTTTATTTAAATGGTCAATTCAAAACATTTCCTCAGTTACACAAGGAGTTCTCCCTCCCTGCCCGGGACTGGTTTAGGTATTTCCAGATTCACCACTTTCATGAGACAACTATGGGCCTGGTGGGGGACCCGAATGAAGTCACACCCCTTCTTACCCTCTTACTGGCGATATCTAAAGAACAGAACCTTAGACATATGATTTCTAGATTATATCAGGCTCATAGACTAAACTATAAATATGACCTGATAAAAACACAGAAGACTTGGGAGGTGGAACTGGGGGTTCAATTATCAGAAAAAGATTGGTTATGGATTTGGAGACGCCAACATAGAACTACAAACTCTTATATGTGGCGTGAATTTGGCTGGAAGGTGGCCTCACAGCATTTCCGTACTTCATTAATCATTGCAAAGTTTCTCCCAGGACAGGATGCTTCCTGTTGAAGGAGGTGTGACTGAATAGAAGCTAATCACACCCATGTTTTTTGGGGTTGCAATTAGTTGGCCCAGTTCTGGCGGGGAGTGGAATAGGTCCTGAGGAGCATAAGCCCGGAACTTGTCCCTCTAACCCCAACCCTAGCTCTATTACAGCATTTCCCCTTCAAATTCAAACAAAAATCTAAAATATACTTAATCTCTGTATTAATCACGGCTGCAAAAAAGGCCATTGCAAAGAACTGGCTCAGCCCCAACCCCCTCCACTTTGAAAATATGGGAAGATCTGATTTATGACATATATCTGAAGGAACAGATGATAGCCAAACTACAGGGACGCATCCCACAAATTACTAACTGCTGGTCTCCTTGGTGGATGGGTGTGATGGAACATTGACCTGACTTAGTTCTATAAACAATGGTAGAAATAGGCAAACACTTCCCCCCAGAATTTATGTAACTGTATAACCTGTACACTTGCAAATGAATAGCTTGAGCTAAGCAGATGCTTGAACTGTGCTCCCTCGCTACCCTACATCCTCGAATATTATTGGGATTGGGTAATTATAGTGATTCAGTTGTGCTCTGAGCCTCACTGATGAACTGGAATAACTACATTGTTGTATACTACTGTCATTTATATTGCTAACCTACTGTATGTGATGTAATCCCCTGCTCCTGGAACTCAATAAAAACTAAGTTTCAAAAAAAAAAAAAAGATCAACTGCAGCAATATTATAAACATATTACAAACTTTACTCCTTTTCCCTAACATAAGGACAGCCAGACCTTATTTATTACATGTGAAATGAAGAAATTGCTATTTGTTATGCTCAGATACTATTTTAATGTTCTCCTATTTGACAGTTTTACAGAAAATCTCGCAGACATTTTTTTACCAGTTAGCGGAACTTTGGGTGAGTGCTGATTACATGCTAGGTGAAGCAATACCCTGACCGAGATGTGCAGAGGGTGGCTAATACAGTATGGAACAGAAGGGCTAACTTGGGGAGGCTGCTCAATACTGGTACCAACACGACAGGTATCCAAGTTGTGCTCAGACAATAGTGCTATCTGCATAGCACATAAGTAACTAGTGGGTAAATCAGTATATGGGGAGCAAATCTTTAAGGGGCCAGTGTCTGCATGCACAGTTTTCTGAGGATAAAATGCCACCTGGACACAGCAGAGGATGATCAGTATAGATATTAGCTAGGAACCCTTCGTGAGGGTGTTATCCAGGCCCCCCATGCTGAACGCAATACGAGGTAATGTTCAGTACAGATTAGGGAACCTCAGGAGGAGGCGTCTGAGATATCGGCTGGCTAACTTAGGGTCATTCCTAAACGGACACGTGAAGAATTGGAAAGGCCAACGAGGAACTTCGTAGGCGTGTTTTTAGAAGAGGCGGAAACTATGTATTTAATAAGTGAAGGGGTGGGGGAGGGTGGGTGGCACAAAATTAGCAGCTTTTGCCATACCTTGAGCTTGGAAGTCCGGGCTTGAGGTCCTGGGCGGTGGCTGTGGAAGCGCCAACCGCCTGGTGTCCGAGAGCCTGAGCCTGTGGGGCAGAGAGCCCCTGGAGAGCTTGAACTCAGCTGGGGAGAGAGGGAAAAGCACATGTTTAAGTTCTGGCCATGGACAAAGGACTGTCTACACCAGCAGGAGAGCCAAATTTGCAGGGCAAAGGATGTGTATTCCCTTGGAGCCTAAAGTCTGGTGCATACACAGGTTTCAGAAAGGAGCTGAATCACTTAAAATCTTAGCCCTTTACACTGTAAACATTTGTAGAATTTAACTTTAAACAAACAGAAAACAAGTAAATACAGCTTTTCTGTGCAGATTTCAGTGAGCACATTCAATTTTGGCAGAATTTTGAAAGAAGAACAGAAGCAGACTGCAGGAGGCAATCAGAGGCCAGCGCCCAAGAGTGCTCGCGTTCCGATTGGTTAGCAGCTTTTGCCGTACCTCGAGCTTAGAGAGTCCGGGCTTGAGGTCTTGGGCAGCAGCTGTGTAAAATCTCACTGGTTTCCTATGGGCCTACGTTGACAACCGCAAGAGAGTAATAAGCTATCTAAAATGAAGCAGTTTCTGTGTGTGCTGGGTTGGGGAGAATTAAAAAGAAACTGTCTGTTCTTCTGCTGGTGGTGGTGGGGGGGGATCAGTAGAAGAGAATGTGTGTGTGTGTGTGTGTGTGTATCGGTAACAGGAGATAGAACAAAACACAAACAGTACATACAGGTACTACTTTACCAAACAAATGTTATTTATTTATTTATTTGATACTTCGGAATACACCTTTGAGTCAAAGACTTTTTTGCAAAGGCTCCTGGTCACAGATACAGAAGGCATACACATTTTCACAATTTTACAAATACAATAGATGGCAGGCAATTACACAATTATACAAAGTGATAAGAGCAGGCCTAGGGGACCCTAGTTATACAGACAAGACAAAAATGACATAATATCCACGGTGGAATAACCAGAGTCATAGCTGATGTGGGAGATAGCAATTGAATTCTAACAAGCTAAGGAGTCAAGAATTGGTGCACTGGCATGGAAAACCACAGGCCACCACAGCATCTGGGGTAACAAGGATCAGTAGCAGTCGCAGGCTGCTTGTTCAAGGAGCTGGCTCCTGAGGGCAGATTTAAAAGGACCAATGCTGGGTAGTGGGGAGATGGTCGGTGGGAGGTCATTGAGCCACATGGGTGCCCGATATAAAAAAGCCCTTTGTCAAAGCATGGTTTTGCAGTGCGGAACAAAGTAGAAGGACCCAGAGGCACTTCTGGAGACTCGGGCCGAGGGGGCTATTTAGAGATAGAGCATGCAATGCTGGCAGGGGGTGTACCACGCACACAGCATGCCCGCCAGCTGCCCCACCTTCCAGCCCTGATCTATCAGGACCAGGCATGTCCAGGTTATGCCGGTCTCTGTGCCCCATCCTGCCCTGGGAGAGGAGAGGAGAGCTGTCCTACGGATGCTCAATCCTCTCCCACCCCTGCTGACCCCTGGCAACCCGAGCTTGCTCCTGAACCTGAGCTGCCGGCGCTGCACAAGGTGTGGTGTCCAGCGCCTTAACCCTCAGCACCACCAGGCCGGCTCTAGAAACTGATACTTTTTGTGCTGTGGGACCCCATTGAAAATAAGCCTCGGCTAAATTGGGTTATCCTGTTGTGATATCAGAATAACCTTTTTACTACTACTACAACTACTATCTAGTCTGCTCATTGTGCAGGGTTCACAGATCAGGCTGTTTTCCCTGCTCCCCCTTCCTGACCTTTCCATCCTTTTCCTCATTCCCCTCCAATGACCTTTATTTTCCCCATATGTCTATCACAGCCTTTCTTGAAGTTGCCCACCGCTCTCGATGAAATCACCTCTTCTGGCAGTGTGTTCCATTTGGTCACCACCCTTTCTGTGAAGAAGTGTCTTCTAACCTCCCTCTTAACCCCCCCCAACTTAGGGCTGTGTACCCTCATGGTCCCTCCCTGTTCTCCCTATTAATCCCTTTCAAGTATTTGAAGGTCTCAATCATCTGTACCCTCTCCCTCCAGTCCTCCATGGAATACATGTTTAGGGCCCTCAGTCTCTCCTCATACAATTTACCCTGCTGCCCTGCAGTCATCTTTGTAGGTCTCCTCTGGACCATCTCCATCAAGTTGATATCCTTTTTAAGGTGATGCCTCCAGAATTGCACCGCACACTCCAGATGTGACCTCATCAGTGGCCTGTGCAACAGCTATGCCATTTCTAGTCACCTACCAATGATTCCCCTGGCTATGTACCCCAACATCCTGTTTGCCCTTGCCAGTGCTTTTCTGCACTGCATAGAGTGCTTCAGGTCACTAGTTATCATCAATCCCAGATCCTTCTCCTCCTCCTCTATGGAAGATACCTAGAACCCTCCCAGGTGTACTCTATCCTGTTTTGTTTTGGCACCAGTGTGCATAACCTTGCACTTCTTGGCACTGAAGGTCAGTTGCCAGATTCTGGACCACCTTTCATGTCTTCTTAGGTCCTCTTTAAGGTCCTGTATCTCATCGGCCAAGTTCACCCTCCCACGGAGCTTTGTGTCATCTGCAGAAAGATGCCTTCTCCAATATCATTAATGAAAACATTGAATGGCACCATCCCTAGCACCGAACCCTGCAGGACACCACTTGTGACCATCCTGGTGCTAGACAACTCTCCCCCCACCATCACATTTTGGATCCTGTTCCTTAGCTAATTTTCCACCCATCTAACCATCTTCTCTCTTGTAATATATGCTGTTGTCTCTTTAAGACTCCATCACTATGGGTCATGCACTCAGGAAATAGAGTGCATGTGTAAACCAGTTTGAGCCAGTGTGGTCAAGACTCCAGTGTGTTTGCTTATCCTACTGAATTATGTTATGCAGTTGGAAAATAAATATAAGATAGCTGTTTTACTTAAATGAGTCTTGGAATCTGTTCTGTGATCCTACTCCTGTTTGCTATAGTGGTCTCCAGTGCAGAAACTAATGAAAAGAAGCAAAGGTACCAGAAAGGTATACAACATGGTGTCAGCAGTGGGATGCTAAAAAGATTACATGTTGCTCACCAAGGGATCCAAAGATCAAAAGCAAAAGCCAGAATGGTCATGTACTGGCCAGAAATGTCTAAAGACATTGAACAAATGGTTGAAAGTGTGTCAAGAAAATCTTCCAACCAATCAAAAAGAGACATTGTAGTCCCACCAGATTCCTGAATTACATTCAGACATTTTCGATTTTAAAGGGAGATCCTTTTTGCTTCTTGTAGATTATTTTTCAAAGTATCCAGAAGTGCTGAGACTGCAAGATAAAACATCTAGCACAATAATTGCCAAACTCAAGTCAGTATTCTCGAGGCATGGGAAAACCAAAGAAATTGTCACAGTCAACATGCCTTTCTCTAGTAAAGAAATACACTCTTTTGCAACACAGTGGGGAATACAGTTGATCCACTCCAGTCCAGGATACCCACAGTCAAATGGTCAGGCTGAGAGAATGATTAAAACTGTAAAACTGATCTTTAAGAAGACATTCCACACTGGAACTGATCCACATTTAGCACTCTTGAGCCTATGGAGCACTACCATTTCAGGTATGCAATACTCACCTTCTCAGCTACTAATGGGCAGAGTGTTAAGAAGCACCTTACCAGAAACAAGACAGGTACTTCAACCACATGTACCTAAAGGAGCCCATTGCAAACTAAAAATACTACAAAAGAAGTAGAGGGAGTATTACAACTGTGGTGCCAAAGAATTATCCATACTACATCCAGGAGATAGCGTATGTATGGAGACAGCTCAAGGATGGCAGCCAATAACAGTTGAGAACACCAGACCTGAACTCAGATCATACACCATTGTTACACCAAGTGGTGCACGTTTTCGCAGGAACAGACATCATGTGAGACACGACAGGACTGTTACCACAACTGCTGATGCAGCAAATGGTGAACAGGTGATAGAGACTGGCGATACTTCAGAACAGAGTGTGGAAGTGCCTCAGACGGAACCTATTCAACTTCCGGACTCAGTAGAAGGCAAAGAACCAAGTTTGCTACCAGAGTCTCCTACAGGTGTACAGAGGCTCACTCGAAGAGGAAGGAGAGTGAAGATGCCTGTCAAGTATAATGACTATGTTTTAGGTTAGTGGTACACACCTGAATTCATCAAGGTTAAGTGTTGGAAACTTTCCTTTGGACATTTTGAAAGATTCAATATAGGTGTTAAAGAGATTCTAAAGTGGACATTTGAAATGTTAATTGTTTGTGGGCAATTCAGTTAAAAAAGGGGGATGTAATATATGCTGTTGTCTCTTTAAGACTCCATCAGTATGGGTCATGCACTCAGGAAATAGACTGCATGTGTAAACCAGTTTGAGCCAATGTGGCCAAGACTCCAGTGTGTCTGCTTAGCCTACTGAATTATGTTATGCAGTTGGAAAATAAATATAAGATAGCTGTTTTACTTAAATGAGTCTTGGAATCTGTTCTGTGATCCTGCTCCTGTTTGGTATAGTGGTCTCCAGTGCAGAAACTAATGAAAAGAAACAAAGGTACCAGAAAGGTATACAACATCTCTGACTCTGAGGTCTGACAACTTCTTGATCAGCCTTCTGTGGGGTACAGAGTTAAAGGCCTTGCTGAAATCCAGGTACAGGATGTCCACTGCTTGGCCCCTGTCCACTGCTCTGGCTACCCAGTCAAATAAGTCAACCTGATTTGTTTGGCAAGAGCTCCCTCCCATAAATCCATGCTGCCTTGCATCCTGGAGACCATATTCCTCTAGATGCTCTATTAATTGTTCCTTCACTATGGTCTGTTTAAGTTTGCAAATTATCGAAGTGAGACTGACTGGCCTGTAGTTCCCTGGGTCATCCCTGGGACCGCTTTTGTGGAGGGGCACCACATGTGCCATTTTTTCAGTCCTGTAGTACCATGTCCGACCCTAGTGAACAACTGAACAGGTCCACCAGTGGCTCCGCAAGCTCCCCTACCAGTTCCCTTCAGCACCCTAGGATGCACTCCATCCGAGCTTGGTGATTTGTCTATCCTTAATGCTAACAACCCTTTCTTCACTCTTTCCCCTTCTATTGTCCATCTGTCCTCCTCCCCACTTCTGGTCCCCCTTTCTCCCCTGTTGGCACCGGTCCATATTCCTCCATGGTGAAGATAGTGCAGAAGTATTCGTTCATTAGCTCTGCCTTCTCCCTATTCTCCTCCACCCACCCGTCTCCATGTCTTAGTCTAACTACCCCATCTTTCTTGTTCTTTTTTCTCACTCATGTAGCAGAAGAAAGCCTTCTTCCCCTTCCTAATGTCCTCCACTAATTGCAGTTCCTTCTGTGCCTTGGCTCTCCAAACCACCCTTCCTGCCTCCTTCACCAGCCCTAGGTATTTTACCCTGTCCTCCTTTTTATTGCTGCTCTTAAATTTCCTATAGGCCAGCCTCTTATTTCTCACTGCCTGGGCTACCTCAGAGCTATACCAGCTGGATAATTTGACCTTCGAGTTCTTTCCCTTATATCTAGCACACTCCTCCATTGCAGCCCTTAATTCTTTCTTAATAATAGCCCATTTTTGGTCCACCACCATAGTCGCTGTATATTTCGCTAGGTGCCTTTTTAGCACCTCTCCCATTCTCCTAAAGTCTGCCTTCCTAAAGTCCAGGATTTTGGTCTTAGTGGGGACACTTTCCCTGCCCATGTCCAGCTGGAACCACACCGAGAAATGTTCACTTTTACCCAGTGGCTCCTTGTCATATCCTGTGTATGTGCTCCATTCATGAGCACCGGGTCAAGATTGTCTTTTCCGGGAGGGTTCAGTGACACTTTGAGTCAGGAACTCATTTTAAATCACTTCTAAAATTTTCTGACTCCTGGCACATGTTGTGGTCGGTACAGTCCAGTCCACCCTGGGCAGATTGAAGTCCCCCACTATTAAAACTTCACCCTTTTCTGCAGCCTTCAGAGTTTGCAAATTCAGGTCCTTGCCCATTTCTTCACTGTGATTGGATGGTCTGTAAACCACCACCAACCTCATCTTCCTCAGTCTACTGGTCTGTAATTAGATCCACATTGCTTCTGCTCTCCCCCATCTGCCTCCTCCCTTGTGCTTGTTATATCCTCCCTAATGAACACTGCCACCCCTCCTCCTTTGCCTACTGCTCTGTCCCTCCTGTAAAGTTTATATTCCAGAATGAGCGGTCCCAGTCATGGTTAGGTGTGGCCCAGGTCTCAGTTATTGCTGCAATGTCCACTTTCCCTTCTGCAAGTAGCACTTGCAGGTCATCCATCTTGTTTCCAAGACTGCATGCGTTCAGGGACATCCCCTTTCCCTTTGAGTCTGAACCCCTATCATTTCCTCAACTTTCAGCTTTTTCTTTGTCTCCATATGCTTCCCCCTTCCCCATTTCTAAACTGCCCTACTCCCCCTTCACTGTCCTGTCCCCTTCTACTGTTATGAGTGGGAGGTCCATTGATGTCCACCTCCCGGGGTCCTTGTGCCCTTTGACCCACCTGCCCCCCCAATAGTAGTAGTTTAAATTAAGGTTATGAGTAATGTACCCCTCTAGTTTATCCATGAGTACCCTCAAGCCCTCCCTGTTGAGGTGTAGTCTGTCAGGTGCATAGAGAGATTTATTTGACCAAGTCTCCCCCCAATCTCCTATGCAGTCATACCACTCCTCCTTGCACCAATCCCTCAGCCATGCGTCGAATTCCTCTATCCTAATTTTCCTTACTGTGCTAGCTCTTGGCACTGGGATCACCTTAAGGAATGCCAGAGATCTTGCTATCTCCCTGCAGGCCCTTCATAACTCCCTGTACCTACTTTTCACCACCACCTCTTCCTCCGCTATGTTGTTGGTGCCTAGGTGTATAATTATGCTTGGTTCCCCTCTACTTCCTTTCACCACCTCCCCTGTCTTTGGACCCATTCTCCCTGCTGTCATCCCTGGCATACACACCACTTTCATTTTGGCATCCATGTCCACCTTCCTACCACAGTGAATACCCTTAATCATGGAGTCTCCAATGATTATCACCCTACCATCACCCTCATTCATGTTCCCCTTCCTCCCATCCCCCACTGCTGTAGAAGTTGTCTTCTTACTTTCTTTCTCCATGATTTTGGTTAGTGTTCCCCTGCCAACTCCATTTTTCCCCCCAACTGTACTTCCCTTCCCCTCTAAGCCCCTCACATTCCTCATGACTGTGCTTATCCCCTCTCTGCCTCAAAACCAAGCCTTTTTCTCCCTGTCTCCTTCTTCTCCACTAGGCTCGATTCTTCTCCTCTGCCTTCCTTATCTTCCCTGCATGGTCTTGATCTCCCCTCTTGTCTCTCTACCCTTGTTGTCCTACCCAGACTTCCTACCTCACCTCCTGCTTCCTTTTCCCTTTCCAGACAGGAGACCAAATCTGTTTGGTATGGGCACTCCTTCTGGAGTTCTCACTACTTTTGCAACTCCTGAGCTCCTACCCCTTCCCCCTTCACCTGCTCTTCTCCTTCATGAGGCATCCTGGCCTTCTGAGGAAGGGTTACCCTTGAGTGCTGGGTGATCCTGCCTGATCCATTCCCCTGTCTGATACCCTCGCTCCCCTGGGCACTTCTTCCCTGCCTTTCTCCCTATTGCCCTGCTCCTTCAGCCCACCATTCCATTCTCCCAAGCTCCCATCTGAGCTGCCTTACTTCTGCCCTTAGCTGCTCTAAGCTCCTACACACTGGACAGCCCCCTATGTTCCATATTGTTCTCAGAAAGACTGCTGTCCCACAGTTATTGTAGCATGTTACCCTCCCTACTCTGCTTTGCTGCCTCTGCATTCCCCTTTCTCCCCACATACTCTCAACCATGTTCTCTCTCACTTCCAGATTCTTGTCTTATGCACTTCCAATTAGGGACGCTCCCTGATTTTCCTAATTTCCCCCTGGTTCAACCTCCCCCACCTGCTACCTGTTCTCCTGCAGGTTAATATAAAATAGGTTGACCCTAGATATGGTTCTGCTGCAATCCCCTTTCCCTGCTGGTTAGTGAAAAAGTTGACTTTCCTTTGGGTTTTGCCATCTCCTTACCCTGTTAGTTACTGAATAAAATAGATTGACCGTATATATGGTATTCTTATACTCCTCTTCCCTACTCCCCAGTGCACTCACCTTCCTTGCTGTGATCAACATGGCCTGTGGCCTGTGGTCTTCCCTGTGTACATCCTAGAGAAGTTCTACAGAAGCTCTACAGATGTCCCAGATGCCTCTTTACTAGAAGTTGCACTCCTGCTTCATGGCACTCACACTTCAGGGTCACTCATGTGAGGGGTCGCTTGTCCCTCTGGGTAATTTATAGTGCTGCAGGTGCTCTATTGGCTGGCTTCAGCCACATGGCCCTGCATCCCTACCAATGTTGCCGGCATGTCCGGTTTGATCCCACCCTCAGCCCTCCCTCTGGCGTTTACCTCCCACCTCTCAGTTCACAATATCCCCCAAAGATTTATAACATTTTTGCAGCACAGAGAATCAATTTCCACAAAGCACAGTCCCCCAAACACTTATCTTTGACATGCTGCTCCACTCCTGCCCAATGGCGTTCTTCTGCTTAACTAAGAGCGGACAACAGATTACAAGGGATAAAAACTACAGGGTCTGCAGACACCCTATTGGCTGGCTTCAGCCACGTGGCTCTGCTTCCCCACCAATGTCACTGACTTGTCTGTTTCGATCCCACCCTCTGCCCTCCCTATGGGGTTTACCTCCCACCTCCCAGTTCACAATATCCCCCACAGACTTAAAACATCATGGATATGAGACCAGATAACCTCCCCTGGTCTTTGTTCCCCTTTTCTACATCCCTTTCAAACCTATGGGGGGAGGAGTCCTATGACCATTGCATTTTGCAGCAATTGTATGGGGGGATGGGCTACCACTGAGACTTGACAATAACAGTTCAAAGAAGACAGTATTTCATGTCCCATATATTTACAAAGCGGCTTTACCCTGTAAAAAGATGTGATATTGCATTTTCATCTACAACTGTCAAACCACTGCTGTATATTGCCTCATGTGGACCTTAAAACTTAAATAAAATCTAAATTGAAAAAGTTGGAAAAAAATGGGAAAAAGATGTTTCGTGAGATCTAATGAAGACTGGATATAAAAAAGGGGTAGCCTGGGTCTGAGAGAGACAGTTGAGCTCAGGCTCTTGATGTACAGACTGACTGTGTATGAGAGAAAGGGAGGACACTGGCATGGTTTAGATCACCAAAAGGCAGAGATCATTCTTGGTAGCATCTTAAAAGATTGCACTATTTTTTTTTCACCTAGAAAGAGCATCTGTAATGAGAAAAGCTAAGATTTGTGTTTCTATATAAAAATATTTTTGTATGTTTCCTTTATAAACACTTCTGTCTTAATTCTTGTCTATGTATAATTTATTGTGTAAATAAAGTGGCCTTTTATTTACAATATGCTGGCATGTGGTACTTTTTTGAAACACTTTTTCTGTATTGGATTTTTCACTGATGTACATGATAATATGAGTTTGAAGAATAGAAATAAAAATATAGTACAAATTAATCCATGAACAATATCCAAATCATGTTTCTTTTTTAAATAATTGTACCCAATAAATTGAAGGGATTACACATTATTAAGTTTGTTTTAACAAGAAATAACTCTACATAGACATATTACATAAGATAAAGCATGGTGTGTTACAAGTATAAGTGTTGATATATTTCAGTTAGCAATAAAAGAAAATCAACTGAGTCAAAAGGAGCATTACCCTGATATTTCCCCATCCTGGCCCCTCCAAGGGGCTACTTAAATAAGGTGAACTCTGAGGCTGTCTTATATATTCAAAAAAATCTTAATTCTAAATTTAGGCATTTGGAATTATACAATTAACCAACATAACACATAAATCTTTGAAAAATATGTATAATTGTAAAATGTGCTGCTATTTTGAATATGCCTTATGATACTCTATAAATGCAGTAAACAAGAAGTAGTATCGATTATGGTTAGAACTTTCCAAACCACTATATCTAGACTATCACATAGTCAAATATTTCAATGAATCAAAAAATAAAGTCCAATTCTGTATTTGCTGTATTACTCCGAATTCAATAGGTCTGCCATATCCATATAAATTGTTGACCTTCAGTCTCTCACTCTTCTCTTCTGTTCTTTTTTGTCCTTTTCTGGGAAAGCCCGCTAAGCACTGTGCCTGTTTTCAGGGGCAAACCTGGAGCACTGGGGAGGTTACGTGACTTGCTCAGGGTCACTCAGTAAGCAAGTAGGGGTTGTGGGAATCAAATTGTGATCTACTGGATGTACCAAGCTCATTCACAGCTCATTACTCTAATCTCTGGGCTATACTGCCAACCCTTTCTCTATTTAGAAATGCTGATAATTGATTTGAATCTTTTAAGACCTATTATTTTCAGTTTTGTAAAAAGCCACACATGTAGCCAGGTATGGAAAGGAATAGGTATCTCCAAGTCCTCTAACAATTTTAATCTTTGCTTCTGAGTCATAGGAGACACATCTGGGAAATATGAAAACTGTTTCATCTGAAATTCAAAGCACCTTTAGATCTGGCAGCTTTTAACATAACTTCACAATCTGTGTTGAATGCTAATGAAATTATTAGCATTGCTATTGTGAGTGGAGTTTTAGCTTCAGAATTATTGCATTTCCTTAGCCCTGTTTACACTGTCAACTTTGCAGCACATCAACCCATGCGCATGGGTTGATGCGCTGCAAAGTCAGCAGTGTAAAAACACTCTCCAGAGTGCATTAAGCCCCCTTTGGATCCTTTTTTTGATCCAACTCAGTTGGAGGATCAGCAGCAGAGTGAGCACTTTATGCGGTGGTATGAACGCTTTGCTGTGCTCGTTCCACTGCAGGGGCTATCTTTCCTTCATGCTCCGGTGAATTCACGGCCCCTCCTCGAAGCAACCTGCAGTGCTGTGAGGGCGGGCTGTATAAATGTGAATTACCGGAGGAGCAGGGAGCACAGCCTTAAGGAAGTGGCGCAGATGTCGGAGTGCTGCTGCCATGTAAACATGTTTTTTAACTCTGGTGATTATCCTGGATTGCAGCCAACTGGAACTCAGTTCCACCACCTCTTAAAATGTTGTATGACAGTTCCACCACCTCTGTCATCTTTCTCCATTGACTACTATAGGAGAGTTCCACTACCTAGAAGTGACAGTTATACCACCTGGAAATCTAGATGTGAGTTCCCCACTTAAGCATTTCAAATTTAACCACTGTTTAACTCTTTAATTACAAGCTCAAAAGTTTTAGTTAAAAAAGGCAGATTTGATTCTGGAAGTTTAAGAGTGTCAGTAAATATGGCTTTCATCAGGTCTTGTAAAAAATCATATTCTGATTCCAAAATCACTGGCACCCCACCCCACATAGAGATTCTCAAGCTTAGCTGCATTTTCTAACATTTCAATTCTTTTGCTCGGGGCAATTATTATGCAAGTATCTGCACTGGTCATAGTGTCTCAGTATTTAATTTAGCCTCCAAGTCTTTTATCCCCCCTCAACTCATTTTTATTTTATTACTGCCATTAGTCTTTTGTTGTATTCTTTGTAGAAGACAAAAGAGATCTGAAACTGCAGCATTTACTTCTCTGAAGTTTTCAACTTCATCTTGCAGTTTCAATACTTTTGTTAAGTCCACGGTAGGGTTGAATGCTACCATTTCAGTTGCCAAGGGCATTGCTGTCCCAGTTAGTTGTTTAGGTTTAGTAACATTTTCTTTAGCCTCTTCAGATGTCTAATGAAGTTTCCTCAATGAAGGGCTCATGCTTGTGGCTATACCAGGCACTGCCTCTGTCAACGCAGGATTGCATTCAGAAAAGATCATGGGTTTTGCTCCTTGCAGTGGTTCCAAACTCTAAGGCTCCACTGCTAAACAAGGTGCTGCAGCAGCCACCATGGCAGCCTACTCATCATTTACTGGGACAAGGCCAGCAACAATAAGAAATGGTCAAAGGTCTTTACAAGCCTCTTAAGGCCCAAGGTAGGAAAAGTTCTCTATTTGCATGCCTGCATGTTTGCTGTTTTTGTCTGCTTTTTAGGAGAGTAACTGGTGGTTTTCTTCATAGTTTCAATGCTTTTGAAAGATGGCCCATACAGAGCTCTCCTTCAATGTGGCGTCACCATAGCTACCATATTGGAATCCCCTAGGTGGTGCATCTTCAAGAAGAATTTGTTGTGAACCTCTGTGGTAACCATCATTCTGAAGGGTCATTCTAATCTAGTTTAGGTAATCTGAGAAACCATCTTTCCTCATTCAATAAATGCCTGCAGACTTCAAAACCTCTGGAGTCACCTTGCTGTCTTGTACCCACTCCTGGAGTCTAGGTGACTAGACAATGAGTTGTTGTTCTCTTTCACGGATTCATAAATAGCTGCTGCAGTGAAGGGCCTTTGCTTTCACTGATAGCCTGGAATGCAACTTGAGGCAAGGATTCCCAAAAGGCACACCTTGTACCCTCTTTTCATGCTGCCACTTTGACAACTGGCACATCAACAAGTGCCATTCTAAGTGCCACTCACTGGACTCCCTATCTGAGGCTCTACCAGTCAGTTGGCTTCATGGTCTGACACACTGGTAAAATTAACCCCACCCTCTGCTGGCAGAAAGAGGCTGCTAAAGAAAGATCAGTTATCAATGGACACAGTGGTAACCACTGGCAAGATACACCGTATATTTTGTGAGACCTTCCACATTGTGCCACACAGGAAACTGATAAAATGAGTAACCTAGGGATAGGATTCAAAGTAGTTAATTGGGTTATAAACTGGATTACAGACAAGCAACAGAGGGTGGTGGTTAATGATACTCACTGTAATGAGGGAAGAGGGACCAGAAAGGTGCCATAGGGCTCAGTACTGGGACTGGTACTCTTCAATATCTTTGTAAGTGATACTTCAGAAGGAATGAAGGGAAAGGTATGCCTTTTTTTTTTTTCAGGGACCATCTGGGCTGACTGGGTGGGCCAAGTGGTCCTTTTCTGCCAACAAATTATATGATTCTATCTGGATACTGTATATATGGAAATATCATGGAAATCCTATCAAAATGAATGGGGATTTCCTTTAAAGAGCTGGTGACACATTTAAGAGAACTTTTACAAAACGCAATATTTAGACACAGCCCAGCATGTATTTCTCATTAGTGCTTATTCCTCCTCCCCAATTTTTATTACTGAAGTCATTTGTATGAAAACAGGATCTTTACTCCTGAAGAGTTTATCTGTTTCAGCTGCTTTCTCCCTACTTGAAGTCATAGAGCACTGCTAGTGGTATCACAGTTACTCCCACAGTAACAGATTGTGATGTCACAACAGAGGATTATGACTTGAAGTAGGGAGTCAGCTATAGAGGCAGATGGACTCTAAAGGAACTCTAAGGGATAAAGATCACATATTCATGCAAATTTCCTTAGTAATAAATAATGGTGAGGAGAAATATGCAAAATATGAATGGAATGCAGGCAGAATTGTACCTAATTATTATGTTTTTTTAAGTTTTCTTTGAGGCATCAGTAGCTCTTTAATATATTGTGATACATATATGGATATTCAGCATCATGTCATTGGCTACTACTGTGAGCATGCTATTCTCTGCATAGGCTCTGCACCCAGCATAACAGTTCATGCCAAGTGAGACAGATGTTTGGGCCTTGAGCAGAGACCTGGTGGGGTACACATTGTAATTTCCACACTTACCCTGCCAGTTGAAACATTTTCACTTTTGCATAGGATGAAAAAAATCACTGCTGTAGAATACAACTGATAAGTTACACTTTTTTAGTGTTTTCTTTATTTAGGGATCCAAGTAAACATTCCAGTGACAAAACGCCACCCCTGCCACAGTCAGCAGCACCTGCACCTAGCTGCTGCAGACCTCCACCCTGGTTCACCTGTGCAGTATCCCACATCCACACTTGGCTTTCTGTAAAGGTGGCATGCCCCAGACATCAGGACCTGTTGAGCCTAGTCACCATTCCCCCTATATCAAGCCAAGGCAGACTACTCGATCCCAAGGAATAGTGTGGGGTTGTCTTATCAAAGTCTTATCAAACTTTATCCAAATTTGGAAACACTTGATGCAGTTTTTAAAACCAGTCAGTCCTGTTCTTTTCTTAAGTCTAACTGACATGCCAACTTGTCAGAAGACCAAAAAAAGTGGCTCCCAAAGGGGAAAGACATGGTATCACGGGCGGTTCAACACGAAAAGTGAACCACGATAAAAAAGCCAATTTGTAAAAACAGAGTAAAAAACAGCTCAGTTCCCTGGCAAAGGAATTGAAGTGGACACTGAAGTAAAATAACTAAAATAAAACTTTTTTTGTTAAATAACGCTGTAAGGAAGAAAATTCCAGCTAAGAAAAACTAGGGTTTTCTCTAAATCCCTGAAACCGATGAGGGGTCAGATAGATCCAATATAAAAACCACTACAGTAACCCTCTAACCTGGATACATGCTAGGGTATATTTTATCGATAAAACATGAAAATTTAAATTGCCCGTGAAAATTAAAACTTGCAGCACAGTCGCTGAGAACTCTCTGAGGCATCTTACTAGGTAGGCAGAGAAATGAATCTGAGCGGGTGGCTTGGAATGCAACAGCATCTGGGGCAGACGTTTGAACTGCGTTCTATGTTCTTTAATACATTCCATCATTTACATACATTCCATTCTCTCCAGGGCAGTTCAACTTAGGTGGGTAACTGCTATAGTTAAGCATACTGAGGGATTCCTGGGGTTTGAAATGATGATATTGTGTACAGTCTATAAATGGGGATTCAGTCTGTACAGTGCTAACCAGGAGATCATTTGGATACCTTGGTTCCTGCCAATATAACTGTGAAACAGTAAATTTTTATTAGAGTGACAACTGCTTAAACACTTTGATGTCTGGTATATTTATGTTCAGCCAGAAAGTTTAAACTGACTGCACTCCATGTCTGGAGAAACCTTGATGTCTGGTACTGTTTCTGTTCAGCAAGAAGGTTTAAACTGTGTGCACTCCATGGCTGGAGAGAGGGATTAAAGTGCGTTTCAATACTGAGGGAACCCTCTGGTGAGCATACCATCTTACCCCCTGGACACAGAGGGCATCTCTGAGAGGGTTATCATATAGTGCTAGCCTCAGCTGAGAGACTACACAGCAGCAGTTGGGTGGGTTGCAGGACCCAAAAACATGTGTTCAAGGGGTTGTATTTCTCCTCCAGACCTTTCCTGAGAGAACCAAAAAAACCTTAGCCAGAATTCCATGCATTCAAGGCAAATGGTTAGTAACACTGCACCATCGTACTTCTGATGCATACATAGACAACAAATACCTGCTAAACTGGAAATTATCCTATTCATGGATTCATCAAGCACAAGAGACACATAGTAAGCTGGCCTAATATTTGTAACATGGTTAAGAGTGCATATTCCACAAAATATTTTGTGCATGGCCATTTAAAGTCTTGGATAGATATAAGCCAGTCTTAAATTTAGCATGGAGTACAAGTTTGCTCTGTACTTTGAAACCTGCAAGCAAGTATGGGGCCATTTTGAAAACAGCATCTTTTACAACCTCTTCATCTGTGAAATTTATACATCAACAAAGCAATTAAAGGGCTTCACTGAAACTGGCCAGACGCAGGCCATGAAGTTGAAGCAATTTTCCCTTTGCACAATGTATTTCCAAGTGCAAAAAAAGGCATTCCGCCACACCTTTATTTTATATTTCTGATACATGTACTGTAGACTGTTGATTGTGACATACTGTAACCCTTGATGTCAAATTCTTATTTCTTGCAGAGGCTTTCTCTGCAAATCATGTGGAATGTAAGTCAATTTCTGTCACTGAAACCAAGCACACCCCAGTCTTCTAGAAATGGTATGTTCTCATCTACTATTTTTCTCTTTGCTGGATGAGCCATTTTGTCACAAAATGTATGGTTAATTCACTGGTACCAGTGCCACCTTAAGAATATGGGAAAGGCTGTTTAAAATACTTACTGTTTCTTGCAGTTTTGTGCCCTTGCATACATTCTTTTATCTCTGTGGTCTCAAATCCTGCCCAAGGAACCATTGCCTCCCTCATGCTCTAATCTCTAGATAGCATCCTGATCTAACTGTAGTTGTCTCATACACAAACACACACACACACACACACACACACACACCTGGTTTGCAGCTATAAGATCCCAAATAAAGTATACTATGTTCTCAGCATCTGTTAAGGGAGAGTGAGAGATAACAGAAAAACTATCTGGACCATTCTATTGGGTGTGGTGAAATTTCTTCGTCAGGCAAGGGTTGCTAAGCTTGCTCATCCATCAGGCCCTGCCTGTTCTACATAAGCACACCTAACTGGATGTCTGGCGCCTCTGCATCAGATGGCAGACATTACAAGCCCTCCTGACATCTGGCAATGTGTCTGCACTGCAACCCTGCCAGCATAATCCCTCACCTTGAGCTACCAGGAAGTACTTGTGCAGAGCACAAAGTAGATTCTTGTCACTGATTTTGCCACATGATTTGCAATATCCGAGACTTCAGCAATAATGGGTTATCAGCTTGGTAAGCTTTAACCCTTAACATCATGCTATCAGGCAGTCCTTCAGCAAAAATTTGAAAGTTTGCTGCCTCACACTCTATTGGCCAAGATCTACAACAGAGCTCGTGATATTGATACTGATTTAACCCTTGTTGTGCCATGTACTGATACATCTGTATACATTCTAATTCTACCGGCAGTCTAAGGGTTAAAATATGGAGCACACTGCATTGCTAATGGCCAACGTTATGTAATTATGCTTGACAGCCTCTAGCTGGCTTAGCATCAAGGACATTATTGTATATGTGATGTTGCATGTACATGACCTTTGAAAGATGACCTAACATAGAAAGAATGCCAAAAAGCCAGCATTCAGTGTTTCAAATCCTTTTATTATGAAGCACAGCAGCGAGGATGCTAAAAAGAATACATGGGGACCGTAGAGATGTTTTAAAGTTTCTCACTGTCACTGTTCCCTCAGTAGAAACACAGGTTTGTAACTAATGGTTGCTTATGACAGACAGAAATACATCCATGCAGATGATTTTTATGACACCTACTTTAGATAAGGCCGCATTGCTGGTTCTGAATGAAAGGTAGGTCTTCGTCTGAACTTTCTTACAAATCCAGTTCTTGTGTTCCTTTGAGTGCATTGCTTTAAGTCCACCTCATAAAGCTGCCCATTGAAGTAGAAAGTGAGGATCTCCTTCCGGCATTTCATCTGTGTTTCCAATTGGTGTGCAATAGTCTACAAAACAAATGAGAGTGTTTACACAGGACCTTCTTTATACATTGTAGCTACAGGTGAGTGTTAAAAGTGCAGGGTTTTTACACCACTGCTGATACAGTAATAATGGGCTTCAACAGAAATGGGAACTAAGAAACAGTGGCCTTGTACCCAAAGTCCCTGGTTCTCTCTAGCACTTCAGTCCTATGTTCTGTGGAACTCGTGAGGCAGATTTCTGTCTAGCCTTGATTAAGATGCCTGTGATGTCATTGATGAAATTAGATACTGGGCACTATGTTAGGAGCTTTAAGACACACATAGGAAGAAAGACTGGAATTGTGGAAAACCATTACTTTTTAAATAAACCACCAAAAGCAGTGAGTTCTGCATCAACACACAAGTTCTACTTCAGGGTGCAAGTTCTGTGACCATCTCTGTGGCTCTGCTTATAACAAAAGTAGCCCTCTAATGGATCCAGTGATGCTTGTGTGCAACTGTGAAAGATAGGGAAATGTAAACGTATGAGATCAACTTAAAAGAACCACAGTTGCTATCGAATCCATATGCAACCCTAAGTTATCCTTCATGACATCATCCATGGATCTTTAAGTGTAAAAACCACATAATATTTAACTTCAGATAATTGGGAAAGTTCAGGTATGAGCGGGAAAAGAGTTCTGGAGCATGGATGTAGGAAGACATAGTCCAGGTAATCCATGGTATACAATTTTATTTAACGGGGGCAACAACAAGGCTCTGCACTGCTGACATTGTTGTGTAAAACGCAGTACAGAACCAGTTAATGCTTTCTGTAATTTTATTCCTGGGATGTCAAAACTAGAAATGTTGGCCGTTGAGATTGTCTTTGCATCCTGTGGTCAGCATTACAAGCTTTGTGGTGGTACGTGGGTGTCTGAGGGAACAATGTACAACAATGAGATTTACCAGTGCGTAGGTAGCGGTAATAACAAGAGCCACAATGTACAAAAGTTATGTTTATTGTGCCAGAAAGGGTGACAAACACTGTCCTGGTGTATGCATTTGTATTGTCTGGTTACACCATGTTCTATGGTGCCACATTCTAGCGTCCCAGGAGGCAGCTAAAACTAAACTCTAATGTTTAGTAAAGGTGCCAGTGAATACCATAGTTGTTTTGTGCAATCAAGAGAAACCATAATGCAGCAATAAATATGGCTTTATAGTAGCATGGGCCCTGTTTCCTTCTTGGGGGTGAAGGGGCTAAAGAAAAATAAGAACACATTTTTATCACCCTCCAAGAAAGCTATTGCAGAAATGCAAGATTGCCCAAGGATGTTCCCTAAAAAGAAAGAACTGTTCAGAGTTTCATGAGATGCAGTTTCCTAAAGACAAAAAAGCAATGCCCCCTTGACGTCAAAGGATAACGGTTAGACTGCCCTAATAGCCCCCTAGGACCGTCTTGAAAACTGTATGACGCACCTAAATCAGGTTATCCTGTTGCTGAAAATTTCAAATAAAATAAATCTTGGCTAAACCCTTCACACTGCTGAGGGCCTCATAGTACTTACACCCAATTACACTTATATTCTAGCCTCTATTTCTTTTGATGCCTTGTGTACTACAGATGCTAGTAGCATCCCTGTCTGTAAATTAATATGCATGCCCACTCAACAGGACATAAACTCTGGCAGAATAAAATAATGAAGTAGGAGCACCGTTTTCAGTAAATGCAGCTTTTAAAATTACAAACTTAGCGTGATCTCCTAAATAAGATGCAATACATAATGATCCTTTTGCTCACTTTAACAAAATGTCTGCAAGGCTAGAGGGATGGTGACTTAGGCTTTGGTTTCCCAGAGGTTTCCTACACAGGGTTTTTTCTTGTCCTCCTTATCAATGGTCATAAAAGTAAAGCACAATTCTCCTACACTCTAGGTGGGGACTAACTTCTTCTCCAAGTCGATTACCTCTTGCAGCTGGGGCTGGATGGTGGCATGCTTGGTGGACTCTCATCCTCCTTCAGAAGTCATGCCTGGCAGTCATCATTCACAGTTTTTGGGCCTTCTACCTATGGGGCCTTTAGCTGGAGGGTATCATCTCTCTGACACCGCTAGAGGTGGAACCCTACCAAAGAGAGTTGTCTAGCATGTCAAAATGGTGGCATTCTTTACGGACAGATAGAGAGGGAGACAGAGAGAGTGTCCACCAAAGCTTACCTTTCCACAAGCTCACCAAACAGGTTCCAGCATGCAGCCTCATGACTTTTACAGTCTAATGCATACTGACAACTGTTCCTCATGCTTCATCACATTTGAGTTGCCCGACAGTCCATTCAGTCCTCTGTTTCTGATATCACAGTTTGTTGCTGTAGAAATAACTACATCCCAAACAGGACTGTGATTTAAGTGAAGGATTAAACAGTAGGAGTAGATTAACTGTTGGGGATAATGATTCTGTTTCCTTGTTCTGTAAATTAACTTATTACTAGAATAAAAGGAAGAGAACTACATGAACTCTATAAAATGTATTTATTTATTTGCTGAGTTGAAAATACTCCAACTGGGATAACCCCATGAGAACAGCAGTAGTCAATAAGCCAACCCGGTTTAGCAGGAATACTTACATAATGCTAACATATACACACAGAAAAATAAATTGGAAAGGTAATTACATCCTAACAGTAATAGAGGTATGAGTATTGTTATGCACATGATTATGGTCAGAGGGGTGGAGATTCTGGACCAAATCAAATACAGGGAGTTCTAAAGTGACTGAAAAGACTGGCCTTGAAAACTTGCAAGCTAGAAGCATTCCTCAGCTGGGAAGGGAGTTTGTTCCAGGTGTTTAGAGATGCAAATGCAAGGCCTTTTTACTGAATTCACCCTTCATCTTGTGAAATAAGAAGATAATTGCTGCTGTCGGACACAGTGAGCAGGTACTGCTGGACTGTGAGGTGGACTAGGAGATAATCAGGGACTTTTCTTTATGTAGAATTGTACAACAAAGAAAGCCAGTGGTAGTCATGCCTTATTAAGGGATTTGACCAGTTAAACTGGTCATACGGTTGTGGCAGGAATGCAGGGGTGGCCATCTGCATTAGATCTAACCTGGGTTTCACCGTGCATCCAGTGGGGGGCAACCATGTCTTTTGAGTGTGTGGTTGTGCTTGGGGGGCCAGCCACAGTCTGCAGGATTCTCCTTATTGCCCTCCTGGGGTGGGGGGAGAATTCCTGCAGGAGGTTGTGGACTTCCTTGTCGATGCGGTGTTGGAGTCCCTCAGATGTTTAGTACTAGGGGACTTCAGTGCTTGGTCGATGATGAATCTTCGCAGTTGGGCTCTCACCTCCTCCAGTTGATGTCATCACTGGGCCTGTTGCTGGTAATTACTTCCGCGACCCACACACTCAACCTGGTGTTCTCACTGGGGCTTGAGATAAATAACCTTGAGATTGATCAGATAGTGTGGTCTGAACATTGCAGGGTGAAATTCTCGGTTGCCCCCCTCCCCCGAGAGTCCCTCCCCTGTTAAGATGGTCAGCTACCGCCCTTTAAGGGGATTGTCCCCAGAGGGACTAGTGGTGGCAGCTGATCTATCTAGTGTAGATGCTGCATGTGTGATGGGTGCAGACGCAGCAGTGGCTGCATATAATAAGGCGGTTTCCAAGGCACTCAATACCCTCACACCGGTTTGTGTATGATCCAGATCCTCTCCATTGAGATCTCCATGGTTTGATGGAGATCTCAAGGTGATAAAGATCGAGGTTTGGAAGTTAGACCATTGCTGGCTGAAGACTAGGTCAGATGCAGACAAGCTGGCCCTGCATGACCATTATTTGGAGTACCAGGGAGCAATCAACCGTAAGAAGGCAGAGTTCCTATCCAGGGAAATTGCTGCCAGGAAGAACCAACCAGCTCAACTTTTTTGTACTGCATATGCAAATCACCACAGAATCAGCCGGCCCAGTGGCGCTGAGGGTTGAGGCGCTGGTCTCTACACCTCGTGCCACGCCGGCGACCCGTGTTCGGGAACGAGCACGGGTTGTCGGGGGTCGGCGGGGAGGAGATGGATCCAGCATCCGTGGACTGCTCTCCATCTCCGGGTGGATTCAGGCGGCGGTGCTTGCCTGACCTCTAGCGGAGGCTGGGGATCGACAACACGCAGCCGCAGAGACAGGGGAGGGCGTGGCAGACACTTGACTAGTGCGTGCAGGGGCGTCTGGCGTGCTCAGTCGCCAAGCGTCATTTGCACTCGCCCGCCCGGGAGAAAATTCGGGAAAAAATGGAGCCGCAGCACTATCGTTAATTTCGTCGCTATCCCTCGAGGACGCCCTGGCATGGACCCGCTCTGGTGGGTTGAGTCGCCCCACCACCCTGCTGTGAAGGGTAAGTCGCGGGTGCTGAAGGGAGGGGGTCTCATGTCCGGGATGGCGCCGAGGAACGGCGGAGTGCGGGGGTGGAGGCTCTGAGAAATAATATCGTGGAACATCACAGATGTTATGCTGGTCCAAGTTGGACCAGCATAACATTCTGTGGTGATTTGCATATGCAGCCCATGATGCTTTGCATTGTGTGGGCATGTGTGATTTTGTATTTTCTTGAAACTTGGCTTCCCAGCTAAATGCCCTTTGGGGTAACCCTTGCCACAGTGTTTGCGCACAGAGGTTCTTTGTCTTTTAAATAGTTTTTTATTTTAATGGGTTCACCACAACATATCCAAGACACACTGTCTTAGGGTAGCTGGTCCATTCCACTGGGGTGTCAAACAGATGAGGCATACTGATGAGTCCTGGTAGGACGAAACACGTGTCCATGTCATCTGTTAGCACCCTTTGCAAACTGTGTGAGAGGCCTTTCGGCACCATACAATTCTGCTTAAAGTTGAACCAGCATAACATTCTGTGGTGATTTGCATATGCAGCCCATGATGCTTTGCATTGTGTGGGCATGTGTGATTTTGTATTTTCTTGAAACTTGGCTTCCCAGTTAAATGCCCTTTGGGGTAACCCTTGCCTCAGTGTTTGCGCACAGAGGTTCTTTGTCTTTTTTGTACAGTTGACAAACTCCTTCATCTGATCTGTCTGCAGCTGAAAAAAGCCTTTTCAATCACTTTATGTGATGAATTTGCTCAGTTCTTCTCGGACAGAGTGTCTGCCATCTGGCACGGAATCCCATCAAAGAGTCCTACAGTGACTCACAGTGATTGGCATGGGTGGAACAGAGGTGCTCCACCAATCTGTGATCAGTTTAAACCAGTGGAGGTGGCCAAGGTTATTGAGGCTGCCTCGAAGCTGAAGCACACGTATTCTGAACTGGACTTGGCTCCAATGCGTTTCTTAATGAGATGCGTTGGTTCCATTGGCCCGGTGTTTGCCGGGATTGTCCAGTGTTTGTGGTTGGAGGGGGGTTTTCAGGAGACCTTGAAAGAGGCTCTGGGGAGGCCACTTCTGAAGAAGTCATCTTTCGACCCAGATATTCTGGCGAATTACTATCCAATCTTCAACCTTCCCTTTCTGGGTAAGGTTGTTGGGAAAACTGTGGTGCAGCAGCACAAGGAGCACCTCATTACCTCTGACATCTATGAGCCACTCTAGTCAGGTTTCAGAGTCAGGCACAGCACTGAAATGGCATTAGTCAGGGTGGACAATAACCTTCTGAGGTCTAGAGATCGAGGAGACAGGTCAATTCTTGTTCTCCTTGATCTGTCATCAGCCTTTGACACTGTAGATTACATTGTGCTTCTTGATTGCTTTAGAGAGTACTGTGGACTCACCAGCACTGTCATCAGCTGGTTGGAGTCATATCTCTCTGGCAGGAAGCAGCGGGTGATGATAGTGAATTTCTCCCCCCCAAAGCTCCTGCCATGTGGAGTACTCCAGGGGTCGATCTTGTTGTCGATGTTATTTACAGTGTATATGCTGCCCCTGGGTGATCTCATTAGGGCAGTACAATGTGGGTTTTCACTGTTATGCAGATGATGCCCAATTGTACTTGTCCTTTGCTCCTGGAACATTGAATACTGTCAAAGTGCTTAACAGCTGCCTGGCCAAGATCAATGATTGGATGTCCTCTAGCTGGTTGTGACTTAACCTGGATAAGATGGAGGTATTAGTGACTGAGCTGGGATGAGGGCATGATGGGAGTGCCTCCAGCATGGTCACTGGTTTATCCCTGGGATCTATGTCATTACTGGCTTCCTCTAGGGTGCAGGATCTTTGTGTGGTCCTGGATGACAGACTGACACTTGAAGCACAGGTGTCAGCTGTTGTCCAAAGTGGTTTCTATCACTTGAGGAACATTGCCAGAATCAAACCCCTAGTTCCGCCCGAGGACCTGCCCACACTGATACATGCCTTTGTGACATCTAGGCTGGATTGCTGTAATGCTCTTTACTTCAGGATCTCCGGAGGTGCCCTTCGCTGGCTGCAGTTGGTGCAGAACGCAGCTGCCAGGTTGCTGACTGGCCTTTCTAGGTCCAGTCATGTGAACCCGGTGCTGCGTGCTCTGCACTGGCTGCCAGTCAGGTGGAGGGTTATCTTCAAGTTGAGTTTACTCACTTATAAGTCCCTACACAGACTTGGCCCTGGCTACCTGTCTGATCTCCTAACACCCGCTATTTCAGTCCACTCCCTCCGCTCCTAGGCCAGGGGCCTCTTTGAAGTTCCTAGGACCAGACTTAGAACTTTCAGCAGCCAGGCCTTCAGTGTCACTGGACCGGTCCTATGGAACTCTCTTCCAGCTGTTCTCAAGGAGGCCCCATCGGTCGAGAGGTTTAAGAGTGGTTTAAAGGCCTACCTGTTCTCTATGGCTTTCCCCACTGAACCCATTTGACCAGCCCTAGGAAACTACTAAGCTAAATGTTAACTGCTGTATCTGAAGACTTAATCGTTTTATCTAAAATATTTTATTTATAATGCATTTTTTTTTATTGATCACCCTGCTTGTTTTATGTAAGGCGCCCACAGCCTCCAGGATCGGGTGCCGTATAAATAAACTTTGTCTTGCCATACAGCAAAATGATGGGTAGACCATCCAGAGTAGAGGATGAACCAGCAAAACCCATACAAACAATCAAGGGGCAGCAGAGTGGTTTCATTTGCCAGTGGTGCATAATGTCTGTATGGTCAAGGGAAAGGAGCAGGAAGTGGGAGACCACCAAATAAAACAACCATGATGAAGTGTGTTTAATATTAGGTATTTTAAAGTTTCCTCAAAAGTGACAGACTCCATTTAAAGGCAAATTCCTTGGATGGTGCAGAGTTGACTTCAAATATGTCATTTAACAACTATGACAGCTATCTCCAATCAAATTCTTTGATAGAGAAGTTTCAGGTACTCTCAGAATCAATGCTTTTTTTCTCTCATGCCTGGTTTTCTATTTTTTCAATCTTTTTCTATAATCCAGTATTGTCTGTAGCCATAGCGTGTCCTGATGTTAGCTCCAATTTCAGCTTTGTACTTTTAAATAAACACCACAAATGTATGCTGTTTCCATTTTAACTAAACAGTAATCATGGATCTGATTAGTTTAGAAAGTGTGCTTGTAGCAGCATTTAAATAAACATGTATATATTATAACTTAAAACTGGTTTTGGATAACGTGATCATGTTTATCGATTAAAAAAAAATCTATTGCTTACCTCTGTGTATTCATGCCATCCATGGGCTTCATACCAATAAAGTTTCCACACCGTTGGAAAGAAAGAATTCTCATCAGTATCTGTCGTGTTTGACAACCTTCGAGCCTTGTCATACATGTCATTGTCATCCATGACAACTGATGACTTGATAATCTTATGAACCTTCATACTGTCAAAATTCAATATCCAGGTGTTATTACTGCAAATAAGAAGCACATACCAGATTACAACAAACTAAACTGTCATATACCAAAATATGTATTTAGAACAGAATAGAATTTTGAGTTACAGTATATAGTACACTTCACATGTGTATATCAAAGCAGTTTGGAAAGCAGTCAGTGCTGGTAGGGAAGTAACTGCATGGAGCCAAACAGCAAATCTAAGTCATCTCAGGTATCTTTGGTCTCATGAATTCTAATGGCAGCAAGTGGTCAAACCCCAAGCTACATTAAGACAACTTCAGTTTATATATATATATATATATATATATAATGCTCCCCATGGAACTGGCAGGCAGCTCCAGCCCCTCCCATGGAGGGGCTCACTCTCCAGTCCCAGACTCTCCCACATCCAACCCTTTCAGCAATCCTCCACAGATTACTCCCCCCCATGACAGGGCTGAGGGCGAAGGGCATCAACTTTTCCCCTCCCCCAGAGACCAAAAATCCAGACTCCCCGGGGGGCGGCGTGGGCACTGCAGAGCCATCAGGGAGCCTGCCAGCTCCATTTACACTTTGCTGCCCCTTCCCTTGTCACTGTTGCTCATGCACATGTGGAGGCAAGTGCATGCAGTGATCCACGGCACCCTCCCTATGCTAGCCGCACTACCCTCAGACCTCCACCTGGGGGCAGCCTTGCAGCATGCGTGACTGAGTCCCCTACCCAGGAGAGAAGAGCTGCCCTTTGGCTGCTCAATCCAGCTCCCAGCCTCCCCCCCACCAACTCCCAGTGTCCCAAGCTTGTTCCTGATCCTGGGTCACCGGTGTAGCATGAGGTGTGGCATCCAGCGCCTCATTCCTCAGTGCCACCGGGCTGAGACAACTCTAGTTAAGTATTCTAACTCACCATCTAAGATCTTTCTGCTCAAATAAAAATCCACAGATTCTTTTTTCTAGTTATTTTAGTAGAAGGATCACAGGTAGGGAGACTTGGGTCTAATGGAGTTGTCTGAAATGCCTATTAGATTTATTTTTGCGAGTACATTTGTAAAGTATTTATCTCTTGCTTGTACAGACAAACAGAGCTGCCATTATGCATTCAACAGTATCCCACTGGCAGTCATGAATAACCGTGGTAAAACCAGTTTCTTTGAGAGAAGAAATGTTGCTTAAGGACATGGTAATTCCCTACTGTTACTGGAAGATTCCATGGGTGCTGTAACTTTCACTTGGGGAGCCACCAAAGACCATCAGAAAGACCTCAGTTTAACCTCACACCCAAAGGATTGCATCACAAACAGTGTATCTGCTTCAAGCGCTGCATTGCAGTGTCAGCATTATGTGAAAGCTTTGTTCCTAGTGTAAAACCTAAGCCTGCCATGTTCAGGCCAGAGACAAGAGTGTGAACAATTGGGTCAGACTAACATTTCTTTTAATGCCTTTGATTGGAATACATACTATAGTATAAGGAATAAACTACAACCTGCAATACATATGAAGGGTCATTTTACTGAGAGGTTCTAGTGATGTTTGGAAACCCCAAAAGCAAAGTATGAGTGGTTTATATTAGTCAACAGGATTCCAAGTTACAATTACTCCTATGTTTATGGCTGTGGGCTGAGTCTACAGCCATATCGCTTTAGCTTGAAAAGGGGTTTCCGTGGAACACATATTTAGTAGTTTTCAATGTATCCTTCCATAACACTGCAAATCCTATGGCAGTTAAAAAATATCCCCTTCTTTCTTTTTAGAATGATGGACACAGAACTCCAAGCTGCTTTCCTCTGAGAGCAAAGGTGCACACCTTCTGAACAAATCTAAATATCTTCAAAACTATTCAAGGTGCACAAAAACAACCAGCACGAAAGTTGTTCAGGGCTAAGTTACCAATATACAATCAACATGAAAGTTGTTCAGAACAAAATAACCTTTCAAATGAGGGTAGTCACTAATCGAAATTCATTAGATTTTTTTTTAAATATAGCCACCTGAAACGTGAAAATTGTGAAGAAAAATGAAAATTCTGGTAATCAGATGGCCATACTTTAAAAAATATAATTACTGCAGCTTAATGAATAGGCTCATTGGAAAGATATTTTTGTTCTGAACAACTTTCATACTGATGGTTTATGTGTAACGCATATATTTTTAGAGATATTTACATTTGTTTGGCATAACTACTATGAAAAATGAAAACTGAGGTAATCAGATGGCCGTAGTTTAAAAAATATAATTAGTGCAGCCTATTGAATAGGCTTATTTGAACGGTCTTTTTGTCCTGAACAGTTTTCATACTGTTTTTTTTATCTGTAACTTGTAAACTTTTAGAGATATTTACATTTGTTTAGCATAACACCTATTGCACTTCTAAACAGCCTGTTTTGCAAATTACTATGCCAGTTAAGTGAAATTCTAAACCAGACCACCTTGTTCATCTCTTGTCATGCCTAATTTAAAGTGGACAGAAATTGATTACTTATGTGCAGCTGTTTGAAATGTCTCTGTTTTCATAAATTGCATGTATACCTCTAAAGGATCCCAGTGCCTGAATAAAAGCTGAAGCTGTCAGTTATGTTCTGTACTGTTTTCTTTGTATGAACAACATTCTGTGCAGTTCCTTTTATGGAACCAAGAATTTGGAGTTTTGACTATGTCACTGGTTTCAGAACCATGGGCATTGTACTGACAAGTTCCTGCTAACATTTCTGAAACTGTGAAGCCACAGAAAAATGTGTTGCCATATTGGTCCTTGTAACACAAGGTCCACAGAAACAGATGAGTCGATACCTTTTATTGGACCAACAGAGTTGTTACAAAAGAACACAGGTGTTTTTAGCTTTTGGATTATACAGAATCCTTGATCAGAAAACACTGGCAGTTGTTTTAGAAGAACATACTTTCTCAAAACCAAGCATACAAAAAAAAACAGATGCAAAGTTGTTAAGGACTCCATTGGTTAAAACTGCATTAAAAAAAAACAACATACCCATACAAAGACAACAAAAGTTCCATCAAAAAAGAAAGTTATCCCAAGGTCAAATGACGCTGACTTGAAAGTTCACTCCCTAAGAAAAGCTACAAACCAACTGAAGCTTCATTTCAAAACTGTGTGTGTGTCTGTGCTAGCATTAGTAAAATGCTAAATGATTAAAAACTACAAGGAAAAATAAGCTTAAAGAGCAGCTGACAACTTCACAAGAACTTTAACAAAACATAATATTTAGATAAAGTTCAGCTTGTATTTCACATTACTTCTTTATTCCTCCTCCCCATTATTTATTGCTGAGGTCAACTGCATGAAAATAGGACTTTTGCTCCTGAAGAGTTCATCTATTTCTGTTGCTGTCACCCTACTTGAGGTCATAATGCACTGCTTTTGACGTCACAGTTACTCTCGTAGGAACAGACTGTAATGCCACAACAGAGCATTATGACTTGAAGTAGAGAATATGCTATAGAGGCAGATTAACTTTAAAGTAACTGTAAGGTATAAAAATCATGTATTCATGCTCATTTCCTCAGTAATAAATAATGGCCAGGAGAAATCTAGAATATATATGGAATACATGCAGAATTTTACCAACTTATTATGTTTTTCAAAGTTTTCTTTCAGGCGTCAGTAGCTCTTTCAGCAATACATAGTAAATAAGGTTAAAAGTGAAAATATCTATGTGTTAAGTAAAAAAATAGGTTAGAGGACAACCTGCCCTAGTGTAAATTAAGCATTCACCAGCTGTTTCACACAGTGGTGTAAATCTAATTTTACACAGTGTACTGTTCAGATACATTTTTCTTAAACTCTGTGTACAATAAGTCCATACTACTCATGAATAGTCAAACTTATACTGTCTTAATGATATATCTACATTTCTGTAACAAGTGACTAGCGTATGTGTATATTCAAAACCCAGACCTAACACAGACCCCCATGTAATTGAGATACTGTTATGCTAAAATGTCCATGTATCAACATGTGTCCATATGTACCTAATCTGCTATTGTATTAAATAACAATTCTATAAATCTAAAACCAAAACAAAACACAATTGGCAGCTTCAGCTTTTATTCAGGCACAGTTAAATAGGGATCCTTTAGAAGTATGAATATAATTTATGAAAATAGAGACATTTCAAACACCTGCACATAAGTAATCTATTCCTGTCCCCTTTAACTCATTCAGATCCACTGTGTGTTTAGAACGTTGGAGACAGAACTCCAAACTGCTTTTCGATGAGAATCTTCCTAAGGCACTGTGCAGAATTCTTAGCAAATGTGCACACATTCCAAACAAATCTAAATATCTTTAAAACTATTCCAGGTGCACAAAAACAACCAGTCTGAAAGTTGTTCAGGACAAAAAGACCTTTCAAATGGGGGTAGTATTTAATCTGAATTCCTTATATTTTGTAAAATATGGTCATTTTATTACCTGTATTTCCATTTTTGTTTTTACAAAACCCACATTTCTGATGATAATTTAAAAAAAATTTATAAAGATTTTAGATTAGTGACTACCCTCATTTGAAAAACCTTTTTGTCCTGAATGCAAAAATGTAAAATAATGCACTTGGGGCACAGAAATCCAGGGGCAGAGTACAAAATGGGTGAAGTGGTATTGACAACATTAAGAAAGCACACATTAAAAAAAAACTTTCACATACAGTTGATTACTGTTTAAGAATATTATGTATCTATGGCTGCCATTGTACATCTGATGCAAACCCATAATCATGTTCCTCACTTGAAGCGAAAAGGAGTGAGGGTGGAGGCAATAACTGACTCCTTGTTTTTGTGTTAAAGGGGTCAGTTTTCTTTGCAGCAAAAACAAGGAAAGGGGTCATTTCTAAAATGTGCAGACAAGCATGGGGACCACTTTTTTCAGAGCATGCCACCACCAGCAGCTACCACTTCAAGACTGCTACTATACCCACCTAATATAATCAGGGGAAAACCAGAAGTAGTCTACCAGCACTGAGATTACTATGGTTAAGGCACATTTACCAGAAATTACTGCTTAGAAAAGAATGAGAAAGTGATTGTGATGATAAGCAAATCCCAGACCAGATCTCTAGTTTGTTAATCGTCTCCTCCTGAGTCTGATTTTTATGGCTGTGTGGGCCAAGCTCCACAGATGTTATGCCATCATCAGATTTGTATAAGAGCACTGTGGAAGCACGTAACTGGACAGCTTTTTGATGTTCTGCCACAGTGCTCCAGAATAGTTTCTAGTGTTTCTGTTTATGCAGCCCTTCCCTTCTGCAGGCTGCATGAACATACTCACTTCCTGGTGCACTACTTTTCCTTCTGCAACTGCAGAAGTGACGGCCACCGTGTGAAACATGGTGGCGCTGACTTAAAGTGTGCATGCACAAGTATCATGCATACTTATGTAACCTCCATGCCACCTTTGGCTAGTTGGCATCCCCCTTAAAAGAACTACTGCCAACTACATGGCATACAATATTCCTTTGGCAGAACTACACTCATGGTACCACCCCTAGCATTGGAGTGTATACCAGGCTCATTATGTAGAGGACGGGGGTTGGGGTACATGCTAAACTGAACCTTTTTATTTACAACCAGGTCTGGGGAGAGGATGCTAGGCATATGCCAGACCTAACTGCTGAGGGAACCCAATAATGTTCACACTAGAAGAAACAAGTGGAATGTCCAAAGCAATACCTGGGATTTTGCAGTATGGCTTTATTTACAGATGTTACTTAAAGCAAGGTGGTCCCCCAAAGGTTTGTCACTGCAATACAGACACACTCTGTTTTGCAGGACACTTTGCTAGGCAGTACTGTTTTCCACAAAAACATCTCTGGCTCTTTTCCAAAATGTATATTTGTGGGATGTGCTGCACACTTTAAACATGTTCCACACATTTCCATTTCCAAAGTATATATCTGTGGGATGTGCCACACACATTAAAATCCTCCTGGTGCATGGTCTTTGTCCAGGGAACAGTGGTGTCCATCCACGAACCACTTAGCCCTACCTGAAACTCCAGATGGCGTTTCTCCCACCCTTTGCCCCAAACAGCCTCTGCCATTCCTTCAGGATTACACCAAATGAGCCTCCAATCCTCAATGAATTGCTAAAGGCTCCCAACTTTAACTGTAAATTTAGCACAGCTGTGGTGAAAGGGGCCCTGACCAGTGTGCTGTAGTCTTATCTAGGGCACACACACCTCAGACAGCTCCCTCAGAGAACAGTCTCAAATTCTGTACTCACAGATTAGTTGTTCCTTCCTCCCAGTCTTGGAAAGAACAAAAGGCACCTTTCTTTCACTGGTAACTGTCAGATTCTACTAATTTTTCTTTCTTAAGGCAGCTGTGAACTTCAAGAACTTCAGGGGATTACCCCTTGGATCAACAAGAACTGCATTCCCTCTCACTCCCCCGAAGTGAAACTAAAGAGATCTGCAGGCAAACTGAAGATTTTACCAAACTAGGGTGAGAAATACCAGGGCTCCCTTTGACAGAGTTCCAGTGACAGACCTCCTGCCACTCTGACTGCCACACTTGAACTTACTGATAAACATTCTAAGCTCCCCGAGATCAGCTGACTCTAAAATGGTTATGCTGCTGTGAGAGTTCTAAATTACATAATCATCCATCTTTCAGGCTAGCTGAGTAAACAATGATGTCATTATGTAGAAAGCCACTAATGAGCTCCCCACCAGCTGCCTTTTCCTACCTGCCTAAGACTAGTACTAATGGGATTCTAGTAACCCGAGGGGACTGGGTTGTTACACGTTGTTATGTCAGCACCACCATGTTGCGTAAGGCTGACTCTGGGGCAAAATGCACATGTGCGAGTATCACGCATGCACAGTACTGTAATTGCTGCAGTATTACAGCTGACTCCAGAGCAGTGAGAGCACTGCATATTCTTTTCACCACTCTTGCTGCTCCTAAAATCTCTCCACAGTTGTATTGGCTCTGACCAGAGTTTGATACACATTGGTGGGCATAGTTTATTTGTTATATTTAATAGATCAGCTGAGCCATTTCTCAGTCAGCAGAGCAGTGTGGTTTTCCTGCAGAGTCATGTGACATGAATGTTTACAGCTTTATTAAAGTGAGTTTGCCACTTTACAGAACACTTTGAAAAACACATGAAATCATTTATGGGCAGCCATACACAAGGCTGTGTTTCCATTTAGGAGTTGTGATGACATCATAGAGTCCTCGACAGCAAAGCTTGAGAGGTCCTTGACATCATCACAAATTCTAAGATGGAAACATGAGCCAAGCTGGTATGGTTGACCATATATTATTTTCCTCTACAGTTGATCTACTCCAGCTATTCGATTATCTACTGCAGTCACATGCATCCATGTAAGTGGGTCTTGGCAGAGCTGATTTTCACAGTCCAGATGAGTGCCGAGATCCTGACCTACAGAGAAGAGACAACAGAGGGATCAGCAGCATCTTCCCCCAGGGTAGCGGGGGGGGGCCGAGACAGCAAGCAAAACACCTGTAGAGAACAGAGGAAACAGTGAAGAGCCAGTGCTGAAAATCAGAGAAATGAGAATAAGAGATCAACAGAAGGAGTTCAGAGGCCCTAAGATCTCAATGCAGAACAGGGGGTATTCCCTCAAGGAATTCGCTCCAGATTTCACGGTGCTGGAGGAGAACAACCTCAGGCCATACATGCAGCCATGGAGGAGTCGAGAAGGAAATTCTTCACCATATCTGGTCATCAAGATTCCTCCATCCAGAAGAAGATTACACATGTATAGAGAGAGTAGACTGCCAAGGTATGTGTCTGTACCCCCTGAGGTCTCCGGAAAATGCGCCTCGTGGTGCACTGCAGCTGAGGGTAGGTTGCAGGTAGCATGGGGAGAGTTGCCCATTTAAATCTGGTCTTTCCTTTGAGAGGGCAAACCATTCTGACACTATACCAACAGAGAGTGGGTTACTGTATAGCTGCAACACAATGCCTGGCTCTTGGTGCCAGCAGCATGAGCAAGCTAGGGGTTGTGTATATATACAGTATGTACAGAAGGGTTGATGTTATGTGTCTGCATGTACCTGGGGCTCCTGGTAACATAGGGAGCCCACAGTAAAAGCTTTATGTGTGAAATGTTTTATGGAATAGCTATGCGTCACCCTGAAAATGATGCACTGTACACGAGTGTGGCAATAACAAATATTTCTGGTGCACCCCTCCCCCCCCCATTTGGACAGTAATTTTATGTGTGGCCTGAGTAGGGGTATATATGTGGGGGGAAAACACAGACTGGCAAAAACAATATCAGTTTTGGTACAGTGCAAACACTGCATCAGTTCTAGTAGAAAGAGTGCAGGACTAAAATACTGTACAAAGAACATGATAAGTTCTGTGGAAAAAATATACATAATGGGTAAAAGAGACACTAAAGATAAAGCAAAGTAATGCAAATATGTTTTATAGAACTATGATGACTGATTTTTCTACTTGATTAGACCTGTTGTAATGTCCTGAAGGATGATTTTAGATCAAGTGATTATACTAAGACAGATGGAAAAAATTAAACTCTACAGTACTGTATTGTAATTCTCTGCGTGAACTAATAAATCAAGTTTAAAAAAAAAAAACATGATAAGTTGTAAAATAAAATGATTGATATATGTATTTATACAACATATGTTTTGGAATATCACCAGAGATAAAAAAATACTATCTCAGGCAGACAGTGGAGATCTCAGGCAGACAATGGAGATATCACTGACATCTCCATGTTCCTATATGTCATAGTGATATTCCCATGTTCCTATATGTCATACAGATATCTTCAATGTTCCTATATGTCATTCTTTTTTTTTTTGCACCTCTCCTCTTCCCAACCAGCCACTCCTTTGGGCTGCCTAGGACTACCACTACCCCGGCCACCATCTGCTGCCCACATCTTGCCGGTTACCCAGGTAATCCAACATATCCCTTCATCAGGTGGGTCTCCCCACTGTGGGGCAGAAATGTCCTTAGGCACAACTCGAGTATCCTGGGACTGGTGAGGGTCAGCTCAGGGCTATCCTGGCTACCGTGGCACCAGGAGAACCAGCAGCTGTCATCCTGCCAGTCGGGAGGCATTTTCCATTTTCTGGCCCTCCCACTCCACCCTAATTGGGTCAAGGTGGAGACGGCAACCTGGGGTGGGGATTTGCGGGGGCATGTCAAGGCTTCACACTCCTCACATATCAACCGATCCATGTCATTCTTATGAAACTGACAGTGTTTCTGTTTCAGCCGCACAGCTCTCACTCTATGACCTGCAGCCCCCCCCTTCCCCCACTTAGCTGTGACATCTGGTTGATCCTGCCATAATTTTTAAACAAACAGACATTTTCAAATCGTATCTGGCTGATCCTGTCATTTTTCACACTGTGTTATCCAGCAAGCACTTTCACTTTTTATACTACAACGTAGCATGATCAAGCAGTGTCAATAGCGCTAAATGACGTCCTGGCAGAGATTTAAAATAAGGCACTCTGTGCAAAACGTAAGAAAACTCTGGTTTTATCTTCAGTTTATTTACGTTTGTGTAAAAGAAGCTGCCAACTGTAGACAGATGAGAGCGAGTGAGTCAGCGGCTTTAGAAAAACAGACTCAAGCATGAGCCTGTGTTGCTATAGGAACGGTCGCTTGGGTTTGTGTCTACTTTTCTGAAGCCGCCGATTCACTTGCCTTCCTCTCTCTGCAGTCGCCAGCCTCTTGTACACAAACCTAAGTAAACTGAAGATAAAAAACAGGTTCTCTTACTTTTTGAACCGAGAGTGCCTTATTTTGAATCTCTGCCAATATGGCATTTAGCACTAATGACACTGCTTGGTCACACTACACTGGAGGAAGAAAACTGAAAGTGCTTGTTGGATAACACAGTGTAAAAATGGCAGGATCAACCAGATAAGCTTTTGAAATCACATATGCTGTATGTTGTATTGGGGAAGGGTTATGGGGGTTGTGTTGGGGGGGCCAAAACATGTTGTATTAAGTACTGAAACATGTGTAAGTCACCTCTATGTGGGGGATTGTGTTGAGGAGGGATGTGGGGGTTGTGTTGAGAGGGCCCAAAACACATGTTGGTGGGGGGTTATAGGGGGTTGTGTTGGGGGGAGCCAAAACAAGTTGTATTGCTCAAATTAACCCTATCCTCTCTTCCCCTCCTCTGCTCCTCACTTCTTCCACCCTTACCCCTACCCACACTCCGCAACCTGCCCTTTTAACTAATCTCCTGCCCCATCATGACTACTAATCCCAATCCACCTCCACCTCATCCCCCCACCTCCTTTCACCTACCCTCCCCACACCCAACCAACCCTCTGATCATCTTGGGCACGTATTCTACTTTCCTCTCCTCCTCTCTCCCCCCTCCCTCTCCTATGCCTTTCCCAGCAGATGTTCCAATCCTCACTGCCTCTCACCATCCTCCAATAACTCTATTCCATACTACATCCTCTGCCTATATATCTATCCTCCTGCCTTATCTATCCCCCACCCTCCCTACACCCTACCTAGCCCTCTGATCGACTTTGGCACTTTTTAGTTTTTTCCCTCATCACCTCCTCCTCTCCCACCTCCCTCATCTCCTCCTCCTCCTCTTCCTCCTCTCTCTCCCAAGTTTCCCCTCCACTCCCCCCCAGTTTCCCTTCTGTATAGTTATCCCCGCATACCATTTATGTAACCCCCCTGCAAATGGGGGTTCCCAAAAGACTTCCAGGAGCTTGCTTGAATGCTCCAAGCCTGAATGGTGTTTGGCGTTTAAGCCATTTATCAGTGAGTGTTTTTAGAACCTCTGGTACTGTCTCTTTAAGAGCTGTCTGCTTGCAGACATAATTAGTTTGTATGGGGGACTGTGTGTTTCTTTGATTGAGTACCACTCAAGCTGCTGCCAATTCACTCCATTTTGCAGTCACTAGGAGTGCAAAGGAACCTATCTGAAAGATGTAACTGTTTGCCAGAAACTATTTAGAGTAATAATGAAATTACAGTTTGTCTAACCTGCTTTCTTTGCAGTCAGAACAGTGTCTGCCTAGTTCCCCATTCTGGTTTTGAACTGCTGAACTGGACCAATCAGTGTGGGGTAAGCTAGCTCTAAAATGGTGCCTTGGACGAATCAGAACTTGACTCATAATCTGAGCCAGACACAAGAGGATTGTATGGGCAGTGACTCTGGGAGATGTAGTTTAGACTTCGGCGCCTTTTTGGACCAACAGCAGCAGTCTATTGTGAGTGACAGCCAATCCAGTCAAGAACTGGGAGGAACTCAAAGGAAGTGCCCGGTTTTGTCTGTTGGAGTTTCAGTTTAGATCTGCCAGTGAAGGGGAAAGAAACCCTGTGCTCCTTCAGTGCACAGTTTCAGTCAAAAAACGTGTGTAAGGCCCAGAGTTCCGGTCTGCAGCTTGTGTAACTGCTTGTTAGGACTGAATCCGTCCTGTGAAAAGAATCAAAGGATCTCTGAAGAGTAGAAACCAGGCTCACCCTGTAGAAGACTGGAGAAATTGTTGAATTGCACTCTGTCTGTCAGGAACTGAATCTGCTGTGTGTTCTCCCGAGTATTGTGCAGTAATTGCGATCGGGATAGAGAAGCAGCCTGCCTGGTATAGTACTTTCTTTTTTTTTAACCATATAAATGTGTGAAGAGTCTCGTGGAGCTCAAAAGTAGCCCTGCTGACGTTGAAGGACCCTATCTTGTTTGGAGGTCGTGAGTACTAATCAGGGTCGCTCCCTGTTGAATTGCCACATTAAATCCAAATGGAATCACTGTACTGCTGACTGTTTAAGCTAATTTTTCTTTTCACTGTGTGAAAGGGCCACTACCAGCTGCCACGGTTTGGACTAGCCACTAGGGCTTGGGTACCCAGGGACAGTAACTGGTAGGGATAGGCTATGCACAGAGCCATAGGTAGATAGTAAAGTGATAAGCTAATTAACCTGATTTCCCTGTCCTTGTTATATTCCCCTAAATAAATCCGAGCTGCTTGTTTCAGCAAAGTTATACTGCCTGAGGTATTTGTCTATGTTAAAGTATTGTACTGTGATTGTTGCACTGTATCTTATTGTACAGGAGGTCCCAGTGCCTGAACCACCCCTGGGGGTAAGTGTATACTGTGAAGGTAATTCCGATATATTGTGTGGGTCACTAGTGGGAAGAAAGGGGGGTTGCAGTGTCCCAGAGGGCTGTGACCAAGTAAGTTTAACTATTGCAAACCCTGACCTCTGGGTGGAGGCACCAGCCATTGGATCCAGGCCCTCAACCTGTTAGTGGCAAATCAGGCAGGGGTAGTAGCCCCTGGAATAGCCATCTAGGGGTTACATCTTGAGGCTCACGCTGGGATTGTGTGTCCTCTAGTGGCCATATTTACGAACCACTGTTAAGAAAAAAAAATGGGTACCCCGACAGAAGTGGCTGTGCACCGGCTGGTGGAGTGGTGTACTGGGGAGGAGATTGACCCCCAAAATGCTATGCTTATCCTGGACATCCCCCTGGGTATCAATACGGACACTGTACAGGGAGTACTTTCCAAGGTGGAAGGTTTACAAAACCCTGTGGTGGTGGGTCGCATGCTAATCTGCTCACCCACACTTTCCTGGCCCTAGTAGAGTTTAAGGATCCCATAGATAGCTCCAAAGTACCACAGACCATTACCCCAGAGGAGCCCTCACTGCCTGGAGAGTGATAACTAGTACAGTAAAGACCCGTGGGGAATGAGCCCCCACCACTATCTGAAACTTTGAGGAGAAATTTGCTAAATGGTTGCTGGGGAAGGGAAAACTGTGGAGGACTTGAAGAAACTATTCTTGCCACCTGGGGGTGTTCCTCCCCAACACCCTCTCCGCTCCAGTACCCATAATGGTGGCTGAACCAATGCAGACTCCTATTTCTGCACCTGCCATTAGTCACGACTCTTACCGAAGGTTGAGGATCTTCTCTGGCACCTCCCACCCCCAAGGGAGGATGACTGGGAGACCTGGATAGAACAGTATTTGCCCCCAAGTGCTAGAATGGCAATGCTCGGAGCTTGAAAAAGTGAAAGAGGGTTAGTGAGAGCCTCCGAGGTCCTGCCCTGGCTACCATCCGTGCAAACGGGCCAGTAACCCTGAAGTGACTGCACAGGCCTATCTTGAGGCCTTGGAGAATGTGTATGGGAGCCCAGATTCTGATGAGGATCTATGGTGGAGAGTAAGAAATGCACAACAGTACCAAGGGAGTTGTTGTCTGTGTATGTATCTCGGCTGGAAAAATTGTTGCAAGAATGCCTCAGAAAGGGTAGTTTGCCAGCGATTGAACTGGACCCGAACCAGGCTGGACAGGATCCTTAAGTCTGCCCCTTCTCAGAACTGCTGTTGCTTCAGTTACGCCTGGCAAATCGACTGGAATCCCCACCCTCCTATGATGAGTTAATGAGAGAAATTGAGGAGTTGAGAAAGGCAACCTCGGAGGGACCTGCACCAATAGCTGCGGCTACGACCCAGTGACTGAGGGTGGCCATCAAGTGAAGTTCAGGGGCAGAGGCTGGCAGTCAATGAGTGCTCTGACAAGGAAAAGATATGCCACAATGGGGCGAACTGTTGAGAGAGATCCGGGAATTCAAAAACAGTCCTTTATGAAGGCCACGCCTGCAAGTACGGGCCCTGACCTATATCCGACTGCATCTGCTATGGGGTGGGGTACCCACCCATGTATCTCCTGCTGATAACAGCTCCAAACTCAATTCCTTGACCATGGAAGTGGAGAAACTGACTAGATGTCTCCAAATGCTTATCACGCCACAGACAGAGATGGCACCAAGGTTTCCAGTTAGTAATACCCCGCCCTGGCTCCCAGTGTGCGCCTCAGCCAGCTCAAACTCCAGAAAGTATGTTTTGCTATAATTGTGGAAGGATGGGCACATGAAAGGGAATGCCGGTCCCAAAAGACACTGACAAAGTTGCATATAGGCTACAAGGAGAGCTTGGAGAACAAATCAGTGGTTAAGAGGTGCACGAAATGATCCCAGTGAGGGCACCAAAATGCTAACTCACGTCCTTTGTGGCAAGGTCAGTTGCCCAGGCCCCCACTATCGCCTCTCCAGACTGGTCCAGAATAGTGGGTCCCACCATGGAGACCATTGTAAAGGTGAATGGAGTGTCTACAAGAGCTGTATTAGACAGTGGCTCCCAAGTGACAATTATGTTCCAGGATTGGTATCAGAAGCATTTGTCAGATGTACCCTTACAACCATTAGAAGGACTGCATGTATGGGGGTTAAGTGAGAAGGCCTACCCCTATTCCGGGTATATCCGAATTTGGCTGTCTTTCCCCACCTCCGTGGCTGGAGTGGCCGAACAAGTAGAGACCCTAGCCTTAGTGTGTCCCCCACTGGACTGTATGATGGTGTCCCTTTGTTGATTGGAACAAATGCTCATATGTTCGGAAGGCTGGCACAGTTGTGTTATGAAAAACAGGGGTCAAAAACTAGTAGAGCTTTAAGAGTTCCAGCTTTAATTAAGAAGGCCTATGAGGCACAGAGAGATGCTGAAAAAATAGAACCAGAGGAACCGGTCGGAATTGTATGGAAGAAGGATCCTGAGTCTCTGATCCTGGCGCCAAATGCCCAGTGTACCTTACAGGGAGAGGTCCGTATCAGAAAGGATGTTAAGAATAAAATATTAATGTTGGATGCACCAGGCGATGGAAAATTGCCAGAGGGACTGCTGGTCAAGCCTAGTATTTTGCCCGCTAGAGCCCATGCTTATGCCAGAAGGGTAATGGTCCAAGTTCATAATGTGTCTGAAAGAGACATTCGAGTAAATAGAGGTTGCATCCTGGCTAATGTGCATTGTGCAGACACTGCAGTGCTACCCAGCAGCAAGAGTTCGAGGAAGAATGACAGAGTAACGCCTGACTTGTTTGATTTCGGCGACTCCCCGTTGCCAGCTGAATGGAAAGTGAGGATCAGTGAAAAGCTTGCCCAGAGAGACCAGGTGTTTTCTTTAAAGGAATGGGACGTAGGATGCATGCAAGGAGCTGAGCACAATATCCGGCTGCATGACGAAAGACCATTTCGTGAGAGGTCTCGACGCCTGGCACCTGCTGACATAGATGATGTGAGACGGCATCTGCAAGAGATGTTAGCTGCAGGTGTAATACAAGAATCCAGAAGCCCTTATGCTTCCCCCATTGTGGTAGTGAGGAAAAAGAATGGGACAGTAAGGATGTGTGTGGATTATCGCACCTTAAACGCGGACATATCCTGATCAGTACACAATGCCCGCATTCAGGATGCTTTGGACTGCCTAAGCGGGAGCAAGTGGTTCTCTGTGTTGGATCTCCGCAGTGGGTACTACCAGATCCCGATGGCCCCAGAGGACCATGAGAAGACAGCCTTTATCTGTCCGCTTGGCTTCTATGAATTCATGAGGATGCCTCAAGGGATTTCAGGTGCCCCAGCCACTTTTCAACGATTGATGGAGCGTGCAGTGGGGGACATGAACTTACTAGAGTGCCTGGTATACCTAGATGATGTTATTGTGTTTGGCAGCTCACTGGAGGAACATGAGAGCAGATTATTTAAGGTATTGGACCGACTGGAGGACTTTGGCCTTAAACTGTCCATTGATAAGTGTCAATTCTTTCAAACATCAGTAAAGTATGTGGGACACATAGTATCCACCGAGGAATAGAGACAATCTACGTAAAGTTGAGGCCTTGACCACCTGGCCACAGCCCAAAAATCTAAAAGAACTGCAAAGATTCCTGGGATTCTGTGGTTATTATCGGCGCTCATCAAGGACTATTCAAGAGTGATCCGCCTTTACTTAACCTTACTCAAGGGTATCCCCAACCCACAAAAATACCAAAAGTCAGCGTCCCTCAAGACTGAAAAGTGTATTTTCATCCGAGTGAAGTATTTGGGGCCCGCTGGACTCCTGATTTGAGACTGCTTTTCATGAGATCATATATCAACTTACCCATGCTCCAGTGCTGGCCTATGCCGATGCAAGAAAACCTTACATCCTGCACACTGATGCTAGCTTGCAAGGGTTGGGGGCTGTGTTGTACCAAGAGCACGAGAATGGCCTGAGACCAGTGGCCTTTGCCAGTAGAAGCCTGACCCCATCCGTAAAGAACTATCTTGTACATAAGTTAGAGTTCCTAGCTTTGAAGTGGGCTATTGTTGACCAATTCCATGAGTACTTGTATGGGGCTAAAATACTAGTAAAACTGACAATAATCCTTTGACCTATGTGCAGACCTCAGCTAGTTGGATGCCACTGGCCATAGGTGGCTTTCTGCATTATCTACATATGACTATGCTCTCGAATACTGAGCAGGTCTGAACCACATAGATGCTGATGCTCTCTCCGGAGGCCTGTTCCCCAGAATGATTGGGTCCGATTGCAGAACCTGACATTCGGGCACTCTGCCGGAAGTTTGACAGGGAGGAACAAATCCACGGATGTAGTGGACTGCATGGTGGATTGCTTGAGACCCTCTGAGAATTGCATACCTGCTGCTTATTGCCACTTTTCTGCAATAGACATTGGTGCACTGCCTCAGCTGGACAATGACAGTATTCGCGGGCTCAATCCTGCGATCCCATGATCAAAGCAGCTTTAGAAGCCCCTATGCAGGAAAGATGTGTCCAAATTACGCCCACTGATTTGAGAACTGCACTGTTATACAAAGAAGGTCCTAAGTTGAAACTGATCAATAAACTGTTATACAGAGAAACAGTAGACAGAGGGGACAAGTAGACAAACAACAACTAGTGCTGCCCACTGCCTTTGAGAGTCAGTACTGAGGTCCTTGCACAACCACATGGGGCACCTTGGTATAGACAGAACACTTGACTTGGTGAGATCCAGATTCTATTGGCCTAAGATGGGGGCTGATGTGGAGCAACACATTGAACTTGTAGTCGCTGCTTACAGAGGAAAGCTTTGCCCCAGAGGGCTGCCCCTTGTTAACATCACCACCAGTGCACCCATGGAGCTGGTCTGTATTGATTTTCTGAGTTTGGAGTCAGATCAAAGAAATATCAGCAATGTGCTGGTGGTCACTGACCATTTACCAGATATGCCCAAGCTTTCCCCACCAAAGACCAGAAAGCATCCACTGTGGCCAAAGTACTTGTAGAAAACTTTTGTTCACTATGGGGCTCCACAAAGAATCCATTCTGATCAAGGGAGAGACTTTGAGAGTCGCCTGATCAAAGAGATGCTTTCTCTGTGGGGAGTGCGAAAGTCCAGAACCACTCTTACCACCCCAGGGGACCCACAGCCTGAACGTTTCAACCGCACTTTGCTAGATATGCTAGGCACCCTGCACCCAAAGGACAAGCCTAGATGGAGCCAACAAATTAGCACCCTGGTACATGCTTATAACTGCACCAAAAGTGATGCCACTGGGTTCTCCCTACCGCCTGATGTTTGGAAGAGAAGCTCGACTACCAGTAGATGTGTGTTTTGGGTCTCTCCTGATGGGGTTCAAGCTGACAACTATTTACAGTATGTGCAAAAGTTAAAGGCCCAGCTAACTCATGCGTACCAACTGGCTCAAACCATGGCTGCCAAAAGAAATCTGGCCAACAAAGAACGGTATGATAAAAAGGTGAAAGCACAGGAACTCCAGGAGGGAGATCGGGTATTGCTAAGAAATCTGGGACTGCATGGCAAACACAAGATTGCTGACAGATGGCACCATCTCTCTCACATTGTAGTGGGCAAACTAGATGATCTGATAGTGTACAACATAAGGCCTGAGAACAATTCAAAAGATGTAAAAACAATGCATAGAAATCATTTACTGACCATTGGACAAATCCTGATTGAGTCTGAGCCCCCAGAAGATGCCCCCTCTGGACCAGTGACTAGAGCTGCTGCTAAGAAAAGATCAAGGAAGTCTGCACCTACAGAAGCAGAGTTAAAGTGTTCCCCTGCACAAGTCCCAGTTGAGCATGACTGTCAGTCCATATCAGAAGAAAGTGAAAGTGACTTTGAATACTATCCTTCTTATGAACTGAGTCAATTGTTTTGGGGCAATCCCTAGTCAATACTGGAGACAAAGCTGGGCCTTCTGACTGTCTAAGCCCCAGCTTCATCCCTGGAGCCAATGCTCCCAGAAAGTGAAGTGCAAAGCATCAGATCAGATGAAATGGAATCATTGTGCATGGTTGAACTGTTTGAGCTTTCAGGAGGAAATGATAGATTGGGGCAGACTGGTGATACACCCGAACAAGAAGAGTATTTTGAGTGCCCTGACAGTCCACTGCCAGTGTCCGAAAGCTCTCCATGTGAGCCAAATGTTGTGGACTCAGAAACTGTAACTCCTGGAGCTGAAAGTGCCCCAAGTTCTAGCCTCTCTACCCCCATGGAGACTCCCCTGACAAGTGAGGACAATGCTGAAAATGAGGCTCAGAGTGCAGAGACTGTAACAGTTCCCCCTAGAAATACTGGTTGAGCTGTAAAGCCTGTGGTGCACCTCAGTTATGATTCACTTTGGAGGCCTGTGGACTTGCCTCTCAATGTTGTCCATAAAGGAGTGTATGTGTCCCCAAGCTCATTGCCCAAACTGAGCATCAGTGCTAACTCCAAGTTACTTGTGTTGCCCTCTGAGTATGGTGCCTTGCCCATCCAGCCCCAAGGTAACTGATAGGAAGGGCCCCTCTCTTCAGGTTTCATGTACAAGAGGTAATAACTTGAGTTATGGTACAATGTGTGTGTAATACTGTGTAAAGAGTGACGTACTGCAATGTTTCAGAAATGTGTTCTTGGTAAAATGATGTATTGACTGATGATTACATGTGTGAGCCTAATGCAAATGTATATGGTTGCAGTTGAAACTTATGGGGGTACTTGCTTGACGCGGACGTCAAGCTTTCCCAGGCCAGGAAGGGTGTAACCCCTGCAAATGGGGGTTCCCAAAAGACTTCCAGGAGCTTGCTTGAATGCTCCAAGCCTGAATGGTGTTTGCTGCTTAAGCCATTTATCAGTGAGTGTTTTAGAACCTCTGGTACTGTCTTTAAGAGCTGTCTGCTTGCAGACATAATTAGTTTGTATGGGGGACTGTGTGTTTCTTTGATTGAGTACCACTCAAGCTGCTGCCAATTCACTCCATTTTGCAGTCACTAGGAGTGCAAAGGAACCTATCTGAAAGATGTAACTGTTTGCCAGAAACTATTTAGAGTAATAATGAAATTACAGTTTGTCTAACCTGCTTTCTTTTGCAGTCAGAACAGTGTCTGCCTAGTTCCCCATTCTGGTTTTGAACTGCTGAACTGGACCAATCAGTGTGGGGTAAACTAGCTCTAAAATGGTGCCTTGGACGAATCAGAACTTGGACTCATAATCTGAGCCAGACACAAGAGGATTGTATGGGCAGTGACTCTGGGAGATGTAGTTTAGACTTGCGCCTTTTGGACCAACAGCAGCAGTCTATTGTGAGTGACAGCCAATCCAGTCAAGAACTGGGAGGAACTCAAAGGAAGTGCCGGTTTGTCTGTTGGAGTTTCAGTTTAGATCTGCCAGTGAAGGGAAAACCCTGTGCTCCTTCAGTGCACAGTTTCAGTCAAAACGTGTAAGGCCCAGAGTTCCGGTCTGCAGCTTGTGTAACTGCTTGTTAGGACTGAATCCGTCCTGTGAAAAGAATCAAAGGATCTCTGAAGAGTAGAAACCAGGCTCACCCTGTAGAAGACTGGAGAAATTGTTGAATTGCACTCTGTCTGTCAGGAACTGAATCTGCTGTGTGTTCTCCCGGTATTGTGCAGTAATTGCGATCGGATAGAGAAGCAGCACCTGCCTGGTATAGTACTTTCTTTTTTTTACCATATAAATGTGTGAAGAGTCTCGTGGAGCTCAAAAGTAGCCCTGCTGACGTTGAAGGACCCTATCTTGTTTGGAGGTCGTGAGTACTAATCAGGGTCGCTCCTGTTGAATTGCCACATTAAATCCAAATGGAATCACTGTACTGCTGACTGTTTGCTTAATTTTTCTTTTCACTCAGTGAAAGGGCCCCTCACTAGCTACACGGTTTGGACTAGCCACCAGGGCTTGGGTACCTAGGACAGTAACTGGTAGGATAGGCCTGTGCACAGAGCCATAGGTAGATAGTAAAGGATAAGCTAATTAACCTGATTTCCCTGTCCTTGTTATATTCCCCTAAATAAATCCGAGCTGCTTGTTTCAGCAGTTATACTGCCCTGAGGTATTTGTCTATGTTAAAGTATTGTACTGTGATTGTTGCACTGTATCTTATTGTACAGGAGGTCCCAGTGCCTGAACCACCCCTGGGGTAAGTGTATACTGTGAAGGTAATTCCGATATATTGTGTGGGCCACTAGTGGGAAGAAAGGGGGGTTGCAGTGTCCCAGAGGGCTGTGACCAAGTAAGTTTAACTATTGCAAACCCTGACCTCTGGGTGGAGGCACCCGCCATTGGATCCAGGCCCCTCAACCTGTTAGTGGCAAATCAGGCAGGGATAGTAGCCCCTGGGATAGCGCCATCTAGGGGTTACATTTAAATCTACAAAGACTATCTCCAGATGCACCCAATTTCCCCCCACCTCCATCCTACTCTCCCTTCGCAATTATCCCCCCACCACACCTGCTCTATCCAACAAAGCCACTTGCTGGTGGCTATTATACCCCTCCCCCTTAACCACCCCCTATCAACTGCCCTCTCCCCTCCTTCTTGTACATTAATCCATTGTCTATTTTGTTTTAATGACTGCCTTGTATTTTGTATAAATACCAGATGAACCTGCTCTATTTTTAACTGTTTTTTATTATCTTGCTATATAATTTACCACATGTTTCTGTACCATCCTCTGTTATTTCTGTACCTGTTGTTTTCTCTCTCTTTGACATGGAACCTTTGTAAATGAGCTTGTAGCTCAAAGGTTGTTATCCGAGACAATAAATAAATAAATAAAGTACTGCAACATGTGTAAGTCACCTCTATGTGGGGGATTGTGTTGGGGGGGATGTGGGGGGATGTTGGGGTGCCCAAAACATATGTTGTATAAACAGAACATGACATGGCCTGACTGAAGATATCATATTAATCTTCACAAGAGGCCAATGACATCAAGATATCATTGGTCTCTTGTGAAGATAAATATGATTATTAATTCTAAATATGATTATTAATTCTAAATTCTGGAAAGTTCTTAGAGAGGTAGTAGGTCACTCCGTCAGCCTCACCTTTGCCTGCCAAGATTGTGGTAGGAGACGTTTCCTACACGGACAGGGTGGACATCCTAGAAAAGCTAAATAGCTACTTTGCCACCACAGGCCTTGCATTTGATTCCTCACCCCCAGTAAAGTGAGTGTCTGCAGTGATGACAATGACGGCCCTAGCCCTGTCACCACAGCTATCCCGGGGCGCTCCTCCTTTAGCTTTCATCCAGTAACCTTTAAACAGGTGGAGGACCTCCTGCTAGCCTTGGACACTAAAAAGTGTGCCAGTGCTGACCTCTTAGAACCGTTCTTCTTGAAACTTGGCTGCTATCACCTGACAGCTCCAATTGTTCACATTTTTAATAGTTCCTTGGCTCATGGTGAGTTGCCACCACTTTGGAAAATAGCGCACATTATTCCTCTTTTTAAATCTGGTGACCCAACTGACCTGAACAACTACCGTCCGATTTCCCTTCTCCCAATCTTATCAAAGACCCTGGAAAAAATTGTTAATTCTCAACTCACTGAGTTCCTTGACACCGAAAACATCCTAAACCCCACCTAATCAGGATTTAGGCCCAAGCACAGTACTGTATCAGCCCTTGCCAAAGTGTCCAACAAATGTCAAACCACCCTGGATACTAAGCAATACATCTATGCCCTCTTTCTAGATCTTAGCAAGGCCTTCGATACAGTGGATCATCATATTCTACTTAATGTCTTGAGCAGCATCGGGGTAAACAACACTGCCTTAAAGTGGTTTGATTGTTACCTCACCAACCGAATGCAACAAATCAAAGATCAAGGGGAACTGTCTCATAAAGTACCTGCAACGTGGTGTGCCACAAGGCTCCATCTTGGGCCCTATTCTCTTTGCTATTTATATAAACCATATAGACTCCTATATACGCACAAGTAACGTTCATCTATTCGCTGATGATACTGTGCTCTATACTACTAACACCTCCTTAAACGTAGCCCACAAGGAGCTTCAGTTAGACTTTGACATCCTTCAACGCAACTTAATAAGGCTCAAGCTTCTGCTTAATGCCAAAAAGACCAAAGTTATGATTATCTCGCCTTGTGCTACCCACTACACAGGACCATCTTCGAGCCTCCATATTTATACCTTGCTTGATGAAGCCTTGGAACTAGTAGAAAAATTCAAGTACCTGGGTGTTTGGCTGGATAACAGGTTCAACTTCTTGGCTCACCTTAATGAACTGTGTAAAAAGCTAAGACAACATCTAGGCATATTTTATCAGATAAGACACCTACCTACTCTTGAAGCAAGGAAACGACTTGCCCAAGCAACTTTTCTACCTCTGCTGGATTATGCTGACTTTCTCTATAGTCACTGTCCTATTCAGACACTATGTAAACTTGACACCCTCAACCATCGTGCGCTGAGATTTATCCTAAACATGCCATTATGCACCCACCACTGCCTGCTCTATCAGGCGCTAGACTGACCCTCCCTTACTCTGAGAAGGCAAAAAAATGCCCTCATGTGGACATACTGGGCCCTAACCAATAAACTACCAACCTATATTTCTACGCAGTTTCAGCGTACTGAGGGAATGTATGGTCTAAGGAGTTTGTCTCTTGTCTCTCTTAAAGAACCCAAAATAAGGACACGACATGGCTCAGCGGCTATCATCTTTTCTCTGTCCACCCTTTGGAATGTCATGCAAAAAACTCTCAGGCTGTCCTCCCTCCCGGGACCTCACTCTTTCAGGAGGCTGCTCGCTCTCAAACTGAGAGTCCTGTGTGTATGTCGCAAATAACCACCTCCTCCATCTCCTGTGGCTCCCCAAACTCTTGCCACTTGCATGTATTCCCCTAGCACTTCTCTTCTTCTTTCCACCTTGGGTTTATTCCACCAGCTCCCACCTGTTTGTTTAACTACATCTATTTCCACCCCTCACTGACCCTTTCCTTTGTTTCTCCCCCACCCATAAACCTTCAGTTGTTGTTCCCTCATTTACCCTACCTGGTATCCCTCGTCTTATTGTAACGTTGTGACCTTTGTCTGAATAATACCACGTCTTGAAGGAATCCTTTATATATACAGTCAATTATCAACCCGGATAGTGTTCACCATATGTACTCCCCAGCCCTGATCTTTTCTGTTTCTCTGTAACTGTTTTTTATTTGCTCATTGTGTGTGCACTGCTTATCTGGTAATTTTGCTGTAGTTGTATATGTCCTACTTGTCCAGGACTATCTTGCAAATGAGCTTGCTCAAGGATGATTTTGCCTGGTTAAATAAAGATTGATTGATTGATGATATCTTCAGTCAGGCATGTCGTATCCCCTATATACAGATCACTCTCTTTCTCTCACTCGCTCTCTCTATTATAGTGGCACAGTAGTGCCACTATTGTTGGGGTTGTATGGCCACTTCTATTTTAAACCAAACGATTTGCACTTTAATAACTTTGAAATCATTTGACCGATTTGCCTGAAATTTTACATGCACTGTCTGGTACTATAGATCTCTGGATCTGGTAAGTTTTGTTCTGGTGGGTGGTGTGGTTGCAGAGCTGTAGAGTGGCAAAAAAATTTGAAATTCCTCATTTAGGAGCAAATTCTTTGCTTGGGTGTTAAGCCCAAAACAGTTTGGTGGTTTGGTCTGAAATTGTTAGGGTATATGGGGTCTGGGTCACTGATGTGCATTTTGAAGGTTTGGTGAAAAAATATTAATCTGTTCAAAAGTTATTGAAGTTTAAAGTTTCCCATTATAGCCTATGGTAAAAATTAGATGTCTGGTGCGAAAGCACTTTTTACTTTCGCAAAAGTACTTTTTACTTATACGAAAGCACTTTTTGCTTTTGCAAATGGGAAAGTAGTGTTGTGCTTCCGCCATCTTGTTTTCAGTTAGTGACAGGGAAAAAATGCTCTGATTCAAAAAATACTGTCCCTTGGTAAACACCAACAGTTGTGTTTACCTAATTGGGGCCCGAGGAACAAGATCCTGGAGTTAGATTTTAAAAATAATGGGTGCTATGCACTAATGGGGTACGCCGAATCCATGCGTACCCTGCCTGCGCAGCAGTGCAACCGTGGACAGGTGCGCACCAGCAGCATTCATGACTGCCAGCCACCTGTCCATGGCCCCCACCCCGTGCGCAGGACTCCACAGTGCGGCTGGGGCAGGGGTACTGCCAGGCATCCAATTGGATGCCTGAACTGGGTCCCACACTGGATCCCTTGCATGGCAGGGCATGCATTGGCAGCATTCCCCATGGATGTCTGATGGCCGGCGGCTGTGACAGATGAGGGAGGGCAATGCCGCAGGCCCTCCGATGGCACCGATCAGTGCAGTGGGATGGATGGGGGTCCGAATACTGATGGGCTATTGGGGGGAAGCCGGGGGCTGCATCTGTGTGCCGGTGGCCCTGTGTGGGTTTGCAGAGGAGCCAGATGGCAGCGTGCGGCTGCACATCACTGTGTGCTGGGGTGGGTGGGAGGCACCAGGTGGCCCTATGTAGAGGCCCCAGAGGGTGGGTGGGCTATTTGCCCTGTAGCCTGGTGGGTCCCAGGGCGTGCGCGGGGTGCATGGGGGTTTACAGCAGGGTTCTCCCTGGTGTACCCTGCACCCCCTATTCTCCCCTATAGCTAGCACTACATGCCTTAGTGCACGGCGTGTAGTGCCAGCCCACCCACGGTGCATTGCTCCTTGCACGGCCGGGAGATCGGGCACATATGTGCTGCACATCCCCCTTAGAGCATCTCAAGCGGGTGGTGCGTAGGGTGCAGAGTGATTGCACACCCCACATACGTGCACGTAGCCACTCCGCCCCATTAGTGCATAGGGCCCAATGTTTGGAAATATTTTTTATCAGTTTGGCCGTTGGAAGTGTTGCGAATTTACAACACTACTTTTGCAAAACTTTTGCAAACTGCGACACTTTCACAAACATAGTGCCATGAAATTTGCAATACTTTTGTGAAAAAGTTCACAAAATTTGTGAAACATTTACAAATTTGTAACACTAATTTAAAAGAAATTGCTGTTTCTTTGCCACTTCACTGCAAATAAACAGTTAGGAATTTTGGGCTGAAATTTGCAGGGTAAAAAGGGCTTGCACCACAGATGTGCTTTTTGTTGGTTTGGTCATAAAATTTACATCAGTTCCATAGTTATAATATTCCAAAGCTTAGAAATGTCCCATAAAATAACAGTGTGGCAGTCATGGTACCTTTCGGCAGCTGTATCTCGAAAACGGTTTGAGATACAGATTTTCCGCTAAACACACCTTGCCAAGCCGTAATTACAACTGTGGTGGAATTTTTTTCCCTATGGTTACTGTGATGCTGCACCATTTTCAGCACAAGGGTTACTTGAAATGTCTCTAGGCCTGCACTGTGTATCTACACTTAGGGGTATATGGGAGCAATATGGATACCATTATGCAGTAATGGGAGCACAGGGCCCTCCATCATGCAATACTGGGAGATGAGGGTTCATTACAATGTCTTTACACTTATGGATAGATGGGAGTGCAGGGCCTTAAAAATAGATACCATTATGGAATGATGGGAGCATGATGGGAACGCAGGGAGATGAAGGTTAATTACAATGTCGCTACAATTATGGTTACATAGGACCACAGGGCCCCCACATAAAAATCAGAGACAATTACAATATACATGCATAGGAGCACAGGGTCCTCTCTGGGTCCTGTACTCCCACAACACACTATAGACTGATGGGAGCTCAGGGCTCAGAGGGCCCTGCACTACCATAACCACTTATGGGTAAGATTACACTTTCTCAAAAAGCAAGGAAATTCATTGCAATAAACTCCATTAATGCATCAGTTAGGGTTCCTATTACAGTGACAAAAGTATGGAAATTCAGTGTAAGGATTACCAACCCTAGCTCCCCACCCTCCACACACCAACATGCGTCGGAGTGTGTCTTGGGATCATCAGACCTAACTCTCACCCCATTCTCCTATACTGTACTATCTCAGCTTCCTTACATATGGAATGGGGTGAAAGTTAGGTCCGATGACCCAAGGTACACACCAATGCCTGCTGGTGGGTGGAGGGTGGGAGTAGTAGGGTTGGTAACCCTAACATTGAATTTCCATACTTTTGTCACTGTAATAGGAACCCTAGCTGATGCATTAACAGAGCTTCTTGCAATATATATATGTGTGTGTGTGTGTATATATATATATATATATATATATAAATGTATGTTATAGCTGCACAGTAGTGCAGTTATAGTTAGGGTTGAGTAGGCACTTTAATGTTAAAGCCCACATTTTGCACTTTAATAACTGCAATCATTTTTCCAATTTGCCTGAAATTGTGCATGTGCTGTCTGCTACCATAGATCTCTGGATCTTGCAAGTTGCGTTCTGGTCAGATGTGCAGTTGTGGAGCTGCAGAGTGCCATAAAAAGTGAAAAACATCACTTTTTTGGCCATTTTTGGAACATTCTTTGAACATCTCTATAGCCCGAATGATCTGCCAATCTGGTCTGATATTTTCAGGGTATATGGGGACTGGGTCAGGGAAGTGCCTTTTGAAGGTTTGGTGAAAACATATTAATCCATTCAAAAGTTATTAACATTTAAAGTTTCCCATTATAGCCTATGGGAAAAAATATATGTTCCCCTCGAAAGCATTTTTGCTTTTGCAAAAGCGTTATTTGCTGTCACAAATGAGTTTGGTGCTTTCATGCTGCCACCATCTTATTTTCAGTTAGCAACATGGAAAAAACTATGTAGTTCAAAAAATACTGCCCTTTGGTAAACACCAACAGTTGGATTTACCTAATTGGGGCCCTAGGAACATGACCCTGGTATCCGTTTTTAGAAAGGATGCCTAGAAATATGTTTTTTACATTTTTCCACCATCTTAGGTGTGGAACTTTCACGAAAGTCCCATGAGTAGTTTCTTGAAAATACAGCTTCTATAATGTTGGACCTTCATGAAAGTCCGCAGTACTTCTACGGAAGTCCCGTCATTCTAGAAGCAGGATTTCTCAAAAGTCCATGGAACTTCGCGAAAGTACCATGGGTAAAGAGCCCCAAAAAGCTGGTTTCTTTGCCACTTCACAGGGAATAAATGGTTAGGGCTTTTGGGCTGAAATTTGCAGGGTAGCAAGGGCTTGCACCACAGATGTGCCTTTTGTTGGTTTGGTTGAAAAATGATCAACAGTTACAGAGTTACAGCACTCTGAAGTTTAAAAATTTCCCATAGGATAGCATTGTGGTTCCATGGCACCTTTTGGTGCCTATGTCTTGAAAACAGTTTGAGATACAGATTTTTCACTAAATGCAGCTTAGTACACCTCCAGGTGTTCTAACCATGTGTGGAGGTGGCTAGGTCATGAATACAACAGCAAAAAAATTTCTGCAGTTGCTACAGTTACTAGGATATTGCCAAATAAGTGTTACAAGGGTTGCTTGGAATGTCTCTAGGCTTGTGCTATGTGTCTGTGCTTATCATTAGGTGGTAGCGCAGGGCCCTTGCTCCCACCTATGCATACTATGTGTGCTGAACCGGGTGCACAATGCCCTCTTGTGCTGTGACTGTACACTCATGGGTGGGAGTGGTGCAGTGTCTGGAGGGCTCAAGTTTGCATCTATGGGTACCATTTTCAAAACCTGTGAACATAGTTGTGGGTGGGTGGGAATGCAGGGCCCAGAGTGCCCACGCTGCCACCTGTGGAGACCATTTTGCAAACCTGAGAACACAGTTATGTATGGGTGGGAGGGCCCACGCTCCCATCTATGGATACCATTTTGCAAACCTGTGGACACAGTTATGGGTGGGTGGGAGCACAGAGCCCAGTGGGCCTGTGCTTCCTTGTATGGATGCCAATTTGGAAACCTGAGGACACAGTTAAGGGTGGGAGCGCAGGGCCCAGAGTGCCCTTGCTACCACCTGTGGATACCATTTTGCAAACCTGAGGACATAGTTATGGGTGGGTGAGAGTGCAGGGCCCAGAGGGCCCATGCTCCCACCTATGGATTCCATTTTGCAAACCTGAGGACACAGTTATGGTTGGATGGGAATGCAGGGCCCAGAGGGCTTACACTCCCATCTATGGATAACATTTTTCAAACCTGTGGTCACAGTTATGGGTGAGTGGGAGAGCAGGGCCCAGAGGGCCCACACTCCCACATACAGTATGCATATGAGTAACATTACACTTTCTCAAAAACAAGGGAAATTAATTGCAAAAAAATCTGTTTTAATGCAGCAGTTAGGGCTGATTCCACACCAACAAAAGTCTGGAAATTTGATGTTAGGGTTACCAACCCTACCACCCTACCCTCCACACACCAACAGGCATCAGGGTGTGTGCTGGGGACATCAGGCCTAACTCTCACCCCATTCTCCTATACTGTACCATCTCAGCCTGTTTCACATGGAATGGGGTGAGATTTAGGCTGACCTAATCTCAACGCACAATTCGACACCTGTTGGGTGTGTGAGGGGGTGGGGTGGGGTGGTAGGGTTGGTAACCCTAACATTGAATTTCCAGATTTTTGTCAGTGTGGAATCGACCCTAACTGCTGCATTAAAACAGAGTTTTTTTGCAATGAATCTAATGTATATATATGATAGGAGTGCAGTAGTGCCCCTATAGTTAGGGTTTAGTAGGGTGTTCAGTGTTAAACCCCTAACTTTGCACATTAGTATCTTCGGCTCCCTTTTGATGAAATGAGCTGCAATTTTGTATGTGCTGTCTAGGAGGCATGGTCTTGATGTGTGGAAATGTTTGTGACAGCAGCTTGTGCAGTTTCTGAGATCCAGATGTGTTATTTTTTGTAAATGTCTGATTTTTTTCCTGTACTTAACATTGGTTTGTTTTGCTCTCACCTACAGCCTATATGGAAAGGAAATGTTGCCCCAAACTTGCAGGGGACATGTGCCATGTCCCAAGGTAGTGCCTTTGACAGGTCTGGCGAAAAAAATATTTAACAGTTCCCAAGTTATAAAGCTTTTAAATATAGTGTTTTCTGACCTGCATATGTGCAACAGGGGTTTTCAAATAACGTTCTGTGACAAAAGTAAAAATGTGATGCCGCAAATGCTGTTTTTTGCTCTCGTACCACTGAACTGACAGGGCACTACATATTTTTTAGTGCTATGCTAACCGCCATCTTGTTGATTTTTTTTCACAAACCAACAAACATGGAAAATACATAAAAATGCTGGGATTTTAATAAACAAACATCAGAAATTAGCTAAACATGACCCGTTTGGCTAGATTCTGATGTTTGTTTTTAAGTACACTGCCCAAAAATACCTTTACTGGGCACCCAAAATCCCAGGTGCCCAGCTTAGTGAGAGGAGTGCTTCCCCCATGTTCTTTGTATAATTACACTTAGCTGTATCCCTGCAGCATTATCATCACTCGGTTAGACTCTCGATGTCCTTGGGCAGAGGGGACTAGCAACAGGGAGTGCATATTAACTTGTGACCTATACCGGGAAGTGTGTCTGTAAAATGGCACCTTTTATTGTAGTGGGGGAAGTTCGGAAGAGCTGGTGCTGTGTGTTTTTACTTTAAACTTGATAGGGATAGCATGGGGAGTGAGAACCCTTGTTACTTCTGGGGTCAGTGCAGTTAAATTCGGATGCTCACACGAGCGGTGCGAGAGTGTGCGGCGCGCCTCTGCACGCGGAGCAGCACGCATCCATGTGCATGTTGGCATGTTAGTGGGGATCAGGGAGAAGGAGATAAACAGCACCCTGAGGGCTAATAAGGTATGAGTGCCTGAATTATAGCATTGTGCATCATGAGGACAAGCAGGATAGAAGCATGCATCCTACTAGAGTCAGTGTTAACATCAGAGGGGGATCTGTTGATAATTTGTAAAGGGTGTAGCATGTATAAGGTGGCTGAATTGGGGGTTGACTATAGCAGTTTTGATTGTGCAAAATGCGAGTTAAATAGAGAACTACAGTACATGGCAACTTAACCAAAGTTATGGAAAGGTTGGAGTTGCTGGAAACAATCAGATGGAGTTAACATCTAGGCTGAAGATTCTATGTAGCATAAAGAAAAAGGAGTCTGGTAGGGAAGCAAATAGCTTGGAAAGTGGACAGGGGAAAAAAAAAGGTGAGTGAGAGGGGAGAAGGAGGTCATAAATCTGAAAGAAGTGATACAGCTAGGGTTAAAAGAAAACGTAGGGGGTGAGTCCTCTTGGAGCAGTTCCAGCACAGTTAAGAGGAGAGGAGAGGAGAGGATGTGGGGGATATACAAGAAATGGACAGGGACAGAGGAAGTCAGAATAAACAGGGTCCTGCAAGAGATATGGAAAAGGAGTTTTTTTGCGATATATGGAATTCCACTGGAAAACAGTTATAGTGCCCTGGGGAATTTAGAACAGTCTAATATAACAATCGAGGAGAGCAATTTAGATGCAGTAGAAACAGGAAGGGGAGGGCAAACAAATCCAAGACAAGTTATTGTTATAGGAGATTCCATTATTAAATGCACTGACCAATATATATGTAATCAAGATAAGGCTAACAGAATGGTTAGTAGTTTTTCTGGAGCAGGAGCCTTGGATTTATACAGCATGGCTGGTAATATATTTAGCGGAGCAGGAAAAAAAACCCTGGCAGTGATTCATGTGGGCATAAATGACATAATGAGAAAAACCTTGCCAGAAATGCAGAAGGATTACATCAAGCTAGTAAACAAATTGATTGAAAAAGGGAGTGAGTGAGTGATTTCAGAGATACTGCCTGAGACAAGGGCATCTGTTTATAAGAAAAAGAGAATTGCCTTAACAAATGAGTGGCTACACAAATGGACGGAAGCAAGTGGTTATCAATTTATAAAATACTGGGGATCATTTGAGAATAAAACCAACCAGTATTGTAGGGATGGGCTGCATTTAAATTATAGGGGTAGTAGGATTTTAGGGATGAGATTGAGGCAGGAGACTGAAAGTTGTTTAAACTAAAAGGGAAGGGGATGACCAGGGACCATAAAGTAAATATTACCACAAGACAAGTAAAAACAAATAGGATGTCAGTTATAACGGTAATGTTCTGTAATGCTAGAAGTTTAAATGAAACCAGTATGATAGAATTGGAGTTGATAACGAGGAGGGAAAATTTAGATATGGTAGGGGTTGTGGAGACCTGGTGGTCAAATGAGAGTTTATAGCATCAGCAGATACCTGGTTATAGACTGATAAATAACAACAGAGAAGGGAAAGGGGGTGGAGGGGTAGCTCTATTTATTGGTGAAGAAATATAAGTTAGGGTTATTAATGAAAATTGTAACTTAGGCAGTATTGAAACTGTTACTGTTGAATTGTTGGGTACAAAGGGGAAAAAAATGTAGGATGTCAGCATTTTATAGAGCACTTGATACTAATATGAAGGAAACCAAAGCTTTTGTAGAGTATGTTGTGGCCTTGGCTAAAAGTAATGATATGGTGCTAATGGGGGATTTAAATATGCCCAATATTAAATGGGGACAACAAAAGGTGGGAAGCAATTTAGATTGTAGAGTGCAGGAAGAGTTAATGGTGGTGGGTGTTCAACAATGCATTCAGGAGTCTACAAGGGGAGATAACATATTGGATGTTATTCTAACAAATGTACCTGATGTTATTCAACAGATCAGTATTCAACCACAGTTGGGTACAAGTGATCACAATTCTATATTTTTTAGGATGGTTTGGGAAACTAAGATAGTGAAGGGTAGTACTGTACAACATCTCTATAATGGGGGGACTATACAGCTGTGAGGGACAGGTTGAGCACAATTGATTGGGAAAATAAGATGAAGGATCTAACTAATAAGGAGTCTTGGAAATTGTTTTCAGATATAATAAATGGAATGATAGGTATATCCCACAAAGAAATGCATATAACCACAAAGGTAAAAAGCTGCCATGGCTAACGAGATCTTTAATAAGGCTTTGTAGAAAAAAAGAAAGTAATGTTTCATAAAATGAAGAAATATAAATCTGTAGCATCTCGAAATAGGTACAGGAATATACTGAAATAACTAAAGAAGGAAATTAAAAATAAAAAAACCAGCTTGAATTTAGATTGACAATGGGTAAGGATAATAGTAAAAGTTTTTATGCATATGTGAACAGTAAAAGGGGTGAGGTTGTAAGGTTGGTCCACTGAATATTAATGGGGTTGTGACTTCAAAGCCAAAAGATATGGTAAATTAATTTAGTAAATGTTTTGGAGCAGTGTATAAGGAATATGATGGGGCAGCAGAAAAGGGAAGTCTGGGTATAGGTACATTGGACCCAAAAGAAATTATAACTGAAGAAAGAGTGAAGAAAAGGATTAGTAGATTAAAGGCTGAGAAGGCGGCAGGACCGGATGGGATCCATCCCTTGGTGCGCTCTATGTAGTAGCTAAGGGCCCTTTTCACATCCAGGCTGTGTAGCCTCCTCTCCCCAGAGGAGGAATGGTCAGTGAAGAAAACAGGAAGAGACATAGACTGATTAAGGTGGAAATCTGAAACCACCGTAGGCAAAAACTTCCTAGTAGTCCTGAGGACCACCTTATATCTATGGAAAGAGATAAAATCAGGCTCCACTGACAGGGCCTGTAACTCACTTATGCGTCTGGCAAAAGTAATGGCTACCAAGAACACAGTTTTCCAAGTCAAGTACTTAAGCTCTGCTGAGGACAAAGGCTCAAAAGGGGATTGCATAAGCTGGGCAATGCAAACATTAAGGTCCCAAGAAGGGGCAGGGTCCCTGAAGGGAGGATTGGTATGCAGCAAACCCTTGAAGAATTTACAGAATACAGGGTGAGCTGAAAGGGAACAGGGCTTACCTGCTGACAAGAAGGCTAGAGACAGCTGCCAGATGCACTCTAAGTGTAGCTGGTCTGAGTCCCAAGCTATTGAGATGAACCATATAGTCCAGGACTGTAGGCAACCCAGCAGACTCTGGAGAAATATATTACTGAGCACCAAATAGTAAACCTTTTCCATTTGGAGTTGTAAGTCTTTCTGGTGGAAGGCTTTCGAGAAGCCTTTAGAATATCCAGAACACCTTGAAAAAGATGTAAATCAGCAAACTCTAACTCTTCAAGAGCCAGGCCTTGAGATTGAGAGATTTGAGATTCGGATACCAAACCCTCCCTTGAGAACATGTTAACAGGTTGCAATTCCTGGGAAGAGACAGGGTAAGGTGGACTGCTAAGGACGGCAAGAGAGGGTACCAGGGCTGTCTGTCCCAGTCTGGAGCAATCAGAATCACTTTGCAGGGCTGAGATCTGATTTTGACTAGTACTTTGAACAGGAGAGGGAAGAGGGGAAAAGCATACAGGAATTTCCCTTCCCAATTGAGGACTAGAGCATCCAGAGGGACTGAGCCCAACACTGGGGGTCTGCAGCAAATGCAGCAAAAAGGAGGAAGCTGGTGATTGTCTGGGGCTCCAAAAAGATCTATCTGTGGAGTGCCCCATCTGGAGAAGATTACCTTCAAAATTAGGGGGTCCAGGGCCCATTCGTGATGGCCCTGAGATATCCTGCTGAGAGCATCTGCCAGGACATTGTCCTTCCCTGGGAGGTGCACTGCTATCAGAGAGGTATTCAGGGAATAGGCCAGAGACCACAACTTCATTGCTTCTGTGCACAAGGCCGTAGACTGAGTGCCCCCTTGCTTGTTGATGTACCACATTGTGGTGATATTGTCTGTCCTGATCTGAACCAGTTTGTTCTGAACAGACTTGGAAAAAACTTGAAGTGCTAGAAACACTGCTCTGAATTCTAAGAGATTGATGTGAAGCAGAGATTCCTGAGGTGACCACAACCCTTGGGCGATCAGATCCCCCAAGTGGGCTCCCCAGCCCAAGAGGGAGGCATCTGTGGTAAGGATTAGAGAATGAGGTTGAGTGATAAAGGGAACTCCTTGCCTTAGGTTGTCCTGATCCTGCCACCATTGCAAAGCCTGGATAAGGGTTCGAGTCACTGGGACTAGCTTGGTCAGAGAATCCTTTCTCTGAGACCACAAGGCTCTTAAGTGGAACTGAATGTCTCTCATCTGAAATCTTGCTCCTTGGACCACTGCCGTAGAGGCAGCCATGTGGCCCAGGAGCTGCATAAAATGCCTTGCTGGTCGAGACACCTGAAGGGTGAATGAAGAGGCCAGTGTCACAAGGGTCCTTGCCCTGTCCAGGGGAAGGAAGGCTCTTGCCCATATAGTATCCAACTCCGCCCCTATGAAGGTGAGGAGCTGCACTGGCTCTAGAACTGACTTTGAAAGATTTAGAAGGAATCCTAGAGAAATGAGCAGTTGCTGAGTTATCTGTAGGTGTGACTTGACTTGGTCTGGAGACTGACCCACTATGAGCCAGTCATCCAGGTATGGAAAGATGGAGATCTTTTTTCTCCTTAGGAAAGCAACCACTACTGCCAGGCATTTTGTGAATACCCTTGGAGCTGATGTTAGGCCAAAGGGCATTGCTCTGAATTGATAGTGGCCTGAGGGCAACTCAAACCTGAGGTACTTTCTGTGGAGCATCTGATGAGAATGTGGAAATAGGCATCCTTGAGGTCCAGGGAGACTAGCCAGTCCCTGGCCTTAGAGAGGGTAGAATTATTCCCAGAGTCACCATTTTGAACTTTGGTTTTAAAGGTGCTTGTTTAAATATCTGAGATCCAGGATGGGCCGCCATTCTCCTGTCTTTTTGGGGGTTAGGAAGTACCTGGAGTATAATCCCTTTCCCTGTGTAGGGGTGGAACCTTTCTATGGCTCTGAGGCCAAGAGGAAGAGACCTCTGCCTCTAGGGCAAGGGCCTCTGAAGGATTTGGGTGGAAAGGATCTGGTTCTCATCTTGGGAAATTGTTTGAAGCTGAGAACCAGTCCCTGGCTTACTACTTCCAGGACCCATTTGTCTGATGTTAAAGACATCCAGTCCTGGACAAAGTAAGCCAGCCTGCCCCTACAGGTAGTGGAGAATCGGCCCTTGCAAACCCACCAGGGTGCCTGTTTGGCAGGGGCTTTAGGCTGAGGGGTGGTAGCAGGCCTGCTTGTAGCCCGTCTGCCTCTCCCTCTGAAGAACCCCCTCTGAGCAAAGGTGGAAGAGGAGGCCTGGGCTTGGTAGAAAGACCTATGAAAAGGCCTGCCCCTGCCCCTGGGATGCTGCCTCTGAGGAGTGGCTTGCCTTTCCTTGGCCTGGGCATTCTTATAGGTGGTCCTGTACTCATCCATTTTCTTCATGTAGTTCTCTGTCTGCTCCCCAAACAGAGAATTATCAATAACAGGAAAATCCATTGCCCTAGCCTGGGTATCCTGTGACAGGCTAGTACATCTGAGCCAAGCCATCCTACAAAGGGCCACAGATGTAGCCATGACTCTAGATGAAACATCATTGGAGTCCACTGCAGCATGAAATTGCACCTTGGATGCCTCAATACCATCTGCAGCCACCTGCTCCAGCTCCTTGGCAAGCTGGTCGGGGACCTGTTTAGCTAGAGCCATCACAGTGTCCCATCTAGACTTTTGGTATCTAGCCGTGTAGGCCATATAATTAACCTGCCTGAGTCCCAAAGATGCTGCCATGTACTGTTTCTTTGCCATGGCATCAATCCTCCTGGAGTCCTTATCTGGGGGGTGTGAAGCCAAGGGTATATTCGCCTTATCACAGGCAGCAGCCTGCACTACCCCAACATGGCTGCATTGCTGGGAAAGAAACTCCATATCTGAGCCTGACAGAGTATCCCTCTTGTCCATTCTTCTGTCCACAGGAGGTATGGAATTAGGAGTCTTTAACATTTTTATTGTCTGTTTCCCAAAAGACTTATGGAGGGGAATAGACAGCCTCCTGGACTCTAGGATGTCCATTATTTCAACATAATCAGGCTCCTCCTGATCCTCTACTGCTTCCTCCATAGGAAGCTGGAGAGTTTCAGCCGCTTTTTTGTAAAACATAAAGTGGGAAGGGGACTCAGAAATCCTAGGAGGAGAAACACTTGAAGGTCTGTCTGGGGAGATGTCCGGTCAATGGGCACATCAGACTTTCATAATCACCATCACTATCCTCATACTCCTCCTCCTCCTCCGGTTCATAAAAATCCTCTAAATTATAATCAGAACCGGGGAACCGACGAACCGAGCCCCTAACCCGATGGTGCGGTTCGGTCGGAAGTTCGAAGATGCAATCATATCGCTTTGGCTATTTCATCAGCGGTCGGAGAAAGAACTTGTGGATCCGAACCGGCTGACTTATCCCTTCTTTTTCTTTTAACCGGAACCAACTCCTCAGAGTCGGTTCTCCTTTTGCCCGAAGAAGTTTCGCCCTGGTCAGAGGGCACTCCTTCTGGTTCGGTTGGAACTGAACCGGGCTGGCCATCCGGGTCAGCGGACTTCTTGGCCTCCCTTTCCCTCAGCCTACCTACTCTCTTTTCCAGGGTAGCTGTAGGAAAACTTTTACAAATCTGGCAGTCTGAATCGAGGTGGTCAAACCCCAAACAATAAACACAGGTGATGTGGGGGTCAGCCTTAGCAAAGGCTTCCCCACACACACTACAGTGTTGAAACCCAGCGGGCCCTGTTTTTCTCTTGGGTTTCTCAGACATGGCCAGTCCTAACCAAACTTACCCTTTTTCTCGCAATCCATCAGGGTAGACACCCTTATCGGTTCCTGACCGTTACGGGTCGTGAAAACCGGAATGAAACCTTTATGAACCGATATGACTGGTTACCACACTCTAAAAACAGAATAAACATTTTTAAAACCTGATCAGTTCAAACCGAACTGATCCGACATTTACAAGTTCCACACAGAAACTAATAACAAAAACCTATCTCGTACTCACGGTACCACAGACAGAGACTGAACCGACAGGTTACATAGAAGAAATTCGGATGAACCGAGGGGTAAAACGACACTTTAACCAACTAATTTGAACCGAGCAAAGGAGAAATCTCCAGAGCGACTGTTCAGTGAGGCGGAGTAAAGAATCTGGTGGTTTGGGATCAAACAACAACAGACAGAGTCTTAACCGAGCTCGAGCTCAGTGTTCCATGCCTTGCATGGAAAGTTAACTCTTTCCTCTCCAGGGCAGTTCAAAGGTTGGATATCACTGCAATAGTCAGAATACAGCAAGACTTCACGTTGTTTGAAAAGAGGGTCCTATTTCTAAAGAAGAAACCCAAGCATGCTTTAAGCCTCTTTGATAGATCCTCGATGTGGTCGTTGAAGGAAAGCTTGTTGTCTATCCACATACCTAGATATTTAAATTTAGGTACGACTTGCAAGGGTTCACCTAGGGAGGTAACTATGAAGTTTTTAGGTGGGGTAGGTAGGGTACCAGACAAGGCAACTCTCGAGAAAATCATTGTCTTGGTTTTTTTGGCATTTAAGAGAAGCTTGGCATTGATAAGGTTGCTTTCTAACTGGATAAAATCAGCTTGGAGTGCTTCTCTGACTTCAGTTAAGGACGAGCCTGATGCGTACAAAACCGTATCGTCCGCAAAGAAATGTATGCTAGAGTTCTTTATGTGGGAGTCAAGGTTGTTGATGTACAGGGAAAAAGGATGGTCCTAGGATGGAGCCTTAAGGACTCCTCTGGCAATTGGAAGGGGCAGATAGTAGCCATCAGCTTTGACTTTTGTATCCTTCCTGTGAGATAACTGCTAAACCACTGTAAGGTAAGTGGAGTGGCACCTATGTAGGCAAGACAGGTGATTAGGAGGTGATGGTCTACAGTGTCAAGGCCTTACTGAGGTCTAGAAAGACTGCACCAGTAACCTTCTTGGTGTCCATAGCATGGATCCAGTCATTAGAGACGTTAGCCAAGGCTGAGATGGTACTGTGCTTGACCTGAAGCCAGATTGGGATGGGTTTAGGGAGGAGTGTGCTTCAAGGTGATTTTTAGTTGGTTGTATATAAGTTTTCCAGCACTTTGGAGAGAACGGCAAGATAGAGATAGGACGGTAGTTGTTTAAGTCACAGGATCTCCTGATTTGAAGAGAGGAAGAATATGGGCAGATTTCCAGCAGGATGGAACAGTGGCTGTGGTAATAGAGAGGTTGAAGATGTGAAGGATGGGGGCTGTGAGCTGGGCATAGCCTAACTGCAAGAAAAATGATTCAAGGCCATCGTCCCCTGCACTTTTCTTGGTGTCAAGGCTAAGAATTATGTCTTCGACTTCTTTGTAGTTAAACAGGCACAGCTGGAAGGGATGAGGTGGAGTAGCATGTGTAGTATCTGGGCTAGTGTTGCTATTCACTCGGCTAGCGTATGGGGAGGAGTTGAATGCCAACCCGGCAGTGGCAAAGTGAAGGTTAAGTTCTTCGAGGATTCGCAGTTTATTTTCAACCATCCCGCCCTTGGCCAGAATCTTGGTGGGAAGGGAGGAAGCAGCAGGATGGCCTTCAATGGATCTCAGTGTCTTCCAGATTTTTTGGAAGTTCCCTCTGGCCTGCTCCAGAGTGGAGATGTAGAAGTTTGCTTTAGTAGCACGTACACTTTTAACACAGGCATTTCTGGCAGTTCTAAATGCCTGCCAGTCTGCTGGGTCCTTTGTGTGTCTGGCCCTAGCCCATAGCTCGTCTCTATTGGTAAGTGCAGATTTGAGCTCTTGGGTGAACCACAGATGCGAGATTTTCCACACCCTCATTTTAATAAGAGGAGCATACTTGTTAATTAGGGTGGTGAGGTTGTCATTTAGGACAGAGACAGCGGCATCAGCAGATTTGGCAAGATATAGGTCTTGCCACCTGATCGTAGCTAGATTGGTTAGGAAGTTTACTGAGTTGAATTTATGGAATGAGCGTTTGAGTCTGAATTTAGGGTGCTGCTGGGTTTTAGATTGGAATCTTCTACATACAACGATAAGGTGGTCGCTCATGTCATTATGGAAAACTGCAGAATGTGAGATTTTATGGGGATGCGAAGTTAAGATGACATCTAAGAGTGAGCTGTTGGCAGAGTTAGAAGCATTGATTCTTGTGGGTTCAGTTACTATCTGTGTAAGACCCAGCTCATCACAGATGGCTTTTAGGAGTGGGATTTAGCAGTGAGCCAATCCATATTGAAGTCCCCTAAGATTATTGTTTCCGTGTTAGCAGCCAAAGTTATGGATTTCAACACATTAAGAATTTCTGTGCCTCGTGACGGGGGTCTATAGCCACCAATGATTGTGATGCACTCTGAGGATGGAAGGTAAAGTTTAAGCGAGACAATCTCGTATTCCTTGGGCTTAGTTTTACAGGAAATGCTGCTAACATCAAATTTTGATTTGACGTATACAACCACTCCCCCCCCCGAATCCCTATCAGCCCTAAAGAGCTTGAAGCCCAGTATAGTAATTTGCGGATCAGTGTTGGTCTTTTTTAGCCATGACTCGGTAATTATAATCAGATCTGGATCAGTGTGGGCTGCCCAAACTTGAAGAAGATAAAGTTTTTTGAGCAGGCTTAGAATATTGACCATCATCAGTTTCATCCCAGGAGCAGCTGCAAACTCCGACGGAGAAATGGTTTGAGTTGGGGGACCTGTTAGTTCAACATTGCCTGAACAGAAAAGGAGAATTAGAAACATTTTCTTGAGGGCATTTATCAGGTAGAAGTGGGCTCTTTTCGTATGGGTTCTTATGTGGTGTTCAGTCATTGAGGTACGTCTAGCCAGGGCATAGGAGATGCTGACATGGCCATTCAAGGCTAGCAGAGGAGGTGCACGGAAAGACATTGGCAAAGGGAGGAGGGCCAGAGGAGAGGGATGAGAATTAAAATGAAAACCCAACAGATTAAGAGTAGGAAAGCAATATGAAGATGCAGCAGGAGCTATGATTGTGGGTTCCCAGGCTGGGATGACTTCTGACTTAGCATGGATCGGTGCTTTATGAGTCATAATTTTTGCCAGGATTAGAAGTAGAATGATAATGCAGGCCATATTGCCCACGATTGAGTACAGTGATTTGTGTAGAAAGACCAAGAATCCCTCTAGTGGCAGGTCTGTATAACCTGCTAATGGAAAACTAGCCAAAAAAAAAAAACTTCTATTACACAGTTGAAATGTGCTTAGTTCTATCGAAAATCTATTTGTAAAAAGTGCCAGGTGGCTGAAGCAGGGGAAAAGTCCTGGCCAATCAGAGCGGGTTTGCTGGAAGCATCTGTGTTCTGATTGGCTGCGCTGTCACCGTACCTCCCAGGAGCTGCAGGTGGGCATCCTGGTCTCGGTCAGTGGCTGGATGGGTGCTGGCTGACCGTGGGGAGCTAAGCAGCCCGCTCAGGCAGGCAGCTTCCAGGAGCTGCAGGCGGGCGTCCTGGTCTTGGTTGGTGGCTGGCTGGGTGCCGGCCGACTGTGGGGGAGCTGAAGCAGCCCTGTTCAAGGGCAGGCAGCTTCCAAGGAGCTGCAGGCGGGCGTCCTGGTCTCGGTCGGTGGCTGGCTGGGTGCCGGCCGACCGTGGGGGAGCTGAAGCAGCCCCGTTCAAGGGCAGGCAGCTGGAGAGAAGAAAAAAGAGCAGGTCTTACATAGCATAGAGGTTAGGATGGGTTAGATTTGAGCAGTTTAGTAAGACAAAAGGTAGTTAGACTTTTTGGTGCCATGGCAGAGTGCTTGGATGGGGGGGAGCTGCAGGAGGAGCACTGAGACAGAAGAGGTGTAAGCACTTTAAAACACTAGTAGAAATTACAATCCAGCTAATACAGTTGAAAAACTTCTATTACACAGTTGAAATGTGCTTAGTTCTATCGAAAATCTATTTGTAAAAAGTGCCAGGTGGCTGAAGCAGGGAAAAAGTCCTGGCCAATCAGAGCGGGTTTGCTGGAAGCACCTGTTCTGATTGGCTCGCTGTCCGCACCTTCCAAGGAGCTGCAGGCAGGCGTCCTGGTCTCGGTCGGTGGCTGGCTGGGTGCCGGCCGACCGTGAGGAGCTGAAGCAGCCCCATTCAAGGGCAGAGCAGCTTCCAGGAGGAGCTGCAGGCGGGCGTCCTGGTCGGTCGGGTGGCTGGCTGGTGCCGGCCGACCGTGGGGAGCTAGCAGCCCTGTTCAAGGCAGGCAGCTTCAAGGAGCTGCAGGTGGGCGTCCTGGTCTCAGTCGGTGGCTGGCTGGGTGCGGCCGACCGTGGGGGAGCTGAAGCAGCCCCGTTCAAGGGCAGGCAGCTTACAAGGAGCTACAGGTGGGCGTCCTGGTCTCGGTCGGTGGCTGGCTCGGTGCCGGCCAACCGTGGGGGAGCTGAAGCAGCCCTGTTGCAATTTCGCTCTGTACACTCGTAACTTTGGAAATTTTCAATATTTTCACCCCAGATTTTCAACATAGCCTTCATATTATTACCCCACCTCATGTATGTCATAGCTATCATTTTTCAAATCCTGGCCAAAATGTGTTTTCACACCTGTGGCACGGATTGGCATTCCAGTTGCACAGAATTATGTTTTGGAGGGGATTTGAAAATGTTCTGTACTGGTTACATGAACTGGAGTAATAAGATGGCTATGCTGACAATTTGGTCACTGTTGCCCTATAAATGGAAAAACAGGGCCATCCACAGCTTTATACATATATACCTCTATAGAGGGATGGGAGTGCAGGGCCCAGAAGCAACTGAGGATACAATTATACTGTCTCAAAAAGTAAGGAAATAAATTGCAAAAAACTGTGTTAATGCTCTAGTTAGGGTTACAGTCATAAAGTAGGGAAATGTGGCATTAGGGTTTCGAAACCTAACACCCCACCCCCACTCTGCACACACCAACAGGCGTCGGGGGGTGCCTTGGGGTCATCAGCCCCAACGCACACCTCATTCTCCTATACTGTACCCATCTCAGCTGATTTACTTATGGAATGGGTTTGTTTGCAATATATATATATATGTATATATATATACACACACACACACGATAGGGGTGAGTGGTAAATGAGTGAGATAAAACAGTGTATCATCCACTGCAGTGTGATATTTTTACCCTCTGCTCTACTGTGATGATATGAGACATTTACACACACAGGTCACTGATATCATCACCCTAGGCAGGTTTCCCCTCAGCATGAAAGAAACACCTGTGCTGTTACCATAGACACAAATGCAGAACTACCTGAGAGGTCTCACTGCTGCCTACAGCTAACTCAATGAGCATTACAAAACACACCTATCCCCCCCCCTCCAACTTCCAGCGCATTACTGTGATGCTCTCAACTTGATGCAGCTAGAGTTCCAAACAGCACAGCTTCACAGAACAGTCTAAACTACTGCCTGCAGCTAACTCAACTACCACTGAAACACACTCTCACTTGTTCCTCAGACTCTGATTCTCACCCAATTACTGTAACAATTTCAACTTCACTGCAGCCAGAATCCTAAAGAGCACAATTTCACAGAACACTCTGCACTCTGCCTGCAACTAACTTAATTACCACTGAAAACAGTATCAGCTGTTCTGACACTCTGCCTCTCAGTTCATTACGATTACTGTGATGCATTTAACTTCACTGCAGCCAGACTGCTAAACAATACAGCTTCACAAAAGTATGTTTCTCATTCCTATCTAAAGCTAACTCATTTAGCATTGCAAAACACACTCATGTGTATCTCAAAGTTTATAACACTGCCAGCCCATTCAGAAAAGCTCACACACAGAATGAGCAAACACATTAACAGGAACAGAACACAAGACAGCATAACAAAACTTCTGAAACTCTTGGCCTTATTGTATATAGTCAATACATGATGGTATATTTCAGAAGTTATAAATATTGTCACTCCTGCATCGTGAGCTTGGATATCTCACTCTGCAGGAGTGACAATATTTGCCATATCACACTCATGCCCATCATGTATCCCCTATATGTTATGCAGGGGGACTGTGTGATACATTATTTATCTCTAAAAGTGGTGTTTGACCTCAGGTAACCTCAAGAGAGCATAAGCCACGAGTGAGGTGTCCAAGAGCAAATACCATGAAATCGTGAATCACATAATGTGCCCCCCCCCAGGCATATTTCATTTATGCAATAGGGGAGGACTTTCAGTGATAGGTTATTTTGCTTTTATTTGATTTGTATGTCTGAAAATGTAGCTTAGTTTATGGGTTTCTTTTGTGAAACAATGTGATTGCACTTTTTCCCTCTCTTGGTTGTTAGGGGCATTGCTATGGACGTGGTGTGGTGACACTGGGTTTGACGTCCTCGCTGACTGGTGCTAATTCTGGGTTTGTGGGAAAAAAAGCCTAAGAAAATGGTGTTATCTCTTATTGAGCCTGTGAAGGAGAACATACAAAGTTTAAGTATGTCTCTGGTTGACTTTTTTGTTTTGTTTTAAAAATGTGTTTTTATAGTTGTGCGAGCAGACTTGTGAGGAGTGTAAGGGAAGAGAGCAGGCAGAGAAGGAGAGAGAGAGAGAGAGACAGTGCTGGGTGTCCAGTTATGGAAAGGACTGTGGGAGGCAAACTGGCAAAGTTTTAGCGTTTTAAATCTGAGGTACTTTTTTTTTCCATGGAGTGGTGTGGGATGGCAGGAGTGAGCAGAGCAGGAGCAATGTGAACGAATTCAGCAGATGGGCTGTTTGGATATCGTCTTGATAGTTTTCTGACTGTAGTTTAGGAAGGCGCTTAATAGCATGCAGTGAAAGAGAAAGCGGTTTGGGGAGGGGATGAGAGTAAATGAGAAAAAGAGAAACGTTTAGGCAAGGGAGATTTTAAATGTGGGCAAAAACTGCAAGCTGGTATGTGTTGGTGCAGTGGGGATGAGCTGCAAACTCTGTGAAGTGGGAGCGGCATGAAGAATTGGAACAGCTACAGCACTACAGGTGTTGCTCGTGATATTGCTTTTTTTGTGGCAGTGTAAAAAAAAATGTGTTTTTAAATCCATGCTACAGTTTGTAAGCATGTATACTGGCAGGGAGCACTTGTGCAGAGAGTCTGAGAGCAGAGGATGAGTGAGTGAGAGGTTATACACTGCAAAACTGTAGGTAGTGAAGTGAAGCTGGTATGTAGTACCGGCAGACCGGGGGGGGGGTGGCAGGTGATGACACAGAAACTGTGTACATAAATGGACTGAGACATAGTAACTGCATACATAAATGAGTGATGACATAGTAACAATGTACATAAATGAAATTTATGTACACAATTACTCAGATAACCAGATTTATCATACTCCATTTATGTCTACATCTATTGCATAAATGTCCTTGTTATATGCTGCAGTTTATTAAGTTTTATGTCTTCTGGCAGGTAAATGTTACAGAGCAGTTAACTTCCCTGTTTTACTTCCGGAGCTGACCTAGGCTCTTACTTTTACCACTGACACAGAGTTTCCGCAGGCTCCCCCCCCCAATTCCCACCACTGTGAGGGGGAAAGGCAGAACTCAGGGGTTAGTCTGCTCCAGAAGGCAGGAAGAGGGAAGGAGAAAGTGGTTTGCCCAACAGTGGTTTAGCAGTGAGGGGTTGCAAAGGATCATGCATCAGTAAAGGGGAATAAGTAGGTAGATGTGGGAGGAGGAGAGGAGGGAAAAAGATGAGGAGGGAGGGGAGGAAGTATGTAGCTTTTCTCCATGGTGCTGGTTATTATGGGCCCCACTAACACGAGGCCTGTCATGGTTCTAGATGTGTCCAGGCACTGGGTTAGGTAGGAGGCCCTGAAAGTTGCAAACTGCAAATACTACTGACACATATACAAATACTGTACATATACATATGTATGTACTGTACATATACAAATACAAATACTGTACATATACATATGTATATACTGTACATGTACATATACAAATGCATATACAAATAGAAACACTGAAACATAGAAATTGTCAGATAAGGACCGCCTGGCCCATCTAGTCTGCCCATAAGCCCCTGTACTGGATTACTGCTTCCGACGCACCCGCTGCTGTACCTCTATGGTTCTCCTATGCCTGTCCCAAGCATGCTTGAATTCATCCACTGTGCTCGCCCCACCACCTCCTGAGGCAGACCATTCCATATGTCCACCACCCTCTCCGTGAAGAAAAACTTCCTCACATTCCCTCTTAACCTCCCACCTTCCAATTTCATGTCATGCCCCCTCGTTCTTGTGCTCCTCCTGTATTGGAAAATGTCTTCTCCCTGCACCTTGTTTATACCTTGAGGTACTTGAATGTTTCTATCGTGTCCCCTCTTTCCCTCCTCTCTTCCAGTGAGTACATACTGAGGTCCCTTAATCTCTCCTCATAAGTCTTGTGTTGCAAGTCCTGTACCATCTTAGTCGCCCTTCTTTGGAACGTCTGCAGCCTGTTAATATCCTTACGAAGGTGCGGCCTCCAGAACTGCACACAGTACTCCATGTGAGGCCTGACCATGGTTTTACATATTGGCATCACTACTGCCCTCCTTCTGCTGGTGATACCCCCTGCCTATGCATCCCAGCATGCCACTGGCCCTCCCAGCTGCCTTAGCACTCTGCTTTGACATTTTCAGGTCATCTGAAATAATAACCCCCAGGTCCCTTTCCTCCTTTGTGACTGTCAGCAACTCCCCCCATCCCATCCTGTAGCTTTCCCCAGGGTATCTGTGTCCCAGGTGCCTGATTTTGCACTTTTTTGAATTAAACTTCAGTTGCCAGTCCTCAGACCATTTTTCAAGCTTCCCCAGGTCCCTCCTCATTTTCTCCACCCCTCTGGGGTATCCACTCTGTTACAGATCTTGGTGTCATCTGCAAAACAGGCAGACCTTTCTCTCCAGCCCTTCTGCAATGTTGCTAATGAAGACATTGAACAGGACTGGCCTCAGGACTGATCCCTGAGGCACTCCACTGGTCAGCCCCCTCTCCCCAGACTGCATACCTTTTACCACCACCCTCTGCCCCCTGTCAGTTAGCCAGTTTCTAACCCAATTTACCACCCTGTCCCCCATGCCCAGCCTACCCAGCTTGTTTATCAGCCACTAATGTGGGATGGTGTCAAAGGCTTTGCTGAAATCAAGGTAAGTGATGTCCACTGCCCTACCCTGATTTAATTCCTTTGTCACCGAGTCGAAGAAATCAACCAGATTTGTTTGACATGATCTCCCCGCTCTGAATCTGTGTTTCCTATGGTCCTGGGCCCGATGGCTTCTAGATGCCCCACTACCCTTTCTTTATGCAATGTATCCATGATTTTCCCCACTACTGAGATGAGGCTGTCCAGCCTATAGTTCTCCACCTCCTCCCTGCTGCAGGATTTGTGTAGAGGGACCACATGTGCCCTCCTCCAATCCTCTGGTACCACCCCCTGTGTTGAATGACTCGGTGAACATAGCTGCCAGAGGTTCTGCTATCTCCCTTCGCAGTTCTTTAATATTCTTGGGTGTATGCCATCTGGTCCCATCGCTTTGTTCACCTTCAATTTAGTGAGCTCCTGCAGGACTCTGTCCCCTGTGAGTGGACTACTGTCCACCTCTTCATCCCCTTGGCAACTGCGTTACTGCTGTGCCCCTGCCCCTTCCCCACTTCTGTGAATACTGAACAGAAATATTTATTCAGTATGTCTGCCTTTTCCATGTCACCCTCCTTGCATTCCCCTCCCTCGAGTCTTGCAATCTCCCCCCTTGCTTTTCCTCCTTTCACTGATGTACCTGAAGAATGTCTTGTCCCTAAACCTTCCTCAAGTCCATGCCTCTGCTCTCCTTACTGCCTATCCCGCTTCCTTTAGACACTCTAGGTACTCCTCCCTTTGAGTCTCCTTATATTTCCTGAACCCGCCCTGACCTTTTCCACCACCTCTCTCGAGAACCACAGTATCATTTTCCTTCACTTGCCTTTGGATACCAATCTAATGCATTGGTTTGTTACTTCCAGTAAGGCTTCCTTTAGGCACGTCCACTGTTCTTCCACTCCCCCTCCTGCCCCCATTCTCTCCAGGGCTCTTTTGATACCCCTTCCCATTTCAGCAAAGTCAGCATTTTTGAAATTCAAAACCTTTGTCCTAGTATGACTTGAGTGAGTCTCTGTCCCTATGCTGAACCACACAATGTTGTGATCGCTGGATCCCAGCTGCCCTTCTACCTGGACATCTGTGATTCGATCATCGTTGGTCATTACTAGATCTAGAATTGCCCTGTCTCTGATGGGATCAAGTCACAAGCTGCCTGAGTCCAGCCTCCTGAAGTGAATCAAGGATGCCTCTGCTTCTGGCTGAAGCAGCTACACTGGTGTTCCAATCCACGTCTGGCATATTGAAATCCCCCATCAGTAGAATTTCACCTTTCACTGCCATCTCATGTTTTTTCTCCACTACCTCCCTGTCCAATTCCTCTCCCTATCCTGGAGGCCTGTATTTCACCCCTGTGTGTACTGCTGTGCCATTTCCAGGTTGAAGGGTTACCCACAGTGCCTCGGACTCCCCCTGCCTACACTGTACCTGTATTGCCATTATACCCTCTCTGACTTACAGGGCTACTCCCACTCCCTTTTTAACCTCCCTATCCCTCCTGAATAGAACATATCTTGGTACATTTGTTTCCCACTCATGATTAGCTGTGTACCAGATTTCAGTTATTGCTACTACGTCCAGGTCTTCTTCAGTTATTAAGGTCTCCATGTCTGGGACTTTGTTTCGCAGACTGCGTGCATTTGTCAGCATGACCTTCCATGTTTTACTGCCTGACCTCTCTCTATCTCTCTCTTCCTGTTTTTGGTCCCCTGCATCTTCTCCCCTTTCCTGATAATTTTTTCTTGTGTTCCTGATTCCTTATCTACTCCATTACTGCCCAACTCCGATGACCTTGATATCAACTCCTCTTCCTGCTCCATTGTTCTGCTTGTTCTACCATGTGGGGGTGGACTGCCTGAGTATCCCTGCTCCTGTTGCCCCCCCCAGCTAGTTTAAATGCTCATCAGCAAAGCATTTAAACTGTCCATTGAGGGCTGCCTTCCTCTTGCTGGACAGATGCAGTCCATCCCACTGTACAGGGCTGCATCACTCCAGGTGGATCCCCAGTCCCCAGTGAAGCCATACCCCTTCTTGTTGCACCAGCCTTTCAACCATGTGTTGAAGTTACTAATGCGGAGATTCCTCCCCCCCCCTGCCGTGGACTGGCAGCACCTCCAAAAATGTAACAGAGTTTGCTACCTTCCCCAGGCTCCCTCCCAACACTGTAAAGTCCTCCTTCACCTGCTCCAAGCTTGCTTATCCTTGGATAGGTCATTTGTCCCCAAGTGGATAATGACCTCCAGCCCCCCCACCACCACAGCTTCAGCAATCCCCTGGATGCGCTCCCCCTCCTTCCAAGCTGTGTCTCCTGGAAGGCCCTTTACCTCCCTTTCCTCTCTACTATTTGTGCCCAAATCCATATATGTATACATATACAAACGCCAATGTCCACTTAGGGGAAGAAGAGTAAAGAAAATTCAACATTTATTGGCTGCAACACAGATGCTCAGTCACTCAGATGATACATATATTTACAGGGGCACATAACACATAGGGCACTTCTTCTAGGGCATCTGAATTACAAGGGGCCCCTACACATTTGATACTGCCCTCTACAATATACGCAGCACACACAAGGGCTCTACACTATGTTTTCCGGTGTTACTGGGAGTAGAGATGCGTGAAGTCTGGAAAACTTCACTTCACCCGAATTTCATGACATTTCTTGACTTCATGAAGCACTTTGCAAAGTTCTTCAGCTGGTGAAGTGCCAAACTTCAGTGAAACTATGTGAAGAGCCATTTCGTTTGTGAAGTGCCAGCGAAGCGGTACTTTCCATAGTTTTCTGTCGGACGAAGTATAAAACTACACAAAGTGTTTCTAAATTTTATTTTGTTTTTTTTTATTCTACCCTCCTTTCCACTTAGTTTGATTGTACCCACCCCTTCCACCACCCAGAGCCTTTTAAATCATGCCATCTACCCAAGCCACCCACTGGTTGTGCAAACCCCCTCCTGACAAACTTTGCAACTGCCCGATTATCTGTTTCAATTGTGAATGATGTAACTCTCTCCCCACCACCCATATGTCAAACCCAACTCCACTGCTTTCCCACCCCACCAGACCCCATAAGTATCTGAATTCTCCCCTCCCAACCCCCCTCTGGCCCCCACCACCCTCATTCCCACTCCAAACAATCCCCAATTTTTTTTCACCTGTAAAAACTAAAACTGTCCCATGTTGCAGAGAGATATCCTTGCCATTCGGTAAATACTGGTTGAATGAATTACATTGTTGCATGTAGCAAAACATGACTGGCTGAAGCCTCAGCTAATCAAGTTTTACTGTAGGCAAAGATGTCATTCATTCATCCATCCATCCATCTGTCTGTCTGACAATTATCAAATGGAGATGATGACTCTCTGCAAAGTGGGAAAGTGTTCTTTTTTACAAGTAAAACAAGAAGCATGGAAGGTAGTCAGCTTAAAGGGGAACAGTCATCACAAAGAGACTAGTCCCAATGCGCACTTTGTGTGCAAAAATCATTTTGGTTTACTTTCTGTTTACTGTAGTATAGTAGTTTGTTTACTTGTAGGCAGACATCTTCTAGTACTACAAATCCCAGGATCATCTGCAGTTGACATCAGAGCAGTAAGCAGCAGTGGAGATTCAACAGCCTGCAGTGCATGTTAGAGCTTCTATAATCTCCGATCAGATTTTTCCGCTTCTGCTTTTCTCCAGTGGCTGCGTACAGTCCTCTGTGACAGTACATAGCCCAGGGAGGACAGTGGGACCAGCAAACAAAAAAAAAACAAAGCACAGAGGTTGAAATGAAGCTAGTGGCTGGGAAAATTCACAAACTCCATTACCATTCCACTGGCCCAGCTGGTGTACTTACTGTAATAGAAACATAGAGACAGAGAATTTGTCAGCAGAAAAGGACTGTTAGGCCCATCTAGTCTGCCCTATTTTCCCTGCCTATTACTACACTGTGTACCCTATTTGGTCTCTGGTGTCCCTCCCTCATCCCTTTCTTCTGCTTATTGTGCCATGTGCCTATGTCACACATGCTTGAAGCTCCCCACTGTCTTCACCCCCACCACCTCTTCCGACAGACTGTTTCAGGTATCCACTGCCCTTTCTGCAAAGAAGTATTTTCTCACATCTCTCTTAAACTGCCCCCTCAAGCTCCATTGCATGGCCCTGTCAGCGTGGCTCAGTTGGTAGCACATCCGCCTCTGGACCAGAAGGTCGTGGGTTCTCGTCCCACACCGGGATTGGACTTGCACCTAAAAATCGCTGGCATCTAAGTGCAATATTGAGGGGTGCTGTACTGCTGGGGTGTGCTGTCCTTCGGATGAGACGTTAAAACCGAGGTCCCTTCTACCCATCCTGGTGTTGTTCTGTTGGGTGTCCAGATGGAAGTAAAAGAACCCAGGGCACTCTTCGCAAAAGAGTAGGGAACATTCCCGGTGTCCTGGCCAACATTCCCCTTCCCATAAACCGGTTCATGCAATTATCCAGGCTGTGTGTGGGTGATGATGTGCAATATGGCCGCCACCACACATTCAGTCACTTCACTACCAGTCTAGCATTGCTTGTAAAGCGCTTTGGATGTATGAAAAGCACTATATAAATGCTGATTCTTCTTCTTCTTCTGTATTCTGGTGCTCCTCCTCCTCTGAAAAATACTTCCCTCTTGCACATTATTCACCCTGTGAGGTACATGTAGGTCTCAATCGTGTCCCACCTCTCCCCCAGGGAGTATCGTCAAACTCTTGCAGCCTCTCCTCGTATGGCTTCTTGTGCAACCTCTGCACCATTTGGTAGCCCTCCTCTGAACCGCTTCCAGCCTGCCAGTATCCTTGCAGAGGTGCAGTCTACAGAAACAGTCCCAGTACTCTAGGTGGGTCTCACTAGCAAGCAATACAGTGGCAGCACCATCTCCCTTCTCCTGCTAGAATTCCCACTCCCTATTCACCCCGGCATCCCACTAGCCTTGCCTACTGCCTTGTCACACTGCCTTACCATCTTGAGATCACCCGATATGATTACCCCAAGATCCCTGTCTTGCTTGGTGAGTGTAAGTACCCACTCCCCCATCCTATTCACAGCCCTCGGATTTCCCTGCCCCAGGTGGATGACTTTGCACTTTTTGGCACTGAAACCCAGTTGTCATACCCTAGACTACTTCTCCAGTTTCCCCAGATCCCTGTACATTCTCTCCACCCCTCCTTGGGCATTCATCCTGTTACAGATTTTTGTGTCATTCGCAAAGAGACACACCTTTCCCTCTAGTTCCATAGCAGTGTCACTTATGAAGACATTAAAGAGGACAGGGCCAAGTACCGATCCCTGTGGCCCTCCACTGGTCACTCTCCCATCCTCCCACCGAGTGACTGCCATTTACCACCACCCTCTACCTCCTATCCTTCAACCAGTTTGATACCAAGCTTACTACCTTCTCTCCAATCCCCAAGTTGCTAAATTTCTTGATGAGCCTCCTGTGCGACACAGTGCAAAAAGCCTTACTTAAGTCCGGATAGACCACATCCACTGTTTCCCCTAATCCACCTCCCTTGTCATTCAGGCAAAGAAATTTATGAGATTTGCTTGATGTGATCTCCCCTCTGTGAAAGTGTGCTGCTGGGGGTCCTGCCGCCCATTTGCCTCCAGGTACTATATCAGCCTGTCCTTCATTAGGTCTCCATTAATTTCCCCACCACTGACTGACTGGCCTGTAATTGCTAGCCTCCTCCCTGCTCCTGCTGTTTTTTTTATAACATAACTTTTATTAAGTTTTTAGATACAGTACACAGTATCCATTTCACTAAAAATGATATGGCAGTGTACAAATAAATTACTTCATCAATTTCAAGCTCAAAGTCCTTCTTCATGAAGAAGGGAGGGAATCGGCTAAGACCAGGACGAGAGTGTTGGATTTCAGAAAGGCAGATTTTGACAGAATGGGCAGCATCCTAGAGGGGTATTTAGCTGAAATTAACCCAGGGATGGATGCTGAACAGAAGTGGGTGATCATTAGGAGCGAGTAAAATGATGCCACAAACACGTCTGCCAATTCTAAGCGTAAGCAGTCTAGGTCAAAAAAACCTAGCTGGTTCAGCAAGGAGGTGGATGGGAAGGTGAAGGAAAAAAGACTGGCCTTCATTAAGCTCAAAAAATCAGGGTGTGAGGAAGATAGAGAAGTGTTCACAAAGGCATCTAGGGAGGTGACCAGGTCAGTCAAGGCAGCCAAGGCAGCAAAAGAGCTGAAGTTGGCTCAGGGGATCAGAGAGGGGGAAATTTTTTTTTTTTTAAAATACATAAGGGAGAAGAGGAGTTGTAGGGATGACATTGTTAGAATCAAGAGAGAGGGAGGATGGGTGGAACAAGGGGAAGATCAGGCAGAGACACTCTATGAGTATTTCTGCTCGGTGTTCACGAAAGAAAGGGATGGCCCAATGTCGCAGGGGAAAGAGGACAAGGGTAGAGAGGGGGCAGAGATAACAGATGGGGTCATCCAAGAGGATAGAGTTCTGAAGGGCCTTAAAGCCTTGCAGGTGGTCAAGGCACCAGGACCAGATGGTATACACCCAAGGGTCCTGAAGAAACTGGCAGAGGTGTTGGCAGGCCCTCTGATGGACCTGTTCAACACCTCCTTGGAGAGGGGGAATGTACCCAGGGACTGGAGGATGGCTCACGTGGTGCCCCTTCATAAGACTGGACCCAAGGACCAACCAGGTAACTACAGACCGGTGAGCTTAACTTCCGTAGTGGGGAAGTTGATGGAGACCATTCTGAAGGAGAGGTTGATAACCTTTCTCGATAGCAATGGTCTGCAGAACAAGAGACAGCATGGGTTTGTCATGGGATGATCTTGTCAAACTAACCTGATCGACTTCTTAGACTGGGTCACTAAGGTGGTTGACGAAGGCCACGCTGTGGATGTCCTGTATCTGGACTTCAGCAAGGCTTTCAACTTGGTGCTGCACAGGAGGTTAATGAGCAAGCTGAGGGACATGGGGGCAGGGGAAAAACTGGTGGGGTACGTTGAGAGCTGGCTGCAGGGCAGACAAGAGGGTAGTTGTAAGGGGGGAGAAATCCAAGCCAAGGCCAGTAATGAGTGGGGTACTGCAGGGTTCAGTGCTAGGCACTGTTTTATTCAATGTCTTCATTGGAGACATTGTAGAGGGGATCAAGAGTAAGATCAGCCTGTTTGCGGACGACACTAAGATTTGTGCAAAAGTGGACAATGAGGAAGAGAGGCAGGCACTGAGGGAGGATCTAGCTAAATTCAAACACTGGTCTAGGGAGTGGCAGTTGAGGTCAATGTTAAAAAATGCAAGGTCATGCACCTTGAAGCCAGAAATCCCAGGAACAGCTATTGGCTGGGGGGAGTGCAGCTAATGGCTTCAGAGGAGGAAAGGGACCTGGGAGTAATAGTCACAGGGGACTTGACGGTATCAGCATAGTGTAGGAGGGTGGCAGCAAGGGCAAATAGGATGCCGGGGTGCATTGTCAGAGGGATCACCTCTCGAAAGGGGGAGGTCATTCTGCCATTGTATAGCTCACTGGTGAGGCCACAGTACTGGTGCCCATGCCTCAAAAAGGATGTCAGATTACTGGAGGGGATGAAGCATAGGGCTACAAAAATGATCATGGGACTAGGGGAGTTGCTGTACAAGGAAAAGTTTAAGGAGTTAAACATGTATTCACTGGAAGACAGAAGGCAAAGAGGGGACATGATAGAAACCTTTAAGTACTTGAAAGGCATAGACAAAGTCAGGGAGGGAGGATTGTTCTGCTTAAAGGGGGAAGGGTCACTAGGGGGCACAATCTGAAGTTGGAAGGGGGAAGGTTTAGGAGGGAGATGAAGAGGCACTACTTCACAGAGAGAGTGGTGACGGGTTGGAATGTACTGCCGGAGGAGTTAATCGCTCAAAGGACAATGGATAGCTTTAAGCGGGGTTGGGATAGAGTCAAGGTCAGGGTTAGTACAGACAAGAACACAAAGGGGGGAAGGACCGGGAAAGAGGAAGAAGGGAGGGGTTTTGGTGGGGATGGGGCAGCTGTAGCGATATGAAACTAAGAGCTGCACAATCAGGCAGACTTGATAGACCTGTGGGCCTTTTTCTGCTGGCAATTTCGTATGTCCGTGTGTTCGTAATACTGGAGACACAGTACAGGTCATAATCACCTATGCTATATACCTATTCAAGGTAAATTTGTCTTGAACCAAGTCTCTTCCTAGTAGTAGGCGGTAGCAGCTGGATCACTTCAAGAGGTGGAAATCCGTTTTTAGATAGTATCCTATATATCTTCAAAATGTTCTATCACTTCCTTCAAAGTATCCATAGAGATCATGGCTGCTATACAAGGTCATTCTGAGCGTGAGATGGAAGAAAATACTTAAAAGGGAAAAAAGCAAAGAGAAGAATAAGAAAATAGTGTAGACTGAGCTAGTGAAGAATTAATCCCTCCTGGAGAGTGAATTTAAGAAATGGTAAAATCTATGTAGGCAGTTAGAGTGACGTTGTCTAAGGCATAATGGGGGGATATCCGACTCTGTGGTACAAAGTCAGGGTACTTGTCTGGTTGATACATAACCCATTTCCTCTATTTTAAGATGATGGAATTTGATTGCTAGAGCATGCCGACATTCTCTCAAGGGTATATATCTCGAGGGTAAGGGCCCTCCACATACCATGGGAAGGGACATTCTCTGTATGCCACAATCAGTATATGGCCTTTTTAGCCACTAATATCAAAAGGTTCATCATTTTTATGGTGGGAAGGTTTAATGTAGAGTGCAGTGGGGGAATAGCTGTTAATATGAATATGGGGGATATCATGCCTGCAGTCGAATGTATCTTCAATTTCTTGAGTAACCTCCTGCCAAAATGTTTGCAAGAGGGGGCATGTGAGCAGTATATGAGTTTGGTCTGCTGACACAGTGCCACAGTTACGCCAACACCCTGTGGCCTGGGGGCCCATGAACTTTGCAATTACTGTTGGGGTGCAGAAATATCACAAGCGACACTTTCACACATATTCCCTCCCATATAAGCCTGCCATTACCCTATGCGCAGGAGGAGTACGTTTATGCCAGTGCTCAAGACTAAGGGGGGTGCCCAGTTCCAAATTCCACCAGCTAAGTATGGAGCTGGTTGATACCGTTGTGTTAGCTTGTAGGGCCTTATATAGCCTGCTAATTAAATGTGCCTCAGTAGTGCTTGATATATGTGTTTTAAGTAGTTGGACCAATGGTAGAGATTTTTCCATGACGCGTTTGAGGGTCTCTTCCTTCATTCAAAGATAAGAGTGCAGTTGTAAGTATTTGCAAAAATCGGATTGAGGCAGATGGTAGGAGGCCTGCAGGGTTACAAATAATAAGATCCCTATCAGCATGATCATTTGGAAAATGTAGTTGAGGCCATATTTATGCCATGCTTGAAAGGTTTTGTCAGCTTTATTTAAGGGAAAAGCGTGATCATATGCTAACCCTCTCAGATAAAGCTGGTCAGCAGGAGTGAAAACATGTTTCAAAAGAAATAATCATTGCTGGTATGTTTCTGCTGTAAATCTATAGAATTTACTAGTAGGTATGCAAGTCAGTGGGTTTCCCCCTGCTGCTGCTCTTCTGCAGAAGGAACACATCAGTCCTCTGGAACCACCCCACCTCCAGTGAGGTGCTGTATAGTGTTGCCAGTGGGGCCGCTAGCACTGTGCTCAGTTCTTTTAGTACCTTGGGTCAGTCATATCTGGTCCCATTGCCTTGTTTTCCTTTAGAGTTTCCAATCCTTTTTGGACTCTCTTCTCTGGAAATGGACTAGTGTCAACTCACCGCTCCCCCCAGTGCCTGCTGATACATGCTGGTACATCCCCTCCCCCCTCCACTATGAAGACTGAGCAGATGTACTAAGGCAAAACTGAAGTTTTTTTCTCAATCTTCTTTTGCATAATCCCCCACCCACCCCACACAGTTCTATTGATCCTCACTGTCCCACTCTCTGCTTTCTTCTTTTTGCTCATGTACCTGAAGAAAGTCTTATCCCCTTTTTGGGCCTGCTTGGTGATCCTCTCCTCAATTTGTGCCTTAGCTGCCCTTTCTGCCTCCCTTTGTTTAGCTAGATATGCTGTACCTCCCTGTCCCCCTCCATCTGGGTCTTCTTGTACGTCCTAAAAGCTGTTTTTGTTGTCTCCTTTACTGCCTTAGCTACCTCCTTTGAGAACCATAGTGCCCTCTTTCACCTCCTACCCTTGCTTACTTCCTTCAAACAACTTGCAGTTACCTTAGTTGTTCCCTCCTTGATCCTTTTCCATTGTGTCTCCATTCCTCCCAACTACCCCCTTCAAGGTATTAATTGAGTCAGTCTCCCATTTCTTTAAAATCTGCCCTGCTAAAATCCAGGGCCCTCATGCTAGTGTGGGTTTTCTCCTGCCCCATCCATATGCCAAACAGCACCATATGATGACCACTTATACCCAAGGGGCTACCCTCTGTTATGGCTGCAATGCTGTCCCTGTTCATAAGTACCAGGCCAAGCACTGCTCCGTCTCTAGTGGATTCTGTAACCAGCTTCCTGAGAAAAGCACCCTGTAGGGAGTTGAGGATGGCTCTGCTTCTTGTTGTTGCTGTGGTCAGAATGCTCCAGTCTACATTCAGCAGATTTAAGTCCCCCATAATCAATACCTCCCCATTGTTTGCCATTCTATCAGTGGTCTCCCCCAAAACCTTGTCTAGCTCCTCCCCCTGCCTGCGTTGGTGGTCTGTACACCATGCCCATGTGGATATTTTTTTTTTTTTTTTAATTATTATTTAGTTTTTGTTGATGGGGAAAGGAGGACTAGACAATTCTGCCTATCTTCAGCCTTGTCTCGGGGGAAAGGGATACAGATGGATGCCAACTGACACTGAACCAGATTAAGCTGTTGGTGGTATTTTTAGTGAATGCTAGACCCCAGATCCTGTCTGTAAGCTAACCCAGTCCTTCCTTATCACCCTTGTGCCCCTGTATCTCTCAGACCTTTATACCTACCTTCACATATAAAACAACCTCCCCTTCCCTCTCCTCTCTGTCCTATCCTTCCGAACTTTAAAATCTGCACTCCTGAAGTCCAGGGCCCTCATCATAGTGATTTTTTCTTTTTTATCTACTACCTGGACCATATGGCAAACACACTGTATGATGATTGCTTGTACACAGGAGGCTACCCGCTGTGAAGTGTGCAATGCTGTCCCTGTTCGTAAGTACCAGCTCCAGTGCTGCCCCATCTCTAGTGGGTTCTGTTACCACTGCCTGAGAAATGCCCCTGTAGGGAGTCAAGATGGCCCTGCTTCTTGCTGTAGCTACAGCCAGACTGCTCCAGTCCACATCTGGCTGATTCAAATCTCCCCTAAACAATAACTCCCATTTGCTTGCTATTCTGCTAGTGGTCTCACCCAAAACTTTGTCTAACTCCTCTCCCTGTGTTGGTGGTCTGTACACCACTCCCATCAGGATAAATGCTCCAGACCCTGTCTCTAAGCCAACCCAAAGAACTTCCAGTCCTTCCTTATCCCTCTTATATCCCACTTGGGACCCTGTATCTCTATGGCCTTTATACCTACCCTCACATAATGTTACCTCCTCCAATTGATGCCAGCAGAGCTAGTCAAAAGAAAATTTTACAAGCCCAATACAAAATCTACTAGCATATGTTAGTGAATTGATGCCATTTCCAACCCTGTTTCATCACCTGGAGAAGTGATCCTGGTGGTGGCATGGTGACATTAACACAAAGGGTGTGGGTGACCATGTGTCACTATTTAGAACTCCCTAGGACACCAACACATGTGTGCTCTCATGGGTGGTAGGAGGAGGAGGAACCAGAACATGGGAAAATGGCCTCTGACTGGGCGTGTTGGATGATGCCCCCTGCTCCTACCCCCCATGCACCACTACAATCCTCAGACTACCAAGGTGCAGATCTTCCCCCATCTGCAGCAGGCCAATCCCCACCCCCCCACAATTTGGAACTCCAAAGCTGGGAGCCTTCACAAGAACCAGGAATCTGGGAGCCTGGAGACTGTGAGTGGTGAGTCCTGCGCTAGCAGGGCCTATTGTGCACAAAAGATTGGGATGCTGGGGGAAGGGAGAAGTCCAGCAAATAAAACCTGTTACTTGCCTATCCAGAAAAGTGCAGTATGGATAGATCAGGTCATAAGCAAACCTGCCATGACATCTATGGGGGGCTGCTTAGCAGCATATGGTTTCCTGTGCTGCTCAGTGCACTGCCACCATATCACCACTGGAAGTCGCCATCAGATGGAGCCTTCTTCTAAATGCTCTTTTGTGCACCTGCAAGCCTCCGCTTCCTCTGTCCCTTGCTCAGGGCACAAACACAGGTTGCTAGTGTGCCGCAGCAGTCTCACACAGCTTGCAGCTATGACGCTGACTTGACCTTCTGTTTTTTTAGATGTACTATTTTTGCCTCCTGCCTTGGCTCTGGCTACCTGCCCGTTTTCTCAGGCCACTCTTGCTACCACATTTTGTAATTTGCCTCCATCCAGACAGTATTCAAACCCAAACACCCTGATAGCTGGTGATTTCCTGAAATTTCCTCCCTCTAGTAGGGCTCAGACAATAGATTCTGGATCACCCGAGGAGGTAATTATGCCATGTAAGTATGGGGGGACAGGCTAGTACCAGTGACAGATAGTGTGGGACTGGTATAAGGCTAATGGCAGGGCTTTCTCCATGTAACACCTTCCTCCACCCCATGAAAACGCAACACTGTGTCACTCTTGCACTGGTCTGTTGAGGGGGAACTGATTTGGGATGGTCAACCAGTTCCTTACATCTAGAGGAGGCACAGTGGAGCGAGCAGCACTAATTTTCACTTCCCATGGATTGTGCATGCCATAGCATGCCCAGAGAGCTACCAGCCTGGAGCATGGGAGTCAGGATCAAGACTAAATCCTGAAACAAACAGTCACAATATGACACTACAGCCTTCACCCACCCATGACAGCATAATGTGAAGAAATGAAAATACTGAAATTAAGCCAGTAGCCACATAGCAAATAAGACATAAAGAAATATTTCCAAAAACAATTTAAAAACTGCATCTTCTTTTGGCATATGCAAATAGTCTAGGTAACTTGAAATATTATAACTGTCGTTGTGCCATTTTGTAGTTCAAGGAAAGGCAGCTAACATGAACTGGAAAACAAGCACAGCTAAACCACAAAACTGTAGTCAGAAAGGCAGTGTCCCCCTATGCTCTACAGCTAGGAGAAAGATAAATTGTGAACCACATTGTCATACTGTTCTACAAAAGAAGTTATCACACAGTGCTTTTCAACTTCGTTTAAAATGCCCTTTGGTATATACTGGTGTCCTCTGCCTCATGTTTTAATATTCTAATGAATTTCCCACTATTTTAAACTTTCCTATCTCCTGCTACATTGCATGCCAGCTTTACAGTACCTATAACAACCTTGCCTGGATCTTTCATGCTGCTTTTCTCTCCAGCCATCTCTGCCCCAATTGATTTTTAAAAGATTTGTCTGTTAAACAAGAAATAGCTAATTATATGAGTTTCTGCCATCAGAAATCATCTTGACAGAGGATTCTAGGATGAGTTTACAATGGGTATTATATGTTACTCTGGGATCATCATGTAGTTTTATCAGATTATTTGTTTCAACATTTTCTGAGACTTCTTGCCTTGATGATGATGCTTGATTTGTTTATTTATATATTTATTTCAAACGTATCACCAGGAAAGACATACTGAGTTTGTAACAGCTTTTTCCAGACTTGTCCAGGGGATGAGGACAGAAGTATATAGTGCAGGATGTGCAAGTGAAAGTACAAAATATAAGGAGCAATAAAAATAAAAACAGAATAAAAAATACTTGCAAAAAAAAAAAGACAAAATACATAATAGTGCATAACCACGAAGTAAAGACAGATGTCAGTGTAACACAAAATAAAGGTGAACACAGTGCAAAATTAAGCTGCATGTGTAATACAGAACTGGGGTACTATTGCAAAACAGAACTGGAAGCAATGCCAGATAGTAGCAGATTATCACTACCCAGACTGCTAAAGTGCAATAGCTAACAAAGCCAGTGCAGGAGAAAAGCTAAGGAGTTATGATTAATTGATTTAGGTGCAGTTAGCCTAGGGAGGTAGGTCATTCCTCACAGCCGAGAGCAACAACATGGGGAGGAGTGAGCAAGGGTCAGGGATCAGGAACAGTTGCAGGAAGGAGAATAAAGTCATGAAGAAGGGTCTTCAGGGAGAAGAAGGACGAGGCTTTATTTCTTGCATTTACTGAGTGTGGATTGATCTAGTACCTTGGCCGTGTCCTCATGCTAGCATGCTGTGCTCTTTACTATAGATAGACAGGGGAAGAGAGGAGCAGAATTTAGGACAACAATACGAGAAGGCAGCTTGGATCATGGAAGTTTTCCTGGAGGGGAAAGAGAGAGAAAGGAAAGCAGTGTTCTGGACCAAAGGGGGGTAGGCAGAAGGGGGGGAAGGAGGGTACAAAGGTGGGGGGCAGGGGGATAACACCGAATGACATCTAAAGTAATCCAGTGATCATCAGATTATTCTGTGATGGCTTCTGAAATAATCTGGTTTGGTAGGGATCAATCCTGAGATCATCCTGAAGCCATCCTAGAATAGTTATTGGGATTACTTCTGAAGTCATTGCTAGAATCACCTAATGAAAATATTTCAGCATCCAGGCATACTCTGTGATGTCTTCAGCCACACATGGAAGATGATTATAAAATTACATCAAGTTGGTCTCAGTATGAAATCATCTGATGACTGACTCTAGGATGATTCTAGGAAGAACTTGCATTTTGACTTAGGTGGTGGGCCCACCCACTAGAGAAAAGTGTGATTCAAAAAAAGGAAGCCCTGACTTTGGTCAAGATCCCCTCCCCCCCACAAGGCGCAGGTCAAGACGCATAGGCAAACCAGAAGTTGTAAAATTCGCAAGTAGCGTTTTATTATTTTCAATAACAATAAAATAAAAAATAAAAAAATTTGTGCAGGATAGCTTTTATACAGGTAGTTCAAACAAAACAAAGCCCTTCCTCTGAGGGTATCCCTAATTCTAAATTTCAGTCCCTCTCTCTCTCCAACAAAAGATTGTTCTTTTTATAAGAATTCTGTGCCTGGCAATTCATTCCTGCATTCTGAGCTCATCAAGAGACATCCTCTTTCTCACAAAACATATCAGAGTTCTTATTTGTTTCTTTCTTGAGCAGGCTTGCAAACAGAACACCATGTCCCAAGTTGGCCTCCTGCTGACAGTTTTGCAGACAAGTCTGAGGAGGTCAGACTGCATCTCAAGGTTCATACTAAGGTTCATACTAAGGTTAGGAAGAAGGCAAGAGAGCCATGAGACCCATGTGTGCTTCCATAGATTAATAGTAACTAAGACAAATGCCAGATGATATAAGTTTATCCAAACGGGATTTAAACAATTGCTTACTATCACTACAAATAATTTCCAAAGGCAAGACATTCCATGGCTTTATAATTCGTAATGTAAAAAAAAAAAAAAAACATTTCCTAGGCAATCGATTATATTTTTTAAGTTTTAGTTGAAGTGGATGACCCCTAAGGTTAAAGATGTCTTCTTTAAATTGCAGTCCAAGATTTGTAAGTAAATATGGCTCTTTCATAATGTTAAACATTAAAAGAAGGTTCCCCTCTCAGCCTTCTGATATTCAAAGGCATCAAATTTAATGTAGTTAGTCTTGATTCGTATGAGACCTGTTGTAACCCCTTAACAGACTTGGTGTAACGTCTTTGGATTCTTTCAAGTCGGAGGATGTCACACTTTTTATAAGGACACCACAATGGGGAAGAAAAATCCAAATGTGGCCTAACATATGCTGTATAAAGTGGCATTAGTACTTTTCTATCTGTGGATCTAATGCTTCTAAGAACAGACCAAATGACTTTATTAGCTTTTAATATTACCGCATTAATCTGAGTGTCAGGTCTAAAGTAATCTGTTACCAATACCCCCCAAGTCCTTTTCTGTACTGGTAACATTCACGACCTTGTTATCTAGGATGTATTGATGTAAAAGGTTAGTGGACCCAAAATGGATAACTTTACACTTATTTTGATTTAACTGCATGCCCCATAGATTAATCCAATTTGAAATAAAAATCTAAATCAGCTTGGATAGTGGCAATTTGCTCCAAAGTGGAATATGACCCACCAATTTTAATGTCATCAGCATATTTGATAGTGTTTGATAAACACTTGTCTGTAATATCTGATATGAAAATCTGAAAAAGAATAGGCCCCAAAACAGAGCCCTGAGGTACACCACTGGTGACGTTTCCCAAACTTGATAGCTTTCCATTTATCATTACTCTTTGGGTTCTTCCAGATAGCCAGTTTGTTATCCATTGAATTATAGTAGGGTCCATATTTGTGGAAGCTAATTTTTGGGATATTGCCCAATGAGGGAGAAGCTTAACCCCAGAATTCCAAATGGCTTTTTGCAATCATTTCAACAATATAATTATATACATTTTCAGACCAGAGAAGCCAGTTTCTCACAAAGATTCATGTGTGTTTTTATAACCACAGATAAGCCAGGGAAGAAAAGATAGAAGCAGCTAGAAACAGCAAGTGAAGGAAGAAAAATATCAGGAGGGGAAGAACTGTGAGACTGTCAGACAGTTCTTAGGTTGCACAAGAAAATTCAGTTGCACAATCAGACAGACTAGTGACAGAAAATGAGTGGACAGAACAGATCTTTGCTTTTAACTCTTTTTGCAGAACAAATGGGACAGGGTCTTATTCAACTCTGTCAGATACACCCCTCTTTAACAGGGAACCTGTTATTTAAAAAAAACAGGTTACCAAAACTTTCTTTTTAATTCTCTTCTAATATTACCTTATAACCTTTACAGTTCTGTGCATCTGCCGTATCCCTTTTTCAATAACAACCAGTATGGAAAACAGTTAAGTTTAAATCCACACATTTTTTAACCTTCAGAACTCTCAGTTCCTGGTCTATATCTTGACAGAAATTCAGCACGTACATTCTGTTTTCCAGATTTGTGTATCACTTTTAATTTAAATGGTTGTAATGCCAGGTACCACCTTGTGACTCAGGAATTTTTATCCTTCATTTGATTAAGCCAACAGAGAGGACTGTGATCTGTTATAAATACAAAGTCAGTTTCTAGCAAATAAAACTTAAGGGACCCCATAGCCCAGTTTGCCACAAGGCATTACCTTTCAATGGTATAGTACCTTTTCTCTCTGTTGAGCAATTTCTTACTGACATATAGAATGGGATGTTCCTTTCTATCTATATGTTGACTCAAGACTGCACCTAGGCCTACCTATGATGCATCTGTCTGTAACAAAAATTGTTTCTCAAAGTCCAAGCTTCTTAAAACAGGGGCTGAGCATAATGCAGCCTTGATGACCACAAAAACCTCATCTCACTCTGAGGACCATTTCATATTATTCGGGCACCGTTTCTTCATGAGTTCAGTGAGAGAGGTAGCTAATTGGGCAAAGTTGGGAATGAATCTCCGATAGTTACCAGCTAGCTTTAAAAAATACCTGACATGTTTCTTTGTTTTAAGAAAGAGCACTGTTGGCTACAGCTTCTATCTTAGAAATCTCTGGCTTTACTTCTCGTTTCCCAAAACCTATCCAAAATATCTGGTTTCCTGAATTCCCAATGCACGTTTAGTAGGATTAAATTAGTCAGATCTGCCATTTTCATAGATTGGATAACTCCTCATAGGTGTTCCAGGTGGCTTTTCCAATCGACACTGTACATCACGACATCATCCACGTAAACAACACAATAACCAGTGTGAGTAGTTAAAATTACATCCATGTACCGCTGGAATGTAACGGGTGCACCATGTAAACCAAACAGAATGGTGGTGAACTGATAGAATCCAACAGGAGTGGCAAATGCAGTTTTGTCCCTTGGATTCTTCAACTAGGGGAATTTTCCCGTAACCCTTGGTGAGATCGAGGGTACTGATGTACTTGGCATTTCCCAATCTGTACACTAAATGATCTATCTTGGGCATTGGATAACTGTCAAATTCAGACACTTAAGTTTCCTAAAATCAAGACAGATTCTTACGTCCCCTTTCTTTTTATCTACAATCACCACTGGTGATGACCAAGCACTTCATGACTCTTCTGTGATACACAGCTGTTTCATTTTTTGCATTTCCTTAACCATGTCTGCTGTTAACCGCTCATCTAATCTATATGTCTTTTGTCTAATAGGGCAAGCATCCCCTGTCGCTGTTATGTGCTTGACCCCTTTTGCTCAGTCTGGCACTCTGGTAAAAGTACTGTTAAATGTCTTTACCAAGTTATACATTTCTGCAGTTTGTTCGGAGATTAAGAAAACATTCACCTTTACAGCATCAGCAGTTACACTTATTTCCAGTCTGTCATAAGTTATATTAATATCTCCTGCAGAAGCTTTTGGTAAAACTAACAAAGCAACCTTTGGTGTTTTTTCAGCCCATTTCTTCAGATTGTTAGCATGGTACATCTTGGTAGGATTTTTCTTATCAATGGTCTCAATCTCATAATTAACTGTGCCAGTACGTCTAAGCACTTTATTTGGCCCTTGCCAGTTCATTAAGTTTATTGTCTGTAGTGTGTAACTGTAGCAAGACCTTTTCACCTGGCTCAAAAACTTTTTCTTTTACTACAAGGTCATAATACAGCACAAAAAGAAGCTCCCTTCCTCACCATCTCCAATAAAGTAAGTGAGCCGCTAGAACAAGTTCACTCCTTCAAGTACCTGAGGGTCACCACTGATGACTCCCTCACCTTCAACCAACACATTGACACAGTGGTAAAGGCAGCAAACACCAAGCTGGGTGTACTCTATAGGCATAAAAAGTATCTCACTCCAGAGGCCCTCCGTCTCTCAGACTCCAGCTCCATCCTTTCTACCATCGACTATGGATTGGTGGTCTACGGCACAACAACAGACACTGCACTAAAAAGGATTCACATTGCCCTCAACAAGGCATGTAGGCTCACAATGGCTGCAGATCAAAATACCCACACCTGCTCCTTATATGAGCAGACCAATTGGCTGCCACTAAAGAACAGGATTATATTCCAAACATGTCTCCTTGGAAAAAAGGCACTAATGGGTAACCCCCCCCATGCATTTCTAGCATCCTAACACCAAGTGCTACCAGCTATACCACCAGAGGCAGAATAAGGGGGGCCCTATCAACACCTTTCTGTTGAACTGTGCAGGGACAGCGTGCTTTCAGCTATAGGGCCCCCCAATGGCTCAATGAAATCCTAGTGCACATTCTAAACTCCCAATGCATTTCATAATTCAAAAATGGCCTAAGGCAACACCTTCTTACTAGGACAGTTTGTGACTGCTACTAGGACTCTAACACCCATAATGCCCACTCACCCACACTCTCCTTCGTCTTTTACCCACACTCTTCCCCCTTGCCCTATCCCTCTGTCTTCCTCTCCCCCCGTGCCTTTTCCCCCACTGGATCAACCTTATAACCAACCTATTATCACTACCTCCCAACCTCCTAGACAAAAACACTTCTTTTGGCCTCACCTCCCCCACACTCTCCCCTGCCCCTCACTTTGACTCCTCCTTGGACTCTCACACTAGGTGTCACACCTCTTTATCTCCTTCACTACATATAAACACTGTCCTTTACGCTAGTTGAATGCTCTTGACACTGTACTATCACCATTGGTACTATGAATGACATTGTAACCTTATTGTATACTAGCTACTTACCACTCGAGTATTGTATATAAACTGTTTGTTATTGCTGTCATTGTCACTGTTTGACGTGGAACCTTTGTAAGCTCTGAGCTCAAAGGTATGATCCAAATCCCTAAATAAATAAATAATATACCTTCTGCTGGTTTAGGCCTCTTCCTAATTACTATGGGCAATTTCAACATATTTTGCCAGTGTCTTTCTCAGGGTACACATATAAGATGTAATAGATTTTTATCTGAGCAGGGTTATCTTCCCATGTTTCTTTTATTATATCTAGTAGCCCTCTAGGTTGTCTACCATACAGTATTTCAAATGGTGAAAAACCTGTTGAAGTTTGTGGCACTTCTCTGTAAGCAAAAAGAAGGTAAGGTAAGTATTGGTCCCAGTCTTTCCCTTTTACAGACCTTTTTAACATGCATTTTAGGGTTTGATTACAATGCTCAACAAAACCATCTGAGTGTGAAAAGGGGAGGTTCTTATGGCAGTGATGCCTAGTAGTCAGTACAGTTCCTTCAGTAATATTAGCAGCACCAAAATTACTACCCTGATCAGTAATAATCTCTTTAGGTATGCCCACCCTGCTGAAAATTTTGGCAAGCTCTGCTGACACTTTTGGGGCTGTGACAGTACGTAGTGAAATTACCTCCGAGTACTGAGGAGTAGTACAGTCACATACTACCATAATTAATCAATTACCCTTTTTACTTTTGTCTAAGGGGTCAACCACATTCATTGAAAATCTCTCAAAACACACATTTATTAAGGGTAGGGGCACCAAAGGCATCTTGTCTTTTTTAGTCACTGGGGCTACTTTCTGACATTCAGCACAAGAAATGCAATAGGTAACAACATCCTCATGAATCCTAGGCCAGTAAAATATGTACAGCAATATGGCAAAGGTGCAATCCCTCCCTGAGTGACCAGCCATAAACTATCACGTGCTATTTGTAACAAAACAGTTCTATACTTGCTTGATATGACCAGTTGTTCTATCTGTTCCTATGTCTGAGGATTAGCCCAAACTCTATGCAGTAGCCCATTATATTTTTTAAAGATTGTTACACACGTTTTTTTGTTTCACCCCCAGCTACTTAAAGTAACATTGGAAAGAAACATCGTCAGTGGTGGACGCCTGGAACAGCCTCCCAGTGGGTGGAGATCGTGGGTGCTGAAATGGTAACAGGATTCAAGAATGCATGGAATAGACACAAGGGGACCTTAGAAATAAGGGAAGGGGGGAAGACAAGTGATCGGGTAGGGTCTGCGGTGGCACAGTAGGTAGGGAAAACAGGGCCATCTAGTTGGGCCAAGGGGTCCTTATCTGCCGACAATTTCTATGTTTCAACAGGGTTGATACACACGGTGGGGTGGAAAGAATGAAAAGGGACTTGGCAAGGTTGGAGGAATGGTCAAATATGTGGCAGCTCATATTCAATGCAAAGAAGTGCAAGGTAATGCATCTGGGAAACAAAAAACCCAAGGGAAGAGTACACAATGGGGGGTGAGTTAATAACAACAACAAAAATCGAAATAGACCTAGGAGTAATTATATCAGATGACCTAAAGGTGGGCAAGCAATGTGAGAAGGCAGTAAGGAGGGCTGGGGGGATACTGGGATGCATAGGGAGAGGCATCAACAGTAGAAAACAGGAAGTTGTTATCCCTCTCTACAGACAGTTAGTGAGACCCCATCTGGAGTACTGCGTGCAATTCTGGAGACCCCATCTCTACAAAGACATAGACAGATTGGAGGCTGTTCAGAGGAGGGCAACCAAAATGGTGCAAGGTCTGCACTAGAAGACATACGAGGAGGGACTAAAGCAGCTTAATATGTATACCCTTGAGGAAAGGAGGGAGAGGGGGACATGATAGAAACTTTCAAGTATCTCAAGGAATTAACAAGGTACAAGAGGTAGTATCTTTCAGAAGAAGAGATGCAAGAACAAGGGGGGCACAATTTGAAGATAGGGGAGACAGCTCAGAGGTAATGTTAGAAAGTATTTTTCACAGAGAGATGTGAATGCATGGAACAGCCTTCCTGAAGAGGTTGTGGAGTCAGGAACAGTGGGAGAATTCAAGAATGCATGGGACAGGCATAAGGCAATTCTAGTGGGGGGCAGGAGGAGGTAAGCTGTTGATTAACTAGAATCTGCAGCTTATCCATCAGGTAGGGAAATGGGCAGACTGGGTGGGCCAAGCGGTCCTTATCTGCCGTCAAATTCTATGTTTCTATGTTTAACTCTATTACTTTAAATTTCTAAGGTTTAAAACAACCCCATAGTTATTAACTGAACCCACCAGACTCAACCCACACGCCCTAAACCATTCCCTTCTAGACTGGGTGCTCTTCTCCCACCCTCCTACCATATCATTGCTGCAGGTACCCTCATGGATGCTTTCAGTGACCATTGCCTGACCTACTGTGTCAGGAAGGTGTGTCCCCTCACAATTGGCCTCCAAATACATCTGGTACTGATCTCTTAGGGCACTTGATACAAACACCCTGCTACAGGACCTCACTGACTCTGACTGGTCCCCTGTTTTCTCAGCCCCTGACATCGATTTAGCCCTTGGCCTATTTACAAGCACTCTCACACATGTCTGAAACTGTCATGCCCCCCTCAAAAAAGTCAGGGTCAAACGCTCTCATCACCCCTGAATTACAGCCAACCTTATAGCCTTTTGTAAATCATGGATCACAGCCAACCTTATAGCCTTGTGTAAATCATGGGATCGTGCCTGGGCTCACTTTAAATCCTTCCAGTCACTGTCAAATCTCTGAGTTTACAGATCGCTAAGGAAATTGTGCACTAAGGCTGTCCGCATGGCTAAGGTCGAATACTTCAAAGACCACCTTCATACTAATCACAGCTCACCTTCTAAATTCTGGAAAGTCATCCACTCCCTCCTTGACCCCCCCCCACCCCACTCAGTCCACTTCCCCGTCCTCATAGTGGATGGCTCATTGGTCTCAGACCCATCCTCCATCATGGCTATCTTCAATAAATTCTTCACATGTGCTCTTCCTGACCACCCTTCTCCAGCCCCTATTGACCCTGCCCCATCCCCCTCACCTGATGACTACCACTTCTCCCTGTCTCCCCTCAGGAAGTCTACCATGCACTAAGGTCCCTAAACCCTTCCAAGATCAGCCCCAATGGCCTAGACCCCAGGCTCCTCTGTATCTCCACCCCAGCAATTGACATCCCCCTCGCGCACCTCCTGAACCTATCCTTCTCCTCTGTCACGGTTCCACTGTCCTGGAAAACTGCCAAAGTTCTGTACCTTCATAAAGGTGAAGACCCCTCCTCCCAGCCTATATCTCTCCTCCCCTCTCTAGTTAAACTCCAGGAGTCCATCATTTACTCCAGGCTCATGAGTACTTATCTATATTAATACTCTCTCCCCCATCTAATCTGGCTTTAGAAAATGTAACTCCACAAACTCCTCCTTACTGTGGGTTACTGACTCCATCCTCTCTGGGATGGATCAGGGTCACATCACCACTGCCATATTTATTGATTTGGCCAAGGCCTTCAATTCTGTGTCCCACTCACTCCTTCTAATTAAGCTGCAATCTGTTGGCTTGGCGGCTTCGGTTGTAAAATAGTTCAGTTCATACCTCACGAGTAGGTAGCAGTCTGTACAGGAGGGGAATGTCCAATTGACCCCTCTCCCTATCTTTGCCGGGGTTCCCCAAGGTTCCATCCCTAGCCCAATCCTCTTCTCTCTCTTCATGAATGACCTTCCTTCTGTATGCACCAGCTCTCACATCTACATGTTCTCAGATGACACAGTCATCTACACCTTCAGCCCATCAAGCTCAGACATGAATGCTCCTCTCCAGGAAGACTTTAATAACATGCTGAGCTGGTTCCATGCTAACCAACTCAGGATAAATGCTAAAAAAAATCTCAATGACCTTTGGCAACAGACAAAAATTGGCAAGACTTTTGACATCTCCAGTGTTCAGCACCCCGGACTGCATCTCCCGTTAAGTGGTCCTTGCCTTCAAGTACCTTGGGGTTTGGCTGATTAACAATCTTGACTTCTCGCTCCATATTGATGCCATCCACTCCAAACTTCACCCTAAACTAGGAGCACTGCATCAAAACAGAGACTGCCTCTCCCTCTCCCCCTGTTCACCGTGAGTTAGTAACAAAAACGATTCTCCCTGTGTTTGACCACATGGATATAGTCTGTGGCACTGCTCCTGCCTCATCCCTTGTCAGACTGGACACCCTCTTAAATGCCTTTTGTCATTTTGCCACCAACTCCCCTTTTTGCACTCATCACTGCTGTCTTTACTTCTCTCTATCACACCCCTATCCCATCATCAACAGGCCCACTGCTTAGCCTTCATCGCTAAGTACTAGGTCGGGACCCTTCCATCTTATCTCTCCTCGCTCCTGTCCCCTGCCGTCTCTACCTCCTACCCACTGTGCTCCATGGAATCCTACTCCTCCCTTCCCCATCCCCACTCATCTGCCAGTCAGTCTGCTTTCTTCTACTTCCTCCCCTCCCTCTGGAATCAACTCTCCTCTACCATTCATCAAACCCTCTCACTTCCTGCCCTTAAGCGCCTGCTCAGACTCATACCTGTTGCTCCCTCCTGTTGTCCTTCAACCTCCTGAGCCTCCTTGTGTCTAAACCATCTAGAACACCTGCATTAATGCTTATATTGCCTGTGTGTAGCTTTGGTTTTCCTGTATACTGCATTTGATTATTGTCATATGTAATTTTCCCTTTGTATGTTTTTAATTTTTCCCTTTCCCAGGGTTGCACCTGAAAATGAGCCTTGGGTCAGTGTGCCTTTTCCGGTTACCAAATTTTAAATAAATAAATCTGAATTAACAGGCTTGATTCAATTTCAGTATTGTTATTTCAAAAAGCAAAAGCTCATCTTTGTGAGGAAATTGTTAAGAGAAATAATCACATTTGGTCCTGGAGTATTCTTAATTCAAAATAAATGTGTGTTGAACTTTGTTTTGGAAATTCAGAACTAAGCTACCTCGTTTTTTTATCCATTTTAATTTATACAATTCCCTGTCATTCAATTATATGTGCATATTATAGCCTGTGAAATACAAATACATTCCATAAATTTCTATCTGCTAACTTTGAGTTTTGTGTTCACTTTCTTGTCACTGAAAAATTTCAGGAGGTGCACTTACCCTCAAAGTGACAGTGTGTCTCTCTGGCAGCATGTATAACTGACTGCGCTGAGCACTGCTGATAGTGCTACTTATGTAACACTGTGATGGAGGTGTGACTGGCAAACTCCAGTCACCACCCCGATATGCAGGATGTCATCCATGATGTCATTACATCTGTGTGTCTATCCTAATTGAAGCCATTCACCGTCATTAAGCAATGATGTTGCGTTGCCCTCCAGATCATCCTTAGGGGAGATTGCCTGCCTTTCCATACAGGGGCACACTACTTGCCCTCATTGCCCAGTGATTTACAAAAAAAACAAAGTAAATAATAAATGTGCTTATAATTCTTCACCGCCACAGTCCGCATGTCAGATGATTCATCTCAATGTAGCAGATGTATCATTTTTATAAACATGACAGCCCATTCCCTGAATAACAAGCCAGTACAGGATGCAATTCAAACAGCCCCACACCGTATAGTCTGAGTTTTTAAAAAACTAATAAAAGTTATTCTAAGTTTAGGATGCTGCACAGCATAATAACCACCTGACAGGAACCATCAGGTAAACTGTTAGTAATTATCATTTCTAGTAAGGACCAAACTTTCTAATTTGCATCTATCGTAACTCACAATTTTAGTATGCATGAGTGTGTGAAAATGGAGGGAGGGACAGGGAGAGGGGGAAAGAAAAAGCAAGAGGGACAAATTGGGGGGAAGGAGCAATGAGAGAATGGACAATCAGAACAGGAACTATGCAAGCTGAAAACTGATGAAGAAAAAACAATGTAGAACAAACAAGGACATCAAGGAATTCTGGAGAAATAAGTTTAAATGAAAAAAAAAGAAAAAGAAGAGATGTGAAAGGGGGAAGGGAGGAAGCATTTTTTTTTGTATGAAACAAGGATTTGATGAGTAATTAGAAATTATTGGGCCTTATTCATGAAGCCCTCCCGCTACATGCAAAACTGACATAAATGGCGGGTGTGCAGCTGCATGCTGTGGAGCCATGGTGAACTACGTGACATGCACGACACAGTCCAACATGACCCCCAGGAGGCTGGGACCATGACAGAGGAGGTGCACAGCAATGAGTAGGGGCAGGACAGAGACAGCACGAGTCAAAGGAAATGCCCATTGGCCCCACCATATATGGTGATGCGAAACTACCACGCACCAGTGATATGCACAGTGTGAAAGCAAGGTGTCTGCAGAGAATGCCAGCAGCAACCACAGCACCAGGGAGTGGGCCGAAACAGCCACCATGCACCAAACAGGCAACGTAGGTGGACACGGAATGGGCAGGGGTGGTGATAGGTGGCTGCAATCACCAAACTTCACAGGGGCACAAGTGGCCATCCTCGTAACTGAAGTCCGCCAGCACTATGATGTGCTCTTCAGGTGAAGGTCCCTGGGCACCCTGGCTGAAACAAAGGCCCGCATCTGGCTGAACCTGCAGGCAGAATTCAATGCCATCAGACCGGAAGCACGCACATTGGCAGCTATCAAGCACAAGTGGCATGACTTCTGGTCCCAGGTGAGGAAAAGTCTGATCAAGGTATGGCAGTCACAGGGCACCACAGGAGGTGGCTCACCACCCCCTTACCCACCACTGACGCACATCGAGCAGCAGGTTGCTGGCACCATCAGCAATGTCCTCCTGGACGGTGAGCCGGACAGGCTCGATGGCATGCCAGGTGAGCATGAAGCGGGTGTGCACAGAGTACCACCACAATACTGTAGTATGGCAACAATCACTGACCACCTGTCAGGACTCCCACCCACAGTGCAGGATAAAGACAGTGCCGGGGAGGGACCATCTAGTGTCAGAGGAGGAGGGCCACTGAGGGTAGGCAGTGAAGATGGGTAATGAGAGAGACACAGGACATGACACTGCACATGATGGACACACAGGTGTACTAAACACTGTCTCCGCCCATTTCCCACACAGGGCTGCAGCAGCACGGAACTGAGGACACGCAGGAAGACGACACCCAGCAATCCACCACGCCCAAAGACCACCATGGACATGAAAGGGTACAGACCCCAGAGCGGCAGCACCAGGAGGAGGGAAGCAGCCTGGGCATGGGACAGCACACCCAGGTGACCGATAACAAGGAGACACAGTAGTTCATCACCTAGAATGAGCAGCTATCACCTGGACCTGATCACAGTAGCGAGGAAGTCTCTGGGCAACCCAAGGACAGCTGCACCATGACCACAGGCACATTAACCTCCGCCACACCACCTGTGTCACAGGAGCCAGACACTGGAGCCTCTGAGGGCCCCCCTCCTGCAAGGCACCACCAACAGGGCACCAGTGGCTCACTCCTCGACAACTACTACCCCAACCTCTGTGGGGAGTGAGACTGCCTGAAGGCAATCAGGGAGTGCATGGAGGCAGGGCACTGCCTCACGGAGGTCATGGCAGGGTCCATGCGGGTGCAAGAGAGGCTCACAGAAAGTGTCACCATGGCATAAGGGTACAGAACCAAATGGTGGAGGTGGTAGCAGCAGGGGGCATGAGCCCAGGAGTGCCTGGCAGAGGAGGTGGCCATGGGGGTCTGCACCAAGGAGCATACTGCAGATGCCCTCCCGGCCATAGCTGCCCACCTGTCTGCCCAACAGGCATGGCCCACCATGCCTGCCACGAATGTGCTCGTGGCACCAGCAAGTGTGCCAGAACCCACGCCCGTGGCACCCACAGGCAAGGCGTGACAGTGCCCGACAGCACCCCCACCCCATGGCGGGTGGCAGCATAACTGAACCCTGCACCAGCACAGTGACACACCGTTCACACCATGTACAGGTGTCCCAGGGGGCCACACAATGGACACAGCACAGCGTATGACAGTGGCCAGAAGGGGGCACGGACATGGTGGCCACCCACCAAGGTCGGATATCCAGTGAGGCATGGTGGATGACACCAACGTACATGACCGCCACACACACACCACCACCACTATCACCCATACACCCCACAATACACAAATGACGGTCCGCAACACCACCCCATGGACCTGCACCACCTGGGAAGGGTGCTGTGTGCTCGAACCACAGGCATGCACTGTGCCACACCTAGGCACCCCCCCCACACCCACCATGCAGCACGCACATGGTAGTATGCGCTGCACGCAGCGGTGTGCCCACAGTGGGGCCCACGGCACACCACAGATACATGGCAGCCTGCGTGTGCTAGGTGTATGCCAGTGGCATGATGCATATGTATCTTCACAGTGGCATGCACGCCACACACATGGTGACTCAGTCTGTCACAATCATCATCGCCAGCATGTGTGCCGCCTTACCTGCTGAATGTGCCATGGGCCTCGCAATGGCACACTGCCCACTCTGCCATGCATGCTGCTGCTTGGTTGTCCCGTGGGAGTCACCCTTGTGTCCTCCCCAGACAATGCTGGTCCATGGGGTGGCTGTGGCGGTCCCTCGCCATCCTCCTCTGGGTGTACGTCAGGGGGCTCTGGCACCATGCAACGCATGCAGATGTTGTGCAGCATGGCACAGATGGTGAACACTCTGCACACCATCCCCCGGTGCAAGCATCATCATGCATCATTGTGCCACCCTTGTGGTCCAGGCATTGGAAATGCATCTTCAACAGCCCTATGGTGCGTTTCACAATGCCGCATGCCTGTACATGTGCTGCATTGTATACCTCTTCAGCATGGTGTCTGGAGCCAGGTACGGTGTCAGTAGTGTTGTTCTCAGTGGGTACCCACTGTCATCTGTAAATGTGGGGTGAACCAGAGCCATTAGTAGTGCTGGGGCACACATGTAGCTAACTTATCCACACATCATGATGGGGGCTCACCCAACAGCCAGCTGTAGCCCTCTGGTTGCCAGTCCAAATGGCATCTTGGCCTGTTGTTCTCGAAGACATATGAGTTGTGGCACAACCCCAGGTACCATGCCAGGACACTGGTCAGAATGCCTGTGGTATCGCAGATGACCTGACAGTTGATGCTGTGGAACCTCTTACAGTTCCTGTAGGCCTTCTCATTGGTGGACGGTGTGAGGATGGGCACATGCATGCAGTCTATCGCACCCACCATGTTCAGCATGCCATACCTCTTCATGAATGCACCCTTGACAGCCATGAGCCCTGCCTCATCTGTGGGGAACGAGATGTGCCTCTCCCGGTGCCACACCAGGGCATTGGTCACCTGGTGCAGCACCCGTGATATGGATGACTAGCTCACCCCTATCACATCATCCATCACCCTCTAGAAGGTGCCTGTGGCATAGTACTGCAGGGCACACAGCACCTTTGTCTCCACAGACATGGCCGTAGAGCGCTCAGTGCTTGGTTGGATTGCACTTTCCACTAGGCCACAGATGTACCATAGCGTACTGAGGTCAACCCGGTACCACCGTAAGATGTCGCTGGGATTCAGCGTCTGCGCAACAAGTCATGGCCTGAACACCCGGTGGCAGTGCCTCAGTCTGCCATGGAGCTCAGCAATGGCATCCTCTAGCAGAACCATATGTAGTAGCGCCCGTGTGTGTGTCATGCATGCTGTGTGGTGTGGCACACATGCCCTTTAGGGCATGGCGTGCCATGTGGTGTGGGTGTGCTGGCCACGGGAGCGCCATTATAGCTGTGGCAGTAATGGCAGAGGCAGCACCACCAATGCCAGCAGGCATGGTACGTGGCAGGCTCGCCTCGCCATGGCGGCCGTACCGTGTAGCAGAGTCCATGTATCAGGATGGCCTGCCTGTGGGAGGTTTCAGAGAGAAGGCAGGTAGGTTCTGCAGTTGGTACACGTAGCTGTGTGTGTATGTGTGTGTGGTTGGGGGTATGGGCCTGTGTCATGGGCGTGACAGCTCAACTGTTTCCCTGTGTTCTTTTGCAGGAGATCTGGTGTCGGAAGGCAGTGTTGGTGCTGGAGCACTGGAAGGTGGGTGGGCCCAGCCTGGCACGGGTGGTTACCCCGAGGCAGCACCTGCCGCATGATCTCCCCAAGAGATTTGAGTTGTGGAGCAGCACAGATGACTTTGTCTACTGCATCGATGTAGGTGACCTCTGGGCCATCCGTGCACCCTCCAAGGTAGGTGACCCGTGTGTGTGTGTGTGTGTGTGTGTATGTGTGTGTGTGTGTGTGTCATTGTTGGTTCTTTGGCAGTTGCCAGTTACAGGTTCACTGACGTTGGTCCCCTCTGTCTGCTCTTGTTGTTTTGGCAGTACCGTGAACACGTCTGGAGACCCGTGTTGGAGGAGCAGGAGTTCACAGACTCCACCCCCCCAGGATGTGGCCCCGTCCACCAGTCCGGAGGTGGCCACAGAGAAGGACATGGACTGAGGCCATGGGCCATCTGTGAGACCCCCCCCAATTTTCATTGCTGTTGTCTGCCCTGTATTTTGTGCCAGTAAAGGTGTTTGAATACAGCGATGTGTGTGTCTCATTATTCATCCTGGCATGGTGTGCACAGGCGGGCCTGTTTGTGTGTGTGGGGCTGTGTGTTCTGCATGCTTCTGTGACTGGACCTTGTGGCGTGCATCCCGTGTGTATGTGCCTGCCTGTTCACCACAGTCACTGTGGTGTGCATGCAGCTTCATTGGCACCTGCTGGGTAGTATGCATGCCATGCTGGGACAGGCCGTATGGCCAGTGTTGTTGTACCAGCGGTGGTCGCACATGGCAAGTTGCAGGCACGTGTGTGGCTGCTGCCGTTATGCCTTGCATCGTTGTGTGCGTGGCTGATGTGTCATGCCAAGGCAGGCATTGCCATGCCCCCTCTGGCTTGCTTCACTGGCCACTCCTGCCGTGTGCGCGATGCATAAGCCATTTACAGCTACCTCCAGAGCGTGTATCATGCAGGGACACTATGCCTTTCAGGCGTAACATATGTCGCGATGCATGCGTCAGCGGAATGCTCCTGCACGGCTGCATATCCACTACAGCATGCATGTTTGCATGGCAGCTTCACGCATGGAACTACACATGGGTTGTGTATGCAGCGTGGAGGCCCGCTTCCCACGTATATCAGTCTACGTGCTGGGCTTACGCATCATGTGTAGGGCCGTGTGACTGTTGTGAATAGGGCCATTTGTGAATAGCTCTCCATTTGACTTATCAGTCCCTTCTAAACATGGTATAACCTTGGACTACCAGGCCTCAGTCATTATTCTCTGTGGCCAGGTTTCTTTGATGGCTCCTAGGTCCATCTGAGTGTCTGCCACCATTATCTGGAGCTCACTAATTTTATTTGCTAGACTCATGGCATTAAGGCACACCCCTTTCCATCTTTCTTCTTATCACCCCTAGTTTTTTCCTTTTCTTTCTCACTTATTCTTCCCTAATCTCCTTAATTTTTTAATTTTCTTGCTGAATGTAACATAGAAACATAGAAACCTATAATTTTATGGCAAATAAGGACCACTTGGCCCATCCAGTCTGCCATTTCTCCCTAGCTACACTATTACCACTGACTGTGCCGAGTCTACAGCTCTTTCTCCCTTCCCGTTCCTATCCACTATGATTCTCTTGTGCTCATCCCATGCATTCTTGAACCCCATCACTGTTTTCGCACCCACCACCTCCACTGGAAGGCTGTTTCAAGAATCCACCACTCTTTCTGTGAAGAGGTGCTTCCTCACATCTCTCCTGAATCCACATTCCTCCAGCTTCTTATCATGTCCCCTTGTTCTTGAGCACCTTTTCATCCAAAAAATACTCCCCTTCCATGCATTATTTAATCCCATGAAGTATTTAAAGGTCTTTATCATATCACATGTAGGATTTGTTAACCATCCCTCATTGGCCTCTTCCCCTTACATAATTTGAACTTCAACCTTGCTGTTACCCACCTTGTTGCTACTAGTCCCTTGTTCAGGAGAAGCCCTGTCTAGGTTCCCTATCCATTCTCCCTTCTCTGTGGTTCCCCTAGCCTCAGTTTCCCCTGCAATCAATTTACCTGTCCAATGTAGACATCAAATTTCTGTCTCATAGCACGGGCCCCCTTTCTTGTCAGGTGAAGGCCATCACCCCAGAAAAGTTACTTGTTACAAAAGCCCTCCAGCATGCCACACAGCAGTACCCTACCTTACTCTGTTATTCCCATTCCCCTGATGACACACAGGGAAGAACTCAGAAAAGGCCAAGGAAGCTGAATGCACCTTCAATCTGTCCCCCAACCTCTTAAAGTGGCAGTATAGCGCAGTGGTTTAAGGCTCTGAGCTGCAAACCTGGAGACCTGGGTTTGAATCCCATAGCCCCCACTTGCATACTGTGTGACCCTGAGCAAGTCATTTAACTTCCTTGTGCTCCTAGGTCGCACCTGTAAACAAGCTTCAGCTTAGTGTGTCTCTCCTGGTTAATAAAAAAAAAAAAAATAAAGGGGTTTTCAAGATTAAGATATGCCTTACTTGCCTTGGTAGAAAATGTTGGCAAAGGTTTCAGGCTGTAAATTTCACAATTTTCTCTGCAGTTTTCTAGAAGTAGAAGGATACGTATTTTGGCCCTCCTAGGAATTGTAGTTGATCCTTCACTTCCGATTGATTGATCCACCCCCATGCTCAGGCACATTATGACGTATTCCCAGAACAGTGCAGGGGCGTGCCCCATTAAAGTCTATGGGAGGCCATTTTAAGAATAATTTTATATATAATAATGGTCCTTTAGAGATTAATCAAAAGTACCGGTTGATTTACAAGGGCCTTGTTAGTCATCTGGTGCCTTTAATTAAATGGACATTTTTATACATAAACTAGTTCTTAAAACTGACCCCCATAGACTTTAATGGGGAGCTCCCTCATGCTCTTCCTGGGCATACATCATAAGTGCCTGAGTGGTGGGGGGATTGACCAATGGGGAAGTGGAAGAGATTGAATGGTTACCTTGTTGGGCACAAAATATTATCCCTTCCACTTTAAGAAAGACTGCACAGAAAATTATACAATTTACAGCCCTAGACTTTTGCCAACATTAGCTACAAGGACAAGAAAGTCATACCTGAGTTACAGAAACAGATAATCATTTTAAAGTTCTGCTTCACTGCGTCCACAGCCTGCTTCACCAGATCATTGGTACCTCAAGTGTACAAGCACCTCCAGCTCCTCCTCCCCTTTCTCCACCATCATCCCTCCCTATCTATCTATCTATCTATCTATCTATCTATCTATCTATCTATCTATCTATCTATCTATCTATCTATCTATCTATCTATATCCTGGATGGCTGATGCACTAGGAAGGCATATGACCATCCCCTCCCCTCCCCTCCCTCCACTCTCTCTCTCCTTCCCTAATCACTGAGTTCCCCCATCACTAATATTCTCCTTGCTGACTTCCTCCTGCTCAACCTCCTGGTTGCCACCAAGCCATCCTGCCCATTTCCCCTGACTGACTCAAAGTTCCCCTTATCAGAGTCAGGTACCTGAGAAGTTCCCCTTAGCAGAGTCAGGTATCTGAGCCTCCTACATGGGGTGCAAAGTGATTTGCCTTCAGAATGGTGTGGGATCAGTTGATCCCCTTGTGGCCACCCTTCCCCCTTCCCTTCCCTACCACCCTCTATCCCTCAGGGCCAGTGGGCCTCTGGGGGTATGGGGGTAGACCCCAGCTGATCCAGTGATGCAGCTGAGATATCTTGTCTCTTACTGCTACCAGCTGAGCATGGAGCTTCGCAAAGATTCTACAAATGAAGCTGTGCCCTCTCCTCGAGAGCGTAACCCTGGAGAAGAGCACCCCATAGTGCCCACAACTGACTACCTCCCTGCTGTACCTCATCTCCATACTGAGCCTATGATAGCCCCCACACTGTTGTTAATAACTTACTTTCCTCTTATCTGCTTAGTACCTTTAGACTATCAACAAAAAGGCCTACCTTATACATGGAGTTCTGTTACAGTTCATGTATTACCTGGCTTACTTGGATGTTCCTACGAGACATGCTAATTTTATTCAGCGGTTCAGCACATAAGACACCACAGTTATACAAGCATTTAGTTAAAACACCCCAATCATAGAAGCATTTAGTACAATACCACGTATATGAGGTACTGTAACACCACAGTCGCAAAATAGGTGTACCATAAATAGGGAGTTTTACACTTGCTGGTTTGCCAGTTATGACACCTGAGACCTACCTGATACCTTCGGTGGCAGACCCCCCTGCAGCACTGTGTAATTACCTGCAGATGTCATACAGAGACCCCTAAGGTCAGTAGCGACATTCTTGTCCCTTTTCACAAATGCTCCGGCATCACTAATGGGCTGACTTTATAAAGCACAAGCAAGAGAAAGGAAGAGTGCTCAGCACTCAGTGTCAGCAATGATGTCACAATGAGGCTTGCAGAGCAATCTCCCTTTCCCTAAAAGACTAAGTGACCGTTACTGACACTTGCCATCGCCAGCTTCTCTCCTCCATCCTCTACCCCCTAACTCCCTCCCCCAACAAAGGACCATCTTCCTGCCTCCTTACTCTTCTGATAAAGGATCTTCATTCTGCCTCTCCCATACTTGCCCTCTCCCCTGCCTCCTACACCCTCGACTAAGGTTCTCATCCTGCCTCTCCCAAACCTGCCCTCCAGTCTGCCTTTTTTATGCACCTTCTTGTCTCCTATGTGTCATGTTGTATTAAACCACTGACTGCTTTATTCTAAACCATGGCTTGTTATGTATTTTGATATTTTTTTAACTATTGCTTGCTTATGTAACTCTATGTACTCAACTTTGCACAAATACCCTATGTACATCACCCCGTTTGTTTTCCAAATGTCAGATCACAATCAAAATATGTATTCTGACGTGGAGCCTTTGTAAATGAGTCTCTGACTCAAAGGTATTAATTCCAAAATCTCAATAAATAAATACATCCCCACACAATTACCAATTATTACAATCCAGTTTAGAACATAGACAATGACGACAGAAAAAGGCCAGAGGTCTATCCTGTCTGCCCAATTTCCCTAAGATCCTTGGCACTTACTGATCCTCCAGGGTACTATCCCTCCATGTTCTCTCCCTGTCTTCCTCCTTTTGTCCTGTCACCCTGGGCAACCACTGTTTCCTTCATTCTGTCCCAGGCCTGCTCGAATCCCCTGACTGTTTTCACACCCATCTACTGCTGTTAACTTATCTGAGTAAGAGTGGTTGGTGGGGTCAGACAGTCCACCTCTCACACAGCCCATGCCACAGATCCCTCCAACTAAGGTCTCCTAACAGGAAGTTTTTTGGATAACTAAATAAAAACTGACCAACTGAAGACTGTTCAGCACTCTTTTAACCAACCATAGGAAAGATGGCGCATGGTTGAGGATGCCGTAAAGCAGCTCTAGAAACATAGAAACGTAGAATTTGACGGCAGATAAGGACCGCTTGGCCCACCCAGTCTGCCCATTTCCCTACCTAATGGATAAGCAGATCCTAGTTCACCAGTAGCCTACTTCTTTCTACCCCCACCCCCTAGAATTGCCTTATGACTGTCCCATGCATGCTTGAATTTAACCACTGTTTTTGACTCCACAACCTCCTACAGAAGGCCGGTCCATGCATCCACAACCCTCTCTGTGAAAAAATACTTCCTTACATTACCTCTGAGGCGCCCCCCCATATCATCAAATTGTGCCCCCTTGTTCTTACACACCTCTTTTTTTGAAAGATGCTACCCTCTTGGACTTTGTTGATTCCCTTGAGGTACTTGAAAGTTTCTGTCATGTCCCCCCTCTCCCTCCTTTCGTCGAGGCTACACATATTAAGCTCCTTTAGTCTCTCTCCATATGTCTTCTGGTGCAGACCCTGCACCATTTTAGTTGCCCTCCTCTGGACAGCTTCCATCTTGTCTATGTCCTTGTAGAGATTGGGTCTCCAGAACTGCACACAGTACCCCAGATGGCGTCTCACCAGCTGTCTGTACAGAGGGATAACAACTTCCTGTTTTCTACTGGTGATGCCTCTCCCTATGCATCCCAGTATCCCCCAGCCCTCCTTACTGCCCTCTCACATTGCTTGCCCACCTTTAAGTCATCTGATATGACTACCCCCAGGTCCCTTTCCATTTTTGTTGTTGTTAGCATCTCACCCCCCCATTGTATACTCTTCCTCTGGGTTTTTGTTTCCCAGGTGCATTACCTTGCACTTCTTAGCATTGAATCTAAGCTGCCATACATTTGACTATTGCTCTAACCTTGCCAAGTCCCTTCTCATCCTTTCACCCCACCTTGTGCATCAACTCTGTTGCAGATCTTTGTGTCATCTGCAAAGAGACATACTTTTCCTTCCAGTCCCTCTGCAATGTTGTATAAAGACACTGAGAGGACGGTCCTAATACTGAACCCTGCAGTACCCCACTAGTAACCCCCTTTCTTCAGAGTGGACTCCATTTACTATTACCCTCTGTGTCCTATTCTCCAGCCAATTCTTTACCCAGGCTATCATCTTGAGACCCACTCCTAGGCTGGCTAACTTGTATTAATCTTTTGTGTGGGACTGTGTCAAATGCCTTGCTAAAGTCTAGGTAGGCCATGTCCACAGCCCCTCCCTGATCTACTACTTTGGTCACCCAGTCAAAGAAATCTATTAGATTCGTCTGGCATGACCTTCCTGCTGTGAATCCATGCTGCCTTGGGTCCTGTGTCCCACTGGCCTCTAGGTACGTGACAATTCTTTCCTTCAGAAGGAAATCCTAATCCTGCCCCAGGGTATACTTGTGTATACTACACTGTTCATGACTACTGTATAGACTGGTATATCAAAGTTTTTCAGTGACTGAAGACTGAGGTGTATTTTGCATAGCTTTGCACAATGCAAATCTCTCACACAAGCAAGATAATTTTTTTTCCCTTCTTGGGATAATAGCACACACACACACACACACACACACACACACACACAAGATTAGACACCTCTAGCTGAGAGGAAACAAGTGGCCCAAACCCAAGCATTTTAAAAATAAATAACTTTGAAGTTTAGACTGAAGCTAAAAAGTCACAAATTCGCTATGAAGCCCCAAGTACTTCTCATAATGGAGAAAACAGCCGATCTACAATTTATTGTCCCTGTGATAGCTGATATAGGACTTGCCAGATTTTTGAACCAAAATGAAAAACAGAAGGTTAAACTACAAGCTTGGCCACCTTTTTTTTTTTGAATATTCTGTTTATTAAAGATTTTCAAATACATATACTTATACATACTACGTACAACAAGAGACACATACAAACACAAGTACGTACAAATCCCAGTTACATCCTTACTTTATGATATATATTCCACATACCAAAGTGCAGTCCAGTGTGCAAATCTACCTCAGTACCTTATGTATACTTAGATACACCCAGCTAATCATGTCCAGCATTACGAGGCACAGAAAGCAATTCTCCCAATTACTGCTCATTTATATTATGCAAAAAGAGCCGGGCCTACCTTCCTCCCCTGACTCCTACCTTAACTGTTAATCTTCCCCCCCAGCCACAACTATAAGAGTTGGATCCCAGGCCCTGACCAACGCTCTGGGCTCAGATATTTAATCCCACACAGGGCATTAGGTTTTCGGACATACTTAAGGTTGCCAAAAAAGGCGACCAGTCTCTCAGGAATCTCTCCTTTTTATCTCTGACTAACCATGTGAGTCTCTCTAAAGCCAGTGAGCGTAGAACCAGCCTTCTCCAATCAACTAGCGTGGGACTCCTTCCATCCACCCAAGTGTTCTGAATGCAATGTCTGGCCAGCACCAACACCACCCTTGGCCATCTAGGTAATAATTGCCATTCTTCTTCCCCTTCTATTCTTTCTACCCCAAATAGACAAACTAGCGGGTCACGAGTCAGTCGACTCCTCATTCCTTTGTTTACCTCCTGAACTACACTCCCCCAAAAGTCAGTCAAGATGGGGCATGCCCAGAAGCAATGAAAAAAGGTACCCAACCCTCTACCACACCTTCTGCAGTTTGGAGAGATAGCGGGGTGCACCCTATGCACCGCCACTGGCAGCATATTCTATGCAAAAATTTATAGAAAGTCTCTTTAAATTTATTGCAAATCATAATTCCCTCTGGCATTCCCAGCACCAGCTCCCAGTTTATTTCCGATATCTGCAGCCCTAAATCCCTTTCCCAGCGTGCCTTTGTAGGGCCCGTCAGGTCTGGCATGCTCTGCTTCTCTAGTTTGGCTGTTTTCCCTACAAACCCTTTTTGGTCCTTCTTAGGACCACTAGCTTGGCTACCTTTAATAAACCCTGTACTGGAAGTGGAGAGTTTAAATGTCTACTGACCCGGTAACCTCTATAGAAGCTGACTCAGCAGTAGCACTGGTGTGTGCACTGGAGCCTGAGAGAACTGTAGTTGTGCAGTCTGAAAAAGAAATACAGTTTGAAAAGCCTTTGGTTCTATCTCAAATGGGTGCTGGTCAGAAAAAATGATGGCATGATTTACCTGAGCCGGTGGCTGACACTGCCCCAGCATGTTCACCTGTAGCTCTAAATCTACCTGAGCCTGCTCCACAACAGCTCAAGATGACTGTGGAGTTGCTCAAGACCAGGGATCAGCATAATGCATGAATCCCTCAAGAGGTCAATGATCTCCAGATGGGCAACAGCATGAGTTCATCTCAGGGATATCATGCCAGACCAACCTAATAGAATACTACAATTGGGTGACAAGAGAACTGGACAAGGGCCGTGCTGTGGCTGTCCTATTCTTGGACTTCAGCAAGGCCTTTAATTCGGTCCCTCATGGGCGACTGGCAAAGCTGGAGCACATGGGGCGGGGGCTAAGATGGCTGGCAGGATCAGGAAATGGCTCGGAAACAGACTGCATTGGGTGGTGGTGGGGGAGAACTCTCATTTCCCAAGCCAGTGTCCAGCAGTGTGTCACGGGGCTCTGTGCTGGGGCCAGTGTTGTTTGGTCTGTACATATCAGATATTGCACATGGAGTTGACAGCAAGATCACTCTCTTTGTAGACATACCAAGATGGGAGCTGTGATGGACAACACGGGGGGTTGGAGAGGCTACAAGTTGACCGAACCAGACTTGAGGAGTGGTCAGCAAGGTGGCAATTGGGTTTTAATGCAAAAAAGTGCAAAGTGATGCACTTCGGGGTGAGGAACCCGAGGAGGGAAAATTGGTTGGGTGGGGTGCGGTTAGGGGTCACTGAGGAGGAGGAGAAGGACCTGGGGGGTCATAGTAATGGAAAGCATGAACAACTCTGCTCAATGCAAGAGGGCTGCTGCTAGGGCCAATAGGATGCTGGGTTGCATTGTGTGGGGATTCTTGTCCAGGCATAAGGATGTGATCCTGCCCCTGTACAGGTCCTTGGTCAGGTCAGGTTGGAGTACTGCATGCAGCATTGGCATCTGTACCCAAGGAAGGATGTCAAGCTGCTTGAGGCAGTACAGCACAGGGCGATGAAAATGATACAGGGGATGGAAGGCAGCATCTACAAAGAAAGGCTGAGTCACTTGAGTTTGTTCACCCTGGAGGAGAGAAGGGATAGGGGAGACATGATCAAAACTTTCAGATACTTGAGGGGATCAACAAATTGAGCACAGAGGTGCTGTTTAAGCTGAGGATGGGAAGGAACATGAGGGGGCATAGGTTAAGACTGGAGGAGGAAGGTTCAGGAGAGAGATGAAGAGGCTTTATTTCACTGAAAGGGTAGTGTTGAAATGGAATGCTCTACCAGAGGAGGTGGTGGCTTGCAGGATGGTGGGGAGTTTCAAAAGGGCATGGGATGGGGCAAGGAGGGCAGCTGAGGAAAGGACACTGAGCAGTTCCAGGAGGGGCACGGGGGGTTGGGGCAGCTGCAATATCAGGTGCTACCTGCACATACGAGCAGACTTGATAGACCGTGAAGCCTGTTTCTGCTGGCAAGTTTCATATGTCCATATGTTCATAACATAAAAAAACACTGAATCGGGAACAGTACATATGGTGAAAATGGAAATTACGTACCTACCATAATTCTTGATCTTCTTGGACGAGTCTCCACCACTCATTCACACTAATGGGATCTGCGCCGGAGGCACTAGGACCCAGCGGGAGCAAACATTTTGCTGGTGGGCCGGCGCCAGAGATGGAGCCGCGAGGAGCGGCACCACAAGCCTCAGCTCGTTCGGTAATGACCGTCTCGGCGTCGACCCTCCAACCGCCTCAGTACCTTTTTTTCTGAGGAGGTGCAGCGTAACTAACCTAGAAGGATAGCCTAACCAAAAACCGGACATAAGATAGTCTGGATGACCCGTATAAGAAGGGTCAACAAAGAAGTCTTCACAGCCTAAAGGTTTGAGGGAGTGAAGACTAACAACAGAGGTGAGCTCGGAGGATGGAGGGTGGGCGTGTGAATGAGTGGTGGAGACTCATCCAAGAAGATCAAGAATTACGGTAGGTACGTAATTTCCATATCTTCCTGGACATAAGTCTCCACCACTCATTCACACTAATGGGAGATTACCGAGCTAATAATCCCCCGAGAGGGTGGCAGGAGAGACCAAGAGCTCACAGTTTTAGGACAGAAGTCCATTAAGGATGGTTCTGCCAAAGGAAAGATGTCATCTGGCATGGACATCCAGGGCATAGTGTTTAACGAAAGTATGCACTGAGCTCCAGGTAGCTGCGTTGCAAATATCTGCAATGGGCACGTTGAGGATTTCCGCCAGAGATGCCGCAACCGCCCTAGTAGAGTGAGCGTAAACTCTGCCCTCCAGCTTAACCTGCGCCATGGAATAACAGTGGCGAAGGCATGCCACTAGCCATGCTGAGATACAGTACATCTGATAGCGACAGGTTGACCCAGCCGGGTCTCGCTGAAGGAAACAAACAGTTGCTGAGCTTTACGAAAGTCTTTTGTTCTATTTAGATAGAAATGTAAAGCTCTCTTAACATCCAAGGAATGAAGAGAATGTTCTCCTTCATTTTGGAAGTCCGCAAAGTAAGAGGGAAGGACCAAAGGTTGGTTTAGGTGGAATTCCGAAACAACCTTAGGAAGAAATTTAGGATGGGTTCTAAGGACTACTTTGTCTTTATGGAAAACAGTATACGGAGGGTCTATGACCAAAGCATGTATCTCAGAGACCCTGCGGGCTGCGGTAATGGCCACCAGGGAGGCCATTTTCCAGGTGAGAAATTTTAGCTCACAGGTAGCCAGAGGTTCGAAAGGTTTCCGAGTGAGCATGTCTAGCACAAGATTAATGTCCCAGGCTGCAACTGGATGTCTTGTAGGAGGTCTGGTATGCAGAATTCCCTTAAGAAACCTCTTAACCACAGGTAACTGAGCCAGTGACAAGGAAAGTACTGGCTCATGATAAGCTGAAATGGCACAAAGGTGAACTTTGACTGTAGAGTACTGCAGATCTGAATTTGAGAGGTCTAAGAGGTACTCCAAAATTTTATCTGGTGGGCAGGAAAAGGGATTTAAAGAGGATTTTGCACACCAGAGTGAAAAACGCTTCCATTTGGCTGTGTAAGTTTTCCTAGTGGCTGGCTTCCGCGCAGCCAGAAGAATATCTGAAATCCTGCGAGAGACATTGAACCTGTTCACTTCTACCTCTTCAGGAGCCAAGTGTGAAGGTGAAGCGACCTCAGGTTGGGATGAACAACAGGCCCCTGAGTCAAGAGGTTCGTCTGAAGGGGGAATGGTTTCGGCGGAGCTGCCGACATATTGTTGAGTAGTGGAAACCACATCTGTCAAGGCCAGAAGGGAGCAATGAGGGTCATTTTGTCCCCCTGGTATTTGAACTTGAGAAGTACCCTCTGAATTAGAGGAAGAGGCGGAAAGGCTTATAGAAAGCGTTTTGTCCACTGCAGCCTGAATGCATCCTGACAGAAAATGCCAGGCCCTGGGTTTCTGGAGCAGAAGAGAGGCAGTTTTGTGTTGAGTGGGGATGCAAAAAGGTCCAGGTCTGGAGTTCCCCACTCTGTGAATATTGACTGAACTACGGCTGAGTCGAGAGACCATTCGTGAGGATCTGTCTCTGTTCTGCTGAGGTGATCTGCCAGTTCGTTCTGCACTCCTGGTAGGTAGACCGCTTGAATTAGAGACTTGTGCTGCAGGCACCATTCCCACACTCTCATCACTTCTCTGCATAAGGGGTAAGAGTGAGTACCGCCCTGTTTGTTGATGTAATACATCACTGCTTTGTTGTCGATTTGAAGGAGAATGTTCTTGTGACAGAGAATGTCCTTTAACGCCCAGACCGCATAAAGGATGGCTCTCATTTCTAAGACATTTATGTGAAGCTGGGTCTCGACCTGAGTCCACGTAACTTGAGTGTGGAGAGCCTGACTGTGAGCTCCCCACCCCATCAGGGATGCATCTGTGGTAATGGAAATCTGATGATCTAGAGGAGCAAAGGGATACCCTTCTAGGAGATTGTTCTCTTGTGACCACCAGGTGAGCGACCTCTTTAGAGGTTCTGTCACCTTGATGAGAAAGGACTGCGGGTGAGTGGTTGGGGACCACTGAGTACTGAGCATCCACTGAGAAGTTCTCATGTGAAGGCGTGCTAGGGGTACAGTGAACACAGAGGATGCCATGAGACCTAGCATCCGTTGCATCGAGAGAGCTGGAACAGAGTAGCTCTCCCCACATGATGGACCATCTGAAGGATATCGCTCCTCCTGTCCTCTGGAAGAAAAGCCTTTGCACAGGAGGTGTCCAGAAGAGTTCCTATAAAAAGGAGCCTCTGGGAGGGCTGCAACTGCGATTTTTTGAGGTTTAGCAGGACTCCCATGGACATGAGAAAGCGTGAAGCCATGTCTACAGCATCCAGAGTTCCCTGCCTGGAAGGACTTGCCAGAAGCCAATCGTCCAGATAAGGGAACACCTGTATTCCGATCTTTCTGAGATGTGCTGCGAGAACTGCACAACACTTTGTAAAAACTTGGGGCGCCAAGGATAGCCCAAAGGGCAGGACTCTGAACTGATAATGCTGTCCCAGAGCCACAAACCTTAGGAATTTGTGATGCTTTGGGTGGATAGGAATGTGCTGGTAAGCATCCTGCATGTCAAGGGAAGCTAGCCAGTCATGTTGGTGAAGCAAAGGTAACAAGGTTCCTAGTGAAATCATTTTGAATTTCTCCTTGGGCAGAAATTTGTTTAGTTTTCTGAGGTCCAAAATGGGGCGCATGCCCCCGGTTTTCTTTGGAACCAGAAAGTAATGGTAGTAGAACCATGTGTTCCGTTGATGCAGCAGCACTACTTCTACTGCCCTGTTGTTCAGAAGGCCCTGAATCTCGGTGGTGAGAAGGTCTGACTGAAGGGTTGACAGCTTGGGCTGTCATTTGGGAGGATGATCCGGAGGGGTCTCCACAAGATTGAGTGAATACCCCTCGCAGATTATCCGGAGGACCCATCTGTCTGAGGTTATGGACTTCCATTGATTATAGAAGTGCATCAGACGACCTCCCACCGCTGAGGAAGAGTCCACATCGGGCAGCTGAGGTGGGACCTGGGCCAACAACTCAGAAGGCGGCACTGGGTGCTTTGGGTCCTTGCACCTTCTGTTACATTTTCTTTTGAGGCTGGGGAGCTTGATTTTTATGAAAACTTCCTCTGCCTTTGCCTCAAAAGGACTGACGGTTATGGAACTGGCATTTATTAACACCCCCTCGAGAGGGGACAGGAAGAGGTCGAGCCAACTTAATGGCTGACCTAGTCTTTTGTGTAGCTTCTAGAGCCTGTTCTACTTGAGGGCTAAAGAGATACACACCATCAAAAGGCAACGCCATTACCTGCTGCTGTGCGTCATTCGTGAAACCTGAAGTGCACAGCCAGGAATGACGGGAGGTACAAATACCAGCCGCCGCCGACTGGGAAGCAGTATCAAAAGCATCTATAGCCGCTTTAACCTGCTGGTTGTTAGATTCGATACCCCTGGTAATGATTGAAGTAGCTCTGACTTTATGTCTGATTCCGGTACAGCTTCAACCATCTGTTTGAGTGAGTGCCAAAGGATATACTCATATTGAGAGAAATAGCCTTGGTAGCTGGCAATATGCATACCCAGGGTGGAAGCAGCAAAGACTCTCTTACCTAAAGTGTCTATCTTACGAGATTCTTTGTTAATAGGTCAAGCTATAGTAGTCTGGGGGAGGATGACCTTATCATTCTCTGCCAAAACTACAATAGGATCCGAAAAGGCTTGGGACACCAAAATGGGTCGATCCTTGGGGGCTAAGTATTTCCTATCTATGGATTTAGCCACCGAAGGAATGAGAGCAGGATTATTCCATACCATTTGAGACAGCATCTCAAAGGAGGGCTGTACCGGAGGAGTCAAATCCATAGGGATCTCCGGAACATGGAGGTATTGGAGTCTTAGCAATTTCCCAGGATCGATGTCTGTAGTTTGGAGAGAAAGAGTGGAAATCAAGTTTTTCAGCAGAGACTTAAAAGACAGGTCCTCGACCACAGGCTCTGCAGCAGGAACAGATCCTGTTTCTTCCACTTCATCACCCAGCCTAAGGTCTGGGTCAGGCTCAATGTCATCTCCTGACAGTCCAGGAGGGACTGCATTGACAGGAAAGGAGTGAAAATCAGAGGGAAATGAGGAAGGAAAAGGGTTAAAGGAGGAGTCCTGAAAGGTGGATGACGCCCTAAGAAACCCCAGCGCCGCAGAAACGCATGGCGCCGATGAAGCGCACGGCACCGAGGACAGCGCCGAGAAGCCACATGGCGCTGAAGATGGCACCGAGAGGCCAGATGGAGCCGCAATGCCACGCGGCATGGATGATGCGCACGGCGCCGCAGATGGTGTTGAGCATGCCATCAACACTGAGGGCGCCGAAAACACCCCAAGACTCCAAAAGACAGGATTTGAGGAGAAGGGAGGAAGAGCAGGAGATAGAGGCATCGGTGTGGCCCCCTGCGCCGCAGCCATATGAGGGGGGGAAACACCTAGGCGCGGAGTCGACGGCACCGAAGACGGTGCCACATGACCAGGGAGGCTCAACTGCCCTACCTGGTCTCCCAAGAAACCTGAAGGCCCCTGAGTGACCGGGCCAGGCAGCTGGACCAACCTCCGAGCCCACTGCTCCATAAGAGCGGCCCACTGATGAAACTGCTCATCTGAAGACCTACCAGAGGGCGGGGTAGGGCTCTGATGTCAAAGATGTTGGCTACCAGAAACAGAAGCAGGTGACTCCAAAGGAGGAGACCGGCAACTAGCCCCAATAACTGACCATCTACGCGCAGACATATCAGAGGGCTAACCTCGAGTGATGCCTTCTCTTTTCTGACCTATGGGCCGAAGAAGAGCTCGAGGCTGAACGGTGCCGAGAATGTGACCATTTATTTTTATGCTTTCGAGGGGACCGCCCACCCCCTCAGGCATTGGACTGACCATTGTCAGACCCCCCCCGGAGAAGGCGGCGGACTGGACCCAGCCCGACTGACTGAACAGCTTTCATACGAAGTCTCCGTACCGTCACCTGACCCGCTCTTGGTCGACGCCATCAAAGTAGGCTGAGACTTCTTTGTAAATAAGAATAAACTTAAGCGACACTTATTCGAGATATTACTACAAAATAACAAAACTGAAAACTATGCTGCTAGTTTGAAGTTTGACTCCCGGCGGCCGAGCGGCGTCATCACTGAAGCGCACTCGATGGCGGGAAAAAAGAAACTGAGGCGGTTGGAGGGTTGATGCCGAGATGGTCATTACCGCACAAGCTGAGGCTCGCGGTGCCGCTCCTCGCGGCTCCATCTCTGGCGCCGGCCCTCCAGCAAAAAGTTTGCTCCCGCTGGGTCCTAGTGCCTCCGGCATAGATCCCATTAGTGTGAATGAGTGGTGGAGACTTATGTCCAGGAAGATCCTGGGTTACCAGTAAATAAGACAAGGGTTCCTTTAGTGCAAACTCACACTGGAATGGGGGAAACTGAAATGGCAAAATGGTGTCTCCACTTCCTCACTGAATCTGCCCCGAAGTAATAGAGCTGTACCTACACCAGATGCGGAAAATAAACCAAAGAGAATCCAACCTACTGTATAAGCATCCATGCAAATGTGAATAACATGAACCACATTTTGGGAGACATTAAAGTTAGCACTATCTCTGTTATGAAAATAAGAAATAACATCAGTCAGGGTGATTCAGATAATATGAAGGAAAGGAAGGTAAACTCTGATACTCAGAAAACTAATGAAGTGGTTGCAAATGTCGAGTTCCATGCTGAGGAGGGTCCAGGGAAGATTGGGGGCTATGAGTGTGGTTTTGGGAAAAGATAAGAACAGAGCTCTGAGGAGCAGTGATCAGGGCATATTTAGTAATTTATATAGTTTTTGTTAACCAGGTAGGTGCACTAGACAAGAACATACCTATTTTCAGGCACAACCCAGGAGGTTACAAACAGTCAAAATTACATAAAGCTTCACAGATAAAATTACATGGTGTGTACGAACTAACAGCAAAATACAAATAACAATGTCTTATGCAAAGGTAAAGGGCATAAAAGCAAAGATAAAGCAGGCATGATTAATAAATCGCACGTAACATAAACAATGACCTATGGGCGATAAGAAGGACTTAGGTGAGGACAATTTATCTAATTCAATGCTACCTAAGGAAACCACTGTACTTTCTGGACAGAAAGTATTAGAAATTATTTGCCCACCACCCCCCCCACCCCAGATGCAGCAATTGACAATAAATCAATTTTCATCACATTATGAAAGTGATGCCAAGAAAAGCGAAGGACATTTCCAAAGTTCCATAAATCCAGATAATGAAAATGGTAATGCAGAGAATTTAGATATGCCAGACATGCCATCATGGGCTCTTTAAGTTTTGAGACAGATCTCCCTAATAAACAACAACAAAAAATAACAAAAATGGACATCCAAGAGAAGAAAGAAATCAGTTTCAATCATCTCTCGGCCTGCTCTCAACAGAGACTACACAATTGAAAGTACAGTTTCTGAAGCACAGCAAAGAATTTCACAATTGGAAGACCAACAACTACATATGCTTAGGTAAATCAAGATCTTAGAAAGTACATAAAAGGAAATGCTCTCTAAACTGATCAATTTTGAAACAAGGGCTCAAAGAAAAAAATTTCACATATTAGAAATTCTGGAATCATGGGGCAATGATTCATCCTTGAGAGCTCCGTTTAACAAAATAAAAAGAGAATTCTAGGAGACAGATCTAGCTAACATTAATACTGAGGTGGATCAAATACATAGAATGCTGACTGCCAGACCAGATGACAAAGCGCCTCTGGCACATCATTGTGAAAGTTTGGAGATCCAAAGACAAAGAGAGACTTAGAAATTAAGCCTACAGGAAGAAGACAATAAGAATTATGGGTGCTTTGGTGTCAGTCTTTAATGACTTAACCCCAGTATTGATCCATGAGAGAATTATCAGAAGTAAGCTTTGGGCACATCAAGTTAAATCATCCATGCTGTTCCCAGCTAAACTTTTTGTAACTATGGATGGTCAGAGACTGCAGCATGTTACTCCCAAGGAAGCTCAGAAAGGACCGAGGGAAAAACTGGCATATATGTCTAAGCAAAATGTGTGTTGCCAGATGTAAGTGTATTAGCCAAAAATATTAGACTGGACTATGGGAACTGTAACCAAGATTCCCCTTGATTTAGACAGTTATAATAATTGCCTTTAGAACTGACTTTATATGTTTTCTACCCTATATAAGTACAGATTATATAAACTGTGAAATTTTATTATATTTAAGTGGTTCCAGTTTCTTAAGTAATAAGGGAGTTTTCTTTAAAGCCCTAACTGCTTTCTCTTTGTTATGAGGAAAAAGAAGCTGGAAAGGGAGGGAAAAGCTACTTGAAGATCATATTTTTCTGTACTTTTTAATAAGTATGGCTGCGGTATATGGGAGTAGGGAAGGAGCACATTGATAGTTAAAAGGCAAGCAAACCAGTTAGACTTTACAAGAATGTATTATGTTTGTTTTTGTACTACTTTTGGTGGGTTTATATGTTGTTTTGTTTTAGAGGGGTTGAAAGTAAAGGTAGGAAGACTGCGGTTAAACATTTTTGAGAAAATGTGATGCTATTTGCTAAGGATCTCAAACGTTGGTTCCAGTTCACTAATTTGCTTATTTTTCTTTTTTTTGGATATGGCTGATATGTAGATAATGGTTAGATGTGTCACAGTAAATGTTAATGGGCTAAACTCACCTATTGGACATCAAGGATCCTTACTTACATTAATTATCTATATATTATAGGACTTTAAGAGACACAATCAGGAATCAGCTAAATTACAATTACGCATGCATATCCAGCTCCATCACCAGGCACAAGTAAAAGAATAGGTGTTTCCATTCCATTTAGGAAGAACATTAATTTTTAACCACTTGATCAAGCCACTGATTTATGGTGATTAAAATAATGAAATTCCATTTTCAAGACATGGAATCCCACAAATTGCAATAGTGATTGCTAGCCTAATTTCCAGATTTTGCAGATATTCCATTGTCATTCTTTTAGAATGTGTATAAATAATCAGAATAAAAGAAGACTTAATTAATATACAGAGCATTAATTGAAGCAAACTGAAAATAGTATAGGAAGCAATTACAAGAAAAAAACAAAGTTCTGCAGATTTAGTGATCTGGCCTAAAATGCCAAATTCCATGAAATGTTTTTGTTTTTACTGGTGCGCAGGCAGTCCAAATTCTTGAATTTTACCAGGTTTTTCAGTAAAAACCAAAAATAAATGGCCTTGAACTTGATAACTGGGTGGACTCACAAGGTAGGATTATAATAATTAAGCAAAAACTAGATGGCCAAATGTGCATCTTTGGTTCAGCGTATGCACCATTTAACAAACATGATGACTTTTTGGCAAACGACAAAGAGGAATTAATATATTTAAATTCTGAAAAAAATTATACTGTTAGGGGACTATAATGCACTATTAGATCCATGACTAGACAAAACTGCTCCAGTATCAAATAATAATAGAATAATTTCACAGGTTCTCAAGAACTTCCTGGATTGTCAGGATCTAATGGACCCCTGAAGAATCAAATATCCTTATAATAAAGAACATGCAAACTATGATAAAAAATAATCAGATTACTTCTCCAGATTAGGTTAAATCTTTCTGTCAAAGTCCTTAGTTAAACAATATGTTTCAGACCATATGCACTGTTCCCCTAATCCCCTTTCACTCTCCCTCCACTCTGCCTTTGCTATCTCTGTTATCTGACTCTCCCTCCCTACTTTTTTTACTTATTTGCTGGTAGTGGTTGCTGATGGTGCCTATCAGTATATGAACACAGACAGGCATTGTTTATATACTACTGTGTAAAAATCTCTCTTTTTTTATAATGATTTGTGCATTTATACTTGCTAGCAATGTCTGCTGAGGGTGCTTTACCTGTGCATAGTTATGCAATGTATATCTTGTAAATAATTTTTTTTTTATTCTTTTCATTGTTGCCTAACTATATGTACATAGTATACTTCTCCTGTAATCTGTCACTTCCTGAATTTGCTGTAATTGCCTTGTACTTGTGTTGTTGTCTTACCTGGGTCGACTCTGAAAAAGGGACTTTTATTGTCTCAGTGGTCTTACCCGGTTACCAAAATTCAACTAAATAAATAAATAAATAATAAATATAAAGTCTATTTTAATTTCAGATCATGCCTTGATGGAAGCTTGTTTTGATACAAAGATCACAACAACCAGGTTATCTCCATGGTCATTTAATAATGGCCTGTTAAATATACCTGAATTTGTCATTAAAATAAAAAAAACATTATAAGGAAATATTGTTTTTTAATTATTCTGATCAAATGTTGATAGCCTCATTATGGGATCCTTTAAAGGCAGTATTAAGAGGGATAATTATTTATTTTTCAAGCTGGAGAAATAAAATCCAATTCACCAGAAGAACAAACAACAAATGTAATGTTAAAAGTTAGATAGGCTGGTTATAGAGGAGCATGATAAGTATTATCAAAAGGCAACAACAGAGCTCAAATCTCAAGAAAAAATAAATAAGGAAAAGTCAGGGAAGTCAGACACTAGCAAAGAGAAAATTCCAATCATTAATTAGGGAACTTATTGAAGAATAAGTAGATCAATAAGAATAACAAAAGGAGAAAAAGATCATACTGGGTTTAAAAACAATCAAGGATAAATTTGTACAGATATAAAACAAATGTGTAATATAATGCTTGACTACTATAAAGCTATTTATCAAAGCACAGAGACAAATCAATGGCTTTGATTCACTAAAGTGTGGATTGTCTATGCGCCACATAACAGAGGCACGTAGGTAACCCTACGTGGGAAAGTCGCACAGCGGACCCCCTGTGGCATTCACCACTGGTGCACTAGCACCCTATACGCTGGATCCCCTGGCCATCTTAGCAGCTATGCACCAAGGGCATGCCAGGGGCATACCAGGGGGTGTTCGCTGTGCTGTACCCATGTACAACGGCACTGTAAACCATTCCAGGGCTGCAACATGTACGTGTGGGGGAGCCTGGTATATCTCAATATGTGCCCCTCCACAAGTCAACAGCAGGGCTGACTGTCACCTCGCCATGCTGCCCAGCTCACTGGACAGATGGAGACAGCTGGGTGCAGACATTTGGGCAACTGCATGCCCCCCAACCAGAGCCCCAGCCTGGTCTCATATGTCAGAGACTGTACCTTCCACAGCAGAGCCCTGTCCCACTACCTGCACTGGTCTACTGTGTGACTATGACATGTCACTTAACCACCCCAGTGTTCCCAGGTCACCCCTGACAATGGGCACCTGTGCCTAGTGGCCTGTAAAAGGTTACATTAGGAGCCATGTCATGTCATTCCAGTATACTTCGATGATTTATGGGACAGGGGGCTGCCAGGCCAGGTCTCCATGGAGTCTCAGCAGTACAGAACTGGGGGAAGGGGTTCTGCTTTGTGGGGGACAGCTGTGCACCAGGCACTGTATGGCAGACCAGGTCAGATGGGGAGAGGGACCACTAGTCATCAGGGACCTATGGTGCATCCACCAGGTGCTGGCAAGCATAGACCTCAGTGTGGTGGCATCTACAGTGGTAGTGTATGCATGGCAGATACCTGCATATGCCATTCACCACCCTGGACCCATGCCACAGTGTGTGGGATTAACTGTGGGACCCAGGATGGGCATCCGATTGGATGCCTGCCTGAGTCCACTGCTTTGCCCCATCTACCCTCAGTGCACCTGCAGTGCGCGGGGGGGGCAACAGATGGGTGGCCAGTGATGGTGACTACCATCTGGACTGCACCTGTCAGCAGGTGCAGAGCTGTATAGTCAGTTTATGTGCATTTCGCACATGAAATCCATGCCATGGTGAATCGCGGCCAATATGAGCAGATAGGAGAATTCTTAAATAGAGCAGGTATTCAAAAGATGGTTGTTAACAGTAATTCATTTATGAACTAGAAATCTGTGAAGTGCTAAATAAAATGCTTAAAAATAAAAACCCCGGGACTGATGGTTTTACACAGTTTTCCAAAAGGAATTGCTCCAATGTATTATCCATATTTTGACAGAAATTATGGATGGAGCTGGGGAGTTACCAAAAACTATGAATGAAGCAAAAGTAGCTTTACTGTTAAAAGAAGAAAAAGAGGAAACAAAGAAGGCTATAGAGCCATTACCCTTTTAAATGGGGACAATAACATTATTGCAAAACCTAATAGAATCATACCCATTCTTCCCTGTTTCATCCACCCAGATCAACAAGGGTTTGTACAGGGTAGAAAAATTCCAAATGCAATTAGGAAAGTTCAGGACAGATTTCACCACATTCAGGGATTATCAGACAACTACTTTGCACTGGCCCTCAGTGCCAGTAAATAATTTAATTAGGTGACTAGTGTATATATGAAGCAAGTATTAAGCAAATGGGGAATATCAGATCCTATTTTGAAAAGATTTCTCAATTATGTAATTGCCCTATGTCTAGATTTTTGGTTAATGGTGTACTTACAGAAATGTTGAAGGGAGTAAGACAAGGTTGTCCTCTATCCCTATACCAAGCATATTTATCCTATGCCTGGAATATTTACTTTAGACAACTGGAGCATATCCTATTATTCAGGGTGTTATTATGGGTGAGCAAGAGATGTAACTTAGTGTCTACGTGACCAACACATGCACTATTATGAAAAACTTGAAAATGTCTATATCTGCACTGCTACAGGAAATCACTTTATTTTCCTCTTTCTAGGAAATCACCAAAAATCAAATTTGATGCAGATTTCTCATGGGGACAAGGACAGGGCTTATAACAATAATCATTTTTTTAGACAAGAAGGAAAACTAAAATATTTTTGTACAGCATTATATTTACAAACAATATGGAAAAAATATCAAATTAAACTTTGGAACAGCGAAAGAGAAAATTAAAAATAAACTTGAAAACTAGCAAAAACCTTCTCTCCTCTCCTCTCCTCTCCTCTCCTCTCTCTGGGAAAGAATGGAAACAATGAATATGATGGTTTTGCCATATCTGGTTGTTGTTATTCAGGCCATTTGAGGAAGAACTGGGGATAAATTATTTTCTGATATTACATGTATTTTAGTAAGTTTTTATGGACAGGGAAAACCCTGAATTACTTGGAAACCTTGACTGTGCCTAGGACTGAAGTGGACATGGTTGCCCAGAACCATATAATTGTTTTTTAGCTCAATGTCTACCTACTTTTTTTGGAATGGGCACTTTATCCTACGTAAGATCATAAGATTATCCAAGAGATTCTAGCTATGGAAGGGCATAAATATGAAACCACATAATAAAACTAATTCATCAGTACTGAAATGTCTGGGTACTCATTTTAAGAAGATAATAAGTAAACTAAGTAGAAATGGTCTTCCATGGTTACATGTTCATGTCTTGCATAAGAAAAAACATAACTACCTGATTCATAAATTAAAGGGATTTTCTGATCTGATGAGCTACTCACGTATTGTGGTAGCTGCCCTCTGCAATAGGAATTCTAGCCAGGATTGAACAAGTTTCCTGCAGTCCTATTTTTGTAAAATCACTCACAATTTAGTTTTTACAATAGGCTGGCCATTCCTTCTCACAGCCGCAGTCACATGGACACACCCCCATGCTCAAGGACATAATGATGTGTGGCCAGGGAGAGCGCAGGGGCGTGCCCCATTAAAATGAATGGGACTCAATTTCGCACCTGTTGTTTTAGGTTAAAATGGTCAGGATTAATGGACACCGCCGACTAACAAAGGGCCATGTTAGTTGAGCGGTGTCCTTCATTAATCCCAAGTGACCATTTTTAACTTAAAATGGAAGTTAAATTGCGCCCATTCATTTTAATGGACATCCTCGGCCCCTGGCTACACGTTATTATGTCCTTGAGCACGGGGGCATGTCCATGGGACTGGGGCTGTGAGAAGGAACGGCCAGACCATTGTAAAAACTACATTGCGAGTGATTTTACAAAACTAGGACTGCAGGAAACTTGTTCAATCCTGGCTAGAATGTCTATTGCTGAGGGCAGCTACCACATTATGTGCGTGGTAGCTGCCATCCGGTAAGTCGAGCATTTACTTTAAAGGATGTGGGCATTATTTAAATGGAAAGATTTTCTAAGAGAGGGAAAATTTCCAGATTTTATGGAATTAAAGCAAACATTTGGGAATGAATCCTTTTACTTTATCTCCTATGCCACATTGAAACAGGGACAGGATGTAATCATTAAGAACATAAGAAGTGATGGTATTAACATCCCTAATATCATGAGAAAAGAAATAGATTTTGTGGGTAAAGAACTTTAGAAAATATCATCAAGAATGCATAAAAACTTAATAAGAAATCAAACTGAAACAAGGTCCAGAATCAATAGAAGCTGGAGCTAAGAACTTGGGAATACTCTTAAGGAAGGGCAACATAAATTAATCAGGATTAAGGCAAATAAAGGATGCTGATCAGCAAAAATAAAACCATACAAAGGAAGATCACTGACAGAGCTTATTCAATACTAAACATTATAGCTAAGAGTAATCCCTTTCTTAATTATAATGTTGGCATGGTTGTGGTAATACTGCAGATTTATTTAATAAAATATGGGACTGTCCATTATTAAAAAGTGGTTAATGGATACAATTAATTGGATCTCTAAAAGTTAAAACAGCAATAGCTCTTCACTTATCTGTCAGTGTGGTGAGTGGGTGTCAGACAATCATCTTCTCACACAGCCCAGCCCAGTGATCTCTCCAACTAAGGTCTCCTCACCGAAGATCTGTTAACCTTCAGCTCAGAGAAAAGGAAATGATAAAACCTGTGAAGAAAAGCTTTGGGGATCCAAGGCTTTAGGTCACCATCCCTCCAGGCTATGCAATTGCTTATTAAGTCTAAGCGTAATAGGAAATACTGAAAACTGACTGCAGAGAAGATGGGCAAAACTGGGCAACTCAAATGACTTGAGCTATTGTGTAAATGAGGAAGAAACAGGGGACTGACATACTTTGGAGGAAGCAGGAGCTTGCTCCATCCATTTAATGGGATGATCATCCGCGAAGGTGTCACAGAGCTGATATTGTATAACTAAAGTGACCCAGGGAGAAGGTTGCACCCTTGAAAGAAGAAGGCTCGGCTCCCATAACAAGTAAGATAAGCCTCCTGTGAGGAGCTGAACTCTGCTATGAAGGAATGCCCAATCTGTGCACCCGTAGGAAGTCTAAACCTAGACGTGTGTCATGGAGTCACAGTCATATGACTAAAGGAGCTCTAAATTCCAGGACTCCATCTCAAGGTTAGGGAGCAAGGTACCTGGGAACACAGTCCCACTAAAGGACAGGGTACAGGAAGAGAGTAGGCATGTACATAGCTGGTGTACTGCACAAATGAGTGCCAAGCAAACAAGATGCCCAAAAACCTCCTGGCTTCGAAAGGTCAAGGGTATCACAGAGTTGCAGTTGTATGGCCAAAGAAACCCTTAGAAGAGGGTTCTACCCTAGCACTATGCTTGGACTACAGGACAACTAAACTATCTTCAGACTACAGAACAGCCCAGGCCAGACCTACAGTCTACAGAACAGAAAGGAAATTTGACTACCAGTCGTCCCTGTCAAGTTAGGCCCTCAAGCTATCTTAGTCAAACTAGGCCCCAAGTTGACCCCAGGAGAAGTGAAGGTAGCGCTAGAAGGAAAAGGTGCAGGCAGATGACAGATCAGGTGTGGGTTGAGAGTTACGGAATGGAGCTCTGTACGTGAGTATAGTAAATTCTGGAGGAGCCTGAAGAGGTGCAGTACAATCCCATGGAAAGTGATACATACTGAAAGAATAGGAGGTGAGTGAAGCCCAGATGTCAACGGGGCAGTTACCCAGTGGACACTGAGGTAGCCTAGACTGAATCCTGGGATTACGTTGGGACAAAGCCCAAGAGTTTGTGGGGTATGAGCTCGGTAGTCATTGGGTAAGAGCCCAGTCATGGAGGTATAAGCCCGGTGGCCATTAGGTCGTGAACCTGAAGAGTCATAGAAGAAGGGCCCAGGGCAGTCAGGCTGGTTAGGAACAAGGCTCAAAGGAACCAACAAAGCAGAGCCCAGGCACAGCAATGAGCACTAAGGGCCCAGCAAGTCCCAGGAGCAGTGGAAGAACAAGCAGAGAACAGAGCCCAAACCCAGGGAGATAGAACCAAGGGAGCCATGCACCCCAGGAACAAGGCACAATGGGGCAAGCAGGGAGAGGGAGAAGCCCAGGGAAGGCAGATACAGGAGGAAGAGCCAGCAGGGGGAGAAGAACCAGCCTCAGCAGCACCCAGCAGTGAGGTGGGAGGAGTAACAGACAGGAAAGGCAGCAGCTGCCAGAGAATCCAGGCAGCAACACGCAAAACAGCCCAAACCAGCAGGAACCCTAAGGCCAGAACAGCAAGGAGGTAGCAGGAAGGAGGCCAGCCAGAAACGTCTGCAGCCAGCCTGAGGGGACGAGCACCAACAGAGAACAATATGACAGCACAAAGCCATAAGATGGACAGTGGACCACCAGCTGCAAAGAAAAACTGAAAACACAAAGCCCCAGAAGAAAGCAGCAGGAACACAGCAGCCCCCACAGAAGAGTCAAAGGAGAAAGGCACAGCTGGCCAGAACAACTTGATCCAAAGAAACCAGAGCAGGGGTGGGATACCCAACCCCCCAGAATTGGAACAAGAAGCAGCAACCAAAACAAAAAAAACAACCAGAAGAAATGATCACATATGGATGGAACCGACAATTACCCACCAAGAACGAGGGGGTCGAGGCTGCAACCACACAGCGGCAGCAAAGATAACAGGGTGGGTAAGCTGGAGCAAACAAGCAGCCACAAAGCAAAGAAATAATGGTCCAGATGATGCTTGAAAAGATGCACTCTTATAACACTAGGAATGGAGTGTGGCAATGTTACCCTCTGCCCCACCAAACCTTGGGAAAAGCTTCTAATTTAGGACCAACAGTTTTCCACAAAATCAAATGGCATTCATACCATTCCATTCTTCATTACTAAGAGCATTTATGTGAATAAATGGTATCTGTCCCTGACAGTTTACTTGCTCCTGCCACTGATTCCCAAACTGAGACCACAATGTTTGTTTTGTGGCCTCACAATGATTTCCAGAGCAACAGATGAGGATGTCACAAGCAGGGGACTGTTATTAACCTCAGGTGGAGAATAAGTGGCAAGGAGCAGACAAACTGAAGAATAAAAATCCTAATTTCCTTTAAATACCCTTAGTAATAAGGAAAGGAAATGTATAATTCAAATGATGAAAAGGATAGAAAAAATACTGAAAGATGACTGGTAGAGAGACAGTTTTGCCTGTGATGTTATCCCAGCACAGCCTCACAGATGAAACTAGTACCAACAAAACAGCCTACTTATGACCATAAACACAAAAATGGATCCATTATATAATCACAATAAGGTACTCCAGGGCATGTGTCACTTGGATAACATCACTTCTCTTGTTGTTGAAGGTTCTCAGCCTGTGGCCTTTCGTCTCACAGTGCACCCAAGGTATGCGGTTACACCAGCACCACACACACCCTGGCATGTCTTATTGCTTAATATTTTTTTTTTTGGGGGGGGGTGATGTGTAATTGGGGTCTTCTGATTCCCAGCTGTGACTTATTCACTCAAGGCTGGAGCTCTGCTTTAAGAAGAATGTTTTCAACAACTACATTTATGTTTGTGTACATGTTGTGCATGGCATGACACATACTATGCCTTTAATGTGGCTTGATCTTTTTCTGGGTTGCAGTATAGTTTCTCCAGTCTAGTCTGGGCTGAGTCTGGCAAGCGTACCCACTGGTTCGTATCTTTCCGCCATAGCTGCCAGTGGTACGGGTATGACGTGTGATGGTTAGGGCAGGCAAATCCCAGTTTACATTGTCCCAGTAGAAAACTGTCACAGATTAGCAGACCTTCTTCCTCATGAGTGTGAATGCTCGCTTGCTGAATCCAGCTGGTGTCCACTACACTTTCTTCATAGTGAATAGAAGATAAATCTGGGAAAGGATCCAGAGAAACACAAGGGGTACTGTAGCTGCGTATCTGCAGTTCATTTTGTTCAACATGATCCGAAGTTGCTGGGGTAGTATGAGCTTGTAAAGGAGAGATAGTTATATGTATCTGATAAGGCTTCACATCCCATGATATTTGCACTTGAGTGTCATTTATTAAATTCCAAATGGGAAATGTTTCAGAGCCATTTTGTGGTATAGGCAAAGTAAACACAATTTCTTTGGAGTTTGTTAGTGTCATGGTGCAATGTTTCTTGCACGTAGCATTTTCAAAGCATGGAAAATCCAGTTTCCTTTTCTTGTCAGTCTGCATTCTTTCTTCTGAGGACCAGCAGAAGTTTGACTGTTACAGTCAGTGGCTGTTATTTGGCACTGAGAACATCATTTTACTAAAATAAAAAAAAGGCATTAGTAAAATGGCTGCAACATATTCAAAGAGAAATTTCAAAAGCTTCTAATTCTATTGCTTTATCCTACAACCTAAAAAGAGGGACTTACCTTTCTGTTATCAGAGGGGCTTACCTTCCTGTTATCAAGTTGCAAACCTCCCTACAGAAGGTGTGTGGTTACACCCATCTACTTCAGTACCCTGGAATGGGGATGAGCATGGCTCAGGGAGACTCCCATGACTAGGGGTATCATTGCTCACTGGGAGTTTCCCTACACTCATTTCTGTTTGTTTGCCTCTTGGGCTTGGAAGACGTCCTGGATCATCTGAGGCCTTGCTTAATGTCTACAACAAAGCACTCACACTCAAAATTTCTAAACACTTGATCTTTACTGATTAACTGTGAAAATTAATCGTCACACTTCATCATGGATCCAAGGATCCCAATTCATTTGCAAAGTTTGTTTCTCTGTACAATCTCATCTGGATTGCTGTACCCATCCTCTGTTTGTATCTGAACTGCATGTCTATATTATCCTAGGGTCCCTCCTGATCCCATTGCCAGACTGATTGCAGTTAGGCTCCCTTTCTACACAGACTGTTGCTGGGAAGTATGGTAACCCTGTCTCCTCCCCGTCTTTCCCATTTCATCAGAATCTTCGGTGAACACTCTGTCCTTTTTCACTTGCACTTTCTGCCACGTGGACAGGATTATCCATGTCTGCCAGAGCACTGCTCTACCTACCTAACTATCATTGCTATTTACCCCACTGTCCTGCCTCACAATATACAACTTGCATTATTTGAACAATGAAAGTCCCTGAAGCATCGCTTTTCCAGCTGCCATTATACCTATCCTGTGATCAGCTTTCGCTTTTTTGTAGGAGGGATTCTGCTCTGCCTAAAATTAATTTTGTTACTTTTAGCCACACCAATAGGGCATATATCCCACTGCTGAGCTCAATTGCTGGTCAAGGGAAACCATCAGGTCTGGTGTCTTCCCCTGCTTGCACCCTTTGACTCTTCTCCTGTCTGTCATCAAGGCACAGGTCAGGAAGCATAGGGAAACCAGGAGCAGTTTCAAAATTCACAAATAGCATTTTATTTTTCTTAATAACAGCAAAATAAAAAATAAAAATGTTCAGTATAACTATTTACAAAGACAGTTCAACAGAGAAAACAAAGTCCTTCTTCTGAGTTATTCTTAATTTCAAATCTCAGCCTCAATCTCTCTCTCTCTCTGTCTCGCTCTCTCTCTAGCAAAAGCACTGTTGCTCTTTTTATAAGTCTTTTCAACCTCCACTCGTTAACAGACATCTTGTTTTTCCTAAAATGTTCTTGCCAGTTTCTTGCAGGTGCAGCAAAAAGAACATAGTGACCCAGAACTGACCTCTTGTTGACAGCTCTGGAGAGAATTTGCAAACTAGCATCTCAAGTTAACCCTTTGAGTTCCAAATAGCTTTTTGCAATCATTTCAACAGTATAACTATATACAGTTTTAAACAAAGGGATTCCCAGTATCACATACAGTTTCACAAAGATATTCACATATAGTTTTATACCCACAGATATGCAAGAGGGAAGAAAAGGCAGAAATAGCAAGGGAAGGCAGAGAGATAGTGAGAGGTGGGAAATTGCAAAACCATTGGAGTGATCAGTTCCTAGGTCTCACAAGAAAATTTGGTTGTGCAACCAGACAGACAAGAGACAGAAAAGGAGAGGATAGAGCAGACCCTTGCGTTTAAACTCTTTCTGCATAACAAATGGAACAGGGCCTTATTCAACCCTGTCACATACCCCCCTCTTTAAGAGGAGGCAACCTGTTTTACAAAAACAAGTTTCCAAAACTTTCTATTAATACATTTATATCATTAGCTTATAACCTTTACAGTTCAGTGCATATGCAGCATAACAAACAGAGAAGTTTAAACTCATACATTTTTCAACCTTTGGAATTCTCAATTCCTAATCCATATCTTGACAGAAAATCAGCACTGACATTCTCTTTCCCAGATCTGTGCATCACTTTAAATTTAAATGGCTGTAGTGCCAGTTTCCATCATGTGATTCTGGAATTGTTATCCTTCATTTGGTTAAGCCAACAGAGAGGATTGTAATCTGTTACAAGTACAAAGTCAAGTCCTAGTAAATAAAACTTAAGGGACTCCATGGCCCACTTTGCCACAAGGCATCCTTTTCAATGGTGGAGTACCTTTTCTCTCTGTTGTGCAATTTCCTACTTATGCATAGAATAGGATTTTCTTTCCCATCTATATTTTGACTCAGGACTGCACCAAGGCCTACCTTTGATGCATCTGTCTATAACAGAATTTGTTTCTCAAAGTCTGGGCTTCTTAAAACAGGGCTGAACATAATGCAGCCTTAATGGCCTGAAAAGCCTCGTCACACTCTGGGGTCCATTTCACATTATTCAGGAACCATTTCTTTGGGAGTTCAGTGAGGGGAGTAGCTAACTCGGCAAAGCTGGGAACAAATCTCTGATAATAACCAGCCCTAAAAATGACCTAACATGTTTCTTGGTTTTGGGGACAGTGCTGTTAGCTACAGCTTATATCTTGGAAACCTCTGGCTTGACTTCTCCATTTCCCAAAACATAGCCCAAATATCTGGTTTCCTGCATGCCCAATGCACACTTGGTAGGATTAATTGATATACCTGCCTTTTTGATAGATTGCATAACTGCTTGTAGGTGTTCTAGGTACTGCGTCCTTTCTAGTTTCATTACCTGCATGAGCGAGGTCATCCAGGAGGCTATCATGGGGACTTGTTTGAGTGTCCAATGCAACACCAACTCTCGTATTCCCACCACTATGCCAATCCTCCATAATTTATGGCCTCTCATTGGTTTTCAACTCCCCTGTGTTGGAAGCCCTAACAATATTTTGACTGGACCTGTCCTAGGTATGCAGAAATTATGGACTTTAGGACACTCCCAAGCCATATGATAGAAGGTGCCCACTTGTGTGGAGCATTTGTAACAATATTGGGAGCTCCCTGGGTCTATTTTATGTGCTAGTATAGGAATGTGATAGAACTTCATGAGAAAGCTGCACTGTATAACTCACAGCTGGTTGTTAACAGAAAAATTTAAAATGTTTTTAAAGATTAACCTCCAGTCCCCCCTAATGACACCATCTGGGTAGATGTCCTCCTCCCATTACTTCTGAATTTTCCCCATAGGATCCGAGAGACTACCCAATAACAACTTCTAGCACCTAGTTAGTGGTTTAAACAAATTGGCATTAGAGAATTTATTGAATAACTCCTCCAGAGGAGAGTGTTGCAGTAACAGGGGACCTTTGTGTGGGGATAATTCTGTCTTCACTCTTGCTTAAGTCTAAGGTAAAGAAGATATTGAGACACATTTAAATTAAAGTCATTTTTTAGATCAGTGAATGTATGGACCTCTCCCCCACATGATCTGTTCCAGTCAAGGAAGGCCCTGGGAATCCCAGGCTCTGAGGCCTGTAACATCAGGTCTAGAGAGGCCACCACCCCCCGCCAGAAACAGCCCCAGAGTAGTGTCAGGTGATAAACATGTGGCGTCCCCCAGCAATGAGTGGGCTGTTGTCCACACCTTCCAGGTAGCCTGAGTGCAGGGGTTGAAGATCTTGGGGAGTGTCCTCTCCCACAGGGAGTTTACCAATACGCTATAGTAAAGGTGAGTGTCTCCTCTGCTCTTCATTTTCCTCCAGGTTGGCGTCTCGTCCCCTTCTCTCAACAAGTCCTGAATATAGGCCAGTTGTGTGGCCAGGTAATAAAGATGCATGTTAGATAGGCCCAATCCCCCTAGATGTTCTGGTTGCCATAATATCTCTTTCCTGATTCTGGGCTTCTTTCCCTGCCACAACAACTGAGTGCAAGCCCCCTTCAATGCCCTCAGATATTTCTGTGGAAGAGAGACTGGAATGGATTGAAATAGGTAGCATGCCCATGGTAGGATGAGTATCCTAACCAGGTTGACTCATCCTAGTAGCGTCAGGGGAAGAGCTCTCCAGTTAGTACAATCTTCCTTAGTTTTTTGTATCAAGGGTCTGTAGTTAATTTGGATTATTTGGGATCGTTTACTCGGGAGAAAGATCCCCAAGTACTTTATTTGGCTGGTAGAGTTAATAGTGGTGCCAGCAATCGTGACTGGTAGCCCTCTCACCCCCAATGGAAGCCATTCACTTTTATTCCAATTGATTTTGTGCCCAGATAGGGGTCCATACTCCTCAAAAAGCTTGCCCAATGCCTGGAGGGCATCTCCTAGATCATCCAGAAACAAAAGTATATCATTGAGGAAAAGAGAGATGATCTGTTCCTCCCCCCCTCCACCACACATCCCCTTATCGCTCTGTTGCCCTGAATGGTGGTAGCCAGGGCCACCACAGTGAGGAGAGGACATAAAGCAGGGGTGATAGGGGACACCCCTGCCTAGTCCCTCTAGTTAAATCGAAGGGGGCTGAGATAGTGCTGTTAGTCAGTATCTGGGCTTGAGGGTTTGAGTATAGGGCCTTTAACCAGGTGAGGAGAGAGTTTCCCAACCCAAATCTGCGGAGCATGGCGAACATAAAGGGCCACTCAACCCAGTCGAAGATCTTCTCAGCATCTAGTGCGAGGAGACCTCTATTAGGTCCCCCCTCCCCCCTGCCCCATCTATGTATGATGTTAATGGAACGCCTAAGATTGTGCTTAGCCTGGCAGCCCTTAACAAACCCCCCCTGATCAATATGTGCCAGCCCTGGTAATACTCTCTCTAGTCTATTAGCCAGAGTTTTAGCTAGGATTTTGTAATCAACATTTAAGAGAGAGATAGGGTGGTAAGAGCCACATTTTGTAGGGTATTTCCCCGGTTTGTGGAGAACTACTATTGTTGCAAGCCTTTGGGAAGGTGGCAATGCTCCCTCTGCCAATGCGCTAAGAGGACCTCTCTGAGAAGGGGACCAATGGCATCTCAGGCGCTCTTATAAAACTTGGCGGGTATACCGTCGGGGCCTGGTGATCTCCCCTTGTTTGTCTGCCACGCAGCCCTTCTAATCTCCTCAAAGGAAATGGGGGAGTTCAGTTCCTCCCTTAACTCACCACTCAGGGAAGGTAATGTAACCCTTCGAAGAAATTCTTCAGGGTCACCATTAGGTGGCGCTTAGGTAGTGTACAAGCAGGAGTAAAAGTCCCTGAAGGTCTCATTTATCTCCCTCTGGTCAACTGTACAGGAGCCATCTGGTTTTGTCAACTTAAGGATCTCCCTCTCCGCTTTTTTGTGTTTCACGAGGCTGGCCAACCACTTGCTCGCTTTATCACCCTCAAAGTGTGCGTATGATTTTGTAACTATTAGAACTCTCTCCAATCTCTTAGACTCAATCTGATGTAGTTTACCCTTTAATAACTTAAGTTCTTTGGCCAGTTGCGGGTGGGGGTCTGCCATGGCCACCCTCTCCAACTCCTGCAAATCCTGCAGGAGCTGATCCTCTTCTTTAAGAGATTGTCATTTTTTACATGCGGAGTAGGAAATTGTCTCCCCTCGAATGAAAGCTTTTAGGGCGTCCCATACAAAATTAATATGTGTCCCCTTACCCTTGTTGAGGTCACTGAAATCTGTGATTTTCCCCCTTACATATTTGATGTAGTGGCTATCCAGAAGCATAATAGGATCCAGTTGCCATTGGCCCTTGTAGGGGCCTGTGGACCAATTGTCAAGTGCAACTGCAGAGGGGCATGATCCGATATAAGTATAGGCCTATAGTTTGTCCTCATGTCTTCTGTAACCAAGGGGGTAGAAATAAAAATGTAGTCCAACCTAGTATACAGTCAGTGGGAATGGGAATACAAAGAGTATCCCCTGTAACCAGGGTGGCCATGTCTCCAGGTTTCAACTAAGGCTCTCCCTTCTATCAACTCCCTTAGTGCAGCAACGCTTTTGGGGTATGGTTTTGTTTTGTTTCACGAGTGGCCCAGTCTGGGATTTAAATATGTGTTGAAGTCTCACCCCAATACTAGGTTATCCTGGAAAGGTGCCAGAGTCACCCCCAAATGGGTAAAGAAGTCTAGGGAATCAAAGTTAGGACCGTAAATTGATGCAAAAGTAAACGTCCTTTCCCCCAGACCTACCTCAGCTATGGCAAATCTTCCCTGGGGATCCACCATGAAAATATTAACTTTATGTGGAAGACCTGGGCGTATCCAAATGGCAACCCCCCCAGCCTTTGAGGTAAAGGGTGCCACTAGCAGGACCACCCCCCCCCATGACTGGGCCAATCTGTCTGCCTCTTCTCTGGTGAAATGGATTTCTTGTAATGGCATTACATCTCCCCTTGTTTTCTTAATATAGGTCCAGACTCTTTTCCTCTTAACTACGGTTTTCAATCCATTTACATTCCATGATAAAACTGTTAAGTTTGCCATAGTCTCGGTGATCCAATATGCATGGCTTCTGCTACTTAAATGCACCTTATAGTGAAAATAATAAGTTCAAAGCATTGTCTGAACAGTCCACAACTTTTAACTTTTAACAACCCCCTCGAACCAGGACTCCCATCCCTCCCTTTCCCCCCCCCCTGCATTTAACCGCTCCTTCAGATATACTACTCCCTACTCCCTGTGTTGTTTCCCTCTGTACACCCCCTTTCCCCACCCACTTCCCCAACAGCATTTCCCCATCCCCTGTTGATTCTCCAAACACCTATTCCTTTAACTCTTTGTGGATTGAGCTTCCAAATCCACTGAAAATTAAAAAAAAAAGATACTGCAGTTATGGATGCATCCTGCAACTAAAATAAGATGGCATGGTCAGGGGAGAGGCCTGGGCCTAGTGGTCTCCACCAGTCACAGGTGGCCGTGGGTCAGTAAGATGGGATGTCTTCCCCCATCCATCCTGCCCCCCAACTTTACCTGAGAGCAGGAAAGCGCAAGAGGGCCCCCCACGTGCCCTGAATAGCGCGAGCAAAGAGGCCTCCTCTCAGAGCTAAAATGCTTCTTACAGATTGTCTCCATGGCTCTTCCACTCACAGCATAATAATCCTGCTTATTTGATAGGAAATACTGATCCCAATGTAAGAGTAACTGCAAGGCCAGGTATACAGAGGGGGCTCGCCTGCTGCTACACCTCTCCCCCCCACTCACGGCTGAGATATTTTCTCCTTCAGCCCGCACAAGCTGCTGATTGCTCTATGCCCCCAATCAATATTTCCTCAGATCTGCAACATGTACAAAGTTTAACAGCCAAACCAGCAAACAGTCATGAAAGGGAGTACAAAGCCCCAGAACAGGGAAGTTGTTTCAGTGTCTAATCCTGGTTGTTGGTCCAGGTACTGAACCAAAAAGGAACTCAAAGTTCAAGTAAAGTAATGCCCTTCCCAGTGTAGAGGGTGGGTTTGCTCCAGGATTTGCTCAGGCCCTGCCCTGATAGGCCTCTAAGCCCTGGAGTTGTGAGCCGAATCGGTCCCCCCCAAAAAAAAACTCTCCCCAGGAGGTTCTGGTTCCAAAGTATTACAGCATGGTGTTATATTACCAAAGTCACTCTCTGTGCTCAATGGCTTGGTTGGCCCTCTCGCAGCTCTTCAAGCCCTTCACATAGTCCATCGCGGCCTCTGGGTCGGTGAAAGCTCTCTGCCTGCTTCCAGGGTACCGCACAATAAGTCACGCTGGGTAGGCCGTCGTGAAAGGGCAATTCATTTCGTGCAACTTTCTCTTAACCTCAGCAAACGCTTGTCTCCTTACTTGCAGAGGCCTGGAGAAGTTCGGGAATATGCTGACCCTGGAGTCCTTCATCAGAATGGGATCGCTCTTTTGGGCTGCTGCCAGGACTGCCTGATGATCCTGAAAACGAAGAAATTTAATCAAGAGATGCCTCGGTCTTTGCTCTGGCGGTGGTTTCTGGCCAGGTGAGCAGTAAGCCCTCTGTATATCTAATGATATATCTGCTGGTATCTCTAGGTGCTTCTTTAGCCAATCTCTCATAAAAGCCAGACAGTCCCTTCCCTCGATGCCTTCCGGAAGGCCCACAATGCGTATGTTGCACCTTCTTTCTCTGTTCTCATGGTCATCCATGACCTGCTTGAGGAATTCTATATCTTTTAGGGCTTGATGGAGATCCATGGAGAGCTGGGCAGTAGTATCTTCCTGGTTGCTTATTCTGGTCTTGGCCTCAGTAATGTGGGTTGCATGGGCCTCCACAGCCTCCGTCGTGGCATTCACCAATTGCTGTAAATGCTGTATTTGTGCAGTCATATTATCAAAGCTGGACTGCATCCTCGTTCCCAGGTCATATTTGAAATCACAAATCAGTCTCTCTAGATTCTGGTAGTCAGGGTCCATGTCCGTGTCCACAACACCACCGCTGGATTCATGCAGCTCTTGGGCCTGGATAGAAGAGCTCTCCAATGTGACTGCAGGCCGCGGAGAGGTTGCCGTGCTAGATGACTGATCAAATATTAGTTTAGCCTGTTTTTTTGCAGATTTAGACATAGCAGGACTCAGGGCTGTATAAGCATACAGGTTAGCCAAATTTTAGGGCAATAATGCACAGGATGTTTCAGATTCTCAGTGGATTTAGACGAAGCTCTCCTAAAACATCTTCATGCAGCAACTCAGCTAGGCCACGCCCCTCCCCCCCGGGAAATACAGTTTTGTTCCTGGATTCTTTAGCTAGGGGGATTTGCCAGCAACTCTTGGTGAGCTCTCACATACTGATATACTTGGCACTCCCCAGTCTGTCCACCAAATCATCTATTCTGGGCATAGGATAACTGTCAAATTCTGACACTTGATTGAGTTTCCTAAAATCAAGGTAGATTCTTACACCCCCTTCTTTTTTTGTTTACAGTCACCTTTGGTGATGACCAAGCACTTCTCATCTCTTCTATGATACCCAATTCTTTCATTTTTTGTATTACCTTAACGACCTCAGCTCTTAACTACTCTGGTAATCTGTATGTCTTTTGTCTAATAAGGCAAGCGTTCCTTGTCAGTATTACATGCTCGACCCCTTTTGCTCAGCCAGGTACTGTTGTAAAAGTACTGTTAAATGTCTAGCAAGTTACGAATTTCTGCGGTTTGTTCGGAGGTTAAAGAAACATTCACCTTTACAGCATCAGCAGTTACAGTTTTTTCCAGTCTATCATAAGCTACATCAATATCTTCATCAGTTTCTGGTAAAACCAGCAAAACAGCTTTTGGTCTTTTTTCAGCCTATTTCTTGAAGAGGTTAGCATGCTATATCTCATTAGAATTTTTCCTGTCGGGAGTCTCAGTCTCATAGTTAACTGTGCCAGTATGTGTAAGAACTTTATAAGGCCCTTGCCACTTCATTAACAGTTTCTTTTCTGTGGTGAGTAACAGTAGCAAGACATTTTCACCTGGCTCAAAAATGTTTTCTTTTACTCCATGGTCATAATACACCTTCTGCTGGTTTCGGGCCTCTTCCTGATTACTATGGGGGATTTCAACATATTTTGCCAGCTTCTTTCTCAGGGCACACATATAGCACATAATAGACTGTTTCTGATGGGTGTTATCTTACCATGTTTCTTTTATTACATCTAGTGTCCATCTAGGTTGTCTACCATACAGCATTTCAAATGGTGAAAAACCTGTTGATGCCTGTGGCACTTTTCTATAAACAAAAAGCAGGTAAGGTAATATTGGTCTCAGTCTTTCCCTTCCCCATTTACAAACCTTTTTAACATGTGTTTTAGTGTTTGATTAAAACGCTCAGCAAGACTGACTGTCTGAGGGTGATAAGGGGAGGTTCTTATGTCAGGGATACCTAGTAGTCAGTACAGCTCTTTCAGTAATGCAGCACCAAAATTACTACCCTGATCAGTAATAATCTCTTTTGGTATGCCCACCCTGCTGAAAAGTTTGCCAAGCTCTGCTCCCACTTTTGGGGCTGTGACAGTATGCATTGGAACTGCCTCTGGGTATTGAGTAGCATAGTCACATACTACCAAAATGAATCAATTACCCTTTTTACCTTTGTCTAAGGGGCCAACCACATTCATTGCAATTCCCTCAAAAGGCACATCTATCAAGGGTAGGGGCACCTTGTCTTATTTAGTCACTGGGGCTAATTTCTGACACTTGGCACAAGAACTGCAATAGGTAGCAACACCTTCATAAATTCCAGGCCAGTAAAATCTGAACAGCAATCTGGCAAGGGTGCGATACTTCCCTGAGTGACCAGCCATAGGAATATCATGTGCTATCTGTAACGAGTCAGATCCATACTTCTGTGGTAGAACCAATTGTTCTATCCGGTCCTGTGTCTGAGGTTTAACCCAAACTCCGTACAGTAGTCCGTTACATTTTTTAAACATAGGTTCACCCAGTTTTGGTTTCACCCCCAGCTGCTTTAAATAACCCTGGAGAGAAACATTGTTAACTTGTTCTGAAAGAAAATCACAATCAGTGATCAGTTTAGTGTCAGCATTTTCATATGTTAACTTCTTATGTCCATCAGTCTTTTGTTGCCACTGTTTCTTCAGGTGTTGTCTTTCTTTCCTGGACTTCCAGATCGTGGAGCTATGCTCAAACAAGTCTGAATCAAAATCAGCGAAAGGAACAGAGTTCCCACCATCTGAGGTTTTCTTCGCCTGAGCTCTTGTCACCACAGCTGCTGAAATATCAGGATTTAATCCCTCTTTTATTGACTCAGTAAATCCTGGAAAATAATTTCCAATAAACATATCCATTTTATGACATTGGAAGGAAAACCCAGGTTATTACATAGAAGTGAAAAATCATAAAGATGCTGTCATGTCTTGGAAGGAGGAAGCTTATTATGAGATCAAAAGAAGTGTCATTTGAAGGACATGAATTATGCTGAAGTTGCAGAATGTAATACTTTTGTATAAGGTATATATTTTTTTATACATAATTTGTAAGTACTTGCCCCTTCAGTCACTAAACTAGGGTCCCTAACACTAGCGTCAGGGCACTCAGGATCACTGTCAATCCCAACCCTCGGACAATGGGTCACCCCTTCCTCTTCGGAGTAACCTTTCATAGCTGTGTGGTCACTTGCTACCGGGGAAATTTCTACTCCCTTTTTATCAGTCTCTCCATCTGGAGACACAGTCTGAGGAACCAGCCTCTCAGTGGTTTCCACAATGGCTTCTGCGGGGTTCAGGGAGCTACAATTTTCCCTTGCCGCTTGGCTACGGGTAACTGCACATACCATCCCTTGCTGGCAATTGTTACCCAGGATCACATCCACTGCTAATGTTTTGGCTACAGCCACCTGTTGCACAGTTCCCCCTGTTTCTCCCCAGTCCAGGAGAACACTGGCCAGTGGCAATGTTTTCTCTTCACTCGCAAAGTCCTGTACAGTGATGTATTTATTGGGTATAAGCTGACCAGGCTGTACCAGATCCCCTTTTACCAATGTCAGGGATGCCCCTGTGTCCCTTAACCCCTGCATCTGTACACCATTTGCCATGACTGGGAGCATGTGTTCCCCCATGTTCACTGACATGTTCCCAGGGACACGCAAACAACCCACTTCTTTTCTAGCACCCTGTTGTGTATAATTGCTTGCCTTTTAGGGACACTGTCTGGCAATATGCTCAGTCTCTTTACACAGCCAACATGCATTTCTTACTTCAGAGAAATCTTTTCTTTGAAACCTGAGGCTAACTGGTTTTGGTGGAGGCAGTGAGGGTTTTAGCTGCCCTGAAGGCATGCTTTTCTCTTTCTGCACTGCCACGCCCGCCCCATTCACTCTCAGAGCAGGTCTGCTCTTGGCATAACGGTCTGAGAGTTCAGCAGCCTCTTGCACTGTTTTTAGATCTCAGTCCTCTAGCCAGGTTTTTAGCCCTGTTGGGCATGCCCAAAAAACTGTTCTAATAAAATCACATTTTCAATTTCGTCAACAGAGTTTGCCTCAATTCCTTCCCACCAACATTTTAAAAACTGACGTTGTTTCATGGCTAGCTCCTCGTAGTTCATATCAGGGCTTCTCCTGAGCTTACGGAATTTAGCTCTGTATGATTCAGCAGTTAAGTCAAACTTTTTTAACAGTGCAGCTTTTAGCTTGCTGTAATCATTGCTGTGCTCATTGTCCATTTGACCCAATGCATCCCGAGCTTTCCCGGTAAGTAGCGGAGATAGCTGGAAGCTCCAGGACTCTCTAGAAATTTTAGCCTGAATACAAACTTTTTCAAAAGAATTTAAAAAGGCATCCATGTTCTCCCCTTCCTTAAACTCAGCTATTAATTTGGAGTTCAATTTGTAACCCAGTCCTGCAGTACCAGTTAAGCCCAAGCCACTTACCTGCTCTGGTGCTGCTGGTCGGAGTCGTATCTTCTTCAGTTCATGTTGCCTCTGGTGCTCCTTCTCCTTACGGTCTGCATTTTGGCGTTCTTGTTCTCTCTTCTCCTCGGCAGCTCACTGGCACTCACGCTCCTCACAGTCTGTCTCCCTCTGTTGTCGCCGTGCCTCTCGATCCGTCTCTCTCTGTTCTTGCTCTGCCTCCAGTTCCATCCTGCGCAACTCAATTTGCAGTTTGAGTACCTCTGGATTCTGGATACTGGTGACCATCCCCTGCTGCTGTGGCTCTTCACTGACAGTGGCCCTACTGTCCTTTTCAGTCACGGTCGGTGACTCGCTGCTCTGGGTATCTGCTACCATCAGGGCCTCTATGAGGTTCTACTTTTTGGTTATCACCTCAAACGGGACTCCCCTGTCCCCGCACAACTGCTTCAAGTAATCTACAGTGTGCCTGCTGTAGTCAGAAGCCATCTTCTTCTTCCCTCACTATGGCTACTCTGACTTGCACTTTAGAAAAAAAAAATAAAATGGGTAGGAACTGAACTGTACGCCAAGTGATATATAGTTCTGTTTCCTTTTTAAAATAAAACTCTACTTTTTTTTTCTTTCTTTGCAAGAGAGCTTACGGTCTCAGCTGACTCAGAACAATAAGCTTGTGATACCAAAATTATGCCATCACTGCCAACCAATCTGTCACAAACCCACTCAGCAGGGCAGGCCCTCTACTCCCAAAGTGCCAACCTCTGAGTGCAGTCTTGTGAAACAGACAAGGTAACCCTCTTGTCTGTTTTTGTGAGTTTGGATCAACCTTTGGTCTCAAGTTCTGGAGGGATTCAAACAGTGAACCTCTTGCTAGCATACCAAATGCACAGGCTCAGATATTTCTGTCTTCGGGGGGCCAGATATCTTTGCCTACGGGCACCTAACCAGGTATACAGAGATGAACCCTTAAAAACTTTAATAAAGGCCTCAGATTTAAAATGCTTCTCTTTCCAGTTTGGTACCACCATTCAAGCTTATGTTTAGTATCTGCAATAACCATATATCTTTCTTACAACTAAAAAGAAGTTAAAGACAGACCAAGTAAGTTCTAAAAAGAATTTTACTAAAATAGTTAAAAATATGTAAAACGCAAAATACAGAACTCTTATATCCCCAGACATACAAATCTTTTAAAAGAAACAAGGTTTAAACAGTGCAAATTCCTACGTACAGTACTTAGATTTGAAGTCTTTCTAAATATCTGTTTACAAGTGCTCCAAAGATCTTTCCTCAGTCAGAGTCTAGGTAAAAGTGTGTAAGTAAAACAGTGTATTCCTTAAACAACTGTATGGGACAACCCATTTTTGTGTGAGGTCAGCTAGCTCCTCCTCTGTCAGATTATGTATAACAAAATATATATCTTATACAAAAGTATTACATTCTGCAACTTCAGCATAATTCATGTCTTTCAAATGACACTTCTTTTGATCTCATAATAAGCTTCCTCCTTCCAAGACATGAAAGCATCTTTATGATTTCGCACTTCTATGTAATAACCTGGGTTTTCCTTCCAACGTCATAAAATAGATATGTTATAGCAACTATGGTTGTAATTAACTCAGACAGACAGGGTCCTTAATTAAGGCCTTACATGTAACACATGGTCTCTAAAAACTGAGTGTGTGTGAACTCACATGCTGTCAGCATTTTTCTTATGGCTTTCATCTTTTAGCTAAAATCTGGGGGGGTGAGTGAGGTCATTCTAAGAGCATCAGATTTTTTTAGCAAAGACAGTCAGTCATATATTTTATATTAAAAAAAATGATACAGCACTCAGAGCTGGCTGTCTACCTCACACCGCTCGTCAACAGATATTTTGTTTTTCCTAAAATGTTCTTGTCAGTTTCTTGCAGGTGCAGCAAAAAGAACATAGTGACCCAGAACTGACTTCTTGTTGACAGCTCTGGAGAGAATTTGCAAACTAGCATCTCAGGTTAACCCCTTGAGTTCCAAATAGGTTTTTGCAATCATTTCAACAGTATAACTACAGTATATACAGTTTTAAAGAAAGGGATTCCCAATATCACATACAGTTTTGCATAGATATTCACATATATTTTTATACCCGAAGATATGCAAGGAGAAAGAAAAGACAGAAACTGCAAGGGAAGGCAGAGAGAGATAGCGAGAGATGGAGAATTGTGAATCCATCGGAGTTATCAGTTCCTAGGTCTCACAAGAAAATTTTGTTGCATAACCAGATAGACAAGAGGCAGAAACTGAGAGGATAAAACAGACCTTTGCATTTAAACTCTTTCTGCATAACAAATGGAGCAGGGCCTTATTCAACCTTGTCACAGTGCCTTAAACCACTTGAGGGCCTGTTGGATCATATCCACACATAGTGGTTAAATTGGAAATGTTTAGATATAGAAACTCTTGCATTAAGATTTTTAGGTGGTGGAACTGTTATTTCTAGGTCTGGAATGTTCCTATAGTATTTAATGAAACAAGATGTCAAGGGGTGCAGGAACTCTCATACAATTTTGTAAGAGGTGGTGGAATGGAGTTTCTTTGGGATGCTGCCTAATTTAACCCGTCCACACAGTCATGTGTTCTGTCTGGTGGTTATTGACCCACTAACTTGGATACATTCCCAGGCAGGTCAGAACAACAGCACCACTGCCAACTTGTGATTTGCCTTCCTTGACCCCCCTTACTTCTTGGAGATGGATATCCTACCTTATCTTTCTGCTTTAAACATCTGCTGCAGCCTCACCTCACCTGTTGCCACACCCTCGGTCCCCCTGTTCCCTGTCCCCATATTCCTTGTGCCACTTGAGTGCCTTCATGTTGCCAGAGAGATTGACTGGGATGCCAAAACAATTCCAGCATTAAAGCACAGAACACCAATCACCATTTTTAAGAAGCTTTACTCTTAAACATCACTGGCATCAGGAGCACGCAAGACCTAACAAAGTGATTTTCATCGCAAAGGGCTGGGTCGATCAGTCCACTGCCTCTGTGCTGTTGTAAGTTTGTGTTGTGTTATCTGTCCCAAGCATCTGTCACAGAATTGTGTTGAAAATTATGTGTTTTTATGCTATCAAATTTCCGAACTGTGAAGTTCGTTCTCCTTGGACTGCTTTACATGCTCCTGATGCTAATGACATTTAAGAGTACAGCTTCTTAGAAACAGTCATTGGTGTGCTGTGCTTTACTGCTGGAGTTGTTTTGGAGTTTGTGTCTGGAGTTTTTCACCACCCTTTACGAGTGCTTAGCTTGAGTCTGCTCAGGTATTTGTGGAGAAGACCGCCTGGGGGTCTACTACTAAAAACAGAAACCTGTTTCCCCAACACACTGTTGCCCAAGCCCAGAATCTCAAACATAAAATTCCAACAGTGGGATTTTGCTTGTTTTCCATGTTTTGGGGGGCTTTCCTCCCCACACCCCCAATGCAGGAGGTTCTTCCCCCGCACCCCCGGAAATAATATAACAAACTCTGGGGGGAGCAAAATCTGGCAACAGTGTGTCAGGGAAATGGGTTTCAGTTTTTGGTAATGATCCTCTGCCTGGAATACCCTCACCTGTCAGGATGAAATGGGTGCTGCCAGTGGGAGAACTTCTAGGGTTTAGGTGCCCCTGCAGTGCCATGGTTACCATCTGACACCACCTGGGGTAGTGGACACAAGCTAGTACTCAGATTGCCATTATTACGTGATAGAGACCTATAACTATCTCATAGGGTGCTGGCCCCGGTGGATCTCAGGGTTGATGTTCTGGACACCTTACTATGCACTACACCAGCTATCTGGGTTCAGGAATGACCTCGGGTTGTTGGGGTACTGGCATGTGGGGGGGCAGGAGGAGCAGGATCGAGCAAAGCAGTGAGCAGCTCTCCTCTCCCAGGGGTGTTGGGGTAGGTTGTCGCCCCCCCATAGTTCCACTCCCACTGGGTGGAGGTCTGGTGGGTAGCATAGGTGAGAGGGGGTGGCATCATAAAAGTGGGTGGAAGGGGCTGAGCTGGTGCAACAGTGTGCGTGTATGCCTCCATACGCATGCACAGCCATGTGCTGGGGCCTCGAGGTTGGGAACGGGAGAAAATCTACAAAAAGAACATAAAAAAACCTATATAAAATATCTCACGGGGTTAAATAAGGTGCAGGAGGGAAGCATGCATGAAAACAAGGAGACATGCAATGAAGCTGGAAGGGGACAAATTTAGCAGAGAAGTGAGGAAATGCTTTTTCACTGAAAGAGTGGCGGAAGCCTGGAACAGTCTTCCAGCAGAGGTGGTGATGACAAAAACAGTGGTGGGCTTCAAGCATGCATGGGATAGGCACTTGGGAATCTTAGTTGGAAAGCAAAGGGAGAGGGAGTTAGAGATCAAGCAGTGTCTGCAGTGACAGAACAGGACAAGCAGGGAAACATCAGCAGACTGGGTGGGCCAAGAGATCCTTATCTGCCGTCAACTTCTATGTTTTTATGTACTTTTTTGCTACAGAAAGAGTTGGTGCTCAGGCCTGGGTGGCAGCTAACTGTGGAAGAAGTACTGAGAACAGGCTTCTACCAGAGAACATGGGCAGAAGCTGGGTGCAAGCTGCTCTTGGAGCTCTAAAGGTAGTTGACATCTGGGGCACCTCAAGGACTCAAGGAAATCAAAGGAGATATTAGTCATCAGGAGTGACCTCAGGCAAAGGAGACAGATCCCAAGGGACTAAGGATCTGGGGCCACATCAGGAGTGCTATCTACAGAAGGAGAGTATGTAGGGGACCACTGGGAGGATGTGGGAATTCCAGTGAATTTCTCCTCAAGGGATACAACTATATTGCCAGCTGGCCTGTGGCAGGTACCCCTGAAGACACTGAGGGAGATCCTGATGGAGGTGGGCAACCCCAATAGAAACACAGAAGTTGATGGCAGATAAGGACTACAAGGCCCATCCAGTCTGCCCATTTCTTTTTCTACCTTATGAATGTGCCATAAGCCTTTGCGCTGTCAATGGCCTATCTATCCATACTTATCTGTATTGCTCTCTTATGCCTGTCCCATGCCTGTTTGAAGCCCTGCACTGTATTCATATCCACCACTTCCTGAGATAGGCCGTTCCATGCATCCACTACCCTTTCTGTGAAAAAGAACTTCCTCACATTACCCCTTAATTGGCCTCCCTCTAATCTCATGCTGTGTCCTCTTGTCCTGCTATTTTTCTTATATTGAAACATGTTAGACTCTTTCACCTTGTTAATGCCCTTAAGGTGTTTTAATGTTTCAATCATATCACCTCTCTCCCTCCTTTGCTCTAGGGTATGCATACTGAGTTCAGTTAATCTGTCCTCATATGTTTTCTGAAGCAGTCCCTGCACCATTTTGGTTTCCCTTCTCTGGACTGCCTCAATTTGGTTAATGTCCTTGTGAAGGTGTGGCCTCCAGTACTGCACGCAGTACTCCAGATGGAGCTTAACCAGTGTCTTGTAAAGAGGGATTATTACCTCCCTCTTCCGACTTGTGATATCCCTACTAATACACCCCAACATCCCTCTAGCCTTATCTACTGCTTTAGAGGTCTGCTTGGATGATTTCAAGTCATTGGTGATGATGATGCCCAAGTCTCTTTCTTCCCTTGTGACTGCCAACAACTCCCCTCCCAGCCTATAGTTGCCTTCATCGTTTCTCTTCCCTATGTGCATGATCTTGCACTTCTTTGCGTTAAACCCCAGTTGCCACTCTTCCGACCATTTTGCTAGTTTATCCAGATCTCTTCTCATTCTGCCCACACCATCTGGATCATCTACTCTGTTGCAGATCATGGTGTCATCTGCAAACAGACAAACCTTACACTTCAGTCCATCTGCAATGTCACTGATGAAGATATTGAAGAGGACTGGCCCCAGGACTGATCCCTGAGGTACCCCACTTGTGACTTGCATCTCTTCTGACTCTATACCATTCACCACCACTCTCTGTTTTCTGCCAGTCAACCAGTTTGCCACCCAGTTGACCAATGTCTGACCCACCCCAAGCCTACCCAGCTTATTAATCAATCTTCTCTGTGGAACAGTATCGAAAGCTTTGCTGAAGTCAAGGTAGGCAACATCAACCGCTCCCCCTTGGTCCACCACTCTGATTACCCAGTCAAAGAAATCTATGAGATTAGTTTGACAGGACCTTCCTTTTGTAAACCCATGCTGTCTTGGATCCTGTGCTCCTATGGATTCCAGGTGTTGCACTACCCTTTCCTTAAGGAGTGTCTCCATACTCTTGCCCACCACTGAGGTAAGACTGACTGATCTGTAGTTCCCTGCCTCCTCCCTACCAATCTTTGGGATTGGGATCACAAGACCCCTTCTCCAGTCTTCTGGGACATCTCCTGTGCTCAGAGACTCACTAAACAGTTCTGATAATGGCTCTGCTAGTTCTACCCTTAGCTCCTTTAGTACCCTGGGATGTATGCCATCAGGTCCCATTGCCTTGTCCACCCTGAGCTTATCAAGCTTTTGTAGGACCCTTTCTTTTGTGAAGGGACTAGTGCACACCTCCCTCCCCCTGTGTCCATGGTGCACAGCTGTGGGCCCTGCCCTACCTTCTCTTCAGTAAATACTGAGCAGAAGTATCTATTTAGGATAGATGCTTTTACATGGTCCTCCTCCTCACACACACCCTTATCACCTTTGATCTTAGCAATAACCCCTCTGGACTTTCTCCTTTTAGTAATGTATCTATAGAAAGTCTTGTCACCTTCTTTTACTGTTCGTGCTAGTGTTTCCTCAGTTTGGGCCTTTCCTGCCTTACTGCCTTTCCTGCTTCCCTCAGGGAAGTTTGGTATGCCTCCCTATCTTCACCCTGCTGCATTCCCTTTTATTTCCTGAACACCAGCCTTTTGGCTCTGACCTTTTCTGCTACTGTGTTTGAGAACCAAAGTGGTTTCCTTCTTCTTTTGCACTTCATTTTCTCACTAACACAGTGGGATGTTGCTTCAAGTATTGCATCCTTAATGCTTGTCCACGTTGCCTGTACCCCCTCACCTGTATTTCTTTTTGCCAGGGCTAGCTTAACTCTGTTGGCCATCTTATCAAAGTCAGCTCCTCTGAAGTCCCATATTTTTGCCTTGGAATGGGATGATTTTGTTCTAGTGGCCAAATTGAACCATATCATGTGATAGTCACTAGCCCCCAGGTGACCTTCTACCTGGAGATATGTGATGCTTTCCCTGTTAGTCAGTACTAGATCTAGGATAGCCCTGTCTCTAGTGGGCTGCTGTACCAGTTGTTTGAGGCCCTCCCCTGCAGGGAATCCACTACGTGTCTAGTTGTGGCAGATGTCCCTGCTGGTATTGACCAATCTGTATCTGGCATGTTGAAGTCTCCCATTATCAGAACCTCCCCTTTAGCTGTCATGTTTTGTATATCTTCTAACAGTAACATGCCTATGTCCTCCCCCAGTCTGGAGGCCTGTACACAACCCAGTTCGTATGGCTGCCCCATTTTCTTTTTCCAGAGTGACCCACAGTTCTTCTGGCTCCTTATGTGTATTCTGAATTTCTTTAGCTTTGATATTTTCATTGACAAAAAGGGCCACTCCACCCCCCCCCTTTTTGCACCTCGGTCTCTTCTGAACAGTACATAGCCAGGTACTGAAGTCTCCCAAGTGTGGTTACTGGTAAACCATGTCTCGCTAATGGCTACTATGTCTAGTTTAGCCTCTGTCATTATTGCCTGCAGGTCTGGGATCGTATTTCCCAGACTGCGAGCATTTGTGCACATGATTTTCCATTGGGCAGATTTTGGTGTGTTAGTTGTTGGGCAAGGTCTGGCGTTTCCCCTGTGCACCATATGGGGAGCCTGACCTTTTTCTTTACCTGGTGATGCAAATGAACTACAAACATGTTGAACTCCTGTTTGATGCACTAGCTGAGGGGGGAAGGGTGTTCTTCCCATTCGATGTTTCGTGTGCTGCACCCCTCTCCCAATATGCTAGTTTAAATATTCTGCAAAGACATCAAACTTCTGCCCCAATGCACTGACTCCCTCCTTAGTCAGATGCAGTCCATCAAATTTAAAGAACTTTCGCTCCCAAAACTGTTGCCAGTTCCCTACAAATTTGTGTCCTTTTTCCTAGCACCAGCCATAGAGCCACATGTTTAGCTCCCCTATCTCCCCTTCTCTGACCTTCCGTTCCTCTGTCTCCCTCTCCCAGACAGGCAGGATCTCAGAGAAGGAGATGCCAGATGAAATGGATGATAGTTTGTCACCCAGCCTGGTCAGGTGTTCCTTGGTCTCCACAACTGACCGGCTAGCGAGATCGTTAGTCCCTATGTGTACCAGGACATCAATGTTTTCTCCTGCTTCCTGAACAATTTTAGCAATGCGGTCAGTGTCTCTCCATGCTGATGTATGTGGGAGACATCTGACCATTACCCCTGGCTGGAGATACGTATCAACTCCCCGGATCATGGAGTCTCCTATGATCAGAAGTTCTTTGGATTTCCTTTTTGCTTTTTTTGTTTTGGTTCCTGTTTTAGTGTACTAGCTCCTGTGCTGCAGTGTCCTGCTCTGAAGTGTCCTCTGCCCCTTTGTTTGATTTCGGAGATAGAGGCAGATACCTGTTTGTAGTTTTTATATGGTTTGTGGAGGTGATATGTTGGACAGCACCAAGTGATGGGGCACCCAATTTTCCCCTCCTAACCACCTGCCAATCTCCTGGACCAGCTACCCTCTGCAGTCAAGGTGCTTCTGTTGGATGTTGGGGAAATGGCGGGCGGTTCTTATAATATATTTCCTCTTGAATATGAAATTTGAGGCGTGCAGTCTCTGCCCATGCTGCCTGGAGCTGAGCCCTTAGATCTCCAATGGCCCAGCATGTATGACAGTGTCCTAAATCCTGTAAAACTGCCTTTCTGAAAAGTGTTCCACAGTACCTGCAGTTAATGATATCCATTCCAGGTAAGTTGCTGGGTTTATAACCTGGTCAGAGTAATTAGAAGGAAGAAAATGAAAGCAAAAGTTTGAGTCTGTGTTTTGTTTGTTTGTTTTTGTATAACTTGTTATAACAAGTTAAATTACTAGTGCCCCTTAAATGAGGTCACTGTGTGGATACCCCTCTGAACCGCCCCTTCCTGCTTTGCTACAGGAAATGTCACAACTGTGCTACCCTATAAAAGGAGTGTAGTGTGGGGTAGTTGGGGATGGGGGTGGGTGGCTGGGCCCTTCTCCTGCTGAAAAAGGAGAACCACAGACGAAAGAAACAAGGAGGTAAGAGCAGAAACAATCAGCCAGCAACAAATGCAGTAGCCCTGAAAGCTTATTCTAATGACAGATAAAACTGTGAAACCTGTAAAGCACTACCTGTAATAATTTCACAGAAGATACACCCTGTAAGAAACACTTTGCTACAGAGAAAAATAAAGCAGTAACAGAAGATATACCTTGCAAAATACAATTTGAATCAGAAGATTACAGCAGTAATCTGTAAGCACACACCTGTAGGCACACCCTGTAATAATGCAGCAGAATGTATACCCAGCAACAACAATTTGAATCCGAGAAAAATAAAGCAATACCAGAAACTGGTCGGTGCATTGTCATTGCACCTGAAAACAACAGGTAAGACTGTGGCAGATGTTTAAAGTACAGTATCAAGATAAGGTAGAAGAGCCATCACCAGGGACTTAGGAGGGATGAAATAAGGCACATCCCTTGCCAGCAGTGCTGTTGACCTGATCCACTGGGAAAGGAAGTACACATGGCTTTCTGTGGCTATGATCCAGTGGGCATTCATGTGATCAGGGCAGCAAGAGTCACAGGGTATGAGCAGAGGAAGGCACCAACCCCTGATGGTCTTCCCCTGGGCAGAAACTGAGCTCAATAGTGGGTATACTCCCTATTATTGTCTAAAAATAACAGTCAACTTTAGGCAGAGCAGAATCTCGACCATGGTATCTGACACCATGAAGGGCACCTTATATTCCTACTTTATCAACTCCTCCCCCCATACCCTTGAGGTTGATGCCATAGCTTCAGTCCACAGTGGCTCACTCCAGTGAACAAGCACCTCCCCCTACTGTAAGGAGGGGGTTATTACAAAGGGTTGCAGAAAAAGACTGGGGCCCTGAGGATTTTCTTCGCACTTGTCATCTACAATGAATATTTGCTTTGATTCCCTGGTGGACTGCTTTCAGGGGATTAGAAGCTGGGCAATGAGAAAAGGAAGGAATGATGCTCTAGGATGCTTATCTACCCCCAATTTGCAGATTGAGGAGTGGGGGAAGGAGAAGAACTGTGGTACTATGGATAATTGGTGCTCTATATGCACACCAGTATGAATTATAGCCAGCCACTGTAAGGGTCAGGTCTTTTGTGGAAGTACAGAACTATTAAGCCAGTATAAAGACTTCCATGTTTGTACTTTGACCCAATGAACTTGCAAAACAATGTCATTGACTGACAGCAAGCTGGACTGACTGTGAGTCAGTAAAGAACTGGAAAAGCTGGCCCGGTGGCACTGGGGCTGAGGTGCTGGATGCCTTACCTCGTGTCACGCTCGCGACCCAGGTTTGGAAACAAGCCCGAGTTGTCGGAGAGCCAGCAAGGGGGGAGGGAGGGAGCAGGATCAAGCAACTAGCTCTCCTCTCCTGGGGAGGACTCTGTCACCTGTCGTAGTTCCACTGCCCCTGGGTGGAGGTCCACAGGCAGTGCAGGTGAATGGGTGGCAAAAATAGTGGGGGGAGGGTGCCCTGGTACCACAGCATTTGCGTGCCTCCATATGTGCAAGCGCGGTCGGGCAATGGGCTGGGAGAAAAAAACGGGGGTAAAAAAAGGGGCAAAAAATGTAAATTAAAAAAGTAAGAAACTAGAGAGTGGATAGATATGATATGCCTGCTTCTTGCAGTAGATAATTGATCACAAATCTGGACCAATGAGAGTGCCAAAGTGGAAGGTTTGGCCAATGAGAGAGGGAGTGTTGCAGAGTGTCGAAAGAAAGAGAGTTCAGCTAGCTCAGCAAGACAGATCAGCAAGCATGATTGCATGAAACAGTTGTTCTACCACGCAAACCTTGTGTTGGGTAGTTGTCTAGGTTTCTCTGCCCTGATCTTCAATTTATACTGAGTTCAAATCTCAAATCTGAAGTCTGAAGTGTCCGATGAGGATTTCAGCCATTTCAGTCACTGGAGCAAGGTCTGCCTTGCATTACTCTAGTTCGGTAGGAGATGCCAGCCTGTCTTTTCTCAGGAGAGATCCTGCTGACAGTATCTGTCCTCAAAAGGTTTTACCACCCATAGTCCCCTTCCTTCTACTGGATGGTGAAAGGCCCCTGTGTGGTGGAAAGGACTGACAGAGAGCTTGACCAGATTTGTCATGGCCTGCATTTTTCATGACCAGAGAAAGTACTAGGACCACAGCAAGTTTAGACATGCCAGAATGCAAACACCAGTGTGGAGAACGCCCCCCAAAAGTTGCTGTGCAGCTGCTGCTTGGTAATTGTGCAGGGCCTTGCTCAGCAACTGGGATAATTAGTCAGGGACTGTTGGATAGTTTGGGCCAGGGCTGCCTGATTTATGTGCATGCCCACAGAGACAAAGTGATTCACCTCCTAGAGAGACTGTGGTTGCATTGTTCATTTGATCTCATCTGTGCCCTCTTATGTGTGCTTCTGAGACCTCACAAGTGGAATGTGGCCTATTATAATGTATGTTGCTTATCTCGGTCTTCCCCACACCTAACGTACCACTGCGCTCTCTAAAGTACTCCTCTCTCAGCTGTCTGTCTCTCTCAGCTGGATCTCTCCTTCTGCTGTCCTCTCCTACTCTTATGGCTGTTTCCTTGATAAACTTCGATCCTTCTCCCTGGCCCCCTCTCCCCAATATCTCTCCCATTTGCTCTTTGTCAACCCTACTCACTGAGATCCTTGGATAATGTATTCGGTCCACTGTTTCTGTGGGTGGGAATTGTATATTTTCCTGTGGGGAAGTACCCTTGCAGTATAGTGTTAGAAGTATCCCCATAGGCAGAGGCACCAAACCATATCTGAACTTACTGTGAATACTCCAACACCAAACCCAAGCACCAGTCACCTGAAGGCCAAAAGACCTAGTCATCCACTGTCTCTACTCAGCTGAGTCACATACCTTGTGGATGGTGATGGTTACAGTACATCTGTGTCAAAACTCTGAGTGCAGTAACAGTGATTCACATTTTCTGAGGTTCACCCTGTTGTCCTATGCAACCTTCTCAGCTACATTTATTCTCTCGCTGGGGAGGAAGAAGTATGGCTGTGTTTGAAGTTGGTGTCATGTAAATGTCAATCAGCTGGGGTCCTTGAGCATGCCCCCCACAAAAATCTACAGACTGGTTCTCAGGCACTATCAGGGTGCTGCAAAATGGGTGCTTTTCCCCTGCTTGGTTGTGCAGACTCCCAGTTATGCTAAACACAATCATGGTCTTGCAGTGCAGGAGTGAGGAGTCCTCCTCTTAGGAGTGCAGCACAATGAAACTTTTTGATCTAGATGTTAGCAGGTGCTGCTGCGGATAATGTAGTTAATATCACTGTGATTCAGATTTGGCACTACACTACGTAGAACTGCGCTGCAATCTAAATAGGAGTCGCACACGGATGGGATGCTCATGATAGATATAACTATGGGATGACAATCGGTCACTCACCCCTCTATTGTTAATGAAGATGCTGCTCTGTATCAGATATCAATAATGGTTTACTCTGTGCATAAAACAGTCAAATAACATAATCCTACTATGACTGACGCGTTTTAGAAAGCCAGTTCCTTTCTTCTTTTTTTAAACACATATTTCATTGAGATGTTGCAATAGTTAATACAGGGAAAGTACAATGTAAACAGTTGATAAAACAAATGCACTGCACAGCACGGAGTAAAAAAGAAGAATTGATACCCATGAGAGAATGTTATTATACCTATTCAATAGTGATATAGCTTGCCGGCCCAGTGGCGCTGAGGGCTGAGGCGCTGGACGCCTTACCTCGCGCCACGCTGGCGACCTGTGTTCGGAAACGAGCACGGGCCGCTGGGGGTCAGCAGGGAGAAGAAGGATCGAGTGTTCTTAGGACTGCTCTCCTTCTCCGGGAAGGGGGGATACCGGCTCTCGGTGCACTACTGGCTCCTCGCGGTGGCTGGGAGCTAGGGGCGCTGAAGGCAACAGTAGGGAAAGCCGAGGCAGACGTTCGGAGGAAAGCATATGGGAGCATGTGCGTTCGCTCCTTGGATGCCACTGCACATCCTCAGTTTGGGGAAAAAGTGGAAAATGGTCCTGGCGTGCTTCATGATAGTCAGTCCCTGCAGGCGCCACCCCCGCGACTGGCAGCAACACACCTCCGGCACCAAATCCTAGTGTGAGGCGAGTTGAGGGATCCCCGCTGCCCCACCACACGGGAAAAGCCAGGGGGTAGCCGAGGGTTAAGCTGCGAGTGAGGGACGGGGCTGAAAGGCCGATGGGAGGAACAGCCGCCAGGGACCAAGGAGAAAAAGAAATTAACAGAAAAAAAAAAATAGTGATATAGCTTACCACAGAGTTGAAGTAAGCAATAAGGCATGACAGGGTGTGTGTTAGACACTTTAATACACAGCTAGGAGGTGTAGTGAGGCATAAGGCCGCAGGCCGAATGCGTCTAGCCTCCTAGCCATGTGTTAAAGTGTCCTACACTACTCTAGAATGCCATATTGCACTATATAAATAGCTGGTAATGTTTTGTGCACAAAAAAAAATGTACAACTGTTACTTTTTTATTAATTTGTATTTATTTTATGGACAATTACTACGCAGGAAAAAGTACTGTAGTTAGAAACATAGAATTTGATAGCAGATAAGGACCACTTGGCCCACCTAGTCTGCACATTTCCCTACCTAACAGATAAGCTGCAGATCCTAGCTAACCAACAGCCTACTTCCTCCTACCCCCACTAGAATTGCCTTATGTCTGTCCTATGCATTCTTGAATTCCCTCACTGTTGATTGACTCTAACCTCCTCAGGAAGGCTGTTCCATGTATCCACAACCCTCTCTGTGAAGAAATACTTCTTCACATTACCTCTGAGCCGTCCCCTCTATCTTCAAATTAGCCCCTTGTTTTGCACATCTCATTTTCTGAAAGATGCTACCCTCTTGGACTTTGTTGATTCCTTGAGGTATTTGAAAGTTTCTATCCTGTCCCCCCTTTCCTCAAGGCTATACATCTTTAGTTCCTTTAGTCTTTCTTCATATGTCTTCTGATGCAGACCCTGTATCATTTTGCTGCCCTCCTCTGGACAGCCTCCACCCTGTCTGTGTCTTTGCAGAGATGGGGTCTCCAGAACTCTACACAGTACTCCAGATGTGGCCTTACCAACTGTCTGTACAGTGGGCCAACAACTTCCTGTTTTCTACTGGTGATGCCTCTCCCTATGCATCCCAGTATCCCCCCAGCCCTCCTTACTGCCTTCTCACATTGCTGGCCCACCTTTAGGTCATCTGATATGACTACCCCCAGGTCCCTTTCCATTTTTGTTGTTGTCAGTATCTCACCCCCCATTGTGTACTCTTCTCCTGGAATTTTGTTTCCCAGGTGCATTACTTTGCACTTCTTTGCATTGACTCTAAGCTGCCATACATTTGACCATTCCTCCAACCTTACTAAGTCCCTTTTCATCCTTTCCACCCCACCCTGTGTATCAACCCTGTTGCAGATCTTTGTGTTATCTGCAAAGAGACATACTTTCCCTTCCAGGCCCTCTGCAGTGTCACTTATAAAGACATTAAAAAGGACTGGCCCCAGTACTGAACCCTGCTGTACCCCACTAGTAACCCTCCTTTCTTCACTGTGGATTCGATTTACTATTACCTGCTGTGTCCTGTTGTCCAACCAGTATTTTACCCAGGCTACCACCCTGGGACCCACTCCCAGGCTGGATAATTTGTTTATTAATCTTTTGTGGGACTGTGTCAAATGCCTTGCTAAAGTCTAGGTAGGCCATGTCCACAGCCCTCCCTAGTCTACTGCTTTGGTCACCCAGTCAAAGAAATCAATTAGATTTGTCTGACATGACTTTCCACTGTGAATCCATGCTGCCTTGGGTCCTGTGCCCACTGGCCTCTAGGTACTCAACAATTCTTTTTCTTCAAGTGATTCCATCATTTTCCCTACTGAGGTCAAACTGACAGGTCTGTAGTTCCTGCCTCTGTCTTGCTCCCACTTTTGTGAGGGAAATCACATCCGCCCTCCTCCATTCCTCAGGTACCACCCCATCCTCCCATGATTTATTAAAAAGGGTAGTCAGTGGTGTTACTAGTTCTTCCCTTAGTTCTTTTAGAATTATGGGGTGAATCCCATCAGGCCCCATTGCTTTATCCACCTTCAGTTTTAAGAGTTCTTTCAGAACCCTTTCTTCTGTGAAAGGACTAATATCAACCCCCCTATCCAGAGTGCTTCTATTGACCAGATTAGGTATTTCACCCACTTTTCCATTGTGAATACTGAGCAGAAGTATTCGTTCAGTATCCCTGCTTTTTCACTGTCACTCTCTGCCCAACCACCTTCCCCTTTGTTCAGCCTCAGTATCCCTGCCTTAGTCTTTCTTTGCTCTCTAATGTACCTATAAAGGTTTTATCCGTCTTAACAGAGTTGGCTATCTTTTCCTCAGTTTGGGCTTTTGCTATTCTGACTGCCTTACCGCTTCCTTCTGCTTTAACTGGTACAGTTCTCTGTCCTGCTCCTTGTGTGTTCCTTATACTTCCTGAATATCTTTTTCTCCTTACCTTCCCTGCCACTTCTTTTGAGAACCATAGTGTTTTTCTTTCGTTTTGATTTGTTTATTTGCTTCACACAAAGGCTTGTTGCCTCTGTAATGGCGGTTTTGATGTTTCCCCATTGTTGCTCCACCCCAACCCACCTTCTTGCCTGTTTGCTAGTGCTTTTCTGAGGCACTCTCCCATTCTGATAAAATCAGCCCTCCTGAAGACCAGTACCTTCACTTTTGTGTGGCTTGACTCTACAGCTAAGTTTATCGTGAACCACACTGTTTGGTGGTCGCTTGTTCCCAGATGGCTACCCACTTCAAGATCAGAGATCCTCTCTCAATCCCCATTTGAAAGTACCAGGTCTAAAATTGCTCTCTCCCAAGTAGGTTCCAAAACTAGCTGTCTGAGGCATGCCCCCTGTAGGGCATCGAGAATGGCCCTGCTCTTGGATGTGGCTGCAGCAAAGGTGCTCCAGTCAATGTCTGGCATATTCAGGTCCCCCATCAGAAATATCTCCCCTTTCTCTGCCATCCCAAGGATGCCTTCTATCATTTCCTTGTCCATTTCCTCCCCCTGAGATGGGGGTCTGTATACAACCCCTGTGCGGATTGTGGAGCCATTTCCAGTCTCAGGGTGAGCCATAGTGCCTCCTCTCCTCCTGTTGCCCTTTAGTTCTGTTACTTTTATCCCTTCCTTTCACAGAGACTACTCCTCCTCCTCTTCTTCCTCCCTGTCCCTCCTGTAGATTGTGTACCCTGGTATGTTGACATCCCAGTCTGGTTCTCTGTGTACCATGTTTCTGTGACTGCCACAATATCCAGGCATCCCTCTTCCATCAAGGCCACCATTTCAGGGAGATTTTTACCTAGACTACAGGCATTGGTACTCATACCCTCCATTTTTTTATGGCTTTATTTCTTTTTGCCCCATCCCTGTCCCTACTGCCTTTGTCTTTTTCTCCATTTACCCCTGCCCTTCTCCCCATCGACTGCTCTATTTTGGTGTTTACCTCACTAATTACCCTTATTTTTTTGGGGGATAGGATTTCCCTTCTCCTCTTCAGTGCCTCCCCCCTTGGCTAGTTTAAATGCTTGCCACTGAAGCATTTAAACCTGTCACCTAGGATTCTGGTTCCCCTCCTGGACAGATGCAGACCATCGTGCCAGTATGGGCCTGTATCCCTCCAGGTGGAGCCCCAGTCCCCAATGAAGCCAAATCCCTGAGCTCTGCACCAGCTTTTCAACCAGTCACTGAATCCCATGGTGCAGGCCTATACTCATCCCTGCCATAGACAGGTAGCACTTCGAGAAACTTACAGGTGTGCTCTTGTCTAAGAGCCCTCTAACTCCACAAACTCCTGTTGCACTGCTCTAATCCCATTCTCAGTCAGGTCATTCGTCCCTAGGTGGATAATGACATCCAGCTCCCTGCCTTGCTGCTGCTCCCACAATCCTGAGGATTCATTTCCTGCCCCTCCAAGCCTTGGCACCAGGGCAGGCACCTTACCTCCCTTTCCCTCCCTCCCTCCCTCAGTTCTACCCCTAACAACTGAGTCCCCACCAGGAGTTGTTTCCTTCCCTGTGGGTCCTGGGCCACCCTCCTGTGGGTCTCCATTGTGAATTTCCCAGCATCCTCCTTGGTCTCCACTGCAGGTGCCTCCATAGAGGAATCATGCTTCACCAGAGTGGTGAATGAAGTGTGGAGAGGCACAACTGGAGGGATGCACCTCTGTTCCACCACCCTCACCCTCCCTGAGTCCACCGTGGTTCAACCACTCCTCTTTCTTGGCAACCTCTGAGGCAGTGGCAGTGGCCTGGGTGATCCCTGGGTGGGGGAGCAGGTTTCCCGAATCCTTGCCAGGTCAGCATGGAGGCAGACAACCTCCTCGCTCAGACCAGAGAGGTGCCTGCAAATGGGGCAGTAATGCAGTCTCCAGAATGTCTCCCGGAGACTACTGCTCCACAGCCAGTGCATTGCACCCTCCCACATGTCTGTGTCCTTCCAGTTACAGATGCTTTTTTGGTTTTTGTTCTTGTTTTAGTGTGTGCAAGCTTGTGAGTGTCTCTACCTCCTATTCAGTGTGCTGTGCCTTTAAGGATATGAACAGGTGTATGTTGTTAGCTGTTTTGAGGAAGTGATGTCAGAGCACCTGCTATAAAGGAAGTTATGCGCTTGGGGTGGGGTGAGGGGAAGGGTGAGTGGGAGTAAACCTATGCTGTCCAGAAACAATCACCTACAACTCTTACCCTCCACCCCGGGGAGTGCCTTCCTTCCTTTCAGACACCTATTTCACAAAGGCCAAGTAACAGGTCTAGTCACAATTGACTGCAAATATCTCCCAGCTACAGCTCCTCCCTGGCAAATTAATGTTAAAACTAAGAAAAGTCCACCCCAAAAACAGAATCAATACTAGTTACTTAACAGGTCCAAAAAGTAATAATTCAGTTCAGTGTAGTCTAAAAAATAACCTCATTGATTCAAGGAAGCTGTGGCTGCTTTCTCACTCTCCCTGTCTTCAATGTGAGAAGGAGACTGCAACACCTCTGAGACAAAAAACATTTTCAGCAAAAAATAAATAAATAAAATAGGGGCAAACAGTAATTTTGCTTGGCCTAATGATAAAAAGTCACAAAAATTTAAGCACCACCTGTAATAATTTTACAGAAGATATACCCTGTAAGAAACACTTTGCTACAGAGAAAAATAAAGCATTAACAGAAGATATACCTGCAAAAGACAATCTGAATCAGAAGATTACAGCAGTAATCTGTTAGCACACACCTGTAGGCACACCTTGTAATAATGCAGCAGAAGGTATACCCAGCAACAGCAATTTGAATCAGAGAAAAATAAAGCAATAAAATGTTAACAACAAACAGTAACAATCCCTGTGAGTACAAAATAAAAACAACAACACACAGTAAATCTGCCTAGCCAAAAGTCTTAATCCTTTCCCTTACTCTGGTAAGGTTCTTTGTTCTGTCCTTTCAAGCAAGCTAGAAGGAAAGAGCTCAGGTGAAGCTAGGTGCCTTGGCCAGCAAACCTAGCTTTCCTGCAATGGATGAGTTAAAATCTTTTCAAGAGCACATTTTAACTGCAAAACAGTACATTTAGTACATTAAAAGTGTAAAACACTATTTTAACTGTTAAACTGTCTATTTTAAATGTAAAACAGAAATGATTTGTGAAAACAGCTGATTAAATAGACAGAAAAATGATTTTAAAACGCCATTAAACAGTTTTTTTAAATGTCTTTACACAGTGCATTTTAACTGTAAAACTGTCTATTTTAACTGTTACACCAGAACTGATTTCTGATATTTCATTGTTGCCTTTAACTTTATTTATTTACCAAAGTAAACTGGTCCACGGAATGTCAGACTGCAGTGTTGCATCGTCACTCCATCGAAGGCAAGGTTTGGACTGCGGTTTGCTGCTTCTTCATCGGTCACTGTTTCAGATGAGGTATTCGTAATTTGAAGTCTCATGTTTGGTGCTGCGAGCTCCATAATTGTTTCAGCTGTGGCAATGGTACTTTGAACTTTTTCTGGATGAAACTGGATGGCAATGTTTGGTACTGCGAGCTGGTTCGGCTTTAAATTCAATGTTAATGTGCTGACGTTGGGATACAGGATGTGACTTAACTTCTGATTTCCTCCATCTAGTGACATTTCCTCATTTTTTGGAGCCATCATGCAGAGTCTTTTGCTTGTGACAGTATGTGGTAGTTCAGATTTCTCTTTATTTGGGGCTAATATATCCAGCCATTTTTTTCCTGTCATCCTTGGTTGGTCTCCAGTAACTGGAGACTAGATTCATTCCTACGACCAGTTATAGTCATAATCTCTTGAGTTTCCAAACCTGCATTGGAAAACAGCTGTACTGCTGTCACCCTGAGGCAATGATTAGTGCACCTTTAACTTAGTTGACATTGTTCACTCAAGCACGACATCATTGTCGCAAGGTAATTCAGACCCATCGGCTCACTAGAATACCACACTGGCAGTTCATTTAGTTTGCGTTGGGGCAATCAGCGAGGGTGTAAGTACAATGCTTTTGGGTTTTTAGGCAGTTTGCTGTCATGTTTTTTTAAAACTTTCAACTGGGCACAGAGAATTTCCTGGTTGGGAACACATGTATTCCCTATGTCCTTGTTTGTCTGTTTCTAGGGGATTGCAATAGTTTTTAGTATGTTCGTTAAAGTTTAACATTATATACTCTAGCCCATTGTCATCTGTTTTTAGTGAAAAGCTTTATTTTTCTTAAAATTCTATTTTGGAACACTGGGCAAGATCATTGCTCGCCTAGCATAGCCTGGCACAGCCTGATCTTCTTTCAATGTGTTAGACGTCTTAACACATTGCTATGAGCCAATCAAAGTACTCGAATTTTACCAGCCATTCATAAGTAAGCAATAAGGCATGACAGGGTGTGTGTTAGACACTTAATACATGGCTAGGAGGTGTAGTGAGGCACAAGGCCACAGGCCGGGTGTGTCCAGCCTCCAAGCCATATGTTAAAGTGTGTAACACACACCCTGTTGTGCCTTATTGCTTACTTATGAAATGGCTGGTAAAATTTGAGCATTTTGATTGGCTCATAACAATGTGTTAATCTGCCTAACACATAGAAAGAAGATCAGGCTGTGCCAGGCCATGCCAGATGGGTACTTCATAAAATAGCATTATCACATAAGGAGTAACAAAAATCTATACCATCTCTCTTGCAGCTGCTCTAAAAGAGTCTGTGATTGTGGGGTCCCATAAGGTACGCTTCTCATTTAGTCCACCGCATCAGGGTGTTAAGACTGTCACCTTCATATCTGAAGTGTAATTTCATATACAGGTGAGCCCCCCCAAAATTGGGCTTACCTTGTGAGCTTTGGCCCCCACCCTTCCTGCCGGCATCTTTCAATGACCCCTGGAGGGCTACAGGCCCATTAGTGCCCAAGTGGTACTCCGCTGCCACAATGATCCTGTGTCTCAGCCCCATAGGGAAAGTTGGTCGAGTCTCAAAATATGTTTTTTTCATCTCCAGGAGAACTGCAGAGGCATTTTGGTGGTCCCGGGAGCTCCAGTGAGGGACAGGCCATTCAAAATAAACAATAATGGCAGCCTGCACTCTAATGCACATCACGGCCACCCGGAATGGGAGAAACTTAAAGGAGCCATGGCTCCAAAGGAGGTTTTGTGGCTATGGACATATTTCAATAATATTCCCGGCTCAAAGGCAGGACAAAGAGCCAGGGACCAGCATAACACCGCCTCCGGGCATGGAGGGAATTGATTTCTGCCCTCAGAAGGGCACAAGTATAAAAGTAAAAGGCACTGCATTGGGGCAAATTGTAAACAGTAATGGCAGCCGCCATAAAGACTCTGCAGCAAGGGGGTTGCTGAGAGAGTTGAAAGGGCATCAGTTTGTGCCAGGGAATTGTGCAGCCAATCAGAGGGGAGGACTGCACACTTGATATAAGTGATTGTTTTGCCTGCCAGAAGGAGATTTAAACTGGATCGAAGAGTAGAAGGAGATAAGAGTAGAAGGAGATTGCAAGAGAGACTGTTGTGGTCTATCCAGCCCCAGGCCTGAACCTTTGCCGCATCATTCTGTCCAGCCCCAGCCTAATAATAAAAGGCAGAGTGCCTGGGAAGTCTGCTGCAGAGAGAAAGCGAAGTTGGAGTGGTTGGAGCCTGGGAAAAAGAGAGAAAGAGATTTTGAAGTTTGCAACAAAGAAAGAAAGCTTGGTGTTTTCAGCAGAGAGCAAGTTGGAAGTGTTGTGTGAGAGCAGAGACTGTAAGCAGAGCAGAGTGATCTGAAAAGCACTGCAGGATTTTATTTTTAACTTCATAGCCTGTTATTGAACATCTCATCTGTTCACAATATATCCAATTTTAAATCTTTTGTCACAATTACAATGTTCATCTTTTGTATATTAATACAAACCATATATATGAATAGTCATATTTATCTCACAGTGACTACTGTTAATGTCCACTAATGTCACTTTTGTAGAGTTTTTAGGTATCTAAAAGAATTTCTCTATAATAACATTTTGTGTCTTATTTAACAAATTTAAAAACCAAAAACATAAACATTAATTTTGCACAGTTCCATTTCACTTTCTCCAGACTGATGTCTAAATGATCCTATTATGTTAAGGTGTAGAGTTAATTTGAAGTTGATGCCATGGGCACCAGATCTCAAGAAATTTTTCCTGATGCAGTCAAGGGTTCAGTTAATTTATTTTTAGTGGAAGTCTAATACTTCCATGAGTCAAAATCTGGAAGGCATTCCACTTTTTTAGAAGTCAAAATATGTTCCAGATCCCACAATTTGGAAGCCAGTATTCTATAAAGGATCAATTTATGGATATTAATATAAACATTAATGGTAAAATACAATTTCTTTTGGAAAAATCCATAATTTCTTGTCTTCTATGTCTTCAATTTTGGAAGTCATCCATTTTTGTGTTTTAAATTTGGAAGTCAATGACTTCCTCTTCCTTTATTTTGGAAGTTTTTGCCTTATTTTTGGAAGTCAAATACTCCAAAATGGAGTTAACTGAAGCACTGGATGCAATTGAAGTTCACTAGTGATACTCTTCATCCTCTCACTGCAGTATTGATTAAAGGCTGAGCCACCTGTGTCCCCTTGGTGGGGTCGGTGCTGTTGAGACTGCATTTTGCTGCAAGCCTGAAAGACTAAGTATGCTGAGGCTGGAGACGGTGCCAAATCCCAGCCCCTGCTGTGTGTGAATAAGAGAAGTGAGAATGCTGGGGTTAAAGACTGAGCCAAAGACCAGCTGCTAATAGTGTTTGTCAAGGGTGTGCAACAGAGGGGCCTAGTGGGACTATGCCTGCCCTGTCCATAGGCCAAAGATGATGAGGAAGACCAGTGGAGAATGACAGCAAGAGGCCTGCCTGGTGAACTCTGTCTACAAAGGCCTCAGAGGCGAAGCTGGCAAGGCCAGGCAGATGAAGACACCAGCATTCTTTAATTTCTTCAGCCAACCCTGTTGCTGCTGGGTGTACCACCAACCTGATACCTCCTAGATACAGCCAAAGCCAGATTGCAGGACCCCCCCCGTGTTTGAACTGCTGAACTATAAGTACCCTGAGCTGTGGCTTTGAGGAGTCTTTATTTTGCTAACTAGCTAGGCTGAAATTAGGGGGCTAGGTCCTGGGCAGGATTCTGCCAGAAGACTGTGCCCAAACCTGAAGTTACAGAAAAGTTGTGTCTAAAAGTATTGGGCCCCAACGAGAGATCCCTGCATCGACATCAGCACCGTGGTGATGTACCCACCAAAAGGACTATATAAACTTTTTGGGTAGCTGCCAAGGGGAAAACAGGTGCACCCACAGGTGGGAGGCAGGGATTGTTTGGGATAGAATTGTTAGCCAGTTATTTTTTATTTTTTTTGCTATTTAATAAGCTTTATTGGACACATCAAATTATACCCATACATTTTACAAACAGTTGCACTGAACTTTTCAATGACAATACAAAAAAAAAAAGAAAAAAAAAAAATACAACTAAAACTCAAAAATCGACTCTAATCCCACTCCTCTCCCTCCCCCACCTCCCTCCTTCCTATAGTCTATGTTACTGTGGTTATAAATTAAGTTGACCCCCTCCCGACCTCCCCACCATTCAACAAACCAGCAACCTTCAGGACTTCATGGCTTTAAAAAAGCGGCCTTAATATCAACTAACACATTTCATTTGATTAACCATATTGTTATGATGTTTATCTACTACATCAAGAAGAGTTGGAACTATGACCCTTCTGTGTCTTCTCCCACCTCTCAGCTATGTAGGCTGTGAGTTGCTCCCACCTCTTACTGAAAGATCCTAAAGAGTGGTACTGTAGCGCTACTGCTTTCTCTATGTTAATAGCATTATACATTTCTTTAATCCATTCTCCAAAAGGAGGTCAATTTTCTTTTACCCAGTACCTTATTATAAGGAGCAATGCCACAGCCGATATTAAAGTCAAATAATATTTAAATTTGCTTGGAATAGCCACTGAGAGGTAGCCTAGCACACATGTCTCAATGGTAAAGTAGTTGTTCTCCCCGAACAATAGGCTACAAAAATCTTTAATTTCCAACCAAAAGCCTTGGATCTTAGGGCAAGCCCAGCTCAAGTGATTGAGCATACCCAACTCCTGATTACATTTCGAGCATAATGAAGAATGCTGCTTCCCCATCAAGTTCCTCTTAACCGGGGTAATGTATAGATTATGTAAAATGTTAAATCTTACTAACCGAAGCCTGTCCTGTTTAATAAACTTAGAATTATTGGACCATATTGATTCCCATTGCACAGGATCATATGACAGGTTCGCAGCCATTTGCCAATATATGGCTGTAGGCCTAAAATCCTTTTCGGCCATAGAAGCCTATTTTCTACATAAACTGGCTATTGGTCGAGATTGAGTAACTATTTCTGCCATTTCTGTGAACAGTTTATCTGCCCTTGAGGACCATGGGGGTTTATTTAATGCCTTACCTACACATTGTTTAATCTGGAGAAATTTAAATATTGGTAGTGTTGGAAACTGAAAAACCTGTTTAAACACTGAGGGTGAAATAAATTCTCTCTCTGCCACTATTTCAGATAGTTTTGCAACACGCCAGTCTTTCCGAAACCTCTGAGTAATAACTTTGCCTCCTATAGTTAAATTTAAATTATTAAATATTGGTTGCCCCAACTCATGGATATGGTCCAGGTTGTTAGCCAGTTATTGTTGATGTTGCTATCTTCCGTTTCCCCCTAAAATAAAATACTGTGATTGTTTATGTTAACTGCTGTTATAGTGGATCATTGCAGACAAAGGGGGTGTTGTCATTGTATGCGGTGAACTGCTTTGGGGGTAGTTTATGTATTTTCCCGAGGGGTGGTAACCTGCTGTTTGTCTACAGGTATGTAAGTCCCCTCTCATTTGAGAGGGATACATTGTGTATGAAAAGCACTATATAAATACTGATTCTTACTCGATTTAGGGTCCTTCTCCCTTTTTTCTCCCCAGGGTTTAGGTTTCTGGGTAGGATCCCTGAGGGATTTCCATTTATGCTGGCTGCCACTTGGGAGTAGTAGAGGGAAAAAGGATATAAGTAGGGAGGTTGGAAGTGAAAGTAGAGGGGGGGAGATGGGAGCCTAGACAGGAGGACAGAAGGCCATGGGGAGGGTCCACTAGGGCAGTGTAAGGGGGGGCCCCCCTTTTCACCAAATAGGGTGGCCATGCAATGGTGAGGCACTGGGATTGGAGCAGGTTCCTCCATGGGTGACAGTAGGCAGCTTTAGGTTGAATCGTTCATGGGTACTGGGTCTCTGAGGTACTGGGGGGCTGAGATGAACCAGTAGCATAGTGATGAAAAAAGACTAGGTCCTAGGGGGGCGTAGGGGCCCTGGGAAGGAGTGAATTATTCCTAGGCTGTCAGGGCTGTGGGGGCAGTGCAGGGCTCCCACAGAAGGGGGGCCTGTGGCAGCAGCTGTCCTTTTCCTGCAGAGCAGCCCAGTAAGGCTATGTATGGGGCCTGGGAAAGCCTTTACCTGTGTGAGGGCCTATTTGGAGGGACAGGCCCTGGGGCTGCTGGATTTGCCGAGTGGACCATGTGGTGCCCTGGAGATTTTTTTTTTTTATTTTTAGTTTTTGTTGACCGGGTAAGTGCACTAGACAAATCCTGCCTATTTTCAGGCACGAGCCGGGGGAGGAGGATACAGATGAATGCCAACTGACCTTGAACCAGATTAAGCTGTTTACTTCCATGTGCCGGATTGCTCTGCTCAAGCACAGGAAGGTTTGGAGAGGACTGCTCCTGAGGCTGCAGAACTGTGTAGTGTGATCATTGTTGCCAGGGGAACTTGGGTTCTGCAAGTAACTGGGTACAGGGGTCATCCGTTTACAGTTTCCCGGGTGTAAGATCGGGTTTGAGGTGCTCTCTGGAGTGGAGGGAAAGGTACAGCTATTGGGTTTCTGTGAGCTGCGGGTCCTGAGTCCCTTGGAAAGGAATAGTTATGTGAACCATGGACCAGGTGTGAGAGAAGCTCCTCACTTCTCCCTGAAAATGAAAACTATTTGGCTGGTACTTACCTGTGCCAGGGAGTTTGGGAGCACCTTGCTTCTGGAGAACTGAGTGCCAATCTTAGAACAGTGCTGCTGTATTAGTGATAAATATCTTCTGCCTGTTTCTCCTTGCCTTATGTCTCTCCTTGAACATGTACAAAGTTTAACCCTATGGAGCTGCTGTTTTCTTTATAGAGTAAGCTACTGGATCCCTGGGCCTCCATAGATCATTGGGGGCCCAGTAGAATAAATGTTGGTTGGCTTTGAGAGTTGGCCTGCGTGGTATGTAATTTATTTTAGCCTCTAATGAAATCACTCCTTAGTTCTAGATAATCAAAGAACCTTTATCCCCTGGGCATTTGAGAAACTTTCCAGAGTTCCAGGAATGCAGTTCGAGAGGGAAGCGTGAGAGAACACTTTAATGAACTATTTGGTTTCCCTTCTGGACCAGCCATCTCCTAGTGATGGCTTTCATTACAGCTGCTACTAATATGTGGTGTAAGTACTTTTTCTGGGGGGAGCGCGTCTCTTTTGAAAGCCCCCCAGAAAGAACATTTCAAAGGTATGGGGAAGTGTAACTTCTAGGATTCTGATATGATACTAGCAATATCCCTCCAAAAACTATGTATTTTGGGGCAGGACCAAAATGTATGAAAATGGTCCCATTTAACCCCACAGTGTCTCCAACATCTATCAGTGCCCCCAGCAGTACAGTGTCAGGTTATAGTGGGGGTTTTGAAAAGTTTGACTATTACCTTCTACTGGTACTCCCTCCACTGATAAGAGCAGATTATCTTATGTATCACTGCCCAAGTTTTAGCCTTTATCTGAGGGTCTATTTCTGCTGAAATGGCTGCTTCCCATTTCCCCCAAATTGGGTGGGGTTCCCTGATCTATTGTGTTGCAAAAAAGTGTATAAGTGGGAGATTATTCAGGATTCCACACCCACCCTTCTTTCCTGTGAGAGGTACCATTCCAACGTAATATATTTTCTACTTGTCTCTTGTACTGTTGGGAGGGAATTAAGGTAATTTCTCACTTGAAGGAAGTGAAAATGTTCTGTATTGAGCAGATGATACTTAAGTCTGAGCTGTTCAGAACTCATCAGAAAATCTCGATCTAGCAGGTCACCAACTGTTTGAATGCCTTGAAAGGTCCACAAACAAAAGCCAGGGTCCATAATCCCTGGTTTAAATTTACTATTACCACATATTGGAGTAAGATGGCCCAAATTTTCTGCACCTCCCACCATATTGCTGAATCTGCTCCATTCTCACAAAGAGTGCATCATCCACGGCTTTGCCAACTTAAGTAGTCTGAGTCAAGAGTACTGGGGGAGGCACTGTCAGGGAGCTACCCAGAAGCTGCTGCTCCTCCTCTCCCTCAAGCCAACCGGTATCAGATTTACATTTCAGAATGGTCAGCACGAGAGAGGCCTGAGCCACAAAACAGTAGTCTTTTAAATTGGGGAGGGAAAAGCCTCCACCAGGTTTTTCGTGCTGAGGAAAGTTATTTTGATTCATTGGTGTTTTCTGCCCCATAGAAATCTAGAGATTGTCCAGCCTATCTGTTTCCAGAAAGTTTCCGATGGTCTGACCGGGAGCACATGAAATACATATAAAAATCTAGATAAAATATTCATTCGAACAAACTCTATTCTAGCCCCCAGAGAGAGGGGGAGAGAACTCCATCTCTCTAAATCCTTTTTAATATCAGCTAATATGACTTTGGGGTTCTTATTGTATAACTGTTGCAGATTAAGGGTAATATTCAGCCCGAAGTACCGAAACCCATCTTGTACCCACTGAAAGGGAAAAGGACCTTCGTTTTGAGGGTTTAAAGAACCACTTAATGATAAAGCTCTAGTTTTGTCAAAGTTAATCTTAAAGTCAGAGATACCCCCAAACTCCGCGAGGGCATGCAGCAGGTAGGGGAGTGATGCCTTGGTGTCTTCAAGGAACAAGAAAGTATCATCAGCATAAAGTACAATCTTATGTGTAGTAGGACCAATCCAAAAACCTTTAATATTTGCATTTTGTCTGCTATAGGCTGCCAGCAGCTCCATACCCAATGCACATAGCAGCAGAGACAAGGGGCATCCCTGGCGGGTCCCTCTTTTCAATTAAAAAGTATGGGGAAAAGGCTCCATTGACACCCACCCTAGCTGAAGAGCCTGTATACAAGCTAGCAGGTTCAAGGTGAAATCCTGGTCAAAACCAAATGTGTTTAGAACTTCCTCTAGGTACTGCTGGTTGAGCCTATCAAAGGCCTTCTCCATGTCAACTGTAATTGCCAAGGTTGTTAAATTACTGTGTTTCGTGCCCGTGATACTATTTAGCAAGCATCTGACATTATTATATGAATTATGATGCAGGATGAATCTGGTTTGATTATGGTGTACTAGTTTAGGGATCAAGTTTTGTAGTCTGTTGGCCATGATTTTAGTGTAGATTTTGGCATCCATATTGATTAATGAGATCAGGTGGTAAGAACAGAATTCAGGGTTTACCCAGGTTTAGGGATCACCGTTATCAATGCAGATTTCCATTCCCGTGGAAATAAATGATGTTGCATGCAATGAGATGTTGCCTTCTGAAGAGGTACAACAAGGATATCTAGAAAATGTTTACAAAATTCAGCAGGGAATCCACTGTCCCCAGCAGCTTTTTTAGCATTAAGACTCACTAGGGTACTTTCTTCCCTGGTTATAGGTGATCTAAATAGTCCCTGTCCACCTCAGATAAGGTGGGTAGGTTCAGATTTTGAAGGAAACATTTTATTCTGTCCCTATCTTTCTCAGGTTGTTTGGTGGTATAGAGTTTGTGATAAAAATTGCCAAATTCTGTTGCTATATCCATCAGCAGTATAAAGGTTTGAAGGCCCGGACCTTCTTTACAAAGATTATGGACTACCTTCAAGGCCTGTTCCTTCTGAAACTGAAGGGCGAGAAGCCACCTTGCTCTGCTACCTTGGCAGTAATACATCAATCTGATGCACCAAAATATTTTCTCTGCCTCATCCATGGATATTTTAAGTATCTGTGCTCTAATGTCCTGAATTTTATTTACTAGTTCAGAGTCTCTCTCGGTTTTATGTTTTGTCTCCAAGTCTGCTAACTGCGCTTCTAGTTCTAGTCTTTTTTTCACCCTTTCTTTTTTTTGGTGGGTTAGCTACACAATGATTTTCCCCCCAAAAGACTGGTTTTATGACATTCCATGTAGTGGTAGGGGTAACTGAGGTGTCGATCTTCAAAAGGAAATATTCATCCAATGCACCTTTAATCATGGCACAGAAGGAGTCAATTGATAAACCCCCCCACATTTAGATGCCACAACCCTATCTGAGGCTGAGAGTCCAACTTCATGTCCAGGGTTACTGCGGTGTGGTCCAACAGGGTAATTGGGTGGATCTTGGCTCCTGTGAGTCTATACAAATGGGGTACAGGCATGTACCATCTATCAGGTCTTGAGTATGTTTTATGTACGTTAGACTAAAAGGTATAATCATGCTCCACTGCATGGAGCCACCTCCAAGCATCCTGGAGACCTGCCTCCACCACCAAGACTCCCAAAGTTTTTGCCACGAGAGTCTCTATAGCGTTTAGAGAAATCCATACTAGGGTCAGTAATGCAGTTGAAGTCCCCCCTTCCCCCAGAATGCAGAGCTCTCAAACTTTGCCTGATATTACGGTGAACATCTCCTGGAAGAAGGTGTGTGAGGCAAGGTTGGGGGCATATATGTTTAAAATGGATAGAGGGGTGTCCTGGTAGGAGCTGTTCACCAACACCCACCTCCACTGGGAGTCCTCCTAGTGCTGCTCTGGTATAAAAAGGGAATTTTTTTTTTAATTAGGATGGCTACACTGTTTGTCTTACCTTTAGGATGCAATGAGACAAAAAATCACACTCACCCACTTTCTGCAGATCTTTTTTGTGTTCCATGGGGGTTAAGTGAGATTCCTGGATTAGGACTATCTCTGACTTCAGTTTTTTAAGGTGGAAAAGGACCTGGGCTCTCTTATAAGGGCTATTTAGGCTCTTTACATTAAAAACAATTCCTTTCTCAAAGGTATGTAGAGTTGCAATATATGCCTGAAATTGTCACAATGCTATGCAGTAGTGATATGTCTTTATCAATAGGCTCCTCACCCCTCCGACTTACTAGAAACAGTCCCTGCAGCTCCCAGTGGCACCCAATCCCACCTCTGACATGTTTCAAGCTGCTGACCCAGTCCCTTAGTACCAATATCAACACATGATCACCCATTGCAGACTCCAGTTCCCCATCAACCATTGTAGTGCCCCTTACGTAATGCCAACTCCCTGTTATTTCTTATGTAAAAATGTATGTGTGTATGTAAGTATGAAACATACAAGGAAACATAGAATATGACAGTAGAGAAAAGCTTATCAGCCCATTCAGTCTGTCCAACCCTGCATAACCTGTATGTAATGCCCCTATTGGCTATCCATCCCATTACCCTCCTGTGTTTGATCTTAGGCACCTGTGCCTGTCCCATTGTTTTAGCACAGACCACCACACTCAGCAATGTGTTCCACCTGTCCAACACTCTCTTTCAAAAATCCCTTCTGAACATCCCCCATATACAGTATGTATGTATGTATGAATGTACGCATATCATCAGCCCCGATATACTTTTATCTTAACCATTTTGTCACTTGCATTGTACAAATATCAGGCATGGCAGTAAAAAGCAACACTGGTGGGATGGAGATAGTCTAAATGAACAGAGGCGTTTACTTCCTGCTCTGACTGCAAGAATGATTTTATCAAAACTTTCCATATATCAGAAGTTGATTTTATATAATGCTGCTGAGTGCTACTCCATTTTATATGCAAGTGCAGCTCCCCTCCCTATCGCGGACTTATCTGAGGGCCTTCACCCAGAGCCACTGCTCCTGCCAGCCAGCCACAAGCAATCTTCACTCTCAGCCCCAATGACTGCAGAGCAGGGCTGGGAGTACACTGGAGGCCAGGGAGACTTCTGGCTCACTGCCTGAGCATGACAAGGAAGTGGAGCGACAGACGGAGACGCACATCAGAATGGGCCACCTGTCTGCACAAGAAAAAGTGCAGGAAGAAGCTTGAGGCCACTCCACTTTGTCCCGTGGACTGGCATCTGGGACAGAACAAACACAGAGAGTCTGGAAGAGCTTCATCATGGAACGAGACATTGTAAAACTAAAACATGCCCATAAGGTAGAAATAAAGAAATGTAGACGATTATGTAGGCAATAATACCCAACAGGGTGGGCGGTATTGGGCTACAGCCCCTGGAAGGTCTAGTATAGCCCATACCACCCACCCTGTTGGGTATTATTGCACTTAGAAAATGGTCCACTGTATTATATATGTTTGAAAAAAAATGTTTATGTTTAAATGTCAAATATCTAAAGTGTATTCTTTATTTTGAAATGAAAATAGTTCCTTCGCCTGCATTAGAATGTGTTTTGTTTTTTTATTTGTTTGTTTTGAGCTAGGGACTTCTGTCCTACTGGGGACTCTGTAGTTATAACAAAACAAAAAAAGTCTGTTGCTGATGGGTGGGTGGCTGCACTGTGGAGCTTCCAAGGAGGGATGGAAGTTCTGGAGCGTAGTATCCAGAGAGGTCGATCGAGCTGGCAGGAAAAATAAAACTAAAGCTGCAGAAATAGGTATATTTCTGTGCTTTTCCATGGTTTTGCTGTTTCGTTTTGGGCTGGTGTATTAAGCAGGGCAACAGTACAGTTTTAAAAGTAAATTGATCAGGAGAATCAGGCCGAGGAGTGGTGATGCCTCTTTCCTAACTTCCACTCCCTGTACATGGAGTCGCACTGCTGGCTTGCAGCAGGTGCTGGCTTGCAGCAGGTACTACATCAGCCAGTGTTTGAGGCAGCGTGGGACACAAGAAGCTCTAGGAGATTTGACCACATTGCTGTGACTGGAAAACTTAATTGCTGTGACTGAAGAACTTTAATTTTATGTTAAATATGTGTTTTGCTAGTGAATGGATGCTTTTGCAGCATGGGGTGGGGGGAAGGAGAGTGCCCAATATCAGTTGTCGGGAAATCTCGGTTACCGAGGAGAAAATGGCGGGTCTGCAATTGCAAATTTACCAGTGCCCATTGATATTAGTAATGTGGTCGGTTGACACTGGCACTTTTTTTACCCAGGCTGGGTTGTCAAATAGACTCCCACTTTGCCAGGACTATCAGCCAGTCAAAGCCCGGCAATTTCTTAGAACATTTTCTAAGGGAAGATAATGGCCACTGGTCCATCTAATCTGTCAGGTGCTTACCTCAGTCCAAGTGTCAGTGAAGTACTGGCCTGACTGTATCTGCTTAGTTAAGTCCCATTGCCTTTGGGTCCTCCCTCTCATAGTCAGCTCCCTCTATTCTCCCCTTTTTCTGTGCTTCCCTCCCCAGGTCCATAAATATATCCCATCCATGCTTGAATGAATTTTCTATCTGCATACTCACCAGGACCTGTGGCAGACGGTTCCATTTATCCAACACCCTCTCCATTAAAAAGTATTTCCTTGCATTGCTCATGAACTTCCACTCCTCCAGTTTCATGTTATGCCCCATTGTAATGTTGTCATCCTTGAGCCTGAACAACTCCTGGCTGTCAACTCTTTTGATGCCCTTTAGATTTTTGAAAGTTTCAGTCATGCACCCCCAACCCCCCAGTCTCCAGTGAGCACATGTTGAGATCCACCAGTCTTTTTTTTGTAGGATCTCCCTGCTGGCCATGGATCATTTTGGTCCTTCTCCTCTGAATGGTCTCTAGGTGGTCCTTGTCCTTCTTGAGACGTGGGCTCCAAAACTGGGCACAGTACTCCAGGTGAAGTCTGACTAGTGACTGGCACTGTGGTAAGATTATTTCCTTTCTTCTGCTTGAAAAGGCCCTCCCTATGCATTCAAACACCTTGTTTACTTTGCTAAATGATTTATTGCAGTGTGCAGAGGATGTCAGGTTGTTGCTGATTGTGACTCCCAAGTCTCTCTCCTCTGTTGTATTCTTCAGACGTACTCCTACCATCCAGTATTCAGTCCTAGGGTTTTTTTTCTTCTCAAGTGCACAACCTTACACTTTTTTTGTGTTGAATCTTAGTGGCCAGACAACTGTCCATTTCTCCAGCTTGGCAAGATCCTCCCTTAGTTCCTTAATGCCTTTCTTGTTACCCACTCTACCACGTATCTTGATGTCATTGGCGAACAATGATAGCCTGCTCCATATACCTTCCCCTGTGTCACATATGAACATGTTGAAAAGCACTGGGCCCAGGACCAATCCCTGAGGCATGTCATTCATCACTTGCCTCACTCCTGACCTAAACCCAGTTATGGCCATCATGTGGGTTCTGATCCTAAGCCAGTTGCCCACCCATCCTGTCAATTTGTCACCAACTCCTATGTCCTTAAGCTTCTTTACCAACCGGTTGTGAATCACCAAGTCAAAAACTGTATTGATTGTACATTTTTAAATACCGATGTAGATTTATTAAAGGATATTAATTTTTTATACTTCTGTTTTTGTATGTATTATAAGGAACTACATGCACATATGTAAGAAACAGGATTCATTTGAAAATAGACTTCAGCCCGAGTATGTAATTCCTACTCTATATAAAATAAAAAAGTTACTTACTTACTTACTGAAGTCAAAATACAAGACATCCTGGGCGGGATATTCAGACTGCGCCAGGCTGTGGCGCAAGCCTGGGTGCAGCGCAATGTGGATGCGCAGGGGCATGGACAGGGTGATATTCAACGGAGCTGTGCCATGGCACAGCATCGTTTGAACTCATCGGCTCAACAACCACCCGCAGTGCGCATTGGCGCAGTGGCACTGTGCCAGTGCAAGTGGCCAGAGTGGAGCCAGGGGATGCAGCTAGCACAAGTGCCATTGCGATAGGCGCAACCACTGTGATATTCAAAAGTGCACATGCAAATGGGTTCATAATGTATGCAAGGCGCAAATGGGGCCATTTGCATGTCATTATGGCCCCATTTGCATGCAGGTGAGCCGATCCCTGGCGACTTGCGCCTGGCGCCCTGCCAGGCTGCAGCCGTCGGGGACCGACGCCCCCTGCACAAGCAGCAACATGCTCAGACGCCTGATCACAGGCATATGAATATAATGTAAATGTCCCATATCCCTGGTGGTCCAGTGGACCACTCGCAGCCTGATCGCGGTCATATGTTGAAATATAATAGTCCAATCTGTGGTCCATCGGATCGCCGCAGCCAGATCGCGGGAGTTGTACATTATGTCACACTCATGTTCACCTGGTGGACTCAGCGTACTTCTCCCCACGCCACTGAGCCTCACCGCTTGCATCTACTCTCAGTTCGCGGCGGGCGGCTATCTCCTTACTGCGCCTCGCCGCCATGATTGATTCTAGGGGCTAGAGGTTGTTGTTGAAGCTGAGCCATCGGCATGCCTGCCCATACACAGTTCAGAAATGTGAATGGATCCATTCACATTTCTGGACTGTGGTAGTACGGTACAGGCTGCACACCCATTGGCTCACGCTCAGGACCAGTGGGCATACAGCCCTACCGTATGGAGCCAGTCAGTGGCCGGCGGGGCGGCAAGTGGGTGGGGAGATGCTGCCCACCGCTGACCGGGGGGGAGCGGGGTGGTGGGGCTCACTGGTGGATGGGGAGGGGGGTACTGCTGGACCACCAGGTTTGAATTGGTGTGACATAATTTATTACTGACGCCCGCGACCAGGCTGCGAGCAGTCCACTGGACCACCAGGGATACTGGACTATGTTATGTGACATATGCCAACGATCGGGCATGGGGGGGGTGCCACCACGAAGGTGTCGCCGGAGCTCGGGTGGCCACCCACAGGTGGCAGCTGCCGTGTTGCACCCTGCAATATGGCAGCTCACCTGTGGGTAGCCAGCTGTTGCTCCTTTTTTTTTGGCTCACCTGTGTGCAGCGCAAGTAGGGGTTGCACGTGCATGGGCTCAGCACATCCCGGCTGAATATCGTGATGCACGAGTATGCATGGGCACGCTCTCTACCTCTGCGCCGCATTACTGATGCGCCCGGCAGATCGGGATTTGTGCCAGGCACATTCCCCTTTTGAATATCGTGCCGGGGCGCAACCCTTCTGAATATCCCACCCCCAGGGTCCTGCCTTTTGTCAAGATCCTGTGAAGCCCCATTGAAGAATTCAGTGACGGTTGTCTGTCAGACAAGATCTACCCCTCACAAAACCATGTTGCCATGGATCTTGGAGACCCTGTGCCTCCAGAAAGACCACCAACCATTGGATGTCAGGTTTACTGGCCTATAGTTCTCTGGGTCCCCCTATCAACACTCTTGTGCAGGGGGATTACATCTGCCACACTCCAGTCTCCTGGGACCTAACTTGTATGCAGGGAATAGTTGAATAAGTCTGCCAACGGCTCTTCCAGTGCTCAAGCCAACACCATTAGCACCCTAGGGTGTACTTCATCTGGGTCAAGTGACTTGTCAACCTTTAACCCCAATAACCCCTTGAGTACTCTCTCCTCTGAAATAGTCCCTTTGATCCATGTTAATTCTTTGACCTGGATGCCACAGTCTGGGAGACGGACATTTTTTTCGACTGTAAAAAATGAACAAAAATATTCATTGAGGTTTTCAGCATTTTCTTCATCCACCTCTACCCAGGATTCCCCCTTTTTCAATCTCTTTATACTGCTTTTGGCCTTTCTTCTCTTATGTATATAACTTAAACATGTCTTATCACTCAGCTTCACCCCTCCATTATCCTGGGTTCTGTAACTGCCTTTGCCATTCTAACTGTCTTGCTCATCTCCCTGATGAAAATCTGATTATTTCCCTACAGGCTTCTGATTGGGAAGTCATGTATTCCATAAATGAAATCTTCTTTGGTATAACCACTTCCCTTACTTCTCTTGAGAACCAAGTTTGTCTTTTTCTCTTCTTGTTTTTCCCCAGTATCCTTGTGGCAGCACTTTGCTATATCCATGACCCTATTTTTAATGAATTCCTGCTTTGCCCCACCCCTCTATTTGTTGATACCTGACCAAACTGATCCTGAGCTCTTCTTCTATATTCCTAAAGTCTACTTTCTGGATCTCCAGCATTATTGTCTTAGTGGCCTGCCTCTGTGCCCTCAGTGTTAGGTCAAACCACAACGCAATCTAGTCACTTGCTCCAAGTGGCTCTTCCACCAATAGGTCCCCCTCACCACTGCAATTGTCAGGACTAGGTCCGATATACTCCCTTGCCGAGTATGTTCCCTAATGTGTTGGGTCAGCAACCAGTCTTGTAGGGAGTCAAGCACCACCTGGGTCCTGGTGTTCCATGCCACTGGGATGCTCCATTAAATGACAGATAAGTTTAAATCCCCTACCAGTATCAGCCCCCCTCCCTTCCTGATTTACCTCTGGTCACACATACAACCCTCCCCCCAAGTGTGGGGCTTACTTTTAGGGCTACATAGACCCCACCCTGCTGCACCAGCCCCCATATCATGTTCCTGCGGGTCCTGTTAATTAAACTCCTTCAGCATGCTGACTGGAACAGAAGAGGAGAAACACAGAAATCTTCAATGCTACCATACCAAGACAAAAGTAACTCTGCATCACACATCAGTGGTGGCCTTCTGCCACTGACAGCGAGCACAACTGGTGCTCCGTACCAGGGATTCCATGCTGAATGCCCCAACTGGTACCACACACTAAGCGTGATCTGCATAAACACTAAAGGGACACAGAGCAATTAGTTAAGGGCAGAAGCCCTGTTAATATAAAGACATTTGGGACCAGTACCCCACAATAGTGTAGGGTGCCATCATCTTACTGAACCCTGACCCCCAGCACCGCTTTAGTAGATGGATATTGAGCTTAAGGAATTGCCTGGGCAGCAATCTTACTTGTAGTCCTGTAGTGGTCTATTAGTAGTCCTTGTAGGTACGTAATTTCCATATCTTCCTGGACATAAAGTCTCCACCACTCATTCACACCAATGGGAGAGTACCGAGCTAAATAATCCCCCGAGACGGGCGGCAGGAGCGAGGAGCTCACTTAGGACAGAAGTCCATTAAGGATTGTCCTGCCAAAGGACTGATGCTGCCGGGCATGGACATCCAGAGCGCAGTACTTTACGAAAGTGTGCATGGAGCTCCAAGTGGCTGCATTGCAGATGCCCGCAATGGGCATGTTCTGGATTTCTGCCAGAGATGCTGCAACTGCTCTGGTAGAATGAGCATACACTCTGCCTTCCAGCTTAACCTGTGCCATGGAGTAGCACTGGTGAAGGCATGCCACTAGCCATGCTGAAATGCATCTGATAGCAATAGGCTGATCCAGCCGGGCCGTGCTGAAGGAGACAAACAGTTGTTCTGACGTGTGGATTTCTTTAGTTCTGTCTAAATAGAACCGCAAAGCGCTCTTCACATCCAGAGAATGCAGGGTATGCTCCCCCTCATTCTAGAAGTTTACAAAGTAGATTGGAAGGACCAAGGGCTGATTCAGGTGGAATTCTGAGACAACCTTGGGGAGAAACTTAGGGTGGGTCCTAAGAACTACTTTGTCTTTGTGAAATACAGTATACGGAGGGTCTGTGACCAACGCATGTATTTCAGACACTCTGCAGGTAGAAGTGATGGCTACAAAGAAGGCAGTCTTCCAAGTCAGAAACTTCAGATCACTAGTAGCTAGGGTCTCGAAAGGTTTACGGGTGAGCATGTCTAGAACAAGGTTAATTTCCCAGGTGGCTACCGGTCATCTGACTGGTGGCCTAGTATGCAGAATGCCCTTAAGAAACTTCTTGACCACAGGTAGCTGAGCCAGAGACATGGACATGCTCATGGTACGCTGAGATCATGCAAAGGTGAACCTTCACGGCTGAGTATTGCAGGCCTGTGTTCGAGAGATCCAGAAGATACTCTAGGACCTTGTTCGGTGGGCAGGAAAAGGGATTCCAGGAGGATTTTGCACACCAGATGGAGAACCGCTTCCACTTAGCCATGTAAGTTTTCAAAGTAGCTGGCTTGTGAGCAGCTAACAGAATATCTGAGACCCTATGTGAAGCATTAAACCTGTTCACCTGTATCTCTTCAGCAGCCAGGCATGGAGGTGAAAGGACTTCAGGTTGGGATGGACTACAGGGCCCTGGGTCAGCAGATTCATAAGATGTGAAAGCTGTCTCAGAGAAGTTTCTGATAATCTGTTGATTAATGGAAACCAGATCTGATGAGGCCAGAGTGGGGTGGTGAGGATCATTCTGCCGCCCTGTGCCTCTAGTTTGAGCAGCACTCTCTGAACTAGGGGAACAGGATGAAATGCATACAAAAAGCATCTTGTCCACTGCAGTCTGAATGCATCCTGACAAAAAATGCCAGGTCCTGGATTTCTGGAGCAGAAGAGAGGCAGTTTTGTGTTGAGTGGGGACACAAAAAGGTCCAGGTCTGGAGTTCCCCACTCTTTGAAGATTGACTGCACGATGTTTGTGTCAAGAGACCACTCATGAGGGTCTGTCTCTGTTCTGCTGAGAGGATTCATCAGATTGTTCTGTACTCCCAACAGGAAGACTGCCTGGATCAGTGCTTTGTGCTCCAGGCACCATTCCCACACTCTCATCGCTTCACTGCATAAGGGGTAAGAGTGTGCTCTGCCCTGCTTATTGATGTTGTACATCACTGCTTTGTTGTCTGTTTGAAGGAGAATGATCTTGTGACAGAGTATGTCCTTCAAGGCTCGGACTGCGTACAGGACGGTTCTCATTTCTAGAACATTTATGTGAAGTTGAGACTCGTCCTGACTCCATCGACCCTGGGTGTGGAGATCCTGGCAGTGAGCTCCCCATCCCATTAGGGATGCATCCATGGTGATGGAGATCTGGGATTCTAGAGGGGCGAAGGGATAACCTTCCAGAAGGTTGTCCTCCTGAGTCCACCAGGTGAGTGACTGTTTCAGAGTTTCCATCACCTTGATGTAGAAGGACTGTGGATGCATGGTCGGTGACCATTGAGTGCTGAGCATCCATGGAGTAGTCTTCATGTGAAGGTGAGCCAGTGGCACAGTGAACACTGTGGATGCCATGGGACCCAGCATCCACTGCATTGAGAGAGCTCGAACCGAGTCGTTCTCTCTGATGAAGTGGGCCATCTGAAGGATGCCATTCCTTCTGTCCTCCAGAAGAAAGGCTTTTGCACCGGAGGTATCTAGAAGGGCTCCTATGAAGAGGAGACATTGGGAGGGCTGTAGCTGTGATTTTCCAAAATTTAGCAGGACTCCCATGGGCGTGAGGAATTTTGAAGCCAGAGCCATGGCTTCCTAAGTCTCTTGTCTTGTGGGGACTTTCTAGAAGCCAATCATCCAGATACAGGAACACCTGAATTCTGAGCTTCCTGACATGCACTGTGAGAACTGCAAAGCACTTTGTAAAGACTTGAGGTGCCGAGGATAGCCCAAAGGGCAGGACTCTGAACTGGAAGTGTTGACCCAACACCATGAATCTGAGGTATTTGTGGTGGCTTGGGTGTATGAGAACATGTTGGTAGGCATCCCTGCATGTCCAGGGAGGCGAGCCAATCATTTTGATGAATCAGAGGTAAAAGTGTACCGAGTTATATCATCTTAAACTTTTCCGTGTAAAGGAATCTGTTTAACTTCCTGAGATCGAGAATAGGGTGCATGCCACCTGTTTTCTTTGGAACTAGGAAGTAATGGGAGTAGAAACCTGTGTTCCACTGATCCAGCAGGACTATCTCTACTGCCCTGTTGTTTAGAAGGCCTTGAATCTCGGAAGCAAGAGGGTCTGACTGAGAGACAGACAGCTTGGGCTATCGTTTGGGTGGGTGATCAGAGGAGTTTCTGAAAGATTTAGAGAGTACCCCTCATGGATTATCCTGAGTACCCACTTGTTTGATGTGACTGACTTCTACTGGTTGTTAATTTGAGTCAGACGCCCTCCTACTGCCGAGGAAGAGTCCCCTCGGACACCTGAGGTAGGACCTTGGCCTGGAGCCTCAGAGGGTGGCACTAGGTGCTTTGGGCCCCTGTGCCTTCTGCTGCATTTTCTTTTGTGGTTGAGGGGTTTGGTTTCTGTTGATACCCCCTCTGCCTTTACCACAAAAGGACTGACGGTTATGAAACTGTCGCTGGTTCACGCCCCTTTGAGGGGCTGCAAAAGGTGGTCTGGCTGTCTTGATAGCCATTCTAGTTTTCTGTGTGGCCTCTAGTGCCTGCTCGACCTGAGGATCAAACAGGTATGTACTATCAAAGGGAAAAGCTGGGCATCATTTGTGAATCCCGGGGTGCGCAACCAAGAATCGCGTTGGGTACATATACCAGCCACTGCTGCTCTAGAGGCAGTGTCAAAGGCATCCATGGCAGCTTTAAGCTGCTGGTTACTGGATTCAATGCCTCTAGTAATGGTTTGAAGAAGCTCTGTGTTAATCTTCCAATCTGAGAGAGCTTCTAGCGTGTCCTTGAGCGAATGCCACAGTGTATACTCATACTGAGAAAAGTAGCTCTGGTAGCTAGCAATGAGCATGCCCAGGGTGGAAGCAGCAAAGAATCACTTTCCCAAAGTGTCAATTTTGCGAGACTCCTTGTTTATCGGATGGGACGTAGATTCTTGCGGAAGAATGGCTGAGTCATTCTCTGCCAGGACAACTATGGCATCAGCAAAGGCTTGCGAAGCCAGAATGGGTCAATCCTTGGGAGGGGCATATTTCCTGTCTATGGACTTAGCCACAGGGGGAATAAGCACTGGATTATCCCACACCATTTGAAAGAGAGAGTCTCAAAAGAGAGTTGCACGGGGGGAGTCAATTCCACAGGAATGTCCATCACGTGCAGGTACTGCAGATGCAGCAATTTCCCAGGATCAATCTCCAAAGTCTGGAGAGAGAGAGCGGTATACACGTTTCTAAGCAGAGACTTAAAGGAAAGGTCCTCGACCAGAGGCTCTGTTGTAAGAGAAGGTTTATTCACCACTCCCAGGGAGGAATCGTTGTCAAAGTCATCCTCCAGTTGAAGATCAGGATCAGGCTCAATATCATCTCCTACTAGTCGCAAAGGGACTGTATAGATAGGAAAGGGAGGAAAAGGAGGAGGAGGAGCACAACGAGTCGGAGTCGAAAATCCCAGTGTCACATATGGTAGCGCAGGTGCTCCCGGTGCCAGATTATAGGATACTAAGTTTCATACTAAGAGTCATAGATGTACAGAAGGCAGTAGCCCATATAAGTACATCTCCATAGACCTGGAAGTATTTGTACTCAATTTAATGGGTATCTGTCAAGATTTGTTTTGAACGTATTGAGGTTAGTTGTCTCTAGAAGAGACTTAGGTAGGGCATTCCATATTGGGATAATCCTCTGGGTACAGAAAAAGCATCTAATGTCAGTTCTTGGGTATTTTAGAGATAGCTGAAAGTTGTGGCTTCTTATATTACATTCTCTAATATTAAAGGAAAAGCCAAGTTGTGCCATAAGCTCTGCATTTTTATATATATTAAACATCAATAACAGATCACCCCTTACTCTCCTTAGTTCCGATAAGTATAGGCCCAATTCCTGTAGTCTTTCCTCATAGTTTTTATTTTGTATTCTATCTATTATCTTTGTAACTCTACACTGAACTCCTTCTAAACTGTTGACATCTCTTCTGAGATAGGGACTCCAAAGTGGGGAGCAGTAGTCCAGGTGGGGGCGTACATATGCTCTATACAGCGGGAGAATACATTCCCTATTTCTGGTTACAAAGGATCTTTTAATGCATCCTATTAACCTATTGGCCTGATTTCTAATGTGATTACAGTGACTACTAAATGTGAGATCTGATTTGATAATGACTCCCAGGTTCTTTTCTTCTGTTATTGATGTTAATGGGATACCATTGAGATTAAATTGTATGTTCTGGTTTGTATCTCCCAAGTGCATGATTACACATTTATTTATGTTATAGCATATATAATTTTGCTTTGCCCATTCTTCTAGGATTTTTAGATCTTTTATAAAGTCTGCTATATCTTTTTGTGATCAAACCTTGGCTGCGATTTTAGTGACATCTGCAAATTTGATGGCAATATTGTTCAGGTTTGTTGTCATGTCAGACACGAAGATAGAAAACAACACAGGTCCCAAGACGGACCCCTGTGGCACCCTGCTGGTGACAGTGCCTGTACTAGAGGAATGTCCCCTTATACACACTACTTGTGTTCAGTTGTTGAGCCATTCCTTAATCCAATTTACCAGCCTGTACTTTATTCCAAATGAGTACTTTTTATTAATCAAGGTTCAATGTGGCACTTTATCAAATGCCTTACACAGGTCCAGATATACCACATCTACCGGTATCTTCTCATAGAGGTATTTACTAACATTCTCGTAGAAGACTAAGTTACTGGTGAGACATGACCTTTTACTTTTGAAGCCATGCTGATTAGGATCTACTAAGTTTTTTTTACTAGATCATCCTCAATTCTTTTTTTCAGGATGGTTTTGAAGATTTTACCCAAAATACTGGTCAGGCTAATATGTCTATAGTTTGATAATTCGCTTTTATTGCCCTTTTTGAATATGGGTGTTACCAATGCAGCTTTCCAATCATTTGGTACTGTTCCTGATATTAATGATAAATTAAATATTTTATATAATGGTTCAATTAACCAAGGTGCTATTTCTTTCAATAGGCGTGGATGAAGTATATCTGGCTCTGGTGATTTGTTAATGAAAATTGCCTCCAGTTTGGTCTTAATTTCATGTCTACTAATTTCCATAATATCATCATTTGTTGCATTGATTTTATGGTTAATAACGTGCTTATTTTCTTGAGTAGAATTGAAAATAGAACAAAAGTATGAATGAAATTCTTCTGCCATTTCTTGAGGGGAACCCACTGTATTGTTGCCCACTGTATGTGGACCAAAATGTTCTAGTGGTTTGTTTTTTACTGTTTATGTAAGCGTAGAAGCTCTTGCCTCCATCCTTAATATGTGCTAATCTGAATTCTAGTTTTTTTTTCCATTCTTACAGCATTTTTACATTTTTTTAGTATTCCCCTATATTTGTTAGAATTTTAATCGTTATTACATCCAACTAAAGCTCGATATGCTCTTCTTTTTTTTAATAGATGTAGTATATATGGGGTTGCCCAGATTGGTATTTTTCCCCTCTTGTTGTAGCAGATTTTGTCCAGTACATTTTGTTTTCTAATTCAATGATTTTTATTGTAAGCCAAATCTCTTCAGGTGACGTGGACCCATTATCCCACTTCCAAGCTGTTAGTTCTTTCATAATTTGATTAAAGTTTGCCTACTGTAGTTTTTAAAAGTTGTTTTGCCCAGGTTTCATTTGAGATTAAGTTTAGTATTGAAAGTTATTACTCAGTGATCGCTGTTTTGAAGGGGGTCATGGATTTTAATATTTTGGACTTGGTGGGGGATATCGGTAAGTAATAAATCAAGAATATTGTCCTTTCTTGTTGGTGTATTTATAAATTGGGTTAGTCCATTAAATGTGCATAATTCTAGGAATGTGTTTTCCAGGTGATTATTGGTAGTTCCCTTATTCCAGTTTATTCCTGGCAAATTGAAGTCTCCTAACAGTATAATGTCAGATTGATCTATTTTCTTATTTATGCAATCTAAAAAGGCCTGGTGTTCTTGTGAATTGATATCGGGTGGTCTATAACAGAGACCTACTAATAGTTTTGCTTGTTTGTCCCTCATAATTTCCATCCATAACATTTCATTTGCTTTTTCGTTCAATGAATCATTTATTGATTTACAATTGATATTATTTTTGATGTAAAATGCTACCCCTCCTCCCCTCTTAGATGCTCTATTTTTGTAAATGACATTATAACCCGGAATATTTATATTCCAACTGGATTTATCCCCCACCAAGTTTCTGTAATCGCTGCTACGTTGATACCGTCCCTATTTAATATTATTCCTTGTTCATCAATTTTAGTGGAGTGTAGACTTCTTGCATTTGTGAGCAGGAAGGACAGGCCGTGCTTATTTTGGTATTGCAGAAGGAAGCAGAGAGGGTAGTCAGAATAGCAAAGGCCCAAACTGAGGAAAAGATAGCCAACTTAGTTAAGAAGAGGGATAAAACCTTTTATAGGTATATCAGGGAATGTAGAAAGACAAAGGGAGGGATAGTGAGGCTGAATAGAATGGACGGTGGGTGGGCAGAGAGGGACAGTGAAAAAGCAGGGATATTGAACGACTACATCTGTTCAGTATTCACAAAAGAGGAGGTGGGGGAGGTGCCTAATCCAATTAACAGAAGCAGTCTGGATAGGGGGTTGATCCCAGTCCTTTAACAGAAGAAAGGGTTCTGAAATAACTCCTAAAACTGAAGGTGAACAAAGCAATGAGACCAGATGGAATTCACCCCAGAATTCTAAAAGAATTAAGCAGAGAACTAGTGACATCACTGACTACCCTTTTTAACAAATCATGGGAGGATGGTGTGGTACCTGATGACTGGAGGAAGGTAGATGTGATTCCCCATCACAAAAGTGGGACCAAGACAGAGACAGGAAACTACAGACCTGTCAGTTTGACCTCTGTGGTAGGGAAAGTGATGGAATCACTTCTGAAGGAAAGAATTGTTGAGTACCAAGAGGCCAGTGGGGCACAGGACCCAAGGCAGCATGGGTTCACAGCAGGAAGGTCATGTCAGATGAATCTAATTGATTTCTTTGACTGGGTGACCAAAGTAGTAGACCAGGGAGGGGCTGCGGACATGGCCTACCTAGACTTTAGCAAGGCATTTGACACAGTCCCACACAAAAGATTAATAGTCAAATTAACCAGCCTGGGAGTGGGTCCCAGGGTGGTAGCCTGGGTAAAACATTGGCTGGACAACAGGACACAGAAGGTAATTGTAAATGGAGTCCACTCTGAAGAAAGAGGGGTTACTAGTGGGGTACCGCAGGGTTCAGTACTAGGTCCAGTCCTTTTTAATGTCTTTATAAGTGACATTTCAGAGGGACTGGAAGGAAAAGTATGCCTCTTTGCAGATGACACAAAGATCTGCAACAGGAAACAAAGAGGCGTGGAAAGGATGAGAAGGGACTTGGCAAAGTTGGAGGAATGGTCAGAAGTATGGCAGCTTGGATTAAATGCAAAGAAGTGCAAAATAATGCACCTGGAAAACAAAAACCCAGGGGAAGATTACACAATGGGGGGGGAGATAGTAACAACAACAAAAATGGAAAGGGACCTGGGGGTAATCATATCAGAAGACCTCAAGATTGGCAAGCAATGTGAAAAGGCGGTAGGGAGGGCTGGGGGGATACTGGGATGTATAGGGAGAGGCATCACCAGCAGAAAACAGGAAGTTGTTACCCCCCTGTACAGACAGTTAGTGAGACCCCATCTGGAGTATTGTGTCCAGTTCTGGAGACCCCATCTCTGCAAGGACATAGACAGGATGGAGGCAGTTCAGAGGGGTCAACTAAGATGGTGCAGGGTCTGCAAGAGAAGCCATATGAGGAGAGACTAAAGGAGCTTAATATGTATACCCTTGAGGAAAGGAAGGAGAGGGGGGACATGACAGAAATGTTTAAGTACCTCAGTGGAATCAACAAAGTCCAAGAGGGTAGCATCTTTCAGAAAAAGAGATGTGCAACAACAAGGGGACACAATTTGAAGATAGAGGTGGGACGGCTCAGGGGCAATGTGAGGAAGTATTTCTTCACAGAGAGGGTGGTGGAAGCATGGAACAGCCTTCCTGAGGAGGTTGTGGGGTCTAAAACTGTGGGAGAATTCAAGAATGCATGGCATAAGGCAATTTTTGTGGGGGGTAGGAAAAAATAGGCTGTTGGTTAAATAGGATCTGCAGCTTATCCTCTAGGTAGGGAAGAAAAAAATACTCACCTTAGTAATTGTGTTTCTTCTAATAGAGTCTTGCTGTATTCTGACAATCTGCAGTTAGCTCCAGCCTTTAAACTGCCCCGGAGAGTATAGGGTTATTTTTTTATGTAGTGCATAGAACATTGAGCTCGAGCTCGGTTGAGGTCTCTGTCTGCAGCACTTTGAAACCCAGCTGTCAGATTCTTATAAGCAAACACTCACTAACTATACTATGTGGAAATTGTAAAATTTTTAACTAGCCAACTGGCTACAGAAAGTTTTGGATTCCCAAGGAAGACTCAAGTCAGGAAACCCAAAACCAAAACCTATCCAAAATAAAGATTCTAATACAAAGCACCCAGAAACATGGAGGGTGTGCTGAAGACACCCCTGGGGTGCAACACTGCACCTGCCCACCACTTCCCAAAAACAGGTTCTGAGAGGGGAGGCAGGGAGGGAGGTCAGAATACAGCAAGACTCCATTAGAAGAAACACAATTACTAAGGTGAGTAATTTTTTCTTCAAACAACATGAAGTCTTGCTGTATTCTGACAATCTGCAGACTACCAAGCAGTACCTCCATGGAGGAGGGAGAGAACCTACTTTGGGAATAGGCTCTGAAGTACTGCTGTGCCAAACCGAGCATCACTCCTAGCCTGGATATCCAGAGTGTAATGCTTGGTATAGGTATGGAGTGTTTTCCAGGTGGCTGCTTGACAAATTTCTAACAGAGGAATATCCCTGGCAGCAGCCAGGGAAGCAGCTGTACCTCTTGTAGAGTGAGCTCTCAGGCCTGAGGGTGGAATTTTTCCCAGTTTCTCATAGCAGAATTGTATACAAGACACAATCCACCTGGCAATAGATCTCTTGGTAGCAGGTTTGCCCTTTCCCACTTCCCCATAAGTGAGGAACAACTGGAGGGACTCAAACCTGTGACCCTTGGTGCGCTCTATGTAGTAGCTAAGGGCTCTTTTAACATCTAAACTGTGTAGCCTCCTCTCTCCTGAGGAAGAATGATCAGTGAAGAAGACAGGGAGAGACAAAGACTGATTCAAGTAGAAGTCTAAAACCACTTTGGGCAAGAACCTCCTATTGGTTCTAAGGACCACTTTATCTCTATGAAAGGAGATAAAGTCAGGTTCCACTGACAGGGCTTGCAATTCACTGATATGTCTGGCAGAGGTAATAGCTACCAAAAAGACAGTTTTCCAAGTCAAGTACTTAAGCTCTGCTGAGGACATAGGCTCAAAAGGAGGTTGCATAAGTTGAGCAATGCAAACATTTAAGTCCCAGGCAGGAGCAGGATCCCTGGAGGGAGGATTGGTATAAAGCAATCCTTTGAAAAATTTGCAGAACACAGGATGAGATGATAGTGAGGAAGGCTTCCCCACTGACAGAAAAGCAGAAACAGCTGACAAGTGTACCTTGACAGTAGCTGGTCTGAGGCCTAGGCCATTAAGATGGACCATATAATCCAGAACTGTAGGTAATTCAGCAGTGTCTGGAGAGATATGCTTCTTGGAACATCAAATGCTGAATCTTCTCCATTTGGAGTCGTAAGTTTTTCTGGTGGAGGGCTTTCGAGAGGCTTTGAGAATATCCAGAACTCTCTGAGACAGATGCAAATCTGCATACTCTAACTCTTCAAGAGCCATGCCTTGAGATTGAGAGACCGAAGATTGGGGTACCAAATCCTCCCCTGAGAGAAGGTTAACAGGTTGTAATTCCTGGGAAGAGACAGGGGAAGATGGACTGCTAGAGACAGCAACAGAGGGTACCAAGGCTGTCTGGCCCAGTCTGGAGCAATCAGAATTACTTTACAAGGTTGTGACCTTACCTTGACTAGAATCCTGAACAGCAGAGGAAAAGGAGGGAAGGCATACAGAAATGTCCCTTCCCAGTTCAAAATCAGAGCATCCAGAGGGACTGAACCCAAGACTGGGGGTCTGCAACAAAACAGAGGAAGTTGGTGATTGTCTGGGGCTGCAAAGAGATCTATTTCTGGAGTGCCCCACCTTGAAAAAATCACTTTCATCACCAGGGGGTCCAGGGACCATTCATGATGGCCCTGGGAGACCCTGCTCAGTGCATCTGCCAGCACATTGTCCTTTCCTGTAAGGTGGACTGCTATCAGAGAGGTCTGCAGGGAATAAGCCAGGGACCATAATTTCATGGCTTCCGTGCACAAGGCCATAGACCGAGTGCCTCCCTGCTTGTTGATGTACCACATGGTATTGGTGTTGTCTGTTCTGACCTGAACCACCTTGTTCTGCACAGACTGAGAGAAGGCTTGCAGGGCCAGAAAAACTGCCCTGAGTTCCAGGAGATTGATATGGAGAAGGGACTCCTGAGGGGACCACAGTCCCTGGGCTGTGAGAGCCCCCAGATGAGCTCTCCACCCCAAAAGGGAAGCATCCGTGGTAAGAACCACTGAATGAGACTGTGTGACAAATGGGACCCCTTGCCTTAAACTGTCCTGCTCCTGCCACCACTGAAGAGCTTGGATCAGTGTCCGAGTCACTGGAATCAGTTTGGTAAGAGGGTCCTTCTTTTGGGACCAAAAGGCCCTCAGATGAAACTGAATGTCCCTCATCTGAAATCTTGCTCCTTGGACCACTGCTATAGAAACTGCCATGTGGCCCAAGAGCTGAAGGAAATGCCTTGCTGGTCGGGACACCTGAAGGCTGAAAGAAGAAGCCAGTTCTATAAGAACTCTTGCCCTTTCCAGGGGAAGAAAGGCTCTTGCTTTGACAGTGTCTAGCTCTGCCCCTATAAAGGTAAGAAGCTGCACTGGTTTGAGAACTGATTTGGGAAGGTTGAGAAGAAATCCCAGGGAAGTGAGCACTTGCTGAGTGACATGCAGGTCTGACTTGACTTGGCCTGGGGACTGACCCACTATGAGCCAGTTGTCCAGATATGGAAAAATGGTAATCTTCTGCCTTCTTAAAAAGGCCACTACTACTGCCAGGCATTTTGTAAAAACCCTTGGAGTTGACATTAGGCCAAAGGGCATTGATTTGAACTGGTAATGGCCTGAGGGCAACTTGAACCTGAGGTACTTTCTGTGGGAGCACCTGATGGGGATGTGAAAGTAGGCATCTTTGAGGTCCAGGGAGGCTAGCCAGTCCCCTGGTCTTAGAGAGGGAAGAATTATTCCCAGAGTTACCATCTTGAAGCTTGGTTTTAAAAGATGTTTGTTCAGGTATCTTAGATCTAGGATGGGTTGCCACTCCCCTGTCTTTTTTGGGGTAAGGAAGTACCTGGAGTACAGACCTTTGCCCCAGTGTAGGGTAGGAACTCTCTCTATGGCTTCTAAGGCCAGAAGAGATGAAATCTCTGCCTCTAGGGAAGGGTTTCGGAGAGACTTGCAGGTGGAAAAGATCTGGCTCTCATCTTCAGAAATTTTTTGGAGCTGAGAACCAGTCCCTGGCTTACTACTTCCAGGACCCACTTGTCTGAAGTAACAGACACCCAGTCCTGGATGAAGTAAGCCAGTCTGCCCCCTACAGGGATAGGAGAGTCAACCCGGGCAGACCCATCAGGGTGTCTGCTTGGCAGAAGCCTTAGGCTGAGGAGTGGATGCAGCCGTGCTCATCCCCCGTCTGCCTCTCCTTCTAAAGAACCCCCTCTGTGAAAAGGGAGAAGAGGCCTGTGCTTGGTAGAAAGGCCTATGAAAAGGCCTGCCTCTGCACCTAGAATGCTGCCTTTGAGGAGTTGCCTGCCTCTCCTTGGCCTGTGCACTCCTATAAGTGGTCCTATATTCCTCCATCTTCTTCATGTAATTCTCTGTCTGCTCCCCCAAACAGAGAATTACCTTCCACAGGAAAATCCATGGCCTTAGCCTGGGTGTCCTGTGAGAGGCTAGTACCTCTGAGCCAAGCCATTCTCCGAAGAGCCACAGATGTAGCCATGACTCTTGAAGACACATCACTGGAGTCCACAGCAGCATGGAACCGTACCTTAGATGCCTCAATCCCATCTGCAGCCACCTCCTCCAGCTCCTTGGCCAGCTGGGGGGAGGCCTGTTTAGCCAGTGCCAGTACAGTGTCCCACCTGGGACTTCTGGTACCTGGCTGTATAGGCCATGTAATTAGCCTGCCTGAGTCCCAAACAAGATGCCATGTATTGCTTCTTTACCAAGGCATCCATCCTCCTGGAGTCTTTATCTGGGGGATGTGAAGCCAACGGAACATTAGCCCTGTCACAGGCTGCAGCCTGCATGACCCCAACATGGCTGCATTGCTGGTAGAAAAACTCTGTGTCTGAGCCTGATAAAGTATACCTCTTATCCATTCTTCTATCAACAGGAGATACAAAATTAGGAGGCTTTAAAAATGTTTGTGTCTGTTTCCCAAATGATTTGTGCAAGGGAATAGACAGTCTCCTGGACTCTGGGATGTCCATCATCTCTACAAAATCAGGCTCCTCTTGATCCTCTGTAGCTTCCTCCATAGGCAGCTGAAGAGTTTCAGCCACTTTCCTGTAAAACATGTAGTGGGGAGGGGACTCAGAGAGCCTAGGAGGGGAAACACCAGAAGGTCTGTCTGGGGAGATGTCCGGTTCAATGGGCACATCCAGACTTTCTGCTCCATCATAGTCATCATCCTGTTCATAATCCCCCTCCTCCTCAAATTCTGGTTCATAAAAATCTCCAGGAGCATATTTCTGAACCAGTGGAACTGACTGAACCGAGCCCCTTGCCAACGGAGCCGGATCGGACGGAACCAGGCGAAGCGATTCAACAATCCGAATCGCTCGGGCAATCCCATCAGCAGTTGGAACATGAACCTCTGGATCCAAACCAGCTGATTTGTCTTTCCTTTTCCTTTTTGTAGGAACTGATCCTTCAGGATCGGCTCTCCTCTTGCCCAAAGAAGTATCGCCCTGGTCAGAGGGCACTCCTTCTGGTTCCGTCGGAACCGAACCCCGCTGGCCATCCGGGTCAACAGACTTCTCTGCCTTCTTTTCCCTAAGTGTACCTAATCTCTTTTCCAGGGTAGAGTTAGGAAAAATTTTACAAATTTGGCAGTCTGTATCAAGGTGTTCAAACCCCAGACAATAAACACAGGTGGTGTGTGGATCGGCCTTAGCAAAGACTTCCCCACACTTACTGCAGTGTTGAAACCCAGTGGGCCCGGTTTTTTTCTTGGGTTTCTCAGACATGGCCAACCTAACCAAACTTACCCTTTTTTCGGCAACCACCAGGCAAGACTTCCTTTTCGGTTCCTGACCGTGTCATGGGTATTGGAAAAAAACGTTTAAAACATGTTTTTTTAGAACCAATAAGGACCGGTAACCACACACTGAAGCAAAGTAAGAAATTCAAATATAAAGGATCAGTTCAGCCGAACCGATCGAAAAACCTTACAATTTCCACAAAGTAAATCAGAAAACTATCTAGTACTCACGGTACCGCAGACAAAGCCTGAACCGACAAGCGGAATAATTTCGGCTTAAAACCGACACTTTAACCGACTTTTGAACCGAGCTGAAGGAGAAAACTCCGGAGTGACTGTTCAGTGAGGCGGAGTAAAAATCTGACAGTTGGGTTTCAAAGTACTGCAGACACAGACCTCAACCGAGCTCGAGCTCAACGTTCTATGCACTGCATAGAAAATTAACCCTATACTCTCCGGGGCAGTTTAAAGGCTGGAGCTAACTGCAGATTGTCAGAATACAGCAAGACTTCATGTTGTTTGAAATGAGCAGATTAGGTGGGCCAAGGGGTCCTTATCTGCCGTCAAAGTCTATGTTTCTATATTGTTTGCTATGTTTGTCTTTATTCTTTGTCTCTGAACCTTTGGTAGAAGTTATTATTTTTATTAAATTTTCCCTTTGCCCCTCAGGAGTTAGTTTTTTGAGGCTGTATGATCCTTAATTATATTGAAAATGGAAAACCCTAATAGTCTTGTGCCCTTTTTATTTAGATGTAGTCCACCATACCCATAGAGGTTGTCCCTATGTTCACATTTTTCCCAAGTCTTAATACACTTTATTTGATTCTTAAGGCACCATCTTCGTAGCCAATTGTTATAGGCTTTTATTTTTATGTTGACTTGCGCTTGCGCAGCCTACATACTGCAGTAGTAGCACATTTGGAAGTGCAGTCACTGTGGGCGAATGCAGGGCATGCACCAGTAGGTGCATCCCTCATTCCCCAATAAGGCAGCTGCAGGTGCTGACACCAGCAACACGTAAACTGGCCACCAGATCAAAGAAAAGGTCCACTGCAATGAGAGCCAAGCTTCTCACACAATGGTGTACCTTTTCTGGTGACCAGTTTACAATAAAAAAAATGGCGGCATGCCACCGCAAAGTGCCCCGACCCACTTCATTTGCCGATGTGGGAGCGCACTCACCGTCAGCATAATGCAATCCCCCCTCCCATTTACAGTGTGTGCCGAGGGGGTGCCCAATCCCCTCGGCATCATGCCACCCCTTCCTAGTTTAATTTGCTGACTGGGGAGCCCACTCCCCATTGGCATAATGTCCCCCTCCATTTGTTGTCTGCCGACTGGGGGTGCCCAATTGCCCATCGGCTACAGAGCTCCCCAAAACAAACACTCAGGTGGCATGCTGGGAGCCCGCCCCAGCGTGCCAAATAAATGCCCCTGTAAAAGAAAAACCATCCCACAATGGCTTTTTGTTTTTCTTTACACCTGCAAAGCAGAAAACAGTCCCTCGTCGACTCCAGTGGCCCTCCAGCAACCCGTGCCCACCCTCTGCGCACCCTGCCTCCCCACACCCCCCATCACCCCATACTTACCTCCGGAGCCTGGCGCAATGATCTTTAGTGGACCGGGAACACATCTGCACTCTTCAAAGCCGACCGCAAACTGAAGAAATGCCGGTAAGCTGTATAATGGCATAAATAGTTTTTTTTCAACTTTGGTGCATTTCTCAGCCATTTTGGGGAATTTTGGCACCACATTTTCAACATGGGGTTATTGGGACCCCTCCTCATGAATTCAGTCACTGTCATTGTGTTATTCGGTCCTGAAAGGTGATTTTGCAGTCACTGCGCAGAATCACCTTTCGGGACCGATTAAAGAAAAGATAGTGCCACTGTTCATGAGGCGGGCTCTCAAAAAGCCTATGTTGCAAATTTGTTGAAAAAAAACACAAAGATGGTTGTTTTACAAGCGTGCGTTGCACAGTTTCCACACACGCTCGTAACTTCATGAATTTGTAATATTTTCATTCCAGATTTTCAAAACTGCCATTTTTCCACACCTTCTTATGAACAGTACAGCTGTCATTTTACATATCCTGGCTGAAATGTGTTTTCGCATGTCCTGCGCAGAATAGCGTAGTTGCTGTGCGAAATCGGTTTTCAGGACAGTTTGAGAAAATGACGGTGACACTGTTCATGAGCAGAGGTTCTAAAATGCCTATGTTGAAAATTTGGTGACGAAAATCCATAAAATGACTGTGTTACAAGCGTGCATTGTGCAGTTTCCACGCACCCTTGTAACATCACAAATCTGCAATATTTTCATGCCAGATTTTCAACACTGGCATTTTTTCCCCCATCTCCTTATGAACAGTACAGCTGCCATTTTTGACATCCTGCCCAAAATGTGTTTTCGCACCTGTGGCGCAGAATGGTGTGGTCGCTGTGAGAAATCAACTTTTGGGACAGATTAACAAATTCACAGTGCCACTGTTCATGAGGGGAGGTCCCAAAATGCCTTTGTTGAAAATGTGTCTCTTCAGGGTGGGGTTGAGGTTGGCGTCAGTTCAATACTTCACTGCCATTCTTATTATGCATCTCTGACTCCTGCACTATCAATGCCAATGCCAGCGAGACAACATTCAGCATTGACAAATGCTTGTTTTTGTTCTACGGTAGCTTGCTCTTGGTACAGGTAGGACTTCAGATATAATCAGTGTCACATTGAGAGTTGTTAGTGTTGTTATAGCTTCCTTCATGTCTCTTGTTATACTTTCTAGTTCGTGTTTTCCAAAGTCATTTGTCCCTACGTGGAGGATAGCAGTTTTGGGGTTTATGATGTTTTGAAAAATTCCTGGGAGCATACTGGTTACCTCTTTTATGGTTACCCCACTATAACTACTGCATGTAACATTTTCCTTGTTCCCCCTTGTGGTAAACCTATCAGTAAACCTGGTGATTGAATCTCCTAAAATGTATATTTGGTCAGGTAACACCTCTTGTATGGGAGTAGCAGACTCATTACTACAAATATCGATCAGTACTTCAGGGGAAATGCTTGTTGTACTACTCTCCTTGGTGGGGCAAGGTGGGGGCTGGTGGCCTTGTATTAGTGGTTTCTACATATGATGGTGATAAGGGCTGCAACAAAGACTCAGTGGTGTTATTAGTGGTCGCAATCAAGGCAGTAGGTTCTGATGTCATAGAAGATTCTTCATTCAGAAGTTGTATTAGTGGGTCAAAGCTATTAATTAGCGGTAGGGTAAAACATTCTGCCTTCCTGCCCTTCTTTTTTGCAGGCCTGGCACATTGGGTAGTGTACCAGTCGTTATCACCATTTTCATCAGGATCCGCCAACCGTGTACATTTTTTGGTGGGGTGCACCTGTTTATAATTTGTAAATCTGCGCCTGTATTTCCATCATGTTCCTGGAAGGTTGTATGTAGGGCTGAGGGGGGAGGGAGCCCAGGTTTTGTCTTGAAGTTATACACTTCACCCTTGTTAACTAAAATATTTGGGTCTCCCGTTTCTCTTTCATTTATTCTGGAGGCCATACTTTGCTGGCTACACTCAAGGGCCTGTAATCTAGTGCCCAAAGCTGATTTCTCCGGCAACATATCAGCATTCTGTTTACATTTTAAACATAAGAATGGATCATCCAGTACTGGTGTCTCTGAGAAAAGGTACATCTCACAGGATACACATCGTATCCCTAATTTGCCTGCAAACAATGTGTAACCCCCCTACAAATGGGGGTTCCTAAAAGCCTTCCCGGAGCTGCTTAATACCCTGCCTAACAGGTTCGCGCACGTCGCCCAAATGCGGCCAGAGTGCTTTTAAAGCCTCCAGTACTGTCTCTTTAAGAGCTGCCTGCTCGCAGGCTCCAGTGGGTTTGTATGGGGGGCATTGGTGTTTCCCTGCTCAAATCCCACCTGAGCTGCGGTGCAATCACTCCATTTCGTAGTCGCTGAAAGCGCAATGGGAGCCCATCTGACAGATGTAACTCTTTGGCTGAAATCATTTAAAGTATTAGTGAAATTACGGTTTGTTTAACCTGCTTTCCTGCAGCTGGGACTCTGTGTGTTTGGCCCCTCCATTTTGGACCTGGACTTTTGAGATGGGCCAATGGGAAAAGGGGGTACACTAAAATGGAGACCATTTGAGCCAACCAGAATCAGGACTCATTTTGGAGCTGGCTGGCTATAGGGGATACAGCCAGTAATTCTGGGAAATGAAGTTCTGGGCTATGGCGCCTTTTTTGCACCAATGGGGACTGAATTAAGTGACTGGTATCTGCAGCCCACCAATGGGATCGGGTGGCGCCCGAATTGAGAGTCCATGCCCAAACTGCCAAGAGGCAGAGTCGTTGTGGTTGTGAGTGAGGAAGGAGCTCTGGGCTCCTGCGCTGTTGAGATTTCATGTGGGAACGCGTGTGGAAGGCCAGATTTTGGCAGATTGAATGCCAGCAAGTGTCGGACTAAATCCGCTAGGCAGCAGTCAGAGGAGGCTGTGCAAAAGTGCAGCTACCTACCAGGCTCACCCTGTAGAGGACTGGAGAATCTGCTTCAATTGCGCTCGGTCTGTCAGGACAAGTGAAGCCGAGTCATTTGGGCCCGGTGTTCTGTAGTGAAAGCAATCGGGATTATACAGCAGCTGCCTAGTATGGTACCCCTCTGCTCTTCATATAAATGTGTGGAGAAGTGTCTGAATTCCAGGCTCAGGCCTCTAAGTGGTGTGAGAGCGCTTTTCTGGCTGGAGTTGTGAGTACTAGGGTAGCTCCCTGTCAGATGTTCATAGTGAGGGCAATATGTGTTTGGCTGCTTGTTTGGCTACACGAACTGAGTCTACTGTCTCTACTTAACCCTATTAGGAATCAAGTGCTTGTTGTCTGCGACAGGGCCCCAACCAGCTGCATCGAGAGACTAGCCTTCTATGGCCTGGGTATCCAGGGGCAGTGACTTATAGGGTTGGCCTGTGCACAGTGCCCTAGATAGACATATTTATATACTCATTAGAGTGGTAAGCAAATTAACCTGATTCCCCCCACAGTCCTTGTTATTTCCCCCTAAATAAATCAGACTGGTTGTTTTGCAAAGGTATACTGACTGACCTGTGTGTCTATGTTGAATTACTGTACAGGTGATTACTGTCTAATTGCATCTTACTTTACAGGGGGTCCCCAGAGCCAGCTGATTGAACCAAGCCTGGGGGTAAGTGTGTATTGCAAGGGTACTGTGATTGACCTGTGTGGGCCACTAGTGGGAAGAAAGGGGGGGTTGCAGTGACCCAGAGGGTTGTGACCAAGTCATATCAGACTGTCTTAACCCTGACCTCTGGGTGGAGGCACACGCCATCGGATCCAGGCCCCTCAACCTGTTAGCAGCAAGTCAGGCAGGGGTAGTAGCCCTTGGGATAGCGCCCCCTGGGGGTTACAAATGTATTGAAATCCACTGTAATATGGTACACTTTATATAGCACAAGTACAGAGGAGCTTACCCTGTGGCAATTTCTTTTAATGTCTGTTGCTTAAGCCCAAAGATTTGTGTTTACCTCACACTCCTCTCAAAACACGACAGACGCTTGTGTCTCTTCGCGTATCTCCACGTGTGCAAGTGCTACTCTGTTGAGCTTGCCCTGCTCGGGCTGCAGGGGCTTGGTTTTAAAGTGAGAATGTGACTCAGAAGTGTCTCTCGGGGTCATGGCTCACTCCCGGTCAAAACAAAAAAGCCCAAAACGTTCAAACTGTACCCCAAGCACTAAGCCAGGGCACTCATGCGTGCTTAGAACTGGCAATAAGTCCCAAAGTTAAAAAAGTAGAAGCACAATAGTGGTGTTGTCCGATACTGTGCAAGAGGATGGCAACAGTATCCAAGGGCAACACTACTCTCTTCCTGTTTCCCCTTTCAGGTAGCAGGGCTCCAAATTCAATGCTATTAAAAGTACGCACACAGATAGATCTTACACCAGCTCAAATAAAGCTGCTTTTACTCTGAACAGTTACATGGGGTGCTCTGGCAATAATTCTCTCACCCGCTCACTGTAGGGCTTGTTTTTAAAGATGGCGCCGAAAACACTGGCGGCGCCAGCACAGGACATGGTGCCGGGTGCGGCACTGGAACCGGAGGAGCTTGCACCAGAGCCGGCAGCGCTGAACCAGAGGTTTGCAACCCCCGACTTACTGAGGAAAGACAAAGAAATTCAGCAGGAGATAAGGGCACCAGTGTAGACCCCTGTGCCACAGCCATATAAGGGGGAAAAACATCAGAATGCAGCATTGATGGCACCGAAGGAGGTGCCATGCAACTAGGAAGCCCCAACCCCCCTGCCCGCAGGTTCAAAACTGAAAGGCGAGAAGGCCCCGGCGACAGACTCCTGTGCTCGGGCAGACTGGACAACTGTCAGACCCATTGCTCCATACTGCGGCCCACTGGTGAAACTGCTCATCGGAGGACTCCCCAGGGAGTGGGGAGGGTCTCCAGAGTGGAGGATGCTGGTCACCAGAAACAGAAGCTGGAGAAGACCCAGGAAGGGATGGAGTCAAACCCCTGCCACCGGTAACCAACAATTGATGCGCAGATGTACCAGATGGCAAGGCCAAAGAAGAACTCTAGGCTGAGCGGTGCCAAGTCCTCAATGAGGATCGAGAATGGGACCACTTCTTTTTGTGCTTTTGGGAAGACCGCCCATCCCCCCTGAGCACTGGACTACCTGTAGTCAGACCCCTCCCTCCCTCCATAGAGGGCAGTGGACTAGATCCAGCCCTGCTGACAACACAGCTTTCATGCAAAGTCTCCCTATCGTCACCTGCCCCATTCATGGTCGACTCTGTCAAAGGTGGGATGAAGACTTCTTCTGATGAAAAATTTACTTACTAAAAATTACTTCTTTATTTTTCTTTTAAACTGATAATAAAATAATAAACTAATCAAAACTGAAAAGACTATAGCTGTCGTAGTATAGACGTGAAGTTTTGACTCCCAGCGGACAAGCAACATCGTCACTGAAGCACACTCGATGGCAGGAAAAAAGGAACTAAGGGGGCTGGGGGGGGTCAATGCCGAGGTAGCCTATACAGCGCAGGCCAGTCTCGCAGCACCGAGCATGCACAGTCCTACCCCAGCGCCGGCCCTACTCAAGATGTTTGGCTCCTGCTGGGTTCTAGCACCTCTGGCATAGTCCCATTAATGTGAATGAGTGGTGGAGACTTTATGTCCAGCAAGATCATCCCACTGTGGCTTTCCAGGACAGGTAAGGGGTAATGTAATGACCTAGGGGTCAGAGGTTAAGCCAAATGCATGGACCAGATGTCACTGGGATTGACATGGAACCACAGTGACACCTACAGGGAAAAGATGAACTGTTGCACCCTAATATCTGCATTGTCCTGGAATCATTAACCCCACCCCAGAGAAAAAAAATTAGGTGGATGTGTTCTAAAATGACCCTCCAGTATATCATCAGACACACACTTCGATTGCAAAGCAGTTGAATAGTGTTTAAGTTGGAAGGCAGAATAGTCTGTCCAACTGGCATATACTTTTACACCAGAAAGTATATATGTAGGGCTGGAAAAATCTTTAAAAGCAGACCTGAGTGTGTGGGAATAAAACTCTTCACATACTGAACAGAAAATTCTCATTTTAAGTCAGAATTTTGGAAACCAAGACTTTTCAACAAGGCCAGCACCTGGAGTCTTTTAAAGGGACATCCAGAGACTTGGATCAAGGACTTGCTACAAAAATTCTGTTGCCTAACGAACTGTCATCTCTACCAGGACATTTGAAATTTTGTCTGAACTTTAACATCAAAACAATGTATAGTTTGGAATACAGTATCTAGTGTTTTCTGTAAACCATCCAGTTTTACTTTTGTTATTATCTGCATTTCAAAGTTCTTCCAAACTGCAGACTTTTCTGTATTGCTTTTATTTTAAGTAAACTTTTATGATTTTCATATCAACTCTGCCTGTGGTCTGGTTGTGTGATTTAACATTTAAACAGAAGGGTTTTGAAAAGACTGTGTGCCTAAAAAGATAGAATCCACTCGGCTATCATATAAAACTATCTAGGCAAGATGTAGCCAGTGGCTGTGGTAGGATTCAAATACTGAAAGTAGTGCAGAGTCAAGGGAACTCAGAACTACAAAATCCACCCTCCCACTGGAAAAAGGAAGGTTCAGAAGTCTTCCTGAACCCTTACTCCTGCTCACGAGTTCCTGAATAGGGGGATCCTCTCTGCAAACAGGAGGTCCTACCGGGCTGGCCGAAGTTAGGGGGCCAGGGGCATGTGACAGGAAGTACCTCATCCTTCCATGCCACTGGGCCAGAAATGGGAAGTAACTCAACAGCTGGTGAAGAATCTATTGCCTTCTCCTTCATCTCTAGCACCACATTCCACAGTATAATGTATGTGGTGGAGCACCAGTACACTTTTCCATCACAATACTATTTTACATGGATGGCATTGCCTGATCTAAATGATTGTGTGTGTGTGTGTGCATGCCGAGGTCTGCTGTAGTCTGTGAAAGTCACTGTGCCCACATGTGCACATAATAACAGACATGTGGACATGTGGGCAGGTGTTGGACTACATGGCAGTCATGGCACATTGGGTGTGCCATGAGGATTATGTTGGTACTAGTCTTGAATCATCTGCTGGTGGTAGAGCTGGTGCTGGTGACAGTGGCAAGTATTTCTGGAAATAGGCTGCTTTTGACAATACTTATACTTCTGACAACCTGCTTTTAAAGCTGGAGGAGGTCCTTAGGAAAGAAGACCACTTTTGTTTTTTGCAGGTAAGGCACTTTATTCAGCAGCCCTCTCATATACAACAGCTATTAAGACCCCTGACAGATTTAGAGCAACTTATTTATAGCTGGATTACATTAAAAGCTAAAATGAAGCCTATCTCCCAAATTTACAGGCTGCTGACAGACCAACATCTGGAACTAATTGAGAAGGTAAGGATTAATTGGGAGAAGGAAGCCAATCTGAGCATAGAAAGTTCGGAGTGGCTGAAAGCTCTCACTCAGAGTTGGCGTATCACTGCCTCACCTACATGGGGTGAGTTCCATTGGAAGTTCCTGATGCACTTTTTTAGGACTCCCATAAATACTCAACATTTTAACTCGGATTACACCAACAAATGTTGGAGAGGTTGTGGGAGGCAGGCTCCCATTATCATATATTCTGGGGCTGCCCTCGGCTGGGCAGATTTTGGGGGCAAGTACACTCACAAATCCAACGAATTTTAGGGGTCACCACCCTGGGATCTTTCGAAGCCTTGGGTTTAGGACTTCTACACAAGGAACAGTTTAATCTTTCTAGGCCACAGAGGAAACTATACCACTCCTTCAGATTAGCAACTTTAAAGAGCATCACAATTTGCTGGTGTTCTTTGGACCTGCCTGTCCTTCAGAACTGGGTGGATAAGGTTAAGGAGATTGAACAGATGGAAAAAATTACAGCAGACCTGAGATTTAAAGTGGAAAGTTTTGAGAGAGTATGGAGAGACCGGTATAACAATGGCCCCACGCCCTGAACCTGAGTTAATGAGGGAGAGGTAAAGAAGGTGGGGGGAGAGAGGGTAGATAGAAATACAGAGAATGTAATCAGTAACATGAAAAGGATGGTTCTGACACACACACACCATCAATCAGTTTGTTAGTTATTTACTTGGCTATTGAATTAGCTAAAATATCCAAATTTTTTATGTTTTGAGATAATGTTGGTCACTCACATGGCCTTTAGCCATGACATATTAAATGTAACACCAGTCTGGTATTCTGAAAAGTGTAATGATTCAGGCTGGAGAATTTGGGGTAAGGATGTGAGTTAAATAAGCAACAACAAAGATAAGTTAAAATATATAAGGACAAAAAAAAAAAAAAAAGAAGGATTGTAAAATCTATCGGACTATTTCAGTATGGATATCCTTGCAGAATACTACTTATACGATCTGTATTCTTCGTTGTACATGGTAACTGACCAACTGTTGCTAAGCTAAATGGATGTATTTCTGTGCATTAATAAAAATTAAGTAGCAAAAAAAAAAAAAAAGCTGGAGGAGGTCTTTGAAAGATAGTTGTTGAATGATGGCCTGGAGCCAGAAATCCTTATCATCAATAATCCTGCCAACATTGTCAAGGATTGGTGGTGGTGGTTTAACCCATGCCCATGCATTGCCAACTGCCACTTAGTTGTGCAGGGATTTCTGATGAAAAATCATCTTGTGGAGGATGTGGTTGGTACAATAAAAAATATTTGCACCCACTTCTCCCATTCTGTCAAGGCTAGATGAGAGCTGTGGAGGCTACAGAGGGGATGGGCGTATGGGAGCATGCTCTGATACTGGACCGTGTGATCTGCTGAACCTAAACCTTTCATATGCTCTAGCACTTCCACAAGCAAAAGGTGGTGATCCATGTTTATCTTCTGAAGAATAAAACAGGAGGAGGGGATGTCATGGAATTGTCCACTAAACGGGCATTCGTCAAAATACTTATTACCATCCTTGAGACTTTCTATGCTGTCACTTGAGAAGTCAGTTCCGGCACCTCATGCAGGAGTATGATTTTGCCACAGATTAGGTTCCTGCATACCTACTTGGAGACTAGGAGTGAGGGACATGAGAGAGAATGAGGTTGTGTGGTCCTAGGGCATTTTGCTTGTTGGAAGTATGCCTATGTTACTGTATCATAACACTGCCCATCTTCTGGTGTTACATCATCATCCCCAAATCCCATCCTGTGTCTCTTTGTAATGATCACTTCTCTTCTGGTCACTTGCCCCATGTCTCTCATTTCAGCTGTTGCTGTTGTTGCTTGGCAAGTTTCTTGTGTTCCACTCCAGTCTCCTATCTAGGTAGCCCACACCATTTGGTGTTGTGTAATAGGATTATCTTTTCATTTACCATCATTTGTGCAGGGTAGCTGGCACCTGGCAAAGCCAGATGATGTTGTCATCTTGAGGCATGTTTGTTTTGTGATTGGCTGGCTAAAGAACTGTCTGATATGTCTCATGTGACAGTATTTGTTCTTGTGATTGTCACAATGTGTTTGCTGGCCTTGTATTCTATGTACTGAGGTTATGAAGTGTCTTTTTCCTAAGTCACATGTATCAAGTGACCAGGACACATTTTACAATTGATCAGTAAGCAACGTAGGACACACCATTCTTGTAGTATGTTTGCTGACGTGTTTGTGAAATTAAAAAAAATATATCGAAAAAATACAAAAAAAAATTAAAATCAGTGCAAACAAATTATAGTCATACAGTGTTACACTGATAGACACTTGGTTGATAATGACATAGATTCATGAAATTAATATTGTTTAAGGCAATTTCACAGTTTATTCCCTTTATAATAGTTGGCAGCATAGTAAAATGCATATTATGTTACACTGACATTGACAGTTTGACACTGCTTGTGTTTACGTTTACATGGGTGTGGTTCATACATTTTTCAATGATGCAGTGCTGTCTCAGTCAATATGAAAAGGATGCTAAATTGAGCTGAAAAGATGGCCAATCAATCCCTTTCACTATCTGGTGGGCCGGCACCACCACTGCACTCAAACATTTTCTGACAGTTAGCCAGTGAGAGGATGTGGTGGATCACACTCCACGGAAGTCTGTGGTGTAATTTTGGAATGTTGTTTTCTATATGTCTTTGCAGCCACATACAGTAAAGCCACCACTTGACTAGTAATGCCTTTGTTAGTTGGGTGGTGACTGCGATGTATAACAAAGGCTGCAGTTAACATATATAAAATGACATGCAAAAACGGCGTCATAGATTTAATGGAGAGCTCCAGTCTGAGCACTGTGGAGGCATCAGCGGCACACTGGGTAGTGAAAGAGTTTGGCTGGTCATCTCTTCAGGACAATTTACCTTCCCTTCCATTCCATTCTGACAGGGGCAGAACTGCAGCACTGAAAAGTTATTTAACTCACTCTTAAATGTAAACTTAAACAATGTTAATGTCAGCTTAATGAAATATGTGTTTATAAAATGCACTGAGGAAATGTTAGAATACTCTTTAAAATTGCCTTTAAAGGAAAACAGCACCAAAGCCTGTTGTTTTATTAGTTGCCGTAACCCTCCCGATTAGGAGCTGCAAGTATAAATCATATTTTTTCTTTACCTTTTTGTCTGCATTTGAGCACTTTTATATAGTACAGCACCACAACTTCTGAGATTTGCCTGAAGGCATCTTGAGCACATCAGCTGGCTTTGCATGCTCTCCATATGCAAAACAGAGCTGCCATTAGTCAGCAGCGCTATTTAGCATATTGAGAGAACAGGAAGCTGGCTGCTGTGCTCGTAATGACCGCAGGCAAGTCTTGGAAGTTATGGTGCTGTACTATAAACAGATGTTCAACTGCATACAAAAAGATAAAGAAAAAAATGTGACTTACACTTGCAACCTTTAATAGGAGGGTGAGCAGCTCGTAAAACAACAGGCTTTGATGCTGTTTATCTTTAATGTGCAATGTGCACACATGTCAATATACAGGAATAGTGAGGACGATTGCTGTAACAGTAGTTTGACAGTGTGACTCACAACATTTTATAAAGTGCACGACAATGGTATTTACTATATATGTTGTCCATATATATGACCAGGATAGTGCACTCTCAGTTTTTTCCAACTGTCTCGCTGAAATCCAAGACTGGATGAATTCCAGCTGGCTTAGATTGAACCCTGACAAGACAGAGGTGTTAGTTGTTGAACCAGGTTGCTGGTCTGAGGGGTTGGCTGATGGGAAGTCCTTCAGGCTTTGGCTTGGAGGCTCTCAGCTCCTGACCTCTGAACGGGTGCAGAATCTGGGGGTGTTATTTGATGAGGGGCTGACACTGCATTCGCAGGTGTCAGCTGTGGTCAAAAATCATCCTTCTACCATCTGAAGAACATCTCCTGGATTAAGCATCTTGTTCTATCTGGTGACCTACCAACTTTTGTGACCTCACGTCTTGACTACTGTAACTCTCTACACCTAGGGCTTCATGGGGTTGATATCTGACGCCTGCAGCTAGTGCAGAATGCTGCGGCCAGGCTGTTGCCTGGGTCTACTCCATCCAGCCACATTTCGCCTGTCCTACGTGCTCTGCACTGGCTGCCAGTTCAGTGGTGGATCACCTTTAAAGTTGGCTTGCTAACTTTTAAGGCCCTACATGGTATGGGTCTGAGCTACCTACAAGAGCTTCTGTGTCCCTACTGCCCTGTCAACCCACTCTGCTCAACCAACGAGGGATTGCTGAAGATTCCCAGGGTGCGTTTGAAATCTTCTGGAGCTTGGGCCTTTGCTGCCCCCACCCTGTGGAATTCTCTACCTCATCGGGTGAGAGAATGCCAGACAGTGGAGAGCTTCAAAACTGCTTTAAAACATACTTATTTGCACGTGCTTTCCCTGATGACTAGAATTTATCTGACTTTTAATATACATACTTTATTATTTAATTTTTATATTCTTATATTGAATAATGCTTTAGGTTTACCTATTTATTTGTATTTATTTTAGAATGTGATTGTACAGTGCTTTGATACATGATATTGCGCTTTATAAATAAATGTTACTTACTTTACTTATTTACTTACTTGTGCTAGTCTGAGTACTGCTTAGAAATTGGCTTTTTATTTCTTGAGCTCTGATTGGCTGGTACCCATGCCAGAGGGGAACATTAACTGTCAATAGACACCCAGGAAATAAAAAATACCAGCCTACCATGTCCCAATGACAAGCTTGTATCCTTGTGCCAGTTTAAATTTTAAAACACATTAGTCGCCATTTTTTTTCCGCTTGCTTAGCAAGAAGAAAGCACACAAAACAGAGCACCGATCACGTCTCCTGCTCTGTACACAGAGCAAAAACATCCACAAAATACATTCTGCTCTATCTTAAAATGGTTCAGCAAGCCACACAGTTTTTTTTAAACTCACTTCCAGCAGCAAGTCATACATTTCCCATGTCAAACTGTCTCCAGCACTGCTGCACTTCATTCCATTCCACAGCGTAAATCATCCCTGCCTCTCAACAGCACTCTTAACATTAACTTGCCATTCAGGGACTCAGTGAAGGAATTTTTCCCCTTAAAAAAAGGTCTTTACAATCCAAAGTAGGACCGCTAGCAGGTTGCACGCTCAGCACTAATCCAAGCTGCTTGCATTGGCTGCACCACTGCTCACCCAAAACAGAGAAACATGGCACACAGAGTATTTTTTTTAAAGAAAATCAGTTACTTTGACTTCACAGTAGATTCCCAATTGCACTCTGGCTGTGCCCCTCCATACCCACTGCAGTCTGCTACAGTCTCATAGTGTGCCTCCCTGCAGACTGTGAACTCATAATCAATACTCCCCCTTCCCCAACTAATGTGATTACCCGGAAGGATCAGTGGCGAGCTGCAGGAGAGGCCAGTAACAAAAAAAAGATAGGCAGATGAGACACTATAACAAATATAGCAGTAAGGTACAGTTTACAGTAAAACAACTATGAAAGACTACAGTGCCCTCTACTAGCAAGTATACCAGTAAAGGGACTATTTTACCACTATAACAACCGTCTATTTGTTTTACTCATATCTTATGGATTTCTTTTTTTTTTTTATTTTATGTTATAAAACTATCACATGTAGCCCATTTTCTAAGTGCAATAATACCCAACAGGGTGAGTGGTATTGGGCAATACCAGATCTTCCAGGGGCTATAAATAGGGCTGCATTTTTTTACAACAAAAAGAGGACAATTTCACGGCACAGAAAAAAAACAGACAAGAGAAAAGTGTGGTCTCTGTATCCCCCTCACTCCCAACTACTAAGAAAAATGCCCAAAAGTGTTCCAGAACTAAAGGCAGAATTATGCATGGCTCCCCAAGGAAAAAGGAACACTCTTTTTGAGATCGGGGAGTATCGAGAAGAGAGCCGCTCGGTGAACTAGTGTTTTCATGGCAGAGGTGTAATTTCAAAGAATTTGTGAATTTCATGATACCCGTGAAAAAATTACAGCCCTAGTTATACATACATACATAGACACTGTCAGCAGATAAGGGCCTATGGCCCACCCAGTCTGCCCATTTGAGCTTGTAAGTTCCCTTTACGATTTTCTAGAAGTCTGTTGCCCCTTACCCTTGACCTCCAGAATTCCCTTATGTCTATCCAATGCATTCTAAAATCCTGTGATTGTTTCAGCCCCCACCACTTCCTCTGGCAGGGTGTTTCACTTGTCCACCACCCTTTCTGTGAAAAAAATCTTCCTCACATTTCCTCTGAATTGCCCTCCCTCCAACTTCATCCCATGTCCTCTAGTCCTGGAACATCTTTTTTGCTGGAAAATAGTGTATTCCTGCACCCTGTTCCTCCCTGTAAGGCACTTGTATGTCTCTATCATATCCCCTCTCTCCCTCCTCTCCTCCAGGAAATACGTATTCAAGTTCTTCAGCCTGACCTCATAGGACCACCGGTGGCGTCTGGCCTCATTACGCCCCTGGACAGTCCAGTATTGCCCAATACAACCCATCCTGTTGAGTATTATTGCTTGCTTGTAGAAAAAGGATAGGGAGAGGGGGAGGAGTAGCACTGTGCAGAAGGGATGTGCACCAGGGAGGAGGGGGAGGAGGGAGCAACCAAGACCCTTTGGGTAGTGCTACAGAACACAACTGGGAAACATTCAGGTGGGAGTGGTATACAGACCACCAGCACAGAACACTATAATCCTAGGTGACTTCAATCTGCTAGGTGTTGACTGGGGTACCCCAGCTACTTCCTGTGGCAGGAAGCAGGTCCTCCTGGATGCTATCCAGGAGTGTTTCCTGACATGGGGAGTCACAGAGCCAACAATACAGAATGCCATACTAGAATTGGTGCTGTCGGATAGGGAGCATGTCCACAGAGTTGAAGTGAGGGATCCCCTTGCAGGCAGTGACCACTGCACAGTGTGATTTTACTTTAACATTGGGAAGGTGCAGCCAAGACAAAAATGAGAGTGGTGGATTTCAGGAGGGCAGACTTCGCTAGAATGGGAAACATGCTGAAAGAGCACCTGGCAAAGCTCAAGCCACAGATGGATGTGGAGCAGAAATGGGCAGTCATCAAGAAGAGGTTAGTAGAGGCCACCGACACCTGCACAAAGATTCGTAAAAGAAACTCCAGGTGTCGGAGATCCAGCTGGTATAACAGGAGGGTGGGCAAGAAGGTGAAAGCAAAGCAGGAGGCCTTCCAGAAGTACAAGCATACCTTGAAATAGGAGGATAGAGAGGCTTAAGCAGAGAAGTCTTGTGCAGCAGGGAGAGAGGTCCAGGCAGCCAAGGCGGCTAAACAGCTAAGACTAGTGCTGGGGATTAAGAAAGGGGAGAAGGATTTCTTCCAATACATAGGGACAAAAAAGCAGAAGGGATGGGATGGGATTGTATGGATAAGAGGGAAGGAGGATTGGTAGAAAAGAGGGAAGATCAAGCGGAGGCTTTAAATGAATACTTTTACTTTGTCTTCACTAAGGAAGCAGGAGGGTCCATACAACAGGGGAGATATGGGGGAGCCCAGGTGTGGACTATGAAGGAAAGATTGGGGTGGACAGGGGCTTAAGGGGGCTAAGTGAACTGTCGGTGGACAAAGCACCAGGATCAGATGGTTTACACCCAAATGTCCTGAGGGAGTTGGTAGGGGTACTAGCAGTCCCACTTATGGACCTGTTTAACACTTCGTTGGAGGAGGGTGTGTTCCACAGGACTGGAGAACAGCTCAAGTGGTTCCACTCTATAACAGCAGTCCCAGGGACGAGCCAGGTAACTACAGGCCAGTTAGCCTGACCTCCATGGTGAGGAAGATAATGGAGACCATTCCAAAGGAAAGACTGGTGTTCTTCCTTGAAGAAAATGGTCTCTAGGATGACAGGCAGCATGTGTTTTTCAGGAGGAGATCTTGTCAAACCAACATGACTGACTTCTTCGACTGGGTTATGAGGTCACTGGACAGGGGACTGGTGGAGGATGTCCTGTTCTTAGACTTCAGCAAGGTGTTCGATTCAGTGCCACATGCCAGGCTGATCAGCAAATTGAGGGACCTGGGAATAGGAGACAAACTTTTGGGGTGGATCAAGAACTGGCTGAAGGATAGGAATCAGGGAGTGGTGGTGGGGGTTGGGGAGCTATCCAAATCTTGGCCTGTAACCAGCAGGGTCCCACAGGGCTCAGTACTTGGACTTGTGCTGTTCAACACCTTTATTGGTGACATAGCAGAAGGGGTCAAATATAAGATCTGCCTCTTTGCAGATGATATCAAGCTCTGCGGAAGGGTGGACACAGTGGAGGGGAGACAGGAATTAAGGGAAGATCTGACTAGGCTGAAGAATTGGTCAGGCTTCTGGCAGTTGGGTTTCAAGGCCAAGAAATGCAAGGTCATGCACCTGGGTGCCAGGAATCCAGGGGCCAGCTACTGGCTGGGGGGAGTACAGGTGACAGTCTCAGAGGAGGAAAAGGACCTTGGGGTGATGGTCAGAGGAGACATGAAACACTTGACACAGTGCCACAAGGCAGCAGCCAAAGTAAATAAAATGCTAGGCTGCATCACCAGGAGAAATAACCCTTAGGAGGGAGGAAGTCTTCTTGCCACTGTACAGGTCACTGGTGAGGCCGCAGCTGGAATACTGTGTGTAGTTCTGGTGCCCATATCTGAAGAAGGATATTAAGCTACTAGAGGGGGTCCAGAAGAGGGCGACTAGGATGATCCAGGGTATGGGGACAAAACATATGAGGAGAGGCTGAGTGAGTTAAACATGCACTCCCTGGAGGATAGGAGAAAGAGGGAGAACATGATAGAGACCTTCAAGTACCTTAAGGGAACAAACAGGGTAAGATCGGAGGGCATCTTTAACTTAAAGAAGGAGGGTACAACAAGGGGGAACAGCATGAAGCTAGTGGGGATAGATTTAAGAAGGAAATGAGGAGGCACTCTTTCACTGAAAGGGTGGTGTTGGGGTGGAATGAGTTGCCAGAGGAGGTGGCTGCAGTAAATACAGTGGCTAGTTTCAAGGGGGAGTGGGATAGGATGAAGAAGAAAATTAGGGTAGGTGTTCCTAGAATGGAGAAGGGGGAGGGTACTAGGGGAGGGATAGTTGACTCCAGTGGGAGCAGAGGAGGGGCACGGCTCCAGGGAACTAATTAGAGCCACACACTCGAACAGACTTGATAGACCATTATGGCCTGTTTCTGCTGGCAAATTTGTATGCTCATATGTTCATACTGTTAGCGTTTAACCATTTTTTCACGAGCAATTAATGTCATACAGTGTTGGTATTGGTAATATGTTTATGTATTAGTATTACATAAATAATTTGAAATCTGATGTGATGTTGGCTGAACATAGTGTGCTACAATTCTGTGATACATCCAAAAAGCTTTGACTATGTCCTTAATGTCCATTCACACTACATCACTTCAATTGTTGAAAAAGCTGCATCAACTAGACAGCCTTTGTGGTGTCAGAAATGGAATAAATGATGTGCATGTATAACCAACCACCACCAATTCACTGGTCCAGCCAGCAGCTATGTATGGAGTGGTACTATAGTTAGTTGCTTGGAATGTTGTGCTTCTGCAACATGGACTGCAAGCTTGAGTGACTTGTGGTCTGCATGGCCTTTTGTGATCTCTATTCCTTTTGAGCCATCACCCTGTTCAGGGTACTGGGGAGCACAGGAACCCTCTTGAGGAGGGTTCCACCCCTCGAGGTGCTGCAGGATGCAGTCCTTTGGCTAAAGGTACCTTAGGGAAGGAGCCCAGAAGAAGAAAGGTGAGCCACCAGAGGAAAGGGTGAGGATGGTGGGAGCAAGGAAATGGGCATCTGGAGGATGCCTAGGCATGCGTGCTTATGAAGCACTCGGTGGGGGCATGGCAGGTGGCACCCACTGCCCCACTGAATCACATGTTTCTAGCCTACTTATTCACTGGTCCAGCTGGCAACTATGTACGGAGTGGTACTGCAGTTAGTTGCTTGGAATGTTGTGCTTGGGCAACATAAATTGCAAGCTTGAGTAGCTTGTGGTTTACATGGCCTTTTGAGCTCTGTGTTTCTATTGAAACACCACCCTGTTCAGGGTCTTAGAGTCACAGGAACACCACCCCTAGAGGTGCCGCAGGATGCAGTCTTTTGGCTTAAGGTACCTTAGGGAAGGAACCAACAATTAGAGCTGAAGGCATGTAATAGAACTGTCATTACATCTTTTTCCGCTACGGAAAGAGGGAAGACCACAAAGTAAAGCGACCGGTGAAGGAATGAAGCCACCATCCAGGTTCCAGCCCATCCGGTGGAGGAAACCTAACTGCACCTTAAGAATCTAACTATTGTTGTGACCATCAGCATGGAAGAAAGGAAAATCCCACTGTTGGGAAACCTCTGGGGATCCACAGCTTCAGGTCACCATCACCCCAGCCATCGAAAGAACTATTACCGACCCAGGCATCAGTCAGGCCTGCAAGAACTGCAGCATACTAGGATGATGTGAGCTTCTCCTTCTGATAGAAGGTCTTCCACCACAGAGGAGCAGAAGGCTTGCTGTCTGAGAGCATGACAGCCATGCCAAGGAAAGTTGGGGTTGGAACGCCACAAGTAAAAGAAGAAGATCAGAAACAGTTGCTTCAACCTAGGCAGTCAAAGACTGCTCCTGCTGGGGCTTATTGATATAGGAAGCTGATCCATTAAGGGGGTCAGCTGGTGCAGCATGAAGCCACTGAGGGTGAAAGCATACTGATTGTTGCAGCACACAGTCATAGAACGTGAAAATGTACTGATTCTTGCAGTAGGAAGCCAGAGAGGTGAAAGCATACTGGGCCCCTTGAGAGGAAGATAGTGGGATATGCCTGGTTGTAGGAAGGCATGTTCTCATTGATGGTTGGTGAGGCAGTTGCCTGAAAGTGGGTAGCAGAGTAGGAATGATAGATGGTAAGGGTAAAAGTGAGCCCTGGGGAGAAGACAGGACAGCTGCCTAGGTAGGCTGGTAGGAATTATGGAGCAGTGGAGTGCAGGCTCTAAGAACATCTGGAGCGAGTCGGGCCAATAATGCACAGCAGCAGCACAAAGCTGAAGGTGAAGCGTACTGAGCTCATATGGAGTGATACAAGGTGAACACCCAAGCTTAAGGGCAGGGAAGCCCAAAAGCAAAACAAGAGGTGAAGTATCATAGCCACAGGACTCAGAAGCAGACAGCATGGTAGACAGCCCAAGCTGCAAGCGGGGGAAGGTAGCTAGCACCCCACCCAGAACATGGGGAGAGGGGACAAAGCAAGCAGGGAGAGAAGCTATCACCAACCAGCACCCCCGCACCAGACAGGGGGGGAGGCAAACAAAGCAGCAGCCACCAGAGGAACCAGCAGCCAGCAAGGTCAGGCCAGGGAAGAAAGGACCCCCACAAGAGGAGCCAAAGGGAGCAGCAAGGAAGTGGCTGCAGGAGCACTAGGACCCAGGAGCAGCTTGACTGGGAGGAGCAACCATAGTGGGAGAAACAGCCATGGCAGGAGGGAGCCAGGAGACTGCCAGGCAGCAGGTGATACAGCAGACTGCCACTGAACAGAAAAGCGGCATGGCTCCCGGATGAAGAAAGAGGAGGAAGAATGCCCCAGGCAGTGGCCACGAGGCAAGGTAAGGAGGATGGGAACAGTGGGCAGGAAGCCAGTACCCACGTAACTGCTGCAAGGAAATGGGTGTCTGGAGGACACCTGGGCATGTGCGCTTATGAAGCGCTGGGTGGGGGCATGGTGGTATTTACCTCTGTCCCTCTGAATCCCAGGCCTCCAGCCTACTTATTCAAATCATCACTATTCAACTTCTTTACAATCTATTCCTGACTTCTGAATTAGGTAAGTGGTTCAAAGCTGACACTGTAACCTTATTTTTAACATTTGTGTAGTGGCATGCTTTGCGTGTCACCAAACATGCCTGAAGATGCTGCTGGCAGTGTCTGTATGACTCTGTTGTGTAACTGTGAGTTTGCGCTAGGCCACACATCATTATGTCACTGCACTGCTATGTGCACTGACAGAGTGCGGCCATTCTGCAACTACATGTCTCCTCCAGATCCATTTGCTTATTTTCTGTTTCAGAATTGGTGGTAGGTGCTGATTAATCTCATCTCATAGTTAAGTACGAGCAAGAAGGCTTTAACCTATATTATGTTCTCCCCTGTCATCAGGTGGAAAATTTCAATTTATATCCCGCATAGTAATTGTCAAGTTTATTTCTGAATTCATGAATCTGTGTAGTGCCCACCAGTTCATGAGGGAGGCTACTCCAAATGTTAATGACCCTCTGATTGAACCAGTGTGCTCTCCTCATAGTATTACACCTTTGCCCCTGTAGTTGAAGGATGTGAGCCCTGGTATTATAATGCTGTTCTCTGAGTTCAAGACCCAGACAGTCCCACAAGTTGCTACAGTTAAAGGCTGCAAAAATGAGGCACAAATCCCTTTTAAGCCTTCTATAACTTAGTACATCCCCAAAGACTGTAGTCTTTCATCATACTGTAGTTCTTTGAGCCCCTTATCATTTTGGTAGCTGAACGTTGTACTCTTTCTAGGGTACTAATACCAGCTTTGATGGTAGGCACCCACAGCTGGACACAATACTCAAGGTGCGGCCTAACAAGCAAGGTGTAAAGAGGCATCAAAACTCCTCCGTCCTGACTTCTTATGTGTCTTCTGCTACAATGCAAGATTTTGGATGCTGTCTTAGTACTGGCACTGCACTGACTTTTAAACCTGAGATCATTCGTAATTAAGACACCAAGATCCTTCTCTCAGAAACAACTTTAAGTAATGTTCCATTCAGGTAATAATTAGCCAAGGGATTCGCTCTACCAAAGTGCAATTACTGCACATTTTTCCAGCTTGAACTGAAGTTTATGTTTCCTTGCCCATTTTTCCAGTTCAATCAAGCCAGCTTGCAGTACACTCATATCCTCCAGGTTTTTATTACCTTGCCTAATTTGGTATCATCTGCAAACTTAGCAGACTCCTTCCCCACAATGCATCAAAGACACGTGTAGCTTGAATAATGTTGGGCCAAGAACAGAACCCCGAGACACTCCACTGGTCACCTCGGCCCAATCTGAACACACCCCTCTGACAGTCACCTGCTATGTTCTGTTGTGCAGCCAGGAACTGATCCATGCCACAATATTCTTATCACTGCCCGATTTTACTAGTGCATCTACTAGTTGGTAATGTGGCACACTATCAAATGTCTTGCCGTAATCTAGACATATTACATCAAAACCATTACCCCAATGCAATTCCCTGCTCACATTGTCATAAAAGTTCAGTAGGTTAGTTTGGCATGATCTCCCTTTTACAAAGCCATGCTGTAAATCATCAACCAAGTTGTTCTCTCTGACAAAAGTTTCAGTTTTGTCTTTTATAATGCCCTCCATCACCTTACCAACGTTTGATGTTAAACTAATTAGATGGTAGTTGCCTGCATGGCTTCTGCTACCCTTTTTAAAAATGGGCACCACTGTCGGTCTTCTCCAACTATGTACTACAGAGCCCTCATTTAGGGAGGTTTGGATTATGATGGTCATAGGTCCCACCGCTGGTATCCCTGTTTATCTTTTTGTTTTGTTTCAAAATAAAATAAAGCATTCTTAAATTTTGCCCTACCGTAGAGTTTGCATGGATTTATTTTAAAACATCATTTTTAGAAGTCACTGATAAGCGCACACCACCAATTAGTACAAGGACTAAAAGTAAAATGACGCCATGGATCACCAAGGAACTGAAAAAGTTAATAAATGAAAAGGGGTAGCTCAGGAATAAAGAACCAATCTGATAGATTAGCTTATACGATTGTAAGAAATATTTGCACAAAAGAGACAAGGAGAACTATATTGCATTATTACACACATCAGTTTTCTGACCAAAATTGAAATCCAAAAAGAAAATAGAGGAGTATTAATGCCTTAAAAGGGGGGTGTGCCACTTCAACTTTACCAAAAACTTTAAATTACAAAAATAGAACTATGTGCAGTGCATTAGAACAGGTCAAAGTATTTAATAACTTTTTCTTGGAGGCGGGACAAACATTTAAAATAGAGCACACAGCACTCACCTCACCACCATTGGACACAGATTTTTCAAAAACATTTAGTAGATCTATTTTTTTCTTTCAGAGAAATTGGGGAAGATGAAGTATTTAAACAACTAATCAAATTGGATACTAGTAAAGGGGCTGGTTGGGATGGTATACAGCCAGTCTTTTATAAAATTGCATCAAACATATTATCCCAACATATTGCTTATTTGTTTCATTTTTCTTTACAGAATTCATATTTACCCAATGATTGGAAAACAGCACACATCACATCCAATTTTTAAAGGGGCGATCCTTCTGAACCAAATTCATATCGACCTATCTCAATACTGACGGCGTGTATAAAGGTTTTTGAAAGGTTGTTGCATGCCCAATTAATTCAGTATTTTTCAAAACACAATATAATATCACAACTGCAATCACGCTTTAAAAAAGGTCGCAATACTACATACGTGATTTCAAAAGTAGCTGATGATGTATTTACATCCTTTAATAAAGGACACAGTGTACCATCAATAGTTTTAGACTTGTCAAAAGCATTCAGCACAGTTGATCACACTATTTTACTTCATAAATTAAAGTCAGCTGGTCTGGACTTTACAGCTCTGACTTGGTTCTATTCATATTTAACACTCTGACTGCAATGTGTGAAGGTGGGAGGGGTATGGTAATGGTAGAGACAGGGATATCACAGGGCTCTGTGTCAGGCACCCTACTGTTCTTGCTTTATGTGAATGAACTTCCTAAAGATTGTTCTGTTGATACTAGTATTTATTTATACGCTGATGACATAATCATGTACAAAACAAAAAAATTTACATTTGGATTTTGACATATTACAAAAGGATTTTAATAATGTTCAGAAAGTTCTATTAGACCTAAGACTCTTATTGAATGAAAAGAAAACCCAATGGATGTTGTTCACAAAAAAACTGCAACTGAGTCTAATTAGACTATAACATTTGACTCGGGGGTAAACATTTCTAGGGTGCGCTACTATTAGTATTTCGGTCTGACTCGACAGTCAATTAACTTTTGATTTGCATGTAAAAAACTTTTCTGTAAAACTAAAACAACTGCTGGGGTTCTTTTACAGAAACAGAGCCTATTTTAATTTCTCACTTAAGAAATTACTGATCATTTCATTATTCTTACCTATTCTAGATTATGGAGATTATATCTATAAGAATTTAACAATTACAGTACTCAGTGCCCTAGAACCATTATATAACAGTGTCCCGAGATTCATTACAGGTTTACCCTATTAAACCTATCGATGTACATTGCACACTAGTGTAGGATGGACCTCTGTAACTGACTGCAGAGACCTGCATTGGAACATGTTTGTCTATAAATTTATTTTTAAAATCTTACCTATACTCTTGCTTAAAATACTTCAACCTAAAACATTTGTTAAGCATAGCTTAAGGTCTGCATTTTACCAACCTTATCAAATACCAAGATATAGAACAAAGTATGGAGAAATGACATTAGCTGTTACTGTACCACGTACCTGGGATCTGATTAAAAAAACTGAATATGCAAGTACTGTTTCCGATTGTACGTTTTAGGGCTTCTCTTTCTAGTTTAAGTTATAAACATTGTAACTGTTATGGACGATTAACCATATCTCATATGATGAAACTGGTTTAACTGATTGTCTATTTTTTACAGTGATTTGGAACTATATGTAGTTTTGTGATATACATTATACTTATGTATTTTCAATTAATGTTTGGACATGATTGTAAATGGGAGAATCTCTCTCAATTTGCTCTCCAATAAATGAATAAGAGAGAGAGACAGAGAGAGTGAGAGAGAGATGGAGAAATTTGTCCACACCAGGTACTCAACCACCTGTGCTGGCTAACAGCTTCTCCCCCCCTCCAATTGTTTGCAGTACCAATTACCCACTCCCGGTGGGGTTAAAATATATACGGACACAGGGTGCCCAATTCTCAGTGTCTGAAACCCCCCAGCAGTGATGGTGACCAAAAACTCTCAACCAATGGTTTCTGACCCCCCTTTCTGATTCTTTGCGACACTGGAGAGCCCACCTCAAGTGCGCCAAATACCACTCCAACACTGGGGTGCCCAATGCCTAGTGTTGATTCCTGGTCCAGAGTCATTAATCTGCCCTCTTAGTCTTCTTTTTTACCCTGTGAAAAAGAAAATCTTCCATTGATGTCTCCTGTGCTGAGTTTCCATCCTCCTCCCTCACCACCCCCAACCCACCCCAACTTCCACTCAGAACTCACCCCCACACCCCTCAGTGATCTAATGTGATCTAACACTGCAAATCCTCTCTTGACCAGAGACATATCCTGCTGCTACAGAGCCAGCTGAGAACTGACTGAATACAAGGTAAGCGTGGTTAATGACTTTTCAATGTATTTTGAACTTTTACTCATAACTCAGTCATTTTTTTTAAACAGGATTTTGCAGTTGCCCCATGAACTCACGTTTTGGGCAGGATTTGAAACATTTTACATACCTGGTTCATGAGGCGGGGTTGGCTGGCCCGGTGGCACTGACGGTTGAGGTGCTGGACGCCACATCTTGCACCACGCCAGCAACCCAGGTTCATAAATGGACTTCGGTTGCAGGGGGTCAGTGGGGACAGGAAAGGATGGAGCATCCAGAGGACTACTATCCTTTCCTGAGGGAGGGTGGGTTCACTTACCGCAGTTCGAACAGCTTCTGGCAGTGGCTGGGGGATGCAGCAACCTGCAGCATGATTGTCGGGGGCACAGCAGCAGAAGATACCTTACACATGGGCATGGGAGCATGCCTGTAGAGAGCAGGATGTCATTGCATGGCTATGCTCATGGAGATCCAGAACATGCAAAATGCCCTAGCCCTGGTAGGCGATGGTGGGTCCAGTGATGACACACCCACACACAGTGCCAGGTTCTCTACGCCATCTTTAATGTCTGCCGTAAGCCTGGACACCCCACTAGATTCTGAGATAGAGTGCTAGGGAGTGAAGGTGGGCCCACCCTGGGGGACTCAGAGCCGAGGGAGTCGGGCGAACCAGGTGAAAGCAAAAGAAGGCCACACCAGAGCAGCTGTGGAGAACTTCAGGTGGGGTGGGAGAATGCATCATCATGTGACCACACTGGAGAGAGTCCGAGTACTAGTGAACTAAGAGGGTAAAGATTGTCAAAAAAAAAATGAGGTGGGGTCATAAAAAGACTGCTGAAAATTTTGGCTTAAAAATTACAAAAAATTTCTGGCCCACTGGTGCAGCAGTAGTGATATCATCTGCAACACTGACAACCTGAGCTTGGAAATTGGAGGGAAGGCTGGGGGAGGATGATCAAGTGTCTGAGGGACTGCTGTTCTCCTCCAGAGGGTAGGGAGCCACAGATCCTGGCATTTGCCGGACACTTGGTGGATGCCAAGAGTCAGGCATGCCACGCCATCAAGATGCACAGAAGGTGAATCAGCCATTAACGCACATCACGTGGGAGTGTTCTTCATGATGGCATTGCATGTCCACACCTCCCGAGAGGCAGAAAACAGAGGGGGGAAAAAAAGCACTGACTGGTAGGATGATACGAGTCACTCACTGGCCCTGCACCTGGCTATCCAGGCATCAGCCCATGCCAACTGAATCCTATCTCTGGTTGGGTTTGGGAGACCCTGCTGTGGAGGAATGCCCTGGGGAATAAGTTTGACATGGAAAGTCCAGGAGGGCACCATGGTGACAATGCTGAGGAGACTGGAGAATGAAGGTCGGTTCATTGCCCTTCTGTACCGGTGAACAGAGTTTAGGGTGAGTTCGGGAGCTGGCTGCAGGGGCCAAGGCTGGAGGATGATGCTGCCATACAGCACCGATCCCAGCCTGGTGAGGGACAGTACAACATTCTGTTATACAGGCGACACCTTGTGGTGGGCCAGGGAGACTTCCCTCACAAGAGGTTGGGGTGTGTGTGTGTGTGTGTGTGTGTGTGTGTGTGTGTGTGTCAAGGCCTGAGGCAGCCACATAATGTGTCAGGTGAAGTGTGTGGGCATGAAAAATGGGGAAAGGAGCAGATGGCAGGATGAAGATCTGGTCACTACTAGCCCCGCACCACCAACAGGCCCCTTTCTGCTGTCAGCTACCCTGGCCCATCACACACCATCCTGGGGACTTACCTTGTACCTTTGGTACACCCATGGGTTCCACCCCATGGCAGGGCCAGGAGGGGGTGGACCATCCACTCCCCTTGACTCTCACCCAGTTTGGCAGTTTGGTGTCCTGTCAATGTTGAGAAGCCCAAGACAGACCACACACCTGTTCTCCTGCCTGGTTTGGGAGGGTGGTGTGTTAGGATTGGAAACCCTAACGCTTCATTTCCCAACGTATGTCGCAAAGTTTTTTGCAACATATATATATGTGTGTGTATATTAAAATTTGCAACTTTCTAGAACTTCAAAATCATTGAACCAATCATTGTGAAACTCTAAAGATCCTGAGGTCCTGATACAGGGATACAGTATTAATGTGCAAAAATCTGGGTTTAAACATAGACGTGCTTATGCCTACTCAACCCTAATGGTAGGGGCTCTATTGTGCACCTCTGTTGAATTAAGCCTTGCTGTGCCGAGGACTGACATATCAGTACATACAGTAATTCCTATACTGTACATTCTAATTCTGTTGGCAGCCTAAGGGTTAAAATACAGGAGTCTAATAATAGAAATCAATAGTTTATTTTCTGAGAAATGGTTAACTGAAAGCTACATCATGGTCCTTAACTGAACTTTGAACTAAATCCCCTGATGGATATCTGAGTGAACTCGCTTTTCCGCACAATAAGCAAATTTTGTTCTGCAGTACATCATATCATTTTCACAAGTAGTATTTGAATAGCTGGCAAAAACATTTCCACCTACTACTTTTGTAGAACTGCTGAAATTAGTTTGTTCAAATCCTAACATCTTTATGATTTTGAAAAGGTTCAGTTTCAGTCTTTAATCATTCTATGTTGTGTGTTTAAATACAATGTGAGTGCATTTTTTCGTTACTGTTTTAAAAGAGCAACTGACCTCTAGTAAAACTTGGAGAATTATTATACAGTATTTAGACAAACTATAATGAACTGAACTATTTTCAACAGGAATACTGCTCATATGTTTTATCATTAATGGGATTGTCAAGAAATGTGTCTTTTTCACCTAAAGAGTTCATGTACTCTTGCTCTCAGTTCCACACTTGGAAGTCATAATTATCTCTGTGACACCACATTCCACTCCAAATTAAGTGATTCTGATGTCACCAGCAAAGATTATTATTTGTGTTGGACATTTGTATTCAATCAGTACCTTGTTTTTTGTGTAAAATTGTAACCTTATATTGTTAAAACCAATCAGGTCCATCTTGTAAATGAGCTATGCTCAATGATGTTCGCCTGAATAAATAAAGATTTTTGATTTGATTTGATTTGATTTGATTTGATAAGCAGTCAGTGCAAGTAATGTCAAAGAGACTGAGTCCTTAGTAAGAAAGAACAAAGGACAGGGAAATACAGAAAATATATACTGTATAAACTAGATACTGAGTTGTACTGAATTATGACATTTTCGAAAGTTCTCCAACAGGTGTCAACTTGTTTTAAAAAAATATACTGTTTCAGCTTTGCAGATCTGTCCTAAAATGCATTACACAATGTTATACTTCTGCAAACAATGAGGTTATGTACCATGTATAATCCCAGTATCATTCTGTTGCCTCAAAAATCAGGAACAAGGCTTATCAAATCTGATATGAAGAGGGGGAAGGGGAGGGAGAGGGAGAGCATCATACTGCTACTGTGTGTGGGCAGTTGACAATGGCCAGGCTAATAACCAAGCTTCCCTGCTCATTTGCCACAAGGCGTCTTTCAGTCACCACAGAATCTTCCAATACACTGTTAAATAAGACTTTTTTTTCAATGGCAGTGCTGCACATTATATTGAGAACACATGGCAACTGATGAATAAACAACAAAACATACAGAATTCCAGTAATTGTTTCACAAAGCAAACTACATACACTAAATTAAAGGACCACTCTTCTAATCTACACAAAATATAATTCTGCTCATGCTGTTAAAATTAGCATGCAGATACTTTAGAAATGCTTTAAGACTCTGAGAGAGAACATGGTGGCCTGGGAAGCCCTGAATTTAGTACTGACAGAAGAAGCCAAGTCCAGGCTACTATTTGCTAGCCAACGCTTCTGTGAATGGGGAAACAAACCCGGCCCTTTGTAAGCTCGATTAGAAAAGGGAGGGCAGGCTTTGGAACACATTACTGCAGTCAAGAGTAAATATGGTAGCCTCATGACTGAAAACTCTTTCATCAGGCAATGTTTCAAAGAATTTTATCAGCAGCTATGTACAGCAGAATGTGGGGGGGGACTACACAGCAAGCTGAGCAGTTTGTCGAAGGGATCACCATCCCAACTACATCAGACGCTCAGAGGGATTTGCTTGGGGCTCCAATAACCCTGGAGGAGATCAGTCGAGCAATAGGGTATCTCAAGAAGGGCAAGGCGGGAGGGCCGGATGTTTTTTTAGTAGAATACTACAAAGAACTCAAGGGGGTGCTGTCAGAACCTCTGAGAGAGTTGGCAAAGGAAGTGAGGGGAGAGACGGCCTTCCTAAGCCCTGTTATGAGGCTAACATTTGCCTCATACCAAAGCCCGGAAAAGATGTACATAATTGTGCTTTCCTACAGACCCATCTCCCTGCTAAACTGTGATAGTAAGGTCACAGTGAAAGTGATGGCCCGTTGCCTTGTGGGCATTTTACCAAGTATAGTGCATGCCAACCAAACTGAGTTTGTACAAGATAGGTTATCATACCATAATATGAGATGGTTGTTGAATGCTGTATGGTAGGGCTCTCGGCATCCGGGACAGGCATGTGTATTGTCCATGGATGCCAAGAAAGCCTTTGATAGAATAGAATGGGAATACTTATTTGAGGTATTGAAGAGTTTTGGCCTGGGAGATGGGTTTGTGGAACTGGTAGGAATGCTCTATAGGAAGCCGGTGGCAAGGGTGTTAGTGAATGGGGCACCTTCAGAGGAATTCTGACTTTTCCGTGGAACAGGACAGGGGTGCCCTCTCTCCCAACTACTATTTGCTCTAGTCTTAAAGCCGCTCACAATTAAAATTAGAGAAAGCAGGGAGATGCAGGAAATTCTGGGGAGATGGGGGGAACCACACAAGATAACCCTCTACACCGATGACCTACTGATATTTATCATGCAGCCTGACAGGATCATGCTAGCCCTACTGGAGATCCTGTCATCCTTTACTATATTTTCTGGCTAAAAATTAAACTTGCATAAATCACAAATTTTACTATTGTGAGGTAATTGGGGGAGGTGAATAGGAATACGTAGGGAACGTCAGCTGGTGAGCTGATCTCTTACTTATCTGGGGATACAGGTGGGAGCAGGATTGGGGAGTCTATATCGTCTTAACTATACCCCATTAGTGGATACAATTATCAAAGACCTCGATAGACGGAGGGCCTTACCGGTATCATGGCTTGGACGCATAAATTTAATTAAAATGAATATACTTCCGAGACTATTATATGTAATGCAGATGCTACCAATGGGCCCTTCAAGGGAGGATATTAAGAGGCTAGAAAGCGGGTTCTCCACCTTTATGTGGCAAGGGGAAAAGACCAAGGATGAGGCTAACTAGGCTTAAGACTGCAAGGGAAAGGGGGTCTGGGGATCCTGGACATTCAAGGTTATTACTTGGCAAATCAACATCGGTATATTCAGGTCTGGGTAAACAGAGGGAGAGACACAAACTGGGTGGATTTGGAGGAGATAGATTGCCCAGGGTGACTGTCAGCCTACTTATCAGTGTGTAGTAAGCAGGCATATAAGCAGACCTCGAATCTGAATCCCTTGGTTGTGTGGGTCCTTGAGTCCTGGGATAAAATCAAGAAAAGGAGGGAGGCTGAAAGAGATCATGCTCTGCTGGTTCAGATTGCTCAAAATCCAGGCTTTTTGCCAGGGTTGGAGGACCCAGGGCTCCATACGTGGCAGGAGAAGGGAATCTGATGCCTAGGGGATCTGTATAATAGGTCAGGCCTCTCTTCTTTTGGGGAGAAACAAGGGGGCTGGGGATCCTGCACTCCCATTTCTATCAGTTTTAGCAGATTCGCACATATAGTAAAGGATTGAATAGGGAGCCTGTGGAGAACTCTAAACTTGCTGAGACACAGTAGAACAGGAAGTGTATAAGGCTCGGAAAACAGAAAAATGTTTGATTGGCTGGATGACGAAACAGGACAGGTCGTTCTTTCCAGACCTGTCCGGAAAAATGAGGCAAAAGTGGGAAGTGGATATAGGATGACCAATAAGTGAACAAAATTGGGGCATGGCAAGAAATACACACATAGGCTTATTGTTATGTAATAAATATAGAGTCACAGTACAAGTTTTTACACAGGCTGTTCTGCCCACCAGGTGTGGGATGTAGGTTCCACCCAGAGATTTTGCCTCTATGTGGGAGGTGTGGGGAGGCAAATGGCACCTATCATCACTACTTCTGGGATTGTGCCAAACTGCAACTCTAATGGAGGGGGATAGCAAAAGAACTCTTGAACCTATGGGGTAAACAGGTACCAGCCACCCTGACCTCGCTATTGTTTGGGGTCAAAGACAGAGAGGGCATGGGCTGGGTCCTTTACACCAGGTAGATCAAAATACCACTAGTGGTGGCTAGACAGGGGATACAGAATACATGGGTATCTTGTGCTGTGCCCACATTAGATCAGTGAAAACACTTGGTCCTGCAGGCCTTGACAATACAGAGACTTACCTATGTCTTGAAGGGGAAAACAGAGAAATTTCTGGTAGACTGGGGAAAATATTTACTCTCCCTACCACCACTGGAAGCCCAAATTTTCAGAATAGGAGTGGGATGATCTGTATACTCCATATGGGATTGGCACGAAAACCGAGAGGTGAACTGTGATCTGGCTCTACATGTGTAGTTCTGGGTCTCAATATAGAAAGTGTGTCCAACACAGAGAGCAGTCAATAGACTAGTTTTGCTCAAATATGACTGGACACCATTTAAAGATCATGTGCAACCGTTTTTACATATTTTTTATAAAAGCTTGAAAAGCTGAAATTCAAGTCCCTATGTCATGATTAGTGTTTCCTGAGAATTTCATGCTGTATGGTTTTGTGGTTTTCTTTAAATCAGCATTTGATAACTTGCTCTACAGTGGCTGAAAACAGTGGAGTTATTTCTGTCCTCTCAGTCAAACTTAGAGTGCAATGACATCATTTTGGAGTAGCTCGCTGTTTCAGATTCCCAATCAGAGTAATAGTTTGTAGAGTTAATGGTTTGCTGAGCTCTGGAAGTTTCTTACAGACACAGTCTCTGGCTTGTGTTTAGATAGATCAGCTTAAAATATAACATTGTCTTCTCATAAAAAGTTGATCATTTTAATGTCAATGCTGAATTGAAGTAGTGGAACTCTTTCTCTGTGAGAAATTAGCTTGTCTGTATCACAGCTCTTAGTTCTTTCTAATCAAAACTCAGATTGTTTTTCTAACTATATAACACAGGGCTATTAAATGCATATAAAATAAATCTAAATTTTGATCATTCACAGAAACAGTTTGTCTTTGATGTAGCCTCCATAAATAGATTTCATGTGAGAACATTTTTTTTCCATGTCAAATTGACAAACAGTACATGTGCTTGAAATACTGTAGCAGAGTGTGACACACACCTGTCAGAACTCACAAATTTCAGTTCTTTGGTGGTTTCTGTGTGAAAATACATTATGTTAGGTATAACTAGAAACATTATGTAGCATCCTGATGCACCGTGTCTCTGCCTCAAAGCTGAGGCAGCTGCAGCCTACTGCCACCTGACCCTGCCCCACAAGCCCCCTTCCTTCTGCTCCACATTTGAAGCTGCTGCATCCTAATTTCCACCATCTTCTCCCACACAGTCAAGGATTGTGCATCCTGCTGCCTCCATCCCCTGCCTAAAGAATCAAGGCTGCTGTACCCTGCCTCCCCCTGCCCAAACAATTGGGGTTGCTGCATCCTTCTGCTCTCTCCCCCCCACCCTCACAGTTAGGGAAGCTGAACCTGTTGCCCCTTGTTCCTATCTCCACAGTCAGGGCTGCTGTGCTGTGCTAAGCCTTAGAGTGCCAGGTTCCCTGCCTCCACAGCTGGGGCTGCTGTACCATGCTGCCCTAGTCACCAGAGGTGGGGCTTTTGCTACACCCTGCTGTTCACTTCCATTGTCCCAAATGGTCAGGGCTGCTGCACCACATGTACCCCATCTCACAGTCAGGGCTGCTATACCCTGATGCCCCCTGTGTTATGTACCACAGTCAAGGCTTCTGCACCATGCTGTTCTCTATCCCCCTGTCACCAGAGACAGGGCTGCTGCACCCTGCTCCTTTCTACACAGTTGGGGCTGCTATGGCCTGCTGTGCCCTAGAGCCCCATGCCTCTGCAGTTAGGGCTGCTGTACCATGCTGCCACTTGCCACAAGATTCAGGGCATTTGCTGCACCCTGTTGCATGCCTCCACAGTTGAAGCAGTTTCACCCTGCTGTTCCCCTGCCACCAGAGTCAAATCTTTTGCTACACCCTGCTCCCCACATCCCTTGTCCCAAACAAGCATGACTGCTGCACCCTGTCCCACAGTTTGGGCAGCTGTATCCTGTTGCCACCCCTGTCTCCTGCCTGAACATTCAGCACCCTGCTGCCCTTTGTCCCCACACCCACAGTCAGGGCCACAGCACCCTGCTGCCCCCCTGTTCCTATCTCTACAGTCAGAGCTGCTGTGTTGTGCTACACCCTAGAGTCTCATGCTGCCTGCATCCACAGTTGGGGCTGCTGAACCTTGCAACGCACTTCCATTGCCCTAAATGGCCTGGGCTGCTGCACAATGTGCACCCTATGCTATTGTCAGGGCTGCTGTACCCTGATTCTCACCTGTGTCCTGCCCCACAGTCAGGGCTTCTGCACCATGCTGTCCTTTGTCTCCTGCCACCATTGTGCCCTGCTGCACCACAGAGCCCCTTGCCTCCACAGGCAGGGGACAGGGTTTAGCAAATGCCCTTACTCTTGTGCTGCACCCTTCCTGAACAGCTGGGCTTGCTGCCACCCTGCTACCCTCTCTTTCTCTCACCCTCACAATCAGGGACACTGCACATGTTGCCCCCTGTTCCTGTCTCAGCAGGGTGTAGCAAAGGATCTGACTCTGGTGGCAGGGAGACTGCAGGGTGCAACTGCCTCAACTGTGGAGGCATGCAACAGAGTGCAGCAAATGCCCTGAATCTTGTGGCAAGAGGCAGCATGGTGCAGCAGCCCTAACAGCAGAGGCATGGGGCTGTAGGGCACAGCAGGCCACAGCAACCTCAACTGTGTAGAAAGGAGTAGGGTGCCGCAGCCCTGTCAGTGGTGACAGGGGATAGAAGACAGCATGGTGCAAAAGCCTCAACTGTGGGGCAGGACACATGGAGCATCCGGGTACAGTAGCCCTGACTGTAAGATGGGGTACATGTGGTGTAGCAGCCCTGACCATTTGGGACAATGGGAGTGGGTAGCAGGGTGCAGCAAAAGCCCCACCTCAAAGGTGCTAGGGCAGCATGGTGCAGCAGCCACTGCTGTGGAGGCAGGGAATCTGGCACTCTAGGGCTTAGCAGAGCACAGCAGTCCTGACTGCAGAGACAGAAACAGGGGCAACAGGTGCAGCATCCCTAACTGTGAGGGTGGGGGAGAGAGGGCAGCAGGGTGCAGCAACCCCAATTGTTTGGGCAGGGGGGGAAGCAGGGTGCAGTAGTCCTGATTCTTTAGGCAAGGGATGGAGGCAGCAGGGTGCACAATCCCTGACTGTGTGGGAGAAGATAGTGGGCAGCAGGGTGCAGCAGCCTCGAATGTGGAGCAGAAGGCAAGGGGCTTGTGGGGCAGGGGACTGGTGGCAGTAGACTGCAGCTGCCTCAACTGTGGGGCAAAGACATGGTGCATTGGGAAGTCTCATAGTGTTTTTAGTTATACACATACATGATGTATTTTCACACAGAAACCACCAAAGAACTGAAATTTGTGAGTTCTGATAGTACATGTGCTTGAAATACTGTAGCAGAATGTGACAAGCACCTGTTTGTTAATCTGACATGAAAAAAATGTTCTTACATGATTATATTTATGAAGGCTACATCAAAAACAAACTTTCTGCGAATGAACAAAATTTAGATTTATTTTATATTCATTAAACAGCCCTGTGTTATATAGTTAGAAACAAAATTGAGGTTTAATTAGAAAGAACAGAGCTGTGATACAGACAAGCTGATTTCTCACAGAAAAAGATTTCCACTACTTTAATTCAGCATTGAAACTGAAATGATCAGCTTTTTAAAGGAACAGAATTATATATTATAAGCTGATCTATCTAAACACAAAGCAGAGACTGGGTTTGTAAGAAACCTGGAGAGCTCAGCAAACCAATAAATTCTGCAGAGTGCTGCTCTGATTGGGAATTTGAAACAGCAAGCTACTCCAAAATGATGTCATCGCACTCTAAGTTTGACTGAGAGGACAGAAACAACTCCACTGTTTTCAGCCACTACAGAGCAAGTTAACAAATGCAGATTTAAAGAAAACCACAAAACCAAACAGCATGAAATTTTCAGGAAACACTAATCATGACACAAGGACTTGAACTGCAACTTTGTAAGCATTTATTAAAAACATGTAAAAACTGTTGCACATGATCTTTAAGGGGGAGAGATAGAGTTGTTTACATCTTGCAGAGTGCAATGTTACCTGAATGTATATTTATTACTTTCTTGTTTTATCACATTTTTCATACTTCTTTTCTTTCCTCTGCTTGTTTCTGTAACAAATTATCCTGCAGCAATTAATATTGACCATAAGAGCTGGCTGATTATGCCTGATTGTTGACAAGGTCAGATGCACTGTGAATTCACTGAACCTCAATGTTCTATGATTAACTCTGTCAGAAAAGTCAATAAAAAAATTAAACAAAAGAAATGTTTTGTGAAACAATGGCTTCATATGCAGTCTTTCATAAATAAACTGTGTTTTGTATATAGTATAGTACCAGCAAGCATGGTGCTTGATTATTTTGCTAAATTACCACTTCACTACTACTACCTCCACCCCCCATGCATTTTTAAATACATAAGTGAGAGAAGTCAGTCGAGGGAGTCTTTGCGTACTGTTGTGGGTAACTTTCTAAGTTCACAAGGAAATCAAACTCTTCTGGGTAACTTTCTAAGCTCACAAGGAAATCAAACTCTTCTTGAGATATATTTATTTATTTATCGAGTTCTTGGATAATACCTGAGAGCGGATGCTCGATGAAAGGTTCCACGTCAGATACATTAGACAACAAGGTACAATACTGTGCACAAACATACAAATACTGAGAAAAATATACATGGAGGTTACAGAAATCAAACATAAAGCACTAGCTATGCTGAGGCATTGTACAATGTATGCCCACGTCAAGAAGATAAGCAGACAAGGATAGGGAAGGATACATTGGAAGTGGGAGAGCTAGGTGAGCAGAGCACAGAGGACAGGGAGGGAGGAGAAGAGGGCAAGGGGCAGAGCCAGAGGGGGTAGGAAGGTGGGCGAAGTGCTGTGGTTTGACTATCCTGTCATGACAGACTACTACTTTCAACTACAAGAGCATACATATATATATATTAGAAGTTAGACCCGACTGATGTTTAGTATGGATTTCCTATTAAGTACACTCAAAATTAAAAGGTGAGAAAGCTTTCCACATACAGAAGTTTTGAAATGTTTCAATACTTGGAATGAGAACTCTATCTAATTTGTTTGCTACTGAAGATGAATATTTTGTAAAATTAATGTGATGGTAGTTAAACAAACCAGAGTTCACATCTGAAAAAAATAAAGACACACACAAAAAAGTCAAGCACCATATATAGTTACCTTGAGAACAAATAAACAATGATTCAGACATCAAAATGAATAAATCAGGCCATTAAATGACAGCTAAATAAATTTTTCTTTTTTTTTTTATTTCTTTTTCTCCCCTCCTACTTCCCTGCCAGAGCCGCCCCTTCAGGAGTCGCCAATGAAACCCATCCCTGCCACCGACTTACCTGCTGCTTAGGGTCCCTCATCCTGCCACGGATTACCCCCCCATGTGGGGTTCAGGGTGCAGTAAAACCCCTGTACCTTAATGTCTTCTCTGGTCCCTGAGACAGCGGCAGTCGGTGGCACATCAGGACTCAGTTCGGCACTCTGTCTACCCAGCTCTGGAGGGTGATTTTCCCTGTTCCGTGACGACATTGCTAGCCCTTGACATCAAGGCGCACGCGCCAACATCTGTAACATCCTCCCCCTTGATGATGCAGCCCCTAGAGGTGATTGGTCCACAGGCCTCCGCCCGTGACCAATCAAACCCCCCGAGGTGCTGATGAGCTGTCATCCCCCCAGCCTCCACCAGAGGTCACCGCTTGCCGGGATGGATCCACACCCTCCCCCTGGAGAAGGTGAGCTGTCGTCGGACGCTCAGCCTTTCTCCCCCCCCCCGGCCGACTCCCACTGACCCGAGTATGCTCCTGAACCCGGGTCGCCTGCGAGGTGTGGCATCCAACGCCTCAACCCTCAGCGCCACCAGGCTGGAATACATTTGTTTTCTATCTAACTCATGTTCTAGGCTTGTCTTTTTTAAATGACTTGCTTTCTAATATTTTTTAAAAAACAAACTAGAAAACAGGCATCTGTAGTGTACATTTAATTATGTGGGCATGTGTGATTTTCTATTACATTTAATTAAACATATTTTTGTCAAATCGCTTTTAAGGACAAGTACTGAATGTGACTAACTGTGCTAAATTAATTTCTGTAATGGAATGTGTATCTATTCTTAGATCATTTCACAGATCCTGGGTTCTGAAATATACAAACAGTTGCTTGGAGACAAGCTTTGATTGCTTTATAAGGGCACTGCTAACATGATTGGCGAGCATACACATAAAACTGTCATAAATATTTAGACAGTAAATGTAACTTGTGCAGACAAGAAAAAAAAAATTGGATTCAGAATGTTAATTTGCACTCTGGCTGTATCTTACTTCCCACAAATTATAATTCATTTTCATGCCCTCCAATTTATCCTTTAGCCCCTAGCTGTGATTGACTGATCCCATTTGTTTCTGTTTAGGGTTAGAGCATTGATAGACTTTTAAACTTACTTCTAATGATATATGAATTCCCATATTGTGTTTCAAGCTATCCAAAGAGTAGGCTGTAAAGACTAATCAAAATGGAGGACATGTGAAAGTCATATACAGAAGGACTGCACTAAAAAATCTAAATATGAAAAGCTTAGCAGGGTTGGTCTGGTCATAAGAAATTTTATATAGTCTTACAATATTTGCATGTTAATAAAATGAAGCCATAAGCGAGGATTGCTTTTGGATTTTGTTTTTAAGAAACGGAGACACTCTAGAGTAGGCAATGACCACAAAAGACTTTGACATCAATGCGCAACAAAGTACTAACAGGCAGTTTTACTTGAAAGTGGGTATATCAATGTATACACCGCATTTCAGGGAAAGCAAAACATTCTATTGCTCAAAGAAAAAGAATTTTGCTATCTCCAAGATCAGAGTAGTCACTTCCCTGTTTCATTAGGAAGTACAAGAAAACAGGGAGGGGGAGGATAGGGAGGAGTACTTGACAGAATCGAAGGAGGTGACAAGGGCAGTAAGGGGAGCCAAAGCATCTACAGAACTCAGGTTGGCACAAGGCATTAAGAAGAGGGAGAAGGACTTCTTTAAGCACATCAGGAAGAAAAGGAGCTGTAAGGACCACATAGTAAGGATTAGGAAGGAGGGGGGTTGGGTGGAAGCAGGGTGTGATAAGGCAGAAGCACTAAATGAGTACTTCTGCTCAGTATTTACTAAAGAGAAGAGGGGGGTGACACCCAAGGGGGGAGAAATGGTAGAAACAGGGGAGAAGGGGTGGCAGATGGGGAAATCATGGAGGACAGAGTTCAGGAGGGTTTGGAGGCACTGAGGGTGGACAAGGCGCCCGGCCCAGATGGCATCCACCCCAGGGTACTGAAGGAGCTGGCAGAGGTCCTTGCAGGACCTTTGGCAGACCTATTTAATGCCTCACTACATTCGGGGTGTGTACCTCAGGACTGGAGGATGGCTCATGTGGTGCCCCTCCACAAGAGTGGCCCCAAGGATGAACCGGGAAACTACAGACCAGTGAGCCTCACATCCATTGTGGGTAAGCTAATGGAGACTATCCTGAAGGAGAGGCTGGTGGCCCTCCTAGAGGCCAAAGGACTACAGGACAGCAGACAGCAGGGCTTCATACATGGCAGATCCTGCCAAACCAACCTGGTGGAGTTCTATGACTGGGTAACTAGGCAACTGGACAGGGGCCATGCAGTGGATGTCCTGTATCTGGACTTCAGTAAGGCATTCGACTCGGTGCCACATGGAAGGCTGGGAAGTAAGTTAGTGGGCACAGGGGTGGGTGCAAAGCTGGTGAGATGGGTAGGAAACTGGCTGCAGGGAAGGCAACAGAGGGTGGTGGTGGGTGGGGATCTCTCAAACCCAAGGGCAGTGATGAGCGGTGTTCCACAGGGCTCTGTGTTGGGACCAGTGTTGTTTGGGATATTCATTGCAGACATATCATGGGATATCAAGAGCAAGATCAGTCTGTTTGCTGATGATACCAAGGTAGGCGCAGTGGTGGATGACCTAGGGGATGGCAGGGTTGCAGGATGATCTGGCAAAGCTTGAAACCTGGTCAGACACCTGGCAACTGAGGTTTAATGCCAAAAGTGCAAGGTGCTGCATTTTGGGATGAAGAACCCAAGGAGGAGTTACCAGCTGGGGAGTGCAGCTAGTCCAGACAGAGGAGGAGAAGGATCTGGGGTGCTCATTACAGGGTCAATGAACAACTCAGCACAATGTAGGAAGGCAGCTGCAAAGGCCAACAAAATGCTGGGTTGTATTGCAAGGGTATATCCTCGAGGAGGGAGAAGGTGATTCTGCCACTGTATAGTTCATTAGTTAGATCAAGACCTGAGTACTGCATGCAGTATTGGCGCCTGTGACTGAAGAGGGACATTAAGTTACTGGAGAGGGTGCAGCACAGGCGACAAAGATGATCAAGGGGCTGGGGGACTTATTATACAAGAGAAGGCTGAGGGAGTTGAACATGTACTCACTGGAGGAGAGGAGGGACAGGGTGACATGATTGAAACTTTTAAATACATGAAAGGTATGGAGGCAAATGCAAATCAGTCATTTTTCTCAGCAGCTGCAGCCTGCCTGTTGTGCAATTGGTGCCTTTTTAACCCCAAAGTACCCTAGCATCCCAGAATGGCTGGGTGCAGACAGCAGGGCAGCCTTTTTGCCAACTCTGACATCCCGTACCCATTGGTTCGCATGAGGAAGGGGAGGCAGTGAACAGCGTTTCTCATGGCTTAAAATATTGAAGCAGGCAGCTGGAATGGCTGTTGTCTATCATCCTTTTTTTCATTTAATATTTGTCGACTAAAAAGGTCACACTGTGCTTTAGCTCATTTACAGGTGGGGGGAGTACAATTGGTAAGAAATGCAATAGAGAACCAAAGGTACTAGCTGGAATCACATGTTCTGGGTCATGAACCAGAATACCAAGTGAGAACCATTTTTTTCTGGCTTGTGAACTAGAATTAGTACTGTACTTCTAACTACTTTTCACAAACCAAAAATTGCTTAGTTCAAACCAAAAAAAAATGGTTTGAACCAGAAATCACTCGGGAGAGATTGTGAATGTGTGAAATATAAACTTTTTGCCGATTTCCCCATAAACAGACTATAACATCTTGCTTCGGAAAAACATTGTACGTCAGGGATGTTTTCGTTTTGCTAAAAAACTATCCCTTTACAAGTCTTTTTCCAACTTCAGTAGCAACAGAAATAAAGAAACAAGATAGCAGCCATTGTGAACCACAAAAAAGTGATTTGTGACACCCATTTTTGGTTCATGATACATCAAATTTGCAAACCAAAAAACACACTCACAAACCAGAAATTTCTGGTTCATATGGGGCACCCATTTTCAAATCCTTGTAACTTAGGAACCATTTAATATTTTTTCACCAAACCTTTCAAAGGCACTACCTCAGCACAGACCACATATACCTTGAAAAGTTTGTGCAGAAATTCAGTATCGTGTAGTCTGTACATGACAGCAAAAAATTCAAAAAAAAAAATGTTGAGTATACGGAAAGAATGTAACAATTTTACAAAATAAGGAGTATCCAGGTCTTGGAAACCACACAAGGTGCCATCATGAAACTTTCCACATTTCACAACATGGCACATCAATGGAAAAAAATGCAGATTCGTAGGCTATTCCGACAAATCCTGTCAAAGTTATTAAACTGAAAAGTTAGAGGTTTATCACTGAGCACCCTACTCAACCCTACTGAGCACCTGTAATATATTATAGGGGTACGATAGCACCCCTATAATAGAGTTCAGTCTTCACTTCTATGTTACACTGAAAATGTTGCACTTTAATAATTTTGGAACCGTTCAAGTGATTCAAATGCAATTTGGCATGTTCCACTAGGGACCAAAGATCTCCTGATGCGGCAAGTTTTGTTCTGATCAGATGTTGAGTGCAGAGATATAAAGTGTCAAAAAAACATGTAAATTATCGTTTTTTGTTATATTCTTTGTCAACCACTGTGCAGAAACAACCTGGAATGCTGGTCTGAAAATTTTAGGGTCAAATGTTCTTGGGTCACAGATGTGTCTTTTGAAGATTTGGTGAAAAAATATTAATCCGTTCCAAAGTTATTAAATTTCAAAGTTTCCTATTATTTCCTATGGGAAAAGTTGGATGTTCACCTTGAAAAAAGATTCTTTATCGCAAATGCGGAATCCTTTTTCACAAATGCGGGATCTTTTTCTGCAAATGCAGAATCTTTTTTCATGCTGCCACCATCTTGTTTTCAGGTAACGGTGACAACAAAATTAAATCACTAAAAAAATAGAGGGTTTTAGTAAACACCAACAGTTGTGTTTAACTAATTGGGGCCCTTAAAATCAGATTCTGGGGTTAGTTTTTGGATTGCATACTTAGACATGTGCTTTTTTATCATGTGGAAAATTCTTTTTTGCAAACAATGAAAAAAAGTTCCGCAAAACAGGATCCTTTTACACAATTTGCAAAAAAGGATTTTCTTTTGCTGCAAATTGCAAAAAAGGAACTGCAGAACAGGATTCTTTTTCGTAAATTTGTTAAAAAAGAATGCTTATATAATTTTTTTTGGTACTTCACAGTAAACAACTGGTTTGGAATTTTAGTCTGAAATTTTCAGGGTACAAAGGGCTTGGTCCACAGCTGTGCCTTTTGCTGGTTTTGTGAAAATATATTCATTTGGTGTCAAGTTACGCAGGTTTCAAATGTTCCTGTGTTTTCTATAGGATCACATTCAATGTCGGATGTTTCTTTGGGTCTGCAAACTACATGATGGGAGCGCAGGGGCCAGAGGGCCCTGCACTGCCACAAGAAAGAAGACAGGCACTATTCTATTTCAAAAAATATGCATGGATGGGAGCACAGTGCTCTGGAGGGCTCTGTGCTCCCACAGGGAAATAAGGACATAATTACAGTCTCTCAAAAATTATGGATGGTTAGGAGCACAGGGCCCACAAGTAAATAAGCCTGCTATTATACTTTCTCAAAAAGTAAGGAAATTCTCTGCAAAAAACTTCATTAATGCATCATTAAGGTTCCAGTGACAAAAGTTGGGAAATGCAGTCTTAGGGCTCACAACCCTAACACCTAACCCCCACCCTGCATGCAGGGACAGGCATGGGGGGGTGACTTGAGGTTGTGAACCCTAATGCTCACTCCATTCTCCTATACTGTACCCATCCTGACCTGTGTCTCGACGACAGATGCTTTAGAAGAGGGATTTATGCAGTGCATAATCTAAGCCAGGAGTTTTGTGTGTGGGTACTAGACCTGGTACCAGGGAAGCATAGAAGAAAGGTATGGATTCTGCAGCATCAAGCCCAAAAGTCATTACAGCCAAACTAGCAGAGACAGAAGTCCAAATTGAGACTGTGCAGCCAGAACCTGTGATGGAAGAAGAACAGGCAGGGGCATTAACCTGAAAGCCTTCCTGCTTTCTTCAAATGGTAGGCTATACAACAAAGAGAGATGGAATATGTTATTGAGGCACAAGTCAGGAAGCAAAGGAAAACCAGAAGCAGTTATAACATTCGCAAGTAGCGTTTTATTTTTTATCAATAACAGTAAAAAAAAAAGAAAAATTGTTCAGTATAACTATTTACAAAGGCAGTACAAACAGAGAAAACAAAAGTCCTTTATCTGAGGGTTTCTTTCCAGTTTCCAAAAAGTCTCTCTAGCAATAATATTGCTGCTCTTTTTTATAACAAGTCTGCCTAGCAATTAACTTCTTCATCTTGAGCTTGTTAAGGAGACATCCTGTTTCTCATAAAATGTACCAGAGTTCTTGTCAGTTTCTTTGCAGAGCAGGCTTGCAAATAGAACAGTGGCCCAAGCTGGCTTCCTGCTGACAGCTTTGCAAAAGAGTTTGCAAACAAGCCTGAGAAGAGCTCAAACTACATCTCAGGTTAACCCCCTAAATTCCAATTAGCTTTTTTGCAATCATTTCAACAGTATAACTATACACATTTCAAACCAAGGGATCCCAGTTTCACATAAAGATTCACATGTATTTTTATAACTGCATAACCGCAGATATGTAAGGGTGAAGGAAAGACAGAAACAGCAAGTGAAGGCAGAGAGATAGTGAGAAGCGGAGAATCACGAGACCATCAGAGTGATCAGAGTGATCAGTTTCTAGGTCTCACAAGAACATTTGGTTGAGCGATCAGAAAGACAAGAGACAGGAAAGTAGAGGATAGAACAGATCCTTGCATTTTACTCTTTCTGCATAATAAATGGGACAGAGCCTTATTCATCCTTGTCACATACCCCCACCTTAAGAGGGAACCAGTTTTAAAAAAACAGGTTTCCAAAACTTTCTATTACTTCTCTTCTAACATTAGCTTATAACCTTTACAGTTCAGTGCATATGTAGTACAGCAAACACAGAAGTTTAATCTCACACATTTTGTTTTCTCTGTTTTGTACTGCCTTTATAAATAGTTATACTGAACAATTATTATATATTTTTTTACTGTTACTTATAATAATAAAATGTTACTTGTGAATTTTACAACTACTGCTAGTCTTCCTATGCTTCCTGACCTATGCCTCGATGACAATCTGCAAGGCCACCTCATCCGGTTCAAAATACTTCACAACTGGTATATTATACCCTGGATAAGCTGCATAAACATGGCCTATCTGTACATAATAACTGCTGGAGGTGTGGATCTGTAAATGCTGACCTACTTCATATGCTATGGGGTTGCCTACTGATTAGGTCTTCCTGGACAATTATTTGGGGAGCCTGTGAGCAGATTCTCAATGCCAATATGCCATTTAAAGTGGATATCTTTATATTGGGAGATACAGGCTGTTTATTAAACGTTACAGACAAACTAGATGGGCTTTGCAGTCCTTATCTGCTGACAATTTCTATGTTTCTAAACTCAGCAGGGAAACGATGGCTTATGTTAACAACATTAGGTTTCAAGTGTTTGATTCTGAATCATTGGAAAGACAGTCACTCTCCCAGTTTAGATGAATAAGCTAAATATCTAGTCAAATTAGCTCTTAATGAACCCATTGGCTACCTTAATACAAGCACACTGTATAAATATGATGCAGCTTGGGAACTCTTTTTAAAATGGTTAACACCAGGGCAGATAAGCTAGTGTTCTATAACTATCAGTATGTTACTGTGAAATCTGTGATGTATATCTGTGTACCAAATACTCTTCTGTTATTGGTTTAAGTTAATGTTTTGACATGCTAATGTTTTGTCCAATCTATTTACTGTACTTGTGCTAGACACTGAAATTGTTATAGATATGCCATGATTGTAATGTTTGCCGATAGTTATGAGTTTTGCTGTATCCCTTTTTTTCATCTATCTTTCCATGAAATAAAAAAATTTGTTTGAAAAAAAAAAAAGGAATAGCAGGACTTTCTTGAAATGTGAAACTGCACCTGGAGTTCTGCTGCTGACTTCAATTATATCAGTTGAGCTGCCGATTCCCTGAACTGTCTCTGTCTCTTTTGCTCTATTTGTTTATCTCTCTATCATCCCCTAATATCTATCTGCCTGTCTATCTATCTATCTTTTCTTTAATGGATTGGGGTGCCCACCACCAGTACTGCTTCTTTCTCACCCCTCCCCTCCAGGTTATCCACCCCCAATGTGTTTTTTTTAAAACTTGTAAGCAGACCATGGTGCTCACTCCCAGTACCACTTCTCTTGCCTCCTCCCTTCCATGTCACACACTCCTCCTTCTTAATATGATAAAATAATAGTGGACTCGGGTGCCAACCCCTGGTACTGCTTCATTCCACCCCACCTTCTGGCTGTCCCTTCCCCAAAGAAATAGGTGACGGAACCAGGTATGCCCACCCCAATGCCATCAAACATCATCCCAACACTGGGGTGCCCAATCTCCAATGTCGGAGTCTGTCCCCCTACAATAAGGAAAACCACCCCTCGTTGATCTTCCATCAGTGATCTGACTCCCTTCATCCCCCACCCACTCCACCCTGACTCCCACACTTAACACTCACCACCCCACATACCTTCACACCTTCACTCATATAATCATGTCCTTTGATGCCTTCACCCACATTTTCAGTGTGAGAACAGCGGTACTTTCTTGAAATGTGAAGCCACAGCTGGAGTCATGCTGCCAGCTTCATTTATAGCTCTGAGCTGCTTATCCCCTGATCTGTCTCTCTCGCTATATCTATCTGTCTGTCTGGCTGTCTGTCTCTCAATCTATCTGTTTCTGTTATGTGGATCGACATGCCCACCCCTGGTACTGCTTCTCTTGCCCCCCTCTCCTGCAGGTCACCCACTCCTGCTTCCTTCAATATACAAGGTGGCTCCACTGTGCCCACCCCTGGTTCCAGCAAAGATCATCCCAACACTGGGGTGCCCAATCCCAGTGTCGGCTTCTGTCCCACTACTATCTATTTACCTATCCATCCATCTATCTGTTTATCTATCTATCCTTCTTTAGCAGACCAGTGTGCCCATCCCTGATACCGCTTCTTTCTCCCCCCTTCCAGGTCACCCACCCCCAAGAGTTTTTTTTAAATTAGTGAGCATACCAGGGTGCCCACCCCTGGTGCCACTTCTCCTGCCCCGTCCCTTCCAGGCCCTTCTTAATATAATAATAGTGGACCAGAATGCCCACACCCAGTACCACTTCTTTCCAGCTCACCCTCCTCTCCAGGTCATTCTCCCCAAAGAAATAGGTGGCAGCACCAGGGTGCTCCCTGACAGTGCCACTGAAGATCATCCTTACACAGGTGCCCAGTCCCCAGTGTCAGCTTCTGCCCCCTACAATAAAGAAAACCATCCCTTGGTGATCTTTTTTTTTGTCACCTGAAAAAAAAAGGAAAACTCTCCACTGGAAATCTGACCCCACCCAGACCCACCCCCCACTCAGCACCCACCACCCCACACAGACCCATACACCCTCACTCATTTAAACAAGTCCCACAACATAGATCCACTCTCCAATCAAAGACATGTCTTGTTGCGGAACCAGTGACTGCAATAAGAGAACATAAGGTAAGTGCAGTTTAATGTATTTAAATGGGTTCTGAGGAGAGGGCGCTAGAGAAACAGCTTCCAGGATGGAGGTTTCTGATATCTGCGCTCACTTCGGGCTCAGCTATAACACAGAAACATAGAAACATGGACTCTGATGGCAGATAAGAACTGCCTGGCCCACCCAGTCTGCCCATTTCTCTACCTATTGAATAAGCTGCAGATCCTAGTTAGCCAACAGCCTACTTCCTCATACCCCCCACTAGAATTGCTTTTTATGTCTGTCCCATGTATTCTTGAATTCCCCCACTGTTTTTGACCCCACAACATCCTCAGGAAGGCCGTTCCATGCATCCACCACCCTTTCCATGAAAAAATACTTCCTTTCATTGTCCCTAGCTGTCCCCTAACTGTCTTCAAATTGTGCTTCCTTGTTCGTGCACATTTTTTTTTCTAAAAGATGCTACCCTCTTCGACTTTATTGATTCCCTTGAGGTACTTAAATGTTTCTCTCATGTCCCCACTCTCCCTCCTTTCCTCAAGTGTATACATATTAAGCTTCTTTACTCTCTCTTCATATGGCTTCTGGTGCACCATTTTAGTTGTCCTCCTCTGGACTGCCTCCATCCTGTCTATGTCCTTGTGGAGATGGGGTCTCCAGAACTGTGCACAGTATTCCAGATGGGGTCTCACCAACTGTCTGTGCAGAGAGATAACAACTTCCTGTTTTCTACTGGTGATGCCCTCTCCCTATGCATCCCAGTATCTCCCCAGCCCTCCTTACTGCATTCTCACAGTGCTTGCCTACCTTTAGGTCATCTGATATGACTACCTCAGGTCCCTTTCCATTTTTGTTGTTGTTAGTACCTCCCCCCAACATTGTGTACTCTTCCTCTGGGTTTTTGTTTCCTAGGTCTGTAAAGCAATTGTTGGATCTAGAAGAAGTGATGACTCACTCAACCTCAAACTGCTGTCCCTTACTCTTGATGAAGTGCTATCTCCTCTAACCTGGATTTTCAACCTCTCCCTCACCCTTGGCCAGTTCCCTGACAGATGGAAATCTGCCACTGTGACACCAGTCCACAAGAGTGGGGACAAGGCCCTTCCTGGAAATTATAGGCCTATATCCATACTGCCCCCCCCCAAAGTCATTGAACGTCTGGTATCTAACCAGCTAATGGAATATCTGGACAAGTACAACATCTTTTGTAAACAACAGCATGGCTTCAGAAAAGACCACATCACAGGAGCAATTCACAACTCCCTGGACAATAATTACCTCACTGGTTCAGTCTTCATAGACCTGACCAAGGCTTTTGACACCATCCATCATCGAATACTCCTCACAGAACTGCTAAAAGCTGGGCTCTCCCCTGAGTCTACAACTTGGCTTAAGAGCTACCTGGAAAACCGTCCCCAAAGAGTGAAAATTGCTGATGTCCTCTCAGAAGCTAGACCAGTACGCTCAGGAATCCCCCAGGGATCCATTCTCGGGCCACTCCTCTTCAGCCTGTTTTTGAACAATCTTCCACAATCCTGTCCAGAACAAATCCTACTCTATGCTGATGATGCTGTCATTCACACCACCCAACAGGACCTCCACCTACTCCAAAACAAGCTTCAGAAGGGTTTCACCTCCATTGAAACGTGGTTTAGTAGTCAAAAGCTGGTTCTCAACTATAAGAAAACCAAGTCAATGCTTTTCTGTGGCTCCCACAACAAACATAGGCTTCACCCCCTTAATATTACAAACTGCCTTGGTGCTGTCCTCGAACAGGTTCACTCCTTTAATTATCTGGGGATCACCATAGACAGAAACCTGTCTTATAGCATCCACATAGATAGCATCGCCAAAGCTGCAAACACACACATTGGTCTCCTCTACAGGCACAGGCAATGCCTTACCTCAGATGCCTTAAGGATAGCAGTACAGAGCTCAGTGGTCTCTCTAATCGACTATGGTCTGATTATTTATGGCTCTGCAACTGACACAGCCCTCAGGTACTTATCCTTGGCCCTAAACAAAGCCTGCCGACTCATCACAGGATCCCACCATCTCACCCATACATGTGACCTCTATGCCCCAACAGGGTGGCTCCAGTTATCAAACCATATCAAGTACCAAACTTGTCTAATGGCTAAGAAAATTATGCTACATCTTGCTCCCCCTGGAGTCCAAAGTCTTCTCCATACAGCATGCAACCCCCACCTCACCAGGGCTTCAGAAAATCAAATGCTGCACATTCCTCAGTGCCGCACCACACAGGGCCAAAGATCCTTTGAGTACCGAGATCCTAGCTGGATTAATGGACTCAACAAAGACATCTCCTCTGCAAAAGCTAGGCCCATTCAAAGCCAACCTTCATCTCCATCTAGCTGCCTTTAGCTCCTGTGACTGTCCCTCATAATCTGATCTCTCTCCTAGCACTTCTACTCCTACCCTTTCTCTTTCTACAGCCTACCCTCCCCTCCTGTTTTTGGCCCCTACCCCCAAGCACTTTTTTGAGGCCTGACAAATGCCCATGGCTGCACCACTCTTTTTGTGTCCATTCCAAGCCTCAGTTACCTCTGGCTACCCTGTCCCCTGGTACTTAATTTCCCTCAATGTAATGTATTTCAGCTGCTTAAAAATGTCTGTGAACCATTGTTACTCAACTCTATGTAATGTTTGTATTGTACCTCAATTGACATGGAACCTTTGTAAAAGAGCCTTGGCTCACAGGTACTTGTAATCCTAGAATCTAAATAAATAAATAAATAAATGAGGTGCATTACTTTGCACTTCTTTGCATTGAATCTAAGCTGCCATACTTTTGACCATTTCTCCAACCTTGCCAAGTTTCTTCTCATCCTTTCCACCCCCCCGTACATCAACCCTGTTGCAGATCTTTGTGTCATCTGCAAAGAGGCATAATTTCCCTTCCAGTACCTCTGCAATGTCACCTATAAAGACATTAATAAGGACCGATCCCAGTACTGAACCCTGCAGTACCCCACTAGTAACCCCCATTTCTTCAGAGTAGACTCCATTTACTATTACCTTCTGCGTCCTGTTGTCCAGCCAATGTTTTACCCAGGCTACAACCCTGTGATCCACTCCCAGGCTGGATAATTTGTTTATTAATGTTTTATGTGGGACTGTGTCAAATGCCTTGCTAAAGTCTATGTAAGCCATGTCCACAGCCCCTCCCTGGTCTACTACTTTGGTCACTCAGTCAAAGAAATCAATTAGATTCATCTGACATGACCTTCCCACTGTGAATCCATGCTGCCTTGGGTCCTGTGCCCCACTGGCCTCTAGGTACTTAATAATTCTTTCCTTCAGAAGTGATTCCATCATTTTCCCTACCACTGAGGTTAAACTAGCAGGTCTATAGTTTCCTGCCTCTGTCTTGCTCCCACTTTTGTGAAAGGGAATCACATCTGCGCTCCTCCAGTCCTCAGGTACCACACACTCCTCCCATAATTTGTTAAAAAGGTTAGTCAATGGTGTTACTAGTTCTCCCCCTTAGTACTTTTAGAATTCTGGGGTGAATCCCATCAGGCCCCATTGTTTTGTCCACCTTCGGTTTTAGGAGTTTTTTCAGGACACTTTCTTCTGTGAATGGACTGTTATCGACCCCCCTTATCCAGAGTGCTTCTTTTGTTTGGTTTAGGTACCTCCCCTTCCTCTTCTTTTGTGAATACTGAGAAGTATTCGCTCAATATCCCTGCTTTTTCACTGTCACCGTCTGCCCATCCCTCCCCCTTCCCTTTATTAAGTCTCACTATCTCTCCCTTTGTCTTTCTTCGCTCCCGGATGTACCTACAAAAGGTTTTATCCCCCTTCTTAATGGAGTCTTTTCCTCAGTTTAGGCCTTTGCTATTCTGACTGCCTTCCCCGCTTCCTTCTGCTTTAACTGGTACAGTTCTCTGTCCTGCTCATTCTGTGTTTCCTTATACTTCCTGAATGCTACCTTTTTCTCTCTAACCTTCCCCACTACCCCTTTTGAGAACCATAGTGTTTTTTTCCTTTGTTTTGTTTTATTGATTTGATTCACACAAAGACTTGTTTCCTCTGTGATGGCTGTTTTGATTTTTCCCCATTGTTCCTCCTCCTTGCCCATTTCCTAAAGATTTTCTGAGGCACCCTCTCATTTTGCCAAAGTCAGCTCTCCTAAAGTCCAATACCCTTGCTTTTGTATGGCTTGACTCTACAGCTGTGTTTATCATGAACCACACTATTTAGTGGTCACTTGTTCCCAGACGGCTACCCACATCTAAATCTGAGATCCTCTCTCTATCCCCATTTGAGAGTACCAGGTCTAAGACTGCTCACTCCCGAATGGGTTCCAACACTAGCTGTCTGTGGCATGCCCCCTGTAGGGCATCGAGAATGACCCTGCTCTTGGATGTGGCTGCAGCAAAGGTGCTCCAGTTAACATCTTGCATATTCAGGTCCCCTATCAACAATATCTCCCCTTTTTCTGCCATTCTAAGGATGCCTTCTATCATTTCCTTGTTCACTCCCTCCCCCTGAGATGGGGGTCTGTATACAACCCCATGTGGATTGTGGGGTCATAAGAAGGCTGTGTTGAAAATTTGGGGTAAAAATATTAAAAAAACAACAAAGTTATGAGTGTACTTTGGAATTTTTCAATACACAGTCATAACTTTGGTAATTTACAATATTCTGATCTCAAATTATAGCCATTTTTTCATACCACCTCATGAATGTGACAGTGTCATTTTCCAAATCCTGCCCAAAATGTATTTTCACACTTGTGGAGTGAAATGTATTTATTTATTTAAACATTTGGTAAATGGGAAAGGCACACTGAGCTGGAGATTGTTTCCCAGATGCAACCCAGTGACAGGGGAAGAGGTACAAAGTACAAACATTACAAGAACAGTTGAAACGACAAGACCTGGTTTGGCAAAATAGATGAACTTCAGTGCAAAATATATACAGTATTTACAGGCAAACACCGTGACAAGGGTTAAGAAAAAGATACACAGAAAGGGGAGCGGTGGTTCACATCTAGGGTAGGGGTGTAGCGAGAAGAAAGGGAAAAGAGTTAGAGTAGCAGGAGCATGGGGAGGAGGACGGAGACATACTGTAAGTGTTGTTTGACTGATAAGAAAGAGGGAGAATTTCAGAGGAGGGGAGAGAAGACGGTTCCACAGGGATGGGAGTCTATATGAGAATGCGGACTGTCCAGCTGATGTGTGGGGTAAGGGAGTGAGAAAGAGCATGAGTCTCTGGTGCACAGGTTGCATGAGGCGGGGGGAGCAGGGTATAGCATGACAATGGGATGGGGGAGGTTTGCCAAAGCAGAATTTGGCAATGAGGGTACGTGCGTGAATATAGTATCTATGGGATAGTGGCAGGATGCCTAGGGAGGTATAGAGGATTGCAGTGATGTGTGGTGTTGTCATTTTGCTGCATTGGGAGAGTGGGGAGTTAGGGTAACAAATCCTAATGCCACATTTCCCTACTTTTGTTGGTTAAGATGAACCCTAATTGGTGCATTAAAGTTCAGTTACGTAAGAACTTACTGTAACAGCAGATCTTCAAGAGGAGCTCTTGCAGCAGGCAACACCAATAGGGCTGAAGCTGCGAGGTGCCAAGATCACACAGAAATTTTTCAGCTAGCAATCTATCACAGGGGATTACCCCCACCGATGTCAGCACACTGACATCTGCCTATTCTATAAAGGGGGCAGTCCCCTAGACCTACCTCAGTTCTCCCGCCAGAGACCCCGGCTCAGTAGGTAAAAAGGAGAACCAATAAAAAAAGAGAACCAAGGTGATTCCTTAGAGCCAAGAAAAAGCAGAATAAATGCGAAGGAGAAGCAACTATCGATGGAAGGAGAAAGAGAATGCAGCGCAAGCTGCAAGAGCTCCTCTCGTAGATCTACTGTTATGGTAAGTTCTTAGGTAACTATACTATCTTACTTTGAGGGGGCTCTTGCAACAGACAACACCAGTAGGACTGAGTCCCAAGCAGTACCAAAACCAACCCAAAGGTCAGCCAGGAGGAGGAAGAAGGTGTCAGCAGAAAGTTCAGGAAAGAAGGACCTGAAGGACTGTGAGTCTGAAATTGGCCCTGCGTCTGGAAGCAATGTCCAGACTGTAGTGTAGAACAAAAGTGTGAACAGAACTCCAAGTGGCAGCTGCACAGATGTCTGCAGCAGACACATTCCTGAAATAGGTGGTAGAGGCAGCCATACCTCTGGTGGAGTGGCCCTTCACTGCCCAGGCAAGGGCTTGTTGTACTTACGGTAACAGTAAACAATGCAATTTGCCAACCATTTCGACAAACATTGTTTAAAAACAGGTACCTTCTCTCTCTCTCTCTCTCTCTCTCTCTCGGGGGCAAATGAAACAAAAAACTTGTCAGTCTTTCTAACAGACTGGGTGTGATTAGTGTACTATCAAAGCACCTTATGAATGTCCAAAGTATGTAACAAGGCCTCCACCTGATTAGAATACTCATGGAAATAAACGGGCAGGTGGATGGATTGATTTGGCGTGAACTCAAACACCACGTTAGGAAGAAACTTAGGATTAGTATGCAAAGACACCCTGTCTTTGTGAAAAACTAAGTAAGGTTTTTTACACATCAGAGCCTGAATCTTGGAAATCCTCTGAGCAGAAGTAACAGCAACTAAAAACAATGCTTTCCACGACAGAAAGTGCATCTCGCAACTCATGGCCGGCTCAAAGGAGGCAAAGTGAGCTTTTCCAACATGAAAAGAAGGTCCCATGGAGGGACAGGATCCTGAATGGGAGACTTCAAATGCATGATAGCCCATAAGAATGTGCAGGATACCTACAACTGGGCAACAGCGTTGCCCTCAATAGGTGCATGGTACACAGAGATGGCAGAAAGGTGCACCTTAAGAGAGGAGTACCCCAGGCTTGAGTCCAAACGGGAGAGCAGGTACTCCAAGATCAGATTTACTGGACAAGTAAAGGGATCCAGGTGGTGAGCAGTGGCCCATAGGGAGAAGCTCTTCCACTTCATGGCATAGGTGGCTCTAGTGGCAGGTTTTCTAGCAGCCACCAGGATATCAATGATCCTGGAAGAAACCCCAAAGCGGGCGATAGCTAAGTCTGCAGGAGTCGCGCATGTAAATGTAGAGACTTGAGGTCAGAATGGACCAGGGTGCCCTGTTACTGGGAGAGCAAACCAGTGAAAAGGGGCAAGGGTACTGTAGGCTCCACTGCCAGCTACTGCAGCAGGGGGAACCACATCTGTCACAACCAATAGGCAACTATGAGAATCATCTCTGCCCCGTCTGACTGAAGCTTGAGAAGATCCCTCTGCACGAGTGGGGAAAGGAGGGAAGGTATACAGGAACCTCCCCTTCCAGGAGAGGGACAATACACTGCACCAGAAAAGGCCAGGCCTTGGATCAAGCAAGCAGAAAAGTGGCAGTTTTGCATGGAGTGGGGATGCAAAAAGCTCCAACTCTGGATGCACCCCTGTTGAAGAGATCTTTGACCACCGAAGACAGTAGTTCCCATTCATGAGCCCTCAACCTGGACTGGCTAAGACTGTCGGCCAGGATATTTTGGACACCTGGAACATGAACGGCTAGGAGTTCCAGGTTGAGCTTGATTGCCCAGTACCAGACTCACACTGCCACCCAACAAAGGGGGTAGAAATGAATGCCCCCCCTTTTTGTTGATGTATTATACTATAGACATGTTGCCCATCTGTACCAGCAGCAGGCCAGGATGAATGTGGGTCTGAAAGGCCTGCAGAGCATAAAGAACTGCCCGCATCTCCAGTACACTGATGTAGAAATGCTGCTCCGACATGGGCCAGGTCCTCTGGGTCTGACGGGCAGCTAAGAGAGCACCCCAGCCCTGACCTGAGGCATCCATAGTGAGGATCTGCTAAGGTGACACAACTCAGAATAGGACCCCTCACAGGAGGGTTCTGCCACCATTCTAAGATCCTCCTCACCGAGTTGGAACCATCACTGGCTGAGCCAGGTCATCAATGCATTGGTCCCATTGGACCCGAAGGGTCCACTGAGGAACCCTCATATGAAGATGGGCCAGGGGAACTGTGGCTATAGCCACCACCATGTGCCCCAACAGGTGGAGGAATGCTCTGGCTGGTATCTGATGGCTGGAGGCTACTGGCCGAGCCTGCGCTATCAAGCGCTCTGCTCTGTCCACTGGCAGGAAGGCTCTGCCCTGGGATGAGTCCAGGACCACCCCAATATACTGGAGGCATTGGCACCGAGAGAGACAAGACTTTGGCAGGTTGGCTGTGATCCCTAGGGCCTGGAAAAGCCAAAAGGTACATTCCAGGTTTGCAGCAAGAGGTCCCTGGAGGGGGCAGTCAACAGCCAGTCATCCAGGTAAGGGAACACATAGAAACCCCATCTTCTCAGAGCCACGGCCACCTTCACCAGGCACTTGGTAAAGACCTGAGGTACCAAGAAAGGGGCAAAAGGAAGGGCCCTATACTGAAAGTGGTCCCCCGGAAGCAAAAATGAGGGAAGCGGTGGTGGGCTGGGAAAACCTGGATATGAAGATAGGCATCCTGCATGTCCATGGAACAGAGAAAAGTCCCCCTGTTGAAAGAGGGGCAACAGCCCTTGGAGAGTGACCATCCTGGAGCATTTTTATTCTATATAAAGGTTCAGGTGGCTGAGGTCCAGGATTGGCCTCAGATCCCCACCTTTTTGGGGGATGAGGAATAAGTGGGTGTAGGGTACCCCTTTCCTCTTTGAGTTGGAAGGACAGACTCTATGGTCTTTTTGCACAAGAGTGCCTGAATCTCTTTCCGGATGAGGGAGGTGTGGGCCTGAGGGTAATGTGAGAGTGAGGAATGGTCTTATGGAGGAGGCTCCAGAAATGTGAGGGTGTGATCCCCTGTGACCAGCTGCACCACCCATTGATCTGAGGTCACTGTTCACCACCCATCAAGGTAAAGGGAGAAGCAACCCACAAGTGCCTATCCCAAGGTCTCTGCTGGAGGGGCAGGTGGGCAAGGAGTGAGGCAGTGGACCCAGGGGTGGGCAGAGTGGCTGTGGTCACTCTAGATCCCTAGGGGGTGGCCGCTCTGACTGGTGGGGTGTTTGCCTTGCGCTTGAAGGGTCCTTTTGACTGTTGGCCCTTGGAGGGCTGGCGAGAGGACTGACAAAAAGACTGATGCTGGGAAGACCGAGGCTAGGATTGGTAGATGGAATGCACCAACCTTAGGGCCTTGCCTGATTCTTGGAGGTGGGAGATAATGTCCCGGGTATCTCCCCCGAACAAGATGGAACCCCTAAAAGGTGCATCCAGTATTTTGGCCTGGATATCAGGTGCAAAGCCAGATACCCTGAGCCATGAATGGCAGTGAAGGCAGATCCCTGCTGCCACCCCATGCCCAGAGGCATCAACAGTGTCATATGCCACCCTGAGGACATGGTTGCCCATATCCGACCCAGATTTTAGGAGTTGGACCAACTGTGTTTTGGTGGAATCCTCATGAAGGGCTTGAACCAGATCCCTCACCTGATCCAAGAGGGCATTTGGGTACTGTAGCATATGGGCCAGATAGTTGAGGGCCCGAATGGCCAGTGTGGCAGAGGCATACATCCAGTTGCCCAGCAGGTCCAGTTGGTGAGACTCCTTGTCAACGAGGTGGGTACTGAGATGCTTGGGCCTCCTGGTATGGTTGTAGGTCACATTCATGACTACAGAGTCTGCCATGGGGTACTCGCCACGGAAAGGCATGGTAGGGGTGATCCACTTTCTTGGGTAAAGCCGGGGTGGAAGAAGGGTGATTCCATGCTGCCTTAGTAACATCTTCGTAAAAATCAATTAAAGGAGGCACCACCAAAGCGAGGGTCTCCTTTTTACAGAGGTATAATACCGGTGATGGCACTCCAGGTCAAACTCTTCTATCTTATTTATTTATTTATTGATGCTAGGATTAAAAACCTTTGAGCTAGAAGCTCATTTACAGAGGTTCTACGTCAGGGAGTAGACGGACTAACAAACAATAACTCAAAACACGGGATTATAAAAAGATTACATTCCGCAGCACAGGAAGTAAACAGAGTGTTAATATTAACCTAAGCAGTTTACGTTGCTAGGAGTATGATACATTAACCCAAAGAGGAGAAGGAGGTATTCGGGCGGGGGCAGGGCATGAGTATCAGGTGGCTGCCTGAGCCAAGCGTTGTCAAGTCTAAGGGGAAGGGGATAATTAGAGCAGCGAATGAGATGCCTTGTCAGGGGAGGGAGAAGGGGGAGAAGTAAGAAAGTAAGAGTAGAAGGGAAGTAAAAAGAGCAGGAGGGGATGAAGTAGGAGCAGGTGTGGGTGGCCAGAAGCTGGGGGGCCAGAGTATAAGAGGTTAAGGAGAGGAGTAAGGAGGTTCAAGACCACAGTTGCACTTGTTTTGACTAGAAACCAGGTGCGCCTTCAGATGTGCCTTAAATTGGCCAAGCCTAATGCAGATCAGCAAATCTAGGCTGAGAAAGTTAAGCCATTTTGGGGCTCTATATCCAAAGGAGCGTTGTCCTTGTGAGGTCCACCAGAAAGGGATTTGTAAGGTATGAGAACATTCACTTCTGGTACTCTTGTAAGAGTTAGAGGGATGGAGGAGACCAAGCGCTCCTGGTGTGGTGAGACCCATGATGGACTTTTTGGTAAGTAAGCAGGTTTGGAACTAGACTCTGCAATCCAAGTTCAGCAATCCAGAGCGGGCATAGAGCTCACAAGTATGGGTGAGTCTGTGAGCACCCAGGAAAAGCCTATAGGCTTTGTTGAGTGCCAGCTTAATTCTCTGGAGGGCTGTGGTTGGAGCTGCACCATAGACTACTAGACCATAGTCTATGACCGACAGTACAGAGCTGGTCACAGCTAGCAACAAAGCTTCATTAGTTAAGACTGTTCCTATGTTCATATAGCACTCCAGTTCTGGGGTTCTCCCATCTCATGAGGGATTGGATATGACACATAACGTCAATGAAAGAGGGGTCATCAGGGAAGACTTAGGGGTCTCCTTAGCATGCTCCTGACCTTCAGGGGAGCCCCTGGAGTCTTTTGATGACTCTGAAGAGGAAGAAGAGTCATCATCTCCAGATTGATCATTGTCAGGGTCCGGCATCTGGGGGCAACGGTGTCCGTACACTGGTCAGAGCTCCCTGTGTGGCCCTCAGAGGATCCTGAGTTACGGGGTTCACTAGGTTCTGCCTGGTTTAGGTCTTGAGGAGGGAGGTCCCAAGGAGGACGAGGTGAAGAGGGTCACCTGGGTACATCCTTATTTTGCATAAATGATGACCAGGCATTAAACATAGCATTATAATCCACTGGTGAGAGGGGGATTATAGTGAGGGTAAGGATAGTGAAGAGGAGAGTACAGGTACATCAGTGGAGGGGCCAGCGTAGGGTACCCTGGCATCGGTCTGCCTGGCACTGGCTGAGGATCCCATGGAGGGTCAGCAGACATCGGTTGAAGTGTAGGCTGGGGCTGAGGTGACGACAGCTGAGGAGTCATCAGTTGAGCATCAGCGGAGTCAGCACTGGCCTGAGAGGTGAAGGCTGGCCTGCATCTGGAGAAGTAGCCGAAGTTGGCCCCAATGGCAAGGGTGGTGCCTGTGGGGGAGAATTCCCCTGAGGCTGGGGCAGAGGCATTACCTGTATGAAAGAGTAGGCAAGTGCTTGCTACGGGCAATGCCTGGAAGGGCTAGCGCCGCCCCGGAATCAGGGACCAACTAAGGCAATGCCTTGGCCAAGGGGGGTGACAGGCAAAGACCCACCACCAGAGGTTCCAACCATGACTGAGCTGCCTGGCTGAGAACCTGTGGGTGCTAAAAGCCTGAACATCAGGCGCTGGGAGGCAGGGAATGAAGTCCACTGACTTGAAGAGCCACCACCTGAAATGGAGATGAGGGCAGGTGGCTGCACCACCAGCAGCCCAGAAGGAGTGAGGGCTGATGAGGAAGGAGGGGCTGACCCCACGCAGAAGGAAGTCCCAGAGGCAGAAGCTGGTCTGTGTGGCAATCATGAATGGGAGGCTGACCGAGGATGGTCCCAGTGCTTATGCTTATCACTTGACTTCTTCTCCTTCTGGGAAGAAGAATCCCCAGAAGACTGAGCCGGGGAGGTTGAGAGAACATTTGGCCTGAAGCTCCTTCTCCCTCATGGCCAATTTCTGCTTTAGTAGGTAGCTTTCCAATGTCTTCAAGTGGCATCTCTGTGTGGCCTGGTTGAAGTCCTGGCAGTGCTGGCAGGCCTCAGTGTCGTGGTTGGGGCATAAGCAGGGCAGGCAGGAAGAGTGATCATTTTTGGCAGGTATCTGCTTGCCACTGATACACTTCATTGGCCGGTCAGAAGATGAGGCCAGAGAAGAAGACAAAAACTCAATAAAGAAAACACCAAAATTTCAATGTTACTGTACTGTAGAAAGAGAAAATATAAATGCAGGTAAACGCAAGGAAAATGGTGGTCAACTGAAGCAGGCATCCATGGAGGTCCGACGTGCATGGGTCAATGGCGGGAAAAGAACTGAGGTAGGTCTGGGGGAACCACCCTCTTTATAGAATAGGAAGATGTCAGCATGCTGACATTGGCGAGTGCAGACCCCATGATAGACTGCTAGCTAGAAGTCTTCCATGTAGTCCTGGCACCTGGCAGCGTCAGTCCTACTGGTGTTGCCTGCTGCAAGAGCCCCCTCGAAGTAAGTTCAAAGTTTTCTGCAAAGAATACATCATATATAACTACTGCATCAATGTGTTATTAACACCTTAATAACACATTACTACACAACGCACTAGAAACAACCTCAATAACACATGTAACAAGCCTCTTAATAGCACATGTAACAAGCCCCTTAACAACACAAGAAATAAGCCCCTAAACAACGTGTTTAACAGCCACTCTACCCCCAACACTATGGCAAAATATAGGACACAGCAAAAAGTGTCCATCCTAATGAATTACATAAACTAAAACATGGCAAAGTCCTGCATATTCATGAAATAATACCATCTTGGGATCGAACAAACTCATAAATGCCACTCGCCCTTTGAGCTTGTGGCTTTATGGCATGTTTGACCCCTCAATGGTATTATTTCTTTGTATACCGCACTTTGCAATCATTTATTCTTTATATATATATTTAAACTTATTTTTATGCTCCTACCTGGCTACCACCATTATACTCTGGGTCATCCCATGATAATCCATGCTGCCTGCCAAGCTCAACATTCACTTTCTAGTCCCAACCCCAACGGATCATTCACCATCTTGCAATGCTCTTTATACCCCTGCCAGGGGGATTCCTGCTGCTACTAAAGGGAAGCGCTTCCTCAAGTCAGGAATGATAGCCAATGTGGGGTCAGTGGGTGGGATGGATGTGCCTTGCGAAAGGGTGGTGGAAACCTCTGATTTTCACGGTTCTTGCAGACCCACCACATCCCATTGGACACACACATGTAGCAGCAACCTGGGGTTGTTTCCAGAACATGTGGTCATCTATGCTACCATAGATGCACCTCCAAATCACCACCAGAAATCTCTATTGAGTGGTACAGCACAACCCACCCTCCCGGATGGAGAGTGTTCTTCCTCTCTGTTAGCGCCACTCTTGACATTCCAGGCATGGGGCACACAAACCTGAGTCACTATCCTGATCCAATATACATTTATTAAAACCAATATACAGTATATACACCCACACCAGTCCATACCTAATTGTATGTAATTGAAAGTATACCACCCAAATCAGTATGGTTCAGTTTGAACTAACCTATTTCAGCCCAAACCAATAAGTGAAAGAAAGCAGCACAGCTGGATATTTTTAATACACAGCATCTTAAACTTAACCCCTAGATCTCAACTCCTGCTGCCCCACCATTTAAGACAGGGATCCCCAACAACAAAAAGTATTACATAGAAACATAGACTTTATCGGCAGAAAAGGACTGCTTGGCCCACCTAGTCTGCCTAGATGTTCCCTGCATAATCTGTCTCCGCAGACTCAAACTGGCCTCTGGTGACCCTCCCCCCCTTGCCTATTTACTGATATTCCCCTATGTCTATCCCATGCATGCTTGAAGCCCCCCATTGTATTCACCTTCACCGTGTGTGCTGGCAGTCTGTTCCAAGCATCTACCACCCTTTCAGTGAAGTAGTAAATCCTCACTTCCCTCTTAACCATCCCCCGGCTTCATTGCATGCCCCTTGGCCCTGGTGCTTTTCTCATTTGAAAGAAACTCTCCTCCTGCACCCAGTTCAGCCTGCGAGGTACTTATAGGTCTCTATCATTTCACCTCTTGCTCTCCTCTGTTCCAGGAAGTACATGTTGAGATCCCTCAGTCTCTCCTCATAGGGCTGTTTGTACAACCTCTGCACTATGTTAGATGCCCTCCCCTGGATAGCCTCCACCTGGTCTATGTCCTTTCAGAGGTGTGCCCTCCCCAATCATATTTCGCTGGTCACCCAGTTGAAAAAATCAATCAGATTCATCTGGCATGCCCCCCACACACACACACACACCATGACTCAATGCTGGTTTGTGGTCTTGCAGTCCATTGGAATCAGGATACTCTGCCAGCCTTTCCTTCAGCAGGGTTTCCATTAATTTCCTCACCACTGAAGTGAGACTGACCAGCCTATAGTTGCTAGCCATCTCCCTGCTGCCGTTCTTATGTAGAAAGCCCACACCTGTCCTTCTTGTCTTCTGGAATCAGGCCTTTATCCACAGCTTGGAGGATTCAATGAACACAAATCACAAAAAAATTTTTTCAGATATTAACATGAGATTGTAGACAAAAACACATATAACTACGTAGTAAGTGAAGAGCTATGTACTGCAGCTGAATCTGGCGTTACCCTGGAAAACAACAAACTACATTGAAAACAGATGATCAAAGAATGAGTGAAGTCTGTGTATACGGATGTTATGCTGTGTTTTGACACAGCCTAGTTCTTGAAACTGAGCTGCTTCAGTCCCACACAGCCTACATTTTGAATTTCTTTGCTTCAAATGCTGAGTCATAAACAAATGCCTAAAAATGTAGAAGAATGTCTCACATGTGTATTTTGTGTTTTTCTCACAGTCAAAAGTGAATTTTATATAAAATGAAATGTTTACATTTAAAAGTCAGCTGTACACTGTTAAATCTTAAACCTAAACTAAATAACAAGCACAAAATAACAAGGTATTTGTACATACCGGAGATGAAACACAGAGCTCAACATTCACTCCATTGGTTTCCCTTTCTTTTAGACCTACTGTGTGCACAGTCTTTCTGAGCATGCTCAGTGCTAGTGATAGTTCAAGCATTCAGGCTATGAGGAAATCAGGCTGATAACATACGATGCCTGTTGGGATCAGCTCCTCTGTTTATGCAAGGCCCAGCTTATGACTTTAAATTAACGTTTAGGAATTAAATGTTAATTAAATGGTAAAGGAATTTTGGGAGGCAGGCTGCTGTATTTATTTTACTTTTTTTTCTCTATTGCTTTACCTGTAGAATGTCATGTACTTCTTTTAAAAATGGCTTTCCAGCACTAGAACATTTACCAAAACATACAGCAGCACTGTGTTTGCTGGCTATATTTATTGTGCTTCAATGTTGTTGAATAGGTTAGCAGGAGAAAGTTATCTGATGCTTGGGCACCCCGGAGATATTTAATTAGAATGTTACCTGGGATTTCAATGTTGTATTCCTGCACCTGTACATATAAAACACACAACCCATCATATAGTATATGTTTTTATTACACTGCGGGGACTTGAGTTTTTCAACAATCATGTGAGGCTTTGCTATCTAAAGATTTTACAAGCTAACTAGAATCAGACATACTGTGTAGTTCAGAAATATAAGTTACTCGCCTCTGGCCACAGTTCTAGTAGTATACAGTTCAGTTCACAGTCGCACTCTGGCAGTCTTCCCAGAGACAATCAAGTCATAGGAGGTCTTCAAGCTAAGCTTCTTCCACCACCTAGGTGGTATATTCTCTGGCTCTGCCCCGTGACATCAGATCTTTTGCATGCTGGAAGCAGGGATCCGGGCGCCACTTGCCAGAGGAGGTCAAGTGGGTTGTGTGCATGGGAACTGTATTACATTAGTAGAGCTACAGTTACAGGTGGGTAACCTATATTTCTAACAATATGAATACAGTTCACTATCCACACTCTGGCAGACTCCTAGCAGTCCTCCGAGAGGAGGGGGCAAGACATGCACCCCTCTTTGGAAACAGATACTGGAGGACCAAGGATCCAAAAGCAGCATCATGAAGACTCATTACATCAATGCTGTAATGGGAGATGAATGTATATGTTTTACTCCCAGTTGCAGCCCTGCATATCGCCACTATGGGAGTATCTCTGGAAGAAGCCATCGAGGCACGAGTTTGTCTGGTGGAACAAGTCCTGAGCCCTTTGGGTGACTCCCTACTACCCAACCTACAGCAGAGGTCAAAGCAGGATGTTATCCAGTTGTAATCATCCACTTTGCTGCTGGTCTGGCAGGCGCAGCTTCAATGTACATTACAAACAGCTGGCAAGCCTCATTCCGAACTCCAGCCTTGCGCTCCTTATAGTAAAAGAGCGTCCTCTGCATGTCCAAGGTGTGGAGCCCACAATTGGTCTCCAAGGTAGGGTTAGTTAAATATACTGGCACGTTAACTGCCTGGTTAAGGTGAAACTCAGAAATGAACTGAGGGAAGGACAACATTGTCCTTGTGGAAGATCAGATAGCAAGACTCCACCGAGAGCACATGGAATTGGTGGCAGAACAGTCTGAAAAGTGGTAGGGACAAGGATGTAAGGGGTACGTTCTCCCCAAGTAATAAATTAACATGACTGCAAAAATAGATAGGGCCACTTATGAAAGTGGTAGGTCTACGGCCATAGTTACCCCCCCGTTCCAGCACCTATGGCACATGCAGATCACTGATCCTTCTGGCGGATGTGATGGCCACCAGCAATGTGGTCTTCCATGACAAATGTGACATCTCACATTTGTGCATATTTTTTTTTAATTTAAACATTTGGTGACCGGGAAAGACACACTGAGACAGGGCTCATCTCCAGGTGAAAATGGCTTGCCCATGAACGTAGCCAAAACCAGCAGTAGGTCCCATGGTGGTGGAGGTTCATACACCAGAGTGGACAAGTGGTCCAGGCCTTTGAAAAAGTGCCTGACCACCTTCTCCTGGGCTACCGTCAGCATACCAGCCCACACCCGGTATGCAGAAATGGCTGCCAGATACACCTTCTGAGTCATTGCTCACAGTTCCAACTGAGACAGGAACCAGAGGTAGCTCAGGATACTCACCATATGGCAGGTAAATGGATCAAACTCCTTACACCCTGGCAGACCAAGAACCTCTTCCACTTAAATGCATAGCATTTCCGGGTCGACTCTTTACAGGATGCCTCCATGGCATGGAGGACATCTTCTAAAAGGCCTAAAGCCTGAAACTCTTGGCACTCAGGAACCAGGCTGAGAGGTGCAGGGATAGAGGATCTGGATGCAGACCTACCCCTGTTATCTGGTCAACAAGTCAGGGTGGATAGGCAACCTCTATGGAGGCCTGTTGTTGAGGTCAAGGAGATCTAGATACCAAAACTGTCTGGGCCCATCTGATGCTACCAGGATCATCCACACTGTGTCCTACTGGGCCTAGATCATGATCTTGTGAACTAAGGGGGTGGGAGGGAAAGCATTCAGAAGTCCTGGGGTCCAGGGCCTTGAAAAGACATCCCCCTGCAGTGTCCTAAACTGAGGGGTGGTCACAAAACAGCTTCAATTTTATGTTCTCCCACAAGGCAAACAGGTTCACCACAGGGGTGCCCCACTGGAAGAACAAGTGATCTACCGCCTTCTGATCCAGGGACCACTTATGCAATGTCTCTCCAACCTTGCTGAGAGCATCTGCCAGTTCAGTGTTTTCTCCTGTGACGTGAATCATCAGGAGATTTGCTTTTAGACTGTTCATGAGTTATCAGGTGCAGAGAGCCTCCAGACACAGTGGAAAGGAGTGCGTCCTGCCCTGTCTGTTCATGTAGAACATGGTGGTCATGTTGTCCATCTGGACCAGAACACCCTGACCCCAAATCAATGGAGCAAATTCCATCAGAGCCAGTGCACGGAGCTCCAACAAACTGATGTGGTGTCTGGACTCTCGGGATGACTAGACCCTGAGCGCTTTGTGGTCTTCCAGGTGTGCTCACTACCCTACCTGAGACACATCTGTCATGAGCATGATGGATGGTTCTAGGCAGACAAATGGTACTCCCTCTTCCAGGTGTTCTGGGGACAGCCACCAATGAATGGCATCTCACATCTGATGGGTTGAGCCAATCTAGGAGTTGAGACCACTGTTGATCAACTACCACCCCAGGGAGACATCCTCCAGTGAGACCAACAAACCACACTGGTGGAAACCGCTATCAACTCTAGCAGTCACAGTAAGTCCTGGGCAAGGGGTACATGCCCAACCTGAAATGATCAGGCAGAAGAGGCAAGATCTGATGCCTGGTCCACCAGGAGGCAAGCTTTGACCCACAGAGAGTCTAATTCTGCCCCAACTAACTTGATCATCTGCAAGGAGACTAGCTCTGACTTTACTGGGTTGACCAGAATGGCCAAGTCTTGACAGGTCAGGAGAGACAGATTCCTAGATCACGCCACAGTCTCCTTGGATGGCCTGCCTAGCAGTTGGGCCAGGCAGAGATATATCCTGACCCCTAGAGCTACAAGAGGGCTGCCACTGCCATGCACTTGGTAAAGTACCCTCTCTACATGGAGCTGAATGTATTGGCAATGGGACGGATGGACTGTGATGTGGAATAATGCATCCTAGCAGTCCAGGGAACAGAATCACATGCCCTGTTCCAGAGATGTTATGATCTGATTCAGATTGACCATCTGAAACTTGTGCTTCCACATGAACTGGTTTAGAGCATGCAGATCCAGTAGGGGTGCCAGCCTCCCATCCATTTCAGAACCAGGAAGTAGTTGGACACATGCCCCTGACAGGCCTAGGAGTCTCTAACATGGCCTGTTTCCCTGCACTCTAGCAGCTGAGCAACATATGTCCTTATCACAGACAAAATATCCTGAGACACCCTATACTCCCAAGGAGCTCTGAGTCGGTATGTCAGGAGAGCCTCAAAATCCAGAGGCAGATCCTTCCCCACCACTTCCAAAACCCTCTTGTTCAAGGTAATGGTGGACCACTGTGACAAGAAGTGGTGCAACTGACCCCAAATCGGGAGCTGGGACAGGGTGGGAGGGGGAGTGACACCCCATAGTCTGTCACTGCGCACCCTTGGTGGGGGTTCCGGACACTTGGGACCCAGAGGCATCACCACCCCTGCCGCTTGGGACCCAGAGGTATCATCACCTCTGCCCCTGTCCCCCTTTTCTTGCACCTGGCCACTGAACTTGGACTTCAGATGTGAGCACTGGAATTACCTCTGCTGAGGCGGCTCCTGAGGTTGTGGCTGATGAGGCCAAAACTGAAAGGCCTTCTTTATAGGCTTTTGGGTCCTTCTGGGATGAAGCCTCACAATCTAGGGTGATGCTGGACTTCTCAATATGCATGAGAACATGGAGCCCTCAACCAAAGGAAGGGTGACCATGGCCAAGCAGTCAGGGGAGTTGAAGGAGCAGGAAGAGCATGATCTTTCCTGGTCCTCTGACCGCTGATGGCATTGCTTTTTGGAACAGAGAAAAAGGGAAAGGGGGGGGTGGCCATATATGTTAGGGAAGTGATAATGTGTAACAGGGAGGAAGACAGGGCAGAAGCATTATGGGTGCAACTCCACAGCTCAAACAGTAGAAAGGTTCAATTGGTAGTTGTATACAGGCCACCAACTCAAAAGGAGTAAATTGATACGGAGCTGGGAGAACAGTTAAGGAGGCTTAGTGGTAAAGGTAGCACTGTGGTGGTTGGGAACTTTAACCTGCCAGGTGTAGACTGTAGCAGATCTTCCTGGAGGCCTTTCAGGATGGCTTCCAGATAGACAGGGTAACAGAGCCAACTAGGGAGGGGGACATTCTGGACCTGGTTCTAATGGATAGTGAGCAAGTCCGAAACATTGGGGTGGAGACCTCCCTGACAGGAAGCGACCACCATACAGTGTGGTTCTCCCTCAATCTAACAAAAAAGGTAGCCACAACAAAGACTAAGGTCCTGGACTTCAAAAGGGCAGACTTTGTCAAAATGGGAAATTTACTAGAAGGGCACATAACTAATATCCACCCATACATGGACGCCGAGCAAAAATGGGCAATCATCAAGCAGGGCCTGGCAGAGGCTGCTAGCACATGCGTAAAATAGCCAGAGCAAGAAAACCAGGAACAAGAAGCCGAGTTGGATGAACAGGCAGACTGTGGAAAAGGTGAGAGAAAAGAGAGCTGCCCCTAGGAGTTTTAAAAGCTCCAACCGTGAGGAGGACAGGGAGGAATACGTGAGGAAATCTAGGGAGTTGAGTAGAGAGATAAAGACATCCAAGGCATCGATAGAACTGAGGCTAGCACAGGGGATCAGAGAAGGGAAAAAGGATTTCTTCAGGTATATATTGGAGAAGAGAAAGAGTAAGGATCCGACTGTTAAGATTAAGAACGGCAGTGGATGGCTGGAAAATGGGACAGAGCTGGCATAAGTACTCAGCGAGTATGTCTGTTCAGTATTTACTAGGGAGAAAGAAGGGTCACTGCCTAAGGGGAAGGGCAGAGTGGGAGTTGGAGTGGAGAAGGTTACAGATGGGAAGATCCCAGTGGGCAGGGTGTTGGAAGGCCTTAGGTCCCTGAAGGTGGATAAGGTGCCTGAACCGAATGGAGTTCACCCTAGAGTCCTGAGAGAGCTGGCAGATGTTCTGGTGGGGCCACTGGTGGATCTGGAGGATGGTACCTGTACTACACCTCCATAAGAGTGGGCCCAGGGAAGAACCAGGAGACTACAGACCAGTAAGCCTTACCGGCATTGTGGGAAAGTTAAAGGAGACCATCCTCAAGCAGAGGCTGGTGAAGCTTCTGGAGGATAATGGTCTCCAGGATGGAAAGCAACATGGGTTTGTCTCGGGCAGATCCTGCCAGACAAACCTGGTTGACTTTTTTGATTGGGTGACACAGGCACTGGACAAGGGCCGTGCGGTGGATGTCCTTTACCTGGACTTCAGCAAGACTTTTGACTCAGTGCCTCATGGAAGGCTGACCAGCAAGTTGGATAACCTGGGAGCGGGGAGGAAACTGGATGGGTCAAGAGCTGGCCACAGGATAGGCAGCAGAAGGTAGTTGTGAAAGGTGAGCTATCAAAGCCAAGAGCAGTAACAAGTGGGGTCCCACAGGGCTTGTTGCTGAGACCAGTGCTGTTTAACATTTTCATTGCCAACATTTAGGATGGGATAAAAGGTAAGATCAGCCTCTTCACAGATGACACAAAGATCTGTGCAGAAGAGGATGGGGACAAAGGCAGTAGAGTGCTCCAGGAAGACCTAGCAAGACTGGAGGGCTGGTCAAACACATGGTAATTAGGGTTTAACACCAAGAAATATAAGGTCATGCACCTGGTGGCCAGAAATTCTGGTAACAGTTACTGGTTGGGGGGAGTGCAGATAGCAACATGAACGGAGGAGGATCTGGAAATACTAGTAACGGGAGAAATGAACCACTCAGCCCAGTGCAGTAAAGCAGCGGCCAAGGCCAATAGAATGCTGGGGTGAATCACAAGGGGGAACACCTCTGGGAGAGAAGAAGTCATAATACCCCAGTACAGGTCCCTGGTGAGGCCATACTTGGGAGTACTGGTGCCCCTACTTGAAAAAAGACATCAAGCTACTAGAGTGGGTTTAGCGTAGGGCAAAGAAAATGATCCTGGGATTGGGAGATAAACTATATGAGGAGAGACTGAGGGAGCTCAATATGTATTCCCTGGAGGAAAGAAGGGAGAGATGGGATATGATTGAGACCTTCAGGTACCCGAAGGGCATAAACAGGGTGAACACCGAGAGTATGTTCAAATTAAAAGGTGAGAGGGAAACCAGGGGACACTATCTGAAACTGGAAGGAGGCAGATTCAGGAGGGAAATGAGGAGGCACTATTTCATGGAAAGGGTGGTTACAGAGCGGAATACGCTGCCAGAGGAAGTGGTATCCATGAGGTAAGTTAGCAGCTTCAAAAGGGGGTGGGACAGGAACAAAGGGTGGGTCCTAACGAAGGGTGGACGTAGGGGGTGTGAGAAGGAAGCAGGAGGAATTGCAGAGGGGGTGGGGAAAAGGGGAGTGTGGGGCAGCTGCAGTCTAAATGTCTGAAATGCTGCACACTCGCGCAGACTAGACAGACCATAAGGCCTGTATTTGCTGGCAATTTCATATGTTCATGCTTCTTGCTGCAGTGAGCAGGGCTTTTCCTGAAAATCTGGAGGACCATGTACATCTTTCTGAAATCATCAGAAAATGATTCTCCAACGCTGGTCTCAGCTGCAAACAGCACTGAGACTGATGAGGAGCTTACTGCAGCCTCTGCCACCTCTTTTTCAGGTCCTGAAGATTAGCTGCTGACCAAGCAGCTGCTGAGACTATTTTTGTGGTCTTTCAGCCTTCCTGAGGCCAACCTGGCTTTCTGATCTTCGATAGACACTGGCAGCATGGCCTGGCACTTACTGCAAATGGAGACATCATGTTGATCACCTAGGCATTAGACTTTATTGTGCAAATCAGTGGCCGACATCTACTGCCTACACTAAGAGCAGAATTTTTACTCTGTTTTCTTGCCTTTCATCATCGGTCATGGTTGTGGAGTGGAGTTGGAAGATGCAGGAGCAACTTTAATGTTGACTACAGACTGAAAAAGTCAAATATTCACCTAAATGAAGTGCTTGAAACTCAAAATCCTTCAGTGCTGCAGAGCTAAAAGGAGGAGACCTGTCCCTTCCAGTGGAAAGAAGGAATTGATGTCACAGGGCGTAGCCAGTGGATATACCACCCAGGTGGCAGGAGGAGCGTAGCTTGAAGCCTTCTGATGACTCAGCTGTCCCTGGGAAGATTGCCAAAGTGGGATAGTGAACTGTATTCACATTGTTAGAAAATGTCAGTAACCACTCTGATATGTTGAAATTTAGAAATTCTTCAAACAAATTATAGTACAGCACATACAGCATTTCCTGTCTGGGCACAAATTCATATTTACCTTGTTATTTGGGGACTAACTGCAGAGCTATGCTTTGGGCTCAGTGGGCAGTGGACTGTGGCTACACATGCCATGCCCTCTATTAAGCATTACTTAAGCGTGCCTATCCCAGTGTCCTTTGGAAGCTCATTTCTTTGCAGACATGCAGCTGCCAGCTTTCATCTAGACCGCTGTTCTGCCCTCCCCCTTCCTGTCTTCTATGTGGCTGCAGCTCAGGTTGTCCATGCTTGCTGCTCCCTGTAACACATCCTGCTCTCCACTTGAGCTCCTGCCACTCACTTAGTGGGTAAGCACTGACTTGTGTTAGGGAGTCCATGACCCCGGTGCTTCTTCTTGGTGCTTTTACAACCAGCTTCTCTTCACCCAGCTCGAGGCCAGTTACTAGAGAGCACTCGAAAGGTTAAGCCTGACCCTGAGAGATGTTCTCTAGTGGGCCCCAGCTTGGAGACAGGGTGTCTGGAGTTTGTGCCTAGGGCTTCCTGATTCAGCTAGCGGTAGGAAACTCAGGTATGAATATTCATGGACCTGCCCCACCCCCTTTTTACTATAAGAGGGGAAGGCAAGCTGAAGGGCCCAGGTCCTTGGAACCAGTCAGAGAGAAGGAGGGTCCAGACACCCTAAGTGTGACTGAGTCAAGGGGGACTGTGGCCTCAGGGATGGTGGCAGGCTCCCTGGGTCCGGGTGGCACTTGTCCCCTCCAGTAAGGTTCCAGAGACTCCAGACCCAGTTGGGGTCCAGTATGGGAAGCACCCCCCCCAGAATTCCAGTTGGGAGGAGGTGGACAACATCCAGTGTTCAGCCTTGAGGAGAAAAAGAAAGACTGCAACCCACTGGCACAAAGGGATTTTTGAAAGGGCACCCTTCAAGGGAGATCACCAGGATCCATGAGGATCCACTCCCATCATCCGTATGCAAGGGAGAGCAAGCATGCAAGTTAACTTCCATTAAAACGGTTCTTCAGAAGGAAAAAAAGGTAGTAGCTTCAGTTCATAACCCTCTGGGGAGTGCCCAGAATGAATGTCGTCAGGCAGAGGGGGCCTGATAAGAGATGAGGTCAGTAAGTCCCTGGGATGGGGATGAGCATGGGAGTCTATTTCTTTGAGCTACTAGGAGTATCAGTGTAGTTTTCGATCACAAGAGTGTGGTGTGCACATTTATTGAACACATACAAACAGAAGAGAGAAAGAAATAAGTGCCTCAGCTGGGACTTGAACCCAGATCACCCAGAATACCATTACAATTGCACTACCAGCTGCACCACCAAGGCAACTGGAACCTGGGCTGTCCAGGAGCCCCTTAGTCTTTCCCCACTGCACAACCTGGTGCTACATAGATAATTACATTTTCAGTCATAAGAGTGCGGTGGTGCACATTCATGGAACTCATACAAACAGAAGATAGAAATAAGTGCCTCAGCTGGGACTTCAACCCAGGCCACCAGGAATGCCATTCCAGTTGTGCTACCAGCTGCTCCAACAAGGCAACTGAAACCTGGGCCATCCAGAAGCACCATACTCAGTGTAGTTGCCAGAAGGAGGCATGCACGGCAGAACCAACTGCAGAATACTCTTATAAGTAGATCACAATGCTGACGTACTGAACTATAACATGAATGCCACTTTCTTGAATGTAAGACATGCGCAGGCATGTATGCTCCTAGAGCAGTGCTGACTTTCCCTGAGAGGGTGCTAGGGCACGTAGGTATTGGGAGCACCAGGGCTTCAGGGACCCCACAAAATGGGAGATAGGTTTATGGAAATGGAAATGAATGAACCAGCAGTTACAGAGCCTCTTTAGAACAAATGGAGGGAATCCTTGTAGTGAAATACGCAACAGTTTAGTATAGTGGGCATCAGGTATGCTTATGGTGATGGAGTATGGAAATTACGTGACAGCTTACAATTACATGAAAGATGAGGGTATTGCCTTTCTAAGTTGTGTGACATTGTTACAACAAATAAAATGCATCCTGCTTGATTCTAACTCCCAATATGGATTTTGGTTTGTGAGTACTCTCCCGTTTGTGGTACCCCCAAATATGCATTAGTTGCCCTGGCCCCCATTCACCCTGACCCATAGTGGTAAGATAATGGGAGAGGCACTGGTGTTTCATGGTGTAAGGCAGGTGCTCCTGTGGATGAGAGATATCACCATATATTGTACCCCTAGACACAGGGGCATGTCGGGCCCTTACGCACTACTTCCCAGATCCCCACTGCTGACTCCTCGGTCCCCCACTGCTTGCTTCTTCTCACCTTGAGGGGGGTGCTGTGCTGCTGCTCCTTGGAGCTGCATTGGGGAGGCATTCTCCTGCTGTTCAGGCTTTGCTACCTGCTGGCTGCCTCCATCTCCATGCTGTTGCTTTGTCTTGGATTTTCCTGCTGTCCTTCCCCACCCCCCTGCTTACTGCCTCTCACCTTGGGTGTGTGGGGCAGCATTCTCCTGCTGGTCCTGTCATTCTGGAGCCTGCTGAGGCTGGGTCTCCTCCCTGCTGCCTGCTTTGCTCAGCCTGCCATTCCTGCTCCATTACTTGCTGGAGACCCTGTCTGTCCATGTTGCTTCTTCCTGCCGAAGGAATCCTCCCTGCTGTGGCCTTTACCATGCTCCACTCCTTGTATTTTTTAGGACTTCAATTCTCTGCTTCCCTTCTGGCATTTGGTGATAAGCCCTACCTATGCCCCTCAAGGGCTCAGTATACTTTCACCTCTTGACTTCATGATGTGCCATGCTGCTATGACTGCCTATGTAGCCATGCTTCACGCCAAGCATTCTTGTAGGCCTTTGCTACACTGCTCCTGAATTAAAACATAAGAAAAATGTCGGCAGATGGGGACTGCCTGATCCATCTAGTCTGCCCAAAATGACTAACCCCCCCCCCCACTATGCCTGCAACCTAGCCTGTCTGCAATGTCTATCCCATCTGTCTACAATGCCTATCCCACCAGCCCATTCAGGCAGCTGTCCGGTCCTCTCCCCAGGGCTTAACTTTAACACTTCCAGTCTCTTACCATACCTACCATTCATACTGTACCTACACTTTTAGGCAAATGCCTGAACAGTCAACAGCAGGTGCATTCCCCAATGACAGTCGGGCATTAGCCCCATCAACAGTTTAATGGGTGGATGTCCCTCCACAACTGGGCATACACCTACTCTCTGCCCCTCAAGTACTCAGCTTGTTTTCACCCTTTATGGTTTCATCTTGGTGATAAGTCTTACCAATGCCTTCCAAGGGCTTAGTACACTTTCACCTCCTGTTGGATGGTGAAAGCCAGTACAAAACATCTTTTGTATGTGGTTTTTAGATGAATGAGCCTGTTTTAGACTATTTGATTTCTTTTTGTTTATTTATTTGGTAATGTGAGTTGAAAGGGAAGGGGATGGGATATCTACAAAGCAAGGCACGATGGGGATAAAAGCAACAGTGAGTGGGATCAGGGGAGCAACAGAAATGGAGCAAGAGGGAGGGAGAGGTACCCCATGGGTGTCACATCTGGACAAGGATAAAAAGGCCAGTAAGGTAGAGGGGACGGATGATGCTATCTCCGCCAAAAGGGTGTGGTTAGCCCTCAAGGCCCTAAAGAAAGACAAATCTCCTGGGCCGGATGGCATTCAACTGAGAGTACTATGGGAATTGGCGGACATACTGGCTGCACCCCTGGCGGAGCTCTTCAAAAGGTCACTTAAGACAGGGAGGGTACCTAGGGATTGGCGAGAGGCACATGTGGTGCCAATCCATCAAGGGGGGTCGAGGGAAGTACCAGGTAACTATAGACCCATCAGTTTGACCTTGGTGGTGGGAAAAATAATGAAGAGTATACTAAAGGAACGATTGGGGGTGTACTTGGAGGAGGTGGGAGGTCTGGATAGTCGGCAACATGGGTTTGTGCCAGGTAGATCATGTCAAACCAATCTTGTGGAGTTCTACAAATGGGTAACATCAGAACTGGACAGGGAAAAGCCTGTGGATGTATTATTCTTGGACTTCAGCAAGGCGTTTGACTCTGTCCCCCACAATGGTCTGGTTGAGAAACTGATGGGGTTAGGAGTAGGCCCTTTGATGGTCAGATGGATTGACAACTGGCTAGCTGGACGCACCCAGAGAGTAGTGGTCTGTGGGGACCTCTCGAACCCTAGAGAGGTTGGTAGTGGGGTACCGCAGGGCTCGGTCCTGGGCCCGATTCTGTTTAATGCATACATATCTGACATCAGGGAGGGTATAGGGTGTGAAATGAGTCTCTTCACTGATGACTCCAAGATGGAAGCAGTAGTTGAGGGAGAAGAGGGGAGGTTGGCCCTGCAAGGGGACCTGGACACCCTGGAAAGCTGGGCTCACACATGGAAATTAAATTTCAATATCACCAAGTGCAATGTGTTGCATCTTGGGCGGGGAAACCCTAAACACAGGTACACCCTGGGAGGGGAGGCACTGGAGGCCTCAATAGAGGAAAAAGACCTAGGGGTCATGGTGGATGCATGTATGAATAACTATGAGCAGTGCAGGAGAGTGGCTAGCAAGGCAAACAGGATGTTGGGATGCATCGTAAGGGGGATCACCTCTAGGAGCAAGGAAGTGATTTTGCTGCTGTACAATAGACTGGTTAGACCACACCTTGAGTACTGTGTGCAGTACTGGAGACCACACTTAAGAGGGACATACAGCTCCTGGAGAGGGTACAGAGGAGGGCAACTAAGATGATACGAGGGCTCGGGGATTTGACGTATGAGGACAGACTTGAGGAGCTCTGCCTGTTTTCATTAGAGGAGAGGAGAGACAGGGGGACATGATTGAGGCTTCAAGTACCTCAAGGGAATAAATACGGTAAACATGGAGGGGATCTTTAGACTAAAGCAGGGAGGTATTACCAGAGGGCATGGTTTGAAGTTGGAAGGAGGAAGGGTGAGGGGGAGAGGAGGAGGTTTTTCACTGAGAGGGTGGTGGACCCTTGGAATGCACTGCCTGGCGAGCTGGTTCAGAGATCCACAGTGGAGGGCTTCAAGAGAGGGTGGGACAGACACAGAAAGTGGATGTATCAGATGATGGCCTGTCCCAGGGGGGTTGGGATGGATGATAGGGGTTTCTGGAACACAAGGGAGGGGAGGGCCTCGGCACCCAACTAGGGATCTGAGGTTCGAGCAGACTCGATAGACCGTAAGGCCTAATCTGCTGGCAAATAGTATGTTAGTATGTAAAATACAGGTTGATGTTATGAAGAATACTTATGGGTTAAACAGTATGTCTCAAATTTTATAGACATTTTATGTATTTAGTGTAAAGCCCTCCCCCCACTCTCGGAGTTAAAGCATCAGAGTAGTGTTCTAGGTCGTACACCATTAGGCATTTGTTTGGGGTTTTCATAGTCCAGGCACATGGGGGTTAAATTTATCACCTCCAGGAGACTGTTTGTGATTTGGGAGTACCCTGTGGGGGGGGGTTGAACCTTTCTGATCGGCACGGAAGCACGCAGGTGGGAAAGTGTGAGGTAGTATGGGGAAGAAAAAAATTACTCAACATAGTAATCTTGTTTCTTCCAAGGGAATCTTACTGTATTCTGACTTATGCAGTATGGTCTCACCATAGGACTGCCCCGGAGCCAAAATGGTTAATAGAACCTATGCAAATGATGGAATGCTAGGCTTGAGCTCGGTTTTCAAACCACTGTCCCTGGTAAACAGTTCTAAACCATCAGATTCTTACAAAGCACACACAAAGAACTATCTAACTACGCTAATACTAACAATAGTCCCCCTAATGAAAATTATAAATTTCTCCCCTTGAAAAAATTCAATGTGGCACCACTTAAGACTCAAGTCACAGGTGCCCAAAAGAAAAATACCATACACACAGGTTTGCAACATTCCTATTACAGCTGGAGTGCAGTGACCATAGGTTTCTAGTAGGGGAGGAAGGGAGGGAGCTCAGAATACAGTAAGATTCCCTTGGAAGAAACAAGATTACTATGGTGAGTAATTTTTTCTTCAAGCCCCAGGAAATCTTACTGTATTCTGATTTATGCAGACTACCCAAGCAGTACCTTTGGAGGTTGGCCTATAACTTATTTAGGAAACAGGCTCTGCAGGACGGCTGTACCAAACCTGGCATCCCCTCTGGCCTGAACGTCCAAACAATAATGCTTGGTAAATGTGTGGACTGTTTTCCAGGTAGCTGCCTTACAGATGTTCACTAGGGGAATGTCTCTAGCAACCACCAAAAAAGCTGCTGTATCTCTGGTCGAATAGGCCTTAAGGCCTGGAGGTGGCTGCTTACCCACCTTATTGTAGCAAAACTGAATACAAGCTACAATCCATTGTGCAATGGATCTTTTTTTGGCTGGTTTTCCTTTCCCCACATCCCCATAGGTGAGGAAAAGCTGAGTTTGATCCTGCCTATGACCTTTTGTGTGGTCAAGATAGTAGCTGATTGCCCTTTTTATATCCAAGCTATGCAGCCTGCGTTCACCTGAGGTGGAATAATCAGTAAAAAAGACAGGTAATGTAATAGACTGGTTCAGGTGGAACTCTGATACCACCTTGGGCAGGAATTTCCTGTTAGTCCTAAGGACTACCTTATCCATATGGATAGCTATGTAACCAGGTTCTGTACATAATGCCTAAAGCTCACTGATCCTTCTGGCAGAGGTTATGGCTACCAGAAATACTGTTTTCCAAGTCACATACTTGAGGTCTGCTGAAGACATGGGTTCGAATGGGAGTTGCATGAGCTGGGCAATGCAAATGTTCAGGTCCCACATGGAAATTGGTTCTCTGTGTGGGGGATGCAGGTGTAACAACCCCTTAAATATTTTTTTAAACACTGGGTTAGAAGCTAGGGAAGAGGTCTTACCCACAGATAAGTAGGCTGAGACAGCTGCCAGGTGCATTCTCAGGGTAGAGGCCCTTAGGCCCGTAGAATGTAAATGGGCAATGTAGTCCAGGACTATAGACAGGCTGGGCTGGTTATGGTCCACACCCTTGCCCTGACACCAAAAGAAAACTATCTTCCATTTGGAAGAATAGGTTTTCTTAGTGGACGACTTTCTGGATACTCTCAGGATCTCCATAACCCCTTCTGACAGGCGCAGACCTGCATATTCTATGTCCTCAAGAGCCAAGCTTTGAGCCGGAGGGATTGCAGGTTGGGGTACATGATCCTGCCCTGTGAGGATGACAGCAGGTTGTGCCTCCTGGGGAGACTGATTGGTTTGGTTACTGACATCGACAGAATCATGGAGTACCAAGGTTGTCTGGCCCTGTCTGGGGCAATGGGAATCATTGTTGCTGGCTGGGCTCTGAGTTTGTTCAGCACCCTTAACAGCAGAGGGAAGGGAGGGAATACAAACAGGAACCTCCCCATCCAGTCCAGCAGAAGTACATCCAGAGGAATTGTTCCCTTGATGGGGGGGTTGCAGCAAAACTGTGGCAGCTGATGATTGCTTGGATCTGAGAACAGGTCCACTTCTGGGGTGTCCCATCTCCTGAAGATGGCCTCCAGAACTTGCTTGCCACTCGTGGTGGTTCCAGTTGATTCTGCTGAGAGCATCTGCCAAGACATTGTCCTTTCCTCGGAGATGGACAGCTGAGAGGGAAACCTCCAGGGAATATGCCAAGGACCAAATCTTCATTGCCTCCATGCAGAGAGGAGTTGATCTTGTGCCCCCTTGTTTGTTTATGTAGTACATGGTGGTTGTATTGTCTGTTCTGACCTGAACCACCTTGTCCTCTACTTTTTTGGGGGAATGACTGGAGACCCATGAGAACTGCCCTGAGCTCCAACAGGTTGTTATCCCATTACTGAAATCAGGGGATCCAATGGACCTTAACAATTATAGACCAATCTCTATCCTTCCTGTGCTATCCAAACTACTAGAAAAACTAGTGTGCACCCAACTTAGGGAATATCTTGAAGAGACTAACCTTCTAAATCCAGCACAATCTGGATTTAGATCTAGGCATAGTACTATCTCTGCTTTGGCCAAAGTAACAAATGATTGGCAATAGAACTGGATAAAAAATAGTGTTTGTGCAGTATTCCTTGACCTAAGCAAGGCGTTGATATGGTGGACCATGAACTGCTCCTCTCTTCCTTGCATTCCATAGGCCTAGATCCACCCTCCCTTAGATGGTTCAGATGTTAACTTACGGGAAGGACACAGCAAGTGAAAGCTGATGGAGACCTCTCTCCACTCAAGCCATTGCTAAGAGGTGTTCCACAAGGATCCATCCTGGGTCCCATCCTCTTTGCTATTTATATTAATAACATTGACTCAAACCTTACCAAGGCATCTGTACACTTGTTTGCAGATGACACTGTTTTATATGTCAGTAACCCTTCTCCTATTACAGCCTGTGAAGTCCTGCAAGCGGAATTCCACATCCTGCAACATCAACTATTGGAGAAAAAGCTCCTTCTAAATGCAAAAAAAACAAAAGCTATGTTTTTCTCCACCCTAATTCAGACAAGGCCCACCTCACTAAACAATCTCCCCCAGCTCTCCACTATACTTGGTGAAAACCTTGAATGTGTGGAAAAATTCAAGTATCTGGGGGTATGGATAGACAGCAGACTTAACTACATCGTTCACATTGAAGAGCTTCTAAAAAAACTTCGACAGAGGCTTGGTCTCTTTTACAGAATAAGGCACTTCCTAACCAGAGACTCCAAGAAGAGGTTGGTCCAGGCTTCTTTTCTCTCAGTACTTGACTATGCAGATTTCCTCTACAGTCGCTGCCCTGTTTTCTATCTAAACAAATTGGACACTCTATACCACAGAGCACTGAGGTTCATAACAGACCTACCCTTCAATACTCACCACTGCTCTCTATATGCGGCAGTCGGATGGACATCTCTCCAGAAGAAACAGAAATGCTGCAGTATGGACCTACAGAGCACTGACCAGAATGCTCCCAAATTATATCATTGACTGCTTCACACAGGCCAAAGCTAGTACCTATGCCCTAAGAAGCCATGATCTTATGCTTAATGTGCCTAAATTCAACACCCAGCTCGGGAGATCTGCTATCAGCTACTTACTAGCCTCATCATAGAATATGATTCAGAAGACCCTGAGGCTGAACAACTTTATATCATTAGCATCCTTTAAGCATCTATACCTATGTCTCTTCCAAGAAAAATGCAACTGCTACCACTAGTACTAGTATACCCAAACTCCTAACCTTCCCCCTCCTTAGGCAGCCAACAACAGATGACATTACACCTTCTAATCATTCAACTCCATAGTCCCCGTACATCCTGTCTATAGTCCTCTCCCATTACTTCTTGGCTCTTTACCGTAGTCCTCATCCCTACTATACATCGCCTGGTGCTAGCCCCAGCCCCTGCCCAGGCCACCCCTACATCTTATCACTGTGTCTCCTTGTCCCTTATGGTCCCTAACCCCTTAGTATTGAAATATTGGATGCTTTACTTAAGAGACTCACTAATGAACATCCCTTGTTGATATGTATATATATTATGTTAGATAGTGTACATCCATGTGTCCCTACTTGTCTTTATGTTTAGGCAACAATGTTTTGGTATATTGTATATAAGTGTTCTTAACATACTTGTATGTGTAATTACTATTGAACCTTGACCTTATCAGGTCCATCTTGCAAATGAGCTGTGCTCAATGATGTTCGCCTGAATAAATAAAGATTTGATTGATTGATTGATTGATATGCAGGAGTGATTCCTGTTTTATCCATGTACCATGTGCTGTATGATCTCCCAGATGTGCTCCCCAACCTAGGAGGGATGCATCTGTAGTTAGTACCAGTGAAGGGGCTTGCTGCAAGAATGGCACCCCTTGCCTGAGGTTGACTTGCTCTTGCCACCACTGCAGGGCTTGGAGAAATGTCATTGTGACAGGCATTAGCTTTGACAGAGAGTCCCTTTTTTGAAGCCAATGAGCTCTCAGGTGGAATTGAATGTCCCTCATTTTGAACCTGGCTCCTGAGACAGTTGCTGTGGATGCTGCCATATAGCCTTGTAGTTGCAGGAAGTGTCTTGCTTGCCTTGGGACATGTAGCTTGAAGGAATTGGCTATCTGGATAAGGTTGTCCACCCTGTCCTGAGGGAGGAAAGCCTTTCCCTTTCTTATGTCCAGTTCTGCTCCGATGAATCTGAGCAGTTGAACTGGTTCCAGAACTGACTTTTTCTGGTTTACCAAGAACCTCAGTGAGTGCAGGGTATCTTGTGTGAGTGTCAGTGCCTCTATTACTTGTTGATATGACTGGCCTACTATCAGTCAGTCATCTAGGTAGGGGAACACCGACACCCCTTGTCACCTTAGGTGTGCCACAACCACAGCCAGACATTTTGTGAACACCCTTGGAGCAGATGTCAGTCCGAAGGGCATTGCCTTGAATTGTTAATGGCCTGATGGTAATCTGAATCTGAGGTACTTCCTGTGTGATCCTCTTATTGGGATATGGAAGTAAGCATCCTTTAGGTCCAGGGATGCTAGCCAGTCTCCCTGCTTTAGGATTGGTAGTATAGTAGCCAGAGTAACCATCTTGAATTCTGTTTTTGACAAATGTTTGTTTAAATGTCTGAGATCCAGAATGGGTTGCCACTCCCCTGTTTTCTTTATTGTGAGGAAGTACCTTGAGTGCAAGCCCTTTCCTCTCTGATCTGAGGGAACTGGCTCTACTGCCTTTTGTAACAGAAGGCTTGAAACTTCCTCTTCCAACAAGGCTGTTTCTGATGGTGAAGAGGGGCTAAAGACTCTTGACCTCAGCTTTGGCATGAACATGAAGCTGAGGACATGCCCCAGGCCCACTACCTCCAGGACCCACTTGCCTGTGGTGATATTTTCCCACTCCTCGAGGTAGTGAGCCAGCCTTCCCCCTACTGGGACTGGGGAGGCGACCCGAACAGACACCTCAGGGTGTCTGCTTTGTCTGGTCTGCTGGCTGGATACTGGGGCTAGTACAGCCACTGCCCCTTCTGCCTCTGCCTCTACAGTATCCCCTTTGTTGGTACTGGGGAAAAGCCTGAGGCTGGAAAAAAGGCCTGTAGTGAGATCTGACCCTGCCACCTCTCTGGCCTGGTGTTTCTGAGGGGTAGAAGCGCTCTCTCTTTTGCTGCTGCACTTTTAAAGGCAGCCTTGTACTCATCAATCTTCTTCATATATATGCCTCTGTTTGTTCTCCAAACAGAGACATAGGGTCACAAGGGAAATACATGCCTTTAGTTTGTATGTCCCATGTCAGATTGGTAGTTCTGAGCCAGGCAAACCTCCTAAGTGACACTGCTGATGCCATTTGCCTAGATGCAGTGTCATTGGAGTCCACTGCCATCCTAAACTGTGTTTTAGCAGCCTCAGTTCCCCTTTTTGCAGCTTCCTCCAGGTCAGCAGCCATGGGAGAAAGAACTGCTTTGGCAGTCTCTAGCACAGTAGACCAGAAGTTCTTTTGATACCTAGCTATATAGGACATATAAGAAGCTTGCCTAATAGCCAGAGAAGACCCTAGGTACACTTTTTTAGCAATAGACTCCAACCTCCTAGAGTCTTTATCTGGAGGGTGAGAGGCCAGAAAGATGCCAGCTTTGTCACAAGCTGCAGCCTATACCACATCTTCATGACTGGAGTGCCCAACTTTTTGTCTGCCTTCTTATCTGTAGGAGACGCAGAAGTGGGTTTCTGCAACAATCTCATGGTCTGTTTTTTCAGGGATTTATGGAGTGGCATTAGTAATATTTTTGATGTTGGCACATCTATCATTTCTTTATAATCCTCTTCCTCCTCATCCTCTGCAGATTCCTGGGTTGTGAGGTCGAGGGTCTGTGCCACTTGTTTCATGAAAGAAAAATAGGATGTACAATCCTCTCTTCCCTTATCAGGGGAATCTGGTCTATGAGGATCTGGGGAAATGTCAGGATCAATAGGTTCCCCAAATCCTCCTTCTCGTCTTCCTTCTCCTCCTCATAGTCCTCATCTTCAAACCGGTCCCTAATTGGAACTAGGAGTTTGAACTGTGACCAGTAATGGTTGCTTGCCAACTGGAACTGGAGTCTGTAAAGACTGAATAATGCTGATCGCGTTACAGATCTCCTCTGCAAAAGGAACTGCAGCTTTCTTCGATTGCAGTTCCTGGTGCTTTTCTTTTCTCTTTTTCTTGACCACAATGGATGGTCAGCAGCCTTTTCAGTGGTGTGTTTTTTGGTTGAGGAACTATTGCCCCTTTCACAGGGCAGCTCCTCCGGTTCAGATTGAGGAGGAACCGGTTATTCAACGGCTGGGTTAGCAACCTTGTCAGCCATCCTTTCCTTCAGTCTCTTTAAATGTCTTTCGACGGTAGACTGTGGAAAATTATTGCAGATCTCACAGATGTTCAAACCCAACACAAAATAAACAGATTAAATGTGGATCAACCTTGGAAAAAAGTTCCCCGCACTTGGTACAGTGCTGGAAACCTGTGTGTCCTGTTCTCTTTTTGGTTTCCTGTGACATAACCCAAAAACAACAACAGAGTGACTAACTCTAAAGTATTATACTTTTTTTTTTCCAATTATGCTAACTGATTAAAGAACTAGGAGTTACCCTGGTTAGGTTTTAAATCAAAACAACCAACTGTACTCGAGTCGGTACAATTTAAATGACTAAACTTAAGAAAAACTGTAAGGGAGAATGTCAGTTTCCCCTTGGTTAAAGAACCAAAGAGGAAAACGACTACTTACCCTACAAAAACCAAAATCTAAACGAATTCTACTGAAAACCAAGGACAGTGATAGGAATACCAAAATAAACTAAAAACTAACTAGGTAAAACCGAGAAAATAAACTTTTCTTCAAGCGATGAAGGAGAGCTCTCCGGAGACGTCTTACTGAGGCAAGCAGAGTAAAGAATCTGATGGTTTAGAACTGTTTACCAGGGACAGTGGTTTGAAAACCGAGCTCGAGACTAGCATTCCATCATTTGCATAGGTTCTATTAACCATTTCGACTATGGGGCAGTCCTATGGTGAGACCATACTGCATAAGTCAGAATACAGTAAGATTTCCTGGGTCTTGAAGTGGAGCCGATTGCCCACTCGAGGTAATCGCTTTTTGGTTCTCAGGAGAAGGGAAAACAGCAGATCTGGCTCCAGATGTGGTGGCAGCTGTATATAGAGATCCCCCAGCTGGGGGGAGAAAATATCCTATGCCTTATTCATGGCGAGGAATGAGGGGCCACCAGGCAGAATCGAACCAGAGTCCGATGTAAGATGTCAGAGCTGAGAGAGGGAATGGACTTCACATCCATATGGGAAGCACCATGCTGCAAGAGTCCCAGGAATAATGGTTATGTAATCAGGTGGAGCAGTGAGTTAGTCAGATCAGACCCCAGGCCTGAGGGGAATATGCAGGGCCATGGGTACAAGGACTGATCAGTGGGAGAGACTGTGAGCTGAGTCACCCACCGGGACATGTCGCCCATTCTTCAAGAGGCAGTCACCCAGGAGTGTGCCGTGGAAGTTGAAGATCATTTTAGTGAAGATCAGCTGCCCCAGAGTGTGTCAGTCAGCCCTGGTTGCTTTAATTTTAAAGCATGCAAGTTTTGGTCCTGCTACAGGCTAGAGGAACAGTGTAATCAGCAAGAGAATTATGTCTGACGTTGCCCATGGATGCATGTGTGTGTGCTGCCTGCATTTTAGGGGTCGTCTGTTTAACGCCCCTCTGTAAGGACATTGAAGCAATTGATTAAGGACATTTTGGACTTTGAGTCAATGTGACCCTCCCGGTCCGTATTGATATGTCCCACAGTCAAAATGGTTATCAATTCACTGGCTCCACGGAGCTGTTCTTTTATTAAAAGAATCCTGCTGTTCATTTGAGTGATGTTTTTACTTCAGTTTTTAAAATGCATGTAATCTGCAACTTACTTCAGTTTCCTTATAGCTCAGCACCCCCACGAGAGCTGAGTGGCACCCCAGTCCAGAAGAACCAGTAAACATAAGTCATTTTCAATGTTTCTGCTGTGGTCCCCCCCCCACCCACGACCTTTACCATCAACATACTCCTAGACACTGGGGAGGGGGTGGGCTACATTAATGATATGTTATCTTTTATAGACCGTTCAGTTCACGCCAGGCTTGAGGATGCCGAAAACAGAGCGAGGAGAAACAACTTTAGGATTCATGGTGTGCAGGAAGGGGCAGAGGAGGGCTATGCACTAACAGCAGACTTTATAATCCATTTATTGAAAACCACCTTATCTCTCCCATCGGACCTGCCTCTCACGATCGAGCGAGCACACCGGTCACTCGGCCCTCGACCAACGGACCCGAAATCTAAAACCAAGATCTTGATTGTTCAGATGCTGCATTATCAAGCTAAAGAAACGATCCTGCAAGAAGCCTGGCGGCATGAAGAACTACAGTTTAATAACCAGAATATATACTTTGACCATGACTTCTCAGCGGAGCTACAGGCGAAGCGTCTGCAAGTTAAGCAAATAATTAAAGAACTAAAAGAAAAAAAGAATATAAAAGCTCAACTTAATTTTCCAGCAAAGCTAAAAGTTTACCTAGAGGGCGGAACGAGAGTCTTCAACTCCCTGGCAGAGGCAGCTCCTTTTTTGGCGAAACAGACAATCACGCTCCCTAATAGGGAACTTGAGATGTTAGAGCATAAACTGCTGTCGAGCGCCTGGGGAATACAATCGAGAGGGCGCAAGAGGTCTTCGACGTGGCTTTTTCCTTCTTGGGCTGTAACTGATATGGCAAAGTTATTAAAGAGGGCAGACCTGGATACACGTTCGAAAGTGGGGGAAGGAGAAGGAAATCAGACGACTTGAGGGCTGCTAAGAAGTTTGGTAACTGTTTTCATGTACTGTAGGCTGTATTCGGCCATCTGTGGTGTCATTTCAGGCTGAAGGAAAGAGGGAGAGGTTCGCCTTTTTTACAGCAGGGTGAACATTTCTATGAAGCGCTGAGAAACCTCCCTGCACCTCAATTATTTTTGTACATTGGGAACTTATCCTTTGCTATTTCAACACCACAGTGAAGGGATCTGGTCAAAATGATGCCCATGTTTATGTCTTCTTTACTATTTAGTATATTTCTATCTGTTTAGAATTATGAAGGGGGAAATGAGAGGGGAAGGAAAGGGTAGGATGTGTGAGCAGTATTAAAGCCTTCCCAAAAGTTACTTCGAAGAGGGAGTTGTGTGGGAGGGCAGCCACAAAACCGGGTGGGCAATGATGCAGGGGAATTTCTGCATGCTACTCATGTTCCTCGGTTTATGCAGGGAGAGGGAGTCTAACATGCTACACCAGGAGGTCACTAAGGTCACCTCCAGGGTTACATCGGTGAGGTTGCATAAACCTAAAATCCCTCACCTAGGAAGTCGTTGTATGATCTTTAAAATCAGAGGCAATAGTTGCTATGGTGAGCAACAATTATGTTTGAGAACAGTAACTCAGTTTTGGCAGTTTATTTTTTTATTTAGCTTTATGGGTTACTGACATGTTGAAGGGGAAACTGTTTATTATTGTAGTTAGTAATTATAGTTACCATCTGTCTGCTATAGGGAACAAATTATATTTGCAGGTTTTGGATGGGTGCATATTGATACTCCAATTGTTGGCTGTGGATGAAGGGAAAGGGATAAGACCTATTGATAATGCGAGTTAGGATGGCTAATCTCAATGTGATAACTTACAATGTGAAGGGTGTCCATTCTCCTGTAAAACGCCTAGGATCTTAAATGAATTGAAAAGCTTGAATGTAACATAGCCTTTTGCAGGAAACCCATTTGAGAAAGGATGAACACCTTAAACTAAGGAGATTGTGGGTAGACAGGTGGAAGCTTCCCGTCACCCAATGGTAGGCAAGCAGGGTCGCTATTTTGTTTAAGAGGGGTGCCCATTTCAAATAATTGATATCGAGAGAGGGAAGAGGGATGCTTTTAGTAATATCGGTATTTTATAGGGTCAATTGCTGCACTTGGTGAATTTATATGCACCCAACAGCCAAACACATGCTTTTCTAAAACTTATGTTATATAAGGTGACCTTATTGACAGAAGGTCAGGTGATAATAGCGGAGATTTCAACGCTGTGATTTCACCATGCCTTGACAGATCCTCCAGGTCCTTGAATTATAACAGGGTGACAGCTAGAACTCTGGCATCTTTATTAGAAGAACTGGGGCTAAGTGATGTTTCATGACCCAACATAAAGGGAAAGGGATTACTCTTTTTTCAGCAGCTAATCAGTCGTACTCTAGAATAGACCTGGTGGTGGTCCCCACGGCGCAGTTACATAGAGTGATCTCGTCAAAAATACACAGTATTACTTTCTCGGATCATGCCCCAGTAGGTATAACATGGGCTCTATCAAGAGAGCATAGAAGTTCCCAATGGCGATTAAATGTCTCGATACTAAATGACAAGGTGTTAGTTAAGAAATTGGCCAGTTTGATAAAAGAAATATACTATATTAACATATATCAGCTGCTTGCTCCCAATTAGTACCTGGGAGGCCTTGAAAGCAGTGGTGAGGGAGAGCTTATTAGCGCAGCTTCAGCAAATAAAAAGTTAACTCAGTTATCTCGAACTAGAATCTTAGATAAGATTAGATCCTTGGAGGAGGAACATAAGAGAAATCCCACAAACACTAGAATTATGAAAGCATTAGAGGAGGGACGGGAGGAATTAAGAAAACTGGATGACAGGGTGATAGATGGACAATTAAGATACCTGAACCAGAGATATCATGACTCGGGAGGAAAGACCTCCAGGCTCTTAACAATTCGACTACGTAAGGCCCAAGCAGATAGGACAATATTGAAGTTGAGAAATGAGGCCGACCCCTCGGCCCCGTGGACTAAACCTCAGGAAATAGCGCAGCAATTTCAGCAGTTTTATCAAAACCTTTATAGGAGGGAGGAGCAGGGAATGGATATTGTAATAAGTACTGAAAACTTTTTGAAAGATTTACCAATTCCTAAACTACCGGACCTGGCAAATTAGAATTGAACAGTAAAATTACATTGAGGGAAGTTATAGATACAATAGATAAACTGTCGCTTAATAAAGCTCCAGGACCGGATGGCTATGGCCCAGAATTTTACAAAAAGTTTAAAGAGGTATTGGCCCCTATCCTGACTACCGTATTTAACTCTTGTTTGGAAGACAGCCAGATTCCTGACTCATGGAGGGAGGCTTTTATTAGTGTCATTCATAAACCAGATAAACCAAAAGATAGATGTGAGGCTTATAGACCGATATCCTTGCTGAATCAGGATCTGAAGATACTTACTAAAATTCTGTCATCCAGATTACAGAAATATATAGAAATACTGATTCATTCAGATCAAACAGGCTTCATTCCAAATAGACACTTAGCAGATAACATTCGAAAGCTTTTGAATGTTATGACATCTAATACTCAGACAACATCTGCTCAATTAGCCCTTTTTTTGGATGGGGAAAAGCCATTCGATCGCCTAAGTTGTGAATATTTGTGGGTGGTTATGGAAAGGATGGATTTAGGGGAAGCCTTTATAAAATGGGTCTCTCTCTGTTATGGAAGCCCCACGGCCAAGGAGAGAGTTAATGGAACTACTTCCTCAAATATTAAGTTAGAGAGAGGATCCAGGCAGGGGTGTCCCCTTTCGCCCCTTCTATTTGCACTCAACTTGGAGCCATTGGCAGTGGCTATTCGAGAATCAAAGGATATTAGAGGTATCATGGTGGGTGAGCAGTGCTGCAAGGTATCTATGTATGCAGATGACACGTTGATTTTTGTGGACAACCCACGTAATACGATTCCAAATTTGCTACAACTATTGGGCAAATATGGAGCAATATCAGGATTTAAAATTAATATTGAAAATCAGAGGCCCTGGTGCTGAGGGGGAGGTGACGGCTGAGATTATGGAGAAAATTCCATTTAGATGGGTTAAGGAGAAGGTTAGGTATCTGGGTGTTTGGATTCAAACAGATTGATAACCTATACAACTTCAATTATAAACGATTGATGGACCAAATTAGCAAGGACTTGGATAGATGGAAGGTACTGACTTTACTTTGTCAATGAGGATTGACACGATTAAAATGAACATCTTGCCAAGAATGTTGTTCTTGTTTCTCACTCTCCCAGTGTGGATACCGTAAAGATCTTCAAAACCTACAAAAAATTACTAACTTTATTTGGGCTGTAAACCCAGAATTCGACTAATAAAATTACAAGAGGGCAAAAGACAGGGTGGTTGGGGCTCACCAATCTAATTAGATATTACTGGGCAGCTCAGGTTATTCCGTAGTGAAACTGTTAAATAAAACTCAACCGGTAGATTGGTGCAAGATGGAGCGAAATGCCTCACGGGGTGCCAGTCTGGGTGTTGCCATGGATTTGTCTTTCAAAGGTTCTTCACAAATGGAAAATAGATGGACTAGGCACACCATGACAATATGGTTAAAGATCAGAGCAACATGGGAGAAGCCTGATTGGGTATGGTGTTAATTCCCCTACAGTACCTTCCAGAGTTACCTAGTATGAGAAGGAGAAAATTATTAAGAACTGTCCGAACGGGGTTTAGTCACACTAGAACAACTTATTGAGGGTGATACTGTTAAGGAATTTAGTACATTACAAAGTGAATTTGGTCTTCCTAATTCTGATTTTTATAAGTACCTTCAGATCCGGCACTACATCTTCTCGAGGGTGGGGAGCATTAACTTGGCTGGGCAGTTAGAAGAGGGTGTAGCTCTGATTAAACATAAGGCAGATTTGGGTGATACAGCCCATTTAATTTCACAATTTTATAAATTGTTAGAGGACAGGACGCACTTCCTGGTTACCCAAAAGATCCAAAGAAAATGGGAGGAGGAATTGGGAGGGAAATCTGGGGACATTGGGAAAAGATATGGGTCAACATTCAAAACACTACAAGCTCTATGATATGGAGAGAGTTTAAATGGAAGGTAGTGGTAAGATTTTTTAATACCCCAGTAGTCTCCCAGCACTATGCCAGACACCCATCGGACAGATGCTGGAGAAAATGTGGTGAGAGGGGTTCGCACTTCCACATGTTTTGGGCATGCCCAGAGATTAGAAATTTCTGGGACCAAGTGAATAGTGAGATAAAGGGAATATTGGGGCTGGATAGGGACCTGGATTTTGAGCACATGATTTTGGGGGCAACATTCTGAAATTAGAACGAAAGGCAAGAGGTATCTATTTTAATTCTTTCGTGGCAGCGGTCAAGGTCTTAACACAAAATTGGCTAACACAGAAACAACCCACAATTACTCAGTGGTGGAACAATATTAATAATATTCAATCTAATGGAGGCTGTTACGCTAGGCTTAGAATCCAGGTCCCAGATTCAACACCAACTGGCATCCAATCTTCAATTATTTGGAAGAGCGGAAAGGAATTCCTGTATTTGAGCAACAGTTACAGGTTTGAGGTAGAGGGATTTGATTGGGGGAGAATTCCTCAGTGCACTAACTTACAGTAAATATTTGTTCTTCTTTTAAGTATATAACTTATAAAGCAGACAGATGGTTATTAAGTTAGGGGTTATACAGGGGAAAAAAATGAAAATAATGGGATACAAGATAAATTCCACAAGAAAAGGATGAGGGCTCTACAGAGTGGTCTGTTGTAATAAGTCTAGAGTAGGAAGACAAAATCAAGTAGAAACAGAGAATGTTTTCAGTATGGAATTCAGTAGAGACCATTCTTATATGTTGTTTTATATAAATTGTGGCAAATGTCAAAAGTGTATAAACTGGATGATGTTATCCCAAATAAACTTGAACAAGTTCAAAAAAATGTTATCTTTTGTATTCATGGAAACTGTTTAAGATTTTTCACGTATCATTTTTGTTTGGTGTTCTTAAATGTATGTAACTTCAGTCTCCCCTTCTGGGGTTTGGCTGTAACTAGTGTTGAATAAACTAAACTAAAAATCTTGCAATGAACCACATTCCTCAAGGGATTAGGTTCTTATATTAGCATGCCTTGTCATTAGAAGAGTATTAGTGCTGACAGACCAAAAAAATAAATCGTAGTAATGTTGTTTCTTCTTAAGGGATCCTTAACTATGTTTACACTTTATGCACTCATCTCAGCTGAGTGACGGCCTGGAGATTAGAAACTATGCAAATTTTAGGATTTGGAATGTAAGTTAAAACTATGCATCTGTGTTCCACTCTGGCCATTGCTAAGATCTGTTTCCAAGCCAGAGTGGAGCAGTGGCTAGTGAAACTAGCTAAAAAGGCTACCAAAAACTTTTTTAGGAAATTTGTATAGAATTTTAAAAACAACAACAAATTGAAGCAAACTTGAAGCAATGTTACTATATAAACAATAACAACAAACTTACATTTGTAGGAACTGTGTAACCCCTCCTTTCCTGCCCCATCTAAGGGCATACCTGAAATCTCGCAGATGGTCCGGGCAGAAAGAAAGGAGCACTCCCAAAGTGCTAACATAGGAGACATTGCATTTTACTGGACCACGGAAAATGGATGGTCCCTGTCTGATGCTGTCTTCAAGCTGCTGCATTACCTCCTGATGTCAGCAACAGATCCACTTCCTGAACCCACCAACCAGACCCGGAACCCCATCTTCTCTCTCAAGGGTCCTGAAAAGCCTCATAAGCCTCAGAAGCTGGATTCTTCCCCCTAGAATACAAACTCGTGGTGGATTAATTAGTCTGCAAAATGAAGAGGGAAAAGAAAAGATTTCATTTCATTATCTCTCCCTCTGTACAACAAAATGATGCACGAACCACTGCTTTCTCCCCAAATGACTTTATTATCACCTGCACAGTAAATGACTCCAGCTATACAGGGGTCACCATTCCTTGTTAGCAAATACTTATTCAGCTCCATGGGGCTATAACTTTTTATACAATATGACTGGAGCTCTTGAACAGCAGAACCACAATATCAGCAGACACCAGAAGGAGTCTTTTTTCCAGCACTTCCTGTCTCGGATGCTTTATCCAAACTAAGGTTGTCAGAACTAGTTTGAATAAGATTCGAACCCATCTCGAACCCTGGTGTTCAAGTTCTAATTTAGAACTCAAACACTAGAAGGTTCGCAAAAGGGTTCGAATCTTTGTAAAAAATCTTATTTTTCTGTTTTCTGGTAAGCGCATCCCTCCCAAGTCCCGAATGCAAATTGTCAGCCCTCAAGTGAAAAAATCTTACTTTTTTACTGTTGGCATGCAAAACTGTCAGCTCCTGAGTCCTGACTCAAGTTCCGCTTCCGTTACCATCCCGGTTCCAGCTGCAGTTACTGTTGTTGCGGGGGGGGCATTGTGAGATTGCGCCTGTGTACCCCTGATCCCAGTCACCGTCACCACCTGACCACCTGCTCTGCGGTCATGTGATGCTCAGACCAGCACAATATTTAAGTCACATGTGGCTGCATTCACATTCAGACTGAGATGGAAAGGAGTTGCAGCTCTGCTGTGCCTGATTGTATTGCAAGTTGTGAACTCGTGGCATTTAAAGAAAAAAAAGTGAACTAATGACTTGCTTTGCCTCCAGCTGGCAGAGTAAAAAAAAAAAAAATAAAGCTAAAGAGCTGGCCCAGTGGTGCTGAGGGTTGAGGCACTGGACGCCACACCTCGCACCATGCCAGCGACCCAGGTTTGGGAGCGAGCTCGCGCCGGGGTTGGGCCGGGGAGAAGGTCAACTGATGACAGCTCTCTCGCCTTCTGGGGAGGTGGTTCTTACACCGGGCAAGCGGTGACTCTGGCGGAGGCTGGGGGTGCGACAGCTGCTGGAGTCACTGGGGCGTGACTGGTCGGGGGGCGTAGGCCATGGACCAACCAGCTTCCGGGACGGGAACTTAGGGTTGGGACTTTGGGAGCATCGGCGCCTTCGCCTTGATGCTGGGGCATGCAGTCTGGAGGAAAAATGGAAAATTCCCCTCCGGAGTCGGGTAGACGGAGTGCCGAGCTGGGTCCTGATATGCTGCCGCCTGCCTGCCTTGAACAAGGGACCTGATGAGATTCCAAGGTTCGGGGTGGTCCCACCCGACCCCGGGTGGGGGGTAAACTGCACCATGATGGAAGATCCCGTTTGGTCAGGTAAGGCAGAGGTAGGGACAAGCTTCATTGGCATCTCCCGAAGAGGCAACTCCGGAGGGGAAGGGGGAGTATAAATAATAATTGAAAAAAAAAATTAGCCAAAGTGTGGGTGGATGATGGGGTGAAAAGGTTGGGGGGGACAGGGGACAGAGGAAATAAAGGGTGGGTAGGAGAAAACGGTTGGGTCTCTCTCGTCGGGTGGGACACAGAGGGATCTATATCTAGCTGGCTACCTGCATTGGAGTGCTGCTTAGTCTCGCTAGTTGCCAAACTACTATATTCTGAATTTTCTGATCCTCCTGATCCGTTTAAGATTAACTACTCATCTCTGTCTAATGGGATGTGTCATGGAGACAGAGCACCCTGGTTGGGGGAAGGGTGAAGAAAATAATCAGATTTTGAGAGAAAACAAAGTTAAAAAAAAACAACGTGTGAATAAGCAGTGAAACTTTTATTGAACTGAATTGTTTAAACCCAAGTCCTACAACCAAATATCAGGAGGGAGGACCCTGCTGCTGTGTTCCCTTCCCTTTGATTGCACTGTACCCTAGTTATTACTGCCCAGTGTGTGTTTTGTGGTGGTATTATCCTTAAATACATTTTTTACTGTTGGGAGGAGAGACAGAAACATCTCCTGTGGTCAGGCCATCACCCTGCTGCTGTGTGCCCTTTGACTGCACTGTACCCTAGTACCCAGTGTGTGTTATCGTGAGAGGCCCAGTGGCTAGTTTTGTGGTGGCATTATCCTTAAATACATAACAGAACGAAGCCTAAAAATATATTTCCCTGTTGAGAGGAGAGACAGAAGCCCAGTGGCCAGTTTTGTGGTGGCATTATCCTTAAATACATGACAGAAGCCTAAAGATATATTTCCCTGTTGGGAGAAGACACAGAAAAATCTCTTTCCTCGGGTTGTATGTGTAACTCTGTCTCTTGTGGTCAGCTCATCACCCTGCTGCTGTGTGCCCCTTGATTGCACTGTACCTTGCCCAGTGTGTGTTATCGTGAGAAGCCCAGTGGCCAGTTTTGTGGTGGTTCAGCTGGATTCAGAATTGCAATTATTGACCTTAAACCTTGCCCAGCCTGCTATGTGTATGCCTATGCCCAGCAGCTCAATCATTTGTAAGCCTTGAACCTGGGATCGTTTCATTGCAAACCGTCATGTTCGTCAAATTATTTTCAGTCCACTGTATCACAGTGTCATACAGCTAAAACCAAATTTTGGAGTTGTAGCCAGTGATCACAGATAACATTGCTGTCTTACACAGTAATTGTGTGGGTGTGGGTGTGGGTGTGTGCAGTACTGGTACTATTATGGCTGACACCAACATAGATGAAGCATCTGCTGCTGGTGTTGGAGCAGGTGTTGGTGGTAGTGGTAATCCTGGTGCTAGCAAAAATAACCAAAATGTTTCACGTGATAAAAATTCAACAAACTGCAAAAAAACAACAATGCAGTGTGGTAAAGGGGGACCTTTTAAGAAAACTTGTGCTGCTGCTGGGATCACACGGAGAGGCACCATAAGGTATGCTGTTCATGCTGTTAAAATCCCTGTGACTAGTAATAATGCAAGTGACAATTAGTCCCTCTCTGATTCAGACAGTAGCTCTTTGTCTCAGTCTGACACTGTTGTGTCTGGTGACATATCATTACTTCCTCAATGAAGTGAAATGAGCAAGTCTGCTGACAATGAATCAGGTAGTGCAGTTGCAAATAGAACCAGCGCTGTTGGCAATGAAAAGGACATATCCATTGAATCCACCACTTCTATATCTGTCAACAATGCAAACCCATCAAGTTCCCTGCCCACTCTTCTAGCACCAAGGAGCATGTTCTGGGTTCTATTACGACAGGTGAAAAGACACAAACAGTTTTTAGCTATCTTCCTAGCACTCAAACAAAATTTGTCACATCTGAGGTGTGGAATATTCCTCTGTCAGTAAAACTGACCCATGCAGAGCAATTTGTTCCCTGTGTAAACAGAGTGTAAGCCATGGTAAAGTTGCGTCATGTCTTGGCACTACAGCTCTTAAACGCCATCTGAAAAAGCATTCAGTTTTGCTTGATCATCCAAAACCCATGTCCTGCATCTTCCAGACCACACGTGAGAAGGGTCAGGAATCTGAAATGGATACTGAATTGTCTGAACTTGATGTGGACAGAACCAGTGCCAGCCCTAGGATTACCATTACCACCAATGCCAGCACCATTAGTGCCAGTTGCACATCCAGTAATGGCACTGAATATATAAGTCCAAGTCCACCATCCCAGCGTCCATCTGCCCATCGAAGCTCGGTGTATAATAAACTAGCAGGGACATGTGGTAAACAGCTAATACTGTCTCAGGCATTTGAACGTAGGAATACTTTTACTAAAAATCATCCAAAGACCCTTCATCTTAATCACAGAATTAGTGAACTGTTAGCTGGAGCCCTTCTCCCATACTCTTTGGTAGATCATGAGGATTTTAGGGAGCTAGTGAAACTTGCAGAGCCGCGTTACAATGTTCCTCATCGAAGGTACTTTTCCTATGTTGAAACATCAAACATTTATCAGGCTTTAAAAGCAACAGTGATGCTTGCCCTTAAAACTGCAGAGGGTGGGGTTATTCATGTCACAACAGATATGTGGACCAGCAGTCAAAACATAGATTACATGTCCCTTACTGCTCATTGGGTCACATTTTCTTGTGCTTCTTCAAACACAAAGACACCCCAAAAGATGGCGCTGCTGCATATAAAGAAGTTTGGGCAAAGTCATACAGCTGTAAACATCATGCAGGAACTAAATGACCTCCTTGATGAATGGGTTTATTCTCACGGTCTAAAATGTGGCTTCATAATAAGTGGCAATGGAGCCAACATCTTGAAAGCAGTACAGGATGGAGGAATTATGCATGCATGCTTCTTGCTTTGCGCATTGCTTACATTTAATTGTCAGGGGGTTTCTCAGCAATGAAACACATGTGGATGGTATGATTGCTGTTTGCAAAAGAATTGTGACTCACTTTTCACATTCAACCAAGGCTACACGGACATCGTCCGAACTGCAAAGAAAACACAAGCTGGCCCAGCAAAAGCTGATTCAAAATGTTTCCACTCATTGGAACTCAATGCTTTATATGCTGCAGTGCCTCTTGGAGCAAAAGCAAGCTGTACATGAATATGCACCAGTTACATTATTGGAGATGGCATTATGCTGTCTGTGCTGCAGTGGAAATTAATGGAGACAGTGTGCTGCATCCTAGCTCTTTTTGAGACAGCTACAAGGGATATGTCTTCTGAAGGCACATCTGTGAGTCAGGCTATCTCACTCATAATGCTGATTTCACATCATCTTAGTGTTCTAAATCTACAGATAGAAAAAGACAGATCTGAAACTCAGACAACATGTCAGCTGTATCATGGGAATCTCGTAAAGAGAATGAGCAAGCGCTTCAAAACCAATGACAAATTAGTTGCAATGACGAAATCAAAACACTACATCCTTGCAACTCTCTTAGATCCCATGTTCAAGGCTATACATCTTCCAAAAACAGATATACAGAGCAGTACAAATGTCTGTTGCTAGATGAGCTGCAGCACTCACAGGAATCAAACACAGACACGCACAGTATCCTCAGGTTGTCATCGCCACAACATGCAGGTTCATCTTCACAAAGGGATACAGAACTGGAAAAGTCACCAAACATTAACAGTAGTTGTTCCACACATGCCACTTCTTCAACCCTTAGTAGCAAGCTAAATCTGTGGCAAAACCTTGCCCAAACTGCTGCCATACCAGCTTACACTGATTCCTCTTCTGAGCGGTCTCTGTCCATCATGGTAGACAGTTACCTGCAAGAACTGCCTATTCCTATTGATGCATGCCCTTTTGAATACTGGAGATCAAAAAAGTCGATTTGGACAGAGCTGTATGATGAAGCCTGTAAATATCCTGGTTGTCCTGCAACAAGTGTCTCTTCAGAACGTACGTTTAGTACAGCTGGCAATATTGTGACAGACACCAGAAATAGGTTGCCGCCAGAAAATGTACACACGTTAACTTTTATTAAAGTTAATAAGTCAAGGTTTTCGTATCCCTACAAGAGTATACAAACTGATCCTGAAGAGATTAATGTTGCGGATGTTGATGGTGATGACAACTCAGATGGTGGTGGCTGGTGAATACTGTGAGGAACAGAGTCTCTCTGGACAGAAGAGGAAACTTTTACAGACCGTGATGACTTGGGTTGTCTCTCTCCTTTCTCGATCTACTACCTTGGACTATATACCCCCCAAAACTCTCACCATCTCAAGTCAAACTGCTTTGTAGCTAGGGTCTAAAGTCAACAAGTTTTATGTACAGGGCAATTTTAACATCAGTGGGAACAGGCCCAAATCTGGTATAAAAGGGACACTGTCATGTCAATCATTTCTGTATCGTATTATTTATAGTTAAAATGCAAACATGTATTTTTGGATTTACCTTCTGTGACTTTGTGGTGCATCAGTATGGGCTGGGACCAGGGGCAGTCTATTTTTCAATTTTAAAGAGGACAAAACAATGAGTTATAATTGGTAGCTGTTTATTATTTTTTCAATGACAGAAATGTTAGCTATAAGCCAAAATTATCCATATGTAACTTACTTTACCAAATAAAAAGTGATGGGGAAAACTGTATTTTGTATTGTTATGTTTCTGTGGGCAGCATCCTGTTACAAGTCTCTTCCGGGAAACAGTCATCTGGAGTTTTACCTATGTCATGGTCGAGCACAAATCATTCTGTAAGCATAGGTCTCATACCACAATAGCTCATGTTTAACATTCTGTTGTACACAAACCATGGCATAATAGCAACAACTCTCAAATTACTGGTTCCATGAAGAGAACTGTACAGAATGTTGTCCATAAGAAGAAAGCAATTGAAAAGACAGTTTTTCACATAAGTGTTGGTTATTAAGGAACAGATCAGTATGGCTCATTTGGAGGCAAGAGTTTCATTTTTCTTGAGAAAGCATGGGGTAGTTTTTGCATTTGAGAGGGGAAGGAGGGTAGAATGGATGCTGGAGGTAGAATGGGTGCTGGAGGGAGGGGAAGGGCTGGAGGTTGGTTTAACATGGATGCAAGAGGGAGAAAGAAGGCATGGATGCTAGTGCATGGTTGAGGGTTGGGGTTGGTTTTAACATGGATGCAGGAGGGAGAAATGTGGCATAGTTGTTAGTGCATGGGTGATGGTTGGGGGAGTGGGTTTTAACATGGGTGTGGGAGGGAGAAGGGTGACATGAATGGTAGTTCACGAGTAAGCGTGGGGGTAGTTTAAACATTTGGGTGAGGGAGGAGGGTGGAATATGTGCTTGAGGGTGGGTGAGGGTTAGAGGTTGGTTTTAACATGGGTGTAAGGGTGGCATGGGTGCAACTGCATGGATGAGGGTGGTGGAAGAAAAGTGCAATGGGTGCTGGGGGTGAAAGGGGGGTGTTATTTTGGTCCTTTCATTTACAGATTCATGACCAGCAGGGGATGGTGAGGAAAAAGATGATGACAGACTCATGGTATGGGGGGGCTATACCGATTGCCCACTGTGGAACCTACTATATATATATATATATATATATATTTCTTAAGTACATTGCGAACTGCTGCCACCTAGCACAAGTGTCCTGTCCCCTTTAAAAAAGAAGAAAGGAATCAGAAATAAAAGAAAATCTGCATCAGCAGTTTTTACAGGATGTGACCAATCATAAAGTGTTTTTGCTTTACAAGTAGTGATAATTTGATACATAATGGGATTGACAGACACTGTCCCTTAAACATCACATGCCAGCTGCTGCAGCTACATTAAATGTTCCTTAAGTTAGTATGTGGTGAGGAAATCACTTTTTTATTTATGTGACAGAAATACAGATTTTATTGACGTATCAGCTGGAAAGATGCATTATCTTAGAAAGTTGTATGTATTACTTCAATTTGCCAACAAGAATGTTGGTGTATGTATGCATTATCTTAGAAAATCACGTGCATTTTTTGCCAAGAACAATGACTGGCATATTTTTTTATTCAAATGTCTTGACTGACTACGTTATGACATAATAAGTTTTGTAACAGTTCCACGTGCTGCGGCTGCTGTACCTTGACTTGACTTTGTTATAAAAGCTTTCTTTTAAACATAGCAACTTTTGATTTACTGATTTAAAACAGAAAGCAGCAAATAGCTGAGATTAGGTAATATCACTTATTTTTTCTCATAATTCATGACAATGAGTATATATAACCGAATACATAAATGGCTAATGTGCCACTTTTTTTTCAGTAAGGAACTGTGATTCAGCTGCAGCAGGAAAACTTTTAACATATGGGTGGGTGGGCCTGTTACGTAAGTTGCTAGCTTTACCATAGGTAAACCTAGTTGTATTCCTATCAATGTCACACATGATAATTTCTCTCCGTCCTTATAGTGAACAGTTTTTCCTTCACATGTATTTTATTACTATCTTGATTACTGGCAGCACAATTAAAAAATAGGGTTCGAGTTCTAAAAAGTCCTAACAAAGATTAGAACCCTAGAACTTTTTAAAATGTTCTAGACTAGAACTAAAACCCAGAACTTCGGATGGTTCTGACAACCCTAATCCAAACCCTGGAACCCAGATCACTGCAGTCTCCTGGCATATGAAGATCTGGTAAGCACAGCCTTCCTGTTACTTCTGTTTTCACCAGGTCCCCCTTTTCCGCTGGCCCTGGTTGTCCCCCCCTCTTTTTACTGACGTGGAAAAGTGAGCTGCCCTTCTCACCTGGACCCCAGGGTGTTGGCCCATGCTCCAAGGTATCCAGAATTTTTTCCTGAATACCCAGGCCCTGACCCCTACTCTTTCACCGGCTGGCTCTACTTGTCCTAGGCTGAGGCTCCTGTTACACTGATCATTTGCCTCTGTCTCAGCCTCCATGGCCCCACTTTTCTCCAGGGTTGTACTGCTGACACTTCGTCCCACGGGCAGTCCCTGCCAGGCCCACATCCCTTCTACCACCTCCTGGGCTTGTGTTAAGCCATCAGAATGGGGACACTCTCCAAGGCCTACCACATGTGTGGGTCCACGAACCCACTCGGTCATTTGATGGGCCGGCGCCCCAGGGCCTGTCCCTCCAAAACAGGCCCCTACTTCAGGTGAATGGCTCCCTGGCTCTCTTGACTGCCAAGGCCGCCCTGCCACACCAGCTATGAGCAGAACCCCTGCCACTGGTTCCCCTCCTGAGAGGACCCTGCCACATCCCTCCCAGTCCTGGTGACCTGGGAAAACTTCTTTTGGGCTTCCTAAAGGGCTCCTACATTTCTCCCTAGGCTTTCTGAAGCCCCCCTACCATCCTAGCCCCACTCGATGCAAAACCTGGCTACCTGGTCCCCACCGGACCTCCATACCCCCACTCCTCATCGACCATGGCATGTGGACATCCTGACTGCACTTTACTTTGGGGGGTTCCCCACTGGCCCCTCCTGAACTGCCAAGCTCCCTCACTGGCCCACCTATCCTGGTCCTGGTTCTACTCTCCAGCTTCCCCCCTCCAGCCCCAAGCCTACTGCCTGGGCTGAAAAGACCAAGCTACTTCCTGTATGCTCCCTTTTTTACCCTATCTGCTGCCCTCTGCTGCCCCCTTGAGGTGTCCAGAGAACTAAGCTCCAGGGCACTAAACCCATTTCCTATCTCAGGGAGGGGCTAGGAGGGGGGATGGGGTGCCTAAATGGTAAGAATATAAGCCTTGCTTTTGCAGGAGGCTTACACTCTTCCCCCACCCAGGAAATCATTCCCTCCTGAGAATGATGGCAAGGGTCCAGTGATGGTCCATTCCCATCAGGCCAAGTATACGCACTCTCCAACCCTTTGGTGGTGAACACACCATGTCAGGCCACCAGACACCACTCAACCTACCTAGCCCAAAATTAATTCCTAAAACCTAAATCCTAAACCCTACCTGCTACCAGGAGATAAATCTAAAGCACTAGTCACAGCCATCATTATTTCTCTTTTAAATAGTAAATAATTATTTTTCTGTAATGATTACATATTTCAAAAAGATTTTCCTTAAGCTATGTGCTGACATTATTAATGAGGTAGCAGGTAGTCCCCTTAGATACTTCCCACCAAGATTCTTAAAATAAGTTTCTCTGTGTGCATAACCACAGCCATTATCTCACACATGCGCACAAACATACTCACACCAGTCTCTCAGAAACGTATTTTACCATGACATATAAAACAGCAATTATAAAACCGTTCAATTTAAGAGCTTGATCAATAAAGATTCCTCACAACAGCTCTGTAGAGCAATTGTTCTGGCACAGTCCACAAGTTTTTAGTCCCAGGGGCCTAGGTTGCAGGTCTCCCAACTGGAGGGAAATAATATGCTGGATCCGGCTTAATGGTCACTTCTCCAAACGAATCTCAGTCCAAAATGTAGTACTTTGTCCGAGTCCCTGTTAAGTCCTGGACCATAGTGAAGTGCCTGAAAATGGTTAGTCCTGACCAAGCCCCTGTACGGCACATTGACCATGGCTTCTGGAACAACTCTTGAGATGGGGCACTTCCTCCTCCTGGACAGTTCTTTAGCCTTTCCATTTGTTCTTTAAAAATCCAGTCCTCCAGCATCTCCTCAATAATGTCCCAAATCCTTTCTGGCATGTATGGATAGTTCAAGTTCGGATATTCTACCCTCAGCCTCCTATGAACCCACCTTTCGGCCTGGCTCCATTCGGGCAGATCCCTCATGCTGGTTCTCCTTGCTTGACCTCTTGATAGCCATATCCCTTATCGATATTTCAGATTTAATAGGTTACTTGGGTTTAACCCATCCACCTGGGTCTGGAGGGTCTTGGCCCAGACCGGGAGCTGTGGGGTTGTAAGACCTAGGGAGTGCCCTGACCACCATGTGGTCCTGGAACTGGAATTAGCTGCCAACATATTTTTCTTCACTTAGCTCCCTTTGGACTTGGAGGTCACCAACCTGTCCACTGGCTGCATCTGGTGTAGGTACAGACTCAGGGACACTCTCCATAGATCTGGTCTTGCTCTTGGCACCCAAGACAGGCTCCGATTTGCTGAATGCCTGTGAGCTACCACTGGACAGGAGCTGTAGTGAGGGTCCCCTGGGCCCTGGAGGATCCCCAACTGGTTGTCTAAGACCCCTGCCCCTCCCTCTGCAAGTGCGATAGCGGGTAGTAGGTGGCGGAGAGCTGGGAAAATGTCTGTGCTCCCTGTCACCTCTGTCTTTTTCTGAGGCACCTGCACTCAGCTCTTCCACAGCCTCCACTATCACGTCCAGGGATTCGCTTCTGGTCTCGTCCACCTAAACACATGTGCTTTCTCCCAGGGACAATCTTTCAAACCCCCTCTGAATCCTCACTGGCTGGTGACGACGGGATGAATAAACTGGTGGTGGAACTGGAAGCATACATCCCTCTATTTGGCACTGGTGGACTACTTAAACAGTAAGGGCATATAGGCAGTCTGGTTACTGCTTCTCCCACAAATCCACACCTCACACAATGTTTGTGTCCCTTTCATTGTCCCCCCAGCCTTCCAGAGCCAGGAAAGAAGTGAGGCTGGAACTGTAGTCAAGGGGTTCCTCCTGAGGGGTTGCTTCAGGCCTCTCTGCACCTCCTCCTGCTACTACATGCTGCGAATCCATTTGGTTGCCTGCAGTCACTTGCAACCCACAGCTCTTTTGCTCCAAAATAATGCAGCCCAGTTCACTTGCCTGCTTCTCCAATAATGTGCTTCCACAGTGATCTCTTTTGCTCTGTTCTTGCTATGCTTTCTTCCTGCTTTTACTACTGCCATTGTTCTCTCCTCCAGCTCACTCACTCTGATCCCGAAGGTGGCGCACCCTTGTGTAGCCGCAATAGTTCCTTTTGCCCATCCTCCTATCAGGATCTCCTCTGAGGGCCACATGACCAGCCAGTCATGCATGCACACTACATCAGCAGACCAGGCCTAATGCCTACTCCAGGCCTACCCCACAGAAAGTTTGTGCTGAGCAACAGGGCCCAAACAGGCTGGGAAGCCTGCACACTGCAGACCATACAGCTTGGGGTTCAGTGGCAATTCTTTGGGTTCGACAAACATCCTGTATGTAACCCCCAGGGGGCACTACACTTAGGGCTACTACCCCTGCCTGCCTCCACGAAGACAGGGTGAGGGGCCCAGATCCGTTGACGGGTGCCTTCACCCAGAGGTCAGGGTTAATACTGGCGAGTTTACCTCGGTCACAGCCCTCTGGGTTACTGCGACCCCCCTTTCGACCCACTAGTGGCTCACACAGGGTTCCAACAATACTTGTCCCACATGCACTTACCCCCCAGATGGTATCTCTCAGCTTGCTCCGTGGATCCCCTGTAAAGTAAGGTACAGTTATATCACAGTCACTATGCAGCAGTTCACCAGAGATGCACAATCTAACCAGGGTGTAGTTGCAACACATCAATCTGATTTATTAAAAGGAGGACAAATAACAAGGGCAGGGGAGATCAAGGCAATTGGCTTACTCTATATTTATCTACCTAGGGCACTGTGCACAGGTCTAAACCTAATATTTACTGTCCCTGGGTACCCAAGCCCTAATGGCTAGTCCACCGTGGCAGCTGGTTGGGGCCCTGACACAGATAGCCTTTTCAATCCTGAGAAAGTCAGAATAAGAAGAATGTTCCACTAGGGCAGTCAGCAGTGTAACAAAACAACTTGAGGCCACTGTCTGCAAACTTGGCAGGGAGCTACCATGATTTAGTACTCACGGCTCCAGCAGATACCAATTCTGTCACCACCAGCAGGGCTGAGCCTGAATTTCACCAGCCTCCTCACACATTTATATGGCAAATAACAGAGGGGTACCATACCAGGCAGCTGCTTCTAAACCCCACGTGAACTTGCAGTAGATTCGGGCAATAAACGGCAACTTCAACCTCACGGGTGGACCGAGTGCAATTCAGCAGATTCTCCAGTCCTCTCAGGTTGAGCCTGGTAGGTAGCTGGGCTGGCACCAGCCTCCTCTGACCGCACACCGGCGGATTTAGTCTGACTCACTCAATGGGCAAAAACGGCCGCCTCAGGCCTTCAAGCGCTTTCCTCGCGAACACTCCACCAGCACAGAAGCACACAGCTCCTTTCTCTTCCTCAGCCACTTACGCATCTGCCCCTAGTAACATGGGACCCTTTTCTACAGTTCGGCTACGCTACCCGATCCCATTGGCTGTCGTTCCTTGCCAGTCATCTACTCCTGCTTTTAGTGGTGCAAGAAGGCGTATAGTTATACAATGCTCTCTCCAATGACAAGCAGTTCTTCCATTGGTCAGTCGGCTCAAGGAGTCCCGAGATACTGATTGGTCCAATTCGGCAGTTCAGGACCAAAATGGAGGGGATAATCAAACAGTCTTTTGCTGCAAAGGAAGCAGGTCAGAACAACCCACATTTTCATTATTACCCTACGTTATTTGTAGCAAACAATTTCCTTCTCTCACTGAGCTCCCTCTGCCTGCTTAGCGATGGCAGAAGGGAGCACTTATTCTGGAGCCCAGGCGGGACTCGAGCATAGTAACACCCAAACCCCCACCCAGACTAATCATAAGGCAGCCCTTAAAAGAGACAGTATACAGAGGCCTCAAAGGCGCTCACTGGCTACCATGTGAAAACGGCTAATCACCGAACACCAGCCATGCATGGAGCATTTAAACGAGCTCCGGGGAAGCTTTTAGGAACCCCCATTTACAATGGGGTTACATGTATAAGTAGCCCTTACAGTGTAACCCCTTCCTTCCTACCCTAGCTAGGGGCATAATAGAAATCTCGCAGATAGTCCGGGCAGAAAGAGAGGAGCACTCCCAATGCGCTAACATAGGAGACATTGCATTTTACTGAACCAGGGAAACTGGATGGTCCCTATCTGATGCTGTCTTCAAGCTGCTAAATTACCTCCTGATGTCAGCAATGGATCCACTTCCTAAAGCCAACAACCAGACCCGGTCCCCCTTCTTCTCTCTCAAGGGTCCTGAAAAGCCTCAAAAGCCTCAGAAGCTGGATTCTTCCCCCTAGAATACAAACTCGTGGTGAATTAATTAGTCTACAAAATGAAGAGGGGAAAAGAAAAGATTTAATTTCATTACCGCTCCCTCTCGACAATCAAATGAAGCACGAATCACTGCTTTCTCCCCCAAATGACTTTATTACCACCTGCACAGCAAGTGACTCCAGCTATACAGGGGTCACCATTCCTTGTTAGCAAATATTTATTCAGCTCTATGGGGCTATAACTTTTTACACAGTATGACTGGACCTCTTGAACAGCAGAACCATAATATCAGCAGACACCAGAAGGAGCCTTTTTTCCAACCCTTCCTGTCTCGGGTGCTTTACCCAAACCCTGGAACCCAGATCCCTGCAATCTCTTGGCTTATGAAGATCTGGTAAGGACAGCCTTCCTGTTACTTCTTTGTTCACCGGGTCCCCCTTTTCCTCTGGCTCTGTCATCCACCCCTTTTCACTGGCGTGGAAAAGCAAGCTGCCTTTCCCACCTGGACCGTGGGATGTTGGCCCAAGCCCTGAGGTATCCAGGATTTTTTCCTGATGACCTAGGCCCTAACTCCTACTCTTTTACTGGCTGGCTCTACTTGTCCTAGGCTGAGGCTCTGTTACACTTATCACTTGCCTCCGCCTCAGTTTCCACGGCCACACTTTTCTCCGGGGCTGTTCTGCTGTCACTTCTTCCCGTGGGGAGTCCCTGCCAGGCCCACATCTCTTCTACCACCTCCTGGGCTTGTGTTAAACCACCAGAACGGGGACACCCTCCAAAGCCTACCACATGTGTGGGTTCATGAACCTGCCCGAGGCTCAATCCCTGTTTGAATATCGCACCGGGGCGCATCAGTGGGTTGCGCATGGCGCAACAGTGTTGCACCATGCGCAACCCTTCTGAATATCCGCGCCTCAGTGTATATTGACATCAGTACATATCAGGCTACATGGTCTTAATTCCTTGATGGTCCTCGACTAGAGTTTTTTGTTTGACACTAATACTGTCAATTTATATTTAAATTATCATTTATAAAGTCCTGTCACTACACTAGAGGTTTTTGAAATTTATGGGGCATGATATCTAGGGGGAGAGTACAGCTGGGTGACAGGTCCAGCTATGTTTTACACATCATACAGTGTGCACGGATGTTTTTAAGACAACTTTACTGGTAATTTCTTGTCTATAATGCATGCATTGAAACTTATTGGAGTCCTAAGACAATCTTAGTATGTCTTTAATCTGGGTGGGGGTTGCTTTTCAGTAATCACATCCTTACACAAACTGTGACACTCATAGCTTGATTTAAGAGTCATCTGCTCCAGCAGTGTTATCTTATGTCAATTAAATTTATATGCAGTAGGATTCTTTGTATGTGTGTTCCACCAAGCACCTTTGACCCGGGGACCCTCCTAGCTGAAGGTGGTATGGTACTGTTAAACTTCTCTGACATCATCTTCTGTATTTTTTAAATGAGTATTTTAAAATAATGGGGATTTTCTCTGTTTTTTCTGCATGATCTAGCTGTTAAAAGTATTGTATTTTCTAAACAACTGCCATTAGCTTCTGAAGAAGGACTGGTTGGTCAAAAAGCTAGAGCACTTTGTTCTTGTTGTTACATCTATGTTGGTCCATTAAAAGGTATCAAATCATTTGCTTCTGGATCTGGACAGGTCTATGAATACAGCGGCAGTAAGTTTGCCTTGGTCAGTTGCAGAGCTGATCTCAGACGTGACCTGAGCAAGGGCTGTGGCAGTGCTGTGTCCTTTGCAGAACCCATGCTGCACTGGGGAGAGAAGGCCGTGGGTGTGGATGAAGGGTGAGAGCTGGGAGGCCACCACCTTCTCAAGCAGCTTGCTAACAGCTGACAAGATCGCTATGGGACAATAGTTTTCTAGCATTTTAGGGTCACAGTGTTTGAGGATAGGGACCACACGAGCCACCTTCCAGACATCAGGGATAACCCCAGACATGAGGGAGGAGTTGAGGATGTGGGCGACAGGCTGGGCCAGTAAGGAGGCCCCCAGGTGGAGCAGCTTAGGCTCGAGCTTGTCGTGCCCTGCTCCAGAGTGAGGGGAGAGTCTGGCAAGGAGCTTCTGTGTCTCACTCCAGGATAGAGTCTTGAAGTAAAGGGGGAGGATGAGGAGGCATGGCGGCCCCAGAGAGAGCTATCACGTTAGGGGCAGGAGATGGGGGAATGAGGGCAGACAGGTCAGAGAACTGGGCATTGAAGGCATTGGCGATGGTCAGTGCATTATTGCAGCTAGCACCTCCAATTTGCAAGTCAGAGACCTGAGTGCTGTCAGGGCCGCTCACAGTGCATTTGATGGTACGCCAGAAACTCCGAGGGTTTTTGGCTGAAGCTTCAAGGGAGGATCTGCAGAATTCGCTCTTTGCCAAGCGTATAGCCCTCTTACATGAGTTTCTGAGCTGCCTGTAATGTAAGAAGTCAGAGCTATCACCAGAGGCTTTGAATTTATGCCAGAGTTTATCCCTGAGCCTCATGAGGGCAAACAGGCTGCCATGCAGCCATTTGATGACAGTGCCCCTCACCCTCCTTTTAGTGATGGGGCATGCTTATCCTAGAGGGGGAAAAATATGGAAAGGAAGCTGTCGAGGGTGGCTGAGGGGTCACTAGCAGCTGTAACCTGGGACAAGTTGGACCTGCGGAGGTCGTCAAGGAAGTCATTGGAGTTGAATTTTGAGTAGTCCCTCATCTGGATCACTTTACGAGGGACCCTGGGGGAGAGGACTTTCCAGATACAGTAGGTGGGAGAGTGGTCCGAGATGGCGTCTGAGAAGATGCCAGATGCAGTGATGTGGTCCAGCCTGTTGCTCAGCATCCAGTCAATGAGGGTGCCATTCGTCCCTGAGGGGGATAGCCTGGTAGGTTCAGAGATAAGTTGCCCAAGGGCAAGGCCCAACAGCAGTGGCTTGTAATACCTTTGAGTTGCCACCCAGCCAGTTTAGGTTGAAGTCTCCGAACGCAAGGAGTTCACCTGTACCCACCTTAGGACTAAGGCAGTCGAGGAGGTAGGAGAGGCCATGAGCGCCACCTTTTGAAGGATTGTAGACTCAGACCAGGCGGAGCTTTTTGGAGTTCCCCAACAGTAGGAGGGCATGTAGGAACTCACATGGGGGGTAGGTAGGGTGGGGAATGGCGGACATATTAAGGTGGGTCTTGTAGGAGAGCAGTAGCCCACCCCCTTGTTTGTTCCCCACCCTGTCCTGCCGGAGAGTGTTGTACCCTGGGAGAGCACAGACAGAGTCTGGGGAGGATGGTTTGAGCCATGATTCAGAGACCCCCAGAATGTCCGGATTATAGTGAGCGACCCAGGTGGTTAGCTCAGGGAGGTTAGCTAAGAAGCTGCGGACATTGATGTGGGCAACTTTTAGGCCCTTTTCATGGGTCCTCTGGTGAGGGATCAAGGGGGAAGACATGTTGGCAGGAGGACATGGAGAGAGATCACTAGAGGGGGGAAAATATTCAGATACACAGGAACTGAGAGAGTTAATGGAGGAGGAGTCAGCAGTGAAGTAAGGCTCCCCCTTCAGTAAGGACTGTACAGTCTAGCAGATACAGTGGAGGCAGGGGTGGGAGAGATAACAACACTTAATTGCATAGCCAGTAATACGGTCACAACTCCCATATACAGATAAGACTTAGCTAGAAAGAGCAGGTGGCTGAAGCATGTAATTATAAGTAGGTTCTACTGCTATTAACTACTAAAAAAGAAACAGGTAGGGTTGCAGTTAAGGATGAAAACACTGCGCTCCAAGTAGGTATGAAGGAGAATTCAGAGGTAAGTCCATTAGGTAGCAGAGAGCAGTTTGCAAAGATCAGCTGATCCAAGTGTTGGTGATGACGATTGGCCCACCCGAGGGAAATAGGCGTGGTTTCAGCACATTTAATGGGAGGAGGGAATGGGGTGGGTGGGCGGAAAGTGCCCACAGGATCAGTCCCGAGAAGTCCATGGCAGGGGAGCGACTCGAATGCAAGAGGTCTCCCACTCCACCCCAGCCTGCAGGCGTCTGCCTAGGCCGCTGTGCTCAGATTCAGCTCTTTGAGCTGGCTGAGCTAGGCATCATGGTGGCAGGCAGAAATCAGGGAGCACTGTTATTATTCAAATCTCATGCTAAAACTGGCCATCTCAGAAGCTCCGGTCCCCACTGAACAGGGGAGATGCAGCTCGGGGAACACAGGTAGATGTAGCCAGCCAGAGAATGTGCAGAAGTAATAGCCCCTGAATCCCAGACAGGAAAATAAACTTAGAGGAATATGCTTTCCTGGTAGTGGATTTCCTTGAAACCCAAAGTACCTTCTGGACTTTCTCTGAGAGATCCAGTCCAGAGAATTCTAACTCTTCAAGAACCATGCCCTCAGGTGTAGGGTCCTGGGATTTGGGAATGTTATTCTGCCCTGAGACAAAGTCAACAGATTGTGACTGAGTGGCCAACTGATTGGATTCTTGCTGGACAGGACCAGGAGTTTTGAGTACCTGGCCTGTCTGGCCCAGTCTAGAGCTATCATGATCACTGCTGCAGGTTCCCTCCTGAGTTTCAGGAGCACTTTCTGAATGAGTGGGAATGGTGGGGAAGGCATACAGAAACTTCCCTGCCCAGTCCAGTATCAGGGTGATTTCTGGGACTGTCCCACTGGCTGGTGGTCTGCAAGGAAACTGTGGGAGCTGATAGTTCTTCCAAGATGCGAACATGTCTATATTTGGAGTACCCCACCTTATGAACACTGTGGCCAGAACCTGCTGGTTTAAGGTCCATTTGTCATTTTCCTGGTTGATTCTGCTTTGGGAATCTGCCAGGACACTGTCTTTGCCTGACAGATGTACTACAGATATGTTTACTTCTCTGAGGAATATGCCAGGTCCCAGATCCTCACTGTCCCTGTACACAGTTTTGAGGATCTTGTTCCTCCCTGCTTATTAATGTAGTACACTGTTGTGGTGTTCTCTGTCCTGATTTGGACAGACTGACCCTGTAGCTGGGAGGAAAAAGACTGCATTGCTATCAGTACTGCTCTGAGCGTCAGGAGGTTGATGTGTTCTAGAGTCTCCTGTGGGCTCCAAGCCACTCAATGTGAGGTCCTGCAGGTGGGCTCCCCACCCCAGGAGTGAGGCTTCTGTAGTAAGAATACTTGTTGGTGACTGCTGAAGAAAGGGAATGCCCTCTCTGAGGTTTCCTTCCTTCCACCACTCTAATTAACTCATTAGTGCTTTTGTCACTGGCAGTAGCTTTGAAAACGGATGATGGATCCCATCTTTGAGACCATTTGTCTCTTAAGTGGTATTGGATCTCTTTCATTTGGAACCTGGTCCATGGAACTACAGCTGTGAATGTGGCCATGTGCCCTTGTAACTGCAGGAAGTCTCTTGTAGGTCTTAGCTGACCTGCTGTGAAGGACTCTGCTGTTGTTATGAAAGCTGTAACTCTGGCCTGCAGGAGGAAAGCTATTTCCTGCAGGGTAGTTAGCTCTGCTCCTATGATGTCCAGCACCTGAATGGGCTCTAGCTGGGACTTCCACAGGTTTATCAAGAATCCCAGATTCTCTATTCCCGTATAGATGTTATCCGTATGAATATCCTTCGCCAACTACTATATTTGTTTCAGATGAGCCCCATAACCCCTTCTACTTTTTACTTTTCATCTTGGAATAAGCTTTTGTCATGGTTTGTGTGGGTGGGATACCGACCATGCCTTCAGTGGACACTTCTTCACTTGCCATCGGCACGGAGGGGAGGGTTAAACCATCCTAACTTAATTATTTTAGAGCTGTAGCAATGCATACAGTCTTGCATTGGCCTAATCCTATGTGCAAAGCCTTGTGGAAACATATTGAATTTACTTTGAAGGATCTGTTCGACCCAGGAAGAATATTATTTGCCCCCATGACAGACCTTCCAAATCTTCATGACTTTAGCCAGAGTACGGCACACATGTTGCACTTGTGGTTTAAACTTCATGCTCTCCCATCATTGTCTCGTGTTTTCTACTTCATACAACTACTGGCAGTGGAAGCTGATTTTTTACCAGCCCATATTGACCACATTTTTAAGAGATGGCACCGTCTTGGATTTTCCTATATTTTTCAATTCTTGGATGCCCAGGGCATTTACTTGTCTGCTCACCTGCAATTTCTCTACCATTTAACAAATAGAGAACATTTCCATTATTTGTAGGTCCGTACATTCCTAATACATAAGGGACCCCAGAGGAACAGTCTCTGTGAGCTCCCCCGCCCGGTTATTAAACATTATTTCATAACTATAAAAGGAGAACAGTGGCATCACTTGATTGGACATTTATAGAAGGGTTTACAAGAATAGCCAGTGTCAGTGGCTCAGTAGGTAGCACACTCACCTCCAAGGCCGGGATATCAGAGGGATGTGGGTTCATTTCCCACACCTGGCACTTGGGTTACTATCCCAATACTGACACTGTAGTGCAGCATGGGGGGTGCTGCACTTCTGAGGTGCCATCTTTCGGATGAGATGTTAAACCGAGGTCCCATCTGCGTAAATTGGTGGTAGTTCAGGTGGACATTAAAGATCCCATGGCACTCTTTGAAAAGAGTAGGGGTGTTTTTTATTAATGAATACAATACCATATACAGAACAACAAATGATAATATAAATAAGAAAAAGGAGTTTAAATAAGCATTCCCCAAAAAATAAAGAACCAAAATAAGGAAAGAAAGAAGAAAACAAAAATAGACTTTAAATCAACACAGCTTCATATATATGACTACAACAATTTCTGAAAAAAAAAGAACATATATGGAAAACAAAACTTCACCACTTACTTCAATGATGAATTAACAGTCTTATATACAAATGCCATGGCAAATCCAAGGGTATAGTTACTTAAACTTAATGAAGAAGGAGAGGCCCTTCCATTGTAACTTTGTCATAGCAGTTCCATACTGTTCCACTTCTCTATCCCAAATGGCTTGGAACGCATTTTCACAAATCACCTTAAAAACCATAAAGGGCATATGTTGCTGATGTAGTACCCACTGAACCCTATCATTCCATAAATAAAATTGGTGGTAGTTCAGGTGGACATTAAAGATCCCATGGCACTCTTTGAAAAGAGTAGGGGTGTTTTTTGTTAATGAATACAATACCATATACAGAACAACAAATGATAATATAAATAAGAAAAAGGAGTTTAAATAAGCATTCCCCAAAAAAATAAAGAACCAAAATAAGGAAAGAAAGAAGAAAACAAAAATAGACTTTAAATCAACACAGCTTCATATATATGACTACAACAATTTCTGAAAAAAAAAGAATATATATGGAAAACAAAACTTCACCACTTACTTCAATGATGAATTAACAGTCTTATATACAAATGCCATGGCAAATCCAAGGGTATAGTTACTTAAACTTAATGAAGAAGGAGAGGCCCTTCCATTGTAACTTTGTCATAGCAGTTCCATACTGTTCCACTTCTCTATCCCAAATGGCTTGGAACGCATTTTCACAAATTACCTTAAAAACCATAAAGGGCATATGTTGCTGACGTAGTACCCACTGAACCCTTGCATTCCATAAATAAAATTGGTGGTAGTTCAGGTGGACATTAAAGATCCCATGACACTCTTTGAAAAGAGTAGGGGTGTTTTTCATTAATGAATACAATACCATATACAGAACAACAAATGATAATATAAATAAGAAAAAGGAGTTTAAATAAGCATTCCCCAAAAAATAAAGAACCAAAATAAGGAAAGAAAGAAGAAAACAAAAATAGACTTTAAATCAACACAGCTTCATATATATGACTACAACAATTTCTGAAAAAAAAAGAATATATATGGAAAACAAAACTTCACCACTTACTTCAATGATGAATTAACAGTCTTATATACAAATGCCATGGCAAATCCAAGGGTATAGTTACTTAAACTTAATGAAGAAGGAGAGGCCCTTCCATTGTAACTTTGTCACAGCAGTTCCATATTGTTCCACTTCTCTATCCCAAATGGCTTGGAACGCATTTTCACAAATCACCTTAAAAACCATAAAGGGCATATGTTGCTGACGTAGTACCCACTGAACCCTTGCATTCCATAAATAAAATGTTAACACTGCGAAAAATACAGACAAAGTCCCACAATTATATTTAGTCATTGTGCCGGCATAATCTCCCAACACTAATGCTTTATATGTGACATTACGCAACCATGGTAGTTTCCAGATCGTGGCTAAGAATGCCCAAAGGTTACGGGAAAAGACGCAATGTAAAGAGAAATGCTCCATTGTTTCCTCCAAGGCTCCACACCCTAGGAAAGGACATGTGCATTCTACCATCAGCTTATGTTTATGATTGCCTCTGACATAAAATCTCCCATAGGCACTTCACCAGACTGTCTCCCACATATGGTCTGGGATTTGGTGTTCATTTAAAAGGGTCAAAACTTTACCAATTTTATGGGATTGGCAATGTTTAAATTCTGGGGAGGGGGGGACCTACATTGCCCAAAACATGGTGGTACAACTGTACGCTGGATGAACCAAAAAACAAAGATTTTGGAATGTTCCATTTAAAAAGCTTCTGTATGGAAGATTTTAATAAGTATGGAATTAATAGAAGTGCTGAAAATTTCAAGGGAGGTTCAACCCATTTACCCATGAAGTGGGACCAATTATTACAAAACCATTTCTGAACCAAGGTACCAGGGGTTGTCCATGGACGCTTGGTAGAATGTATCCAAAATAAAGAGTGGAAAAAAAATTACTGGGTCAATCATCCCCAAGCCTCCATTTTTCCACGAAAAATATGTAAAACCCCTCTTCACTGGGTTAAGGCGGCTTCCCCACAACATTGTAAAAAATATACTGTGGAGCTTGGTTTCCAGGGATATCAGGAGTGGAAAGATTGTGCCGACATAAAACAAGCTAGAGAGTAAAAATGTTTTTATAATAGAGATCCTTTTTAATTTGGACACTTTCCAACCTTTCCACCTAGAGACTTTCGCAGCACAATTCTGCAGGCCCAACATCCAATTCTTATATGCCATATTATACGATGAAAAAATTTATCCTAAAATAGTAATCTGATCATGGGTCACTGGGAACTGTTCCACCTTATCAGGGGGATTGGGCAGAGGGATAATTAGTATAGCCTTGCATTTGGACAAGTTCAAGTGGGCTCCAGAGGCCTTAGAATATTGTTTTATTTCATATAAGGCTTCCCTAATGCTATGTAAATCCTTTAAAAGAAGGCAGGTATCAACCGCATTTGCTAATATCTTAACTTCATCTCCAGAGGTATCCCCAGTCAGACCCTGCACCCTCACAGTCTCCATTTGTTTTTGTAGAAAAGGGTTGAGTGAAAAAATGTAGGTTAAGGGGCTCAAGGGACACCCCTGGAGCACCCCTCTTTGAACAGTACATTCTGGCCCTATGACACCTCTTACATATGGACCCCAACAAGCCTGATCATAAAGCATGCAGATTTTGTCAACAAAAGGGAGGGGAATACCATATGCCTTTAACACATTAAACACAGATGGATGATCTACAGCATCAAATGCCTTCCATTGATCCAGGGAGATCACCCACCCCGGGAGTTGATTATGATGATGATAATTCCAAAGTTCTCTCAAAATAATCAAAGGGTGAAAAATGGATCTATCCAGCAGGCTACAAAATTGCAAGGGGCTGATAATATGTTCTGCCAGCTTTCTTAAGCGCAAATGTAGTATTTGTGGCAATATTTTAAAATCTCCATTACATAAGCTGATTGGCCTCCAACCCTGAAGCAAAGTCTGGTCACCAGATTAGTATAAATAGACAGTCAAACTTTTGGAAAATTGAGGAGTAACTTTATTTTGACAGAAAAAGAAATTAAAAACTACCTCCAAACATAATGCCAACCCAGGGGCAAAAGTTTTATAAAACTCATATGGCAGACCATCTAATCCGAGGCCCACTTCTGATTGCCTAGATTGAATGAGAGCAAGAATTTCATTAGAAGTACTTGCCGTGGTAACAGAGGCTGAATCCTAGGAGGAAATACCTTGTTTCTGTAAAGTAGAAAGGTAGTGGGTATAGTCCAGGGGCTCTGAGTGAAACGTGTTGTGAGCCTCCATAATCAATTCAAAAATATCAGGAACTGTAGTCATTTCAACACCCTGACTGGATTTCAGGCTGTTGATTGAAGCTGCATGTCTGCGTGATTTACAAGCAGCACATGGGTCAAAAACTGGTGCTTTTTGGGTCCCATATGATAATTCAGCTCTTATAGTACTAGCTTGATCATATTGTAAAGTTTGCATTTCAGTTTTAAGAGAGTTAATTTAGGACACTATGTCACTGTAACCCCCCTGCAAATGGGGTTCTCAAAAGTCTTCCAAGAGCTTGCCTGAATGCTCCAAGCCTGGGTGGTGTTCAGCGTCTGAGCTGCTTAACTGTGGTTGCAAGTGAGTGCTATTTGAGCCTCCATGTACTGTCTCTTTAAAAGCTGTCTGCTTGCAGACTTAATTAGTTTGTATGGGGGGACTGTATATTTAATGCTTGAATCCCGCCCGAGCTGCTGAGTAATCGCTCCATTTTGCGGTCGCTGAAGGTGCAAAGGGAGCCCATCTGAAAGCTGTAACTATTTGACTGTAATCATTTAAAGCATTAGCAAAACTGTAGTTTGTTTAACCTGCCTTTATTGCAGCTGGGACTCTGTGTGTGTTAACCCTCCATTCTGGACCTAAACTGCTGTGCTGGGCTAATTGGGTAAAGGGAGCCCTAAAATGGAGCCTGTGGACAAATCAGAACTTGGATTCTTAATCTGAGCCAGCCACGAGGGGATTGTATGGGCAGTGACTCTGGGAAATGTAGTTTTGACCTTGGTGCCTTTTTCTACCAACAGAGGGAGTCTAATTGTGAGTGACAGCTGAACCAGCCAACAGAATAGCGTGGAGCTAAAGGAAATGCCCTGCTCTGTGACTGGAAAGATCAGATCAGTTGTGGCAGTGAAGAAAGAAGGAGCTGTGTGCTTCTGCGCGGTGTATAGTTTCGTGCGGGAAGCGCGTGTGAGGCCCTGAGTTTCGGTCTGCAGCCTTTGTGAGTACCAGTTGGGACTGAATCTGAGTTGTGAGGAGAAAGAAGCACCAGAAGTGTGGAAACCAGGCTCACCCTGTAGAAGACTGGAGAAATTGCTGAATCACGCTCGGTCCGTCAGGAACTGAAGCTGCTGTGTGTTCTCCCGGGGTATTTTGCAGTAATTGCGGTCAGGATCGAGGAGCAGCCTGCCTGATATAGTACTTTCCTTTTACATATAAATGTGCATAGTGCTTGTGGGGAATCACTATTTCAAATCCCCTGTACAGTGAATTGTGTGCTGAAGCTGGAAGTAAACCCCAGCTTAATTCGGACTACATCCATTTGCTATCAACTGCAGTGGGGTCCAGTCACAAGGATCTTGTCCTCATGCCCTGTTCTTCTGGCAATCCAGAGGGACATTCTCCATCTGATCCTCAGCTTGGGTGTTGTGAGTACAAATCAGGTATTCCCCTGCAGCTTGTTTTCAATCACAAGTGTATCATCTAATTCTTGTTGTTTCACTGTTTTTTTTTGGACTGAGCCCTCTGGCTCCGGATTACAATTGGGTGTTGTGCATATATTTTCTTCTACAGGGCCCTATCCATCTGCACCTGCCGGCCAACCCCGGGCAATGGACCTGGCTAGCTCCCCCCAACCTGGGTACACAGAGTGTGACTTTTCAGACCCTGTATGTGTGCACAGTACTGTGATTTAATGCCACTACTTAACCTGATTTCCCCCTCCCATGTTACTGTCCCCTAAATAAACCAGATTTGTTGTTGTTATACTAAATACTATCTGTGGTGTTGGTACTTGAGGAAACAGTATTGTGTGTTGCTGTATATGTTGTTTAACCTTACTTTACAAGGGGTCCTCAGAGACGTGCTGCAGAATCAGTCTCGAGGGCAAGTGGTATTTATATGAGTGAAGAGTGTGTATACGTGGGTTATTGGGGCTGTAACTCTGGTGTACTGTGTGAGCCACTAGAGGGAATAAAAGGGTGTCTCAGTGTCCCAGAGGGCTGTGACCAAGCTAGTCTAACCACTACAAACCCTGACCTCTGGGTGGAGGCACCCGCCACAGGACCTAGGCCCTCAACCTGTCCGTAGTCAAACAACCAGGGGTAGTAGCCCTTGGGATAGCGCCAACTAGGGATTACATCACCACTTACCAAATGTGGATATGACAGATGTTGAAACTTAGTCCTTAGGGTGAGATATTTAAAATATTGTTGCTTACCATGTTTCCCATAGGATTGAAAATACTGGGATAGATCATTTTTTGTTTGGAGCCACCAGTCACCAAAATCATCATAAAGATCTAGTACTGAGGCTCGGGTAGCTAATATTCTTTTAACTGATTCCTGTATCATGGGCTCCTTAAGAATTTGAATATTCAATTTCCAACGAGTCTTAAAAACCGGGGAATATGCATCTGAATTAAAGACAGAAATAACCATTTGATGGTCAGAATACTCAACTGGACACAGTTTGGTAGTTGTAATTTTAAGATGTTGAGAGACAAATAAATAATCAATAATAGTAGTATAATGTGCCCTTTTATAAGTAATATATTTAGCCTGTAGAATATGTGCATTGCAGTTTTGAAGGTCCGTTGAAGCAATATATTTTTGAAATGCCAATGAATCACAATATATTTTTGTACATATAAAGAGGATCTTAGGAGAAGACAAACTACAATTAAAATCCCCTCCAAGGACAATGATTTTGGCTGTGTGGAGATAAGGATTAATTTTGGAAAACAGGTCTGTTCTGTCTGCTTTCAATTGAGGGGCATAGACAGTGATCAACCTGCATGGTTCACCATCTAGATAACCGTCCAAAATGAGGACTCCTCCTGGAACAAGATCCAGGAGGCGGAAAAGGGTGAAACGATTGCCATTAAAAAGGATACACACTCCGTCAGCTTTGTCACACCCAAACAACCAATATGATGGTCCCCATGGCCACTCCAATTTAAAGGCCTGAAGCTGAAAAATCGAGGCCATCCAGGTTTCCTGCAGAAAAATGATATTAACATCTAAATCATAAAGTAACTGAAATATAGCCAATCGTCATTTATGGTTAAGCAGACTATGGCAATTAAGAGTTGCCACAGAAGTAGTAGCAATAGTCAGTTTAGAAGTCTGAATATCAAATTTTCCATCTCTTTTTTTTCTTTATTCCAGAATATAGTTCTTCTGTTGGTTGAGACTGCGTGATGCCAGTCTCCATGGCATCCTTGGGATCTTCCTCAGGGTCTGACTTCCCCCAGTCTTTTGGTTCCAGCAGTGTAAAGGAATTTGATGTTTCTATCGGAGGCCGCAGATCTTCTTTAGTCATTCTTCTGGTAGACCTTCTTTGTTTAGATACCAGAGGACTGGGAGGGGGCGTTCCTAGCTCCTTCTCCTCCACAGTACCACCAGGTGCTCCTGGATCATCATAGCAGACAGGCTTCAGTAAAGAATGTGATGTTGACATCTTTGAATGGTCTGAAATTATATCAGTCACTAATGACTTTGTCTCAACATCAGGAACTTGAGAGGTCAGTACTGTGATGGGTACTCTGCCCATTTCCTGAGAACTCTGCTGAAGAGATGATGTGGAATCTTCATTATTAGCTGCTTGTGCATTATCGATCAAGACTTCAGTATCTAGGGATTCCATCTTGTTAACAGCTGCCCAGGGGCAATTTTTATAAAGATGTCCTTGTTCTTCACACAAATTACACCTGAGGTAATTTGTGCAGTTGGAATTAATATGGCCGACCTCATTACACAGACTGCAGCGCAGTTTATCGCACACACTAGAGAAGTGTGTGTGAGCTCCGCATTGGTAACAGGCCCGGGGCTGACCGGGATAATAGCTCACTCTTCTGTCCTGTTCAAGAAACAAGCAGTTTGGGATATGTGTAATCCCTTCATCCATCTGATGTAGTTTGACCTGAAATCTCCATCCCCCCATCCAGAACTGTTCATCATCAAGAGTAGCCAGTGGGGGTGCTAGTACCTGACATTTCTGCTGTAACCAATGGTATACATCACTAACTGGGACGTTTTCATTATGGAACACGATGGTCACTGATTTTGTGAGGGGTTTAATCAGCGGGATAGCCATGAAAGGGATCCATAAAGGGGAGGTTTTCACCTGATTATAACGAGTCCAGAAAAATTTTAACAGAGTAGCAGATCAAAAACTAATATTGAAGATGTCGTCTCCTGAGATGTGAATGAAAGCAAACACATCTGCAGGGTAAAATCGTAACGAGTCCTTAATAAGCTTTTTCCCGACATATTGACAGTCCGGGTGGGTATCCAAACCCCCTTTATACTTTAGACGGACTGCATGTCATCATGGCAATGGCTCAGAAGAGTGCAATTTAAATAGATCGAATAGCAATGGTCGCTGTTTTCCATCTGAGGTAGTGTCATCAGTCACTGAGAGTGAAGGTCCAGGAATATCTTTCATATGTTCCACTGCCTTTCCTTTTGGGACCTGATGGGGGGGTGAGATTCAGTTTGAGACTGTACTGGTGTTTGAGACTGTACTGGGTGCAATTTTTGGGTAATCAGTGTCATACTTGCTTGAGGTTTAAGGCTTACCTCTATCTGAGCTACATTCAGTATGCGCCCCCCAGGGCATGTCTGAGTTACAGGGCAGGCGGAGCTGCCTTTTCAATAGAGTGATCAGATGATGAGAGAACTTCTTTCATTTTTGAAAAAGCAGGAGCTGCTTTCCCTATTCCAGGGTGCCATTCTGGTTCAATAGAGGACTGGGGAAAAGATGTTGAATCCCATACAGGATCAAGGACCCACTGTCCGGTCTTATTCATGATCCAACCTGCTCCTTTTAATGCCGACTCTGTCCATGGTTTGTCACCGCTTTCATTAGAGGCAAGACCAAAGGCCTGTTTAATGGCTGAAACTGTGGAGGTGGGAGGAGAAAATTCAGAGACATTCTACGGTTGTAATGCACCACACCCATCATCCTGTACTATATTTCTGTTATGCAGTACCACGTTCTCCCTTTTCTTCTTTGAATCTTCCATTTTCCATTTCACCTCATATGAATCTCTCCCCATCCATTTTGTAGAAAGGTTCTCTATTCCGTAGGTCTGTATTAGCACCCTGATCACCCCCATCCCCCTCTGTGAACTCCAAAGACACAACATCATTAACCTGTACTGGGGTTTTCACAGTACTTTCAGCATGATTCTGTACAGGATTACTATCACTAGAAATTGTATTCAGGTTCAGGGGTTTACACGAAGTGTCCATATGTAATGTTCCCATAGCAACAGGGCTAATCATAGTGAAAGGAGGCCTGGTTTGAAAAGAAATCAAATCTTCAGGATTTTGTCCCAGACAATCCCCCTGCACTGAACCCTCCTCCAATTTTTCCATAATCTGGCCCATTTTACCACTTCCCACCACCCTTGGCTTTGTTGCAAATGATACTCCAGGCAAGTTAATGAAAGCATGAGAGTTTTTGTCAACATTATCAGAGTCTTGTTTACTAGTGAAAGTGAACACAGTAGCACTATTCTGGGTATTTGCAGAAGTTTGATAAATAGTGGAAGAATTTACCTGAGCCAGGGTGGGAAGGGCAGTAGCAGATGTGGATAAAGTCCCAACCTTAGAATTTTCAATAGCCTTTTGCAATCACAATTATCTTTCTTTAAACATAATTTCATCATCCTGTAGCATCCTTTGCAAATCCTCAGTAGTTTTCTCCATTAAAGGTACACACTCTATACGATTTAGTGTCTCCATATACTCAACCATATCAATAGAATTCTGGGACTCCAAAGGGTCTGGTGCATCAAAATAAATTTCAGGCTCAGTTCCATGAGATACTAGGGCCGGGCCTACACCCCTAGTCTCCACAACATCCTGCTCCATCAACTCCTTGGCTTGGACTGGCTCACAGGAAGTCAAACCCCCTGCAGGCAGAGCAGGGGAATTTCTCCGGTGTCCTGGCCAAATTTCCTCCATTCTCTGGAAATACCACAAACAATTTAATCTGGTTCAGTCTCACTTGGCATTCATATGTGAGGGATTGTGAAGGGGGGAGGGGCAGCTTCAAAGTGGGGTGCTAGCTGCACACTCGAGCAGACTCAATAGACCATGTGGCCTGTATCTGCTGGCAAGTAATAAATAAGTAATATTTGAGTGATTCCACATAGGCTGTTCTAGATGCTTAGAATATAGAACTATCCACTAATATTTCTTATGAAATGGCTGAAATACACTAATTCATCTATAAAGGTCTCATCTGCCACATACTGGTGCAAGTTCTCATGGAAATGCAGAAATCTGTATTTTAACACTTCGTTTCAGCTTGTTAAATATCTTCCGGCTTGGTTTGGACATTGCTGGAAGCAATGTGGAAACATCTTAGCTAGCCACACACACGTATTTTGGTCATGCCCCATTATCACTTCCTTTTGGCAGTAGATTGGAGAATGAATTTATAGATTGTTGGGGACAGATGCAGTTTTGTCTCTGGAAATTGTTCTTTTATCTATCCCCTCAGGGTGTTATATTATCCTCCAGATCCATGATATACAAGTATCTCCTAGCAGCCAAAGAGGTGATCATGTGTTTATGATGCCAACCACAGCCCCCTACTATTGCTATGTGGCACAAGATTATTGATGAACTGTATTCCCTGGAACAGCTTTGTGCACATTGTATGGGAATGGAATCACAGTTTGAACTAAAATGGAGGCCATCGGTGTTCTACATCTCTGGGGAGGAAGACTCTTTTGTTCCATGATGGAGTGGAGGATGGGTGGTCATGGAATGGTTTTGGTCTTTAGTGGAGATTTGGGGCTCTGAGGCTGGAGCAGCCTGGAATTTGGGACTTTTGTTATGCCTAAATGAAAGAATTAGCATCTTTATGGTTGTTTTGTTTATGTTTAGTGCTATTAAGCTTGTTAGAATCACTTATGAATGGTACTTAAATCCTGGAAGTTTTTAGTTTAAATACCCCTCTGCATTGTGAACTGATTTACATGGTAATAATGTGTAATATGTACCTTTCTCTGAGCTACTAAATAAAGAATTAAAAAGGAAAAAGGAATCCCAGATTCTCCAGTGTGTTTTTTACCAATTACAGCAGACTTCTTTCTGTGGGAGAGTGAGCTGAAAACATCTGTGTTTCTGCAGGTTTGGAAAGTGTTCAAACTGCAGACACAACCCCAGCCCACCGCTTCCAGTACCCACTTGCCGGTGGTAATGCTCACCCATTCCTAGAAGTAGTGTACCAGTCTTCCTCCATCTGTCAATGGCTGGATGACCTGGGCAAATTCAAAATCATCAGGGGTTTTGTTTTGGCTGAGGCTTATGCACTGGAGCTGTAGCACTGTGCTTGAATTACCTTTTTACCCTTAAACATAGAAACATAGAAGTTGATGGCAGAAGGAGATCGCCAGATCCGTCTAGTCTGCCCTGTGTTTTTATGTAATTCTACCCTCCAGTTTCCCTTTAGTCTGAGGGTTCCCCTGTGTCTGTTCCACGCATTCTTAAATCCTCCCACCGTGTTAGCCACCACAACCTCTAGGGGCAGACTATTTCATGTGTCCACCACCTTCCCTGTGAAGAAAGACTTCCTCACATTGGTAGCGAACCTCCTTCCTTTTAGCCTTAAATCATGTTCCCTAGTTCTACTGCCCTCCTTGAAGTGACAAAGTTCCTGCACCTTGTTAATCTGAATATTTCGATCATGTCACCCCTCTCCCTTCGCTGTTCCAGGGAATATATGTTCGGTTCACTCACTCTATCCTCATATGACATCTGGCGTAATCCTTGTACCATTTTTGTCACCCTTATTTGGACTGTCTCTATGTGGTCAATGTCCTTTTTAAGGTGAAGCTTCCAAAACTGGGCATCATATTTTAGGTGTGGCCTGACCAGCACCCTATATAAAGGCAGGATCACCTACCTCCTCCTGCTTGTGATTCCCCTCCTAATGCATCCCAGCATTCCACTGCCTTCTTGCACTGTTTTTCCACTTTTAAATCATCTGAGATCATGATTCCGAGGTCACGGCTATTGGCTGGAGGAGCTAGTTGACCCCAGTAATATGCCTTCTTTGGATTTTTTTCCTTATGTGCATGACTTTGCACTTTTTGGCACTGAATCTCAGCTGCCATGCTCCAGACTACTACTCAAGTTTCTTTAGGTCTGATTCCATCTTACCTACACCCTCGATGGTGTCCACCCAGTTACATAGCTTGGTGTCGTCTGCGAACAGACACACGTTTCCCTCTAGCCCTTTAGCTATGTCAGCTATGAAAACATTGAAGAGCAGGGGCCCCAGCATTGAGCCCTGGGGCACACCACTGGTCACCCTGCCCTCTGACTATAGTGCTCCATTTACCTGCACCCTCTGAGCTCTGTCCTGTAGCCAGTTCTGTACCCACTTAAACTCTTTTGGTCCCACCTCTGTGTGGTCTAACTCCTTTGCCTGCCTTCTATGCAGAACCAAGTTTAAGGCCTTGCTAAAATCCAGGTAGATAACAGCAACCTCCCTACCTTTGTCCACTGTCTTGGTAACCAAGTCAAAACACTCAACCAGATTTGTTTGGTACGATCTCCCCACTGTGAATCTGTGCTGTTTGGGGTCCAGCTGGCTGCTGGCTTTGAGGAATGCTATATTCTTCTGTTTGAGCAGTGACTCCATCAATTTTCCCACTACAGACGTGAGACTTACTGGTCGGTAATTTCCTGCCTCCTCCCAGCTGCCTGATTTGTGAAGTGGGATAACTGTTGCCTGCCTCCAATCTTCAGGTATCACTCCGCTCTCCAGGGATTTGGTAAATAGTTTTGCCGGTGGTGTAGCAAATTCATTCCCCAGCTCCCTTAAGATTCTGTGGTGCATCTTGTCAGGTTCCATTGCCTTGTCCACCTTTAGTTTGTTCACTGCTTCTAGTACTTGGTCCTTAGTGAAGGGGCTAGTGTCTATCCCTGGTCCTGGGGTGCTGTGATTTGTGAATGCTGAGCCGTTTCCTGGATCCTCCTCAGTAAATACTGAGCAGAAGTACTTGTTTAGGATTTCCGCCTTTTCTGGGTCATCTTCTGCTATCCTCTTGTCACCTGTGGTAATCCTCACTATCCCCCCTTTTGCCTTCCTTCCCCGATACACATAAAGAATGATTTGTCGCCCTTCTTTACACCCTCTGCAATCTTTGCTTCTGTCTGGGTTTTGGCCTGTCTTATCCTTTTGTTTGCTTCTCTTATTTTTCTCTTGGTATGACTCCCAGTCTTTTTCCTTCTTTGTTTGTTGCTACACCTTATACGCCTTCTTCTTTTCTTTAACTATGGTTGCCACTTTTTTGGAGAACCATAGAGGATTTCTTCATCTTTTCACCTTGCTGACTCTTCTAGAGCATTGGTCTGTAGCCGACTTGATTGCTCTCTAGAATCTGCTCCACATAACTTCAACCTCTTCCTCCTCCGATTCAATTAAGTTATTTTGTAGGGTGGTTCTCGTGTTTTGGAAGTCTGCCCTCTTAAACTCTAGCACTTTGATTTTTAAATGACAAATGTGCCCCGTTAAGCTTACTTGGAAGTTGACCATATGGTGGTCGCTGTTTCCCAAGCTGCTCCCAACCTTGATTTCTTTGACCCTCTCACTGTTTGTGAGGATGAGGTCAAGGATGGCATCTCCCCTAACTAGGGCTTGAACAAGCTGTTCTAGTCCTGTGCCCTGTAGGGCCAACAAGATGCCCTTGCTTCTTCTTGTCACCGCTGATTGAGAGTTCCAGTTTATATCTGGGAGATTGAAGTCCCCCACTAGTATGACTTCTCTGTCAGTCATTTTATAGATTTCTTCTATTAGGCCTTTGTCCCCTTTTCCAGCATGATTTGGGTGTCTGTACACAGCATCAGTTTTGAAGGCTGTCCTTTTACCTGCATCTGCTGTTAGCCAAAGTGACTCTGTCTCCCCTGGGGATTCCTGCACCTCTGCGACTTTTATTTCCTCCCTAATGTAAATAGCTGCACCACCACCACCACCCTTTTTTACCCTTCCTGTCCTTTCTGAACAAGTTATATCCTGATATAGCTGTGTCCAAACTGTGGTTCTCTGTGAACCAGGTTTCTGTCACAGCTAACCAGTCTAACCTTTCCACTTCCATGATGGCCATGGGTTCAGGTAGTTTCTTTGCCAGGCTCCTGGCATTTGTAACCATCGCTTTCTAGGAATATGCCTCCCCATTTATATGTGGGTGCACCTCCTTCCTGGACTGCTCCAATTCATTGTTTCCATCAGAGGATGTATGTAAGTTGCTGATGTCTTGGTGGGGTGACATCCGATGCGCCAGCGGTTGAGGCGTGTGTTGTCCCCCCTCCCTTTCCATTGGTTGTATGTATGTCTGCAATGTTTTGGGGAGTGATGACTAGCCCACTGATGGTTGGGGTGTGAGCAGTCACCATCTCCCCTTCGTTTAGTTTAAATATTCTGTGTAAACACTGAGATTTTGTCCAAGCACTTGCATGCCCTCCCTATTTAGGTGCAGTCCGTCATATTTAAAAAATCCTCTTTCCTAGAAGTTGTGCCAGTTTCCTATGTAGTGATATCCTTTGTCCTGGCATCATTTTTGCAGCCATGAGTTGAACTCACGAATTTTAACCTACCTGGCTCGGTTTGTGCCTGCTCCTTGTTCCCACACTGGCAGAACTTCTCAGAAGGCTAGTTTGGACAGAAGGGATGACAGTTCATTGGCTAGTTTCTCAAAGTGTTCTTTGACCTCCTCCACCATGTGATTGGCCATGTCATTTGTTCCAAGGTGTATTACAAACATACGAACATACGAAATTTGCCAGCAGATAAAGGCCTAGAGGTCTATCAAGTCTGCTCGAATGTGCAGCTAGCACCCCTTATTCTGCAGCTGCCCCTCCCTTCCACCCTTCCCCATCATTAACCCTCCTCCTTGTCCTGTCCCATCCTCGTTTGAAGCAGTCCACTGTTCTACTGCATACCACTTCTGCAGGTAACGCATTCCACCCAGCCACCACCCTCTCTGTAAAAAAGTGTCTCCTCATCTCCCTCCTGAACCTTCCTCTCTCCAGTCTCATATCATGGCCCCTGGTAGTCCTCCCCTCCCTTACTTTGAACAGCCCCTCTGTACCCGTCTTGTTTATTCCTTTCATGTATTTAAAGGTTTCAATCATGTCACCCCTGTCTCTCCTCTCCTCCAGTGAGTACATGTTCAACTCCTTCAGCCTCCTCTCGTATGATAAGTCCCCCAGCCCCTTGATCATCTTTGTCACCCTGCGCTGCACCCCCTCCAGTAACTTAATGTCCCTCTTCAGATACGGACGCCAATACTGCACGCAGTATTCCAGGTGTGGTCTAACTAATGACCTATACAGTGGCAGAATTACCTCCTCCTCCTCGAGGATATACCCCTTGCAATATAACCCAGCATTTTGTTGGCCTTTGCAGCTGCCTTCCTACATTGTGCCGAGTTGTTCGGTGACCCTGTAATGAGCACACCCAGATCCTTCTCCTCCTCTGTCTGGGCTAGCTGCACTCCCCTAGCTGGTAACTCCTCCTTGGGTTCTTCATCCCAAAATGCAGCACCTTGCACTTTTTGGCATTAAACCCCAGTTGCCAGGTGTCTGACCAGGTTTCAAGCTTTGCCAGATCATCCTGCAACCCCTGCCATCCTCCTAGGTCATCCACCACCGCGCCAACCTTAGTATCATCAGCAAACAGACTGATCTTGCTCTTGATGTCCCATGATATGTCTGCAATGAATATCCCAAACAACACTGGTCCCAACACTGAGCCCTGTGGGACACCGCTCGTCACTGCCCTTGGGTGTGAGAGCTCCCCACCCACCACCACCCTCTGTTGCCTTCCCTGCAGCCAGTTTCCTACCCATCTCACCAGCTTTGCACCCGCCCCTGTGCCTACTAACTTCCTTCCCAGCCTTCCATGTGGCACCGAGTCGAATGCTTACTGAAGTCCAGATACAGGACATCCACTGCATGGCCCCTGTCTGGTTGCCTAGTTACCCAGTCATAGAACTCGACCAGGTTGGTTTGGCAGGATCTGCCAAGTATGAAACCATGCTGTCTGCTGTCCTGTAGTCCTTTGGCCTCTAGGAGGGCCACCAGCCTCTCCTTCAGGATAGTCTCCATTAGCTTACCCACGATGGATGTGAGGCTCACTGGTCTGTAGTTTCCCGGTTCATCCTTGGGGCCACTCTTGTGGAGGGGCACCACATGAGCCATCCTCCAGTCCTGAGGTACACACCCCGAATGTAGTGAGGCATTAAATAGGTCTGCCAAAGGTCCTGCAAGGACCTCTGCCAGCTCCTTCAGTACCCTGGGGTGGATGCCATCTGGGCCTGGTGCCTTGTCCACCCTCAGTGCCTTCAAACCCTCTCGAACTCTGCCCTCCATGATTTCCCCATCTGTCACCACTTCCCCCCCTTCTTCTGCCATTTCTCCCACCTTGGGTGTCACCCCTCTTCTCTTTAGTAAATACTGAGCAGAAGTACTCATTTAGTGCTTCCGCCTTATCGTACCGCTTCCACCCAACCCCCTCCTTCCTAATCCTTACTATGTGGTCCTTACAGCTCCTTTTCTCCCTGATGTACTTAAAGAAGTCCTTCTCCCCCTTCTTAATGCCTTGTGCCAGCCTGAGTTCCGTAGATGCTTTGGCTCCCCTTACCACCCTTGTCACCTCCTTGATTTCTGTCAAGTACTCCTCTCTGTCCTCCCCTCCCTGTTTTCTTGTACTTCCTAAAGGCAACTCTTTCCTCCTTACCTTTTCCATGACCTCCTTACTCAACCAGCTCGGTTTCTTAGCCCTAGCCTTCTTGCTCTGGGCTTTGCAGCAGGTTTTGGTGCCTCCACTATCCCAGCTTTATGAGCTCCCACCTCTGGTTAGTGACCATACTAGATTGAATTCTGGCCAGGTACCCTTTTACCACTTCCCCCATCCTCCCAAAGTCGGCTCTCCTGAAGTCCAGCACTCTTGTGCCAGATTCCACTCCTTCCTTGCCCATATCCAATGTGAGCCATACTGAGTGGTGGTCACTCCCTGACAGCGGTTCCTCCACAGTAAGTTCTCTCACAAAGTCCCCATTTGCCAGCACAAGGTCAAGGGTATTCCCTAACCTGGTTGGTTCACTGACCATTTGCAGCAGGAAGCTGTCCTGAAGGCATCCAGCAGTACCTGCCCCTTCTGTTCCTGGTTGTTGGGGTGCTCCAGTCCACTCCTGGCATGTTGAAGTCCCCACGATCACCACACTACCCTTCTACTGGGTCCTCCTGATCTGTCCCGCTAGTTCCCTGTCTAACTCCTCCATCTGAGATGGTGGCCTGTACACCACTCATTCTAAGAATCCTATTCTTGGAATCCTGGATTTGCACCCAAAGTGACTCCGTGCTACCCTCCTCCCTTCCTCCTTACACACTTCAGTCCTTCCTTCATATAGTGCCACCCCTCCTTTCCCAATCACCCTGTCCCCTACTAAATAACCTGTACCGTGACAGACAGGTCCCAGTCATTATATTGGGTGGCCCATGTTTCCGTGATGGTTGCAATGTCCACCTCTCCCTCTGCCATGAGAACCTGTAACTCTGCAGTTTTCCTCCCAAGGCACCTAGCATTAAGGATAACCACCTTCCACCCTTTTCCCCCCTTCCCATCCTGCCCTCCTTTCCTAGCATCACCAATAGCACTGCGATGTGTATGCCCCCTGCTTCCTGAACTATCCTTTTGATGCATTTAGTGTGATGTTTTGAAGTGCCTCCTAGGTTGAATAAGGCCCTGCCCCATTTGTTATGTAGAAAGAGTTTAAATTGAAGAGTCTGTTCTATCCTCTCCTTTTCTGCAGTTGTGCAAGTGGTAGACAAGAAGTACAGGAAGTCAGCCATTGGCAAATATGAATTATACAATGGGCATAGAACAAACTACCAAATGCTGCATTTTAATTGGCTGGCTGGCACCTTTTCACCGTGATAAATCCTCCAGTGTACCCACTGGAAAAGATGCCAGCCACCAGTCAGTCGCAGCAGGAACCCCTGCAGAAATCACTCTGACCAACTCAAATCCAACAATACTAAACAGCAACAAATGACAATATCCGAAAACTACACAGCAACAGCCACTCCCACTCTCAACCGTCAAACCTCCAATACCTGGCGAACCATTACTAAAAACAAGAAAACAGTTCCAAACCCATATGGGCCATATTTGTACCTAAACCGCTCAGAAGTCCTCAGAATCTCCACCCATAAACAGCTCCACGTGGCTCACCTCTGAATTATAAAATCAACCTCCTTACCATGTTTTCGTCCCCACTGCTGAGCCTGCAACTACTCCAAAACCGGACGCTCCACATCCATCAATATTTATTTGCATCTTCTGTCACACCAAAATGTTAACAAATCCTAAACAGCAGTAAAGTTTTTAATGAAGAATAAGGCCTAAGCGTGCAATCGTGACTTCATGTCTTTCCTACATATGTATAACCACTTATGCATATGCATACTAGCATGCCCACTATGGACGTCGGCTCGGGCATCAAATCTATAACTTTCACGCTCATTTTAAATTAAAAACATTTTTCTACTCTCCTCAACAAAGTGCTTGAAATCCCTTCCTAGCATCACCAACTCCACCTCTGTCTTCAAAAGCGACTGCAGTAACCATCGACGTGGCAGCTCCAGTAACACCAAGCACTCAAACAAAGCACTATTTTTGGGGGCGTAATACTATTTCCCACAATTCTACAATACTATATAAAAAAAAATATATATAAAATCATTAAAAAAATATAAAAATTCTACCATTGTATAATACAATATACCCCTCCAAGGAGTGGGTATACTGGTGGATTTACCACTTCTGGTGTGGTTAAGTCACTCGACTCTGCCTCATGACAGAACCACACCATAGAAACATAGAATTTGATAGCAGATAAGGACCACTTGGCCTACCTAGTCTGCCCATTTCCCTACCTAATGGATAAGCTGCAGGTCCTAGTTAACCAACAGCCTACTTCCTCCTACCCCCCACTAGAATTGCCTTATGTCTGTCCCATGCATTCTTGAATTCCCCCACTGTTTTTGACTCTATGACCTCCTCAGGAAGGCCATTTCATGCATCTACAACCCTCTCTGTGAATAAATACTTCCTCACATTCCCTCTGAGCCATCCCCCCTCTATCTTCAAATTGTGCCCCCTTGTTCTTGCACATCTCTCTTTCTGAAAGATGCTATCCTCCTGGACTTTGTTGATTCCCTTGAGGTATTTGAAAGTTTCTATCATGTCTCCCCTCTCCCTCCTTTGCTCGAGGCTATACATCTTAAGCTCCTTTAGTCTTTCTTCATATGTCTTCTGGTGCAGACCCTGCACCATTTTGGTTACCCTCCTCTGGACAGCCTCCACCCTGTCTATGTCTTTGTGGAGATGGGGTCTCCAGAACTGTACACAGTACTCCAGATGTGGTCTTACCAATTGTCTGTACAGAGGGCCAACAACTTCCTGTTTTCTACTGGTGATGCCTCTCCCTATGCATCCCAGTATCCCCCAGCCCTCCTTACTGCCTTCTCACATTGCTGGCCCACCTTTAGGTCGTCTGATATGACTACCCCCAGGTCCCTTTCCATTTTTGTTATTGTCAGTATCTCACCCCCCATTGTGTACTCTTCCCCTGGGTTTTTGTTTCCCAGGTGCATTACTTTGCACTTCTTTGCGTTGAATCTAAGCTGCCATACATTTGACCGTTCCTCCAACCTTGCCAAGTCCCTTTTCATCCTTTCCGCCCCACCTTGCGTATCAACCCTGTTGCAGATCTTTGTGTCATCTGCAAAGAGACATACTTTCCCTTCCAGTCCCTCTGCAATGTCATTATAAAGACTTTAAAAAGGACTAGCCCCGGTACTGAACCCTGTGGTACCCCACTAGTAACCCCCCTTTCTTCACTGTGGACTCCATTTACTATTACGCACTGTGTCCTGTTGTCCAGCCAGTGTTTTACCCAGGCTACCACCCTGGGACCCACTCCCAGGCTGGCTAATTCATTTATTAATCTTTTGTGCAGGACTGTGTCAAATGCCTTGCTAAAGTCTAGGTAGGCCATGTACACAGCCCCTCCCTGGTCTACTACTTTGGTCACCCAGTCAAAGAAATCAATTAGATTCATTTGACATGATCTTCCTGCTGTGAATCCATGCTGCCTTGGGTCCTATGACCCACCGGTCTCTAGGTACTCAACAATTCTTTCCTTCAGAAGTGATTCAATCATTTTCCCTACCACTGAGGTCAAACTGACAGGTCTGTAGTTTCCTGCCTCTGTCTTGCTCCCACGTTTGTGAAGGGGAATTACATCTGCTCTCCTCCAGTCCTCATGTACCATGCCATCCTCCCATGATTTATTAAAAAGGGTAGTCAGTGGTGTTACTAGTTCTTTCCTTTGTTCTTTTAGAATTCTGGGGTGAATCCCATCAGGCCCCATTGCTTTATCCACCTTCAGTTTTAAGAGTTCTTTCAGAACCCTTTCTTCTGTGAAAGGACTAATATCAACCCGCCCCCATCCAGAGTGCTTCTATTGACTGGATTAGGTATCTCCCCTTGCTTTTCCATTGTGAATACTGAGCAGAAGAATTCGTTCAGTATCCTGCTTTTTCACTGTCGCTCTCTGCCCAACCACCTTCCTCTTTATTCAGCCTCAGTATCCCTGCCTTAGTCTTTCTTTGCTCCCTAATGTACCTATAAAAGGTTTTATCCCCCTTCTTAACCGAGCTGGCTATCTTTTCCTTGGTTTGGGCCTTTGCTATTCTGACTGCCTTCTCTGCTTCCTTCTGCTTTAACTGGTACAGTTCTCTGTCCTGCTCCTTCTGTTTCCTTATACTTCCTGAATGTTATCTTTTTCTCCCTTACCTTCCCCGCCACTTCTTTTAAGAACCATAGCATTTTTTTTTTTTTCATTTTGATTTGTTTATTCGCTTCACACAAAGGCTTGTTGCCTCTGTGATGGCGGTTTTGATGTTTCCCCATTGTTTCTCCACCCCACCCCACCTTCTTGCCTGTTTGCTAGTGCTTTTCTGAGGCACTCTCCCATTTTGACAAAATCAGCCCTCCTGAAGTCCAGTACCTTCACTTTTGTATGGCTTGACTCTACAGCTAAGTTTATCGTGAACCACACTGTTTGGTGGTCACTTGTTCCCAGATGGCTACCCACTTCAAGATCGGAGATCCTCTCTCCATCCTCATTTGAGAGTACCAGGTTTAAGATTGCTCCCTCCCGAGTAGGTTCCAAAACTAGCTGTCTGAGGCATGCCCCCGAAGGGCATCAAGAATGGCCCTGCTCTTAGATGTGGCGGCAGCAAAGGTGCTCCAGTTAACATTTGGCATATTCAGGTCCCCCATCAGCAATATCTCCCCTTTCTCTGCCATCCCAAGGATGCCTTCTATCATTTCCTTGTCCATTTCCTCCCCCTGAGACGGGGGTCTGTATACAACCCCTGTGCGGATTGTGGAGCCATTTCCAGTTTCCAGGGTGACCCACAGTGCCTCCTCTCCTCCCTGTTTACCCTTTAATTCTGTTGCTTTGATCCCTTCCCTTACATAGAGAGCGACTCCTTCTCCTCTTCTTCCCTCCCTGTCCCTCCTGTAGATTGTGTACCCTGGTATGTTGACATCCCAGTCATGGTTCTCTGTGTACCATGTTTCTGTGACTGCCATGATATCCAGGCATCCCTCTTCCATCAAGGCCACCATTTTGGGGAGCTTGTTACCTAGACTACGGGTATTGGTACTCATTACCCTCCATTTTTTATGGCTTTATTTCTTTTTGCCACATCCCTGTCCTTACTGCCTTTGTTGTTTTCTCCATTTACCCCGCCCTTCTCTCTATCGACTGCTCTGTCTTTTTTTTTATTTATTTTTATTATATGGACGTGACAGGTAAAAATATAATTGATACCATCATTGACATTCTGCTCAACATCTTAGTATATTTGCCGATACATTTCAATTTATAGCTTTAACTCTAATAAAACCTTTCTATTGATATCATCTCTAGCAGCATGCTAATATTTAGACAATGACTGAAAGTAATCTACAAGGGCATATTGCTCCCAGCTAATATGTAAAACAGTATCTCAGCTGACCGGTCTCTAATGAGTGGCCTTTACTCCCCTGACCTTTTAGATCCCCTTCCTGCCAAAAGCCCTGTATAATAAGACATGGTGAGACTTAAGGGATGAAGTCAGGATCATTATCAGAGAGAAATACCACCCATGGCTTCCATCGAGGCTCAAATACTGATTTTTTGTTATGGAGTGTAGCTGAGAGGGATTCCATATGGTATATGTCTGTCAGCAACCCTCTCCCATCCTTAATTGTTGAAATAACTGAGGATCTCCAACGTCATGTTATAGCTTATTTGGCTGCCAGAATATAAATATGTAATAGGGTTTGGTGCCAAATGAGTTGTGGTGAGGATAAATAGAGAGCAACATCATCTCTACCGTAAATTCAACCGGTTCTCCTAAACATTCTGAAATTTCTTGTTGTAAAGAGCACCAAAAGGGCATTAATTGGGGACATGACCAGAAAATATGTCCATGATCAGTGACCTCACATGAACATTTCCGCCAACATTTCCCAAAAGAAGACAGAAGGTATTTGGTTAATATTGCGAGAGAACAGAAAAAGCGACTTCTGCATTTCCATGCAAATTCTCGCCACCTAGTGGCATGTGTAACTTTGCATGCCTAAGAAGATGCACAGAGCCACTCCTGTTCTGATATATCCAAATCTAAGTCCCTACACCAGCTGTTGAGGATTGAAACAGAGGAGTCACCCATTCCCTCCCTTAGAGTTTTATATAAGAAACCCACCTGATGAGGCCATAGCCGACCCTTAATATTATCCTCTAAATATTTCCAAGGCAATGGGTCTGGCAATTTAGGAATAACATCTCTTTGCTGCAGGAGATAAATTATCACCTGGATATATCTAAAATAATCACTGTTGGATAGGCCAAATCCTTTTTTTAAGGTTTCAAAAGGGATAATACCAGAGGGGGAAAGAAAGTGTTTGAAAAATTGAAGCCCCACTTGTCTCCATCTGGAAAAAATGTGATCAAGGGACACCGGACGAAATCTATCGTCCTTCGAGATGGGGTATAGAAGAAAAACATTTCCTTAAAGGCTTTATGTTGTTGTAATTTATACCATAGTTTCAAAACTTCAACTGTAAATGGAGTGAAGTTGCAAAGGGGAGGTAGTCTAGTTGCTGATACTAGTGTCACCTTAGTAGTATCGTAGAGGTCATTAATGGCGAATTCTAAATCTTTCCAGGGAGATTGGTAAGATGGCGATAACCACAAGGACAATATTTTGTAAAATGATGCTTCTGCATAGAATTCCAAATTTGGAAGATTAGCCCCTCCCGAGGAAAGTGGAAGCTGTAGAAGAGACATTCTTAGTCTCGGCATCTGCCTGTTCCATATAAAGTTGGATATAAGTTTATTCCAAGATTTAAATTAAAAACCAGAGGGAAAAGTAGGGATATGCTGAAATAAATATAATAGTTTTGGGAGGACTATCATACGGATAGTCTCTATTCTTTGAAAAAAATTCAATGGTAACTGAGACCAAGTAGATAAATCCTTTTGGATCTGATTGGATAGAGGCTCATAATTTAGCAATTCCAGGTTATCTAGATTTTTTGGGACTATGATTCCCAAATATTTACATTTTGTTTTATACCATTTAATAGAATATTTGTCTTTAAGATCCGGAGAAGGAGTAAAATATAAGGGAATCAGGTCTGTTTTAACGACATTTAACTGGAAACCTAAAATTTCTTTGAAGTCCTCCAATAATTCCCATAAAGCCGGGAGAGAGGTACTGTAGCCGGGGACAAAGCAGTGATCAAAATATAATCTGCTAACAATGCCACCTTATGTTCTCTTTGGCCTACTGGGGCCCCTTCTATATGGGCATTCTCTCTAATTGCTTCCACTAGAGGTTCGATGTTTATGGGGAAAAATAATGGGGATAAGGGACACCCCTGTCTTGTGCCTCTTTGAATATGAATTAATTGAGACAAGGAACCATTCACCTGAATGTAGGCACTCGGTTGGGAATATAGATTTTTCAAACAAGTCATAAAAGAATCTGGAAAGGAATATTTAAACACGATAGCCCACAGATATTCCCAACTTACCCTGTCAAACGCTTTATTGGCGTCTAAACTGATATTAGTGGATGGGATCCTTCTCACATGAATGTATTCCAGAAGAAGCATAAGCCGTCTTAGATTATCAGAGGTGTTTCTCTGTTTTATAAATCCTGATTGATCCTGGTGAATTAATTGAATCAGAATGGGTTCCAATCTCTTAGCCCAAATGGCTGTGAATATTTTATAATCCACATTTAATATGGAGATTGGACGATATGATGATGGGAGGGTGGGGTCTTTTTCAGGTTTAAGTAGGGGAGATAACACTGCATAGTTCCAAGAAGGGGGTGGGGTTTCTCCTTCTTTTACTGCATGGTATGCTAATAACAAACTAGAAAGCATCTGCTGGATAAAAACCCTGTACCATTCTGAACTGACGCCATCTGGGCCCGGGCATTTGAGGGGTTTCAAATGTTTAACCTGAAAAAGGATCTCCTCAGAACCAATAGGGCATTCCAAGAGCTCCCTCTGAGAGTCATTCAAGCTAGGTAAACGAATCTTGTTTAAAAAAACGGAAATAAGCTCTTCCTGATTATTAGGTGGGTGGGGGGGCAGTATATAGGGCCTCGTAAAACTGTTTATAAAGGCCTGTCTAATATGTTCTTCTTTATAAGCAGGGGTATCTGAGGTGGAGGACTTTATTTTTAAAATGGTAGAGGTTCTTTTATTTGCTGTTAATTTCCGGGCCAGTACTCTGGCTCCTCTAGCACCCCCTTCATAATTATAATGGCGCAGATAGTTCAGACTCTGGAGGGTCCTGTAGTCTATTATTTTTTGTGTATCCTGTTTTATAGATCATATTCTACACTATAGGGCTTTGTCTCCTTCCCTATATAACATTTGGTATGATGCTAAAAGGTCTGTTAGGAAATGTAATCTTGCTTGAATCTCTCTTTGTTTATGAGATGCATATTCCAACATCTCCCCGTGTAGCACCACCTTTAATGTGTCCCATTGTATAGCATAGGATACCTCGGGAGATGAGTTATCCTGTATTGCCAGTGGGATGCGTGTCTTAAAATGGTCTAAAAATTTTTGATCTCTTAACAGGGAATTATTAAACCTCCAGAGTCTGAGCTTCTTTTGTTTTCCCAGATTAATTTTAAGAATTAGAGGATTGTGATCTGACAAGATGCTAGGTTCAATTAAAATGTCTTGTATCAGGGTTAGATGTTCTCCCATCACAAAAAAATAATCTAGACAAGAGTATATATATATCATATCTCCCAGAGAAAAAGGTATATCCTGGGGTGGATGGGAAGATTCTTCTCCAGGCATCTTCTATGTCTAAATAAGATAAATTCCCCTTTAAATATTTGGCAGCTTTACAAAGCCTTTGTGGTTTAGGGTTCGAAGAATCCTGGTGGGGATGAAGGTGAACATTAAAGTCCTCATCCATTATCAAAATACTGTTAAGTCTCTCCATCATCTTTTGCAGAAATTACCTTATTATTGGGAGCGAAGTTTGTGGTGGGAGATAGGAATTTACTAAAGTTACTGTCTGGGAATGAAGTGTTCCAGTGAGGATCACATATCGACCCTGTGGGTGTGAAAAAGTGTCTTGGATTTCTAAAGGTGTAGAAGTGGGGACTAAAATTGCTGTTCCCCTCTTATGTCCGTTCGGATGAGAGGATGCCAAAAGCTGGTAGCGCCCTTCCCAATGGAGTTTTGAATGTCCAAGACTGGAAAGGTGAGACTCTTGAAGAAAATATAAATCTGCCTTTTGTTCACCCAGATGTTGCATAATTTTGTAACGTTTAATAGGGAAATGCAGGCAGTTCACATTTTGAGAAGAAATTTTTAACGGAACATTAACTATAGTCCCAGGGAAAAAAATGTCAGTATTGCATATCTGGCAGAGTGTCTGAGATCTCAAGGGGCCATGAAAACTTGGATTATAAAATAAACTTCCCATTTCCTGTCCTGAGGTCTTATAAGATCAATTCCAGTGCATCTGGACCTATCTTGGTACTTGTTTTCCATGACCCCCCAGTCCCCCACATCCATCGCAAAACAGTGGAGCACATGTCTGTGGATTTGCAATATGTCATCATCCTTTTTTGAATTTACTAAAAGAAAAACAAGCATAAGAATAACAATCTCAATTGTAACCTAAAATGACCTTAACCATTAATCTCCCATCAGAGAAAACTATACACAAGTGTTCTTCCATAAAAGAGGGAGATTTGTCCATCTCCAACCCGGGTCCTAGGATAAAGGAATTCCTTTCCTCCTAGGTAAGATCCAATGTGGATCTAAACCCACTTGAGAGGGAGCTCCATCTCTAGGAACAAGCCCTACATAAAGGCTAGCCCTGTAGTGGTGGGACATAAACTTATTATAGTTCACATATCATAGACTAACTCTAATGGTCAAGGGAAGGGCCCCTCCTCCACCAGTAAAAAGAATCTTATCTCTCTTGGGGAAGCGGATCAAATAAATTAGATGTGTACAGAAGGAGAGAAAAACCATTGTAGCTTTTCTTCTAGAGGATATATCGTGCCTAGAGGTATCCCACATATACCATTGATTCCCCTGTCTCTCTCCCACTTCCAGGCATAGATATAAAAAGCCACCTCTCCTTGCCCTTTAACATTCTGACTATGAGAGGAACAGGAGTTCTCAAATTAGAGGGTATCTGAAAAATATAACTCCTCTCTGTGATAAATAAGCACGTAGGAATCCGAGTCAGAATAAGCTATGCCCATTAGGGAACCACCCTCCTTGATTTTGTTCTATAGTGTATGGGGCGTAGCATACTGATGGAGAGTAAGAGGGGGACCTCTAGGGGACAGTTCTCCAAATATGCCCACTTGGAATCGATGAGGATGTTAAAATAATAGTACAGTGGTGTAATCTACTCTCATGTTTAGGTTTCGTCCTCCCCCCCACAGAAACCAAAACAAGACCAAAACATGCATTACTCCCTGTGTTGTAAAGGGTACTCTAAAAATCATACAGTCCCAAACAACAGTCTCTGCTGGTTCACTTAGTGCAATGGGATCTTAACTAAATGTGATGGTCGCCTGGATCGTTTAACTGGTGGACTGAGCAGATTTATAATGAGTAGAGCACCTTATAAGCAAAGAAGAAGAGAGAGGGGATCTGTTCAGTAGCGTGCCCCCGGCCCCAAGAGAAGGAGGAGGTATCTCTACATCACTCCACATTGAGTGAGGGGAGAATCGAGCACTCCAAAGATCGCCCCTTACAGGCCTTATTTATATTTGAGGCCCTCAGTGTTCATGTGATGGCATTTCCATGGAGCTATCGCTCACTCTCAACCCCCAACCCCAGTCATATGGTCGATCTCCCACCCCCCGGTATTGGAAGTCCAACTCAAAACAGCATCTCTCTTAAAATTCAAACTTTTCTGTCCCCTTTAAGAATTCGGTTCCTGCAAAATCCCCTTCTATCCAATAATCTTTGCAGGTGTTAATCAACGATCTCCACGCGGTCTGTGTCTTGAGGTTTTGATCTAATATCTTGTCTACTTTCAGATCTGAGCTCCCTCAGCACTCCCTCTCCCCCAAAACTGAATACAGCTAAAATGCCTATCATTCTCTTCGCTATAGGGGGTGCCCTGGACATCACACAGTCCCGAACAACAGTCTCTGCCAGTTCTCTTAATCCAATGAAATCAGAACTAAATGTTGTGGTCGCCCAGTGTCTCAATGGCGGTTTGAGTGAGTTTATACTAAGTGGAGTGCCTTAGAAGCACAGAAAATGAGAGAGGCATCTGTCCAGCATTGAGCCCCCGGCCCCAGGAGGAGGAGGGATCTCTAAGTCAATCCACATCAAGTGAGGGGAGATGAGTGTGCCCCAAAGATCGCCACTTATAGGCCTTATATATTTTAGAGGCCCTCAGTATATATGTAATGGCCATTCCATGGAGCTATAGCTCGCTCTCAACCCTCAAACCCTTCTATGCGGTCGATCTCCCCTCCACCAGCCCAACCCAAAACAGTACCCCTCTTAAGATTTAAACTTCTCTGTCCATCTGGAGAGTCGGGTTCCTCAGAGACCTCATTCTGTCCAATAGTCTCTGCAAATGCTGATCTCTGATCTCAGTTCGATCTGTGTCCTGAGACGTTGATCTGGAAAATATCTGCCGGTCCTTCGCAGCCCATTTAGGATCATTTTTATTGATTATCCCTCATTGGAGCAAGTCAGTTTTTGCTTCTGATGCTGAGTTGTAGGTAACTAGGCCACTAGAAAAGTGAACCGACAACTTGGCTGGATAAGGAGTCCGAAATTTAAAATTTTTAGCACGTAGGAGGGGAAACGGTAGGATACTCCCTTCTCAGGCGCTGGGTTGCTGAGGCGTAATTGTTATTGAATATGATACGCTGCTCCCCTAGCATTACTTTTGTCTCGCCAGCTTTACGTCAAATTTGATCCTTTTGAGAGAAGCTAGTAAAGCGCACTACAAATGATCTTGGTCTGGCTTCTGGTTTCGTAGGTCAGGGGCCGAGCGCCCGATGAGGTCTCTCTATATCAATTTGAAATTCTGGGCCCAAGTCCAGGATCAACATAAAAAGTAGTCAGCACAAGCAATAGGGTCATTCCCCTCTTCTCCCTCAAGTATTCCATATAGCCGTACAATTTTTCTCTGACCCCTGTTCTCCATATCTTCTTGCCTCATAGCAAGATAACATTGTTCCTCAGCTAAAGAATAGACTGTTCATTCTAGGATAGTTATTTTGCTGGTATTCTCTGAAATCTGGGCATCTACCTCGGCAGCCCGTGACTGCAAGTCTCCCAAATCGGTGTGGATTTCCTTCAGGGCATCTCTCATCTCCGATCTAAACTTGGAAATAGCTGAAAGAATTGCTTTGGCAGGTAAATTTTCCTGCATTTTTTTTTCTCCCCTTTTCCCCCGTTTGATATCTGGTTCAGATGCAGTACAGGAAGGCATTTCAGTGTCCGGTAGGCCGCTATCCTCGGCCTCTGGCAAATCTTGTAGGAGTTGGTATCGGTACTTCTCTGGCCGTGCCATCCCTCGAGAGAAGATTAATTGTTCAAATGTCTCTCCTTAAGCAAGCGGTATCTCACGCTACAATTTTTTGATATTCTTGTAGCTGTTCAGCGGGAGAGAAATGCCGTTTTTTTAATGGTGGTTCAGTGGAGCTCGATTCCCTGTGTGCTCACGCCGTCATGTCTCCACTGAAAGTCGACTGCTCTGTCTTGGTGTTTACCTCACTAGCTACCCTGATTTTGTGGGAGGGCTAGGATTTTCCTTCTCCTTTTCAGTGCCTCCCCCCTTGGCTAGTTTAAATGCTTGCCAACGAAGTATTTAAACCTATCACCTAGGATCCTGGTTCCCCTCCCGGATAGATGCAGACCATCGTGCCTGTATAGGTCTGCATCCCTCCAGGTGGAGCCCCAGTCCCCAGTGAAGTCAAATCCCTGAGCTCTGCACCAGTTTTTCAACCAGTCATTGAATCCCATGGTGCAGAGTACCCTAGTCTCATCCATGTCATAGACAGGTAGCACTTCCGAGACAATTACCATGTGTGCTACTTGTCTAAGGCCCCTCCCCAACTCTACAAACTCCTGTTGTACTGCTTTGATCCCATTCTCGGCCAGGTCATTCGTCCCTAGGTGGATAATGACATCCAGCTCACTCCCCCTTGCAGTTGCTCCCATGATCCTGAGGATTCGTTTCCTGACCCTCCAAGCCTTGGCGCTGGGCAGGCACCTTACCTCCCTTTCCCCTCCCTCCCCCAGTTCTACCCCCCTAACAATTAAGTCCCCCACCAGGAATTGTTTCCTTCCCCTGTGGGGTCCTGTGCCATCCTCCTGTGGGTCTCCATTGTGGAGGTTCCCAGCATACTCCTTGGTCTCCACTGCAGGTGTCTCCATAGAGGAACCATGCTCCACCAGAGTGGTGAATGAACTGTGGAGAGGCACAACTGGAGGGATGCACCTCTGTTCCACCACCCTCACCCTGCCTGAGCCCACTGTGGTACAAGCACTCCTTTTTCTTGGCAACCTCTGAGGTAGTGGAGGTGACCTGGGTGGTCCCTGGGTGGGGGGAGCAGGTTTCCCGAATCCTTGCCAGGTCAGCATGGAGATGAACAACCTCCTCCCTCAGACCGGAAAGGTGCCTGCAAATAAGGCCGCAACGCAGTCCCCAGAATGTCTTCCGGAAGACTGCTGCTCCACAGCCAGTGCATTGCACCACTCCCCCACATGTCTGTGTCCCTTCCTGTTACAGATGCTTTTCTTTTTCTTTTTTTTTGTTCTTGTTTTAGTGTGTAGAAGCTTGTGAGTGTCTCTACCCCCTATTCAATGTGCTGTGCCTTTAAGGATATGAACAGGTGTATGCTGTAAACAGTTTTTGGGAAGTGATGTCAGAACCCCTGCTCTAAAGGAAGTTATGAGCTCGGGTGGGGCGAGGGGCAGGGTGGTAAATCTGCTATGTCAAGATACATCTATCTGTTTAGACACTAGCAGATTCAGTTAGAGATATTGACATATTTTTTAGCAAAATAGCACTGTTGAACAAGTCAAATGTTATGGAAACCCAGATTTCAGGTCACAGGCCCAGAAACTGTCATTATGTTGCTGGTTTAAGAATTTCAGTTTCAGTGTCAGTGGAAAGAAGTACAGGAACTCCGTTCCTGCTGCAAAAAAGGTACAGGAACAGAGTTCCTGTGCATTCCTGTTCACTTTCATCACTGCTTTTCTGTCTCTTCTCTGTCTGGTTGCACAACCAAATTTTCTTGTCAGACTTAGGAACTGATCACTCTAACGGTCTCGTGATTCTCCAGCTCTCGCTATATCTTTGCCTTCTCTTGCTGTTTCTATCTTTTCTTCCCCCTTGCATATCTGAAGTTATAAACTGTATGTGAATCTTTTTGTTCAACTGTGAGTTATACTGGGATCCCTTTGTTTAAAACTGTATATACTTTTACTGTTGAAATGATTGCAAAAAGCTATTTTGAACTCAAGGGATTAACCCGAGATACAGTTTTTAATCCTTTTGCAGAGCTGTAAACAAGAGGTCAGTTCTGGGTCACTATGTTCTTTTTGCTGCCCCTGCAAGGAACGAAATTGACAAGAACATTCTGTAAACTTACGAGAACATTCTGTGAGAAGCAGGCTCTCTTAACAAGTTCCCAGACAAAGACTTACAAAAAGAGCAGCAATGCTTTTGCTAGAGAGACAAGGAGAGTGAGAGGCTGAAATGTAGAATTAAGAGATATCTTTAGATGAAGGACTTTGTTTTCTGTGTTTGTACTGTCTTTGTAAATAGTTATACTGAATAATTTTTATTTTGCTGTTATTGAGAAAAATAAAACGCTCCTTGTGAATTTTGAAAACTGCTCCTGGTTTTCCTATGCCTTGAAACCTGTGCCTTGATGACAGATCCATAGTGATTTAGGTGGGGTTCCACTTTGCAGATTATGGAATCCCTAATTATAAGGAGTTTCTTATTGTTATTGTCCTTATTGTTTCTGGTTTTAGTTGGTTTCTTTGTTGTAGTCTCAGGGTGTTTTTTGCATTTAGTCGTGTCTAAGGTTAGTTCCAGTGGTGTGAACCTGTTTTTAGTTGGAATGGCAGAGGTATGCTCCTGGGTAGGGGCTTCCTTCCTGGAGCCTCTATGTCAGTTTCTCCTCCTTACCACCTGCCAGCCCCTGGACACTGTATCATGTCCTAGTCCATAACTGATGTTCTGGCCCTGGTGGTATGGAGGATGCGGAGGCCTACTCTGGAGTTCTGTGTACTGCAGAGTACAGATTGCAGTCCAGACATCCTGTAACTGGGCTTTAAGATCCACAATGACCCAGCAAGCATGGCAGAGTCCTGGCTGTTGGTGGTATGCCCTTCTGTACAGTGCCTGACAGTTGTCACAACTATGTCCATTTTCCTATGTAAAGTAAAAAACCAAAATTATAATTTTTGTTTGCTTTTTACACCCCTTCTCCTATAGCAACCTTTTTGTGATTGGTACTCATAGGGGGCATAGGCTCTTGGGAAGTATCCCCTGCCTCTGCTTCCCCTTCCATAGGACCTGTGGGAGTTAAAGGCCTTATCCTTCTCATTGTTACTTTTGAAAGTAGTTTTGTATTCATTCATTTTTTTTCATGTAGGCCTCTCTTTTATTGCCAAATAATGAATTTCTCTCAAAGGAGAAATCCATGGCCTTGTTTTGAGTATCCCGAGAAAGGATAGTAATCCTAAGCCAGGAAAAGCTTCTTAAGGGAAACTGTATGAGCTAGTACTCCAGCAGCAGTGTCATTAATGTCCACTGCAGTGGGGAAATGCTATTAGGTGGCACCCAGGGCTACTCTTTCTGTGGCAACCAGATCCTGTGCAAATTCACTATCTGCTCTTTCTGATAGTGCCAGATTTGTGTTCAAAGTGCTTTCTGGTACTGTGCTATATGAACTGAATAATTCGCCTGCCCGAAAAGCAGGGAAGCTGTTGCATAAATCTTTTCTGCCGTAGTATCAACATTTTTAGAATCCTTTTCAGAGGGCTGCACAGATAGGTTAATTTTTGCTTTCTCACAAGCAGCAGCCTAGGCTACTCCATGATGATCAAGATGGGCATATAGGTATTCCACTCCCTGCTTGTTCACCCAATATTTTCTGTCAGTTTTTGTATTAATGGCTGCAGATGATGTGGGTACAGGCATGGTTTTTGATATTGCCTTAAGTGGTTTATGTATGGGAAGGCAACAACCTTCTTGGTGGAGCTACTCCCAGCATGTCAATAAAACTGTCATCCTCCTGTCTCTCATGGGGAGATGTTAAGGGTGTCAACCATTTGTCTGACAAATGAGGGAAAAGATGAGTAGCCCTCATTTTGCCTTGGAAGAGGTTTGAAACATGTTCAGGTGCACCCTCCATTCTATGGGATCACCTTCTACCATTTGCACATAGTATTCTCCATCATTCTCCTCCTCCACAGGAAGATAGGTTGAAGCTTGAGCCTGGGAGTGGGGTGACAGTTATTATTCAAATGTTCCGTGGTCTGGACCACCTGGAAAAACTCCACATTTGTAATATGTCCGCTGATGAGATCATTTTAACTGTTCGTCTGCCTCCTCCTTTATCCATTCAGAAGGAGTAGCAGTGATATTCTTTTCTTTAAATTTCTTTTTGGCAGACACTGTTTCCAATGTTTGCTTTGAGGCTCTTTAAGGTTTATTTTTGCCATCACTGGATTCAGGGTTCCCCTTTTTGGACACCCTGTTGTCTGAACCATTTTTACCAAGCCTTTCTGATGGATGTGTAGCTTTATCTTTTTTCTTGTCACTTTTAACATTATTTACTGCTGAACATGAGGAGAAGGTTACTTCTCATGTGAACTTTCCACCATCATTAAGAACTCCCTTTAGAGCCTTTTTTATACTTTTTGGTGACACGGAGGCAGACTGAGAAGGCATGTTTCTATTTAACTTTTTTACCCTTTGAAATGTGTTTTTTGGGCAAATATATGACAGGACTTACAATTTATAAAGTTGTATTGTGGACCTAGGCAATTTATACAAAGCTCATGACAGCTTTCCCTTGCCAGGAGCTGGAAACCGTTTTTTACAATTTTTAGAAACTTTAGGTCTACAAGATATCTCTGACATACCAGTCTGAGAGAAACCTGAAAATATCAGATCAGTTCCCAAACATAATGCAGTGCAAGAGCCTAATAATTAAAAAAAAAAATAGCCCTTGTACTAAGGAATAACTGTGCCAACGGTCACATTGCGGTTCCTGTAACAGGGGCCGATTAATTAAGGTGAAAGGGCACAAGCAGAAATGGAAAGTGAAAGTGCTCCATTTTCTGTGATTTTTTATCAGATAAAAATGCTACATCACTGTTAAAATAAGTAAAAAAAGTGTTTTAAAGGCAAAAAACTAGCCAGAAATAGAAACGGTAGCCAGCTAGGATAGTCTCCGGTTCCGTGGAACCAATCCGAAGCCAGAGAACCCATAAATTACTTAAAACTCCCTAGCTAACACAGAGTAATCAAAAACTAACTGAAAAATTAACACTTTAGTTAAACTAGAACTCAACAAACCAACTGGAGAACCAGCCATTGCCGGAGTTCACAAAGGGTGATTGCTCACTTAAGGAGAAACAAATCTGAGCAATGGCCAGAGTGTGGATGCAGTGTTTGAACCTATTGTAGATGCCAAATTCTAACATTTACAGAGGTTCTAATCTCTGGGGCATCACTTAGTTGAGATGACCACATAAAGTGTAAACATTAGGTAAGGTATTCCTGGGGTTAGAATCAGCTGTTTCTAGTCTTCTCCTTTTCCTTGGGATGTTTCAGAATCCCCAACATTCCTTGGCATTACATCAACCATGCACCCAGACGGCAAGTCTTCATTCTTCAGGAGAGAAGGAGAATCCCACTTATTTAGTTCTGCAGCAGTGTGTTGCAGGTTCAACTTCATGGTTTGGGTATTAATAGTATTACATTATGCCTGGAGGAATGGTGACCTGAAGCCTTGGATACCCCCACAGGATTCCTGCACAGGGGGGTCTTCCTGTCCTCTGCGCTGTTGGTCACAAAAGCAGTTTGCTCATTTTGTGTCAGTCCTATTTCTGCCAGATGGGTTGGGACTTGGATGGTGGCTCCTCCTTCCTTACTCTTTGTTCAGCTTCATGGCCTTCCCTCTTTCCCTAGTGGAAAACAATGTTCTGGCCATTCTATTTACACCTTTGGTTTCGACTTTTGGCTTCTTCCCTAAGGTACCTTTAGACAATGAACCTTCTGTTCTGCAGATAGTGTAGGGATGGAACCCTCCCCAAGAGGGTTACAGTGACTCCAGCACCCTGAAAAGTTGCATACCTCTCAACCTTTTGTCACTGAAATGAGGGACATGGACATTTTTGGACTCTCAAAATGAGGGACAATCAGGGACACAGACCCTCAGAATGAGGGACACATCCTCAAACATGGAGATACCAGCTCAGAACACTGTGAAAACCATAGTGTTTACTTGTATAAAGTTTATTTTGGATTTAGCATTTTAGAATATTAAGAGTTTCTGCTTTAAAGTCTGAATTTACAGCACATTCTCTGAGTGGGCAGCACCTTTTCCATGCGGGACGGATGAGGGACAGAGCAATTTTAAGGGGCAAAATGAGGGATGTCCCTCGTAATGAGGGACACTTGAGAGGTATGAAAAGGTGTTAGTTCATAAACACATTAAATCCATCACCTGACTAACAGTACTGAGATACCAACAGTAATAACAAGCTACCATATCCAGTTCAGTTACTCAAGCACTATATTACAGCACATTGCCCAAGCATGCTCAACAACACTTGAAGCAATCACCTGCAGTTACTCCACACCCAGTCACCCATGGAACCAGTGAACTGTAAAATCTTTATTAACCTGGAAATACCCACTTTAATTTAATAATGTGATTGTTTTCCAATGTAATTTAGCTTGTTGAACCTATATCTACAATATTTTTGAATTTTTTGTACCACAAGCTATGCCTTTATTTGCATCACATACAGTTATCTGAGTCATCTCTTGCTTATGTGTGAAATGAGTGGACCAATTAATCCTGCAGTTTTTAGACCAGTCAGGCTAAAGAAAGTGGTGGTATCATGTTTTACCACAGCTGCTGGGGTTTTATCTTCTTGCAGCCATGTTTTACTTATTTTGCTCCCTTACCTGGTGGGATAGCACACCAACAAGCCCTGGATCACATGTTTACTGGAGTAGTTGCCCATACCCACCTCCTCTTCTACTGTCCCAAATGTACCTGTGTGAGTGGTGCCAGTCAGATGGAACCTTCCCAAGTGGGGAGAGGGAAGGGGACCCGGAGATATAATTGCCATATCTACGCAGGGAATGCATACAGTAGCAGCATCATTTACCTGAGTGACACATTTCTGGCCAGTCAAAAGAGAAATGGGTAACACTGACTGACACACTAGCACAGACTGGGTGTATGACACAACTGTTCCATATGTCAGCGTGCTGCATCATACTGGCAGCAGGATTTCATCCCATCAAAAGCTATGTATTCCTACACAAATGATTCCATCCCTTGGGGCAAGTAGAGGGCAGCTGTGTAACAACAAGAGCCAACCACTCTCTGCAAGTATGTAGCTATCTAAAATGGATGCTCAGAAACAATGTCTCTGCCACCAGATATGCGAGTGCTCAGGGTCAGGACACAAACCCAGGGCATCACCATGGAAAGCTGCAATATTATATTTAGGCCAGAAGGGGTCTGACTGCAGCGATTTTAATATCATAAGGGACAAAAAATCCACAATGAGGGCAACTTTAGGAACTGAACATGTTATAATGACAAGGAGTTTTGTTTCCTGCAATTATGTGGGGTTACACTAAACTACTGTATCTTCCAGTGCTAGAAAATTTGGGGGTCACCGGGAAGGGGAAATGAAAATGCTATATAATGGGATTAGACCACTTTGAAAGCACATTTTTACAACACAAATCATACTACTATTAATTTGTTTGGCTTCTAGAACCGAAAATCTGAAAGTGTTAAAGTGTTTAAAAAAGCATTTTAGAAACCATTTTACATTCAGAATGTATCACCAGAATGTACTGGTACACATTGATTCAAGCTTTCAATTCAAATTTCTAATCAAATCAAAACCACACTGGACAGTTGCTGAATTAATAAGTCGGCATAGCAATGGAGATAGAATACTCACTTAAGACAGCCCCTTAAATTCTGTTAATTCTGCAATGTTTTTGCTGTACCTTAAGAGTGAATGCCTCTCTTAGCCTGCCTTGTTTAGATGTAATTTTAAGCATATCCTAGTCTGTTCTTTCTTTCTGACACTTAGTTTTTTGTTTGTTGCTGTTTTTATATTGGGTGGGATATTCAAGCAGTTGCATGGCGCAACTAAAATCATGCGAGGAGATGCAAGAAGCGATATTCGAGTGGGGAGCAAATGCATGGCTCAAATTGCAGTGCGCCAATGTGCACCCTAATGAATGCATGCACAAGTGCAGGGGGCGTAGCCATGAATAAGTGGTGCAGTGCAATATTCAACAACAAGCAGATGGCGCAAGAAACATAGAATTTGACAGCAGATAAGGACCGCTTGGCCCACCCAGTCTGCCCATTTCCCAACCCAATGGATAAGCTGCAGATCCTAGTTAACCAGCAGCCTACTTCTTCCTACCCCCAACCCATAGAATTGCCTTATAACTGTCCCATGCATGCTTGAATACCACCACTGTTTTTGACTCCACAACCTCCTCCGGAAAGCCGTTCCATGTATCCACAACCCTCTCTGTGAAAAATACTTTTTAAATTACCTCTAGCCACCCCTCCATCTTCAAATTGTGCCTTTGTTCTTGCACACCTCTTTTTGAAAGATGCTACCCTCTTGGACTTTGTTGATTCCCTTGAGGTACTTGAAAGTTTCTATCATGTCCCCCCTCTCTCTCCTTTCCTCAAGGCTATACATATTAAGCTCCTTAAGTCTCTCTTCATATGTCTTCCAGTGCAGACCCTGCACTATTTTAGTTGCCCTCCTCTGGACAGCTTCCATCCTGTCTACGTCTTTGTGGAGATTGGGTCTCCAGAACTGCACGCAGTGCTCCAGATGGGGTCTCACCAGCTGTCTGTACAGAGGGATAATAACTTCCTGTTTTCTACTGGTGATGCCTCTCCCTATGCATCCCAGTATCCCCCCAGCCCTCCTTGCTGCCCTCTCACATTGCTTGCCCACCTTTAGGTCATTTGATATGACTACCTCCAGGTCCCTTTCCATTTTTGTTGTTGTTAGTATCTCACCCCTCACTGTGTATTCTTCCCCTGGGTTTTTGTTTCCCAGGTGCATTACCTTGCACTTCTTAGCACTGAATCTAAGCTGCCATACATTTGACCATTCCTCTAACCTTGCCAAGTCCCTTCTCATCCTTTCCACCCCACTTTGTGCATCAACTCTGTTGCAGATCTTTGTGTCATCTGCAAAGAGACATACTTTTCCTTCCAGTCCCTCTGCAATGTCGCTTATAAAGACATTGAAGAGGACGATCTAATACTGAACCCTGCGTTGCCCACTAGTAACCCCCTTTCTTCAGAGTGGACTCCATGTACTATTACTCTCTGTGTCATATTCTCCAGCCAATTCTTTACCCAGGCTGTCATCTTGGGACCCACTCCCAGGCTGGCTAACTTGTATATTAATCTTTTGTGTGGGACTGTGTCAAATGCCTTGCTAAAGTATAGGTAGGCCATGTCCACAGCCCCTCCCTGATCTGCTATTTTGGTCACCCAGTCAAAGAAATCTATCAGATTCGTCTGCCATGACTTTCCTGCTGTGAATCCATGCTGCCTTGGGTCCTGTGCCCCTCTGGCCTCTAGATACTCGACAATTCTTTCCTTCAGAAGTGATTCCATCATTTTCCCTATCACTGAGGTTAAACTAACAGGTCTGTAGTTTCCTGCTTCTGCCTTGCTCCCACTTTTGTGAAGGGGAATCACATCTGCCCTCCTCCAGTCCTTGGGTACCACCCCATCCTCCCATGATTTGTTAAAGAGGGTAGTCAGTGGTGTCACTAGTTCTATCCTTAGTTCTTTTAGAATTCTGGGATGAATCCCATCATACCCCATTGCTTTGTCCACCTTCAGTTTTAAGAGTTCTTTCAGAACCCTCTCTTCTGTAAATGGACTGGTATCAACTTCTGTATCCAGAGTGTTTCTATTGTTTGTTTTAGGTACCTCCCCCTCTTCATTTGTAAATACTGAGCAAAAATATTTGTTTAGTATCTCTGCCTTTTCACAGTCACCCTCTGCCCACCCCTCCCTTTATTAAACCTCACTATCCCTCCTTGGTCTTCCTTAGCTCCTGATGTACCTATAAAAGGTTTTATCCCTCTTCTTAACTGAGTTGGCTATCTTTTCCTCGGTTTGGGCCTTTGCTGTTCTGACTGCCTTCCAGCTTCCTTTGCTTTAACTGATACAGTTCTCTGTCCTGCTCCTTCTGTGATTCCTTGTACTTCCTGAATTCTTTCTTTTTCTAAAGGAACAGCGCGCGGAACAACAGGGACATGCGTGGAGCAAACTTGAGCCCATAAAAAGAGGGAGCAAGCAAGGGATGGAGGCTTGCGCCACAGGGGAGCAGGAGAGAGAGAGAGAGACATTGACCAGGCAGGACAGCAGGAGGGGTGCAAGACAGAGGCAGGAAGTGCCACAGAGTGTGGGACAGGGTGTGTGACCCAGAAGGTTCCTGCGTGTGTGAGTGTGTGTGTGCATGTGTGAGACAGCAGTGGGGGCAGCAACTGCAGCGTGAGCCTGTGAGCCCGGTCATAGGAATGGCAGAGAAAGTACCCGGACGGGTGGGTGGTACCACATGTGATAGGGCGCAGGTGAGCAAGTGGACAGCACTGATAGCGTCACACAATGGCAATTCTTTATAAAGTTCAAAATTTAATTTATCTCTGGATTTCTTCCAAGCAGGACACATTAATTACAGCGAACTGGTTCGACAGCAAATCAACATAACAGTGTAAAGAAAATTTAGACAAAGTCCAACATAGTGGAGCGTTTGGCAACGTTCTCTGGAGTTCCTCTCCAGACCCAAAAATCCTATCTGACTACCTGTTTTAGGTGCTCAGTTTATATACAATGCAGGGGTCAGGTGACTATTTAACTCCACCCCTGTACCTGACTTTAAACTCTATATCTTTATTTTAAATGTGTTTATATTATTTACAGCAGCAATATACCTTTACATTAATATAAAAACATATATACTAGCATAAAAGTGAATTACATTGTTTTTAAGTGTTTTAACCATTGATTTTTACCTCATGAAGCACCACCCCTTCCAGCAGCTGCATAAAAAGATGTAGATTGTGGCCAGCCGGCTCTTAGCAGAAAATTGGAGCTGACAGGGACCAAACCCGGGACACCAGAATGCCAGCAACACCCCCGCTCCACAAAGGTCCCCAAACCAGCCCAAGAATGCCTGCACTCAACCCAAAGGGTATGTAATGGCGTAATCTCTACCTTTATAATTCCAGGAAGGTTATGAGAAACAAACGAGAAGGCCAAATGTCTTCTCGAAAGTGCGCACGGTTGAGCGGGTTAATTGATCAGCGCGCTAAATAACGGCAGTGCTGCACAGAAACTCAACAGCTTCTTTTTAACTGGGAAAGCCACTGCTTGCATGGCTCAATTAAGCCAGAGCATTACCGGGAACAAGAAAGGGAACCGGAAGGTTCCTAATAATATTTTTTAATCCTAAAAAGCGCCAGTAAGCCCAGGAAGGCACCACAAGGCATAACAGGGTTCTTTTTAAAACTTCTAAAGTAACACCCTGAAATATCCTTACTCAGAGGGCTTTTCTACAGTTTACTCGATAACTCAAAAAAGGAGTTTATTAATAACACAAATGGCAGCTAAGGAAGGTGGCCAAAATTAACCAACAAAATGTACATCAGCCACTGGCTCCTAAACATAATTTGCAGAATATTCAGTCCTCAAACAGGACACCCAATTTTTCAGAAAAAACTAAAGGTCCTCTTTTCCTTTACTATTCGCCTCGGAGTGAAGGCTATAAATTAAACACACCTAAGCACTTTAACACCGCAACAATGTTTTATTCAACCTAACTATGCGGCGATGTATACTAACAGAAATTCTCAAGACATCAGCCAGAAGGCATTCACAACTGCCTGTAGAGAAAGGGGGGGAACTTAACTTTTATCCCACGCCTTACTACAATGATTTACCAATAATTCACAAGCCCCATTTGATAACAGAGCCACACTGTGACACTCCTCCCCACCTAAGAGGGCAACCAATTCTTTGGTTGTCCTACTGCTTCATATTCCCCTATGTTCGAAAGGGGGAAGGGGTTGGGGAACTCCGGCCCACCCTCACCTTGGAGCTCCACCCCAGGGTCCCTTAGTACTCTGATCAAATAACATGCAACAAACTTTTACCCTAGGGCTTGTATCCTTTGCAAAAAGGGGAGTAATCTCAGTAACAATATATACCAACAGCCTCCCTCCTAAACAGTATAAGTATTAAGATATATTGCTCTTACTTTTTTCCATTTTATAAACAGAATGCATCACACTTAAAACAAAACAAGATTACAGTAGACTAGAAATACAGTAAAAATAAAGTAGACACGGCTGCAGGCGGCCAACCCTTCAGTCATAAAGGAGAGAAGAGTTAAAGAAGGCAAAACGAAAATATGCATTAATTTAAAGGACTATCACTATGCCTATACCCTTAATTAGAGTAACCCTACTCGTTTACTTTATATGCAGACTGATGGTAATCCCACTTTACCCATACCATATTTTAGTTTGCAGAATTATTCCATATTTCAATGCTCCTGTTCTGTCTAGTCTCTAATCAGACAATCTTCCCTAACAATGTTCCCATAAAGTACCCCTCCAAATAGCAACTCCCTCAATAGGATATACTCAACATTTTGTGATTAAACATGAGATACACAGTTACACAAAATACACAGGGCCTCTCCTCTAGTCACCTTACCAACTGTATTATACACTTATGTTAAATACAGAGACTTCAGTACCCTTTTGTACTACTACCATACCTCATTACGAACTTCCAAAACAATTATATATCCCATTATTCTACTTTCCTTCTCCCACCAGGAAAGAGTTTAGTTATAACATTAGGAACACCTAAGGTAGAATACCCCATTCCACCCTAACTTGTAATAATCTGTGAACCGCTACCATCTACAGCTCATATCCCTTTGAATTACCCTCCCCTTTCTCCCGCACCACCTATGAACAGTACAGTGACACTGAGTTTGTGGGCCGGTACCGCCTGAACCGGGCAATTCTGAGGCAGCTCTGTGAGCTGTGCAGTGATGAGATGCAGGCACCCACAAGACGGAGACACGCCCTGTCAGTGGAGACCAAGGTCACGGCCGTCATGTGCCTGCTCGCCATGGGTACCTTCCAGAGACCAACAGGGGACACCACAGGCATAACCCAGTCAGCTGCGTCATGGCTCCTCACACAATTCCTCAATGCACTGCTGCCACATGCTGCGGAATACATCCAATTCCCCAGCATACAGCGAACATGCAGGAGTTCCACAGGGTGGCACATATGCCTGGCATGCTAGGGGCCATCGACTGCACCCACATAGGCATCCGCACACCACCAAGGCTGGAGGGGGTAGCCTACATCAACAGGAAGGGCTACCCCAGTGTCAACTGCTAGGTGGTGTGTGATGCCAGGGGATGCATAATCAATGTCTGTGCCACACACCCTGGTGGAGCACACGATGCCTTCATCTGGCACCAGTCAGCACTGTGCCACAGGTTCGAGAGTGGGGACATCCCCATTGGCCACCTAGTAGTTGAGTATGCAGCTGGAATGGGCAGCCTAGCACAACAGGGCGGGGCATGGGAGGACGCTAGGCCTGGGGCATCAGAGGGTGTGGCAGAGAAGGTGGGGGGGCAGCTACACAGACCACCATGCTAACCACACATGTCAACACACAGGTGACAGCGGATACCCACTCCGGCCCTGGCTGCTCACCCAATACCAGCGCCCGTTGACCCCAGTGCAGGAGCGATACAATGAGGCACACACCAGCACACAGAACATCATTGAGCGTGTGTTTGGGCTGCAGAAGACACAGTTCCGTTGCCTGTCCAGGTCTGGTGGTGCCCTACAGTACAGCCCCTCAAAGGCCTGCGGCCTATTCCTGGCCTGCTGTATGCTACACAACATGGCCACCGACTGTGGGATAGCTGTTGAGGTCGAAGAGGGGAACAGCAGTGGGGACGACATGGCCACCGGTCCAGGTGGTGGTGGGCAGTCCCCCCCCGGTGACGGGAACCCCAGCTGAACAGAATGGCCCAGCAGCACTGGGACACAATTGCAGAGGAGCACTATGGTGCACGCAGGTAGGTGTACATGACCACATGCAAGTCCCAGGAACCACGGCACAGTATACAGGCATGGAAGGCCAGGCCCCATGACAGACATGGCTGGAGGGTAGCATGGATGGGCATGGAACTGGACTCCATGGAAGCACCCTGTACAGCACTGTAGACCTCCACCCACACACCCCCACAGACACCCGCACACACATGCACATGGGCACCCACACGCGCACACCCAGAGGCCGCCAGTGGACATGTGTCAGACGCTGCACACCAGTGCACAGTTGGGGCTGGTGTTGTGTTGGCATCATCATGTACATGCCACAGTTGCCAGTGACTGGGTGGGAGTGCACAAGGCGGGTGTGTGGCATGGTCCATGGATGACATGTCCCTGGAATGCACACGCACACGCCACACCAATGTGCACACAGGGCAGCGGCAGACAGCGGATGGGGAGAGATGCGGATCAGGACTGCCACATGGTCGCACAGCCACCACGGACACATGTATGGCCCTGCCAGGACTGCCCAGCAGACACAGGCTGTGTGACGGCCACAGGGGTGTCACAGACATTCCCCCAGGTGTGTCACTGTGGGAACGTGACCTGTCCCTCACAGGGGTCTGCAGGCTACCGAACATGCCCGCTCCAGGTGTGCCTGGAATGCCCATAGCGGATCCCAGCATCGACACTGAGGGAGTTGCACAACGCCATGGCCAACGGGTTGAAAAGGCACTCCGTGGGGTCTGCAGCGGACGACCATGCACCAGGGTGGCCAGTGGTGCTAGGCCGGCCGTGACCGCAGCGGTAAGCCGATCCAGGGCTGCAGTCGTGTCCTCCTGCATGCATGTGGTCTCGGCCAGGAGCTGCTCATAGTCCTGGTCACACCTCCCTGCAGACTGGCGCAGCTCTGTGCGGAGTGCATGCACCCCTGCCATGACCAGCACCTGTTGCTCTACGTAGGCCCGTAGCAGACGGGTGTGCTCGGTCAAGAGTTCAGCACCTTGGTTGGCATGGGCATTGCGCTGACCCACGGATGTTGCATGACCCTGCAGCACAGCCCCCCTCGCTGGTGGGGGCTGCACAGCGGGCCCCCAGGGCTGATCAGTCTGCGGTGCGACAGCAGCGACCACTGCACCTGGCCCCCCCTCGACCCCGTCCTGATGCTGCCCCTCCAGCTGCTGTGTGCAGAACAGCACTGGGGCAGCTGCACCACCCCCGCCACCCCCTGCGGACTGTGCCACACCACTGGCACCCACAGCCTCGCTAGGCATGGCAGCCAGTGGCAGCAAGCAGGTAGGCACACTTTCAGGGTTTGTTGTTGTGCAGGGAGGGGGTGGGCCACAGCCCCCTGTACACATGGCCATTCCAGCTGTGCACCACCGGCGGGGTCCATTGCACCATGCCGTGGCTATTGCACATGTGTGTAGCTGCTGCAGGTGGGCTGTGGGTGCACCCGGGTTCCAGCTGTGCCACTGCCATCCCGCCACTTAGCCCTGTTGCCTGGACGCCATGGTTGTGGTGTGCGGCACGTGTGTGATGTTGGTGTGCAGTGCTCTGCGTGGCTGTGGATGGTCAGGATGGCAGCTTGTGTGGGCACACATGCTAAGGGAGGCTGTGTGCCATCTCAGGGGCGCATGTCACCGTTGTCCGCTGCGCATGGTGGGTGGGCTACGATCGTATGGACATGCACTCATACCATGTCCCCTCTTTTGTCCTAGGTGTCCAATGGGATGATGTCAACACCAGACTCCTTCAGAGGATATTTCTGCGGGTCTGACGCCACGCTGGGTGGGCGCAACTAATTTGGCAGGCCCTCTGCAGGCCGCAGAGGAGACGGCGCACCAGGTGCTGGTAGGGTGTGGACACCCATGTGGCCCATTGGCCTGCACCCCCTTCCCTTCCCTGACGCCCCTCCCATTCCCTCCCTTGTACCCTTACCTAGCCATGTCCCCTGTCCCCCTGCCTCCCTTCCTCGGCCTACCATATTGTTTGTGGCCTCCCCATTCCCTGCTCCCTGTTCCTGTTGTTCTGTACATAGTTATTGTTGCTTTGTTTTAGTACACTTTTCTATTGTTAGCCACCTGTATCTGTGTCTGCTTTGCAGCTGGCATATGGAGCCATGCTGCAGTGGTGTGCATGGTGGCCGAGTGGTACGTCTGGGGTTGACTGGGTATGTGCCTGGTGGTCTGTGCCCAGTGGCTGGTGGGTGTGCCCTGAGGCGTACGTGTGCACTCTGTTTGTGTTGTGTGGCATGTGCGTTGTGTGCTGTGGGCATGTGTGTTGCCAGCTATGGTCCAGGTGGCGTGTCCCATGTCTTCCTGTGGCTGTTTGCCAGTGGACAATGGTGCCACACTGCCTCCATGCACCACTGTGGTGTGCATGGTTGGGGGCCTGCAGCCGTGCGCCTGCCATGCCTCCCTCCTGTTATCCTCTGCACCCTGGTGGTGGACTGTCCTGCTCTGGTGGCATGCTCCCTGCTGTGTCTGTTGTCCTGTGTCCTGGCCCATGCACCTCTGACCCATGCGCAGCCCTGGTTGCACTATGGCGCTTGCTGCCTCGTGCAACCCTGGTTGCGCTATGCCACATCCCTGCGATATTCAGCCGTGTTGTGCTGGCACATACCGTCGTGTGCAACCTTTGAATATCGCATTCAGTGCACATTGGCAATACTGCACCTGCCTGTGGCACATTTCTGAATATCCCACCCATTGTTTCCTTTAGGGTGTCTGAAATGCATGTTAGGCTAGCCGTGCATATTTCTGTAACTTGTTACTTCTGTTAACTGACTCCTGCTGCCACATTGTAGCCCCTGTCAGTCTCCTGCTGTAGCCCCTGTAACAGGATCCATGGAGTTCAGTTCCACTATCCCTCCCCCTGCTAGGCCAGCCCCCTCTCCTTACCTGGTTATAATCAGACATTCCTCTGCTCTTCTCCCCACAGCTCCTTTCCGTGGTCACAAGGGCCCCTGAAGCAGCCCTCCCCAAACTTCGGAGCTTGTCCCCCTCTTTGCAAGGAGCTCCCACACAGGTACAGCATATAGCGCAACTGGATGCTCGCTAGTTGTGAGGATTGCCCCTCCGACTCTTCACGTCAACTACCCCACCACCCTTGGTGATCCACTACCTTTATAGTGTGGGTCACGTGGCGGAATGAAAAAAACTATCAGCCGGCTTTCCCCCTTACAGATCATCTTCTCCCACCACTAGCGGCTACTATTTACAAGCATCCACTAGTAACCAACCTAACTAATTTTTTATATTTTTCAACCGATGTACTGGTTATTAAATGCTATGGGCTATTGCTAAATGGGTTCTAATTTTCTGGCAGCAGTCCTGCCATACACCGTAGGTCTATCCTAAGACTGCAACTGAACTGTAAAACTAGCAGAAAAAACACAAGACGAATGCGGCTCAGGACAACACGGGAGGAGCCAAAATACAAGTCGCACAAAAACACCAAGGGAATAAAACTCTTGGCTACACTCCAAGACCAAAGAAACCGCCACATATGAGCGAGCTAAAAAAGCTGCTTTATTTAAACATAGCAGCACCCCCTCACAAAATGACAACGTCGACATATGTTTCACGTCACACTGACACTATATCAAGACATCATGCATACAGAACACTCCCCTTACATATCAAAATATTGCACACATGATAGGATCATTACATCAAATTTAAAGTGACATATTCTCAGTTAAAAAGCATGACGCTTAATACCAGCAAGTGATGCATAATGCTAGAATATAAATACCCTGTATAAACATATATATATATACACACACACACACACACACACACACACACAAGTGCTAATAAACCAGACATGCAAAACCTGTTCTATAAATAAAATATATCTAACAGTATAGATATACAAAAAAATCACCACATAACTTCTTGTATACTGTAGCCTATCCATAGTGCAAAAAGCAGAGGCACATAAAAAAAAATTATATATATATATATATATTGATTGTGCCGTCTTATATTACATGTACACTTCTAACTAGGTAAATGTCTATCTTTAATTTAACTACTGTCCATAACTCATGTGGAGGGCATATCAACTCCTTTTTTTCAAATGAGGGGCCAATTGAAAGGATCCATTGAGACCCGGTGGCTGCCCAGCACTCAGACGAAACTGCCATAAGGTCTCTTGACACATTACCATATTGTTCAAATCAGCCCCTCTGGGCCCTAATTTAATATGTTCAAGATCAAAGAACAGAAAAGTATGTCCTGTATCACTCAACTTAATATGCATTGCAAGGGCATTTTCCACTGAACCCAATCTGACATGTGGAATATGTTCCAATATACAATTTTTAAACTTCCTCACAGTCTTTCCGACATAGAATGAACCACAGTTACAAAGGGCTAAATAAACCACTGCTTCTGTATTGCACGATATAAAGTCATTGGTGTTAAACACCTGTTCATTTTGTGGTAACAAGATTTCATTTCCCACCTTGATAAAGCCACATGCTGTACAGTTACCACACTTGAAGTTCCCCACTGGTAATGTCTGCGTTTTCTCATTTCCTTTTTCATTCACTTTACCACTGTAACTGTGTACCAATAAATCCTTCAGATTTTTTCCTTTTTTATATGTGAAAATAGGGCCCTCTTGCAATGTCTCATTCAACACAGATTCCAGGAATAGGCAATGCCAGTTCTTTTTAATGATCCTTTTAACTTCTTTAGCCTGTGTATTAAAGACAGTAATAACATTTAAATTATACCTCTCAGCATTAGTACTCTTGTCCCTAGTTTGCAAAAGACATCCCCTAGACATGTTGTCTGCTCTCTCTTCGGCACTGTATACACAATTATGGCTGTATCCCCTATCATGAAACCTCTTACTCAAAATCTTGCTGTTTCTAATCTCTCATATGCTGCAGCATTATTACAATTTATTTTAGCCCTCATGTATTGGCCCAGTGGGATATTCCGAGCTGCATGCTTAGGATGACAACTTGAAAGATGTAAAATGCTCTTTCTGTCTGTACTTTTACGGTACAGATCAGTTGCTAACCTACCATTATGATCCTTATAGGACAGATTGCAACCAGTGCAACCGGCTCTCCAAGAGCCCCCAGGGTCGCGAAGGCGGGTGACCGAGCAGACCTCCCCCACAGCCTGAAGGTGCAAACTTTCAAACACAAGATTGCAACCGGTGCAAACGGCTCTCCAAGAGCCCCCAGGGTCGTGAGGGAGGGTGACCGAGCAGTCCTCCCCCACAGACTGAAGGTGTGAACTTTCAAACGCAAGGTAAAGGATCCCAGCCGACTGCTGACCCCACTGATGCTTTGCATCGGCTGCCCCACTGCCCCCACCACCACCCTTGGTCGACGCTGCTATTTATAGCTACGGACACCTGACTGAATTTAGCTTAGCAGGCAAGTTTTCCATCTACAGGTTAGCTGCTCCGGCCTCTAGTGCTACACAAAAAAAAAAAAAACAGCTCTGACAATCGAGTCCCCCACTCAGTACTGTACACTACCAACTCCCTTTAGTGGCGTTTACCTCCCACTACACCCTCCTTTTCCATTTTCCTTCTTATTCGGCACCACCCGTGTAACGTGGAGCAAATGTGAAGTGTTTTTTATCATATTTCCTACTGCCCTGCTAACCACACAATTGCTATTTGTGACATCACATGCTGTTGCCTTGGTGAGCGCTCTGATGTCATAAACTGCTGTACTAGACTGAAAATGTTTCTGGGGAGTGGCTCTATCCCGTTTACATTATGCACAGACCAATTGATGATGAACTCTCGGGTGGAATATAAATGGCCACCTGATCACACATTAGCCCACTATCCATGTGTTTACCCCAACTAGACCCCTTCCCCGGCCTACTTACTTTGAATGGTCTCAGGAAAGGTGGCAATTGCTATGTTCGCACTATATACCTGAGACTACACAAACACCTGTTTTTTTCATCTCCCACTCCAGTCATTCCGGAAGGTGTTTGTCCTTTTAAAGCTCCTACTTGCAGGGGATATTGAAACTAACCCAGGTCCTCCCTGTACCAATATCCCAAATGTAACTTCCTCCTTGCCTGCTGGGCCAATACAAAAGGACTGACACTGATTCATATCAATGTAAATAGTCTCAGACCCAAACTACACGAACTTGAGGCCTGGGTTGACCAGTACTCCCCTGGTGTATTTGCCATCTCTGAAATATGGCTTAAACCTAGCATCTTAGCGCACGAGATTGCGATCCCTGGATTTAAAACTTTTCGACAGGACAGAATTGGAAAGAAGGGTGGAGGGGTCATCATGTACGTTAAGGTATCACCAACAGTTTCTATAGCAGCAATCCCAGCCATGGCTGACGCGGGTTGCTAAGCACTATTTGTTAAACTCCTGTTGGGTGGTACTAAGCCCTTACTGATAGGTTGTGTATACAACCCTCCCAAGGCTGCAGTGGAAGCACTAAAGGCCCTACCAAACTTATCCCTGACCTGCCTTCCTGAGAGAAAATTATCCTGGATGACTTTAACCTCCACTGGGGTCCCTCGACTAAAAGTGACATTAAGTCCAGTCTGCAAGAGGCCAACCTAACCCAGCTTATCCAGGAACCTACAAGACTGAATTTGAAATCCAGTAACCACACCACTCTGAATTGGATCCTGGTGTCCAACCCCAATAGATTCAAGCTGGCCAGCACCTTAGCCGACTCCTTAAGTGACCATGTTCCTATCTTTGGTATGCGGAAAAATGATTATCCAACCCCAGCCCCCCCAAACCTTTCTGGCACGTGACTACTCTAAATTTGATGCTGACTCCTTCCGAGGTACCCTATCGGCAGTGGATTGGGCTCAGAGAAAACTCGCCCCCAGTCTAGACATAGCCCTGGACCTTTTCACCAAGAATTTCCTTTCTGCTGCCAATAAGCACGCCTCCCTTAAGCAAATGAGTGTCAAAGGACAACAGTCTAGGTGGCTGACATGTGATCTAAAACAGCGATTGAGGTAAAGAGACAGGGCCTGGGGCAGGTACAAATCCACTAAACTGGCCAAAGACTGGGTCCTGTACCGAATGCTCAGAAACAATTGCAAAAGAGACTTAAAACAGGCCAAGCGACGGTACCTCAAAAACCTGCAAGCAAAAAATCTCTCTGACCCCAGAAAATTCTGGTCTCAAATTAACACGCTCCTGAAGGGACAATACACGTAACGTCTGTGACATTGTTGTGGGTGGTGTACGCCACACAAACCCACAAGACACTGCTAATGCCTTTAATGTATTCCTCACTGATTTTGACAAGTATAAGGTTCACCCCTGCAGCTCTAGCCAGGCATCCCTTGATGACACAGAGGATCCTCCCTCATCACCTAACTTCCACCTTAAGTTGGTGTCTAAAACCGAGGTCCTAAAGCTGATCAGGAACATTAAGGTCACTGGTTCTGCAGGGTGTGACAAGCTAGAACCCAGGTTACTCAGATTAGCAGCCCAAGAAATTGCCACACCAATCATGTGGTTATTCAACAGGTCGCTAATGGAAGGTAAAGTTCCCACAGCCTGGAAAACTGCCCGTGTTACCCCCATCCCCAAAGGGGGGGGGGCCAAGTGAGCTGGTCGAGAATTACAGACCGATTTCCATACTCTGCACACTAAGCAAAATGCTAGAGAGAATTGTGTACCGACAAGTCCAGGAATATGTTGAACAACATAACCTCCTTACTCCCCAACAACACGGATTTAGAAAACTACACGGCACAGATACTGCCCTGGTTAGCCTTACGTCTGACATACTCGCAGCCCAAGATAATGGCCAACTAACTGGTGTGATCTTTATAGACCTTACCAAGGCCTTTGATCTGGTGGACCACCAACTGCTCATCTAGCAGCTCAGATCTCTTGGATTGGACAACCATTGAGTACAGTGGTTCATAGATCACCTGCATGGTAGATCTCAAATAGTCAGATGGCTGGGGGAGAAGTCGGACAAGCGCTCCATCTCTGAAGGGGTCCCCCAAGGTTCAATATTGGGGCCCCTCCTATTCTTCCTATTCGTCAATAACTTGCCTAAGCACTGTGGAGGTGCCAAGGTGACCCTTTATGCCGATGATGTCATGTTGTACAGATCTGCTCCGGATCCAGCTCAGCTAAATCAACTTCTGAACCAGGACCTCTCCATATTAGAAAACTGATTACTGACTAATTGGCTGGTCCTCAATGCGAAAAAAAACAAAGCCATCCTATTTGGACCCAAAAGGCTAAGCCCTGATAGATCATGCTTACTATCCCCTGCCTGTCCAGTGGTTCTCCTATAGAGGTTGTGGATTGCATTAAATACCTGGACGTGTATATTGATCAAGACTGTTCCTTCAAGGTTCATGTTGATCAACTAACCAAGACGCTGAACCAGAAGCTTGGTCTCCTGTATCATCTGAGCCCTTTTCTCACTCAGACATCTAAGTTAAGGGTAGCCGCCGGCATGCTCCTGCCTACCCTGTTTTATGGGGCCCAGTGCTACACTCACTACAAAACACGGAGATGCAAAAACTGAGAAAATTGTATCACAGAGTCGGGCGCTTTGCCCTGGGTGCCCTGCCTCTAGAACACCACTGTAAAGTATTGCACTCACTAAATTGGCCTTTCCTTGAGGGCAGACTGATGTACCCTTCCCTATGTCTGGCCTTCAAGCTTCTACAGACTAATGCCCCCCCAGTCTGGGTTGCACCTTAATGCTTAAACAGCCTGGAAGAACCTTGAGGTCCTCTAATTGACAACTGCTCCACATCCCTAGAGTCCGGACATGTCAAGGTCTTCGGTCTTTCATGACATACATTCCATCCCTCTGGAATGGCCTTCCTAGTAATCTCTGAGACTGCAGCTCCCTTGGGGGCTTTAAAAAAGGCCTCAAGACCCACCTGCTGGGGCTAAGCCTCTGTGCATGCTGCCTCTGAGGATCAGTACACTACAGTGGACTACCTCTGTAGCTACTGTCAGCCGCCTCGCATGCCTTTACTCCCATACTGGGATCATTACCACCTGATCAGACACTTGTAACTGTAATTTTTGTGAAACTGTCCCATTTAAATGAACATTATGAAACTGTTATTCTTATGAAACGGTTTTACTTATCATGTTAATCTTCAAATGTACCTAACCTGCCTGTGAATCGTAAAACATGTTCTGATTGTAATGTCTGTATTACTCTAGTTCCCTTGAGTTGTTCCTACTGTTTATTCTCCTGTAGCCTGTAATTAATCCCGGGTCGCCCCTGATAAAGGGACCATAATGGTCTCAGTGGGCCTACCCGGTCACCAAAATTTTAAATAATAAATAAATAAATATCCAAAAAAGGGTATTTGGTCAGTGCTGGCAGTAAGGGTAAACTGTAAATTAGGATTCGTGGATTCAAGATAATGTACAAAAGTATGCAGTTCCTCCCTGTTGCCCTTCCATATTAAAAATTTATCATCCAGGTAACTTTTGTAGAAATCCAGCTTATCAAAAAAAATATTAACCTCGGCATCATAAATTAATTCCTTTTTCCACTGGGCCAAATAAATGGTGATATAGTTAGGTGCCACGGCTGGATAGGCTATACTAGAAGTTATATGGTAATTTTTTTAATATTAATACGGTTAGATATATTTGATTTATAGGAGAGGTTTTGCATGTCTTATTTAATAGAATTGTGTATGTATATGTTTATGTTTATACAGGGTATATATATTTTTTTTTTTATTTAGTACACTTTTTGCTGCCGCCAGCCACCCGGAACCTCAGCCCAATCACAGACCCTCACTCCCACCTTCACATCGGATGCACCACTTCGATACCCCCTGACTTACCCCCCAGGGTGAAGTTGCGGCACTGACCCCTCAAGGTGCCGCAGACAATAGGATAGGTCAAAGGGCTGTCCTGGAGGCTAACTGAAGCCGAGGGTGGGCTTCATCTAGGGTGGCCAGCATCATTGTTTTCCCTGGTGTACTGGGGCAGGGACGTGCAATTACATCCAGAGTCTGCCCCGTCCCTGAGCTTGCTTGGTGTTGGCGCATGCGGTACACCCAGCCTCCGCTAGGTGGTGTTCGCATTGTGCTGAACTCTCTACCCCCCCCAACCCGGAGAAGGAGAGCATTTATCAGACGCTCAATCCTTCTCCTCCAGCCAGTCCTCTGATGTCCCAGGTCCGTTCCTGAACACGGGTCATCGGCATCGCAGGTAGGCACCCTGCCCCTGCACCAGTGGGCCAGCATACAGGGTATTTATATTCTAGCATTATGAAACATTTGCTGCTATTAAGCATCATGCTTTTTAACTGAGAATATGACTCTTTAAATTTGGTGTAATGATCCTATCACATGTGCGATATTTAAGGAAAGTGTTCTGTATGCATGACGTCGTGATAAAGCATCAGTGTGACATGAAACGCACATCGATGTTGTCATTTTGTGAGGGGGTGCTGCTATGTTTAAATAAAACAGCTTTTTTAGCTTGCTAATATGTGGTGGTTTCTTTGGTCTTGGAGAGCAACCGAGAGTTTTATTCCCTTGGTGTTTTGTTAAACTGTAAAACTACATAACTGTACCCTGCATAAGCCAGCAGCCAAATTGTAAAACTGCATATCTATACCCTGCCTGAACTCTAGAAACTCAGCCTGATAAAGTACTCTATTGCCTACCAGAACTGTAGCAACTTTAGTCTGCTAAAATAAATTTTGTGACTAGAGGCTGACTATCCTGACTTTTGTACCACTTACCCTGGCCATTATTAATGCTAGCCAGCTCTTCCCCCATCATTTCTCACTTCTTCATTCTTATTGCAACCATATCAACTAAGCATAATTATGCTGCTGCTCTTCCTTATCTGGTTACCCCCCCTTCTCCCCAACGTCCCTTCCACCCTCCTCTGAACCCTCTCTCCCTCTCCCATCTCCTACCTGCCCCACCTCACTTGCACCTACTCTTGCCTCACCCTGTCTGTCCACTGCTCCCCACTCACCCTGGTGCCCTGCTGCTGGTTTACTCTATGATACAGAGCTTCACTTGGCAACCTTACGTACCACTACCGCACACCACTACTGGATAACTGACCCCTCCCCAGGCACTAGTTGCCAATATCTCAGGACAAAATACTGGTCAGTAATAATTGCTCGCTCACTAATATTAATCCTACTTTTTACATCTGGTGATGTCGAACTCAACCTTGGTCCCCAACCCCTTATCCCCGTAACGTGTTTTCCCAAGGGGTTAAGTATAGCCCACTTAAACGTACAAAGCCTCCTCCCCAAACTTGACCTTCTGCAGCTACTTATCTTGAAACTAAAGCCCTCTATTCTCATTATCTCTGAGTCATGACTCAGCACATAAATCCCCAGACACAGACGTCTCCATCCCAGGGTATTCAATCATCTGCCAGGATCGCAAATCCAGGGCTGGAGGTGTCACTATGTATATTGCCCCCTCTATCAAATATTCTATCAGCCTCTCTGCCTCCTCCTCATCTGCCTATGAGGTATTACTGATAAAAATATCCCTCCTCTCCTCCCTATCCATATATGTTGGAGGTGTCTATTGCTGCCCAAACCTCTCTATTTCAGTGTTCTTCTCTATCTCCAATCTTCTCTCCACCATCACATCCATAGCCACCCCAGGGGAACTGTACATTCTTGGGGATTTCAACATAAATTGGCTTGCCAACAAGGCAGCCCAAAGTCTGCACCTATGCAGCCTCTCTAAACGTAAAGCAATTGATAGCTGATCCCACTCACCTAAATCACAAAACAGGTAAACATACCTTGCTTGACTAGGCCCTATCTTCTTATCCCCATGTCATTAAATCCGGGACACTCCTCGATGCACTTAGTGACCATCACATGATCTATTGCATGCGCAAGATCCACCATACAAAAGTCTCCCCCCATTCTTAAAATCTGCTCATTCTGCTCCCTTGACATCTCTGCCATTCACGGTGAACTGTCTAGTATTGACTGGTCACCCATACTCACTGCCCCCTTGGTTGACTCAGCCTTATCCTACTTTTCCTCGTAATTCTACCTGTTTGGGACTGCCATGCTCCATTAAGAAATAGAAGGGTCCGTGGCAGCTATCTGCCCTGGGTCTCTGCTGAACTCATTACCTGTCAGCGAGTGCGTGACCAAACATGGGCTGCATACAAGTCCTATTGCACCCTCAGTAATCTCAAGTGCTACCGCACACTCTGGAATGTCTGTACCCACGCCATCAGCCTCGCTAAAGTGGAATTTTTCAATAGCTCCTTTCAGGATAACATAAACAACCCCTCCAAATTCTGGAAGGCTATCCACACTTATTTACCCTCCCAACCCCCCGCCAGTCCTAAAGATTGGTGCACGATTAATCGAGGACCCTCCTTCCATAGCTATGGAATTCAATAACTTCTTTACGTCCTATGCCTCCTCTCTTCTTGCATCCCTTCCCCCTATACCTCACCTCCATTGTGCCCCCATACTCGCAATCCTCAAACTCCTCTAAATTCACCTTTAAATTGATCCTCCCTAATGACACTCTGAGAGTCTTACTTGCCCTGAATCCAAGCAAAGGCAAGAGCCCAGATGGTCTTGACCCAAAATGTCTTCACATCTCCACCTACGCTATCGCTCTACCAGACCTACCTCATGAATCTCTCCTTCTTGCAGCATCTGTTCCAATGACTTGGAAGTCTGTCACTGTGGTCCCTCTTCCCAAAGGGGGTGACTCCTCCAATCCAAGCAATTTCCACCCCATTTCCTTGCTACCCATCCTGGCTAAGGTTCAAGAACACCTTGTGCTCCAGCAACTCTCCAGTTTCCTTGACTCCTCCTCCTCCTTCTTCACCCCTTTCCAGTCTGGCGTCCGTAAAAAACACTCCACTACCACATCCCTCCTCTGGCTCACTGACTCCATGCTCACAGCAATGGACCAGGGTTGCATCACCTCTGCCATTTTTGTCGACCTGGCCAAAGCCTTTGACACTGTCACTCACACCCTCCTACTCCATAAGCTGACAGCGGCAGGCCTCTCTGATGCAGCCACCAACTGATTCTGGTCATACTTCACTGGCCGGTTCCAATCTGTCAGAGTCAGTGATTCCTCCTCCCCTTCCCTCACAGTCAGCTCTGGTGTACCCCAAGGCTCAGTACTTGGCCCCATTCTATTCTCCATATTCCTGAATGATCTCCCTGATGTCTCTTCTTTGGCATGCATGCACATGTATGCAGATAACACCGTGGTATTCTTATCTGGGAAATCTCCTGCTGAAGTGACTACCAGTCTGCAATTGGACTCTAACAAGGTCCAGCACTGGTTTTGTGCCAACCAACTCTCTCTGAATGCCAAAAAAAACGGTCTCTCTGACCTTTGGCACCAGACAAAAACTGTCCATAATCAACTCCACCCCCAATTTCCACACTCTGACAGGTACTAAACAGGATGACGTCCACTTCTTTAGGTACCTTGGGCTTTGGCTAGACAGGAATCTTGACTATGGTGTACACATACTGTAGATGCCATCCACAAAAAGCTCCTCCCTAAGCTCGGTGCCCTGTACAGACACTGTAGCTGCCTGCCTATGCAAGCCAGGCGTGAAACTGTTCAGAAGACGATTATGTTTAGTTGATAGGGTCACAGGCAGCAATGGCTCACAGTGTTACTGGTTCTTTACAATATTAAAGCTAGGTTGTATTATACAATCAGCAGATAATCAACAGTTTACAGTGGAACACCAGTGCATAGATACGCTAAAGAAAGCAACAACTTAGGGTATACTAAGGAGTGGAGAAACTAGCATATTCAACAAGCATGTGCTGCCAACAGAGGCATTGCCAAGCAGTTAACTTTAGCATCCAGGGATACTAGCCCTGCAGAGTAGGTAATTAACTGCGGCAGATAGCACCATTATGGGGCCAAGAGTGGCATAGTACAATGCAGAGGATATAATATGGCCCGATAGCAACCAGCAATGTCGTTAGTACGGTGAGAAACTACCATAGTTGCTGGAGCAGTGCCACCCGATGAGTGCTCAGAGGCGGGGTGAAAATGGTAGGTTCCTAAACTAGGTGGTGCACTGACAGTGCCGTGAAGCAAGTATGTATTCTTTGAGAGCTATCTTGAAGGGACCTAAATTGTAGATGGAGGAGCCATCACAGGTGCCACTGTTATACAAACTACTGCTGTGCCACTGTTATTTGAACTACTGTTGTGTGACTTCCTTGTCTAGTGTTATACAAACTACTGCTGTGCCTCTGCTCACACTGTAATTGTTCTTTTTTTACTAGATCTGTGCTTATTTTTGTACCTACCAGTTTTGTTACTAATTGTTTCTGCCCTTTTATGTACACCTTGCGACAGGTTACTCTCTGTAAACACTAATGTCTGTATAATTTTCTGTTAAATTTGTATTGTCTGCACTGCCCAGGACCATCTTGCAAATGATCTTGCTCAATGATGACATTGCCTGGCTAAATAAAGTTTTTGATTGAATGATTTAAAAGTTAGCCCTTTCTAAACACAATTTCTAAAATAAGGACTAACGCTTGAACCATGACAACTAGGGACTTTGTTTTTTAAGAGAAAGCTTGGAGTCAGGTTGATATAGTTACATGCATTTTTCTGTTGTTGTTGTTAATTTATAGTTTATCTCCCCAGCAGTTGCTTTGGCCCAGGCTCATCCCTGACACTGGCACACACTCCACTGCTGGACTTCCAACTCCATCAATTTCCCCTTGTGGCAGGGCCATCCCAGGGGACAGTCACTTCCAGGGTACCCCCACGCCGGCAATGCCCAGGATGGGTGGCCAAACCAGGAGATCCTAAGGCATGTTTTTTTCCCCTTGTAAGCAAGTTCCACTGAAAGGACATGGCATGCAAGGTGTCTCCCTGTGTGCCCCCAGAGAGACGTCGGCATCTGCCTGCCCCTCAACTCACTTCATGACAGGGTTGTTGGTGATCCTTTCCCCAGGTATGCACTGAGCACTGTAAACCTTCCACCCTGGAGAAGCGCAGTCCCCTGGACATTCTTCCTCCTCCTTCTCCCCGAGCTCACTTCCGAACTCCGGTTGCCGACGTCATGAGCAGTTGCACAACCATTGCACCATAGAATTGGGCTCCTCAGGACCACCAGCACCTTACCTCACAGCTACCACTGCAGACTCTTCACCCAGTTCCCTCTAAGAGTGCTGCAATGAACTGGACAGCACTGGAAAAGCAGCACATTCCATGCTAGCAGGGCACCCTTTGCTCTTTCGTCTGCCAAGGTATATGCAGATTGCAGACACACAGCCACATGCTTAGGATCATTTTCTGGCCCCTGGGCAAGTAGGTGGACTGGAAACTGAAAATAACAGGACAGTGGGAATACAGGCAAGCAGCTAAGGCTGCAGACAACAGACAAAATTAACTATTTAAATAAACATGGCTGCAGACATGCGACCCAGTCCCTAGACCCTCAGAACTACTGGGAAATGGCACCAGGGGCCCAACAGCAGCCAGTTCAGCTGCAATACAACAAACATTGATGGTAATAAGGTCCAAAGTTGTGTGCAGTTGCGACAATCCCTTCTCAGACGGTAGGTGTAGGACTGTTGCTAGCTATGCATTGCCTTCAGCGGACAGCAGGTATGGGAGGAGCACGGGGACTTTAAAAGGGCTAGCCAGCAAGGAAGAGGAAGGTAGGATTCTAGTTCCAGGTTGGAGAGAATGGCAAGCCAGCCTATGAGAGGGGAGAGGGTATTACAACTCAGGTGCCCTTGTTAGTGGGTGTCCTCTGGGCATAGTGAGGGATTGTTACAGTGCTCCAGGTTGGGGTGCTGGACAAGGGATGTTTCATATGTATACAGACTTCATAGCTGGGTGCAGAGGGCCAGGGATGCACAGTTACAATTGCATGCTCCTACCTGAGTATGGGAGTGTCTGCTGTTCTCGCTGCTGGGGTATAGCACAGGGTTCTTACAACACACTGTGTGAGGGAGTCACACAGTAGATCTGCAAAGGTGGTGTACCAGAAGGGACCTTGAGCACTTGAGACGTTCCTCAACCCAAGGGTCAAGGTGGGACACAAACCCAGTGGCCCTAGTAGTGGGACAGTTAGAGGGATCCTGAAGAAGGTGAGGGAATCCCAGGTGGTGGGGGAAACACCCTGAAGGAGTACCTCCTCACGGCCTTTGGGTCTGAATGCGATTCCCCTGAAAAGAGATTCTGAGTTGGTGGCTAATGGGGGTGACATCGATAACTACCCTGGCTACCCTACTCAACCTGGAAGAGCGACTCATGTATCAGACATGCCAGCTCACCTTTAAAGCCCTGCGTGGCCTATCCCCCATAGGCCTATCCAACTCCATTCACCGTACTGCACCGACCCTGATCACGTGCAGCTCGTCAAGAGCTACCCTAGTTATTCCGAGAGCCAGGACCTCTCAAGGTCAGAGGGCATTCCCCTACCGTCGGCCCCACTGGTATAACTCCCTCCCTGCCAGTGTCTCAAACTCACTAACCTTAGCTTGCTTTAAGCCCAGGCTCAGAAACTTCCTGCTTAGCTCTCGTAAATGCAACTGCCGCTAGCCTAGTGTAAAAAAAAATATATATATATACTCTGTTTGACAATGCTCACTGAGCGGCTCCCCCCTTCCTTTCCCTACTAATTCCTCCTCCCCTATATCCCTCCCTTCTACTCCCACCAGCTCTCCCCCGACCATAAGTTTTGCACCTTTTGTTATCTTTTGCTTCGTTGGAGATTGTATTCTATTGAAACAAAATTGTAATTGAACTGTAACTTTTTTGTTTGTAAGTACTGTGTCCCTTGTACTACTGTTCTGATGTCCTCTTTGTGACGAGGTACCTTTGTAAATGAGCCTCTGGCTCAAAGGTTTCTAAACTGATGTTTAACTAAATAAATAAATAAATAAATAAACTATGCAATCAGGCCATCTGAGGAACAGGCGGCTGAAAGGAGTCAGAACCAAAGCTGCATGCTTAGGTACAGGTAGGAGATGAGACCGAGAATGGGGGAGGGTCCCAAAAGATGGTAAGCTGGGTACTTCTGGCCGACATGCTGGGCAGTTTATTGGGGGCTAAAGATGCTGCAGCAAAGTGGAGCTTTGGCTGATGTGGGTCCTGGCACGTGTGTGGGGGCATGGGGGGCTCCCAGGCACCATAGCACAGATAGAGATGCTGGTCTGGTAGGCCCAAAGCAAGAATCAATGAACCCTGAACATTGTGGGTACCTTGCCAGAATGCCAGTATAATCATGTAAGTTAGTATAAGGCTTACTATGGGCTGAAGGGCAACCTCAGATGGAAAAAGAAATCTCAAAGGTACAGCATGATTCCAAGGTGTGTCAGGGAACAGGGATTCCCAGCACAAAGGTAGCTAAGGTGGGACCTGATATTTTTATCCATGGATCAAAGATGCCTATCACAACAGGGACTGGAAGAGCCTAGGACAATGTTATGGGTCAGGCTGCAGCTGCTGCACAGGGAAAAGGCAATACCTGAACTTTACCATGATTATTTAGCACCTAAGCATGAATCACAACTGGCCTGATAATGTCTTGGTTTTCACGTTTTACAGATCCTTTAGAACTGTTTCCCTTGTAATCCTCCCAAACTCAAATCTGTTCCCTGCATTACTCTTAAAATATCTCCAGCTTTCTGAGAGTGGGCCTATCTGCTCTATCATGAACACAGTGCTCCTAGACTGATTGGAGTTTCCTTGTAAATCCAGGGCAGTTTTCCTGTAGATTACATTATTTCCTATGAAGGCAGAATTGCTCTATTTTCCGATATAACCAATGCAAGTCTATGGGAGCAATTTCCCTGTAAATGGCTCTGTTTTCCTGTAAAATTCAGAAATCCCTGTTATATCTGGAAGCCCTATGAACACCGAACAAAAGTATTCATTCAGTATACCTGCCTTCTCCCAGTCATTCTCCTTCCTTCCTTATCCTACGTTTTCCTTTGTCTTTTTCCTTTCACTAACATACAGTGGTGCCAGCCAGGTGGCAACACAAAACTGCAGCATGCTGCAACACAGTTACTGCAGTAAACAGGGCAGTTTCAGTGGCAGTTAAACCCTTGTTTGTTATGCAGTAACTCTAGATGCTGCATCACATCCTGGCCAGCACCAATGTATGTAAAGAAGGATTAGTTCTCCTTGACCCTTTCTGCTAGCCATAATTTTATACTTCTCTGTGTTTGCCTTACTCTGTTCCTAAACGCCCCCTTTTTGCCCCTAATAGCCTGCTTTACTTGCCCTTTTAACCAAAAAGGGTTTCCTACATTTTCTGGGCTTTTTTATGGTCCTGACATGGTCTTGGGCTTTCTCTGTAATAGCCTCCTTGGCTTTTTTCTCTTCTAGATGATTCCTAATGAAGACCTATGGACAAAACAGCAATTCCAACTCTATTTTCCATTTCAGTGTATATTTTTATTTATTGAAATTTTGGATAACACCTTTGAGAACAAGCTCATTTTACAGGTTCCAGTCGGACGAACAATACATATTGGGAAAGTATGAGACAGAGAACAAACAAAACAAGGAATTATACAAGACATTACAAGAGTGTATAACTAGAGAAGTTCCAATACATGTGGCATTGTACAATGTATGCCATGGTGCATATTTGATTAAAACCTGTAATTCAAAGGGTCATATTAGAGGGGGTGGGGTCTTATGAAATGACCCTTTACAGGAAAATGAGAACAGACTCGGCCTAATATCTAATATTCAACAAGGTAAGGGATGGCAGCAGCCCAAGGGCCTCGTCAGAGGTGAGACAGTATGGGACAAAACATTTTAAAATGAGCAAGGAAGCTCAAGAGATATAACCGGGGGTAGCCATGAGGGGTGAGGGAAAGAGTGGAAGGGATCAAGAGGAAATGTGAAGTAGAATGATTAGCAACTTAGAACAGTTATTTACAAGCTGAGAACAGTTATGCATAAGGTCAGGATAGCATAAGGTTAGAATAAGTGCTGGTCACAAGAAGGAAGGTTATTGGAAGCAGTCACAACTGGCATCAGCAACTAGCTGTTGCTTAACTTTAACCTTGAAGGAGCCCAAGGTGGATGCTGGAGTGATGTCATGGTGCAGTGAGTTCATCCACAGCGGGGCACGGTAGGCAAAGGACCTCTGTCCCAAAGAAGTGCGACAGCGGGGTATATTGAAAATCTGGCTAGTAGAGCTTCTGGTGCAACGATGGTTGATAAGTGGGGGTAATAAGCTTTTGCACTCCTGGGGGCATTTTGCCTAAGCTTATTTTCAAACACCATGAAGTCTTGCTATATTATGACTAAATGCAGTCAGCCACTGCAGCTGAACTGCCCCGGGGAGGAAAGAGTTAACTCCAGAGAGTCTGGAGTTCCACAGCGCGAGGGCGCTATACCAAAGCTCTATCTGGCCAGTTTCAAATGAAACTGTCAGATTCTTTACTCCGCTTCACTGAACAGTCGCTCCGGAGATCAGCTCCTTCACATCGGTTCATTTCTCGGTTCAAGCGAGTATTTTCGGTTCATTTGAACCGGCAAAAAGTATTTATTTTACCGCATTTCGGTTAAAAGCTCTATCTGGTAAACCGTAAGTAGAAAATTTAAAGTCTGTGTGGAAATTCAATTATCGGTTTGGTTTTGAACCAATCGGTTTGCTTAATTTAACGTTTTAAAGTGTGGTTCGGCTTTTAGAGTGCGGTTCCCGGTTCTTATCGGTTCTAAAAAAACCTTGCTTTTAAAATAGGTTTTTTCAAATACCCGTGACACGGTTAGGAACCAATAAGGGTGTCTTGCCTGGCACTGCCATCAAAAGAACGAGGATTTTTGGTTAGGCTGGCATTATGTCTGAGAAACCAAAAGAAAACCGGGCCCACTGGGTTTCAACACTGTGATGTCTGTGGGGAAGCCTTTGCCAAGGCTGACCCACACACCACTTGTGTTTATTGTCTGGGGGCTGACCACCTCCTGTCAGACTGCCAGGTGTGTAAAAATTTCCCTGCAGCCACCCTGGAAAAGAGATTGGGCCGGCTCAGGGAACGAGAGGCCAAGAAGTCCGCTGACCCGGATGGCCAGCCCAGTCCAGTACCCACTGGACCAGAGGGAGTGCCCTCTGACCAGGGCGAGACTTCCTCGGGCAAAAGGAAGGCTGGTTCAGGGGAACCAGTCTCAGTGAAAAAGACTAAGAAATCAGTAGGTTTGGAGTCCAAAATTATCTCTCCAACTGCTGCAAAAATAGCTAAAGCCATACAGATTGTCCAGTCACTGTCTCAGGGTCCTGCCAAACCACCTACAGTTGGTAAAAGGTTGGTTCGTTCAGTGCCAGTGGTTCAGGAGTATGATGTTGAGAATTTTATGAACCACAGGAGAGGAGGACGAATTTGATCATTACATGTGTGCTGGGAGGGTCTGGACGTGCCCATTGAACGGACATTTCTCCAGACAGACCTTTAGAATCTCCTCCTATTCTGTCTGAGTCCCTTCTCATTTTATGTTTTACAAAAGGTTGCAGAAACCCTCCAGCTTCCTTTAGAGGAAGCTGTGGATGAGCAAGAGGAGCCTGATTATGTAGAAATGATGGATATACCAGAGTCTAGGAGGTTGTCTATTCCTTTGCATAAGTCATTTAGGAAGCAAACAACAAAGATTTTAAAAATCATCATTCTGTCCCTCCTGTAGATAAAAAAATGGACAGAAGATATACCTTGTCAGGCTCTGATACAGACTTCCTCACTGAGCAGTGTAGTCATGTAGGTGTGGTACAAGCTGCAGCCTGTGACAAGGCTAATATTCCTCTGGCCTCACATCCTCCTGATAAGGATTCCAGGAAGATTGATGCCATGGCAGAAAAACAGTATATGGCAGCTTCTTTGGGACTCAGGCAGGCAAATTATATGGCTTATGTGGCTAGATATCAGAAATCTAGGTGGGACACAGTATTGCAGTTAGCCAAGCAGGCCCATGGCCAGCTGGTTAGTGAGTTGGAACAGGTGGCTGCTGATGGCATTGAAGCCTCTAAGTTCAATTTCATACTGCTGTTGATGTTAATGATGTTTCCTCTAGGGTCATGGCCACTTCTGTAGCTTTCCATTGGGTTGGCATGGCTCAGATGCACTAATCTGTCCCAAGATACTCAGTCAAAGGCTATGGATTTTCCTGTTGTGGGTAATTCTCTGTTTGGGGAACAAACAGAAAACTATATGAAAGATGGATGAATACAGAACTACCTACAAAGTGCCCAGGCTAAGGAGAGGCATGCCACTCACAGAGGCAGCACATTCAGAAGTGAGGGCAGGCCTTTTACCAATTTCAGGCCTCCTCTGCATTTGCACAGAGGGTTTCTTTAGAGGCAGAGGTGAGCGGGGCACAAGTAAACCGTCCCCTCCCCTCAGCCTAAGGCTACTGCCAAGCAGGCACCCTGATAGGGTGCCCAGGGCCAGTTCTCCTGTACCAGTGGGGGCAGGTTGGTTTATTTCAGCCAGAACTGGTTGTCCCTAACTCGGACAGGTGGGTTCTGGAGGTAATAGACCAGGGGTCTGGTTCTCAGCTTCAAACAGTTTCGAAGATGAGAGCCAGACATTTTCCACCTGCAAATCCTTCAGAAGCCCTTGCTTTGGAAGCAGAGGTTTCTTCTCTTTTGGACTGCAAAGCAGTAGAAAGGGTCCCTCCTTGCCATCAGGGCAAGGGGCTGTACTCAAGATACTTTCTTACCCCAAAAAAGACAGGAGAATGGTGGCCCATTTTAGATTTAAGGTGCCTGAACAAGCATCTTTTGAAACCAAAGTTCAAAATGTTAACTCTGACAATGATTTTGCCCTCCCTGAGGCCAGGGGACTGGTTAGCTTCCCTGGACCTCAAGGATGCCTATTTTCATGTTCTGATCAGGCCTTCTCACGAAAGTACCTCAGGTTGAACACCCTCAGGCCACTACCAGTTCAGGGCAATGCCCTTGACCTTACTTCTCGCCAAGGGTATTCACGAAATGTCTAGCTGTGGTATTGGCTCATTTAAGAAGGCAAGGATTGCTGTGTTTCCCTACCTGGACGACTGGCTCATAGTGGGTCAGTCCCAGGTCAGGTAAAATCCCACTTGCAAGTCACCCAGCAGCTTCTCACTTCCTGGGATTCCTGCTGAATTTACCAAAGTCAGTTCTCGAACCAGTTCAGGTACTAACTTTCATAGGTGCAGAATTGAACACAAAGTTAGCCAGGGCATTTCTCCCTCGGAAAAGGTACAGACTCATTGCCCTGGCATCCTCCTTTACCCTGCGGGTCTCTCGACCAGCAAGGCATTTTCTGCAACTCCTAGGGCACATGGCTGCTTCCACAGCTGTAGTGCAAGGAGCAAGATTCCAGATGAGGGACATTCAGTTCCATTTGAGGGCCTATTGGTCTCAAAGGAGGGACCCCCTTTCCAAATTGGTTCCAGTGACCCAAACCCTGATCCTGGCCTTACACTGGTGGCAGGATCAAAGCAATCTAAAACAAGAGGTTCCTTTCATTCCGTTTCCACTCCCTCACCCTCACCACGGATGCTTCCCTGTTGGGTGGGAGCTCACTAGCGACCTGTCCACTCAGGAGTGTGGTCTCCCAGGAATCTCTGCTCCACATCAATCTTTTGGAACTCAGAGCTGTCCTTTTACCTCTTCAGGCGTTTTCAGCTTCTGTCCAGAACAAAGTAGTTCAAGTCAGGACAGACAACACCACAACAATGTGGTACATCAACAAGCAAGGGGGCACTCGGTCATCAGCTTTGTGCACCGAAGCAATGAAGTTGTGGTCTCTGGCTTACTCCCTGAACACCTCCCTGATAGCAGTTCACCTTCCAGGGAAGGACAATGTCCTGGCGGATGCCCTCAGCAGGATTTCTCAGGGCCATCACGAATGGGCTCCTGATCCTCAGGTGCTGGGGTCAGTCTTTGCCAGATGGGGCACCCTCAGATAGATCTTTTCGCAGCCCCAGACAACCACCAACTTCCTCTGTTTTGTTGCAGGCCTCCAGTGCTGGGAGCAGTCCCCTGGACGCCTTTTCAGTTGGATTGGAAAGGAAGTTCTGTATGCCTTTCCCTTCTTTTCAGGGTACTAGTAAAAATCAGATCTCAGCCCTGCAAGGTGATTCTGATTGCTCCAGATTGGGCCAGACAGCCCTGGTACCCACTGCTTCTGTCTTTGACAGTCCACTCTGCCCTGAGCTTGCCCAGAGTCCATGACTTACTGGCCTGTGCACAGGGAGAGTGTGTATCGGACCTCAAATCCCTCCATCTCAAGGCATGGCTCTTGAGGAGTTAGAATTGCTGACTTACACCTTTCTCAAGGTGTTTGGATATTTAAAGGCTTCAAGGAAGCCTTCCACTAGAGCCACTTACAATTCTAAGTGGAAAAGGTTTTCCATCTGGTGCTCTGAGAAGCAGATTATCCCAGAATCTGCTGATCTGCCCATTTACTGGACTATTTGGTCCATTTAAATTCCTTAGGCCTTAGGCCAGCTACCTTAAAGGTTCATCTGGCAGCTGTCTCTGCTTTTCTGTCAGCAGGGAAGCCTGCTTCCTTTTCTTCTCACCCTGTGCTTTCCAAGTTTTTTAAAGGGTTACTTCACACCAACCCTCCTTTTCGAGAACCAGCTCCCGCTTGGGACCTGAATGTTTGCATTGCTCAGTTAATGCAACCCCCTTTGAGCCTCTGTCCTCAGCAGGCTCAAGTTTCTGACTTGGAAAACTGTTTTCCTAGTGGCTATCACTTCTGCCAGGCATAAGTGAACTACAGGCCCTGTCAGTGGAAGAAGATTTTATCTCTTTCCACAGAGATAAGGTAGTCCTCAGGACTAACAGAAAGTTTTTGCCTAAAGTGGTTTCAGATTTCCACCTGAACCAATCCATCTCTCTTCCAGTATTTTTCACTGAGCATTCTTCCTCAGGTGAGAGAGTCTGCACAGCTTGGGCGTCAAAAGAGCCTTAAGCTACTATTTGGAACGCACCAAGGGTCACAGGTTCGAATCCTTCCAACTCTTCCTTACCTATGGCGAGGTTGGCAAAGGGAAACCTGCCACTAAGAGGACAATTGCAAGGTGGATTGTCTCTTGTATCCAATTTTGTTATCAAAAACTAGGTAGAGACCCCCCCTCAGAACTGAGGGCTCACTCCACCAGGGGTACAGCTGCATCTCTAGTGGCTGCTAGAGATATTCCCATTCTGGAAATCTGTCAAGCTGCTACTTGGAAAACAGTTCACACATTTACCAAGCATTATTCCCTGGATATTCAGTCCAGGAGAGATGCTCGTTTTGGCACAGCTGTGCTTCACAGCCTATTTCCTAAGTAGGTTCTGACCCTCCTCCATGGAGGTACTGCTGTGTAATCTGCATTTAGTCATAATATAGCAAGACTTCATGGTGTTTGAAGAAAAAATTACTCACCTTAGTAATTGCTTTTCTTCTCATGGAGTCTTGCTATATTATGACCACCCTCCCTCCTGCCCCTCTCAGAACTTCTACTTGGGTAGGGGTGGCAAATTAGTGCAAGCACTGTGTCATGCCATTTTAGTTCTTCCCTTCACCCCCTTTATTTAGGGTTAGGGAATTAGGTATTTCTGTTTTAAGTAATATGTTGGCCCCCTTCCTGGACTTGAGTCTTGGGGAAGGGGGTCTAATAGTGCTTGTTAGGGAGAAACTAATAATACTGTTATTCATTGTTATTATTATTATTGCTGTTTATATTGTTGTTTATATTGTTGTTATTCCTACTAGTAGGTAGCCACTTGGCTAGTGTAGAGCTTTCCACACAGACTTGTTGCTTAGTGTTAGCTTCGTAAAGATCTGACAGTTTCATTTGAAACTGGCCAGATAGAGCTTTGGTATAGCGCCCTCGCGCTGTGGAACTCCAGACTCTCAGGAGTTAACTCTTTCCTCTCCGGGGCAGTTCAGCTGCAGTGGCTGACTGCATTTAATCATAATATAGCAAGACTACATGAGAAGAAAAGCAATTACTAAGGTGAGTATTTTTTTCTTTTTGGACAGTAAACATGTTTGGTACATGAGTCTACCTTTGAATTGGAGCCAGTTAGCCTGAGCATACATGTCACAGATATGGGACAGACGGGTGCATTTAATATTACCATTTTGCTTTGTTTTCAGACCGTACGCTGACCCAGTGCCCTGTATTTTTGTTCTGACATTTTGTGTGCTGCATTTGCTGGAACCCTTTATTTCTACTCTGAAATCTTTTGTCAGATCTCTACGATGCTCCTTCATGTTCTCATGTCTATATTCACTTCTCACACTTCTAAACCTTCTCTTGAATTGTTTTCTGCCTACTCTGAAATCTTTTCTGAAATCTCTACGATGCTCCTTCATGACCTCCATGTCTATACTCCCTTCTCATATTTCTAAACCCCCTCTTGAATTGTTTTCTACCGTTTGCTCCAAGACTAACCTTTTCAGTTATTTACAGTTTCTTTCCACATGTTGCCACTGAACAATTATTCCTCAAGGTTTCTGTCTGAAATTCCACCCTTATCCCTTTGGGTCTGAGGTATGTGCTTCCTCCACTAGTAAGCTTTTGAATACTTTCTCCAGGGACTAACTCTACTTGTTTCCTTTTTAGATAATTCCTGAAGAAGACCTATGGTTGAAACATTGATTCTATTTGCATTTTTCAGCACACATTTAATATTACCATTTTTTTGTTTGTTTTCAGACCACTCGCTGACATAGCAACTTTTTTAATTCTCCTCTAATACTGCCCACTTCCCCTCCACCCCTTGATTTTATGGAAATCCTTAAAGTGATTTTGTCATGTTTGCTACAGCAAATGAGAGTAGTAACATGTAGGAGTTGTGAATCAATCTCCTACTATTCAAACTGCCAAAAGGTGCTTTTTTTCCATGAAAAAAAAATGCTTTTATTTCTGTGCTCTGCTTCATTTGCTTAACCCTGCCCCTTTTTTTCTCAGTTCTGCAAGCCCCAACCATGATATTATGCAAGAGAAACGTTTTTAAGCACTGTGTTGAAACAGAGACCTCTGTTGGTCAGTCTTGGTACTGCAGACATCCTTTTTCTTTCACAATTGTGGACTCATAGCAGAAGGTGGGCACCAAAGAAAAAGTAGTCTGTCCCACAATTACACTCCTAAACTACTTATAGTCATTCAATCCTATAACATAAACATAGAAAAGTAACATCATGCTCCCACATGCTGACAGGAACTGCCACTTTAGACCTGTCACTTCACCAGCAAGCAGTAAAAGTCAAACACATCTACATAGACTGGACAATTATCTTTTTGGCCTATCTGCATCACAAAAACAGTTTTCCAGAAACCTTTCTACAGACAGTAGTACTGTAAACACTACCGACATAGGAGATGCCCTTTAATAAGGGAGACAAAAAAATCAGCTATTTTCTGTACCCACAATGCCTTTCTCCCTCTCTCTCTCTCTCTCTATATATATATATACATATACATATATACACACATATATACATAGATGCTGACAGCAGATAAAGGCCTACAGCCCATTTAGTCTGTTCATGTATGGACGTACTCAGCTTCTTCAAGCTTCTCTAGAATTAAGTTATATGTCTACATATTAGGTGTTATTCTGTGGTCCCCACTACCAAAATAAGGGACTGCATCTTTAAGTAATGAACATTTAAGACAACTTTATAATTTATCCAGAATTCCTTGTTGCTGTATGTAAAACATTGACAGTTCACTTGCATGACATCATTCTGTGGGTGTGGCCGTACACAGAAAACTGGAGAGCGAGCATAAACAAAAACGTACAAAAAATGACTGATAGCTTTTTTATAAGACAAATTGCAGCTTCAACATCTGAAGCATGGTTGGCAGTGGCATACTATGTGAAACAAGCATTTGCAGAACGTGACTAAATCAGTCTTTCCTGCATTTTCTCCCGTATTAACTTGAAATCTATTTTCAAACAACATGAAGTCTTGCTATATTATAGACATTAGCAGTTTGATCCAGCTCTAGAACTGCCCGGAGTGAAATGGTTAAAACCATTCCAAAATAGAATTTTGGCACGAGAGCAGCTCTATCTGTGTCATTTCAAACTTGAACTGTCAGATTCTTTACTCCGCCTCAGTGAACAGTCGCTCCGGAGATTTCTCCTTCTGCTCGGTTCATTTCTCGGTTTAAAAGTGTTTCCTCGGTTGGATTTAACCGAGAATAGTTTTATTTAACCATAAAACCGTTCAGTTCAAGCTCTATCTGTGGTAACCGTAGTAAATGAAGGTTTTGTCTGTGTGGAACTTGTAGTTATCGGTTCGGTTTTGAACCGATCAGTGGGTTTAAAACTCATTTAAAACCAAAAGTTACTATTTTAGAGTGCGGTCTCGGTTCTTATCGGTTCTAAAAACCGGATTTATTACATTTTTTCCAATACCAGTGACACGGTTAGGAACCGATAAGGGTGTCTTGCCTGGCACTGCCGTTAAAGGGCAAGTTTTGGTTAGGGCTGGCATTATGTCTGAGAACCCAAAAGAAAACGGCCCATTGGGTTTCAACACTGTGATATTTGTGGGAAGTCTTCAAGGCTGACCCACACACCACATGTGTTTATTGTCTGGGGTTTGACCACCTCCAGTCAGACTGCCAGGTATGTAAGAATTTCCCTGCAGCCACCCTGGAAAAAGATTGGGCAGGCTCAGGGGACGAGGCAAAGATCCGCTGACCGGGATGGCCAGCCCGGTTCGGTGCCAACCGAACCAGAGGGAGTGCCCTCTGACCAGGGCCAGACTTCCTCGGGCAAAAGAAAAGCTGGTTCTGAGGAACCAATTCCAGTAAAGAAAACAAGAAAATCAGCAGGTCTGGAGTCCAAAATTCCTTCTCCAACTGCTGCAGAGATAGCAGAAGCCATACAAATTGTCCAGTCACTGTCTCAGGGTCCATCCGAACCACCACTATCTGGTAAAAGGTCGGTTTGTCCGGTCCCAGTGGTTCAGGATTATGATATTGAGGAATTTTATGAACCAGGAGGGAGGAGGATTATGAACAGTATGAATGTGGCTGGGAAGGTCTGGGTGTGCCCATTGAACTGGACATCTCCCAGACAGACCTTTAGAATCTCCCCTATGCTGTCTGAGTCCCCATCTCATTTTATGTTTTATAAAAAGTTGCTGAAACCCTCCAGCTTCCTTTAGAAGAGGCTGTGGATGAGCAAGAGGACCTGATTTTGTAGAAATGATGGATATTCCAGAGTCTAGGAGATTGTCTATTCCTTTACATAAGTCTTTTAGGAAACAAACAATTAAAATTTTAAAAGCTCCTAATTCTGTGCCTCCTGTAGATTAAAAGATGGACAGAAGGTATACATTGTCAGGCCCTGATACAGAATTCCTTTCTCAGCAATGCAGTCATGTTGGGGTAGTTCAGGCTGCTGCCTGTGATAAAGCTAATATTCCCTTGGCTTCACATCCTCCTGACAAGGATTCCAGGAAGATTGATGCCATGGCAAAAAAACAGTATATGGCAGCCTCTCTGGGACTCAGGCAAACAAATTGTATGGCTTATGTAGCTAGGTATCAGAAATCTAGATGGAGGGAGTCACGTGATGCGGGACACAGACTAGCTGCGCCCGCCGATCGCTCCGCTCCGCTGAGATTTACTTTCGTTTTTATTGCCCCCTTTCGCGTTATACATCGAAGGATTTGTTCATGTACCGGGAGTTGTGTGCATTGCGGTCACGAATGGAGCTTGAGAAACGGAAGCCTCCTCAGCGACACACCCCACCGGCCACTCCAGAAAAGGCCGTGAAGAAATCGAAAGCCGCGACCTCGTCTGCATCCCAGGGGGCTGGGGATTCCCCCATGCTGGAAGAGCCTCTCTCTCTTTCGCGTTTTCTGGAGGAGATTCGGCCGCTAAGGGAAGCGGTCCAGGACTTTCTGGCAGCATGAAATCAGTATCCAATGCCATGGAGGAATTAACGAGGAGGGTATCTGATGGGGAAGCAAGAATTGTCTCACTAGAAGGGCACACTGGCAGGGTGGACTCCACGGTTACCAAGATGGCCCACAGAATCCAGAAGTTGGAGCTGAAAGTGGAGGATTTGGAGGGTCGAAACAGACGAAATAACGTGATTATTATTGGTCTACCCGAGAAAGCAGAAGGTATGGAGCCTATTAAGTTTGCCCAGAAATTCACAGAAAAAATTGCTGGTCCCTCACAATTTGGTGCCACCTATGTGATTGAAAGAGCTCACAGGGCGCTACGTCCAATGCCTCCTTCAGACCCCCCCCTAGAGCATTTATCTTTAAATTCTTAAATTATCAAGAGAGGCAGCGGCTGATGGATAAAATTAGAGAAACTAAGGACATATTTTGGGAGGGAACCAAAATTAGAGTGGTGCAAGATTTGCCCTTGTCCGTCCGGCAGAAGCGTGCAGCATTTCATCCACTGGTTAAAAAACTGATTGCAGCCGGAATTAAATTTCGAATGGGTTATCCAGCAAGGCTTCAAGTCTGTGCCAACAACGAATGGAAAACTTTCAAATCACAAGAGTCGGCTGATCCTGCTCTCCGGATGCTCTTTCCAGCTCTTTTTAAGGATCCTTGAAGCATACTGTCTTTAATTTGGATCATGCTTCGGTCCCTGGGGGCAGTGGGTTGCTGTTCAACTTGATTCTAATTTCAGGAACCCCAGTTTGAAAAGAGTTTCGCCCCCTAAGCATCGGAAGCATTCCTCGTCCTCACTTATAAATCTTACCAGGGCGGGATTCGAGACTGGGACCTTGTCAGTTTTTGTTTTAAGCTGCGAAGATCTGGATTGGTTAAGGTGGTTCTCCCAGGATTTTGGGGGACATTTACTGTTTCGTTTATCCCACCGCCATTGTCTACTGGACTTGGATGGATCTCGGAAATTTTTTTTTTTTTTTGGAGGGCGGTTGGGTCAATTTAATATTACCGCCAGGGGGGTAGGTTACTCCGGTGTGAGATAGTAGGGGGCCTCCCCAGTGTGGTTGGGCTGCTCCCCTTTACTATGTTTCGAAGGTTTAAATTTCTACGTGATATGGGGTTATGTGATTATAGGACTCTCACTAGGAAGGTTACCTAGTTCAATAATGTTTTATTATATTTCTAGATTTCTGGACGGAAAGGGGATTTTCTCTCTCCTTTAATCTCGGGGTTAGGGGCGGTTGTTAGGCTGAGCTTAGTGGGCTGGTGTCATGGGCGGTGTGCAGTTTGCAAGGGGGTGGATTGGGGAGGTCGGGTAAGAGGGGTTGTTTATAAGGGATTAAAGAAAGGGTATGGGGGGGTTGGATCTGTTTGGAGGGTGTTGTTAGGAGGGTCTTTGGATTTTCTGTGTTGGGGGGTGCACAAGGCCTGCAAATATTGGGGTTTGGGGTGGTTCTGTGTACAATCACAAGTCAGTATAGGGGTTATTCAGAAATGGGGACCGATCTTGTTATACAACTTCTTACTTTGAACGTTAAAGGGGCAAGAAATAAAACCAAGCAATTTAAGATCTTGAAGTACATTGATGCTTTGAGGGCTAAAATTATATTTTTGCAAGAAACCCATTTGTTACAAGAGGAAAGTAATGCTATGCGGAGACTTCAGATGGGAAGATTTTCTCGTCCCAGGGCAGCTGAGCAGAGAAGTCATGTTATTATTCCACCGTTCAGTGCACTTTACCCCCTAAGACTATTCAAGATAAGAAGGAGGTACATTTTAGTGCTAGGCAAATTGCAGAGTAAGGTTATATTGTTTGGGGCAGTATATGGCCCTAATTGGACTCCCATGATTTCTGGGTTGAACTATTAAGGGTCCTGCAACCATTTAGCCATTATCCCATGATAATAGGTGGGGACTTTCGGGTCTTAGACACCTTTTGGATAGAACTTCTAAATCCTAGTACATCCCACTCCTTCTTCCCGTGCTCTTGTGGAATTGGCTGAACAGCTGGGTCTAGCGGATGTTTGGAGGGTTCTCCATCCCGAGGAAAGAAGATACACATTTATCTCCCCTACTCATGGATCGGGCTCTCGGCTGGATTATATTTTAATTTCTCGTATATTACTCCCTGGGGCTCTCAGCTCAGACATCATAGCTGCTCCTCTTTCGGATCATTCGGCTGTGGACCTTACAGTCCTTTGGCCTTCCTTGATCCGCAAAAGTAATAGATGGAAGATAAATAATCAAATATTGCGGAGTCCTAAAATAACTAAGTATTTGTCTGCACAAATTACTGAGTTCCTTTACTTTAACCAGAAAGAGGTTCGCCCGGATATACTTTGGGAGCATTCAAAGCATATATTAGAGGTTTACTGATTAGCCAGTCAGTGCAGAGAAAGAAAGATAGGGAAAGTACAATGGCTGGGCTGTTAAGTCAGATCAGGTCTTTAGAACATAACTTTCTCAGTACCCCTACGGAAGAGGTGAAATTAAGGTTAGTGAAGGCAAAAGATGCATATCTCAGGATATTGGGGGAGCAGACTGAACTGGCCATTATTAAAACTAAGGCTAAGTTTGTGGACTAAGGTGAGAAGTTGGGCAAAGTGACTTACCCAATTTGAGGCTTCCCGATTAATTGAGGGTATTGTAGCAGCAGGGGACTGTAATGTCAAAACTAATCCCGAAGAAATGGCCCAGATTTTTCAAAACTATTTTAAATCTCTTTATGCGGGAATGCAGTCACCCCCGATGGAGGCTGTGATTTCCTCATTCCTGGAAGAGTTACCCCTCCCTACTCTTAGCGATGCAGATCGATCATTGCTCAGTGCAGAGATTACAAAAGGGGAGATTGAATTGGCCATTAAGGGTCTTACTTCTGACAAGACACCTGGGCCAGACGGGTTCTCACCCAATTTTTATCAAACATTTGCCGCCCAGCTATCTCCAGTTTTGCTTAATCTTTTTCAATATATTTTATCGGGTAGGGAAGTAGAGAGCTCCCTTACTGAAGCACTCATTGTGCTTATCCCCAAACCGAATAAGCTGCCGGAAAGGCCGGCCAGTTACAGACCAATTTCGTTGTTGAATTATGATATAAAGATTCTGGCCAAGATTCTGGCTGATTGTATTTGCCAGGTAATTCCGAGGTTGATTGGGCCAGAACAAGTGGGTTTTATGAGGGGTAGATCCTCTTCGGATCACTTTAGAACTCTGGCGCATGTTTTCTCGGCCTCCGAGGGGTCCACGCTACCATTGGCGTTGGTCTCCTTGGACGGCGAGAAAGCCTTTGATAGGGTTCATTGGGCCTATCTCTTTGCGGCAATGAGCAGATTTGGCTTCCCAAAAGAATTTGTAGATTGGATTAGGGCTTTGTACACGGACCCTTCAGCTAGGGTCGTATGTAATGGGGTTATCTCTCCATCCTTCAAATTACTGGCAGGAACGAGGCAGGGGTGTCCCCTTTCACCCTTATTATTTAATTTATACATCGAGCCCCTTATTAGGAGCATAGTTTTATCCCCTGAGATTCTGGGTATTAACGTTAGGGGGCATATAATTAAGGTCACTGCCTATGCCGACGATTTATTAATCTATGTATCGAAACCCGATAAGTCTATTCCCAACCTGTTAAAAGTTATTCAGAATTTTAGTCTGTTTAATTATAAATTGAATCAGGACAAAACGATTGTTTACCCTTTGAATAGCAGAGTATTTAAGCCTGCGGTTATAGGGTTAGGTTTAGGTTGGGAGTCTAAAGCTCTTAAATATTTAGGCCTCTTCTTGGCTGGTAGCCAGGATAGAATCGTCAGTTGAACTTAGAATCTTTAGTGCACACAATTAGACTTGACCTCAAAGATGGACACAAATGCCTTTGTCCTTGTGGGTAGAATAAATATTGTAAAATGAACATTTTCCCTAGGCTTTTCTATCCCTTATCTATGTTAAATATTTGGATTCCCCATTCTTGGTTTAAAAAGCTCCATGGAGAATTGGCTGACTTTATTTGGGGATATAGAAAGGCCAGGATGTCCTATCCTAAATTGGCGGCCCCTAAGGATCTCGGTGGTCTCAGAATGCCTCACTGCGCTTTATTTTTGGGCGGCTCACTTAAATAAATATGGGAGATGGATGCTCGAAGAAGTTACCTTCATAAATGCTGGATATATTCCATTATGGGTTAATTTGGAATTTAGTTTTATTAAAACCCTAGATTTTAATCCCAAGGCTTTACCCTATGTACCCAGTTCTTTGATTCCTTCCTTATTGAAAAAGTCTCCTATTGGTCTTTCTCTAGAATACATAATCAGGTATGTAATTTTCTGAAGTATGAACAAACACGGGACATAGGTCAACGTCTGGGGAACCGCAGTGCCGGATAGGACATCGGACTATCAAGCGGAATTAGTTGCCCTTCATGGAGGATTGTTCTCTGAAGGATTTTATAAATACAGACGAGTTCGTGAATTCCAGCAGCCGGATTTTGGTGAAATTGAGCTGACACAGAGAGATATATTTAAAGTATACCAGCTACACCATACACTGGTTCAGAAAAGGGAAGTAACCGGTTTGCCTACCTCCATTTCATTTGGGAGGAACTTGTGTATTAGTTGGAACCCTCATGCCATCTCTAAAATCTATTTAGTTCTGTTCAATTGGGCCTTTCGGGATAGTCTAAGCCCTAGCTCATAATGGGCCAAAGTATTTCCAACATAATCTGGGATTGAGGCAGGGTTTGGCTGATGCCACAAATTGATCAGACAAGATCACCTTAGATTGGAACAGTTTAAAATACTGCATAATATTTACTACACGCCTCAGAAATTACAGGATCTAAAATTGGTACAGAGTTCTTTGTGTTATAGATGTGATAGGAAGGAGACCTTCTTCATATTTTTGGCACTGCCTAGCATTGCCTTTTGGGAATGAAATTAAAATAAAGTTGATCCTTTACTTGGATTGGAGGATCTGTTTACCCCAGAAATATGTTTACTAGGGATATGTCGGGTTGCAGTGTTAAACAGAGGAAATTCCATATATCTATGATCTCTTGTATAGTTAAGAAAGTTGTGGTGAAGCACTGGAAGGATCCCTGTCTAATTTCTTATTCTGAATGGTTGGGGAACTTCTTTCGTGCCTCAGGACTGAGAGAGGATGATTGCCATATTGAATAATTTGTTGCCCGTTTGAGAAAATATGGTCTCCATTGATAGCTGCTTACTCATAATAATCCTGTGGTAATGTTACCATGTTTCTTTTGTGAGGTTTCCACCTGCAGTGCCTTGTGCAGGAGGAGGGGTTGGGGCTTCTGGGGCTGCATGTATTTGTTTTCCAGAAAGTACTGTATGTTCTTGGTGTTATCTCACCTGTGCTGTGCTTACGATTACTTTTTTGTCCCCGAAAGTGATTGTATTAAAATGTTTAATAAAATATTAATTGCAAAAAAAAAAAAAAGAAATCTAGATGGGATACTGTTATGCAATTGGCCAAGCAGGCCCATGGCCAGCTGGCTAGTGAACTAGAACAGGTGGCTTCTGATGGCATTGAAGCCTCTAAGGTTCAGTTTCATGCTGCTGTGGATGTTAATGATGTTTCCTCTAGGGTCATGGCCACATCTGTAGCTTTTCGTAGGTTGGCCTGGCTCAGGTGTACTAGTTTTGTCACAGGATACCCAGACTAAGGCTATGGATTTTCCTGTGGTGGGAAATTCTCTGTTTGGAGAGCAGACAGAGAATTACATGAAGAAGATGGATGAATATAGGACTACTTACAAGAGTGCCCAGGCTAAGGAGCGGCAAGCCACTCCTCAAAGGCATGCCCCCAGGGGTAGGGGTAGGCCTTTCACAGAGCCTTTCTACCAGACTCAGGCCTCCTCTGCCTATGCTCAGAGGGGCTTCTTCAGAGGCAGGGCAGATGAGGGTGGGCAGACCTGCTCCCACCCCCGAGCCTAAAGCTCTCATGAAACAGGCACCCTGATGGTGCCCAGGGCCGATTCTCCCTGTACCAGTGGGGGCAGGCTGGCTTACTTCCAGTCAGAATTGGGCTCTTTAACCTCAGACAAGTGGGTTCTGAAAGTAGTAAGCCAGGGTCTGGTTCTCAGCTTCAAAAAGTTTCCCAAGTTGAGAAGCAGACTTTTCTACCTGCAAGTGCTTCAGAGACCCTCGCTCTGGAAACAGAGGTCTCATCCTGTTAGCTCTCAGAGCAGTAGAAAGGGTTCCTCCTGCATCAGGGCAGGGGTCTGTATTCAGATACTTCCTTACCCCAAAAAGACAGGAGAATGGCGGCCCATTTTAGATCTCAGATATCTGAACAAGCATCTTTTGAAACCAAAGTTCAAAATGGTAACTCTGGCAATGATTTTACCTTCCCTAAGGCCAGGGGACTGGCTAGCCTCCTGGACCTCAAGGATCCTATTTCCATGTCCTAATCAGAAGATCCCATCAAAAGTACCTCAGATTCGAACTGCCTCAGGTCATTACCAGTTCAGAGCAATGCCCTTGGCCTTACCTCTGCTCCAAGGGTATTCACAAAGTGTCTAGCAGTGGCAGTGGCCCACTTAAGGAGGCAGAGGATTGCTGTTTTTCCTATCTAGATGACTGGCTCATTGTAGGCCAGTCCCCAGAACAGGTAAAATCTCACCTGCAGGTCACCCAGCAGCTTCTCACCTCCTGGGTTTTCTGCTAAACCTACCAAAGTCGGGTTCTGGAACCAGTCCAGGTGCTCACCTTTATAGGGGCAGAATTGGACACAAAAGCTAGCCAGAGCCTTTCTTCCCCAGAAAGGGTAAGGAATTTAGTGGCTCTGGCCTCTTCCTTCACTCTGCAGGTCTCTCGACCAGCAAGACACTTTATGCAGCTCCTGGGCACATGGCTGCATCCACAGCTGTTGTGCAGGGAGCCAGATTTCAGATGAGAGACATTCAGTTTCACTTGAGAACCTTTTGGTCTCAGAGAAGAGACCCCTTTCCAAGTTGGTCCCAGTGACTCGAACCTTGATCCTAGCTCTCCAGTGGTGGCAGGATCAGAGCAATTAAGAGTGGGGTCCCTTCATTTCCCCTTCTCATGACTTGACTCTCACTACAGATGCTTCTCTTCTGGGTTGGGAGGCCCACATGGGCGACCTTTCCACTCAGGGAGTTTGGTCCCCAGGAATCTCTGCTCCACATCAATTTGCTGGAACTCAGAGCTGTCTTTTAGCTCTTCAAGCTTTTTCTGCATCTGTCCACGACAAGGTGATACAAGTCAGAACAGACAACACCACAACAATGTGGTACATCAACAAACAGGGGGCACTCGGTCTTGACCTTGTGCACCGAGGCAATGAAGTTGTGGTCTCTGGCCTATTCCCTGAACACTTCCCTCATAGCAGTTCATCTTCCAGGGAAGGACAATGTCCTAGCGGATGCCCTCAGCAGGATTTCCCAGGGCCATCACGAATGGTCCCTGGATCCTCAAGTGCTGGGATAGTTTTTGCCAGGTGGGGCATCCCTCAGATAGATCTTTTGCAGCCCAGACAATCACAGACTTCCTCTGTTCTGTTGCAGGCCTCCAGTGCTGGGCTCAGTTCCTCTGGATGCCCTTCTTCTGGATTGGGAGGGAAGTTCTCTATGCTTTCCCCTTTCCTCTACTATTCAAAGTACTAGTCAAAATCAGATCTCAGCCTTGCAGGGTGATTCTGATTGCCCGGATGGGCCAGGCAGCCCTGGTACCACTCCTTCTGTCTCTGACAGTCCATCTTCCCTGTGCCTCCCAGGAATCACAATCTGTTGACTTGTGCCCAGGGAAGGGTTTGTATCGGACCTCAAATCCCTCAACCTCAAGGCCTGGCTCTTGAGGAGTTAGAGTTGCTGATTTACACCTCTCTCAGGGTGTTCTTGAGATCCTAAAGGCTTCCAGAAAGCCTTCCACTAGGGCTACTTATAGTTCTAAATGGAAAAGGTTTTCCATTTGGTGTGCTGGGAAAAATATTTCCCCAGAATCTGCTGAATTGCCCATTTTGTTAGATTACATGGTACATCTTAATTCCTTGGGTCTCAGACCAGCTACCCTGAGAGTTCATCTGGCAGCTGTGTCTGCTTTTGTGTCAGCAGGAAAGTCATCCCCTCTTTCCTCTCATCCTGTGTTTTCCAAGTTTTTAAGGATTACTCCATACTAATCCTCCCTTTCGGGAACCGGCCCTCTTGGGACCTTAATGTTTGCATTGCCCAGTTAATGCAACCCCTTTGAACCTCTGTCTTCTGCAGAGCTTAAGTACCTAACTTGGAAAACTGTTTTCTAGTGGCTATCACTTCTGCCAGACGCATAAGTGAATTGCAAGCCTTGTCAGTGGAGACTGACTTTATTTCTTTCCACAGGGATAAGGTAGTCCTTAGGACTAATAGGAAGTTTTGCCTAAGGTGGTTTCAGATTTCCATCTTAATCAATCTATCTCCCTTCCAGTATTTTTCACTGATCACTCCTCTTGGTGAGAGGAGGTTGCACAACCTGGATGTTAGAGAGCTCTTAGTTATTATATAGAGCGTACCAAAGGTCTAGAGTTGAATCCCTCCAACTTTTCCTTACCTATGGTGAAGTTGGGAAAGGCAAACCTGCCACTAAGAGATCACTAGCCAGGTGGATTGTCTCTTGTATCCAATTTGTTATCAGAAGTGGGCAGAGCCCCCTCCCGGTTTGAGGGCTCATTCTACCAGGGTATAGCTGTGTCTCTAGCTGCTGCCAGAGATATCCCTTTATTAGAGATTTGCCAGGCTGCTACTTGGAAAATGGTACACACTTTACCAAGCATTACTCCTGGATGTCCAGGCCAGGAGAGATGCTCGGTTTGGCACAGCTGTTCTTCAGAGCCTATTCCTAAGTAGGTTCTGCCCTCCTCCATGGAGGTACTGCTGTGTATTCTGCTAATGTCTATAATATAGCAAGACTTCATGTTGTTTGAAGAAAAAATTACTCACCTTAATAATGTTGTTTCTTCTAATGGAGTCTTGCTATATTATAGACCTCCCCCCCAACCTGCCCCTCTCAGAACCTCTACTTGGTGGGTGCGGGCAACTTAGTGTGGGCACTACTTATGTCCTGTTAGCATTTTGTCCCTTTGGGACTTTGGGGGTGTGTATGTATCGCTGTGTGTGTTTTATTATACTTATGTTCCATTTTCATATTATTAGAATGGTGTTAGTATTTCTGGTCCCCTGACTTGAGTCTTGGGTGTTGGGACCATCAATGGTTATTATTTAGGTAGCCATTTGGCTAGTGTAGGTTACAGCTTCCACACAGACCTTAGTGAGTCTGGCTCGTAAAGATCTGACAGTTCAAGTTTGAAATGACACAGATAGAGCTGCTCTCATGCCAAAATTCTATTTTGGAATGGTTTTAACCATTTCACTCCGGGGCAGTTCTAGAGCTGGATCAAACTGCTAATGTCTATAATATAGCAAGACTCCATTAGAAGAAACAACATTACTAAGGTGAGTAATTTTTTCTTCCTGAAGCCCAACACACTTGAGTTTGAGGTCACTTTCCCCATCCTTGACTGCCATATCTTCCTACACCCTAATATTTTCCCTCATGTACACTGCCACCCTGTAATCCCAATACTTTTCCTGTCCTGCTGCTGAGCCCCTTTTGATATGCCCCAGCATTCTGCTGGCCCTCTTTACAGCAATGGCACACTGGTTGCAAAGCTTTAGTGTCTTGTCTATTATGACTCCCAGGTCCTTTTCCATTTCCACTGAAGCAAGAGGAGCTCCTTACAATATGTAGGTACTATATTGTTTATTCTTCCTCAAGTGTAGCTCTCCTTGCATCGTCTACATTAAATCTGAGATTTCAGGAGTCTGAACATTCATCCAGCTTGTCCAGACCCTTCTGAAGTTTCTCCCTATTCTCAAAGCAGTTCACCACCCTTACTAGCTTGGTGTCATCAGCTAACATAAGCAGCCAGCTGGAGACCCCAGTCTCCAGACTGTTGATGAAAATACAGTGGTCCCAACACCAATCTATGAAGAATGCTGCTGAGTACCCTATTCCCCTACTGCCTATCCACCATAACACTCTTCTTCCTGCCTACAAGATGGGTGACTCCTTAGGGGTGCTGAGGCCCCAGTAAAATGTTTTCCTTAAATTATCCTACTATTGTGGCCCAAATGGCCCTCTTGTCTGGACCAATATTAATATATTTTATGAGCTGAGCCCCCTGCTCACTCACTTTCCATCTGTCTTTCTTTCCTTTAGAAACTGGTAACTTGGGAGGTCAAGTGATGCAGCTGAGCTCAAAGCAGCCTGCTTCCAGAGGCTCTAACTGAAGAAACTCAATCAAGGCAATCCGCGGCTAAACCCCCATTTTTTTTGTTGAGATAATGACCCACCAACCAGTAGCAGCAAATTTCAGCAACATGGAACATGTGGAATCCTATGAACTTATATTCTCCAAAGAAACACATACTGTCTGCATCACCAAGTAGTTCAGCTTAAGCAACTCTCAAGAATGCTGACCCCCGTTTTGAAACAGGGACGGGGCTCATCAGCAGAGAGATCTGAGATTAAGAGCTTCATGGGCATGATCACAGGCAAGATGACTTAAGTTACTAAAGCCTTGGCAGCAGTTAAAACACCAGTAGAGGGGCTGGGAGTCTGGGTTACCGAAGCAGAGGACCAAATTGAAAAATTGGGGGACTGGGTGACCCCAACAGAGTGGCAGCTGAACAGCATTGAGAAAGACATCTGCTTATTGTGGGACAAGCCCGATGACCAGGAGACTCACAACAAGCTCAACAATGTCTGGATCCTTGGCTTGCCAGGGAAGGTAGATGGGCAAGACATGGTGGATTTCCTCCAGAGAATGCTTCCTTAGCTCCTTACTCATTACTGGGACAGCCTGATAGAAATGAACCAGGTGCACAGGACACCAGTGGAGTTCTCATCTCTTAAAATGCCTGCCTAAGATCAGTCATATTCAGGCACTTATGATATTAAGACAGAGAGTGCACTGTTAAAAGCCCTCCAGCTCACTGACTCCATTCTCACATGGATGGATCAGGGATGCATCGCCTCCGCCATCTTTGTCAACCTGGCCAAAGCCTTCAACAATGTTGTCTCCTCTTCAAGCTGACTGTGGCTGGCCTCTCCGATACTGCTACCAATTGGTTCTGGACTTACCTCATGGACTGGACCCAATCTGTCAGATTCGGCAACTCCACCTCCCCCCCCAATCAACACAGGTGTCCCCCAAGGCTTGGTGCTTGGACCAGTTCTGTTCTCCATTTTCCTGAATGATCTCCCTGATGTCTGCACATCTGCTAGTATTCACATGTACGCATATTACACCGTGTTATTCTCTTCTGGGAGTTCCCCTGCAGAAGTGACTACCAGCCTTCAACAGGACTTTAACAATGTCCAGGGCCAATTTAGTGCTAACCAACTCTCTCTCTAAATGTCAGAAAAAACGGTCTCCATGACCATGGGCACCAGACAAAAGTTGTCCAGATTAGACTCCACCCCTCCTTTCGTACCGTCAGATTCTATACTGGACGACGTCCCTTCTTTTAAGTACCTTGGGCTGTGGCTAGACAAAAATCTAGACTTCAGTGTACACGTTGATGCCATACACAAAAAATCCCTCCCTAAGCTCAGTGCCCTGTACAAACACCACAGCTGCCTGCCCATGCAAGCTAGGTGTGAAATTGGGGACATTGTCTACAATTCTGCCCCTAAGACCACCCTATCCAGGCTGGACACTCTCTTCAACTCCTTCTGCCGCTTTGTACTTGGCTGGCGCCCCTCACTCACCACTGCACTCTTATATCTCACTTTCTTTCCCACCCTCTCAGCCAGACACCTGCCACACACAGTTAATCTAGTAAGTAAGTATTGGCTCAGTTCTTTGCCATCTTATTTGTCCTCCTTCTTATCGGTCCCTCTTCCCTACTGCTATACCCTATGTTCCTCCACACACAGAACGCTTGCCCTTCCACCTTGGTGTAAATCATCGGGTTGTGCCACCTTCTCGTACAAATTCCCTAGCAGCTGGAACTCTCTTCCCCCCTCAAAATTCGCTCTGCCCAACAGGGTTGATACACAAGGAAGTGTGGAAAGGATGAGAAGGGACTTGGCAAGGTTGGAGGAATGGTCAGAAGTATAGCAGCTTGGATTCAATGTAAAGAAGTGCAAAGTAATGCACCTGGGAAACAAAAACCCAGGGGAAGATTACACAATGGGGGAGGGGGGAGGTAGTAACAACAACAAAAATGGAAAGGGACCTGGGGGTAATCATATCAGATGACCTTAAGGTTGGCAAGCAATGTGAGAAGGCGGTAGGGAGGGCTGGGGGATGCTGGGATGTATAGGGAGAGGCATCACCAGCAGAAAACAGGAAGTTGTTATCCCCCTGTACAGACAGTTGGTGAGACCCCATCTGGAGTACTGCGTCCAGTTCTGGAGACCCCATCTCCACAAGGACATAGACAGGATGGAGGCAGTTCAGAGGAGGCAACTAAAATGGTGCAGGATCTGCAAGAGAAGCCATACGAGGAGAGACTAAAGGAGCTTAATATGTATACCCTTGAGGAAAGGAGGGAGAGGGGGGACATGATAGAAACGTTTAAGTACCTCAATGGAATCAACAAAGTCCAAGAGGGCAGCATCTTTCAGAAAAAGAGACGTGCAAGAACAAGGGGACACAATTTGAAGATAGAAGGGGGACAGCTCAGGGGCAATGTGACGAAGTATTTTTTCACAGAGAGGGTGGTGAACACATGGAACAGCCTTCCTGAGGAGGTTATGGGGTCTAAAACTGTGGGAGAATTCAAGAATGCATGGGACAGACATAAGGCAATTTTTGTGGGGTATAGGAAGAAATAGGCTGTTGGTTAAATAGGATCTGCAGCTTATCCTCTAGGTTGGGAAATAGGCAGACTAGGTGGGCCAAGAGGTCCTTATCTGTCATCAAAGTCTATGTTTCTATGGTTCTCTCCCATTTCTGTACCACTCCCCTCTATTTCCTCCATCGCCCCCCCAATTTACCTCACCCTCATCCCATCAACTTTCCTTGCCTCCCCTCTCTACCCTTCCACCCACCTTCCTTCCATCCCACCCCTGCTAGCCTTACCCTTCAATTGCCCTCACTCCACTGCTACCTCTACTCCCTCCCCTCCCCTCCACTCCCCTCTCCCCAGTTCCCGTTCCCCTTGCAGGGTTCTCAGCATCTTGAGGGGGAGTAGGTTCTTGGCTACCTTCCCCTCCTCTCCCCCTACTTACCTCCTTACTCTACCCTTCCATCCATCCACCTTCCTTCTGTCCTACCATTGCTACCTCTGACCCTCAATTTCTTACTCACCCCACTGCTACCTGTCCCCTTACACTTCCCTCTCTACTTCATCCTGCCAGTCCCCATCCCCTTGCAGGGTTCTCAGCATCCTGAGGGGGAGTAGGTCTTTTGCTACCTTTCTTCGCCTCCCCCGCACCTACCCCCTTCTCTTCCCTGCCACCCACTGCTTCCTCTACCCCTCTATTTCCCTCTCTCCATTGTCTTGTCAGTTCCCCATTCCCTTGCAGGGTTCTCAGCATCCTGAAGGGGCATAATTGTTTGGCACTTCTCTCTCTCTCCTCCCTTATCAGTCCACCCTGCTCATTTGCCTCCCCCCTCACTTTATATAGCCCTTATCTTCCCACCCTGCTTGTTTGCCTCCCCCTCACCTTATATAGCACTTATATTCTTTTCCTTCCTCGGCTCTGTAAGCACTTGGCACCCATTTGCAAATTATTGTTCTGTCTTCCTATCTCACCCTCATGTACTTAGCCTTGTACACTCCTCATAGAGTGCCACCAATGTACTTATTCCTGTACTTATGCAGATACAGTATTTTCATTAAGTATCAATAGTGCATATGTTGTGTCCTAAAAGTTATGTTCGTCCACCAAGTTGTTCCATTCACTGTTTAGCATTGTATCTAAAAATGTCTATGTTATACTGACTTGGCCTGCAATGGATGTATTTTGTCTTGTACAGTTTTTATTGTATTTGATTTTTTTTTTTTTTTACTCTACTTCCTATGTAACCCCCCCCTTCCCCAGGACGTGTCTGGAAATGAGCTGTTCACAGCTCATGTTGTCTTTCCTGGTGAAACTTTTCTATATAAAGAAAAATAAAATGAAAGAATTGTTTTAGCAAGGAACAAATCTCTCCTTACAGTCTGACTTTACAAACAGAGTGATTAACAAATGTAAATTGTTCTACAGGGTTAAAGATCACACAAGGAAAAAGGTACTAAAATGTTCACTGGGTCCTTCAAGTACTCTGTATTAAAAATAGAAAAAACAACAGAAGCTTTCACATGTCCCAAGGAAGCCCGGCAGAACATCCTGAATGCAACGGAACCATCAAGCCAGAAGATGACTATGGGACGGGGGTAGAAACCAGATCCAAAGCTAAGGTGCACCACGGCACCAACTAGATTGAGAAGCAGAGGAGTGGTGGGTCGAGACTGGGACCAGTGGACCAGAGAGGCAACAGCAGATGAGGAGCAGACAGAGCTCAGAAGAGAGCCAGAGGTCTGAAGGGAAAACTGTGCTAGAGCAGTGCACACGCTTTCTGTTCTATGTTTAAAAGCTTATGAGGGACTAACTTAGATGGAAAGACCGCAGCTGGGCAGGATTGTCAAAAAGGGAGTGGAAACCTGTCAGAATTTAGTTGGGATAGAAACATAGACTGTGATGGCAGATAAAGACTGCCTGACCCACCTGGTCTGCCCATTTTCCCCAACCTACATTATTACCACAGATCTACAACTTTTTCTCCCTCCCCCTTCCTTTCCTCGGATTCCCTTGTGTCTATCCCATGCATTCTTGAACCCCACCATTATTTTCACCCCCAACACCTCTGCTGGAAGGCTGTTCCAATAATCCACCCTCTTTCTGTGAAGAAGTACTTCCTCTCATCTCTCCTGATTCTACCCCCTCCAGCTTCATAGCATGTCCACTTGTTTTTCAGCACCTTTTCTTCTGAAAAATACTTCCCTCCTGTACTTCATTTACCACTGTGAGGTATTTAAAGGTCTCTATCATATCCCCCCCCTTTTCAGGTCCTTTAATCTCTCCTCATAAGGCTTCTGAAGCAGACCCTGCACCATTTTAGTTGCCCTCCTCTAAGCCATCTCCACTCTATGTCCTTCAGAAGATGTGGTCTCCAGAACTGGAAACAGTACTCTAGGTAGGTTCTTACCAATGATCTATATAGAGGCAACACTGCTTCCCTCTTTCTGCTAGTGATACACCTCCCTATGTACCCCAAGATCCCATTAGCCCTCCCAACTGCCTTCTCACACTGCCTGGCCACCTTTAGGTCATCTGATATTATTACTCCCCATGTCTTGTTCCTACTTGGTAGTCATCAATACCACTCCACCCATTTTGTACTCTCCCCCTGTGTTTCTGTTGCCTAAGTGCATTATTTTTTTGCATTGAAACCCTGATGTCATATACTTGACTACTCTTCTAGTTTACTCAGGTCTCTGCTCCTTTCCACCCTCCACCCAAGTCCACCCTATTGCAGATTTTGGTGCCATCCGCAAGGAGGCAGACCGTCTCTTCCAGCTCCTCTGCAATGTCACATACATAGACATTAAAGAGGCCTGGTCCCTACACTGATCCCTGAGGCACCCTACTGGTCACCCTCCCGTCCTCGGTGTGAACTCTGTTTACCACCACCCTCTGTTACCTATCCTCTAACCAAATTCTTATACAGTTTACTACCTCTGAGATTGATTTTCAAATTGGATGCATAGTAGGTGTCCTTTGCCACTCAGAGGGACATTTTACTGGACTTTTGAAATTCCTTCTACCTCCACAGGTTCTCAGGGTCACTCAAGGCCTTACAGCAAAACCACACTAAGTGACAATCCCTGATGAGAGAGATGAGGTTCTTGGAAAATGCAAGGGGGGGGTACAGCACACACTGATCCTCCTGAGGGGGCATGTGTATCCCAGATGAAAGTAAAGTTGAACAGGAAAAAGTACAGGGTTTTATTAGTATCAGAAGATATGTTTAGAGGGACCAATCAGGAGTCTGGAGATCATCAAGGAGGGATGACAGATTGAGGGATCTGAGTGAGAGATAGATAGATAGATAGATAGATAGATAGATAGATAGATAGATAGATAGATAGATATTTTACTTTTACTTATATAGCACCCCTTCCTGGAGGCTTGGAGCACTTAACAAAGCATTTAAAAACAGCAGACAACACAAAATATCTCCAATAATACAATGCAGAGTATAAATATAAAAACATCAATCTCTATCTATCTATAGCTTAAAACAACAGTCAGTGCATTACTAAGCCTTCCTTTATCATATATTAAGTAAATCATAGGCTTGATTAAATAAAAACATTTTCAGCCCTTTTTTAAAGGTTTCCACAGAGGGTGCCTCCCTTAGATGTCTTGGCAGTGAGTTCCACAGGGTCAGTGCGGCAATGGAGAATGCACGGTCCCCAGAATGCCACAGCCTAGCCCTGGGAACTACCAGGAGGCAGCCCTTGGAGGAATGGAGATTGTGAGTTAGGCAATGAGGAACCAGGTGGTCTTGCAGGTAGTCTAGTCCCCTTCCGTGCAGAGCTTTATAGGTCAGTAACCCAACTTTGAAGGCAATCCTCCACCTTACCGGCAGCCAGTGCAGCTCGTGGAGGACAGGCATAATATGGTCAGATCTTAAAGTGCCAGTCAACAATCTAGCCGCCACGTCCTGCACCAGCTGCAGATGGTGGAGGTTGCCTACAGACAACCCCAGGTACAGAGCATTGCAGTAGTCTAATCTGGACGTGACAAAGGCATGTGCCAGAGTGGCAAGGTCTTCGGTTGGCAACAGGGCCTAGATCCTGGCAATATTCCTCAGATGATAAAATCCGCTTTGGATGATGGCCGACACCTGAGCCTTAAGTGTCAGACCATCATAAAGGACCACACCCAGGTCCCTGATCCAGACAGAGGTGGTCAAGGGAACGCCCCCCCAGTATCAAATCAGATACATTCCCAGATCCCCCTCCATCTTGTTGATGATCCGGATCCACCACCAGTACCTCCGTCTTGTCTGGGTTGAGTCATAACCAGTTTTGAGTCATCCTGTTCTGGATCACCTCCGGGCAGGTGTAAAATACAGAGGCTGACATCTGGTTTTCAGGTGCACAGGACAGGTATAGCTGGGTGTTATCAGTATAGCAATGAAAACTCAGCCCAGACCACCTGATAAAATCTCCAAATGGTAGCATATGCACCATGAACAACAGAGGCGACAGGACCAACCCCCGCAGAACTCTGCAACATAGGGGCATCAGGTTAGATGAGGGTAACTCCATTGTCACCCCTTGCATTCTACCCATGAGGCAGGACCTAAACCAGTTGATGACATTACCAGTTAGTCCACATCAGTTCCACAGTCAGTCCAGTAACACTTTATGGTCCACAGTGTCAAACGCTGCTGAGAGTTCGAGGAGGACAAAGATAGTCCATTCCCCTCTATCCCTCCCCAGCAAGAGATTGTTCAGCACCTTCACCAGGGTAGTCTCCGTGCTACAGCCGGATCTAAATCTAGACTGAAAACATTCATAAGTGGAGGAGGAGGCAAGACGAGTCTCGAGCTAAATGGCCACCACTTTTTCTAAAACCTTCCCTAAAAATGGGAGGCTTGAGATCGGTCTGTAGTTAGTGAGTCACTCCAGGTCTAAAGAGGGTTTCTTCCACAGGGGTCTAACCAAGGCCTCTTTCAAGGCCATAGGAAAGACCCCACTCCCCAAGGAGCACCGGACAATCTCAGTAACCACAGATCCAATCAGGTCCACACATTCAACCAAAAGTCAGGTTGGACCTGGGTCAAGATCACAGTAGGTTGGTCGCAGCATCGAGACTATCTCAGCCACCTCCTCCACTCCAACTGGGACACCCCCTAACCTGTCACTGGGCAGCTTTGCGGGGGGCACCGGTGTCAAGGGAACCAAGAAAATAGCTATAGTAGAACACAAAGAACTGTGAAGTAAAGCTCACCTAAGGCACTTGAAAATCCGAAGAGAGAGCTACAAAGGAGGTTGTCTGTTTTCTTGTTCTTTATGGCAGGGAGAGAAAGATCTGCCATCATGTGGTGTAGTCAAGGGATATATGGGAGTGTCATCGAGGCACAGGTCAGGAAGCATAGGAAAAACAGGTGCATTTTCAAAATTTGCAAAGAGCGTTTTATTATTAATAACAGCAAAATAAAAAATACAAATTGTTCAGTATAACTATCTACAATGGCAGTACAAACATAGAAAGTAGAGTCCTTCTTCTGAGTTTTTCTTCCCAATTTCCAATCTCAGTCGCTGTCTCTCCCTCTTACAGAACATTGCAGTCTTTGCAGGAAGCCCGTTAAGAGAATATTCTGCTTCTCGCACAGTGTTCTTGTCAGTTTCAGCAGGTGCAGCAAAAAGAACATTGTAACCCAGAACTGACCTCTTGTTGACAGCTCCATAAATATTTTTCAAACCAGTATCTCAGGTTCTTGAGTTCCAAATAACTTTCTGCAATCAATTCATCAGTATAACTATATACAGTTTTAAACAAAATGATCCCAATATCAGTGACATTTCCACATAAAGATTCACGTATATTTTTATACTTGCAGATAAGCAAGGGGGAAGAAAAGACAGAACAGCAAGTGAAGGCAGAGAGATAGCAAGAGGCGGAGAATTGCTAAACCGTCGGAGTGCTCAGTTCCTAGGTCTCACAAGAAAATTTGGTTGTGCAGCCACACACAAGAGACAGAAAAGGAGAGGACAGAACAGACTCCTGCATAACAAATGGGGCAGGGCCTTATTCAACCCTTTCACATACACCCCCCTTTAAGAGGGAACCTGTTTTACAAAAACAGGTTTCCAAAACATTCTATTAAATTCCCGTCTAACATTAGCTTATAACCTTTACAGTTCAGTGCATATGCAGCATAGAAAAAAGAGAAAAGTTTCAACTCACATTTTTTCAGCCTTCTGAATTCTCAATTCCTGACCCATATCTTGACAGAAAATCAGCACTGACACTCTCTTTCCCAGATTTGTGCATCACTTTAAATTTAAATGGCTGTAGTGGCAGGTACCACCGTGTGATTCTAGGATTTTTAGCCTTCATTTGGTGAAGCCAACAGAGAGGACTGTGATCTGTTACAAGTACAAAGTCAGCATCTAGTAAGTACAACTTAGGGACTCCATAGCCCACTTTGGCACAAGACATTCCTTTTCAATGGTGGAGTACCTTTTCTCTCTGTCGTGCAGTTTTCTACTTATGTATATAATAGGATGTTCTGTCCCATTTATGTTTTGACTCAGGACTGTACCTAGGCCTACCTCAGATGCATCTGTAACAAAAATGGTTTCTCAAAGTCTGGGCTTCTTAAAACAGGGCTGAACATAATGCAGCCTTAATGGCCTGAAAAGCCTTGTCACACTCGGGGGTTCATTTCACATTATTCAGGAACAGTTTCTTTGTGAGTTCAGTAACGGGAGTAGCTAACTTATCAAAGCTGGAAACAAATCTCTGATAATAACCAGCTAGCCTTAAAAATGGCCTGACATGTTTCTTGGTTTTGGGGACAGGGCTGTTAGCTATAGCTTCTATCTTGGAAACCTCTGGCTTAACTTCTCCATTTCCCAAAACATAGCCCAAATATCTGGTTTCCTGCATGCCCAATGCACACTTGGTAGGATTGTCAGACCTGCCTTTTTGATTGACTGGATAACTGCACGTAGGTGTTCAGGTGGCTTTTCCAGTCTGGACTTTACACCATGACATCATCCAGGTACACAGCACAATAACCAGTATGAGGGGATAAAATGACATCCGTGTACCGCTGGAATACAGCAGGTGCACCATGTAAACCAAATGGCATGGTGGTGAACTGATAGAATCCTATAGAAGTGGTAAATGCAGTTTTGTCTCTGGATACTTTAGCTAGGGGAATCTGCCAATAATCCTTGGTGAGTTTGAGGGTACTGATATACTTGTCGCTCCCCCAGTCTATCCACCAAATCATCTATTCTGGGCAGAAGATAACTGTCAAATTCTGACACTTGATTGTTTCCTAAAATCAAAACAGATTCTTATACCCCCTTCTTTTTTGTTAACAATCACCATTTATGATGACCAAGCACTTCTCGACTCTTCTATGATACCCAGTTCTTTCATTTTTTGTATTTCCTTAACCATGTCAGCTCTTAACCGCTCTGATAATCTGTATGTCTTTTGTCTAACAGGGCAAGCATTCCTTGTCACTATTATGTGCTCGACCCCTTTTGCTCGGCCTGGTACTGTGGTGTTGCTGTGAAAATGTGCTGGTTATGTATGTCGACGGTCAGGCATTATTCCCCCTCCAGGCTGAGGGATCTTCACCCTTTTTATTGCCCCTCCCTGTCTCCGGAGGTGTATAGACAGTGTAGGGCATTGGGGATAGCTAGGAGGTTAAGGGTGGGGACTCGGCCTGCTGGGGGAATGGAGAAGAATGGGCGGATTGGGATCGTGAGGACAAGGAGACGACCTGGGGTGAAATGGGTCCAGGAAAGGGGTCCTCCCTGTCTGGTTCCCATACCCAAGGGCTCTGCCTATGGCAGGCAGGAAACTCAGTCTCCTCAGCTGCTCATCCGACTCGTGCAGTGTCATGCAATGCCAGGTCCATTAAAAACAAGACCGCTATAGTTGTGGATCTTGTTAGTTCAACTGACCTGGCTTGCATCACTGAGACCTGGCTGGATGAAAATGCTGGTCCCATTTTGGCTGCAGCAATTCCAGCCGGGTACTTGGTGATACACCACCCAATGACGGATCGTAGGGGTGGGGGTGTGGCCTTTTGTTTTAAATTAGAACTGAACCTGATGGAAGTTCCAGTGGGAGCTAACAACTCTTTTGAATGTATCGTGGGTGAGGGTGTGAGGTGCAGGATTCTTCTCATTTACCATCCACCAGGAGACGGGAATGTTTTCCTGCGGGAAGTCGCGGACTTCATTGTCGAGCTGACATTGGGACCCCACAGATAGCTGATCCTGGGGGATTTCAATGCCTGGGTCGGCGGTGAACTCTTGCAGTTTGGACAGGACTTCCTCCAGTTAATGAGTTCGCTGGGCCTCACACAGGTTGTTTCCTCCTCGACTCACATTGGTGGTCATTCACTGGACTTGGTGTTTCTCCTGGGAATGGAGATATCCGATTTGGTGGTGGAACCAGCAGGTGGTCTGACCATCATACCATCAGGTTCAGTTTTGAGGCCCCTCCTAAGAGGCCTGCCCCTATGGAGATGGTCCAATACCGCACTTTGAGGGGTGTATCCCCTGATGGTGGTGTTGGACCTATCGGGTATGTCGAGTGAATGCTTGGATCCAGGGGACCTTGTACTAGCCTATAATAAGGCAGTGACAGAGGCCCTGGGTTCTATTGCTCCTGTTCATGTTCGCCCACTCACCCTTCGCCCCAGGTCTCCTTGGTTTGATGAGACCTTGAGGGAGCTAAGGAGAGTTGGACGAAGGTTAGATAGGCGATGGTAGAGGTCTGGCCTGGTGTGTGACAGGCTTAGTTTGATTGACCATTATTCAGTCTAGCAATCAACAATTTCCCATAAGAAGGCAGAATTCCTGTAGAGGGAAATTGTTGCTGCGCGGAATTGACCAGCTCAGCTTTTCCAGACCATGGACAGACTGTGCAATCCACTCTGTCTTCAGCCTGGAAATGCTTTTTCACAAGAGTGGTGTGAGGAGATTGCTCGATTCTTCGCAGATAAGGTTGCCACAATCAGATACGATATCTGCTTGACCATTTCTCAAGGGAGTAGCAGTGGTTGGCACGAGATGTCGGACACCCAGTTTGTGTGGTGCAACTTCAGCCGTCCCACAGTCAGCAATATTGTAATGGTTATCCAGTCACTACGTCCTACCAACTGTAGTTTGGATCCGGGCCCCACACACGTGCTGGTTGGTTGCATGGATGTTATTGGCCCGGTTCTTGCTGAGATAGTCTGGTTGTCCCTGGAGAGGGGGATCTTTCCAGATCCCCTTAAGGAGGCTGTGGTTCGGCCCCTTCTTAAGAAGTCCTCCTTGGACACCGACTGTCTAACAAACTACAGGCCTGTCTCTAACCTACCCTTTTTGGGTAAGGTTATTGAGAAGGTGTTGGCATTACAGCTGGAGGACCATTTGACCAGCCACAATGTTTATGAGTCTCTCCAGTCCGGTATTAGGAAGAGACATAGTACCGAGACAGCCCTTGTTCGGGTACTAAATGACCTCCTGATAGTGAGAGATTGAAAGACTCATTCCATCTTGGTTCTTCTTGATCTCTCTGCAGCATTTGACACTGTGGAGCATGATGTGCTGTTGGATCGCCTGCGGTTCATCTGTGGACTCTCAGGATCTGTCCTCAGATGGTTTTGATCTTTCCTCATGGGAAGGACTCAGAGAGTGGTGTCTGGGTTTTTTTCCTCAGCTCCATTCTCTCTATCCTGTGGGGTACTGCAGGGATCCATTTTGGTGCCCATGTTGTTTGCAGTGTATATGCTGCCATTGGGAGCGATTATTAGATGGTATGGCTTAAGTTTTCACTGCTATGCAGATGACACTCAGCTATACATGTCTTTTGTGCCTAATCAGGATGATGCTGTCTTGGTGCTAAACAGCTGTCTAGCCGAAATCCAGGCCTGGATGAATGTGAGCTGGCTGCGGTTGAATCCTAAAAAAAACAAGTGTTGGTGGTGGACCCAGGTCGTCGTGAGGCAGGTGTGCTGGCAGGTTCTCCTTCGGGTCTATGGCTCGGAGGTGTCCAGCTAGCTACCTCAGTCCAGGTGCGGAACCTGGGTGTTATGTTTGATGACTGTCTGACCCTAAAGTTGCAGGTGTCAGCAGTTGCTAAAACCTCTTTTTACCATCTGAGAAATATCACCTGGGTTAAACACCTGGTTCCTCTCGATGATCTTCCAACGTTGGTTCATGCTTTCGTTACCGCCCACCTTGACTACTGCAATGCCCTTTACCCAGGGCTACTGGGGGTTGATATCCGTCACCTGCAGCTGGTGCAGAATGTGGCAGCCAGGCTATTGACTAGTACTTCTAGAACCAGTCATATAATACCTGTGCTCCGTGGACTGCACTGGCTGCTGATACAGTGGCGGATCACCTTCAAAGTTGCATTATTAACCTATAAGGCCCTACATGACCAGGGACCGGGTTACCTGAAATATCTCCTTTGCTCCTACTGTCCCCTCCGATCCACCGATGAAGGATTGCTAGAGATTCCCAGAGTTCGTTTACAAACATCTGGGGCAAGGGCATTTACTTTTGTGTCCCCTACCCTGGGGAATTCTCTACTTCATCAGGTACAAGATTGCCTGACCGTCCAGAGTTTTAAGACTGCCTTTAAAACATATCTTTTTGGTCTGGCATTTGTTGACCATTGAAGCTGCAACTGTATTTTATATGTTTTATTCCCTTTGGGATAAGTATTTTATATGTTATTATTGTACAGGTGCCTTGGTTTGGAAAAGCGCCTTTTATAAATAAAGATGATATGATATGATATATGATAAAAGTACTGTTAAATGTCTTGAGCAAGTTACAAATTTCTGCGGTTTGTTCAGAGGCTAACCAAACATTCACTTTTAGAGCATCAACAGTTACAGTTTGTTCCAGTCTGTCATAAGCTACAGTACATGAGTATCTTCTTTATCAGTTTCTGGTAAAACTAGCAAAACAGCTTTTGATGTTTTCTCAACACATTTCTTGAGGAGGTTAGCATGGTATATCTTAGCAGGAGTTTTCCTATCAGGGGTCTCAATCTCACAGTTAACTGTGCCAGTATGTCTAAGAACCTTATAAGGCCCTTGCCACTGCATTAACAGTTTATTTCCTGTAGTGGGTAACAGTAGCAAGACCTTTTCACCTGGTTCAAAGACGGTTTCTTTTACCCCATGGTCATAATACACCTTCTGCAGGTTTTGGGCCTCTTCCTGATTACTATGGGAGATTTCAACATATTTTGCCATCTTCTTTCTCAGAGCACACATATAAGATGTAATAAATTGTTTCTGATGGGTGTTATCTTCCCATGTTTCTTTTATTACATCTAGTGGCCCGCTAGGTTGTCTACCACACAGCATTTTAAATAGTGAAAAACCTGTTGATGCCTGTAGCACTTCTCTGTAAGCCAAAAGCAGGTAAGGTAAGTACTGGTCCCAGTCTTTCCCTTCCACTTTTATGAACCTTTTTAACATGCATTTTAGGGTTTGAGTAAAATGCTCAACAAGACTGTCTGTCTGAGGGTGATAAGGGGAGGTTCTTAAAGCAGTGATACCTAGTAGTTAGTACAGCTCCTTCAGTAATGCAGTACCAAAATTACTACCATGATCAGTAATAATCTCTTTCGGTATGCTCACCCTGCTGAAAATTTTGGCAAGCTCTGCTGCCACTTTTGGGGCTGTGACAGTACGCATTGGAACTGCCTCTGGGTATCGAGTAGCATGGCCACATGCTACCAAAATGAATTGATTACCTTTTTTACTTTTGTCTAAGGGGCCAACCACATCCATTGCAATTCTCTCAAAAGGCACATCTATCAAGGGTAGGGGCACCAGGGGCACCTTGTCTCTTTTAGTTACTGGTGCTGTGTTCTGACATTCAGCATGAGAACTGCAATAGGTAGCAACATCTTCATGAATTCCAGGCCAGTAAAATCTGTACAGCAATCTGGCAAGGGTGTGATTCCTCCTCGATTGACCAGCCATAGAACTATCATGTGCTATCTGTAACAACTCAGATCTATACTTTTGTGGTATAACCAATTGTTCTATCTGATCCTGTGTCTGAGGTTTAACCCAAACTCTGTACAGTAGCCCATTACATTTTTTAAACATAGGTTCACCCTGTTTTGGTTTCACCCCCAGCTGCTTAAAATAGCCCTGGAGAGAAACATTGTTACCTTGTTCTGAAAGAAAATCACAATCAGTGATCTGTTTAGTTTCATCATTTTCATGTTAACTCCTTATGTCCATCAGTCTTTAGTTGCCACTGTTTCTTCAGGTGTCGTCTTTCTTTCCTGGACTTCTGGATCTCGGATCTGTGCTCAAACAAGTCCGAATCAAAATCAGCAAAAGGAAGAGTCCCCACCATCTGAAATTTTTTTGGCCTGAGCTCTTGTCAGCACAGCTGCTAAAACATCAGGATTTACTCCCTCTTTGATTAACTCAGTAAATCCTGGAAAGTCATTGCCAATAATCACAGGTACAGGTAACTTACGTACTACCCCCACTTTCATTTGGTGCGACACCCCATTAATAGTCAGAGTCACTTGGCTGGTGGGACAGTATCAAGTGTCCCCATGGATGCAGATGATCTGGTCCTTTTGGACACTGTTTTCCTAGCACTTCAGTATGTACTAGGGTCTGTCTGCTTCCTGAATCTATAAGTCCCTTCACAGTCTTATCTCCCACCTTCACATCTGTTAAGTACTTGCCCCACTTTGCTAAGGACAAATCTGCTCCAGTGACACTCTTCTTACTATGGCAATTTCTTGCAATATGACCTGGCTTATTACAGTTATAGCAAAAAAAGTCTTTAGGTGCAGATTTGTTACCACTAGAGTTCTTATCAGACTTGGAGTTTAAATAGGAAAAAAGAGTGTCTTACCGGTGCTTGGCTATTTCCTCACTGCTGCAGCATCTGTCTGGCCATTTGGTAGTCTTCAACGAAAGAAACAGCCTTTTCCCCACTTTCTGGTCAGTGTTCTTTTACCCAGAACTGTATGTGGGTAGAATGTTGATGAATTGCTTCGTTACAAATGTTTCAATGATCTGTGGGACTGTTTTGCCCTCTGGCTGGAGCCATTTCTTCAAGCATTCTCTGAGTTGGGTGAAGGTTTCTCGAGGATTGTCGACTGAGTTGCACTTCAGAGACCAAAATCTCTGCCTGTAGGTCTTTCCTGAGATGTCATACCTTTTCAGGATTTCACTTTTCACCAGGTCACAGTTTTCTGACTGTGCAGTGTTCATATTGCTGTAGGCAAGTTGGGCTTTCCCTGTCAGGTACGGTACCAGTCTGATTGCTCATAGCTGCTTTGGCCACTGGCAGGCTGTGGCAACCCTTTCAAAAGTTGTCAAGTATGCTTTGATATCATCCTAGGGACACAACTTTGTAAACTGAATGTATTTTAAGTTGTTGGTGTTTTGTTGCTCTGCTGGACCTGTGCCAGATCCTCCTGCTTTGATAACTTGCAAGGCATCCATCCAGCACTGCATCTCTTCTCTGCTTCTCAAGTTGCTATATTTCTTCTGTTCTCTGTGTCTCTAAATGTTGAATCTCTTTTTCTCTTTGATGCATCTCCTCTCTTCTCTGTTTCTCCATCTCTGTTTGTTGTATAGCCCACCATTTGAAAAAGGCAGTCAGGCTTTCAGGTTCTGTTACTGCCTGTTCTTTTTTTTTTTTCCATTGCTGGTGCTGGCTGTACAGTCTCAGCTTGGACTTTTGTTTCTGCTTCTAGTTTGGCTGCTATTCTTCTGGTAATGACTCCTGGGCTTGCTGCTGCAGAATCCATACCTTTCTGCTATGCTTCTCTGGTACTAGGTCTAGTACCCACGCAAAAAACTCTTGGCTTAGAGTATGCACGGTGTAAATTCCACTTAGGCTGACACCATCTGTCATCAAAGCACAGGTCAGGAAGCATAAGAAAACCAGGAGCAGTTTCAAAATTCACAAATAGCATTTTATTATTAACAGCAAAATAAAAAATTAACATTTTTACAATGACAATAAAAACATAGAAAGCAGAGTCCTTCTTCAGAGTTTTTCTTCTCAATTTCCAATCTCAGTCTCTGTCTCTCCGTCTTGCAAAACAGTGCAGCTGTTTTTATAACAAGTTTTTGCAGGGAGCTCGTTAAGAGAACATTCTGCTTATAACACAGTGTTCTTGTCAGTTTCAGCAGGTGCAGCAAAAGAAAACAGTAAAAGACAGCGCAACTTCTATGAACAGGTGCTCCAAACGAGAGGTGCTAACCTCAAATTAATAGCATACACTTGAGAATAGAGCACTCAGTAGCAGGTTACATTCAAAGGCAAGGTTTTATTTTTACAAGGAAGATTACAAAATCCTGGCACTGCGCCAGCCTTCAAAGGGGTATATACTCCTTTGAGGTGACAAGCATTGAATCTTCCTTGTAAAAATAAAACCTTGAATGTAACTCCACTGAGTGCTCTCTCAAATGTATGCAGCAAAAAGAACACTGTGACCCAGAACTGATCTCTTGTTGACAGCACTGGAAATATTTTTCAAACCAGCATCTCAGATTAACCCCTTGAGTTCCAAATAACTTTTTGCAATCATTTCATCAGTATAACTACATAGAGTTTTAAACAAAGGTATCCCAATATCAGTAATATTTCCACATAAAGATTCAATATATATTTTAATACCTGCAGATATGTATGGGGGAGGAAAAGACATAACAGCAAGTGAAGGCAGAGAGACAGTGAGAGGCGGAGAATTGCAAAACTGTTGGAGTGATCAGTTCCTAGGTCTCACAAGAAAATTTAGTTGTGCAACCACACACAAGAGACAGAAAAGGAGAGTATAGAAATGGAAATTACATACTTACCATAATTCATGATCTTTTTGGACGAAGTCTCCACCACTCATTCATATTAGTGGGGGACCATGCTGGAGGTGCTAGGACCCCGCAGGAGCCAAAAATCTTCAGGAGGGCCGGCGCTGGGATAGGACCGTGTATGTGCCGTGCCATGAGACTAGCTCATGCCATATAGGCTATCTCGGCGTTGACCCTCCAACCACCTCAGTACCTTTTCAACCGAGGAGGTGCAGTGTAAACTAACAAAAGAAAACCTAACCCTAACCTGCGAGCATATGAAGGCCCGAATGACCCATGTAAGAAGGGTCAATTCGGCAAATGTCTTCATAGCCCGAACAACAAGGAAGTGAAGACCAAAGTAGAATGAGTGAGCTCGGGGGATAGTGGGTGGGCGTGTGAATGAGTGGTGGAGACTTCGTCCAAGAAAATCAAGAATTACGGTAAGTATGTAATTTCCATATCTTCCTGGACTAAAAGTCTCCACCACTGATTCACACTAGTGGGAGAGTACCAAGCTAAAAATCAAAACCTCCTCGAGTAGGGCAGTAAGAGACAGAGCTCACTCAGGACAGAAGTTCATAAGGACTGTCCTGCCAAGGAAAGTGAACTGTTTGACATGGACATTCAGAAAACAGTGCTTTATAAAGGTATGCACTGAGCTCCAACTTGTTGCCTTGCAGATGTCTGCAACAGGTACATTATGAATCTCCACCAGGAAAGCCGTAACCACAGTGTACCCGTCAAACTTGACCTGAGTCATGGATTAGTAGTGACGAAGACATGCAACTAACCAAACAGAAAAAATCTCATGGCAAAAGGCTGACCCAGCCAAGGCATGCTGAAAGATACAGAAGTTGCTCGGATGTGTATCTCTTCAGTCTGTCGATGAAGAATCACAGAACCCTCTTAACATCCAGAGAAGCAAAAATTGACTAATGGTAACTGGGCCAGTGACATGCTGTCTACTGGCTCAAGATAGATGAAAACATGCAGAGGTGTACCTTCACTGCCGAGTATTGCAGACCTGCATTTGACAGGTCCAAGAGGCACCCCAACACCTTATTTGGCAGGCAACTGAAGGGTCCAGATGGGACTTGCACACCAGAAGGAGAAGGGTTTCCACTTAGCCACGTAAGCCCTCCTGGTGGAAGGCCTATGCACAGCTTAAAAGATATCTGTGATGGTCTGGGAAACCTTAAAACTTGCCCAGTTCCATTTCCTCTGGAGCCCGGCAAGGAGATGAAGGGAGCACAGGCTAGGAAGGACGAAGTCCCTGTGTGAGTGGGTCTGCTTGTAGAGGGAGTCACTTTGGGGGGAACATATGACAGATTGTAGACCAAAGTGGATCATATCTGCCAAGGCTAGTCTGGGACGATGAGAATCATCTGGATTTCTGAAGCAAGACTGGGGCAGTTCTGCATTGCAGGATACAAAAAGGACAAGGTCCGTACTGCCCCACTCATCAAAGGTGACTGCACTAAATCTGAACTGAAGCATCGTGCTCGAGGTACCACTCACAACTTCACGGCCTTCCTGCAGAGAGGATAGGAGGATGCCTCACCCTGCTTGCTGATGTAATACATTACAGCTTTGATGTCCGTCCGAAATAGGATCACTTTGAGGCAGAGGGCATCCTTCAGGACTTTGCTTATAAGATAGTGCTCATCTCTAAGAATTTTATGACAAGATGAGGTCCCTCCTGGCTCCACACCTGAGTGTGAAGGTCTTGATAGTGAGCCCCCCAAGAGTGATTTTGTTTGAGGCTCTGTCATCTTGTACAGAGGGTTGCAGATGCGTGGCCAGAGACCACTGCTTGCTGCAGAGGACGCCCTGAGTCCCAGCATCCGCTCAACCGAAAAGGGCCCTAATAGAGACATTTTCTGAGATGCAATGAGCCATCTGACAATCTCATTTCTCCCATCTTCTGGAACGAAAAATTGATGCCCTGGAGGTATCCAGGAGTGCTCCTAACAAGAGGCGCTTCTGGGCAGATGAAACTGGCATCTTCCTTGGATCAGAAAACCCCTTGGAGAGAACTGAGAAGCTGTGGGTGACTGCTTCCTATGTCTCTTGCCCGAATGGGCTAGCTAGGAGCCAAATGTTCAGAAAGTGAAGAATTGAACACTGAGGTTTAAGTGAACTCCTTCCTGAATAGGTACTTGTTTAACCTTCCATGGTCGACTAATGGGTGCATGTCGCTTGTTACCTTGGAACCAGAAGCAAAGTAAATAGGAAGCTATGCTCCGTTCCGCTGTGGAACAACTTCTATTGCCCAGTTCCCACAGAGGCTCTGTATCCCAGAAGCAAGAGAATGTGACTGGGTGGGGGGGCGGATAGACTGGGTTGCCACCTGGATGGAAGGTCTGGGGAAATCTGCAAAATTTGGGAAAGTATCCCTCTTCAACAATCCTGATGACCCATATGTCTGCTGTAATGGGCTTCCATTGCTTGCAGAACCAAATTAGATGCCCCTCCTACCGCTGAGAGGCGCCCCCCTCAGACAGCTGAAGTGGGACCTGGACTGGATCCACAGAGGTTGGGCACAGGGCGATTTCCAGCCCTGTGCCCTAAACCGCATTCTCTACATGGCTGAGGGGTTGGTTCCTGATAAAGGCACCTAGGCCTCTACCTAGTAAGCACTGCCTGTTACAAGAAAGCTGACAGTTCTTGTTCCTCTGAGAGGCAGCAGGCGCCACCTGTTGTTTAAATGGCAGCCTTATTGTTCTGAGTGGCCTCCAGAGCTCAACCTGAGGGCCAAACAGATAAACACCATCAAGGAGACGTTAACCACCTGATGCCAGCGGCAGCTGCTCTAGAGACAGAGTTATAGGCATCCATAAAAGCTGCCAGCTGATTATTGAGCTATACGCCCCTAACAATGGAGCGTTTGGTAATGGGAGGTTCTTGACCATTTGCACTGAGCATGTTCCACAGGGTGTCCTTGTACTGAGGAATGAAGGAACTCAAGACATAGAAGTCGGCTTTGGTCCACAGATGAAGGCTGAAGTGTTATGGTGGACCCTATATCCCTGTGGTAAAAACTGGAAAGAAGATCTTCAATCACACTGATACAGAAGGCTTGCATTCCAGACCATAAAATGAGTCATCCACTGCGTCTTCGACAAAGCAGAATAGGAGGAGAATCATCCAGATCCACTTCTACCCCAGAATAACTTCCAAAAGGCAGGTCTAGGCCAGGAACATGGAGGACGCTGTCACCTGGAGCGGCGAAGAGTTCAGCGCCATCCGTGGCACTGACACCACATTCAGCACCTGCACCACACACAGTGCCAGACCCAGCGCCGGCACCATACACGGCACCAGCACCACATGCGGTGCTAGAACCGGTGCCAGGCCCAGACCTGAAAAAAAAGAGGGTGAAGGAAAGTGGTACCCGTGCCGTCCCCTGCAGGGAAAAGGAGGGGGGGGATAGGCACGAGGAGTCCGCATTGATGGTGTTGGCACCGGACAGGACACCGTGCACATCCTGGCCCAACCAACCCAGCCACAGTCCAATGGCTCCAAGGTCCAAAGGCCCCAGAACTGGGTCCACTGGCCAGGACAACTGGGCAGACACCATACCCCCTGCTCTAAAGAGCAGCCCAGAAGTGAAACTGCTCACCAGGACCCCATCGAGGACAGGGACGGGATCCAGTGTCGAGGATCGTGGCTAAGAGTGGAGCCCCAGAGGAACCCACCAGAGTCAGTTCAGGCCTACTGCTCTCCACCATCAAAGACCCCCACACAGACATACCAGAGGGTGACCTTGAGCAGTACCGATTCTTCTTCCACCGGCAGGAAGAAGAAGAGCTCGAGATCAAGCGGAGCCGGGTCCCCCATCGAGGTTGGGAATGGGAATCGCTAATTCTGTGCTTCAGGCAGACTGTCCCCCCCCCTCCCAAGCACCAGATTGCCCGTGGTCGGACCCCCCCCTTTGCAAAGGGCAGCAGACTGGACACAGCCCCACTGCCATCACAGCTTTGAAACGAAGCCTCCCTACTGTCACTGCTACTACCATCTAAGGTTGACTCTGTTGATGGCAGGTGAAGAATTTCTTCTCTCTTCTTCTTTTTCATCATCATTTTTTTTAAATAAGAAAAGAACACTAAGAATGTAAGTTAATTGAATACTGAACGGCTATAGCTGCTGTTGTTTAGACGAAGACTTGACTCCTGGCAGGCAACCAACACTGTCATTGAAGTGTACTCGATGGCGGGAGAAAAGAAAAAAATTACTCACCTTAGTAATTGTGTTTCTTCTAATGGAGTCTTGCTGTATTCCGACATTATGCAGTTAGCCCCAGCATTTGAACTGCTCCGGAGAGGAAAGAGTTAACTATGACAGAGCATAGAGCGTTGAGCTCGAGCTCGGTTCAAACTTCTGTCTGCTGCACTTCAAAGTGTAACCGTCAGATTCTTACGAGCTAATACTAACTACTCCTGCTAGGTGGAAATTGTAAATGAACTAGCCAAAAGGCAACCAAATGTTTTGGGTCCCAAAAGACTCAAGTCAAGAACTCTAAAACAAAAACTAGGTAGTGAACAAACATAACTATAAAAAAACAACATAAACATAACCCACTCCCTCTCCCTACACAGGGGAGAGTGTTACGTGCACCCCTGAAGTGCAGCACTGTATCTGCCAGCCCACTTCCCAAAACCAGGTTCTGAGAGTGGAGGCAGGGAGGGAGGTCAGAATACAGCAAGACTCCATTAGAAGAAATACAATTACTAAGGTGAGTAATTTTTTCTTCAAACAACATGAAGTCTTGCTGTATTCTGACATTATGCAGACTACCAAGCAGTACCTCCATGGAGGAGGGACCAAACCCATTTTGGGAATAGACTCTGCAGTACTGCTGCATCAAACCTAGCATCACTCCTAGCCTGGATATCCAGAGAGTAATGCTTGGTGAATGCATGGACTGTTTTCCAGGTGGCTGCTTTGCATATCTCTAGTAAGGGTACATCTCTGGCAGCAGCCAGAGAAGCAGCTGTACCTCTAGTCGAATGAGCCCTCAGGCCTGAAGGGGGTATTTTGCCTAGCTTCTCATAGCAGAATTGTATACAAGAGACAATCCACCTGGCAATAGTCCTCTTAGTAGCAGGTTTGCCCTTTCCCACTTCACCGTAAGTGAGAAACAACTGAGGACAGTCAAACCTAAGTGCCTTAGTGCGCTCAGTGTAGTAGCTAAGTGCCCTCTTAACGTCCAAACTGTGTAATCTTCTCTCTTGAAGAAGAAGAATGATCAGTGAAGAACACAGGGAGAGACATGGACTGGTTCAGATGAAAATCTGAAACCACTTTGGGTAAGAATCTCCTGTTAGTTCTAAGGACCACCTTATCTCTATGGAATGAGATAAAATCAGGCTCCGCTGACAGAGCTTGTAATTCACTGATATGCCTGGCAGAGGTAATAGCAACCTGGAACACAGCTTTCCAAGTCATGTACTTAAGTTCTGCTAAGGCCAAAAGCTCAAAAGGGGGTTGCATAAGCTGAGCAATGCAAACATTAAGATCCCAAGCAGGAGTAGGGTCCTTAAAGGGAGGGTTGGTATGGAGCAACCCTTTAAAGAATTTACAGAAAACAGGATGAGATGCCAGGGATGAAGCCTTCCCCACTGACAGAAATGCAGAAACAGCTGCCCGTGTACTTTCAGAGTAGCTGGCCTGAGGCCTAAGCCATTAAGATGAACCATATAATCCAGAACTATAGCCAAATCAGCATTATCTGGAGACATCTGCCTATTAGAACACCAAATGCTGAATCTTTTCCATTTGGAATTATAAGTTTTTCTGCTGGCAGGTTTTTGAGAGGCTTTGAGAATATCCAGAACCCCCTGAGACAGATGCAGGCTTACATATTCTAACTCTTCAAGAGCCACGCCTTGAGGTTGAGAGACCAAAGGTTGGGGTACCAAATCCTCCCCTGTGAGGAGGTTAACAGATTGTGATTCTTGGTAAGAGATAGGGGAAGATGGACTGCTTGGGACAGCAATAGAGGATACCAAGGCTGCCTGGTCCAGTCTGGAGCAATCCGGATCACTTTGCAGGACTGTGACCTTATATTGACCAGAACATTGAACAACAGAGGAAAGGGGGAAGGCATACAGAAATGTCCCCTCCCAATCCAGAAGTAGAGCATCCAGGGGGACTGAACCCAAGACTGGGGTCTGCAACAGAAGAGAGGAAGTTGGTGACTGTTTGGGGCTGTAAAGAGATCCATCTCTGGAGTGCCTCATCTTGAAAAAATCACTTTTAACACTAGGGGATCCAGGGACCATTTGTGATGGCCCTGACATATCCTGCTCAGAGCATCTGCTAGCACATTGTCCTTCCCTGGGAGGTGGACTGCTACCAGAGATGTCTGTAGGGAATAAGCCAGAGACCATAATTTCATGGCTTCCATGAACAAGGCCGTAGACCAAGTGCCTCCCTGCTTGCTGATGTACCACATGGTGGTGGTGTTGTCTGTCCTGACCTGAACCACCTTGTTCTGCACTGAGTCTGAGAAAGCTTGTAGAGCCAGGTACACTACCCTGAGCTCCAAAAGATTGATATGAAGTAGAGATTCCTGGGGAGACCACACTCCCTGTGCTGTGAGAACTCCCAAGAGAGCTCCCCACCCCAAGAGAGAAGCATCTGTGGTTAATACCACAGAATGAGTCTGGATGATGAATGGAACTCCTTGTCTGAGGTTGTCCTGATCCAACCACCATTGGAGAGCCTGGATCAGAGTCTGAGTCACTGGAATCAGTTTGGTAGAGGATCTTTTTTCTGAGACCAAAAAGCCCTCAAATGGAATTGGATGTCCCTCATCTGAAATCTGGCCCCTTGTACCACTGTAGTGGAAGCTGCCATGTGGCCCAGGAGTTGAAGAAAATGTCTTGCTTGTCAGGACAGCAGAAGGCGAAAAGAAGAAGCCAGGTCTGTAAGGGCCTTTACCACTGCCGGGGGAAGAAAAGCTCTTCCTTGGACAGTGTCCGACTCTACCGCTATGAAGGTCAGGAGTTGCACTGGTTCAAGAACTGACTTTGGAAGATTGAAGAGGAATCCCAGAGAAGTGAGCAATTGCTGGATCACTTGCAGGTTTGACTTGACTTGGTCTGGAGACTGCCCCACAATGAGCCAGTCATCCAGGTATGGAAAAATGGAAATGTTTTGTCTCCTTAGAAAGGACACTACTACTGCTAGGCATTTTGTGAACACCCTTGGAGCTGATGTTAGTCCGAAGGGCATTGCTCTGAACTGATAATGGCCTGAAGGCAGTTCGAACCTGATGTACTTTCTGTGGGAGCACTTGATGGGAATGTGAAAATAGGCATCCTTGAGGTCCAGTGAGGCTAACCAATCCCCTGGCCTTAGAGAGGGAAGAATTATTCCCAGAATCACCATTTTGAATTTTGGCTTAACTAGGTGCTTGTTTAAGTATTTTAGATCTAGGATGGGCCACCAGTCTCCTGTCTTTTTTAGGGTAAGAAAGTATCTGGAATACAGACCCTTGCCCCTGTGTGGAGTAGGAACTCTCTCTATGGCTTGGAGAGCCAGCAGAGAGGAAACCTCTGCCTCTAGGGCAATGGTTTCTGAGATGCTTGCAGGTGGAAAAGACCTGACCCTCAGCCATGAAAATTTTTTGAACCTGAGAGCCAGTCCCTGGCTTACCACCTCCAGGACCACTTGTCTGAGGTAGCAGACTTCCAGGCCTGGTAGTAAGCCAGCCTGCCTCCTACTGGAAAGGGGGAGTCAACCCAGGCTGACACATCAGGGTGTCTGCTTGGCAGGAGCCTTGGACTGAGAGGAGGATGGAGCCCTGCTCATCCCACTTCTGCCTCTCCCTCTGAAGAGCCCCCTCTGAGGAAAAGGAGAGAAGGCCTGTGCCTGGTAGAAAGGCCTGTGAAAAGGCCTGCCCCTAGATTGCTGCTTCTGAGGAGTTGCCTGCCTTTCCTTGGCCTGTGCACGCCTGTAGGTGGTCCTATACTTGCCCATCTTTTTCATGTAATTCTCTGTCTGCTCCCCAAACAAAGAATTATCCACCACAGGGAAATCCATGGCCTTAGCCTGGGTGTCCTGTGAGAGGCTAGTACATCTGAGCCAAGCGAATCTCCTAAGAGACACAGATGTAGTCATGACTCATGATGAAACATTATTAGAGTCCACAGCAGAATGAAATTGGACTTTGGATGCCTCCATCCCATCAGCAGCCACCTCCTCCAGCTCTTTAGCTAGCTGGGGGGAAGCCTGTTTAGCCAGCTCCAGAACAGTATCCCACCTGGATTTCTGGTATATGGCTGTGTAGGCCATATAGTTTGCCTTCCTGAGTCCCAAGGAGGATGCCAAGTACTGTTTCTTGGCCATAGCATCCACCTTCATATAGTCTTTATCTGGGGTGTGTGACGCCAAAGGTATATTAGCCTCATCACAGGCTGCAGCCTGCATGACCCCAACATGGCTGCATTGTTGGAACAAGTACTCTGTACCTGAGCCTGACAGCACATACCTCCTGTCGATTCTCTTGTCCACAGGAGGCAATGAATTTGGTGTCTGAAGAATCTTCTGTGTCTGCTTCCCAAAAGATTTATGGAGAACAGACAGCCTTTTGGACTCTTGGATGTCCATCATCTCTACATAGTCAGGCTCCTCCTGTTCCTCAACAGCTTCAACCAGAGGGAGCTGGAGGGTCTCTGCCACTTTTTTTGTAAAACAAATAGTGGGAAGGGGACTCAGAAAGCCTAGGAGGGGAAACATTGGAAGGCCTGTCTGGGGAGATGTCCGGTTCAATGGGCTCATCCAGGCCTTCCACACCATCATCACCATCGTCGTACCCTTCCTCCCCTTCCAAATCCGGTTCATAGTAATCATCCGGACAATATTCCGGAACTGGAGGAACCGACCGAACGGAGCGCCTACCAGGAGGCACCGGATCGGCCGGAACCAAACGGAGCGATTCTACAAAGCTAATCGCCCTGGCAATCTCTTTGGTGGTTGGACGTGATGGTTCTGGATCCGAACCAGCTGATTTCTTTTTTCTCTTTGATGGAACCGACCCCTCAGGATCAGCTTTCCTTTTGCCCGAGGAAATATCGCCCAGGTCAGTGGGCACTCCCTCAGGTTCGGTCAGAACCGAACCGGGCTGGCCATCCGGATCAGCGGACTTCTCGGCCTCCTTTTCCCTAAGCCCACCCAATCTCTTGTCCAGGGTGGCCTTCGGGAAAGTTTTACATATCTGGCAGTCTGAATCGAGGTGGTCAAACCCCAGACAATACACACAGGTGGTGTGAAGGTCTGCCTTAGCAAAGGCATCCCCACACTCACTACAGTGCTAAAACCCAGTGGACCCGGTTTTTCTTTTGGGTTTCTCAGACGTAGCCATCCTAACCACTTACCCTTTAGCAGTCTTAAAGCCAGGCAAGACCCCCCCATCGGTTACCAACCGTGTTACGGGCTGTGGAAAAAAAGTCTAAAAATACGTTATTTTTTTTTAAACCGATAGGGACCAGAACCTCACACTAATACAAATAAACCAAAGACCTACAGAATAAAGAAAGAAAACAATCAGTTCCAAACTGGACCGATTGAAAAGTTAAACAATTTCCACACACAGAAAATAACTAATGTCCACTACCTACAACACTTACTGTACCGCAGACAGGGATCTGAACTGAAAAAATAACAAAATTTGTGGTTTAAAACCGTTTTACTGAGACTGAACCAACAAGTGAAGGAGATTTCTCCAGAGCGATTGTTCAGTTAGGCGGAGTAAAAAATCTGACGGTTACACTTTGAAGTGCAGCAGACAGAGGTCTGAACCAAGCTTGAGCTCAGCGGTCTATGCTCTGGCATAGAGTTAACTCTTTCCTCTCCAGAGCAGTTCAAGTGCAGGGGCTAACTGCATAATGTCAGAATAATGTCAGAATACAGCAAGACTTCATGTTGTTTGAAGGAACTGAGGCGGTTCGAGTGTCGATGCCAAGATAGCCAATACAGCGCGAGCTACTCTCGCGGCGCCGCACATGTGCGGTCCTATCCTGGCGCTGTCCCTCCTGAAGATTTTTGGCTCCTGTGGGGTCCTAGTGCCTCCGGCGTAGTTCCCCACTAGTGTGAATCAGTGGTGGAGACTTTTAGTCCAGGAAGATCAGACCTTTGCGTTTAAACTCTTTCTGCATAACAAATGGGGCATGGCCTTTTTCAACCCTGTCACAGGGAAGAGCTTAAAGATGTCTGGCAAATCAACATATTCCAATTGAACTGCCAGAGTCTGGATAGCAAACCATATGCATGCCCCTAAAAGAAAAAAATACTCACTGTAGTAATGTTTCATCCAAGGGATCCCTCACTATGCTTAGACAAGTGCAAATCAGCCTGCTGGTTTGAGCTGCCCCGGAGAGTAGAACTGTATGCTAATTTGAGAATCTTAGAATGAATTAAAATCTCTGCTGTGTGGTCACACTCCACTCTGCCCTCTAACATCAGATCTATTTATGTAGCTAGGGGAGCAGTAACCACTAAACTAGCTAAACCTAGAAAAGGAATGAGATACAGACTGTGGGAGAGCATCTGCATTTGTTGTTGGCTGATTGTTTCTGCTCTTACCTCCTTGTTTCTTTCGTCTGTGGTTCTTCTTTTTCGGCAGGTGAAGAGCCCAACCACCCACCTCCATCTCAACCACCCTATTCTACACTCTTTTTACAGAGTAGCACAGTCATGACATTTCCTGTAGCAAAGCAGGAAGGGGAGGATCAGAGGGGTATTCACACAGTGACTTCTCTTAAAGGGGCACAATTAATTTAACTTCTTATAAAAAGTTATAGAAAAACAAACAAAAGATACAAAAAACAAAATATAAAAAAAAAAAATTCCTTCTAATTACTCAGACCAGGTTATAAACTCGGCAACTCAACTGGAAGAAAAAATTACTCACCTTAGTAATCTTATTTCTTCCAGTGTATTCTTCTATATTCCTAACTGTATGCAGTCTGCCTCCTAAGTAGAACTGCCCGGAGAGAATTGGAACTATATGCAAATAATAGAACCTATCATTGCTGGAGACACACATTCAAACTGCTGCCCTCATCTACTACAACATTCCATCAACGTCTCAGATTTCGAAAAATAGCCTACAAGGCAGAAATACTAAATACATATCTAAAACTATCTATAAATGCCTAAAAAGGGGATAACCCCCATAACCAAGTATATACCCTAGTGACTATTTCACTAGAACTGAAACATAAGTCTTATCCTGGAAACTCAGGTAACCAAAGAAGAAGAAGGAATCCTGCCCAGGTAAAGTGTACCCCAATGGGGTGTACATGCTTGTAGAAAATCCAAGATAACATCAGTAGGCATGCTGAGGCTCTGGTTCTGGTAGGGAAGGGAGAGTTATGAATACAGAAGAATACACTGGAAGAAATAAGATTACTAAGGTGAGTAATTATTTCTTCTAACCCCATGTATTCTTCTATATTCCTAACAGTATGCAGACTTCAAAGCAGTACCTTTGGAGGTGGGCAGAGAACCTACTTAGGAAAGAGGGCTCTGCAAGACTGCTGTGCTATTCCAAATTTGGCATCACCTCTGGACAGTGTGTCCAGGCTGTAATGCTTAGTGAAAGTATGCACTGTCCTCCATGTAGCAGCTTTGCATATGTACAGTAGGGGGGCATCAATTGAAGCTGCTATAGAACCAGCTGTTCCCCTGGTTGAATGGGCCCTAAGTCCCAATGGGGCCTGTTTGCCTGCTTTTTGATAGAAGAACAGTATACAGCTAACTATCCAGCGAGAGACTGATCTCTTGGTAGCTGGTGTACCTTTTTTCACATCCCCATAGGTAAGGAATAACTGTTGGTTATCCTGCCTGTGATCCTTTAGTATGAGATATGTAGTAACTTAGAGCTCTCTTCACATCCAGACTGTGAAGTCTACGTTCAACTGAAGTAGAGTGTTCAGTGAAGAACACTGGTAATGTAATGGACTGGTTCAAATGAAAATCTGACACCACCTTAGGGAGACATTTTCTATTGGTTCTGAGTACCACTTTATCATTATGGAAAGACAAATAGTCCTTTTCCACAGATAGGGCCTGAAGCTCACTTATCCTTCTAGCAGAAGTAATAGCTACTAGGAATACAGTTTTCCATGTGACATAATGTAGGTGGGCTGAGGACATGGGTTCAAAAGGTGGCCTCATAAGCTGAGTAATACAAATGTTCAAATCCCACCCAGGGACAGGTTCCCTATTGAGTGGATAAGTAAGACACAGACCCTTGAAAAATGTTTTAAAAATAGGGTCAGATGTAATGAAATTGGGGTGCCCCACTGAAATATGAGCAGAGATAGCTGCTAAGTGGACCCTTAGTGAAGTATGCTTAAGGCCCTGCTCATGTAAGAAAGTGAGGTACTCAAGTAGGGTTGGAATTCCTGCTGATGCAGGTTCGATGCTGTGCAGGGTGCACCAAGAGAGAAACCTTTTCCAATTGGCTGAATAGGTTTTCTTAGTGAAGGGTTTTCTATATCCCCTAAGTATGTGTAAAACTGCTTGGGAGAGGTTTAGGTTTGCAAATTGTACGTCTTAAAGAGCCAAGCCTTGAGACAGAGAGAGCCGAGACTGGGATATCCTATTTTCCCTTGGTGGAAGGTTAACAGATTGTGCCTCCGGGGAAGATGTATTGTTGTGGATACCAGCATGGATAGTAGGAGAGGATATCAATGTTGTCTGGGCCAGTCTGGGGCAATGAGAATCATTGAGGCAGACTGAGACCTGAGCTCGATCAGGACTCTGAGGATGAGAGGAAAAGGAGGGAAAGCATATAGGCTTTCCCTGACTAATCCAGTACCATGGCATCCACTGGGACTGTTCCCCTGAGTGGGGGTCTGCAACAAAACAGTGGTAGTTTGTGGTTCTCTGGAGAGGCAAAGAGGTCCACCTCTGGGGTACCCCACCTTCTGAACACTGAATTGGCCACCTGTGTGTCCAATGACCACTTGTGATGGCCCTGACTGATTCTGCTGAGGGCATCTGCTAAAATGTTGTCCTTCCCTGGGACATGGACTGCTTGCAGAGTTACTTTTATAGAGTATGCAAGATCCCACAGTTTCATGGTCTCTGAGCATAGAGGGTCGGACCTTGTGCCCTCTTGTTTGTTTATATAGTACATTGTTGTGGTATTGTCTGTTCTGACCTGTACCACACTTCCTGGTACCAAATGCGTAAAAGCTTTTAGAGCTAGGAATACAGCTCGGAGCTCCAAGAGATTTATGTGCAGAAGAGATTCTGCCCTGGACCAGGTACCATGGATGGTGTGTACCCCCATGTGGGCACCCCATCCCAGTAGAGAAGCATCTGTTGTGAGAACAAAGGAAGGGTTCTCCTTCTGGAAGGGACACCTTGCCTTAAGTTATCTGAATTTTTCCACCACTGTAAGGCTTGAATAACAACCTCTGTTACTGGGATGAGCTTTGACATCTTGTCCTTTCTCTGCGACCAATGGGACCTGAGATGAGATTACAAGTCTCTCATTCTGTATCTTGCCCCTGAAACTGTACCTGTTGCTGCAGCTATATGGCCCAGAATCTGCAGATAGTGCCTTGCTGAACATGGCTGGTTTAGCTTGAAAGAGGCAGCCAGGTCGAAAATAACCTGCACTCTGTCTTGAGGGAGGAAAGCTCTTTCCTGAACAGTATCCAGTTCTGCTCCTATAAACTGAAGCAGCTGAACAGGGGTAAGAACAGACTTCTCCTGATTTATCAGGAATCCTAAGGACTGTAGGAGATGAACTGCTGATTGCAGGTACTCTGAAACCTGTTGTGGGGATTTTCCAAACAGAGGAAACACTAGCACAAACAGTAAAAGAAGGGAAAAAGACTTTCTATAGATACATTAGTGAAACGAGAAAGTCCAGAGGGGGTATTGCTAAGATCAAAGGGGATAAGGGGGAGTGTGTGGAGGAGGACCAAGGAAAAGCATCTATCCTAAATAGATACTTCTGCTCAGTATTTACTGAGGAGAAGGCAGGGCAGGGCCCACAGCTCAGCACCATGGACACAAGGGGGAGGGAGGGGTGCACAAGTCCCTTCACAAAAGAAAGGGTCCTGCAAGAGCTCGCTATGCTCAGGGTGGACAAGGCAATGGGACCTGATGGCATACATCCCAGGTACTAAAGGAGCTAAGGGTAGAACTAGCAGAGCCCTAATCAGAACGGTTTAGTGAGTCTCTGAGCACAGGAAAGGTCCCAGAAGACTGAGAAGGGCTCATGTGATCCCGTTCCACAAGAATGGCAGCAGGGAGGAGGCAGGGAACTACAGACCAGTCAGTCTTACCTCAGTAGTGAGCAAGATTATGGAGGCACTCCTTAAGGAAAGGATAGCGCAACACCTGAAATCCATAGGAGCACAGGATCCAATATAGCATGGGTTTACAACAGGAAGGTCCTGTTAAACTAATCTCATAGATTTCTTTGACGGGGTAACCAGAGTGGTGGACCAAGGGGGTGCAGTTGATGTTGCCTACCTTGACTTCAGCAAAGCTTGTGATACTGTTCCACATAGAAGATTGATTAATAAGCTAGGTAGCCTCGGGGTGGGTCAGAAGTTGGTCAACTGGTTGGCAAACTGGTTGGCGGGCAGAAAACAGAGTGATGGTAAATGGTATACAGTCAAAAAAGATGCAAGTCACAAGTGGGGTACATCAGGGATCAGTCCTGAGGCCAGTCCTCTTCAATATCTTCATCAGTGACATTACAAATGGACTGGAGGGTGAGGCTTGCCTATTTGCAGATGACACCAAGATCTGCAACAGAGTAGATGATCCAGATGGGGTGGGCAGAATGAGAAGAGATCTGGAAAAACTGGCAAAATGGTCTCAAGAGTGGCAACTGGGGTTTAACGCAAAGAAGTGCAAGATCATTCACATAGGGAAGAGAAACCCTGAAGCTACCTATAGGTTGGGAGGGGTGTTGCTGGCAGTCACAAGGGAAGAAAGAGACTTGGGCATCATCATCATAGATGACCTGAAATCATCCAAGCAGACCACTAAAGCAGTAGGTAAGGCTAGAGGATGCTGGGGTTTATTAGTAGGGGTATCACAAGTCGTAAGAGGGAGGTAATAATCCCTCTTTACAAGACACTGGTTAGGCCCCATCTGGAGTACTGCATGCAGTACTGGAGGCTGCACCTTCACAAGGACATTAACAAAATGGAGGCAGTCCAGAGAAGGGCAACCAAAATGGTGCAGGGACTGCATCAGAAAACATATGAGGACAGATTAACAGAGCTCAATATGTATACCCTAGAGCAAAGGAGGGAGAGAGGTGATATGATCGAAACATTCAAACATCTTCAGGGCATTAACAAGATGAAAGAGTCCAACATGTTTCTATATAAGAAAAATAGCAGGACATGAGGACACAGCATGAGATCAGACGGGGGCCGATTAAGGGGTAATGTGAGGAAGTTATTTTTCAGAGAAAGGGTGGTGGATGCATGGAACGACCTACCTCAGGAAATGGTGGGTATGAATACAGTGCAGGGCTTCAAACAGGCATGGGATAGGCATAAGGGAGCAATACAGATGAGTATGAATAGATAGGCCATTGACAGAGTAAAGGCCTACAGCACATTCAAAAGGTAGTGAAAATGGGCAGACTGGATGGGCCTTGCGGTCCTTATCTGCTGTCAACGTCTATGTTTCTATGAATGGCACAAAAATTCTGAGTCCCTGTGGGCTCAAACACAGCAAATCAACATTTTCTAAACTGGATCACTGAATCTCAATTGTAAGGCAATGCAACAAAAGTAATGCTCAAGCAAAATGAAAGAAAAAAGAACCGATTCTTGGAGAACCTCTTCCAGGTTTTGGAAGGGGGGGGGATGTTAAGCATAGTGAGGGATCCCTTGGAAGAAACAACATTACTACACTTAGCAATTTTTTCTTCAAACCCCAGGAATCCCTCACTATGCTTACACAAGTACAGACTACAAAGCAGTACCTTGAGAGGCTGGGTACAGAACCTATTCAGGGAGAAGGTTCTGCAAGGCAGCAGTGCCAAAGCTGGTATCCCGTCTAGCCTGTAAGTCCAGACAATAGTGCTTTGTGAAGGTATGTGCATTTTCCATGTACCTGTAGCTGCTTCATAATTTTCCTGCAAGGGGATGTCCCTTGCTGCTGCTAGAGGCAGAAGTGCCACATGGGGAGTGTGCCCTGAGGCCTTGAGGTGGTAGCTTGTTAGTCTTGCTGTAACAGACATGCCATGTAACAGAACACACAATCTAGTGATCAACTGTTCTCTTGGATGCTGGCCTATCCTTGCCAACTTCACCATATGTCACAAAGATCGGCTGGCCCACTGGCGCAGCGGTAAGGCTTCCGCCTGTGATACCGACATCTCAGGTTCAGAAACGGACTTGGGAGCTGGGAGGGCCAGGCAGGGGGAGAAGGATTGAGCACTGAGCGTCCCAGAGACTACTCTCTTTCTCCAGTGGTGGGGGGGTCCAACTGGTGCATCGCTTACCTCTGGCGGAGGCTGGGGCTTATCAGTGACCAGCGCCTGCATTGGTGGGAGACAGAGGCAGGACAGATGTCAGCGTTTGTGCCACGGACATCACTGCACATCCTGCCTCCCAAGAAATAAACATAGAAAATAGGGGGTTCGCCGATGAGATGACGTCCACTACCGTGAACTGGACTTCACGCTGCATCCCACAATCCCTCACCCCCCACCGGTGCTATACCTCGTTCCGTCTGGGAACTGGCAGTCCTTCCTGGGGGGGAAGCCAGTGGTACCATAATTCATTCTGTTGAGGAACGGGGGGCCCCACCCTGGGGGGCGGGGACCAGGGTGCTGGGGGGGTGGAGGTGTGTCATGGTCTGTGACCTCCTCTTGAACACTGCGCCCAATACCTGCTTGTTCAGGGTCCATTTATGATGTCTCTGGCTGATCCAGCTCAGGGAATCCGCCAAAACATTGTCTTTCCCTGGCAAATGAACTGCTGATAGTTGCACATTCAGGGAATAGGCTAGATTCCAGATCTTCATTCCTTTTGTATATAGCTTTGAAAATCTTGTGGCCCCCTGCTTGTTGATGTAGTACACGGTTAGTGGTGTTGTCTGTCCTGGACTGACTGACCCCTGAGTGGGACATGAAAGCCTGCAGAGCCAGGTACATTACTCTGAGCCCCAGCAGGTTTATATGTGCCTGGGACTCCTGGGAGGACCACACCCCACTTACTGTTAAGTTTGTTCAGAGGGGCACCCAGGCCAGGAGGGAGGCATCTGAAGCTGACACTACTGTGGGTGACTGCTGAAGGAAGAGCACACCCTCTTGGAGGTTGCCCTATTTTTTTCCACCAGTCCAGTGCTCTTAACAGTCTTTGACACAGGCACTAGAATTGCAAGAGGGTCTCGCCTTTGGGACCAAAGAGCCTTAGGTGGTACTGGATGTCTCCCATTTGGATCCCTTTTTTGATAGTTTTAGGGCAAAAGTTGATGCAAAGCTCACAATTAGAGAAATCGTTATCTGGACCCAGGCACCTCAAAAAGACTCCTGCCAATCTGCCTTAGCTTGGAGGTTGAAGCAATTTTTACAATGTTTAAAACCTGTAGCTCCTGTTTTCTTTTTGTGTCTATCAGACATGCCAATTGAAGTAAACCCAAGTTCAGTTCCAAATAGAAAAAAAAACCCTTTAGTTTGTGGTTCAGTTCCCCAAATGAAACAAACCTCTAACTAACAGAGTTTAACATTTTAAAGTAAAAGCAAGCCAGCCCAGTGGCATGGAGGGCTGAGGAGCTGGCCGCCTTACCTCCTCCAATGCCGTGACCTAGGTTCGGGAACGAGCCTTAATCGTCAGGAGTTGTCCAGGAAGGTGAGGAGCTGGACTGACCTCTCCCAGGGTGGTACGTGGGTTTCCCTGGCACTTGGCTGACTACAGATGGAGGCTAGGTGGCAGCACCAAGTCACAAGGGAGACCAGGCATTAGGTCAGGTGGGAGGAAGGGGCCGTCACTGGAGCCAGAGAGCGCATGCGTGCCTCCACGTGCATGCGTGACTGTGTTCTGGGGTCTGGGATTAATGGGAGAGAAAATGGAAAATGGGGCACGGAGGCAGGCTTAATGAAGACCTGAAGCTAACAGGGCAGACTGAGATCCTCTGAGAGAGGATTGCAGCAATGCCTGCGCAGAGCCCTGACAGGAGAAAAAGTTATATAGAAAAAAAAGGTAAAAGCGAAAAACTCCAGTTGCATCTTAGTTCCTACAAAGGAGGGAATTGGGATGAACAGCAACCACAAAGTGGTAAAAAAAAAGAGAGGTTTAAATATATTAACTTTTTTTTTTTTAGCTGTTCCCAGAGCGGGTGAAAAACGTAATTTAAAGGCCTTTCTTCGGTTCCAGGGAACCAATCAGGAACCAGAGAATAGCAATAAAAACCAACAAAACAAACTAAAACAGACCATAACTAAGAGATTTAAAAACTAAATGAATACCAAGAAAAAGAAAGTATGAAAAACAAAACTGCAAACTGGCTATAGAAATGGGAGAGCTCTTCTGGGCAACTTTTTCCTCAGGCGGAAAAATAAATCTGGCGTTAGAGGACAGAGTGGAGCGTGATCACACAGCAGAGATTTGAATTTTGTTCTAAGATTCAGTAATTAGCATAACATTCTACTCTACAGGGCAGCTCAAACCAGCAGGCTGATCTGCACTTGTCTAAGCATACTGAGGGATTCCTGGGGTTTGAATCACCTTTAGCAGGTGAGTAAACTACCATTGTGGGGGATACTCTTTGAGGCACTCCAGGATCCTTACATCTAGGGTCCTAAAAAGCAGTACCATTGTCCTCAGGGTGGGGAGATGGATCATGTTCTGACTACTCAGATGTAGCCGCTTTGAGAACAGAATGGCCAAAACTGGTTTTAGCCTTGTGGGCAACATCAAGTCTATAATGTCTAGTAAATGTATGAATGGATGTCCATGTGGTGGCTATGTAGATTTCTTCTGTCATAGACAAGTTTCTTTCAGCCCGTGATGTGGCAACTGCCGTGGTGGAATGGGCCTCAAAATCTGTGGGAAGCAGTTTGGCACTTGCTTTGTACACTTCCTGGATAGCCATCTTGAGCCAAGTTGCTATAGTAGAATGGGTAGCTGGTTAGCCTTTCCTATGTCCTTGGATGACAGCAAATTGCCAGTCTTGCGAGAAGTTCCTCATTTGGTTTACATATGTAGCAATAACTCTCCTCATCCCCAAGGTGTGGAATTTACGATCAGCAGAGTTCACTGAGATTGGCATTTGAGCTGGAAATTCCATTTTCTGAATCTGAGGTGATTTGGGGCATGAAAGAAGAGAGTGTACTCAGAGTGATCCTGTTTTCGTTAAATATGATATATGGTTCGCTCACCAGTCCTCCTGGCTGAACGGATCGCAATTAAAAATACTGTTTTATGGTTCATCCATTTAAGGTCAACAGTTTTTAAGAGGTTCAAATGGTACATTGGTCATTGCTTTTTAGTATCAAGTGTAGGTCCCATGGCATGGTAATTTGTTTGGTCTTGGACTGCACATTTCCTGCTGCCTTTAGAAAGCGTAGTATGTTGGGATAGAACCCTGGTGTTGTCCCATCTGTCTGGCCTGTTGCTTCTCCAGTTGTGGCCAACTGCACCCACAACAATGAAGGGGACAGTCCTTTGTCTAGTCTCTCCTGCAGAAATTAGAGGATGTCTGCAATGTAGACTGTGTGCGGAATTAACGACTGTTGAGCACCATTTTTCGAAAACTGACCAATGTCTTTTGTATGCTGAAGTGGTGGACCCCCTCCTGGACATCGTCATGGTGTCTGTGACAGATGGATGGTATCCGGCTTTTAGCAGTCTTCTCTTTCAGGAGTCAGCCTATAAGATTCAGGTTCTGAGGATTTGGGTGACAGACCAGATCATGTTCTAAAACGTCATGTCTGACTGGGAGCCTCCATGAGTGGTTCAGGGTCCTGGCCACCACTGTCGGAAACTATGACCACCTGAACCAGTAACAGGTGATCAGGATTACCTTCACTCTGGACTGTCGAATCTTCCTCAACACCTGTGTGAGGAGGGGAAGAGGAGGAAATACATATGCCATGTTGAAGTACTATTCTGATGACAGGACGTCCACCCCCATGAATTGTCTTTGAACCTCAAATAGAACATGAGGCACTGAGTGTTCTTGCTGGTTTCCATTAGGAACCACCTGTGGATGGAGCCTCCACTGGTGGCTGAGCCAGTCTGCCGTGGTATTCAGTTTGCCCGCTAGATGAATGGCTGATATGCTGGCCAAGTGTCTTTGTGCCAGTGCCAGTACTTTTGTGGCCTCCTTCATCATTGCTCCACTTTAAGTTCCATCTTATTTCGTGATGTATGCCACAGTTACTCTGTTGTCTAGTTTTATAAAAATGTTCTTGTTTTTCACTATGTGACTGAAGGGTAGCAGGGCTAAGACCACTGCCCTCATCTCCACAATGTTGATCAGTGGATTTTATTCCATGCAGAACCATTTTCTCTGAGCCGACAAGCGACCCGTGGCTGCAGCCCGTTAGGCTGGAATCCATTTCTATTACATCATGCTGGATGTCCAGGGGCATTTCCTCGGACAGATTGTCCTTGTTTATCCACCATGTCAGGGAGTGGGTTACTGTCAGTGTGATGGTTATGGCTGATGTAAAATCTTAATCCAGGAGTGCCCCTTGTTGGATGGCCCACACAAGCAGCTGTCTCATATGCCACCTGGCCCATGAGACCAGGTCTATACAAGATTACATTAGTCCCAATACCCTTGTTCCAGGGTGGGCCACCTGTTCCACTGCAGGCTGGCTGCTTGCAGGATTATGCTGTTGATTCATTTGTCTGACGGTCATACTCGGCCCTTCGCCGTGTCGATCAGAGTGCCCAGGTGTTCTATGGAGTGGCTTAGTATGAGACTACTTTTGTTCTAGTTGACCATCTAGTCATGATTTTCTAGGCATGTTATCACTGTCTGTGTCTCTCTTAAGGATTGTTGTGGTGACCTGGTCCTGATTAGCCAGTCGTTCAGGTATGGAACGACCTGTATGCCCTGTTTCCTCATTTTGGCCAACAGGACAATAGAGACATTCTTGAATACACTTGAATAGAACAAAAGTAGTCTCATACCAAGCCACTCCATAGAACAGGGCGGGTAGAAGAGTAGGAGGAGTAGCTCTCTATATAAGGGAAGGGATTTAAGCAACAGAACTAAAGAGTAAACAGGAAGTTGATGAGTCACTATGGGTCACCCTGGAGACAGGAAAAGGCACCACAATCCGCATGGAGGTTGTGTACAGACCCCCATCTCGGGGGAGGAAATGGACAAGGAAATGATAGAAGGCATCCTTAAAAGGGAAGATATTATTGATGGGGGACCTGAATATGCCAGATGTTAACTGGAGTACCTTTGCTGCAAGCACATCCAAGAGCAGGGTCATTCTTGATGCCCTATAGGGGGCATGCCTCAGACAGCTAGTGTTGGAACCCACTTGGGAGGGAGCAATCTTAGATCTGGTCCTCTCGAATGGGGAAGGAGAAAGGATCTCAGATTTAGAAGTGGGTAGCCATCTGGGAACAAGTGACCACCAAACAATGTGGTTCACAATAAACATAGCCATAGAGTCAAGCCATACAAAAACAAGAGTATTGGACTTTAGGAAGGCTGACTTTGGGAAAATGAGAGAGAGTGCCTCAGAAAAGTACTAGCAAACAGGGAAGAAGGAGGGGTGGAGGAACAATGGGGAATAATCAAAACAGCCATCGCAGAGGCAACAAGCCTTTGTGTAAAGCAAATCAACAAAACAAAACAAAGGAAAAAAAACACTATGGTTCTCAAAAGAGGTGGAAGGGAAGGTTAAGGAGAAAAGGATAGCATTCAGGGAAATATAAGGAAACACAGAAGGAGCAGGACAGAGAACTTTATCATTTAAAGCAGAAGGCAGCAGGGATGGCAGTCAGAATAGCAAAGGCACAAACTGAGGAAAAGATACCCAACTCTGTTCAGAAGGGGGATAAAACCTTTTGTAGGTACATTAGGGAGCAAAGAAAGACCAAGGGAGAGATACAGAGACTTAATAAAGGGGAAGGAATGTGAGCAGAGGGTGACAGTGAAAAAGCAGGGCTACTGAACAAATATTTCTGCTCAGTATTCACAACGGAAGAGGAGGGGGAGGTACCTAAACCAAAAAAGAGAGAAACTCTGAATAGGGGGGTCGATACCAGTCCATTCACAGAAGAAAGTGTTTTGAAAGAACTCTTGAAACTGAGGGTGGACAAAGCAATGGGGCCTGATGGAATTCACCAAAGAAATCTAAAAGAACTAAGGGTAGAACTAGTAATATCACTGACTACGCTCTTTAGCAAAACATGGGAGGATGGGGTGGTACCTGAGGACTGGAGGAGGGAAAATGTGATTCCACTTCACAAAAGTGGGAGCAGGGCAGAGGCAGGAAACTACAGACCAGTTAGTTTGACCTCAGTGGTAGGGAAGAAAAAATTACTCACCTTAGTAATGTTGTTTCTTCTAATGGAGTCTTGCTGTATTCTGACATATGCAGTGATGTCCAACCTTTGAACTGCCCCGGAGATGAAAGAGTTAACTTTCCATGCCAGGCATGGGCAGCTGAGCTTGAGCTCGGTTGAGACTCTGTCTGATGCTGTTTGATCTCAAACCGTCAGATCTTTACGAGCTATACTCACTGCGTCCTGTGTGGAAACTGTAAACTACATCAGCCAACTGGCTACCAACATATTAAAAAGATTTTTGGTCCCAAAACCAAGACTCAAGTCAGAAACCCAAAAATAAAACAAAACACAACACCACACACCCAAACTAAAGGGGTGAGAAAAGAAGGTGGGGCACCTCCCGAGTGTCAACACTGCTACTGCCCACCCACATCCCAAAACCCAGGTTCTGAGAGGGAGGCGGGGGGGTCAAATACAGCAAGACTCCATTAGAAGAAACAACATTACTAAGGAGAGTAATTTTTTCTTCAAACAACATGAAGTCTTGCTGTATTCTGACATATGCAGACTACCAAGCAGTACGTCCATGGAGGAGGGACAGAACCCACTTAGGAAATAGGCTCTGAAGCACTGCTGTGTCAAACCGAGCATTACTCCTAGCCTGGATATCCAGAGAGTAATGCTTGGTAAAAGTATGTACTGTTTTCCAGGTGGCTGCTAGACAAATCTCTAAGATAGCAATATCCCTGGCAGCAGCCAGGGAAGCAGCTGTACCTCTGGTAGAGTGAGCCCTCAGGCCTGAGGGTGGGATCCTACCTAGTTTTTCATAGCAAAATTGAATGCAAGAGACAATCCACCTGGCAATAGATCTCTTAGTGGCAGGTTTTCCCTTACCAACCTCGCCATAAGTGAGGAACAGTTGGAGGGAGTCAAACCTGTGACCCTTGGTGCGCTCTATGTAGTAGCTAAGGGCCCTTTTCACATCCAAACTATGCAGCCTCCTCTCCCCAGAGGAGGAATGGTCAGTGAAGAAAACAGGAAGAGACACAGACTGGTTAAAGTGGAAATCTGGAACCACCTTAGGCAAGAACTTTCTATTAGTCCTGAGGACCACCTAATCTCTATGGAAAGAGATAAAATCAGGTTCCACTGACAGGGCCTGTAACTCACTTACGTGTCTGGCAGAAGTGATGGCCACCAAGAAAACAGTTTTCCAAGTCAAGTACTTAAACTCTGCTGAGGACAAAGGCTCACAAGGTGGTTGCATAAGCTGAGCAATGCAAACATTAAGGTCCCAAACAGGGGCAGGGTCCCTGAAGGGAGGACTGGTATGTAGCAATCCCTTGAAAAATGTTGAAAATACAGGATAAGCTGAAAGGGAAGAGTGCTTGCCCGCTGAGAGGAAGGCACAGACAGCTGCCAGGTGCACTCTTAGTGTAGCTGGTCTGAGTCCCAAGCTATTAAGATGAACCATATAGTCAAGGACTGTAGGCAGGCCAGCAGACTCTGGAGAAATATGCTTCCCAGAGCACCATATACTAAATCTTTTCCACTTGGAATTGTAAGTGTTTCTGGTGGAAGGCTTTCGAGAAGCCTTTAAGATATCCAGAACACCTTGAGAGAGGTGCAAATCAGCAAACTCTAACTCTTCAAGAGCCAGGCCTTGAGATTGAGAGATTTGAGATTCGGATACCAAACCCTCCCTTGAGCACATGTTAACAGGTTGTAATTCCTGGGAAGAGACAGGGGAAGGTGGACTGCTAAGGACAACAAGAGAGGGTACCAGGGCTGTCTGGCCCAGTCTGGAGCAATCAGAATCACCTTGCAGGATTGAGACCTGATTTTGACTAGCACCTTGAACAGGAGAGGAAGGGAAAAGCATACAGGAACTTCCTTCCCAATTGAGAACTAGGGCATCCACGGGACTGAGACCAACACTGGGGCCTGCAGCAAAGAGAGGAAGTTGGTGATTGGGGCTGCAAAAGATCCATCTGTGGGTGCCCCATCTGGAGAAGATCACCTTCAAAATCAGGGATCCAGGGACCATTAAGTGATGGTCCTGAGATATCCTGCTGAGAGCATCTGCCAGGACATTGTCCTTCCCTGGGAGGTGCACTGCTGTAAAGAGGCATTCAGGAATAGGCCAGAGACCACAACTTCATGGCCTCTGTGCACAAGGCTGTAGACTGAGTGCCCCTTGCTTGTTGATATACCACATTGTGGTGGTATTGTCTGTCCTGATCTGAACTACTTTGTTCTGAACAGACTTGGAAAAAGCTTGAAGTGCTAGAAACACTGCTCTGAGTTCTAATAGATTGATGTGAAGCAGAGATTCCTGAGGAGACCACAACCCTTGGGTGGCCAGGTCTCCCAAGTGGGCTCCCCACCCCAAGAGGGAGGCATCTGTAGTAAGGATTAGAGAATGAGACTGAGTGACAAAATCAACTCCCTGTCTTAGATTGTCGTGATCCTGCCACCACTGAAGGGCCTGGATCAGGGTTCGAGTCACTGGAATCAATTTGGTTAGGGGATCTGTCCTTTGAGACCAAAAGGCTCTCAAATGGAACTGAATGTCCCTCATCTGAAATCTCGCTCCCTGCACTACTGCTGTAGAAGCAGCCATGTGCCCCAGGAGCTGTAGATAATGCCTTGCTGGTCGAGAGACCTGCAGGGTGAAAGAAGAGGCCAGAGACACCAGGGTCCTTGCTCTTTCCAGAGGAAGGAAGGCTCTGGCTTCTTTTGTGTTCAGTTCTACGCCTATGAAGGTGAGAAGCTGGACAGGCTCCAGAACTGACTTTGGAAGATTGAGAAGGAAACCTAGAGATGTAAGCAGTTGCTGGGTTACTTGTAAGTGTAGTTTGACCTGTTCTGGAGACTGGCCTACAATGAGCCAGTCGTCCAGATAAGGAAAGATGGCAATCTTTTGCCTTCTTAAATGAGCAACTGCTACTGCAGGCATTTTGTGAACACCCTCGGGCCGAGGTGAGGCCGAAGGGCATTGCTCTGAACTGGTAATGGCCTGAGGGCAGTTCGAATCTGAGGTACTTTCGATGAGCTTCTGATGAGAACATGGAAGTAGGCATCCTTGAGGTCCAGGGAGGCTAGCCAGTCCCCTGGCCTTAGAGAGGGTAAAATAATCCCCAGGGTCACCATTTTGAACTTTGGTTTTAAAAGGTGCTTGTTTAGATACCTGAGATCCAGGATGGGCCGCCATTCTCCTGTCTTTTTTGGGGTAAGGAAGTACCTGGAGTACAACCCTTTGCCCTGGTGTACGGGTGGAACCCTTTCCACGGCTCTGAGAGCCAGGAAGGAAGAAACTTCTGCTTCCAGGGCAAGTGCCTCTGATGGGTTTGCAGGAGGAAAAGACCTGGCTCTCATCTTCGGATTTTTTTTGAAGCTGAGAACCAGTCCCTGGCTTACTACTTCCAGGACCCATTTGACTGATGTTAAAGACTTCCAGTCCTGGACAAAGTAAGCCAGCCTGGCCCCTACCGGTAGTGGAGAATCGGCCCTGGCCACCCCATCAGGGAGCCTGTTTTGCAGGGGCTTTGGCTTGAGGGGTAGAAGCAGGCTTACTAGAACCCCTTCTGCCCCTTCCTCTAAAGAACCCCCTCTGGGCATAAGCAGAAGAGGAGGCCTGGGCTTGGTAAAAAGGCCTATGAAAAGGCCTGCCCCTGACATGCTGCCTTTGAGGAGTGACTTGTCTTTCTTTGGCCTGTGCACTCCTATAGGTGGTCCTATACTCATCCATTTTCTTCATATAATTCTCTGTCTGCTCCCAAACAGAGAATTTCCCAACAGGAAAATCCATAGCCTTAGACTGGGTATCCTGTGACAGGGCCTACATCTGAGCCAGGCCATTCTGCGAAGAGACACAGGCGTAGCATGACTCTTGATGAAACATCATTAGAGTCTACTGCAGCATGAAATTGCACCTTGGATGCCTCAATACCATCCGCAGCCACCTGCTCCAGCTCCCTGGCAAGCTGGTCAGGGGCCTGTTTTGCTAGGGCTAGGACAGTATCCCACCTGGATTTCTGGTACCTAGCTGCATAAGCCATATAATTTGCCTGTCTGAGTCCCAAAGATGCTGCCATGTACTGTTTCTTTGCCATGGCATCCATCCTCCTGGAATCCTTTTCAGGAGGGTGAGAGGCTAGAGGAATATTAGCCTTGTCACAGGCTGCAGCCTGCGCTACCCCCACATGGCTGCACTGCTGGGATAGGAACTCCGTATCAGAGCCTGATAAAGCATACCTCTTGTCCATCCTTTTATCCACAGGGAGGATAGAATGAGGAGTTTTCAAATTTTTACTGTCTGTTTCCAAAAGATTTGTGCAAGGGAATAGACAGTCTCCTAGACTCTGGAATATCCATCATTTCCACAAAATCAGGCTCTTCTTGATAATCAACAGCTTCCTCAACAGGGAGTTGCAGAGTCTCAGCAACTTTCTTGTAAAACAAAAAATGAGAAGAGGACTCAGATAGCCTGAGAGGGGACACTCCTGAGGGTCTGTCTGGAGAGATGTCCGGTTCAATGGGCACATCCAGACTTTCAAAATCACATTCACTCTCCTCATACCCCTCTTCCCCTTCCTCCTGTTCATAAAAATCCTCAAAATCATAATCTTGAACCAGGGGAACCGTCCGAACCGAGCGCTTCCCTAATGGTGTCAGTTCGGACGGAACTGGGGAAAGAGACTGGACAATTTGAATAGCTTTGGCTATTTCCTCAGCGGTTGGAGAAAGAACTTTTGGCCCCAAACTAGCTGACCTTCTAGTCCTTATAGTTGGAACCAGCTCCTCAGAGCTGGCTCTTCGTTTGCCCGAGGAAGTATTGCCCTGGTCAGAGGGCACTCCCTCAGGTTGAGTTGGAACTGAACGGGCTGGCCATCCGGTCAGCGGACTTTTAGCCTCCTTTCCTGAGCCTACCAACTCTCTTTCCACGGTGGCAGCAGGAAAATTCTTACAAATCTGGCAGTCTGCATTGAGGTGGTCAAACCCCAGACAATATACACAAGTGGTGTGTGGGTCAGTCTTAGCAAAGGCTTCCCCAGAGGCCACAGTGCTGAAACCCAGTGGGTCCGGTTTTTCCTTTGCGTTTCTCAGACATAGTGCCAGGCTAACCAAAACTTGCCCATTAATGGCAATCTGCCAAGCAAGACTCTCTTATCGGTTCCCAACCGTGTCACGGGTCGTGGAAAAAAACGTAATAAAATCCGTTTTTAGAACCGATAAGAACCGGGAACCGCTCTAAAGGACTAGAAAGTAATTTTAAACCCAATCTGATCGGTTCAAACCGAACCGAAAAGACGTTTACAAGTTCCACACAAGAAAATAAACAAAAGCCTATCTATTACTTACAATACCACAGACAGAGCTTGAACCGACGATTGCAGTTAAATTTTGGTAAAATAAACCGAGAATTACACTGTAAAACCGACAAACGAACCGAGCAGCAGGAGGAATCTCCGGAGCGACTGTTCAGTGAGGCGGAGTAAAGAATCTGACAGTTTAAGTTTGAGCTACAACAGACACAGTGTTCAACCGAGCTCTCGCTCAAGATTCCATGCCCTGCATGGAAAGTTAACTCTTTCACCTCCAGAGCAGTTCTAACCTGGGGTTATACTGCATATGTCATAATATAGCAAGACTTCATGTTGTTTGAATGAAGTAAGCTGCTGATTAACTAGAATCTGCAGCTTATCCATCAGGTAGGGAAATGGGCAGACTAGGTGGGTCAAGCGGTCCTTATCTGCCATTAAATTCTATGTTTCTGTGCTGAGGCTTGTCCAAAGGGTAGTGCCTGGTACTGGTAATGTTCCCCCAGTATGTGAAATCTGAAGAGTTTGAAGTGGGATGGCCAAATAGGATGTGTAGATAAGTGTCTTTCAGGTCTATGGACATGAGGAAATCCCCTGGTCATACCACACTTAAGGTGAACCTGATAGTTTGTATCTTGAATGGTTTGCGCTGAACTGAACAATTTAAGAATTTTAAGTATAAGACTGAGCAAAGGTCTCCTGTTTTCTTTGGTACTGTAAAGAAGATGGTATATTCTCGTCCTTTTTCCTGTGGTGGCACCTCTGCTATCACCCTGTTTTGTATCAATCCTTGCAATATCTGCTGAATATGTTGTGTGCAAACCTTGTGTTTGGACACTGGTGAAATGATGAGATGGTCCATAGTGGGAATATCCTCCAGCTCTGAGGAATCGCCCTTGTGACTTATTTCCAGCACCCACTTGTCTTCCATTTTTTTCCTCCATTTGTGTGCGAACTGTTGAAGTCATGCTCCTTACAGAAAGGGCTGTGGATTAAGAAGGGTGAGAATGTAGGTAGGAGAAAATGGGCAGACTAGATGGGCCAAGTGGCCCTTATCTGCTGTCATATTCTATGTTTCCTATTGGTATGGATTCTGCTTGTACTGGAAGAGCTATGGCTGGAGGGGGGTAGTCATTGTTTTAACTGTTATTTATGGCTGAATCTGTTTTGGAACTTGCCTCTATTTGATCCACCTCAGCCCACTCTACCTACAGTGTAACTTGCAAAGGAAATTGAATCCTGGTTTACATAAGCTTATCATAATTATTAAAAAAACTACAGTGATGTTAGTTGCAAACCCCCAGAATAAACATAAGGATGTGCTCCTTACTATCCTCAATAGTCCCTGCCAGCTGCTGGAGCAGCTTGTTAACTTTAAGTACCTCAGCATCACACTTAGCCCCTCCCTCTCCTACCAGGAGCATGTCAATCTAGTTTGCAAAGCTGTGAATACTAGAATTGGCCTACTCAACAGGCAAAGGTCCTGTTTTTCTGCTGCTGCCCTCCAACTAGTCGTCACCAGCTTGGTCCTTTCCATTATAGATTATGGGATAGTGCTCTATGGGAGCGCGAATGACACCACGCTAAACAGGATTAAGACCGCCCTGAACAAGGCTTGTCACCTTGTAGTTAATGGTCATAGGCTCACTCACAACTATGACCTTTACCAGCAAGCAAACTGGTTGAACCTCACTGGGCAACTTCAATACCAAACCTGCCTACTGGTATGTAAGTTTACCCTCTGCCCCTTTCAGCCCTCTGCTCAGCAACTCCTCACTGCTGCCCTGGCTCCTGGCGTGACTAGAAGCTCCCCTAGAGCCTCCTTTCTAATCCCATTCTGTAGAATAGGTCAAGGACAGCGAGCCTTTATGTACAGGTTTCATGGACTGCCTCTCTGATTAAAAGTAGCCTTCCTCACCTACCCTCTTGTCGCTATGGCCTCCCAACTATTTTTTCTCCCTGTTCTTTACCTAAGTTTCTGATTTTGTTCTACCTTGTAGCTGTATATATACCCACTATAATGCCTCGATGCTTATATTTAAACTGTATTTTGCACTTTTTTTTATGTATTCCAGTATTGTAAACACTTTATAAAACTTGCACAGTAATCACCTTAACTTTTGATGTGGAGCCTTTGTACAGGAGTCTCTGACTCAAAGGTTTGTAATTCTGATATTCTCAATAAATAAAACATTACCTGACCCAATATTTGGGCCTTTGCTGCCTTGGGGACCAGGGTCATGTGTACGTCTTGTATTGAAGCTAATTATGCTCTGGTGGCATAAATGGTGTTTGTGGCTGCTCTAGCTCAGAGACCTGCCAGTTTGGAATTCTTTTTCAGGATATCCTCTACTTTTCTGCCTGTCTGGTCCTTCAGACCTGTAGTACCCTTCTATGGGAGCACTGTCTTTTTGTTCAGTACCTCTGCCTGTAGGTCCACTGCAGGTGGTGTGCACAACTGCAACCAACTTGTCTGCCTGTAAGGGGTACATTCTGTCCCATGAGTGACATTCTGGGATATATGTTGGGGCCACTTATTCCCATTCTTTAGACATTGCTTGTCGATAGCCTCACATACTGGAAAGGCATCATTGTGACTGGCTGACAGCAACAGTGAGGGCATTACCTTAGATTGAGGAGGGGGTACTGTTGTGTCAAACCCCACTGTCTCTACGATGTGGTGTACCAGAGGTGGAATTTGGTCTGGGAAACACCATTTGACCATTAGTGACTGGGGTTCTGTCTGACATGTCGGTCTCAAACTCCGACTCTTTACCGGAGTTGCATTCTGGCTTGGGGTGCCCCAGCGTGGGTCCGCTGGGGAGGGTTAACAGGTGTAGGATTGTTGGGAAGTTGTGGTGTGTTGACTGCAGCCTGGTTGAGAACTGGTGGTGGGATTGAAGACAGCTCACTAGTTCGATTAGGACTGCGTGGTTCAGCTGTTTCTGACAGATTTTCCAGCATGGCTATCATGAAGTGTTGCTGGGCCTGTATTATTTGTTGATTCTGCAGAATGATCGAGGTGGTGTCCATAAGTTGCCCAGATGTTTCCACTATTTGAGGGAAAGATGTAGGTGGCACACTGGGTGTGGGTCTGGAGTTGGACGGCTCTTGGGATGTTCCAGTGGCCCCCTCATTGGTGTAGGATGCCTCTGACATTATTGGGGACTGTTCTGCGCAGTATGGGCAGAAGTGGCCCAAGTGGCCTGTCGGCAGTGGGATGCCACAGGTGGTACATGAGATCCTGTGTGATGACATAACTGAATGGGAAGAGACGTTACATATAGATATGCAGAGGTATACAAAGCACCCACACCTGCCTAACAGAATCTCCCTTAGGTACACAACACATTCTTGTGCTGCCAGTCCTGGGTAGAGTCAGTGGCTAGCTACAGATAGGGATATATAATGTAGAATAAGTTAGTATCCAAAAAGCCCTCCTGCTATATTTATTAGTCGCAAGCCTGAACAATAAAAACACATATGAGAACTGCTCTCAGGGGGTAGTCTATCTGCTGGAATGCAAATGTGGAGCCTTTCATGTGGGTCAATCAAAGACAAAATTTAAAGAGAGAGTAGGGGGAACACCTGAGAGCCATTCAGAGAGAGAACTGTAGTTAATGCCATGAGCATGCATGTTCACAGAGCAAGGCGTAAGGCTGTACATGGCATCAAAGCAATAGGACTGGAATAAGTTAAGAAAGTCAGAGACTTGGGGACTTTGAAAATAAGCTCAACTGGAGAGAACAACATTGGATTAATAAATTGGGAGCCCTACAGTGGCCAGGGCTTAATGAGAAGTTTGATATTAAACCATTGTTATGATATAATGCTCTTTACTCTGATTAATAAATAGCTTTTTAACTATTATGAAGTTTTTCTCCTATGATATGGTATAATAGATTGACATTTACTGCCCCCACCAAAAAAAAAATACCTACTGTTTTGGAATTTATCTTCCCCTCTCACTTTTGTAAATATTATTTCTCCTATAGGTTTTTAAATAATTGTCAGTTTTTCTTGGTTAGTATTGTTAATATATGTCTGGAATGAATTTGGATGCTAACATGCATTTTTTGTGATGGTTGCTAACAGGAGCAAGGTGTATGGATCATAAACTGCATCTACTCTGTATTGGTCTGTGTCTGTAAGATGAAATCTGTCTAAATGATCCATGCCCTGTATTGATTATGGATAGAGAAGTGAGAACCATTTCTTGTGAGTCCGTGCTCAGACAGATTTAGACCGAGAAGAATTAACAGTTTAAATGGTACCTGAGATGTCTTCAATGTGGATGCAGCTGTTTTGGTAACTGTGATCACTTAGCAACAGTATACTATGACAGTATAAGAACTCTAACCAATCATGCAGCAGCAATTCTGGGGATGCATAACATGCAAAATGTTAGTTGATCGAAAGTATGCCAAGTTGGCGTGTTCTGGGTATCTTGTCAGACTTTTAGCACTTTACAGTTTGTTCTTCCAGCACTTTAAAAGCACTCTGGAATTAAATATAGAAGTTTAAAGGAGACAGGAAATGATTTTTACATAGTTAAGTGCCTTTCCATGCCAGTTATGTATTCTGAGATGCTTTTTTTTGATAAATAAATAATCTAGCTCTGGGGTGCCTCAGATCTACATAGAGTTCCACTCTCTTCACCAGCTACTGCTCTTGATTTTCATACCTCTAAGACATCAATAACTCTCATTCCATGCTATTCATCTGATGGCCTAGAATGGGAGTTTCTGATGTCACAGAATGTTCAGGCAGTATGAAAAGAGATAGCAGCAACTGCTGAGGAGAGAGGGATTCAGGGTAGTTACAAAGGCAATAAAGCTAGATTATTAATTTAACAGAAAAGCGCAAAAACATATCAGAATACTGGGCAGTCAAGAAAAGAACAACTACAGGACATCTAGAGGTATAAAAACTATTTCCTATCACCAGTGCTCCTGTAAGTGAGGGTTCATTTTTTTTGTGTTTTTGCTACCTTGTTCCACTTGTGCCTCAAATTGCTGTGAGGTCCTCATACAAGGAAGGGAAGAGCAGTGCTTCTGTCTATTGTTTGGAAGGATCCTGTTGTATGAACTTGCACTACCATGCCAGAGAGCTCCCAGCTTTTTTCAGTTTGACAATAAAAACGCATAACTTGGTACTTAAGAAGTTGTAGTGCCAAATGTGGGTCTTTACTGAATAACAGGAGCTCTGATCCTGTGCTGCAACCTGATCTGATGCACATTTAAAACTGGGCTAGCCTATCAAACTACAGGAGAAGCGGGTTGGATTTTGAAGTCGTTCGTAAAGTATGTGCATCAGCAACCTATCATGTGAACATAACCCTAGATGTAAGGATCCTGGGGTGCCTCAGAGATTATACCCCATAATGGGGGTTTCTGCTCACTGCAAGTAAATTCGCCAATGAACACAGAGCCACTATACAAAATCTAGGTGGAATGCTGACATGAGTGTGCCAGCCCTGGCCCCCTACTGATTTTCCAGGTGGGCCGCCAATAGCAACTTTCCAGCTGTCCCCCCATACCATAGTCTAACCCTTTACAAAAACAGTAAACACATGTAGAGGCTACAATTTTCAGTCGCTTGCAGTTAGGGATGTCTGCTGTAGTATTTGACTCTTGCATGGCCATTCTACAGTTAAGCAATAATGCACAACAGGGTGTATCATGCTGGTATAGCATCACGGCTCAGGTGGATGGGCATGAGGTCTGAGGTTGAGTGCATTCAGCACCCAGGAAGTGACATGATCCCAGCATGACACACACCCTGAAGTGTATTTCTCTATTATACAGTGGCTTGTATGAAGAAAAATAGAAAAACATATCAAGAAATGTATTTTAAAGTATTTTTAATTAATTTAATGCTGGGTAGGAGTACATATAAAAAAATAGTGCTGTATTCTTTTGCCCAGTGGTTGGTGCTGTTTTTTGATACTATGGGCTTGCTCTCTCACCCTCCACACACACATACAGTTATCTAACTGTATTTGTCTTTTGTCTGGTACCCCCCCCCGACCCTTGAGTTAAATTGACCCAGTCCTGCTGCCTGTCCTGGGACCTGGTGGATGTGTGTGTGGGTTTGTTTGTCTAAACCCTGATCTGCCAAAACTGCGATCTCAATAGAAAGAAGCTAAGTGGAGACTTCCAGTTTTCCAGTCACGATCGGTAAGTTGCCCCGACCAGCTGTTGGGAGGGCACAAGTAGTAAATCTGTAAAAAACATTTTTTTATTTTAAACTTAAATGGATTTCAGAAACAGTTGCTGTGTGTGGCTTTATGGTGAAAAGCAGAATGCTGAGCTGAAAAGTGAAGCCGCTGGCCTGCCGATAGCACAACAGTGTACTGTATGTTTTTAAAAAGCAAGCGCCGTTTCCTGTGCTGCTAGCGAACCGCTGTAAGTGACAGCTCAGTTTTCTTCTCAGGGTACAGAAAAGGGAGAAAATGAAACGTTGGGTTGTGGGAACTGGGAGTTCATTGTTTGAGAAGAAATCTGGGGAAGTGCAACAGGGAATGAATTTGGCCAGAACAGGGGAATTTTGAGTAGTGTGTGTATGGATATGTATAATACAGAATATGTAAAAAGATGTTACATCAATTCATTACTGGCAATTTACTCCACGACAGTTCGCTCCCTCTCTCCTGCACACATGAAGTACCACAGCAAGATTTTATTTATATTTTTGGACACCCCTCTGTTAATAAAGTACAGTTACATAAGAACTTACCATAACAGTAGATCTTTGAGAGAGGTTCTTGCAGTAGGTAATCACCTTGAGGACTGCACCCCCTGGCATCAGGACCACATGGAAACTTTGGCCAGCAGTATCTGACAGGGGACCGCCCACCCGAAGTAACATGACTGATGTCAGCGTGACCCTATATAGTGGGCAGTCCCCATGCCCGCCTTCCAGTTCTCCCACCGGAGACCTCTAACGAAGTGCAACAGAAGAAAAGACAAGAGGCTCCTGAAGCTCAGAATGAGCCCATAAAGAAAGGGCAGAATACAGTAGGGGGTTGGAGGGAGGGGAAAAAGATTACCTACTGCAAGAGCCTCTCTCGAAGATCTACTGTTACAGTAAGGTCTTTCGTAACTGTACTATCTTACTTCAAGAGGGTTCTTGCACTAGGTAATCACCTTGAGGACCGAGTCCCAAGCAGTGTGAATCAGAAGATTCTGAAACCCAGGAGGCAGGAAGAACAATCTGCTACAGGCACAGTAAAAAATTAAGACAGGAGACCTTGAAGCACAGTGAGGCCGAACCCTGCCCTGCACCTAGAAGCAATGTCCAGACTGTAATATTTAGTGAAAGTGTGGACTGAACTCCAGGTAGCCACTGCACAGATGTCAATGGCAGGTTCCTGAAAAAAGCCACAGAGGTGGCCATACCCCTGGTGGAATGCCCCTTCACCTCCCCTGGGAGGGTCTTACCATACTTCTGGTAACAGAAAGTAATGCAGTTAGCCAGCCATTTGGATAAACACTGTTTGGTAACTGCCACACCCTCTCTCTTGGGTACAAAAGAAACAAAAAGCTGATCCGTTTTTGGACAGACTTTGTCCTGTTAGTGTAATAATGCAAGATTCTATGAACGTCTAAAGTATGTAGAATCTCTTCTCCCTGAGTTGAACACTCAGGATAGTACACTGGAAGTTGAATCGACTGGTTCAACGTAAGCTCAGAAATCACTTTTGGCAAAAACTTAGGGTTGGTTTGAAGAGCCACCCAGTCGCTACAGAAAATTAAATAAGGCTCCTTACAAATCAGGGCCCAAAGCTCTGAAATCCTTCAAGCTGAAGTAACTGCCACTAAGAAAAGCACTTTCCAGGACAAATAGTGCATATCGCAAGGACCAGTTGGTTCAAAAGGAGGCAGTCAACTTTTCCAGAATAAAATTAAGATCCCATGGTGGCACAGGACTGCGTACCGGGGGCTTGAGGTGCAGAATCCCCTTCAAGAAAGCCTTAGAGACTTCTAACTGTGCTACTATCTTGCCATCCATCAAGGTATGGTAGGCAGAGACAGCCGACAAATGGACCTTCAACAAAGAATATTCTAGGCCCGAATCACAGAGGTGCAGGAGATACTCCATGACTGATGAACAGGGCATGAGAACGGATTCCAACCCTTCGCTGCGGCCCAAATGAAAAAATGCTTCCACTTCATGGCCACTGGAACATGTACAAAGACAAGGAGTAAGAAGGGAAGGGCAAAGAAGCCCAGTTGTTTGATGCGAGAGGTTATGGAAGGGGTGAGAGCCAAGAGGAAGGCATTTCAGAAACTCAAGACATCGGGTGGAGAGGTTGACAAGGATGAGTATACGACAACGTCCTGGGAGGTTACCAGGCTAGTCAGAGGGGCCAAGGTTTCAGGAGAGCTGAGAGTGGCACAGGTTATTGAGGAAGGAGAAAAGGAGTTCTTCAGGTACATTAGAGAAAGAAGGAAGAAGAAGGACCAGATTGTGAGGATTAAGGAAGGAGGGTGGGTGGAAGAGGGTGTGGAACAGGCAGAGGCACTAAATGAATACTTCTGCTCTGTGTTCATGAAGGAGAAAGGGGCAGATATCCCAAGGGAGGGATGGAGTGGGTAGTGGGGGGTGACTGATGTAGGGATTACAGAGGACAGGGTTCTGGAAGGGTTAAGGGCACTGAGGGTGGACAAGGCACCAGGACCAGATGGCATTCACCCTAGGGTACTCAGGGTGCTAGCGGAGATCCTGGCAGGACCACTGGCTGACCTGTTCAATACATCCCTGGACACAGGATGCATACCACAAGATTGGAGGATGGCCCATGTGCTGCCCATTCACAAAAGTGGTCCTAGGGATGAACCAGGCAACTACAGACCAGTGAGCCTCACATCAATTGTGGGGAAAGCTCATGGAGACAATCCTAAAAGAGAGGCTAGTGATCTTTTTGGAGGACAATGGTCTCCAGGACAGCCAACAACATGGGTCTGTCTCAGGCAGATCCTGCCAGACAAATCTAATTGAGTATTATGACTGGGTGACTAGGGAACTGGACAGGGGCCATGCAATGGATGTCTTGTAGTTGGACTTCAGCAAGACCTTTGATTCCGTGCCACATGGGAGGCTGGGGGGGAAGCTGGAATACATAAGGGTGGGAATGAAGATGACCAGATGGATCATCAACTGGCTGAATGGAAGGCAGCAGAGGGTAGTGGTGGTGGTGGTGGTGGGGGGAACCCTCATCACCAAGGGAAGTGATGAGCGGGGTGCCACAGGGATCGATACTGGGACCAGTGCTGTTTGGGATATGCATAGCTGATATCTCACTCGGGATCTGGAGTAGGATCAGTCTGTTCACTGTTGATACCAAGATGGGAGCTGTGGTAGATGACAGCGAAGGGTGGAAGGGGCTGCAGGAGGACCTGACCAAACTACAGGAGTGGCCGGAAACATGGCACCTGGGGTTCAATGCCAAGAAGTGCAAGGTACTGCATTTTGGAGCTAGGAACCAGGGGAGGAGCTATCAGCTGGGAGGGGTGCAGCTGGAAAGCACAGAGGAGGAAAAGTATCTGAGGGTGCTTATAACGGGCAGCATGAACAACTCAGCTCAATGCAGGAAGGCAGCAGCAAAAGCCAACACGATGCTGGAGTGTATAATGAGGGGAATCTCCTCCAGAAATAAGGAGGTGATCCTTCCCTTGTACAGATCTCTGGTCAGGCCGCACCTGGAGTACCGCGTGCAGTACTGGCGCCCATTCCTGAATAAGGACATCAAATTGTTGGAAGGGGTGCAACGTAGGGTGACCAAGATGATCCAGGGACTGGAGGGGAAAGTCCTACAGGGATACATTGGGCGAGCTGAACATGTACTCCCTGGAGGACAGGAGAGATAGGGGGGATATGATTGAAACCTTTAAATACCTTAAGGGGATAAATAAGGCTAATACAGAAGGGATTTTCCAGTTTAGAAGAGGGAGGGACACAAGAGGGCATCAGCTGAGGTTGGAGGGTGGGAAGATTCAAGAGGGAAATCAGGAAACATTTTTTCACTGAATGGGTTGTGGACAGGTGGAATGCTCTGCCCGAGGTGGTATCCTGTAGAATGGTGGGTGGCTTTAAGAGAGGTTGGGACAGGGTTGGGAGGTTGTGATGAAGAGGGTGGGGAGGGTGGGGTAGCTGCAAGTTGTGAGCTAGCTACTGTCGAGCAGACTCGATAGACCATAAGGCCTGCTTTGGCTGGCATTTTCGTATGTTTGTATGTATCTGGTTCTCGTAGATGGCTTTCTTGCCTCTATGGGTACCTGGGCCACTCTAGAAGACACTCCATAGCAGGAAGCAGCTATGTCTTGGGGTACCTTGCATGAACGTGAAGGGACTTCAGTCCCAGATGGACTAGCATACCCCACTCCTGGGTCAGGAGATCGTTGCAGAGAGGTAGGGGAACCGGGGGCTCCACTGCTAGTTGCTGAAGGAGCAGAAACCAAACTTGGAGAGGCCAAAATGGGGTGATCAGCACCATGTGAGCCTCCTCTGCCCTCAACCTGAGCAGAACCCTCTGCAGAACTGGAAAGGGAGGGAAGGTGTACTAGAACTTCACCTATCCAGCAAGGAGACAGTATGTCTCACCAGAAAACACCATGCCCTGGAGCAAACGAGCAAAACATGGGTAGTTTTGCGTTGTATGGGGAAGCGAACAGATCCAGTTCCAGCCTACCCCACAGTTCGAAGACATGGCTGACCACCTCTTGTATTAGCTCCCACTCATGGGCCCTTACACTGGTGCGGCTGAGACTGTCCACTAGGGTGTTTTAAATGCTCAGAACTTGGACAGCTGCAAGGTGAATTCAATGCACAACAGCCCAATTCCACACCCACATTGCCTCCCTGCATAGGGTGTATGACCGGGTGCCTCCCTGTTGTTGAGATACCACACTACACATGTTGTCTGGCTGGACTGATAGAGTACCCTGGGGAAGCAGATGCTGGAAGGCTTGAAGAGCATACAGCACTGCTCTCATCTCTAACACACTGATGTGCAGAGAGGACTCCACCAGGGACCACAAACCTTGTGTCCTGTGATCTCCCAAATGAGTGCCCCACCCCATTCTTGAGGCATCCATTGTCAGGGTCTGGTCAGGAGGAGGGGACTGAAAGGAGACCCCCCCCCCCCGGTAAAACTGGAAAGATCCTGCCACCATAAAAGATCCCTCTGCATGGAATCAGAGACCATGACCATTCTGCCCAGGTCATCCATCATCTGGTCCCACTGGACCCTGAACGTCCACTGTGAAATGCACATGTGAAGCTTGGCTAAAGGCACAGTGGAGGTGGATGCTGCCATCAAGCCCAACAGATGAAGAATCAACTGGGCCGAGACCTTCCTGTTGGACGCCATCATATGAGCCTGCCTCTGCAAAGTTTCCGCCCTGTCCAAAGGGAGGAATGCCATACCCTGGACCATATCCAACACCACCCCAATGAATTGTAGGTGCTGGAAAAGGGGCAAGCTGGGACTTCGGGAGAAGGGATGTCGAGTGTGTGACTGAAGATGCACTGCTCTGTTCTGGGGAAGAAAGGCTTTGCCTTGGGCCATGTCCAAAATTGTCCCTATGTAGTGCAGCCACTGAGCTGGCCGAGGGAGGACTTGGGGAGATTCACGGTGACCCCTAAGTCCTGAAACAGGGAAAAAGAGGCCCGTATGGTGTCCAGTAGCCAGTCCCTGGTGGGAGCAGTTAGGAGCCAATTGTCAAGGGAGGGGAAGACGTAATGCCCCTGCCTTCTGAGACTGGCGGCCACTGCAGCAAGGCATTTGGTGAACACTCTGGGTGCTGAGGACAGGCCAAAGGGCAGAGACCTGAACTGGTAGTGTTGTCCCTGGAAGCCAAAATGAAGGAACCTCCTGTGTGGCTGGAATATCAGAATGTGGAGGTATGTGTCCTGCATGTTCAGGGAGCATAACCAATCCCCTAGATGGAGCAGAGGAAGGAGACCAATCAAGGTGACTATCCTGAATTTTCTATATTTGATGAAATAATTCAGGTGGCAGAGGTCTACAATGAGACAAGGATCCCCCATTTCCTTTGGCATGAGGAAGAAATAGGAATAAAACCCCTTCCCCTGTTGTGCCAGGGGGACAAGCTCTATGGCCCTTTTTTGAGGAAGAGACTGGATTTCCGCTGCAATGAGACTGCTGTGGGCCTGGGAGTAATAGGACTGGACTGGAGGGTTGTCCGGAGGAACCTCAGTAAATTTGAGAGTGTGTCCCCTCTCGATAAGTTGTAAAACCCACTGATCTGTTGTGATCCAGCACCACCCTTCTGTGTGCAGGGAAAACTGACCCACCACCACCTTCCCTAATGCCTCAGTCAGGGTCGGGCAATGAGCAAGGCAGAAGAGCTGGGGAGGGGGAGTGCAGGTTGGGAACTTCTGGGGGCCTGAGGGGCAGAACTTCTGGAGGCAGGAGTGGAGGCTTTTCGCTTGAATCCTGCTCTCTGCTGATGTTGTCCCTTGGCTGTTGTCTGGTGGTCCTATGAAAGGACTGCTTGGGCTGTTGCTTAGGATTGTACATCGTGTGTATGGACCTGATAGCCTTCCCAGAGTCCTGTAACCAGGTGGTGATGTTTTGAGAATCCTCACCAAACAGGACCAGCCCTCTGAAGGGAGCATCCATAATCTTGGACTGGACATCAGGGGTGAACCCGGACACTCGCAGCCAAGAATACTGGTGGATGCAAACTGCTGAAGCAGCGGCCCTGCTCACCAAGTCCACAGTGTCATAGGATGCCCCTAGGATCTGACTGACCATGTCCAAGTCTGACTTGAGTATGGCCCTCAACACCGCCCACCCAGGGCAATCTGTCATGGCTTGGCAACCTCCAGTGCCTTGCTCCACGAGGCATTCTGGTACTGCACCATGTGGGCAAGGAAGTTTTATGACTGAATGGCACAAGTTACCAAGGAGTAAACCTTTCTGGTCAGATAATCAAACTGTTTGGAGTCTTTATCTGGCAGTTGCGTACTGAGGTGCTGAGGGCATCTGGAACAGTTGTGGGCTGCATTAATCATGACTGAGTCCACCTCTGGCTGTTCCCCATAAAAGGCATCTTCTCAGGCAACAGTATACAGCTGGTCCAACTTCTTGGACACTACTGGAGTCGAGAAAGGATGTTTCCAGGCAAGTTTGTTGACATCCTTGTAGGACTCGACCATAGGAGGGACAACCATGGGCAAGGTGTCCTTTTTCCTAAGAAAGGTGACCAGCCGCTCCACTCGGGATCCAGCTCTTCAGTATCCCAGCCATTCAGTTGCTGGATGTAACGCATCACATCCATGAATGTAGGGTAGTAGGGTGGGGAGCACGGGGCATCCTTGCCACCCTCGGGCTCAGACAGCAGGTCTGAAGGAAGAGGAGGGATCCTCACTGGAATTCCCCCAAATCTGGTGAGGAAGAAAGCGACCATGGATGCTTACGTGGACAGCCTTGAGGTGGAGGAGTGACGTCCTTATCTAGCGTCGGTCTCCTTGGAGGCGGGGTTGGTGGGCGGACTGGTGGCTTGTCCTGAGGTGGTCCCTGGGGAACTGGATTGATAAGTGCCCTGGGAGCCTCCTTATCTTTAAAGTAGGCCCACCATGCCACAAAAAGCTCGCTGAGATCCTGCGCAGGGTCTTGCGGCAGAGGTGGAGTGTCCGGCATTGGAGGAGGGTTGGCTTCGAAGGCCCCGGCATCTGACCATCCTTGTTAGTTGAGTGGTGGCATTCCTTTCTCAAATTCGGCACCGAAAAGTATAAAAACATCTTTTAAAAAGGTCCCCTATTGTAGTCTATGGAGCACGCCCCCACGCTGTTCTGGTACTGACATCACAAAATGTGTACGTGTGAGGACGCAGCTCCAGGTTAGGGAATCTTACCATTTTGCCTACTTGCTCCATGGAACTTTTTTATGAGCGATTCTGTAAAAAAAAAAAAAAAAAACAGCCAGGGAAAAAATTCACTTTATGTATACAGCTCTTAACTGGAGGGTAAGCAGTAATATATGCGGGGGGACTTATTACTCAAAACCTGCTCTTTAAAGGCACCCTGCGGGTGCACAACAAAGCAACTTGTACCCGCCTGACCAGAAATTCACCTGCATTTGGCGGGTGGGCAGTCACTATTTTCTAACCCTGTTTTAGCAACCGTTGAAGTTTCAAGTAACTCCAACAATTGCCAAGATAATAACTGCATTTAGATTCCAAGAGACATTGTTCAAAGTAAAGGACTTCACATTACTGCTCCGTATTGTCCAGGGTTTTTGTGTGAAATGATTAATGGTACATGTTTTCAAGTTGCTTGTATAGCTTTACTGTCTTCAGTAGGAACTGCTACATACATAGTATCTACATCAGTTATGTATAAAAATATATTTCAAGTCACTCATAAGTCCTCATGATTCCTTTAGGAATCATATACAAATCATAAGCATTCTAGCAAAGTACAAAAATTATTTTTGCTGACGAAGCAGTTAAAGTACAGAAACAGTAAATCTATGAAGAGGCTACAATTTTCTGTGGCTTATAGTTAGGGACTTCCACTGTAGTTGGTAAACACATGCAAAGGCTACAATTTTCAATGGCCTGCAGTTAGGGATGTCTGCTGTAATTCCTGAATCTTGCATATCCACTGTACAGTATGGTTTTAGCAATGGCTGAAGTTTCACACAGAATCCAACAATCGCTAAGATATTAACTGCATATGAATTGCAAGAGAGATTGTTCAAAGTAATGAACTTCACATTACTGGTTAATATTTTCCAGCCCTTTAGTGTCAAATGAATCACCATACATGTTTTCAAGTTTCTTGTATAACTTTACTGATTGTCATCAGTAGGAACTGCTTGCAGCTTGTGAATATATACTGATGAATTCCTGGGGTTAGAAACAAAGGGCCAGATATTCAAAACTTTGCCCCGGGGCTAAATTAGCACTGCCCGGTGGGAAAACTTAGCCTGGAGCAAAAAGCAAGCCATATTCAAAAGGAATAGCCCAGGGCAAACAGCTTCTGAATGTAGCATGGGAATGAGGCCGGGCAAACTGGGCTGGGAGTGCAGGGTAAACTTAGCCCTGGAATAAGATAGCTCTGAATATGGCAACCAGGAAGTGCAAACCACAACAGCAACACAGTGCACAGAGATGTGAAGGTAGGTAGAGGTGAACTATGTAGCCAATGTGTGTGCCAACAAATCGTGGACCCAGTACAGCTGCAGGCGGCATCGTATGTGAAAGTACAGTGTGCAAAACTGTAAAATATTCCCGAACTGTTTCATGGCCTTCTTACACTTAGCGGGTTTAGCTGAGGGCTAAACCGTTAGCCAGTGCAAACTACGTTGCCCAGCACTAAACTTTGCCATATTCAAAAGTGATGTGCAAATGAGCCTGCTAGGTAATCTCTGGGCAAACATCCAAATTAGCATCTCATTATGCCCTGATTTGCATGTAGTTTGCACCGGGCTAATGGTTTAGCCCTGCGCTAAACCCGCGCAAACGTGTTAGCTCTGCGCAAACAGTTTGGGCAATATTATACAGTTTTGAACACTGCACTTTCACATGTGCTGCTGCCTGCAGCTGTACTGGGACAACATGGCATAAGTTAGTGTGTGGACACAGCAGTGCCTATGGTGTGTAGGGCAGTGATGATGACTGCACTATACACAGTGAGAGGCCCAACCTGCAGGTGTTTACTGACAGTGGACATTACTGTTACACTGTTATGTGACCCACAGATGCTGCACCTCTGGCATGGGATGCTCACAGTGACATACACATGTCCGGCGGGCAGCATATATTATCAGAAAGGCACGCTGGTGTTGGGGTATTCCCAATACTGGCCCATGTGCATTGCATGATGTGTCCCATCCTTGTGGCCACACCTGGTCTGTGGTGCAGTCTGGCCATCCATACACTCTCCCCTCAACATCCTCCATGCCCACAGTGCTGCATGTGTGTGCTGGCATCTGTTGGTGTCCACAGAAGAGTGGTCCACAGGTATGTGCTGTATGGCCACAATGCCATGCTGTCCACTGGCGGCAGGGTCACCACTTACTGCCTGGCATGGCTGGGACTGGAGGCAGATGATGGCATCATTGTGATGCCATAAGTTAACAGCATGTTTCCTCTATGTTTGGCTTTGTCTATGTGTCATATTTATTTGTTAGGGTCGCCCAAAGCCGCGCAAAACCACGCAAAGCTGATTGCCCAGGGTTAAGACAAGCTTTTCCTGGGTGGTAATGTGCACCGTGTTAAGTGTCACGCTAAGTCATGCAAAAACACTTAGCGCGGCACTAGTCGCTGAATATAGCATTGCGCCTGTATTCATGTCAGTTTGCCCCTTGCATACATTATGATTTTGCCCGGCGCTAATCCAGTTTGCCCACGCTATTTGGCCTTTTGAATATAGCAGGCCTGCGCTAATCTCGCGCTAAACCTGCGCAAACGTTTTTTGGCCGGTGCAAAGTTTTGAATATCTGGCCCATAGTATCTAAATCAATTATTATATAACAATGTGTTTCAAGCCATTCATAATTCCTTCGGGAATCACATATAATACATATGCATTCTAACAAAATACAATTATAATTTTGAACAGACAACAAAATTAAAGAATAGTACAAAACTATAAATACATACAGAGGCAACAATTTAGGGGGAAAGCCCACTGTAACAGAAGACATGAAAGGATAAAACAATGTCTTCACTATGCACATTTTAATATTTTCATAAAAAAAGTATGTTTGATAAACATCTAATGAGCAGGAGAAACACCATTTCCTGTGTTAAAACCTTGTAGACTGCTTCTGCTTAACATGCACAAGAACTTCATGAAGAACTCGGATGGCAGGCTGAGTGATGGGGTAATGCAACGACAGTTTCTCCTCCACAATATGAATCTGGATATAGTACCTAGAAGACAGTTTAGTAAAGGACATTAATGAAGAACAGAATAGTTGCAAATTTAACAAAGTGGTCACAGAATAAAACTATTGTCAGAGGAACAGAGAAACAAAAGAGATCTACAAGGTTAGAAGTGAGCATGTTTATCCAGTTAAAAGGGTATCAGTGAAACCTTTTAGACCTAAGAGGTCCTTTGCTAACAGGAACTCAGCCTTGAACGCACACTCACTTCTATTTAGGAAATAAAAGTTACAGCACTTACCGTAACTGAAGATCTTCCTGACTGTGTGTGTGTGTGTGTGTGTGTGTGTGTGTGTGGGGGGTGCACTTTCCCAGTATGAACTTTGCGACTTGGTCCCTTGCACCTTGCTGTTCCATTCCGGTTGCCCACACTGTCCTCGTTGTTGCTTGCGGGGCCTGGCCAGGGAGAGGGGCTGTGTGCACATTCTCAGGGTCTGCCATGCATGTTGTTCCTTCCACCGTGGGTTGCAATCACATTTCTGTTGCTCATGTGGCTGTTTTGCCTGCTATACCTGGGGGGGTGCCCTTTCCCTGGATGTGCGGTGAGTGCTGTTCCTTCCACCACGGTTTGCGATCACCTTTCTGTTGCCCACGTAGCCATCTGTTTTGCCTGTCGTTCCTGCGGGGGGCGGGTGCTGGGGCTGGGGCGTGCCCATTCCCTGCAGTCCTGCTGTGATGTGCTCCTTGCCACAGCTGTCCTCAACTACATGCGTGTCCTCCCGGGAGGGCTGTGTGCTCTGTCACACTGTATCTGTGCACTGTGTGCTTTTTCCGTGGGTGGTGGGACATTTTGTGTTGCTCCAGTGTTCCCCTGGTTTGCCCATGTGTCCTGCCAGGGGGCCTGTGCACTGGCCCTGTTTGATCACTGCTGTTTCTTTCTGTGTGCTGCGGGTTGCGGTCTCTGTTTCATTTGCCCGCATTTATCCTTAGTCCCCTGCAGGTCCACCAATGGGGCCAGGTGCCCTTTCCCCCACTATCCGGTTGCCTTTTTTTTTTTTGCCTGTGGAGTCACTGTTTTGACACACCATTGTTTGGGGTGGTGTGCCCTGGGACGACCGGTGTGCTGTGTGCCATATTTCCCTCTGGCTGTTGGTTCCGTTTCCCCATGGTGCGCATGGTCACTCATATGTTGGTCGCTGTTCTTGGAGGGTGCTATTCCCGGTTGTGCTGTTCTGTATTCTCTTTTGTTTCAGTCACTATTATACATTCGCTGTTATCACATGGCACCCCTGGAAAGTGCTGCTTCTGTTTCCAATGCATTCCTAGGTCTATTTGAAAGGTGACAGGGAGCAGTGGAGTTGGCTGCCAGACTTTTCTGGCGGCAAACTGGTATCTCTCTATCAAAAGAACGAATTACAATAATATTAAGCTGTCTCATTTGCAGTATCAGAATGGAGGTGCGAATCGTGGCTCGGTGAAGTCTCGGCAGGGCAGATCCAATCAGCAGGACAGTTTTTTTTTTTTTTTGAGTGATCTATTTTTTTTTCCTCCTGAATCCGCCTCTCCTTCGGGCATTCAAGGTCACCACCACCCTTCTAACCCCCAGGCCCTTTGCCTGCATTGCAGCCTACCTCGAGGTAGCTCAGCTACCTCTCCGAGGGAGAAGGCACCAGTTGGGCAGCCCAGTACATTATATTTTTCCTCGGCCTCGGGTGCTGCTGAGACAGCCAGCCCGCAGGAAGTCTTCCGGGTGTGCTGGAAGACTGGATGCCATCATCCAGCCAATCCAAAGCGTTTTTTCCGTGTTCTGGTACTTCCCATATTGCGATGCTTTTGTGCGGTGCTACCAGTCTCCCCTGGGGTCTGCTGCAGAGTGAAGCAACCCTGGAACCCACCCCAAGAGAGCAGTCCTGTGGACGCTCAATATTCTCCTTCCCCTGCTGACCCCCGATGACCCAAGTCCGTTCCCGAACCCGGGTTGCCGGCGTGGTGTGAGGACGACAGTTTTTGATCTGAATATAGGCTGCCGGGAGCAAGAACACAAGTTTTTCTTGGACAGAAAAATACCACCTGTTGGGCGTTACACGGAAGCACAATAGGGATTCCCTGTTTGGCCGGACCTGTGAGGTGACTAGTACAGTCTGAGGCACGGACTGCAGACAACTTAGTTTCACATGTGGGCAGGGAGGATGCGGCAGGTCTATGGGTGGCCTGCCCAGTTTCTTTCTTTGGGTCCTTCTGGCTGATGCTTGGGTCTAGGAGGGAGTGTTGAGGCCAGATCGGGCCTCCGGAGGATTTGGAAGGAGGTCCCTGCTTTTCTGTTCCCCTTGACTTCCTGAGGGAGCAACACGATTCTAGGTTATTGGTCCTAATGTGTGCAGCCTGCTCCTGGCGTGTTCATCTAATGGCCACAAGTTCCCTAGCTTAGACATTTTGCTTGAAAATTTTCTCTAACATGTTGGAATACTAACCCTCTGGTTTTGAATGTTATTTTATTTTTGTGCTCCCATCAGTGCAGTTATCTGAAGTGAAGATCTGGACAACGTACTGCTCCCCATAGATTCAGTATCTGTAGTCATTTATTTGGGGATTTTACCTTGGAGCATTCATAGTGTATTCCCACCCTGGATTAATGGAGCCCTATGATATGTTTCTTTCTGGGGGAATACTCCAGTGTAGATCAATCAATCAATCAATCAATCAAAATCTTTATTTATCCAGGCGATCACCATTGAGCAAGCTCATTTACAAGGTGGACCTGCAGTTTGCAGGGACAAGTGTACAGATACAAATAAAATATACATAAGACAATAGGAACAAGATGTTTACAATAACATAGGAGCAGAATATATACATTCCAATGGCACATATACAAGTAAAATATACATAAAACAACAGTAGCATGATATATACAATAACCACAGGAGCAAGATGCATACGGTTAGCATATACAATAAAAGCCTTTATAATCCTGTCCATCAAGAACATATTAATGGCCTGTATAGAAGTCCCTGAGATATGGAGGTGCGCACGAGTAGAAGACAGCGGTGCTGGTGGGAAGATGCTGGGATGCTATGCAGATAGTATCTGGGGCATAGGATTATACGACAGGTGGGGAGTGGTATGTGAGGGTGGTGTAGAGAGTGCTAGGTACAGGTGGGACAGATGGAAGGGGAGTAATTGTGGCATAGGAAGACTTAGTTGAGCAGCAGGGACTAATGTGGTTAAATAGAAAATGACAGCTGGACTGCTAGGAGCGATGGAAACAGTTACAGAGCTCTACAAACATTTTGGCATACAGGGTCTTAAATATAGCAAGACTAACATGGGAGCTAAGTCTCAGCAATTTCTGTATCCTATTCCAGAGCGTGGGCAGGACAAAGCTTATGGCAGCCCTTCCAAAGCGGGTGCTGACCCTAGGTACTTTCAGGGAAACCAGCGAGTGACTTCTAAAGGCATAATCCCCGATCAGACTTAGGGGGAGACAGTCAGCAACGTACTGCAGGAGTTTGTTGGTGAGGGCTCGGAGCTCGGAGCGATAACTAGAGGGGTCACCTAAACATTAAACAGGACATTAAGGTCTGTTTTTTTATTTTATTTTATTGTGTTCTCTGTGGCTGCTCCTGCTGGAACATTGGACTTGATCATATAAGGGAATTATCCACACGTTGATCATTACTTATTCATGATAAGAGCCTAGAGAGGAGGAGCCCTTTGCTTCCATTTCGATTCCACCAACTAATGGAGGCACTGGTCTTTGAATCTGATTCACTAACATAGCGAGCCAGGCTGTGTGGGGCTCCACAAACACCTTTAGGTTGGTTCCGATGGCGGGACCTAATTGACCTCCCTTCTGTGCTCCTGTATATAATGACTATAGTATCGGGAAAGGGGAAGTATCTGAGCAGCCTGAGGAGCATGACGCCCTTAACCTTTTTATTTCCCACATGGTCCCTTACCTTCCCCTTAGTCTTGCTTTTGACCCTACTCCTTATTCCTAGCCCACACCACTTTCAACGACAAAGGTTCCTCACGGGAGCGCGACTGCAGAAATGTGTCGATATTCTCCCAAGGTTAGTATTGTTACTGCCTACTTTGGGGGAGTTAATTTTTGCACCCCCACCAGTGGAAGTCCTAAATATTTTTTTGTTGTGTTTGAAGGGAAGGGCAGAATCTCTGCACTCCCTTCCCTCATGTTCACTGAATAGCCCAGTTGGCCAGACTCACAGTTGGGTCATAGACTTATATACCACGAGTTACAGTTCCCTGTACATAGTTATTATGTAAGCAATAAGACATGATAGGGTGTGTGTTGGACACTTTAACACTCGGCTAGAGGCGAGGAGGCACGAGGCCACCGTCGAAAAGGGCCTGAAGCCTTTCTAGCCGTGTGTTAAAGTGTCTAACACACAGACTCTGGAGTGGCTTATTGCACTTATGAAATGGCTATCAATAATACAGATGTATGTGATAGCTGAAATATAGAGTATTTAATAATAAAAAAGTTAAAAGTTTGTGTTAATGTTTAATAAAATAGTTCCTCCGCCTGTTTTTTTTTTTTGTTCTCGTTTACTTGGACTTTTGAGCTGCTAAGGCTTCCTTACTTGTCTTTCTGTAGTTGTCATGGCACCCCCCCCCCCAACTAGCAATAGTTCAACGTTTATTTGACGTCGGGCGATTGTGAGTGTGCATGTCCTGGTGTACATGGCACTGCACTGAATGCTGTAGTGAGTGGGGTGGAGAAGAAGCTACTGCCGGGTGATGCAGTGAGCTAGGGATAGTGGAGTAGTGTAGAGTGATGGTAAAGCGCGGCGCACAGTCCTGGGGACAGTGGAGTACTGGAGATTGACAGTAAAGCGCGGCACACAGTCCCTTCTGTGTTGAGATTCACGGCTGTCAGAGAGCTTCTGCATTGGGAGGAGAAGCAGTTCAGCATTGCTGTGAGTGCTGGGCAGGGGGTAGCTTGAGATTCACAGCCTAGATCGAGAGCTGCTGCAACGGGACGAGGAGCAGTTCAGCGTCGCTGTGAGTGCTGGGCAGGGGGTAGCTTGAGATTCACAGCCTAGATTGTAGTAGTAGTTGTAAGCTTTCATTTTTCACAGGATGACACTGTTAGAACCGGCAATGCTGCTTGGGGTGTCATTACCAGCCCGCTACTCTCGCGTTTGTGTACAGTTCCTGGTAGAATATCACAGTAAAGGTGGCATCGCTTCTGGCACAAAACAAGATGGCAGCTTTTTGATTTCTGAACATTCTTTGTGGGCAGCATCACCCATATCAATGCCCGGTGGGTATTGCCTGGTCTTATTCCTGTGTTGTTAGATACTTTAGCACACAGTCAGTGGCCAATGAGAATGCTTGAATTTCAATGCCCATTTCATAAGTGTTGTATACTGAAGTCTGTGTTCTTTTTTTTACTCCATTTGTGTGGTACATGCGGCAGGATACTTACACGCTGCATTTTTAGCTTGCTTTTGACAAGTCTATTATGCCCAGCACGGAAAAATCTGCTATTGGGTGGGGTGACCTCCAGGGGAGGGACCCTGGAGATGGGACCCAGGTTGGTCTATTGGGAGGAGGGGGGCCCTAGAGATATTTATATGTGTAGTTTATAAAAAATTATGACTGTGAAATTTAAAATATCACATAATGTAAATGTAAATGGACTGACCAGTCCCATCAAATGGTATAGAACCCTGACTGCTCTTAAAAAGCATAAGCCTGACATTCTGCTTTTACAGGAGACTCATCTCTCCTAGGTAGAACACCAGAAATTACTTAAGTTTGGTTTTTCACAGGTGACTGAATCAGCCTACAGGTACAGTAGATGCAGGGGAGCGGTCATTGTGATCCCAAAAACTCTCCCCTAGTCATCTCGAACCATTATGCTGATAAAGAGGGTTGCCTGGCACTGCTCTCTGTCACTATACATGGGCAGGAGGTGACTATTTGTTGCATATATGTTCCCCCTAATAGTAATGCCTCTTCAATCCAATACTTGATGGATACTACTATTTCCTATAAAAAGGGCACAATCATTGTAGGGGGGATTTGAACTGCCTCTTAAACCTGTCCATAGATACCTCGGCTTCGTGGGCACCGACGTCCTCTTTGAGGCAAAAGCACCTGTGCAGACTGTTATGGGAGGTGGGTTTGGTTGACTCTTGGCACAACCTTCACCCTTCAGTAAGACAATTTACATTTTATTCCTACGCGCACAAACATTACTCCAGGTTAGATTATATGTTTGTCAGCCGAGAACACTTAAACTTGATTCTCAGTGCTGATATATATAATATTCATCTCTCTGATCATGCTCCTATATCTCTGGAACTAAATCTCACTCAGGAATGTAGAATTATGTTGTGGAAATTTAATAATTCCCTCCTACGAGACCCAGAATTCCAGACTCTAATGAAGGATTTCATCCCCGAAATAATTCGGAACAATGTTTCCCCTGATGTCTCTCCGCAGCTTCTCTAGGACACGTTAAAATCAGTCCTCAGGGGCCATATTATTGAGTACTTCACCCAGAAGAAAAAGTGAAGTGAGGCACGATCACAAGAGTTACAAGAGCAGCTTAAGTTTTTACAGCTAGACCACATGCAGGGAGATGACATGCTCCTACAACAGATGACCCAGACCCAGAGGGAGATACAAAAACTACTAATAGATAGAATGGAAATGAAAATTACGTACCTACCGTAATTGTTGATCTTTCTGTGTATCTTCACCATTCATCACTATTGGGTATATCACCGGAGCTAGGACCCCACGGAAGACTTTTTTTTTTTGTCATGGGTGGAGCCGATGTAGGACCGGCGCTGCCCTCAAGGCCGACGTTCCACATGGCGCTCGAGGGTTGGCAGTTAGCCATTGTTGACTCCTCCCCAGCCCCAGTTCTGACACGCCGGACAGTGTACGGAAGGAAGGGTGGGTTGAGGCAAGAGAGCCTAAGGGACAGATAAAAGGAAAAGAAGAATAAACCAAAAGGAGAAATAAACGACTAAGGCGACAGAAAGGAAGAGACTTTAAAAAGGAAATTGGGGAGAGGGGGCCCCAATCTCCGGAAGGAGAAGGAAAAGGGAAGGAAAGATAAGGGGAGGGAGGGAGGGAAAAAAGAGTAGCACACCCTCAGAAGCGCAGTTGCACAAAACATGTTTTTAGGGAATAAGGTCCAGACCTGGACTATAGAGTTCAGCTGCAAGACGTAATCTGTAGCAGCGTAGGTCTGATGACCAACCACAAGGGAGAGCAGGCTGAGGGTGTGTCTCAACTCTCCCCTCTCCCTCCCAAAATAGGGGACATTTTAAACAGCCAGAGGCTTAGAGGAACAAATGTGGGCCCAAAAAATTAAGCTCACAATAATAAAAATATTGAAGAGAAAAGAAGATGCCTCCCTACTCCGAGACCCCCTTGGAAAGGGAGAAGAGAAGGGGGAGGCCCCCTCCAAACTCCATAAAGACGTAAAGGATTTCACCCCTGTGCGTCTCTACAGTCCCCTCCCGCTTACACCCAAGGGAGAGGATAGCGAGGAAAAGAAAGACACACAGGGGGAGGGGTGGAGTCCAGAGACTGAGGCCTCAGGGGGAAGGAGGGTGGGAATTAGTGGCGAATGGTGAAGATACACAGAAAGATCAACAATTATGGTAGGTACGTAATTTTCATATCTTATCTGTGTCAATCTTCACCATTCATCACTATTGGATGAGTACCGAGCCCACCCCCCCCCGAAAGAGGGGGGCACTCTGAAACAGCAGGTGAGACACTGAAGGGGAGAACCCTTACAGGCCTGGGGAGGCCTGAGACTGGTCTGGGTGAGACGGGGATCCCCCAGTGGGGGAAGGAAGGTGCCCCGAAAGTCGCCATTTCACTCGTCGGGAGAACAGATGGGTTCTTGGGTAGGCGGAGTAAATCACCCTACGACAGGCCAGGGGTGACAACTGGGATAGGCGAAGCCATGCCGTCCACCGAAGGCAGATCACTGTCCCTACCACTCTGGAAGGTACCTCACTGGCACTGGCCCTGCTAGAGCCAGGCCCTGCGCAGAGGGCGATGGCTTGCCTGGTTTCCTCCAAATCAGGCATCGAGGCTAGGAGTTGTCCTAGCCTGGACCACAAGAATCTGTCATAGGCTGCATAGTGGGCCTGATGTGCTGCAAATGACAGAGAGATCCATGCCAAGCAGAACACTCGTCTCTCCCAAAAGTCGAAGTCCGCAGAGTCTGAATCTGGAGGGCGGTCACGGTAAGGGGCACGAGGCCCTTAGAGGGTGTCCAAGGAAGTCAACCCCGAAGAGGGATGAGGCAGAGAACCTGGAGACCCAGGTGGAGTGCAGTACCGCTGGCGTAAGTCCCTTGGGGCTGGTACTGTGGAGAAGGGATGAAGCCAGAGCCGATGCAATGCTACCTGAAAAGGAACAGGTCAGGCGGGAGCCACCAAGTGGGCTGCACTGTATTCACCCAAGAAGGCATGCGTCACATGCTCGGGATTGCTGATAGGTACAGGGGTCAAGTGACGCTCGTCCAACATCCTCACAAGGAAGCGCTGACAGGAGGACAGATCAGACACTGGGGATATGTGGACCGAAGGTTCCTCTCCCTCAGTAGAGGGAGAAGAGGAGGAATACGAGGTCCCAGGTTCAGGGGCCGGCTGCACAGGGGCATGGTGAAACACCTGCTGGTCCTGGGCATGGAGGTAGGTGGGAAAAAATGCAGCTGAACCTCTGAATTGTTCCCAGGTAAGAGGCCCGCAAGGACCAGGAATACCTGGGACTACTGGGGATGAGACAGAGGCTCAGAGGACAGGCTCCTGGGAACAGGAGAACGGTCTCTGTCAGGGCAGGGAGGCCAACAGGAAACCCTTCGCAAGGAGGGGGAACCAAAAGCTGCTGCAGCTAACAGCCATTCAACCGGGTTGGAACAGTCAGAGCTGTGCCCCAAAGAAGAAATCCCCCCGTGAGGTGACCGGGACCGTGCGAGTCCAGAAGGACGGCCCCTGACCACAGAAGTAGAAGTCCCCCTCGTGGACCCTGTTAGGGAAAGGCGAGGGCCTGCGCTATGGCTCCTACCAGAACCCAGCGGGGCCCTAGGAAGGGCTTGCTGCACCACACCCTACTTCTCAACCCTTCAGAGTCAGAGAGGGACCTCGTCCTCTTAGCCACTAACCTAGGCAACTGGCATCCCCGAGCAGCCTCCAAGGAGTCCACCCAGGGAACCGTACCCTCCCCCTCCTGATGCGCCCCAGGCTGCCCCAAACTTGGACTGTCCAAACACACCAAGGAGGGGAGTACCTCAACTGAAGAAACAGTTAAACCAGTGACCTCAGGCTGCTCAGCAGTAGCCACAAGGACCACCGTTGGCTGGTCAGACCCACTGACCCCGAGGTCTACCGGCGAAGAGCTGAATTCCGGGGGAGGGGGGCCGAGGTGCTGGAGACAGAAGGATCCGAAGAATCCGGGAGCCAGTCCAGATCAGACTCAGAATCTGCCTCCGAGGAGGTAGGCTCCGAGGTCTGATGCCAGACCACCCCACGGGCTCCTCCAGTTCCCGGACCCTGAGGTCGGGCACCCTGGGATTCGAAGCCTCCAACAGCAGTACAGGAGAGCACAGCCCCACTCAGACGCCCTCCCCGATGCCGCAAACGGCGCTAGAGTCGGGCGTGACCCCGAGCACGGCTTTGCACTCTCCCCCGGCGCCAGGGAGTGCCAAATCCACATGGCACCACGCCCAGTGCCGACACCCACCCCAGCGCCACGAGCGACACCGAGACAGACTCGCTCAACGCAAGCGCAGCACACCACCCAGCACCGTGAGCGCGCCAAGGCAGGATCGATGCCAACCATGGCACCGACCGCCCCTGGCGCCTAAGAGATGGCGCGCGCTCCCACCCAGGCGCCGCTGACAGCGCCAGGACCAGAACCAGGCCCAGAAACCTCCAGACTACCAGTCTTGCACTGCCGAGAGCCCCAACGCCGCAAGCAGCATCAGGGATGACAACACTGCCAAGGACAGACCTGACGCCAATTGCGGCGTCACCCTCCAAACTCACGGCGCTGTGAGCGGCGTCGGGACCGTGAGCGACACCAGGATCAGGCCCGAGGATGGTGCCAGCCTGGTCCGAGGGACCCAGAACATGACACGGAGGGAGCCTCCACTACCGAGGTAGCAGCTGCCAAGACGGTGCCTCCCGTATGACCCCCAAGAGGGTCAGCCTGGGCCTCCTGCACCGTGGAAGAAACCCCCGCCAAGGCAAGGCTAGAAGAGGTGGGGGTTCCCTCCTCCGTGGGCCATATAGGACCGGGAGGAAGGGCCGAGAGTCCTGACCTTGGTTTGGCGACTGCGAATTCGTCCCCTGAAAGTCGGCGGCGCACGTCCGACTTTCCACGCGCGGATCTCAATGACACGGCGGTCCATGGAGAAACAAATATCGCAGTTATCCATATCATGTCCAGAGCCGAGGCAGGAGAGGCAACGGTCATGCTGGTCCGTTACGGAATAAAGGCGGCCACAGGGGCACCGACGCATGGGAAACTGCCCCACTTTCGACGCCTTCTTGCCCCCTGGACAAGACATGACTGGACGAGAAAGAAAATAAAAAAAAACAGTACTCGCTTTATAAAAAGGAAAGATCTTACCGGGTTGTAGAAGCAACATTGAGCAGACGAGCAGAACCGAGGCAAATACAAGTTAAACGATGGACTAGGCCACAAAAACACTTCAGTCTCGCACGCAGGATCCTCACTCGACGGCGGGAGAGAAAGAACTGGGGCTGGGACGGAGTCGACAATGGCTAACTGCCAACCCTCAAGCGCCACATGGAACGTCGGCCTCGAGGGTGGTGCCGGCCATGCATTGGCTCCACCCATGACAAAAAAAAAAATTGTCTCCCGCGGGGTCCTAGCTCCAGTGAGCTATACCCAATAGTGATGAATGGTGTAGATTGACACAGATAAGATCAGGCATTGGTTTGGTTACACCAGAAATATTATGAGGGGGGGAGCAAGAGCGTCTCGGATCTTGGTATATCGTCTTCGAAGGCAGATGCAGATGGTCTCTATTTCTAAAATCCAGAATGCTCAAACAAGTAGAATGGCATCAACCACTACTCAGATTCTTCAGGCTTTCAGAGATTACTACTCAGCACTGTACTCAGAACCCTCCCCCCTCCTCAGATCCCATCAAACAATTCCTGAAGGGTCTGGAATTTCCTAAGCTGGAGGAACAGCATAAGGACTCTTTAATATGGCCCATTACAGAGCAGGAATTGCTTACTACGATCAAAAACCTAAAAAGGGGGAAAAGCCCAGGTCCAGACGGTTATGGGGCTGATTTTTATAAATCTCTGGTGGCCTTGATAAAGGATCCTTTGCTGCAGGCCCTGTAAGACAGCCATGAAACAGCCACATACCCTATCTTATATATACACTTATGCGACTCACACTATCCCATCTCGGTCTTAAACCAAGACTATAAAATCTGCACTAGTATATTGGTGCACTAATTTGACCACATCTTCCCTACCCTAATTCACCCCAATCAATCAGGTTTTATTAAATCAAGACAAACCATTGATAATATTAAAAGGACCCGATATTTAATTAACCATGCCCACCTTACCAAAACCCCTTTTGTTAATACTTAGTCTCAACGCAAAAAAGGCTTTTGATAGAGTTTTTTTCGCTGTTTTTAAAATATACATTAGAGAAATCTGATTTTCCCCAAGAATTCCTGAACAATACCCTAGGTATTTATTCTAACCCTGAAGAAATGGTCAAGGTAAACGGACCACACTCTACCGTTTTAGTTTATCACGGGGCACGAGACAGGGCTATCCCCTTTCCCCTTACTTGTTTGCCCTTTATGCAAAGCCTATAGCTCAATTTCTGCATCAAACGACACAGATCTATAGGTATAAGCTGGGAAATTGCTTACGTAAGGTGACATACTACGCAGACCATTTATTGCTTTATATCACCCAACCAGAATTCTCACTGCTGGCCTTGGAGCAATGTCTCCAGTTAACAGAACAGGTTTCGGGTTATAAGGTGAATTCCCATAAAACTGACGCACTTCCAATACTCTATACCCCTCCCACATCATTAAGATAGCGATACTCATATAAGTGGTACCAAAAATATATTCGATGCATGGGCGTAGTTCTGACATCAGACCCTAATAGGGCGGTTACTCAGAACTACAATTCTTTGTTTGAGCAGGTTAAATTAGACCTCTAAACGTGGGCACACCTTCCCATCTCATTAATAAATAGGGTACAGTCAATCCAGATGAACATTCTGCCTCAGATTATATATTTATTTATAATTCGGAAAACACCTTTGAGCACAAGTGTTCTTTTGCAAAGGTTCCATGTCTGACAAGTACAAAGAATGAAAATACAACATACAGTCACCAGTTCAAAAAGACCCTGGTCAGGTACAAGCAACAGTAAATTATCAGTCAGGGAAATACACTCTAGCATAGCAGTCCCAAGGGGACAACGTTTGCAAGTGCTAGAGTAACCCCCCTGTTACCGGGGCTTACTAGAATCCCAGTAAGACCTAGTGGTAGGCAGGGAAGGCAGCTTGTGAAACTCCAGTTAAATGGATTTCACACTGTCTCACTCTGTTCTCAGTCTCAGCTGAGGCTGAGGGATGACATCATTTTAGAACTGTCGCAGCTGCATAAGCCACGCTGGAATGTTGCAGTTGAAGGTTAGAGTAGAACGCTGGGGAATTTGAAGCCAGTCTGTGTGCAGTCTGAGTGAGAGACTAGTGCAGCAGAGTGTGTGCAGGCTCTCAGAGCTTTAAGCTCTGATAAAGAGCTACTTTTGTTAAGGTGTGTGTTTCCACCTGAAGAGGAACGCAGGAACTGGTAATTGAAGTGGTGGACACCGCTCTCAATGGTTCAGAGCCCCACCCCTGAGGGGATGGGGTGGAGGTGTTTGCCTGTTTTCCAGGGGCAGGGGTCCGGCTAAGGGAAAGAAGCTGCCTGTTGAGTTGTGCTGAGGCACTAGAAGCTCTTAAAGGAAGATTCCTTGAGGAGGAAACGCCTGTCAGGCACTTGCAACCGAAGGGTGAGTTCGTGCTGAAAAAGGGCTAAGTGTTTTCACCTGAAACTGAAGGAAACTAAGGGGACTGTTACTGTGGGGTCAGGAAAAGACAGCCAAGTACAGCTGGAAGATGTGGGGATTGGACTGCTTAACTTTGTGGGGGGTCTAGAGTAATGGACAATGCCACTTATTTTATGTATGTTCAAGTCCAGCACAACTGAAAAAAAAGAATGTGGGGACTGGACTGCTTAACCTGTGGGGGGTCTAGAGTAATGGACAATGCCACTTATTTTATGTATGTTCAAGTCCAGCACAAATAGGAAGCAAGACAAGTAGATGGAATGCGAAATACATTTAGCAAGAATCTACACAGCAAAGTGTTAAAGGATGAGGTGTTTACAGTCCAGAGAAATGGCCAGGTATGAACTGTGGGAGCGAGAGGTGGGAGACACCCCCATCAGTAGCAACCAAATTCACCTCTACGGATTTGCTCTGAGGCACCTGTTGCTTTCTCTCAGGTACGTGGCCAGTGCCTGAGGAAAGTACCCAAACATGGGATTAAAGAGGAAGATTCCCTGATGGAGCCGGGGTGCTCTTAGGTGGTTTAGGGAGCCACCAGAAAATGTTTCCATGATATATGGAAGGTGTCCAAGTGGCTGGCAAGGGAGCCAAGCCAGGAAAAACCCAGAGCAGTGTACAAGTTCAGGCTGTGTAACCCAAAGCAGCGTACAAGTCCGGGCTGTGTACCCAGTGTGTTTCAGAGCCTGAGGGCTAAAGTGATGAGGATGTGTTTTGGTCTCTTTTAATCTGCATTACCAGGAGTGTAGCTCCATGGGGGTCCATCCATGCTTTGTTTATTCTGTTTGGATGTGAATAAAAGCCACACTTTAGATCCCACTTCTAGTATTTGACATTACAGTTATTGCTTCCTGTGTTCGGAGTTACTTGGGTGCCCCTGTGCAGGGTAGCCAAACCTAGCCTGTCTGCCAAGTGACATATTCCTCCCCAAACCCAGCCCACCTGGTATTGCTGTCAGATTCAAATGGCATACCAGCCTGGGGTTACACCAGTAATGTATAAGCACAAGATAAAACATGGTATACTGGTCAGAAATCAATTAAAAGCAGCAGGCTGATTTCAAAGTGAGTTCTTCTTTTAGGGATATTTTTAAATTGTTCCATTTTGGAAAGTCCCACTAGGGGTTCAGGGAGCTTGATACACTATTGGTAATCAAGGACCGCAAAAGAGTACCTACCCAGACTTATTTTTTCGGAAGGGGACTTCAATAGTTTTTCTATGTTTTAACTTTAATTTGCCAGGGAGGAACTGTAGCTGGGAGATATTTGCAGTCAGTTGTGACTAGACCTGTTACTTAGCCTTTGTGAAATAGGTGTCTGTTAAGGGGAGGAGCTGAAAGGGACCTAGCTGAACTGAGGATTTATAACTGGAGTTGTTTGTGGTCTCTGTCTGCTGAGACTGAGACAGAGAGAGTAAGAAAGCAGCCACAGCTTCCTTGAATCAAGGAGGTTATTTTCTAGACCACTGAACTGAATTATAACTTTTTGGACCTGTGTAAGTAAATAGTATTGATTCTGTTTTTGGGGTGGACTTTTCTTAGTTTCAATTTTAATTTGCCAGGGAGGAACTGTAGCTCGGAGATATTTGCAGTCAGTTGTGACTAGACCAGTTACTTAGCCTTTGTGAAATAGATGTCTGAAAGGAAGGAAGGCACTCCCTGGGGTGGAGGGCGAGTTGTAGGTGATTGTTTCTGGATGGCATAGGTTTACTTCCACTCACCCTTCCCCTCACCCCACCCGCATAACTTCCTTTATAGCAGGGGCTCTGACATCACTTCCCCAAAACTGCTAACAACATACACCTGTTCATATCCTTAAAGGCACAGCACATTGAACAGGGGGTAGAGACACTCACAAGCTTGCACACACTAAAACAAGAACAAAAAACCAAAAAGCATCTGTAACTAGAAGGGACACAGCCATATGGGGAGTGATGCAATGCACTGACTGTGGAGCAGCAGTCTTCCGGGAGACATTCTGGAGACTGCGTTGCTGCCCTATTTGCAGGCACCTTTCTGATCTGAGGGAGGAGGTTGTTCGTCTCCATGCTGACCTGGCAAGGATTCAAGAAACCTGCTCCCCCACCCAGGGACTACCAAGGCCACCACCAATACCTCAGAGGTTGCCAAGAAAGAGGAGTGGTTGGACCACGGTGGGCTCAGGGAGGGTGAGGGTGGTGGAACAGAGGCGCATCCCTCCAGTTGTGCCTCTCCACATCATTCCCCACTCTGGCGAAGCATGGTTCCTCTATGGAGGTACCTGCAGGAGACCAAGGAGGATGCTGGGAACCTCCACAATGGAGACCCACAGGAGGGTGGCCCAAGACCCCACAGGGACAGAAACAACTCCTGGTGGGGGACTCATTTGTTAAGGGGCAGAACTGGGGAGGGAGGGACAGGGAGGTAAGGTGCCTGTCCGTGCAAGGCTTGAGGACAGGAAATGAATCCTTAGGATTGTGGGAGCAGCAGCAAGAGGGAGGGAGCTGGATGTAATTATCCACCTAGGGACGAATGACCTGGCTGAGAATGGGATTAGAGCAGTGCAACAGGAGTTTGTGGAGTTGGGGAGGTGCCTTAGACAAGTAGCACACACGGTAACTTTCTCAGAAGTGCTACCTGTCTATGGCATGGATGAGGCTAGGGTACTCCACACCATGGGATTCAATGACTGGTTGAAAAGCTGGTGAAGAGCTCAGGGATTTGGCTTCATTGGGGACTGGGGCTCCACCTGAAGGGATGCAGGCCTATACAGGCGCAATGGTCTGCATCTATCCTGGAGCAGAACCGGGATCCTAGGTGATAGGTTTAAATGCTTCAATGGCAAGCATTTAAACTAGCCAAGGGGGGAGGCACTGAAGAGGAGAAGGGAAATCCTAGCCCCCCTCCCCAAAAATCAGGGTAATTAGAGAGGTAAACACCAAGATAGAGCAGTAGATAGGGAGAAGGGTAGGGGTAAATGGAGAAAAAGACAAAGGCAGTAGGGACAGGGATGGGGCAAAAAGAAATAAAGCCATAAAAAATGGAGGGTAATGAGTACCAATGCCCGTAGTCTAGGTAAAAAGCTCCCTGAAATGGTGGCATTGATGGAAGAGGGATGCCTGGATATTGTGGCAGTCACAGAAACATGGTACACAAAGAACCATGACTGGGATGTCAATATACCAGGGTACACAATCTACAGGAGGGACAGGGAGGGAAGAAGAGGAGGAGGAGTAGCTCTCAATGTAAGGGAAGGGATCAAAGCAACAGAACTAAAGGGTAAACAGGGAGGAGAGGATGCACTCTGGGTCATCCTGGAGACTGGAAATGGCTCCACAATCCGCACAGGGGTTGTATACAGACCCCCGTCTCAGGGGGAGGAAATGGACAAGGAAATGATAGCAGGCATCCTTGGGATGGCAGAGAAAGGGGAGATATTGCTGATGGGGGACCTGAATATGCCAGATGTTGACTGGAGCACCTTTGCTGCAGCCACATCTAAGAGCAGGGCCATTATCGATGCCCTACAGGGGGCATGCCTCAGATAGCTAGTTTTGGAACCCACTCATGAGACAGCAATCTTAGACTTGGTACTCTCAAATAGGGATGGAGAGAGGATCTCTGATCTTGAAGTGGGTAACCATCTGGGAACAAGCGACCACCAAACAGTGTGGTTCACAATAAACTTAGCTGTAGAGTTAAGCCACACAAAAGTGACTGTACTGGACTTCAGAAGGGCTGATTTTGTCAAAATGGGAGAGTGCCTCAGAAAAGCACTAGCAAACAGGCAAGAAGGTGGGGCTGAGCAACACTGGGGAAACAAAATCATCATCACAGAGGCAACAACCCTTTGTATGAAGCAAATAAACAAATCAAAACAAAAGAAAAACACTATGGTTCTCAAAAGAAGTGGTGGGGAAGGTAAGGAAAGATAGCATTCAGGAAGTATAAGGAAACACGGAAGGAGCAGGACAGAGAACTGTACCAGTTACAGCAGAAGGAGGCGGGTAAGGCAGTCAGAATAGCAAAGGCCCAAACCGAGGAAATGATAGCCAACTCGGTTAAGAAGGGGGATAAAACCTTTTATCGGTACATTAGGGAGCAAAGAAAGACTAAGGCAGGGATACTGAGGCTGAACAAAGAGGAAAGTGGTTGGGCAGAGAGTAACAGTGAAAAAGCAGGGATACTGAATGAATACTTCTGATCAGTATTCACAATGGAAAAGCAGGGGGAAATACCTAATCCGGTCAACAGAAGCACTCTGGATAGGGGGGTTGATATTAGTCCTTTCACAGAAGAAAGGGATCTGAAAGAACTCTTAAAACTGAAGGTGGATAAAGCAATGGTGCCTAATGGGATTCACCCCAGAATTCTGAAAGAACTAAGGGAAGAACTAGTAACACCACTGAATATCCATTTTAATAAATCATGGGAGGATGGTGTGGTACCTGAGGACTGGAGGAGGGCAGATGTGATTCCCCTTCACAAAAGTGGAAACAAGACAGAGGCAGGAACTACAGACCTGTTAGTTTGACCTCAGTGGTAGGGAAAATGATGGAATCACTTCTGAAGAAAAGAACTGTTGAGTACCTAGAGGCCAGTGGGGCACAGGACCCAAGGCAGCATGGATTCACAGCGGGAAGGTCATGTCAGACAAATCTAATTGATTTCTTTGACTGGGTGACCAAAGCAGTAGACCAGGGAGGAGCTGTGGACATGGCCCATCTAGACTTTAGCAAGGCATTTGACACAGTCCTGCACAAAAGATCAATAAACAAATTAGCCAGCCTGGGAGTGGGTCCTAGGGTGGTAGCCTGGGTAAAACACTGCTTGAACAACAGGACACAGCGGGTAATAGTAAATGGAGTCCACAGTGAAGAAAGGAGGGTTACTAGGGGGTTACCGCAGGGTTCAGTATTGGGGCCGGTCCTTTTTAATGTCTTTGTAAGTGACATTGCAGATAGACTGGAAGGGAAAGTATGTCTCTTTGCAGATGACACAAAGATCTACAACAGGGTTGATACACAAGGTGGGGTGGAAAGGATGAAAAGGAACTTGGCTAGGTTGGAGGAATGGTCAAATGTATGGCAGCTTAGATTCAATGCAAAGAAGTAAGTAATAATACCCGACAGGGTGGGCGTTATTGGGATATAACGGACCGCCCAGGGGCGTAATGAGGCCCAACGCCACAGGTGGAGGGCCTTATAGCCCCTGGAAGGTCAGTTATATCCCATAACGCCCACCCTGGAGGGTATTATTACACTTAGAAAATGGCTTGTTAGATTGTTAATTACATTTATTCAGTTTCCTATTGATTTAATTGCATGTTATGTATACAATATATATTTTTTTGTAAAGTAGTCCCTGGGTGGTGGTGGTGTTTAGGAAAGTCTGTCGGAGTGATATGGAGTTTTCTCCCACTGATTCATGGGAGCTGTAGTCCTGTCATTGGAGGTTGTGAAAGGGATAGTAAGAAAATTGTATTTAAAAAAAAAAAAAGATTGTGAACCCTTTGCTGAGCTAAAGAGAAAACAAACTGATGAGTGTAAAGGTACAGTGGGGCTAGTGGGTTGAGTTGTTGTGAGACAGAATGAGCGAGCGAGCCGGTGAGAGCAAGTGAGCAAGCCGTGGGGACTGCGAAGAAGCGCAGCAAGCAAACAGAGGAGCGGGAGTTTGTGAAATTTGTACCAGAGATGGAGTCGGGCTGCTGGGCTGGGATGTCTATGCAAGCGGGTGGGGATCGCGGGTTGGGAGGGGTCTGAGTTGTTTTGTAGCGTGAGCTTTTTGGGTGGTGGCAGGAATGAAGAAAATGTGTGATGCCATTTTTTTATTGTGAAATATTAGTTTTTTTTTGTGGTGTGACTGTTTCGGAGGGTTAAGAGGCATGTAGCTTGCGGTGTCGCTTGGCGAGAAAAAAAAATGGCGGTAGGTTTGAAAATTAAACTGGTATTCTGTTGGGGAGTTGTGGTACTTGTTTTCTGTTGGGCGTTGTGGAGAAATAACAGCCTGGGTGCCAGGCTGTTTTAGCCAATGGGGAGACGAGTTTTAGTTTGCCCATTTTCTAAGTGCAAAGTAATGCACCTGGGAAACAAAAACCCAGGGGAAGAGTACACAATGGGGGTGGGGGGGTGAGATACTGACAACAACAAAAATGGAAAGGGACCTGGGAGTAGTCATGTCAGATGGCCTAAAGGTGGGTCAGCAATGTGAGAAGGCAGTAAGGAGGGCTGGGGGGGATACTGGGATGCATAGGGAGAGGCATCACCAGTAGAAAACAGGAAGTTGTTGGCCCGCTATACAGACAGTTGGTAAGACCACATCTGGAGTACTGTGTACAGTTCTGGAGACCCCATCACCGCAAAGACATAGACAGGGTGGAGGCTGTCCAGAGGAGGGCAACCAAAATGATGCACGGTCTGCATCAGAAGACATAGGAACAAAGACTAAAGGAACTAAAAATGTATAGCCTCGAGGAAATGAGGGAGAGGGGGGACATGATAGAAACTTTCAAATACCTCAAGGGAATCAACAAAGTCCAAGAGAGTAGCATCTTTCAGATAAAAGAGATGTGCAAAAACAAGGGGGCACAATTTAAAGATAGAGGGGCAATGGCTCAGAGGTAATGTGAGGACGTATTTCTTCACAGAGAGGGTTGTGGATACATGGAACAGCCTTCCTGAGATGGTCGTAGAGTCAAAAACAGTGGGGGAATTCAAGAATGCATGGGACAGACACAAGGCAATTCTAGTGGGGGGTAGGAGGAAGTAGGCTGTTGGTTAACTAGGATCTGCAGCTTATCCATTAGGTAGGGAAATGGGCAGACTAGGTGGGTCAAGCGGTCCTTATCTGCCGTCAAATTCTATGTTTCTAGACATACTCCCGGTGGAATATTGGTTCATGACTGGGCAGAAAAGATCTTTGATCGCAGTGGGGGTGAGGCCCAGCAAAGCTTTTTTAGTCATCAGACAGGTCTGTTATTTTAGCCTGTCCTGAAGTGGTAACCATCTGTTGAGAGCATACAATATGCAGCTACAGTATGTGTGAACCTGTCTGCCCCGCTGGCAAAATGGCAGGCTTTGTTGAGTACCTTCCTTACTCTGGAGATGGTAATTTCACAAGCAGCACCATATACTGGGAGCCTGTAGTGGATGAGAAGTAGGATCCTACTGGAGACTACCAGGCACCTAGCGTCCTGTGTGAAGTTAAGGCGGCACCTGTAGAGCGCTCCTAACTTTCTATTGGCCAGATTTGTGATGTTGTCCACATGTACAGAGAATGAAGGGGTGTCATCCAGGGTGACACCCAGATACTTGAGGGATTCCACCTGGTCAAGGCTAGTTCCATGAGCATTATAAATAGTAAGGGGAAGGGTCTTTTCCTTCAGATATAGACCACAAAACAACATGGTCTTTGTCTTCTTATAGTTCAGGACCAGTGTATTTACTCTGAATCAATCTTCCAGAGCCTGGAAGCTGCTTTGTAGATCTCTGGAGAGCTTCTAATGATGTGGACTGCTATTGAAGATCACTACATCATCAGCATATAAGAGCACCTTCGAGAGGGGGCAAGCTTCAGGGAGTCTGTTTACAAACAGGCTAAAGAGGAGAGGGCCAAGTACAGACCCTTGAGGGACACTAACTGAAACTCCACTAGCGCTCGAGAGCACTCCATCAATCTTTACACTTTGCATGTGACCTGTGAGGTAGCAACGGAACCAGGCTGAGGTTTCAGAGGAGAGGCCCAGGGAGGAGAGCTTGTCAAGCAGCAGTGATTGGTCCACGCGATCAAATGCTTTGGTCAGATCTATGTAGGTGGCTCCAACCAGATGACCTTTGTTGAGGGACTCATGCAGATGCTTTGTGTATTCTATTAGTGCGGTTCCAGTGCTGTGTAGCCTCCTGAAATCATGCTGCTGTTTGCACATTAATTCATGCTTACATTATTTAGGTAGAAGACAAGTTGATCTGAGGATATTCTTTTCAGAGCCTTGGACAGAGGAGAGAGGATTGAGATAGACAGATAGTTGGCTATGTTGGTGTGATCCCCACTTTTGTGTACAGGGGTTACTACTGCTTTCCAGAGGTCTGGGAACTCGGAATATTGCAGCGAGAGGTTGAATATCTTTGTCAGTGGAGATGCAAGTTCTTCAAGCACCAGGCCCAGCAACTTCATATCCGCTGAATCACTCCCCACCCTTGTTTTTCCCAGTATCCTTTTTACATATTTGAGCATTTCATTGATGGTGACATGTTAGAAGTAGAATTTGGGGAGGTCAGGACTGGGCTGGGTGTGTTACACTGACCGGGGCATTCACCCGCGCTGCCCAGAGGCACAGGTACTCCACAATATCCCTTTCATTCCATCCAACAGAGAGTTTAATAGATGGGATAGAATTATATCCACTTTCCTCTGGCAGGGAAAATGCCCTAGGATAGCCCTGAAGAAATTACACTTACTCAAGGGGAGAGGAGGCCTAGCCCTACCTTCCTTCCCAAAGTATGCCCTAGCAACTCTCCTTGCACAAATATCCTACTGGTTCCATAGTCTGGAGCAGTCCCCAGCTTGGGTATGGACTAAGCAAACTTTATTTATCTTCCTCCCCCTTAGATTTTACTATGATTTTCCAACCAGATAGTGTGGAATTTACTCCAGATTAATACACATACACTTTTAACCTATTGCAACATTGGAGGATTTTCCTGAGGAACCCAGACAATAAACAAGGAGCTAGATGGGTGGGGATCCCGGCCATGGATCCTAGTTCCTCACCACGAGGATGGATCACACATTTAGAGGTTGGTTTAGGAGAGGCCTGACCCACACTTTCCATTTCTGTAAAAATGTTTTTTTTTTCAAATCCTTTACACAGTTGCAGTCGGAGTTCTCCTTAACAACATTGGATTTTTATAGATATTTGCAGATCCGGCATTTTTCGGAAGATGCTCTGGGTCTTGAGGTAGACCCACTGGGTTTCCTGCCAATTTTTCAACCATTAATCCAAATACAACAGGAAGGTTCCCCGGTGCACTTTATCTCTCGCTATTATAAAGCACTTTCAGATATCCCTTCTACTCTGATGAATGTGATCTAGACTAATTGGGAAGCTGAACTCTCACCTGCATCATCTCCGCAGAATTGGCTCCAAGTCTGGAGAAGACAACACCAAACAACGGCTCTTACAGCTGGCGAGAGTTTTGTTGGAAGGTGGCAGCCAGGTACTTTTGTACCTCTCAAATTACGGTCAAATTCCTTACTTTGCGGGACTCTTTCTGCTGTAGACTCTGCGGCTGTGAGGTGTCTATGCATACCCATGTCCTTTAGTTGTGTCCAGTAATAACACCATGTTGGCGGGCAGTGGAACAGACTATAGGGGAGATGTTTCCTGATCTGGGACCATTGACCACTGAGTCCGCAATCCTTCTGCATTACCCACCTCATTTTAAACAGAGACAGAAAATCTACCTCCCGAATATTCTCCTAACAGCGGCCAAGAAGAAAAAATTACTTACCACAGTAATCTTGTTTCTTCTAAGGGAATCTTACTGTATTCTGAGATATGCAGTAGTGTCCTTCCATTGTACTGCCCCGGAGCCGAAATGGTTAATCAAACCTATGCTAATGATGGAATGTTAGGCTCAAGCTCAGTTTTCAAACCACTGTCCCTGGTCAACTTTCTGCAATTGTCAGATTCTTACAGCGCAAAAAATAATAAAAAGCTATCTAAACTATATTAATAATAATAATAATAAAAAGCTAACAATTTAGCAACCATCTAACACCATTCCCCTTTTTCTTTCTCTAGTTAAAAATGTGGTCAGGTTAAGAGTCAAGTCACCAAGCCTAAAAACAGAAATTGTCTCTAGGGTGAACAACAAAACAGCTGTGTTGCAGTGCCTATAGGTTCTAGTAGGGGAGGAAGGATGGGAGCTCAGGATACAGCAAGATTCCCTTGGAAGAAACACGGTTACTGTGGTAAGTAATTTTTTCTTCAAGCCCCAGGAAATCTTACTGTATTCTGACATATGCAGACTACCCACGCAGGACCTTTGGAAGAGGGTAGAGAACCTATTTAGGAAACAGGCTCTGTAGTACTGCTGTGCCAAACCTGGCATCACTTCTGGCCTGAGTATCCAGGCTGTAGTGTTTGGTGAAGGCGTGAACTGTTTTACAGGTAGCTGCCCTGCAGATTTCCACCAGAGGGATATCTCTTGCAGCTGCTATAGAAGCAGCTGTACCCCTTGTAGAGTGGGCCCTGAGGCCTACAGGAGATACTTTGCTGTAGCAAAATTGGATACAGGCAACAATCCAATGGGCAATGGTTCTTTCTGAGGCAGGTTTGTCTTTGCCCACCTCTCCATAGGTCAGGAAAAGCTGTGTCCTATCCTGCCTGTGCCCTTTTGCGTGATCTAAGTAGTAGCTTATAGCTTTCTTGACATCAAGACTATGTAACCTCTCTCCAGAAGTGGAATGGTCAGTAAAGAAGACTGGCAAGGTCATGGACTGGTTAAGGTGGAAGTCTGATACCACCTTAGGGAGGAATTTCCTATTGGTCCTCAAAACCACCTTATCCCTGTGGACTGCTATATAGTCTGGCTCTGTGGACAAGGCCTGTAGCACTGATCCTTCTGGCTGATGTAATGGCTACTAGAAACACAGTTTTCCATCTCACGTACTTAAGCTCAGCTGATGACAGGGGTTCAAATGGTGGCTGCATCAACTAGCCAATACATATGTTAAGGTCCCATGCAGGAGTGGGTTCCCTATAAGGGGGATGCAAGTGCAGTAACCCTTTGAAGAACTTTCTGAATACCTGGTTAGCAGCCAGGGATGCTCCCTTTCCAAGCGAGAGGTAAGCAAAGACAGTTGCCAAGTGCACTTTCAGGGTGGAGGGCCAAAGGCCCAGAGAGTGTAAATGCGCTAGACAGTCCAGGACTATTGGCAGATTGGCCTGGAGGTGGTCTAGCTGTCTTTACTCGCACAAAATAGAAAACCTCTTCCATTTAGATAAGTATGTTTTTCTGGCGGAAGGTTTTCTGGATACCCTCAAGACCTCTAACACCCCTTCTGAGAGGTGTAGGTCAGCGTATTCTAGGTCCTCAAGAGCTAAGCTTCGAGTCTGAGGGACTGCAAATTGGGGTACAGGACCCTGCCCTGGGAGGATGTCAGCAGGTTGTGCCTCCTGGGCAGAGGGACTGGTTTGGAGATTGTCAAGGTCAGTAGCATTGAGTACCAAGGCTGCCTGGCCAGTCTGGAGCAATGAGGATTATAGCTGCTGGCTGAACCCTGAGCTTGTTCAGCACTCTAATCAGCAAGGGAAATGGTGGGAAGGCATACAGGAACTTCCCTGTCCAGTCTATCAGGAGTGCATCTAGTGGCATTGTGCCCACTGCTGGAGGCCTGCAACAGTCAGTGTCAGTGGCTCAGTAGGTAGCACACTCACCTCTGAGGCTGGCAGATTAGAGGGCTGTGGGTTCAGTTCTCACATCTGGCACTTGGGTTAATATCCCAGTACTGACACTATAGTGCAGCATGAGAGGGGTGCTGCACTCTGAGGTGCCGTCTTTCGGATGAGACGTTAAACCGAGGTTTCATCTGCCTGGATTGGTGGTAGTTCAGGTGGATGTTAAAGATCCCATGGCACTTATCGAAAAGAGTAGGGGAATTTCCCCGGTGTCCTGGCCAAATTTCCCTCATTCACTAAAAATACCACCAACAGCTTAATCTGGTTCAAAGTCACTTGGCATTCATCTGTATCCCCCTCCCCCGGGTCATGCCTGGAAATAGGCAGGATTTGTCTAGTGTACTTACCCGGTCAAAATAAAATAAATAATAGCAGAAGTTGATGATTGTCTAGGGCTGCAAAGAGGGCCACCTCTGGGGTGCCCCATCTTCTGAACACCACTTGTAGGATCTGTCTGTTTAGTGACCATTTGTGGTGGTTCTGGTTGATTCTGCTGAGGGCATCTGCTAGGACATTGGTCTTTTCCTGGCAGGTGGACTGCAGAGATGGATACCCCCAAGGAGTAAGCCAGATTCCATACCTTCATGGCTTCTGTGCACAAAAGTGAGGACCTTGTGCCACTTTGCTTGTTGATGTAATACATTGTTGTTGCGTTGTCTGTCCTGAACTGCCTTGCCCTGCAGCATGGAGGAGAAGGACTGAATGACCACATAAACTTCCCTGAGTTCTAACAGGTTTATGTGAAGCAGGGATTCCTGCTGGAGCCAAGTACCGTGGGCAGTATGCTCCTCTAGGTGGGCACCCACCCTAGGAGGGAGGCATCTGTTGTCAGAACTGCTGCTGGTGACAGCTGGAGGAAAGACACGCCTTCCCTGAGGTTGTCCTTTTCCTGCCACCATTGCAGAGCTTGAAACAGGGTTCCTGTGACTGGTACCATCTTTGACAGGGAGTCTCTTCTCTGACACCAATGAGCTGGAACTGGATGTTCCTTCATCTGGAATCTTGATCCTAACACTGTTGCTGTTGATGTCACCATGTGGCCCAGGAACTGGAGGAAGTGCCTTGCTGGCCTGGGGGTATGCAGCTGAAAGAAATTTGCCAGTTGCACCAAGCTGTCTACCCTGCCTTGTGGGAGGAATGCCCTTCCGTTCAGGGTATCCAATTCTGCCCCTATAAACTCCAGGAGCTGAACCGGTGAGAGGACTGACTTTTTCTGGTTTACCAGGAAACCTAGCATACCCAGGGCCCCGAGTTTTCCGCGATTCCACGGATGCGGCAAACCGCGGAAATATCAGCGAATTTGTCATCACCAGCGATTGGCAGCCCTGTGGAACAACGTCTTCTTCATTTGCACGGCCAGGGGTACCCCAATCCCCGTCGGCTTCACTGTCCCCCCTCAAATGCTTAGCATGCCACGCTGGGAGCCCACCCCAGCGGTAAAACGCCGCCCTTTGCCGACGAGGGTGCTCAATCCCCGTCGGCTTCACCGTCCTCCTGTGTTATTAAAAAAATAAAACCTGAAATAAAAAAACCTTCCATCGTGTCTTTTGCCCCTCCACCAACCCGCACCCACCCTCTGCACCTCACCTCCACACCCCCTCCCCCATACTTGCCTCCAGACTCCGGTAGCGGCGATCTTGGTGGATCGGGAACACGTCTGCACTCTTCAAAGCCGACCCTGAACTGAGGAAATGCCGGTAAGCTGTATAATGGGCTAGATAGGAGGGTTCAACTTTGTGCATATCTCAGGCATTTTTGGAATTTTGCGCAAATTTTCAACAAGGGTTTTGAGACCCCTTCTCATGAATGATGTCACTGACATGGCGTTATTCGGGCTCGAAGGGTGATTTCGGCGCGGTGATGCTGAAATCACCGCCGAGACAAATCCGTCATGACAGTGACATCATTCATGAGAAGGGGCCAAAAACCCCATGTTGGAAATTTGGTGCCAAAATTCCAAAAAATGACTGTTTAACGAGCGTGCATTGCGCAGTTCCTACGCAGGCTCGTAAGTTCAGAAATTTCAATATTTTCACTCCAGAGTTTCAACATTGCCATTTCACCACACTGTCTTATGAGTAGTACAGCTGTCATTTTTCACATCTCACCCAAAATGTGTTTCCACTCTTGTAGCGCAGAATGGGCGCAGTTGGTTTCTTGAAATCAGTATGCGGGACAAATTAAGAAAATCACAGTGACACTGTTCATGAGCAGAGGTCTTGAAATGGCTATGTTGGAAATTGTGAAAAAATCTCTAAAATGACTGTTTTACGAGCAAGGTTATGCAGTCTTTACGCACGCTCATAGGTTTGCGAATTTTCAATATTTCCACTCCAGATTTTCAACATTGCCATTTTTCCACACCTTCTTATGAGTAGTACAGCTGTCATTTTTCACATTTCACTGAAAATGTGTTTTCGCACATGCAGCACACAATAGAGCGGTCGGTCTGTGAAATCAATGTTCCGGACAGATTAATAAAATCACAGTGATACTGTTCATGAGCAGAGGTCTTAAACTGGCTATGTTGAAAATTTGGTGACAAACACCCATAAAATGACTGTGTTACGAGCGTGCATTGTGTCAGATACGGCAAAAAAAACAAAAAAAGGAAAAAGATTAAGGGTAAAAATGTGCGAGAATTGCCGGTATAGTCTGGTGAGTAAACAGAGAAGTTCTTATGCAAATGAGAACCCTGTCACAGAATCCTCTTTGCTCCGATGTGTCGCAGAAAAATCGGGGCCCTGAGCATACCTAGTGTATCCTGAGTGATGGTCAATGCCCTTTCTACCTGCTGTGGTGACTGACCTACCACCAACCAGTTGCCCAGGTACGGGAAGACTGTAACCCCTTGTTTTCGTTGATGTGCCACCACTACTGCTAAGCATTTGGTGAACACCCTTGGGGCTGATGAGAGGCCGAAAGGCATGGCCTTGAACTGGTAGTGGCCTGATGGCAACCTGAACCTGAGGTACTTCCTGTGTGACAGCCTGATAGGGATATGGAAGTATGCGTGCTTTAGGTCTAGAGATGCCAGCCAGTCTCCTCTCCTTAAAGAAGGAAGAAAGATAGCCAGAGTGAGCATCTTGAACTTTGGCTTTGTCAAATGTTTGTTCAAGTGTCTTAGATCCAGAATGGGTCACCACTCCCCTGTTTTCTTTAGAGTGAGGAAGTATCTTGAGTAGAGACCCCTTCCCCTTTGAGTCAAGGGGACAGGCTCTACTGCCTGATCCTGCATGAGTTTGGCTACTTACTCTTCCAGCAGGGAGACCTTTGATGGATTGGCAGGTCTGAATAACCTTGCTGTCAACTTGGACAAGAATTTGAAGCTGAGAGGAAGACCCTGGCTCACTACCTCCAGGACCCACCTGTCTGTGATGATGGATTTCCAAGCCTGGATGTAGTGAGCCAGCCTGCCACCTACTGGAAGTAGGGAGGTGACCCTGACTAGATTCTCAGGGAGTCTGTTTTGCTTGAGCTGCAGTCTGGGTACTGGGTCCAGCCCTGCTGCTGCCTCTGCCTCTAAAGTACCCCCTCTGGGGTTGACAGGAGGCAGGAGGGCAAGACCTGTGCCTGGAAGAAAGGCCTGTAATGGGTTCTACCCCTGCCTCTTCCCTGGAACTTTTGTGGAGTTGTTGCCTTCTCCTTGGCTGCAGCACTCTTGTAAGTGACTTTGTAATCATCCAGTTTTTTTCATGTACGCTTCAGTCCGTTCCCCCAAACAGGGAAGTGGGCTCACAAGGAAAGTCAAGAGCTTTTGTCTGAGTATCCTGAGACAAATTTATTGTTCTCAGCCAATCAAACCTCCTCAGGGATACTGAGGTAGCCATCTGCTTAGCAGCAATGCCGTTGGAATCCACTGCCATGCAAAACTGGGACTTAGAAGCTTCAATGCCCCTTTTGGCTGCCTCTGAAAGGTCAGATGCCATAGGGGCAGGGCATGCTTTTGCTATTTATAGCACAGTGTTCCACAGACTCCTCTGATACCTAGCTATGTAAGCCATATAATTGGCGTGCCTGATAACTACAGAGGCTCCCAGGTATGATTTCTTTGCTATGGAGTCCATCCTCCTGGAGTCCTTTTCATGTGGGTGTGATGCCAGGGGAATGCCTGCCTTGTCACAGGCAGCAGTCCACACCACCCCCTCATGGCTGGGATGTCCAAACAGAAATTCATCCCCTGATTTGGCCACCCAGTACTTTCTGTCCATCCTCTTGTCCACTGGAGGGATGGACATAGGTGTCTTTAAAATGTTTGTGGCTTGTCTCATTAAAGGTTTATGGATGGGCAACAGAAGCCTTTTTGTTGCTGGGATATCCATCATTTCCATATAATCTTGTTCCTCTTCCTCCTCCTCCTCCTCTGTGAACTCATGAGAGGAGAGGTCCAAGGTCTGTGCCATTTGTTTTAAAAAGGCAAAATGGGAAGGATAATCCTCAGTTGCCTTTTCTAGAGAATCAGTCCCAAGAAGGTCTGAAGAAACCTCGGGTTCTATGGGTTCTCCAAACTCATCCTCATCTGGGAAGATGTGGGTTGATTGTTCCAAGGAACCAAGAACCGAGAGGGAACCCAAGCCCAGAACTGATAACTGCGAACTGGGGTGCTGAATCGATACCGCAGTACCGGTTTGCAGAGCCTGCAAGAGGCTAATGCACTCACTATAGCTTCTGCAGTATGAACCGCTGGAACCATCAGTTGCAGTTCCTTGGTCGAGTGCTTCTCTCTCCTCTTCTTTTTAGCAGAACTTGCCAGTTCAGCGGTAGTTACATACTAACATACTAATTGCCAACAGATTAGGCCTTACGGTCTATTGAGTCTGCTCGAACCTCAGATACCTAGTTGGGTACCAAGGCCCTCCCCCCCTTGTGTTCCAGAAACCCCTATCATCCATTACCACCCCCCTAGGCCAGGCCATCATCTGATACATCCGCTTTCTGTGTCTGTCCCACCCTCTCTTGAAGCACTCTACTGTGGATCTCTGAACCAGCTCGCCAGGCAACGCGTTCCAAGGATCCACTACCCTCTCAATGAAAAACCTCCTCCTCTTTCCCCCCTCACCCTTCCACCTTCCAACTTCAAACCATGCCCTCTGGTGATACCTCCCTGCTTTAGTCTAAAGATCCCCTCCATGTTTACCCTATTTATTCCCTTGAGGTACTTGATGACCTCAATCATGTCCCCCGTCTCTCCTCCAATGAAAACAGGCAGAGTGCCTCAAGTCTGTCCTCATACGTCAAATCCCCTAGTCCTCATATCATCTTAGTTGCCCTCCTCTGTACTCTCTCCAGGAGCTGTATGTCCCTCTTCAAGTGTGGTCTCCAGTACTGTACACAGTACTCAAGGTGTGGTCTAACCAGTCCATTGTACAGCGGCATAATCACTTCCCTGCTCCTAGAGGTGATCCCCCTTACGATGCATCCCAACATCCTGTTTGCTTTGCTAGCCGCTCTCCTGCACTGCTCAGAGTTATTCATACATGCATCCACCATGACCCCTAGGTCTTTTTCTCCTGTTGAGGCCTCCCCTCCCAGGGTGTACCTGTGTTTAGGGTTTCCCTAATTTCTGCAGATCTTTTTCTGGTTGAGGAACCGTCACCCTGGTCAGAAGGCTGTTCACTCAGTTCAAAAGACTTCTCTTTCTGATAAGTGGAGGCCTTCTCCAGTGCTGGGTCAGCAGCTTTTTCTGACATTTTTTCCTTCAGCCGATTTAAACGCCTATCCAGCATCATACTAACATACTAACTGCCAGCAGATTAGGCCTTATGGTCTATCAAGTCTGCTCGAACCTCAGATCCCTAGTTGGGTGCCGAGACCCTCCCCCCCCCTTGTGTTCCGGAAACCCCTATCATCCATCCCCACCCCCTTGGGCCAGGCCATCATTTGATACATCTGCTTTCTGTGTCTGTCCCACCCTCTCTTGAAGCCCTCCACTGTGGATCTCTGAACCAGCTCGCCAGGCAACGCATTCCAAGGGTCCACCACTCTCTCAGTGAAAAACCTCCTCCTCTTCCCCCCTCACCCTTCCACCTTCCAACTTCAAACCATGCCCTCTCGTGATACCTTGCTTTAGTCTAAAGATCCCCTCCATGTTTACCCTATTTATTCCCTTGAGGTACTTGAAGACCTCAAGCATGTCCCCCTGTCTCTCCTCTCCTCCAATGAAAACAGGCAGAGCTCCTCAAGTCTGTCCTCATACGTCAAATCTCCTAGTCCTCGTATCATCTTAGTTGCCCTCCTCTGTACCCTCTCTAGGAGCTGTATGTCCCTCTTTAAGTGTAATCTCCAGTACTGTACACAGTACTCAAGGTGTGGTCGACTGAGGAAAATTCTTAGATATCACAGTTGACCTTTAGATGATCTAAACCCAAACATAGGAACAATTTAAATAGGGACCCGCCTAGCAAATGGTTCCCCGCACTCTGTGCAATGCTGAAAACCCATTGGGCTGGTTCTCTTTTTAGGCAGTGACATAACCACCAACAGTGGACTAAAACAAGCCTAAAACCACCGCAGAAAAAGCCTACTTTTTTTTTTTTTTTCAAATATACGGTTGGTTTAGCGACCGAAAAAAACCCAAGAATTATCCTGGTTTTTCAACAAATAAACCAACCGGACCATAAACAGGCTTTCTAAAAGGCTAAATAAAGATTAAATAAGATAAAGAAACCCGGTTCCCTTCCGGTTAAAAGAACCGAGAAGAAACCAAGAAAACTTACCAGAATACAACTAAATCTAGACCAATCTACCTGTAAACCAAGGACAGTGATTCTCAAAACGAACAGGAATAAATTTTACTTCAGAAAATTGAAAAAAATAAACTCTTCAGGAAAGATGGAAGGAGGGTTCTCCGAGGAATCTGTACTAGTCAAGTGGAGTAAAGAATCTGACGGTTGTAAAATGTTGACCGGGGACAGTGGTTTGAAAACCGAGCTCGTGCCTAATGTTCCATCATTAGCATAGGTTTGATTAACCATTTCGGCTCCAGGGCAGTACACTGGAAGGACAATACTGCATATGACAGAATACAGTAAGATTTTCTGGGGCTTGAAGGTGCTGACTAGGTTATGACTCCAACCTATGCCCCTGACCATAAAACAATGGGAAGACACGATATTTACCAGATGGAGGGTATGACTGCCTGACTGCAGAACAGAACACCTCTCGTAATGAATAGATGGATGATATGGTTCTTGTTTATATCTAACCATATGATATAGTCCCATGAGGGGCAGGGAGGGATAGGGATGGGGAAAGGATGGGCTGGTCAGTCTATGTCACTCTGTTTGGATAGAGTAGGAAGAGCATGAGAACCCCATCCATGGTTAGCTTACAGTATGGGTCAACCTTAACCTTTTTTTGCACTAGCCAGCAGGGCAAGTTGATTCAAAATTGCACTAGCCCGCAGATGGTAGCACTAGCCCTAAACTGTAATGGTAAATTTTGATCACTTATACAGGAAACAATGCAATCCAAGAAATACTCTGATTATTGTACATTTATCCTTCTCTCACATTGCTTCCGGCATGCCATCACACACAGTGAGCCCCATTGTTTTGTACCATGGTCTCCTCTCTTCCTATTTCTGCCTACCTCCCCCCCCACACACACACACCACCACCACCACCACCAAACCAGAGGACATCACAGCAGCAAATGTTCAATCAAGCAGTCCTAGTTCTGCACACAGAACAGCTGACATCAAATGCACCTCACAGCACTGTCACCACCACCCACAGGGCAATGAACAGAGTCAGGCAGAGAAAGACACTCTCAGCCCCCAACCTGTGATCAACTGGAGACCTGCACTTCTGGAAGTTTTTGTATAGCCTCAAGTGAGCCAGGAACATATCTAAGATTTCTTTGGGGCAGGGCTACACAAACCTAAGGGGCTTGGGAAATAGAAAACTATGAGATTTTTAATTTTAAAAGCATTGCTTTTAATATGCTCTGCCCCAACAATAACAGATTTTCTTTAACATTGTCCTTTCATCAGCCCAGGGAAAACCGTACACAAGCATGATGTTATTTATTTTATTTATTTGCGTTTGGTAACCGGGTGGGTGCACTAGGTATAGGAATGTCTATTTTCAGGCACGACCCTGGAGAATACAAGTAGACAATACATAAGCACACCATGTGACGCAGCACATGAAACAGGTAATACAGTGGGAGGGGTCAGAATAATCAACATTAGAGGTTGAGCAAAATACAGTTTAGAACAAGGTCAGGGTACTAGCAGTACAACATTAGACAAGGTTAATTTGGTATGGACTGGTGCAAAACAAATGAAATACTGAGTACAAAAAAATAGATGAAGTGGACAAGATATATACAATATACAATAAGTGCTTTAGTGGTAGTTAAGCTTTAAGAGAGGAGGGAGAAGAGGATGTGGTAGAGGCAGGGGAGAAAGAGGTGAAGGGTGGTGGAGAGTGATACAAGGGGAGGGTCATTAGAGAGAGGTGATAAAGCAGATAGGGGAATAGATGCAGGGGGGTAATGAGGAAATGAAAAGAGGGATCTATGGTGGGTGGAAGCAAGTGCAGGGGTTAGAAGCATGTAGATGATCTCAGTGGAGTTTCTTGAAACTGGCATGGGTGGGAGCTAGGCAGATAGCTTGAGGTATGGAGTTCCAGTACTTCGGAGCTGAGTGAGAGAAAGCTTGTGCACCCATAGAGGTTATGCATCTGGGGATAAAGAAAGGGGCTAGGTCAGTAGAGCAGAGCCCATATGAGGGGGACTGGGAGTGAAGCATGGAAGCAAGGGATTGTGGGAGGCCTGATCTGACTATTCTGTCAATTAGGTAGCCGTGGGACTGAAGTCGGTGGGCAGTGGGAGAGGGTCAGTTTAAGTCAGCATAGAGCTGGCAGTGGGGTTTATATCTTGGTGATACAGAGGCGTTACCGGCAGATGTTATTATAGGTGGTGTCCCATTTATGGAGTGAGGACTTAGTGGCACCTAGGTAGGTGACTGCGCCATAGGCCAGGGCCGGGAGTAGACGGCCTTGTGCAACAGCAAGTCTGGCACATGGGGTGAGGGCATAGCTAGTACAGTAGGCCCCTCCAATTTTAGAGTTGACAGATTTACAGGTGGCGGTAATATGTTGATCAAAATCCATGGATTCGTCCAGGAGAATCCCCAGGTATTTGAAGGATCTGGAAGTGACAAGTGGGGAACCATCTGCACACAAGATATTGAGGGAGTTTCGATTTCCTTTAAGTCTGACAGAAAGGCCAAAGAGCACTGAGTGTGTTTTGCTCACATTGAGCACTAGTTTGTTCTCTGTTAGCCATGACTGTATGCTTAGGAAGTCAGAGCCAAGATAGTGGTTTATATCGGAAATATTTTGGCACTATAGTAGATGACAAGGTCGTCCGCATAGAGAAGAGATGAGCAGGTTGGTGCTAGCAGTGGGAGGTCATTGATGAAGATAGAAAAAAAAGCTGAGGGCCCAGTATAGAGCCCTGAGGAACACCAACTTGAATAGAGGAGAGATCTGACATGGCAGAATTGAAAACTATGGCTTGCTTCCTGTTTAAGAGGTAGCTCTTAAACCATAATGTAAAAACTCACATGAAGTCAGCACTACCCACCACAAAATAAAGGCAAGGACAACAATCAATATCCAAACAAATGCAGTTTAACAGAACAGCTCAAACACAAAAAGTGTAAAATCCACAGACCTCAGACATGCTGTTAGCAAAGGCTGGTGATGAAAGAGCAGGGCCTAGCTGACTTCTCCACAAATCTCTGGCATAACTCCTTACACCTGATTTCACTTGTTCCAACCTCAGAACAATTACGCTTTACCCTAAGAAGTTGGGATTTAGGGATGTTGCTTATGGTGTGGCGGGGGTGGCAACTGCTAGACAACAAAAAATTATTTCGATCCGTCTCCTGACGGTAAAGATCTGTAATAATTCCTCCATCAGGACCCTTAATAATCACCAAATCCCAAAAATGTCTGTAACCCCTAGATGGCGCTATCCCAGGGGCTACTACCCCTGCCTGATTTGCCACTAACAGGTTGAGGGGCCTGGATCCAATGGCGGGTGCCTCCACCCAGAGGTCAGGGTTTGCAATAGTTAAACTAACTTGGTCACAGCCCTCTGGGACACTGCAACCCCCCTTCCTTCCCACTAGTGGCCCACACAATACATCAGAATTACCTTCACAGTATACACTTACCCCAGGACTGGTTCCGGCACTGGGACCTCCTGTGAAATAAGATACAGTGCAACAATCACAGTACAGTACTTTAACATAGACAAATACCTCAGGCAGTATAACTTTGCTGAAACAAGCAGCTCTGATTTATTTAGGGGGATATAACAAGGACAGGGAAATCAGGTTAATTAGCTTATCACTCTACTCATCTACCTATGGCTCTGTGCACAGGCCTATCCCTATCAGTTACTGTCCCTGGGTACCCAAGCCCAGTGGCTAGTCCAAACCAAGGGCAGCTGGTAGGGGCCCTTCACACAGAGAAAAGAAAATTAGTTTAAACAGTCAGCAGTACAGTGATTCCATTTGGATTTAATGTGGCAATTCAACAGGGAGCGACCCTGAATTAGTACTCACAACCTCCAAACAAGATAGGGTCCTTCAATGTCAGCAGGGCTACTCTTGAGCTCCACGAGACCTCACACATTTATATGGTAAACAGTCACAGGCAAAAGTCCTTTAATGGCAGCAGGATTCACTTGAGCTGCACAAGCCTCCTCACACATTTATATGGTAAAAAGAAAGTACTATACCAGGCAGGCTGCTTCTCTATCCCGATCGCAATTACTGCACAATACCAGGAGAACACACAGCAGATTCAGTTCCTGACAGACTGAGTGCAATTCAGAAATTTCTCCAGTCTTCTACAGGGTGAGCCTGGTTTCTACTCTTCAGATATCCTTTGATTCTCTTCGCAGGACGGATTCAGTCCTAACAAGCAGTTACACAAGCTGCAGACCGGAACTCTGGACCTTACACATGTTTTTTGACTAAAACTGTGCACTGAAGGAGCACAGGGTTCCTTTCCCTTCACTGCCAGAGCTAAACTGAAACTCCAACAGACAAAACCAGGCACTTCCTTTGAGTTCCTCCCAGTTCTTGACTGGATTGGCTGTCACTCACAATAGACTGCTGCTGTTGGTCCAAAAAGGCACCGAAGTCTAAACTACATCTCCCAGAGTCACTGCCCATACAATCCTCTTGTGGCTGGCTCAGATTATGAGTCCAAGTTCTGATTCGTCCAAGGCACCATTTTAGATCTAGCTTACCCCACACTGATTGGTCCAGTTCAGCAGTTCAAAACCAGAATGGGGAACTAGGCAGACACAGTTCTGACTGCAAAAAGCAGGTTAGACAAACTGTCATTTCATTATTACTCTAAATGATTTCTGGCAAACAGTTACATCTTTCAGATAGGTTCCTTTGTACTCCTAGTGACTGCAAAAATGGAGTGAATTGGCAGCAGCTCGAGTAGTACTCAAACAGAGAAGCACACAGTCCCCCCATACAAACTAATTATGTCTGCAAGCAGACAGCTCTTAAAGAGACAGTACCAGAGGCTCTAAAAACACTCACTGATAAATGGCTTAAACGCCAAACACCATTCAGGCTTGGAGCATTCAAGCAAGCTCCTGGAAGTCTTTTGGGAACCCCCATTTGCAGGGGGGTTACATGTATCCTATGTGTAGAATGATTCACTGAAAATTTCAAATTCGGGTTTTGACTGTTTGGGGTCTGAGAGTCATTAAATGGCCTGGTTATGAAGAGAACCGAATAGATTTAATGAGCGACTGGAAAAAACAGTTACAGGATGTCTCCATGTTGTTCATTCAATGTTTGATAAGGGAGTATAAGGGGCAGCAAAGTGAAATTGAAGCCTTGGTAAAGGCAGGAGAAGAACGTATTTCCAAATTCCAAAGTGATTCCAAATTTATAGAGTTTGAGAACATTTTGAAAGGCACTATCCTGAAACAGGAAGATAGACTTAAACAGCAGAAACTGATTAAATGGGAGAGAGATCTAAAAGATTACCTCTACAATCGGGTGTTTACCTGGAAAAAGAACTCAGGAACTTCTCTGGATTTAATAGAAAAGGACGTTTTCAAAAAACATCTAAAAGAAGGAGTGATAGTGGGAAAAGAACGGGGTGTAAAACTCAATATGATTTGGATAATGTTGAGACTGATGTGTCTAGTTCCACTCTAAAATCAATCCTTAAAAATGCAGACTGGTGCTTTGATCATTTTACTTCTGCATCAGAAACAGAATCATCTGACGATTTTTTAGAAGAGGAGATCGAGAGGGAGACTGCATCATGTTTCATGACCAAGGCAACTGCGGCTATAATGACGTCACCAGTGATGACTACACCCGAAGCTTCTGTTCCGAGACGCAGTTTGCGATCTGTTCAGTTCCAGGACTTAGAAAGACAAGGAGAAGGGGACTTCAGAATCGGGCACGTAAGGTTGCAGCAGAATTTAGGAGAAAATCACAAGAGACGAACGGTACAACTGCAGATTCAACAGAAGAATCGACGTACGTACAAGAACCAAGCAGGGAGGAGGAAGTAAATGTTATTAACCTCTTGTCACTCAAACTGACTAGTACACATTTACAGGTACCGTCTAAGGGGCTTAATTTTATCCCCACTTCTCGCTCTAAACCATCTGAGAAATATCTTGATGTAAAGAAGTTTACTAGGAAACTTAATTTAAAACTTTTTTTGCAAGAAAACAACAGGAGAATGTGGGGGAAGGAGACTCTATAACAAGTGACTTGGCTACCCCTTGTAGGGAAAGTGACTTGAGTAATACTAACTTTAAGAGACAATCCACCTTTATGCCCCCCTATTCACCAGCTGTTATGGTTTTTGAATGAGCAGTTCTTGGGGAAATTGAGAATTTATCAAACAAAAAGAGGGATTATTTTAATAACCTCTCAAATGCTGAAAGGTGGCTTTAAAAGAATTACCAAATAATCCACATTTGATAATTAAACCTGCTGATAAGGGAGGTGTGATTGTTCTAATGGATGAGATAAAATATAGAAATGAGATACTGAGACAACTATCCAACACTTCCTTTTATGTAGGGTTAAAATCAGACCCTACAGTTTCTTTTAAAATTGAAGTGGATATGTATATTGATCAAGCATTTGATAGAGGTATCATTACAAAACAGGTAAAAGAATATTTAAAGGTTGATTCCCCTATTAGACAGACCATTTATGTGCTGCCTAAGGTGCACAAGTCTTTGATCCCCCTTGGCGTCCAATTATTTCTGGTATAGGATCCCTCACGGAGCCCCTATCTATGTTTGTGGATGGGCATATTAAACAGATTGTTCCTACTTTAAGATCCTATATCAGAGACACTACTCAAATTTTGGATATCCTTAATGATTTAGAGCTGGAATCTACATGGCTTCTTGTAACTTTGGATGTGGAATCTTTGTATTCCAACATCCCCCATGAGGGTGGTCTTAATTCATTGAAATATTGGTTAACAACAGGTACAACCTTTAATGAACCAGTCTGTGATTTTTTGCTTGACTTAACAAGATTGGTTTTAACCAAAAATAGTTTTATGTTCCAGGGACAACATTTTTTACAGGTCAAGGGTACTTCTATGGGGGCTACGTTTGACCCCACATATGCAAACCTGTACTTAGGCCTTTGGGAGCTACAAACTATTTATGATACAGCCATGAATCCATTCTATGATTATACTGATCTTTAGTGACACCTTATTGACGATGTGTTTATGGTGTGGCAGGAGGCAATGGACAACTGTTGGATTTTGTTCATTATTTGGGACAGTCGAATCCGAATTAAAAATTTACAGTGAACCATTCTGCACATAGGATACATTTTTGGGATTTGGTGATTATTAAGGGTCCTGATGGAGGAATTATTACAGATCTTTACCGTAAGGAGATGGATCGAAATAATTTTTTTGTTGTCTAGCAGTTGCCACTCCCGACACATCATAAACAACATCCTTAAATCCCAACTTCTTAGGGTAAAGCGTAATTGTTCTGAGGTTGGAACAAGTGAAATCAGGTGTAAGGAGTTATGCCAGAGATTTGTGGAGAAGTCAGCTGGGCCCTGCCCTTTCATCACTAGCCTTTGCTAACAGCATGTCTGAGGTCCGTGGATTTTACACTTTTTGTGTTTGAGCTGTTCTATTAAACTACATTTGTTTGTGTATTGATTGTTGTCCTTGCCTTTATTTTGTGGTGGGTAGTGCTGACTTCAGGTGAGTTTTTACATTTTGGTGGGTTATATTAGCACACCCTGATGTGGGGCAGCCAGTAATTGAGTTTGGAGCTCTTAAACCATGACACCACTTCAGCAGAGAAACCAAGGGAGTTAAGTTTTGAAAGGAGAAGGCTGTGGTTGACCAGGTCAAAAGCCTTGGTCAGGTCGATGAAAACGCACCTGTCAAGAGGCCAGCACCCATGGCAGCATAGATGTCATTTGTTAGTTTCAGGAGGGCAGTGAAGGTGCTGTGGCCTTGGCAGAAGCCATGCAGTCACAGAAACATGGTACACAGAGAACCATGACTGGGATGTCAACATACCAGGGTACAGAATCTACAGGAGGGACTGAGAGGGAAGAAGAGGAGGAGGAGTAGCTCTCTATGTAAGGGAAGGGATCAAAGCAACAGAACTAAAGGGTAAACAGGGAGGAGATACGCACTGTGGGTCACCCTGGAGACGGGAAATGGCTCCACAATCCGCCCAGGGGATGTATACAGACCCCCATCTCAGGGGGAGGAAATGGACAAGGAAATGATAGAAGGCATCCTTGGGATGGCAGAGAAAGGGGAGATTTTGCTGATGGGGGACCTGAATATGCCAGATGTTGACTGGAGCACCTTTGCTGCAGCCACATCCAAGACCAGGGCCATTCTCAATGCCCTACAAGGGGCAAGCCTCAGACAGCTAGTTTTGGAACCCACTCGGGAGACAGCAATCTTAGACCTGGTACTCTCAAATGGGGATGGAGAGAGGATCTCTGATCTTGAAGTGGGTAGCCATCTGGGAACAAGCAACCACCAAACAGTGTGGTTCATGATAAACTTAGCTGTAGAGTCAAGCCACACAAAAGTGAAGGTACTGGACTTCAGGAGGGCTGATTCTGTCAAAATGGGAGAGTGCCTCAGAAAAGCACTAGCAAACAGGCAAGAAGGTGGGGTGGAGCAACAATGGGGGAAACATCAAAACCGCCATCACAGAGGCAACAAGTCTTTGTGTGAAGCAAATAAACAAATCAAAACAAAAGAAAAAACCACTATGGTTCTCAAAAGAAGTAGCGGGGAAGGTAAGGGGAAAAAATATAGCATTCAGGAAGTATAAGGAAATACACAAGGAGCAGGACAGAGAACTGTACCAGTTAAAGCAGAAGGAAGCAGGTAAGGCAGTCAGAATAGCAAAGGCCCAAACCGAGGAAAAGATAGCCAACTTGGTTAAGAAGGAGGATAAAACCTTTTTATATGTATATTAGGGAGCAAAGAAAGACAAAGGCAGGGATACTGAGGCTGAACAAAGAGGAAGTTGGTTTGGCAGAGAGCAACAGTGAAAAAGCAGGGATACTGAATGAATACTTCTGCTCAGTATCACAATGGAAAAGCAGGGGGAAATACCTAATCCGGTCAATAGAAACACTCTGGATAGGGGGGTTGATATTAGTCCTTTCACAGAAGAAAGAGTTCTGAAAGAACTCTTAAAACTGAAGGTGGATAAAGCAATGGGGCCTGATGGGATTCACCCCAGAATTTTAAAAGAACTAAGGGAAGAACTAGTAACACCACTGACTACCCTTTTTAATAAATCATGGGAGGATGGGGTGGTACCTGAGGAATGGAGGAGGGTGGATGTGATTCCCCTTCACAGAAGTGGGAGCAAGACAGAGGCAGGAAACTACAGACCTGTCAGTTTGACCTCAGTGGTAGGGAAAGTGATGGAATTACTTTTGAAGGAAAGAACTGTTGAGTATCTGGAGGCCAGTGGGGCACAGGACCCAAAGCAGCATGGATTCACAGCGGGAAGGTCGTGTCAGACAAATCTAATTGATTTCTTTGACTGGGTGACCAAAGCAGTAGACCAGGGAGGGGCTGTGGACATGGCCTACCTAGACTTTTGTAAGGCATTTGACACAGTCTAGCACAAAAGATTAATAAACAAATTAGCCAGCCTGGGAGTGGGTCCTAGGGTGGTAGCCTGGGTAAAACACTGGTTGGACAACAGGACACAGCGGGTAATAGTAAATGGAGTCCACAGTGAAGAAAGGAGGGTTACTAGTGGGGTACCGCAGGGTTCAGTACTGGGGCTGGTCCTTTTTAATGTCTTTATAAGTGACATAGCAGAGGGACTGGAAGGGAAAGTATGTCTCTTTGCAGATGACACAAAGATCTGCAACAGGGTTGACACACAAGGTGGGGTGGAAAGGATGAAAAGGGACTTGGCAAGGTTGGAGGAATGGTCAAATGTATGGCAGCTTAGATTCAATGCAAAGAAGTGCAAAGTAATGCACCTGGGAAACAAAAACCCAGGGGAAGAGTACACAATGGGTGAGATACTGACAACAACAAAGTGGAAAGGGATCTGGGGTAGTCATATCAGATGATCTAAAGGTGGGCCAGCAATGTGAGAAGGCAGTAAGGAGGGCTGGGGGGATACTGGGATGCATAGGGAGAGGCATCACCAGTAGAAAACAGGAAGTTGTTTGCCCTCTGTACAGACAGTTGGTAAGACCACATCTGGAGTACTGTGTACAGTTCTGTAGACCCCATCTCCGCAAAGACATAGACAGGGTGGATGCTGTCCAGATGAGGGCAACCAAAATGATGCAGGGTCTGCATCAGAAGACATATGAAGAAAGATTAAAGGAACTAAAGATGTATAGCCTCGAGGAAAGGAGGAAGAGGGGGGACATGATAGAAACTTTCAAATACCTCAAGGGAATCAACAAAGTCCAAGAGAGTAGCATCTTTCAGAAAAAGAGGTGTGCAAAAACAAGGGGGCACAATTTGAAGATAGAAGGGGAACGGCTAAGAGGTAATGTGAGGAAGTATTTCTTCACAGAGAGGGTTGTGGATACATGGAACAGCCTTCCTGAGGAGGTCGTAGAGTCAAAAACAGTGGGGGAATTCAAGAATGCATGGGACAGACATAAGGCAATTTTAGTGGGGGGTAAGAGGAAGTAGGCTGTTGGTTAACTAGGATCTGCAGCTTATCCATTAGGTAGGGAAATGGGCAGACTAGGTGGGCCGAGCGGTCTTTATCTGCCATCAAATTCTATGTTTCTATGCTGGGCACCAGAAAGGAGGTTATATTTCTGAAGATACACTATGGTTTGAGTAGCCACTAATTTTTCCAGGATTTTGCTGAGCACCAAAAGAATGGCAATGGGTCGATAATTGGCAGTTTCTTTTGGATCACCTCTTTTAGGAATTGGTGTTATTTTAGCTATTTTCCAGATATCAGAAAAGGTGCCATGGCACAGTGACAAGTTAAAGACTTTGGTTAAGGGTGAGGCAATGATTGGGGCAGCTACTTGATGATCTATGTACCCCAGGAATGCCTATTTTAAGCATTCAAATTAAGTCTTTTATTAAGGTTTATTTTTGTACCATACATGATCCAAAGCTTTGTTTTTAGGATGAAAGGACATGCTGGGTGGGATCATAGCCCTCAACTGTCCCTGATTTTCAGGGACGTCCCTGAGTTTGCCTCAAAATTTGACTCTGTCCTGACTAAAAATTGTGTTTCCCTGACCAAACAGTAAGGGTTGTAAAGACAAAATAATGTCAAACATTAAAGTTACAGACTTGTTCTTCCTTAGAAAATACATTTTACACTAAACCCCTTATTCTGCCAGCTTCTTGAGTGGATATCACCAATTTTGAAGATGTGTCCCTGATTTTGGTCCTTTGTTCCTGCTTATTTTAAGCCTCGTCCCTGATTTATGAGGTAGGAGGTTGAGAGGTATGGGTGGGATAAGGGTGGGACTGTATGGATGGTAATGGCTGGCATGGTCTATTTAGAAGAGCTGAGGACCCCCTACACTTGCCAGCAATGGCAGCTATGGATCTGAGGATGGTCACTTGAGAGTCTGGTCTACAGTGGTGTCCAGGGAAAGAACTGAGTCAAGAGATTTGGAGGGGAGAGGGAAGTTATGGTGAGGCTGAGATAAGACCCCCTACCTGCAGGGCTGATATATACCTTCTCGCAATTTGTCACTGAAATGTTGGATACAGACACTCAAAATGTAGGGAAATGAGGGGCACTGGTCTTAATAATATGGAACAAATTGTTAGAGACACATTCAGAGAATTATAAGCTAGTGACTTAACAGCACTCTACCCTTGATCACATCCTGGACACTAGCTGAAAGTCCTAACAGTGGAGTGATAATGACTCACATTGAGTCTTTTGTGGGATCCCCCTCTGAACTGCCAGATAACTGCAGCTCTTAATGAGCTGTTAATCACACCAGGCCATCTGAAACATTGAGAGAGATTATCATGAGGACTAGAGCCTGCTAAAGTAAAGACTTTTTTAACTTCATTAACAGCCATGAAAATCTGCACTAGTCAAGACAGACAAGTAGAGAGTTAGCTGCACCAGTGTGAAAACAAAAATGTAGTTCCACAGCACTCACAGGCTGCTGGGCACTGACTCCCAGTGTATGTACCTGACCTGGATGTCTGTAAGCAAATAAAGCAATTTTTATTAGAATCTAACGCTGTGGTCTGAAGTTTAAATTAACGATTCATTACACCTCTGGAGTGCTAGACTTTTTATGTTTGTAGTTAGCTACACTAGCCCTGGTCAATTTGCACTAGGGTTTGGGCTAGTGAAACAATGTTAAGATCAACCCCTGGCTTACAAGTTTTTCCTCTCGAGGCTGGTTCCCCCCGGGATCCCTTAGCTGCCCTGGGGCTTCCCCCCAAAGAATGTTATTTATTTATTTTTCCCTCTGGTTGCTGCTCCATCGAGCCTCTCTCAGGCACCCTGGCTTGTTTCTGCCTGCCTGAGATCCCTTAATCCCGAGTCCCCCCCACAGTACTCCGACCCTCTCACCTACCTTGCACCTTGAAACCCCTGCCTTGTACCCCCAAGGTGGGACCACCACTCCTTCTTTGGTGCTCCCTGAAGTCTAGATTCGGCTGCAAGCAGGACTTGGGGGTGGAGGAAATCAGGATACTGGGTGGGCGGGATCCGGCGGTGGGTATGGAGGCCAGGTGCTGTCGCCTACTCGGCGGTGCAGGTTTTTTCCTTGTTTTTGCATGTTCCCTCCCTGAGGTGTAAACGTGCAGTGGCGTTTAGCGCAGGCAGGTGCGCTTCTGCACCCGCTTGCAAAATGTCTGCAGACTCCTCTCCCCAACTACTGATGTGGTCCCAGACTGCAGTACATCCAGCCTCTGCTGGATGTCACTAGCACCGGGAAGTCACACCCCACCTTACCCCCAGAGAAGGAGAGCTGTCTTCGGATCTTCAATCCTTTCCTCCCTGGCCGACCCTGGGAACCTGAGCTCACTCCCGAACCCGGGTCGCTGGCGTGGTGCAAGGTGTGGCGTCCAGTGCCTCAACCCTCAGCGCCACCGGGCCGGCCCCCAAAGAATGTTATTGAGACCTGTTGATATACATGGGAGCCTATGACCTTGCACCAGAAGCTGATTTGTCATAACTGATTGTATGGCTACCTGTATGTACCACTTGAAAACTTAATAAAAACATAGCTTCAAAAAAAAGAAATGCACCGGGAAACTAGGACATGCATTTTTTATGGCTGTCAGTGAGTGAGTGTACCTTACTAGCGCTTCTTTCTGCTGTCTGTAACCAATGCTAACTTTTTATTGGCTACAAGGAGGATAGTGCATGACAGCTGGAGTACAGTGCATGAGTGCAGGAAAAAAGCAGGAGGCATCCATCTCGGGAATGTGCAGCTTATTCTACTGTCAAATCACTGTTGCTCAGCCCCCTTCAAACAGGATGCGACACTGGGGTGCCCACCTCCAGTGCTGGCAAACTACTGTGTCCCTCTCCTGCCCAATCCACAAATCACAGGCGACGCCCCCCCAAACAAGATGCAGCACCGGGGTGCCCACCCCAAGTGATGCCAAACAACATCTCCCTCCTGGCCAATCCACAATTCACCAGCGCCGCACATTCTCCAAACAGGATAGAATACCAGGGTGCCCAACACTGCTGTCATCAGACAACAAACACCAGGATGCCCAATTCCCAGTATCAGTACCTGAAATAAAGGAATCTGTCCCCTGTAGTCTTTTTCAGGGGCAACCTGTAACAAAAAAAATGTTCCTTTGATAAATGCTGTATTTTTGCCATAAATTTTTAACATGTCTTTTTTTACCCAATCTCATGAACCAGGTAGGTGAGATTTTTTGAAAACCCCCGAAACGTGTTTTAACAGTTGCTCTGCAAAATTATTTTGGATAGGATTTAAAACATTACACTTGTCTTGATCATAAGGTGGTGGTCATAAAAAGGCTATGTTGAAAATTTTGGGTCAAAATGTCAAAAAACAACAAAGTTATAAAGAAATGTTAAATGTTTTCAATTTTTACTCATTACTTTGTGATTTTTGCAGATTCTGGACCCAAATTTTCTTTAAACTTATATTTCTTGAGTCTGAATTCAGTTGATACAAGTCATTCTAACAGGCAAGTACATAAGAACATTGTGAAACTACATTTTTACAGTAAGGGATGTTCATACTCGGGTCGCGAGGGTTGCAGAGGAAGCCCTCCCTGAAGCAAGGCAGCTGGGGTGAGCGCCCCGAAGCCCAGAGCAGAGTCGGGTCCACGAGGAGCTGAGGAAGCCCTCCTGAGCAAGGCGCTAGGGTGGTACCCCGAAGCCCGAAGCGAGTCGGGGTCGCGGGGCTGCGAGGAAGCCCTCCCTGAAGCAAGGCGCTGGGAGTGGGCGCCCAGGCTCAAACAAAGTCGGGCCAAGTGGCTGCAGAGGAAGCCCTGAAGCAAGGCGCTAGAGTGAAGTTTCAAGCCCCAAATCTAAATGGGTTGCAGGGCTGCAGAGGAAGCCCTCCTGAAGCAAGGCACTAGGAGTGGAAGCGCCTGAAGCCCTGAAACGAAGGTAACTGGCTACTTGCTGCTCGCTGCTCCCAGCATGGTGTTGGCGCCATTTTTATTTGAAATGTTGAAGGACCCTAACCTGAAGAAGTCGGCGTGGATATACTGACTGTTTTTTTTTTTCCCCACTGTTTCTGAATCCAGCATAGCGCACTGTTTAAGTCCTTTCTTACCTGTTACCTTAATGTGCCTAATTTAATGGGTAGATAGATGCTCTCTAAGCTACATGAAATGCAGCATTACTTATTTTGACCTAACACAGTGCTGTGTCCTAATTACGTTTATCTGTTGCCTTAATTTACTGCTCTGTGAGTTAGAAGTAGCTCAGCATTGCCCTGCTTTATCAAATTGTCCGAAATCGGCTCCATAAGTCACAGATTGCATGTGCTGGGTCCTGCTAACTAAAAGTACAATTACCTGCCTGAGTCAGTCGCCCCTCCTCCACTCTGATATTTAATCCCTCTTCTCCTCTCCTCCACAGTCGGGTCGCAAGGGCTGCAGAGAAGCCTCTCTGAAGCAGGCGCTAGGGTGGGCGCCCCCCGAGAGCCCAAGCAGAAGGTAACTGGCTACGCTGCTCAGCGTGGTGTTGGCCCCTGGCACTCTGCACCGGCTCCCCACCACCACCCTTGGTGAGCTCTTCGTCTTATAGGTTTTGTCACGTGATGTGAAAAACCTATCAGCCAATTCTCCCATCTGCAGCTTATCAGCTGCTAACACCAGTGGCCGCTCTACCAGACCCTGCCTGTTTCCTCTGTTGCTAGTTACTGAACCATCAGAGAGAGATAGGGAGAGAACAAGGGGAGAGAAAAAAAAAACTATATTCTGATCACTGCCTTCTTCTAGTGCTTATAACTGCCAAACGTGGCCCCGCCTACAGCCAAAATCACTATAGACTAACTACCCCTGATCATCTAGAACAGGTACCCGCAAGCACACTACTCCCAGAGTCCCGAGACTCCCTCAGATCTATATCATGGATTATTTTTTGACTTGGAAGGCTCCTGTACACTCAGCTTATTTACCCTATACTGCCCTCCACCTCCCCTGTGACTGCCCCCCCTCTGAGAAGGGCTCCTAACCTATACACCCCCCCTGGACCCCCTGCATTGAGGGCGAATGGATCGAATAAACCCTGCCAAGGCACACATAGGCCACTTCCGAAAGGGTCTAGCAACCTACTTTCCCCCCTCCACTCCACTTTTGCCCACCGGGGACTCCACCTAATGGCACCAATCACCCCTGCCGGTCCCTCCCTGAAAGGACACTACACCTATTTGTATCCCTTCCTCTGCATCCTCGACCAATGGAGCCATCTATTCATCCCCTTGAAGGACCTAGGCTTCTATGCCAGGCTCAAGCTCACGCTAGGGGGGGACACTGAACCCAACCCAGGTCCATACTCCCCCAATCTCACCATGACTGACCCTACTAACCCCCTCTGGGCAAACTCTAGGGGGATCAAGTTGGTGCATATGAATATCAGCAGTCTGAGGCACAAAATTCACGACCTGGAGGCCTGGACAACACTGTACAAACCGGATATACTTGCGGTCACCGAAACATGGCTCAAACCCCAGATCCTCCCACATGAAGTGGACTTAGCCGGCTATCAAGTTTTCCGAAAGGACAGAGAGGGAAAAAAAAAGAGGAGGTAGGGTTTTCACTTACCTCAACTCCTCCTTGAATGCCACACAGGTCGACCACCCTGCCTCCCACGACCCGAACAGCGAGATCTTAATCCTTGAAGTGCTCCTTGGTGACACTAAGGCCCTTTACATAGGCTGTGCCTATCTCCCTACTCACTCGGCTGTCACTTCCCTTGAACCCCTAATCAACTCCTTCGAGGAGCATCTTTTGGGGGAGGTCATCCTCCTCGGGGACTTCAACCTAAACTGGTTGGCCCTTGGGTCTCCTGCGACCAAGAACCTAGTACTTGACTCCTCTCTCACCCAAGTCATTGACCTCTCCAACAGACACAATGCCAAAACTAGCAACCACTCCCTGATCGACTGGGCTCTAGTCTCCTGCCCTGACCGCATACTTACTGCAGGGATCATGTCTGATTCCCTTAGGACCACTCTCCAACTTTCTGTATATGGTCCAATAAATCCTGCAAAACCCCTGCTCGCATCATAGAAACAAGGAATTTCAGCAGGTTTGTCCCTGCTGACTTCTGCTCAGCCCTGGAGACTATTGACTGGAACCCCATCATCTCCCTTCCCTCGCTTGATGAGGCACTCGACTACTTCACCAACTCATTCCTGTCCTTAGCTAACCTACACACACCACTGAAGCAACTAAGGGTTCAGGGAAAGTGCCACAAATGGTTGAGCCCTAACCTTAAGCAAACTATGATATTCCGTGACAGGGCCTGGGGACTCTACAAGTCCTCTGGTGGTACACCTGAATGGGAGAAGTATAGGGAACTAAGGAATCTCTGCAAGAAAACCTCTAAACAGGCTAAAGCACAGTACCTAAGGGACCTCCAAACAGGTCATCTCAGTAACCCAAAGAAATTCTAGAGGTGCATAAACTCCCTCATCAAGGAATTCCAAACTCACCTAATGATACACTTCTGGTCGCAGCTCATGACCAGCAACCCCTGTGCTGTGAAGCCTTCTCTGACTACTTCTCTAACCCCTAGGTCCCCCCACAACTTCCCCTGGGTCCCTCCCTTCATCCCTTGGGACCAAACCCTCCCATGGCCCCAATTCCACCTGAAACTAGTTGAACTGTCCGCTGTACTCCCACTGCTCCTCAAAATAAATCCCAACTCCTCCCCCGGGCATGACCTTTTAGAACCTAGACTGCTGAGAGCAGCTGCCACGGCTATTGCCTATCCCGTCACCCTATTGATTAATAGGTCACTCCTCGAAGGAACCATCCCTACCAAATGGAAGGTCTTGACTATTGTCCCTATCCATAAAAAAGGTCCCTGTGACCTCGCGGGAAACTACAGGTCTATCTCCCTTCTCAGCCCTCTTGGAAAAGTACAGGAGAGGCTCGTGTATAACCAACTACAGGACTACCTAGAACAGCACCTACTACTCTCTGATGTACAACATGGGTTCAGAAAAGGCCATGGCACTGACACTGCCCTAATCCGACTCACATCTGACATTCTTAAGGCCATGGACCAAGGCTTCCCAACAGGCGCACTATTCATCGACCTATCCAAGGCCTTTGACATGGTCAACCATGAACTCCTCCTCTCAAGCTCTGGCAACTAGGTCTGGACGCTGCGCCCTCTCTTGGTTCAAGAACTACCTGACTAACAGAACCCAGAAAGTCCGTTGGAGGGGTTCTCAATCCGGCAAAAGACACATGGTCTCAGGGGTTCCCCAGGGCTCGATCTTGGGCCCCCTACTATTCTCACTGTTCCTAAACGACATCGAGGGAGGCTGCGGGCTGAGTAACCTCATTCTTTATGCAGATGACACCATAGTCTACTTCAGCGACCCCCACCCCAATGTCATCTCCTCCAAGCTGCAGACCTGTCTCTCTGACCTTGAGGCCTGGTTCTCAGCAAACTCTCTAAAACTGAATGACGACAAAACCAAGGCTGTCCTGTTCGGGACAAGACGGTTTGGGGCTGACAGAAGTGACCTACTCAAGCGCACGTCAGCCCTAGGAAGTAGGGTTGAGGTCTTGGATCAGTTCAAGTACCTAGGTGTCCTCCTTGATCAGGAGCTGACCTATAAATACCACATCACCTCCCTAACCCAAACCATCCACCAGAAGATGGGGCTCCTCTATCGTCTGGGAAACTCCCTCACTAGCGAGGCGCGTCGTGCAATCGTCAACTGCAATCTCCTCCCAACAATCCTCTACGGAGCCCCACTACTGCAGTCTCTCCGAGAGTCTGAGCTCAACAAGCTCTCCACACTCTACCATAAAGTGGCTCACTTCGCTATGAACTCTCTCCCTAGGAGGCATCACTGCGAGGCCTTAGCAGACCTAAACTGGCCCTCCCTCTGGCACAAGCTAGCCTACTCCTCTGCCTGCCTTGCTTTCAAATTCACCTCCCTTGGTCCTCCTCCTCACCTGCGTGACCTACTCACCCCAAAGACCCAGCACCGCACCCTTCGATCCTCGGCTAGATGTCCCCTTGCCACCCCCCGGGTTCGCACCAATCAAGGCAAACGCTCCTTCCACTATGCTTCCCCCCGTTATGAAATGCCCTTCCAGGGACTCTAGTCAACAAGCCTTCCCTCCTAGGGTTCAAATCTGGCCTCAAAGCGTATCTCCTTGAACTTAGCCTCTGCGGGTGCAACCGTTAGCCCTTATCATGATCACCCCTCCGTGACCTCAGGTGCCAACTTCAACTGCTCTCCTATAGCTTTCCCTTTGTATACTGCTAAGGTACTATGAAACCTTTTATTAGACAAGTGGAACCCTCTGCTCTCTGGGCCAACGATGTTACCCAATGTGTACCATGTACAAACCTTTAACTCATGTATGTTAATACCCAACTATGTACCCCCTGTGACTTCTTATGTACTCAGCTAACGTTGCCCTACAGTTACTCATGTGTATCACTCTCCCTGTTATGCTTCTTACCCAGTGTCATCCGATACTACTCTGCAATGTATGTACACACTGTATCTACAAATGTATACCTAAGACTACTGTTTAATGTTGCCAAAGATATGTACTCTCTGTAACTAATCCCGGGTCGCCCCTGAAAAAGGGATCTCTGGTCTCAGTGGGCTTACCCGGTTACCAAAATCTAAATAAATAAATAAATACTCCTAACCATGTTACAGCATGGGGGTTATCAACAAACATTAGTTAACACCATCAAGTACAGCAGTAGGCTACTGCTGCCAAGAGCAGAGATGATCCATCAGTGGAAATTAAAACACATACATCACGCACCCTTTTAATAGGTTATACATCCCCTATATTATTTCCCACAAAGGAAAGGGTAACATTTAATAACTTGAACATTTAACACTGCTACTCAGATCTGTATAAACTGTTATAAACCAACTGCATAAATACCTAGCCTGAAAAATTTGGGCACTCTAGTATTAATTATTTATGTGAGCAACTTTGGGAACAGCCATGGATCCAAGAACCAGCTATTAGTAACTCAACCTAAAAAACGTACAACTTCAGAGCTGGCTGCAGAGGTAAAACTTAAAAAAGAATGGGGACCAGAACAGCATAATGTTCAGTTAGGCTAAGAGTCCTTCTTACTAGGAAAAGGTCCCTACAGGAAAAGTCTTACAGTCACCTGAGCTTTCCTGGAAGCAGTCCAAACAGTTCCGAAAGAACGTGAAAATACCACGCTGTAGCTGGCCCGGTAGCGCTACTGCCCACCACATTGGCCATCACTGGGATCGGGGAGTGATCTTGTGTTGCTGGGGGAAGGAGAGGATCAAGTGTCTGACGGACTGCTCTCCTCTCCTCTCCCAGGTGGGTAGTTTGCTGTCTCTGCCGAATCACTGCCACCAGGTGGAGGCCTGGAGGTAGTGAGGGACAGGAGTGGCAAAGTGAGGAGGGAGTTGCAATGCATGCGTGCCTCCACACGACTGCCTGATGTAAGCACCCCAGTAAGGGGGTGGAAGTTGGACAAAACTGGAGAAACAAATGGTGGTGAGGTGGGCATATATGAAGCCTTGCATGCTGTCCCTCCATCCACTCCACAACTGGGACCAGGAAGGAAGCTCCGGACTTGAGGCATGTCCTGGTGATAGATGGTGGGGGACGGTGGAGACAGGGTGGACGGGAGCTAAACCTGCCTTGGCCGAGGAGTATAAACAACTGTATGGGGAAAAAAACATTTTTTAAATATTGCACTACAGAGGGAGCCGGGGAAAATGAAAATAACACTGGTTCAGTGGCGAAGCCATTACTAAAGACCCCCACAATACACACAACCTGAACAAAAAAACATAATTAGTATTACAAATACAGTAGAATACAGAAATGTGCACACGCCTTTGTTAATGTCAGCAGTCTAAGTGAGATTTGCTTTCAACCAAAAGAAAATGTGTACTTTAAGTCCCCTGCTTACTCCCTGCCACTACCAACAGTCTTTTAATCAGTCATACCTCAGGGAGTCACCTCCATTTCTGACTCTGATCTGTCTTCATGACCAGAACAGTCCTGTTTGATCTTAGCCAGCAGTGTCCTGGGTTCGATGGGGTTGGAAAACTGAAGCATTCTGCTACCATACATTATTTTGAGGCTTGCTGGCATTAGGAGCACCTGATGGGCTCTGAGCTGAAGGAGTCGGGACAGGACCCCATCAAACCATTTGCACCATTGGTGAGTGGTGAAACTAAGGTCCAGAAAGATATGAACGGGTGAATCTTGACTTTTCTACAGACCTCATTGCTTCACCTCCCGCAGCACCATGTCCTGTTTCTTTACTGACTCCAGAACCACCAAGATAGTATGGGCTTGATTTCCTGCTGCTGCTGTTTGAAGACACCCTTCTCTTGGTGTCAGTGGATATGCCCTGTGGACCATGAATAGGGAGCTCTAGGAGTAAGGTCTCCTTAAGTCATCCTTCCATGAAGTGGTCAATCAAGTCCGCTTCCACAGTCTCCGGCAATCTGAGGATTCGGATGTGGGACACCATCGCTCCATTTTGAGATTTTTTGAAGCATCATTGTAGCAGCATGTTTTCTCAGGTAAGTCCTGCTGTTGCTACTAAAGCTTTGTCCAGAAACCTAACTGCTGCTGTAGCCTCGTCCTCCACCACTTGCACCGTAAGTGGCACAGTCATCAACTTTGTTTTATCTAAAGCATGAATGGCTTTCAGCAGAGCAGCATTAGTTGGTTGGTTCTAATTAGAAGTTGAGGGCTCACCATCTTTACTTAGGCCCAGTCACACTTCTTTCTGTTTGGCACCGTCTCCTCCAGCTACCATTTTTGGACAACCCGTGCCTCTCTCAAATCCAACAAAATAAGTAATTTTTGGTACACAGCTGTTCAGCCCGATATGCTCCATCTAAATCTTGTATTTCTGCTCGATTTTGTTGGCTTTTTTAGACAGAAACCAATTTTTTAAGCCAAAGATCTGCAGAGCTGTAAAATTCTGCTGCACACACCTCGACTGCTAGCCATGCCCCTCTGGACCCAAATTTTCAACATAGCCAGTTTGTTACTCCACTTCATGAACATGGTAGGTGTTGTTTAAAATTTCCTCTGAAACATGTTTGTGCAGTCGCTCTGCAAAATCACCTTTCAGACAGTATTTTTTTTTTTTAATTCCACCTGACTAGATCATAAGGTGGGGACATAAAAAGACTGTTGAAAATTTGTGGTCAAATGTCAAAAAACAACAAAGTTGGCCAGCCCAGTGATGTAGAGGGCTAAGGCATCATGCCTTACCTTCTGCCATGCTGGCAACCCAAACGGGTTGTCTGGGGAGGGAGAGGATCGAGCGTCTGGAGGACAGCTCTCCTCTCCCGGGGGAGGGTAGGAGCAGCAACTGGCACTTGCCTGGCCCCTAGTGGTGGCTGGGGACTGGCACATCAAGTCCTGAAATGTAGGGGGTGGAGGAAGAGCACATGTCCGGCAGGTTGCATTTGGCATTGTTGCACGCTCTCATGGCTGCATGGGGGGGGGGGGGATGGAGGAAAAACAGCCAACCAGTAGGGTGATACCAATCCACTGCAGGCTCCGTACCTCGCCAGCAATACACTGGGGTGAAGAAAAAAATAAATAAAAAAAAAACAGTTACAAAGAAACGTTGAATTTTTCCAATGTTTACTCATAACTTTGTCATTTGTGCAGATTTTTACTTCAGATATTCAATACAGCCCTTTTGGCACCCCTCAAAAACATGTTTTCAAAGTTGCTCTGCAAAGTCAGCTTTTGGGTGGAATTTAAAAAATTATACGTCTTGATCACAAGATGAGATCATAAAGACACTATGTTGAAAATTTGGGGTAAAAAACAAACAACTAAATTACATGAACTCACATTGAGCCTTTCCAACGTTTAGTCATAACTTTGTCATTTATGCAGATTTTGCCAATTTGTAGTATAGCCCTTGTGTTATACCCCACCTCATGAACAAGACAGGTGTCACTTTTCAAATTACCCCTGAAACAAGTTTTCACAGTCGCACTGCGAAATCTCCTTTCAGATTAGATAGAAATAATTCCATTTATTTATGATGGAAATTTGGGGTCAAAATGTCGAAGCTTACTGAAAATAAGACATTGCCTCTCAGATGGCTATCATGGGTGAATACATTATAAAAACGGGTAAAAACAGGACCTCCAATGAAAAGGAGCTACAGTATCGTGTCTCCGCTATGCTATCCTGGGTACATACAGTTGTAACCCCCCTGCAAATGGGGGTTCCCAAAAGTCCTCCAGAAGCTTGCCTGAATCCAAGTCTATGTGGTGTTCGGCATCTGAGTTGTTTAAACGTGGCTCCAAGTAAGTGCTATTTGAGCCTCCACGTACAGTCTCTTTAACAGCTGTCTGCTTGCAGACTTAATTAGTTTGTATGGGGAGGACTGTGTATTTTAATGCTCGAATCCCGCCCGAGCTGCAGAGAAATCGCTCCATTTCTGCAGTCGCTAAGAGCGCAGAGGGAGCCTAAATGAAGCATGTAACTGTTTGCCTGAAACTAGTTAGAGTGTTAAGTAAAATGCAGTTTGTCTAACCTGCCTTTCTTGCAGCTAGGACTCTGTGTGTGTTACCCCTCCATTTTGGACCTAAACTGCTGTGCTGGGCCAATTGGGTTAAGGGTTCCCTAAAATGGATCCTGTGGACGAATCAGAAGAAAAAATTACTCACCTTAGTAATGTTGTTTCTTCTAATGGAGTCTTGCTATATTATAGACATTAGCAGCAGTTTGATCCAGCTCTAGAACTGCCCCGGAGTGAAATGGTTAAAACCATTCCAAAATAGAATTTTGGCACGAGAGCAGCTCTATCTGTGTCATTTCAAACTTGAGCTGTCAGATCTTTACGAGCCAAACTCACTAAGGTCTGTGTGGAAGCTGTAACCTACACTAGCCAAATGGCTACCTAAATAATAACAACCACTGATGGTCCCAACACCCAAGACTCAAGTCAGGGGACCAGAAATACTAACACCATTCTAATAATATGAAAATGGAACATAAGTATAATAAAGCACTGCATACACATACACACCCCAAAGTCCCAAAGGGACAAAATGCTAACAGGACATAAGTAGTGCCACACTAAGTTGCCCGTACCCACCAAGTAGAGGTTCTGAGAGGGGCAGGTTGGGAGGAGGTCTATAATATAGCAAGACTCCATTAGAAGAAACAACATTACTAAGGTGAGTCATTTTCCTTCAAACAACATGAAGTCTTGCTATATTATAGACATTAGCAGAATACACAGCAGTACCTCCATGGAGGAGGGCAGAACCTACTTAGGAATAGGCTCTGAAGAACAGCTGTGCCAACGAGCATCTCTCCTGGCCTGGACATCCAGGGAGTAATGCTTGGTAAAAGTGTGTACCGTTTTCCAAGTAGCAGCCTGGCAAATCTCTAATAAAGGGATATCTCTGGCAGCAGCTAGAGATGCAGCTGTACCCTGGTAGAATGAGCCCTCAAACCGGGGGGGGGAGGCTCTGCCCACTTTCTGATAACAAAATTGGATACAAGAGACAATCCACCTGGCTATTGATCTCTTAGTGGCAGGTTTGCCTTTCCCAACTTCACCATAGGTAAGGAAAAGTTGGAGGGATTCGAACCTGTGACCTTTGGTACGCTCTATATAATAACTAAGAGCTCTCTTAATATCCAGGCTGTGCAACCTCCTCTCACCCGAAGAGGAGTGATAGTGAAAAATACTGGAAGGGAGATTGATTAAGATGGAAATCTGAAACCACCTTAGGCAAAAACTTCCCATTAGTCCTAAGGACTACCTTATCCCAGTGGAAAGAAATAAAGTCAGTCTCCACTGACAAGGCTTGCAATTCACTTATCGTCTGGCAGAAGTGATAGCCACTAGAAAAACAGTTTTCAAGTTAGGTACTTAAGCTCTGCAGAAGACAGAGGTTCAAAGAGTTGCATTAACTGGGTAATGCAAACATTAAGGTCCCAAGCAGGGGCGGTTCGAAAAGGAGGATTAGTATGGAGTAATCCCTTAAAAACTTGGAAAACAAAGGATGAGAGGAAAGAGGATGACTTTCCTGCTGACACAAAAGCAGACACAGCTGCCAAATGAACTCTCAGGTAGCTGGTCTGAGACCCAAGATTAAGATGTACCATGTAATCTAACAAAATGGGCAATTCAGCAGATTCTGGAAATATTTTCCCAGCACACCAAATGGAAAACCTTTTCCATTTAAAACTATAAGTAGCCCTAGTGGAAGGCTTTCTGGAAGCCTTTAGGATCTCAAGAACACCCTGAGAGAGGTGTAAATCAGCAAACTCTAACTCCTCAAGAGCCAGGCCTTGAGGCTGAGGATTGAGATCCGGATACCAACCCTTCCCTGGGCACAAGTCAACAGATTGTGATTCCTGGGGAGGCACAGGGAAGATGGACTGTCAGAGACAGAAGGAGTGGGTACCAGGACTACCTGGCCCAATCCGGGGCAATCAGAATCACCCTGCAAGGCTGAGATCTGATTTTGACTAGTACTTGAATAGGAGAGGAAGGGGGCAGAGGAACTTCCCTCCCAATCCAGAAGAAGGGCATCCAGGGAACTGAGCCCAGCACTGGAGGCCTGCAACAGAACAGAGGAAGTCTGTGATTGTCTGGGGCTGCAAAAGATCTATCTGAGGGATGCCCCACCTGGCGAAAACTATCCCCAGCACTTGAGGATCCAGGGACCATCGTGATGGCCCTGGAAATCCTACTGAGGGCATCCGCTGAGACATTGTCCTTTCCTGGAAGATGAACTGCTATGAGGGAAGTGTTCAGGGAATAGGCCAGAACCACAACTTCATTGCCTCGGTGCACAAGGCCGAAGACCGAGTGCCCCCTGTTTGTTGATGTACCACATTGTTGTGGTGTTGTCTGTTCTGACTTGTATCACCTTGTCGTGGACAGATGCAGAAAAAGCTTGAAGAGCTAAAAGACAGCTCTGAGTTCCAGCAAATTGATGTGGAGCAGAGATTCCTGGGGACCAAACTCCCTGAGTGGAAAGGTGCCCATGTGGGCTCCCCAACCCAGAAGGAAGCATCTGTAGTGAGAGTCAAGTCGTGAGAAGGGAAATGAAGGGACCCCGCTCTTAAATTACTCTGATCCTGCCACCACTGGAGCTAGGATCAAGGTTGAATCACTGGGACCAACTTGGAAAGGGGTCTCTTCTCTGAGACCAAAAGGTTCTCAAGTGAAACTGAATGTCTCTCATCTGAAATCTGGCTCCCTGCACAACAGCTGTGGATGCAGCCATGTGCCCCAGGAGCTGCAGAAAGTGTCTCGCTGGTCGAGAGACCTGCAGAGTGAAGAAAGAGGCCAGAGCCACTAAATTCCTTACCCTTTCTGGGGGAAGAAAGGCTCTGGCTAGCTTTGTGTCCAATTCTGCCCCTATAAAGGTGAGTACCTGGACTGGTTCCAGAACCGACTTTGGTAGGTTTGGCAGAAAACCCAGGGAGGTGAGAAGCTGCTGGGTGACCTGCAGGTGAGATTTTACCTGTTCTGGGGACTGGCCTACAATGAGCCAGTCGTCTAGATAAGGGAAAAACAGCAATCCTCTGCCTCCTTAAGTGGGCCACTGCCACTGCTAGACACTTTGTGAATACCCTTGGAGCAGAGGTAAGGCCGAAGGGCATTGCTCTGAACTGGTAATGACCTGAGGGCAGTTCGAATCTGAGGTACTTTCGATGGGATCTTCTGATTAGGACATGGAAATAGGCATTCTTGAGGTCCAGGGAGGCTAGCCAGTCCCCTGGCCTTAGGAAAGATAAAATCATTGCCAGAGTTACCATTTTGAACTTTGGTTTCAAAAGATGCTTGTTCAGATATCTGAGATCTAAAATGGGCGCCACTCTCCTGTCTTTTTGGGGTAAGGAAGTATCTGGAATACAGACCCCTGCCCTGATGCGGGGAGGAACCCTTTACTGCTCTGAGAGCTAACAGGGATGAGACCTCTGTTTCCAGAGCGAGGGTCTCTGAAGCACTTGCAGGTAGAAAAGTCTGCTTCTCAATTTGGGAAACTTTTGAAGCTGAGAACCAGACCCTGAGCTTACTACTTCCAGAACCCACTTGTCTGAGGTTAAAGAAGCCCAATTCTGACTGAAGTAAGCTAGCCTGTCCCCACTGGTACAGGAGGTGGCCCTGGGCACCCCATCAGGGTGCCTGTTTATAGGAGCTTTAGGCTGGGGGTGGGAGCAGGTCTGCCCACCCCTCATCTGCCCCTGCTTCTGAAGAAGCCCCTCTGAGCATAGGCAGAGGAGGCCTGAGTCTGGTAGAAAGGCCTGTGAAAAGGCCTACCCTACCCCTCAGGGGCATGCCTTTGAGGAGTGGCTTGCCGCCTCCTAGCCTGGGCACTCTTGTAAGTAGTCCCATATTCATCCATCTTCTTCATGTAGTTCTCTGTCTGCTCTCCAAACAGAGAATTTCCCACCACAGGAAAATCCATAGCCTTAGTCTGGGTATCCTGTGACAAACTAGTACACCTGAGCCAGACCAACCTACGAAAGCTACAGATGTGGCCATGACCCTAGAGGAAACATCATTAACATCCACAGCAGCATGAAACTGAACCTTAGAGGCTTCAATGCCATCAGCAGCCACCTGTTCTAGTTCACTAGCCAGCTGGCCATGGGCCTGCTTGGCCAGTGCATAACAGTATCCATCTAGAGTTCTGATACCTAGCTACATAAGCCATATAATTTGCTTGCCTGAGTCCCAGAGGCTGCCATATACTTTTTTGCCATGGCATCAATCTTCCTGGAATCCTTGTCAGGAGGATGTGAAGCCAAGGAATATTAGCTTTATCACAGGCAGCAGCCTGAACTACTAACATGACTGCATTGCTGAGAAAGGAATTCTGTATCAGGGCCTGACAATGTATGCCTTCTGTCCATCTTTTTATCTACAGGAGGCACAGAATTAGGAGCTTTAAATTTTAATTGTTTGTTTCCTAAAAGACTTATGTAAAGGAATAGACAATCTCCTAGACTCTGGAATATCCATCATTTCTACAAAATCATGCTCCTCTTGCTCATCCACAGCCTCTTCTAAAAAAGCTGGAGGGTTTCAGCAACTTTTATAAAACATAAAATGAGATGGGGACTCAAGACAGCATAGGGGAGATTCTAAAGGTCTGTCTGGGGAGGTGTCGGTTCAATGGGCACACCAGACCTTCCCAGCCACATTCATACTGTTCATAATCCTCCTCCCCCTCCTCTGGTTCATAAAATTCCTCAATATCATAATCCTGAACCACTGGGACGGACGAACCGACCTTTTACCAGATAGTGGTGGTTCGGACGGACCCTGAACAATGACTGGACAATTTGTGTGCTTTGCTATCTTCTGCAGCAGTTGGAGAAGGAATTTTGGACTCCAGACCTGCTGATTTTCTTGTTTTCTTTACTGGAATTGGTTCCTCAGAACCAGCTTTTCTTTGCCGAGGAAGTCTCGCCCTGGTCAGAGGCACTCCCTCTAGTTCGGTTGGCACGAACCGGGCTGGCCATCCGGTCAGCGGACTTTCCACCTCTTGTTCCCTGAGCCTGCCCAATCTTTTTTCCAGGGTGGCTGCAGGGAAATTCTTACATACCTGGCAGTCTGACTGGAGGTGGTCAAACCCCAGACAATAAACACATGTGGTGTGTGGGTCAGCCTTGGCAAAGACTTCCCCACAAACATCACAGTGTTGAAACCCAGTGGGCCCGGTTTTTCTTTTGGGTTTCTCAGACATAATGCCAGCCTAACCAAAAAACTTGCCCTTTTAACGGCAGTGCCAGGCAAGACACCCTTATCGGTTCCTAACCGATGTCACGGAGTATTGGAAAAAACCGTAATAAATCGTTTTTAGAACCGATAAGAACGGGAACCGCATTCTAAAATAATAACCTTTAGTTTTAAATGAGTTTTAAACCCACTGATCGGTTCAAACAGACGATAACTTACAAAGTTCCACACAGACAAAACCTTCATTTACTTACGGTTACTAGATAGAGCTTGAACCGAGCGGTTTTTGGGTTAAAATAAAACTATTCTCGGTTAAATCAACCGAGAAAACACTTTTAAACCGAGAAATGAACCGAGCAGAAGGAGAAATCTCCGGGCGACTGTTCACTAAGGGAGTAAAGAATCTGACAGTTCAAGTTTGAAATGACACAGATAGAGCTGCTCTCGTGCCAAAATTCTATTTTGGAATGGTTTTAACCATTTCACTCCGGGGCAGTTCTAGAGCTGGATCAAACTGCTGCTAATGTCTATAATATAGCAAGACTTCATGTTGTTTGAACGTGGACTCTTAATTTTGAGCCAGCCACAAAGGGATTGTAGGGCAGTGACTTTGGGAAATGTAGTTTTGACCTTGGCCTTTTTCTACCAACAGAGGAGTCTTATTGGTGACAGCTGAATCAGCCAACAGAATAGTGTGGAGCTAAAGGATTGCCCTGCTCTGTGACTGGAAAGATCAGATCAGTTGTGGCAGTGAAGAGAGAAGGAGCTGTGTGCTTCTGAGGTGTATAGTTTCTTGGCGGAAGCGCGTGTGAGGCCCCGAGTTTTGGTCTGCAGCCTTTGTGAGTGCCAGTTTGGATTGAATCTGAGTTGTGAGGAGAAAGAAGCACTAGAAGTGTGGAAACCAGGCTCACCCTGTAGAAGACTGGAGAAATTGCTGAATCGCACTCGGTCTGTCAGGAACTGAAGCTGCTGTGTGTGCTCCCGGGTATCTTGCAGTAATTGCAATCGGGATTGAGGAGCAGCCTGCCTGGTATAGTACTTTCCTTTTACATATGAATGTGCGTAGTGCTTGTGGGAAATCGCTATTTCCAATCCCCTGTGCTGTGTGATGTGTGTTGAAGCTGGAAGCAAACCCCAGCTTGTGTCGAACAAAATCCGTTTGCTATAAACTGCAGTGGGGTCCAGTCACAAGGACCTTGTCTCCATGCCCTGCTGTTTCTGACAATCCAGAAGAACATCCACCATCCGGTTCTCAGCTTGGGTATTGTGAGTACAAAGCAGGGTATTCCCCTGCAGCCTGTTTTCAATCACAAGTGTGTCATCTAATTCTTGTTGTTTCTTTGCTTCATGGACTGAGCCATCAGGCTCCGGATTACAACTGGGTGTTGTGCATATATTTTCTTCTACAGGGCCCTATCCATCTGCACCTGCCCGCCAACCCCGGGCAACGGACCTGGCTAGCCCCAACCTGGGTACCCAGAGTGTGACTTTTCAGACCCTGTATGTGTACAGTACTGTGATTTAATGCCACTAATTAACCTGATTTCCCTCCGTGTTACTGTTCCCTAAATAAATCAGATTTGTTGTTGTTGTTAAACTTTAAACTGTCTGAAGTGTCAGTACCTTCATGCCAAGCACTGTATTGGTTTGTGTATGCTGCTTAACCTTATTTTTCAGGGGGTCCTCAGAGACGAAGCTGCGAATCAGTCTCGAGGGTAAGTGATACCTTATGAATGAACAGTGTGTACATGTGGGGTATTGGTACTGTAACTCTTGTGCATCATGTGGGCCATTAGAGGGATTAGAAGGAGGTCTCAGTGTCCCAGAGGGCTGTGACCAAACTAGACCAACCATTACAAACCCTGACCTCTGGGTGGAGGCACCCGCCATTAGAACCTAGGCCCCTCAACCTGTCAGTAGTCAAGCAGGCAGGGGTAGTAGCCCTTGGGATAGTGCCACCTGGGGGTTACACAGTCTAAAAATGTGTAAAAGCAGGATTGGGCTATCCTGGGTAAATATACTGCAAAAATGTGTAAAAGCAGGACAGACCTCATTGAAAATAAAATATTGCACCTTACGTGATCCATCCTGGGTAAATATATAGTAAAAATGCATAGATCAGGATCCCTGTATAGCAGAACCCCACTGAAATTTGCATCTATGCTGCCTTATCCTGGGCCCCACTGAAAATGAGAACTTGCCTCTCAACTGTGCTATCCTGGGTACATACAGTGTAAAAATGTGTCAAAGCAAGACCCCTTTGAAAAAGGAGATACTGCATCTCATCTAGTCTATCTTGTGTAAATATACAGCAGAAATGTGTACAAGCAGGACCCCCAGGACAGTACAGTACAGTATAAAGTCATGCTATAAAAGGTAAGGATGGATGTGGTCTTTAAATAAATAAAATTGGAAAATTGACATAACTGCTGCTATACTAAGATATGTACATACACAGTACTAACAGAAATAACAAAAAGTCACAAAGATTAACAAACATAACAATACATGATTAACAAACAACATAAAAAAACAACCTTATTGGCACAAGCCAAATCTTGTTTAAGCTGTTTTTGAAGTGTAGCTTAGGTGTAGTGGCAGGGTAATTTTATTAGAGTCAGTAGTAGGAGTAAGGTTTTATAACTTTTTAGATAGGGTATTTAGTTTGGTGTACATTTGTTGTACTTTTTCATTTGAGCCTAACAGCAAACTTTCATCAAATCTAGCACAGGCTGTGGCTCTAACCTAGAGACGGCTGAACCCCAGTGCAACAGTGGAGTGAAGTTCAGCCTTGGAGCGAAAAGGAGGAGGTATGAATGAGCAGCTGGTGAGAGAGGTACTCGATTTGTTTGATTCCCTGACTTAGCTACCTGTTTCTGTATAGTTGGGGAATGGAGCGCATTTAGCTGGGCCCTGGAAACAGCTGCAAAGTTACTTGCTCAGAATCATGGAGATGCTCGTGGGAGAGGCCACTCCATGATAAACTGCTTTTGGAGGATTTGATGCAAAAAGTTGATATGGGGATCTGAAGCTTGACAAAGTTGGGACTGGACAGTCTCTGCTGGAACATGCTGGACTTTCTATAATCTTCCAAAAATAAAAAGAAACTGTTCAGTTCCTGAGATCAACAATATTTGGACAAACTGTATGACTGGATATTTGGCCCTGTCCTCATTCAGTGGCAGCGTTTGGGGACTCGGTATTTTACATATGGTATAAGAAATCACCATTATGAGTGAGCTGAGGTGACCAAGTGAAAGCCATCATCCCACATTTTCTGGGCTGAGACTCATAAGTTCTGTGATTTTTATACAAATAGGGCCATGCTCATAGTTAAGTGGGGGAAGAGCTCCTCCCCCACATCCTATTTAAGCCAGCAGGCTGCACACCGCCCTGCTTACAGCGAGTCACACTCGCTAGTGGCGCTGCTCTTTCTTTCCTTCCGTTGTGTCTCTCCGCCTCCTCTCTGCTCGTTTCTTTGTTTGCTCTTTGCCCCCCCCGCTACTTCCTTGTTGCTGTGCGTTTTCATTCCCGTACCTTTCTTTTGGGGATTTCGATCGCCTGCTGCACCTTCGCTTCTTTCCCTCTTCTGCTATGTCTTCCTGGCTGCCTCCATGCCACTGCTTTTTTTTTCTACTGCTTCCGCTTCTTTTCGTGCAGCCGTTGCCCATGCTACCGCCAAGTCATGTACCTGTCTGCCTTGCTCCTTACCTATGGAGCTCACGCTACTATTTCTGCTTTGCTCCACCTCCATGCGGCCATATGACGCCATCCGAGCTGGGCTTCCATTTACTTCTCCGCTGTGGACTCCTACACTACATCCTCCCTAACGTTGCATCTGCTTCAGGATCCCTTAGCTGATTCAGCGACCACATGCACAGTTTTCACGGTCTAGTTTGCGCAGCTCCCGACAGACGGGGAATTGGCTTCGAACTCAGCTTCGGTAACTAGGTAAACTCGTTAACGCTCATCAGCCACTACTAGTAGTTGCTTGAAGTATCGCCTCAGAGCCATCGTGTTCCATTTTCAGGCTACTTACTTCTGGCTACGCTAGCATGCCTCTCATGTATACTGTACATGTTTGTAAGGGAAATTGACTTGTGTAGTGATTTAAAGAGCTCAACATGCCAGACCTCGTTGTGTCCCATTACTATCTACAGCAGCTCACTACACTTCGTGCAGTTCCCCAATTCTGTGAACAGAGACGGATCGAACTGTAATGCAGCCGCTAACTGCTTGACATTCAGGATTCAGCATAACTTGTTAGATGCGCTGTATTTTATTGCGTATTAAGCATGAAACCATTTCTATATACCACATCCTTCCTTTATGTAATGCACAGGAGTCGCTACAGGCTCCACTTCCTTTCTTGCATGCCAGCTCATGTATGCTCATCAAGCATGATCTGAACCATATCCAGTCTCTACATTTTATTAACTTAATCTTTGGCTATCTTCCTTGGAATTCCTTTCTCAGACCATTGTATAATCATAGCTTGGATGCTGGAGAAGAAGTCAAGCTACTGCTGCATAGCTGCTTCGAAGCTAGCTTGCCTAACCTAATTACGATTGTAACTGGGGCAAGATGACCAGCAGCCGATCATTCCATTAAAGCTCCATCCACTTCCACACGCGTCTGCATATCGAACCTAAATTAACCAGCATTTCTTCGCACTACTTCTATGGGACCTACTACCTGCTACCTTACTGTTATGGAGTTTGTTGCTTGGTGGCACAGGAGGCTTTCTTTACTCGGTACTTCCTCTACACTCTACTAACTACCAGCTGACCTATGTGGGGTTCAGCTGCGCATGCTTGCTTACGTGGGGCTAGCTGCCACTCTTTATTTACCTTACCAGCTGACCTCGCACGGTCCAGCTGCATGCTAGTCTTATTAGGATTAGCTACTATTCTATTTGCTCCTGGCTGACATACGCAGTCAACCGTACCTCCTACGGTCCATTGGATGACCTATACGTGATCCAGCCGCACTTCCCTATATCATTGGGCTTAACTCCCTTTCCTTCCCATGGATACTTCCTACAGTGCTGCTTCATTCCTTTGGACCGACCTCTCCAATCATGCTTCCTACAGCTTCTGCTTTCCACTGGATTAATTCAGGAGTACCTCAAGATATTCACCTCAATTTTCTTGGATGCTTCTCGCCATGCTACCTCATCTCCTTCGGAGTTACTACTACTATCTCCACCTGAACTCCCTGCAGAGCTCCATTTCATTCTGCCTTCCTCAGTTTAACTGATGCCTAAGACTTTAATCTGCTACGGTTTCAGGATGCTTATTACCTCTGGTCGAGTTGCCAACTCATCTGCCCTGGTCTCTTCATTGCAATTTTATTATCCTCGATCTTCAGGATGTGAGTCTACAGCACCTTTTACTGTTCTCATAAGTATGCCTTGACCTATATTACTACTCCGCACCAAACTGACTCAGGATATGCTACCATTTACAATCTCATCCTTACTACTTTGCTACCATTCTGCATTACATGCAGTTCGACATTACTATTACTTTATCTACCACTGCACTATAACCTGCCTCGCACCGCAGGGCTGAAGGTTCACCGCATCGCACTTTTAAAGACCTGCACCCTTATGGGCTAGAGGTCCCTTTATTTTATATTACTACACTATATTCACCTGCTTCTATGACCTGTCTCGCCCATCAGGCCGGGGGTTTACCTACTTCTGCTCTACACTTGCCACACCCAGCTCGGGGCCTGGAGTTTCGCATATCCCACTATATATCTATCTGCAGCCATGTCTGCCAGCCTTAGGAGCTCCTTTTTACTATGGACTCACATCTGGATTTGTTTAGCCATTCGTCATCGATTCTTGGATGCTTCTGTCTTGACGCTTCAGTCACATGAATTACTACTGCTACACTCCTGCCAGGACGTCGTTGAGCTTATTCAGAAGACTTTAACTCTCTTGATTTGTGCACCAAGGCTTCTTGGACCATGACAACGCTACTTCAGTTGACTCAGCCTCTTCAGCTATCACCGTTTATGACTCATACGTTCAACTGTTTAGGACTCGTTAGACTATTCTCACCGAGTCAGTTCTAGCTACTGTACCATTCTGGCTTCAAAACGTGGATGCATTCATCGATTACTCCTCTGCTACTATGTCTACATCTTGCAGATTGATTACTACTACTACTACTACTGACCTACATACAGGTCCACTTCTTACCCTACTGCTCTTATTACCTGCTTCACCCTTATGGGGCCTAGAGGTCATCACGACTAACTCACCGATTTTGCAACCTACTTCACTCCTCCAGCTGGAAGCATATCTGACTTTTGTCTACCTATACGCACTAGGATATCTACCTACTTCACTTACTGCTTCCCCTCTCCAGATTGGAGGTTTCTCCTGTTCGGTACTTCCCGATCACGCGACTTACAGCAGTTCCTGTGCTTCACTGCCATGGTCTTCTTTGCCAAGTGGAACACGACCCAACTGTCCTCCTTTTCTGGACATGGATGCTTAGCCTTTGATTCCTGGTTCTCCTCTGAGAAGTCCTCACCTGCTGGAGTGCTTCACCACTGCAACTCATTGCCTTCAAATTTACATCGACCATGGATTCCACTCTACTATCATTCCAGCCTGCACATGGATTCTCGAACTTGGAGTTTACTAAGAGGATGCTTGCTCTGTTCTCCTGACATGTCACGATTCATTACTTCTTCAGTTCTCCGTTTCTCTGGATCAGGTTCTGCAACTTTGGGGTTCGGATTAGCTGATTAATTGAAACTTTAGGATTACTCTCCTTTAGTATGCCCAGAAGGATGGGCAGGTCAGTAGCCATGGGTCCTCAGAGGTTTCCCCCCAAGGGGACTTTTCCTCTCCTGCAAGCTACTGGTCACACTCTCTGGAGTTGGAGGAGGTGATCATACTGCTACTCAGTTTTCTTGGGGGTGTCATCCTACTCGACTCCTTCAACAGTCGGATACAGAACAATCATTGATATCATTATTTTTTTGGGGGGGGGTCTCTCATACTGGACTAAGCATCCTTCCTATGGTGGGATACAGAGAAAGGCCAAACAACTATCAAAATCATAACTAGTGACTCATCAGTTCAAAGCATCTAAGCACCTTGCATATACTATTCAGTTCATATGTACTATAATCACTGACTTGCTTATGTCTATGCTAAAGTACCTAAGCATGAATCATTTCATACTACTAGTACCTTGCAAGCATTATCCTACTTACTGGTCTGGCCTCTGTATCCAAGCACAACCTACAGCATCCAGCTACAGTATGTAACATAAGCACTGAGCTCTGAACCACAGTTAAATGTAGGGCCATGCCTGTAGTTAAGTGGGGGAAGAGCTCCTCCCCCACATCCTATTTAAGCCAGCAGGCTGCACACCGTCCTGCTTAGAGTGAGTCGCACTTACCCTCCCATCTTCCCCTGACACCTCCTCCTTCTGCGGCACTCTTATCCCACCAGGGGGGTCTCTCATACTGGACTAAGCATCCTTCCTACGGTGGGATACAGAGAAAGACCAAAAAACTATCAAATCATAACAAGTGACACATCAGTTCAAAGCATCTAAGCACCGTGCATATACTATCCAGTTAATATGTACTATAATCACTGACTTGCTCATGTCTCTGCTAAAGTACCTAAGCACGAATCATTTCACACTACTAGTACCTTGCAAGCATTGTCCTACTTACTGGTCTGGCTTCTGTATCCAAGCACAACCTTCAGCATCCAGCTACAGTATGTAGCATAAGCACTGAGCTCTGAAACACAGTTAATTATATTTATCTTATTGGTTTCTTCTGTGCTGGACTTTATTTGGACTTCAGTACACCAACCACCAAACCCTGTTATTTGTTGTCTTGTTAAATTTAACCAAGTGTGTGAGTGTGCACGAGGTGAAATTGTTTTGTAATGCTTGTGGTGGTGATAGTTTTTTTGGGGGGTATTATTACTGTTTGGTTGTTGGGTGGAGGGAGGGGGTTTTATGTGGGATGTTCTGTTTGGGGTGAAGGAGGGTTAGTTTTAAGGGGTTGTGGTGGTTTAGTGTGTTAATTTTGGAGGGGATGTGGGGTAATTAAGGGAGTTACTGAGATGTGCTATGGTCAGGAGCTCCCTTCATTTCAATCCCAGCTGCTTCTAAGGTGGTTTTGGCCTGCTGTCAGAACTTGGGGATTTTGAGATGGCGGGGCAATGGGCAGATGCATGGTATAGGGGCAGGAATCAGGTAGAGCAGGATAGAGACGTCAGGCTGAGTAGGCACCCTGGCTTTAGGAAATTCATGCAGCGGGGTCCTTCCTGCCGTGTCCCGATCCCCAGGGAGCCCTTAGCAGTACTGGACAGATAGTAGAAAGGCTGTGTGCTCTGACCCCTTCCCTTTGCAGTGTGTTATGCTATGCCAGATCCCTAAGGAATAAGACTTCTGTGCTGTTGGATTTCATTGCAGATTCCTCTGGGGATCTAGTATGTTTCACCAAGACCTGACTTGGGGACAACTTTGGGCCATTCCTGGGGGCGGCGATCCTGGCTGAGTTCTTGGTGGGAGCATAGGGGATGCACGGTGGACATCTGGTTTTTGAGCCTGCTTGAGGCTAACAACATACCCACAGAAGGAGGTGGGTTGTTTGAATGTGTGCCAGTGAAGGGAGATACAGGTATGAGGTGTAGCATTCTTCTTTTGTATCACCCTCCAGTTTGGGAACAGGCGTTTCTAAGTGAAACTACGGGTTTCATTGTCAACCTATCATTGAATGCTCCCAACCTAATTGTGCTAGGGGATTTCAGTGCATGGACTGATGATGAAACCTCACAGTTTGCTCAGCAATTCCTCTAGTTGATGAAGTCACTGGGACTCACACAGGTTGTTTCCTGTTTCTTTTTCTTTACATTTTTTTTTTATTTAGCAGGCTTTATGCCCCTGCACCTGACTGACCCACATCGGCCCACTGCTCTTCCCAGCCCCATCACCCACCTTGTGTGAGAGAATGCCATAGTTTAGGGAAGTGGAAGGAGAAAGCAGCCTGGCCAGCTGAGTCGCCTGTCACTGTAGTGGATTTCAACAACTCTGTTGTCAAAGCGCTTTGGTGGAACCCCAGGCATATACCATTGACACTGCATTTATTTTACAGTGAAGACCATTACAGCGACAATTTCGAGATTGTTGCTATAATGGTCCCACTGTACACTGGCACTGTTTTCACTGGTGTTTCTCCCTCCCGTATCAACTCAGACTCAGAGTTGATTATTATATCTTGAGGGTGTGGGGGCAAGGCCCTGCATGGGGAGCAGGGGCAGTCCCCACAAAAACAAAAGAAAACAAAAAAAAAACAGTAACTTTGTGATGGGCAAAATTTTGACAGTCGAAAATTCGTCCATCGCTGCAGTGGATGTCGACAACTCTGTTGTCGAAGGGCTTTGGTGGAACCGTTGACAGGAATGGAGGCATCACTACTGTTGGGAAGAGGTATGACTGTGGCATGTTTCCAAGTGTCAGGGACAGAGGTGAGGAAGAAAGAGAGGTTTAGAAGGGAGGTGAGAGATAGGATAATGGCAGGGGCAGAGAGGAGGTGGAAATTAGGGTCCAGCCCATCGGGGTTCCTGCTCTTGCAAGGGTTAAGAGCTAGGAGAGCCTTGAGGGTGTCTGCTGATGAGATAGGACAGGAGGAGAAGGGAGGAGACGGGGTGGGAGGGTCGGGGCAGGGCAAGAGAGGTGGGGGGGGACACAGGACAGAAGGGATGAGGCACAGGAAGTGAAGAGAGCACTGAATTCAGAGGCAACCGGGGGAGGGGGGTAGAAATGGTGGTGCCTCTCACCTTGAGGACCAGGGAAGAGGACTGGCCTGGGGGAAGAGAAGAGAGTGTGGATAACCTTCCAAAACATGGAGGGGTGGTTAATGTTGTTTGGAAGGTGGAGGAAAAGTACTCAGCCTTAGCAAGTCTAGTGGCTCTGGTGCAAGCATTTCCAATGGCTTGGTATTTGAGTAAGTCAGCAGGGAAGCCTTCCATGCAAGATCCCATGCATGCAGGAAGACCAGCAGTTCAACTGAAACCCAGGGTAGGTTTTCCTGAGGGGAGCATGAAGATCCCAGATAGCCAGGTAACTGGACTTGAAATAATTGAGGGCAGAATCGATGGTGCTGGCAGAGGAGAGGGAGCGACCAGTCGGTAGCTGCTAAGTCCTCATGGATTGAGGACAAATCCAATGACTAGAAGGATTGATCAGGAGGAGTTTGGGCAGGGCTTTGGGTTGGTGTATTTTGTGTACACAGTATACCATGTGGTGGTCACGGAGGGTATCCAGGAGAGTGCCAGCAGCAATGATATGGTGTGGGTAGGAGGCAAGAGCCCAGTCCAATAAGGTGTGATTGTGGGATACTGTATGTAGTTGAGGAGGGTGGGATCAGAGACCAGTTGGGTTAGATGAATTCACTCAGCCCCACAGTGTAAATATCAGTCAAAAAAATTCTATGCTTAATCTTATTCAAAATGGTCGCCTGAGTCTGACTGAGTTTTTAAGGGACTTGATGTTATAGCAGAATTTGGACAGAAAGGGGGAGAGCCAATTTGTATTAAAGTCCCCAAAGACGACTAGTTCACTGGATGAGGCATGAAAGGAGATAGTGGTGAGGAGGTCAGCATCAGTGGAGGAGGGAAGGCCTGGGCAGCAATAAATGCCAGCAACAAAGATGGGGAAAGAGAAAGGGAGAGACAGTTTGAGGAGTAGGAGGCATTCATAAGCAGAAGAAGAGGAGACAGAGAGTATAGGGACGAACTGGATGGCTGAGGAAAGGTAGATGTTAACACCGCCACCTTTTGTAGCTCAATCCTGCTGGGTAAGTGAGTAAGCAGGGATGGCAATCCAGTATCTGGAATCTTGTGAGAAAGCCAAGAGTCTGAGATAATCAACACATCTGGTTGAAGGGTGATCTTGAGGGGTTGTAGCAGGTCAATTTTGGGGAGGAGGCTACAAACACTGACATGCACCACACTCAACCCTTTGGGGATGCAGGTGGTAGGGGAAAGGGCAGGGGCTGGATTGGGCTCTATATCACCTGCAACTAACAGCAGCATATAGATAAGAAGCTTAGTGGGAACAGAGGAGTGTTTGCATGGCAGTTGAAGGTGAGGTAGGTGGGGGGAGGGGAGTAAGGATCTCAGAGTAGCAAATGGAGGGATGATGATAGGAGAAGAGAGCAGCTAGGAAGCCAGGGAAATGGGAGAAAGAGTGGAGATGGAGGAGGAGGGTGGGGGATGGGAGGAAGAAGAAAAAATTACTCACCTTAGTAATGTTGTTTCTTCTAATGGAGTCTTGCTATATTATAGACATTAGCAGTTTGATCCAGCTCTAGAACTGCCCCGAGTGAAATGGTTAAAACCATTCCAAAATAGAATTTTAGCACGAGAGCAGCTCTATCTGTGTCATTTCAAACTTGAACTGTCAGATCTTCTACGAGCCAAACTCAGTAAGGTCTGTGTGGAAGCTGTAACCTACACTAGCCAAATGGCTACCTAAATAATAACAACCATTGATGGTACCAACACCCAAGACTCAAGTCAGGGACCAGAAATACTAACACCATTCTAATAATATGAAAATGGAAAATAAGTATAATAAAAACACACGCAGCGTACACATACACCCCAAAGTCCCAAAGGGACAAAATGCTAACAGGACATAAGTAGTGCCCACACTAAGTTGCCCGCACCCACCAAGTAGAGGTTCTGAGAGGGGCAGGTTGTGGGAGGTCTATAATATAGCAAGACTCCATTAGAAGAAACAACATTACTAAGGTGAGTAATTTTTCTTCAAACAACATGAAGTCTTGCTATATTATAGACATTAGCAGAATACAGCAGTACCTCCATGGAGGAGGGCAGAACCTACTTAGGGAATAGGCTCTGAAGAACAGCTGTGCCAAACCGAGCATCTCTCCTGGCCTGGACATCCAGGAGTAATGCTTGGTAAAAATGTGTGCCGTTTTCCAAGTAGCAGCCTGGCAAATCTCTAATAAGGGATATCTCTGGCAGCAGCTAGAGCGCCAGCTTACCTGGTAGAATGAGCCCTCAAACCCGGGGGCTCTGCCCACTTTCTGATAACAAAATTGACACAAGAGACAATCCACCTGGCTACTGATCTCTTAGTGGCAGGTTTTGTTTTCCCAACTTCACCATAGGTAAGGAAAAGTTGGAGGGATTCAACCTGTGACCCTTTGGTACGCCTATATAATAACTAAGAGCTCTCTTAACATCCAGGCTGTGCAATCTCTCTCACCCGAAGAGAGGATCAGTGAAAAAATACTGGAAGGAGACAGATTGATTAAGATGGAAATCTGAAACCACCTTAGGCAAAAACTTCCTATTAGTCCTAAGGACTACCTTATCCCTGTGGAAAGAAATAAAGTCAGTCTCCACTGACAAGGCTTGCAATTCACTTATGCATCTGGCAGAAGTGATAGCCACTAGAAAAACAGTTTTCCAAGTTAGGTACTTAAGCTCTGCAGAAGACAGAGGTTCAAAGGGGTTGCATTAACTGGGCAATTCAAACATTAAGGTCCCAAGCAGGGCCGGTTCCGAAAGGAGGATTAGTATGGAGTAATCCCTTAAAAAACTTGGAAAACACAGGATGAGAGGAAAGAGGATGACTTTCCTGCTGACACAAAAGCAGACACAGCTGCCAAATGAACTCTCAGGGTAGCTGGTCTGAAACCAAGGAATTAAGATGTATCATGTAATCTAACAAAATGGGCAATTCAGCAGATTCTGGGAAATATTTTCCTAGCACACCAAATGGAAACCTTTTCCATTTAAAACTATAAGTAAGCGCTAGTGGAAGGCTTTCTGGAAGCCTTTGGGATCTCAAGAACACCCTGAGAGAGGTGTAAATCAGCAAACTCTAACTCCTCAAGAGCCAGGCCTTGAGGTTGAGGATTTGAGGTCCGGATACAAAACCCTTCCCTGGGCACAAGTCAACAGATTGTGATTCCTGGGGAGGCACAGGGGAAGATGGACTGTCAGAGACAGAAGGAGTGAGTACCAGGGCTGCCTGGCCCAATCCGGGCAATCAGAATCACCCTGCAAGGCTGAGATCTGATTTTGACTAGTACTTTGAATAGGAGAGAAAGGGGGAAAGCAGAGAACTTCCTCCCAATCCAGAAGAAGGGCATCCAGGGGAACTGAGCCCAGCACTGGAGGCCTGAAACAGAACAGAGGAAGTTTGTGATTGTCTGGGGCTGCAAAAGATCTATCTGAGGATGCCCCACCTGGCAAAAACTATCCCCAGCACTTGAGGATCCAGGGACCATTCGTGATGGCCCTGGGAAATCCTACTGAGGGCATCCGCTGGACATTGTCCTTCCCTGGAAGATGAACTGCTATGAGGGAAGTGTTCAGGGAATAGGCCAGAGACCACAACTTCATTGCCTCAGTGCACAAGGCCAAGACCGAATGCCCCCTGTTTGTTGATGTACCACATTGTTGTGGTGTTGTCTGTTCTGACTTGTATCACCTTGTCGTGGACAGATGCAGAAAAAGCTTGAAGAGCTAAAAGACAGCTCTGAGTTCCAGCAAATTGATGTGGAGCAGAGATTCCTGGGGGACCAAACTCCCTGAGTGGAAAGGTCGCCCATGTAAGCTCCCCAACCCAGAAGGGAAGCATCTGTAGTGAGAGTCAAGTCATTGAGAGAAGGAAAATGAAGGGACCCCGCTCTTAAATTGCTCTGATCCTGCCACCACTGGAAGCTAGGATCAAGGTTGAGTCACTGGGACCAACTTGGAAAGGGGTCTCTTCTCTGAGACAAAAGGTTCTCAAGTGAAACTGAATGTCTCTTATCTGAAATCTGGCTCCTGCACAACAGCTGTGGATGCAGCCATGTGCCCCAGGAGCTGCAGAAAGTGTCTTGCTGGTCGAGAGACCTGCAGAGTGAAGGAAGAGGCCAGAGCCACTAAATTCTTACCCTTTCTGGGGAAGAAAGGCCCTGGCTAGCTTTGTGTCCAATTCTGCCCCTATAAGGTGAGTACCTGGACTGGTTCCAGAACCGACTTTGGTAGGTTTAGCAGAAAACCCAGGGAGGTGAGAAGCTGCTGGGTGACCTGCAGGTGAGATTTTACCTGTTCTGGGGACTGGCCTACAATGAGCCAGTCGTCTAGATAGGAAACACAGCAATCCTCTGCCTCCTTAAGTGGGCCACTGCCACTGCTAGACACTTTGTGAATACCCTTGGAGCAGAGGTAAGGCTGAAGGGCATTGCTCTGAATTGGTAATGACCTGAGGGCAGTTCGAATCTGAGGTACTTCGATGGGATCTTCTGATTAGGACATGGAAATAGGCATCCTTGAGGTCCAGGGAGGCTAGCCAGTCCCCTGGCCTTAGGAAAGTAAAATCATTGCCAGAGTTACCATTTTGAACTTTGGTTTCAAAAGATGCTTGTTCAGATATCTGAGATATAAAATGGCCGCCATTCTCCTGTCTTTTTGGGGTAAGGAAGTATCTGGAATACAGACCCCTGCCCTGATGCGAGGAGGAACCCTTTCTGCTGCTCTGAGAGCTAACAGGGATGAGACCTCTTTTCCAGAGCAGGGTCTCTGAAGCACTTGCAGGTAGAAAAGTCTGCTTCTCAATTTGGGAAACTTTTTGAAGCTGAGAACCAGACCTGGCTTACTACTTCCAGAACCCACTTGTCTGAGGTTAAAGAGCCCAATTCTGACTGAAGTAAGCCAGCCTGCCCCCACTGGTACAGGAGACTCGGCCCTGGGCACCCCATCAGGGTGCCTGTTTGCAGGAGCTTTAGGCTGGGGGTGGGAGCAGGTCTGCCCACCCCTCGTCTGCCCTGCCTCTGAAGAAGCCCCTCTGAGCATAGGCAGAGGAGGCCTGGAGTCTGGTAGAAAGGCCTGTGAAAGGCCCCACCCCTACCCCTGGAGGCATGCCTTTGAGGAGTGGCTTGCCGCTCCTTAGCCTGGGCACTCTTGTAAGTAGTCCTATATTCATCCATCTTCTTCATGTAATTCTCTGTCTGCTCTCCAAACAGAGAATTTCCCACCACAGGAAAATCCATAGCCTTAGTCTGGGTATCCTGTGACAAACTAGTACACCTGAGCCAGGCCAACCTACGAAAAGCTACAGATGTGGCCATGACCCTAGAGGAAACATCATTAACATCCACAGCAGCATGAAACTGAACCTTAGAGGCTTCAATGCCATCAGCAGCCACCTGTTCTAGTTCACTAGCCATCTGGCCATGGGCCTGCTTGGCCAATTGCATAACAGTATCCCATCTAGATTTCTAATACCTAGCTACATAAGCCATATAATTTGCTTGCCTGAGTCCCAGAGAGGCTGCCATATACTGTTTTTGCCATGGCATCAATTTTCCTGGAATCCTTGTCAGGAGGATGTGAAGCCAAGAGAATATTAGCTTTATCACAGGCAGCAGCCTGAACTACTAACATGACTGCATTGCTGAGAAAGGAATTCTTATCAGGACCTGACAATGTATACCTTCTGTCCATCTTTTTATCTACAGGAGGCACAGAATTAGGAGCTTTTAAAATTTTAATTGTTTGTTTCCTAAAAGACTTATGTAAAGGAATAGACAATCTCCTAGACTCTGGAATATCCATCATTTCTACAAAATCAGGCTCCTCTTGCTCATCCACAGCCTCTTCTAAAGGAAGCTGGAGGGTTTCAGCAACTTTTATAAAACATAAAATGAGATGGGGACTCAGACAGCATAGGGAGATTCTAAAGGTCTGTCTGGGAGGTGTCGGTTCAATGGGCACACCAGACCTTCCCAGCCACATTTATACTGTTCATAATCCTCCTCCCCTCCTCTGGTTCATAAAATTCCTCAATATCATAATCCTGAACCACTGGGACGGAACGAACCAACCTTTTACCAGATAGTGGTGGTTCGGACGGACCCTGAACAATGACTGGACAATTTGTATGGCTTTTGCTATCTCTGCAGCAGTTGGAGAAGAATTTTGGACTCCAGACCTGCTGATTTTCTTGTTTTCTTTACTGGAATTGGTTCCTCAGAACCAGCTTTTCTTTGCCGAGGAAGTCACGCCCTGGTCAGAGGGCACTCCCTCTGGTTCGGTTGGCACCGAACCGGGCTGGCCATCCGGGACAGCGGACTTTTAACCTCTCGTTCCCTGAGCCTGCCCAATCTTTTTCCAGGGTGGCTGCAGGAAATTCTTACATACCTGGCAGTCTGACTGGAGGTGGTCAAACCCAGACAATAAACACATGTGATGTGTGGGTCAGCCTTGGCAAGACTTCCCCACAAACATCACAGTGTTGAAACCAGTGGCCCGGGTTTTCTTTGGGTTTCTCAGACATAATGCCAGCTAACCAAAACTTGCCCTTTTAGCGGCAGTGCCAGGCAAGACACCCTTATCGGTTCCTAACCATGTCACGGGTATTGGAAAAACCGTGAATAATCGATTTTTTAGAACCGATAAGAACCGGAACCGCATTCTAAAATAGTAACTTTTAGTTTTAAATGAGTTTTAAACCCACTGATCGGTTCAAAAACCGAACCGATAACTTACAGTTCCACACAGACAAAACCTTCATTTATCGGTTACCACAGCTACAGCTTGAACGAGCGGTTTTGTAGTTAAAATAAAGCTATTCTCAGTTTAAATCAAGCAGAAAACACTTTAAACCAGAAATGAACCGAGCAGAAGGAGAAATCTCCGGGCGACTGTTCACTAGAGGAGTAAAGAATCTGACAGTTCAAGTTTGAAATGACACAGATAGAGCTGCTCTCGTGCCAAAATTCTATTTTGGAATGGTTTTAACCATTTCACTCCGGGGCAGTTCTAGAGCTGGATCAAACTGCTAATGTCTATAATATAGCAAGACTTCATGTTGTTTGAAGAGAGGGAGAGTCAGTGGGAGGGAGGGAAGCAAGGGGAAACATGAGTGGAAGGAGAGATAAAGAGATTAGGAGCATGTTGGAGAAACTGGAGGCCTGTAGGTCTAAGATGGACAGGTGGGAAAGGGTGAGGGAGGAGAGCACTCAAAGAGCAGGAGTGAGAGAGCAAAGAGTAACAGGAGTGGAGCAGAATGGTGGAGGGGGCTATGCTGGGATAGTACCACCACAGTGAGAAAGAAGAATAAGGGGACCATATATAGGGAGTTGGTGCAGATTGGAATAAGCAGAGGGACAGGAATATATAAAGGCAGCTGGGAAAGTAACGCAGTGAAAAGAAAGGTCAGGGGACCTTATATGGAGAGTAGGTGCAGACTGGGATAAACAGAGGGAGGGAAAATAGGCTGTCAGGGATAGAGTAGCAGGGTGTGCTGGCCAGGGAAGCAGCATCAGTACTAATGCAAGTTATATAATTAAGCAGCAGAGAGAAGATAGAAATGAACTGTAGCAGTTACTAATGCAGTTAAAGAAACAGACAGCAGAGATAAGCTACAATGAACTGTGGCAGCAGCAGTACCAATGCAAGTTAAATGGAGCAGAATAGGTAAATAGGAAGCTAGCTAAGGCAGCTACCATACTACTGCAATTATGGGATCAAGCAGCAATGTTATTATGAAATCAACCAAGAACTACAACAAGGAACTAAAGAACTATATGCAGGAGTTTAGGTTTAGGCAAAGCATGTCATGAATAAGGCAACAGACCAACACTTACAGATATTCACAGGATGGGGCCTGTAGGCAGCGTCTCCTGGTGTTCTGGTGTCTCCCATCTGGTGACTCACCTCAAGGATTCCCACTCCTGCTGTGCCACTCATGCTGGGACCGCTCACATGGGACTGCTAGGAGCCAGTGGTATAAGAGGACTGCTGAATGCTCCAACTGGCTCCAAAAGTCAACTGTTGTAGAAGCAGCTCCTGCTGTTTCTAATGCGGCTGGGCAACTGGCTACTGTTGGGGTCAACCGGAGAGACCACAAGGGCATGGAGGCTCACACCCCAGGACAGCTGGCATCCTCCGCATGGCTGCTGCGACGGCAAGTCAAGGATAGTAGCCAGGGACTGTGACTTTTGTCCTTCCATGGCTACGAGTGCCAAGCACACCAACTGCCTCCAAATGTCAACTGTTGTAGAAACAGTTCCTGCTGTTCTAATGCTGCTGGGTGGCTGGCTACTGTTGAGGTAGAATGGGGGAGCCCACAAGGGCAAGGAGGTTCACACCCCAGACTACTGGCATCCTCCACGTGGCTACTGTGACAGAGAGTTAAGGATGGTACACAGGGACTGTAAGTTTTGTGGGAAATATGTTTAATAAGGGTTTGCAACTCCTGGAGATTCAGTAGTAAATTATTGAACCTCCATAAGGTGCAAGATTTGTGTGTCCTGAACTGCAATTTCAGTAACAGGGGTGCGTGATCTGAGAGGAACTTAACATGTACGCTCAGGACTCAAGGAACTAAATATGTACTCTCTAGAGGAAAGAAGGAAAAAGGGGGACATTATAGACATGTTCAAATACCTCACAGGTATTATAGGGTACAGGAAGGTAGCATTTTCCATAGAAAAAGATGCTCAAGGACAAGGAGTTATGCTATGAAACTGGGGGAGGGGGGGCTCAGGGGAAATGTGAGGAAATACTTCTTCACAGAGAGGGTGGTGGATGCCTGTTAGAGCCTCCCAACAGAGGTGGTGGGTGCTAAAACAGTAACAAGATTCAAGTATGCATGGGACAGACACAAGGGAACCTTAGAAGTAAGGCAAGAGAGAATACTGGAGCTAGAGTAGGGTCCACGGTGGCACAATAGGTAGAGATAATCAGGCAGATCAGGTGGGCCAAGAGGACCTTAACTGCCGACAATTTCTATGATTCTATGAGAGGTACATGGGGTGTAAGTCACAGCTAATTAGGAGAGGAAGGTGCTCTTTAGAGATATAGAATAAGTCAATCCTAGTGTAGATTTTATGGGGTGGAGGAGTAATGAGTATATTGTTTGATGTGAGGGTAGAGGTAATAGCATGTGTCCTACCAAACTTAAGTCCTGAGCAAACATTTAGCCTGTTTAGTCATCCTGGATTGCTTAGGTGGGTGTAGATGTGTCCCTAGGATCATAAATCATGTTATAGTATATGGGTGCTGCCTATTGTCAATGGATTTCAGCAACTGCTGAAATCTTGTTGTAGTACAGTTCAAAGGTCAAAAAAGTTGTTGTACTATCGTTCTGACATCACATCGATAGTACAACAACTTTTTAACCTTGACCTGCTGACTGACTGGCTTAGAGGACTCTATAGAAAAGAAAAAAAAAACATGGCGGTAGCGATTTAGCGAACGCGAAACAATGGAGAACCACCGACTGAGAAGTCGGAATCGGGACACAGAGAGCCATACATGGCTCCCTTTCTAAAACAATTGCTTCTATTTTTCTCACTGATTTAAAAAAAAAAAAAAATGATGTGCTGAGGCAGGAATGGAGCCTAAGCAGAACGACATAAGCAGAAGCACCAGAGGAAAGCAGAGCAGCGCCTATGGCAAGTAATGAAAAAATAAATGTAAAACAAAAAAAAACATATACTATAAAAAACAATGGATGGGTGAACATCCACAACTAAGTCTGCGTCCCCATCTCGGGCAGTTGATGACATCAACGAGACCTCTCGAGCTTCGCTCTCGAGGTCTCTGTGATGTCATCAACTCCCTCGATGGAAACACAGCCTTGTTGTGGATGTTCACCCATCCACTATTCTATATGTGATCCCCTCCTATCAGTAAAATGCCCTTTTGAAACTGCAGAATTTTACCCATTTAAGAATTAACAGTGGGAGTACCTGAACCCAGAGGGGAAATAGAGGTTTATCAAGGTTACTAAACTTGGGATCTAGCAGCAGGGAAATAAAAATTACTTACCTTAGTAATTGTGTTTCTTCTAATGGAGTCTTGCTGTATTCTGACATATGCAGTTAGCCACAGCACTTGAATTGCTCCGGAGAGGAAAGAGTTAACTCTATGCAGGAAGCATAGAACATTGAGCTCGAGCTCAGTTTCAAACCTCTGTCTGCAGCACTTCAAAGTGTAACCATCAGATTCTTACGAGCTATTACTAACTAACTACACTTCTTAAAGTGGAAATTGTAAAAGAACATAGCCAACAGGCAACACATTTTTGGTCTCCCCAAAAGACTCAAGTCGAGAACCCAAAATAATAACCAGGTAGTGAACCAAGAAAAAATTACTCACCTTAGTAATTATGTTTCTTCTAATGAAGTCTTGCTGTATTCTGACTATTGCAGTTAGCCCCAGCCTTTAAACTGCCCTGGAGAAACAAAAGGTTAACTTTCTATGTAGAGCATAGAATGCTGAGCTCGAGCTCGGTTGAGGTCTCTGTCTGCAGCCCTTTGAAATCCAACCGTCAGATTCTTACGAGCCAAAAACTCACTAACTATCCTATGTGGAAACTGTAAAATTTTTACTAGCCAACTGGCAACAAGAGTTTTGAATTCCCAAGGAAGACTCAAGTCAGGAAACCCAAAATCAAAAACCAATCCTAATAATAATAATACAGTGTCAGTGGCTCAGTAAGTAGCACACTCGCCTCTGAGGCCTAGAGATCAGAGGGCTGTGGGTTCAGTTCCCACATCTGGCACTTGGGTTAATATCCCAGTACTGACACTGTAGTGCAGCATGAGAGGGGGTGCTGCACTTCTGAGGTGCCGTCTTTCGGATGAGACGTTAAACCGAGGTCCCATCTGCCTGGATTGGTGGTAGTTCAGGTGGATGTTAAAGATCCCATGGCACTTATCGAAAAGAGTAGGGGAATTTCCCCGGTGTCCTGGCCAAATTTCCCTTATTCACTAAAAAATACCACCAACAGCTTAACCTGGTTCAAGGTCAGTTGGCATTCATCTGCATCCCCCTCCCCCGGGTCGTGCCTGAAAATAGGCAGGATTTGTCTAGTGCACTTACCGGTCAACAAAAACTAAATAAATAAAAAAAAAATAAATAAAACTCCCAAACAAAAAGAAGAGGGTGTAAAAGAAGCACCCCTGAGGCGCAACACTGCACCTGCCCACCCACTTCCCAGAAACAGGTTCTGAGAGGGGAGGCAGGAAGGGAGGTCAGAATATAGCAAGACTCCATTAGAAGAAACATAATTACTAAGGTGAGTAATTTTTTCTTCAAACAACATGAAGTCCTGCTGTATTCTGACTATTGCAGACTACCAAGCAGTACCTCCATGGAGGAGGGACAGAACCTACTTTGGGAATAGGCTCTGAAGTACTGCTGTGCCAAACCGAGCATCACTCCTAGCCTGGATATCCAGACAGTAATGCTTGGTAAAGGTATGGACTGTTTTCCAGGTGGCTGCTTGACAGATTTCTAAGAGAGGAATATCCCTGGCAGCATCCAGGGAAGCAGCTGTACCTCTGGTGGAGTGAGCCCTCAGGTCTGAGGGTGGAATCTTTCCTAGTTTCTCATAGTAGAATTGTATACAAGACACAATCCACCTGGCAATAGTTCTCTTGTTGGCAGGTTTGCCCTTTCCTACTTCTCCATAAGTGAGGAACAACTGCAGGGAATCAAACCTGTGACTCTTGGTACGCTCTATGTAGTAGCTAAGGGCCCTTTTAACATCTAAACTGTGTAGCCTCCTCTCTCCTGAAGAAGAAAGATCAGTGAAGAAAACAGCAAGAGACATAGACTGATTCAAGTGGAAATCTGAAACCACTTTGGGCAAGAACCTTCTATTGGTTCTAAGGACCACTTTATCCCTATGAAAGGAGATAAAATCAGGTTCCACTGACAGGGCTTGCAATTCACTGATACGTCTGGCAGAGGTAATGGCTACTAAAAACACAGTTTTCCAAGTCAAGTACTTATGCTCTGCTGAGGACATAGGTTCAAGGGAGGTTGCATAAGTTGAGCAATGCAAACATTTAAGTCTCAGGCAGGGGCAGGGTCTCTAAAGGGAGGATTGGTATGAAGCAATCCCTTAAAAAATTTACAGAACACAGGATGAGTGAGGAAGACTTCCCCGCTGACAGAAAAGCAGAAACAGCTGACAAGTGCACCTTGAGAGTCATTGGTCTGAGGCCTAAGCCGTTCAAATGGACCACATAATCCAGAACTGTAGGCAATTCAGCAGTTTCTGGGGAAATATGTTTCTTGGAACACCAAATGCTGAATCTCTTCCATTTGGAGTTATACGTTTTTCTAGTGGCAGGCTTTCGAGAGGCTTTGAGAATATCCGGAACCCCCTGAGACAGATGCAAATCTGCATACTCCAACTCTTCAAGAGCCATGCCTTGAGATTGAGAGACTGAAGATTGGGGTACCAAATCCTCCCCTGAGAGGAGGTTAACAGGTTGTAATTCCTGGGAAGAGACAGGGGAAGATGGACTGCTAGGGACAGCAACAGGGGGTACCAAGACTGTCTGCCCAGTCTGGAGCAATCAGAATCACTTTGCAAGGTTGTGACCTTATCTTGACTAAAACTTTGAACAGTACAGGAAAGGGAGGGAAGGCATACAGAAATGTCCCTTCCCAGTTCAGAATCAGAGCATCCAGAGGGACTGAGCCCAAGAGTGGGGGTCTGCAACAAAAGAGAGGAAGTTGGTGATTGTCTGGGGCTGCAAAGAGATCCATCTCTGGAGTGCCCCACCTTGAAAAAATCATCTTCAACACCAGAGGGTCCAGGGACCATTTGTGATGACCCTGTGAGATCCTGCTCACTGCATCTGCTAGCTAGCACAAAGTCCTTCTCTGGAAGGTGGACTGCTATCAGAGAGGTTTGCAGGGAATAAGTCAGGGACCACAACTTCATGGCTTCTGTGCATAAGGCCGTAGACTGAGTGCCTCCTTGCTTGCTGATGTACCACATGGTGGTGGTGTTGTCTGTTCTGACCTGAACCACCTTGTTCTGCACTGACTGAGAGAAAGCTTGCAGGGCCAGAAAAACTGCCCTGAGTTCTACGAGATTGATATGGAGAAGAGATTCCTGAGGGGACCACAGTCCCTGGGCAGTGAGGGCCCCCAGATGGGCTCCCCAGCCCAGAAGGGAAGCATCTGTGGTAAGGACCACTGAATGAGACTGAGTGACAAATGGGACCCCCTGCCTTAAACTGTCCTGATCCTGCAACCACTGAAGGGCTTGGATCAGGGTCCGAGTCACTGGTATCAGTTTGGTAAGGGGATCCTTCCTCTGGGACCAAAAGGCCCTCAGATGGAACTGAATGTCCATCATCTGGAATCTTGCCCTTTGGACCACTGCTGAAGAAGCTGCCATGTGGCCCAAGAGCTGAAGGAAAAGCCTTGCTGGTTGGGACACCTGAAGGCTGGAGGAAGAAGCCAGTTCTATAAGAACTCTTGCCCTTTCCAGGGGAAGAAATGCTCTTGCTTTGACAGTATCCAGCTCCGCCCCTATAAAGGTAAGGAGCTGCACTGGCTCGAGAACTGACTTGGGAAGGTTGCGAAGAAATCCTAGAGAAGTAAGCACTTGCTGGGACGCTTGCAGGTCTGACTTGACTTGGTCTGGAGACTGGCCCACTATGAGCCAGTCGTCCAGATATGGAAAAATGAAAATCATTTGCCTTCTTAGAAAGGCAACGACTACTGCCAGGCACTTTGTAAAAACCCTTGGGGCTGAAGTTAGGCCAAAGAGCACTGCTTTGAACTGATAGTGGCCTGAGGGCAACTCGAACCTGAGGTACTTTCTGTGGGAGCACCTGATGGGAATGTGAAAATAGGCATCTTTGAGGTCCAGGGAGGCTAGCCAGTCCCCTGGTCTTAGAGAGGAAAGAATTATTCCCAGAGTTACCACCTTGAACTTTGGTTTTAAAAGACGTTTGTTCAGGTATCTTAGGTCTAGGATGGGTCACCACGTCCCTGTCTTTTTTAGGGTAAGGAAGTACCTGGAGTACAGACCTTTGCCCCAGTGTAGGGTAGGAACTCTCTCTATGGCTTCTAAGGCCAGAAGAGATGAAATCTCTGCCTCTAGGGCAAGGATTTCTGAGAGATCTGCAGGTGGAAAAGATCTGGCTCTCATCTTCGGAAATTTTTTGAAGCTGAGAACCAGTCCCTGGATTACTACTTCCAGGACCCACTTGTCTGATGTAACAGACATCCAGTCCTGGACAAAGTAAGCCAGCCTGCCCCCTACTGGAATAGGAAGTCGACCCGGGCAGGCCCATCAGGGTGTCTGCTTGGCAGGGGCCTTAGACTGAGGAGTGGATGCAGCCCTGCTCATCCCGCTTCTGCCTCTCCCTCTGAAGAACCCCCTCTGTAAAAAGGCAGAAGAGGCATGTGCTTGGTAAAAAGGCCTATGAAAAGGCCTGCCCCTAGACTGCTGCCTTTGAGAGTTGCCTGCCTCTCCTTGGCCTGAGCACTCCTACAAGTGGTCCTGTACTCGTCCATTTTCTTCATGTAATTCTCTGTCTGCTCCCCGAATAGAGAATTACCCACTACAGGAAAATCCATGGCCTTAGCTTGGGTGTCCTGTGAGAGGCTAGTACATCTGAGCCAAGCCATTCTCCGAAGAGCCACAGATGTAGCCATGACTCTTGACACATCATTGGAGTCCACAGCACCATGAAACTGTACTTTTGATGCCTCAATTCCATCAGCAGCCACCTCTTCCAGCTCCTTGGCTAGCTGGGGGAGGCCTGTTTAGCCAGTGCCGGTACAGTGTCCCACCTGGACTTCTGGTACCTGGCTGTATAGGCCATATAGTTCACTTGCCTGAGTCCCAAGGAAGATGCCATGTACTGCTTTTTTGCCATGGCATCAATCTTCCTGGAGTCTTTGTCTGGGGGATGTGAAGCCAAAGGAATATTTGCCTTGTCACAGGCAGCAGCCTGCACTACCCCAACATGGCTGCATTGTTGGTATATAAACTCCATATCTGAGCCTGACAGTGTGTACCTCTTGTCCATCCTTCTGTCAACAGGAGGTACAGTATTGGGAGACTTTAAGATTTTGAGTGTTTGCTTCCCAAAGGATTTGTGGAGGGGAATAGACAGACTCCTGGACTCTGGGATGTCCATCATTTCTACATAATAAGGCTCCTCTTGATCCTCCATGGCCTCCTCCATAGGAAGCTGGAGGGTTTCAGCCACCTTTCTGTAAAACAGAAAGTAGGGAAGGGACTCAGAAAGCCTAGGAGGGGAAACACCAGAAGTTCTGTCTGGGGAGATGTCCAGTTCCACAGGCACATCCAGACTTTCACCATCGTCACCATCATCCTCGAACTCCCCTTTCTCCTCAAACTCTGGTTCATAAAAATCTTCAGGGGTATAATCTTGAACCGGGGGAACCGACCGAACTGAGCCCCTGCCAAATGGTGCTGGATCGGTCGGAACCGGGCGAAGCGATTCCACAATCCGAATCGCTCTGGCTATTTCTTCGGCGGTCGGAACATGAACCTCTGGATCCGAACTGGTCAATTTCTCTTTGCGTTTCCTTTTTGTAGGAACCAACCCCTCAGGATTGGCTCTCTTTTTGCCAAAAGAAGTATCGTCCTGGTCAGATGGCACTCCTTCTGGTTTGGTCGGAACTGAACCGGGCTGGCCATCCGGGTCACCGGACTTCTCGGCCTCCTTTTCCCTCAGTCTACCGACTCTCTTTTCAAGGGTAGAGTTAGGAAAATGTTTACAAATTTGGCAGTCTGTATCGAGGTGTTCAAACCCCAGACAGTAAACACAGGTGGTGTGGGGATTGGCCTTAGCAAAGACCTCCCCACACTCACTGCAGTGTTGAAACCCAGTGGGCCCGGTTTTCTTCTTGGGTTTCTCAAACATGGCCAACCTAACCAAACTTACCCTTTTTATGGCAACCGCCAGGCAAGACTCCCTTGTCGGTTCCTAACCATGTCACGGGTGTTGGAAAAAAATGTTCAAAACACGTTTTTTTAAGAACCGATAAGGACTGGTAACCACACTCTAAAGTAAAAGACAGAAATTCACTAAAAGTGATCGGTTCAGCCAAGCCGATCAAACATGTTTACAATTTCCACATAGAAATAGATTAAAGCTATCTAGTTCTCATGGTACTGCAGACAGAGGCTGAACCGACTATGCGGAACAAATTTGGCTTAAAACTGACACTTTTACCAACACTTTAACTGACTTTTTGAACCGAGCTGAAGGAGAAATCTCTGGAGCAACTGTTCCGTGAGGAGCAGTAAAGAATCTGACGGTTGGATTTCAAAGGGCTGCAGACAGAGATCTCAACCGAGCTCAAGCTCAACATTCTATGCTCTGCATAGAAAGTTAACCCTTTGTTCTCTGGGGCAGTTTAAAGGCTGGGGCTAACTGCAACAGTCAGAATACAGCAAGACTTCATGTTGTTTGAACATATAGCTACCAAAACAACACAATAACCCATTCCCCCCCTTCTAGAAAGGAGGAGTGCCAAGTACACCCCTGAGGTGCAACACTGTAACTGCCAGCCCACTTCCCAAAAACAGGTTCTGAGACAGGAGGCAGGGAAGGAGGTCAGAATACAGGAAGAATCCATTAGAAGAAACACAATTACTAAGGTGAGTAATTATTTTCTTCAAACAACATTAAGTCTTGCTGTATTCTGACATAGGCAGACTACCAAGCAGTACCACCATGGAGGGGGGTACCGAGCCTATTTTGGGAATAAACTCTGCAGTACTGCTGTTCCGAACTGAGCATCACTCCTAGCCTGGATATCCAGAGAGTAATGCTTGGTAAAAGTATGGACAGTTTTCCAGATGGCTGCTTTGCATATCTCTAGTAAAGGTATATCCCTGGCAGCAGCCAGAGATGCAGCTGTACCCCTAGTTGAATGAGCCCTCAGGCCTGAGTGGGGTATTCTGCCTAGCTTTTTATAGCAGAATTGGATACAAGAGACAATCCACCTGGCAATAGTTCTCTTAGTAGCAGGTTTACCTTTTCCCACTAGTGTCTGCCATACTTCTGGGTAGTGGACTTTTTGCAATTAAAATAAAGTATGTTGCAGCAGGAGAAAAAAAGCCGCAACATACTTAAAAGGCTTAACCGGAGCGTAAGCATTGCGGGGGCAGGAGGCTGGCATGATGACAGTTTTCCTTTAATCTGTGCTGTTGGAATGTTTGAAGTTCTGGCTGGGTGAATTCCACTCAGGCAGGAAGTTGCTTTTTGGCCTTGAGAGAAGGGGAAGGGTAATTACAGTAGCAGGCACCATCTTAGCAAACAATCTCACTTGGGATCTACCAGCAGGGAAGTGCTGGCTTTTTCTTTTTCTAGTTTAATTTTGATACTGGAATTGCTTGTGCTGGGAAGGGAGATGGTGGTAGGGATTTAAAATCAATAATGGGAGTTATAACTGTTACTGAGGGCCACCTGGGCTGTTGATATTTAATCTGTGCTGTTGGAACGTCTGGAGTTCCGGCTAGGTGAGTTCCTCTCAGGTTTGGACCTCACACAGGAAGTTGTGTTTGGCCTTGTACCTTTGTGTGGGGATTGAGAGGTCTGGTGGGGAAAACGTCAGGGATGATTGACTCTCACGAGTGTCAGGCCTAATCCCACCCTCCCCATCCCTCCCACCCCAGAATACTGCACATTTACAGGGAAGGAGCTACCCTACAATTGGTGGACAGGACTGCCAGGTACAGCCCATTTCATTCCCTGGCCAGAAGTTTGAAAGCCACAGGGTGTGGAAACACATAGCTGGAGTGAAACACAGGAGTAAAGGCTGCAGGATTAATGTAGTTGGAAAAGCTGTACTGATATGTTGAGTGGGTGAAAATAGTCAGGAACAAGGGTGTTAAGGAGATGCTGCTGCATAGGAAAGGACTATAAGCTGAAGAAGGGGTACGGGCACCACTTAAGGAGTTTAACGTGCAAGGGGGTAAGGGCAGCAAAGAGGTATGAAAATGGAGAGAGATGAGGGAAGATGTGCCAGAGGGTGGCATTGCAGAAATAGGGAAGGATGGGGACAGTGTAATGTGGGAGGGTACAGAGAGCAGCAAGATGCTAGGGGGGTCGGCATGGGAAGAATAGTGGGCTGCAACGACTGTGGGGCAGCTGTTTGGATGAGCATATTATGGAAGCTAGGTGGGTGTCAAATCTGTCATAGGCTGAGGAGGCTGGAGGGAGAGGTGCAGTGGCTGAGTAAGGAGTTGGAGAGGGTGAAGGGAGGGGGAGCTGCAGCAGGATGGCCTTTGGCACAAGGTAGCATGATGCCAAGGCATAGGAGGAGCATCAGAACTGAAGAGGGAGAGGCAGGGATGAGGGGGTCAAGATGACTAGGGGGTCTAGTAAGGGAGGAAAGCCTCAGGGAGGGAGGAAGAAGCATAGTCTCAGCAACACTGAGAAGGCAGGTAACAGGTTTGCAGCGTTGGCAGAAATGGTGGAGGAGAGGTGATGGATCTCCAAGATGGGGCAAGACGGAATAGGGGCAGAGACAGCACAGGTGACAGCAGTTAGGCAGAGGAAGGAGGGAAGGGGAAGAGGGACACAGTTGGACTGGTGGATGGAGGGGACAGGGGTAATGGGGGAAAGGACAATGCTTGTGAGATAGATGCCAGAGACACAGCAGGAGAGGGAAGGGGATCCAGGGTAGAGGGTAGAGTATGAGAAGCTAGCGAGGGAGCATTGAGGGGGAAGGGTGCAGGCCAGGGGAGGAAGTTAAGGGAAGCACAGGGGGATTGGATGGAGTTACTAAAAGGCAGGGTAAGAGGGAGTCTACTAACAAGTACATAGGGAAGAGGTTGTGGGGAGGTATGAGACATGAAGATGGGGGTTCTAGTGCTAGGGGATTCCATAATGCAGGGGATCAGATGGGGCTGTAAGGGGGAAAGGCACAGTTGAATCTAGGTCGGATCCATACCTGGGCTGACTGTGGACAGGGTGGTGCAGTCTCTTCTTAAATGTGCAGGGAAAGAGGAGACCTCATGCCATGGTGCACGTGGGTACGAACAACCTGGCAGGGGGGACAGTGGAAGTGGTAAGGGAGAGGTTCAAGGAACTGGGAAGGCTCTGTGAGGAGATGGGGGGATTGGTGGCCTTCTTGGAAGTACTCCCAGTACCCTGCGCAAGAACAGCAAGGAAAGGAAGGACAGGCAAGTTTAATACTTGGCTGGCAGAATGGTATTGCTCAAGGGGGTATGGCTTGGTGGGTGGGTGGCTGGGGTAGAACCTGGGACAGGAATGACCTGTATGCTGGGGGCAGACTACATCTGAGCAAGGAGGAGAAAGTGGTACTGAAGCAGAAGATAGAGGAGTACACAGAAACAAAGAGAAATTTAAACTAGAAGGGGGAGATGGCAAGTGGTCAGCTGGTAGGCAGGGGTCCGGGGGGGGGTGAGGGCCGAGAGAGGCATTCTGGAGGTTCAAAAAGTGGGAGGGGAGCAGACAAGGAGATGTACACAAAGAAATCCAGAGAGACCACCAAACTAATCAGAGCAGCCAAGACTTTCAGGGAGCTGAGGCTGGCACAGGGGATTAAAAACAGAGAAAAGGATTTCTTCAGATACATGATGGAAAGAAGGAACAACAAGGACCAAACAGTGAGGATAAAAAAGGCCGGGGGTGGGTGGAGAGAGGGGCGAGGATCCGCAGAGGCATTAAATGAATACTTCTGTTTTGTATTCACACAAGAGAAAGTGGGAGGGGATGACAAATGCGAGGATTACTGAGGACAGGGTACTGGAAAGACTGAGGGCACTGAGGGTGGACAAGGCACCTGGGCCAGATGGCATTCACCCTAGGGTACTCAAGGAGCTGGCTGAGGTTCTGGCAGAGCCACTGGCTGACCTGTTCAATACCTCTCTGGACATGGGATGCATATCACAGGACTGGAGGATGGCCCTTGTGGTGTCCATCCACAAAGGTGGCCCAAAGGATGAACCAGGAAACTACAGGCCAGTGAGCCTCACATCAATTGTGGGGAAGCTCATGGAGACAATCCAGAAAGAGAGGCTGGTGACCTTTTTGGAGGACAATGGACTCCAGGATGGGCATCAGCACGGGTTTGTCTCAGGCAGATCCTGTCAGAAAAACCTCATTGAGTACTATGACTGGGTGACAAGTGAACTAGACAAGGGTCATGCAGTGGATGTCCTGCATTTGGATTTCAGCAAGGCCTTTGACTCTGTGCTGCACTGGAGGCTGGGGGAAAGCTGGAAGCTGTAGGGGTGGGAGTGAAGATGGTGAAATGGATAACGAATTGGCTAAGGGGTAGGCAACAAAGGGTGGCAGTGGGAGAGGAACTCTCAGCACCGAAGGCAATGATGAGCGAGGTGCCACAAGGATCAGGGCTGGGGCCAGTGTTGTTCAAGTTATTCATAGCTGACATCTCACATGGGATCCAAAGTAAGATCAGTCTGTTTGCAGACGACACCAAAATGGGGCAGTGGTTGATGATATTGAGGGATGGAAGGGGCTACACGATGACCTAACTAAACTGCAGGAATGTTCAGAAACATGGCAGCTGGGGTTCAATGCCAAGAAGTGCAAGGTAATGCACTTCGGAGCAAAGAACCAGTGAGGGACTATCAGCTGGGAGGGATACAGTTGGGTAGCACCATGGAGGAAAAGGACCTAGGGATACTTATAATGGGGAACATGAACAACTCTGCTCAGTGTAGGAAGGCGGCAGCAAAGGCCAACAAGATGCTGGGGTGCATAGCGAGGGGAATCTCCTCCAGAAGTAGGGAAGTAATCTTCCCCCTGTACAGGTCACTGGTCAGGCTGCACCTGGAGTACTGCATGCAGTTCTGGTGCCCGTACCTGAAGAAGGATGTCAGATTGTTGGACGCGGTGCAGCATAGAGCGACAAAGATGATCAAGGAATTAGAGGGTAAGCCCTAAGAGGAAAGGCTGAGTGAGCTAGGTATGTATTCCTTGGAGGAGAGGAGGGATGGGGGGGCATGACTGAGACCTTTAAGTACTTGAAAAGGATAAACAAGACTCAAACAGAGGGGATTTTCCAATTATGAAGAGGGAGGGACACGAGTGGGCACAGTCTCAGACTGATGGGGGAAGATTCAGGAGGGAGCCAAGGAGACAGTTCTTTATGGAAAGGGTGGTGGGCAAGTAGAACACTCTACCACAGGAGGTGGTGGCCTGTAAGACGGTGGACAGTTTCAAGAGGGGATGGTACAGGGTTAGGGGGAGGGTAAATCTAAGGAGGGGAGCACTGGGAGGGGCAGCTGCGAGATGAGGGGCTAGCTGCACAGTTGAGCAAACTTGACAGACCGTGAGGCCGTGAGCTGGCATTTTCGTATGTTATCTCTTTATCAAGTAAGTGACCTACCGCAATAGCTAGGTGGCCTTAGGGATCCCTGTAGGAGACAGTGAGTCGGAAATGGATATTTTTTGTAATCAATATAGTGGTTCCCTTTCATTTACTGTTAGGGTAACTGGAGTATCCAAATTTAGTAAGTTTATCATGTTCCCCTTTTGTTAAGTGAGTCTCCTGGAGGAGGGTCTATTCATGAAAAAGGGTTACCAATGCCCACTATACAGTGCCTAGCACATTTTTAAAAATAAAGACCTGTCAGTCATATGTTTTTGACTAAATCTGAAAGCTGGCTATATGTGCAGATAAATTACATAATTATAGAATTCTAGGGTATCCACATTTTATTTTGATGGGGTGTATCGTTCCATTTTGCTACTTTTTTTACCTGAAAAAGTGTGATGTGCAAAAACACATGTTTTACTAATTGTTTCTGCAAGCTTTATTTACTGTTTTCCCTTAATAAAGTAAACCTGCTTACTAAGCTGGAGTTATGTTTTTTATTGTCTGTACTCTTTAGCCCACTGTAATGCTTCATTTTTAATTTGTGCAGCTTTGTATTTAGTGTGATGAATGTAGCAGTTGGTGTCACAGCATGTTACAGTCACCTGCATGGCCCCCAAATGTGTAATTGTGCTATTAGCACTTTAAATGAGTTTCTGGCTGCTCTCCCAGTTTGCCTCTTTGTGATAACTGACTGTGTTACTGCCTGATCTAGCTCTCCCACAGACGGGAGCACAACCTTTGACCCTCACTCTACTTGGGATCACATCAGGCCCAATGTTAACATGTCAGTCTGTGACAGTTGCAAAGTCATAACCTGCCCCTCAGAACCAAGCAGCAGCTATAGAGGGAGTAGCTGAATTGCACTTTAAAACCCATTGTTTGCATGTGGCTCCTCCATTTTATAGGGCTACTTTCCATGAAGACAAGCACTGCATGCAGCAATGGCTGCAGTTACATTTACTACAGGTAGGCTTTGGTTGCCATCAATCACTGATTGTGAGGCAAATATTCAGAGAATAAATTCCAGTGACACCTGCATGTCCAGGGAAACTGCTGGAAATGAGTTGTAAAAGGGATTATACTGTGTACTTTCGATGGGGGGTTAAAACAGATTTTCTTTGTGGTGTCACTCATTACATTCACCATGATATGTGGTGTCAGACATCACACCTGCAAATACTGTTAATATTGTCAAATTTCTACAGGTTTTGCAGCACTATGTCAGTTATTAGTAGTAGCATGTTAGCCATGAGGCATGTTCAGTAAACTTTGTAAAACTGAAATCAATGTGTGGTGTCACTTGTTACATTCACCATGTTATGTGTCATTAAGCATCATACTTGCCAGTAATGTAATTGTTGATTTTTTCATGTTTTATAGCAGTATGTCAGTCAGTAGTAGTAGTATGTTAGTTGTTAGGAAAGTTTAGTACAGTTTTAGTAAGTCAAACATAAGTGTGGTGTCACTTGTTATATTCACCACGGTATGTGAAGACAAACATCATGCCTTTCAGAAACATTATTATTGTCAGATTGCTTCAGGTTTTGTAGCACTATGTCAGTCATTAGTAGTAGCATTTTAGCCATTAGGCATGTTCAGTAAACTTTTTTCCACTGAAACAAATGTGTGGTGTCACTTGTTACATTCACCACGGTATGTGGTGTCAGACATCACACCTGTCAGTACCGTTATTATTGTCAGATTTCTCCAGGTTTTGTAGCACTGTGTCACTTAGTAGTAGCATGTTAGCCATTAGGCATGTTCAGTAAACTTTGTAAAACTGAAACAAATGTGTGATGTCACTCATTACATTCACCACGATACGTGTTGTTAAGAAGAAAAAATTACTCACCATAGAACTGTTGTTTCTTTTAATGGAGTCTTGCTGTATTCTGACATAATGCAGTTAGCCCCAGCACTTGAACTGCCCCGGAGAGGAAAAAGTTAACTCTATGCAGAAGCATAGAACGTTGAGTTCGAGCTTGGTTTTCAAACCTCTGTCTGTGGTACTTCGCGGTGTAACTGTCAGATTCTTAGGAGCAAACTAACTGGCTAAGTACAATAGTATGGAAATTGTTCAAACATATAGCCAAAGGGCAAAATATTTTTGGGTCCAAAAAGACTCAAGTCGAGAACCCAAGAAGGAAAGGTAGTGACAATATTTAACTATAACAACACAAGAAAGTAACATAACAGCTACCCCACCCTGGAGGGAGGGTACAAAGTACACCCCTGAGGTGCAACACTGTACCTGCCAGCCAACTTCCCAAAAACTAGATTCTGAAAGGGGAGGCGGGGGGAAGGTCAGAATACAGCAAGACTCCATTAGATGAAACAACATTACTATGGTGAGTAATTTTGTCTTCAAACAACATGAAGTCTTGCTGTATACTGACATAATGCAGACTACCAAGCAGTTCCCTGTGGAGGAGGGAATACAGAACCTACTTTGGGAACAAGTTCTGCAGTACAGCTGTGCTAAACCGAGCATCACTCCTAGCTTGGATGTCCAGGGAGTAATGCTTGGTGAATGTATGTACTGTTTTCCAGGTGGCTGCTTTACAGATTTCTAACAAGGGTATATCTTTGGCCGCAGCTAGAGAAGCAGCTGTACCCCTAGTCGAGTGAGCACTCAGGCCTGAAGGGGGTGTCCTACCCAATTTGTCATAACAGAATTGTATACAAGAAACAATCCACCTGGCAATAGTTCTTTTAGTGGCAGGCTTACCTTTCCCCACTTCCCCATAAGTAAGAAACAATTGAAGACAGTCATTTCTGTGTGCCTTAGTATTCTCTATGTAGTAGCTAAGAGCCCTTTTAACATCCAAACTGTGTAATCTTCTTTCTCCTGAAGAAGAATGGTCAGTGAAGAACACAGGGAGAGATACAGACTGGTTCAGATGAAAATCTGATACCACCTTGGGCAAGAACCTCCTATTGGTTCTTAGGACCACTTTATCCCTATGAAGGATACAGTATGAAGTCATGGTCTACTGATAAGGCTTGTAATTCACTAATCCTCCTGGCCAAAGTAATGGCTACCAGGAACACGGTTTTCCAGGTCAAGTATTTCAGCTCAGCCAAAGCCATGGGTTCAAAGGAAGGCTGCATGAGCTGTGCAATGCAGATATTAAGATCCCAAGCAGGGGTCGGTTCTCTAAATGGAGGGTTTGCATGAACCAGACCCTTGAAGAACTTTTTAAACACATGATGAGAGGCCAAGGAAGAGCCCTACTCTGCTGAAAGGAAAGCAGAAACTGCTGCTAGGTAAACCTTTAGAGTTGCAGGCCTAAGGTCTAGGCCATTGAGGTGAATCACATAATCTAAGGCCGTGGAGATGCCTGCAGAATCAGGGACAATGCCTTTCTGAGAACACCAAATGGTAAACCTCTTCCATTTGGAATCGTAAGTCTTTCTAGTAGATGGTTTCCTGGAAACCTTCAGGATATCTATGACTGCTTGAGAAAGATGTAGGTCTGCATATTCTAGCTCCTCAACAGCCAGACCTTGAGATTGAGAGACTCGAGATCAGGATACCAGATCCTCCCCTGAGAAGAGGACAGAAGACTGTGTCTCTTGGGAAGGGACAGAGGATGAGACACTGTCAGGGACAGGAGCAGAGGGTACCAAGGCTGTCTGGCCCAGTCTGGAGCTACTAGGATCACTGTGCAAGGCTGAGTTCTGATCTTGATCAGGACTCTGAACAGCAGAGGGAATGGAGGGAAGGCGTAGAGGAACCTACCCTTCCAATCCACAACCAGGGCATCCTGGGGTACATTCCCCAGGAGTGGAGGTCTGCAACAGAACATAGGGAGTTGGTGACTGTCCAGGGCTGCAAAGAGATCTATCTCTGGAGTGCCCCACCTGGTGAAGATGATCTGCAGTATGAGGGGATTCAGGGACCATTTGTGATGTCCCTGGGATATTCTGCTCAGAGCATCTGCCAGTACATTATCCTTCCCTGGAAGGTGAACTGGTACTAGGGAAGTCTGAAGGGAACAGGCCAGAGACCACAGTTTCATGGCTTCCTTGCACAAGGCTGAAGACAGAGTGCCTCTTTGTTTGTTGATGTACCACATTGTGGTGGCGTTGTCTGCCCTGACTTGGACCACTTTGCCCCTGACTGAATCTGAGAAGTTCTGAAGGGCTAGGAAGACTGCCCTGAGTTCCCGGAGATTGATATGGAGGAGAGACTCCATGGAGACCAGACCCCCTGAGCTGTCAGGGCTCCTAGGTGGACTCCCCAACCTAGGAGGGAGGCATCCATAGTTAGAACCACTGATGGGACTTGAGGGAGAAATGGGACCCCTTGTCTGAGGTTGACCTGGTCCAGCCACCACTGGAGAGCTTGGTCTAGAGTCTGAGTCACTGGAATTAGTTTGGTAAGTGAATCCTTCTTTGGAGCCCAGAAGGATCTTAGGTGAAACTGTATGTCCCTCATCTGGAACCTTGCTCCCTGCACCATTGCAGTGGAAGCTGCCATATGGCCCAGAAGCTGGAGGAAATGTCTTACTGGGCAGGACACCTGAGGTCGAAAGGATTAAGCGAGATCCACCAGGGCCTTCACCCTTGCCAGGGGAAGGAAAGCTTTTGCTTGTACAGTGTCCAACTCTATGCCTAGAAAGGTGAGAAGTTGAACTGGTTCGAGGACAGACTTTGGAAGATTGAGAAGAAACCCCAGGGAACTGAGTAGATCCTGGGTAGTCTGTAGAGCTGACTTGACCTGTAGAGACTGCCCCACAATGAGCCAATCGTCCAGATATGGGAAGATGGTGATACCCTGTCTTCTGAGGTAAGCCACCACTACTGCAAGGCACTTTGTGAACACCCTTGGAGCTAATGTTAGGCCGAATGGCATGGCTCTGAATTGGTAATGGCCTGAAGGCAACTCGAACCTAAGGTATTTTCTGTGGGAGCACCTGATAGGAATATGGAAGTAGGCATCCTTGAGGTCCACAGATGCTAGCCAATCAATCTCCTGGCTTTAGAGAGGGAAGGATTATTCCCAGAGTTACCATTTTGAATTTTGGCTTTAAAATGTGTTTGTTCAAATACCTTAGGTCTAGGATGGGTTGCCACTCCCCCTGTTTTCTTTGGGGTAAGAAAGTACCTGGAGTACAGTCCTTTTCCCCCTGTGTTGAGCAGGAACCTCCTCTACAGCTCTGAGAGCTAGAAGACAGGAAACCTCTAGGGCAATGGTTTCTAAGGCTGATGCAGGTGGAAAAGACTTGGCCCTCTTTTTTGGAAACTTTTTGAAGCTGAGGGCCAGTCCTTGGCTTACTACTTCCAGGACCCACCTGTCTGAAGTCACAGACTTCCAGGCCTAGAAGTCGTAAGCCAGCCTGCCTCCTACTGGAAATGGGGCGTTGACCTGGGCTGACACATCAGGGTGTCTGCTTGGTAGGAGCCTTAGACTGAGAGGAGGAGGAAGCAGCCCTGCTCATCCCCCTCCTGCTCCTCCCTCTGAAGAACCTCCTCTGTGGGAAGGCAGAGGAGGCCTGGGCTTAGTAAAAAGGCCTGTGAAAGGGCCTGCCCCTACCCCTAGACTGCTGCTTTTGAGGAGTGGCTTTCCTTTCCTTGCCCTGTGCACTCCTGTACGTGGTCCTGTATTCATCCATTTTCTTCATGTAAGCCTCTGTTTGCTCCCCAAACAGAGAGTTACCCAATACAGGAAAATCCATAGCCTTAGTTTGGGTATCCTGTGAAAGGCTAGTACATTTGAGCCAAGCATGTCTCCTGAGAGACACAGATATAGCCATGACTCTAGATGCCACATCATTGGAATCCACAGCAGCATGAAATTGCATTTTTGATGCCTCAGTTCCATCAGCAGCCACCTCCTCCAGCTCCCTGACTAGCTGGGGAGAGGCCTGTTTAGCCAGTTCCAGAACCGTATCCCATCTGGATTTCTGGTATCTGGCTGTGTAGGCCATATAAGTAGCCTGTCTGAGTCCCAAAGAGGATGCCGAGTATTGTTTTTTCGCCATGGCATCCACTTTCCTGGAGTCCTTATCCGCAGGGTGTGAAGCCAAAGGAATGTTAGCCCTGTCACAAGCTGCAGCCTGCACTACCCCAACATGGCTGCTATGACTATAAAGGAACTCCGCAGCTGAACCTGATAAACATATACCTCCTGTCCATTCTCTTGTCCACAGGAGGTATAGAATTAGGAGTTTGTAAAATTTTTTGTGTCTGTTTCCCCAAGGATTTATGAAGAGGGAAAGACAGCCTTTTGGACTCTGGGATGTCCATAATTTTCACAAAATCAGGCTCTTCCTCCTTGTCTGCAGCTTCAACCAAGGGAAGCTGCAGGGTTTCTGCCACTTTTCTGTAGAACAAAAAATGTGAAGGGGACTCAGAGAGCCTGGGAGGAGAGACACCCAAGAGCCTGCCTGGGGAGATGTCCGGTTCAATGGGCACATTCAGACCCCCCTGGTCATCATCATCATCATCACCGGGACAGTCTTCGTGTCCCTCCCACTCCTCATAATAAGTGTCTGGATCATAATCCAGAGGAGACGGCGGTACCGGTTCAGACGGATCCGGTCTAAGCGACTGAACAATGCTAATCGCTTTGGCTATTTCGTCCGCGGTTGGAGAGTATGATGCAGGATCCGAACCGTCAAACTTACGCTTCTTTTTCGATGGAACCGACCCCTCATGGTCGGCTCTCCTTTTGCCCAAGGAGATATCGCCTAGGTCAGTAGGTACCTCCTCAAGTTCGGCCGCAACCGAACCGGGCTGGCCATCTGGATCTACGGACTTCTTGGTCTCCCTTTCCTTCAGTCTACTCAGTCTTTTATCTAGAGTGGATTTAGGACAGTTTTAATAGATTTGGCAGTCTGACTTGAGGTGGTCAAACCCCAGACAATAAACACAGATGAGGTGGGGTCGGCCTTAGCAAAGGCCTCCCCCACACTCAGTACAGTGTTGAAACCCAGAGAGACCGGTTTTCTTCTTGGGTTTCTCAGACATGGCCAACCTAACAAATTACCCTATTGCAGCTTTCAATAGACTATTATATACACACACACATATATATATATATATATATATATATATTATATCATTATATATAGATATATTTCCAGGTAATAAAATAACCGATCGGTTACAAACCGTGACACAAGCTTTTTAAAAGAACCAGCAAAAGGTCCAGTTATTTTGAAACCGACTGGTACCGGAACACCACTCTAACCCCAGAAATAAAATTAAACAGAATGTAACAAGGTCGGTTCCAAACCGGACCGATCGGAAAGAAACCGAGGAAAAGAACAATTTCCAACTTTTTTACAAAAATAAAACACAGTCACTACCTATCTACACACTACCTGTACTGTAGATAGAGGCTGGAAATCTGAAAATAACCAAAATATACGGTTTAACTGAACGCTTTTACTTTTACCGAACTAAGCAAAGGAAATCTGCGGAACGACTTCACTGTTAGGCGGAGTAAAGAATCTGACAGTTACACTGGGAAGTACCACAGACAGAGGTTTGAAAATTGAGCTCAAGCTCAATGTTCTATGCTTCTGCATAGAGTTAACTCTTTCCTCTCCGGGGCAGTTCAAGTGCTGGGGCTAACTGCATTTTGTCAGAATACAGCCAAGACTTCATGTTGTTTGAATTACACTTGCCAGTAATGTAATTGTCACGTTTTGTCATGTTTTATAGCAGTATGTCAGTCAGTAGCAGTAGTATGTTAGTTGTTAGGCATGTTTAGTACAGTTTTAGTAAGTGAAGCATAAGTGTGGTGTCACTTGTTACTTTCACCACTATACATGGTGCAAAACATAACATTTGCAATTAATGTAATATAATTCTTGTAAATATTTGTTTCTCATGTTTTAAAATAACTCATTACATATGTTTATTACTACTAAAACAAATGTCTTGTGTCAGGTGTTACATTCACCATGGCGTGTGATGTCACTTGTTACACTCACCACAATACAGTTCTTTTATCTCAGTGTAACCCCTAGATGGCGCTATCCCAGGGGCTACTACCCCTGCCTGATTTGCCACTAACAGGTTGAGGGGCCTGGATCCAATGGCGGGTGCCTCCACCCAGAGGTCAGGGTTTGCAATAGTTAAACTAACTTGGTCACAGCCCTCTGGGACACTGCAACCCCCCTTTCTTCCCACTAGTGGCCCACACAATATATCAGAATTACCTTCACAGTATACACTTACCCTAGGTCTGGTTCCGCACTGGGACCTCCTGTGAAATGAGATACAGTGCAACAATCACAGTACAGTACTTTAACATAGACAAATACCTCAGGCAGTATAACTTTGCTGAAACAAGCAGCTCTGATTTATTTAGGGGATATAACAGGGACGGGAAATCAGGTTAATTAGCTTATCACTCTAATAATCTACCTATGGCTCTGTGCACAGGCCTATCCCTATCAGTTACTGTCCCTGGGTACCCAAGCCCTAGTGGCTAGTCCAAACCGTGGCAGCTGGTAGGGGCCCTTTCACAGAGAGAAAAGGAGAATTAAACAGTCAGCAGTACAGTAATTCCATTTGGATTTAATGTGGCAATTCAACAGGGAGCGACCCTGAATTAGTACTCACGACCTCCAAATAAGATAGGGTCCTTCAATGTCAGCAGGGCTCACTTGAGGTACACAAACCTCTTCACACATCCATATAAAAGAAAGCACTATACCAGGCAGGCTGCATCTGTATCCCGATCGCAATTACTGCACAATACCCGGGAGAACACACAGCAGATTCAGTTCCTGACAGACCGAGTGCAATTTTCAGCAATTCCTCCAGTCTTCTACAGGGTGAGCCTGGTTTCTACTCTTCAGAGATCCTTTGATTCTTTTCACAGGACGGATTCAGTCCTAACAAGCTGTTACACAAGCTGCAGACCGGAACTCTGGGTCTTACACACGTTTTTTGACTAAAACTGCACACTGAAAAAGCACAGGGCTCCTTCCTTCTTCACTGCCAAAGCTCAACTGAAACTCCAACCGACAAAACCGAGCACTTCCTTTGAGTTCCTCCCAGTTCTTGACTGGATTGGCTGTCACTCACAATAGACTGCTGCTGTTGGTCCAAAAGGCACTGAAGTCTAAACTACATCTCCCAGAGTCACTGCCCATACAATCCTCTTGTGGCTGGCTCAGATTATGAGTCAAGTTCTGATTCGTCAAGGCACCATTTTAGAGCTAGCTTACCCCACACTGATTGGTCCAGTTCAGCAGTTCAAAACTAGAATGGGAACTAGCAGACACAGTTCTGACTGCAAAGAAAGCAGGTTAGACAAACTGTAATTTCATTATTACTCTAAATAATTTCTGGCAAACAGTTACATCTTTCAGATAGGTTCCCTTTGCACTCCTAGTGACTGCAAAATGAAGTGAATTGGCAGCAGCTTGAGTGGTACTCAATCAAAGAAACACACAGTCCCCATACAAACTAATTATGTCTGCAAGCAGACAGCTCTTAAAGAGACAGTACCAGAGGTTCTAAAACACTCACTGATAAATGGCTTAAATGCCAAACACCATTCAGGCTTGGAGCATTCAAGCAAGCTCCTGGAAGTCTTTTAGGAACCCCCATTTGCAGAGGTTACACCCTTCCTGGCCTGGGAAAGCTTGACGTCCGCGTCAAGCAAGTACCCATAAGTTTCAACTGCAACCATATACATTTGCATTAGGCTCGCACATGTAATCATCAGTCAATATATCATTTTACCAAGAACACATTTCTGAAACATTGCAGTCGTCACTCTTTACACAGTATTACATACACATTGTACCATAACTCAAGTTATTACCTCTTGTACATGAAACCTGAAGAGGAGGCCCTTCCCTATCAGTTACCTTGGGGCTGGATGGGGCAAGGGCACCATATAGAGGGCAACACAAGTAACTTGGAGTTAGCACTGATGCTCAGTTTGGGCAATGAGCTCGGGACACATACACTCCTTTATGGACAACATTGAGAGGCAAGTCCACAGGCCTCCCAAGTGAATCATAACTGAGGTGCACCACAGGCTTTACAGCTCGACCAGTCTTTCTAGGGGAACTGTTATAGTCTCTGCACTCTGAGCCTCATTTTCAGCATTGTCCTCACTTGTCAGGAGTCTCCATGGGGTAGAGAGGCTACAACTTGGGGCACTTTCAGCTCCAGGAGTTACAGTTTCTGAGTCCACAACATTTGGCTCACATGGAGAGCTTTTGGACACTGGCAGTGGACTGTCAGGGCACTCAAAATACTCTTCTTGTTCGGGTGTATCACCAGTCTGCCCCAATCTATCATTTTCCTCCCCTGAAAGCTCAAACAGTTCAACCATGCACAATGATTCCATTTCATCTGATCTGATGCTTTGCACTTCACTTTCTGGGAGCATTGGCTCCAGGGATGAAGCTGGGGCTAAACAGTCCAGAAGGCCCAGCTTCATCTCCAGTATTGACTAGGGATTGCCCGAAACAATTGACTCAGTTCGTAAGAAGGATAGTATTCAAAGTCACTCACTTTCTTCCGATATGGACTGACAGTCATGCTCAACTGGGACTTGTGGAGGGAACACTTTAACTTTGCTTCTGTAGGTGCAGACTTTCTTGATCTTTTCTTAGCAGCAGCTCTAGTCACTGGTCCAGAGGGCATCTTCTAGGGGCTCAGACTCAATTAAGATTTGTCCAATGGGCAGTAAATGATTTCTATGCATTGTTTTACATCTTTTGAATTATTCTCAGGCCTTACTTTGTACACTGGCAGATCATCTAGTTTGCCCACTACAATGTGAGGGAGATGGTGCCATCTGTCAGCAATCTTGTGCTTGCCATGCAGTCCCAGATTTCTTAGCAATACCCGATCTCCCTCCTGGAGTTCCTGTGCTTTCACCTTTTATCATACCTTTCTTTGTTGGCCAGATTTCTTTTGGCAGCCATGGTTTGAGCCAGTTAGTACGCATGAGTTAGCTGGGCCTTTAACTTTTGCACATACTGTAAATAATTGTCAGCTTGAACCCCATCAGGAGAGACCCCAAACACACATCTACTGGTAGTCGAGCTTCTCTTCCAAACATCAGCGGTGGGGAGAATCAGTGGCATCACTTTTGGTGCAGTTATAAGCATGTACCAGGGTGCTAATTTGTTGGCTCCATCTAGGCTTGTCCTTTGGGTGCAGGGTGCCTAGCATATCTAGCAAAGTGCGGTTGAAACGTTCAGGCTGTGGGTCCCCTGGGGTGGTGAAGAGTGGTTCTGGACTTTCGCACTCCCCACAGAGAAAGCATCTCTTTGATCAGACGACTCTCAAAGTCTCTCCCTTGATCAGAATGGATTCTTTGTGGAGCCCATAGTGAACAAAAAGTTTTCTACAAGTACTTTGGCCACAGTGGATGCTTTCTGGTCTTTGGTGGGAAAGCTTGGGCATATCTCGTGAAATGGTCAGTGACCACCAGCACATTACTGATATTTCTTTGATCTGACTCCAAACTCAGAAAATCAATACAGACCAGCTCCATGGGTGCACTGGTGGTGATGTTAACAAGGGGCAGCCCTCTGGGGCAAAGCTTTCCTCTGTAGCTAGCGACTACAAGTTCGAATGTGTTGCTCCACATCAGCCCCATCTTAGGCCAATAGAATCTGGATCTCACCAAGTCAAGTGTTCTGTCTATACCAAGGTGCCCCATGTGGTTGTGCAAGGACCTCAGTACTGAGTCTCGAAGGCAGTGGGCAGCACTAGTTGTTGTTTGTCTACTTGCCCCCTCTGTCTACTGTTTCTCTGTATAACAGTTTATTGATCAGTTTCAACTTAGGACCTTCTTTGTATAACAGTGCAGTTCTCAAATCAGTGGGCGTAATTTGGACACATCTTTTCCTGCATAGAGGGCTTCTAAAGCTGCTTTGATCATGGGATCGTGAGTTGAGCCCGCTGAATACTGTCATTGTCCAGCTGAGGCAGTGCACCAATGTCTATTGCAGAAAAGTGGCAATAAGCAGCAGGTATGCAATTCTCAGAGGCTCCCAAGCAATCCACCATGCAGTCCACTGCGTCCGTGGACATTGTTCCTCCCTGTCAAACTTCCGGCAGAGTGCCCGAATGTCAGGTTCTGCCAATCGGACCCAATCATTCTGGGGAACAGGCCTCCGGGAGAGAGCATCAGCATCTATGTGGTTCAGACCTGCTCGGTATTCGAGAGCATAGTCATATGTAGATAATGCAGAAAGCCACCTATGGCCAGTGGCATCCAACTTAGCTGAGGTCTGCACATAGGTCAAAGGATTATTGTCAGTTTTTACTAGTATTTTAGCCCATACAAGTACTCATGGAATTGGTCAACAATAGCCCACTTCAAAGCTAGGAACTCTAACTTATGTACAGGATAGTTCTTTCGGATGGGGTCAGGCTTCTACTGGCAAAGGCCACTGGTCTCAGGCCATTCTCGTGCTCTTGGTACAACACAGCCCCAAACCCTTGCAAGCTAGCATCAGTGTGCAGGACGTAAGGTTTTCTTGGATCGGCATAGGCCAGCACTGGAGCATGGGTAAGTTGATATATGATCTCATGAAAAGCAGTCTCACAATCAAGAGTCCAGCGGGCCCCAAATACTTCACTCGGATGAAAATACACTCTTTCAGTCTTGAGGGCCGTTGACTTTTGGTATTTTTGTGGGTTGGGGATACCCTTGAGTAAGAGTTAAGTAAAGGGGCGGATCCTCTTGAATAGTCCTTGATGAGCGCCGATAATAACCACAGAATCCCAGGAATCTTTGCAGTTCTTTTAGATTTTTGGGCTGTGGCCAGGTGGTCAAGGCCTCAACTTTACTTGGGTGGGTCTCTATTCCCTCGGTGGATACTATGTGTCCCACATACTTTACTGATGTTTGAAAGAATTGACACTTATCAATGGACAGTTTAAGGCCAAAGTCCTCCAGTCGGTCCAATACCTTAAATAATCTGCTCTCATGTTCCTCCAGTGAGCTGCCAAACACAATAACATCATCTAGGTATACCAGGCACTCTAGTAAGTTCATGTCCCCACTGCACGCTCCATCAATCGTTGAAAAGTGGCTGGGGCACCTGAAATCCTTGAGGCATCCTCATGAATTCATAGAAGCCAGCGGACAGATAAAGGCCGTCTTCTCACGGTCCTCTGGGGCCATCGGGATCTGGTAGTACCCACTGGGAGATCCAGCACAGAGAACCACTTGCTCCCGTTTAGGCAGTCCAAAGCATCCTGAATGCGGGGCATTGTGTACTGATCAGGGATAGTCCGCCGGTTTAAGGTGCGATAATCCACACACATCCTTACTGTTCCATTCTTTTTCCTCACTACCACAATGGGGGAAGCATAAGGGCTTCTGGATTCTTGTATTACACCAGCAGCTAACATCTCTTGCAGATGCCGTCTCACATCATCTATGTCAGCAGGTGCCAGGCGTCGAGACCTCTCACGAAATGGTCTTTCGTCATGCAGCCGGATATTGTGCTCAGCTCCTTGCACGCATCATACATCCCATTCCTTTAAAGAAAACACCTGGTCTCTCTGGGCAAGCTTCTCACTGATCCTCACTTTCCATTCAGCTGGCAGCGGAGTCGCCGAAATCAAACAAGTCAGGCGTTACTTTGTCATTCTTCCTTGAACTCTTGCTGCTGGGTAGCACTGCAGTGTCTGCACAATGCACATTAGCCAGGATGCAACCTCTGTTTACTGAATGTCTCTTTCAGACACATTATGAACTTGGACCATTACCCTTCTGGCATAAGCATGGGCTCTAGCGGCAAAATACTAAGCTTGACCAGCAGTCCCTCTGGCAATTTTCCATCGCCTGGTGCATCCAACATTAATATTTTATTCTTAACATCCTTTCTGATACGGACCTCTCCCTGTAAGGTACACTGGGCATTTGGCGCCAGGATCAGAGACTCAGGATCCTTCTTCCATACAATTCCGACCGGTTCCTCTGGTTCTGTTTTTCAGCATCTCTGTGCCTCATAGGCCTTCTTAATTAAAGCCGAACTCTTAAAGCTCTACTAGTCTTTGACCCCTGTTTTTCATAACACAACTGTGCCAGCCTTCCGAACATATGAGCATTTGTTCCAATCAACAAGGGACACCATCATACAGTCCAGTGGGGGGACACACTAAGGCTAGGGTCTCTACTTGTTCGGCCACTCCAGCCACGGAGGTGGGAGAAGACAGCCAAATTGGATATACCGGAATAGGGTAGGCCTTCTCACTTAACCCCCATACATGCAGTCCTTCTAATGGTTGTAAGGTACGTCTGACAAATGCTTCTGATACCAATCCTGGAACATAATTGTCACTTGGGAGCCACTGTCTAATACAGCTCTTGTAGACACTCCATTCACCTTTACAGTGGTCTCCATGGAGGACCCACTATTCTGGACCAGTCTGGAGGGCGTGAGTGGGGCCTGGGCAACTGACCTTGCCACAAAGGGCGTGAATTAGCATTTTTGGTGCCCTCACTGGGATCATGTCGTGCACCTCTTAACCACTGATTTCTTCTCGAAGCTCTCCTTGTAGCCTATATGCAACTTTGTCAGTGTCTTTTGGGGACTGGCATTCCCTTTCATGTGCCCATCTTTCCCACAATTATAGCAAAACATACTTTCTGGAGTTTGAGCTGGCCGGGCGCCACACTGGGAGCCAGGGCGGTATTACTAACTGGAAACCTGGGTGCCATCTCTGTCTCGGCGTGATAAGCATTTGGAGACATCTCGTCAGTTTCTCCACTTCCATGGTCAAGGAATTGAGTTTGGAGCTGTTATCAGCAGGAGATACATGGGTGGTACCCCACCCCATAGCAGATGCAGTCGGATATAGGTCAGGGCCCGTACTTGCAGGCGTGGCCTTCATAAAGGACTGTTTTGAATTCGGATCTCTCTCAACAGTTCGCCCCATTGTGGCATATCTTTTTCCTTGTCAGAGCACTCATTGTTTGTCAACCTCTGCCCTTGAACTTCACTTGATGGGTCACCCTCAGTCACTCGGGTCATAGCCACAGCTGTTGGTGCAGGTACCTCCCGAGGTCACCTTTTCTCAACTCCTCGAATTTCTCTCATTAACTCATCATAGGAGGGTGGGGATTCCAGTCGATCTGCCAGGCGTAACTGAAGCAACAGCAGTTCTGAGAAGGGGCAGACTTAAGGATCCTGTCCAGCCTGGTTCGGTCCAGTTCAATCGCTGGCAAACTACCTTTCTGAGGCATTCTTGCAACAATTTTTCCAGCGAGATACATACACAGACAACAACTCCCTTGGTACTGTTGTGCATCTCTTACTCTCCACCATAGGTCCTCATCAGAATCTGGGCTCCCATACACATTCTCCAGGGCCTCAAGATAGGCCTGTGCAGTCACTTCAGGGTTACTGGCCCGTTTAGCACGAATGGTAGCCAGGGCAGGACCTCGGAGGCTCTCACTAACCCTCTTTCGCTTTTCGGCTTCCGAGCATTGCCATTCTAGCACTTGGGGGCAACATAGTTCATCCAGGTCTCCCAGTCATCCTCCCCTGGGGGTGGGGAGGGTGCCAGAAGATCCTCAACCTCGATGGAGTCGTGACTAATGGCAGGTGCAGAAATAGGAGTCTGCATTGGTTCAGCCACCATTACGGGTACTGGGTGGGAGAGGGTGTTGGGGAGGAACACCCCCAGGTGGCAAGAATAGTTTCTTCAAGTCCTCCACAGTTTTCCCTTCCCCCAGCAACCATTTAGCAAATTTCTCCTCAAAAGTTTCAGATAGTGGTGGGGGCTCATTCCCCGCTGGGTCTTTACTGTCCTTAGTTATCACTCTCCAAGCAGTGAGGGCTCCCTCTGGGGTAATGGTCTGTGGCACTTTGGAGCTATCTATGGGATCCTTAAACTCTACTAGGGCCAGGAAAGTGTGGGTGAGCAGATTAGTATGCCGACCCACCACCACAGGGTTTTGTAAACCTTCCACCTTGGAAAGTACTCCCTGCACAGTGTCCGTATTGATACCCAGGGGGATGTCCAGGATAAGCATAGCATTTTGGGGGTCGATCTCCTCCCCAGTACACCACTCCACCAGCCGGTGCACAGCCACTTCTGTCGGGGTACCCATTTTTTTCTTAACAGTGGTTCGTAAATATGGCCACTAGAGGACACACAATCCCAGCGGTGAGCCTCCAAGATGTAACCCCTAGATGGCGCTATCCCAGGGGCTACTACCCTGCCTGATTTGCCACTAACAGGTTGAGGGGCCTGGATCCAATGGCGGGTGCCTCCACCCAGAGGTCAGGGTTTGCAATAGTTAAACTAACTTGGTCACAGCCTCTGGGACACTGCAACCCCTTTCTTCCCACTAGTAGCCCACACAATATATCAGAATTACCTTCACAGTATACACTTACCCCTAGGTCTGGTTCCGCACTGGGACCTCCTGTGAAATGAGATACAGTGCAACAATCACAGTACAGTACTTTAACATAGACAAATACCTGGCAGTATAACTTTGCTGAAACAAGCAGCTCTGATTTATTGGGGGATATAACAAGGACAGGAGGAAATCAGGTTAATTAGCTTATCACTCTAATAATCTACCTATGGCTCTGTACAGGCCTATCCCTATCAGTTACTGTCCCTGGGTACCCAAGCCCTAGTGGCTAGTCCAAACCGTGGCAGCTGGTAGGGCCCTTTCACACAGAGAAAAGGAGAATTAAACAGTCAGCAGTACAGTAATTCCATTTGGATTTAATGTAGCAATTCAACAGGAGCGACCTGAATTAGTACTCGACCTCCAAATAAGATATGGGTCCTTCAATGTCAGCAGGGCTCACTTGAGGTACACAACCTCTTCACACATCCATATAAAGAAAGCACTATACCAGACAGGCTGCATCTGGTCCCATCGCAATTACTGCACAATACCCGGAGAACACACAGCAGATTCAGTTCCTGACAGACCGAGTGCAATTTTCAGCAATTCCTCCAGTCTTCTACAGGGTGAGCCTGGTTTCTACTCTTCAGAGATCCTTTGATTCTTCACAGGACGGATTCAGTCCTAACAAGCTGTTACACAAGCTGCAGACCGAACTCTGGGCCTTACACACGCTTTTTGACTAAAACTGCACACTGAAAAAGCACAGGGCTCCTTCCTTCTTCACTGCCAAAGCTCAACTGAAACTCCAACCGACAAAACTGGGCACTTCCTTTGAGTTCCTCCCAGTTCTTGACTGGATTAGCTGTCCTCACAATAGACTGCTGCTGTTGGTCCAAAAGGCACTGAAGTCTAAACTACATCTCCCAGAGTCACTGCCCATACAATCCTCTTGTGGCTGGCTCAGATTATGAGTCAAGTTCTGATTAGTCCAAGGCACCATTTTAGAGCTAGCTTACCCCACACTGATTGGTCCAGTTCAGCAGTTCAAAACTAGAATGGGAACTAGCAGACACAGTTCTGACTGCAAAAAAGCAGGTTAAACAAACTGTAATTTCATTATTACTCTAAATAATTTCTGGCAAACAGTTACATCTTTCAGATAGGTTCCTTTGCACTCCTAGTGACTGCAAAAATGAAGTGAATTGGCAGCAGCTTGAGTGGTACTCAATCAAAGAACACACAGTCCCCATACAAACTAATTATGTCTGCAAGCAGACAGCTCTTAAAGAGACAGTACCAGAGGTTCTAAAAACACTCACTGATAAATGGCTTAAATGCCAAACACCATTCAGGCTTGGAGCATTCAAGCAAGCTCCTGGAAGTCTTTTGGGAACCCCCATTTGCAGGGGGGTTACATCAGGAACCGGAGAGGCTTTTATCTCGCAATGTTTCTTTTTTCACACTTGGGTCATAATATCTAGAAATGCTTCACAAATGTAACCTAGAATTAATTTGAAAATGTGACCCTCATGTTACACTTTGGTAACCCATTTTCATGAACATACCCAGGAAAACAAAAGTTGGGTGAGATTTTTGATAGTTGAGAGAACTTTATATGTTTGATAGGGTTACTAAAACCATTAACATTATGAAAATAGAAATGGTGTTCAGATTAGCCATGGAGAAGATGCAAGTGAGTTGGGGTAAAATATCTGCTTCTGTACCACCACCAATCAGCTGGTCAGGACCACAAAATAGTCAGTGTGTGTGAGGCGCCGGTTCCAAGAGTCCAACCTAATTGGAGCAGCCACTTGAGCAGAGACAATGGCCAAAATTTCCAAACGGTCACAAATAGCATTAGTAGTGAAGGCGGCATCCAATGTTAGTTTGTCAGAGGGTATACAGCTGCTGAAACACAATAACATTAAACAATGTAACACCATCTAAAATGTGAACATTAAACACATAAATAGGGAGCAGAAAACGCCCTCTTCAACTTGAACTAGGGAAGGAGATACACAGAAATTGTGCGGGGTCCCACCGTTTGGGGTATGCTGTGTTCCACACCTATGGTACCGGTGATGTTAAGGTGGTTTCTAGGTGTTGGTACGATGGACTGAAACCTGGGACCAGTCCTTTTTAATGTCTTTATAAATGACATTGCAGAGGAACTGGAAGGAAAAGTATGTCTCTTTGCAGACGATACAAAAATCTGCAGCAGGGTTTATACTCAAGATGGAGTGGAAAAGATGAGAAGGGACTTGGCAAGGTTGGAGGAATGGTCAAATGTATGGCAGCGTAGATTCAACTCAAAGAAGTGCAAGCCGGTAATGCACCTGGGAAACAAAAACCCAGGGGAAGAGTACACAATGGGGGGTAAGATACTGGCAACAATAAAAATGGAAAGGGACCTGGGGTAATTATATCAGATGACCTAAAGGTGGGCAAGCAATGTGAAAAGGCAGTAAGGAAGGCTGGGGAGAAACTGGGATGTACAGGAAGAGGCATCAACAGTAGAAAACAGGAAGTTGTTATCACTCTGCACAAACAGTTGGTGAGACCCCATCTGGAGTACTGTGTGCAGTACTGGAGACCCCATCTCCGCAAAGACATAGACAGAGTGGAGGCTGTCCAGAGGAGGGCAACCAAAATGGTGCAGGGTCTGCACCAGAAGATATACGAAGAGAGACTAAAGGAGCTTAATATGTATACCCTTGAGGAAAGAAGTGGGGGGGGACATGACAGAAACTTTCAAGTACCTCAAGGAATCAACAAAGTCCAAAAGGGTAGTATCTTTCAGAAAAAGAGATGTGCAAGAACAAGGGGGCATAATTTGAAGATAGAGGGGGGATGGCTCAGAGGTAATGTGAGGAAGTATTTTTTCATGGAGAGGGTTGTGGATGCATGGAACAACCTTCCTAAGGAGGTCATGGAGTCAAGAACAGTGGGAGAATTCAAGAATGCATGGGACAGACATAAGGCAGTCCTAGTGGAGGGGGAGGAGGAAGTAGGCTGTTGGTTAACTGGGATCTGCAGCTTATCCATTAGGTAGGAAAATGGGCAGACTAGGTGGGCCATTCGGTCCTTATCTGCCATCAAATCCTGTTTCTATGTTACTAAAAGTAAATGGGGGGAGGTGGCTTCCAGGTAGGCATATCTAGATGGTGACACCCTATAAAATGGAGGTCGAATCCCTACCACCAGGGGGCCGACATTCAAGAGGAGAATAGGTGAATCCTGTGAGGGATTCAGGTCTCCTGAAGGTGGTAACACTCCACCTAATGTAAGGGGGAGGGACAAGGGGTCAAAGGATAAGGGATTGTCAGGTCCCATGATGGAAGAGTGGGTGCTGAGAAATAGGCTTAGGTGAAAAAGAAGCATCTTAAGAATGTGGTACAACCCCCACTTTACTACAAACTCCAGTCTGACAGGGGAGAAAGGTAGCTATTATGTAATAAAGAGGGGCAACTATTAAGAGGTCATAATGCCTTAACTTTATATACGTAAGTTGGGATACCCATTCTTTTCAGTCTGGGCATGCAGCTGGCGAAAAGGCATATATCTGCAATGAACCATATTGCTCATTTCAATTCAGTCTGGTCTAACTCAGTTTGTCTCCTTTGTTTATAAAGCCTTTGACTCTATCTTACAGTGGAGGAGAGGATATTGTTTTTTTTGTAACTGAACTGACCAGAGAAGAGAGAGAGAAATCCAAACTAAATACAGTTTGCAGAGCAAGTCCCTAGGATTATATATGATCCAAAGTGAAAGTAATCTATTTTTAAATGTCATTACACTACTCTTGTGCCAGAGGTAAAACAGAGAATAGCTTATATATTCAACATGTCGTCTATTAGAACCATGTATTTCCATTGAGTCTTACTTGAATATTAATGAAGCAAACAAGTTCAAATATGTTCAAATATTGCCAATCATCCAGCTAACAGAGAAAAGACAACTTCAATATCCCTAGTGACTGACACTCCATCTGTCCACAGGCCAAAGACAGACTCGGCAGGTGTGAGGTATAGCAGGGCGCCCAGCACCAGAAGTAATGTATATTAAAGTGAGAGAGAAAAAAAAGGGTGAAAAACCGACCACGTTTGGTGGCAGAGGTGACGTTTGAAGTTTGGAAAGGAGACCTGAACAGGAAGGCTTAATGTGTCCTCTGCAGGGAGTCGGCTGCTTTCCGAGGGGGCTAATAACTGCAACATGCGGCTCATGCATGAGCCTCCCGAGGTGTTGTTACTATGCGGCTTCTACACTGTGCCATCTTGTCTGCACTTGTGATTGTTTGATTTTAATACTTATTAAGATAAGACTGCTGGATTAGGGAGAAAAGGGTTAAGGGTAGGGAGGCAACCAGTAGATCCCCCAATTATCGCTTGTGGTTCTGCTTAGTAGCCCTTCCCCCTTCCCTCATGGTAGAATCTGAGCTACGCAGTGTGGTAGGTTTAATTGGGTAGGCCCGTTGTTTTTAAAAAGAGTAGCCCTGGCATTTATTAGGCCTGCCAACATTACAGAGGACAGTGCTGCTCCCACCGACCCACGACCTGCAAAGAATCAATCCAGAGTGCTCACCTGCTAGGAAGCCCAGTTTCCAGAATGGAGCCCCACCAATAAAAGGATTAATTCTTCATTCAGGTAAGAAAAATGTCAGGGCCTAACTGCGTGACCAAGACATCGAGGAGAGTTAGAGGTGAAGCCTCCATTATCTCCTAGTTCAGAGAGGGTGTGTGGTGGAGAAGTAAACGGAGCTTCAGGCTTTCTTGAAAGTTTGGAGGAGAGTCTGAATATCTTTGAGGGTTGAAGCTGCATGGTGCTTCCTGTCTTGTACTGTATACTCCAGAGATGGAAAGCTCTCTTCAGTTGGGTCTGGACGTGCTTTAGTGAGGGGCAGTAAAGGTGGAGTTAGGCCCCTCTGCTTCAGACTGGTGTAGGCGGCTTCAGGGTTTTCATACAGTATAGGTCCTTTTGGTAAAAAACACCCTCAGCTTGGCTGGGAAGGGTGCATGGTAGCGCAAAAGATTGTCTCGGAGCAGGGCAAAGAGTGGGCCCAACCATCTGCGCTGTTCCATGATGGCTGTAGAGTAGTCGTCATCAGCATAAATTCTTACTCCTTCATAGAAAATTGCCTTTAATTTCCAAAGATGAGTGACAATCTGTTTTTTTACCACATATGACATGAACTGCAATACTATTAAACGCAGTCTTTGCGGAGTGTGGGTAGGGATCAGACCCAGAGCCCTGTGAGCCCGCTCAATATTGAAGGGAAAGTCAAGTTTTTGTCGGAACAAAATTTTAAGAACATCGGTAATGTTATTGCCTTCAGCATGCTCTTGGAAACCATAAAGCCAGATATTTTTTTAGTGGGATCTCCCTTCCAGGTCCTCACATTTCCTGGTTAGGGCTTGTGTACGTGAGAAGGCTTCCAGGAGAAGACGATTGCTGCGGTCTGCTCATTGATCAGGTTCTGTAATTATTTGTTGTAATTCTTTTATTTCTGTAGTAATGGTAGCAACGTCTTTTTAGTATCTGCATGGAATCCTCTTAACTCTCCTAATAGCAGGTCTACTTTTTGTTTTTTGGGGAAGAAGAAGAAGAATCAGCATTTATATAGTGCTTTTCATACACAATGTATCCCAAAGCGCTTTACAAGCAATGCTAGACTGGTAGTGAAGTGACTGAATGTATAGCGGTGACCATATTGCACATCAACACCCACACACAGCCTGGACAATTGCATGAACTGTTTTTTATGGGAAGGGGAATACTGGCCAGGACACTGGGAAACATCACCTACTCTTTTGGGAAGAGTGCCTTGGGTTCTTTTATTTCCACCTGGACACCCACCAGGACAGCACCAGGATGGGTAGAAGGGACCTCGGTTTTAATGTCTCGTCCAAAGTACAACACACCCCAATGGTACAGCACCCCCAAATACTGCACTCAGGTGCCAGTGTTTAGGTACAAGTCCATTCCCGGTGTGGGATGAGGGAAGGCGCCAGTGGATTTGCAGCCCACTGTTGCCATGCTTGCCTGTGATGAAGTCTCGCTGGCAGAGCTGGAGGAGTCCGATCCTTCAACATCTATCAGTACCTCTGGTAGAGGACTCAGTTTTTTCCTCCCCATTGATGAATTGCAGCCTAAGTTAGTACAATATTAGAATACAATGTCTGTGGTCGTTCTGATTAGGCTATTTAATGAAGTTGTACCAGACAGCCTAAAATTACTCAGCCATCACAGTTGCTGATGTCACCGGAAGTCCATAAGAGAAATATTAGCTTGAGAAACGCAGTTGGGGCAATAGGAACCCACATGAGAGGGTCTCATTACCCTCTTCAGCTCTTACATCTTTTAAATGTGAGGGGTCTCTGATAAGCCATGGTGCCAAGAAAAATAGCCCTGCAGATGCCCGGGCCAACAAGCAGAAGATTTCCCCTTTATTTATTTCCATAGCTTGTAAGACTGGAGCACTAAGAGAGCAATGACTTGCTCAAGGTCACACATGGAGAGTTTCATTTGGCCCCTTTGGGGTTTGAACCGGTTGCCTCCAGTTTCTCCAGCTGCTTTTCTAACCACTACAACATACTGCCTTGCCCCATGTTTTTTTTTGGTTAATAAAAGTTTGAAGACTTGCAGCTGGATACTCACCTTCTACAGTGGAGAAGTAAAGAAAACCGCAGAGAATACGCCCCTCAGCCAAGCTGGCTGCAGGAGCAAGATAAAACAGAGCTGTTAAAAGAAAGAAACGGCTCAGGAGGAGAGTCGTGTGTGTCTGGCACTAACGAAGTGCAGGGGCGCATGCACGCTCTCAGGCAGGTGTGCGCGTGCGATGCTGTACGTGATATCATGCTAGGAGGAAGGTGTGCACACTACAGGCGCATGAATGGTGCGCTAAAAGCTGAGGAGAGCCTGCCCAACTGTAAACAGAAACAGCCAAACAGCGGGAAAAGGTGTGGGACAATAGAGCTGAGAAAACAAAACCGCTAGCTGAAGAAAGAGACAGAAAGTACTCAAAATGCACAGGCAGCTAACTAAATCTCTCCTCAGCAGCTGCCCTTCTCCTAGTTAAAAATCCCCACAATTAAAGTGCAGAGGGGACATTTTAAAGGGGATTTAAAAGGGAAATGTCCTTCAAAAAGAAAAAGGGCAGACTAAAGGGTAAAAGTCCCCTAATAATAACCACCTGCCAAACATAAAACGGGGCGGGGGAGATGCCCAGAGACGGAGGGGAGCCCCACAGGAGTGTCCCAGACTATAAAAACCCCAAAATAAACAGTTACTTACCTGAGTCACCTATTCCTTTTTTTTTTTCCAGTGACCCAAGAAAATTACACCCTGAAAAAGTGAGGCAGACGTGGCCCCCAATCTAAGCACAGGCAGGGAAAATAGGGAAAGCAGGTTAGGCAACCTGAAAGCCACAGCTCACCAGGCACAATTTTAATTTAGGGGTACTCCCTGTTACCAGATATGATATCCCCAACCAGCTATGCAGAACTGCAGCTCAAAGGCCTAAAAGCCAATTTCATTCTTCAGAGAAGCTAGACAGATGTTTCCCCTTTGATGACACAGCTAAGACTGGGGAGTTCCTGTTTCCAGAATCCTCATGCACCTACCATTCTAAAGCCTTTGGGCTGTGCCATTCCCCCTAGTAGGGGTGCACAATATCCAATTGTTGTGGAGGAAGTATAGCGTAGTGGTTAAGGGCACTGAGCCGCAAACCTGGAGACCTAGGTCTGAATCCCATCAGCCCCCACTTGCATACTGTGTGACCCCAAGCAAGTTACTTAACTTCCTTGTGCTCCTAGATCACACCTGGAAACAGGCTCTGGCTTAGTGTGTCTTTCCTGGTTAAACAACTTCCCCTTTCCTTTCCCTTGTTATGAATACCCATTGACAATGTGGAGCGCTACAGAAAACTGGGTGGCTGATGCATTCAGAATCTTCATGTCCTCAGAGTTCTATGCTAGGTCACAATGTTGGGCTGTACCACTACCCCAGTGGGGGAGAACATTACCCATATGTAGTTACTCCCCACTGACAACTTGGAGCAATACAGAAAAGTGACTACAGGTGGACCCCACCCCCTCTCCCCACCATCCAAAACTGGAAGACCGTCACAAGTGAAACAGCGGATAAAGAATGATTTAATATTTACAAGACAGGGAGGAAGAAAAAATTACTCACCTTAGTAATGCTGTTTCTTCTAATGGAGTCTTGCTATATTCTGACGATTGCAGTTAGGTCCTGCCTTTCAACTGCCCCGGAGAACAAAGAGTTAACTTTCCATGGCCAGCATGGAACATTCAGCGCAAGCTCGGTTGAAGCCCCTGTCTGCTGTTGTTTAAACTCCAACCGTCAGATCTTTATGAGCAATACTCACTAGAAGTTCTGTGTGGAAACTGTAAAACTCACACTAGCCAACTGGCAACTAAATTTATTAAAAAGGGTTTTTTGGTTTCAAAGCAAAGACTCAAGTCAGAACCAAAAACAAAACACAACACACACCCAAAGTAAGGAGGGTGAAAAGAGAGTCACCTCTAGGGTGCCAACACTGCTCCTGCCCACCCACATCCCAAAAACCAGGTTCTGAGAGGGAGGTGGAGGATCAGAATACAGCAAGACTCCATTAGAAGAAACAACATTACCAAGGTGAGTAATTTTTCTTCAAACAACATGAAATCTTGCTGTATTCTGACTAATACTGAACTACCAAGTAGTACCTCCATGGAGGAGGGACAGAACCTACTTTGGGAATAGGCTCTGAAGTACTGCTGTGCCAAACCGAGGATCACTCCTAGCCTGGATATCCAGAGAGTAATGCTTGATGAATGTATGGACTGTTTTCCAGGTGGCTGCTTGACAAATTTCTAGGATAGGAATATCCCTGGCAGCAGCCAGGGAAGCAGCTGTACCTCTAGTAGAGTGAGCCCTCAGGCCTGAGGGTGGGGTTTTACCCAGTTTTTCATAACAGAATTGTATACAAGAGACAATCCACCTGGCAATAGATCTCTTAGTGGCAGATTTGCTCTTACCGACCTCTCCATATGTGAGGAACAACTGGAGGGACTCAAACCTGTGACCCTTGGTGCGCTCTATGTAGTAGCTGAGGGCCCTTTTAACATCCAAGCTGTGCAGCCTCCTCTCTCCAGAGGAGGAATGGTCAGTGAAGAAAACAGGGAGAGACAGACTGATTAAGGTGGAAATCTGAAACCACCTTAGGCAAAAACTTCCTGTTAGTTCTTAGGACCACTTTATCTCTGTGGAAAGAGATGAAATCAGGCTCCACTGACAGGGCTTGCAATTCACTGATACACCTGGCAGAGGTAATGGCTACCAAAAACACAGTTTTCCAAGTCAAGTACTTAAGCTCTGCAGAGGACAAAGGCTCAAAGGGAGGTTGCATAAACTGAACAATGCAAACATTAAGGTCCCAAGCAGGAGCAGGGTCCCCAAAGGGGGGATTGGTGTGCAGCAATCCTTGAAGAACTTACAAAACACAGGATGAGCTGACAGAGGAGAGGGCTTGCCTACTGACAGGAAGGCAGAAACAGCTGCCAAATGCACTTTAAGTGTAGCTGGCCTAAGGCCTAGGCCATTGAGATGGACCATATAGTCCAGAACCGTAGGCAACCCAGCAGATTCTGGATAAATATTCTTATTAGAACACCAAATAGTGAACCTTTTCCATTCGGAATTGTAAGTTTTTCTAGTGGAAGGCTTTCGAGAAGCCTTAAGGATATCCAGGACCCCTTGGGAAAGATGCAGATCAGCAAACTCTAACTGTTCAAGAGCCATGCCTTGAGATTGAGAGACCTGAGGTTCGGGTACCAAATCCTCCCCTCAGAGGATGTCAATAGGCTGTAATTCCTGGGAAGAGACAGGGGAAGGTGGATTGCTAAGGACAGCAACAGGGGGTACCAGGGCTGTCTGGCCCAGTCTGGAGCAATCAGAATCACTTTGCATGGTTGTGACCTTATCTTGACTAACACCTTGAACAGGAGAGGGAAGGGGGGGAAGCATACAGAAATTTCCCTTCCCAATTCAGGATCAGGGCACCCAGGGGGACTGAGCCCAAGAGTGGGGGTCTGCAACAAAAGAGAGGAAGCTGGTTATTGTCTGGGGCTGCAAAAAGATCCATCTGTGGAGTGCCTCATCTCGAGAAAATCACTTTCAAAACTAGGGGATCTACGGTCCATTCGTGATGGCCCTGGGATATCCTGCTGAGAGCATCTGCTAGGACATTGTCCTTCCCTGGGAGGTGAACTGCTATCAGAGAGGTTTGCAGGGAATAGACCAGGGACCACAACTTCATTGCTTCTGTGCACAAGGCCGTAGACCGAGTGCCTCCTTGCTTGTTGATGTACCACATGGTGGTGGTGTTGTCTGTTCTGATCTGGACCACCTTGTTCTGTACAGATTTGGAAAAGGCTTGCAGTGCCAGAAACACTGCTCTGAGTTCCAAGAGACTGATGTGAAGCAGAGATTCTTGAGGTGACCACAGCTCTTGGGTGGAAAGATCCCTCAGGTGGGCTCCCCAGTCCAGCAGGGAGGCATCTGTGGTGAGTATCACTGAATGAGACTGAGTGACAAAAGGAACTCCTTGTCAAATTGTCCTGATTCTGCCACCATTGCAAAGCCTGGATCAGGGTTCGAGTTACTGGGACTAGTTTAGTAAGGGAATCCTTTCTTTGGGACCAGAAGGCTCTTAAGTGGAACTGAATGTCCCTCATCTGGAATCTTGCTCCCTGGACCACTGCTGTGGAAGCTGCCATGTGGCCCAGAAGCTGAAGGAAATGCCTTGCTGGTCGAGACACCTGTAGGGTGAATGAAGAGGCCAGTTCCATAAGGGTCCTTGCCCTGTCCGGGGAAGGAAGGCTCTTCTTGCTTACTGTATCCAGCTCCGCCCCAATGAAGGTGAGGAGCTATACTGGCTCGAGAACTGACTTTGGAAGGTTGAGGAGGAATCCTAAGGAAGTGAGCACTTGCTGAGTTATTTACAGATGTGACTTGACTTGGTCTGGAGACTGACCCACTATGAGCCAGTCATCCAAATATGGAAAGATGGAAATCTTTTTTCTCCTTAGGAAAGCAACCACTACTGCCAGGCACTTTGTGAATACCTTTGGGGCTGATGTTAGGCCAAAGGGCATTGCTCTGAATTGATAGTGACCTGAGGGCAACTCGAACCTGAGGTACTTTCTGTGGGAGCACCTGATGGGAATGTGAAAGTAGGCATCTTTGAGGTCCAGGGAGGCTAGCCAGTCCCCTGGCCCTAGAGAGGCCAGAATTATTCCCAGAGTCACCATTTTGAACTTTGGTTTAAAAGGTGCTTGTTCAGATATCTTAGATCCAGGGTGGGCCGCCATTCTCCTGTTTTTTTGGGGGTTAGGAAGTACCTGGAGTACAATCCTTTGCCCTTGCATAGGGTAGGAACCCTTTCTATGGCTCTGAGAGCCAGAAGGGAAGAAACCTCTGCCTCTAGGGCAAGGGTGGAAAGGATCTGGTTCTCATCTTGGGAAATTCTTTAAAGCTGAGAACCAGTCCCTGGCTTACTACTTCCAGGACCCACTTGTCTGATGTCAGAGACTTCCAGTCCTGGACAAAGTAAGCCAGCCTGCCCCCTACAGGTATTGGAGAATCGGCCTGGGCAGACCCATCAGGGTGTCTGCTTGGCAGGGGCTTTAGGCTGAGGGGTGGAGGCAGGCCTGCTCATTCCCTGTCTGCCTCTCCCTCTGAAGAACCCCCTCTGAGTATATAGGAAGAAGAGGAGGCCTGGGCTTGGTAAAAAGGCCTTTGAAAGGGCCTGCCCCTGCCCCTGGACTGCTGCCTTTGAGGAATGGCTTGCCTTTCTTTGGCCTGAGCACTCCTGTAGGTGGTCCTGTACTCGTCCATCTTTTTCATGTAGTTCTCTGTCTGCTCCCCAAACAGAGAATTACCAATGGCAGGAAATCCATGGCCTTAGCCTGGGTATCCTGTGATAGAACTAGTACATCTGAGCCAAGCCATCCCCAAGAAGCCACAGATGTAGCCATGACTCTAGATGAAACATCACTGGAGTCCACAGCAGCATGAAATTGCACTTTGGATGCCTCAATCCCATCCGCAGCCACCTGCTCCAGCTCCTTGGCAAGCTGGTCAGGGGCCTGTTTAGCCAGAGCCAGAACAGTGTCCCATCTGGACTTCTGGTATCTAGCTGTGTAGGCCATATAGTTAGCCTGCCTGAGTCCCAAAGATGCTGTCATGTACTGCTTCTTTGCCATGGCATCAATCTTCCTGGAGTCCTTATCTGGGGGGTGTGATGCCAAGGGAATATTTGCCTTATCATAGGCAGCAGCCTGCACTACCCCAACATGGCTGCATTGCTGAGAAAGGAACTCCGTGTCCGAGCCTGAAAGGGTGTACCTCTTGTCCATTTGTCTGTCCACAGAAGGTATGGAGTTAGGAGTCTTTAGAATTTTAATTGTCTGTTTCCCAAAAGATTTATGGAGGGGAACAGACAGTCTTCTGGACTCTGGGATGTCCATCATTTCAACAAAATCAGGCTCCTCCTGATCCTCTACTGCTTCTTCCATTGGAAGCTGGAGGGTTTCAGCCACTTTTTTGTAAAACATAAAGTGGGAAGGGGACTCAGAAAACCTAGGAGGAGAAACACCTGAAGGTCTGTCTGGGGAGATGTCCGGGTCAATAGGTACATCCAGACTTTCATAATCACCATCATCATCCTCATGACTTTCCCTCCTCCTCCAGTTCATAAAATTCTTCTGAAGTGTAATCCGGAACCGGGGGAACCGACCAAACCGAGCCCCTGCCAGATGGTGCCGGTTCGGCCAGAACCGAAGTTAGCGATTGCACAGTCCTTATCACTTTGGCTATCTCATCAGCGGTTGGAGAATGAATTTGTGGATCCAAACCGGATGATTGTTCTCTTCTCTTCCTGTTAACCAGAACCGACTCCTCAGAATTGGCTCTCCTTTTGCCCGAAGAAGTTTCGCCCTGGTCAGAGGGCACTCCTTATGGTTCGGTCGGAACCAAACCGGGCTGGCCATCTGGATCAGCAGACTTCTCGGCCTCCCTTTCCCTCAGTCTACCTACTCTCTTATCCAGGGTAGCTTTGGGAAAACTCTTACAAATTTGGCAGTCTGAATCAAAGTGGTCAAACCCCAGATAAAACACAGGTGGTGTGGGGATCAGCCTTAGCAAAGGCTTCCCCACACACACTGCAGTGTTGAAACCCAGTGGTCCTGGTTTTTTTCTTGGGTTTCTCAGACGTGGCCAATCCTGTCCAAAACTTACCCTTTTTATCGGCAATCCGCCAGGCAAGACTCCCCTATCAGTTCCTGACCGTGTTACGGGTCTTGGAAAAAAACATAATTAAATCCGTTTTTTTTAGAACCGATACGGACCGGTTACCACACTCTAAGTAAATTCACAAACTTTTTAAGACTAAGCTGATCGGTTCAAACCAAACCGATCCGAAATTTACAAGTTCCACACAGAAACGAAATGTAAAACCTATCTAGTACTCACGGTACCACAGACAGAAACTTAAACCGGCAGATTCGGTAGCAGAAATTCGGTAGAAACCGAGCCAACGACACTTTAACCGACTTTTTTTGAATCGAGCAAAGGAGAAATCTCCGGAGCGACTGTTCAGTGAGGCGGAGTAAAGAATCTGATGGTTGGAGTTTAAACAGCAGACAGGGACTTCAACTGAGCTCACTCTGAACGTTCCATGCTGGCCACGGAAAGTTAACTCTTTGTTCTCCGGGACAGTTGAAAGGCAGGACCTAACTGCAATAGTCAGAATACAGCAAGACTTCATGTTGTTTGAAAAAATATATTAATAGATAGACCAGATGGGAAATGGTGCATACAGAAGTTGAAGCCCACAAAGGAGAGGAGAGGAGGTACATGGCTCTGGCATTGATGGTCCTGGCCCTGGCATTGAAACAGATGCTTTCCAGACAGAAGACAATGTCAAGCAACAGACTAAGTTTGCTATACAAGGTTTGGTCACATAGCACTAAGGATTTAGGGGTGTGGTTCTAGCTGCGTGATATAAATCCTCATCCCTTATCAATTAGATTCTCCCAGTGGAGTACACACAACAGTAGCTACTCCTGATCTCAGTGAGACCACTCATTAGTGATGTGCACCCAAGATATCTGACTGCTTCCATACCTCCAAAGTTTTGATTTTTTAGAGGTTTAGGGATTTTTTATTTTTTTTTTAACCTGAAAATATAAAAAGGAATTTTAGTCAGTCTATGTAAACAATCCAGACTCTGTTCGAAATACTGTACAGGCACCAGTTGTGATTATAATAGTACCCTGTCTGTTTTGTCATTGCTACAAAAGTTCGATAAAGTATGTATAAAAAAAAAAAAGAAACCCTGCATTATGACTGCAGGAGGCCTTATTTTGTGGGCTCTTGCTAACTAGTTCCCATTCAACACACGCCCAGCTGCACCCTGCATATAACATCACTCAGCCTGGCCAAACAATTTTTACCTGAAATGCGCATATAAAACCATATGTGTTACTCAGTGCTGTTTCTGTGTAATCCATGACCCCCTTAAGGTACAGAGGCCAGGCTGAAGATACCCTGTTACAATCTGTTAGGCAGTTTTGTATAATGACTAGAAAGGTCATGTGCCCAAGTAAAGTCTTATCAAGCTCTTTCAAACTGTACCATGTTCTTAGACAACTGTTACTACTGCTGCTTATCCTTGGTGACAATGTGCATCCCAACCCAGGCCCAGTATCACCTGTGTTATCCTTCAGGGGATACCTGGAAATAACCCACATCAACCTGGGGTGCCTTATGCCCAAGCTTGATGAATTTAAAGTTTGGGTCACGAACACCCAATCTGACATTGTGGCTGTGACGTAGTCATGGCTTTTCAGCAGGATCCCTGACAAGAGAAACAGAAATTGACTCCTACACCTTGCATAGAGAGGACAGGGCCTTAAGAAGAGTAAAGGCTGCCTGGTGTTCATTAAGTCCTTCCTTAATCTGACAGAATCCCCCACAGTTTGGAACCATCTTGCTGTGAACTCCTTGCCATTAATATAAAGCTTGGTTTCAAGGGAGGGAGAAAAATACATAACCTCCTCATTGCCCATATCCTGCCTAAGAATATCTCTAATGATTCTGACAGCTTCATCGATGGTGTCACTAGTCTAAATCCGCAGTATGGGAAAATTGTGGTTGGCGACTTTAATTGCAACTGACTTGCCGGTAAGAATAAAGATTACAGGAACAAACAAGCGAATGTCTACTTTACCCAAGTCATTACCAAACCTACTCGAGTAAATTATAAAACTGGTACTGCAATCTACTTGCTTGGGTTCTGGTATGCCATGTTTACAAAATAATTTCTAGTCATGTCCTGATAGACGTTCTAAATGATCACTCCCCTGTCACTTGTAGATGCTCTGCCAAGGTCTGTAAAAATGAGCCTACCACTATGACTGCCCAAAGGTTCTGCACTCAGAAGCTTCCCTACTTTCAAGCTCTCCTGCAACAAATGATTGGTCTTATTTAACCCATACATGTGATGTCAACACAGCTCTTAAATACTCTATTTACTGTTTCAACAGGGTCTGCAATATTATTACGATCAAGTGAATAGTTGTGAAAGACAACCCTCAAGACTGGTACACCCCTGCTATTAAGCTGATGTCCCAAGAACATGACAGAACCTGGAATTTTTATAAAGAACTAGGCAACCCTAAATATCTCCAAACGTACAAAGGATTACTTAACTCTATGAAAATTCGCATCAGGGAAGCCAAGGCAGAATATTATAAAACTCAGCAGAAAAACTTGCTAAACCACCCCAAAACGCTCTGAAGTAGCATCGATGTGCTCCTGGGGAACTGCAAAAAAAATCACTGCCCAACACAATCACTTACGGTGGCCCCACTATTAATGGAGATAAGTGTATACCTGATGCCTTTATCGACTATCGGCACATATACCTGACCTTAACACTCACATTGCCTCATTGGGGGTCTTACTTAGGGAAAACAACATACCTAAGTTCTACTTCAAACAACTTACTTGGGCTGATATTTAAGTCTACCTAACCAAACTTAAAATTTAGACCAGACTTGGACCCGATAACATAGAGATGAAGCTCCTAAAGTATGGACTTACATAGAATCTGATGGCAGATAAGGACCGCTTGGCCCACCTAGTCTGCCCATTTCCCTACCTAACAGATAAGCTGCAGATCCTAGTTAACCAACAGCCATCTTAGGGAAGTCACCTACCCCTAGCAAATTTGCAATATGTCCCTGGCCACTGGTAAAGTACTGAATACAATATTTGGAAAAGGTTTTACGTGGTCCCTGTTTTCAAGGAAGGTGGTGCTAACTTGCTACCAACTACCATCCTATCTCTGTCCTCCCCGTTTATCCAAGACACTCGAGGGGATAGTGACCGATCAGCTTGTAAATTTCCTGAGCCAACATGAACTCCACGCCAAAGAGCAACATGGGTTCAGGAAACATTTCAGTACGATGACTGCACTACTGAGTCAGTTCATAGCGTGCTGGACTATGGAGAACTGGCTGGATCTATATTCATTGATCTAACTAAAGCATCTGACCTTATCAACCATGCCCACCTCTGTCAGAAGCTTCTGTCTCTGGGTCTCTCGAGAGATACAGCCTGTTGGTTTAAGGATTACTCGTAGATTCCAATCAGTAAAATGCAGGAGATAACTATTAGACAACTGGTCTGTTGCTGTGGGGGTCACCCGGGGTTCTATACTTGGGCTCCTGCTATTCAGCCTATTCTTAAATAACCTCCTTCCTGTCTGCAAATCCTCCAACATACTTCTTTATGGAGATGATGCTGTTATTTTCTCCAGTGACAAGAACCTGGACCGCCTGAAACTAAGGCTTCTCCCAGAGCCCGGATGGGCTCCAGAAAAAGGCTGCCGCACAGACCCCATGCCCCTCGATCCCTCGGAATCCCAGAGCACCCTCCTCCTCAAGAGAGCCAGCCTAGGCAGCTGACAGCCCTGGTCAGCCCCCGAAGGGGCCATCCAGGGAGCAGCACCCTCCCCTCCTGTGGGTGCTCTGATCAGCCCCAAAGTTGGGCGATCCAGGCACACCACCTGAGGAGGTACCACCACTGAGGAGTCAGAGAACCCTCCGAGGCCAGGCTGCAGGGCAATGGTGGCGTGCACCACCACCTGCTGGTCAGAACCCCTGACCCTGGCCCCGGCAGTCACTGTCCACTCCTCAGAGGGGGGCTGACTGCAGTCTGTCGAGGACACTACCAGGGTGTCCACGCCAGCAGACAACTCCAAGGAGCCAGACTGTGTGTCCGACCCAAAGTATGACTCCTCCTCCGAAGAGGTGGAGATCAAAGTTCTGTGCCAGACAGTGCGCGGACGCCTGCTGCCATCCCTACTGAACAGGGCACCAGAACCAGAGACTGCACCAGAGTCGACACCGGTGCCTCCCTTCGCACCACAAACGGTGCCAGAACAGGACACGGCACCAACAAGGGCAGCAGCCTCCAGGCAGGAGCCTGTCAGGCGCCATTCTGACCCATGGCACATAGCGGCATCGAGACCAACAACGGCATCAGCAGCGCTCAACGCCTCTCGGGTGGCGCAAATGGTGCTGAGCGGAATCCCCATGGCACCAACCCACCCCACGATGCCGCAAGAGGCGCAGAGGACAGAGACGGCACAGACAACAGCCCCAACAGCACTCTCAGCGCCGAGCTCTGAAACCCCCATGGCGCCATGCCCATGCTTGGGGCCATGAACGGCTCCAGAACTGGACATGGTACCGTGCTCAACTACGGCGCCATTCACGGCGCTGGGGCGAGAAACAGTCAGGGACAGCGCCGCAGAGCCTCCCACTGTGCCGACAGTTGCATCGGTGCTGCAAACGGTGCCGAGAGCAGCAACGGTGCCGAGCGACGGACCGGCGCTGACAATGGCGCCATCAGGGCCCACAGTGCTGCGAATGGCGCTGAGGCCCAGAACGGCGCTGACGGACGGCATTGAGGATGGCGACGACCCAGGCCTTCCGAGCTGCAGGTACGACACCGGGGGAACCTTCGCCCCCGAAGGGGCCATTGCCTAGGCAGTGCCTCCCGTCTGTCTCCTGGAGGGGACAGACCGGGTCTCCTGCACCGCAGAAGGGGCCTCTGCTACAGCTAGGCTACAAGAGGCAGAGGCCCCCCCCCTCCTCAGTCCATACAGAACTGGGAGAGGACCCGGAGGAAAGGCCAAGAGAATGCAGTTTGGCTCGACGAGTGCACACCCATCCCCTGAAAGTCGGCGGAGCTCGCCCCACTTTCCACGCGCATTGCTCAATGACCCGGCGGTCCATGGAGAAGTAGGCATCGCACCAATCCATGTCATGAAGTGGGCCAAGACAAGTGAGGCAACGGTCGTGCTGGTCGGTGACAGAGTACTTACGGCCACGTGGGCACCGTCGCATGGGGGGCTGTCCCATCTTAGAAGATTTCTTGCCCTCCAACCGAGACAAGACCTACGGGGAAAAAGAACACCAAAACAAGACCCGACGTTGCAAAATAAAATAAGGAACAGTCTTACCAGGTGACCTTGACTGGAGCGAACAGAACTGGCAGGATACTTGGAGTTGACGGACTACGAAGCGACACGGAGTCGAGATACGCAGTTGAAGGCTTCAACGATAGAGGTAGGCCTCTGAAAATTCTTCTGTGAGCTTCCCAAGAGGTGACTTTGATGGCAGGAGACAAAGAACTGGTGGGAGGGCGGAGTCGACAACACCTAACGGCCAACCCACGAGCGCCACGCAGCGTGTCGGCCTCAAGGGTGGCCCCGATGGTGCGTCGACTCCACCCATCCAAAAAAAAAAAAGAGCTCCCGCGGGGTCATGACCTATGGCCAAGTACCTAAAGGTGATGAATGGTGAAGACTGACACAGATAAGATCTAGTCCACTGCTCTATCATAAGCGCCACTGTCTATGGTATTGTAATTTATGGGTCAGCAAATGACAGTGTACTGTCCCAGGTCAGGGGTCTGCCGAGGAGAACTGCACAAGAGCAGTGCACAACAGAGCTGAAGACAGGAATGAATGCCAGATGCTTGGACTGCTTTAGCTGTGAGATTGCATATTTATTTGAATATTCCTACACAAAAGAGAGCACAGGGCTTAGAGTTTTCACAGCGCTTCGCCTCCATGAGGCTTCCACAGGGGGTCTGCTGAACAGGGCTTGCTGCTTTGAACTTGATCTCAGAATTGATACCCATATCTGTATCATATACAGCAAACTGAACTGGCTAAACCTCAGCTCGAGGGTGCTATACCATACCTTGGTCTTAGGCACAAAAGCTTTACTAGGTTTGCTCGCTCCTGACTTGCTGTCCATGTTCAAATACATAGACAGTAAATATGCTACCAGAGGCATGTCACGCCACAGTCTGCTGCTACCTTGTAGGAAGACCTTGTTGGGTCAAAAGAACAGGTTACTCACCTGCAACAGTAGTTCTAGGAGTGGTATATGTTGTTCATCCACACTGTCTGGCATTGTTCCTTCCCCCTTTAAATCTTGCCGGAAGTCTTCAAGCTGGCTCCTCCCACCCACCTGGGTGGTAAATACCTCGGCTCCGCCCCATGACACCAGATCTAGCCCGCTGGAAGCCAGGTTGTGCGCCTAAAGCCGGGGAGGTAGGGTGGGTGCGTGTGGATGAACAACATATACCACTCCTAGAACTACTGTTACAGGTGAGTAACCTGTTCTTCTAGGAGCGTGGATATGTTGTTCATCCACACTGTCTGGCAGACTCCAAGCAGTTCTCCGGGAGGAGGGAGGCAAGGCGCACACCCCCTACTTAGGGAACAGAGATTGGAGAACAGAGGCCCCAAAACCAGCATCCCGGCGTGACTCTAGGTCGATGTGGTAATGGGTAATAAAGGTGTTTGCTGACTTCCAGGTAGCGGCCCGACAGATTTCCTGGATAGGGATGTCCCTGGAAGCAGCCACCGAAGCAGCAGTATGGCGGGTAGAATGAGCCCTTATCCCTTTGGGAGGCTCCTTACTCGCCAATTCATAGCACAGACCTATGCATGATGTAATCCATCTCGCAATAGTCCACTTGGCTGCAGGTCTGCCAGAAGCGGCTTCAGCGTAAGTGACAAACAGCTGGCGAACCTCTACCCGAATTTCCGCCGTCCTCTCCTTATAGTAGGAGAGAGCACACCTGAGGTCCAGAGTATGGAGCCTGTACTCGGCATCCAAGATGTAGTTAGGGTAGTATACCGGCAGAGGCAACACCTGGTTGAGGTGAAACTCTGACAACACCTTCGGAAGGAATTTCGGGTGGGGGCGCAGGACAACTTTGTCCCTGTGAAAGACCAAATGGGGAGTCCACTGAAAGCGCCTGGAGCTCCCCGTCCTTCTGGCTGACGTGATAGCCACCAAGAAGGCGTCTTCCACAAGTCACGAGCGCAGACTTGTGCATGGGTTCGAATAGCTTGCCCATAAGCTTTGCCAAAACCAGCAAAAGATCCCACGGAGGTGGAGGTTCACAGCACGGAGGATATGTGATCCAGGCCTTTGAAGCCCGATCACCTTTTCCTGATTAACGCCGGCTGACCGCCCGCGCCCGGTAAGCCGATATGGCTGCTAGGTGCACCCTAAGGGTCGATGACCGAAGACCCCCTTTGGAGAGGGAGCAAAGGTAGTCCAGAATGTTAGCAACAGAGCAGGATAAGGGGTCCAAGCTTTTGCCCTGACACCAAATGGAAAATCTCTTCCAATTGAAGGCATAACATTTCCTGGTCAATTCTTTTCGAGATGCCTCAACCACGGTGTAGACATCTTCGGAAAGACCCAAAGCCTGGAACTCTAGCCGCTCAGGAACCAGGCTGTGAGGTGCAGGGATTGAAGGTCCGGATGAAAGACCTTCCCCTGGTTCAATGATATCAGGTCCAGGCGTGTACACAGCTGCTCGGGGCCCTGCAGCTGAGGCTGAGGAGATCTGGATACCAGAACTGGCGTGGCCAATCTGGGGCTACCAGGATCGCCCGTCTTGTCCCTCCTCACCTTGAGTAACACCTTGTGGATCAACGGAAATGGGGGAAAGGCGTAAAAGAGGCCTGGGGTCCACAGCCTCGAGAAGGCATCCCCCTGCAGCGAACCCTGCTGAGGGGGGCGGGCATGGTACAGCCTCAGCTTGGTGTTCTCCCTTGAGGCAAACAGGTCCACCAACGGTTTGCTCCAACGAGAGAACAGGTCGTAAGCTACCTCTGCATGGAGACACCACTCGTGGGATGTATGGCCTAAGCGGCTGAGAGCATCCGCCAGCTGGTTCGCGACTCCTGCCACATGGATGGCTAGGAGATCCACCTCCAGCCGGCTGACGAAGGTCCAGATCTGGAGCGCCTCCTTGCATAGCAGACGGGAGTGCGTGCCACCCTGTTTGTTGAGGTAGTACATGGTCGTGGTATTGTCCGCCTGGACTTGAACCACTTGACCCCGGAGCTGAGGAGGCTAGCTGACAGAGCCAGTCTGACTGCCCTGAGCTCCAGCAGGTTGATGTGACATCGGGACTCCTCGGGGTCCAAGGCCGTGGGCCTGTAGTCCCCATGTGGGCTCCCAGCCCATGAGAGAGGCATGGAGTCGTGGGACGACCGTCGCGGCTCGAGGCGGACAAACGAGATTCCTTCCTGCAGATGACTCGGGATGGTCCACCATTGGAGGGCGTCCCACATTCTCTGAGTGACTGTGATCAGCTGGTCGAAAAGACCCTGACGCTGAGACCACTGGGCGGCCAGCTCCCACTTGAAGGGGGCACATGTGCAGTCTGGCCCAACGGACCACTGAAGTGCACGCCGCCATGTAACCCAGGAGGCGCAGAAAGTCCCGGGCAGGATGCAAGTGCCCAACCAGAAATGATTGGGCAAAGGGAAGAACCTCCGCCCTGTCCACGGGAGCAGAGCTCAGGCTTGACAAGTCGAACTCTGCCCGATGAAGTTCATCACCTGAGAAGGTACAAGTTCGATTTGGCCTCGTTGATCAGAAGGCCCAAGTGAGAGCAGGTTCGGAGGGTCAGGTCCCTGGACCTCTCCACCCCTCCTGAAGGAGGAACCCATGAGAATGATCATCTAGGTGAGGTAAATCCCGAACCCCTTGGGCGCCCGTGGATGGGCTGCCACCACGCAATGCATTTGGTGAAGACCCTTGGGGCGATGACAGGCGAACGGCATGGCTCTGAACTCGTACAGGGTCCCTTCAACCCTGAAGCGGAGGAACCGCTGATGGGACGGATGGATAGGGATGTGGAAAAAGGCGTCCTGGAGATCCAGTGTGCAGAACCACATGTTTTGCTCCAGAGATGGTATGATCTGGTTCAGAGTAACCATCCGAAAGGTGCGAGACCTGAGATACCAATTCAGGTCGTGCAGATCCAGAATGGGCGCAACCCCCGTCCGTTTGGGCACCGGAAATACCTGGAGACAAAGCCTAGGTCTGAAGGAGGATCCGGCCTCGGACCGCCGCCTCTTTGAAGGAGTAAGCGCAATGTCGTCGAAGAACGGACCGGGCGACTGAGATCTTTTCTCTCGTGGGGCACGGGCTCGGCTGGGAGGGAACTGCTCGAATTCTAGGGGCAGACCCTGCCGACCACTTCTAGAACCCACCTGTCCAAAGTGATACGGACCAGGCGGAAGAATGGTGGGCCGTCCCCCACGGAGGACCCAGGCTGGTCCTTGGCCAGTGCAGGACACCCCGGCCCGTCACTGGGCAGGCTTAGAGAAGGGGGAGGAGGCACCTAGACCAGCACCTCGGCCTCCTTTGCAGGGCTGCTGGGGACCTTGCTTAGGCCTAGGGCGCCAAGTTTGAGCCTGCTGCTGTTGCTGACCCCCCTGGAAGGGCGGTTGTCTGACCGCAGGGGAAGAATGTCGAAAAGGCTTCTTCCTGCGCTTCTGCTGGTTCTTATTTGAAGAACTTTTAGCAGAGATGGCATCTAAGGTGGCATTAGACTGTTCGATGCACTGCAGATGACCTGCCACTCCTGGCCCGAAAAGGTCGGTGCTAAGGAAGGGCACATCAGCTAGCTTGTGCTGAGTATCCGCGGGACAAGAGGAAAACCTCAGCCAAGCCCTGCGGCGAGTGGATACCGCTGCAGCTAGTGAACGGGCACAGGAATCACCCAGATCCAGTGCAGTCTGGAGCTGTTGTTTAGCAACAGCCTGCCTTGGTCCCTGACCTGCTTGACCGTGGTCTGCATGTCAGCTGGGAGGTGAGGAAGAACTTCGTCCAGCGACCCCAAAAAGGGCATGAGGAAGTGTGCCATAATCACTGCTGAGCTTGCCTGCAGAGAGCCCAGGGCGATGCTGCATAGACCTTCCGGGCCGAGTGGTCCATAAGTTTGGACTCCTTGTCGGAGGCGGTCAGTGTCCGCCGAGCTGCCCGTCCCGCCTAAACACTGAGGCAGTCACCAGGCTCCGCCCGAGGGTGCTCAGTAAACCCCGCCAAGGACCCTGTGGGTACTGCATCTGCGTGCCATGCGGGCAGATCAGAGCTGGGCAGGGGCGGGACGCTGCCAAAGTTCCAGAGCAGGGCCAGTTATGGCTTCCAGTGACTGGAAAGGCCTCCGGAGTATCCCCCTTAAGAATATCTGTAAGGGGTATTCTGCCTTCTTCTGAATAGGCTGCAGAGCATCCCTGTGGACTCAGAAATGAGCCGGAGGATGCCCTGGAAGGAAGGAAGGCCCTTCTTCCATGCGGACACCAATAGCTCATTGTAAGAATGAAGGCCTGTATTATCTGACTGGAAGGTCCAGATACAAAGGCTAGCCACTAACTCTCCTCGATACACCTGGGGCGATCAGGGGTGACATATCGACAGTCTGTGAGGAAGACCGGAGACTGTTGGTCCTCCTTGGAGGAACCCTTCCAAGAGGTAGCTTAGGTGGAGTTCCTGTGTTGGTGGGGGCTGTAACCAGCCCGCCCGGGAGAGCATACCCGGAGCCCGGAGGATCGGTGCGAAGAATCGGTGTCGGTGTAGGCCGAGAGGCTGAGGCCAAGTGAGAGCAGGACCATGAGGAAAGCCGGCTTCTGGCCTGCTAGCGGAGTTGCTGCCACATAAGATCCTCACAGCGTCGACGGATCTTCCGTCGAAGCCTCTCTCATCCGAGGAGGATGAGGAACGTGGTGGCGCCTCTTCCTGGAGTGTTTATGTCCTTTGGGTCGATCGATCAAGAGGACTTACTCGACGAGACGACGGTGTCGCTTTGTCGATCAGGAGAAACCGGACCCGGTGAAAACCGAGGATAGGGTTCCTGTCTCTCGATCGGGAGGCTCGCGGGACGGGTCTCCTCGTCGGGGAAGGAGAGAATGGGCGTTCTCTCCAAAGAGTCATCGACAGGAGTCGGTGACAACGGCTCAATTGGGTCGAGAGAAATCTCGGCCGGATCAGCCGTCTCCTTGACTTCTGTGCCCGGTGCAGACTGAAGGTCCGAAAACCTGGCAGCCAAGGAGGCGATCTTGACCGTAGTCGAGACCTCGGACCGCTCCCGGTCCCAGGAGCGTCTTCTTCGACTAGAAGAAGAAGGTTTTGGATCCTTTTTCTTAGAATGGGAGGAGTGCGAGCCCGAGGGTGCCTCACCCTTGGTAGGAGAGACTGGCACAAATCCGAAAGGATCCTGAAAAGTGGAGCCCAAGTTGAGCGGCACGAGGAAGCCTCGACTGGCTGAAGCTTGGGCGGCCTTCCCTCAAGGCCGCCATTTGTTCGAGCTGCTCGGCGGATCCCGCAGCCGCGGAAACCGCCCACCTGGCCTCCTTAGATTTTACCGGTGGATTGCGAAGCTCCGGTCTCCCCAGCTTCAGGCACGCCTGACGATCCTCCAAAACGATCGGATGGAAGGAAGCGCAGATGGTACATTGCGAGGTATCATGAACGGTACCGAGGCAGTAAACGCACGAGAGATGGGGTCGGTGCGCGACATTTTCTGTCCGCAAGGACACCGGTAACCGAGGGGATGACTTATCATCCATGTCCGAATCCGGAAATGTAAACCGAGTTTCAAAGCGCAGAAGATGCGTGAAACCGGCCGAGTTGAATCCAGGGCCCCAATCACTGTAGAAAAGCACGAGGGAACCTGTATCTTCCAGCGGAAAGGAAGATCTGGTGTCATGGGGCGGAGCCGAGGTATTTACCACCTGGGTGGGTGGGAGGAGCCAGCTTGAAGACTTCCGGCAAGATTTAAAGGGGAAAGAACAATGCCAGACAGTGTGGATGAACAACATATCCACACTCCTAGAACTCCTCTTTTCATCTTGCCAAATACTGGAATGACATGACAGACACAACAAGAGGATGCAACTCTACTGAATCATTTAAAACTCAGCTGCTGACTATGCTTACTGCCTCTGAAATTTGTAAATGCTTCCAACGAACATTTTTGTAACCCTGCCAAAGTGTTGTATGTATACTGCACTTTCTGCCTAATTAACTGTAACCCGTAATATCTAATACTAGGCTGTACTGTACTGTACTATACTGTTACTTATAATCTCTGTTTGTATGTACTTAAATGTATGTGTAGCAGATTCTGAATCCTTTGAAAATAGGCACCTGCCGAAACAGTTTTTTTCTCCCCTTATGTAGTTTCTGGGTTTTTGCGGGTTTCTCCCGGCCCCTACACCCATGCGTCCCCGACGTAGTGCGTGCATGTGGAGGCACACAGGCGCACACGGTTCGGACGCCCCTCCCTTCCAGTCATGCCATTAACCGCCTGTGTCGACACCGAATCTCCATTCAGTGACAGCGGTACTACGGGCGGACGATCCCACAGCCAACTGGGAGAGGAGAGCCAACACTCGATCTTGTCCCCCCTCCACCCCCCAATGCCCGCACTTCAGTGACCTGAGGTCATTCCCAAACCCGGATCGCCGGTGTAGCGCGAGGTGTGGCATCCAGCTCCTCAACCATCAGTGCCACCGGGCCGGCCAGCCGCGAAACAGTTTTATGTGAAATTAAAAGTAAAATTAACTAAAGTAATGTTGATGGACAACTTTACAGTTGTTCCTGACCCACGCTGGATCATTCCAAGGCCATCCTGTTACCAAGCAAGCCTTTTCTTGATTGTTTCCTGTATTAAAAGTTGTTGTATACTGGCCCCCAGTAACCCCCCTGCAAGTATCAGAGCCCACTCTACCAGGCACAGTATCAATCCATCACCACTGCCAAGGGCACTCTAGGATGTCTCCACAAACTTTCACACAGTAGCCCATGAACACAGCGAAACCGAAACGGCGACAACCACAAACAGCGACAAAATACAGCACCGACACATATGGCGACTGGTGGTTCCTCACTCCCTGAGTTGCACCCCCCCCCCCCGGAGTTAGTATATTTAGTAAGGGGGGTGAAGCCCCCTGCAAATAAATATATCACCGTAAGTGTCATCGCTGTAATTTCGTTGCTTTTTGTGGGTCTTCGCCATTTTGGTTTCGCTATTTTCACATATAACCCTTTCATACTCCATATCTCAGAGAAAAACAACGCACTGAAGTGTGCTCAGGAAATCTGTGGAGAAATAGTAAATTATTTATTATGCAATAGCAAGAAAAAATCCTGTGTCTTGAGTGGTCAGTGGCCCCCTTTAACAGTGCTGATATCCCAGCACAGCATAACTGTAAGGCCTTGATTGATTGTTTCTGTGAGCATCTTCACCAGTCTCTTCAGAAACAAAGGTATCAGCTGGCCCAGTTTTGTGGAGGACTGAGGCACTGGTCACCTTATCTCCACCCATGCCAGCGACCCCAGTTTAGGAACAGACCAGGGTCACTTGGGGGCCGGCCGGGTGAAGATGTGTGGAGGGGCTGTGGGATAACAGATGGACCAGACACCAAACTTCAAGTTCAACACACAATCTGTGAGTGATGTTCATTCAAAATGCAGGAGATAACCTTCAGCAATAGCATATCTCTTCTTCAGTACATCAGTTTGTAGCAACAGACTATGCAAGTCTTTCCTCTACACTTAGCCAGCACCTACTGACTCACTGATCTCTGATCTAACTTATCTGTTGAGATTTAGCCTCCCCTATGCAAGCTAAAGACAAATAACCTATGTGCAGAAGCACTGAAACAAGGGCTACCCCAAAGGGCACGGACAATAAACCAAGTTTCAAAGAAACACAACATCACACATACTTCCATAATGCATAGCATCATGGGATATATGCAAATCACCATGAACTTTCAGACATGTTCGGTTTATAGCAATTTACATGCATTTTAAATAGCACAATTAACTTAATTTTTATCATACAGTCCCCTAGTAACTTTTAACCTTTATCAAAAACACCTAGTGCCATGGTATTTTCAACATTTACAGGTTTTATACACATTGGCCCGGATATTCAGAAGGGTTGCGCATGGCGCAACCCACTGATGCGCCTTAGCACGATATTCAAACTGGGATTGTGCCTGGCACAAATCCCAATGAGACAGAGTGCACCAGTAATGTATGTGGCGCAGGTGGGGGTGGGGAGGCGTGCACATGCATACTCCGCACATCCCGATATTCAGCCCAGGATGTGTTGAGTCCATGCATGCGCAACCCCTACTTGCACTGCACACAGGTGAGCCAAAAAAAAAAGGAACAATGGCTGGTCACCTACAGGTGAGCTGCCGTATTGCAGGGCGCAACATGGCAGCTGCCACCTGTGGGTGGCCACCCGAGATCCGGCTGCACCTCCATGGCGGCGCCCCCCCATGCCCAATCATGGGCATCTGTTTAAATAAAGAACATCCTATATCCCTGGTGGTCCAGTGGACCGCTGTCAGCCCGATCGCGGGCATCTGTTTAAATAAATAACGTCCAATATCCCTGGTGGTCCAGTGGACCGCTGTCAGCCCGATCGCGGGCATATGTTTAAATAAATAATGTCCAATATCTCTGGTGGTCCAGTGGACTGCTCGCAGCCCGATCGCGGGCTTAAGTATACAATGAAACACGACCAGTATCCCTGGTGGTCCAGTGGACAGCTCGCAGGCCAATCACGGGCATGCGTAAAATAGAATACACGTCCTATATCCCTGGTGGTCCAGTGGACTGCTACCAGCCCGATCGCAGGCATGCCTAAATTAAAATACATGTCCTATATCCCTGGCGGTCCAGTGGACGGAATCCTGCCCGATCGCGGGCATGTGTAAAATAAATCAAATCCCATAACCCTGGTGGTCGGCGGTACCCCTCCCCACCGCCCACTGAGCCGCCACCCACTCCCCAGTCAGCGGTGGGCGGCAGCTCCACACCTGCAAACCGCCTGCACGCCTGCCGACTGACCACCGTATGGGTAGGGCTGCCGCCCAATTGGTCCAGTGTGAGCCAATGGGCGCGGTAGCTCAGACAGACAGTCCAGATATGTGAATGTCACATATCTGACTGTGTAGAGTGAAGGGCTGCACGCCCATTGACTCATGCTGTGGACCAATGGGCGCAGCCCTACCGCATGGCGCCAGTCGGCAGGTGACGGGCGGCTTGCAGGTGGGAGTTGCCGCTGACCTGACGGGGAGGGCAGGGCTCAGCAGGCGGGTGGGGGGAGTACCGCTCGACCACCAGGTTATGGGGATTTGATTTATTTTACTCATGCCCGTGATCGGCAGGATTCGGTCCAGTGGACCACCAGGACATAGGACGTGTATTCTATTTTACGCATGCCCGCGATCGGGCTGCGAGTGGTCCACTGGACCACCGGGGATATTGGACGTGTTTCATTTTATACTTAAGCCCGCGATCGGGCTGCAAGTGGTCCACTGGACTACCAGGGATATTGGACATCATTATTTTAACAGATGCCCATGATCGGGCAGTGGGGCTTTGCCGCCTGCTGCAGGGGGCGCCGTCCGATCTGCCGCAGCCTGGCAGGGCGCCAGGTGCAAGTCACCGATTGCGACCTGCATGCAAATGGAATATAATGACATGCAATGGCCCCATTTGTGCCTTACATGCATTATGGCCTCATTTGCATGTGCACTTTTGAATACTGCGTTTTTGCGCCTAGCGCAACGGAACTTGCGCTAGCGCATTCCCCTGATCCACTCTGGCCACTTGCGCTGGTGCAGTGCCACTGTACCATGTGCACTGCGGGTGGCCAGGGTGCTATATTCAACGATGCTGTGCCATGGCGCAACTCCGTTGAATATCACCCTGTCAATGCCCCAGCGCAGCCAAGTTGTGCTGCGCCCAGGCTTGCGCCACAACCTGGCGCAGTCTGAATATCCGGGCCATAAAGTACAGTGCCTTCAGAAAGTATTCACCTCCCTTGGATTTTGTTACATTTTGTGATGTTGCAAACTCAAATTAAAATACATTTATATGGGATTTTTTTGTCACGTATCTACACAAATTACTCTATAATGTCAAAGTGGAATGAAACTTCTGGAATTTTTTGTACATGTAATTTAAAATAAAAACCTGAAATGTCTTGATTTGATAAGTATTCACCCCCTTTGCTATGACACTCCAAATTGAGCTCAGGTACATCCAATTTCCTTATGAGATCACTCTAAAACTTGAATGTAATCCACCTGTGGTCAGTTCAAATGGTTGACATGATTTCAGAGGAAATACACCTGTCTATATAAGGTCCCACTGTTGACAGTGCTTGTCAGAGCAGAAACTCTACCATGAAGACCAAGGAGCTGTCCGTAGAACTCTGTGACAGAATTGTGAGGAGGCATAGATCTGGGGAGGGGTATAAAAACATTTCTAGGGTGTTGAAAGTTCCCAGGAGCATAGTCAAGTCCATCATTAGGAAATGGAAAGATTACGGAACCACCCAGACTCTTCCTAGAGCAGGCCGTTCTCCCAAACTGAGCAACCAGGCAAGAAGGACCTTGGTCAGGGAAGTGACCAAGAACCCAATGACCACCCTGACAGAACTACAGAGTTCCATGGCTGAGATGGGAGAACCTGTCCAGAGGACAACAATCTCTGCAGCACTTCACAAATGTAGCCTCTATGGGAGAGTGGCTAGATGGAAGCCACTCCTGAGAAAAGGCCACATAATAGCAGGCCTGGAGTTTGCAAGAAGGCACGTGGCAGACTCTGAGACCATGTGGCAAAAGATTCTCTGGTCTGATGAAACAAAAATTGAACTCTTTGGCATGAATGCAAAGCGCTATGCCTGGCACAAACTGAACACAGCTAATCACCCATGTAACACCATCCCTACCATGAAGCATGGTGGTGGCAACATCATGTTATGGGGATGCTTTTCAGCGGCAGGGACTGGGGCACTTGTCAGGATAGAGGGAACAATGAATGGAGCCAAATACAGGCACATCCTTGAGGAGAACCTGCATCAGTCTGCAATAGACCTTGGACTGGGGCGAAGATTTACGTTCCAACAGGACAACGACACCAAGCAAACAGCCAAAGCAACACTGGATTGGCTTCAGAACAAGAAGGTGAATGTCCTTGAGTGGCCCAGCCAAAGCCCAGACTTGAATCCCATTGAGAATCTGTGGAAAGACTTAAAGATTGCGGTTCACCGACGCTCCCTATCCAACTTGACAGAGCTTGAGCAAATCTGCAAGGAAGAATGGGCAAAAATCCCCAAATTCAGATGTGCAAAGCTGATACAGACATACCCAAGAAGACTCAAAGCTGTAATTGCTGCCAAAGGCGCTTCTAAAAAGTATTGACTCAGGGGGGTGAATACTTAAGTAAACAAGATATTTCAGTTTTTAATGTTTCATAAATTTTTGTTACACAATATAAATATTTTTGCTCCTTTAAATTGTTGAGTATGCTGTGTGAATCAAGGGGGGAAAAAATCATTTCAATGCATTCAAAATTCTTGTAGTAACACAACAAAATGTGACAAAATCCAAGGGGGGGTGAATACTTTCTGAAGGCACTGTATATACATTATTTTATGACACAGTGCCATTGCATACTAAATCCAACACCGAGGAACACAGCCTGTCTTTTTATAGCAGCTCAGAGGTCACAACAATAACCTCACTGTACGAGGACCTGAGAGGAAAAATGAAAATTAAAAAGGACACTATGGCATAGTCAAGAAAGGGGAGGGTGTGCACACAGGTGGCCAATCTTATGGACTAGAAATTGTAAAAAATAGATTAGGCTAAGAAACAGAAGAACTGTTGCAACAGATTTAAGAAAAGGTTGTCCCTCAAGAGTGTCAGGAGCTCCCAGTCACAAGGAGGACTGAGCGTCCCAAGGACAGCTCTCCTCCCTCGGGGAGGGGGATCCTGACTCCCGCCACTACCACTTGACTGCCACCTGGCAGAGGCCAGGTGGCAGCACCAGCATGACCAGTAGATGGGGGGGAGGAGTCTGCTAATACAGCATGCAGGTGCACCAATGCTCACATGTACGACTGCACTGTACGCCAACTGCCCAGGGGAGAAAAATCAGGAGAAAAATGCCTCGGCTTGCTTGGCATCCCCTGTAGGCACTGCACGATCCTACATGTTAAGCCACCTGCCAGCCAGGGCTCCGTGTAAGTGGCGGTTAACCTGCAAGTTCACAGGACAGGTTCGTGACGGGGCTGGGGGGGGATGCCATCGAGACCAGTGATGGAAGGCGGATAAACAGGAAAAGTAAAAAAAAGAAACAAAGGAATGCTTCTATACTAAAAATCAACTAAAAAAGATTTTAAAATGATTTCTTTTCATTTATTTTGTATTCTGTATAAAAATGAGACAATGTTTAATAGCAATAATGCGCTCCAAACTGTAAGTTTTGGGATAACGTACTGCCTGCAGCCTCATGCCCAACCACCTGAGGCATGACATTATTCTAGCACGACACATACCATGTTGTGCATTACTGCTTTATTGAACATTAGAGTAAAAGTTACACTGCCCCAGCATTTCCCCCTGCTATAGGACTTCATCAGGGAGCACTGTACCAAGGACTGGTGTCTCCGTTTGTAGGATGCACTTTAAACACTACCATGCTACTGAACTGTTGTGAACTGAATGGCAATAAGCTTTTGATGGCATTCTTTGAGCTTAACAAATACATTGTTCCAAATACAATGCTGACCTACAGGCTTGCAGGAATGCTGCTTTTGGGACCTCCATCCTGAAGTCTCTCTTTAACTGAGCCGAGGGCTGCTACTAGTCTAGTGACTAAGCAGGATTTCAGGCAGTTGCACCTAAGACAACATTACACACCTGTAACTACTGTTTCACTACTGCTATTTCATTTACAGTCACAAAACCCACCCAAACTTCCACGGCTACCAGCTACCATACTCAGTGAATGTACCATGTTGCTGTTCCTCCCTTTTCCTTCAGTTCTAGCAATCAAGATCTGGACACTCGAGGTGTGAGGGTGCGAAATGAAGGGGAGGAGATAAAGTTCTTGTTAACTGGCTTTCCAAGGACTTTGCACATGCTCAGAAGACTGCACAAGTGTGACTGTAGAAGGAATACCAGTAATAAAACGTTTGTTAAAGATAAGTAACTTTGTCCTAAATAGGAACCCCTATTCAGTGCTGTTTAGCAGGTCGATTTCACCATTACAAGGAAAATGAGGATACCATGAAAATCAAGTATGCTTTTTACCTGAATTCTTCTTGGTATTCATTTCTGATGAACTCAGCTAAAGAACTGCTGTACTGAAGGCAGCTGTTGAGGATACAGAACTGCTGATACAGAAGAACTGCTTGGCAGGGGCTAAGAAGCTGAACTGAAGGAGAAAGCACTTCCATCACTCGTTTCATAACATTAGCAATAAACGTTACCTGTTGACAAACACATCACATAGAAATTACAAATCCTGGTAATGTACCACGCTTCCCACAAACGCAAATCTTAAAGTCCTGAAATGACACTGAGATTTACTTAAAACTATGTAGCAAATTGATAATCCCTTGCCTAATACAGACAAATGCAAGTAAAAATTAAGTCTTTTGTACATATCTGTATATCCAATAATCCAGTAAGTAATAAGGGATGGGAGAACCTCAGAAGGTTCAGAGGTTCTAAAGACTCCGATAAGGGGAAAAAAGGTTTGGATGCTTATCCGATCCTTAGCTGAACATTTCAGAATCTTATGCAGTGTTACAAAAAAATAAAATATAAACTTGTCCCTGGTGTCTAGCAGACCCCCCTTCCTACCCCTGATCGAGCCCATGTAATAAAAAAATAACAAAAAACAAAGCTTATTGTTCAATTTCCCTGGTGTCTAATGAACCCCCCCTCCCTAACCCTGATCCCGTTATAAAAAAAGTGTCTGCATGTTCCTTTCCTGGTGTCTAGCAGACCCTCTCCCTATCTCCGATCGATCCCCTTTAATAATAATAAAAAAAAAACAGTCCCAAAGCTTATTGTTCAATTTCCCTGGTGTCTAGTGGACCCCCCTCCCTGTCCCCCATCCCCTGTGATAAAAAAAGTGTTCCATATTCCTGGTGTCTAAGGACCCTGACCCCCCCACCCTGGCAGAGTACTGCCCCCCATCCTCCCCCCACTCCAGGCAACCAGCACAGCTCTCCTTTCTCTGCGCTCATGGCGGTCTGCCCGCTTGACTGAGCTGACAATGAATGAGCGTATACTTGTACATGCACATGCTCATTCATTGCCAGCTCCCGCTCATACCCTGAGGTCCTGCATGCAGCAGAGATGAGTGGAGGGATGGTTCGGACACTGCAGGGGGAGGAGGTGGGATGGGAGAACTGGCGGGGTCCACAATGCCATCCCCCCATCCTGCCCCCACCACGATGTTACTAAAACACCCCTCCGATCATCTCTGCTACACCAAGGACATCAGGGAATGAACGGGAGCTGGCAATGAATGAGCGTGTGCTTGTACATGTTGGCACTCTTTCATTGTTAGCTCAGTCGGGTGGGCAGACGGCCGTGGCAGAGAGAGGAGGGCTTTGCCAGTTGCCCGCTGGGGGTTGGGGGGAGTGGGGTGGGTGGCAGTACTTGCTAGGGTGTGGGGGTCGGGGATCCGCTACGCATCAGGGAATATGGGGACACTTTTTTGATCACAGGGGATCAGGGATAGGGAGGAGTGGGTTCACTAGACACCAGGGAAATTGAACAATAAGCTTTGGACAGTTTTTTTTTAATTACGGGGGGGTCAATCGCAGATAAGGAGGGGGTCTGCTAGACACTAGGGAAAAAGAGAACTGAGGGTGGGGAGTCTGCTAGACACCAGGGAAGGAACATGGGGACACTATTTTTTTTTTTTATCACAGGGGATCGGGCTTAGGGAAGGGGGTCACTAGACACCAGGGAAACTGAACAATAAGCTTTGTTTTTTTATTACAGGAGATAGATCAAAGATAGGGAAGGGGGTCTGCTAGACACTAGGGAAAAGAAAAACTGGGGGTGGGAGTCCGCCAGACACCAGGAAGAGGAAAACTGAAACTTTTCCAAACCAATTCGAACAGCCGAAAGTGTTCGGAAGCTGTTTGTTTCCGAACACTCAGCTTATTTAGGACGGTTCAAATTTTTGCTGAACCAGTTCACCCATCCCTATTAATAATCTCTTATGTGTTTTGTTAATATAGCAAGTTTTGTGCTTAATAAAGGCAATATGTGCAACAGATGTATATGGTTATTATAGTATACATAGCAATTTAAAGGGGAACAGTCAGCACTAAGCGCCCCACACCCAGGCATGGGACTGGTCACAATTTGCACTTTGAGTGCAAAGACATTTTTTATTTACTATTTACTGCAGTCTAGTAGATTGTATCAGACTGATTCTGCCGACTTGCAAGCTGTCATTTTCTAGAAGTACAAATCCCAGAATTCCCTATAACTGACAGAGGAGGGCTGCAGCAGTAGGAGACAGCCTGCAGTGCATGTTAGAGCTTTTATAAGCCTCAATCAGATGTTTGCCGGTTCTTTTGTTCTCCCAAGGTTAAGTACAGTCCTCTGTGCGTGTACTTAGCCAAGGGAGGACAGCAGGACCAGAAAACAAAAGATCAGAGCTTATAAAAACTCTTAACATGTATGGCAGGCTAGTAAATCTCCCACTGCTGCAGCCCTCCTTTGATGTCAGCTGCAGGGGATTCTGTGATTTGTTGTTACAGAAAATGTCAGCTTGCAAGTCACCAGAATCAGTCTGATACAATCTACTATGCTGCAGTAAACTAAAATATGTTTTTGCACACTAAGTGAAAATTTGGACCAGCCCCAAACTTGGGTGCGGAGCTCTTAGTGCTGACTGTTCCCCTTTAAGGTCAGGAGGACACTAAGTACATCATTTTTGTCCCCGCTGTTTTATAAGTTGGGATGAAAAACCAAAAAGTTTCAGTGCGAACAAATACTAATTCATAGGGATTCCCCATCCACTCTACTATGTAGGGTAATCAGTGAATTCTCTTGGTATTAGAAATTTGGCCAGGTTTGCCTTGAAAGCCTGTACAGATGTCATATCACTGAGGCATGGAGGTGGGACTTGGGTGGGAAAAACAAACAGCCCTCTTCCAGTCTACTTCACCCCCATCCTGACCATGTAGCCAAAACGGCATTCTCCCTCCAAGCAGGGGTGTTTCTAGCATCTGAATACATTAGGGCTTCAGCCTACCCCCAAAATTCCTAGACAATAGGTTGGGGTCTGGGGGCTGCTAAAGTTTTGGGTATTTTGATGCTCTGAAACATAGAAAGTGACAGCAGATAAGGATCATGTGGCCCACCTAGTCTGCCTCGTTTCCCTACACAATGCAATACTGCAGACCCTAGCTGATCTGCGCCTTACCCTCTCTTCCCTATTGCGAGAGTACTCTTGTGTCTTGTGTCAGTGGCTCAGCAGGTAGCACACTCGCCTCTGAGGCCAGGAGATCAGAAGGCTGCGGGTTCTAGCCCCACACCAGGCACTTGGGTTAATAACCCAATACTGGCACTGTAGTGCAGCATGGGGGCTGCACTCCTGAGGTGCCCTCTTTCGGATGAGACGTTAAACCAAGGTCCCATCTGCCTGTTCTGGTGGTAGTTCAGGTGGATGTTAAAGATCCCACGGCACTTATCATAAAGAGTAGGGGAATTTTATTGTGAAATTGGACTTCATTAAATACAAAGCAATTTAAAAACTATAGGCAAACATGCATACAGAAGGACAATAAAAAAAAGGAAAAACAAACATAAATCAATTAGTCCATGAATTACAGTGGATCCAGAAATGTGGTTGAGCACGTAAGCCCGTCTCAAAATCATATTTCATCAAACACTTAACAGCGTTACAAATATCAGAAAACAATTCAACATAAGTCACTTCTTTTTGTTGCAAGATCCATAGACACCTAGATTGCCCAATATAGAATTTCATAATACAGAGGATCACATAGATCGTGTCACTATTATATTTAACAAAAGTATTCGCTAAGGGGCCAAACATTAAATTGGGGTAATCAATACCCCTGAACCCAGCCTCATTCCAAACGTCTGCCAAATAGGCCCAGAACTGCTTGATACATCCGCATTCTAAAAACAAATGTTGTTGGGTTTCAAGTAGTTGAATACAGCCAGCTCTAGGGCAGTATCTCTCCTATAACTGCTTGTCCTTATGGTTTCCATTCACTCCCAGTCTCCCATAGTTACTTAACTACAGGCAGTCCCAGGCATAAGAGGGGATCAGTCGCAAGATATCCAGCTTCTTATCATCTGGCCATTCAGGAAATATCACTTTGACGTGACTATCCACTGAAAGAATATAATTATACACCCTTTTCCTATCCAGTGTCTGTAAGTGATGAGGGGTAATGTTCCATTTAATAACCTGTTTCATACTAGCAACCACATATGAGGGCAGTGTAGGGAATCTAGCTAATAACCTAGGTTTCTTTTCCTGCCAGCTACACATGCATAGTTGCAACCACTGTTCCATGAGAGGTCTCCACAGACTCTCTCCCGGTCTCAACACCAACCCTAAATTATATGTTAAAAAAATACTGAAAAAGAAAGCAATCGGGTGAAGCATATTAACACCACCTTCTGATAATGGCAGATAAGTCAATTCTCTTTTTATAGGGTTCAACCTAGACCCCCAAAATGCTTGAAAGTAGACACTAAGTAACTTAGTCCAAACAGAAAAAGGGGGTGGAAAGATATAACTAATATACAGAAAAATAGGTGTGAGGATCGTTTTAATTAACACTACCCTCTTAGTTTTCAAAATCTGTTGTCCCTTCCAATTGCCTATCAGCCGCTGCCCCCTATTGAGGGCTATGTCCCAGTTGACTCCTGCCATGTCTCCAGGACCAAACTGCACCCCTAAAATTTTAATCGGGTCTCTAGAAATCGGAACCCCAGCTAACACACCTGATGGTGGCACAGGCGTGGACCCTATGACCACTCCCTTACTCTTACCATAATTTACCTTAGAATCCGATAACCTAGAGAAGTGCTCTATAGTGTCCAAGAGTGCCTGAGCAGAAAATTGAGGTGATAAAAGCAAAACCAAATCATCTGCATAAGCCAGAACTTTATGTTGAGGAATATTAGGAGATAGCACTATACCTTCTAAATCCTGGTCCATTTGTGACATTCTAATAAAGATATCTATGGAGAAGGTATATAGTGTAGGGCTCAGGGGACATCCCTGACGTACCCCTTTGCCCACACTAATGCTTCACCCGTACCAACCATTCACATTTGGTATGATAACAGCCCCCTGATACATGGAAGCAAGCCAACCCACAAACATATCAGGAATCCCAAAAGCTTTCAGGACCAAAAACAAGAACTTACGTGCAACCTTATCAAAGACTTTCTCCTGATCTAGCCCTAACACAACCCCTTGTACCTGTTCAGATTCTCCTTTGGAAAATAGTTCTCTGAGCCAAATTATCTTGCAGCTTTTTGGCTCTAATTGCACAGGTCTGTGCAGGACTTATATGAGTCTGGGTGACCCTGGAGATTCTAGCTAACAAAATTTTACTCAACAATTTTAAGTCCGCATTCAAGAGACTGATCGAACGCCAGTTCCCCAGATTGGTCCTGTCCCCGTTTTTGTAAAGCAGAATCAAAATAGCTTCAGTCATAGACGGTGCATATGCACCAGTTCGTAAAATGTGATTCAACAAAATGACCAATACAGGACTTGATTCAGATTGAAAGGTTTTATAGAACCCTGTTTCAATGCCATCAGATCCAAGAGCCGACAGAGAAGACAAAGAACTTATGGCATCTTGAACTTCCGTCAAAGAAATGTCAGCTTCTAAAGCTACCTTATCACTATCAGAAAGCTTAGGTAAATTTAGATTGGTCAGACACTTGATTTATGACATTGTCTTTCGAAGAAATTTCTGCAGACATTATATGAGACAAATACTCCTCCACTACTGTCAACAGCTGTTGTGGAGTACTTACTATTTGTCCATCCACTGTGGTTAAAGAGGTAATAAGCCAAGAGTCTACCCTGTCCTTACACTCAGTAAATGGATCTAAAGATTGTTTAGTCATGCGTGTTCCAAATCTCAATTCTTGATCTAAGGACCTACCCCTATCATACTGCATACTAACCATCTGTTTTTTAATAGTTGCAACAGACTGACTATAGTCATTCCTTGTAGTGTCTGTTAGGGAAATCAGATGTTGTAATTGATGCTAGAGTTTTAGGTAACCCAAATATTCCTTATTAGCCTTAACATGATCCTGGTGCTGAAAACAATGTTGCCACCCTTTCTTTGTGTCTTCCCACCAGTCTAGAATAGCATCATAAAATTCCGAGACTGAAAGCCGTGCTCTTTCTAACCGCAGCTTCCTAATCTTAGGGTCTTCCAACATTGTCTGATTTAGTCTCCATCTGTTCTTTTGACACCTTGGGGCACCCAACCAGGTAATAAAAGCTGTGACTACCCCATGATCCGGAAATGTAATCGGTGACGTGGAGACCTGTAACACTTTAACTACTTTAGACAAAAAGATAAAATCTATTTGTGTTTTAAGGGTACCCCTAAAATATGTAAATCCCCCCGTAGGGTGAAGTGTCCTGTAAGCACCAATCAGATAAAGTACTGCATAATAGGTTGGTTCATAAATTGGAATTGTTTGGGCTGGCATCTTGCCTGACAGAGTGGATAAGAAATTGGCTGTCAAACAGAACACAAAGGGTAAAATTCAACAACTCTATATCTAGCCAGTGTTTAGTCACTAGTGGAGTACCCCAGGGCTCTGTTTTGGGCCTACATTGTTTAATTTTTATATTAGTGATATGACAATTTCAACCCATAATTGGCTTTCCAAATTTGCAGATGATTCGAAATTAGGGGGTTATGTGGACTCAGATATTAATTTGAAATGCTTAATTTCTGATTTATCTGCTATTGAACAATGGGCCACACTGAATTCCATGGAATTTAATATTGATAAATGTGTTGTACTTAACTTCGGTAGAACAAATAAAAAGAATATATATAACAAACAATTTTCCCTTAAAATCATCTTCAGAAGAAAGAGATTAAGGAATTTGTGTTAATAACAAACTAAATCCACATGACCACTGTATGAAAATAACCAACCAGGCACATTCATTGTTGAGTCAAGTCAAGCGTTCATTCGTTACAAGAACCAAGGAGTGCTTGATTCCACTGTATAGATCACATTTTAGGCCCCATCTGGACTATGGATCCCCTTTCTGGAATCCTTATCTGGTCAAGGATGTGGTGTTGCTGGAGAGGGTTCAGCGCAGAGCTACAAAAATGGTCTCTGGGTTGAAAAGTAAATCGTATACTGAGAGATTGGAGGCAACTGGACTCCAGACTCTACAAGTTAGACGCTGTAGGGGTGACATTTTGTTCATTCGTAAGGTGTTACAATCTCCATCTTTGATGGCCACGTGTAACTTTTCTATTTGTATTAATAAAAAAAACACTTAGATCACACAATAAACAGATTATTATTAAGAAGGCTAATATAAATAAAAGGAATAACTACGTAACTATATGTGCAACTAGACTCTGGAATTTATTACCTCAAGTACTGGTTGATATTTCTAATGCTAATACATTCAAAAACCACTTTGACAACTGGGTGAAGTCTAATCAGGCATCTTTATATTAGCCCACAGGTGTGGGGGAAAGAATCCAGATGGGCCGTGGCCTTCTTTTCTTTCCATATGAAACCTAGTAGATTCGCAGTAGAAACCATTTTTTGTAAGGCTATAGAATCACAAAAATGTTTCGTGGTTTGAAGGCCCCTGTCAGCCTGAGTTAGCCCACAATTAAAGTCTCCCAGCCAAATCACCAAATGAGAAGTATGGAGAAGAGGTTGAATTTCTTTAAACAAGGCAATTCTCTGTGCTTTTGTCTGGGGGTGCAAATGTGGTAATGAGTCTAAACCTCTCCGAATATAAGGAAATATCCAAACAGAGTGCCCCTCTCCCTCAGTGAACATCCACTAATCTAGTAACTGAAATGGCGGGATTAGAAAAAAGGATTCCTAACCCATCACAGAGTTCAGTCCCTATTGACCAAAAAGAGGGCCCTAAAGTCCAACTCCATGAAGCATGCTGAAGTTCTAAATGAGATTTTAACCGGGTATCTTGTAAACATATAATGTCTGAATGTAAACCCTTTAGAGTAGAAAAAAAAACAATGTGCTTTTTCATACTTTTAATCCCATTTATGTTAATGGTAGAAATAGCTAAGGAATGCATGTTGTATATAAAAAAGAAAAAAAAAACACCCTTTCAATTAAGGCTTACAATCTTACGGGGTTTTGCCCACATGCCTCCGTCTGGTCCTTGCGGCTACAGAATCCTCAGTCCTACTCTCTCTGTCAGTAGTGGACATGACAGAAGAGGTATCCGTACCGTCATCCTCCGAATCTCCTCCGACGTCTTCCCCTAGTGGAGTATACCTATTCCCTAACTGCACTGTACCTGGAGGGGGATCTGGCCCGGGTACATGTTTAGCAATAGACATGACTTTCTCTTGCCGGTTTCGCTTTCTTGGAGGAATGATCTTGAATGGTGCCTCCATAGGGGGAGGGGGAAGGGGGGCATGTCAACCTCTGCAACCTCTTCTGGTTTGTCCTTATGTGGGATGTCCTGTCCCCCACCCATGCTGTCCATTGGTGTTATGGCTGCTGTTAGCTCGGAAGGATCAGCCTGACGTGGGACTGTAATAGTTGCCACTTCTCTTGACCCCGTAGTGGTACCTCCTAACCCTTGATGTCTATTCTGTGCCACGGTCACTGATGCAGCTTGTTTAGCCAGGGCATGCTGAGCACGATTAATGATTCCTTCACGGAAAGGACAATCCTCACGTTTGTGGGACGCCCATGGACTATGACCATATGCATGCCCCATTTGCTCACAGAGGTTACACTTGAATAAATTAAGGCATGCCGAGGCCAAATGACCATTCTCCAAGTAGTGACTGCACCTAGCAGTGTCACAGGCCGAGCTAAGATGCAGCCGAGAGCCACACTTAAAGCAGGACCTGGGTTGTCAATATAGAAAATAGACCCTCTATCTCTACCCAAAAAGAAGGTACTGGGAAGGTGAACTGGACCCAAATTTGTAGACAGGAGTTTCATCTTTACCTTCCATCCTCCATCCCAGATTTGCTCACTATCCATAGTAGGCATAGGCCTTCCTAAAATCTCACACCTGTGACAAAGCCAAAACAAAATGTCCTCAACATTAAGACCCTCATTTTGAAACATGATAGTAATGGTCTTGATCAAGGGTTTAGTTAAAAGGACAGCCTGAAAAGGTACCCAAAGAGGGCTATTTTTCAGTGTCTGATATTGGGCACAGAACCTATCTAGATTAGAAATATTTTTTAAACTGATATCAAAATTCCCATTACCCAGATTAATAAGGGCAAAAATTTCTGAGGAAAAGAACTTCATAGAGGATTTCAACAAGTGTCTGGCAATAAACAACCTGTCTGGAGGAGTTTCCAGACCCCCTCTTGTATAGCAACCTGACCGCATTCCTCCTGGGGGCAGGTTCCCCACTGGAGTGAAAGAGATCAGCCAGCCTAAACAAGGGAGCCATAGAAGGCCCTTCCTGATGTTCCCCCAGGGCCTCAGGACTGGGCCCTAGTCAAACCTCTGCAGAGCTTCCCTTCCCAACAATTTCTATATTGTCAGCAACACAGTCCTCAGAATGCACATAGTTATCAGACTTAGAAAATAAAATGTCATTACCCGTTGGAACTCTTTGAAGAACCAGCGTCGGTGACCACAGCAGAAGAAGTCAACTCACACAGTTTCTTGTAAGAGGGAGCACTAGGGTCAGGAATCCATTGTCCTGTTTGGCCCTGAATCCAAACAGCATCATTTAAAGCAAGTTCTAGTTACCAGGAGCCCGCGTCAGGCCGCTGCATACTCGGGGAGGATAGAGGTTGTAAGTCAGGAACCATATTACTCCAATCCTTCTCTTTGTCTCACTCGCTAAATGAGAAAGTAATGTCCGGGTCTGTTGCCTGTGGTGTGGATTTACTGAAGCTGTCTATGACTCGGCAGCCCGTTTCAAGACGAGGTGTCCCTGAGTTGACATGCTGCAGCCCTTTCCCCTGCTCCAAAACAGCGGTCGGCTCTAGGCACACAGCAGGAACGCTGTTTGCACTGCCAGCCGCACAACAATCCTGAGGAATCAGATTAACCAGTGTTCAGGATGTAACAGGGGCGGTGTCTCTTCCGTTTTGCCCCTGCACCTGCATGAGCTGTACTGAGGACTCATCCGTAACTATGGGAGAGACAGCGGTCAAAGCCTTAATTTTACATTCAAGTTCATTTGCCTTATTCAACCAGTCCTATCTCTGCAGCCTAAGGAGCTCACACTGTGAGGAGCTTGTGCACGGAATATTTCGAAAAGCGACTGCTTCATCGCGCAAAGTAACAGTACAGTTTCCAGATAAGGTAGCAGAGTCAGTCAAAATCTCCATGTTGTCAGAATCCTGGTCTGTAGACAAAAAATCTGCTGTCGCAAAGGTGAGATCCACAGCCTCTTGAGTGGACAGGACAAGAGCAGAGGCCTGAACTACTGTCCCAGCAGAATCCTCACACACAGCACACTCTGGAGAAGTAGCCATCTTGGCAAGACAGCCAGTAGTTCCCCCAGTAGAGAGTAGGGGAATTTTTATTATAACAACAACATGAACAAAACATTTACAGAATGAAACCAAGAATTAAATACCAAAAAAACTATTTGAACACACTGTACAATTTAAACAAGTCCTGATAAGTATACATACACGAACAACCTTTCTTATTTCATTTTTATTTTTCTTATCATTTTACACTAACTCTTTTTCCCTCATTTTAACCCCTTTTCCCTCACCTATTTGTACTTTATAAATTTTCTCAAACCCTCTCCACCACCGAAGAACTTTTTTAGGGGTGTGAAAATTATTTTCCTTTATATACACCCCTTTCATAGCTTCCATAACCAAAGTGCTAAGGGTATCATACACCACATACTTTTGTTGCAATACACACTGGCACCGAGCTTGCCAAATATAAATGCAACCCCCCTGCAAATGGGGGTTCCCAAAAGACTTCCAGGAGCTTACTTGAATGCTCCAAGCCTGAATGGTGTTTGGCATTTAAGCCATTTATCAGTGAGTGTTTTAGAGCCTCTGGTACTGTCTCTTTAGAGCTGTCTGCTTGCAGACATAATTATTGTATGGGGGACTGTGTGCTTCTCTGAGTACCACCGAGCTGCTGCCAATTCACTTCATTTTGCAGTCACTAGAGTGCAAAGGAACCTATCTGAAAGATGTAACTGTTTGCCAGAAATTATTTAGAGTAATAATGAAATTACAGTTTGTCTAACCTGCTTTCTTTGCAGTCAGAACTGTGTCTGCTAGTTCCCCATTCTAGTTTTGAACTGCTGAACTGGACCAATCAGTGTGGAGTAAGCTAGCTCTAAAATGGTGCCTTGGACGAATCAGAACTTGGACTCATAATCTGAGCCAGCCACAAGAGGATTGTATGAGCAGTGACTCTGGGAGATGTAGTTTAGACTTCAGCACCTTTTGGACCAACAGCAGCAGTCTATTGTGAGTGACAGCCAATCCAGTCAAGAACTGGGAGGAACTCAAAGGAAGTGCCGGTTTTGTCGGTTGGAGTTTCAGTTGAGCTTTGGCAGTGAAGAAGGAAGCCCTGTGCTTTTCAGTGTGCAGTTTTAGTTAAAAAGCGTGTATAAGGCCCAGAGTTCCGGTCTGCAGCTTGTGTAACAGCTTGTTAGGGACTGAATCCGTCCCTGTGAAGAGAATCAAAGGATATCTGAAGAGTAGAAACCAGGCTCACCCTGTAGAAGACTGGAGGAATTGCAAAATTGCACTCTGTCTGTCAGGAACTGAATCTGCTGTGTGTTCTCGGGTATTGTGCAGTAATTGCGATCGGGATACAGATGCAGCCTGCCTGGTATAGTGCTTTCTTTTATATAAATGTGTGAAGAGGTTTTGTGTACCTCAAGTGAGTCCTACTGACATTGAAGGACCCTATCTTATTTGGAGGTCGTGGTACTAATTCAGGGTCGCTCCCTGTTGAATTGCCACATTAAATCCAAATGGAATTACTGTACTACTGACTGTTTAATTCTCCTTTTCTCTGTGAAAGGGCCCCTACCAGCTACCAGTTTGGACTAGCCACTAGGGCTTGGGTACCCAGGGACAGTAACTGATAGGATAGGCCTGTGCACAGAGCCATAGGTAGATTATTAGAGTGATAAGCTAATTAACCTGATTTCCTGTCCTTGTTATATCCCCCAAATAAATCAGAGCTGCTTGTTTCAGCAAAGTTATACTGCCTGAGGTATTTGTCTATGTTAAAGTACTGTACTGTGATTGTTGCACTGTATCTCATTTCACAGGAGGTCCCAGTGCCGGAACCAGACCTGGGGTAAGTGTATACTGTGAAGGTAATTCTGATATATTGTGTGGGCCACTAGTGGGAAGAAAGGGGGGTTGCAGTGTCCCAGAGGGCTGTGACCAAGTTAGTTTAACTACTGCAAACCCTGACCTCTGGGTGGAGGCACCCGCCATTGGATCCAGGCCCCTCAACCTGTTAGTGGCAAATCAGGCAGGGGTAGTAGCCCCTGGGATAGCGCCATCTAGGGGTTACATAAAATTTTAAACAAACAAAAAAAAAAAACATAACTGTGCTTGAGTCATATTTACTATTTAAATGAGGAAAATATCCTAATACTAAAGCTTGATAGTTTAAGGTTCTTAGCCAATTCAACTTCTATTTGTTTGCCAAAAAAACCCACACATTTTTAGTGTAAGAACAGTCTAACAGAAAATGGGCCATTGTTTCTTCCATGGCCTGACATTGTAAATAAGGGCAATATCTTTATTTTGCATTTTATGTTTAGCATTCCCTTTTACATTTAGTCTTCCATATACGGACAACCATAACATTTCCCACATATGCACGGGAACCCTTACATCATTTAACTGTTTTAGCACTGACCCTTTCACAGACTCTGGACAATTTTTGAACTGTGGTTCCAATGGGTGTACTTGTTCTAGTATAACTTTATAAAGCTGTGACCATAAATTTTGAAATATTACAGCTTTTGATAGTGCCCATTTATAAAGTTTCTGAGCACAGGGTTTAAAATAACCTGGAATATATATTTTTGGGGATAATTTAGGGGGTACTTCTTTCCAAAGGGCAAAACAATCACTCAATAAATTCAGTGACCAAACATGGTGTAAAGCATACAGGACCCATAATACCATTCTCAAGTTCTGTGCTATAAAAAGGGAGCTAAAAAATATTACCGGGTCTATCATCCCTAAACCCCCTTGGGCTTTTGATAAATACGTATAACAACGTTTAATAGGATTTAACCTACTACCCTATAACATAGAAAAAAACAGGCATATAACCTAGTCTCTAAGAGTATCGGAGGGGGGAAAAACCATGGCAATATATAAAAGGCGCGGAGCTAGAAAGTTTTTTTATAATACACATCCTTTTTAGTTTAGAAAGTTTCCAACTCTTCCATCTTTGTACTTTTTGCTTCCAGCCCATTTAAAGCTGTTTCCCAAATAACCTCAGGATAACTGTGAACCCCATATACTACTCCTAAAATTTTTAAAGGTTTGTCAGACATATTAATCCCTTCTATACATTTAGGTTTGGGCGGACAAGAGCCTATGAACAAACCTCTTGATTTCTCTATATTCAACTTAGAATTTGAAACTACTGCACACCTACTTTTAATTCCCATAAAATTATTGGAATTACCCCTTTATTTGAAAGAAAAAAAACAGATATCATCCGCATAAGCTTGTACTGTTAGAATTTCCTGACCTACACCACCAGTTACCCCAACCACATTGCTAAGTGCATTTATATGTCTCAGCAAGGGATCCAGGGGGAAAAAAAACATACAATAAGGGACTCAAAGGGCATCCCTGCCTTACCCCTGAAGTAATCTGAATGGGTATCTTAACTTTTCCCTTGATAACTGGGTGTACAATAACTGCAGCATAAACTAATTCAATCCACTGAATAAATACCCTAGGTATCCCATAATACTCTAGAGTTAGAAACAAAAACTGATGCTATATCCTATCAAAGGCTCTACTCTGATCTACTGAAAGTATACAACCCTGTTGTCCTGTTTTGTTAAAGTATTCAATCACATCTCTTATAATAAAAAGGGCATTTAGAATTTTCCTACCAGGAATACCACAAAACTGTGAAGGATGGATCAGGTCCCCAGCCATACTTTGCTGTCTAATGTTTAAAACATGAGAAAGGATTTTAAAATCAGAATTAAGAATTGTAATAGGGCTCCAGTTCGTAATTTGTTGTTTATCCCCAGATTTACACAAAAAAAAAAAAGGCCTGAAGTAAAATCTGTATTAACAGATTTCTGATTTAAAAAATAAGAAAAAAACCCTCTAAACATACAGATAAGACCTCGATAAAGGATTTATAAAATTCATAAGGGAGCCCATCCATCCCTGGAGAGGTCCCTAATTTCTGGTTTCTTATAGCCGATTTTATTTCCAACACCGAAATAGGGGAAACTAACCCTGAGATCTCCTTAGCCAGGGAGGAACAGTAGTCTCTTTTAGGTAGGCCATAATCCCATTATTCCCCATAAGTGGAGAAGCCCTTTGTAAATTCAAGTAGCTTTTGATAATATTTAAAATTTCTTCATCTGTCTTCGCAAGAGCCCCTCTTTAACCCTTAAATCCTCCAATCGAGTGGCTTCCATTTTAGCTTTAGAGACCTCAAAAAGGTCACCAATAGGGTTTCTTGTGTCCCAAATTGTAACTCTGTTCACAAGGTTTTTGCCCTATCATACTGGTACATCCTCATGTCTAATTTTAACTACTCAATTTGTGTTGAATAATTGTATCTGGATGTCACTGCTATCGAGAACAAGTATTGCAGCTGCTTCCTTATTTTTAGATATTGAAAAAAGGCTTTGTTTGCCTTCCTTTTTCCAAACCTCTGAAACCATAATTTTATCTCTTTTTGTGCCTGCCCACTATTCCCACACATCCTCAAATAAATCTGCCACTGACGTTCTTGCCCATAATAGATTAGATATTCCTTCCTGAACCAAAGGATCCTTTAAGATAGACACATTCATACACCAACTATTGTTTTTCAGTTTTTTAAGGGGGATTCCGGAAAGACTATCTTTACCAACAGGTGGTCTGAAAATTCACACTGAGAAATTATATACGTGGGAACTGGCAAATTGCTGGACAAAAACAAATGATCTATCATACTAACATGCTAAAAGCCAGCAGAATAGACCTGTCGTTCTTTCGTGTCTGCTCAGTATCCAACCCTTAGTGGACGCTCTCCCCCCTTGTCCCCGTGAGGGTCAATCTTGTCTTCAGTACCCCCATGCATCTGTCCCACCCCCTCTTGAAGCCCTCCACACTGTCTTGCTTAACCAGGCTCCCAGGCAATTCATTCCATGGCTCCACCACCCTCTCTGTGAAGTAATGCCTTCTACGTTCTCCCCTATAGGTTCCTCCCTCCAGTTTCCATTTATGCCCCCTAGTTTTGCCCCTTTGCTTTAACCTGAACGTTTCATTGGCTCGACCCCTGTTAATCCCTTTCACATATTTGAAAACCTCAATCATGTCCCCCGTATCTCTCCTCTCCTCCAGTGAGTACAGCCCAAGGGCTTGCAGCCTGTCCTCATAGGTCCTATCCCCCATGCCCCGGATCATCCTGGTTGCCCTCCTCTGGACCCTCTCCAACAGTACTATGTCCTTCTTAAGGTGCAGCTTCCAGAATTGCATGCAATACTCAATGTGCAGCCTAACCAAGGCATTGTACAGAGGCAGGATCACCTCACTCCTCCTGGACGTTATTCGCCGGGCTATGCAGCCCAGTAACTTGTTTGCCTTCGCCGCGGTTCTTCTGCAGTTCTCACTGTTGTTCATTTTGGCGTCTACCACCACCCCAAGGTCCCTTTCACTCATAGTGGCTTGCAGTGGAACCCCTTCCAAGGTATAAACATGCCCTGGGTTTCTGAATCCCAGATGCAACACCCTACACTTCTCCGGGTTAAACCTAAGCCTCCACCTCCTTGCCCAGCCCTCTAGGGTGTCCAGATCCCTTTGGACTGCCACCCTTGCTTCCTCTCCATCAGCCAATGCTCTCAGCTTAGAGTCGTCCGCAAAGAGGCTCATCCTATTCCTAACTCCTGTCCCTATATCGGAGACATAGGCGTTGAACAGGAGTGGCCCCAGTACCGACCCCTGTGGCACCCCACTGACGACCTTCCTAGGGGAGGAGACAGTCCCTCTCACCACCACCCTCTGAGTTCTATCTGTAAGCCAGTTTCCCACCCATCTAAGCAACTGTCTTCCCACCCCCATCTCTCCCAACTTTGCCAACAACCCGCAGTGGGGAACTGAGTCGAATGCCTTACTAAAATCCAGATACAAGACGTCCACTGGACTCTGTCTGTCCAGGGTCCCGGTCACCCAGTCATAGAAATCTATGAGGTTGGTCTGGCACGATCTCCCTGGGACGAAACCATACTGCTTTTCATCCATGCGTTCCAGCCTATCCTGTTGCCTCCCGAGCACCCCTTTGATGAAGCCCTCCATTAGCTTGCCTACCACTGACGTTAAGCTGACAGGCCTGTAATTTCCCATCTCCTCCCTAGACCACCCTTTGTGGATGGGCACCACATGAGCCACCCTCCAATCCTGGGGCACCCTTCCCGTCTGGAGGGAAGCATTGAACAGCCCAGCTAGTGGAGCTGCTAGTTCGTCTGCAACTCCTTCAGTACCTTTGGATGCAGCCCATCCGGTCCTGCTGCCTTGTCAGTTTTTAGAGCCCATAAGGCCTTCTTCACACTGCCCTCTGTGATTTCCCCCTTCCTAGTCCTCTCTTCACAAAAAGGCCCATCCTCTGCTTGGCCTGGCCCGCCTGGTGCCCTGGCCTCTCTCGATCCTCTCATCTCCCTATGCCCTATCCTCTCAGCTGCCCCCTCCCCCATTTTCTGATTTAATGCAGACCATGTCTCCCTCCCTAAAAACTGAGGCAAAATACTTATTCAGTACCTCTGCATGTTCCCCGCCTCCTGAGCCCATCCACCCCCAGTCCTAATCCTGGGGATCTGTGCTCTCCCCTTCCTCTTTTCCCCTATGTATCTATAAAAACCCTTCCCCCCCCTTCGGATATCCTTAGCCAGGTTGTACTCCATCCTCGCCTTCGATCCCCTCACCACCCCTGTGACCCTTCTAGCCACCAGCTCGTATTCCCCTCTCTCTCTCTCACTCCCTCCTGGAACGCTTAAAAAGTGCACAGGCAGCTTTCTCACCTCTTACCGCCTCTTGCACCTCCCTGGTCCACCAGCACGGCTTGCTGGCCCTGCCTTTTTTGCTCCTTACCCTTGCACACAAGCTAGTAGCCTCCTGTACCCCTTTTTTAATGACATCCCACAAACTATCTACATCCATGTCTGGCCTGATCTGGCTCAAGCTCCCCCTCAGTATCCTGCCCATTCCCACGAAATCTGCCCCCCTGAAATCCATTACCACTGTGTTTGAGTGGTTTTCCTCCACCTCCCCAGGCACAGCATAAACCAGACCGTGTCATGGTCCCCTCCTGCCAGCGGGCTACCCGCCTCCAGATCCCTTATCCGGTCACTGTCTGCAAGAACAACGTCCAGTATCCTCCTCCCCAGGAAGGCATCCTGAAACACATCCATCAGACTCTGCTCCTTGGCCACCGCTGATGTCATGGTGTCCCAGTCTGCACCTGGCATATTCAGGTCCCCCATGACCACCACGCTGCCCTTTCCCTGGTCACAGTGTGCCTTGATGTGTTCTACCAATTTTCCCTCCAGATCCTCATCCATTGCAGGTGGTCTGTAAACCACCCCTACTTTTAATCTTTTTTCTCCCCCCTGATTTTAGGGTTACCCAAATAGCTTCCACTCCCCCCTCTGCCTCTTCCACTCACCATTATTCCATCCTTGACTATCAGTGCCACGCCTCCTCCTCTACCCACTACTCTATCCCTCCTGAATTTTTTATAGCACTCCAAATTGAGGTCCCAATCATTTTTTCTGGGTGGCCCATGTTTCCGTAGTCGCTGCCACATCTGCTGATCCTTTGGTTAGCATCGCCTGTAGCTCGGGCATTTTATTGCCCATACTCCTGGCGTTGACCAGGACTGTCCTCCACCCACCCCGCACAGCTGATTTGGCCCTGCACACTCCCTATTTGACCTCTCCTGCACAGCTCTTGCATTGTGTCCATCGGGGTCCCCTGCTCTTATTTGCCACCGTAGACCAGGTACCACGGTCAGTCCTCCTGTCTCCAGTCCTGCACTAGTCCCTCCCCCCTTTACAAGTTTAAACCCCACTTCACGTGTATGAATTCGTCGAGTTTCAGCTTTAGGATCTCCTTCCCCTCTAGGTTAAGATGTAGCCTATCCCTAGCATATAACTCCTCATCTTCCCATGTGTCCCCCCAATCCCCCACCAGTCCAAACCCTTCCTCCCTGCACCACTCCCTGAGCCACTGGTTCACACTTCTTAGTTTGTGCTTGGCCTCCCTGGATGCCCTAGGCACCGGCAGGATTTCCGAGAAAGAGACTGAACTCCCAATAGAATGGCAGACCATGGCTAGCTCCCAAAACCTCGCCTGGATTTCCAGTTCGCTGTTCCCTTCCAAATCATTTGTGCCCAGGTGTACCAGGAAATCAGGGGTTCCCCCGCATTCCAAGGCTAAGGAATATAGCTGGAATTTGGCCTTGTCAACGGATAGTCCCGGGATACATTTAACCCTTACTTTGCCACTTGTACCTTCCCCTACTCCCTCCCACTGGATGCCCCTGGTCACGGAATCCCCAGCAGGATCACCTTTACCCCCCACTGGCCCTTTTGACCCCTTCCAGGCTCTTCCTTCTATCATCGCCCCAGATTACTCCTCACACCCCCCATTTGTCCGGGTTCACTAGTCTGTCGTGACCTACCGTGCTCTTCCTTCTGCATGTGGCTTCCAGTTTACTCTTCTCCCCTCCAACCTCCTGGCCAGCACAGCCTTCCCTACCCCTAGACTCCTTTTGTGCCCAGAGCCCACAGCTAACCTTCCAACTGCCCTCCTCCTGCCTCCCTCCCCCTCAGATCTTATCTCCCCCTCCTTCTGGCATAATTTTCCCTCCCTCCCTTCCCACTCTCAGCAGTTACCCCCTCTCTGGCCCTCTAGGTGCCTTCTACCACCCCTCCCCTTGGCTGACTCCCCAGCCTGGGTGTCTGCTCAGCCCCAGCTCCCCCTCCCTTGCCCCCACCTCCCCCATCTTATTGGTCCCCCTCACTGCCTGCCGTCTTCTCTCTAGTGCCATTTCCTCCTACTCCTCCTCCCCTCCGGCAGCCCAACCAAATGTTCTCTGTCCTCCTGCTCCCCCCCCTCCAACTACCTCCTCTCCTGGGTAGAGCATGGTGTATCTGTTGCTAAGAGTAATGCCTGCCCCTGGCATGTTGTCACCTGCCTCCCCCACCCTCTTTATCTGCCTTTGGCCAGCCCCCCTCCTGTGGGGTGTTATCCATTTGTTTCTTGTGATACACCCTACCCCTTCTGAGTTGTATGTAATATGCCCTCGCCCTCCGTAGTCACCATGGGGCTCATTTCTACCTGCACCCTGGGATATGCTGTAGTGGCCTCTCCATCCTCCATGGGACCGTTTCCCCTCAGCCCCCTCCCTCCCCTCATGTCTTCTAGTTCTCTTCTGATCCCTCTACCTCCACCCTAAGTCCTGTGAGCTGGGAACACACTGAGCACCCTCCGTTCTTCCATGCCCAATTTAGGATTATTGCTGCCCCGCACCCCGAAGACCCAATCACCCTGCCAATCATTGAAGTCACTTTCCCATTTTTATATGTACTTGGGGGACCCTGTATTTGGAAATTCCTTCTGTTTTATAAGTTCGCCATTTTAACCATTCTCCCTAAGGCAGTCGTGCCTCAATAAATCTTCTTCCCACTACCTACCAATCTCTGGTCCAGAAGATCACAATTGAAATCCCCTCCTATAATAATCGATGTTGCAGATGCCAAATATGGATAAATAGAATTCAATAGGGCCACCCTACCTGCTTTTGTTTGGGGCCCATACACAATAATAAATCTAAAATTTTAATGCTGCCAAAGACCGTCTATTATCAACAGTCTCCCAGGGATTAAATCAATTAATTTGGACAATACAAAGGAAAAGGAACTAAAAACGATCCCTATCCCATCTGCCCTATCCATACCAAACGACCAGTGAGAAGGCCCCCATACCCACTCTGCTTTAAATAAACAACTCTGATCCAGGTCTCCTGCAAAAAGCACACATCAATCCTCTCATCCAAAATATATTGAAAAAGAGCTGTTCTTTTAGAAACGTTTAATAAACTACAACAGTTTAGAGATCCGATACATAATTTACCCACAGACATACAATTTTATCATGGTCCTTTCTTTTCTTCTTTTTTTTCCCCTTTATAATCAGTTTGGGAGGGTCCATTTCCTGAGGACTGCTCCGGACCCATCACCCCAAGGTCCATATCTGACTCCCCACCCAAAGTATCCAAAATTTGCATATGAATTCTTCATTTCTATATCAGGGTGTTCTATGGGGGCTTGTTTGAAACTTCTAGTTGTTCTCCTATTAGTTACCCGTTGTGGTTTCTGACATAATAGGGCCCCTATTTTCTGTGGTGTTTCATGATAGCACACTGGTGAAAAATCTTCTAAAATTATTAAACCTGAGGGTTCCCTTCCCTCCACTTCTATCTTGAAATCCAAGGTTTCAGAGTCTTTAGTTAGAACATCTACTTGATCAGATTGGGGGGAAGGGGATCAGAGTGGGTTTTTGTTGGGGGGGTTAGGATTACCACTCTTCTCTTCAGCAGAGGCTTTTCCAAAAGCTTCATCCTGGGCTTTTTGTATTAATAACTCTGGGCTTACCACTGTAGCTCTATTTTTCGCTGCCCAAGGGCAATCTCCAAACCCATGCCCGGATTCCTCACATAAATCACATTTTAATTAATTAATACACTATATGCTAATATGCCCTATTTCCCCACAAATCTCACAGCGCGGGGTATCACACACACTTGATAGATGGGTACGAGCCCCACACTTGTAGCAGGCCCGAGGCTGGCCAGCATAAAAGCACACCCCCCGTCCCTACCCAGCATGAAGGAGTTTGAAATATGTTCCATATCATTTTCAACTTGTCTTAGCTTCACTTTATATTTCCAGCTCCCTGTCCAGAAATATTCTGAGTCCAAAATGGCTTCCGGGGTACTAAATACCTCACATTTCTGGGATAACCAGTAGGTAATATCCTCTACATGGACCCCTCATTTCAAAACATTATTGTTACATATTTGATTAGAGGTTTAGCTAGAGGAATAACCAAAAAGGGGGACCATAGACGAGAAAATTTAACCTGATTATACTGTTGCCAAAATAGATCTAGCAAATATGAGGATTGAAAGCTTACATCAAAATTGTCTTCGCGCAAGATGTTTATAAAGGTGAAGACTTCTTTCGGGGAAAATTTTAAAGAATCTTTAAGCAATAATCTCCCTACATATTGCCTACCAGGCCTTTCTTCTAGTCCCCCCTTATATTGTATATGAACTGCATTCCTATGAGGAGCAGCTTCCTTTTTATTCTTTGCAAACAACTCTGATAGCAAAGGTCTTGGTTGTGGGCCCTTCCCTGAGACCCCATCAAAGTCATTAGCCATATTATTGCCCATTCTTCCTCTGTTCTCTTCTCTGGCTTTTTCTTCCTTCCTTCCTTCCTTCCTTAAACCATTTGGAGGAAGTTTCTCATTTTTGTTTATAAAGGAGTTTTGTGTTGCAGGTACCTGATCTTGAACTGGAGGGTGCCATTCAGGAGACTGCTGAGACAAAGAATCATTTGGGCTCCACTCAGGATCTGGGAGCCACATACCTGTATGGCCTTTTTTCCAGCCTGATTCCAATAAAGCAACCTCGGGAGACCACTCGGCAAAAGGGTCACCTGAGATCGGATGAAATTTAAAGGTAGACTGCTTTGCTATAGGAGTGGTTTGCAGCTGCTTTACTTTACCCCCCCCCGAGTCTTTCTTTCCAGAAGCTCCATCCATTTGTAACACTTCAGAAGAGATATTCCTATTTGCAGAAACCAGTGCTGCCCTTTTAGATTTTGCACCATCCATTGAGGGTTTTTTAAAAGTCTGCCCCTTTGATGAAAAGCAATAGTTGGTAACGTTATCTGGATTCTGTGGGTCAGATTGATACACAATTAGAACCTCTTGAGGCCTCCCTACCCCTAGGCTAGGATTGCCTAAAGGATCCAGGATTCCAGCCCCTAATAAACCACTCTCCCTTTCACTCACAATCTGTATCAAGCTTTGACACTCATTCTGAGGAACATAAAGGGATTCCGTTTTACACATTTTATCTTTCACCAGAGGATCATTATTAATATCACAATCCATTTTCTTTGATTCCCCTTCCCCCATGCCTCTCGGCTCTCGGCACATGCATTCATCTGCGTCTAAACTGCCAGTCACAAAGGGAAAGGTTGTGTCCACATTTCTTGGTGCTGTTACCGCGGCAGAAGCTCTGAACAACTGAGAGGCATTTTCGTTCGATGCTTGTGCATCATCAAGTTTGACATTCTCGCCGCTTTCTCTGACAACAGCGTTTATATTCTTGAACGATTCTTGCAGGATTTAGACTGCACATTTTTAACAGCGTTTCTTTGTGTCACTGACCCCACAAAACTTTCCATTTTTTCACTCACAGTCACTATTTTGCTTTACATCAGAAAAAAAATCACAGAACTTAACTGCTTTCCTGGGTTAAACTGGTCCTTTTGGAATTCATGTCCCTCTTTTTCTCCACAGATTGCCTCCTTTAGACTTTTAACTGTTTTTTCTTCAAAATGATTATTTCCTTCTTGAAAAGCCTCTTGTTTTTCGAGAACAAATGAGAAGGCCTGCTCCTCTGTCTCCTGAATGTCCATTCCTCCCACCTCCTCACACCAGTTTGTAGGCCTTGAAAACGGGCCTCCTCCTTGCAGCACAACCAGCTCCCCTGCCACACCAGCACTTCCTTCTCCTCCTGTGTCCAGCTGCAAACTTGGCTCCTCCATCCTGTCCACAGGAAGTGAAAACACCCCTCCAGGCAGAGTAGGGGAGTTTCCCCGGTGCCCTGGCCAAATTTCCCTCCTTCACTAAAAATACCACCAACAGCTTAATCTGGTTCAAGGTCAGTTGGCATTCATCTGTATCCCCCTTCCCCAGGTCATGCCTAAAATTAGGCAGAAACTGCCTAGTGCACTTACCCGGTCAACAAAAACTAAAATAAATGTCTATCCCATGCGTGCTTGAATTCTGCTACTGTTTTTGCCCCCATCATCAGGGAGGCTGTTCCATGCATCCACTACTCTTTCTGTGAAAAAGTACTTCCTCATGATTCCCTGAGCCTACACCCCTCTGTGGTACATTCTGAGGCTCAGTCTATATCCACTTACATAACAAATCTGCCATGCATTTTGTAAGCAACGTAAGGTATTTTTTAGCAAAAAGATAAAAAAAAAAAATAATGTTTAGCTTGTTGGTCATCATGAGATGTGTAACTAAATTTTCTTTCTTATAATATAGTGCATTCCTGTATTCCAGTTCTGCTGCTACAAGTTTGTGAACTACATTTTATTTCCTATAATACAGTGTATTCCAGTTTTGTTGCTATGACTTCTTAGATACATTCTTGCACAGGATGTGCATGGGGTCACTTCCCTATGCCCAACAGGCCAAACTGCATATGTAGCTGGTAGCACTGGGTAATGACTCAGATTCAGGTGCAAAGATGATGCGTGCACAATAGGTCAAACACACAGTCATTTTTTTTTTTCAATCCTTTGGCATCCATGTAAGGCCCCAGGGGTGCAAGGCCAATTTACAGGAATAACCGGGAGGTTATGCAACTTGCTCAGGGTCACAGAGTATGCAAGCAGAAGTTGTGGGACTCAGACCTTGGTCTTCTGGATGTAACAAGCCCATTCATAGCTTGTGGCATTAACCTCTGGGCCATAACGCCAGCTTTTGTTATACTATACACACACACAAATTTTAAGAATAAAACCAGTACTATTGTCTAATCTTCATAAAACATCCACGGCTCAGCTGACAAGAATTTAATTACTAGTGATAATTTAATTCCTAGTTCAGCTGTCTGTCCGACATGTCACTTATCCTCCTCAGTCTACATGAAGTGACACTGTAGACTGTTTGCTTGGTAAATGGTAAGCAAATGTCCCTAATGTCCTGTGGCCAGGCTGTTCTTGGCTTCACTCCCCTCTCTCTGTCTCTCCTACACAGCTCAGCAGGTGACTCCTTCCTTCCTTCTTTTTTTGTTTGTTAATGAAGACATATATTAAACTGTCATAGAAAAATAGAAAATGTTGGCTGAAAAAGACCAATGGTCCATCCAGTCTCCCCTGTTTTACCCAATCCTTCCCCAGAACCTAGGGGGACATATTCAGTGCTGGCCACTTATGCGCACATAATAGTGCATTGTGCAAAACAGATGTACCAGCCGGCATTGTTGCAATATTCAAACAATCTGCGCAATCAGTACAGATCACGCAACCTGTTTGAATATGGGACCCTGGAAGCATGGCACAAAGCAGGCGGCTACCATGGTGGGCACAGTACATCCAGGGTCAGGGCTGAACACCGTCAATGGGGGAATGCGTGGCACACACCTGAATGCACTGTTCCCCCAAGGGCGATATTCATCTGACACATGCTAATGAGCTCATTGGGCATGCATGGCGCAAATGGCCTCATGTATGTCCATTATGGGCTCATTACCATGGGTGCGCCTGGCTGCATGTGCTGGATCTGCCCCTTCCCAGCCTCAATCGTAGCCAGCAAGTCCAGTCCCCCTGCCAGCCCTGGTAGTCTAGTGGTACCCCCCAATCCCCACTGTGTCACATACAACACCCATCCCCTTTAATCTCTAGTGTAGGGTCCCCCCTCCCATCTCCAATCGCAGAATAACATGCCCCTCCAGCACCAATGCCCATTCAGTGTATATACATGCACCCCACCCAGCACCAATCCTTGTTCAGTGTATAATTGTGGCCCCAACCCAGCCCCATTCCCCAATCGCAATAACAATGATCCCCGCCCAGCCCTGATCAGCGATGATAACAGTAACATACAGCAACCCCCAGTATTTCCATAGTGCAGTGGCCCCCACCAACCCCCTCAGGACCGGACCCCCCAATCCAACCAGAGACAGCGACTGGCTCAGCCCTCCGCACACCACCACAGCCAGCCACTGACTGAACTGTCACAGCAGTGTACTGTACACAGTACGTGCTCATGTGGCCCAAAGAATTATTGAAAGGGGCTACAGAGCAGAGAATATCCAAGCAGCATGGGAAACAGCTGCAGCTAGAGACAGAGAGGAACTCCTTGTATACCAGAACAGGGAACGGCAGGAAACAGAAAGGTCATGTATGAAGTTTGTTTCAACATATACCAAGAGATCCAATGCAGTAAAAGACATCCTACACAAACACTGGGGGATACTCGCAACAGAACCCCTGTTGGAAGCAGTAGTTATGGAACCCCCAAGGATGGTATGCAGGAGAGGCCCCAATCTGAGGGACAAATTAGTCCACTGTCTGTAGCCAACTCCCAAAAAAGATACATGGTTACTCCACTTCCAAAAGGCCCATGCAAGTGTGGACACTGCACACAATGTGATACCATTCAAAGAACTGACACATTCACCTCAGTCAACATGAGGAGAGTATATAAAACAGAACAGTTCATCAATTGTTCCACTACCTCAGTCATTTATCTTGCAACATGTAAATGCAGAGCTTTTTATGTTGGGAAAACTGGTAGGGCACTGAAAGTGAGAGTGGCGGAACATAAGAATGCAATAAGGAACAACGATATGAAAAATGCATTAGCTACGCACATTTCCAACAGTAGTGACCAGAATGTACATTCCTTTAAATTCTGTGGAGTGGAAAGAGTGACACGGGGGGGGGCAGTACTGATGACCTCCTGCTTCAAAATGAGACCTTCTGGATCTTTCATCTACAGGCACTGAAAAAACCTGGTTTGAATGAAGGGATTCATTTGGTCCCGTATCTGAAGAAAAAGTAAACAGTAGAAGTACTGCAGAGTCTTGGCTTTGAAACAACTGTGTATTTGAAAATTGTAAATGATATTGCTTAGTGCAACAAGCTCATATTTATTTTTCTTCATTACAGGCTACATTATGCTACGAAACATCAGGGAACTATACAATTCAGAGGTGCTTGCTAGCTTGAGCCTGCAACTTCCCTGACCTGTGACCTCTTAGAAGTATAGGTAGTGTGTAAGTACATCTATTTCTCCTTTTTAAGTTGCATTATGGCAGGTTTATCAATATGAAATGGTATCTTATAGGTACAACTATTACTGAAAATGTGTATGTGGGATTTTTGCAAGTCGGTCTGTGAAGGCTATCCGAGAGGAAGACCAAAACTACTTGGACTGGCGTTCTCGGGAGGAGTTTCTTGTCTGACAGAGTTAATCGGAGGGGAAGCGGTAAGCAACAGGGGTAACCGACGCAGCGTGTGGGTGAGAGCCTTGCTGCCTCTTGGGAGGATCCCGCTTGTCGACTGCCACCTCACCGAACCTTAAAGTCGCTTGCTGCATCCGTGGGTTGTGAGGAGCGCCCTTCCTACAATCTGGGATCATCTGCTACCTCTTCCAAGTTCTAGTAAGTAAGTAAGTAAGTAAGTAAGTAAAATTTATTTTTAAGCGCTTTTCAATACCAAAGCGCTGTACAAATAAAACAATTAAAATACATACATATAACACAAACAGCAACAATAACAATGTAATTACAATAAAATACAGTGAATCACTCCCCATATGCCATTTGAAATAAATAAGTTTTTAATTCTAACTTAAAGCTCTCAACAGTCAGGCAACTTCGTATCCGACGAGGTAGAGAATTCCACAGGGTAGGGGCAGCATAAGAAAATGCCCGTGCTCCCGATGTTTTTAAACGAACCCTGGGAACCTCTAGCAATCCCTCGCTGGCGGAGTGGAGCGAGCAAGAGGGACAGTAGGGAACAAGCAGATCTTGAAGATACCGCAGTCCCTGTTCGTGTAGGGCTTTATAGGTCAGTAACCCGACCTTAAAGGTGATCCGCCACTGAACCGGCAGCCAGTGCAGTTCGCGCAGCACAGGCTTCCTGGTTCCACAAGCTAATCTCTGCAAAAAGACTCTCCCTGCCTCAATCCATTCCAAACTTTTGGGTTGACCCTGGAGCCCGTTCAAACCACTCATCCAGAAGCCCAGTGACAGCAGTGGTCTTCTGAGTGACTGAATGTCTGGTAAAGTTGTTTTTTCCTAAGGTTATCATGAGCTGCCACTTATGAGAGGAGTGTCATACTTCTTGGGTTGATTTGGCGCTGTGCATATACATTTTATGCACAACTCTGTCATTTGTTTAAAGTTCTCTGCTGGGACCTAGCTGTATGAGCACCTCTCTGTCATCTTGAGACTGTGGGCTTATGTATCCATCTGAATTTGAACTGTGCTAGGATCTTACAGCTGCACTTATTGCTCATGGTATGTGTGTGTGTGTATATATATATATATATATATATATATTATTATATGCATAGTATATATGCGCTATAACTACTTCTATTGGAGATAGTATTTGGTTCACAACACTGTGTACTTTAAGAATCTCTCCCATATTTTATTTTATATTTTCTATTTTATACTTTTTAGGGTATTTTTTGGTGAGGAATGTTATTATTTTATTGTTGTTTTAGAGCAGGGGTGGATTACTTTGTAGGGTTTTTTGTTTGAACTAGGTGGGGGACGAGACTTCCGGTTCCGGCATGGACCTAATGGCTGCTTAGCTAACATAGCTCCAGAACAACGGGACAAAAACCTCCTTTCCAGAAGTGAAATTTAACGTCAATCTTCTCAATATGGCTGGTGGGGGTAAGTCAGAAGAGAAAAGCAACAAGAATTGTCCTTGAGGTTGCTCAAAAATGAAGAATGGTGGTGGATTTACAACAGAGACCTGGGACCGCTGCATATCTCCCTCACCAACTAGCTCTCAGGCCACAGAATATGATACTGACAACGAACAAGACCAGCTGTCCCGGTCCTGATTTGAAGCACTGTTGCGAGAGATAAAGGTCTCCCGCTAGGGAAATAAACAGGAATTTAAAGATCTACATCAGTGGCTTAATAAATATGAAACATGGCTGACCCAGGTGGAGGATTGCATGTCCAAAGTGGAGGATGGTGTGCTTAAGCTAACGAACCTGGTGGAGGTCCTCCTGGTACAATCGGTAGACTTGCAAGCTAAGTCTCTTGACCTGGAGGACAGGTCAAGACGGACAATCTCCAGCTCTATGGCTTTCCTGAGGGCGCTGAAACTGCCCCAGTAAGTGCCTTCATTGAAAATTTACTCTGGGACACTCTGGACCTCCCACCTACCTATGAGCTGTCAGTGGAAAGGGACCATTGCTCCCTGGTCCCAAAACCGACAGACGGCTAGGCTCACCCACGCTCAATTGTCTTTAAAGTAAGCTCATTCAAAGTAAAAGAAGACCTGTTAAGACGAGCATTGGCCAGGAAAGACTTCAGTTACCTCATAGCTAAATTAAATCTAGACCATGATTATCCACTAATTGTTCAGCAACAAAGGATGGAATACGCCCACCCCCCAACTTCGTATCCTAAAAGAAAAAGGCATAAAATTCCAGATGCCTTACCCAGCTAGGCTGCAGATCTTTTGGTCCAATGTCTTAAACTCTATGATTCTTATCATGCTGCCTGCTTTGCATTTAAAGAAAGGGATCTTCTAGTCCAGACTCCTGAGGAAGGGGGGGGGGGGCACCAACAAGGACAGCAGAACCAAGGATGGCAGCAAGTGTTTCAACGGAAGCGTCAACGGAGTAGCACCTTTACGTCAACAGAGGCATTCACTCAACTACAAGAGCTACTGCTGAAAAAAACATGCAATGCAGCAACTTCCCCAAATACATCGCACCACTGAGGGCTCATTCAAGAAGATATTTGGAAATCTGTAACCACACACCCTCTACTCAGAGACTGCTCTAGCGTGCTCTGAACCGCCGACCCCTAACATTGCTACCCTTGGAGAACTGGAAGGTAACTCCCCCCCCCTTTTTTTTTTCTCACCAGCAAAATGTACAAGCAGGGGTTCTGGCTTGTGCATAATGCCTATTAGTTTGACTTCAGCCACTGACAAAGGACATGCTCAGTGGCAGTGATTTTGATCCACCAAGGTGCTACTGACTGTTTAAGTGGAGATATGAACACTCCATACAAAGGACCAAACCTAAAGTCCTGAAATGGTTGTTTTTGCAATTAGACACACAGCGGATTTTTGTTCTCATGGCGCAGTGAACTTAAACAGCAGACACTTTAGTTTTATTTCACATCTGCAGAACTCCAAGCTAAGGACTTAAGTAGATGTCTGTAAATGTAAACTTCAGAACTTTACCATTACCAAACCATACCATACCGAGCTGGTGACCAACTTAACGGTGTCAACCTGGTGGGCGTTGGAGGAGCGGACGTCCGACTTACAGGTCACAGTCAGGCTGACAACAACCGGGAGGCTGGAGTCTGGTTGGTGGACTGAGGCCGAGCACCCGGCGGTGGAGCCGGAGGGAGACTTATTGGCCGAGCTTACAACAGGGCCCGAAGGAAGATCCTCCAAAGAGGAGACCCCTGACTGCCCACTGACCAAGGCAGGAGGAGGGGAAGGTGTCCGATCCACCAGGGCAGATGGAGACCTAAGAGGTGGGGTACTCACTGATGTGGAGTCCCCACCTGATGTGGCGTCGGCTGCCTGGCAAAGTTGAGTGGAGGGAGAATGATCCTGCTCCTAGCGCTTCTCCTCCTTTTTCTCCAGGGTAGGTGAAGAGCATTCCCTCAGCTCCTGGAGCTCTTTTTACATCAATGCAAGACGTTGTTTTGAGAGATTAGCATCGAGGGCCTTCTGGCGATGGGTGCGCATGGCCTGCTTAAAGGATTGGCAAATTTCGCAATCTGTCACCTTGTGCTTGGAGCCCAGGCAGAGAAGCAGTGGGAGTGGTCGTCCCCATGCAGAATTGGAGCACTGCACTTCAAACAATTTTTCTTCAGTCTACACGAAGACATACAATACGATTTTGAAAGAAAGATATGGAAAAACGTGCTATTATACTAGTAAAAATGGCAGACGACTGAAGCGGTTTACCATGAGGTCTGATGATTCAGGTCGATGGCGGGAAACAACTGGAGGGTGGGCGTGGGGACTGCACCCTATATACAGTCATGCCGACGTCCCGTCATGTGACACCGGGGGTGGTCTCCCCGCTATAGATTGCTAGCTAGAACTTTGTTGTGCGGTCCTGATGCCAGGGGGTGCAGTCCTATTCTGTGAAGACCTACTGCAGGAACCCTCTTAAAGTAAGATCCATACTTCAATTGCAGGTCCTAAGGTCGGAGTGTGTCATGCTCCATTTATTCCGTGCCCTTTAGTGCTGACGAGCACTTGTTTTCAGTACAGGGCCTTTTGTCACCACACTCTGGAGGAGGACCCTCCTATTCTGGGAAGGATTACATACCTCATCCTGACTACCTCGACACAGCGGGGTAGCACTAGAGATCAAACCTCTGTGTTAGTGATCTCTTACCTTGGAAGCAGTTAACATATACCATATGTTACATAGATACATAGACAGTGTCGGCAGATAAGGGCCGATGGCCCACCCAGTCTGCCTATTTGAGCTTGTAAGTTCAGTTTATGTTTTCCAAGAAGTCTGTTGCCCCTTACCCCTGACCTCCAGAATTCCTTTATGTCTATCCCATGCATTCTTAAATCCCGTGATTGTTTCAGCCCCCACCACTTCCTCTGGCAGGGTGTTCCACTTGTCCACCACCCGTTCCGTGAAGAAATTCTTCCTCACGTTTCCTCTGAATCTTCCTCCCTCCAACTTCATCCCATGCCCTCTAGTCCTGGAACATCTTTTTTCGCTTAAAAATAGAGTATTCCTGCACCCTGTTCCTCCCTGTAAGATACTTGTATGTCTCTATCATATCCCCTCTCTCCCTCCTTTCCTCCAGGGAGTACATGTTCAGTTCCTTCAACCTGTCCTCATAGGACTTGTGATGCAATCCATGCACCATCTTTGTTGCCCTCCTCTGAACCTTCTCTATCTTGTCTATGTCCTTACGTAGGTAAGGTCTCCAGAACTGTACAGTGTACTCCAGGTGGGGCCTCACTAGTGTCTTGTATACTGGAATGATGACCTCCCTTTTCCTGCTGGTGATGCCCCTGCCTATGCATCCCAGCATCCTATTTGCTTTACCTGCTGCCTTGTCACACTGTTTCCCTGCCTTGAGGTCATCAGAGATGATAACCCGAAGATCCCTTTCCTGCTTGGTACATGCTATATCCTCACCCCCCAACTGATATATTGTGCCAGGGTTTTTGTGTCCCATATGCATTATCTTGCACTTCCTTGCACTGAATTTCAACTGCCAAACCCCTGGCCATTCTTCAAGTTTCTGCAGGTCCCTTCTCATTCTGTCTACCAGTTGGCTTTGTTTGTTTTTACTGTTCTAGGCCAAATGGGGATTATGTGGGCCAAATGAATAATGTTAAAGGAAACGTTACTTTACATATATCATTACTTTTAAACAAGACAGATTGGGGTCTTCAAATAGCACATACTAGCTTTACTCGAGATTTACTATGAGTTACAATATCTGTTCCTATAAATGGTAATGGATTAACAAATCCCATTAAGTGCAGCAAGATCCTCTCCTCTCTAAAGAAAGCTGGGGCAGATACTACTTTATTACAAGAGACAAACACCTCTACATGGGAACATAAAAAATTTGAGAGGTTTGGATTTGCTCATGTCATTACCACCTTGTATAAAGGTGAAAGACATAGAGGGATAGCAATTCTCATTCCCTGTAGGGTTCCATTTGAAATAAATGAGAAATGGGTTGATGGAGAGGGATGGTTTGCTATGGTGAAGAGTGGACTGGATGGTCAGATGGTCACCATTGCCTCTCTGTCTATTTTCCACCCAACTCGACGTACTTGACATACTGTTCCTTCCTTCTTTCTTTAGTGCAATGGGGAGAGGCAGATAATCTGGGGGATTTAAACTTAACTTCTGATCCTAAACTGGATTCCACCTCACAGATTCGAGGCGAGAACACAGAGTTGTCCAACTGGTCTCCAAACTCCAGCAGGAAAGTGGATATGTACTGTAGCTACATGGTGCTATTTAAATGGCCTGGTAAGAAACTATAGGTTTTATTCGGAGGTACACTCTGTATACTCCAGGCTAGACTATATGCTGATGCCACAGGAATTTGTGGGGAACACGGTGCAGGATTGGAGGGGAGAGATAACCTTATCTGATCATGCGCCGATATTTCTCAAGGTTAGGTTGGGAACATTTAGGAAAATACCTTTTGAAGGCTCAACAACTCATTGTTAAGGGACCCAGAGGCGATGTAGCAGCTTAAATATTTTATCCCCCAAGCCTTAGGGGACAATGACACATCTAAGGTTAATGCCTCTGTTCTGTGGGACACTCTCAAAGCCCTCCTGCAAAGTAAACTTATAGAGTTGGCCTCCAGGAAAAAGAAACAAAGGGAAGCAAGGAGACTAGACCTTACAAATAGAATCTGAGAGCTGGAGGATCTCCAGAAGCAGAAAATTGAAAAACATAGATTGAAGGAGCTTGCAACACTAAAGAAAGAGCAAAATACCCTGTCAGACTATTTTGTGGAGCAGAAACTGATGTTTTTGCGACAAACATATTATGATACGGGACCTAAATCACTGCACCTGTTGGCTGGGCATCTAAGGGTGCAGCATGCCAGGGCCACCATCTCATCTAATAAGGTAGGCAGGCCCCAAGTCCCTGTAGATCTACTGCTGAAATATCAAAGGCCTTTATAGACTATTATGCTGATCTGTATGCTGCTGTCCCCTCACCTCCCAATTCAACTATTAATGAGTTTCTACAGTTCCTCCACCTGCCCAGCCTAGCTGAACCACAAAAGGAGATGTTAACAGCCCCTATCAGGGAGGCTGAAATAGACATCCAAATAAGCAGGGTAAAAGCAGGGGAGTGTCCTGGCTCTGATGGTCTTACAGGCGAGTTTTATAAAGCGTTAAAAAAATAACTAACCCCCACACTACAAAGAGTATTTGCTTTTGTTCTTGACCCAAAAGGAAAAAACACTCACCCTTTCTTCTAATGGAGTCTTGCTGTATTCTGACAATTGCAGTTAGCACCAGCCTTTGAACTGCCCTGGAGAGTATAGGGTTAAATTTCTATGCAGGGCATAGAACGTTGAGCTCAAGCTCGGTCGAAGACTCTGTCTGCAGAACTTTGAATTCAAATCATCAGATTCTTATGAGCTAAAAGCTCACTGACCTATCTGAATATGCAAATTGTAAAATTTCTACTAGCCAACTGACAACTAACGGTCTAGGTTCCCAAAAGAAGACTCAAGTCAGGAAACCAAAAAACCAAACAAAAACCAGGTAATAAAGCATAACAAATTCTTAATAACCAAACTAAAGCACCCAACAGGAAGTGTGCTGAAGACACCCTTGGGGTGCAACACTGCACCTGCCCACCCACTTCCCAAAAACAGGTTCTGAGAGGGGAGGCAGGGAGAGGTCAGAATACAGCAAGACTCCATTAGAAGAAACACAGTTACTAAGGTGAGTAATTTTTTCTTCAAACAACATGAAGTCTTGCTGTATTCTGACAATTGCAGACTACCAAGCAGTACCTCCAAGGAGGAGGGACAGAACCTACTTTGGGAATAGGCTCTGAAGCACTGCTGTGCCAAATCTAGCATCACTCTGAGCCTGGATATCCAGGGAGTAATGCTTGGTGAAGGTATGAACTGTTTTCCAGGTGGCTGCTTGACAAATTTCTAACAAGGGAATATCCCTGGCTGCAGCCAGATATGCAGCTGTACCTCTAGTGGAATGAGCCCTCAGGCCTGAGGGAAGAATTTTTCCCAGTTTCTCATAACAGAATTGGATACAGGACACAATCCACCTGGCAATAGTTCTCTTGGTGGCAGGTTTGCCCTTACCTACTTCCCCATAAGTGAGGAACAACTGGAGGAAGTCAAACCTGTGACCCTTTGTACGTTCTATGTGGTAACTAAGGGCTCTTTTAACATCTAAACTGTGTAACCTTCGCTCTCCTGAGGAAGCATGATCAGTGAAGAACACAGGAAGAGACATGGATTGGTTCAAGTGGAAATCAGAAACCACTTTGGGTAGGAACCTCCTACTGGTTCTAAGGACCACCTTGTCTCTATGGAATGAGATAAAGTCTGGTTCAACTGACAGAGCTTGCAATTCACTGATATGTCTGGCAGAGGTAACAGCAACCAAAAACACAGTTTTCCAAGTCAAGTACTTGAGCTCTGCTGAGGACATAGGCTCAAAAGGGGTTGCATAAGCTGAGCAATGCTGACATTCAAATCCCAGGCAGGAGCAGGATCCCTAAAAGGAGGATCGGTATGAAGCAATCCTTTGAAAAATTTACAGAATACAGGATGAGATGACGGACAGGAAGGCTTTCCCACTGACAGAAAAGCAGAAACAGCTGACAAATGTACCTTGAGAGTAGCTGGTCTGAGGCCTAGACCATTAAGATGAACCATATAATCCAGAACTGTAGACAATTCAGCAGTGTCTGGGGATATATGCTTCTTGGAACACCAAATGCTGAATCTTTTCCATTTGGAGTTGTAAGTTTTTCTGGTGGCAGGCTTTCAAGAGGCTTTGAGAATGTCCAGAACCCACTGGGACAGATGCAAATCTGCATCTTCTAACTCTTCAAGAGCCATGCCTTGAGATTGAGAGACCAAAGACTGGGGTACCAAATCCTCCCCTGAGATGAGGTTAACAGATTGCACTTCCTGGGGAGAGACAGGGGACGATGGACTGCTACGGACAGCAGCAGGGTCACCATGGCTGCCTGGCCCAGTCTGGAGCAATCAGAGTTAGTTTGCAGGATTGTGACCTCATTTTGACCAGAACTTTGAACAACAGAGGAAAAGGAGGGAAGGCATAGAGGAATGTCCCTTCCCAGTTCAGAACCAGAGCATCCAGAGGGACTGAGCTCAGTACTGGAGGTCTGCAACAAAACAGAGGAAGTTGGTGATTGTCCGGGGCTACAAAGAGATCTATCTCTGGAGTGCCCCACCTGGAAAAAATCACTTCTATCACCAGGAGATCAGAGACCATTCATGATGGCCCTGAGAGATTCTGCTCAGTGCATCTGCTATCACACTGGCCTTTCCCGGAAGGTGGACTGCAACTAAGAATGTCTGCAGAGAGTAAGCCAGAGACTACAGTTTCATGGCTTCCATGCACAGGCTGTGGACTGAGTGCCTCCCTGCTTGTTGATGTACTATATGGTGGTGGCATTGTCTGTCCTGACCTGTACCACCTTGTTCTGCACTGACTGAGAGAAGGCTTGCAGAGCCAGGTACACTGCCCTGAGCTCCAAAATATTGATATGCAGGAGGGACTCTTGATGGGACCACTGTCCCTGGGCTCTGAGAGCCCAGAGATGTGCCCCCCACCCCAACAGAAAAGCATCTGTGATAAGGACCACAGAGTGGGGCTGACTGACGTAAGGAACCCCTTGCCTGAGATTGTCCTGATCCTGCCACCACTGAAGTGCCTAGATCAGAGTCTGAGTCACTGGAACTAATTTGGTAAGAGGATCCTTCTTTTGGGACCAGAAGGACCTTAGATGGAACTGAATGTCCCTCATTTGAAACCTGGCTCCTTGGACCACTGCTGCAGAAGCTACCATGTGACCCAGAAGCTGAAAGAAATGCCTTGCTGGTCGAGAGACCAGAAGGCGGAAAAAGGAGGCCAGCTCTGAAATGACTGTAAGCCAGCCTGCCTCCTACTTTGTAAGGGGGAGTCGACCCGGGCTGACATTTCAGGGTGTCTGCTTGGCAAAAGCCTTAGGCTGAGGGGTGGATGCAGCCCTGCTCATCCCCCTTCTGCCTCTCCCTCTAAAGAACCCCCTCTTGGAAAAGGGAGAAGAGGCCTGCACTTGGTAGAAAGGCCTGTGAAAAGGCCTGCCCCTGCCCCGCTGCCGTTGAGGAGTTGCCTGCCTTTCCTTGGCCTCTGCACTCCTGTAAGTGGTCCTGTATTCATCCATTTTCTTCATGTACTTCTCTGTCTGCTCCCCAAACAAAGAATTACCCACCACAAGGGAAATCCATGGCTTTAGCCTGGGTGTCCTGTGAAAGGCTAGTACATCTGAGCCAAGTCATTCTCCGAAGAGCCACAGATGTAGCCATGACTCTTGATGACACATCATTGGAGTCCACAATAGCATGAAACTGAACCTTGGATACCTCGATCCCATCAGCAGCCACCCCCTCCAGCTCCCTGGCCAGCTGGGGGGAAGCCTGCTTAGCCAGTGCCAGCACAGTGTCCCATCTGGACTTCTGGTACCTGGCTGTATAGGTCATATAATTAGCCTGCCTGAGTCCCAAAGAAGATGCTATGTACAGTTTCTTTGCCATGGTATCCAACTTCCTGGAGTCTTTATCTGGGGTGTGTGAAGCCAAGGGAATGCCTGCCCTGTTACAGGCTGCAGCCTGCACTACCCCAACATGGCTGCATTGCTGGTAAAGAAACTCTGTATCTGAGCCTGACAGAGTATACCTCTTGTCCATCCTTCTGTCCACAGGAGGTACAGAGTTAGGAGACTTTAGAATGTTTTGAGTCTGCTTTCCAAAAGACTTATGAAGGGGAATAGACAGTCTCTTAGACTCTGGGATATCCATCATTTCAACGAAGTCAGGCTCTTCCTGGTCCTGCACAGCCTCCTCCATAGGAAACTGGAGAGTTTCTGCCATTTTCCTATAAAACAGAAAGTGGGGAGGGGACTCAGAGAGCCTAGAAGGGGAAACACCAGAAGGGGGAGATGTCTGGGGAGATGTCCAGTTCTATAGGCACATCCAGACTTTCTAAGCACTCATCATCATAATCCTCACATTGTTCACAGTCCCCCTCCTCAAAATCCGGTTCATAAAAATCTTCAGGGGCATAATCCTGAACCGGAGGAACCGACCGAACCGAACCCCTACCAACCGGGACCGGATCGGTCGGAACCGGACAAAGCGATTCTACAATCCGAATCGCTCGGGCAATTTCTTCCGCGGTCGGAACATGGAGTTCTGGATCTGAACCAGAAGATTTTTCCTTTCTTTTCCTTTTTGTAGGAACTGACCCCTCAGGATCAGCTCTCCTCTTGCCCGAAGAAGTATAGCCCTGGTCAGAGGGCACTCTTTCTGGTTCGGTGGTAACCGAACCGGGCTGGCCTTCCGGGTTAGTGGATTTCTCGGCCTCCTTCTCCCTAAGTCTACCTAATCTCTTATCCAGGGCAGACCTGGGAAAATTCTTACATATTTGGCAGTCTGAATCGCGGTGTCAAACCCCAGTCTGTAAACACAGGTGGTGTGGGGATCGGCCTTAGCAAAGACCTCCCCACACTCACTGCAGTGTTGAAACCCAGTGGGCCCGTTTTTTTTCTTGGGTTTCTCAGACATGGCCAACCTAAGCAAACTTACCCTTTTTTTGGCAACTGCCAGGCAAGACTCTCTTATCGGTTTCTAACCGTGTTACGGCTGTTTGAAAAAACAGCTAAAAACACATTTTTTTTTTAAACCAATAAGAACCGGTAACCACACACTAAAATGACTAAATCAAAAGACCTATAGGATCGGTTCAGCCAAACTGATCGGGACTTTTACAATTTCCACAATTCAAAAACACTATCTAAGTACTTACTGTACCGTAGACAGAGTGAACCGAATCGCGGTAAAATAATTTGGAAAACCGACACTTTAGCCGAGTCTTTGAACCGAGCAACAGGAGAAATCTCTGGAGTGACTGTTCAGTGAAGCAGAGTAAAGAATCTGACGGTTTGGATTCAAAGTACTGCAGACAGAGTCTTCAACTGAGCTTGAGCTCAACATTCTATGTCCTGCATAGAAATTTAACCCTATACTCTCCGGAGCAGTTCAAAGGCTGGAGCTAACTGCAATTGTCAGAATACAGCAAGACTTCATGTTGTTTGAAGGTGTCATTCCCCCTTCCTGGGCCCATGCTATCATCTCTGTTATTTCGAAGCCGGGCAACGATCTGACTAATTGTGACTCGTATAGGCCAATTTCAGTTTTAAACATAGACAACAAACTCATAACTTCCATCATGGCAGCACGTATGCAACAGATGATTCTAAATTTAATATACATGGACCAGGCAGGGTTTATTCCTGGTAGGCAGGTGCAGGATAATAATAATAATAATTTTATTTATATAGCGCCTTTCATAATATCAAGGCGCTGAACAAATCCATAAAAACATCAACAAACAGTACAAACGACAAACCATAAAAATTATAAAATATATTCTAAAAGCATAATAAATTACAGTAAAATTACACACACTAAACAGTGCGTTTAACTTTCAAGAAAGGCCATTCTCCAAAGATAGGTTTTTAATTCCTTTTTGAAAGTCTCCACGGAGGAGCATTCCCGTAACCGAATAATAGGATAATATTAGGCGCACTGTGTACCTAATAGACCACATCCAAAAAAAGAACACTCCTGCCCTGATGCTCAGTTTAGATGCAGAAAAGGCCTTCGATAAGGTTTTGTGGGGATTTCTGTGTCGGCTCCTTGCCCGCTTCGGATTTCCTGCTTTATTCCATCTGGATGGATTTAACATTCATAGACTAGAATGGAAGTAATAAAAGGGGCAGATGGGTCCTGCTGCATAACAAGTGGGTATTAGGTTTAACTAAGGTAGTATACAAAGGGACAAAAGAAAACAGATTGTTTATTGGTGGAGCTCCCAAAACTAAATTGGATGATAGGGGTTATTTATCCACCACCAAAAACGAGAACAGATGTGACTGAAAAACTAGCTCAAACAATAATGGATCATACCATTGGAAAAAAACGTACACATTAATAGGGGACTTTAACGCGGCTTGGGGCCATCCCAGAGGGAGAGCATTACAAAATAGTTTTAAAGAGATTCACCAAGTTCACTGCATTTGCGTTTGCACCAGAGATATCGGTTCCTTACCTCGCAGGATGAAAGTTGATTAGTAGATGTCCCTTAATAGTGCCATAGTTTAGCAGTAAAAAAGCTCGTAATTTTATTTTCACCGGGTCCCGAGGACTTCCTGGTGTTAAGAGCCACCCACGCTCAGCAAAGTTGTGACGTGATGCTAGGGAGAGCACGGGTGGGGCGCTCCATTATAGTACATGGGGGGCAACTTTTGGATCATTTTTTATACTGTAATAGTAATTTTATAATGAAACGTGGGCAGTGGTCGACTAACCTAACGAGTCAACCAGTGCCCACGTTTCATCACAAAATGAAATTACGAGCTTTTTTACTGCTAAACTATGGCACTATTAAGAAACATCTACTAATCAACTTTCATCCTGTGAGGTAAGGCACCGATATCTCTGGTACAAATGCTGAGGCTGGCATATCTCTTTAAACAACTGGGCCTGACCCAAGTCATAACCTGTACACAAGGAAAAGTACCCTAAAAAGTATTGGTAATATGGTGGACTTAATGTTTATGTCTCAAAACATTCAAGTATATAGTGTTCAGGTGAATCAGCCACTTTTAGCAGACTACAATTCTCTTAGCTGTGAAGTATGTCTTGATGGTAATGATAGAGTAGGTAAGGAGGAAAATATCAAATGGGTTAGAAGCTTTAAAAGGTACACTATTGAAAGGCTCTAATATAAACTAAGGCAGGTAAATTGGTCCAGGCTATTTCTTATCCCATCTATTGATCTGACCACACAAGAATTTAACAGCCTGTTCCTTGAGGTTTGTAATGAAGTAGCCCCATTTGTAAAAATCAAGCAAAAAAAATAAACATGTAGCATTGGTCGCTGAAAAATTAAAAAAAGAAATCAGGGTGAAAAACAGACTGTGGAAGAAGGCAAATCAAACTCTAGATCCAACAGATTGGGAAAAATATAAAGCTAAAAGAAACTGTCTTAAAATAAAAATAAAAACTGCTAAAAAAAACAGTTTTATACTTAAAAAAAAAAAAACTGAGGAAACAAGAGAGACAGGAAAATATTGGTCACTATTAAAAACCCTGGAAACACCAGCAATAAAACAGGCTCAAAACCAATTGGAGGAGAATGGGGTTTTAGTGAATGAGATAAGGTCAACAAATAAGCTAAATATTTTAAATTACTATTTCACTAATTTACCAGACGTAATTGGTCTTATGGAAAATGAAAAAAAAATATTACTGAAGATCAGGTAAATGAGCCAAATGACCCGAACGTTCCCCAGTTTAGATTTAAGAGACTAACATATAAGGAAGTTAAAAAGGTGATTAAAAGTTGAATTAAAATAAATCATCGGACACCAGCCTGACGACGCAGAGGGCTGAGGCACTGGACATCACACCTCGCGCCACGCCAGCAACCCGAGTTTGGAAACAAGCCTGAGTTGTCGTGGGTCTGGTGGGGGGGGAGGATGTTGCGTAGGTTGCCGTCAGGCAGCTCTCCTCCTTGGGAGGGTGTAAGAGGGCCTCTCAGTGCTTGGCTGCCACCCACTGGATGCTGGATGGCAGTACCACCTCCGAGAAGCTCAGTGCTAGACCATGGGAGGGTAGATGGGACTGGTCTGGAGCTGTGGCGTGCATGTGCGCCTCCACGCACATGCACCACTACTTCCAAGGCCCTGGGTAGAATCGAAGGGAGGGGAGAAAACAGGTAGAAAATTGGGGATCGCTACACAATGAAGCCTCTGGGCCTGCTCAGGAGTTCCGCCAGGACGCGCATAGCGCATGGAAGATCACGAGACAGGTAAGAGTGGCAGAGGATAGCAGCGATCCGCCATGGCGGACAAAGAAAGCTGCAAAAAAAGAAAAAATAAATCACTAGGTACTGACCAGCAGGAAATAAGGTTTCTAGAAGACACAACTGATATTACAGCACCAGTTTTGACCAAACCTTTTAATTGGAGTTTGTGTGAGGGAGTTTTCCCACTCATATGGAAAAATGCAAAAATTGTTCCAGTCTTCAAAATAGGAATAACATCTAACCCCACAAACTAAAGGCCTATAGCACTACTACCTGTGTTCTATAAAGTGTTGGAGCAACTGGTGCATGGACAGTTTTATGATTATTTAGAAAAGTATGGGCGACTGTCTGGATACCAGTCTGGATTTAGAAAAGGGCACTCCATGAGCACTGCACTCACCGACATTACTGACATTTTGGCCTCCATATTAGATAAGGGGATGTCAGCGGGCGCAGTGTTTGTGGACTTAAGAAAAGCCTTTGATACAGTGCACCAAGTGCTGATAAGAAGGCTTCAAATTGTAGGAGTGTCAGAAAAGGTTAGAAGGTGGTTTCTGTCATATCTGACGGAACAAACCCAGCAGACTGTAGTGGGAGGAGCTTTGCCACTAAGGCAGGGGTGAAATGAGGGGTGCCCCAGGGATCAATTCTGGGCCCCCTGTTGTTTCTGGTCTACACTAATCCAGTTGCTCAAATTGTTAAAGCTTCGGAAATACGTCTATGTGCAGGCAATACAGTTTTAATATCCAAGGGTAATGATCCTCACAAAATACAATTAGAGTTACAAGAAGATTTTAATAGAATTCAGGATTGGTTTGGGAGATCAAATTTAGTTTTAAACAGTAGTAAATCAAAAACAATGTTTTTCACTCAGACAAAAAGTTAGAACAAGTGAGTGAATATAAGTATTTAGGCTTCTGAATTGGCCAGAGATTAACCTTTGAATAGCACATCAATGAAAAGGTAAATAAACTAAATGGTAGACTTGGGGCTCTTAGAAGAACAGGCCACTGTATAAATGAATCCATGAGGAAGTCCATAGTTAATCAAATGTTGGTACCAGTGTTGGAATATGGAATAAATATGTATTTATTTGCTAATACTACTGTACTAAAAAGGGGTGGAGACCATGTACCATAAGTTAGCTAGATTTGTGCTGAGAGCAGAAAGGAGGATCCACCATTGTACACTGTATGAGAGGCTAAATTGGCTTACTTTACAAAGCAAACAAAAAATTACGTGGGTCAGCATGACTAAACAACTTCTGGTTACAGCAAGACCATTATATTTATACGAGAAACTACAAACAGTAGAACATACTTGTGGTCTAAGAAACAATGCAAAAATTAGGGAGTTTAAAATAGCAACACCCAAAAATAGGTTAGATGAGATGTATTTTGTCTTTGAGGCAATGAAGTTCTGAAAAAAAGTTAAAAATCCAGGAATAAATATAGGTTTACAAGAACTTAGTACTGCCTTGAAATGAGAATTAGCTGTGAGGTGTACTTGCGTTGACTAGAAACGTAATGTTTTATGAATAAGTACGATTATTATACTGAACTTGTATTTATAGTTTTATGAAACTATGCTTTTTTTTTAATTTTTCCTCTTTAACATCTAAGACAGGAGCACCTTGTAAAATGTGATTTTATCCTAATGGTGATTAAAATGAGATGTCATTTTAAGTCCTGTATAAAAATAAAAGCTTTTACTACTACTACTCCCTATAGGGTTTGAAAATACAAAGATTAATATAAAAACTTTAAATGAAGAAATGTTAGAACAGGTTACAGTTTATAAATATTTGGGTGTTTGGATAGATTCATCATTGAATTTTGAACATCATATAACATAGACTATAACTAAAGTAAATAAAAGAGTGGGAGTTTTCAGGCACTCTAGTTTTTGTTTGAATAGATTAATGAGGGAACAAATTATAAACCAATTTCTCCTTCCAATTTTGGAATACGGAAATCATATATATGGTTTTGCAGCAAATAGATGGTTAACTAAGGTTGATCAGTTATATTATAAGATGGCTAAATTTATAATACAAAAGGATTACAGGGCACACCATTGCCAAGTACTTAGTGAATTGGGTTGGGTCACACAGGAAAGTACACGTAGGATTTCTTGGTTAACACAGATTTTTAAGGTAATAAAATTTCAACAACCTGAAAGTCTTTATGATAAATTGGAACCGAGAAAATGTGTATATAATTTGAGAGACATAAATTTAAGGGATTATGTATTCCCAAGGTTCATAAATGCATATAGTGCTCTTAGATTCCCGATTATTGTTAAGGATTTGTGGGGGGCTTTGAAATCTGTATATTGTAGCCAGACTAATGATTTGAAGGTATTTTTAACAAGTTTGATGTCTGAACTAAAAATACATTGTGCTTGTTTTAGATGATTGTCTATGTGTTTTGTGTACTATATTGTGAATGATTGAATTATGTGTATTGTAATGTTTTGTTATTATAACTTATGAGCAATGTACCTTACAGGACCATCTTGAAAATAGGACTTTGTCCTAATGATGTGATGTTTCTCCATCTGAATTCCTGTATAAAAAATAAAGGTTTTAACTAACTAATTATTCATTAGTTTTCTTTTCAAGCTCTGTGATAAACCACTAGGTTTTATAAGAGCTAATGGTCACCTTTCACAAAATTACAGAGGGGTACGCATCAGGGATGCCCCTTTATCCCCATTACTTTTTGCTTTATTCATAGAGCCTTTGGCCCAGAGCATACAGCAGAGGGAAGACCAGGACTAGAAATTTGTTTTAAAAAGTGGTATACTGCATGGCTTATCAGTTCGCCAGATTTGGTATTCCGTCCCAGAAAGTGGTATGCCATCCCCTTTTTTGTATACCTGCTAGAAAATGTCACCAACCATCAGTACATTATTGTTTAACTAAATAAAAGGTAATAAAAGGCAAAAAACAAGTTTTAAAAATTCTCCATTTATTTTTGTCTGTATTTTTTTTCTTTTCTCTTTACTTTGTAGGTAAGGTGTTGAACTTCCACTTTATTCTGTGCATGTACAGAAAGAGTGATGCACAGAATTAGAAATATAGCACAGCCAGGCATTACATACATTTTTTCAAAGTGCTTTTGCAGCACTGACTGACAGCAAATCTCATCACAGTAATTTCACAAGCAACGAAAAACAGAAAGTCTGTCTCAAATCCATGGCAGACCACAGTAGACACCCATACTGTAATTTAACCCAAAATTGCAGCACAAAACCCTGGACAGACATTTTGCTTTCAGTGATGACAGTGAGTGCACAGTGAAATGTTCAAGCAGCAATTGACATTCATTGATGATTGAGTATCTCTGGGTCTTCTTTTTTGTCTACCCCATCAAGATGAGTCGCTACGAAAAAATGAATCTGGCCAGTGTAAACAGAAGCTTATGATTCAGTTAATCCGACATGATTTATTACAGCACCGTGACAGACTACGTGATAAGTTTTATTACCGTGACATGACCAGTTGGCCAGATTTTACAAATTTAAAACACCCCGCTCCAAGATTCATGATACAGTTTTGTAATTTTTACATGAAATCCAATTTGGCCAGAATGTTACTGTACCATTCCTGTTATATGATATTTTGCTATGCTAGAGTGGTCCATAAGCCACATCGCATGTTGGTGGGACGGACTCTGATTATTTTATTGTAGGAGTCAGGGCTACTAAGAAGGGAAGAAAAATTATGAAGACTGAAAGATACTCTGTTCACATACCCAAATCTAGACTACTTGGTGCTCAGCTGTCTCCCTCAGATAAATTTGAGGCACATTTAATTGTAAGATGAAACAGTACCTGATTGGTGCATTATTTTCAGCTCCTGCCTCACCGACTTGTACTTGACTGATGGACTGTGCAAGAATCCCCCCCTCCCCACAGATAACAGTTTCCTGAGAACTAGTAGTATTAGGGCACAACACTGACATGGGAGTACATTCAAAATCTTCATCAGTTATAACATGAGAATCATCATCGGACAAAAGTTTTTCAGAACAAGTTTCAGATATGAAAGATTTATCTAAAGCTACTTCCAAGTCTGAGCTGTCTGCTTCTTCTTCCTCCTGCTCATTGCTTTGTTTTTTGATCCGTGGACCATATGGCTGCAAAGAAGGCCTTTTTTCTGTCTACCACTTTTTAACCAGTACTCAACGACTGGAACTGGATCAAATTCCTGTTCACATGGTGTATGTAACAAAATCCTTATTAAGTCTATGAGACTGTCCTTTCCTAATGAACTTCGCCAATCGGATTTTATTCTTTTCATTAGGCTAAACCCATGTTCACAAACAGCTATACTTGCTGGTAGAGTACGAATTAAGGTTACTAGTCCCAAAATGTTTGAGGCATTTATCTTGGCAAGCCTGATGAATATCTGGCCACTCTGCTGCTTCTACAGCATTGGCATACCTTTGGGGACAAAGATGTAATACCCTGACCTGATCTGCAGCCTGACAGTATTGAGAATTTGCTGATTGTTAGTGGTAGAAGAAGAAATTCACCTTCTCTTTATGTGATTTTTTAGTTTGGTCCACTGTGCTACACACATGTCTGGATCTATGTTCTGTTCTGTGAGGACTGGTCTGAACTCCTCTACGACACCAGCTACTGCATCCTCCGCATAATCTGAAACAAATTGGAAAAAAAACTGTCTCACCTCTCTAAGCTAAAGATGATTCTCCTAGTGCCACCCAGTCAGAGTTATTTTCCCACCCTAACACACCTGTCAAGTCCACATGGCTTGTTGGCCACTGTTTAAAGTTCACAATGTGGTTCATGGCCACCATAATGGAGTCCGGCTGGTGCATGTCTTCAAACCTGTTTGTGACATTTAGGATCATGGCTGTCATTAGTGTCTCTCTGTCAACGGAAAACTGGTCCGCGTCGTCAACAGATAGGGTGTGTCCATGGAATTCAGGTCCCTCCAAGGCATCCAGATTTCGCAAGTGCTTTCCAGGTCTAGAAAACAAGAACAAAAGGAAAAACACAGACTTATCCCCCTGGCCTGACCTAACTTGTCCTGACAGAGATAAAGTTTCTTTTTTTCTGGCTAGAGTGGAGGGAAAATACTATAGTCTAGCTAAAACCAATCTGGAAAACAAAAATTACCTTGTTTTGAGCTTTACAAGGCAGTCCTTCAGGTCCTGAAGTGATTCAAACACCTCTCCCACTGAAGTATCATTTGCTTGAAGAAGCAGACTGACTTCTGTGAACTCTTCCAGGATGTCTGCCATCAGGTGAATATAGTGTACACATCTCCAGGTCTGCATGGTCTTCAGGTAGCTCTTGGCCTTCGCTGCTTGGTCCCCCTCGGGATCTGCCAAGTTGCATCTGAGAAGACAAAAAATGGCACAAGTTGTTGCTTTAGTAGTTCCAATTTTAAAACAAATCTAGACTGTGCTTAAAATGGAGTCTGGGACAGTACATACCTGTTGGAAGTGCAGCAGGATCCCAGGGTAGTCTGTGATGAGCACTTTCAGTGCTGTTAATGTGTGTTGTGCCCATCTGGTTCCTCCCACTCTGGTTGGAATGAGGCATCTTACTCCCGCTGCATGACAGGACTCTCTCAGATTTTTACAGTTTAGAGGTGAAAAATGATAAAACAGATAGATCCCCAGCAGTAATTGATCTATTTTTTTATGATACGTGATGTTTTTTAAGACATCCTTCAGGGCTAACTCCAGCCTATGTGCATTGCAGTGGATTGTGACTACATGAGGACAATCCTTTTTCAGTAGTGCGGCCACCCGCCTTCTTCTACCAGTCATCACTGCTGCCCCACCGATGGTAAGCCCTACCAATTTGTTTTTCCACTCTGCAGACCCTGTCTGTGACAGCACGGCCTGATCAATGCGTGCCGTGATGGATGCGGCATCAGCTTTGTGTGGATTTTCCAGGGACACAAAAAAAAAAAAAACACCTAGCATCCCCTTGTTTACTGTTCTTGTGTACATTATTTCCTGTTCTTTTATACTAGAATCTGTAGCACCATCTATCATTATGGACATGTAGTCCGCATTCTTCACCACATCCACTGGCTTCTTACATTCCACCTCAGTGATATTACTAATGAACATGCGGCACGATTTGTCATTGTGATAGGTTTCCCCAATATCAACCCCTTTACATTTGCCAAGGTCACACATCCACTGGAAGTCTGTATATGGCCTAGCGTGTTTGGCCAAGGCATGTGCTTTTCGAATTAAGATCTGCACATAACGTGCCACATTCGAATTGAGCATTTCGATTGCTCTGTCAGCAGCAGCTGCCTGCTGGGATTCGGCTACAAATCTGGCATCAGCGAGGGAGTGCTTCTTAGACTTGGCATGTTTTTGTAAAGACTGCTCAGTGAAATTATTGCAGCCCCCTTCATAATATGCTGATGTTGTGTCTGCAATGTTTGGGAATTTCCTACATGCTTTACAAAACATTACGTTTTTCTCAGGGTCACGCTCAACCCAAGCGTACTTTGTTACCCAGTGTTCTTGAAAAGTATGCACTCATTTACTTTTGTCATAAGCAACATCTCTCTCCTTTTTTCTAAGAGCCTCCTTCTCTGCTGCTATGGTCTTCGGGTTCTTTACTCAATTCCAAAAATGCCACATCTTGGCAGTTATGGCAATTTCTTATAATTTGCCAGCAAATTAGCACACCCTGACCAAACAGGCAAGGGCCAGTGGATGCAGAACTAACTGGGATAAATCCACCCCATGACACCCCAGAGAGAATGGGTCCCCGCAGCAATCAAGATAATTTTCTATGCAAGGGTGAGAGTCAAGCAGACTTATGATCACAATTTATTTTCAGCCCTGGGGGGCCTCGCTAAAATGTTTTTTGCTGTGTTGCAGATTCAACCGCAGAGGGGAGTGAGTCAGTGTCGAGGTTTTGTTAAATTCATCCTCAATTCTTCTTGACCAATTGCAAATTTGTTAACTGCCCAGAATCTAATCCCCCCCTCCACCACAGGGTGAAGTCTGCCCAGAAAAGAAAATAAGCTGCACAAAATAAAGCTGCTTCAATGAAATGTTACAGCCTAATGTGTTTTTTTTCAATAAAAAATGTAAAAGATGTCTGGTGTCTTTTTTGGTTGGGGGGGGGTACCAAGGGAAAACATCAGCCTTTTTTGCCTCACCAAATCAGGGAGATTAGGGCATGATTGCCTGTTATTTTGTGGCACAGTGCCCCTCCCTGAGTGAAACTGGGCAATTAATTTATCTCTGGGCTGGAACGTATGCCCTCAGTACTATAAAGGCAATTGTTTTTTCCTTGTTCTGTGCCAGGGAATCTCTGCCCAAAAAGGTTAAATTTTGATTTTTTCAGGCATGTTGTTGCTTTTGCTTTTTTCTGGCAGTGCCCTCACTGTAAAAGTTTTCCCTTGTTGACCTTTTTCATTTATTTCTCCTTTTTTAGGCGGTCTGCCTAATTTTTGAAAACTGGTTAGTCTGCAAAACACAGCACAATCTGACACATTTGCCCTCTGTTATTCCAGCACCTCCCAACTGTTTCCTAAGCTCACCAATGCTCATTCAGTTGCAGAAAATCTGAGTCTCCCATATCCACTCTCCCTCCCAATAGTGACTGTACTGTTCGTTCCCTGCACCCTCCCGGTCAGTCAGCCCCCCCCCCTCCAATTTACCAGAACAGAGCTGCAGTGATGTCCAGAGAGAGGAGCCTGTAGTGAGATAGTCCTGTTGGTGTGGTTGCCACCCCGGGAATGAGGGAAAGCAAGTGCGCAATGGCTCAGCCCAAGACTGAAATCTCACCAGTGAACGCAAGATTCTAATCGGTCTTGGGCTGGGCAGACAAAATGCGGCATTCCAGTTGGCTGGAGCATCTTAAAAGCGCCAAACAGTCTCCGAAGCCGAAATGGAAGCAAAACAAACAAACAAAAAAAAACGCACGCGGATGCATGGCGGCTGCTCGAACCTCGCTCCTTAAAGTGGTATGCATACGGTTTACCAGGGGGCACAATCTGGTGTTCCATGCTGTTTTTTTGGTGTGCAAGGAACACCATTTCAATGGGAATTTCAAGCCCTGAAGACATCGAAGGTATAACTTTTACACAGCAGAAACATAAATTATTCTTATACGCAGACGATGTGTTGCTATATCCCACAAGCCTGGATACTTCCTTCCCAGCATTACACTACCAGCTTCGATTGTTCTCACATTTGTCTGGTTACACCTTGAATGCTCAAAAAAAACCTGAGGTTCTGGGGTTTAACTAGCAATCCCCCACTCACTTCGACACTGAATATCCTATGAGATGAGGATTGACATCCCTTAAATACTTGGGCATTAAGTTAGCAGTGGATTCCTCCCAAATTATACTCACTAAATTACCTCCCCTGATCTCCCAGTTAAAAATAGATATGAGATGCTGGCACCTCCTCCCTATAACGCTGTACCAAAGAGTGCAGGCTATAAAGACGAATGCCGTGCCAAGACTGCTATATCTCTTCCAATGTGTCCCACGTATCGTCCCAGTTTCTGATTTGAAGAAATGGCAGTCTTCTGTCTTATCATTTATTTGGCACTACAAACGCCCCCGTATATGCCAACACCTATTAATATTGCCAAAGACTGAAAGGGGGCTGACATTCCCTTGTCTCTCAAATTACTAGGCTGCAGCCCAAATGAAATTAGCATTACTGTGGGGTAACCAGAAATATGAAGCTCACTGGAAAATAATGGATCTCTAGACCGCCTCCCATTGCCCTTCCAGCAGCCCTGTTTGCCCCTTCCTCTCTTGCTAAATTAAGACAAGCACTACCACAGGCAACATGGGTTATCCTGGAGGGATGGCAGAAAAGCATGTTCTCTAAAAAGATGAAGCCTCTTCTCTGGAAATATAGTTGGTGGACATGTAACCCATCTTTTGCCCTGGCAAGATTAGATCCTTGGTTCCGTGGCCAGACTTCTAGAGGATTTTATGCTCCATGGCAGCTTCTACAAGGCTCAAACATAATCATATTTAAATAAGCCCGGCACCGATATGGCTGGAGAGAAGTCTACGGTATCATATGCTTACAGATGAAGGACTGTATTCTCAAACATCTCAGACTGTGTAGTCTGCAACCCCAGTTGCAAGAGGAGTGGCTTCCTTTTACCAAGATTTGATTATCTTATGGAGGAGAGAAAGCCATCTCATTGCTTTATCAGGTCCTATTAATACCCAGATATCAACAAGCAGACTTCCTGAGGGAAAAGTGGGAAGGGGAACTTGGTAAGACCCTCACACACAAACAGTGGTTGCAGATCTGGAGGAGAACTTCGGAGTACCACTTCCTCCCTTCTGTGGAGGGAATACATATGGAAGGTAAGATTTTTCCTAGTCCCTACTTTCCTAGCTAAATAGTCCCCAGGTTTCTCCACCAAATGTTGGCGGAACTGTGGGGAGGATCAAGCTACACATGGCCATATTTTTGTCAAGTGCCCTATTTTAGTTCCTTTTTGGGCCTCAGTGATACAGGACATTCAGGAATTGCTCAGCTTAACAGAGCTTCTCATCCCAGAACAGTTACTTCTGAATCTTCTCCCACATTCTCTTAAAGATAAAAGAGTCCTCTACTTACGGAACATACTGTAGTGATAGCGGCAATTTACAAAACTATAACGGGAGATGGCTCCAGACAGATCCCCCCCTCCTTAAAAGATTGGAAACAGATTATTACTAACATACAAACCTTGGAAAAACTGACTTATGACCCATACCAAAAAACTGAGTTATTTGTCAATCGGTGGACCAGGTAGGAACTATACCAGAATAACATCACTGATTGACCTATGAGATACTACCTGGGAATAACTGAAGCCACAGAAGATACCTTTCTTCCTTATATCTGTAGTCCTGTCCTACATGCTAACCTTGAGCAGACTATACCCATGGGAAACTGGGAGTGTGCCCCCCCCCCATGTAAGAGGGCAACGTATCTAGTACTGGGGTGACCTTTATACTATCTGAAACTAAACAGACATAGTCAGGAATATGACTACATTAAATGAATGTTGATTTTCTTGACTCATAGATTAATCAGATAATAGAGTAAATAACTGATGTGACATTTTAAAAATATGTTTTGGAACAAATATAACAACATTTTAATTTGATTCCCCAACCCCCCTTCCTCCTAAGTAGATAAGAGTTGATTAGTTTTTCTTTTACAGTTTTACAAGAAAACTATGTATTTGTTTTGTTGTACTTCATTTCTGAGTACATGAAAAATTATTTATGTGAAGTTTTGAATGTTTATACAAATGTTTGTGAAATGATTCTGTTGCAAATAATAAACTTGAGTATTAAAAAACAACTAGGTGAGGTTCTGTGTGATCGGCTGTGTGTGGAAGCTTGAAAGAGAATTCTGTATTAATGGAATAATTGGCTGGGTGAGAGGGTGTTCGAATGTTACTGCTCTGCTGACACAAGGTTAGGCTAATTAGGGCTCTCTCTTCGGTCTGGGTGGGAGGGCTGGGCTAAGATGTGTTGGGAATGTGGCCCAAGGCAAATCACTTATGCTACTTCTCTGCTTCACGACCTCCAAGCCCTTTATGGACCTCCCAGTCCCTTCCACTGCATCCAGGCGTTGCAGGAAGGTCGGGATTACAAGGGGGCAGGTGGGTTATCGATGGTGGGGCACAGCTGGGGTAGGGAAGGTGAGTGGTATTGAGGTTGTTAGGTACAGGAGATGCCCTGGGTTTAAGCGAATCCTAGAGAGAGGCCAGACATGTTTGGTCTCCATATCCAGGGGGTCCCACCAGACCGAGTGGGCAGGTAGCCGGAGGGCTGGCTGCTCCCTAAAATACTCTTCAGGCAGTGCTCTGCAATGCCATATTGATAAGGAACAAGACCACCATTTTTGTGGACTTGATTTCCTCTGTCAGCCTAGCTTGCATCATGGAGACCTGACTGGGTGGGAGGGCCGGACGGAGATGTGTTGGGACCGTGGCCCGGTGCAAATAACCTATGTTGCTTCTCTGCTTCGCGACCTCCGTCCCTTTACTGACCTCCCAATCCTTTCCACTGCAGCCAGGCGTTGCAGGGAAGTGGGGATTACGAGGGGAGGGTGGGTCATCGATGGCAGGGCGCAGCTGGGGTAGGGGAGGTGATTGGTATTGAGTGGTACTGAGGTATTGAGGTTGTTAGGTACAGGAGATGCCCTGGGTTTAAGTGGAGCCTAGAGAGAGGCCAGACGTGTTTGGCCTCTGTACCCAGGGGTCCCACCAGACTGAGTGGGCAGGCAGCCAAAGGGCTGACTGTGCCCTCAAATCCTCTTCAGGCGGTGCTCTGCAATGCCAGGTCGATAACGAACAAGACCGCCATTCTTGCGGACTTGATTTCCTCTGTCAACCTGGCTTGCATCATGGAGACCTGGCTGGGTGATGATTCTGGCCCAGTTTTAGAGGCAGCTGTCCCTGCCAGGTACTCTGTAGTGTACTGCCTGAGAAGGTTTGCAGGGGTGGGGGAGTGGCCATCATTTTTAGATCCAACCTGGGCTTCAAGGTGCTTCCAGTTGGTAATATCAGATCCTTTGAGTGCGCTGCCATGTGTGGGGATCCAGGTGCAGGTTGCAGGATTCTCCTCCTATACCGACCTCCTGGGTCGGGAGGAGAATTCCTGCAGGAGGTAGGAGACTTAGCGTTGACCAGGTGTAGGGAGTCCCCCAGGTGTTTAATCCTGGGAGATTTCGATGCCTGGGTCGACGAAGAATCCTCATGTTTTGGTTATGACCTCCTCCAGCTGATGTCATCGCTAGGCCTGGCACAAGTCATTGCTTCCGACACCCACCAACACGGTCAAACACTCGATCTGGTGTTCCATCTGGGTCTTGGGGTTGATCGCCTCAAGATTGATCAGGTCCCGTGGTCTGATCACTGTACTACAAGGTTCACACTTGGTGCCCCTCTGGAAGCCCTCCCCCTGTGGAGATGGTCAGTTATTGCCCTTTAAGGGGTTTGTGCCCAGAGGGACTTCTGGCTTTAGCTGACCTGTCTAGAGTGGATGCAGCTTGTGCGACTGGTGCCAGTGAGGTGGTGGCCACCTATAATAGGGTGGTATCCAAGGCACTGGACATCATCACTCCAGTTCATATATGACCCAGATCTTCTCACTTGAGATCCCCATGGTTTGATGGGAATCTCAAGGTGATGAAGATCAAGGGTCGGAAGTTGGAGTGTCGCTGGCGGAAGACCCAGTTGGAGGCCGACAAACTGGCCCTGCGTGCCCACTACGGTGAGTACCAGGAGGCAATTTCCCATAAGAAGGCAGAATTCCTGTCCAGGGAAATTGCTGCAGGGAGAAACACACCTTCTCAGCTTTTTTGGACTGTAAATAGGCAACACCATCCTGCCTATCTACAGATGAGAAAGTCCTTTTCATCCACTTTATGTGAAGAGTTTGCTCTGTTTTTCTCTGACAGATTGTCATCTATCGAGTCAGGGATTCTGTCAGTGAGGTCATCGATGCCTCACAGTGGTTGGACTGGGAGGAACAGAGGCACTCCGCTGATCTGGGAGGAGTTTAAGCCAGTGGAGGTGACCGAGGTCACTGAGGTGATCTTAGAGCTGAGGCACACCTATTGTGAACTGGACCCAGCCCTGACACATTTGTTAATGAGATGTGCTGAGACTGTTGGTCCAGTGTTCGCCAGGATTGCCAGGTGTTCGATGGTGGAGTGGGTTATCCCAGTGGCTTTGAAAGAAGTGCTGGTGAGAGCCCCACTAAAAAAACAATCGCTCAACCCAGACGTCCTGATGAATACCATCCTATCTCCAATCTGTCTTTTTTGAGTAGGGTTGTTGAGAAACTTGTGGCACAACAGCTCGAGGACTGCATCGTGTCCTTCATAATCCATGAGCCATTTCAGTTGGGTTTTCTGGCCAGACACAGCATGGAGACAGCATAAGTTAGTGGCATAATGATCTGCTCAGTACTAGAGATAGAGGAGACAAGTCAGTTTTTGTGCTCCTCGATCTGTCTTCAGCTTTTGACACTGTGGATCACTTTATGCTTCTCAATCGGCTCTGTGAGTATTGTGGACTCGCCAGTGTTGTCATCAAATGGTCTGAGTCCTATCTCTCTGATAGAGTGCAGCGGGTGGTGATGGGGAAGTTCTCCCCCCCCCATGCCCCATCACGTGGAGTGATACGTGGTTCGATCCTGTTGCCGATGCTATTCGCAGTGTACATGTTGCCCATGGGTAAGATCATCTGACAGTTCAGCATGGAGTTTCATTGCTATGCAGATGATACCCAGCTGTATCTGTCATTTTCACCCAGAATGTCTGATGTTGTAGACGTGCCAAACACCTGTGTGGCTAAAATCAATGACTGGATGTCTTCCAGCTGGCTGTGACTCAACCCTGATAAGACAGAGGTACCAGTGATCGAGCTGGGTCACGTGCGTGATGGGCTGCTGTCTGGAGCCAACACAGGTCTTTTCCTGGGGCCTGCCCCATTGATAACTTCCCCAAGGGTGCATGATCTTGGTGTGATTTTCGATAGCAGACTGGCCTTTGAAGATCGGGTATCATCTGCAGTCAGAAGTGGCTTTTACCACCTGAGGAACATTGCCAGGATAAAGCCCCTCATTCCACCCGAAGATCTGCCGACTCTGGTACATGCCTTCATTACCTCTAGGCTCAACTACTGTAATTCTCCATACTTTGGGGTCATGGGAGGGACCCACCGCAGACTGCAGCAGGTGCAGAATGCAGCGGCCTGGTTACTGACGGGCCAGTCCATGTCCAGTCATGTGACCCCAGTCCTGTGTGCTCTGCACTGGCTGCCGGTCAGGTGAAAGATCCTTTTCAAGGTGGGCTTGCTCACCTTCAAGGCCCTATATGGACTGGGTCCTGGCTACCTGACTGAGCTCCTGACACCTGCAACTTCTGTCCACTCCCTCTGCTCCTCTTCAAAGGGTCCTCCTGGATGTTCCCAGGGTCCCATTCAAGACATCGGGCGACTGTGCTTTTAGTGTCGCCAGGCCAACCCTGTGGAACTCGATACCATCTGCAGTCTGGGAGGCTCTCTCAAGCAGAGTATTCAAACTGAAGCTAAAGGCCCACCTCTTCCACCTGGCCTACTCAGACTAACTGCCCCTGCCCGTCTGTTTGAGATTGTATGAGACACTGATAACAGATGTATTTTAAACTGTGTTCTGGATTTTATTCATTATTTATTTTTTGCTTGTACTGTTTTATTGTAAAGCGCCCAAAGCCTCCAGGATTGGGCGCCATACAAACAAAATTTGCCTTGGCTTGCCTGGTGACCTCCTGTATGTTCTTAGAATTCCAGAATTAACAGCTATACTATTATTAATGTGAGCACGTTATGAAATTGACCTAATGACCTCCCATCTGTCATTACCAATTTGGAGTAAATACGGCTGAAAAACAATCACTAAGTTACACCAATTAAATGAGGCATGTCATGTATTATAAACTCGGACAGCAATGCACATGCATTCACCTTGAATCTTGACCCCTAGCATTGTCCGATCTGACAAAGGGACGTTTGATTTCACTGGACAAGGTGATCTTGGTATACACACACACTGATAAGTAAGTTTATTCGATAACTTTACAGTCTGTTAATTTAGAATGTTTCAGGAATGATGCGGATTAAATTCCTAAGCTGTATGACCGCTCAATTTTGGCAACAGATAGATAAGGAACGGCTAACAAGGCACAGAACTAACGGCCTTAACATCAATATGGTGTAAAACAAAGGGGCACTAACATAGTGCATATACTATATTAGAAGTTGACCCTGATAACCTTCCATTACCAAGCCTGGTGTTTGTAGCTTATCAGCCTAATAAATGTCACAACTATTGGGCTATGTGAATTGAGCTCTGTGAATAAATCATACAGTAATATTCATAGTGCACTGTCAGCACACTGTGAGGTGCAGCATGATTAGATAGCAAACATTTGAAACATTGTTTTAAAAAATGTTTTATGTTAAACTAAGTTGGTTGTGTGTGTCTTTAAATCACAAGTAATGGGTTTCATCTGCACTGTCGTATAAAAGAATCACTGACACGTATGACCAGCCTCTCTGAGGAAGCGCACATGCACAAAACCGGTTGGAGCTAGGGAGAGTGTTTTCACCTCTTCTGGGCTAGAGGAGCTATATGCCATTTTTGGTCAATAAATACTTGGAACTGTACTTACATACTGGTGTTGGTGCTGATTTTTTTGAATGACATGGTAGCCACCAAGAAGGCAGTCTTCCATGACCGCGGTCTTCCACGACAGGTAAGACATTTCGCACTGTGCATGGGTTCAAATGGCTTGCCCATGAGCTTCGCCAAAACCAGCAGCAGATCCCAAGGTGGAGGTGGTTCACACACCAGAGGGGAAATGTAGTCAAGGCTCTCGAAAAAGTGCCTGACCACCTTCTCCTGTGCCACCTGACTGTTGACTGGCCTGCACCTGGTAAGCAGAGATGGCTGCCAGGTGCACCTTAAGGGCCGTCGACCAAAGGCCCAACTTAGAGAGGGACTACAGGCAGTCAAGGATGATAGCCACTGGACAGGTCAAGGGGTCCAATCCCTTGCCCTGGCACCAAATGGAGAACCTCTTCCACTTGAAGGCATAGCATTTTCTGGTCGATTCCTTCCTAGATGCCTCCAAAACAGTGAGGACATCTTCAGAAAGACCCAAAGCCTGGAACTCTAGCCATTCAGGAACCAGCCTGTCAGGTGCAGCGACTGAAGGTTCGGGTGGAGTACCTTCCACTGACTGATGGAGAGCAGGTCCGGGTGGAGAGGAAAACGCTTCGGGAGCCTGCTGCTGAGGCTGAGGAGATCGGGGTACCAAAACTGGCGTGTCCAGTCCAGAGCCATCAGTATCACGTGTGCCTTGTCCCTCCTGGCCTTCAGAAGCACCTTGTGGATCAAGGGAAGAGGAGATAAGGCACAGAAGAGACCTGGGGTCCAGGGCCTCGAGAAGGCACATCCCCCTGCAATATTCCCTGCTGAGAGAGGCTGGCATAAAACAGCCTCATAGAAACATAGACTTTGACGGCAGATAAGGACCGCTTGGCCCATCTAGTCTGCCCATTTCCCTACCTACAAGATACGACACAGATCTTAATTAACCAACAGCCTATTTCCTCAGCTTCCTCAGCCTCAGCTTTGCGTTCTTCCTGGAGGTGAACAGGTCCACCTGAGGGGTGCTCCACTGGGAGAACAGACTGTTTACTACCTCTGGGTGGAGAGACCACTCATGAGATACCTCACCCACACGGCTAAGACAGTCCGCCAACTGGTTGGAGTCCCCTGCCACATGGATGGCTAGGAGATTGGCCTCCAGGCTGTGCATGATGGTCCACATATGGACAGCTTCCTTGTACAGTGGCACGGAGTGCATCTCACCCTGTTTGTTGAGGTAGTACATAGTCGTGGTGTTGTCCATCTGGACCTAGACCCCTTGACCGCGAATGTGAGAAGCAAAGGCAGTCAGTGCCAGCCAAACTGCTCAGAGCTCCAGCAGGTTGATGTGACACCGGGACTCCTCGGGGTCCAGGGCCCATGGACTCTGTGTTCTCCCAGGTGGGCACCCCAGCCCATGAGAGAGGCATCGGTCATCAGGATGACTGCCGGCTCTGGGTGAACAAACAGGATCCCTTCCTGCAGATGTACTGGCACTAACCACCACTGAAGAGTGTCCCAGAACCACTGGGCCACAGTGACCAGCTGGTCGAAGTGACCCTTGCGTTGAGACCACTGGCTGGCCAGCTCCCATTGTAGAGAGCACATTCTCCAGAGGGCCCAATAGACCACACTGGTGCAGGCTGCCATGTAACCCAACAGGTGCAGGAATTCCTGGGTAGGGCGCAACTGCTCAACCTGAAATGATCGGGCAAAGGAGGAGGAGAGAGCCTCCGCCCTGTCCGCTGGGAGCCAGGCTCTAGCTCTGCAAGAGTCGAGCTCCACCCCGATGAAATTGATCTCCTGTGAAGGCATGAGTTCTAACTTGGTCTTGTTAACTAGGAGGTCAAGAGAGATGTAGGTCTGGAAGGCCAGGTCCTTGGACTGCCCCACCTCCAGCCTGGAGGGACCCACAATCAGCCAGCCGTCCAGGTAGGGGTTAACCCAGACACCTCGGTGCCTTAGGTAAGCTATCACCACTGCAATGTACTTGGTGAAGACCCTGGGGGCCGAGGACAAGCTGAATGGCATGGCCTGGAACTCATGGAGGGCTCCCTCCATTCGGAAGTGGAAGAACCTTTGGTGAGGACAGATAGGGACATGAAAGAATGCATCCTAGAGATCCAGTGAGCTAAACCACATGTTTTGCTCCAGAGATGGTATGATCTGAGACAGAGTTACTATCCTGAAGGTGCACGACTGGAGAAACTTGTTCAGGTCGTGGAGATCTAGAATGGGACGCCAGCCCCCCCCCCATCCCTTATGGCACCAGGAAGTACCTGGAAACAAACCTTGGGTGTTTTGGAGGATCCACGATAGGAACCACAACCTCCTTGCAGAGGAGCTGGGCAATGTTGTCCAGAAGAGCCGACAAGATGTCTGTGGATATCAAGCCCTCCTGTGGGGCGCGGGTTCGGCAAGTGGGGTACTGCTCGAGTTCCAAAGGCAGACCCTGACCCACCACCTCGAGGACCCACCTGTCCATCATGACAGCGAACTAAGCAGAAAGGAAGTGGCGGAGCCGGCCCCCCACGGGAGGACCCAGGGGAAGTGTTATGGGCATGAGGGAGGCACCCCTCATCCCATCATTGAGCAGGCTTGGAGGAGGAGGAGGAGGAGGAGGAGGAGGAGGAGGAGTGTCTGGCTGAGGAGCCACCTGAGCTCCTCCTCCCAGGCTTATGGACAACTGAGGCCACAAACTTTGGCCGAGGTCACCAGGCCTGGGCCTGCTGACCAGCCTGGGGCAGGGCTGGTTTGGCCGCAGGAGTAGAGGTGGACTGAAAGGGCTTCCTTTTCTGCTGCTTAGAGCCCTTGGGGTCCTTTTGGGCAGATGTCACGTAGTTCAAGGTGGCATTGGACTTCTCGATGTGGGTGAGGTGGCCCTCGGGCCGAACAAGTCAGTGCCCAGGAAAGGAACATCTGCCAGCTTGTGCTGAGTGTCTGCCATGAAAGTAGAGATCCTCAGCTAAGCACTGTGGAGCATGGCCACTGCGGCAGCCATGGAGCGGGCACAGGAGTCCCCAATGTCAGTGGCTGTCTGGAGCTGTTGCTTAGCTACAGCCTGGCCCTGGTCCTGAACCTGTTTGAATAAGGCCTGAAGGTCTGCCGACAGATGAGGAAGCACCTCATCCAGGGTGCCCAGCAGGACATGGGAGAAGTGGGCCATAAGGAGGGCTGAGCTCGCCTGGCGAAGACCAAGTGAGGAGGCAACATAGACCTTCTTAGCCACATGGTCCAACTTCTTGGACCCTTTGTTCGGTGGCTTGTCAGCATCCCCAGTATTGCCAGAGCGCCTGAAGAAAAAATTACTTACCAGAGTAATATTGTTTCTTTCCAGTGATACTCTGGTATTCAGAACTTCTGCAGTGCCGCTTTAAGACTGAACTACCCGGACAGAATTTGGAATGGTATGCAAATGATGGAATATTTGCGTGTGTTATTTTCAAATGCAGCCTTAAACTAACTGCCTAGGTTCTAAACCCTCAAATTTCCTTGGAGCCTAGAAAGACAGGAATCAATAAACTAAATATCTATATGTAAAAAACCCTTAATAATAAGAAATATAATAATGGAACAACACTCTAATGCCCCCCAAAAGGGGGAAAAACACCAAAACTGGAGGTCATAACATATAACCTTACCTCTGAATGTCAGAATCACCTGAAGGGAAAAAACAGCAAAAATGAACCTAAATAACAAGCCACAGTGCCTGACTGGGGTACCTTTATAGTAGGTCACAAAAACATTCCCAGGAATGCAGAGACTACTGGTTCTTGGAGGGGAGGCAGGAAGGGAAGTTTTGAATACCCGAATATCACTGGGAAGAAACAAGATTACCATTGGACATTTTTTCTTCTAACCCCAGTAATATACGGGTATTCATAACTTCTGCAGACTAAGAAGCAGTACCTTTGGAGGTGGGCACAGAACCTACTTTGGGAACAGACTCTGCAGGACTACTGTGCCAAACCCGGCATCACTCCTTGACAGGATGTCCAAACTGTAATGCTTTATGAAAGTGTGTACTGTTTTCCAAGTAGCTGCTTTACAGATGTCCACTAATGGAACATCTCTGGCAGCTGCTATGGTAGCAGCTGTGCCTCTTGTGGAATGGACACTCAAGCCTGTTGGGGGTTCCCATCCTGCCTTAGAGTAACAAAACTGGATACACTGTACTATCCAGTGAGAAATGAACCTTTTAGATGCTGGGTTACCCTTTTCCACATCCCCATTAAGTCAGGAACAGCTGTTTTCTGTCCTGCCTATGGTCCTTAGTAGCTGTCATGAAGTAACTAAGAGCTCTCCTGACATCCAGACTGTGGAGCCTCCTTTCACCAGAAGTAGAGTGCTCAGTGAAAAAGACAGGTAGGGTAATAGTTTGGTTCAAGTGGAAATCAGAAACCACTTTAGGGAGAAATTTCCTGTTCGTTCTCAGGACCACTTTGTCCTTGTGGAAGGAAATACAGTCCTGTTCGATGCAGAAAGCCTGGAGCTCACTTATTCTTCTGGCAGAAGTCACCGCCACTAAGAAAACTCTTTTCCATGTGACAAATTTTAGATGAGCTGAAGACATGGGCTTAAAAGGAGCCCCCATGAGCTTAGCTATACATACACTGAGATCCCATGCCGGCACTGGCTCCGGGGGTGCAAATGGGAAAGGCCCTTAAAGAACCTTTTGAAGATAGAGTCTGAGGTAAGAGAAATCCTTTGCCTGGCTGAAATTTAAACAGGTGCTGCAGCCAGGTGTACTTTCAGGGTTCTGGGCTGCAGGCAAAATGAATGCAAACAGGTAAGATAATCTAGCATGGCTGAGACCCCAGCCTATGTTGACACAATTTTTGGGGTTGCCCCCGAGACATCCCCCCACTATCTTTAAATTGTGCCCCCTTGGCAAAGGCAAGGCAAATTTTATTTAAGAGACGCCCATCCCGGAGGTTCTGGGTGCCGAACATTTTTTACAAGATAAATACTATACATCATAAAATGAAAAACACAGCAATATCACAGATATAACACAATACAAAAACATATACAATAGCTTAGGCAATAAAAAGCCAGGGAAAACCTAAACATAGGTTCTAAAACAGCAAGGACCATAATTCGCAGTCTGGGAAGGCCTGATTATACCTTAAGGCAGGCCTTGAATACCTCCAAAGAAGGGGCCTCCCTAACGGCTGGAGTAAGCGAATTCCACAGGACGGGAGCGGTGACACTCAATGTTCTGTCGCCAGCTGTCTTTAATCTGGTCCTGGGAATCGCAAGGTCCCTAAAGGAGGAGCAGAGGGGGTGGGTCAAGACAGCAGGAATGAGAAGGTCCTTCAGATAACCAGGGCCCATGCCAAGTAGGGCCTTAAAGGTGAGCAAGCCCACCTTAAAGAGGACCCTCCACCTAACCGGCAGCCAGTGCAGCTGACACAGGACTGTAGTAATATGACAGTATTTGGACTGTCCTGTCAGCAGCCCTGCCACCGCGTTCTGCACCAGCTGCAGTCGGCATAGGGTACCCCCAGCGACCCCGAGATAGAGAGCATTACAGTAGTCCAACCTGGACGTCACAAAGGCATGTACCAAGGTGGGGAGATCCTGCGGCAGAACTAGGGGCTTTATCCTGGCGAAATTCCTCAAATGATAAAAGGTGGTACGGACAATGGAAGACACCTGAAACTCAAGTGTCAATCCACTGTCCAGAATAACGCCCAGATCCCGCACCCTAGAGGAGGCCTTCAATGGTACACAGACAAGAAAGAGCCCTGTCTCCGCATCATTTCTTGTACATCTCTTTTTCTGAAAGATGCTACCTTCTTGGACTTTGTTGATTCCCTTGAGGTACTTGAAAGTTTCTATCATGTCCCACCCTCCCTCCTCTCCTCAAGGGTATACATATTAAGCTCTCTTAGTCTCTCTCTCTCTCACATGGCTTCTGTTGCAGACCCGGCACCATTTTAGTTGCCCTCCTCTGGACCGCCTCAATCCTGTCTATGTCCTTGCGGAGATGGGGTCTACAAAACTGCATGCGGTACTCCAGATTGGGTCTCACCAACTGTATGTACAGAGAGAGATAACAACTTCATGTTTTCTACTGGTGATGCCTCTCCCTATGCATCCCAGTGTAACCCCCAGGGGGCGCTACCCTTAGGGCTACTACCCCTGCCTGCCTCCACTGAGACAGGCTAAGGGGTCCAGATCCGTTGACGGGTGCCTCCACCCAGAGGTCGGGGTTAGTACTGTTGAGATTGCCTCGGTCACAGCCCTCTGGGTTGCTGCAACCCCCCTTTCGTCCCACTGATGGCTCACACGCAGTACCAGCAATACATTTCCCCAGTACACTTATCCCCAGGCTAGTATCTCTCAGCTCACTCCGGGGACCCCCTGTAAAGTAAGGTACAGTTATATCACAGTCACTATGCAGTAGTTCACCAGAAATGCACAAACTAGCCAGGGTGTAGTTGCAAAACAGACAATCTGATTTATTTAAGGGGGGATAACAGCAACGGGGGGAAATCAAGTTGATTGGCTTATACTATACTTATCTACCTAGGGCTCTGTGCACAGGCCAGAACCTAATATTTACTGTCCCTGGGTACCCAAGCCCTAATGGCTAGTCCACCGTGGCAGCTGGTTGGGGCCCTGACACAGATAACCTTCACAATCCTGAGCGGGTCAGAAGGGGAATTAAATTCAATTAGACAATCAGCAGTATAACAAAACCACTTGAAGCCACTGTCAGCAAACTTGGCAGGGAGCTACCCTGATTCAGTACTCACGACTCCAGCAAGTAACGATTCCTTCACCACTGGCAGGGCTGAGCCTGAACTCTACCAGACTCCTCACACATTTATATAGCAAAACTACAGAGGGGTACCACACCAGGCAGCAGCTTCCAAGACTCACTCGAACTCACAGCTTGCTAAGGTGCTGCAACGGCAGCTTCAACTTTCCCCAGGACCGAGCGCGATTCAGCAGATTCTCCAGTCCTCCAACAGGTTGAGCCTGGTGGATAGCTGCGCTGGACACAGCCTCCTCTGACTGCCCGCCGACGGATTTAGTCCAAAACAAGCACTGAATGTGCCAACGGCTGCCTCAGGCCTTTCACGCACTTCCCGCGCGAGCACTCAACGCCGCAGAAGCTCAGAGCTCCTCTCTCCTTCCCTGTCACCACGAATCTGCCCACAGAAACACGGGGCACTCCTTCCAGTTCAGGCGCTACCCGATTCCATTGGCTAGTGGCACCTGCCAATCGACTGCTCCTGCTCTCAGTGGTGCGAAAAAGCGCCATAGCCCATAATGCCTTTCCCAAGGTACAAGCAGTTCCTCTATCGGTCAGCCGACTCTGTAGGGTCCCGAGGTACTGATTGGTCCAATTCAGCAGTTCTGGACCAACATGGAGGAGATAATCAAAACAGTCTTTACTGCAAAGAAGACAGGTTAGAACAGCTACTTTATCATTAGTACGCCCCGTTATTAGCAATACCCAGTTACATCTGTTCAAAGGGCTCCTTCTGCACAATTAGCGATGGCAGCATAGAGCGCTCACTCTGCAGCCCGGGCGGGACTCAAGCATAGCAACACTCAAACCCCCCTCCTACTAATTATGACTGTGAGTTAGGCAGCCCTTAAAGAGGCAGGTATGGAGGCTTTTGGAAGCACTCTGGTCAACAACATTTAATTGGCCTTACGCCGAACACCAGCCAGGCAGGGGACTCTTAGGCAAGCTCCAAAGAAGCTTCTAGGAACCCCCATTTATAGGGGGTTACACCAGTATCCCCCCAGCTCTCCTTACTGCCTTCTCATATTGCTTGCCTACCTTAAGATCATCTGATATGACTAACCCCAGATCCTTTTCCATTTTTGTTGTTGTTAGTACCCCCCGCCCATTGTGTACTCTTCACCTGGGTTTTTGTTTCCCAGGTGCATTACTTTGCACTTCTTTGCACTGAATCAATTACTTTGATTTGAATAAATATTTTAAAATAAATTTAGACTAAAGTAACAGAGTTCCTAGTCAGGGAAGTCCGATAAATACAGAATAAACCCCGGTTCACCACCGATTATATTGAACCGGGAGAAACTAAGAAAAATATATTTTAAATACAAAAACAACGGTTTAGCTAATATTAACAAATAGCAAAAGGCATCACATGAAAAGCAGAAAAATACTTATTCATAGATTCATAGAGTGATACAGGCTCGGGAGGCAAAATGCCCTTAAAGAGCTCGCCACTAGCATGGTGGAATAATTCTAATGTAAATACGATATTTTTTTACTTCCCATATAATTATCTGTTTTTTGAAGGATTCCATATTAATGCTCTCCACAATTTCCCTTGGCAAAGCATTCCATTGAGTCACCACCCTTTGAGAAAAGCATTTACTCCTTTTTAGAGTATTGCAGTTCACCCCTCTAAGTTTGTAACTATGTGATCGTGTATGGGTCTGGGAATTATTCTTTATCAGACCTAAAGTTTCAAAAAGACACTAGTCACTAGTTGCTTTATATATCAAGCATAAATCTCCTCGTATTTGTCTATATTCTAGGGGAAAAAAGACCCACTTCTTGTAGTCTTGATTTATATTGTAGGGATCCCAGATCTCTAATCACTCTAATCTGTTTGGTTATTTTCCTTTGGACCCCCTCCACTAATTTTTTTCCTTTTTTTGAGACTGGTCCACAGAAAGAAGAACAGTATTCAAGTTGTTTTCTAACCATACTAGTGTAGAGTGGTAGAATCACTTTTTGATCTCTGCTTTTAATATGTTTAAGAATGCATCCAATAATTTTATGACACTTTTTTACTTTAACCAAAGTATAGTTATCGAAAGTTAATTTATTATCAATAAGAACCCCTAAATCTTTCTCATTTGTTGTTACTGCAAGTTGAACATTATTAATTTTATAGGTGAAATTTTGGTTATTATGTCCAAAGTGCATTACCTTACATTTTTGTTCATTAAAACACATCTTATTATCTGTTGCCCAGGAGCAGATTGCATTTAGTTCTTCCTGGAAATGGTTTGCAGCTTGTGTATTATTGACTATACAGCCAAGTTTGCAGTCATCTGCATACTTGGCCATCCAGACCTTGTTAGATGGTTGCATTGTTGATATTAATAAATTAAACAAGACAGGGCCCAGAACTGATCCCTGCGGGACCCCACTACTAACCTTTGCCCACGATGATAATTGTCCTCTGATAGTAGCTCTCTGATATCTATTCTGTAACCATGATTTCACCCAATTAATTATATTAGGGTGAAAACCAACCATGCACATATAATTTATCATAACCTGATGTGAGACTTTATCAAAAGCCTTGGAGAAATAAAGGAGGACAACATCCACGGGTAACCCCAAGTCAAGGGATGCACTAACATTCTCATAGAAATTTAGCAAGTTAGTCATACATGATCTGCCCTGGGTAAACCCATGTTGCGTTAAGTCCTGTAAATTATATTGTAACCCCTAGATGGTGCTATCCCAGGGGCTACTACCCCTGTCTGATTTGCCACTAACAGGTTGAGGGGCCTGGATCCGATGGCGGGTGCCTCCACCCAGAGGTCAGGGTTTGCAATGGTTAAACTAACTTAGTCACAGCCCTCTGGGACACTGCGACCCCTTTCTTCCACTAGTGGCCCACAGTATATCAGAATTACCTTCACAGTATACACTTACCCCAGGACTGGTTCAAAGCACTGGGACCCCCTGTAAAATAAGAAGACAGTGCAACAATCACAGTACAATACTTTAACATAGACAAATACCTCAGGCAGTATAACTTTGCTGAAACAAGCAGCTCTGATTTATTTAGGGGATATAACAAGGACAGGGGAAATCAGGTTAATTAGCTTATCACTTTACTCATCTACCTATGGCTCTGTGCACAGGCCTATCCCTACCAGTTACTGTCCCTGGGTACCCAAGCCCTAGGGACTAGTCCAAACCGTGGCAGCTGGTAGGGGCCCTTTCACATAGAGAAAAGAAAAATTAGTTAAACAGTCAGCAGTACAGTAATTCCATTTGGATTCAATGTGGCAATTCAACAGGGAGCGACCCTGAATTAGTACTCACGACCTCCAAACAAGATAGGGTCCTTCAACGTCAGCAGGGCTACTCTTCAGCTCCACGAGACTCCTCACACATTTATATGACCAACTGTAACAGGCAAAAGTCCTTTAATGGCAGCAGGATTCACTTAAGCTACACAAGCCTCCTCACACATTTATATGGTAAACAGTAACAGGCAAAAGTTCTTTAATGGCAGCAGGATTCACTTGAGCTACACAAGCCTCCTCACACATTTATATGGTAAACAGTAACAGGCAAAAGTCCTTTAATGGCAGCAGGATTCACTTGAGCTACACAAGCCTCCTCACACATTTATATGGTAAAAAGAAAGTACTATACCAAGCAGGCTGCTTCTCTATCCCAATCGCAATTACTGCACAATACCCGGGAGAACACACAGCAGATTCAGTTCCTGACAGACCGAGCAATTCAGCAATTTCTCCAGTCTTCTACAGGGTGAGCCTGGTTTCTACTCTTCGGATATCCTCTGATTCTCTTCACAGGACGGATTCAGTCCTAACAAGCAGTTACACAAGCTGCAGACCGAACTTGGGGCCTCTGGCACGCTTTCCCCCCGACTAAAACTGCACAATCAAAAGCACAGTCTCCTCTTTCCTCTTCACTGCCAGAGCTCAACTGAAACTCTAGCAGACAAAACTGGGCACTTCCTTTGAGTTCCTCCCAGTTCTTGGCTGGATTGGCTGTCACTCACAATAGACTGCCCCTGTTGGTCCAAAAAGGCGCTGAAGTCCAAACTACATCTCCCAGAGTCACTGCCCATACAATTCTCTTGTGGCTGGCTCAGATTACGAGTCCAAGTTCTGATTTGTCCAAGGCACCATTTTAGAGCTACCTTAACCCACACTGATTGGTCCAGTTCAGCAGTTCAAAACTAGAATGGGGAACTAGGCAAACACAGTTCTGACTGCAAAGAAAGCAGGTTAGACAAACTGTATTTTCATTATTACTCTAAATGATTTCTGGCAAACAGTTACATCTTTCAGATAGGTTCCCTTTGCACTCCTAGTGACTGCAAAAATGGAGTGAATTGGCAGCAGCTCGAGTGGTACTCAAGCAGAAAAACACACAGTCCCCCCATACAAACGAATTATGTCTGCAAGCAGACAGCTCTTAAAGAGACAGTACCAGAGGCTCTAAAAACACTCACAGATAAATGGCTTAAACGCCAAACACCATTCAGGCTTGGAGCATTCAAGCAAGCTCCTGGAAGTCTTTTGGGAACCCCCATTTGCAGGGGGGTTACAATATTTAGAAATGTGTGCTGCGATTCTAGTTAATAAGGTTCTTTCCAATAGTTTACCAATAACTGAAGTGAGACTAATAGGTTTATAATTGGATACTAATTGTTTATTACCAGTTTTGTAAATAGGGGTAACAATAGCCTTATTCCATGCATGAATTGTCTCACCTCAATTAAGTGAGGCGTTAAACAAAACTGATAAGGGGCCACATATAACATTAACAATTTCTTTTAGGAATCTTGGATGTATATTATCAGGTCCTGGCGATGATTGGGATTCAAGTTTTTGGAGTAAAGTTCTAACCTCAGTCATAGTAATTGGTGATATATACTCTTTGTTACCCTGCTCCAAAACTTTTGGTAAGGTATCAGCTGGAGTAAATACACTTACAAAATAATTATTAAACTCAGTTGCCATTTCCAATTCATCATTAGTAAGACTCTTACTGTTGTTAATTGGTCCAACTGTAGAACAGTTTTTTCTTAAAGAACCTATATAATTATAGAAGGATTTGTGGTTGTCCACGGTTTTAGTAGCTAAGTTTAATTCAAAGTTACTTTTTGCTTTTCTAATGTGGTTTTTAACTTTTTTTGTTTTTTCCTTGTATGCATTCTAGGTAGTTGGGGACAGTTTTTTTTTTTTTGTATTTCTTATAATAGGCCTTTTTTTTTATTAATGGCCTTATTTATATTCCTGTTCCACCACAGTGGAATTCTGTGTCCATTATTATATTTTGGCCTATTAGGCACCCATGTGTCAAAACAATAATTAATTTTATCATTTATACAATCCCAAATTTGACATAAATCTAAATCTTTGAGATCACTTTCCCAGTTCCAAGAACTTAAAAATCTGGTTATTTCGCTATAATTGGCCTTATTAAAATCCTTGATTACTGTCACACCATTAATGACGTTATTACATATACAATAATGTATGGGGAAGTTGTGGTCACTAACTCCCAGTGGTGTTATAATAGTTGGAATGGACATTCTATCTTCTATATTGGTTAGGATGATACCAAGTATGTTATTCTGTCTGGTCCCTTTAGTTACAATTTGGGTTAAGTTTTGGTTAATTGTAAGTTCGATAAAAGTAGTTTCTGCTAAACCATGACCCTCAAGTTTAGGCCAGTCTATTTCTGGAAAGTCAAAGTCTCCCATAAGTATATAATTATGTAATGTATCCATGCTATTTAAGGTTGATAATAATTCCATGTCTTCGGCTTGAGATGAGCTGGGGGTCTATAACAAAGGGCCACTACTAGTGAATCCTTGTATATGTTTATTTGAACCCAGATTGCTTCTATTTTATGCAAGCAATAAGACACGATGAGGTGTGGGTCATCTCCTGATAAGAGCACGCCCAGGTGCGTTGTTAGGCACGAGACGCTTGCGCTGAGTGCCTTATGCACCTGGGCGTGCTCTTATCAGGAGATAACCCACACCTCGGAGTGTCTTATTGCGCTTATAAAATGGGTTCCTCCTAAAAACTTTACCTTGAAAATTAAGTTAATAATGAAAGAAGTCTCATAATTGTTAAAAAATTAGGTTAATTAAGAAAAGTGGAAAAAAATAGTCCCAGCATTTGAACTGCAGAACATATATGTAAAATCAGAGACACACACACACGCTTTGTATTTTTGGCCCCTGCCACATTTAATTTTTTTATGTTTTGTTTCTAGCTTTTTTTTATTTGTTTTACATGTTCTAATTTTGTCTAGTAGGTGCCAATAGGTGCCAGTAGCCATACAGTGGCTGGCACAACTGGTAGTGAGAGCGAGTGTGTGTGCCAGTCATGATTTTGCATTTTAGTACCCCACTTTCCCGCCACTCACAGACACATTGATTTAACTGTATTTTGTCTGCGAAGAGTTTGTCTTGAATTTTGTTTTTGGCAGGCATTGAAATTAAACATTCTTACTGTATTTACGTAGGCAGTTGAATCGGGAGCGAGCATGTCTCTTAGTGGCTTCCATAGAGAGCGGTTTTGTTCACAGTGCGGTTTTCTGAAAGAGACGGTTGTCAGAGTTGTGCCGAAGTGTGTTCCCTATCTGCAGTTAAAATAAATATCTGATATACTTGTGACGACAAGACTTGAGGAGGCGCTAGTATCAATTTTAATTTAAAAGGAATTTCCAGCACGTGCGGATGCTCGGTGGATCACGGACAGTTTATCTTGAAGTCGGATTTCGGAGAGGCTTTTTTTTTTTTTTTTAACTTCGAGGAGTACAGGTCAGACTTTCTTTAATGTTTTACTTGGGTTCACTTGTGCATGGTTGGGGGGGGGGGGTGCAGGTCGGCCAGGCCAGTACAGGTCTTGCACAGTGTTCACCTGTGAAAGCAGTTTGCAGCTATCGGAGGTTATTGATATTCACCTGTTGTGAAGTAGGCCAGGGAAGAGAAGTGCCGGTTGGCATAGATGTCGGCTGATAAGGACACGGGTGAAAGGCCCTTTCAGCCAATCAGTTTACAGCATTTTATTGACCCATTTTATAATGTCTATTGACTCATCTGGAGTTATACTATGGGCCATATAATTATTAGAAATGTATAATGCAACCCCTCCACCTCTGGAATCACTTCTATTTTTGTAAAATTTATTATAACCCTGAATTTCTGTGTTCCATTCCCGGTCTATAAACCAGGTTTCTGTAACTCCACAAATGGTTACATTTTCTTTTGCTGGGTATATTTCAATTCCTGATTTTTTTTTTGTCAAACTACGGGCATTAACTAATAATATAGTAATAAATCCTGTATCATTATGTATTTGTTTTTTATAAAGTTTAAATGTTTTTGAGTTGTTATTACTTTTAATATCATTAATTGAATTTCCTAATAATACACCAGTTTCAGGAGGACAGAGAGCCCCCCTCCCGGGGAAGTTAGTTTAAAGTTTTGGTAATAAAGTCTGCTATATGTTTTGCCAGTAGTAGGTTACCTCTCCTGCTTAAATGTAATCCGTCCCAGGAATAAAGTTCTTCATGATGGGAGAATTCCTCCCAGTGTGTAATACAAGATATTTCCTGTCTTAGTGTCCATTTTCTCATCCAGTCACTTATATTTCTAATCTTTAATGTTCGAAAAGAAAAAATTACTCACCTTAGTAATGTTGTTTCTTCTAATGGAGTCTTGCTATATTATGACATATGCAGTTTGTCCCAACCTTAGAACTGCTCCGGAGGTGAAAGAGTTAAAGTCCATGCCAGGCATGGAACTTAGAGCTCGAGCTCGGTTGAAAATTCTATCTGTTGTTCTTCAAACTTAAACTGTCAGATCTTTACGAGCAAAAACTCACTAAGACTCTGTGTGGAACCTGTAAACCTACACTAGCCAACTGGCTACTTAATTAAATAAACACATTTTTGGTGCCACAATGAAGACTCAAGTCAGGAGACCCAAAAATGACAAATACAACAAGATCACCACAAAAGAGGGTGAAAACAAGTGGGCATCTAAAAAGTGCCACACTGCCCCCTGCCCACCCACATCTCCAAGAGTAAGGTTCTGAGAGGGGCAGGCGGGGGAGGTCATATATAGAAGACTCATTAGAAGAAACAACATTACTAAGGTGAGTAATTTTTCTTCAAACAACATGAAGTCTTGCTATATTATGACATATCAGACTACAGCAGTACCTCCATGGAGGAGGGACAGAACCTACTTAGGAAATAGGCTCTGAAGCACAGCTGTGCCAAAACGAGCATCACTCCTAGCCTGGATGTCCAGGGAGTAATGCTTAGTGAAAGTGTGCACCATTTTCCAGGTAGCTGCTTGACATATCTCTAGGATAGGGATGTCCCTGGCAGCAGCCAGAGACGCAGCTGTACCTCTGGTGGAGTGAGCCCTCAGGCCTGAGGGAGGAACTTTACCCAGTTTTTCATAGCAGAATTGGATACAAGAGCCGATCCACCTGGCAATGGATCTCTTAGTGGCAGGTTTCCCTTTGCCAACCTCACCATAAGTGAGGAACAGCTGGAGGGAGTTAAACCTGTGACCTTTGGTAAGATCTATGTAGTAGCTAAGTGATCTTTAGACATCTAAACTGTGCAACCTCCTCTCACCAGAAGAAGAATGGTCAGTGAAGTACACAGGGAGAGATATAGATTGATTAAGGTGGAAATCTGAGACCACCTTAGGCAAGAACTTTCGGTTAGTCCTGAGGACTACCTTATCTCTGTGAAAGGAGATAAAATCAGGCTCCACTGACAATGCTTGTAACTCACTTATGCGCCTGGCAGAAGTGATGGCTACCAAAAACACAGTTTTCCAAGTCAAGTACTTGAGCTCTACTGAAGACAAGGGCTCAAAAGGGGGTTGCATAAGCTGGGCAATGCAAATATTAAGATCCCAGGCAGGGGAAGGATCCCTGAATGGGGGATTGGTGTGAAGCAACCCTTTGAAAAACTTGGAGAATACAGGATGGGCTGAAAGAGAAGAGGGCTTACCTGCTGACAAGAAAGCAGACACGGCTGCCAAGTGCACTTTTAGGGTAGCTGGTCTCAGCCCTAAAGTATTTAAATGAACCATATAATCCAGGACTGTGGGTAAGTCAGCAGATTCTGGGAAGTATGCTTCCCGAGCACCACATGGAAAATCTCTTCCATTTGGAATTATAAGTAGCCCTGGTGGAAGGCTTCCTAGAAGTCTTCAGAATATCCAATACACCTTGGGAAAGGTGTAGGTCAGCAAACTCTAACTCTTCAAGAGCCAGGCCTTGAGATTGAGAGATTTGAGGTTCGGGTACCAAACCCTCTCTTGAGCACAGGATAACAGATTGTGATTCCTGGAAAGACACAGGGGAAGGTGGACTGCTAAGGACATAAGGAGTGGGTACCAGGGCTGTCTGGCCCAGTCTGAAGCAATCAGAATCATCTTGCTGGACTGAGACCTGATTTTTACTAGCACTATGAACAGGAGAGGGAAGGGTGGAAAGGCATAGAGAAACTTCCCTTCCCAACTGAGAAGGAAGGCATCCAGGGGGACTGAGCCCAACACTGGGGGCCTGCAACAAAAAAGGGGAAGTTGGTGATTGTCTGGGGCTGCAAAAAGATCTATCTAAGGTGTGCCCCATCTGGCAAATACCACCTCCAGAACTAGCGGATCCAGAGCCCACTCGTGATGACCTTGGGAAATCCTGCTGAGAGCATCTGCCAGGACATTGTCCTTGCCTGGGAGGTGAACTGCTACCAGAGAGGTGTTCAGGGAGTAAGCCAGAGATCACAACTTCATTGCTTCGGTGCACAAGGCCGTAGACCAAGTGCCCCCTTACTTGTTGATGTACCACATTGTGGTGGTATTGTCTGTTCTGACTTGGATAACCTTGTTCTGAACAGATTTGGAAAAAGCTTGAAGTGCTAGAAAAACTGCTCTGAGTTCCAACAGATTGATGTGGAGCAGAGATTCCTGAGGGGACCACAATCCCTGGGAGGTGAGGTCGCCCATGTGAGCTCCCCGCCCCAATAGGGATGCATCTGTAGTAAGGATTAAGGAGTGAGACTGAGGGGTATAGGGGACTCCCTGTCTCAAACTGCCCAGGTCCTGCCACCACTGAAGGGCCTGGATCAGGGTTCGAGTCACTGGAATTAATTTGGTTAGAGGGTCCTTTCTTTGAGACCAAAAGGCTCTCAAATGGAACTGAATGTCCCTCATCTGAAATCTGGCTCCCTGCACTACTGCTGTCGAAGCAGCCATGTGTCCCAGGAGCTGTAGAAAGTGCCTTGCTGGTCGAGAGACCTGCAGGGTGAAGGAGGAAGCCAGAGAAATCAGGGTACTTGCCCTTTCCAGAGGAAGGAAGGCTCTGGATTCTTTTGTGTTCAGTTCTGCACCTATGAAGGTGAGAAGCTGTACAGGCTCTAGGACTGACTTTGGAAGATTGAGGAGGAAACCTAGAAGTAAGCAGTTGCTGAGTTACTTGAAGGTGTAACCCTGACTTGGTCTGGGGACTGGCCTACTATAGACCAGTCGTCCAAGTAAGAAAGATGGCAATTTTGCCTTCTTAAGTGGGCAACTGCTACTGCAGGCATTTTGTGAATACCCTTGGGGCAGATGTAAGGCCGAAGGGCATTGCTCTGAACTGGTAATGACCTGAGGGCAGTTAGAATCTGAGGTACTTTCGATGGGAGCTTCTGAAGAGAACATGAAAATAGGCATCCCTGAGGTCCAGGGACACTAGCCAGTCCCCTGGCCTTAAAGAGGGTAAAATAATTCCCAGAGTCACCATTTTGAATTTTGGTTTTAAAAGGTGCTTGTTTAGATACCTGAGATCCAGGATGGGCTGCCATTCTCCTGTCTTTTTTGGGGTAAGGAAGTACCTGGAGTACAACCCTTTGCCTTGGTGTAGGGGTGGAACCCTTTCCACGCTTCTGAGAGCCAGGAGGGTAGAGACTTCTGCCTCCAGGGCAATAGCCTCTGAAGGATTTGCAGGTGGAAAGGATCTGATTCTCATCTTTGGAAATTTTTTGAAGCTGAGAACCAGTCCCTGGCTTACTACTTCCAGGACCCACTTGTCTGATGTTAGAGACTCCCAGTCCTGGACAAAGTAAGCCAGCCTGCCCCCTACAGGTAGTGGAGAATCGGCCCTGGGCACCCCATCAGGGTGCCTGTTTGGCAGGGGCTTTAGGCTGAGAGGTGGAAGCAGGCCTGCCTACACCCTGTCTGCCTCTCCCTCTAAAGAACCCCTTCTGTGCAAAAGCTGAAGAGGAAGCCTGGGCTTGGTGAAAAGGCCTACCCCTGCCCCTGGGAGGCTGCCTTTAGGGAGTGACTTGCCTTTCCTTGGCCTGTGCACTCCTATAGGTGGTCCTATATTCATCCATTTTCTTCATGTAATTCTCTGTTTGCTCCCCAAACAGAGAGTTGCCCACAACAGGGAAATCCATCGCCGTCTGGGTATCCTGTGACAGGCTAGTACATCTGAGCCAAGCCATTCTAAGGAGAGCCACAGATGTAGCCATGACTCTGGATGATACATCATTAGAGTCCACTGCAGCATGGAATTGCACCTTGGATGCCTCAATACCAGCGCGCCACCTGCTCCAGCTCTTTTGCCAGCTGGCCAGGAACCTGCTTTGCTAGAGCTAAAACAGTATCCCATCTGGATTTTTGATGTCTAGCAACATAAGCCATATAATTAGCCTGTCAGGTCCTAGGAAGCTGCCATGTACTGTTTCTTTGCCATTGCATCTATCCTTCTGGAGTCTTTGTCAGGTGTGAGGTAGAGGGAACATTTGCCTTGTCACAGGCTGCAGCCTGCACCACCCCCACATGGCTGCATTGTTGTGTAAGGAACTCCGTATCAGAGCCTGATAATGCATACCTTTTGTCCATTCTTTTATCAACAAGAGGTATGGTGTGAGGAGCTTTTAAAATCTTTACTCTCTGTTTCCAAAAAGATTTATGCAGAGGAATAGACAGTCTCCTAGACTCTGGGATATCCATCATTTCTACAAAATCAGGCTCCTCCTGATCATCCACAGCTTCCTCCATAGGGAGCTGGAGGGTTTCAGCCACTTTTTTATAAAACATAAAATGAGAAGGGGATTCAGAAAGCCTAGGGGGAGACACCCCTGAAGGTCTGTCTGGAGAGATGTCCGGTTCAATGGGCACATCCAGACTTTCAAAATCACATTCACTCTCCTCATACTCCTCTTCTCCCTCCTCTGGTTCATAAAATTCCTCTAAATAATACTCTTGAACCGTGGGAACCGACCAAACCGAGCACTTACCTGATGATGCCGGTTTGGTCGGAACCGGGGAGAGTGACTGGACAATTTTTATTGCTTTAGCTATTTCTTCAGTGGTTGGAGAGGGAAGTTTTGACTGCACACCAGCTGATTTTCTAGATTTCTTTGTTGGAACCGACTCCTCAGAGTCGGCTCCTCTTTTGCCCGAGAAAGTACCGCCCTGGTCAGAGGGCACTCTCCGTTCGGGTTGAAACTGAACCGGCTGGCCATCCGGTCAGCGACCTTTGGCCTCCTCGCTCCCCGAGAGTCTACCAACTCTCTTATCAGGGTAGCTGCAGGAAAACCCTTGCAAATCTGGCAGTCTGAATTGAGGTGGTCAAACCCCAGACAATAAACACATGTGGTGTGAAGTCCCAGCCTTGGCAACGGCTTCCCCACATACAACACAGTGCTGCAAACCAGTGGGCCGGTTTTTCTTTTGGTTTCTCAGACATAGTGCCAGCCCTAACCAAAAACTTGCCCGTTCTGACAATCTGCCAAGCAAGACTCCCTTATCGGTTCCCAACCGTGTCACGGGTCGTGAAAAAAAACGTAATTAAATCCGTTTTTTTAGAACCGATAAGAACCGGGAACCGCACTTCTAAAAGTACTGTAATGTAATAGAAGTAACTTGATCGGTTCAAACCGAAATTAATTTCAGATTAAAAACCGAAAACTTTTATATTTTAACCGACAAAATGAACCGAGCAGAAGGAGGATTCTCCGGAGCGACTGTTCAGTGAGGCGGAGTAAAGAATCTGACAGTTTAAGTTTGAAGAACAACAGATAGAATTTTCAACCGAGCTCGAGCTCTAAGTTCCATGCCTGGCATGGACTTTAACTCTTTCACCTCCGGAGCAGTTCTAAGGTTGGGACAAACTGCATATGTCATAATATAGCAAGACTTTATGTTGTTTGAAGTGCATATTTATCAGGATTATAGCAGGGATTTGCAGAGCTGGCGGCAGCGTTTCAATACAGTTAAAAGCAGGCTGCATCAACTTGGCTGGTTGTTTGCTTTTCTTTACCCAGCTGAGTTACGAGTGGACAGGCCTGATCAGAGCTCTCGCTACTTTGCCTGCCCTAAAGCTGAGGAGAAATGGCTTGCAGAGGAGGAGACCAGGGGAGATGGGGTGCCAGATAATTGATCGTTCAAGCCTAGAAAATGCTGGAAAGTAAGTGCTGAAGCGTTATGATTTACACTTTTCCCTGGGGTTCTTATGTCCTGTGGACAGTGGATGGGGGCTTTACAGTTGTTGGTGGAAAGGGGTCAGAGATGTGGGTCGGAAGACCTGATTCTTTACAGTAACCTGCAGGGCACTTAAACCACAGCTCCATAGTATGGGTTTATTTTCCCGACCATGTCTGGGGACTCAGGCGCCAGCGGGAGAACGTGTGCCTGCTCACCCAAATCTTGCTCCCAATGGAGAGCCTGCGGCTGTAACTTATTAATCCCTCATCCTGGTCAGAGCCTTTTGAAAGTGAAACACCACTGTTATGGGAACTTACTGTATCCCAGTCATATTGACCCCTAGGAGTCAACACCCGACCGTACCTAGGGGTATCAGTGGGGAAGAGCCAACACCAGAGCCCCAATTTTGTTACCGCCGAGTTGCAGACTTGATTGCACTGAGCTTTGTTATAGTCTTCTGGTGTATCTGTGCATTGTTTGAACAAATGTTTGTGGCCCTGAGATTACCATACTCCATCACACCGGTTGACAGTACCTTCTTATAAATTAGTGCTCACACCCTGCATGTTGTGTGGGAACTGGACCTACTGTTACTGTTATTGGTTATTTATGAGTGATTGCCACTGAAGCGACTTAACCTGCTTTACTAATCGCTTCATTTGGAGTTTCCAACTTTACATGTTGTTCTAAACCTAATTCATCGTCACGTGGCTGTTATAATATTTAGATTTATACACCACTTGGTGTCCCATTGTCGATCTGTTTATGTAGGGTACATTAAAACACTACTGCCTGCTAATTGCAGTGGGAGTTCTGGTGGGCTTAGGCCTGCCTGAGGGAGGACATGTTATCCATGTTGGATCTGTTGGGGGATGAAAATCCAGGATGTTTCCTGGCGGGATGGGGTGGACTATGTTCAACAGGGGAGAGGAGGGTTCTCAGAGGGGGAAGGGGTTGTCTGGTTTGCTGTGGTGCACCCAGGGGGCTCATGAGGGATTGTGCTGCGCATAGGGGGTGCCGACGACAGCTGAAAACTGGCACCGCTGCATGTGTAGCCTTGACGTAATGCAAGTTTCCTGGGATGCTGTGAGCAATATGTGTTTTCGACATTGGGTGTTTGAGAAGTTTTTGTTTGGGGGGGGGCAAGTTGGGGCTTAAATGGGAAAAAATGGATATTAAAGTGCAAACAATACATGTGGAGGATATAACTGGAGTTTGTATCTTAGGTAAATATGGCTGACAATATCAATTATGTGTCTTGGAATGTAAATGGGCTCAAGTCAGTTCTGAAGAGGAGGAGGGTCATGGGTGAGACATGTAGGGCGAAAGCACACGCTGCTCCTACTCCAAGAGACCCACTTACACCCAGGGAAGTGCAAAAAATGCAGAGTTTATGGGGGTACATGGGTTTCCACCACCTTCTCCTCAAAAGCGCGGGGTGCCTCGATATGGATCCCAGGGGGGGAGGGCTTCCAGTTCAGATTATTGAACAGAAAGTTGATCAAGCTGGGAGGTATGCACCTGCAAAAATCAACATAATAGGGAAAGGTGTGTTCTTGGTGGGCTCGGTGTACACCCCAAACATTGCATGCCCAAGCTTCTTCCAAAAGCTTGCATTAAATATGGCTAGTTGGGATGGTCCTTGGATCTTGGGTGGGGACTATAACTGTGTTGTCGACAATGTAATGGACCGATCCAGTAGAATTCCAGTGCCTAAGTCACAGAATACTAAGGCCCTTGAGGAACGGCAACAGGAGATAGGGCTAGTAGATGCATGGCGCTATGTCAATCCCACTGGGTGGGACTATAGCTTCTTTTCACATGCGCACCCCACGTATGCTCGTCTTGATAGAATCCTGGTTTCTGGATCTCTGCTGGTGGGTGTGGAAGATGCTCTCTATCGCCTGATCCTCATATCGGATCATGCGATCCATTCAGTCACTTTTAGTGGTCAGGGGCATCTAGGACTGCAAGAAACTGGAAACTGGACCCTCTCCTCTTAAAAGACCAGGAGTATGTCCAATACATAACCCGGTCCGTACAGGAATATCTCCACTTAAATATAAGGAGCGATATGTCTCATGGAACTAGATGGGAGGCGCTAAAAGCCTACATTGGGGCCAAACCATAGTCTTTGCCTCCCACAAATGAAAGGTGGTGATGCAGGACTTGGTCACCCTGAGGGCCAAAATAGAAGCGTATTTAGAAGCCCATAAACAGAACCCTACAGCTCCCTTTTACAATAGCCTTCAAAAGCTGAAATGGAAATTTAACACCCTTTCGAGTGCTCAGATGGAACGTTCCATTTTGTTAACCAATGCAGGGGCCTACTTCGATGGGGACAGAATGGGGAAACTATTGGCTTGGCAGTTAAAGCACAGGGAGTCTAAGAGCAATGTGGGACAGATATGTACAGGGTGGGGGATACTAGTCCAGGGATCAGATGAGATTGGGAAGGCCTTTGGTGAATTTTACTTATACCTATATACCTCAGAGCATAGTCCATGCCAAGAAGACTTTGACTCATTCTTTGGGAGGATCCTTCTCAACATGATCCCAGAGAGTGTGAGTAAAGACTTAGATAGCCCCTTGTCAAAACAGGAGATCCTGACTGCCCTTAAGGCCCTAAAAAGTAGTAAAGTCCCTGGCCCAGATGGGTTGCCAATTGACTTTTTTAAAACATTCCAAGCCTACCTTTTAGACCCTATGTTTGATATGATCCTAGAAGGCCTAAGTAAAGGTGAGCTACCCCCATCCACACGGTCCGCCACGATCACAGTGCTGCCGAAGCCAGGCAAGGACCCTACTAAATGTATCTCGTTTAGGCCAATTTCACTGCTTACAGCTGACTACAAATTACTGGCCAAAGCTCTAGCTACTCGATTAGAGCCTGTGTTGCCCGAAGTGATCCACCAGGACCAATCCGGCTTTGTTAAAGGCAGGATGGGGAAACATAACATCAGATGCACTCTGAATATCATTTATAGTTGGGGGGAAAACTAAACAAGTGCATGGAGCTGCTGTGGTAGCGCTGGATGCTGAGAAGGCATTTGACTGCGTGGAATGGGGTACCTGTTTGAAGCTCTATATAGAATTGGGGTAGGCCCGGTTTTCCGTGCCTGGATAAAAGCACTTTACACCCACCCGCAAGCCCAAGTTCTGGGTAATGGCGTGCTCACAGCCCAGTTCTGTCTGACTAGGGGCACCAGACAGGGTTGCCCATTGTCTCCTCTCCTCTATGTTTTTTCCCTGGAACCTTTGGGAGTGGCCTTGAGATCACATCCGGGCATCAGGGGATTTGTAGGGGGGTGGCAGACAACACAAAATAGCTATGTACGTGGATGAGCAACTCCTATAAATGCAGAATCCTGCCCAGGATCTACCAGCGGTCCATGACCTTATACGGACCTTTGGTCAGCTATCAGGACATCGAGTCAACTGGACCAAAGGTGAGTTGCTCCCGGTGGACCTACAGGATAGAGCCCAACTGATAGCAAACCTTGGTCAGTTACAAATGGTCTCAAGTCTTAAATATTTAGGTATACAGATCTCGGCGTCAGCGAGTCGGCTATATGCAATGACTTTTACTCCACACTTAGTGAAAGTCATGGAGGACTGCGAGTGCTGGACAGCCCTTCCCCTATCCATAATGGCCAGAGTGGGAGTGGTCAAGATGACCATTCTGCCAAGAGTACTCCTCTTATACCAGTTACTCCGTATCAGAATCCCCCAGAAACACTTTAAACAAGTAGATGTCCTCATAACTAAGTTTATTTGGGGAGGCGGAAGAGTTAAAATCAAGCGCACAACCCTCCAGCTTTCCCCTCACGAAGGGGGTGTGAGCCTACCAAATTTTAAAAGTTACTATTGGGCGGCACAGCTTGCCTGTTTACCCTCAGGGGCAATGGATGTGAGCTGCTCATGGTTGGGGTTAGAAGAGGACGTGTTAAAAGGGAGCCTCAAGAATGACACCCTGGCAGGTGTATTGGCCGCTTCGGTCGGGTGCCTAGTATCCAACCCCTTCACGAATACCTCATTGCAAATCTGGGTGAGAGCACATCAGAGTATCAGATATAGGGGTACAAATCCCCCAACATGAGCTTGTTGAATATAATGCTGGACAGAGCCCACCTCTCTCCTATAGTTATACAGCGTATACAGGCCTGGAGTAGATTGGGGTTGGTTGTAGTCAGTCAACTGTATGAGGGAGGAACTCTAAAATGCTTCAGGGATCTGTGTGAGGAGTGGGGGATACAACCTGGGGACTACTTCTTATACCTGATACTATGTCAAAAATGTAGGGAATCATTGTCTCAGGAACACGGGTGGTCACAGCCTTCGCCCTTGGAGGAGGAGGAGCTATTTAGGCCACAGCCAGGGCAGGGACCTCTTTCAGTTTATTATCGCACAATTCAGGGTCATATTCAAAGCCTGTTACAAAACCACAGTAAGCGCAGGTGGAGTAATGACCTGCTGTTACCAACAGACAGACTTACTTGGAAGCATGCCTGTGAATACTTTGTGAACTGCTCCTGTAACAATAAGCTTCACCAAATACAGCTCAATTTCTTGCACAGGGCATACATGACCCCCACGAGAATGCATGAATTGGATGAATCTAGGTCTGAGCTTTGCCCTAAATGCCAAGCTGCGAAAACTGACTTCATTCACCTAGCATTAGCCTGCCCAAAAGTTGCCCTTTTCTGGCATGCAGCACATGAAGTCATGTGTTGAGTGCTGGGTTACACACCCTCTGAATCTCCTCTGGAGCTCCTGCTGGGTGCGGATCCTTCCTCCTCAGTGCCTGCTTCACAGAGGCCCTTGTGGTCCTTGGCCCTTATAAATGCAAGGAGGACTATAGTCCAAGTATGGTTGTCCCTGACCCCCCCTTTTGTGACATGATGGGCACACAACCCGAGAGCCTGTATGGCCTTGGAACGAGCACAGCGGAGCGCTCAAGGGCAGATCTCTGAATTCCAAATCATTTGGAGCCCATTGCTTGAAGCAGTGGAGTCAGGAACCTTCTCCACCTGACCGCATACTCCCCAGTGAGCACCTTAAAGCTCTAATTTGGGTACACCAACCATTTGGCCCTCACACGATACGCCTGCCTGCTATTATTATCATCATTATATTATATTTTATGGTACTCTATATGCTATTGGACACCCCTAAAGCTTATTGCTTTGGATGCCCTGTTACAAAAGGTCTTTTAATATGACACTGGTATTAACGCAGATAGAGATATGGTCTACATATTGTGCAGTGTAAAATGTTGTATGGAATGTCTGAATCAAACTGCAAGTGTATTAATGAGTATGATGTATGCACTTTTTTTTTTTTACTCACAGTGATGTTACGCCATTAATGGCCGCATAGTTAGATTGGCTCTCCACTTCCCCGAACGAATCCTCCTATAACTCCAGATTCCGCTGAAAAATGTTTAACCTAAACGGAGGAGGATATCAGAAATGCCAAGGAGAGGCGACCACTCCAGAGTTAACCTGGATGAGGACAGAGAAGTGGGCGGATTGTCTGAGGGAGACCGGGGCAGCGAAGGCTCCAGGGCCTCGGTCTCCTCGTGTGGAAGCAGATCCCGGGCTACGCAACCACCGCTGAGCACGAGTCAATGACAGATGTTCCTGGTGTTGAATGAACTCAGGGACTTCAGGAAAGAGATGCGGTCCACCGTAACAGCAATACACACCAACCTTTCCAAACTGGAAAAACAACAGGAAGACCTAGAACTGCAGGCCTCGGCGGTGGACCGACATGTGGAGGATACGGAGTGTGCCATTTTACAGCTCCACCAAAACATTCAGAGCCTCCAGGCGAGGGCAGAGGATGCTGAGAGTCAAAATAGATGCAACAATATACACATCTCTGGGGTCCCTGAGGGAGCGGAGGGAACTGATATGCTCAGCTTTGTGAAGCAACTCCTTTCAGACAGGATACATCTTCCAGAGCCTTCCTCCATGGAAATCGAGAGGGCACACCGTACGTTAGGCCCGAAGCCAGCGCCTGGGGCCTGACCTTGGACATTCCTAGTCCGCTTCCTAAAATTTCAAGAGAAGGAGGCAATATTACACTCGGCGTGGAAGCAAGGGACTGTGATGTTTGGTTCAAACAGGCTGTACCTCGAAAATGATTATGCCCCTGAGGTTATGCAATGCAAGAAACAGTATATCCCAGTACTAAGAGCCCTGAAGATAGCAGGCCTTCACTTTAGAACCCCCTACCCGGCAAGATTAACGATCCATTTTGAGGAGGGAGCCCAGACTTTCGAATCAGTGGAGGAGGCAATCCGGTAACTTAAAAAGCGAAAGAGGTAAACCAGGGGCTAAATACAAAGAAGGCCACGATCTCAGCAAAACTGGCACAACAAGTGTGGAACAAGGAACAACGGGAGGCGCGCAGACGACAAGGACAGGAGGCCATCCTACAAACTGCAAGCACCCTGCGCGGTGGGGATCAATCGGACATTACTGGTAATTGCACCTCAGAGGCAGCTAATACCAGAAACCCCCATTGAGATCTGTAGCGGGCGAAAGCGGTGATCTTTCCATGGGGACTCGTCCATACCCTCACTAACCGAACTTTTCCCAAACCGGACAACAAAAGAAGAATAAGGACTGGGAATCCGAATTAGGCTCCGAGTGCTGTTTGCATGCAGTTATCCAGCAATGAAGAACTGACACAACGCCACCAGGCTGAACTCAGATAAGTCCCAGTCTTTACTAATAATTTTCCTGTTTCCTCCTTTATCTAACCTTTATCAGACTAGCCCCTGGGAGTGCTCCCATAGGTAGATTTAATCCCCCTAACGAGTTCATCTAACTAACGCTTCCCTCGACATCTCCTTGTAGCAAACCCCCTCCTATGATAGGAATGCTGTCCTTTTCTATGATCCCCAAGCCATGGGGGTACCAACAGTGGGAGCTCGTTCCCCATGGCAGGGATTCCTAGTGTATAATTGTTTGACTGGGATGCTTTAACCTTACTAACCAACTTTAAATTTTGTATTGGGGGGGAGTATTCCCGGATGTGGGGAAGTTTGGGGCTGGGAACCACTGATTATCCGGGGTTGACTAAACCCCTTTCCCCAGTCCATACTCCTCTTAGGGAACGGCTCGGTAAGGAAGGTCCTCACAACATGGTGAGCTCATCTAATCTCCTCACTGTGTTACAGCAAGTAACGTAAGAAAGTACATAAAGAAAGGAGGCAGTATGGTGCAGTGGTCTAAGGCTCTGAGCTGCAAATCTGGTGACATCCAGCAGACCAGACCTGGGTTTGAATCCCACAGCTTCCACTTGCATACTGTGTGACCCTGAGCAAGTCACTTAACCTCCTTGTGCTCCCAGGTCGCTCCTGTAAAAAAGCTTTCAGCTTAGTGTGCCATACCTGGTTAAACAACTAAAAAAAAAAAAAGTAACAGGGTGCAACTGTGAGAGACGGAAACGTCCCAAACCCTACCCTTTTTCCCTTTTTGTCCCCACTGATATTAAGTGGAGTCAGACATTCCCGGCTTACCCCTGGGAAACATAAAGGAGGCTTAGATCCTCTCTAGGTCATGCACAATGACCGATTCGATGGAAGTACATTCAGTTGAGTGTTGGACCAGACTAGTCCTAGTAGCCCAGTTGGCCCAAGGACTGGCCTGTTGCCACCTATGGTTAGGGGTTGCCCCCTTTTATAGTTTAATGTTTGTTTACTTAGAGTGTTTCGCACAAGTAGTTGGGAAGGTTGATTAACCCAGCCCCAGATCATTATCCCTGGGCCCTGAGTTGTTTAGATGGCTGGTGAATTCCTATGCACCAGTCTTGCTTTTTAGGATGGATGCAAACAGTCACATGTTAAGCACAATTATGACAGTGGTTATGTATTGCCAGCTACAAAACAGACAGAATGGGACACTATCTGTATTATCGTTGGAATGGCTAGTAAACACCTGAAAATATATTCCTTGAATGTTAACGGTCTGGGAAGCCCGATAAAGAGGTCTAGGATTATCTCTCTAACGAAGAAATCTAAGGCAGACATAGTTTATCTGCAAGAGACGCATATGACACCAGCTGAACACCTAAAGCTTAAGGGGAGGGGATACACACAGGTATTTTCTTCAGCCATGAGTGGAGGCAAGAGAAGAGGAGCGGCCATCCTAATAACAGCCCACACTTCATTTAGGAAACAGAAGGAGTGGGCAGACCCTGAGGGCCGACTGATCGTAGTGCAGGGGACTTTGCAGGACAAGGAAGTAACGTTAGCCAACATATTCCTTCCACCAGCAGCAAATTTGTCAACAGTACGACTTCTGCTTAATAAAGTAGTTGAAATGACAAGGGGCACCCTTCTGCTTGCAGGGGATTTCAACATTACTCCAAACCCATCCCTGGACACTACTACAGCAACGAGGGGAAGACAGCGTACCACGCACAAATTCTTTAAACGATTTATTAGGGAGGTGGGCTGGGTAGATGTCTGGCGTCTCTTACACCCGAGGGACAGAGGCTACTCGTATCACTCGGCGGCTCATGGAACATACACACAGATAGATCACTGTTACACTCAAAAAGAGAATGTGGGTCTCTTAAATAGTGCTATAACAGGTGCAATAGCTCACTCAGACCATGCCCCGGCAGTCACCACATGGGACATGGGCACAGTAAGGCACAATACCAGATGGAGATTTAACTCCAGCATGAAGCACGAACAGTTTAGGGAATTCCTCCAAGAAAAAATAGAGGAGATCATACGGGAGAATCACTGCCTGAGATCCTGCAACCATCAGATGGGACACCCTGAAGGTAGTCCTGAGGGGACACCTCATAAAAAACACTTCCACTTTAGCCAAAAACAAAAAATGGAACAGGAACAACTTGAACAGACCCTACACTTCTTGCAACCAGCACACCAGCAGGGGGATCAGCCAGTGATGGAACAGATTAATCAGACTAAAAAGAAACTAGACTCGCTATGTCTCCAACAGACTGAAATAGCACTAGCATTCTTAAAACAAAAATATGGTGAGATTGGTCCCCGAGCCTCTAGGCTATTAGCATACCGGTTACGCCAACAGCGTAACATCTCCATGGTAATGGCTATACGGGACCCCATCACAGGCATCCATCACACTAAATTAGAGCAAATAACCCAAGTCTTCCTCCAGTACTATAAGACACTCTATACCCCGGAAAACACAGCTAATCCAGCTGCCACTAAAAAATTCTTAGCGGCCCTAAATCTTCCCAGCCTCACGTTAGACCAACAAAACAACATGCTTGCCCCTATAACTGCAAAAGAACTGTTGCATGCTTTTGCTAGATCCAAGATACAAAAAGCTCCTGGCTCTGATGGGTATGGAGCGGAGTTTTACAAAGGCACGGCACAAGTAATTGCTGCATTACTGCTTGAGACCTTCAACGAGGTCTTGCACGGGGAGACCCCTTCACCTAGCTGGACCTATGCAACAATCTCACTTATCCTAAAGCCTGACAAGGACCCTCTGCAGTGCGGCTCATACAGGCTGATCTTGGTGCTTAATATGGACTACAAATATCTTATGTCCATCTTGGACTGAAGAACGGACTTAGTCCTGCCTTCACTTGTTAACATGGATCAGACGGGCTTTATCAGCTCCAAATCCACTTCAAATAACACACGCAGGGCCATACATTTAGTCCATGAAATGCAGACCCGCAGGGTCCCCTCTGTCCTTCTCAGCCTAGATGCTGAGAAGGCTTTTGACTGTGTATCCTGGCCCTTTCTGTTCTCCACCATGGCCACAATGGGTTTCCCTACCCCCTTCACAGGGATTATCCAGAAAATAGCACGTTGGAGAGAAATAGGGAAGATTTGTTGCCACAGTCTGACCTGAAGAGGATTATCATCCACTCTGGTCCATCCTTGCTGAGGAAACTTATACTGAACCCCTGGATCACACATCAAATGCAGGCCTGGCACTGCATACGTAGAGCACTAATGCTTACCCCCTTTCTAGCTCTGCTATGCCCCCTGGAGCTGCTGAAGAACTTCACCCCGGCCCTGAATGATCATACATTCCAACAATGGAAGCATGTGCAGCTTATGAGGCTCACTCAGTTCTTGGTGGGTCCTCATTTCAAGACATTCAAGGAGATCCGGCAGGAATACCAACAATCAGATTTCTTCCAGTATCTACAGTTACGACACTATTATGACACCCTCCCTCAAGCAGTGAGGAACCTGGAGGAACACCCCCAGTTATTAGGTGTGGTTCAGCAGGCATTGAGGGAGGAGGGGCTACCCCATGCCATTTCTGTCTTGTATAAATCCTTGTTGGGGTCAGTTGGAGGGGACTCAGAATCAACAAGGGAGAGATGGTGCGAGGAACTGAATGAGCAAATCCCACCCCAGCTGTGGAGCATAATATGCCAAACAGCATCGAGAATCACCTGTTCCCATACATGGAGATTATTCTCTTGGCAATTGCTCCTAAGATTTTTCCACATACCAGTTTTAACGGCACACTACCTTGTCTCTAAATCAGCAGCATGTTGGTGCTAATGTGGCGAACCCAACGCACACCACACCCATATATTTTGGGCCTGCCCAAAACTACACAAGTTCCTGCAGTATCTGCAGTGTGAGCTGGAGGGGCTTTTTGGGCTGGACATACACTTGTCGGGGGAGTTCTTTATACTACTTGTACTCCCCAAGGAGCTGAGAGATCCCCATAACAGATATCTAGTGGGAATCTGCCTCCTAACGGCAAAAAAGGCCATCACACAGAGATGGTTTTCCATAGAGATCCCCTCAGTGGGTAACTGGAGAGACATTGTTAACCACATATATAAAACAGAGAGAATCACACATAACCTAAATGACAAGGCAGACCTCTGCACCAATAGGTAGAGATGGTGGATAGTGTATATTATGAATAAAGATCCACGTTTCGTACCTTAACACACAAGTAGAATCTGGGCGCAGGTACCTAGACAACGAGACATATCCACAACTTTCACCTAAGGTGGGTTTAGCTCTGGGAAATCACCGCAGTGGTACTAAAGAGCCCTAACTATAGGGCTAAGGAAACATTTCAACCACCACATAAGAGAGGTAGTGAACTGGGAGGCCGTGGTAGGCGTCGGGCAGACGGAAGTGAAACAGGACATAACAGAAGATGATAGAGGGGGAATATGGACTTTTTAAAGATTATGCTGAGGCTTAGTTAAAGGGACCAGCTCTCTTAGTATACCTGAAGTATAACATATACTACTGTCAAGGAAAGTAACCTGATATCTCTGATAAAGCTATGAAAATGGCAATGTGACCGCAAAAATGTGAAAACTGTCAATAAAGATGACATTTTCAAAAAAAAAATGATGTATGCAATTTTACTTCCCAATAAAATATTTTGAAAAAAAAAAAAAAAAAAACAATCTGGACAAAAACAAATGTTAATGGATTAACCAGGTCAGACTGTATTTAAAAAAAAAAAGTAAAGTAACACAACATTGCAAGCACTCACAGGGAAAAAGGTGAAGGTCTGTAAGTCAGACCAAAATGATCTCCCCTAGCTCATGCCCCCCCATTCTTATATAGTCACACATGGTGCACTACACTACAGACTTTAGAGTGCTGTCAACAAGTCACACAGATGGTCAGAGTGAGGGGTGGCTTGGCTTTTTCAATGCACAAAAGAAAACAGCAAGTGTCATAAATCATTCAGGACTACAGATGAAAGATTTGGAGCTGCAGCACTAGTGAAGCTCCTGAGTCCCCCCAGCAACAAGACACAGAACACAGACTGCCTAGGACTACAGCTAGTGCTGTCCATCAAACAGCCACTAACTAATAATCAGCTGGCTTGCTCAAGAAAGAAGTGGGATTTAGGTAACAAAACAGGCCTCTCCTCCTTGTAGCCAGTCTGTCTCCAGATCCACTGAGACCCAACCTTGGAGCTGGAGTCTTCCTGCCCTTGGCATCAAGAGCCTTTTTTAATGCTCCCCTGCAACCAGACACTGAACTCAGCTTGCCTAGGACTGCAGCAGGAGCTGCTGTCCATCAAATGGCCACCAGCCAATCATCTGCCAGATCACTCTGGAGGGAAGTGGGAACTTGTGTTTAAATTGCAACACTTCCTATGCAGACCAAGGGTGAAGCAAACCCAGCAGTAGTGGTCCAGGAAAAGTGGAAGCCCTCAAGGGGAGTCACTGAGGGAGACACCAAAATGCCAGGAAAGACTACCTCTCCTCCCTTCTTCCTACTTTGTCTGTGAGTAAAGATAAGTTACAGTACTTTCCATAATTGTAGATCTTTCTATATATTTTCTCCACAGAGTACCATTTACGAGTCTGAGCTGGAGGTGGTAGGCTCAGGATCTTCTTTACCAGGGAGGAGAGATGCAAGTGAAATTAACAATTACGAAATACCTAACCAGTATCGAAGGGCAAAAGATAGACCTGTTGGCCCCTATAAGAAAGGACAACACCTCCAACATGAAAAACAGTGTCCTCACAGCCCTGAACCGTCCGAGGACGACAATATGACAACAATAACACCGTAGTGATTCTTGGGGGATGGAGGGTGGGTCATGGTATTTTATGGAGAAGCTATTCAGGAAGATCTACTGTAACGGTAAGTACTGTAACTTCTCTGTCTTCCTAGAGTCAACGATCTCCATAGAGTCCCACTTACAAATCTCAAGTACCAAGCTTCAACAAACAGCTCCCCGGACTGGGAAGCCCAGAGTCTAGGATGCACTTAGAAATGTAATCCATTCAGCACAACATGTACAAAGTTTGCATGCTGCCTGGAATGTATATCCAAAACATAGTGCTTGATGAAAGTATGAACAGTGCTCCAGCAATTCAGACCTCTGCAAAAGGCACCAAACGGAGTGTTACTAATGCAGTGGTTACTACTCTGGTGGAATGCTTTCTAACAGATCCTTCCAGCCATGGTGTAGCAAAGACAGCCAGAATAGTGACAGGAAAAATTTTCAGTTTGGATCATAATAGTCAAACAGTTGCTTTTCCTGTCTGTAATCCACAGTTCTGTCTATATACAACCTGAGGATTCCCTTAACCTCATGAGAATGTAATATTGTTTTCCCTTCATTCTCACAGTTGGAAAAGTGTATAGAAAGAACCAAGGACTGGTTCAACTGTAATGCTGACACCACCTAAGGTAATAACTGGGGGGGGGGAGGGGTGCAGGACCACTCTGTCTTTATGAAACAGTCTACAGAGGACCCATTACTAGAGCCTGGATTTCAAACACTCTGCATGCAGAAGTGATGGCTACCAGGAATACTATCTTCCTTTTAGGTCATATGCAGCAAGTAGCTCAAAAGGCTTGCAAGTGAGCATGTCCAGCATAGGAGTGAGATCGCAAGAAGTAACTTGTTTCTGTATTGGGAGTCTTGCATGCAAGATTCCCTTGAGGAATCTCTTGAACAATGGTAACTGAAATTGTCAGGGTGCCTACAGGTTTGTGATATGCTGAAACAGCAGACAGATAGACCTTGACTGAGGAGTACTTCCATCTGGATTCTCATACATCCAGCAAATATCCCAAAATCTTTTCAGGACAATTAAAAAGGTCCATATGGGTTTTGGAACATCAAAAATAGAAAAACGCTTCCATTTAGCCCTGTAAGCTTTCCTACTAGATGGCTTTCAGGCTGCCAGCAAAACCCCATACATCCTCTGAGACATTAAATCTGTTCACCTCTACATTTTCAGAAGCCAAGGCTGGAGGCAGAGGGAGTGCAGACTGGGATGGATCAGATGGTCCTGAACTCCAGCCAGTAAGTCCATTCTGGCTAGCAGAATCTTCAGTCTGCTGACAACTAATTGAGTTGGAATTGGATACCATATCTGCCTTGGCCAACAGCCAACTATCAGAATCATCTTGCCTCCTAGGGCCTCCAGTCTGAGTAGCACTCTGAATGAGAGGGATTGTAGTGAAGGCATAAAGACAACAGCCTGAATGCATACTGACGGAAAACACCAGACCCTGGATTGCTGGAGTAGAACTGAGGCAGTCTGGCATTGGAGGGGGATGCAAAAAGGTCTCTTTCTGGGCCCCAATTCATTGAACAGGGTCTGCACAATGTCATCTGATAGTGACCACTAATGAGGATCTGATGCTGTTTGGCTGAGATAATCTGCCAGAGTGTTCTGGACTCCTTGCAGATACGCTGCTTGAAACACACACACACACACACACACACACAGTCTTTCTGCCGAGAGGTTAAGAGTGGGGTCCTCCTTGTTTGTTGACATAATACATGACACATTTGTCTGTTTAGAGGATAATGTCTTCTGACTGACCAGATCCAATAAGGAGTGCAGGCTGCAAAGGACAGCGTATGTTAAGTACATTGATGTGGAGATGCATCTCTAAGTCATTCCAACCTCCTTGGATCTGAAGACTTTGGCAGTGAGCGCCCCACCCCACTGAGGAACTATCCATGGTGAGAGTGACCTGCAGCTACAAAGGGAGAAGGGAAAGCACCAAAGGAGCTTCTTCTTCACTAACCACCACAGAAGAGACCTTAACAATGGTTTGGTCACCTGTATGGTCTACTTTTGAGGATGGATTGCCTACGACCATTGGGTGCTGAGCATCCACGTAGTTGTTCTCATATGTAGCCTTGCTGATGGCATGGTGAATACTGAGGATGCCATGAGGCCCAGCATGAATTGCATGGAAAGTGCCAGCACTGAGAGGTGTTCCATAATAAGGCATGCCAGCTGAACTACTCAGTTTGCTTTTCTCTGGCATATAAGCTCGAGCCTCAGTTGTGTCCAGAATGGCCCATAAGGACAGCAACCTCTGGAAGTGTACAGCTGAGACTTGTGAAGGTTCTGTAGTGCTCCCATTGAGGACAGAAACTGTGAGGCAGTGGCCACTGCCTGTGCTACTCTCAATCTGGGCTGACTCTTTATTAGCCAGTTGTCCAGATAAAGGAAGACTTGGAGTCCTTGTTTCCTGAGATGCTGCAAGTGCTACACTATTTTTGTAAAGATACATGGAGCAGAGGAAAGTCTAAAAGGAAGGATACTGAACTGGTAATGCCTCCCTTCCCCCCTGAAATGAAAATTACGTACTGACCGTAATTCTTGATCTTCCAGAATATTGCCATCATTTAGTCACACTAATTGTCCAAGGGAACAAAGCCTTTTGCAGCCTAGGGAAGGGACTAACAGTGCAATCGCCACCCACAAGGCAGACACAGTGTCATCACATATGTGGGATGGCAGGTAACCAATGCAGGCCCCCTCCCTTCCTCAGTTCCATTTGCTAGGAGAGGAAACAAGTGGGAGAGAAAAAAGAGAGACAGTGCTATGTGGCGGTGGTGCAAGTGCAGTGGTGGAAGCAAAAAACTGTAACAGGATTCAAGAATGCATGGGATAGGCATAAGGGAACCTTAGTGGTTCAGGAAGGGAGGGATAAGCCGGAGATCAAGTAGGGTCTGTGGTATTACAGTAGGTAGGGAAATTGGGCAGACTAGGTGGACCAAGCGGTCCTTATCTGCCATCAAATTCTATGTTTCTATGTTTAAAGACTCCTAGCTCAAAGGGACAGGAAAAGGATATAGGATATAATAATTCTAGCACAATAAAACCTGACTAGCAACTTAGTAAAGATAAGGGTTGGGCCTAAGGGTGGCACAAGGGTAACAGGTGTAAGAGCCAAAGCCTATCTCAGCCACATGGACAAGCAGGGGAAGACAGGGAAGGACAGGAGCCCTGCAATAAAGCTCTGGCTGGTACAAGAGGTGCAGGGGACCCGAGTGTAAACAAGGAGACAGGTTGCCAATCGAACTAAAGTTCTTGCGCTTCCAAAGACAAGAATTTTAGAGGAGAAAAGCTCCAAAACTCTGAAGAGGAGCAGGAAGAAGTGAAACTGACTGGACCCCACTAGAAGAATTACAAAAAATGCACAGGATGTGATCATAAAACAATCAGACAAAGGGGGCAACATAGTAGTTATGGAAGAGGAATTCTATTAAAAAGATAATGGAATTACTAAATGAAAAGGACAATTACAAAATATTGAAATGTGACTCCACCCTTAAATACCTTTTATAATTTCATGCACTGATTGATGAAGCATACACAGAAGGATGGTTAACATGGAAGTGGCCTTCATTAAACCTAATTTCCCTACTATGCGGTAGGGCCCAAAAACCCTGCTGGTGGACCAGGGAGGTCCAGGAGGTGGTGCGGGGAAAGAAGGCAGCCTATAAGCAATTCAAGTGCTCAAGGAGTGAAAGGGATCGAGGGGAGTATGAGCAGATGGCTAGAAGGGCCACTAGGGTGGTGAGGGCGGCTAAGGCAAGGAAGGAGCAGAACCTGGCCAGGGAAATTAGGAGAGGGAACAAGGGGTTCTTAAGATACATTGGGGAAAAACGAAGGGCAAAGGGGAGATTAGCAGGATTAAATCAGGGAGAAATGGGCACAAGACCCGGGAGCAGGCTGAGGTACTAAATGAGTACTTACCTCAGTTTTCACCAAGGAAAATGGGGTGCTGCATCATACATGGGAGGAGACAGAGATACTGAGGAGGGGGACCCTTACTGATCGGCAGGTCTGGGGAGAGGGGAGGCATCACTGGCAGGTGGGGAGGGCTACGAGGAGAAGAGGCACGGAAGTGAAATCACAGCAGAGAGAGTGAGGAAGCCCTCAGCTCCCTTAAGACGGAGAAAGCACCGGGGCAGATAAATTACATCCCAGAGTGCTGAAGGAACTGTGGATGTCCTGGCGAAACCCCTGGAGACTTTCACCATCTCTGAGGACAGGGTGGGTGCCCAAGACTGGAAGGTGGCGCATTGAGTGCCTATCCACAAGGGGGATCAAGGAGGTGGTAGGGAACTACAGGCCTGTCAGCCTGACATCGGGTGGTGGGCAAGGTGATGGAGGGCATTGTCAAGGAGAGGCTGGGGGACCTGGATAAGTCAGGGTGCCTGGACGATAGACAGCATGGATTCATCCCGGGAAATCGTGTCAGACAAACCTGGTGGAGTTCTATGACTGGGTGACGAGTGCATTGGACCTGGGCAGACCAGTGGACGCCCTTTCTAGACTTCAGCAAGGCATTTGACTCTGTTCCCCACGTGGGCCTGTTGGATAAGCTGGGAGAAATGGGGTGGGGAACCAGATGATCAGATGGATAGGCAATTGGCTCCAGGACCGGACCCAGAGGGTCGTAGTTGTGGGATAGTCTCATCCCAAGGAGGGTCATTAGTGGGGTCCCACAGGATCAGTCCTTGGGCCCTTCTGTTCAACGCCTACGCTCTGACATAAGGACAGGAATCAGGAGTGAGATGAGTCTCTTTATGGATGACTCAAACTGGGCGGTGGTGGATGGGGAGGAGGGGAGGTGGCCCTACAGGGGACCTGGAGGCTCTGGAAAGATGGTCTAGAAAGTGGAAGCTGAGGTTCAATGCAGGGAAATGCAAGGTACTCCACCTGGGGCCAGAAACCCGGGCCAAGTGTCACACCTGGGGAAAAGCACAAGTCTCGATGGCTGAGAGGGACCTGGGGTGGTGGTGGATGTCAAGATGAACAACTCTGAGACTTGTAGGAGGGCAGCAGCCAAGGCCAACAGGATGCTGGGATGCATCGCTAGGGGATCACCTCCAGAAGGAGGGAAGTGATACTCCCTCTGTATAACTGCTTGGTGAGGCCGCGACCTTGAGTACTGTGGCGCAGTCTTGGAGGCCACACTTAAAGAGGGACATTAACCTCCTGGAGAGGGTCCAGAGGAGGGCAACCAAATGATTTGGGCTTGGGGACAACACCTATGAGGAGAGGCTCAAGAGCTAAATATGTACACATTGGAAGAGAGAAGGGACCGGGGACATGACAGAGGTCTTCAGGTACATGAAGAGGGTAAATAGGGAGGAACAGTCAGGGTGCTTGAGAAGGAAGGAGGGGGCCACTAGAGGGCATGGGTGGAAGCTGGAGGGGGAAGATCCAGGGGGAGAAAGGAGGAGGTGCTACTTCACTGAGAGGGTGGTGGAGCCATGGAATGCACTGCCTAGGGGGCTGGTGGAGGCAGAGACAGTGGAGGGGTTCAAGAGGGGGTGGGACAGGTACAGGGGAAGGGTTCTGGAAGCAAAATCCAATGCAGCAAGAATATCTGGAACTGGGAAGGGAGAAGCCAGAGAAGGCGAGGGGGACAGCAAGGTCAGCACCCAGGGTGGGGGCTGACCAAACGAGCAGACACGAAAGACCGTTAAGCCTATTCTGCTGGCATTTTAGTATGTTAGTATTATTCCAACATTTTATGGCCTGCCCAAGGTCCAAAAAACTACTGACCCCCCCACACACACACAGACACACACACACACACACACACACACACATACACACATCCAATAGTATCTGGAATTGATTCTATAAACTATAATCTGGGGAATATAGTAATCACTTTCTGAAACAACATGTAGTGTGACTGAGATCATATATTAGAGACACAATGGACCTCCTTCAAAAACTAGACAGTTTTGAATGGAAAGAAAAATTATAGGTGGGCCACGATCAATGTGGTGAGTTTATAGTTCTATCCAGAACTCTGAGGGGCTTGAGGCAGTAAAATACTTTTTAGGAAAACCAAGTTTGGGGGATTCTGTTCCAAAATATTTCTTGTAAAGGCCTTGGAATTTGTGTTGAAACAAAATTATTTTCTGTTTGACAAACAGTTCTTTAGACAAAGATGTGGTACGGCCATGGGAGCCCCTATGGCTCTGTCATATGCTAATCTGACAATGGGCAAATGGGAGGAGGAATTTATATGGAATAAAGAAGTTAATCCCTTTGTCCAAAAGGTGGTGAGATGGCACCACTTTATAGACGATGTGATCTGTGTGTGGGAAGGGAGCACAGGAGAATTTGAACAATTCATGGAGTACATTAACAACATTAGCACATGCTTAACATTCACTAGCCACTCAGATAAGGAGCATATTATGTTCCTAGACATAGAACTAAAAACCAAAAGCAAGACAATTGAAACAGATGGTTATAGAAAACCAGCTGCTGCCAATACTATATTCCATGCATCTAGTGGATAGGGAGGAAGAGACTCTAGCTGGTGACTTGGTGACTGTGTTTATAAGTGTATTTGAGGTATTTTCTTAGTTGCCATTTCTATGTGTTTGAAATTGTATTTGAGGTCTGTTCTAAACTGCCATTTGGGGTGCTTTTCCATTTAGTTTGGGCAGGATTGAGGGATTCTAGCAGACAAGATTGTGAGTGGAGTGAGATGTCACTGCTAGAGGACTCCTTGGCTGAATGTTTTTTGGACACAGCCTATGATGTAGGCCCACCCACCTTAGGGCTTGCCCTACATTTACTGGGCGAGTCACATAAGCCCTTGCAACATCCTGCATCCACACAGGAAGTAGCAAAGAGAGGAAGCATAACAGAACACAACAGAAATAAAACATATATTTTAGGGGGATATCAAATAGCCATCTTAAGTAGGCAGTTGATTGAGGAGGGAATCAGACATGATGTGAGTGGTGTAGTGTAGTGTTTGTGGAGTGGCAATCTTCAGGGAGACGTTCTGGAGGCTGTGATGCTGCCCTATCTGCAGGCACCTCTCTGGACTGAGAGAGGAGGTTGCCTGTCTCCGAGCAGAGATGGCCAAGCTGAAGGCAGCATCCACCCCCCCTCAGAGACCACCGGGTCCACAACCTTTACCTCAAAGGATGCCAGGGAAGAGGAGTAATTGGACTACAGTGGGCTCAGGAAGGGTGAGGGAGAGGGGTCGAAAGCACATCTCCCAACTGGTCCCGCTTACTAACTCTTACACTGTTTTGGAGGAACAGGAAAGCCCCACTCAGGAACCCAAGGCTGCGTCCAGGGAGGATCTTCTAGGATGGAGCCCTAGGGACAAAAAGCAGGGAACCCTGGAGGAGGGGGAAGCTTCTCCTAGTGAGGACTCTGTTGTCTGGGGAGTGGAGTTAGGGCCACCGAGCAGGGGAGAGATGGAGGTCAAGTGCCTCCCAGGAAGAGCTGCATGGAGGTATGGGAAGCGGATCCATAGAATTGCTATGGCGATAGCTAGGAGGAAGCAGCTGGATGTCATTGTCCACCCGGGGACCAATGACCTGGCCAGGAGAAGTGTGGAGTTAGCCAGAGTCCAGGATGATTTCAGGAAGCTGGGGGGAACCTGAAACAAACAGCACGCTCCATCTCATTCTCTGAGGTGCTACCTGTCCAGGGCACAGGGGAAGCTAGGGCACTGCACATCCATACCTTCAACTCCTGGTTGAAGGATTGGTGTGGAATGGAGGGTTTTGGCTTCATAGGGGACTGGGGCCTGACCTGGGCAGATGCAGGCTTATATAAGGAGGACGGCCTGCATCTGTCCGAGAAGGGACCTTGGTCCTTAGAGAAGTTTAAATGCTTCAGCTGTGAGCATTTAACTGGCCAAGGGGGGAGGAGCGTTTGTAGGCTGAACGCCTCCCGTGAGAACATGCAGGAACATAAGTTGACTACGGGAACAGCGAAAGCAGGCAGAGAGGGGCAGGCAGGTGAAGAATGTATAATGAGTGATGGGGGGCAGAAGCACACAGGAAAGGAAACCGAGGTGGGGAAGATGCCGGAGAGGAAGAACAAGAGCAGAGAGAGGGAAAACTGTAAAACATGGAAGGTCATGCTAACGAATGCCCGAGGCCTAGGAAATAAGGTTCCAGACCTGGAGGCCTTGTTGGCAGATGCAGACCTTGACATAGCAGCAATAACAGAGACATGGTACTCTGCTAATCATGACTGGGAAGTCAATGTACCAGGCTATACATTGTTCAGGAGGGACAGGGAGGGTTAAAAGGGTGGGGAGGCCCTGTACATCAGAGATGGTATAAAGGCTACAGAAGTTCAGGGAAGACAGGGGGAGCTGAGGTAATGTGGGTCACCCTGGAGCCAGAGAATGGAACAGCAATACGCACTGGGGTGATCTATAGACCTCCAGCACAGAGGGAGGAAGTACACAGGGAACTAGTGGAGAACATACACGACACGGCAGCTAAGGGCGAAATCCTGCTACTGGATGATTTCAATGTGCCGGACGTGGATTGGGCCACCCAGATGGCTGTTTTAGCCAGAAGCACAGCCATCCTAGAATCCCTGCAGGGGGCTGGATGCAGGCAGCTGGTACATGAGCCAACCAGGGACAAGTCAATTCTGGACCTGGTATGGACCAAGGGGTACAAAGTCAAAGAAATATAGGTGGAAGGGCAGCTGGGGTCCAGTGACCACCACATGGTGTGGTTCAACATGGAGACATGGACTCAATCAAGCCATACAAGGGCAAGAGTATTAGATTTCAGGAGGGCAGATTTCACTGAAATGGGTAGATGTATACAAGCAGTCCTGGGGAAGGGAGAGATAGTAGAGGGGGTGGAAAAACAATGGGAGAAACTGAAAGGAGCCATAGTGGATATAACAAACATAGAAACATAGAAGTTGACGGCAGATAAGGACAGCAAGGCCTATCCAGTCTGCCCATTTTTTCTACCTTATGAATGTGCCATAGGCCTGCACTCTGTCAATGGCCTATCTATTCATACTCGTCTTTATTGCTCCCTTATGCCTATCCCATGCCTGTTTGAAGCCCTGCACTGTATTTATATCCACCACCAATGCGTTAGGATAGTGGCAAAAGGGACAAGAAGAAGGACACCACTATGGTTCTCCAAAGAGATGGGGGACAAAGCCAGGGCTAAAAGGCTGAATTTCAGGAAATATAAGGGGAGCCAAAGGGAGGAGGACAGGGAGGTGTACCTTGAATGTCTAAGGGAAGCAGGGAAGGCTGTTAAAAGGGCGAAGGCACAGACAGAAGAGAGCTTAACACAGTCTGTAAACAAAGGGGATAAGGCATTTTATAGGTTCATCAGTGAAAGAAGAAAACTGGGGGGATTGTGAGACTCAAAGGGGAGAAGGGAGAGTGCAAGAAAGGGGATCTGAACAAGGTAGAAATACTGAACAAATACTTCTGCTCAGTATTCACCAAGGAGGGGGCAGATGAAGGACCACATCTGGATTGCAGAAGCAATGGGGTGGGGGGGGAGAGAAGAGGTGAACACTGTCCATTCACAGTGGAGAGAGTTCTGGAAGAACTCACAAAGCTGAAGGTGGATAAGGCCATGGGGCCAGACGGCATCCACCCGAGGATATTAAAGGAGCTGCGAAGGGAACTAGCAGCACCTCTGGTGGCCCTGTTCACAGAGTCACTCAACACGGGTGTCGTTCCAGAGGACTGGAGGAGGGCATATGTAGTCCCACTGCACAAAGGCGGCAGTAGGGAGGAGGCGGAGAACTACAGGCCAGTCAGCCTCACTTCAGTGGTGGGAAAGATCATGGAAACACTGCTGAAAGAAAGGATAGTGGCACATTTGGAATCCAGTGGTGCTCAGGATCTGAGGTGACATGGATTCACAGCAGGAAGGTCATGTCAAACGAATCTAATAGTTTTTTTTTATTGGGTGACTAGGGAATTTAATCAGGGAGGGGAAGCAGACGTTGCCTACCTGGATTTCAGCAAAGCCTTCGACACCGTCCCACATAGAAGGCTGATTAACAAGATGGGTAGTCTGGGCATGGGAGACAAGGTGGTGAACTGGTTAGGAACTGGTTAGCAGACAGGAGACAGAGGGTAGTGGTAAGTAGGGTACAATCTGGGAAGAGGAGTTTGACCAGTGGGGTACCACAGGGATCAGTACTAGGACCAGTCCTGTTCAATGTGTTCGTTACTGACATTGCAGAGGGGCTGGAAGGAAAGGTCTGTCTGTTTGCAGATGACACCAAGATCTGCAACAGGGTGGATACTCCAGAAGGGGTGCAGAAAATGAAGAGGGACCAGGCGAAGCTTGAAAGATGGTCGAAGATGTGGCAACTGAGGTTCAATGTAAAGAAGTGCAAAACAATGCACCTGGGTAGAGGGAATCCTGGGGAGAGCTACAGGTTGGGGGGGGCTGACTGTCACCAATGAGGAAAGGGACCTAGGGGTTATCATCTCTGATGACCTTAAGGTATCAAAGCTGTGTACAAAGATGGCAGGGAGGGCCAGTGGTTTGCTGGGGTGCACAGACAGGGGTATCACTAGCAGGAGGTGCTGATGCCATTGTATAAAACACTGGCAAGGCCTCACCTGGAGTACTGCATGCAGTTCTGGAGACCAAACCTCCGCAAGGACATAGATAAGGTGGAAACTATCCAGAGAAGGGCAACAAAGATGGTGCACGGCTTACACCACAAAACATATGAGGAGAGACTAAGGGACCTCAATATGTACTCACTAGAGGAGAAGAGACAGCGGGGGGACATGACTGAAACTTTCAAGTACCTCAAAGGCATAAACAAGGTGCAGGTGGTGGAGCTTTTCCGATGTAGAAAAAGTACTAGAACTAGGGGACACAATATGAAATTAGAAGGGCATAGATTAAGAAGTAATGTAAGGCAGTTTTTCTACACAGAAAGGGTAGTCGACACATGGAACAGTCTGCCACAAGAGGTAGTGGGGGCAAGCACAGTGGAGGGATTTAAGCATGCTTGGGACAGGCACAAGGGAAGTCTGAGAGGGGAGGGAGTGATGACAAGCCATTGATCACATATGGTCAGTGGCCACATACAATGTATAGGGCCTGCGGGCAGACGGGATGGGCCTAGTGGTCCTTATCTGCTGACAATTTCTATGTTTCTATGTAGTGCACACTCGACAAACTGTTAAAGATTCAATACCATATGGACAATTTTTGAGGATTAAAATAAATTGCTCACGTGAAGATGACTTCAATAGACAGGCACAAGACATGCTCACAAGATTCGGGGGGCGGGGGGGTACAGTGAAGAAACACTGTCATGTTCCTTGAATAAAGTTAAAAATATTGACAGAAGTACCCTTTTAAAACCAAAAATCAGAGAAACAAGAACTTAGAAAACTGTAACCTTTTCTACTACACATAACCAAGTCTCTGGTAGGGTAGGTCACATCATTCATAGGTATTGGCACATCCTTCATACAAATCCAATACTAAAAGACAAAATTGGTGACATACTCAGGGTAACTTTTAAAAAAGTGAAGAACTTGAAAGAAATGCTAACAGTCATTTCAAACCCAGCACAGTACAAAGAACATAAACTTGGTTTTCCCCAAAACCAAAAGGATTTTTTTTAAGTGTGAACACTGCAACATGTGTAGATAAGCCCAGGAGGGTGATACATACATACATACATCACAATAGTTCCAGAAAATTTGCAATTAAAACTTAATTTCCTGTGGGACCATGTTTGTAGTTTACATCATCTAGTGTACCTGTCTTAAACATTATGTTGGGAGGACCGCAAGACCTCTAAAATCCCGTGTCCAGAAACATGTCAGAGCGATCATTATTCAGAGTGATTGCAGCCCTTTAGGCACAGACTTTGTCCAATTCCATAACTCTGACCCCTCCTGTCTTAAATTTACTGCTTTAGAAACTGTACATCCACTAGAAAGAGGGGGAAACAGAATAGATTAAATCAGAAAGAGACACGGTGGATAGTGTAATTAGACATTATGTGGCCTATAGGATTAAATGAAGATGCAGACATCACTCCATACAGAAAAGAATCCTTGACTGTCCTCCATGGGTTACAGTTTTGATTATACTGCGATGTGATTTAAGCATTAAGTTAGGGACCTTGCTCGGTGGCAACTAGTGCCACCAGCGTTATGTCTGTATTTGTTTATCTATCTGTGTACTTTTTAAATATGCCTTAACAATGTCTTGTGATAGAGGTGTGGCCAGCACTACAAGATGACGGACACAGCATAAAGCAGCTCCCTGTGCACAACATTTTATAAGTCTTCAGTGCAGACAGAAGTGGAAAAGGAAATTTTTACAGCACAGCTTTTAACGTTGGGTGGTAAATAGCAGCGAATAAACCAAAACATTAACAATCATAGCTTAATTTTGAGGCAGCAGAGCCTGTGAAAGACCAGTGCACTAGGCCAGAGACCCATACACGTGTGCAGGACCTTGCAGCCGTGGAGGAGTGAGCGATGCCAACCCTGGAGCGGTCTCTAGCAGGAGTTCCAGCAATGCTAGCAAAAATGCAACTAGAGATAGTGGCGGGCTTTACGAATATCACAGCACAGATCACCCATCTCCAGTCAGTTGTTACCGGCCTCTCCGAGACTTCCACAGCCCACACCACCCAAATTGAAGAACTAGAGCACAGGGTGAACAAGCTGGAGGACCATTTCAAAGGATAAGGCTTCTTTGAAGGAAGCGGTGGAGGAGTTGCAGGGTCACATGGATGAGCAGGAAAACTGATCCAGGCGCTTTAACCTGCACATTGTGAGGCTCCCTGAAGGTACTGAAGGGAAGCAACAAGCTGAAGGTTTACATAAATGGATCATCAAACATTTAAAATTAAAATCGGAGGCAGCCCTCTATGAAATAGAAATGGCACATCAGGTGAGCCCTCCATCTAAGCCGGGGGAGCGTCGTAGACATTGCCTCATCAAGTATCTAAGATTTACAGATAAAGAAAATGTCCTGCGAGCAGCTAAGGTGCAGGGTGCTATCACAGTGGGGAATGCTCGAGTGTCCATATATCAAGACTACAACCATGATCTCCAGCAATGCAGGCAAAAGTTTAACCCTGTTAAGTTCCAACTGTATACCCTGAGCTGGTCCTCCGCATTCCTGTATCCAGCGAAACTGAGGGTGGATCGCCCCTAGTAAATCTCATACATTTTTCGCACAACCTCTCGAGGCTGAAAGATGGGTGGCTAAGGAGGCGAGTGCAGCAGCGGGGAGAGACGAGACCAGATCGACCTCTGATTCAGTCAGATGAGTATCTGTTTCCCTCAGTTCCTTTCTTTACCTGATTGTCCTGATGTCTCCCTAAGTGGTTCAATTTGTTCCTACAATGCCTATTTAGTTGTCAAGGCCAGGGCTTTCAGCCTGGGAGGGCTAGGCCCAAAGATGTGTTACAACTACATCACTGTGAGGCACCAACATGTTAGTTTTGGGCCTTGCAGCAGCCTGTAAATGGCTCCTATGAGGGGGTGGAATCTACTTGCCAGTTGGCAGTGTGTGTTGCCCCTAATTAGGATCAGCTCGTTTATGGGCAGCCTCCCCCACCATGGTGTTGAGTCTGGAATATTAAATGACACGGACAACATGTGGGAGCTACATCTTGGGATTGGTTCCTAAATGATGATGAAGACTGGAGTGGGACTTACTGTTGTTCCTGTCCTAGAGCTCCCCTTGTAGTTGCCTGCACCATTTGCGATCTGTCCGACCATATCTAGGGACATGGGTAACTACAGGCAGAGGATTAATACCATATCTTTTTGTTTGTCAGTGGTGATACAACCACCCAGGCCAACCAGTGGGCTCCAGACCACCAGATCTAATTGGGGCTTAACTTTGCAGTAATTCTATGGGTTACATCTATTTAACACTGCATTTTTTTCAGCTCAAGTTTTAACAGGGTGCGAGTGTAGTCTTGTATAATATGTCGAATTTCCAGATACAAATTGTTGTACCTGCCTGGAAAGGTGGGTGGTGGGGCGAGGATCAGTTTGTCGGGCTGATTAGGTGAACCTGATCTTGTTTAGGCTACCTATCACCTGGTTTGCTTTTACCACCACATCATATCATTATGGGATAATTGTAGTGTGCTAAAAATATTAAAAGTCTGTGGTGTTCGACATGACAGTGTATGGCGAACTTAGTATAAGTGTCCATTCCCTATGTCGAGCTCTCAACCGCCACCAAATTGTAAGGGTTACTGTCTGGGCAATATGTGCTCAGTCAAGAAGGGGGAGGGGGTGAGGGTGAAAAGTTACATGTTAGCTCTGTTAATGCTGTTGGAATTGATGTTTGGTTATGGTAACTGGGGGTGGTGGGGGGAAGGGGTGCACAAGGGGGAAAGTTAAAAACACAAGCAGGATACTGTGGTTAAGAGTAATGCATAGATCAAAGCTGTATGATGAGTTAGTATGGAGTTGGAGCTCCTCTCCAGTTGCAGCGGGGCCATGTGTACAGTGAGATAATGACTAGAGCAGTTAATGTGGCCACTTGGAATATCAATCACCTTAAACCTATTAAGCGTAAATGTGTAACTAAAGAGATAAATGAACAAACTTCAGGTGGTACTTCTGCAAGAGACCCACATGTCCCACACCAAGGCACTGAAGACTGGGGGAAGTATTTGGCGGGGGTGGGGGGGAGAGTGGTTGACTTCATGTTTCTCGACCAGGGTCAGAGGTGTGGCCATGTGGTTCCCTAGGGGCACACGGGTTGCAATAAACCGATCAGTGGCAGATGCAACACAGGGGGGGTGGTCTGGCCCTTTATGTCAATGAAAATACCAAAGCTACAGAAATTCAGAATACACATAAGGAGCCAGAAGAACTGTGGGTCACACTGGAAACAGGAAATGGAACAGCCATACGAACTGGGGTTGTGTATAGGCCTCTAGACCAGGGGGAGGACACAGACACATTACTGTTAGAAGATATACAAAACATGACCGCTAAAGGGGAGGTTCTGATAATGGGAGACATCAACATGCCAAATACAGATTGGTCAATACCAGCAGGAACATCTGCCAGAACTAGACACATGGTGGATTCCCTGCAGGGGGAGGGACTCAAACAACTGGTACAACAACCCACAAGAGACAGGGCTATCCTAGATCTAGTACTGACGAATTGGGAAAGGATCACAGATTTCCAGGTAGAAGGTCACCTGGGGGCCAGTGTCCATCACATGGTATGGTTCAATTTGGACACTAGAACTAAATCATCCCATTCCAAGGCAAAAATACAGGACTTCAGAGGAGCTGACTGATAAGATGGCCAACAGAGTTAAGCTAGCCCTGGCAAAGAGAAATACAGGTGAGGGGGTACAGGCAAAGTGGGCAAGCATTAAAGATGTAATACGTGAAGCAACATCCCATTGTGTAACAAAGAAAATGAAGTGCAAAAGAAGAAGGAAACCACTTTGGTTCTCAAAAACAGTAGCAAAAAAGGTCAGAGCCAAAAGGCTGGCCTTCAGGAAATATAAGGGAATGCAACAGGATGAAGATAGGGAGGCATACCAAACTTCCCTAAGAGAAGCAGGGAAGGCAGTAAGGCAGGCAAAGGGCCAAACTGAGGAAACACTAGCTCAAACAGTAAAAGAAGGTGACAAGACTTTCTATACACACCTTAGCGAAAGGAGAAAGTCCAGAGGCAGTATTGCTAAGATCAAAGGAGCTAAGGGGGCTAGGAGGCAGTATAGCGCAGTGGTCTAAGGCTCTGAGCTGCAAATTTGGTGACATCCAGCAGACCAGACCTGGGTTTGAATCCCACAGCTTCCACTTGCATACTGTGTGACCCTGAGCAAGTCACTTAACCTCCTTGTGCTCCCAGGTCGCTCCTGTAAAAAGCTTCCAGCTTAGTGTGCTATACCTGGTTAAACAACTAAATAAAAAAAAAAAAAAAAAGGGGGCATGTGAGGAGGAGGATCATGTAAAAGCATCTATCCTAAATAGATACTTCTGCTCAGTATTTACTGAAGAGAAGGTAGGGCAGGGCCCACAACTCAGCACCATGGACACAGGGGGGAGGGAGGTGTGCACTAGTCCCTTCTCAAAAGAAAGGATCCTACAAGAGCTTGATAAGCTCAGGGTGGACAAGGCAATGGGACCTGATGGCATACATCCCAGGGTATTAAAGGAGCTAAGGGTGGAACTAGCAGAGCCATTATCAGACCTGTTTAGTGAGTCTCTGAGTACAGAAGAGGTCCCAGAAGACTGGAGAAGGGCTCATGTGGTCCCGCTCCACAAAAGTGGTAGCAGGGAGGAGGCAGGGAACTACAGACCAGTCAGTCTTAACTCAGTAGTGGGCAAGATTATGGAGGCACTCCGAAAGGACAGTGCAACACCTGGAACCCATAGGAGCACTGGATCCAAGATAGCATGGGTTTACAAAAGGAAAGTCCTGTCAAACTAATCTCATAGATTTCTTTGACTGGGTAACCAGAGTGGTGGACCAAGGGGGAGCAGTTGATGTCGCCTACCTTGACTTTAGCAAAGCTTTCAATACTGTTCCACATAGAAGATTGATTAATAAGCTGGGTAGGCTCAGGGTGGGTCAGAAGTTGGTCAACTGGGTGGCAAACTGGTTGACGGGCAGAAAACAAAGAGTGGTGGTAAACAGTATGCATTGAGAAGAGATGCAAGTCACAAGTGGGGTACCTCAGGGATCAGTCTAGGGACCAGTCCTCTTCAATATCTTCATCAGTGACATTGCAGAGGGACTGGAGGGTAAGGTTTGTCTGTTTGCAGATGGCACCAAGATCTGCAACAGAGTAGATGATCCAGATGGGGTGGGCAGAATGAGAAGAGATCTGGATAAACTAGCAAAATGGTTGGAAAAGTGGCAACTATAGTTTAACACAAAGAAGGGCAAAATCATCCACATACAGAACAGAAACCCAGAAACCACCTATAGACTGGGAGGGGAGTTGCTGGCAGTCACAAGGGAAGAAAGAGACTTGGGTGTCATCATCACCCATGACCTGAAATCATCCAAGCAGACCACTAAAGCAGTAGAAAAGGCTGGAGGGATGTTGGGGTGTATTAGTAAGGGTATCACAAGTCAGAAGAGGGAGGTAATAATCCCTCTTTACAAGACACTGGTTAGGCCCCATCTGGAGTACTGCATGCAGTACTGGAGGCCACACCTTCACAAGGACATTAACCAAATTGAGGCAGTCCAGAGAAGAGCAACCGAAATAGTGCAGGGACTGCATCAGAAAACGTATGAGGACAGATTAACGGAGCTCAATATGTATACCCTAGAGCAAAGGAGGGAGAGAGGTGATATGATTGAAACATTCAAACATCTTAAGGGCATTAACACGGTGAGAGACTAACATGTTTCAATATAAGAAAAATAGCAGGACAAGAGGACACAGCATGAGATTAGAGGGAGGCCGATTAAGGGGTAATGTGAGGAAGTTCTTTTTCACAGAAAGGGTGGTGAATGCATAGAGTGGCCTACCTCAGGAAGTGGTGGATATGAATACAGTGCAGGGCTTCAAACAGGCATGGGATAGGCATAAGGGAGCAATACAGATGAGTATGAATAGATAGACCATTGACAGAACAATGGCCGATGGCACATTCATAAGGCAGAAAAAGAAATGGGCAGACTGGATGGGCCTTGTGGTTCTCATCTGCCATCAACTTCTATGTTTCTATGTTTCTATCATGGGGGGAGGTATGTGCTCACCAATGTCATGCTGGATGCTGTGGGCATGATATCAATTGGATTGGTGTACACACCAAACATCAAAGACCCAGGTTTCTTCCAGCGCTTGGCAGTGGATATGGCATCCCTTACAGGCCCCTAGATCCTAGAGGGGATTACAACTGTGTCTCAGACATAATCCTGGACCGCTCCAACCTGTCTCCTATACCCATTTCAAGAAATGCTGGGGCGCTGGGAGAAGTGGAGAGCACTTTTCATCTCGTGGATGTGTGAAGGCACCAGCACCCAACCAGCAAGGAATACAGCTTTTTCTCACATACACACCACTCATATGCCAGGCTGGATCGGTTGCTGGTCAGCTCCACAATCCTCGGTAACATTTGCTCATCCAACTACTCCTCGATACTGATATCACATTATGCTTCACTTACCTTATCCATCAACCTCGTGGGGATCCCGCCAACTTGCAGACCCTGGAGACTGGACCCTTTATTATTGAAAGCCAATGCTTTTGTGGAACATATGCCCAGGTCACTTCCAGAATTTCTGCATTATAACACTAGAGGGGACACAACACATAGCACTCGGAGGGAAGCCCTTAAGGCATATGTTCCAGGCCTGGTCATTGCTTATGCTACACATAAGAAAAAGAATTCAGAAGTGGACATGGAGAGTTAAGATTGCGGCCTGTGAGGAGGCGCATATGAGAAAACCAAACCCAACCTTGTACGGGATTGTCCAAAGGTTAAAGTGGCAACTCAACCTAATAAGCAGCTCTAGGATTGAGCGCTCAATCTTGTTGTCACATGTGGGAGCTTATTTTGATGGGGACCGAGGGGGGAAATACCTGGCCTGGCAGCTACACCGCAGAGAGAGGGAGAGGTCGATAACACAGATCTAGACACGTACGGGCCAAGTCATGACCATAACCTCACAGACAGGTAAGGAATTTGGGGCTTTTTATAAGTCCCTGTATATCTTGGAGGTATCACCCACCAAACAGCAGATGGATGCCTTCTTTGACAAGGCACCTGTCCCACCCTGACTACAGAAATATCCAGAGACTTGGATACATTCCACACAATGGAGGAGCTGCAGAAAGCCATTCACTCCCTAAAAGCTGGGAAGGCCCCAGGGCCGGACAGTCTCCCCTTAAGACTTTTTTTTAAAACATTTGCTCCCTTACTATTAGAACCACTACATAGCATGTTAGAAGAGGGCTTGGTGAAGGGTGTCCTATCCCCCCCTCCACACGGTCTGCCACAATATCTGTCCTTCACAAACCATGGAAGGATCCCACTCTGTGCGCATCTTATTGCCCAATCTCCTTACTAATGGCGGATTACAAAATCTTAGCCAAAGTGATTGCCACTCGGATCAAGCCTTTACTCCCGTCGCTAGTCCTTGCTGATCAGGTCGGATTCGTACAGGGGCGCTGGGGGAGACATAACATACACAAGACCCGGAATATTATTCATGCATGGGCAAGGACAGCCACAAAGCACGGTGCAGCCATTTTTGCTCTTGACGCCGAGAAGGCATTTGACCATGTGGAGTGGGGGCACATGTTTGAAACCCTGGGGCACACAGGGGTGGGCAGGAACCTTTTGGAACGGATTAGAGTTATATATTCATCTCCCACAGCACAGATTATGGTTAACAGAGAGTTGACTCCCTCCTTCACCTTGGGGCGGGGAACTCGTCAAGGGTGCCCTCTGTCCCCACTCTTATATGCATTATCGTTGGAACCCTTGGCAGCTGCTATTAGGAACCATGCTGCTATCCGGGCTTTTTGGGTGGGGAACATAAACTTGCCCTGTATGCAGATGACCTGTTACTGTACCTTAAAAACCCAACCCAACACCTACCAGAGGTCCACGTCCTGCTGAGGGAGTATGGCTCACTATCGGGTCACCAGGTGAGCTGGACTAAGAGTGAGTTCCTTCCGGGTAGGCTGAGCGGACAGACCCCTGCTGACTGCAAATCTTTGTGGCCTAGTTATGGTGGAACACCTTAATACCCGGGGATATAAATTCCTGCTAAAATGGGCCTCCTGTATGCCCTAAATTATAAACCCCTGGTCACTTGCCTTGCGGAAGAGTGTGAGAGGTGGCAACCCTTACCCCTGTCAGTGTTGGATTGGGTCAATACAGTGAAAATGATGATTCTTCCCAGATGCTTGTACCTGTACTAGTCCCTTCCCATCTCAGTGTCCTTGGACCACTTTAAGCGCATAAATGCCACCGTACACAGATTTGTGTGGAAGGGGAAATTGGCGCGAATTAGGAGGAGTATACTCCAGCTTCCAGAGTCCACAGGGGAGTGGGTCTTCTGAACTTCATGAATTATTACTGTGTGGCCCAACTGGCACACATACCAACAGGGTCCAAGGGTGAAGGACCCATCCTGGCTGGTACTGCAGGATGGGGAGTTAAGGGGCTCATTCAGGTCCAGGCTCCAGTCCACCTCCCTTGGAAGTACTTCACCCCTGGATGTACAAAATCTGTTATCCAAGGCCAATCTACGTGCATGGTTGGCCACTCACAAGCACATAGGCCATGTGACTGCTCAGTCCCCACACTCAGATCTTATTAAGGACAGAGGACCATATTCTATTTAACTGCACCAACGCCTGATTAGATGGCACCACTTGGGGTTACAGGCGGTGCATGAGTTGTATACTGGGGCAGGCTACTGAAGTTCCATGCTTTGAAGCAAGCTTGGCACACAGACCCAGGGGAATTCTTTGTGTACTTAATGGTGAGGCAGAGAGTAGGGGACACTAGATGGCGGGCATGAGTGGGCAGCACCATCACAGTTTGAAGAAGAACTGTACAGACCCCAACCCTGCAGGAGGCCACTCACAACATATTACCAAACCCTAGCAGGGAGGGATGGTGAAGCTGCAGCTCCCATCATTACTAAATGCGAGCAGGACTTATCTCTTTCAATAGACTCAGCAACGTGGAGAGTAGCGGCTAAATATCTGAGCTCTTGCTCTTGTAGTAACAGGCTGAGGCAGGCATCTCTTAACTTTATGTACAGAGCATATTACACCCCAAAAAGGATACACTCCATAAACCAAGACAACCCCCAAAACTGTCCTAAATGCCACAGGGAGGATACAGATTTTTTCCATATGGCACTAACCTGCCCTATGGTGGTGCCCTTTTGGCATTCAATCCATAAAATAATGAGCAGCCGTGCTAGAGTTAATGTTGGGAGCAAATGCTAGCCAAACCCAACATACAGATGGTGCCCCGCTTTGGTCCTTGGCATTAGTAAATGCTAAGAAGCCCATAGCACAGTCATGGATATCGGTAAATGCCCCTAATATAACTCAATGGGTGAACAACATGAGACAGTGTCTAAAACTGGAGAAAATTCAACTTACTGCAAATGGCAGGCTGGAGACTTCAGAACAAATGTGGAAGCCTCTGATGGAAGCGATGGAGAGTGGAATCTTCCCGGGTTGACAGGGATAACATGAGCGCACTACTCACCATCCCAGGCCCCAACTGAGGTACAGTTGGCTGGGAAATCATAGGTGGGGAAACATACTGAAAAATGGTAACCATTGTTGCCCTAAGTTTGCTAATTACGTGATCAGGTTTGCCAAGGTTCTAGCCCAGTGCTCAACCGTAGCTTGCGCCATCTATCCCAACATGTAATAACCGATAAATTATCTCTGTATTATATGTCTCATGTATTATATGTCTCACGTGTCAGAGTAAATGCACCTTTTGTAGTGTCACTGAGACCTTGTAATCTGCAGTACTAATCGCTCTTTAATCGCTTTTAAATACTGTTACACTTTGACTGCTGTAATGTAGGCTCACATCTGTTTGTACTATAACCATTAAGTTGCTGCTATTCTGCTTGTTTTCTTCTTTCAATAAAAAGATTTATAAAAAAAAAACAATGTATTTTGTTTTCTTATAAGTATTGAAGCTCACTGGGAAAGAGAACTCTCTGGTTTAAAACCTGGAACTTTTCTATAGTTGGAATAATTGACTTTAATAGTGGTAAATATCCCCTTAAATTAAATCCCAAAAATTGAATACTGTGAACGTTAAATTTAGTTTTTGCCATTCATCCTGCATTCTTATCTGTGACTATGATGTGAAGAATTTTACCGGGACTTTTTTGGTGGACCCTTATCCTTCTATCCTTCCTACCTCATTCCTTTTTATTTTGACCTCACTCCCCCACACATCACCCCCTTCTCCCAACACCCCCCACCACCACCACCCTGTTCTATTTTCATACTAATCTTGGTTAAGACTTTTTATATTGTGTGACTGTTTTGTACTGGTCCGCTGGGTCTATCACTTTAAAAAGTGCACTTAAATAGGTATGAGGACACACCCCCGATGAATGCCTAAGTGCTGGGCTGAAGCGCTGGGGACAGGACCTCCAGTATAGTGTCTGCATAATGCTAAACAAAGGAATTGCCTGTTTGTAATAAGTTGGAGTGGGAAATCATTTTTTCCTGTAGCCTGGAGTGCTCTTACCACCGTTTCCTCTGGAACCAGGAAGGGAACTGGAACCAGAGGGGAAATGGCATGCCCGTAAGTGGCTCCATGGCTGAGAAGCCTGGAGGAACTGCCATGTCTTTGCCATGTCCTCCATAGAGCACATTCTGTTTTTGTCCACTGATGGCTGCTTTTCTTCCTCCAGAAGAGGGGCAATGACATGCTTTTTTTTATTTTTCTTAGCAGGAACTGTTTCCGGAACCTGCTCTGAGGGCCTTTTATATTTACTTATAATTGGGGTTCCCTCTGTTGGGAACCCTAGACTCTACGATGTCTTTAGCAGACTTTTCCTTCTGCTTAACATGGGAGGAAGGGCCCTCATCAGTATGCTTAAACACAACTCATGGCAGTCTGCCTTAGCCAGGGGGTTGTAACACTTAATACGATTTTTAAAACCTGTAGGTCCTGTTTCCTTTTTGGGCTTGTCAGACATGCCAAACGCAACAAGACCCACCAGAAAAAAGGTTCCCCACAGCAGAAAACAAAGACTGCAGTTCGGTTCCTAAGAAAACCCAGACCAGTAAAAAAAAATGTCTTCTCTCTCTCTCTCTCTTTTTTTTTTTTTGCTTACAAATAGAAATAGAAAAACACCAAAATGCCTCGGTTCCTGGAGACCGGGGAACAAAAGCGAACAACAACCACAAATCAGTTGAAAAGAAACAACAAAATACTATCTTTAAAAAGGAAAAACATATGTAGTTAGAGCGGTTAAAATAGGAAAAACCGAGCGGGCCCTGTGGAGTGGAGGGCTGTGGCATCGCACCTTACCTCCTGCCATACTGGCAACCCATATTGGGTGGTGAATGCAGGTTGCTGGGGTCCGGCCGGGGAAGGAGAGGATCAGGTGTCTGGAGGACAGCTCTCTTCTCTTGGTGAGGGTATGTTGGCACTCCAGCTGAATGACTGCCCCGGGTGGAGGCCTAAGGGCAGAACAGGTCAGGAATGTCAATGAAGGGAGGTGCTGTGGGACTCTGCAGCGTGCCTCCACATGCGTGCGCTGACATGCACGCCCCAGCAACAGGGAAGGGAGAAAATTGGAAACTGGGAAGGCTAGCAGGCAACATGAAGCCCTGACCATGCTCCTGAGCCACAGCTACCCTGGCATTTGTATGTGTGTCACCTGAGGGGGGGGGTGACGTCCTCTCTCATCCCGCCACGGGGGTAAAATCCATGGCGTACTCGCTGGGGGCCAGGCTGGGACTGGGAGTGAGCCCACACAGTTCGGGGTGGATAGAGCCCTCTTGAGGAGAGAGCCGGAAGCTGCCTACCAGCAGACCCACAGGGAGAAAAAGCTTGATAAAAAAAAAAATTGGAAACGCAAAGAAAAACGGGTTTTCTTTGGTTCCTGGGAACGGCTGGGGAACCAGATAATGCCGCTGAAAAGTAACAGAACAGACACAACTAAACTAGCAGAGATTCGAAGTAAAATAAAAAGTACTGAGAAAAGTAAAGGGAAAAAGGAAAAAAAAACATGAGAAACTTGAAGCTAGATGAAGAGAGCTCTTCAGGGTGACTTCATCCTCAGGTGGATTTGAAATGGTACTCATATTTGGAAATATAGGCTTGCTAGCTTGTTATCCTTAGGTCCAAAGTGGCTGCAACAAATACTCTTTCCCATAATGTACACTTTTTGAGACTCTTTGTTAGTGGGCTGGCCCAGCAACCTCATTTGGGGCCCTGTCATTTAGCCATAGTAACAACAGCATTTGCTATAGGCTGGATGTAGTACACCGGTTTGTCCTGGGAGCCATATACTTCTTATCTGACTGCCTTGTGACTGCCCAAATAGAAGCCCGCTGTGATGGGTTTACAGTTAGAATGAGCCAAGACACAACTTATAAGGTGCATAAAAGGCATAAATGCACCTATCATTTTATTGGAAACAAAATAACAAACTAAAAAAACATGGTACACTGAACTCAGCAGACTGTACCTTTAAGACAAGATCACTTTGAACAATGCAGTGTAGTGACCAATTCCTTCAGGATGAACATTCCCCAAGAATAATGCTGGCACACATTAATCCTGGAATACCAGGGAGTGAAGCTTCAGACAACATTTAATCAGGAGAGCTGCCTTGGTCTGTGTCAGCATCCCAGCTCCAACTGACCTCTCTTCCTCCTCTGAGTCACTCTCCATCTCCCTCCCAGAACTGCAAGACAAGGGGCCCTCCCACAAGGTCATGTGATCCCTACTTCATGGTACTTACACATGCATGGTAAAATTCACACTCCACAGAAAGTCAATGCAATAAATAACACATACATACTAAAGTAAATACTATACAAAAGCTAAACTTTTAAATGTCGACTGATGTAGTGGAGGTCCTCGGGACTGGCCCAGTTCTGACAGAAATGCTTCTTGTTGCATGTAGGGAGCCAGCCTGAGTCTGGGTGCAGGGTCTGGAGGCTCCATGTGGCTATTGCACTGCATCGACTGATGTGTTTTTCCTGGTTTTCAAGCCCAATCCTCTGTTCCCCTGGGATGCACATGCCAAAATCAATGGGGCGCAAGGTGTCCATGTCGTCTCAGCGAATGGCATCCCACCCTGCCCCTGCTTGCACTATAGCCTGCACCGCCACCTGTGGTCACCCAGGTGGCAGTCACATGGCTGTAGCGGGTCCCCTTCCCACCCAGAGGAGGAGAGTGTCCTATGGGACACTCAATTCTTCCCATCCTGGACATCTTTCTGATGACCTGGGCTCGTCCCCAAACCTGGGTTGCTGGCATCACAAGCAGTAGCACTACTACTGCACCAACAGACCAGCCTGAGGTCCTCCACTTAAGAACCTCACTGTGAGGCTGGATAGGAACCTGGATTTCTCCTCGCACATCAATGCTATCCAAAAAATGATTCCCCCACACTTGGTGCCCTTACTGGAGCAAATCTGGCCTCTCCCTCCAACTCCACCATGAGATTCTTCTGAAAATTATCTTGCCAGTCTTTGACTAAGCAGATGTGGACACAAGCATAGCTCCAAAGAAAAAACTACTCACCTTAGTAATGTTGTTTCTTCTAATGGAGTCTTGCTATATTATGACAATTGCAGTTTGTCCCACTATTAGAACTGCTCCGGAGGTGAAAGAGTTAACTTCCATGCCAGGCATGGAGCTCAGCGCGCGAGCTCAGTTACAGAAGCTCTGTCTGGATAATTTCAAACTGAAACTGTCAGATCTTTACGAGCAAAACTCACTAAGGTTCTGTGTGGAAGCTGTAACCTACACTAGCCAACTGGCTACTTAAATATTAACACATTTTCCTGGTCCCAACACCAAGACTCAAGTCAGGGGACCAGAAAATAAGATAAAACACTACACCCCAACACCCCAAAAAGAAGGGGTGGAAAACATAAAATGAGCATCAACAAGTGCCAACACTGGACTGCCCACCCCATACCCAAAGTAGAGGTTCTGAGAGGGGCAGGCTGGGGGGGAGATCATAATATAGCAAGACTCCATTAGAAGAAACAACATTACTAAGGTGAGTAATTTTTTCTTCAAACAACATGAAGTCTTGCTATATTATGACATATGCAGACTACACAGCAGTACCTCCATGGAGGAGGGACAGAACCTACTTAGGGAATAGGCTCTGAAGCACGGCTGTGCCAAACTGAGCATCCCTCCTGGCCTGGATATCCAGGGAGTAATGCTTGGTGAAAGTGTACATTGCTTTCCAAGTAGCTGCTTGACATATCTCTAAGATAGGGATGTCTCTGGCAGCAGCTAGAGATGCAGCTGTACCTCTGGTAGAGTGAGCCCTCAGGCCTGAAGGGGGAACCTTCCCAGTTTTTGATAACAAATTGATACAAGAGACAATCCACCTGGCAATGGATCTCTTGGTGGCAGGTTTCCTTTCCCAACCTCACCATCGTGGAAAAAAAGTTGGAGGGATTCAACCTGTGACCCTTGGTACGCTTTATATAGTAACTTTAGGCCTCTTAACATCTGTTGTGCAACCTCCTCTCACCAGGAGGAGGAATGATCAGTGAAAACACTGGAAGGAGATAGATTGATTAAGGTGGAAATCGGAACCACCTTAGGCAAAAACTTCCTGTTAGTCCTAAGGACTACCTTATCCCTGTGAAAGGAAATAAAGTCAGTCTCCACTGACAAAGCTTGTAACTCACTTATGCGCCTGGCAGAAGTGATGGCTACTAGAAAACAGTTTTCCAAGTCAAGTACTTAAGCTCTGCCGAAGACAGAGGTTCAAAGGGGGGTTGCATCAGCTGAGCAATGCAAACATTAAGATCCCAGGCAGGGGCAGGGTCCCCGAAAGGTGGATTAGTATGAAGTAATCCTTTGAAAAACTTGGAAAATACAGGGTGAGTGGAAAGAGAAGAGGGCTTTCCTGCTGAAATAAAAGCAGAGACAGCTGTCAAATGCACTTTCAGTGTAGCTGGTCTCAGACCCAAAGAATTAAGATGGACCATATAGTCCAAAACAATGGGCAAATCAGCATATCCCGGGGAAATATGCTTCCCAGAACACCATATGGAAAACCTTTTCCATTTAGAGTTATAAGTAGCCCTAGTGGAAGGCTTCCTAGACGCCTTCAGGATTTCGAGAACACCTTGAGAAAGGTGTAGGTCAGGCAATTCTAACTCCTCAAGAGCCAGGCCTTGAGGTTGAGGGATTTGAGATTCGGATACCAAACTCTCCCCTGGGCACAAGTTAACAGGTTGTGATTCCTGGGGAGACACAGGGGAAGATGGACTGCTAAGGACAGAATGAGTGGGTACCAGGGCTGCCTGGCCCAATCTGGAGCAATCAGAATCATCTTGCAGGGCTGGGATCTGATTTTGACTAGCACCTTGAATAGGAGAGGGAAGGGGGGAAAGGCATATAGAAACTTCCCTTCCCAATCTAGGAGAAAGGCATCCAGGGGGACTGAGCTCATCACTGGGGGCCTGCAACAAAACAGTGGAAGTTGGTGATTGTCTGGGGCTGCAAAAAGATCTATCTGAGGGGTGCCCCATCTGGCAAAAACTAACCCCAGTGCATGGGGATCCAGTGACCATTCGTGATGGCCCTGGGAATTCCTGCTGAGAGCATCTGCCAGGACATTGTCCTTTCCTGGGAGGTGAACTGCTATGAGGGAAGTGTTCAGGGAATAAGCCAGAGGCCACAACTTCATTGCCTCGGTGCACAAGGCTGAAGACCGAGTGCCCCCTTGTTGATGTACCACATTGTAGTGGTGTTGTCTGTTCTGACTTGTACCACTTTGTTCTGAACAGATGCAGAAAACACCTGAAGTGCTAGAAAAACAGCTCTGAGCTCCAGCAGATTGATGTGGAGCAGAGATTCCTGAGGGGACCACACTCCCTGGGTGGAGAGGTCGCCCATGTGAGCTCCCCATCCCAGAAGGGACGCATCTGTAGTAAGGGTCAAGGAGTGAGATAGAGGGATGAAGGGGACCCCTAGTCTCAGATTGCTCTGATCCTGCCACCACTGAAGGGCCTGGATCACGGTTCGAGTCACTGGGATCAACTTGGAAAGGGGATCTTTTCTTTGAGACCAAAAGGCTCTCAAGTGGAACTGAATGTCTCTCATCTGAAATCTTGCTCCTTGCACAACAGCTGTGGAAGCAGCCATGTGTCCTAGGAGCTGTAGGAAGTGCCTTGCTGGTCGAGAGACCTGCAGAGTGAAGGAGGAGGCCAGGGCCACTAGGGTCCTTACCCTTTCTAGGGGCAGGAAGGCTCTGGCCTACTTTGTGTCCAATTCTGCACCTATAAAGGTGAGTACCTGGACAGGTTCCAGAACTGACTTTGGAAGACTGAGAAGAAAGCCTAGAGAGGTGAGCAGCTGCTGGGTAACTTGCAGGTGTGATTTGACCTGGTCTGGAGACTGACCTACAATGAGCCAGTCGTCTAGGTAGGGAAAGATGGCAATCTTTTGCCTTCTTAAATGGGTAACTGCTACTGCCAGGCATTTTGTGAATACCCTTGGGGCAGAGGTAAGGCCGAAGGGCATTGCTCTGAACTGGTAATGGCCTGAGGATAGTTCGAATCTGAGGTACTTTCGGTGGGAGCTTCTGATGAGAACATGGAAGTAGGCATCCTTGAGGTCCAGGGAAGCTAGCCAGTCCCCTGGCCTTAGAGAAGGTAAAATCATTGCCAGAGTCACCATTTTGAGTTTTGGTTTTAAAAGGTGCTTGTTCAGATATCTTAGATCCAGAATGGGCCGCCATTCTCCAGTCTTTTTTGGGGGTAAGGAAGTACCTGGAGTACAGACCCTTGCCCTGGTGTGGGGAGAAACTCTTTCTACAGCTCTGAGAGCCAGGAGGGTTGAGACTTCTGTTTCTAAGGCAAAGGTCTCTAGAGGGTTTGTAGGTGGAAAAGATCTGATTCTCATCTTTGGAAATTTTTTGAAGCTGAGAACCAGACCCTGGCTTACTACTTCCGGGACCCACTTGTCTGATGTTAAAGACTCCCAGTCCTGAACGAAGTAAGCCAGCCTGCCCCCTACAGGTAATGGAGAACCGGCCCTGGGCACCCCATCAGGGTGCCTGTTTGGCAGGAGCTTTAGGCTGAGGGGTGAGAGCAGGCCTGCTTGCACCCCGTCTGCCTCTCCCTCTGAAGAACCCCCTCTGAGCATAAGCCGAAGAGGAGGCCTGGGTTTGGTAAAAAGGCCTGTGAAAAGGCCTACCTCTACCCCTGGGGGTCTGCCTCTGAGGAGTGGCTTGCCGCTCCTTGGCTTGTGCACTACTATAAGTTGTTCTATATTCATCCATTTTCTTCATATAATTCTCTGTCTGCTCCCCAAACAGAGAATTTCCTACCACAGGAAAATCCATAGCCTTAGTCTGGGTATCCTCTGACAAACTAGTATACCTGAGCCAAGCCAATCTACGAAAGGCCACAGATGTAGCCATGACTCTAGAGGATACATCATTAGAATCCACAGCACATGGAATTGCACCTTGGATGCCTCAATACCATCAGAAGCCACCTGCTCCAGCTCCTTAGCAAACTGGCCAGGGGCCTGTTTGGCCAAAGTCATGACAGTGTCCCATCAAGATTTTTGGTATCTTGCCACATAAGCCATGTAATTTGCTTGTCTGAGTCCCAAGGACGCTGCCAGGTATTGTTTTTTAGCCATGGCATCAATCTTCCTGGAGTCCTTGTCAGGAGGATGTGAAGCCAGGGGAATATTAGTTTATCACAGGCTGCAGCCTGAACTACTCAACATGACTGCATTGCTGTGAAAGAAATTCTGTATCAGGACTCTGACAAAGTGTACCTCCTGTCCATCTTTTTGTCCACAGGAAGCACAGAATTAGGAGCTTTTAAAATTTTTATTGTTTGTTTCCTAAATGATTTATGTAAAGGGATAGACAATCTCCTGGACTCTGGGATATCCATCATTTCCACAAAGTCAGGTTCCTCTTGCTCATCCACAGCTTCCTCCAATGGAAGCTGGAGGGTTTCAGCAACCTTTTTATAAAACAGAAAGTGAGAAGGGGACTCAGAAGGCGTAAGGGGAGATTCTAAAGGTCTGTCTGGGGAGATGTCTGGTTCAATGGGCACATCCAGACTCTCAAAGTCACATTCACACCGTTCATAATCATCCTCCCCCTCCTCTGGCTCATAAAACTCTTCTATATCATATTCTTGAACCGGTGGAACTGGCCGAACCGACCTTTTGCCAGACAGAGGCGGTTCGGATGGAACCGGAGAAAGTGACTGGACAATTTGTATTGCTTTAGCTATCTCTGCAGCAGTTGGAGAAGGAATTTTTGACTCCACACCTGCTGATTTTCTAGTTTTCTTTGCTGGAACTGGCTCCTCAGAGTCAGCTTCACGTTGCCGAGGAAGATGTAAGCCCTGGTCAGAGGGCACTCCCTCGGTTGGGTTGGACCGAACTGGGCTAGCCATCCGGGTCAGCGGACTTTTGGCCTCTCGTTCCTGAGCCTGCCAACTCTCTTATCCAGGGTGGCTGCAGGAAGTTCTTACAAATCTGGCAGTCTGAATTGAGGTGGTCAAACCCCAGACAATATACACACGTGGTGTGTGGGTCAGCCTTGGCAAAGGCTTCCCCACAGACACTACAGTGTTGAAACCCAGTGGGCCCGGTTTTTCTTTTGGGTTTCTCAGACATAATGCCAGCCTAACCCTAACCAAAAACTTGCCCTTTAAACGGCAGTGCCAGGCAAGACACTCTTATTGGTTCCCAACCGTGTCACGGGTCGTGGAAAAAACCGTAATGAAATCTGTTTTTTTTAGAACCGATAAGAACCGGGAACCGCACTCTAAAAGCTTTTAAATGCTTGAAGATAAAGTTTTAAAACAACCTGATCGGTTCGAACCGAACCGATAAACATTTACAAGTTCCACACAGAAATAAACCTGTCTATTACTTACAATACCACAGACAGAGCTTGAACCGATCGGTTTGCGGTTAAAATAATAATAATCGCTGTTGAATTTAACCGAGAAAAAACTGTTTAAACCGAGAAATGAACCGAGCAGTAGGAGAAATCTCTGGAGCGACTGTTCAGTGAGGCGGAGTAAAGAATCTGACAGTTTCACTTTGAAATTATCCAGAAAGAGCTTCTCTAACCGAGCTCGCGCTCTAAGCTCCATGCCTGGCATGGAAGTTAACTCTTTCACCTCCGGAGCAGTTCTAATGGTGGGACAAACTGCAATTGTCATAATATAGCAAGACTTCATGTTGTTTGAAGTCCTCTTTAGTCAGACTGGACCCTCTCCTTTAGCTACCACCGCTGTTGTTTCTCCCATTGCCTCCACTCTGTCTGCCCATTTCTTACTTGTTTTGAACAGTGCACTCCTTTGCGCAACTGTACTTCAGTATACACTTTTTCTTTTTCACCATTATACTTTATTTTCTTGAACTTCTTTCTTTGATTTGTGTCTGCATCTCCCCTGTTCCCCTCCACCTAAGGCAAACCTGGAAATAAGCCTCAGCACAATGTGCCTTTCCTAGTCACCAATTTGTAAATAAATAAAACACATATCCACTGTCTCCTCTGTCTGCTATTACAGTCTAACACTGTATGTACTTACCATGGATGGAAGACCCTGCAGAACTGTCATGACCCAACTGACTGTCAAAAACTTTACAGGGTCCGGTCCCAAATTTCCCTGTGGACAAGAAATTAATTAAATAATTCATATTCTTTTAAAAGAGAGTTTCCAGATGAAGAACTGCAGCTGGATATATGATTCTAGAAACAAACTAAAAGCATTGTTTGGGGACTACTTTTATCACTGCAAAATGCAATCTTCACATATACATCATACACTATAGAAGTGAGCAATGCTGATTCAGCCAGTCCATACAAAAACTGTATTATACAATGGCAATTAAAAATCCTATAATCTGATTGGCTATCTACAGTTGTCAACAGTGAGGTTTTCTGAGCACAAACTCACTGTATGATTTTTTGCTGCATGATTTGCATCTTCTTTTAAGAAACAAAGATACATTTCCACACTAAAAATCTACTGAATACATTTTTTAAATGTTTTTATTTTATATTTTGTATAACATCAAGCCATTGTATAATAGCAATAATGCACTCCAGGGCATGGGTCGTGATGGGATAAACTCACTTCTGGGACGCTGGACACATACGTGCCCAACCATCCAGGCGTGAGGTTATCCCAGCACGACCCACACCCTGTCGTGCAGTACACTGATATCTACAAGAGGAATGCACGCACAAGATTTAAAAAAAAAGAAGTGAAATGTTTCACTTTTTCATGAACAAGGAATGTTTTAAATTAATGCTGTTAACCTTTGACCTTAAAAAATTATTTATACTATATATTGCTTGATGCAGTATCACCCCCTGCATCCTTACATCAAATAAACCTCAGTTAAAGAATGTTCACGATAACTCTTCTAGTGTCAAAAGACTGCTGCATCCCTGTTACAGGCCAGCAAAAAGACACAACAAGGAGTTGATTGTCTGGGCTTAATGCACAGCCAAGTGTGTAGTGAGCCACAAAGCGAGTGTGCTGAGGGCCTTCAGTGCCTGGAAGCACATAAACAGAAACATAGAAATTGTTGTCAGATAAGGACCTCTTGGCCCACCTAGTCTGCCCAGTTTTCCCTGCCTACTGTGCCACCGCAGACCCTACTCGATCTCTGGTTGTCTCCTGAAACACAGATGTTGATGGCAGATAAGGACCGCAAGGCCCAGCCAGTCTGCCCATTTTTTCTACCTTATGAAAGTGCCATATGCCTTTACTCTGTCAATGGTCTATCTGTTCATACTCATCTGTAGTGCTCCCTTGTGCCTATCCCATGCCTGTTTGAAGCCCTGCACTATATTCATATCCACCACTTCCTGAGGTAGGCCGTTCCATGCATCCACCACCCTTTATCTGAAAAATAACTTCCTCACATTACCCTTTAATTGGCCTCCCTCTATTCTCATGCTGTGTCCTCTTGTCCTGCTATTTTTCTTATACTGAAACATGTTAAGACTCTTTCACCTTGTTAATGCCCTTAAGGTGTTCGAATGTTTCAATCATATCACCTCTCTCCCTCCTTTGCTCTAGGGTATACATATTGAGCTCCATTAATCTGTCCTCATATGTATTCTGATGCAGTCTCTGCGCCATTCTGGTTGCCCTTCTCTGGACTGCCTCTATTTTGTTAATGTCCTTGTGCAGGTGCAGCCTTCAGTACTGCACGCAGTACTCCAGATGGGGCCTAACCAGTGTCTTGTAAAGAGGGATCATTACCTCCCTCTTACGACTTGTGATATCCTTACTAATATACCCCAACATCCCTCTAGCCTTACCTACTGCTTTAGTGGTCTGCTTGGATGATTTCAGGTCATCTGTGATGATGATGCCCAAGCCTCTTTCTTCCCTTGTGATTGTCAGCAACTCCCCTCCCAACCTATAGGTGGCTTCAGAGTTTCTCTTCCCTATGTGCATGATCTTGCACTTCTTTGCGTTAAACCCCAGTTGCCACTCTTCCAACCATTTTGTTAGTTTATACAGATCCCTTCTCATTCTGCCCACCCCATCTGGATCATCTACTCTGTTGCAGATCTTGGTGTCATCTGCAAACAGACAAACTTTACCCTCCAGTCCATCTGCAGTGTCACCACTAAAGATATTGAAGAGGACTGGCCCCAGAACTGATCCCTGAAGTATCCCACTTGTGACTTTTATCTCTTCTGACTGTATACCGTTTACCACCACTCTCTCTTTTCTGCCCGACAACCAGTTTGCCACCCCATTGACCAACTTCTGACCCACCACGAGCCTACCCAGCTTATTAATCAATCTTCTATGTGAAACAGTATCGAAAGCTTTGCTGAAGTCAAGGTAGGCAATTTCAACTGCACCCCCTTTGTCCCCCACTCTGGTTACCCAGTCAAAGAAATCTATGAGATTAGTTTGACAGGACCTTCCTGTTGTAAACCCATGCTGTCTTGGATCCTGTGCTCCTATGGATTCCAAGTGTTGCACTATCCTTTCTTTAAGGAGTGCCTCCATAATCTTGCCCACTACTAAGGTAAGACTGACTGGTCTGTAGTTCCCTGCCTCCTCCCTGCAACCACTCTTGTGGAGGGGGACCACATGAGCCCTTCTCCAGACTTCTGGGACCTCTCCTGTGCTCAGAGACTCACTAAATAGTTCTGGTAATGGTTCTGCTAGTTCCACCCTTAGCTCCTTTAGTACCCTGGGATGTATGCCATCAGGTCCTATTGCCTTGTCCACCCTGAGCTTAGTGAGCTCTTGTACGACCCTTTCTTTTGTGACGGGACCTGTGCACACCTCCATCCCCCCTGTGTCCATGGTGCTGAGCTGTGGGCCCTGCCCTACCTTCTCCTCAGTAAATACTGAGAAGTATCTATTTAGGATAGATGCTTTTCCTTGGTCCTGCTCCACACACTCCCCCTTATCCCCTTTGATCTTAGCAATACCCCTCTGGACTTTCTCCTTTCACTAATATATCTATAGAAAGTCTTGTCCCCTTCTTTTACTGTTCGTGCTAGTGTTTCCTCAGTTTGGGCCTTTGCCTGCCTTACTGCCTTCTCTGCTTCCCTTAAGGAAGTTTGGTATGCCTCCCTATCTTCGACCTTTTCTGCTACTGTTTTTGAGAACCAAAGCGGTTTCCTCCTTCTTTCGCTCTTTCTTTTCTCCCGAACACAATGGGATGTTGCTTCATGTATTGCATCCTTAATGCTTGCCCACTTTGCCTGTAGCCCCTCACCTGTACTTCTTTTTGCCAGGGCTAGCTTAACTCTGTTGGCCATCTTATCAAAGTCAGCTCCTCTGAAGTCCCATATTTTTGTCTTGGAATGGGATGATTTAGTTCTAGTGGCCAAATTGAACCTTACCATGTGATGGTCACTGGCCCCCTGGTGACCTTCTACCTGGAGATCTGTGATCCTTTCCCTGTTAGTCAGTACTAGATCTAGGATAGCCCTGTCTCTTGTGGGTTGATGTACCAGTTGTCTGAGACCCTCCTCCTGTAGGAATCCTTTCTGGCGGATGCTCCTGCTGGTATTGACCAATCTGTATCTGGCATGTTGAAGTCTCCCATTATCAGAATATCTCCTTTGGCTGAAATATTTTGTATATCTTCTAACAGTAATGTGTCTAAGTCCTTCCCCTGGTCTTCTGGAGGCCTGCAGACAACACCAGTTCGTATGGCTGTCCCATTTCCTGTTTCTAGGGTGACCCACAGTTCTTCTAGCTCCTTATGTGTATTCTGAATTTCTGTACCTTTGATATTTTATTGACATAAAGGGCCACTCCCCCTTTTTGCACCTCGGTCTCTTCTGAACAGTACACAGCCGCATACTGAAGTCTCCCAAATGTGGTTACTGGTGAACCACGTCCCGCTCATGGCTACTATGTCCAGTTTAGCCTCTGTCATTGTTGCCTGCAGGTCTGGGATCTTGTTTCCAAGACTGCGGGCATTTGTGTACATCATTTTCCATTGGCCAGATTTCAGTGCATTAGTTGTTGGGCAAGGTCTGGCGTTTCCCCTGCGTGTCGTATGGGGAGCTGGACCTTTTTCCTTACCTGGTGATGCAAATGAACTACAAACATGCTGAACTCCTGTTTGATCACTAGCTGAGGTGGAGGGGTGTTCTTCCCGTTCGATGTATTGGGTGCTGCACCACTCTCCCCATTTGCTAGTTTAAATATTCTGCAAAGATGTCAAACTTCTTCCCCAATGCACTGACTCCCTCCTTAGTCAGATACAGTCCATTGAACTTAAAGAACTTTCGTTCCCAAAACTGTTGCCAATTACCTACAAATTTGTGTCATTTTTCCTGGCACCAGCCCTTGAGCCACATGTTTAGCTTCGCTATCTCCCCTTCTCTGACCTTCCGTCCATCTGCCCCCCTCTCCCAGACCAGCAGAAACTCAGAGAACGAGATGCCGGATGAAATGGATGGCAGTTTGTCTCCCAGCCTGGTCAGGTATTCCTTGGTTTCCAGAGCTGATTGGCTGGCGAGATCGTTAGTCCCTATGTGTACCAGGACGTTGATTTTCTCTCCTGCTTCCTGCACAATTTAGTAATGCAGTCAGTGTCTCTCCACACTGATGTACCTGGGAGACATCTGACCATTACTCCCGGCTGGAGGTAGGTATCAACTCCCCATGGAGTCTCCCATGATCAGAAGTGTTTTGGATTTCCTTTTTGCTTTTGGTCCCTGTTTTGGGCTAGTTTTGTTGCGCTAGCTCCTGTGCTGCAGTGTCCTGCTCTGCAGTGTCCTCTGCCCCTTTGTTTGATTTCGGAGATAGAGGCAGATACCTGTTTGTAGTTTTTATATGGGCTGTGGAGGTGATACGCTGAAGAGCACTGAGTGATGGGGCACCCAATTTGCCCCTCCTAATCACCTGCCAACCTCCTGGACCAACTACCCTCTGCGGTCGAGATGCTTCAGTTGTATGTTGGGGAAATGGCAGGCGGTTCTTATATTTCCTCCTGAATATGCGATTTGAGGTGCGCAATTTCTGCCCATGCTGCCTGGAGCTGAGCCTTAGATCTCCAATGGTCCAGCATGTAGGACAATGTCCTAAATCCTGTATAACTGCCCTTTTGAAAAGTGTCAAGCAGTACCTGCAGTTAATAATATCCATTCCAGTTGAGTTGCCGGGTTTATAACCTGGTCCAAGTAATTAGAAGGACGAAAATGAAAGCAAATGTTTTATTTTATTTTGTATAACTTGTTATAACAAGTTACATTACTTGTGCCCCTGTAAGTGAGGTCACTGTGTGGATACCCCCTGATCCTCCCCTTCCTGCTTTGCTACACGAAATGTCATGACTGTGCTACTCTATAAAAGGAGTGAAGCATGGGGGGATGGGAGTGGGTGGCTGGGCCCTTCCCCTGCTGAAAAAGAAGAACCACGGATGAAAGAAACAAGGAGGTAAGAGCAGAAACAATCAACCAACAACAAATGCAGTAGCCTAATGGTAGATAAAACCGTAAAACCTGTACGCACCACCTGTAATAATTTCACAGAAGATATACCCTGCAGAAAACACTTTGCTACAGAGAAAAATACAGCAGTAACAGAAAATATACCTTGCTAAAAACAATTCGAATCAGAGAAGATTACAGCAGTGATCTGGTAACACAAAACAGTAACAAACCTGTAGGGTAAGGTAAAATTTATTTCTTAAGCGCCTTTCAAATTATCAAGGTGCTGTACAATAAAATACAGTATAAATAAAATAAAAATTCAGAATCATACAGAAAAATCTTGATAAAACAGATAAGTTTTAAATTCGGATTTAAAACTCGTGACAGTGGAGGATTCTCTTAACCAACGAGGTAGAGAATTCCACAGGGTGGGTGCAGCATAAGAAAAAGCACAGGCCCCAGATGTTTTTAAATGAACCCTGGGAATCTCTAGCAATCCCTCGTCGGTGGATCGGAGTGAGCAGCAGGGGCAGTAGGGAGTAAGGAGCTCTTGCAGATATCTGGGTCCCTGCTTGTGTAGGACTTTATAGGTCAGCAAGCCAACCTGAAAGGTGATCCGCCACTGTACTGGCAGCCAGTGCACTTCACGCAGCACAGGCATAATATGACTAGTCCTAGATGTACCAGTCAAAAGCCTGGCTGCTGCGTTCCGCACCAGCTGCAAGTGGTGCATATCAACCCCCCCGGAAGCCCTAGGTAGAGGGCACTGCAGTAATCAAGGTGGGTGGTTACGAAGGCGTGGACCAATGTAGGAAGGTCAGCCGGAGGAACCAGGTGTTTCACCCAGGCGATATTCCTTAGATGGTAAAAGTAAGATTTAACAACAGCGGATACCTGTGATTTCAAGGTCAAACCGCTATCAAAAATAACACCCAGGTTACTCACCCGGTCTGAGGTCATGAGCCGGAAACCATCAAGCCATAAACCCGAAGGATGCCCAGTCCCAAGACCTGGGTCCACAACCAACACCTCAGTCTTGTCTGGATTTAACCTCAGGTGCAAAAAGTTTGTGTGCCCAGGGAAAACACCAGTCTTGTACAAATGATTCAGTAAGGTATCTGGTGGAGCTTGCCAAGTTTCCAGTACATTCAATTAAATAGCTTAGTTTCAGATGAAGTACGAAGTTGTTAACATGAAGTTTCATAAGGTTCTTATTTTTATTTTATAAAGTTTATATACGTCGGGACTTTATAAAATAAAAATAACGAACTTTATAAAGACTTCGTGTGTAGTAGCATTCATTGCTCGAGCAGGCCAGAACTTTGTTGTTGGATTTAACCTCAGCCAGCTAGTGCTCATCCAATTTTTGATCTCTGTTAGACAGTTGTTAAGCACAAAGACCGCATCATCCTGTCCAGGTATAAAGGAGATATACAGTTGGGTATCATCTGCATAACAGTGAAAACCCAAACTGTATTGCCTAATGATATCTCCCAATGGCAGCATATACACTGAAAACAACTTGGGTGCCAATATGGAGCCCTGTGGCACCTCACAGGACAGGGGGAGGGCATCAGAGGAATACATTCCAGGCACACCCTGTAATAATGCAGCAGAAAGTATACCCTGCAATAGCAGTTAGAATCACAGAACAATAAAGTAGTAAAATGTAAGCAAAAAACAGTAACAAACCCTGTGAGCACAGAAGAAAATATTAACACACAGTAAATCTGCTTGGCTGAAGGAAGCCTTAATCTTTTTCCTTGCTCTGATAATGTTCCTTGCTCTGTCCTTACAAGCAAACCTAGAAGAAAAGAGCTCAGGTGAAGCTAAGTGCCTTTGTCAGCAAACCTACATAGAAACATAGAAGTTGACGGCAGATAAGGACCGCAAGGCCCATCCAGTCTGCCCATTTCTTTTTCTACCTTATAAATGTGCCATGGCCTTTGCTCTGTCAGTGACCCATCTATTCATAGTCATTTGTATTGCTCCTTATGCCTATCCCATGCCTGTTTGAAGCCCTGCACTGTATTCATAGCCACCCTTCTTGTGGTAAGCCATTCCATGCATCTACCACCCTTTCTGTGAAAAAGAATTTCACATTCCCCTTAATCGGCCTCCTCTAATCTCTCTGTGTCCTCTTGTCCTGCTTTTTTTCTTATATTTAAACATGTTAGACTCTTTCACCTTGTTTATGCCCTAAGGTGTTTAAAATGTCTCGACATGGTCACCTCTCTCCCTCCTTTGCTCTAGGGCATACATATTGAGCTCCTCCGCTAATCTGTCCTCATATGTCTTCTGATGCAGTCCCTGCACCATTTTGCTGCCCTTCTGACTGCCTCAATTTGGTTAATGTCCTCGTGAAGGTGTGGCTCCAATACTGCACGAGTACTCCAGATGGGGCTCAACTCAATGTCTTGTACAGAGGATTATTACCTCCTCTACGACTTGTGATACTCCCTACTAATACACCCTAACACCCCCTAGCCTTACCTACTGCTTTAGAGGTCTGCTTGATGATTTTAGGTCATCAGTGATGATGATGCCTCAAGTCTCTTTCTTCCTTTGTGACTGCTAGCAACTCCTCCCAGCCTATAAGTGGCTTCAGGGTTTCTCTTTCCTATGTGCATGATTTGCACTTCTTTGCATTAAATCCCAGTTGCCACTCTTCTGACCATTCTGCTAGTTTATCCAGATCTCTTCTCATTCTGCCCACCCCATCTGGATCATCTACTCTGTTGCAGATCTTGGTGTCATCTGCAAACAGACAAGCCTTACCCTCTAGTCCATCTGCGAGGTCACTAATGAAGATGTTGAATAGGACTGGCCCCAGGACTGATCCCTGAGGTACCCCACTTGTGACTTGCATCTCTTCTGACTGTATACCATTTACCACCACTCTCTGTTTTCTGCCAGTCAACCAGTTTGTCACCCAGTTGACCAACTTTGACCCACCCCGAGCCTACCTAGCTTATTTATCAATCTTCTATGTGGAACAGTGTCAAAAGCTTTTCTGAAGTCAAGGTAGGCGACATCAACTGCTCCTCTTGGTCCACCACTCTGGTTACCCAGTCAAAGAAATCTATGAGATTAGTTTGACAGACCTTCCCTTTGTAAACCCATGCTGTCTGGATCCTGTGCCCCTATGGATTCCAGGTGTTGCACTATCCTTTCCTTAAGGAGGCCTCCAAATCTTGCCCACTACTGAGGTAAGACTGACCGGTCTGTAGTTCCCGCCTCCTCCCTGCTACCACTCTTGTGGGAGGGATCACATGAGCCCTTCTCCAGTCTTCTGGGACCTCTCCTGTGCTCAGAGACTCACTAAACAATTCTGCTAATGGCTCTGCTAGTTCCTCCTTTAGCTCCTTAATACCCTTGGAGATGCCACAGGTCCCATTGTCTTTATTCACCCTGAGCTAGCAAGTCTTTTGTAGGACCCTTTCTTTGTGAAGGAGTAGTGCTCACCTCCTCCCCTGTGTCCATGATGCTGAGCTGTGGGCCCTGCCTACCTTCTCTTCAGTAAATACTGAGCAAAAGTATCTATTTAGGATAGATGCCTTTACAGGGTCCTCCTCCTCACATGCTCCCTTTTCTCCATTGCTTAGCACACCCTCTGGACTTTCTCCTTTCACTAATGTATCTATAGAAAGTCTTGTCACCTTCTTTACTGTTCGTAAGTAGTGTTTCTCAGTTTGGGACTTTGCCTGCCTTACTGCCTTACCTGCTCCTTAGGGCAGTTTGGTATGCCTCCCTATCTTCATCCCGCTGTGTTCCTTTATATTTTCTGAAGGCCAGCCTTTTGGCTCTGACCTTTCTGCTACTGTATTTGAGAACCAAAGTGGTTTCCTTCTTCTTTGCACTTCCTTTTCTGTCTAACACAATAGGGATGTTGCTTCAATTATTGTATCCTTAATGCTTGCCCACTTTGCCTTGTACCTCCTCACCTGTGTTTCTTTTTGCAGGGCTAGCTTAACTCTGTTGGCCATCTTATCAAAGTCAGCTCCTCTGAAGTCCCATATTTTGCCTTGGAATGGGATGATTTAGATGTAGTAGCCAAATTGAACCATACCATGTGATGGTCACTGGCACCCAGGTGACCTTCTACCTGGAGATCTGTGATCCCTTCTTTGTTAGTCAGTACTAGATCTAGGATAGCCCTGTCTCTTGTGGGTTGCTGTACCAGTTGTTTGAGGCCCTCCCCCTGCAGGGAATCCACTATGTGTCTAGTTCTGGCCGATGTTCCTGCTGGTATTGACCAATCTGTATCTGGCATGTTGAAGTCTCCCATTATCAGAACCTCCCCTTTAGCTGTCATGTTTTGTATATCTTCTAACAGTAATGTGTCTATGTCCTCCTCTGGTCTGGGGCCTGTAGACAACCCCAGTTCTTATGGCTGTCCCATTTCTGTTTCCAGGGTGACCTACAGTTCTTCTGGCTCCTTATGTGTATTTTGAATTTCTGTAGCTTTGATATTTTCATTAACATACAGCTACTCCTCCCCTTTTGCACCTCGGTCTCCTTCTGAATAATACATAGCCAGGTACTGAAGTCTCCTAAGTAAGTTAGTGGTAAACCACGCCCCACTAATTGCTACTATGTCCAGTTTAGCCTCTGACATTATTGCCTGCAGGTCTGGGATCTTATTTCCAGGCTATGAGCATTTGTGTACATGATTTTCCATTGGCCAGATTTTGGTGTGTTAGTTGTTGGGTGAAGTTTGGCATTACCCTGTGCATCGTATGGGGAGACAAACCTTTTTCTTACCTGGTGATGCAAATGAACGGCAAACACGCTGAATTCCTGTTTGACCACTAGCTGAGGGGAGGGTGTTCTTCCATTCAACGATGGGGTGCTGCACCTCTCCCCATTTGCTAGTTTAAATATTCTCAAAGACGCCAAACTTCTGCCCCAATGCACTGACTCCTCTTTAGTCAGATGCAGTCCATCAAATTTAAAGAACTTTCGCTCCCAGAACTGTTGCCAGTTCCCTACAAATCTGTGTCCTTTTCATGGCACCAGTCCTTGAGCCACGTGTTTAGCTCCCTATCTCCCTTCTCTGACCTTCCGTCCATCTGCTCCCTTCTCCCAGACTGGCAGGATCTCAGAGAAGGAGATGCCGGACTAAATAGATGATAGTTTGTCACCCAGCCTAGTCAGGTGTTCCTTTGTCTCCACAACTGACCGGGTTGGCGAGATCATTAGTCCCTATGTGTACTAGGACATCAATGTTTTCTCCTGCTTTGTGAACAATTTTAGCAATGCGGTCAGTGTCTCTCCATGCTGATGTACCTGGAGACATCTGACCATCACCCTGGCTGGAGATGGGTATCAACTCCCCAATCATGGAGTCTCCTATGATCAGAAGTTTTTGGATTTCCTTTGTGCTTGTTTAGTTTTGGTTCCTGATTTGGTGAGTATTGTTGTCTAGCTCCTGTGCCGCAGTGTCCTGCTCTGCAGTGTCTTCTGCCTCTTTATTTGATTTCAGAGATAGAGGCAGATACCTGTTTGTAGTGTTTATATGGTTTTGGAGGTAATGTGTTGAGAGAGAGATGGGCACCTGATTTGTTCCTCCTAACCACCTGCCAACCTCCTGGACCAACTACCCTCTGCGGTCGAGGTTTTTCTGTTGGATGCTGGGGAAATGAGGGTGGTTCTTATAATGTATTTCCTTCAATATGAAATTTGAGGCGGCAATCTCTGCCCATGCTGCCCGGAGCTGAGACCTAAGATCTCCAAAGGCTCAGCATGTGGACAGTGTCCTAAATCCTGTAAGACTGTCCTTCTGAAAATTGTTCCACAGTACCTGCAGTTAATGAAATCCATTACAAATAAGTTGCTGGGTTTGTAACCTAGTCAGAGTAATTAGAAGGAAAAAAATGCAAGTAATGGTTTAATTGTGCTTTGTTTAACTTGTTATAACAAGTTAAATTACTAGTGCCCTGTAAATGAGATCATCTTGTGGAGGCCCCACTGATCCGCCCCTTCCTGCTCTGCCACAGGAAATGTCACAACTGTGGTACTCCTATAAAAGGAGGTAGCGTGGGGTGGTTGGGGATGGGTGGGTGGCTGGGCCCTTCCCTGCCTAAAAAGAAGAACCACGGACGTAAAGAACAAGGAGGTAAGAGCAGAAACAATCAGTCAACAACAAATGCAGTAACCCTGAAAGCTTATCCTAATGTTAGATAAAACTGTAAAACCTGTAAAGCACCACCTGTAATAATTTCAGAGAAGATATACCCTGTAAGAAACACTTTGCTCCAGAGAAAATAAAGCAGTAACAGAAGATATACCTTGCAAAAGACAATTTGAATCAGAAGATTACAGCAGTAATCTGTTAGCACACACCTGTAGGCACACCTTGTAATAATGCAGAAGAAGGTATACCAGCAACAACAATTTGAATCAGAGAAAAAATAAAGCAATGAAATGTTAGCAACAAACAGTAGCAATCCCTGTGAGTAAAAAATAAAAACACCACCACACAGTAAATCTGCTTAGCCAAACTAAGTCTTAATCCTTCTCCCTTGCTCTGGTAAGTTTCTCTACTCTGCCTTTCAAGCAGTCTTAGAAGGAAAGAGCTCAGGTGAAGCTAGGTGCCTTGTCTTCCACCTGACATTAATCCCAGACAATCAATGTCCTAGAGTATCTTATTGCACTCTAAAAATGGGTAAACTGAAATAAAATAAAAAAAAAACAATAAATGCTAATTTAGTTTTATTTAAGAAAAAACATATTTTTTAATGTTAAAATTAACTAGTAAAAAGTAGTCTATCCCACCTGTCAATCATCTGCCTTGTCACACATTCAATAAATGGAATGTTTGTATGTTATGAAATACAGTAATTACAAACTTCAGCAGAATTCATCTGGCAGAATGTTCACCCCCTCACACAGAAAAGAAGGCTTTATATAGAGGCATGCTCTCCCTTTTATCAGTGGCAGGGCAAGTAGCAGAGATTGTCCTGGCAAGATGATAAGGACAGGAGAAGGATTTTCCATGGTTGCCGTTGAGGCACAGGTCAGGAAGCACTGGAAAAACCAGGAGAAGTTGTAAAATTCGTAGCAAGAGTTTTATGACTAACAATAATAAAAAAAAATTAAATTGTTCAGAATAACTATTTACAAAGGCAGACTAAACAGAGAAGAGCCATCAGAGTTTTCCTTCAGTCTCTGTGTCTCTTGCAGGAAATTGCAGCTCTATTTTATAAGTCCTTGCAACCCCCCCCCCCCCAACAAGCATCCTGTTTTTTTTTCTTCTAAAATGTGCTTGTAAATATCAGGCAGGTGCAGGCACAACACAATGTTCCAGAACTGAGGCCCTTTCTCCACAGCTTCTGCAAAAGGTTTAAAAATTGCATTTCAAGTTAACCCCTTGAGTTCCCAATAGCTTTTTGCAATCATCTTAAACTATAATTATATACATTTCAATAGTAATTACACAATACAATTTCTAAACAAAGGGATCCCAATATCAGTTACATTTCCACATTATGGTTTGCATATATTTTTATACCAGCAGATATGCAAGGGAGGAAAAGACAGAAACAGCAAGTGAAGGTAGAGAGATAGTGAGAGGCAAAGAATTGCGAGACTGTCGGGGTGATAAAATCCTAGGTCTCACAAGAAAATTTGGTTGCACAACTAGACAGACAAGAGACTGGAAAGGAAATGACAGAACAGGTCCCTGCATCCAAACTCTCCATAACAACTGGGACAGGATCCTAGTCTACCCTGTCACAATGGTCACTTAAGAAATACCAGGAATTAAAAGTGTGAATACAGCTTCACATTTCTCATTGATGTGTGTAAGAAGGGGATAATGGCAGGAAAGAATGTGCAATTATCTATATTTTTATTTTTATTTTAAGGGAGGTTTGCTTTTCTGGGCCTTATTGAAGATTTGCAGAGAGTGAAGCTAGCAGCCATATCTGTGGTGGCAATCAGGGATGAGTGGAGTGGGCCAGGAAGTGTCTTTGACATTTGCCCAAATTCCAAATCCCATTGTCTGAACCTGTTACAACTGGTGCATACCTGAGGATTAACACTTCCTTCCTGTCTCCTCCCAGAAAGTCTTCCTCGCCCTCAAGTCACTTAACCCTTCCAAGTCCAGCCCTAATGGCTTGAACCCTAAACTCCTACAAATCTCTGCACCAGCCACTGCCCACCCACTCTCTCACCTTTTGAACCTCTTCTACTTTAGTGCTGGCCTTCGGGCCTGGAAAGTTGCTAAGTTCTGCCTCTGCACAAAGAAGGCGAACCCTCTTCCCAAGGGGTTCACCCAAGTCGGTGCACCAAAAACCTGTGCTTCATAAAAAAGAGCGCAGGTAAAAGGGCAACATGAAGGTAAGCAGCATGCAATTGGTCGCCCCCAGACAGACCGTACATGGTGCCCCCCCCACTATATATTATACTGGCCCGGTAGCTCCAGTATAGTTAGGGATGCACACTCACTTCGATGTTAAACCTCAAAGTTTGCACTTTAATAACTTTGTAACCATTTGTCCGATTTGCCTGAAATTTGGAATGCACAACCACCTGCAATAGATCTTTGGATCTCGAAAGTTTTGTTCCAGTCGGATGTATGGTTGTGGAACCGTGGGGGCGCTCAAAATGTAAAAAATCACACTTTTTTGCTCATTTTTTTGGTAAGCCATAATGGACTGAAGAATGTGTTTGAGTGGCTTCAAATTTGTTTGTCTACATGTGACCTGAGTTGAACTGGTCCTCTTGAAGATTTGGTGAAAAAATATTGCTCCGTTCAAAAGTTATTCCATTTTTTCATGTCTCATTATAGCCTATGGGAAAATTTATATGTGCACTGCGAACATTTTCGCGATCACAATTTTTTTTGTTGGGCTCCCAAAACTTGTTTTCGTGCTGCCGCCATCTTGTTTTCAGTTAGCAAAAGAGAAAAAACTTTGTAACTCAAAAAATGCCGTTTGGTAAACACCAACAGTTGGGTTTACCTCATCAGGCCCTGAGGAACATGACACTGGCATTAGTTTTTCACCAGCTGGTCTGTAAATGTTTTTCAAACTTTTTCCACCATTTTGCCATTTTCTGATCGCAGCAACATTTTTTGTTACCGCAAAAACAATTGCGATGAAAATAAATAATCGCAACAACATTTTTATGTGCGTGATGATAATTCCATTATAGAGACAGGAAGTGCCGCAAAGTCATAAAAGTAACCGCGATAACACTGCACAAACACATTTTATAATGTGTTGTTTTCTTTGTCACTTCATTGTGTCAAGGTGAATTGTGCTTTTGGCATGACATTTGCAGAGTGGCAAGCCCTAGTCCCACAGATGTGCCTTTTGGTGGTTTGGTTTGAAAATATTGAACAGGCCCATAGTTACAGCATTCCAAAATTGAGACATTTTCCCACAGGATAACATTGTGATGCCCGTGACGCCTTTCAGTGTTTGTATCTCGAAAACGGTTCGAGATACAGATTTTTTTGTCGCAACACTTTTTACTACAGTAGTAGGTTGGAAAACCATTAATACCATGAATTTTTAAATTTTTTTTTTTACCTTGTACGGTTAGTGAGATATTTGGAAATTAGTATTCTAATTGCTCATTTTCATGTCCGTAGGCCACTATTATGCTCTCAGAGTTAGCACTCACAGCACTTTTCGATGCCCCTATCTCAGAAAACATGCGAGCTATGGATTCGGTCGATGTTATGTCGCGTGGATGTCTCGCTGTCACGATTACAATGATACTTTAATTTTTTTCCTAGCTGCTATGGTTCCCGAGATATTGGCAAATTTGTGTTACAAGGCTTCCTTGCCCTATAGGGCTGCTGTATGGCTCCATAGTTATGTGTAAGTGGGAGTGCAGGGCTTGGAGGGCCCGCACTCCCACCAACACATACCATTTACTATTTATATAACACTTTTTCAAAAAGAAAGGAAATTCTTTGTAAAAAACTTTGTTAATGCATCAGTTAGGGTTGTTTCCTCAGCAACAAAAGTGTGGAAATTCAATGTTAGAGTTACCACCCCATCACCACCCTCAAAACCCTAACTCTGCATTCCCCCCCCACCCACATGTAAGACACATGCAAGACTGTAAGACACTATATGAGTCAGTCACATCCTTAAGCACAATAATCACAACACTGTACACATTTCGCATAACACTATGTAATGAAAAAACAAATACAGTATGATCGACTCTATACTGCCAGCACAGTATGATGACACATTATAGCCGGCATATCTTCTTCATACAGTGAAACTTAGTCTGTACATATTTTCTGAATCTTGATTTTTGTGTGTCATAATTCAACAATTGGCTCACTGCAGGGTATCGCTGCTACCACATAGGCATGTGGTAGCATGAAAGACAGAGCTGACACATACACAGTACTTTTCAGATACTGCCCAGGTATGAAACTAGCACCATCACATGTTGTTATACTGCTGCGTTACCTGGAAATACTCATTAGCAGCATGTTATGGCTAGCTTTGGATGTTACAACTGTTGCTGTCACATGTCCCTTGTAAACTATACTACACAATATTACTTTTATTATTACTACCATTTTTTATTAGGACTGACTTACTCTATCAGAAAAAATATGCAAACATCAGAAACTGGCCAATTTCAAGCTAAACATTACAAAAACAGAGGCCCTAATGCTTAACATTACTCCTCTCAGATTCTTAAGATTTCCTTTCCTTTAAAGTGGCACTGTACAAAATTTAAGTATCTGGGCATACACATCCCACAAACCCTTGAGCTAGTTAATTATGAACCTGCCTCTCTTTTAGTCCAGGAGGATCTGAACAGGTGAGCGAACCTGAAATTAACTTTTTTTTTAAAGAATCGAAACCATACGAATGAATATTCTCCCTAGGTTGCTTTACCTGGTTCAGAACATCCCAATTTTTCCATCTGCCTTTTATTTCAAATCCTGGAACAGGATGATTTCTTCCTTTATCTGGGAAGGTCAGAGACCTACGGTCCATTCTACTTTACTCTCTCTCCCTCTAAACCAAGGGGGTGTGAATCTTCCGGACCTGAAGATGTATGCAATGGCAGCATTCCTAAAAATATTTTTCCTCTGGCTCTCTCCTTCTGACTCTCTGATCTGGAAAGATATTGAGTTTCTAATAAATGATCTTCATGGCATAGAGAAAATGACTCTCTCCTCAACTGATCCTTTTAGAGGGTTTTCTCCCTACATTGCCCAGAATCTGAGAATACGGCACAACTTTAGAAACGAAACAATTTCAACAAATTAACTTTTTCTTTACCCTAATATCAGGTGACCAAAAATTCCTTCCAGCTCCATTAGACACAACTTTCAGGAACTGGGGCAGGCTAGGCCTTAACTGTTTCTACCAATTAATAAATAACTCTGGCATCTTGTCTTTCACCGAACTCCAACACAAATACTCTCTCCCTGATATAGACAAATACTGATATACCCAGGTGAGAAGCTATATTTTAAGGCAAAGATATTTTCCTACTTGCTGCCCCACACTAGTACCTCCTCTCTGGGCTCTCTTGAGGGAAATGTTGATGGGTGCCACCTGGGGGAGATTAATAGGCCACCTGTACAGAATAACACAAGACAATCTGGGGACTCTTCCAAGTCAGTCTTGGAAGCCTGGAATAAGGATTTAGAAATGGAAATACCTCTCCCACAATGGGAAATGGCAACCCTGAAAAGTGATCAAAATTACGGCTTCTAATATCTGGCAAGAATTCGTATGCAAGTCTCATTCCAGATTTTTCCATTCTCCTGCCATGCTCATGAAACACATGCCAGCCTAGTATGGCCACTGTTGGAGGGCTTGTAAATGTAATATGGCTGACCTGGGACATATATTCTGGTTCTGTCCAGTTTTGATGCCTTTTTGGTTAAATTTACAGGTGAAACTGGGGAAATGTATGAACGAACCTATAGAGTTAACAGCAGAGATGGTCTTGTTGTCCATTTTTTCTCCCCACAGTCCAAGATGGACAAATACCTTACTTCCTCTTTTTCTATTAGCTGCCAAAAAGGCAATCACACGTAGATGGATGGTAAAAGATCCCCCTACAGTATCAGAATGGCATAAAATAGTTTGCGATATTTACAGATTCGAATCCCTGACAGCCAAGCTTCATAATAAACATGAGCACCTCCTTGGGAAGTGGCAGCAGTTGATATTGTTTTTCTCACAAGCGGGCCCTGAATTCATTCCTTAGGTGGGGGGATCCCTCCCTGGAGTTTCACACAATTTAACTTTTCCCTGTTGTTCTCCCCAGGGTGGGGCTGCTGGCCCTTGGTGGCGGCCTGTTCCTTCATTCCTGGGGGTCGAGGTCCGTCCGCCTGCTTAATAATTCAATGGACTGCAATTACTAAATCTAAGTATGAATGCTAATATAACTCTGTTTAAGTATTGGTATAAACAACTCAAATTGCTTTTTCCCTTGTTTCCTAAATGTTACCTTTTCAGAATTACACCATATAATGTATTAATGTTGTCTCTCATAATAAAAATGAAATAAAAAAAAATAAAAAAATATGCCAACATCCACTGACTGTTGCTAGGGTTATCCAAACTCTCATTTCCAATATAACTACCTATAGATAACATACTGTGTGTTTAATCATTTCTTAACAACTGAAATATAGGCATCTGCTTAAATCTTGTTACTGATATTTGTAACAGAAAAATGTTTACTGTGGGCCTTCACCCATGTGTACCCCCAAGGCACTCTCATGGCAGCAGAACTCATACAGCTGGTGGACCATGAAGATGGACGTGTCTTGTAGTACGTTTAGAGAGTTGTATGTTATTTCTGTTACCTGATGCTGGTTGTCTCTGATTGGTTGTGTTGTCTTGACCCTTCCCTGCTTTCATGTGTGTTATGTGTGTGTGTTGGGGGTGGGGTGGGGGAATGCAGAGTTAGGGTTTTGAGGATGGGGGCGTGGAGGTAGGGTGGCAACCTAACGTTGAATTTCCACACTTTTGTCACCATGGAAACAATCCTAACTGATCCATTAAAGAAGTTTTTTTGCAAAGAACATATATATATATATATATATATATATATATAAAAATAAAATCACCCCCCACCACCACCCTGTATCGGGGAGGTGACACACATGGTATACCATGCCCCAAATTCCTGGACAGCCACATTGGTCGTGCACTGTTGTGGGTGCCCACATTACGGCACCCTCTTTATTGCACCCTGGCAATGGTATACTATATCTCAAGGCAGTTACAGGCTAATATCATTCCTCCCCCTCTTGCTAAGCTTCAAGAGACTATTGTGTACTCTAGGCTCCCTGACTTCCTCGACTCCTCCAACCTCCTCTCACTTTTCCGGTCTGGTTTAAGGAAGAATCACTCCACTGTCTCATCACTACTGTGTGTAACTGAGTCTGTCCTCACGAAGACGGACCAGGGACACATCACCGCAGCCATTTTTATTGATCTAGCCAAGGCTTTTGATTTAGTGTCCCACCCTCTCCTCCTGGATAAGCTAAACTCTGCTGGCCTCTCTCCCCCCATGGTGGACTGGTTTCAGTCTTACGTCACGAACTGTCAACAGTCAGTTCAGATGGGCGGTGTCCTGTCCCCACTTCATCCTATCCTAGCAGGGGTCCCATAGGACTCCATCCTGGGTTTGGTCCTATTCTCTGTTTTCCTAAATGACCTCCCCTCTGCCCGTGTCTCATTGCATATCCACATGTACCCAGATGACATGGTCATCTATACCTCTGGCCCATCAACCTCTGCTGTGGCAATCCATCTCCAACATGACTTTGTCAGTCTGCTGCACTGGTTCCAGGCTAACCAGCTCAGGATCAACACCAAGAAAACTAAACTGTGTCTATGACCTTCAGCAACAGTCAAAAACTGGCTAGGCTCTCATCTTCGCCTGTTTTCTCCACACTACATGGTACGCCTCTGGAAGTTGTCTCTGCCTTCAAGTACCTTGGTGTGTGGCCGAATACCAAGCTTGACTTCTCTACCCATGTCAATGCCATCCATACCAAGCTACGCACCAGATTTGGTGCCATGTACCACAGTAAAGACTGCCTTTATCCACAGAACCACCAGGAGCTAGTCACCAAAATGGTTACCCTGGTTTTCGACTACACAGATGTGGTCTATGGCATTGCCCCCGCCTTTTCTTTTGCCAGACTGGACCCCCTGTGCAATGCTTTCTGTCGCTTCGCTACAAACTATCCACCCTGTATTCACCACTGCACCAGCTACTCTTCCCTTTCAATCTTCCCCTTACCTTTATGTCACCGGTCCCATTCCACCTCCCTCATCACTAAATACTTGTCCGAGTCCCTTTCCTCACTCCTCTTCCCTACCTTTCCTTTTCCTACTCACTGCACTCCAGGGACTCCTGCACCTTAACCATTCCCCACTCTCACTCCAGTGCAGGTCAAACTGCCTTCTCCTACTGCAGTTGTGAGGTTATTGATGGAACTGATCTGTGTATGAAGTTGCATTTTCAGATGTACGTATTTTGTAGTTTTAGATGTACTGTAATTTTCTAGCCTTTATCTACTCCATTTTCCCCACCCCAGGTCGCACCTGGAAATGAATCTTGGCTTAGTGTGCCTTCCCCAGTTACCAATTTAAAATAAATAAACACATAGGTCTCGGAACTCACTTAGTCAATCAGAAAGAAGGAAATTTATAATCCATTTTATAAAGGCATAATAGTGCCACAATAGTTGGGTTAGATTGGTAGGTTACAATAAGTGAGGGTTACTCACCTATAACCGCAGTTCTAGGAGTGGTATATGGAGCACATCCACACTTCGGCAGTCTTCCTTTCCCTTTAAGTTCAGCTGGAACATCTTCAAGCTAAGCTCCTCTCACCCCCTCGGATGGTATCCTCCGCTTCTCCACCCTGTGATGCCAGAGCTTGCTCATTGGATGCAGGGATCTGTGTGCCACTTACCAGAGGAGATGGGGTGCGTCGTGTGGATGTGCATTATGTACCACTCCTAGAACTACGGTTACAGATGAGTAACCCTCATTTCTAGGGATGTGGATATGGTGCACTTATCCACACTTTGGCAGACTCCTAGCAGTTCTCTGGGAGAAGGGGGCAAGGCCCACACTCTACAAAGGGAATGGTGAGCGGAGAATTGAGGCCCCAAAACCAGCATCTCGGCATAACTCAAGGTTGATTTAGTAATGGGAGATGAAAGTGTGTGCTGACTTCCAGGTAGCAGCCCTGTAGATCTCCTGGATAGAGACATCCCTGGAAACTGCTAATTAGGCAGCAGTATATCTGGTGGAATGAGCCCTTAGCCCAACGGAAGCCTCCCTACCAGTCAACCTATAGTACAGGTTGATGCAGGAGACAATCCACCTGCCAATCATCTGCTTAGCTGCCGGTTTACCAGGTGCAGCTTCAGCATAGGTGACAAAGAGCTGGTGAACATCTCCCCAAACTCTAGCCATGTGCTCTGTATAATAAGCAAATGCTCGCTGCAAGTCTAACGTGTGGAGCCTGTGCTCGGCCTCCAAGGTTAGACTATTTAAGTACACTGGGAGGTTAATCACCTGGTTATGGTGAAACTCTGAAACAATCTCCAGAAAGAACTTCAACCTTGTCCTTATGGAACACCAAGTAAGTAGAGCACCAAGAGCTCACTGATCCTTCTGGCGGAGGTGATAGCCACCAAGAAGGCAGTCTTCCACAACAGGTGGGAGATGTCACACCTGTGCACTGGTTTGAATGGTGTGCCCATGAGCACTGCCAGTACCAGCAACAAGTCCCAAGGTGGTGGTGGTTCATGCACCGGCAGGGACAGGTGGTCAAGGCCTCTAAAGAAGCACCCAACCACCATTTTCTGTGCTGCAGTTAGCACACCAGCCCACATCCGTTATGCAGCGATGGCTGCCAGATGCACCTTGAGGGTTGTTGACCTCAGATCCGACTGAGGGACTACAGGTAGTGAAGGATGCTAGCCATGGGGCAGGACAGGGGTCTAGCTCCCTGTGCTGGCACCAAATGGAAAAGCATTTCCATCTGAAGGCATAGCACTGGTGGGTCGACTCCTTCCGAGAGGCTTCTTCAACATGAAGGACCTTGTCAGAGAGACACAAAGCCTGGAACTGTAGCCTCTCAGGAACCAAGCTGTCAGGTGCAGTGATTGAAGGTCTGGGTGCAAGACCTTCCCAGGTGGCAAGAGTGCAGGTCCAGGCACAGAAGCAAGCATCATGGAGGCCTGCTGCTGAGGCTGAGGAGATCTGGGTAACAGAACTGGCACTGCCAATCCAGGGCTATCAGGATCATCCATGCACCCATCCACCTTGACAACACCTTGTGGATCCATGAGAAGGGAGAAGGAACAAGGAGACCAAAGTCCGGACTCATAGGCATCCCATCAATTTCACAACAGGGGTAGGAACAAGGACGGCCTCAGCTCTGCATTCTCCCAGGGGGAGAACAGGTCGACCAGGAGAGTACCTCACTGGGAAAACAGGTGATCGACCACCTTCTGATGAAAAGAACACTCATCACATGCCTCACCCACTTAGCTGAGGGCATCCACCAGCTGGTTGGTGGCACCAGCCACGTAAATCGCCAGGAGATCAGCACCCAAGCTGCACACAAGGGTCCAGGTGCAGAGGACCTCCTGACAGAAGCAGAGGGAATGCATTCCATCCTACCTAAGGTAGTACATGGTTGTGGTGTTGTCTGTCTGGACCTGTTCGACCTGACCACAGACAGATGGAGCAAATGCCATCAGAGCAAGGTGCACTGCATGGAGCTCCAGCAGGCTGATGCAGCACCAGGACTCCCTGGAGGGTCCAGAGCCCATGGGCCCTGTGGCCCCCCCAAGTGTGCTCCTCATCCCACCAGAGATGTGTCTGTCATCACAGTGACTATCGATTCTGGTTGGATGAACAGGACTCTTTCCTGCAGATGTTCTGGGATGAGCCACCAGTGGATGGCATCCCACATTGGCTGCATCACCATGACTGACTGGTCCAGGTGACCTAGGCACTGAGACCACTGGTGCGCCAGCTCCCACTGCAGGGGCACATCTGCCAGTGGGTCCACCAGACTACTGCTACTGCAGGACACCATGCACACCAACAGCCACAGGAAGTCCTGGGCAGGGTGAGAGTGCCCAAACTGAAATGATCAGGCAAAGAAGATAAGGTCCGCTATCTGGTCAGCTGTGAGTCAGGTTTTGGCGTGAGGGGAGTCAAGCTCTGCCTCGATGAAGTAGATAACCTGTGAGGGATGGAGTTACGACTTGGCCAGGTTGACTAGTAGACCCAAGGCTGAGCAAGTCTGGAATGCCAGGTCCCTGCACTGCACCACTTCCTCCCCCGATGAACCGGCAATCAGTCAGTTGTCCAGATAGGGGTACGCCTGGATCCCTCAGCGCTGCAGGAATGCTGCCACCACTGTAATGTGCTTGGTGAAGACCCCAGGGGCTGATGAGAGTTCAAACGGTATAACCTGGAAAGCACAGTTACGTAAGAACTTACCATAATAGTAGATCTTCAAGAAGACCTCTTGCAGCAGGCTACACAATAAGGACTATGCCATCAGGCACTAGGACCTTACAGAAAACTTCTAGCCAGCAGTCCACAGCGGGAACAGCCTCTGACATTAGCCAGTGGTATAAAGGGGGCGGTGCCCAGCCCCACCTCAGATCTCCCGCCAAAGACCCGACTGAGCAAAAAAATGGATTTGGAGAACCAAGGGGCTTTGACAGTTCCCAAGCAAAAAGATCAGGGGGAAGGAGGGCGGGAAAGCAATGCCTGCTGCAAGAGGTCTTCTCAAAGATCTATTGTAACGATAAGTTCTTACATAACTGTACTATTTTACTTTGAGGTGGAGCTCTTGCAGCAGGCTACACAATAAGGACTAAGCACCAAGCAGTAGAAGCGAGACCCTGATTGAAAGGGTAGAGGAGCCAAACTCAAAGAAAGCCTTCATGAAAGGAGTCCCTGAAGGACTGCAAGGCCAAAGCCTGCTCTCCGATGAGAGGCAATATCCAGGCTGTAGTGCTTGACTAAAGTATGCACTGAGCTCCAGGTAGCAGCAGCGCAAATGTCAGCTGCCGAAACATTCTTGACGGATGCAAATGAAGCAGCAACCTCTCTTGTGGAATAACCCTTAACTGAGCCTGGTAAGGGTTTGTTGTATTTGTTGTAGCAAAAAGTGATGCAATTCACTAGTTACTTTGAGAGTGTCTGTTTAGCCACTGGTGAGTCTAATGACCTTGGGGCAAAGGAGACGAGCAGCTGCTCAGACTTCCTTGTGGCTCTAGTGTGATCCACATAATAGTGGAGAATCCTATGAACACAGAGTATGCAGGAGGGCTCCCTGCCCCGCCTCTGATTAGCACACTCCAGATAATACACCAACAAGTGAATATCCTGATTGAGGGTGAACTCGGACACCACTTTGCGAAGAAACATAGGATTGGTTCTCAAGGACACTCTGTCCTTGGGAACAAACAGGTAGGGCTCTCTACATATAATTTATTTATTTAAGATTTTTACCAGGGAGGCACACTGAGCAGAGTACTGCTCAATTCCAGGTGCGCCCTTGGGGTGAGGAACAAAGGAAACACACTGACAGATTTACAGATTGGTAGCAGACAAGACTACACATCAGTACAGACCAGGTAAGATACTAGCAGACAATTTACATTAGACATTTAGCATTTACAGACAACATTGTAGGGCAGTAGGAAACAAAACAATAGAGCAAAAAATATTTGCATAACATTTCAGAGCAGGCTAGCAGAATACACTGGTGTGCAGTAAAGGGTGTGAGGGCATCCCCAGAGTGCAATGATCCAGGATCACTGATGAAAGGACAACCAGTACAAGGAGCACGTGAAAGAACATTTTCTTTTTCTTTTTTTTTCTAGTCACCACAGGAGCAGGTGGTGGAGAAATGGGCTTGTATGAGCGGTGCTGGGTAGAATGCACCTGTCGGATTGTCCTCTGGAAGGAGTTCACAATTTAGGCATGCAGTAACTGAAAGCTGCCTGACCAGTCACTGGAGACCATACAAGGCACGACAAGGCGGCAGGTATCGAAACTTCTAAGTGGGTACACAGGAAGCGGCTGGTGGGTTAGGGCAGAAACCAGGTACAGAGGTAGGGAAAGTGACCAGAACTTTGCCATCAGTTTGACACAGTGGATCAACCTGCACTCCTGAAGTGAGGGCAGGTTGAGGGAGTGGCAGAGGTCACAGTGGTGAGTACAGGGTGGGCAGTCAATGGCAAAACGGCAGAAAGAATGGAAAATGGGATCCAGTCTGGCTAGGGTGGACTTGGGTGCGGCACTGTAGACTACATCGCAGCAGTCGAACATGGAGAAGATCATTTTCTACATAAGTGTGTGGCAAGCTGCAGCAGGATGCATCCACGGTAGCGGTACAGGGCACCCAATTTGGGGTGGAGCTTTTTATGGATGGCATCGACATGCACAGAAAAGTCGAGGTGCTGGTCTAGCCAGACCCCTAGGTATCAAAGGAGGTGCAGGCCTCCAGAGTGGTCCCCTCCAGAGTGTGAAGGGTGGGAGGAGAGAGGAGCCATGAGAGTCTCTGCCATGTGCTGAAAGTCATGGAGACAGTCTTCTTGGCGTTTAGAAAAAGATGACTGTGTTGAAGTCCTGCTGTAACCTGGTCGCCAAATCAGTGGGTGAGGGGCCGGATGTATACAGTACTGTGTCATCTGCATACATGTGTGGAAGTGTGTGGGCAGGCGCAAGGCAGGTCACTGAGGAAGATGGAGAAAAGGAGTTAACTGAGGACCAAGCCTTGTGGTACTCCAGAGATGACTGGGAGGGAAGATGAGGTGGAGGGGCCGATTTTCACAGATTGTGACCTACCTACCAAGTAGGAGTGGAACCAGCTGATGGCCACGGGAGATAACCCTGCCTGGGAGAGCTTGTCCAGGAGTAGAGTGTGGGAGACAGTATTGAATGCTTTGGCCAGGTTGACAAATATCGCTGAGGTGATATGACCTTTGTCCATGCTAACGAGGATGGATTTAGTGACACGTAGAAGGGAGGTGGCAGTGGAGTGGGCCTTTCTGAAGCCAGACTGGTAAGGAGAGAAAAATGAGAAGTCAAGAAGGGATACGAGTTGAGTTAGGGCTAGGTGCTCCTGAAGTTTAGCCAGTATGGGGAGGAGGGAGATGTGGCAATAGTTTCCGGGGGTGGAGGGGTTGCCGCCCTTAGGAAGTGGAATGACCATGGCATGCTTCCAATCTGAAGGTATTTGTGATACAGAGAAGGAGAGGCTGAAAAAATCAGCTAGTGGGTGAGCGATGGCAGGAGCTGCTAGGTAGAGCAATTTGGCATCCAGCCCTGTGGGGCATTTGCCTTTGGTTGGATTTAGGGCGAGCAAGGCGTCAAGCATTCTGATGGGGTGAGTGGGCGAAAGGTGAAGAATGTGGCTGGGGGAGGGGCCCAGGTAGGAGGGATGGAGTTCTGTTGGTAAGGGGGGAGAGTGGACAGTAATGCCAAGGTGTAGCTAGTAAAGAAAGAGTTAAACTCTGAGGTGACTGCCATTGAGTCTATCATGTCTGCCCCGCCTACGTTTAGAACAGGGGAGGGGGGCTGGGATGGTGGGGAGAAGAGGGATTTTACCACCTTCCAGAATTTGGCCAGATGGTTTATGTTAGCTTGGGGGGAAGCTTTGAAATAGTTTGCTTTGGCTTGCTGGATTTTTCTGGTGCAGGTATTGAGTACGTGGCGGTATTTTGCATGGTCACCTAGGGAGTTGTGAGATTTCAGTGACTTCCATGCCTGGTCTCTGGCTTTTGTGAGGGCTATGATGTCGGCTGAGATCCAGAGCAGGTGCGCGCCCCTCACACGGGTACTCCTGAGTGGGGCATAGTGGTCCCAGACAGCAAGGAAATTGGACTTACATAGTGCAGGGCAGAGTCAATGGAGGGGGCTAGGGGGATGAATGACCAGTTAGTGGCTGCGAGGTCATTTAGGAGAGATGCAAGGTCAAGGGATTTTAAAGATCATCTGCGAATGTTTTATTTTTTTTGGGGGGGGGACTTTGGGCTTGAATATTTTCCGAACTGAGCAGACCATGTGGTGGTCACTTATTGAGTCAGGTAAGATACCTGAGAAGACTATGCGGTGCTGGTGGGTGGTAGGGGACCAATCCAATTGGGAGTGGTTTTGCGATTTTAAATTTCTATGAGTAGGTTCAGTGATCATCTGGGCCAAGTTCAGAGCACAGATCTGGTTGCGGAGCCTGGATACTGAGCTGGAAAGCCAATTTAAGTTGAAATCCCCCTGTATATGGAGCTCACCCCCTGTGGCACAAGATTTCAAAGTGCCCAGGTGGTCCAGGATTGAAGGCGGGGAGTCGGGTGAACAGTATGAACCAACATTGTATATGGGGGTATTGTGAGGGAGGGAAGAGTTTGATTAACAAAGTGCCAATGGAGTTTGTGGGCAGGGGTGCACTAACAGGGTTGAACTGTAGGGCAGACAAGATATACATAGCAATGCTTCCTCCTCTTTTCTTGCCTGGGCGGTCATGACGAAGGCCACGTTTCAGTTATGGTTAGGATGTTAGGCATTAGGGATAGGATAGTTGGCTGTAGTACAGTAAGTTTATGCAGTAGGCTGCAGATATTGAGATGCACTAATTCTAATCCCCATGGTAACTCAGAGGGGGAAGGGGTGGCTGGCCCTGGGTTAGATTCAACATCTCCAGCTAAAAGAGGAGCAGCATTACTATGTGGCTGCTGTGTGCCCAGGGCCACTGTGTCTTGCTAGCCGAAGAGACAAGTTGGGAGGTTGCCACTGGGGGGCACTTTGCAGGGGCATGTAGGGCATAAGCCCTGTGTGGCAGCTTAGAAATCCTCCGAGCGGAAGTAACGGCAACTAAAAATAACGCTTTCCACGACAGAAAGCGAAGCTCGCAGTCCGTGGCTGGTTCAAACAGGGGCAGGGTGAGCTTCTCTAACAAAAATAAAAAATTCCTCGGGGCATAGGGTCCCTAATGGGAGGTTTTAGATGCAATATGCCACACAAAAAACATACGGGGCAGGTCCAGTTGGGCAACATATTTGCCCTCCACAGGTGTATGATAGGCTGAGATCGCAGAAAGGTGCACCTAAATGGAGGAATAATGGAGGCCAGCGTCCGAGAGGGAAAGTAGGTACTCCAGGATAGAATTAACAGGGCAGGATAATGGGTCCAGATCATGAGTGGAAGCCCATAGGAAGAAACACTTCCATTTCATGGCATAAGCAGCCCTAGTGGAAGGTTTTCGAGCCGCGACCAAGACTTCCACGATCTTTGAGGAGACTCCAAAACAGGCCATGACTACGTTTGTAGGAGCTATGCATGCGGATATAGGGATATGAGATCCAGATGGAACAGAGAACCCCGCTCCTGGGACAGCAAGTGGGAGGATAGGGGCAGGGGGACTGGAGGTTCCACTGCCAGCTGTTGCAGCAGCGGGAACCAAATCTGACATAGCCAGAGTGGAGCAATTAGAATCATGTCTGCACTCTCCGCTTGGAGCTTGAGGAGGACCCCCTGAAGAAGAAGGAAGGGAGGAAAGATGTACAGAATCTTCCCTGTCCAAGAAAGGGACAACGCGTCTCGCCAAAAAACACCAGGCCCTGGATCTAGCGAGCAGAAATTAGGTAGCTTGGCATTGGACGGGGACACAAAGAGGTCCAGATCTGGACATCCCCATCTTTCGAACAGGTCTTCCACTACTGACTGTTGGAGCTCCCACTCGTGCACCTTACACAGAAACATAGAAGTTGACGGCAGATAAGGACCGCAAGGCCCATCCAGTCTGCCCATTTCTTTTTCTACCTTATAAATGTGCCATCGACCTTTGCTCTGTCAGTGGCCTATCTATTCATACTCATTTGTATTGCTCCCTTATGCCTATCCCATGCCTGTTTGAAGCCCTGCACTGTATTCATAGCCACCACATCTTGAGGTAGGCCATTCCATGCATCTACCACCCTTTCTGTAAAAAGAATTTCCTCACATTCCCCCTTAATCGGCCCCCCTCTAATCTCATGCTGTGTCCTCTTGTCCTGCTATTTTTCTTATATTTAAACATGTTAGACTCTTTCACCTTGTTAATGCCCTTAAAGTGTTTGAATGCCTCGATCATATCACCTCTCTCCCTCCTTTGCTCAAGGGTATACATATTGAGCTCTGTTAATCTGTCCTCATATGTCTTCTGATGCAGTCCCTGCACCATTTTGGTGCCCTTCTCTGGACTGCCCCAATTTGGTTAATGTCCTTGTGAAGGTGTGGCCTCCAATACTGCACGCAGTACTCCAGATGGGGCCTAACCAGTGTCTTGTAAAGAGGGATTATTACCTCCCTCTTACGACTTGTGATACCCCTACTAATACACCCTAACACCCCTAGCCTTACCTACTGCTTTAGAGGTCTGCTTGGATGATTTCAGGTCATCAGTGATGATGATGCCCAAGTCTCTTTCTTCCTTTGTGACTGCTAGCAACTCCCTCCCACCCTATAGGTGGCTTCAGGGTTTCTCTTCCTAGGTGCATGATCTTGCACTTCTTTGCATTAAATCCCAGTTGCCACTCTTCTGACCATTTTGCTAGTTTATCAGATCTCTTCTCATTCTGCCCACCCCATCTGGATCATCTACTCTGTTGCAGATCTTGGTGTCATCTGCAAACAGACAAGTCTTACCTCTAGCCCATCTGCAAGGTCACTAATGAAGATGTTGAAGAGGACTGGCCCCAGAACTGATCCCTGAGGTACCCACTTGTGACTTGCATCTCTTCTGACTGTATACCATTTACCACCACTCTTTGTTTTCTTCCCCCAACCAGTTTGCCACCCAGTTGACCAACTTCTGACCACCCCAAGTCTACCCAGCTTATTTATCAATCTTCTGTGGAACAGTGTCAAAAGCTTTGCTGAAGTCAAGGTAGGCGACATCAACTGCTCCCCCTTGGTCCACCACTCTGGTTACCCAGTCAAAGAAATCTATGAGATTAGTTTGACAGGACCTTCCTTTTGTAAACCCACGCTGTCTTGGATCCTGTGCCCCTATGGATTCCAGGTGTTGCACTATCCTTTCCTTAAGGAGTGCCTCCATAATCTTGCCCACTACTGAGGTAAGACTGACTGGTCTGTAGTTCCCTGCCTCCTCCCTGCTACCACTCTTGTGGAGCAGGATCACATGAACCCTTCTCCAGTCTTCTGGGACCTCTCCTGTGCTTAGAGACTCACTAAACAGTTCTGCTAATGGCTCTGCTAGTTCCACCTTTAGCTCCTTAAGTACCCTGGGATGTATGCCATCAGGTCCCATTGCCTTGTCCACCCTGAGCTTAGCAAGCTCTTGTAGGACCCTTTCTTTTGTGAAGGGAGTAGTGCTCACCTCCCTCCCCTGTGTCCATGGTGCTGAGCTGTGGGCCCTGCCCTACCTTCTCTTCAGTAAATACTGAGCAAAAGTATCTATTTAGGATAGATGCTTTTACATGGTCCTCCTCCTCACATGCTCCCTTTTCTCCATTAAGCTTAGCAATACCCCCTCTGGACTTTCTCCTTTCGCTAATGTATCTATAGGACTGAAAGCAGCGGAGTCCGTCGGCCAAGGTGTTTTGAACTCCTGGAACATGGACCGCTGTGAGGACTAGACCATGTTCCATGGCCCAGAACCACACTCTCATGGCCTCTTAACACAGAGGATAGGAGTGGGTCCCCCCTTGTTTGCTGATGTGAAAGATGATGGACATGCTGTCCATCTGGATTAACAAGGGCCCTAGAGAAAGATCCACTTGGAATGCCTGGAGAGCGTAAAAAATTGTCCTCATCTCCAGGACGTTGATATGCAGACTCTGTTCCAGAGAAGAACAGGAGCCTTGTGTTTGTCAGTTTTGGAGATGGGCTCCCCATTCTAGACCCGACACGTCCTTCATTAAGATTTGGTGTGGGGAACCCTTCTGAAAGGGAACTCCCCGCTCCAAATTGGGGGAAGTCAGCCACCAAGAGAGGGCCCGACTCACTGTGCTGGCAAGTCGGATGGGCTGACTGAGATCATCCAACCTTTGGTCCCACTGAACTCTCAGAGTCCACTGTGGAACTCTCATAAATAATCGAGCCAACGGAACCATCACTAAGGCCACCGCCATGTGAGCCAGGAGCTGCACCACTATCCAGTCCAGAACCTGGCAGGAAGAGGAAACCCTCTGAGCCAGCGTTCGAGTCAAGCTACCCTGAGACCGGAGGACTTTCACTGAAATGTGTCCAAGATGGCCCCTATGTATTGCAGATGCTGGGAGGGCCAGGGGGACGACTTTGCGATGTTCAGAGTGATTCCCAGATCTCTGAACATAAGGAAAGTGTCCGACACAGTGGTCAGACGCCGACCCTTGGCACGGGCTGCTAGGTGCCAGTCACCCAGATAGGGGTAGACGTAATTGCCCCGGCGCCTGAGAGCTGCAGCAACAACCACGAGGCACTTGGTGAAGACCCGCGGAGTCAAGGAAAGGCCAAAGAGCAAGGCCCAGCACTACTAATGTTTCCCTTGAAGGGAGAACTGCAGGAACCTCCTGTGGGCTGGAAGTATCAAGATATGGAGGTAAGTGTCGTGCATATCGATGGAACACAGCCAGTCCCCTTGATGGAGCATGGGGAGGAGGCCCTGCAAGGTTTTCGTCCTGAACCACTTGTATTTGATATAATTGTTCAGGAGGCTTAGGTCTAGGATGGGACCGAGATCACGGTCTTCTCAGAGACCTAGAAGAAGTGGGAGTAGAACCCTTTCCCGTGTTGAAACGTGGGAATGGGCTCTATGGCCTGCTTTTCCAGGAGGGTCTGAATCTTCTCTTGAATGAGGATGGCATTGGATGGGAAGTAGGTAGAAGGGACATGGGGACTGTCTGGAAAAATCGGCACAAGTTCCAGCGCATGAGCCCTTTTGATCAATTGGAGGACCCAGGCGTCGGAAGTTACTTTGGTCCACCCTTCTAGATAGAGGGAGAACCACCCCTCTACTACTTCCCCCTAAGGATTCCACTGGGGGGGTCAGGAAGGAAGTCAGGCAGAGTCTCCGGGAGTGGGTAGGGAGACCTGGGAGAACTTTGCATTCCGAGGTCCCAAGGCGCCTGAGGGCTTAGAGGGGGCCTTTCATTAAAGGACCCTCTTGCTTGTTGCCCTTTGGATCTCTGACCCATGGGGTGACAAAAAGGCTTCTGTCGTGCCGGATGTGGGTCTGATTTGTACATTTGGGATGCAGATTGGACGGCTTGCCCAAATCTGGAAGGCCCATAATTATTTTCTCTGAGTCTTCTCTGAATAAAATGGACCCATGGAAGGGGGCATCCATGATAAATGTCCTGGAGATTTTGCCTAAATCCAGAGACCCTGAGCCAAGAGTACCTTCTGAGGCAGACCCCGGTGACTGCTGCTCTTGCTGCCGTGTCTGCTGAATCGTAAGAAGACCTCAAGACATGTTTTCCTATGTCGAAGCTAGATTGGAGAACATCCAAGAGCTCTGATTTTTGTGGAGAGTCAGGCTGCTTCTGAGCCAACTTTTTGATACTGCACCATATATGCTAACAAATTTCATGAATGCATGGTGCAGGTGGCTGAGGAATAAATTTTTTGACCAGACTGATCCAGTTTCTTGGATTCTTTGTCCAGTGGCTGTGAACTCATGTGGCGGGGCTGCTTGGTCCTGTCATAGGCAGCTGTGAGGACCATAGAGTCCACTTTCGGATGTCCCCCCCCCCCAAAGGGCTCATTTTTGGGGGGTCTGATACAGTCTGTCTGCCTTTTTAGGGATAGCAGAAGTGGAGAAAGGGTATCTCCAGGCTAGCTTGGTGACATCCTGAAATGGAGCCACCAAGGACGGCACTACCAGTGGCTTTGGATCACTCATGCCTAAAAAATGAGCCATCGTCACATCTCTGTGTCTAAGTCCTCGGTGTCACATTGGTTAAAGAACTGAATGTGACGCATCATGTCCATGAATGTAGGGTCGTTTGTGGGTGACCAAGGGGTATCATTATGGCCATCTGGCTGAGGAGGAGAGGAAAATCTCTGTGAAGATCCGGAAGACGGAGAGAAACTCCCATCAGTTGAATCTGAAGAAGGAAACCTAGTGTATGATAGCCAAGGCCGATGACCGCGAGAGCAGTGTCGGTGTCTGTAGGAGGACCACAATGATGAGTGGTGCCTCTGTCCATGGCGCTTGGAGGACCCTTCGTCCAAGCAGCCTAGAGAAGGTGTCACCTTTTTGGATGGAGGCGAGAGTCTCCTGGGTGGTGGAGTCGGTGACCTCAGACACCCCTGTGGGACATTCAAGAGTGTCGGGTCTGGCGATGGGGTTGGGGGCTCCTTGGGCAGGAGGTCCCCTTTAATGGTGTTCCACCATGATGTAAACAGGGTCCCCATGTCCATCAGTAATACTAGGAGAGGCCCTGGGACATCTGGTGCCGGAGGAGGGATGTCGGGTATACCCGGCATCGGTCCTGAAGGCACAGAGGGCTCGGCCGTCAGGACTGGAGATGCTGGAGCCTCTGACGGTGGTCCCTCAGGTGGCAGAAAGGGTGACACCTGGTTGTCCGTTTGGTCAGAAGGCATCAGGTTGTCAGACGACCATTGGTCTGGCGTTGGAGGCGGAGCACCATTTTAGCTGGTGGTGTGACCGTGGATGACGGCTTAGGGGAAGCCAACAGAGGCCTCATCGCCTGTTTTGACCCTGGGGAGGCAGAGGAAGATGACATCGGGGTCTGACGATGGGTGTCCGTCATCTTGGGCTTAGGGGAGCATACTCCAGCCTGGAGTTCTTGCTCCTGGCATCTCTTCCGATCGTCAGACCCAGACAAATGACCTGAGGCACAGGACATTCCAGCCAGGTGGAATACAGGCACCTCCCACCTGCCGTCCGACGAGGAGCCAGCTGGACCCTCTGGCTTAGAATCGGGCTGATGCTGGAATGGTCTAAGACTCAAGGGTGGGGCCGAAGGCCCTTGCCCCAAAGCCCCCACGCCAGATGTCTGGATGAGGGTGGGGGCTTCATTGACGGCAGCCTGGAAGGAAGAAAGGCTACTGGAGGGGCAGAGTCTGCTCTCCTGCAGGAGTGGGGACTCGAAGAGGCACCTTAATGGTGGCGACAAAGAGTGGGAGTCCGCGAGGGTACTGGACTTTAGGAGGGCTGACTTTGGCAAAATGGGAGAGTGCATAAGGAATGCACTAGCAAATGGGCAGGAAGGAGGGGTGGAGGAACAATGGGGAAAAATCAAAACTGTCATCACAGAGGCAACAAGCCTTTGTGTGAAACAACTAAAACAAAATGAAGGAAAAAAACACTGTGGTTCTCAAAAGAGGTGGCACGGATGGTTAGGGAGAAAAAGATAGCATTCAGGAAGTATAAGGAATCACAAAGGAAGCAGGACGGGGAACTGTATCAGTTAAAGCAGAAGGAAGCAGGGAAGGCAGTCAGAATAGCAAAGGCCCAAACAGAGGAAAAGACAGCCAACTCAGTTAAGAAGGGGGATAAAACCTTTTATATGTACACTAGGAAGCAAAAAAAGACCAAGGAAGGGATAGTGAGGCTTAATGAAGGGGAGGTGGGCAGAGGGTGACAGTGAAACGTCAGAGATCCTGAATAAATACTTTTGCTCAGTATTCACAAAAGAAGAGAAGGGGGAGGTACCTAAACCAAACAACAGAAGCACTCTGGATAAGGTTTAATACCAGTCCATTCACAGAAGAAAGGGTCCTGAAAGAACTCATAAAATTCAAGGTGGACAAAGCAATGGGGCCTGACGAGATTCACCCCCAGAATTCTAAAAGAATTAAGGGGAGAACTAGCGACACCATTGACTACCCTTTTTAACAAATCACAGGAGGATGGTGTGGTACCTGAGGACTGGAGGAAAGCAGATGTTATTCCCCTCCACAAAAGTGGGGGCAAGGCAGAGGCAGGAAACTATAGACCTGTTAGTTTGACCTCAGTGGGAGGGAAAATGATGGAATCACTTCTGAAAGAAAGAACTGTTGAATACCTAGAGGTCAGTGGGGGCACAGGACCCAAGGCAGCATGGATTCACAGAGGGAAGGTCATGTCAGACGAATAGAATAGATTTCTTTGACTGGGTGACCAAAGTGGTAGACCAGGGAGGGGCTGTGGATGTGGCCTACCTAGACTTTAGCAAGGCGTTTGACACAGTCCCACACAAAAGATTAATAAACAAGTTAGCCAGCCTGGGTAAAAATTTGGCTGGACAACAGGACCCAGAGGGTAATAGTAAACAGAGTCCACTCTGAGGAAAGGGGGGTTACTAGCGGGGTACCACAGGGTTCAGTACTGGGACCGGTCCTCTTTAATGTCTTTACAGGTGACATTGCGGAGGGTCTGGAAGGAAAAGTATGCTTCTTTGCAGATGACACAAAGATCTGCAACAGCATTGATACACAAGGGGGGGTGGTGGAAAGGATAAGAAGGGACTTGGCAAGGTTGGAGGAATGGTCGAAAGTATGGCGGCTTAGATTCAATGCAAAGAAGTGCACCGGGGAAACAAAAACCCAGGGGGATGAGTACACAATAGGTGTTTTGGGGTGGGGGTACTAACAACAAAAATAGAACGGGACATGGTGGCAGTCATATCAGGCGACCAAAAGGTAAGCAAGCAATGTGAAAAGGCAATAAGGAGAGCTGGGGGGATACTGGAATGCATACGGAGAAGATTCAGTAGTAGAAAACAGGAAGTTGTTATCCCTCTGTACAGACCGTTGATGAGACCTCATCTGGAATACTGCATGCAGTTCTAGAGACTCCATCTCTGCAGGGACACAGACAGGATGGAGGCAGTTCAGAGGAGGGCAACTAAAATGGTGCAGGGTCCACACCAGCAGCCATATGAAGAAAGACTAAAGGAGCTTAATGTGTATACCCTTAAGGAAAGGGAGGGAGAGGGGGGACAGGATAGAAACATTAAAGTACCTCAAGGGAATCAACAAAGTCCAAGAGGGTAGCAACTTTCAGAAAAAGAGATGTGTAAGAACAAGGGGGCACAATTTGAAGATAGAGGGCTCAAGGACAATGTGAGGAAGACTTTCTTAACAGAGAGGGTGGTGGACACATGGAACAGCCTTCCAGAGGAGGTAGCTGGGTCAAAAACAGTGGGAAAATTCAAGACTGCATGGGACAGACATAAGGGAATTCTAGTGGGGGGTAGGAGGAAGTAGGCTGTTGGTTAACTAAGATCTGTAGCTTACCCGAAAGGTAAGGAAATGGGCAGACTGGGTGGGCCAAGTGGTCCTTATCTGCTGTCAAAGTCTATGTTTCTATGACCCATGTTTCTCTTTTTCCCTGTGGTGCTGCTTCCCGCTGGCCTTCATGTGGGAAGAGATTGAGGACCCAGAGACCGAGGAAGAAGAAGAGCTGTGGCTAGAGGAGGTCCTCTGCATCGCGGCCAGTTGTTGTTCAAGGAGCTGGGTCTTCAGAGCCTTCAGACGACTAATGCGAGTGTGCCAATTGAAACTACGACAGTGCGGACAGGACTTAAGAGTCGTGGGATGGGCCAAGACAAATCAGGCAGCCGAATGGCTGTCTTTTACTGGAATCTGTTTCCCGCAGGCACACTTTGATTTTCACCGCTCTGTGGAGGACAGAGAAGACATGCATGGGTAGGAATTCAAAAAGAAACACACGCCAAACTCATAAAAAAATGGTGGTCGACAGGTAGCAGGAGGCGTCTGTGGGGCCAAAACGTATGGGTCGACGGCGGGAAAGGAACTGAGGTGGGGCTGGGGCCTGCCTCTTTGTACCACTGGTTGACGTCGGAGGTGGTCTGACGTCAGGGGCAGTCCCCGCTGCAGACTGCTAGCGAGAAGATTTCTGTGGGGTCCTAGTGTCTGATGGCATAGTCCTTATTGTGTAGGCTGCTGCAAGAGCTCCAACTCAAAGTAAGAGCTCAAAGAGCACCCCGTTTGTGTGGAACCAAAGGAATCGCCAGTGGGACGGACAGACTGGGATACAGAAGAACGTGTCCTAGAGATCCAGAGAGCAGACCACATCATGCCCTGCTCCAGGGATGGAATAATTTGGTTCAGAGTAACCATCCAGAACATACGCCTCTGCAGAAACTGATTGACATCGTAAAGATCCAGAATGGGGCACCAGGAAACACCTGGACACAAAGCCCCAACTGGCCGTGGCTTCTGAGACATGGGCCACAGCTCCTTTCTCAAGTGGTCCTCCCTGAGGGTAGACAGCATGTCCTGGGACCCCATGGACTCCAGAGGGGTATGGGCTCCGTAGGGCAGGGGAGGCTCGGAGTTGAGAGGCAGACCCTGGCCCACCACATCTGGCACCCATTTGTCCGCAGTAATGATGAACCAGGTGTACCAAAAATGGTGAAGCTGAACCCCAACAGCAAACTGAGGCAGGGGCAGGATGGGTGGGAGAGTGACACCCCCTGACCCGTCACTGGGCAGGCTTGACAGAGGCTCAGGCACCGGCTGCCAGAGGAGTGCCAGTGCCCTGGCTTCTTGAAGCCGGAGGCAGCAGGCTTTGGCTTAGGCCACCAGACCTGGGATTTCCCCAACAGTTGCTGCAGTAGATTAGAAGGCTGGGGCGGAACGGGCCCACACTGAACAAGCTTCTTCTTCAGCTTCTGGCCTTTAAGGTCCTTCTCAGAGGAGGTAACGGAGTCCAGGGTGGCACTGGACTTTGGTGACGTGATCAGCCACCCCTGCCCAAACAGGTTGGTACCCAAGAAGGGAACATATGCTATCTTATGTTTGGTATCTGCAGTAAAGGTGGAAATTCTCAGTCAAGTCCTATGCCTCATGGCAACCACCATAGCCACTGACCAGGCACAGGAGTTGCCAATGTCCAAGGCCATCTGAAGCTGGTGCTTGGCAACAGGATGTCCCTGGTCCTGGACCATCTTGACTGCCAACTGTAAGTCCACAGTACAGAATCCCCATGAGGGCATGACCAAAGTTGGCCGTCAAGATGGCAGAACTCGTCTGCTGGAGACAGAGGGAATAAGCAGAATAAACCTTTTTAGCTACATGATCCAGCTTCTTGGACTCTTTGTCAGGAGGCTTGTTAATGTCCCCGACATTACCTGTCTGGCAGAAGACAGAGTCCGCCACCAGCCCCTTGGTCGAGGGGTGGTCAGAAAACCCGGGAAGGAATCCGGTGGGAATGGTGTACTTGTGGACCACACCGGTGCAGGGCGCTGGGCAAGAAGCTAGATACTGCCAAAGCTCTAAGGCAGGACCCAGAATGGCTTCTACTACTGGGAAGGCAACCCCCAAGGAGTCCTCTTTGTCGAGGATCTCCGTGAATGGGTATCCGGCCCATTTCTGGACTGGTTCCAAGGGAATCCCCATGGACTCAACATGGACATGCAGTTTCTGCAGAGGCGTATGTTCTGGATGGTTACTCTGAACCAAATCATTCAAATCATCAACTAGGAGCAGATTTATCCTGGACTCCCTTCAGGGTGCCTTCCTCAAGCAACTGGTCATGGAACCAACTCGGCAGAAGGCAATACTGGACCTTGTGCTCACAAACAGGGACAGTGTGATGGGGGTAACAGTGGGGGAGCACCTGGGAAACAGTGACCACCAGTCATTGTGGTTTGAAATCACAGAAAGAGCAGAACCAAACCACACACAAAACCACGTATCCTGGATTTTAGGGGGCAGACTTTGGGAAAATGGGAGATACTTGAAAGAGGCATTAAGGGAATGGGACAGGAATCAGGGGTTGAGGAACAGTGGGCAGTATTTAAAATGGGGATCACAAGAACAACAGAATTATGTATTAAGCAGGTTAGCAAGAGGAAAAGGAGAGGAGACCATTATGGTTTTCCAAAGAGGTAGCAAAGTACAGTGCAAAAAGAGTGCATTCAGGCAATACAAAAGACACAGGCAGAAGGGATAGGGAGAGTACCAGGAGAAGCAAAGGGAGGCAGGGAGGTCAGTAAGGAAGCCAAAGCTCAGACAGAAGAACACATTGCAAAATCAGTGGGTAGAGCAAAACCTTTACAGGTACATAAGTGAAAAAGAAAGACAAAGGGAGGGATAGTGAGACTGAAGAGGCGGATGGGGGCTCGTGGAGGATGACAACAGTAAAGCTGACATACTGAACAGGTATTTCTGCTCAGTCTTTACTGAGGAAGAGGAGGTAATGGGTCTGAAGGAGTACAAGGGGTGAGAATGGTGCAGAAATGGACTAGAAGTCCCTTTACGAGAAGGGTCCTGAAGGAACTGGAAGCAATAAGAGTTGATAAAGCAATGGGCCAGATGTGGTGCACCCAGGGTCATAAAGAACTAAGAGGTGGGTGGCGATCACTGGAAACAGGGAGGTACCCAAAGACTGGAGGACAGCAGATGTAGTCCCTTATACAAAAGTGGGAACAAAGAGGAAGCAGGAACTACAGACCAGTCAGCCTCACCTCGGTAGTGGGAAGATCATGGAAGCACTACTGAAGGAGAGATTGGTGGAACATCTGGTTGTCAATGGACTACAGAACCCAAGGCAGCATGGTTTCACCAGGAGGAGGTCATGTCAGACCAACCTCATTGAATTTTTTGACTGGGTGACTAGGGAGGTTGGATCAGGGGAGGGCAGTGGACATGGCCTATCTGGACTTCAGCAAGGCCTTGACACTGTGCCACATAGAGACTATTACAAAGCGGAGAATATGAGTGTGGGCAGGACAGTGTGTGGTGGGTGGGTAGCAGGGCTGGGTGGCAGGACACAGGGGTGGTGGTAAATGGCTGTCACTCCACAGAGGAAGAGTGACCAGTGGGGTACCACAGGGATCAGTGCTGGGACGGTCCTATTCAACATCTTCACCAGTGACATGGCGCAGGACCTAGAAGGCAGAATTTCACTGTTAAGCTGATGACACAAAGCTCTGTAACAGAGTAGACATACCAAAGGGTGTAGACAGAATGAGAAGCGACCTGCAGAAACTTGAAGAATGGTCAGGGGTTTGGCAGTTGAAATTCAATGCAAAGAAGTGCAAGATAATGCATATGGGGCACAAAACCCTGGCACAATATATCAGTTGGGGATGAGGATATAGCATGCACCAAGCAGGAAGGGATCTTGGGGTTATCATCTCTGATGACCTCAAGGTAGAGAAACAGTGTGACAAGGCAGCAGGTAAAGCAAATAGGATGCTGGGATGTATAGGCAGGGGCATCACCAGCAGGAAAAGGGAGGTCATAATTCCGCTCTACAAGACACTAGTGAGGCCCCACCTGGAGTACAGTGTACAGTTCTGGAGACCATACCTACGTAAGGACATAGACAGGGTAGAGAAGGTTCAGAGGAGGGCAACAAAGATAGTGCAAGGATTGCATCACAAGTCCTATGAAGACAGGTTGAAGGAACTGAACATGTACTCCCTGGAGGAGAGGAGGGAGAGAGGGGATATGATAGAGACATACAAGTATCTTACAGGGAGGAACAAGGTGCAGGAAAACACTATTTTTAAGCAAAAAAGATGTTCCAGGACTAGAGGGCATGGGATGAAGTTGGAGGGAGGACGATTCAGAGGAAACATGAGAAAGAATTTCTTCACAGAATGGGTGGTGGACAAGTGGAACACCCTGCCAGAGGAAGTGGTGGGGGCTGAAACAATCACAGTTTAGAATGCATGGGATAGACATAAAGGAATTCTGGAGGTCAGGGGTAAGGGGCAACAGACTTCTAGGAAAACAAACTGATCTTACAAGCTCAAATGGGCAGACTGGGTGGGCCATAGGCCCTTATCTGCCGACACTGTCTACGTATCTATGTAACCCTGTACTGACACTAGGTTGTGGTGTTATATAGGACCAAATGGGCAGGCTTGATAGACTTTTGGTCTTTTTCTGCCATTACTGTCTATGTTTCTATGTTTGACTCTGAGACGAGATGGAGCAAGGCCCTGAGGACACTGGCTCATGCTCAGTGGTGAGCTCTTTGTTCGACTCGTGATTGAAGCCCAGGGCCTGAGCAGAATGCATGCAGGACCCCTCAGAATCCGATGGCACCTTGAACACCACCTTCGATCCGGGCTCCCTGTGGACCACCCTGGACTTTTCCAAGTGGGTGATCTGAATGGATAGCCATCCATGGAAACCAGAAGCAAGTTGAGCAGCCTTGGACAGGGCCCTGAGCAAGGGCTGCTGAGGTGGGGGCTCCACCAAGACAGATGGGAAAGCAAGCGCCTGCTCCCTGGTCGAGGCGGGACTGGGATGGTTTGTGTCTTCAGAAATCAAGGGAGTGCCAGTGACTGAGGTGTGGATTGACTGTGACTGAGGATCCATTGCTGCCACATGAGCTCTTCGTAGCACCATCATAATTTGCAGCAGAGCCTCTTGTTGTCTAAAGACGAGGACAAGAAGTGTCAATGACACTTCCTAGTCCATGGCCAAGAGCAGGAACTGTGAGAGTAGCGAGACCTTGATCTTGAACAGGATCAGGTCCTCAACCTGGACCTCGACCAATGATGAATGCATCACCAGTGAGGAGAGGCGGGGGAATGGTCTGTGTAGTCAACATGGACCAGTTCCCACTGTGGAACCCTGGACAGATCGATCTTCTGGCAGGAGATAGCCAGACTGGCTGGTTTGTCTGGCCCCTCTTGGAAGAGAGCTGAAAGGACTGGAGTCTGGGAGAGCAAGTTGTCCTTGACTTCCTCTGACAATGAGTCAACTAGGTTGAGAAAAATCTCAGCTGGCTGCTTGGCCCGCATCTTGGCCAATGAGCCCAATGGGACACCATGGAGCTAGAGATGTCTAAAGGGTTGACCGACATGGACTGCTCAACAGCCGTCGAGCAAGACAAAGGATCATCATGGGAGTATGAAGAACAAGCTCATTCCGTCCCATGACCTGCGATGGGTCTTCTTAAATTTTGAAGATTTATTTCCTCAGGAAGGGACCTCACCAAGGGTCTGAAGGGACTGGCACATGTCCCAAAAGGCACCCATAAACAAGGCCCCAATGCTGGCACCCACAGGAAGGAATGTGGGAGCTGAGGAGGAGCCCACCACAGCCTGGGCTGCCACCTCTACAAGCGCAGCAAGCTGCAATGCCGAGCCCGGTGCCACAGAAACAGCCCTGCAGGCATCCTTGAACCGGACCAGTAGATCTTGTTCGTCCAGGCGTCCTAGCAAAAAGTGGGCATAATGGTTCACAAGGGACGAAGGTTGCAGGGACTGGCACAGACTGCAAGCCTACAGGTCATGCTGAGCTCCCAGACAGTATATATACGAAGTGTGGGGGTCAGTGCATGGCATCTTCTGGTTGCAAGCCATGCACTGCTCGACTCTGGGACTGGTTTTCTGGTAGTCATGCTCCACAGTCAAGCAAACACAAAGAGAGAAACTCGCTATAATCACCTGAAGATGAAATGAAGTTTGTTTTTGGATTTGGGCCTACACCATGCACAGGAGCTCCGAAGAAGGAGCCTGACTGTTCCAGCAAAAAGGAAGATCTGACGTCACAGGGTGGAGCCGAGAAGGATACTACCCGGGTGGTGGGAGGCGCTTAGCTTGAAGATGTTTCGGTTGAACATAAAGGGAAAGGAAGACTGCCCACCATAGCCACGTCCCTAGAAAAGTTGATTTCTGTGCTGCTTATAACTTTGAGATTCTTTGAATAATGGTTTGAAAATTTCAGGCTTTCTTCTCCATTGGAATACCTCTAATAAAAGCTGGACTTTTCGATTTTGAGGATACGAGCACAGAGCATTTTTTTTTCCTCACTTCTGTCCCACAAAAAAAGCCAAAACTGTCTCAGAAAGACAATACAGACTTTCTCCAATGGGAAGGTTAGGTCAAATAATTCTAATGCACCCCATGATAAGGAGAACTGTATGAAAGACTAGGGGAATAACACTGTTCTTCCACCACCTGGTCACTCAGACAAGCTGCCAATTTAGGTTACAAAGCAAATTATCAACGCTCTCTTGTGGCCTAAATTGATCCTGCTCCACCCAAATAAAAACATTTCTGACAACAAGAGTGTATTTGCTTCTTTTTTTTAATAGGGAACTCCCGACTGCCTGAGAGGCTCGGTGGTGGCGTACCGACCATCCGCTCCATCCCTCCTTGTGGGGATCACTGGGCACAGCAGGGGAGTTTCCATGGTTACGGAAGTAGCTACAGGAAGCTCCCCCCCGCCCCGGGCACCAGCACGAAGGACCAAAGTCCAGGCGGGAAGCAGTGTGGAGACACAGCTTCATCCAAGTGCCTAACAGCACCCTCCCCTCCCGACACTGTCCGCTGGTCAGATCAGTGCCCAACCCTCCCTCTGAGAGGACAGCTGCCCAATGGTGGCTCAATTCACCCCCACACACACACACCGTCCCAGGCTCGTTCTCGAACCTGGGATGCCGGTGCAGCCAGAGGTGTGGCATCCAACGCATCAACCATCAGGGACACTGGGCCTACTATGACAAGGGTGTATTTGTGATGCCACACAATTTGCATCATCTCAGCCCTGAGGTGCTGTCCCAGAGACAGAACTGTAAAGTTCAACCTCTGCGTAGTAGTCACACTTCAACTGCCCCCGTGGCAGACATATTTCTCTGCCCAAGAGATCAGTCACTGTGGCCATGATTTCTGAGTTTTAAACACTGTTTTATTATTTTGTATAGTTTCTTACTTCATTCAATATTCTGTGCTAGTTTTGCTTAGTTTTATTCATTTTTTTTTACTCGTTCCCTATTGGTTCCTGGAAACAGGTGCAACACAGTTTTTATTGGTTCTTTGTTTCAAATCAGACAAAAATGAATACATTTTGCTTACATTGTTTGTTTTTTGAAAACAGATGTACCAAAAGGTACAATTCATACAATGAATTTTTCTTTGGCTGCCAGTTAAATTGGGATGACAAGAAAGCCAAAAAACAAACAAAAAAAAACACAAGGCTTACAGGCTTTAAACAGCTTATATCCTGCAAGAATCAGATGGCCACCACCTTTGATTTGTTTGTTTAAGCCCAGATAACAATTCTGAAAACTGTGAACTCTAGAAAGTTTTCTGTTGTAAAAGAAAAAGGGCAGCTAAATGACAGATGTCTGCCCCAGCTTCCACAATGGCTCCATGAGAGTGCACACATTTAAAACAGGCAGTTTATAAATGTGGAGAAAAGCACCACTGATGATAAGAAGTGCACTTCAGACAGCTCTTCTCCACAGCAGTCTCTTTTACCCAGGGAAACTAAAAAAGCTGCAAAGCACTCATTTGGTAACGAGCAGCTATAACTGGCACCCGAGGAGACAGAAAAAGCTGCAAAGCCATCTTCCAGTAAAGAGGACAGGGCTCCCAGCTAAGCCTGCCCTGATAGCAACCAGAGAAAAGGAAAAAAAGAGTTTCTGGACACCAGCCAAGTACAACACTTGGAAAAAGAAAGCGTTAAAATACCTTGAGATCTCTGCCTGAAAAGCAAAAAGAGGAATTGGTGCCAAACACTAATATGCCCTCCAGTGCTTCCGATATGGTGAATACTGGCCTATTTTATTCACTATATTTTAAGAAATGCTCTTTAAAAAATGTTTTTAAAGAGTACCAATGCTCATCGCAGCCCTTGTAAATGCTCCATAGATACTTCAAAAGGAACTGCTTTCCCAAGTCTAAAGCACAAAGTTATATTTTGTTCACCTTATGTCAAAAATGGTGAGTACATTACTCTTGAACGTCAATGCTGTCTGCAGCACTGATGCCCTCCATGGAGGACATTAAAAAAATAAGGCAGTTTTTCTCAAAACAATGCAGAATTTTGAAAACCTGCTTTAGATGGACCTCCAAGTGTCCCTCTTGGGGACATTTTTGGAGAGGAAGAAGAGGAGAAACTAATTTCCTCAGGAAACAATGCTGAGAAGGCATTTAGTTCAACACCAAGGGCGAATGTGAACTATTTATTCTATACAGAATTTTTAACAGAAATGGTCGATATGCTGAACCTACTTACCACTAAAACAATCATAGGAAGAGGAGGCAGAATTTATGAGTATGCTGGGTTTGACCTATACAAAAAGAGTGCCTATACCCATCATATGGCTTTAAAATACCACTGAAAAGATTCTTGCTACACCTGCAGCCATTATGACTGTACACAGAGAATTGATAAAAGGTATGTAGTGCATGGGGGAGGGCTCCGAGTTCATTTATACTCATCCTGATTCGGAAGGAGTTATTCAGGAAGCAGCCCGTGAGAAAGCTAAAGTTAATTACTTCCTGACAGAAATTCAAGAAAAAAGATTTAATGCCAAAAAAGCTTACACTAGGTGGCCCATATTCAGAGCCAGCCGGCTGCGCACACAAAAAGGTGCACCGCGCAAAAAAACAGGGTCAGCCAGCGTTGGCGCCATATTCAAACAGATAGCACAATCCAAACTGATCGCACTATCTGTTTGAATATCAGACCCTGGTAGCGCAGCACACAGCAAGTGGTCACCATGTTGGGCAAAGCACTACCAGGATACAGGGCTGAAGACTGCCCATAGGGGTATGGCGCAGTGCACACTCGTTAGCGCCGCAGCCCCAATGGGAGATATTCAGCCCAAACATGCAGATAAGCCCACTGGGCATGCATGGTGCTATGGGGCCATCTTCATGCCCATTACGGGCTCATCTGCATGCCAGCACTGCCATGGAGTGCATTGGGCCAGTCCCCCCAGCCCTGATCCATGTCACGTATGAAATAATCCCCGATAAAGGTTATAATAAAATAATAGGGTTTCCCTGGTAGTGTAGTGGTCCCCCCTTCCCGAGCCCTGAACTTTGTTACAATAAAATAAATACATCCCATTTCCCTGGTTGTCTAGTGGCCTCCCCTTCCCGAGACCCAATCATTATTATAATAAACAAAACTGCCCAGTTTCCCTGGTAGTCTAGTGGTCCCCCACCTCCCCACCCTGATAGGCTGTGACCCACCACCCCACCCCTACGCCAACCTGGCTGCACAGGCCTCCCACTGCCACGGCTGGCCGCCAGCTGAACTGTAGCAGGTGTGAATAATGCAGTCTTGGCAGCTCATTGGTAGAGTCGACCAGCAGGAGTACATGCACTGCACACAGCTCTTGCTCCGCTGTTCGGTCAGGCTAGCCATGGCAGATAAGGAAGAGGCTGTGCCGGTCACTGTTTCGGGTTGGGATGGGAGTGGTGGTAGTCACTGCCAGCCTGAGTGGGGGTGAGGTGAGGACCACTAGACCTCCGAGGCTGGGCATGTCTATTATAACAAGGCTCGGGGCTCAGGGCGGCGACCACTAGGGAAATGGGGATTTTTATTATAACAAGATCGGGAGCTTGAGAGAACCACTGAACCACTGAAACTGGGCATTTTGTTTATTCCAACAATGATCGGACTCAGGAGGGACCACTAGACTACCAGGAAACTTTTTTTATTATTATAACAAAGATTGGGGCTCAGGGAGGGGACCACTAGACTACCAGAAACTTTTTTTATTATAACAAATATAGGGGCTCGAGGAGGGGACCACTACATAACCAGGAAACAAGGTTTTATTTTTATTGTAGCAAGAGGGGCCCACTAGACTACTAGGAAAACTGGGCATTTTTGTTTATTCTAACAATGACCAGGGCTTGGGAGGCCCACTAGACTACCAGAAACTTTTTTGTTTGGTTTATTATAACACAGATCAGGGCTTGAGGAGGGGGGAGGGATCACTAGATTACTAGGGAAACAGGGATTTCATTTTTATTGTAACAAAGATCGGGGCTCAGGGAGGGGGGACCACTAGACTACCAGGGTAACTGGGTGTTTTATTTATTCCAACAATGATCAGGGCTCAGGAGGAGATCACTAGACTACCAGGAAATGGGGTGTTATGTTTTTATTATAACAAGGACCAGGGCTCGGGGAGGGGGGACCACTAGACTACCAAGTAAACGGGGTGCTTTTATTTTATTATAATGAAGATCTGGGCTCAGGGAGAGGGGACCACTAGACTACCAGGGTAACTGGGTGTTTTTATTTATTCTAATAATGATTAGGGCTCGGGAGGGGGACCATTAGACTACCAGGGAAATGGGGTGTTATGTTTTTATTATAACAAAGATCAGGGTTCAGGGAGGGGGACCACTTGACTACCAGGGAAACGGGACTGTTTTTTAATACGCAGATTTGGGCTATGGCGGGACAGCTGAACCGCCAGGGTACCCAGCCCTTGACAGTGGGCAGATGGGTCTGCACACAGTTACGGGCTGGGTTTCAAAAGTGTTAAACTGTGCCACTACTGGAGGCCGTTTAGCACTTCTGAACTCTTTCAATATTGTGCTCGCTGCATATGCGTGGGGAATCCTCATTTGCATGGCGCAGCACAGTACTATCTTGTAATAGGCGTTGTCGAGGTGTGCTGTGCATATGTACCCTTTGAATATGGGCTCGACCCCAACAGCTGACACTATTCCAGGTTAGCGGTTTGTGCCACGTTAACCTTTTGAAAATGGTGCCCTGCGTCAACTCTGCTGCTGAGACAGGCTGCGTAATTGAGTTACTCTGCAAACTGTCCACAGGCACTGTGAAATGCAGTTTTACCTCTTTATAAAGGTTTAGTGTCTCAAGAAGAAACACATCTGGCACATAAAGTGAAAGCTGGTTTGGAAGCTACCAATTTCAGATGGCTGTCAATGTAAACAACACTGTATACAGGACTTTAGCAAATTCAGTGTCTGTCAAAAGATTTGCATAGCTTAGAGCTAAACTGTCACAGGATATGCAAAATAAGGCTGGCAATTTTTCTTTTAAATGTACTTCCCTATCTGGTGATGAGAGGTACTCATGAAAGGAAAGAGCACATAAACTTGCTGGATCTCACAGAGCTCCTTTCCATGAAGTCATCCTCTCTGTTACAGTATCAAACAGTCCTAATACAGACAGATAATACAACAACCATGTATTACATAACCAAACAGGGAGGTCCCAGGTAATCAAAGATCTGTACGAAGACAAGGAAGATCTGGCACCTGGCTTACATTCTGAATACAAAACTCTGCAGTACACATAGGCGGAAAGAAGAATGTACTAGCACATTCACTCAGCAGGATGGGACACATAACGTATGAGTAGTCTCTAAACAAAGGGGTTTTATACTCAGTGTTTCAGAGACGAGTTGTAGTGGACACAACTTTGCTTGCCTCATGGGAAAACAGAAAGCTATTCCAGTTCTGTTGCAGTCCCACCTTCAGTGGAGACAGTTCCAGAGGATGTATTAGCTCTGTCTTTGACTAACAGGTTTCTGTATGCATTTCCTGCATGTCCACTTATTCACAGAGTGCTACTGAAACTGCGAAAGGGGAGTGCAACTACAGGCCTGTTTACATAGCTGCAGTTACACTGCAACAATCCAAGCTCTCAGGTTGCTGTGGTGCAAATGTGGCATGTGGGAACTTACCCGATTGCGGTAAGTCTGTCCTCGTTTTTCTCCTGGAGCTGCTGCAGGGCTGGGAACGCCTTCCAGAGCGAGCGGTGCAAGCATGTGTGGAGAGGCTCCACCGCTTGCTCTGGCTACCCCCACGCAACCAACTGCACCCCTGAACTCATGGCCCCTGCCCCTCTCCAGAATGACTTGCACTGGTGCTGAGAGGGGCCATCTAAACACGAATCAATCGGTGCGGGAGGTCTCGGCCGCATTAGAGTAGACCAGCACATGTGTTGGCTGACAACTGTATAAAAAAGGTTTTATGGTTCTGATAGCACCAGACTGTGAAAGGCAGTCATGGTATGCTCTGATATTAATAATGTCACACAGAATACCAACAAATGTACCACCAAGACAAGACCTGCTGGTTCTGTCCCAGGACAGGGTTTCTCACCCAGACCTCAAATCCCTACATTTAAAAGTATGGTTCATTAGGAGTTAGAATATGCCAATTTAAACCTTTCTAGCCAAGCCATATAAGTTTTTCTAGAAAGATTACAACCAGGAAAACATATATTTCAAAATGGAAAAGATTCAGTATTTGGTGCGACTCTTATTATATTACTGCAAAAATCGTGGACTATCAGTGGTTTGAGATTACCTAGTGCACCTAAGGCATAAGGGCTAAACCCCACACACCTTTAAGGTACATTTAACAGCTGTCTCTGCTTTTAAATCTATAAGAAGAAAAAATTCCTAGCACCCCATCCTGAGTTCAAGAAGTTTTTCAAAGGCTTGAATCATGTGCATCCCCCCATTTCCCTGTAAGGGAACCTGTCCCAGCATGGGATTTGAATCACAGATTCTGAATCTATTGTTTGAACTCATGTCATTATCAGAGTTCAAATGTTTAACCTGAAAACTGTTTCAATGGCCAACACTCCTGCAGTAAGGGTCAGTGAGTTGCAAGCACTGTATACAGAGTCAGACCCACATTTCACGGTATTTCATAGGGATACGGAGGTACTGAGAACAAATTTCTTCCATAGGTGTTTTCCACATTTCACATAAATCAGCCTATAGCACTGCTCGTGCTTTTCCCAAAAAACACACTCCAGTGCAGATGAGGAGAAACACTGTAACCTGGATGTAAAGAGAGTTTGTAAACCTGCATAGAACTGAGCAGTTCAGAACTGACAACAGGCAGCTGTTTGTTACTTAATATGAGGCAGGAAAAGGTAAGTCTGTTGGGAAAAGTACACTCTCTCATTGGAGTATTTCTTGCATTGACTTGTGCTTCACTAAAGCTGGTATAGAGTCACCGAAAGGTCTAAGGCACATTCCACAAGGGTTACATCTACTGCAGTAGAAAGAGAGGGGCACATCTTTGTTAGAGATATGCAAAACAACTACTGTACACAGTCTACAGTACACACCTTGACTTCTCATTATTGTCCTGGCATCTTAGCTAGAAGGAATACCAGCTTTGGTACTGTATTTCTGTATTTCAGAACCTTTTTCTTAAATAGGTCCTAGACCCTTCTTCCCAAGTACTACCTGGAGTCTGCAAATTGTATGATATCACAAATACACTCCCACTGCTAGAAGAAAAAGATTACTCACCATAGTAATGTTGCTTCTTCTAAAGAGTGCATTTGTGAATCATAAAATCCCTCCCTACCTTACCTTTTAGGACCTGAATAAAATGGATTCTCCAGTTTCACGTGATTTAATTTCTGCTTGAGCGTCTGAACTTTCATTAATATAATTGTCATTCAAACTGTTTTTACAAGTTTTTCATTTGGTGATTGGTAATTTCTTGGTACAGTTACATCTCTTAACATATAGCATAGATTAGTTAGATGGTTGCTGTTCTCTTTGGCTCTTCAACTATAAATCTGCCATTGGGGAGTAAATTGGAGTATGACTAAACTGCAGAGTCTGAACTTTAACATTTTACAGTTCTACTCCAGGGCAATATCTCAAGGCTAACATAATGCAAATTGTACGACTCACAAATGCACCCTCTAGAAGAAACATCATTATTACAGTACTTTTTTCTTCACACCCTAATCCCCAGACCACCTTACTACTCCCCATTTTCACCACCTCCAACACACGCCGGTCAGCAGAAAAAAAATCAGTTACCTCCCAAGCAAGCTGCTGTGTGTCTTTGAAGAGGCCTTGAATAACTGGATACAGAGCCTGCTCAATAATAATCAGTCTGAGTACATGGCATGTGCAGATTAGTTGTGCAACCTGATTTGGGGCTGGGGGTCAGGAGCAAAAGACTAATCAAATTATTTAGTAGCTAATACAATCCGAATTTTTCTTCAGGGTAGCTGTGCACATGTGTACAGTTTTAGGCCAATTGACATGTGGTTAAGTTGGGTCCAGCTTTTACTCATTAACCCACACCAGGGTTGCATAAAACTGTCTGGAGGTTATTGAGGAATGTTTTAAAGGAAATTGATAATGCACAGTAGGATAATGCTTTTGTTAAAAAAAAATGCTTTTTAAAACATTTATATTTTGATGACTCTAGATATTTTGTCACTTTTGGTAATTTATTGCCCCAGCCCTTAAAGGTAATTGTAATATTTCTTCAAGAGATTTCCCCCCAGAAGCCTTTAATGCTCTGTTACCCCTTTAGAATTCTCTCTAGTAAGGTTTTTTCTGCTGATTATTTTATCTTCTTTTTTCCCTGTTACCACTTTAGAATTCTCTCTAATAAGGTTTCTCTGTTGATTATTTTTTTCTTCTTTTTTCACATTATCCCTTTAGAATTCTCTCTAGTAAGATTTCCCCAGGGGAAGGAGACTGGACAAAGGGGGATAGTCCCAACATATGTAGAGAAGGACAGGTAAGGTGGCCTTCAGCTACTACGGCAGGTATCTTTGGTAGAATTGCAGGTTGCACAGGCTGTGAGGTGGCAATCATACTAAATTAGGCCAGGAAGGGGGGAGGCTGCCCACTCTGCAGACAGTTATTGCAGATTAGGGGAGAGGTAAACTGGCTAAGGAGACAGTTGGAGGAGCTGGGGGGGTGATGAAGGAAAATGGGAGGGGATATGGGTGGCAGGTGGGAGGGGTAGAGGTGAGGCCGAGGCATGGTTCAGAAATTGGGGGGAGGGCTATGACTGAAAAACCAGGAGGGGAGAACTTAGGGAACGAGGACCACTGGCAAGGGAAGCTGATGCCAGAATGAAAACTTATAGGTTAAATTGACCAGTTCAAAGGAGGGGGGATGGGGTCAGGTCTGGAGAGGCCGATATGGGGCAGCCTAGAAGAGCAGACACGGGGAAAGTTGACCAAAAGAAGGACAAGCTAGGAGGGGTGGATATGTGGCATTCTAGAGGGGCAGTCAGGGAAATCAGGTCAGGAGATGGAGACTGGCATAGAGTGTTACAATAAATTTGAGCTACTAAGCAACCTAGAAAGTGAGGAAGGGAGAGGTGGAAACGTGGGGAATGAAATCGAGGACGGAGGGAGGAAATGGGAAACCCAGAGGGGGTCAGGGACCGGAAATGAGAAAGCCAGAAATAGCTCCCGTGGGAGAAGCGGGAACTTAACTACGCAAATAGTGGGGAGGCATCATATAGTAGGCGTGGGGGTTGAGGGCATGAGTGACGGAAAACGGGAAGATAAGGAGGAGAGGGAGGAGTCCCTCGGGAAGGTGGACTGCACCAGAGGGGCCAAGTGAGGGAACCCACAGGGGCCACTGGAGGTAGAAATATAAATATGAGGATTGTTGAACTGGGAAAGGGACATGATCAACACCAGGGGACAGGCACGGACAGAGAGGATAAAATGGATACCCAATTGGGGGAGGGTCTGAGGCAAGTGGGCATACAAAGGCGGCAGGAAGGAGGAGGTGACAGGAGGTCTCTCATGAGGAGGTGGGAGGACTCCCAGGGAAGAAGATATTGGATCGGGGGTTGGGAGCACAACATGGAGAAATCAAAGGAAGAAGGGGTCATTAGGTCCTACTGCTGGGGGATTCCATGATTAGGGGATACACTAGGAGGGACTGGGAGGACACCCCAGCCAGGTTAAGGTAGTGGGCATCTCTGGGCTGACGGTGCACAGGGCAACGTTCCTGGTGTATGAGCTGACTAGGGATTGTGGAGGGAAACCAGATTTCTTGGTGCATCTGGGGACACATGATACAGAGGGAAATAGCGTACTGGAAATCCAAGCAAGGTTCCGAGAACTGGACAGAGTATGTCAGGATAATGAATGCAACATTTCCTTCTCGGAAATATTGCCAGTACCAAGGGCCTCTGTTGAGAACAAATCTAAGATAGCGAAGGTGAATGACTGGCTTAGAAAGTGGGGTAAAGAAAGGGGGTCGGGGCTATTGGGGGACTGAGGAGGGGTTGGGAGGATAAGGGACTGTATGCCAGGGATAGGCTTCACCTTAACTCAATAGGGAAGGAGGTCCTTAAGCAGGGGTTGGTGGACTATATTCAAGCTATGTGGGGTTTAAATTTGTGAGGAGGAGGGTTAAGGGAGGGCAGCCGAGTCCCTACCTCTCCGATAGAAGAGCCTAGCCTTCAGCCAGGGCGGGCGACAGATCAGCGGAGGCTGATACAACAGGGGCGAAAGGAGTTCGGATGCATATGGTATCCGAGGGAGGCATGGCAAAGAGGAGCAGGGAAAAGGATTGGGGGTGGTGCTAGTAAATGCCAGGAGCTTGAGAAATAAGAGGTTGGAGTTTCAGGCCATGTTGTCCGAAGGAGGGGTAGATGTGGCGGCAGTAACGGAAACTTGGGCCAACACAAACCACGACTGGGACTTAAATGTAAAGGGGTACACTATGTTTAGGAAGGATAGAAAGGAGGGCAGAGGGTGAGGAGTGGCTATGTTCATCAGGGATAGCATAGAAATTTCCAGGGTAGAAGAGGCAGAGGGAAATGTAGAGGCCTTATGGGTCACCTTGCGAACCCCAGTAGGAGGAAAGGTCAAATTGGGAGTGGTCTATAGGCCCCCATGGATGGGGGAGGTTCTGGAGGATTGTCTGCTGGATAACATTATAGCCCAATGTGGACCAAAGGGGGAAGGAGCGGTGTTGATGGGGGACCTTAATATGTTAGCTACAAACTGGGAAACCTTGACTTCTAAGGTGGCCAAGGAGCAGACACTGCTGGACGGCTTTCAGGATGTGTTCTTCACTCAACATGTATTGGAGCCTACGAGAGATGGGCATGTCCTGGAAGTGGTCCTGGTAGAAGAGGAACTGGTAAGGGACCTGACAGTAGAGAATCCTCTGACTGGGAGTGACGACAACACTGTCTGGTTTCGAATAAATCTGTGTGGGGGGGGGGGGTAGTTCTAGGACTCTGGCTGTGTATTTCAGGGGGTGGATTTTAAGGGCATGGGAAAGATATTCAAGGATCATTTGAAGAGGATTACAACTAGATCGGATGTTGAAGGGAGATGGGAGGTCATTAAACAGGGACTGTAGGAGGCACTAAGGATCTGTGCAAAGGTGAAGCGTGAAGGGGCGAGGTCACGTAAACCGTGCTGGTGGTCCAGGGAGGTTCAGGAGCCGGTCATGGAAAAGAAGGCTGCCTACAGAGATTACAAAAAAATGAGAGGGAAAAGGAAGCCTACCGTATTGCAGCCAAACAAGCCACCAGGATGGTAAGGGGGCCAAGTCCAGTAAGGAGCAGCGGCTGGCACAGGGGATACGGGGAGGGGAAAAGGGGTTCTTTAGGTATACTGGGGAGTGGAGAAAGACCAAGGGCCAGATCGGCAGATTGAGAACAGAAGGAGGGTGGGTGGAGGAGGCTAGGGACTGGCAGAGGTCCTAAATGAGTACTGTGCCTCCGTGTTCACTAGGGAGGGAGATGGGAAACTTACGAAGCAGGATCAGTTGGAGTTAGAAGGGACAGGGAGCAGGAATGGCAGAGCAACAGACAAGGAAAAGCCGGGAGGGATGGGTACCCCAGGGGCTTCACATCGGGATAAATCGGCCAGTGGGGGGGGGGGAGACAGATAATGAAATCTCCACTGAACGGGTGTGGAATGCTTTTAAGGCCCTAAAAAAGGAAAAATCTCCAGGGCCGGATGGCATACATCCGAGAGTTCTATGGGAATTGGCGGATGTACTAGCTGCACCCCTGGCACAGCTCTACAACAGGTCACTTGAGACAGGAATAGTGCCTAGGGATTGGAGAGAGACAAATGTGGTGCCAATCCATAAAGGGGGGTCGAGTGAAGTGATGATTAACTATAGACCTGTCAGTCTGACGTCAGTGGTGGGTAAAATAATGGAGAGTATACTGAAGGAAAGTTTGGGGGTGAGGTTCTTGGTGGACACAGGATGTCAGGATAGTCGCCAACATGGGTTTGTGCTGGGTAGATTGTGTCAAACTAACCTTGTGGAGTTCTATGAATGGTAACATCAGAACTGGACAGGGGAAAGTCTGTGGATGTGCTATTCTTGGACTTCAGCAAGGCGTTTGACTCGGCCCCTCACAACGGCCTACTGCAGAAACTGAGAGGGGATGGGAGTAGGCCCATTGATGGTCAGATGGATAGGAAACTGGCTGGCTGAGTGCACCCAGAGAGTAGTGGTCAGTGGGGAGATCTCAACCCCTAGAGGGGTCATTAGTGGGGTACCACAAAGCTTGGTCCCAGGGCCGATCTTGTTTAATGCATACATCTCAGATATCAGGGAGGGTATAGGGTGTGAAATGAGTCTCTTCGCTGGCGACTCCAAGCTGGGAGCAGTGGTTGAGGGGGAAGGGAGGGTGGCCCTGCAAGGGGACCTGGAGACCCTGGATAGGTGGGCTTGCACCTGGAAATTAAATTTTAACTCCTCCAAGTGCAAGGTGTTACATCTTAGGCGGGGAACCCCAAACATGAGTACACCCTGGGTGGGGAGATGTTGGAGGCCACGGCAGGAGAAACAGACCTAGGGGCCCTGGTGGATGCAAGTATGAATAACTCTGAGCAGTGCAGGAGGGTGGCAGTCAAGGCAAATAGGATGTTGGGCTGCATCGCAAGGGGATCACCTCAAGGTGTAGGGAAGTGATTCTGCCTCTGTATAATGGTCTGGTTAGACCACATCTTGAGTATTGTGTGCAGTTCTGGAGACCGCACCTGAGGAGGGACATACAGCTCCTGGAAAGGGTCCAGAGGAGGGCAACTAAGATGATACGGGGTCTGGGGGATTTGACATATGAGGAAAGTCTGGAGGAGCTTGACCTGTTCTCACTGGAGGAGAGGAGGGACATGACTGAGGTCTTCAAGTACCTCAAGGGAATAAATAGGGTAAACAAGGAGGGGATCTTTAGATTAAAGGAGGGAGGTATCACCAGTGGGCATGGTTTGAAGGAGGAAGGATGAGGGGGGAAAAGAGGAGGCGGTATTTCACTGAGAGAGTGGTGGAACCTTGGAATGCACTGCCTGGCGAGCTGGTTCTGGCTTCTATGGTGGAGGGGTTCAAGAGAGGGTGGAACAGGTACAGAATGGGGATGGAGCAGGGGTGGGCCTGGCCCAGGGGGGCCAGGATGGACAACAGGAGAAACAGAAATGCAATGGGAGGTGAAGGCCTTGGTACCCAACTGGGGTCCTGCAGTACGAGCAGACTCGACAGACCGTAAAGCCTATTCTGCTGGCAATTAGTATGTAGTATGTTAGATTATTTGTTTTTCCTTTTTCACATTACCCCTTTAGAATTCTCTCAAAGGTTTTCTTTGTTGATTATTTCTTGTTTTCTCACATTACCCCTTTGGAATTCTCTCTAATAAGGTTTTCTCTGTTGATTATTTTTTCTTCTTTTTTCATGTTACCCCTTTAGAATTCTCTCTCTAATAAGGTTTTCTCTGTTGATTATTTTTTCTTCTTTTTTCACGTTACCCCTTTAGAATGCTCTCTAACGAGGTTTTCTCTGTTGATTTTTTTCCTTCTTTTTCACTTAGATGATTTTTGTTACACTTTTACATAATGGTCCACCACCTCTTCCTCTTTATTATGCAAACAGTACAGTTTATGTAACAGATTTAAATAGTTCTGATTGGAGGACGAAAATATTATACTAAGTAGCATTGGGGTGAAAAGTTTATGAAACTGGCATATACATGGGGCTTATAAATTTAGATATTTGAATTATACAAATGTTTAGGCAAATCATGCTTATGGGACCATTACTGTACTACTGTTCTTTTAAATATGGTGCTATATAGGAGTAATGATCTGTAACGAACCCTGTGCCCTGACAAAGGTCTAATGAAGACTTTAAATAGTGGGATATTTGTTGGATGTCTCTCCCTTTTGCACTTTACAATTATGCGCTTTGTGGTATGTACGGGATTTGAATAAATTTACTAATTTTTGCAGTAATTTCTGCATCATGAGCCTTTTTGTCTGATGTCTAGGACTGCCATATTTTGTATGTTGACTGTTTGGTGCTAGCTGCTCCATGTGGCATGCACCAACCATGGCACTGAGCACAGCTCCTAACTGTGATACTAACAGAAAATGGAATGTATGTGCTTGCCTGAATCTCTGCTGCTTGCCATACCAGGAGGGTGGCTTTGTGGTGGGATACCTAACCCAACCCATGAGAGAGGATACCTCCTGATGGCTGCATTAACACTGGCTGTGAAAGCAAATGCTTGCACGCCCCTCTTCAAATGGCGCAGCGAAGGCAGTCACTATTGTCAAGATCACAAATGAGTAGAAAGGGGAAATGGGGAGTGAGGGTTAACAAAAAAAAAATGCATATTTACCTGCTGGGAAATATGTACGATCTCATATAAAACTGCCGTAGCTGCATCAGTATACTCCACCAACAGCTTCTGTAACTGCAAGTAATTTATATCAATTAGATCTGACCTGCCATGACTGGCACACAGAAACAATTAAAGTACGGACTCAGCTGTATATACGGACCCCACACAGACAGAAATATATAACATTAAATCTGATTTTTAAATTGGAATCTAAAGTCTGAATTTTCATATCTGTGGAAAGGAACAGTAAATGGGAGGAAAAATACATAATAAAATGTCTTGGATCAAAGAAGCAACACACTCGGTTAAAACAGGTCACATGATCATGCATTAATTTTACATTACCACACAGCCTGTCATGTGCTATAGCTTACGTAACTTCAGGCTTCAACTCTTAACTTTTTATAAAATTATTTGTTTCTGAAACAGTGCCCCTCTATACAGTGTATCTGGTTGTGAAACAGTGCCTCGTATACTTAGACTTTTGATGTGCTACATATATTCTGGCACCATAAAGGTGAGGACATTTAAAAGAAGTATACATAATTAAAAAAAGGGACTTCCGGTTGAGCTGTCAGCTGGAATGCAGCACTGAAAGATCAAGCTCCAGGGATCCAACAAAAAAACTCCCAGAATCAGTACAAAACAAATCAAAACCAGAAAAAACCTTTTTATACAAGAGGCTAGAGGAGTTACAGAACCGAATGGGAGCCCGGAAAAGGAAAAAATCAACTGCTTTAGCTGCACAGCAGACCAGACAAGTGAAAGACTCTCAGACTGGTGATTCCGTCCTACCAGACATGGCCGAGCCCCCACTATCTCCTAATGGACAACCCAGCAATGCTGCAATCCTGGCAGAACTCAAACAATTCAGAGATGAAGTTCGTTCCTTTCGCACTGAACTATCCACAGAACTGGCTAAAATAAATCAGACAGTATCCGAATTGGAGTCGGCTCACACAGAAATTGATACAAGAACTGATAGCCTGGAGAGAGTTGTGGTGCATTTAATAAATGAACAAAAGCTATTAACAGACAAATGTGGAGACCTTGAGAATAGATCAAGGAGAAATAATCTACGCATTCACGGAGTACCAGAGGAGGAAGACGGACATGATATGCTTAAATTTGTGGACACTTTATTACGGGAGGTACTACAACTTGATCCAGCCACCAAACTAGACATAGAACGAGCTCACAGAGCCCTTACCCCGAAACATACTGATCAGAGGCCGAGCTCCATATTGCTCAAGCTATTAAACTATGCAGTAAAACAGCAGTTGTTGTCAAGAGCATGGCAGATGGGAGACATTCAATACAAGGGCAGACGTCTATTTCGATAATGACTACCCCCACAAATAGCAGGAAGGAGAAGGGCATATGCCCCGATACTTCACACCCTGGAACAGCAGCAGTTGAAGTTTGTTACACCATATGCTGCAAAGCTTATAATAATGTTTCCCGAAGGCCCGCAAACATTTGAAACTCCAGAGGAAGCCAACAAAGCTCTCCAGGTAAAGAACATTGTGGTACTCCAGCAGATAACATCGGAAACTCGGGACCTAGAGGCACTCAAGTCAGGAATCGTGTGGGAGAAGGCGCAGAACATGCAAACCAGAAAGAGACAAGGCTACTCCACATTACAAGATGTTAAAAAACGTTTACTCAAGTTCCAGAGGACTGCCCCGGATTGACTGTCTGAGAAAGGGGCTCTGGTAATCTTTCCAGCCCATGACAAGAGTCTGGGTATGCATTTACTTTTAGAGTGCTGTTTGAGCCATCTAAAAAACTACCCAAGGTGGTGCGATCTTATAAGGGCTGAATCTTTGTAATTTAGAATGCTAGTCAGATATATTAATCAAGGGAAATGGGGGCTGAAGTACAGACTCAAGCGATCTATGCATAGTAATCTGATTTCTTTTTATTGTTTAATGTAAAAAAAAAAAAGACTCTGGGACAATTATGGTGAAACAACTGAAAACTTTACCTTACCCCCCCTCATTTTTATCTACCTCTGTAAATAGCCTCGGCTACCATTCCTCATTTGTTGACTAGCTCCCCTATTAAAACTAATTTTTTAAATAATACTGTTGGGTCCCATGTGGTGAGCTAATGGAGATGCATTCAGCTAGACGGCAACATGGCGACAGTCACGTGCAGTGGATATCGGGACAGCATCAATTTATTTGGTGCAGTCCAGAGCTGCAGGTGTTTGCCTGCTCCATGTTACTAATTTTTGTACATGGTGCTGGGGGCCCATGTTGGCCTCATGAGCTTCCCACACAGGGAAATAACATTCATCCCAGCACAGGAGGAGTACAGATCCCTCCCTACCTAGGGAATCATTACAGACTTGTTCTGTAATCCATGTAAATAAGTTAATGTTACACTGTTATGATGAGAAACCTAGGCATGAAAGTTACAAATTCTCCTCCGAACCAATATTCTTTTACTTTTGTTACTCCCACAGGCTAACACAAATTAAGATATGTGTTAAACCTAGCTGGAAACAATACATGGTTGGGAGTACCACCACTAGAGGGGGATAAATACTGTCATCTATTACTGATCTTTTGTAAGGTATACAAATATGTTTTGAACATTTGTACCCTATCTTATGGGTATATTATTTTGTATATGTTGTTAAAAATAGGCAATGAGGACTCGAACATACAAGAGGCTATTTTGGTATGATTGCTTTGGGCTGAAACTGCTTACCAGCAATTTGGGCTGAGAATATATGGAAAGGAAATGTTTACTATATTGGGTGACAAGGAGAACAGTCCCTTACTATTAATGGGATCCACAGCCCAGTTAAGAGATCCTGTTTGATACAATTTATTAAAAGAGACAATCCTGAAATCATATTTTTGCAGGAGACTCACCTGTCCTCTCCTGAGCATGAAAAATTCACCAAATGGGGGTTTCCCACGGTGATAGCTTCATCTCACAGCTCAGGTAGGAGACGGGGAGTGGCCATCCTGATCAGACGTGGGGTACCATTCGACCTCCATCAGAAGGTAATAGCTCCGGAGGGACGATTTGCTGTTGCAACGAGCATGCTTCATGCTCGCCCGGTTATTTGGCATCCGTTTATTTTCCCCCAGGGACCTCAAAGAGATTGGCTCAGACTTTTTTTGCATGGCTTTTGGAGATCCTGCAGGGGCAACTTCTGATGGAGGGCAACCTGAATATTACTCTGAACCCTGCAAGGAATGTCTCAGTCCATCTTCCTCACAGGGTTAACCTGCTTCAGAAGTACTTGTGGGGTACAATTGCTTCTTTGGGGCTGGTAGTCATCTGGCGTCACTGTTACCCCACACAGAGAGAATATACCCATATAGCACCAAGACCAGGGGTGGCATCTCGACTAGATTATATGTTTACCACAGCAGAACATCTAGAAACATTATACAACGTGTGGGATGGGGAGACCATATTATCAGATCATTTCCCAGTATATGCCAAATTTGATTTGGGTGGAGGACATAAAAGGAACTTCTGGAGCTTCAACTTGATGTACCTGAGAGCTCCAGAGTTTAATCAAATGGTTAAATACAGGATCCCACAGATCCTGGGGGAGAATGGTGACCCAGATGTTTCGGCAACGATTCAGTGGGATACCCTTCAGACAGTGTTGCGTGGGGAAATTATTGCTTATTCATCGCGGAAAAACAGAGAGAGAGAAGCACAGCTTATTAAGCTACAGGGGGAGTTGAAAGTACTGCAGTCTTTATATGCCCAGGGGGATGGAACTGTAAAGGTCCAACTACTAACAATAAAACAAAAAATTAAAAAATACCCAGATCAGAAACTAGAGCAACAGCTCTTTTATCTCAGACTTGCAGCACATGAGGGGGGCCTAAAGGATCCAGGAATCTGGCCCGTAAATTTAGAATGCATAAGGCTAGAGCTTGTGTTATGGCCATGCAAGACCCTACTATGGGGAAACTAGAACATCACCCTAAGATCATTAGACGAGTCATGGCTGAATATTATCGGGATTTATATAGGGCAGAGTCTGAAGACTGTAGTCAACAGATAAAGGCATACCTTAACAACTTAAAGCTTCCCAAATTGACTGCCTCCCAGATAGATATTTTGAAAGCCCCTGCTACCTTGATTGAGATCCTTGATTGAGATAGAGGGAGTGTTGCAGAGAGAGCTAAGACCCAGAGAGCTCCAGGACCAGATGGATATCCGTTGGAGTTCTATAAAACTCATAAAGAAGAAATACTACCACCATTACTCTGGGCTATCCATGAGATACAGGAAGGAGGTATTCCTCCCCCCCTTGGCAATACGCAGTGATATCTACCATACTTAAACAAAACAAAAACCCTACCCTACCCTCATCATACAGGTCAATTTCAATGTTAAATTTTAATTACAAAATTTATATGTCTGTGCTAGCACACAGATTTGAAAACATCATGCCTTTGTTAATCAATCATTGATCAGGTGGGCTTTATTAAGGGACGACAGGTTCACGATGCAGTGCGACGAACACATCTACTTAAAGAATATGCAGCAACATGTTCGATTCCCCTGGCACTCATTGGATTGGATGCCAAAAAAACATTTGACAGGGTGGCCTGGCCATTTCTGTGGGCTACCTCGTCTAGTTTTGGCTTTCCCCTGGAGATCATATAACAATTGCAAAATATGTATAAACATCCTCGGGCTTACTTAAAATTAGATGGCTCTATCTCTGACCCTTTTCCTCTACAGAGGGGAACTCATCAGGGATGCCCCCTCTCACCCGTTATTTGCTCTGTATCTCGAGCCATTAGCCCAAGCCATTAGAGCTCACCCGGAGATTGACGGCATACCTACAGGAGGCACAAACCATAACATTTCACTATTTGTGGACAACATCCTTCTCACTTTGTCCTCCCCGGATATATCAATCCCAAGGGTCTGGTAACAACTAGAGATGTACGGTAAAATCTCAGGGTATAAAATTAACCAACAAAAAAAAGAGGTACTACTGTGTAACTACATCCCTTCCCCTGCTTTAAAATGTGCATTTCCCCTTAAGTGTATAAACAATCGATGCGGTACCTTGGGATCCATCTTGCTAAAAATCAGATACATGCAGATATTGCAAATTTTGAACCCCTAACCCAAAACATAACTGAGGACCTCACACGATGGTCACAGATACCTTTGAGTTTCCTAGCTCAAACAGAAACTATTAAACAAAACATATTTCCCTGGATTTTGTTCTATCTGCAGACACTCACATTATTTCCAACACAGACTTATTTTCAAACTTGGAATAGGTTGATCTCTCGCTTTATATGGCAGGGGAAACCTCCCAGGATTCAGTACTCTCTATTACAGTTATCAAAAGACAGAGGTGGGTTAAATTTATCGAATCTCCTGAATTATGCCCAAGCTTCTAAATTAAAGATCTTACTCTCCTGGATGAACCCCAATTATATTATGCCCTGGAAGCAGTTTGAGATGACTTGGAATGGCATAGACTACCTGATGGACTGTCTCTTTGGACATCCTCCTGGTTGCATACCTCTCTCTAGATTCCCACAATATACTGCAGAGGTGTTTAAGCAGTGGCTGACTGTACTCGATAAAATATTATTGCCCATGGAGGCACTTTTTCTGAGATCTCTTGTGGTGAACAGTGCCTTTCCACCCAATTCTTTGGATAGATCCTTAACCCGGAGGTATAAATATAATATCAAACATATTTTTCAATTATTAGGCTCACAGGGCCTTTATTCATTTGTCCAGCTCCAGGCTCAGTATAAAATACCCCAGGGCTTCTTTCATAAGTATTTGCAGCTAAAATCTTATTTAGAAACATAGAAGTTGACGGCAGATAAGGACCGCAAGGCCCATCCAGTCTGCCCATTTCTTTTTCTACCTTATAAATGTGCCATCGGCCTTTGCTCTGTCAGTGGCCTATCTATTCATAGTCATTTGTATTGCTCCCTTATGCCTATCCCATGCCTGTTTGAAGCCCTGCACTGTATTCATAGCCACCACTTCTTGTGGTAAGCCATTCCATGCATCCACCACCCTTTCTGTGAAAAAGAATTTCCTCACATTCCCCCTTAATCGGCCTCCCTCTAATCTCATGCTGTGTCCTCTTGTCCTGCTATTTTTCTTATATTTAAACATGTTAGACTCTTTCACCTTGTTTATGCCCTTAAGGTGTTTGAATGCCTCGATCATATCACCTCTCTCCCTCCTTTGCTCAAGGGTATACATATTGAGCTCCGTTAATCTGCTCCTCATATGTCTTCTGATGCAGTCCCTGCACCATTTTGGTTGCCTTCTCTGGACTGCCTCAATTTGGTTAATGTCCTTGTGAAGGTGTGGCCTCAATACTGCACGAGTACTCCAGATGGGGCCTAACCAGTGTCTTGTACAGAGGGATTATTACCTCCCTCTTACAACTTGTGATACCCTAATACACCCTAACACCCCCTAGCCTTACCTACTGCTTTAGAGGTCTGCTTGGATGATTTTAGGTCATCAGTGATGATGATGCCCAAGTCTCTTTCTTCCTTTGTGACTGCTAGCAACTCCTCCCAGCCTATAGGTGGCTTCAGGGTTTCTCTTCCCTATGTGCATGATTTTGCACTTCTTTGCATTAAATCCAGTTGCCACTCTTCTGACTATTCTGCTAGTTTATCCAGATCTCTTCTCATTCTGCCCACCCCATCTGGATCATCTACTCTGTTGCAGATCTTGGTGTCATCTGCAAACAGACAAGCCTTACCTCTAGTCCATCTGCAAGGTCACTAATGAAGATGTTGAAGAGGACTGGCCCCAGGACTGATCCCTGGGTACCCCACTTGTGACTTGCATCTCTTCTGACTGTATACCATTTCCACCACTCTCTGTTTTCTGCCCGTCAACCAGTTTGCCACCCAGTTGACCAACTTCTGACCACCCGAGCCTACCCAGCTTATTTATCAATCTTCTATGTGGAACAGTGTCAAAGCTTTGCTGAAGTCAAGGTGGCGACATCAACTGCTCCCCCTTGGTCCACCACTCTGGTTACCCAGTCAAAGAAATCTATGAGATTAGTTTGACAGGACCTTCCTTTGTAAACCCATGCTGTCTTGGATCCTGTGCCCCTATGGATTCCAGGTGTTGCACTATCCTTTCCTTAAGGTGCCTCCATAATCTTGCCCACTACTGAGGTAAGACTGACCGGTCTGTAGTTCCCGCCTCCTCCCTGCTACCACTCTTGTGGAGGCGGGATCACATGAACCCTTCTCCAGTCTTCTGGGACCTCTCCTGTGCTCAGAGACTCACTAAACAATTCTGCTAATGGCTCTGCTAGTTCCTCCTTTAGCTCCTTAAGTACCCTGGGATGTGCCATCAGGTCCCATTGCCTTATCCACCTGAGCTTAGCAAGCTCTTGTGGACCCTTTCTTTGTGAAGGGAGTAGTGCTCACCTCCTCCCCTGTGTCCATGATGCTGAGCTGTGGACCCTGCCCTACCTTCTCTTCAGTAAACACTGAGCAAAAGTATCTATTTAGGATAGATGCCTTTACAGGGTCCTCCTCCTCCTCACATGCTCCATTTTCTCCATTAAGCTTAGCAATACCCCCTCTGGACTTTCTCCTTTCACTAATGTATCTATAGAAAGTATTGTCACCTTCTTTTACTGTTCGTGCTAGTGTTTCCTCAGTTTGGGACTTTGCCTGCCTTACTGCCTTACCTGCTTCCCTTAGGGCAGTTTGGTATGCCTCCCTATCTTCATCCCGCTGTGTTCCTTTATATTTCCTGAAGGCCAGCCTTTTGGCTCTGACCTTTTCTGCTACTGTATTTGAGAACCAAAGTGGTTTCCTTCTTCTTTTGCACTTCCTTTTCTGTCTAACACAATGGGATGTTGCTTCAAGTATTGCATCCTTAATGCTTGCCCACTTTGCCTGTACCCCTCACCTGTGTTTCTTTTTGCCAGGGCTAGCTTAACTCTGTTGGCCATCTTATCAAAGTCAGCTCCTCTGAAGTCCCATATTTTTGCCTTGGAATGGGATGATTTAGATGTAGTAGCCAAATTGAACCATACCATGTGATGGTCACTGGCCCCAAGGTGACCTTCTACCTGGAGATCTGTGATCCCTTCTTTGTTAGTCAGTACTAGATCTAGGATAGCCCTGTCTCTTGTGGGTTGCTGTACCAGTTGTTTGAGGCCCCCCCTGCAGGGAATCCACTATGAGTCTAGTTCTGGCAGATGTTCCTGCTGGTATTGACCAGTCTGTATCCGGCATGTTGAAGTCTCCCATTATCAGAACCTCCCCTTTAGCTGTCATGTTTTGTATATCTTCTAACAGTAATGTGTCTATGTCCTCCCCCTGGTCTGGGGGCCTGTAGACAACCCCAGTTCTTATGGCTGTCCCATTTCCTGTTTCAGGGTGACCCACAGTTCTTCTGGCTCCTTATGTGTATTCTGAATTTCTGTAGCTTTGATATTTTCATTAACATACAGGGCACTCCTCCCCCCTTTTGCACCTCGGTCTCTTCTGAACAATACATAGCCAGGTACTGAAGTCTCCCAAGTGTGGTTACTGGTAAACCACGTCTCACTAATTGCTACTATGTCCAGTTTAGCCTCTGACATTATTGCCTGCAGGTCTGGGATCTTATTTCCCAGGCTGTGAGCATTTGTGTACATGATTTTCCATTGGCCAGATTTTGGTGTGTTATTTGTTGGGTGAAGTTTGGCATTACCCCTGTGCATCGTATGGGGAGACAAACCTTTTTTCTTACCTGGTGATGCAAATGAACGGCAAACATGCTGAATTCCTGTTTGACCACTAGCTGAGGGGGGAAGGGTGTTCTTCCCATTCGACGTATGGGGTGCTGCACCCCTCTCCCCATTTGCTAGTTTAAATATTCTGCAAAGACATCAAACTTCTGCCCCAATGCACTGACTCCCTCTTTAGTCAGATGCAGTCCATCAAATTTAAAGAACTTTCGCTCCCAGAACTGTTGCCAGTTCCCTACAAATCTGTGTCCTTTTTCCTGGCACCAGCCCTTGAGCCACGTGTTTAGCTCCCCTGTCTCCCCTTCTCTGACCTTCCGTCCATCTGCTCCCCTCTCCCAGACTGGCAGGATCTCAGAGAAGGAGATGCCAGACGAAATAGATGATAGTTTGTCACCCAGCCTAGTCAGGTGTTCCTTGGTCTCCACAACTGACCAGCTGGCGAGATCATTAGTCCCTATGTGTACTAGGACATCAATGTTTTCTCCTGCTTTGTGAACAATTTTAGCAATGCGGTCAGTGTCTCTCCATGCTGATGTACCTGGGAGACATCTGACCATCACCCCTGGCTGGAGATGGGTATCAACTCCCCGAATCATGGAGTCTCCTATGATCAGAAGTTTTTTGGATTTCTTTTGTGCTTGTTTTGTTTTGGTTCCTGATTTGGGTGAGTTTTGTTGTGCTAGCTCCTGTGCCGCAGTGTCCTGCTCTGCAGGTCTTCTGCCTCTTTATTTGATTTCAGAGATAGAGGCAGATACCTGTTTGTAGTGTTTATATGTTTTTTGGGGGTAATGTGTTGGAGAGCAGAGAGTGATGGGGCACCTGATTTGCTCCTCTAACCACCTGCCAACCTCCTGGACCAACTACCCTCTGCGGTCAAGGTTTTTCTGTTGGATGCTGGGGAAATGGCGGGTGGTTCTTATAATGTATTTCCTCTTCAATATGAAATTTGAGGTGCAATCTCTGCCCATGCTGTCCGGAGCTGAGCCTAAGATCTCAAAGGTCCAGCATGTGGACAGTGTCCTAAATCCTGTAAGAATGTCCTTCTGAAAATTGTTCCACAGTACCTGCAGTTAATGAAATCCATTCCAAATAAGTTGCTGGGTTTGTAACCTAGTCAGAGTAATTAGAAGGAAAAAAAGGAAAAAAAATGCAAGTAATGGTTTAATTGTGCTTTCTTTAACTTGTTATAACAAGTTAAATTACTAGTGCCCCTGTAAATGAGATCACCTTGTGGAGGCCCCACTGATCCGCCCCTTCCTGCTCTGCCACAGGAAATGTCACAACTGTGGTACCCTATAAAAGGAGTGTAGCGTGGGGTGGTTGGAGATGGGGGGGTGGCTGGGCCTTCCCTGCCTAAAAAGAAGAACCACGGACGAAAAGAACAAGGAGGTAAGCAGAAACAATCAGTCAACAACAAATGCAGTAACCCTGAAAGCTTATCCTAATGTTAGATAAAACTGGAAAACCTGTAAAGCACCACCTGTAATAATTTCAGAGAAGATATACGCTGTAAGAAACACTTTGCTCCAGAGAAAAATAAAGCAGTAACAGAAGATATACCTTGCAAAAGACAATCTGAATCAGAAGATTACAGCAGTAATCTGTTAGCACACACCTGTAATAATGCAGAAGAAGGTATACCAGCAACAACAATTTGAATCAGAGAAAAAATAAAGCAATGAAATGTTAGCAACAAACAGTAGCAATCCCTGTGAGTAAAAAATAAAAACACCACCACACAGTAAATCTGCTTAGCCAAACTAAGTCTTAATCCTTTTCCCTTGCTCTGGTAAGTTTCTCTACTGCCTTTCAAGCAGTCTTAGAAGGAAGAGAGCTCAGGTGAAGCTAGGTGCCTTGGCCAGCAAACCAAGTCTTCTACCTCAAGATATCAACTAACCTGACTTTTTAACCCTTCTTCCTGTTCGAAATTACTGACAGTTTGCCAGCTCCACCCCCACATACACACCTAATCCTTTGGAAGAGCTGTGGGAGGAAAAGCAATTAGCTCCTTCAATGTGAGAAGGAGACTGAAACACCTCTGAGACAACAAACCTTTTCAACAAACAAGAATAAAATAAAACACAGTGTCAAACAATAATTTTTTTTAGCCCAATGATAAAAAAGTCACAAAAATGTAAGCTCCACCTGTAATACAGTAATTTCAGAGAAGATATACCCTGTAAGAAACACTTTGCTCCAGAGAAAAATAAAGCAGTAACAGAAGATATACCTTGCAAAAGACAATTTGAATCAGAAGATTACAGCAGTAATCTGTTAGCTTTACACTATAGGCACACCTTGTAATAATGCAGAAGAAGGTATACCAGCAACAAACAATTTGAATCAGAGAAAAAATAAAGCAATGAAATGTTAGCAACAAACAGTAGCAATCCCTGTGAGTAAAAAATAAAAACACCACCACACAGTAAATCTGTTTAGCCAAACTAAGTCTTAATCCTTTTCCCTTGCTCTGGTAAGTTTCTCTACTCTGCCTTTCAAGCAGTCTTAGAAGGAAAGAGCTCAGGTGAAGCTAGGTGCCTTGGCCAGCAAACCAAGTCTTCTACCTCCTCTCTACTCTGCCTTTCAAGCAGTCTTAGAAGGAAAGAGCTCAGGTGAAGCTAGGTGCCTTGGCCAGCAAACCAAGTCTTCTATTTGCGGCTAATGGAGGAAGCACTGGCAGTAGTGGTCGAAACCCCCCCACTAATAATAAAATTACTTCTATCACAGAGACAAGGTACCACTCTAGACCACGGTATCAGTCTGTCCAGCCTTGCTTTGGGAGAGAAAAAAGAAGACTCTACTGAGTCGATTAGAGCCCGTTGGTCCTTGGAATTGGGGACTGACCTACCGGTTACTAAATGGAAGATGACCTCCCCACTTATGCTTAAGGCCTCGGGATCTCCATATTGGAAAGTCTGCATGGAAATTACGATATAGATTTTTCCGCACTCCTGCTGTGGTAGCTAGTTTTACAGGCGATCCTGAAGGAAAGTGCTGGAGGGGATGTGGAGCAGTACATGCAGACCGGACTCATATTTTGGAATTGCAGCATGCTGGGTCCTTATTGGGGGGAGGAAGTGCAGGAGCTGGTGGCAATATATGAAAACCCAGGTCTTTTTATCTCTGGGTATATACTGACAGCTACTACCCCATTTGGTCTAAAAGTAGAGAAGAATGTATGCCTGCAAACTACATTGCTAATACTGGCAGCAAAAAAGGTAATAACCAGACTATGAGGAACGAATAGGCTGCCAACTAAGGGAGAGTGGCTTAACTTGACAAGAGAGATATATAGGATGGAGAGGATGGCGGCCAGATGCGGGATAGAGTGGAGGTATTTGATACAAAATGGAGAAAATGGATTATGTATCAGTTAAGCACTTATTCAGACTTTGTTCCCTGAAGCTAATCAAATCAATACTGGGGAAATGTTAAAACGAGACTTGTCTAGTTCATGTGATTAATTAGTCCTGATGCTGGGTGAGAGTTTTTTTAAAAAGTCCAGTGTATAATTATATAAACTGAATGAATATATCTATGTAAAATGTCTTGTGTAATGTATAAATGTCCTCATGCCTAATACAAATTTTATTATAAAAAAAAGTATACATAATAAAAAAACATAGATTTTTAAATATACATACATTTAAAGATTTTTCTTTTTATACACCATGTGTTGTACGAAAATTCTGTACTGGGAAAAAAAACTTATTTTTTTGCTTCTTTTATCTGCACATAAATGTTCTTAACTAACCAGTTTTTAAAGTATTGTATTCTTCTTAAATTGCTAGAGCCTTACGGTACATTCTGACTAAATACCACTGATGCCCACTGTTTGACTGCAAATTATTTTCACTAAACTCCAAGGTGAACATTAAAAGTGCACACAAGGTTAGGAATTTTCTCTCTCTCTCTCTCTCTCTCTATGCTGATATTCCTGCAGGACATTTACCATGCAATGAGTGATTTGGGCACAGAAACACAGAAGCTGACGGCAGAAAAATACCATAGGCCATCTAGTCTGCCTGTAATACCCACCCTAGCACTGAAACCTAGTGCCAGATATTAAAATGTTATCACCCACAATAACATGGTGAGCATAGGCACCAACCCGGGTCTGCACAAGAGCACCAAGCAGGGCCATATTCAGATGCCCCGGGAGCTCCCCCAAACCCTGCAGCACCAAGGTGCTAAAACACTGCTGTCCCTATGCAAATGAGGGGCCCACTCATGCATACTGGCGCAGAAGGATATTCAAAGGTTTGTAGCAGTGGTGCACAGCCCCCCAAGCAGCGCCGTTTACCACCTCTTAACTTGGCACTAAGCAGACGCCCCCACCCCTGAAGACAGTACAGCTGCCTGCCCCCGTTCTCCCATTCACTACGGTTAAAACATACCCCGGAGGTACAGTGTCTCCCCCCAATCACTCATCCACTCCTTTACTAATATTCCCTGGTGGTCCAGTATGTCCTCCACACCTCTATCTCTCATTCAGTCCTTTCCTAATATTCCCTGGTAGGCCACTGTGTTTCCCCACCCGATACACCATTTCTTTACCAAAATTCCCTGGTGGACCAGTTTGTCCCTCCCCCCAATCCCCTGTTCACTCCTTCAGTAATATTCCCTGGTAGACCAGTGTGTCCCTCCACTCCCAATCTCCTGTTCACTCCTTCACTAATATCTCCCCATGGTCCACTGTGTCCCTCTACCCCCGATTGGCCATTCACTCTTTTAATAATATTTCCTCTTGGTCCAGTGTGTCCCCTCCCTGATCCCCTTTCACTCCTTTACTAATATTCCCTAGTGGACCAGTGTGTCCCCCCACCTCCTGATTTCTCATTCACTACTTTACTAATATTTTCTTGTGGTCCAGAGTGTCCCCCCCACCTCCCTACTGACTGTTTGATCCATGTAAAATATGTACTGGTGGTCCACTTGGTCCCTCTACCCCCCCTTCCCCAGTATACATAAATACAGAACATGCTGGTGGTTCATTGCCCCCTTCAACAGCTCACCGCCCAACCACCCACTAACATCCCACCTCCTCACACACCCCCTTACCTTGGTTCCCGTTGCTCCTACCAGACACATATGGCATCCAGCACAGCCCTCCTCTCACCATCATTGTGAGCTGTGAGCATGCATGCTGTAGAAACATGTTTGCTACAGCATGCGTAACCTGACAACACCTCACAGCGTTGACAGAGGTGAGAGAAGGGCTGTGCTGACACGAATGACGTGGCTGGTAGGCATGGGGTGCAGAGAGGTGTGATGTCAAGGGTTGGGCTGAAGGGCTGCTGGGGGTCACAGGACCATCAGGACATGCAATATTTATGTATACTGGGAGAGGGGTGTGGTACCACCGGACCACCATGGCATATTTTACATGGATAGAATGGGCAACTGGGGGGAGGGACACACTGGACCATGAGAGAATACTAGTAAAGGAGTGAGAAAGAGATTGGGGGGTGGCAGGACACACTGGACTGACCACCAGGGCTCTTATCACAGACTGGCCAGTGGCACTGAGGGGCTGCTGCACCCCATGCAAATAAGCCAATAATAGGCATGCAAATGGGCCCTTAGTGCCTTGCATAGCCAATGGACTCATTTGCATGCTCAGGCTGAATATAGCCCACAGGGGTCTCCTGGCACTATCCTATTTTGGGCAGTGCCATTCTCTGTGGGCTATATACAGCCCTGGTCCATGTTGGGGCACAGCAGCTTCACTTAGCGCTGCATCAGTATGGACTGATATTCAGTTGGGTAGCGCTGCTCACTACCTGTCTGAAGATCGCAGCAGCTGAGGAGAGCACAGGGGCAAGTGCAGCACAAACATTTGTGCTGTGCTTGCCCATTTTCTGAATATGAGGCCCACCGTGTCTATATGGGATTTATGCCCACACTACCCACCCCCATCTGTTCTGGCCTCCAGCCAGAACATGTACTTATTCTTTTTGTGTGTTCGGAACTATAGGCTGAAAAGGGCAGGATTACAGTATTAAGTATAGGCTCGTATAGAACACTGTACATTGAGAAATTAATGTTTTTCCAATCTAGAAAGTAATATTGTACGCAGAACACTGTACATTGTGAATTCAAAGTTTTTCCAAACTAGGAAGTAATACTGTACGCAGATTGACTAGTCAGTCGGGTAGGTTACACTGGCTTGCATTACTGAACCCCGAGAGTTTTGGGTGGAAGTTACTGTGTAATGGGTAGGGTATTTTAGGTGGGGATATAACTGCGTAAAGAGGATAGAAAAATTAGTTAGTACTGTACAGGACAAGACTAGCTGAAATAAAGTAATAGCTGATAAAACTATAGGAAGACTGAACTCTGCTTGGTGGAAACCTTCTGTTAATCATACTGTTTGAACATCGGCAGAATAGTGGGCTGGAATGGATGTGGAGTGGCGGTTTGGATGAATATCCTGTGGAAGCTTGGTGGGTGTCCAATCTGTCACAGACTAAGAAGGCTCAAGGAAGAAGTGCGGTGGCTTGGCAGAGAGTTGGAGGGGATTGGGGGGGGGTTTGCTGGGGCAGGAGGGCTGCCTGCAAGGGGTAATACGCGGGAGCCATATGGGAAGATCCTCAGATCAAGGGAAAGGATGGGGGTGGGAGCAAGCCAAACATAGGACCTAACACTGTAGGGAAGGCCAAATTCAGGCAGGAAGAGCCAACGCATGGAGACTCAGTGGGGATAGATAATACGTTTGAAGCACTGGCGACTTTGGTGAAGAAAGCTGGGGGGAGAATCTCCAGGAGGGGAAAGCACAAGAGGCATCAGGCAGCTGGAGGAGGGTCAGAGGTAAAGGGGAGGGAGGAGAACTATGAAGGTAGGGAGGCAAAGAAGGAGGGGGCTGGGAGGTTGGGAGGGCTGTGGAGGTTAGCAAAGTAACAGGAAGGTGAGGGGATAGGACAGGAGAAAGGGGAGCAGCAGGGGGCGGGGCATAGCTACAAATAGGGCAGACTCTAGGATGAGGTACCTCGGTAAGAGAGTGGGGGCGAGGGCAAAGAAGGATGAGGAGGGAATACTAGTGCTGGGGAATTCCATACTTAACGGGATAAAATGGGGCAGTAAGGGGGAAAAACATAGTTGTATATGGGTAGAATCCTTACCTGGGCTGATGGCGAGCAGGGCGGGGTAGTTTGTTCTGAAGTGTGCAAGGGTAGGAGGAAGCCACATCTCGTGGTGCACATGGGTACGAATGACCTGGCAGGAGAAACAGTGGAAGTTGTGATGGAGAGGTTCGAGGAACTGGGAAGGGTGTGTGAGGAGCTGGGGGAATTGATGGTCTTCTCAGAGGTGCTCCCAGTGCCATGCACAAGTACAGCAAGGAAGGGGAGGATCAGAGAGTTCAACACGTGGCTGGGGGAATGGTGTCAATCCAAGGGTTATGGGGTAGTGAGGGCTGGGGAGGCAACTGGGAAAATAACAGCCTATACGCAGGGGACATGCTACACTTCAGCGGGGAAGGGAAGGCAATATTAAAGAAGAGGATTGAGAGGTACACAGCAACAAAGGTGGGTTTAAACTAGGAGCGGGGGTAACGAGTGGACTTACTGGTAGACAGGGATCCCGGAGAGGGGTACCACACGAGCTTACCCCCCAAGTTAATAGGGAGGAGGTCAGGGTAGGGGAAGAGGAGGGGAGAAAGCCAGGGAAGGGAGGAGACTGGGTGGACGGTGGTCACGCTAAACGCGAGGAGTCTAGGTAATAAGTCAGCTGAGTTGCAGGCTCTCCTTGCAGTAGGGGGCGGGGATTGACATTGTGGCCATCACGGAAACGTGGGCCACCCAGTACCAGAACTGGGATGTGATGATACCAGTGTATAGAATATTTAGGAAGGATAGGGTTAAAGGGAAAGGGGGGAGGCATGGCAATGTATGTACAGGAAGGGATAAGGTGTATAAGGGAGGAGGGGGAGGAAGGCAGAACAGAGGCCCTATGGATGCAGTTCCAGGACTGAAGGGGTAGCATGCTAAGGATGGTGGTAGTATACAGACCACCGGCGCAAGGGGCAGACCTGGATAGAAAGCTTGCCGAGCAAGTCAGAAGGGTCTGTAGGAAGGGGAACACCGTGGTGGTGGGGGACTTCAACCTACCTGGGGTGGATTGGACCACTCTGACCACCACGAGTGCAAGGGAGTAGGTACTACTAGATGCATTTCAGGACAGCTTCCTGGTGTAGTTTGTAAATGAACCAACTAGGTTAGAGAGGACACTGGACCTGGTACTTTCAAATGGGGAAGTAATAAGGGATATGAGGGTGGAAGTCCCTCTGGTTGGGAGTGACCACCGCTCAGTGTGGTTCACACTCAATATGGGTAGGGAAACGGGGGGGGGGTACGGGAACCAGGGTGATTGAATTTAAAGGGGCAGACTTTAGAAGGATGGTGGAAATATTGGGTAGGTATCTGGCAGGAATTCAACCAGACATGGATGCTAGTCAGAAATGGGAGTGTATTAAAAAAGGGCTGATGGAGGCCACTGGGACATGTACAAGGTCAAGGAGCAAAACGAGGAAAGCAAGGAAGCCCAGTTGGTTGACTCATGAGATTAGGGAGGCAGTGAGGGACAAAAAAGGGCATTCCGGAAACTCAAGGGGTCAGAAGGAGACGACGACAAGAATGAGTATGCAAAGAAGTCCAGGGAGGTCACCAGGTTAGTCAGAGCAGCCAAGGCTTCAAGACAACTGAGACTTGCAGAGGGTATCAGGGAATGTGAAAAGACTTCTTCAGATACATTGGAGAAAGAAGGAAGAACAAAGACCAGATTGTAAGGATTAAGAAGGAAGAAGGGTGGGTGGAAAAGGGGGTGGATCAGGCAGAGGCATTAAATGAGTATTTCTGCTCTGTGTTCAGGAGGGAGAAAAGAGGGGCAGATACCTCAAGGGAGGGGTGGAAATGGGATGTGGGGAGGGGGTGACTGATGTAAGGATTGCAGAGGACAGGGTTCTGGAAGGACTTAAGGCACTGGGACCGGACGGCATTCACCCCAGGGTACTCAGGAAGCTAGCAGAGATTCTGGCAGGACCACTGGCTGACCTGTTCAACACCTCCCTGGACACAGGATGTGTACCACAAGACTGGAGAATGGCCCATGTGGTGCACATTCACAAAAGTGGATCGATGGAGGAACTGAGTAACTACAAACCGGTGAGCCTCACTTCAATTGTGGGGAAGCTCATGGAGACAATACTAAAGGAGAGGCTAGTAGCCTTTCTGGAAGAAAATGGTCTCGTGGATGGACATCAACATGGGTTTGTCTCAGGCAGATCCTGCCAGACAAATCTAACTGAGTACTATGACAGGGTGACCGGGGAGCTGGACGGGGGACATGCGGTGGATGTCCTGTATTTAGACTTCAGCAAAGCATTTGATTCTGTGCTGCATGGGAGGCTAGGGGGAAGCTGAAGTAATAATAATAATAATAATATTTTTATTTATATAGCGCATTTCCAGTTTCAAAGCACTGCACAAAAAACACATCACAAATAGTTTAAAAAACTAACACAATTTCAACTTCAAATAAAAACAACCCCAATCATAAATATCAGTCATTAAAAGCCTTTTGGAAAAGACATGTTTTCAGGCTGGTTTTAAAGCTCTCCACGGTCCTGCACTCCCTAATCCGAGTACATAGGGGTGGGAACAAAGATGATCAAATGGATTGTCAACTGGCTTGATCATAGGCAGCAGAGGGTGGTGGGGGAGTTCTCAAACCGAGGGAGGTGACAAGCGGGGTGCCACAGGGATCGGTACTGGGATCAGTGCTGTTTGGAATATTTATAGCGGATATCTCATATGAGATACGGAGTAGGATCAGTCTTTTCATGGATGATATGAAGACAGGAGCTATGGTGGATGAAGCTGAAGGGTGGAAGGGGTTACAGGAGGACCTGGCAAAACTACAGAAATGGTCGGAAACATGGCAGCTGGGGTTCAGTGCCAAGAAGTGCAAGGTACTGCCCTTTGGAGCTAGGTACCAGGGGAGGAGCTATCAACTGGGAGGGATGCAGCTCGAAAGCGTCAAGGAGGAAAAGGATCTGGGGGTGCTCATAGCGGGCAGCATGAACAACTCACCCCAGTGCAGGAAGGCGGCAGTGAAAGCTAATGGGATATTGGGGTTTATAGCAAGAGGAATCTCCTCCAGAAATAGGGAGGTGATCCTTCCTCTATACAGGTGCCTGGTCAGGCTGCACCTGGAATACTGGATGCAGTACTGGTGCCCGTTCCTGAAGAACGATATAAAATTGTTGGAGGCGGTGCAACAGAGAGCAACAAAAATGATACAGGGATTGGAGGGGAAGTCCTACGAGGAGAGATTGGAAGAGTTGAACATGTGCTCCCTGGAGGAGAGGAGGGACAGAGGGGATATGACTGAAACCGTTAAATACCTCAATGGAATAAACAAGGTTAACACAGAAGGAATTTTCCAGATCAGAAGGGGGAGGGATACGAGAGGGCACCAGCTAAGACTGCAGAGGGGAAGATTTTGGAGGGAAATCAGGAGATATTATTTCACGGAACGGGTGGTGGATAGGTGGAATGCTCTGTCCGAGGAGGTGGTGGCCTGTTGTTCTGTGGGTAGCTTTAGGCGGGTAGGATATGGTATGGGGGTTATGATGAGGGAGGGTGGGGTGGGGCAGCTGTGAGATGGAGGGCTAGCTGCACAATCGAGCAGACTTGATAGACGCAGAAGGCCTGCTTCTGCTGGCATGTTCATATGTTCGTATGTACAGTGTTCTAAGCTGATCCTTGTAGGATCTGACCTGCAGGCCATGAATTTTTGCTACTCTGCGCTGCACTGTCACCAGCTTGTCCCTGTCTTTCCACAAGTGAGGGCTCCAGAACTGGACACATTACTCCAGGTGTGGCCTTACCACTGAGCTATAGAGAGGTAGTAATACCTTCTTTCTCCTGCTATCAAATCTCTTTCCAATATGCCCCAACATCCTAGTTGCCTTGCTGTTGGCATTGTTACATTGGCTAGATAGTTTATGAGAGTCACTTATGATGACTCCTAGGTCCCTTTCCTCAGTAGTAGTGTCCTGCTTAATCCCTCCCATGTAATATTCTGTCCTGGGGATCCTGTTCCCATTGTGCATCACCTTGCACTTTTTGGCACTGAGCTGGAACTGCCAAACTTTGGACCACCTCTCCAATATTTTCACGTCCCTTTGCAACTCCCTTATCTCTTTCCCACTGTCTACCCTATCACAGAGCTTAGTGTCATTTGTGAAGAGACACAGCTTGCCCTGAATTTCTTCTCCTATGTCACTGTTTAACATACTGAAAAGGACTGGACCCAATACTGAACCCTGTGGCACTCCACTTGTGACTTCTCTCGCCCTGGATTTAACTCTGTTTACCACTACTATTTGCTGTCTCCCCTGCAACCAATGACCCATCAATTTAGCTATGTCCTTTGCCACACCCAGATCCTCTAACTTTCTGCATAACCTTCTGTTTGGCACCGAGTCAAATATTTTGCTGCAACTGAAGTAGAGCAAATCTACTGCTCATCTCTTATCTAAAACCCTAGTTATCAAATGAAAAAATACTATCAGGTTGGACTTACAAGGCCTCCCTGCAACAAATCTGTGATGTTTACTATTGTGGAGCACATAACTCCCCAAGTAGTCAATTAGATCCCCTTTGACTAGTGTCTCCATTCATCTACCCATACAGTTATATGACCGACAGGCCTGTAGGTACTTGCATGCTCCTTGTCCCCACCCTTGTATAGTCCGTACAAAGACACCCATCCTGAGGTGAATCCTGAACACAGGAAAAGCCTAGCTGCCCAAAAGAAGATCTGCGGTTCCTTCACAGGACTTATGGGAGAAGCTCAGCTACCCATAACAAAGCTGCTGGTGTCAAGAGTGAAGATCCAGGACTAACTGGCTAGTCCCACCTCTCCTGGTAATACGGTTTGGTAGGCAAGGGGGCTTGGAGGTGGGCCAGCAGCCAAACACCTGTGTGGGAGGAGGGGCTTGCCCAATAAAAGCGCGTGGTGCCTGCAAGCGCGAGCGCCACTCAGTAAAGAAAATTGATAGTTCTGTGGTTTCTGCAGCTCCCTAGCTGAAAGGTAGTATCTAACCATTACTTACCAAAAAATACATGTGGAGAATTAGGGGGGAACTGACCTACTATTTGGCATAAATTTACTCTGCATAAGTGTAGTTCATATTTGGTGCTTTTTCCTTTCTGCTAAGAGGTGCTGAGCCTGTATTCAGCATCTGAGGTGTGATTTGGGTAGAACACCGGAAGAGCCATCACCTGATTCTCGTGAAACTCCGACACAACCTTTGGGAGGAACTTCAGGCTGGGGCACAGGACAACCCTGTCCTTGTGGAAGACCTGGTAAGAAGACTCCACCGAAAGCGCATGGAGGTCCTCAATCCTTCTGGCTGACGTAAATAGCCACCAAGAGGGTGGTCTTCCATGACAAATGTGACATCTCACACTTGTGCATCGGTTCAAATGGCTTGCCCATGAGCTTTGACAGCACCAGCAACAGATTCCGTGAAGGTGGAGGTTCACACGCCAGAGGGGATATGTGATCTAAGCCCCTGAAAAAGCACCAGACCACTGTCTCCTGTGCCACCGACCGCTGACCAGCCCATGCCCAGCAAGCACAGATGGCTGCCAGGTGCACCTTAAGGGTTATCGACTGAAGTTCCCCTTTGGAGAGAGAGACCACAGGTAGTCAAAAATGCTGCCCACTGGACAGATCAAAGGGTCAACCCCTTACCCTGACACCAAATGGAGAATTTCTTCCATTTGAAGACACAGCATTTTCTGGTCGACTCCTTCTGAGAGGCCTCCACAACTGTGAATACGTCCTCGGAGAGACCTAAACCCTGGAACTCTAGCCGCTCAGAAACCAGGCTGGTAGGTGCAGGGATTGAAGGTCTGGATGGAGTACCTTCCCCTGGTTGATGGACAGCAAGTCTGGGCATGCTGGAAGATGCCTCGGGAGCCTGTTGCTGAGGCTGAGAAGATCTGGGTACCAAAACTGGCGGGGCCAGTCCGGAGCCACCAGGATCACTTGTGCCTTGTCCCTCCTGACCTTGAGCAGAATTTTGTGGATCAAGGGAAGTGGAGGGAAGGCACAGAAGAGGACTGGGGTCCAAGGCCTCAAGAAGGCATCCCCCCACAAAAAGCCTTGCTGAGGGGTGTGGGCATGATACAGCCTCAGCTTTGCATTCTCCCTGGAGGCAAACAGGTCCACCTGAGGGATGCCCCACTGGGAGAACAGGCTGTAAACTGCCTCCAGGTGGAGGGGCCACTTGTGAGATGCCTCGCCCACCAGCTGAGGGCATTCGCCAACTGACTGGAGGATCCTGCCACATGGATGGTTAGATCTGCCTCCAGGCTGTGCACTAGGATCCAAATACAGAGAGGTTCCTTGCACAATGGCAGGAAATGTGTCCATCCCTGCTTGTTGAGGCAGTACATGGTCATGGTGCTGTCCGTCTGGACTTGAACCACTTGATCTCGAATGAACAGAGCAAATGCAGTCAGCACCAGCTGAACTGCTTGGAGCTCCAGCAGGCTGATGTGGCTTCGGGACTCCTCAGGGATCCAGAGCCCGTGGACTCTGTGTTCCCCTAGATGGGCACCCCAGCCCAGGAGAGAGGCATCAGTCATCAGGATGACCGCTGGTTCGGGGCAGACAAATAGGATCCCTTCCTGCAGATGCTCCATGACAGTCCACCACTGGAGAGTGTCCCACATCCTCTGTGTCACTGTGACCAGCTGGTCGAAGTGACATCTGTGCTGGGACCACTGACTGGCCAGCTCCCACTGCAGGGAAAGCATATGCCACCAGGCCCACTGGAGCACAGTGGTGCAGGCCACCATGTAACCCAAGAGGCACAGGTAAGTCCCGGGCAAGGCACAAGTGCCCAACCAGAAATGACTGGACATAGGAGGAGAGAACCTCCACCCTGTCCACTGGGTGTCTGGATCTGGCTCAGCAAGAGTCGAGCTCTGTCCCAATGAAGTTGATCACCTGCATTGGCGTGAGTTCCGACTTGGCCTCATTGATAAGGAGGCAAAGGTTGATGCAGGTCTGAAGGGCCAGATCTCTGAACTGCTCTGCCTCCTGCTTGGAGGGACCTGCTATCAACTAGTCATCCAGGTAGGGGTACACCTGGATCACTCGATGCCTCAGGTAAGCCGCCACCATTGCTATGCATTTTGTGAAGACCCTGGGGGCTCAGTAGAGGCCGAATGGCATGGCCTGGAACTCATACAGGTGTCCTTCTTCCTGGAAGCAGAGGAACCTTCGGTGGGAAAGACAGATCGGGACATGGAGGAATGCGTCCTGAATATCCAGAGAGCAGAACTACATGTCCTGCTCAAGAAATGGGATGATCTGGGACAGAGTCACCATCCTGGAGGTGCGGGATCTGAGAAACTTGTTCAGGTCATGTAGCTCTAGAATGGAGCACCAGCCACGCATCCATTTTGGCACCAGGAAGTACCTGGAGACAAACCCTGGGTGCACAGGAGGATCCACTACTCTGACCACCACCTCCTTGTGGAGGAGTTGGGCTATACCGTCTCGGAAAGCTGACCAAGTGTCTGCAGATACCAAGCTCTCCCATGGGGCTTGGCTTGGCTTGGAGGGTACTGCTCAAATTACAGAGGCAGACCCTGACCGACCACCTCCAGAACCCACCTCTCCATAGTGACAGCAGACCAGGCAGAAAGGAAGTGGTGGAGCCGGCCCCCCATGGGAGGACCCAGGTGCGGTGTGACAGGTATGGGGTTGGCAACCCCCATCCCGTCACTGTGTAGGCTTGGCGGAGGAGGTTGGCCTGACCGAGGAGCAGCCAGGACCATTGCCTCCAGGCTTTCAGGGCATCGGCCACTGTTGGGTTGGGGGTTGACCGAGCCTGTTGCCCAGACTGGTATTGGGATGGTTTGGCTGCAGGGCTGAAGGTCGGAAGGGCTTGGCGCTTCTGCTGCTTGGGGCCTTTAGAGTCCTTCTGGATGGACTGGACAGAGTCCAAGGTGCCATTGGACTTCTCTATGCACTGGAGGTGACCGTCAACTCTAGGTCCAAACAAGTCGGTAGCCAGAAATGGAACGTATGTCAGTTTATGCTGGGTATCTGCCATAAAGGTTGAGATCCTCAGCCAGGCCATACAGCGCATGGTGATGGTGGCTGCCAGCGAGCAGGCACAAGAGTCCCTGATGTCCAGGGCCATCTGGAGCTGCTGTTTGGCTACAGCATGACCCTGATCCCGGACCTGCTTGACCATGGTCTAAAGGTCTGCGGGGAGAGGAGGAAGCACCTCATCCAGGGACCCCCAAGAGGGCATGGGAGAAGTGTGCCATGAGGACAGCTGAGCTCACCTGGAGGAGACTGAGCGAGGAGGCAGCGTAAACCTTTTTTGCAGAGTAGTCCAACTTCTTGGACTCCTTGTCCGGAGGTTTATCCACATCCTTACGACCCTAGTGCCGGAACACAGAATCAGTCACTATCCCCTCAGCCGAGGGGTATTCCGTGAACCCCAAATGGGAACTGATGGGCCCCACATATCTGCAGGCCATACGGGCAGATGGAGTGGGGCAGGAAGTAGAGTGCTGCCAAAACTCCAGGGCTGGACCCACAATAACCTCGGCCACCAGGAAGGCCTCTGTCGGTGAATTCCCCTTATTCAGGATATCGGTAAGGGGGTAATGGGCCCACTTCTGAATGGCCTCCAGCTGCATCCCCGTAGATTCGGAGGTGAGACGGAGGATGCCCAAGAAGGATGAAGGGCCTTCCTCTGTGGAGAAATCCCCAACCGACTCCACATCGACTGGATGGGAGTGGAGCAAGGAGTCATCGTCGGACTCCAAAGAGTCCCCGTACAGCGGCCAACCACCCGTGTCACGTTTGACCTGCTGCATATGGTTGGGCATTGAGAGTTGACGGACAGCCAATGAGGAAGCCCCTTAGCTGACTCAGACTCCTTTGATGGAGCCCCAGATGGTGGCCGACGAGGTGGCGGCTCCACTATGATTGGTGAAGAGGCCAGTTTAGGCAGAGTTGAAATGGTCTTCAGAGAGTAATAGTAAATGGAGTCCACTCAGAAGAAAGGAGGGTTACTAGTGGGGTACCACAGGGTTCAGTATTAGGACCGGTCCTCTTCAATGTCTTTATAAGCGACATTGCAGAAGGACTGGAAGGAAAAGTATATCTCTTTGCAGATGACACTAAGATCTGCAACAGAGTTGATGCACAGGGTGGGGTGGAAAGGATGAGAAGGGACTTGGCAAGGTTAGAGGAATGGTCAAAATGTATGGCAGCTTAGATTCAATGCTAAGAAGTGCAAGATAGTGCACCGGAAACAAAACCCAGGGAAGAGTACACAATGGGGGTGAGATACTAACAACAACAAAATGGAAGGGACCTGGGGTAGTCATATCAGATGACCTAAAGATGGGCAAGCAGTGTGAGAGGGCAGCAAGGAGGGCTGGGGGGATACTGGGATGCATAGGGAGAGGCATCACCAGTAGAAAACAGGAAGTTATTATCCCTCTGTACAGACAGTTGGTGAGACCCCATCTGGAGTACTGCGTGCAGATCTTCCTGGGCTAAGTCTCCATCACTCATTCACACCAATGTGAAACTTGTATTAACTATGTGTAAATCAGGAGCGCCTTGTAAATAGGACTTGTCCTAATGGTGTATAATGACATCTGTACCGGACTGAAAATAAACATTTTACTACTACTACAGTAGAACTATGTTCGCTACCCTCCAATTCTTCAGAACCACCCCGACTGAACTGAGCTATGACATAGCCCTGCCGGGGGTTAAAATCATTCCAATGCCAGTTCCCTGAGCACCCTAGAATGCATCCCATCCAGTCCCAGGGCCTTATCTACCTTCAGGGCTGCCAGACCTTTTCTTACCATTTCACTTGTAAATATCTTCTGCCTCATTTCTGGTATCCCCCTCTCAGCAGTCTTTATGCTGCTTTATGGCAAAGGTCCACTGTCCTCCACTGTGAAAACTGAGCAGAAGGATCTAGAGCCCAAGCTCCTCTCTCTCCTCAACCTTAAGCCGTTTACCAGGAGAGAGGTGTTCTGGCTTCTCAGATCCATCCCAAACTATGGTTCTGCTGGATCTGGTGGGCTCCTCCCAAGGTTTCTCAAACTACCCACCCCCCTCATAGCGGCCCCCATCCCAAGAGTATTCAATCTATCTCTTACCTCCGGGTCTGTGCCTGCACTCTGGAAGATGGCACTGATTGTCCCTGTACACAAAAAAGGTGACACCAGATGTATGGATAATTATCGGCCCATCGCAATATTTTCCACCCTCAACAAACTCCTTGAGAAAATTATTGCCTCGCAGGTCACAGACTTTCTTCAACAAACCAAACAGCTTACCCCATGTCAACATGGTTTCAGGAGTGGCCACAGCACCTCTACTGCCCTTGTAAAACTGACAAATGACATTAGAACTGCCATGGACAGGGAGTTGCTTACAGGAGCAATATTCATAGACTTAAGCAAAGTATTCAACCTGGTTGATCACTCCCTGCTGCTTGATAACCTGCTTGCCATCGGTTTCTCACCACTCTCGCTGTCTTGAGTTAAAAGCTACCTGGCTGATAGATGACAGTTTGTCGAAATAAGTGGATCCACATCTGATCCTGCCTCCACAGGGGTTGAAGTCTCCCAGGGGTCCATCCTTGGGCCACTCTTATTCTATCAACAATCTGCCCAAGTATCTTGGCTCATGCAATGCACTCCTGTACATGGACGATATGGTCCTCTATACCAGCGCTGCCGACATCAATGACATCAACACTAAGCTCAACTCAGATTTTGCCACCGTCCACTCATGGTTGTCGCGCAACAAACTCCTTCTCAACACTAAGAAAACAGTCACCATGCTCTTTGGCTCAGCACCTAGACTCAGAGCCTGTTCCTCCTCACACTCTATCGGGGGTTGGAGGCCTCTCCTTTGACATGGTGGCCTTTCAAGCACCAGGGCATCACTCTTTACCCTTCTCTTGATTTCAGTCTCCATATAGTGAGCACCACTGTGGTTGATTGCTGGAGGAAAGGGATTCTCTGTCTGAGGTTTTCTTCCTCCTTCCACTAATCCAGTGTCCTTTACAGGCACCTTGTAACTGGTACCAGCCTTAACAGAGCGTCCTGCCTTTGGGACCAGCGAGACCTTAGAAGGTATTAAATATCCCTCATTTGGAACTTGGCAGCTGGTACCACTGCTGTGGAGGCAGTCATGTGCTCTAACAACTGAAGGAAGACTCTGCTAGTCTGGGCTGTCCAAACCTGAAAAACCTTGCAAGGCCTGTCGGATTTGCTACTCTCCCCTGAAGGAGTAACGCCTTTCCATGAGGTGTGTCCAGCTCTACTCCTATGAAGTCCAGCACCTGAATGGGTTCTGCCTGACACTTTCGAACATTTGCCTGGAAACCTAGATCCTCTAGGGTGCACTGGGTGAGCAAAAGGGAGTCCTTGGTCTCCTGGTATGACCTTCCTGAGACTAACTAGTCGGCCAGGTAAGGAAAGACCTTGGAGGGGCCAAGGGGAGAGACAAGGGCCAGATTCAGACCTAAGTGTCATTTAGGGACAAGAGTGCTTGGAAAACGTTTTTCAGATACAGTAGTACAAAAAAAAAACTAATGGAATAATTGTTAGACTGACAGAGGGAGGTTTGTTAACAGAGAAGGGCAAGCAGAAGCCAGCCATTCTTATCGACTACTTATTTTTATTTATTTTATTTCATTTTTCTTAACCGGGTAAGTGCACTGGACAACAAGCAGCGTCAATTTTCAGGCACGACCTCCTCAAATGTTCTGCTACCACTGCCAGACACTTTGTGAAAACTCTGGGCGCTGACGAAAGGCCAAAGCGAAGGGCCGTAAACTGGTAGTGGCAGCACCCTGAATCTGACATACTTTCTGTGGGGAGGGTCTTTTTGGAATGTGAAAGTAAGCATCCTTCAGATCCAGTGACCCCAGCCAATGTCCCTGTTACAATGATGGGATCACTGTGGACAGTGTCACCATCTTGAACTTTTTCTCCTTCAAGTGTTTGTTTAGAAACCTCCGGTCCAAAATGAGTCGCCACTCTTGATTTTTCCTGTGGGTCAGGAAGTATCTTGAGTACAACCCCTTCCCACATTGGGAAGGTGGAACTCTTTCCACTGCACCTGCTTGCAGCAGCTCTTTCACCTCCAACTCCAGCAGGAGTTTTTCTGCTTGGGTATGAGGTGGATAAAGGCTCTGTATGCCTGTAGATTACAGGGAACCTCTTGAATTGCAGGACAGAGACCCTGACTCACTAGCTCCAAGACCCACTTGTCTGTGGTAATGTTTTTCCATACCTGGAAATCGAGATATAATCTTCCCTCCACTGGCAATGGTTGGGTGACCTGGATAGACATGTTAGGGGTTCTGCTTAGCTTGCACATTGGGGTCTGGAGTGACTTCAGCCCACTTGTCATCCTTTTTGTTTTTTCCTCTGAAAAAAGCCCTCTGGGAAGGGTAATTATATGTCACATCAGCTCAGGGAAAATAACCCCGCCTCCTACCACCCCTTCCATAGGGCCTATGGGAAGTGGAGGCCTTCACTCTCTCATTATTACTTTTGCAGGTGGTCTTATACTCATCCATCTTTTTCATATAAGCCTCTGCTTTGTCACCAAAGAAAAAATTACTCACCTTAGTAATGTTGTTTCTTCTAATGGAGTCTTGCTGTATTCTGACTATTGCAGTGATATCCAACCTTTGAACAGCCCCGGAGAGGAAAGAGTTAACTTTCCTTGCAAGGCTTGGAACGCTGAGCTCGAGCTCGGTTGAGACTCCGTCTGTTGTTGTTTGAACCCAAACCACCAGATCTTTACGAGCTAAACTCACTGGGCGTCCTGTGTGGAAACTGTTAACTTACACTAGCCAACTGGCAACTAAATTTGATAAAAAGGTTTTTTTGGTTCCAAGGCAAAGACTCAAGTCAGGAAACACAAAAAACAAAACACAACACATACCCAAAAATAAGAAGGTGAGAAAAAGGGGACACCTCTAGGGTGCCAACACTGTTCCTGCCCACCCACATCCCAAAACCCAGGTTCTGAGAGGGGAGGCAGGGGAGGTCAGAATACAGCAAGACTCCATTAGAAGAAACAACATTACTAAGGTGAGTAATTTTTTCTTCAAACAACGTGAAGTCTTGCTGTATTCTGACTATTGCAGACTACCAAGCAGTACCACCATGGAAGAGGGACAGAACCTACTTCGGGAACAGGTTCTGAAGCACTGCTGTGCCAAACCGAGCATCACTCCTAGCCTGGATATCCGGAGAGTAATGCTTGGTGAAAGTATGTACTGTTTTCCAGATGGCTGCTTGACAAATCTCTAAGATAGGAATATCCCTGGCAGCAGCCAGGGAAGCAGCTGTACCTCTGGTAGAGTGAGCCCTCAGGCCTGAGGGTGGGATCCTACCTAATTTTTCATAGCAAAATTGTATACAAGAGACAATCCACCTGGCAATAGATCTCTTAGTGGCAGGCTTTCCCTTACCAACCTCACCATAAGTGAGGAACAGCTGGAGGGAGTCAAACCTGTGACCCTTGGTGCGCTCTATGTACTAGCTAAGGGCCCTTTTCACATCCAGGCTGTGCAGCCTTCTCTCCCCAGAGGAGGAATGGTCGGTGAAGAAAACAGGAAGAAACATAGACTGGTTAAGGTGGAAATCTGAAACCACCTTAGGCAGAAACTTCCTATTAGTCCTGAGGACCACCTTATCTCTATGGAAAGAGATAAATCAGGCTCCACTGACAGAGCCTGTAACTCACTTATGCATCTGGCAAAAGTAATGGCTACCAAGAACACAGTTTTCCAAGTCAAGTACTTAAGCTCTGCTGAGGACAAAGGCTCAAAAGGGGGTTGCATAAGCTGAGCAATGCAAACATTAAGGTCCCAAGCAGGGGCAGGGACCCTGAAGGGAGGATTGGTATGCAGCAATCCCTTGAAGAATTTACAGAATACAGGATGAGCTGAAAGGGAAGAGTGCTTGCCTGCTGACAAGAAGGCAGAGACACCTGCCAGATGCACTCTAAGTGTAGCTGGTCTGAGTCCCAAGCTATTGAGATTAACCATATAGTCAAGGACTGTAGGCAACCCAGCAGACTCTGGAGAAATATGCTTCCCAGAGCACCAAATAGTAAACCTTTTCCATTTGGAGTTGTAAGTCTTTCTGGTGGAAGGCTTTCGAGAAGCCTTTAGAATATCCAGAACACCTTGAGAGAGATGCAAATCAGCAAACTCTAACTCTTCAAGAGCCAGGCCTTGAGATTGAGACATTTGAGATTCGGATACCAAACCCTCTCCTGAGAACAGGTTAACAGGCTGTAATTCCTAGGAAGAGACAGGGAAAGGTGGACTGCTAAGGACAGCAAGAGAGGGAACCAGGCCAGTCTGGCCCAGTCTGAAGCAATCAGAATCACTTTGCAGGGTTGAGACCTGATTTTGACTAGTACCTTGAACAGGAGAGGGAAGGGGGGGAAAGCATACAGAAACTTCCCTTCCCAATTGAGAACTACGGCATCCAGGGGGACTGAGCCCAACACTGGGGGTCTGCAGCAAAAAAGAGGAAGCTGGTGATTGTCTGGGGTTGCAAAAAGATCTATATGTGGGGGTGCCCCATCTGGAGAAGATCTCCTTCAAAATCAGGGGGTCTAGGGACCATTCGTGATGGCTCTGAGATATCCTGCTGAGAGCATCTGCCAGGACATTGTCCTTCCCTGGGAGGTGCACTGCTATCAGAGAGGTATTCAGGGAATAGGCCAGAGACCACAACTTCATTGCCTCTGTGCACAAGGCTGTAGACCGAGTGCCCCCTTGCTTGTTAATGTACCACATTGTGGTGGTATTGTCTGTCCTGATCTGAACTACTTTGTTCTGAACAGACTTGGAAAAAACTTGAAGTGCTAGAAACACTGCTCTGAGTTCTAAGAGACTGATGTGAAGCAGAGATTCTTGAGGTGACCACAACCCTTGGGTGGTCAGATCCCCCAAGTGGGCTCCCCAGCCCAAGAGGGAGGCATCTGTGGTAAGGATTAGAGAATGAGACTAAGTGACAAAGGGAACTCCTTGCCTTAGGTTGTCCTGATCCTGCCACCATTGCAAAGCCTAGATCAGGGTCCGAGTCACTGGGATTAGCTTGGTCAGAGAATCCTTTCCCTGGGACCAGAAGGCTCTTAAGTGGAACTGAATGTCCCTCATCTGAAATCTTGCTCCTTGGACCACTGCTGTAGAGGCAGCCATGTGGCACAGGAGCTGCAGAAAATGCCTTGCTGGTCGAGACACCTAGAGGGTGAATGAAGAGGCCAGTGTAACAGGGGTCCTTGCCCTGTCCAGGGGAACGAAGGCTCTTGCCCTTATTGTATCCAGCTCCGCCCCTATGAAGGTGAGGAGCTGCACTGGCTCTAGAACTGACTTTGAAAGATTCAGGAGGAATCCTAGAGAAGTGAACAGTTGCTGAGTTATCTGTAGGTGTGACTTGACTTGGTCTGGAGACTGACCCACTATGAGCCAGTTGTCCAGGTATGGAAAGATGGAGATCTTTTTTTCTCCTTAGGAAAGCAACCACTACTGCCAGGCATTTTGTGAACACCCTTGGAGCTGATGTTAGGCCAAAGGGCATTGCTCTGAATTGATAGTGGCCTCAGGGCAACTCAAACCTAAGGTACTTTCTGTGGGAGCATCTGATGAGAATGCGGAAACAGGCATCCTTGAGGTCCAGGGAAACTAGCCAGTCCCCTGGCCTTAGAGAGGGTAGAATTATTCCCAGAGTCACCATTTTGAGCTTTGGCTTTAAAAGGTGCTTGTTTAAATATCTGAGATCCAGGATGGGCCGCCATTCTCCTGTCTTTTTGGGAGTTAGGAAGTACCTGGAGTACAATCCTTTTCCCTTGTGTAGGGGTGGAACCCTTTCTATGGCTCTCAGAGCCAAGAGGGAAGAGACCTCTGCCTCTAGGGCAAGGGCCTCTGAAGGATTTGCAGGTGGAAAGGATCTGGTTCTCATCTTGGGAAATTGTTTGAAGCTGAGAACCAGTCCCTGGCTTACTACTTCCAGGACCCATTTGTCTGATGTTAAAGACATCCAGTCCTGGAGGTAAGCCAGCCTGCCCCCTACGGGTAGTGGAGAATTGGCCCGGGCAAACCCATCAGGGTGCCTGTTTGGCAGGGGCTTTAGGCCGAGGGGTGGTAGCAGGCCTGCTTATACCCTGTCTGCCTCTCCCTCTGAAGAACCCCCTCTGGGCAAAGGTGGAAGAGGAGGCCTGGGCTTGGTAGAAAGGCCTATGAAAAGGCCTGCCCCTACCCCTGGAATGCTGCCTCTGGGGAGTGGCTTGCCTTTCCTTGGCCTGAGCACTCCTATAGGTGGTCCTGTACTCATCCATTTTCTTCATGTAGTTCTCTGTCTGCTCCCCAAACAGAGAATAACCAACAGCAGGAAAATCCATGGCCTTAATCTGGGTATCCTGTGACAGGCTAGTACATCTGAGCCAAGCCATCCTACGAAGGGCCACAGATGTAGCCATGACTCTAGATGAAACATCATTGGAGTCCACTGCTGCATAAAATTGCACCTTGGATGCCTCAATACCATCTGCAGCCACCTGCTCCAGCTCCTTGGCAAGCTGGCCAGGGCATGGCCAGATTAATGGATGTGGAGGCCCTACTCCAAGTCATATTTTGTGGCCCGGGGGGCCCCCTAAATGCCAACATTCCTCTCTTCTGCAGTAACGACCAGGATACTCAAGCAGGATGTAGTTTATAATGTTATGCGTTATGCCACATGACTTGACAGGTCACATGCCCTTGATTATAAACAACACAATTCAGAATGACCAATTACTGCACAAAGAAACATTTTATCAGTACAATAATAACATTTTGTAAATTTTCACTTTTTAGTTACCTTTAACTCGTCCTGTTTTTCCTTTGCCATACTGTACCTTGTAATTATTTTTGTTATTAATAATTATGGATCCTCTTTTCTTCCTCTTTTTTTTCCCTCCCCTGAGACACACCTGGACATTAGACTTCAATTAGTGTGCCCTGCCTTCCCAGATATCAAAATCATATTCCACAAAAATAAATAAAAATGGGGGTTGTAGCTGCCATGATCTCCCTGCACATGCCTCCTTGAATATCTATTCTCTCTGCCAAAACCAAAAAACTGAAGCATGTATTGAAGCAGTTAGTGGGGCTCACAGCTCCCTCCTATTATTTCCCCGCTCAAGACTCCTTCGAGCTCCAAACCTGAGACATGCTCAAGCTCCTTGCCTCCACAATGCATCTGCCACAATCGTCCTCTGTGCCACTATCTTTGTCCTCAATTCTGTCTGTTCTCCCACTGTCTCCTCTTCTTTCCTCCATCTCCATTGTCATTTATAGTTTTGTTAACTTAAAAGTTGCTTTGCTGCCGATGCTGAGTTGCCACATCCTTGCCCCTACTCCAAGTCATTGATGCCAAAGCATCAAAACATCAATCAAAGCAAAGCTAAACAGAGTTGTTCCAGAAAGACTGAGCCTTAAGAACCCTGCAGGACCTGCAGGTATTGACTGCAGTCACTTCAGAAATTAAGTTTCCTAGAGCAACCTGCTGCAACTTCCCAGTAATGTATATGACTCAAATCAAACCAAGACAAAACTGTGCCAGCAAGAGCAAGCTGCACAAGTTAGTTCCCCTCAGGTGACTTATTAGCATCCCATGGTCCACTCAGTGCCAAACTCAAATCTTATTAAAGACTCAGTACACTACTCGGGTTACTGAACACTCACAGACAGACCATGACCAGAGGTAACCACAGCTTAGTTTGTTTCTCCAATGCAATAAAACAAGTTATTTCTGCAGCACAAATGACTTGGACATTGCAGCACGCAAACAACTAGTCAACACAACATACTTGGTGTGGCCTGACTGATGTGAACGTGACTGTGATGAGTCTAGCCTGTCCTCTTGATTGTTTCCTCAAGATCACACAGGCGGTGGTGACACGACTCAGCATTGCAGCGCTGCCCGATATGGGAGGACTCCTCATAGTCACAGCAGGACCAAAGGCCAAACTAGCAGCAGCACTGACTGACCCTGGCTAGTGGCTTCACTGAAAACACCAGCAGCATGTGATGCTGCACTGAAACCAAATCTGACTCCTGGTGACCCCCCGTAGCCTGCTCAGACTCTCTCTCTCTCTCTCTACTTTTGTGTCTTTAGACAGAGACTCTTCTTCTTTGATAGACGAGGCCAACCACCGGCACAGACGACTGACCACCACAGCTCTCTCTTGTTCTCCTCCTCTACTCCTCATTACTGCCCAGACACATGTCCCGACGCCATGCACACACTGATTCCCGCTCCCCAGTAGCCACACCTACAGAGGACCTCTGATGGACATGATTGGTTGTGTGTGGTGGGGTCAGGGTGGATCAGAGGTGAAGCTGGAGCAGCCGTCAGAGAAACTGAGAGGCTCACTTGCTCAGAGCAGCTGCGGCGGGGGGTCATCATTCACCAAGCTGACTCACTGAGGTGGGGGGGCTGACTGACTCCAAGGAGAGGGCTGCTTTTTGGGCAATTTGGCCTGTCAGTGGTGGTCCAGTACAGACAGAATTAAAGAAAGTAACTGTAAATAAGTTAACAGTGGGGGCCCTCCTGAACCTCGGGGCTCTACGCCATGGCGTAATTTGCATACAGGTTAATCCAGCCATGGGCCAGGGACCTGTTTAGCTAGAGCCATCACAGTGTCCCATCTAGACTTCTGGTATCTAGCTGTGTAGGCCATATAATTAGCCTGCCTGAGTAAGAAAGATGCTGCCATGTACTGTTTCTTTGCCATGGCATCAATCCTCCTGGAGTCCTTATCTGGGGGGTGTGAAGCCAAGGGTATATTTGCCTTATCACAGGCAGCAGCCTGCACTACCCCAACATGGCTGCATTGCTGGGAAAGGAACTCTGTATCTGAGCCTGAAAGAGTATACCTCTTGTCCATTCTTCTGTCCACAGAAGGTATAGAATTAGGAGTCTTTAAAATTTTAAATGTCTGTTTCCCAAAAGACTTATGGAGGGGAACAGATGGCCTCCTGGACTCTGGGATGTCCATCATTTCAACATAATCAGGCTCCTCCTGATCCTCTAGTGCTTCCTCCATAGGAAGCTGAAGAGTTTCAGCCACTTTTTTGTAAAACATAAAGTGGGAAGGGGACTCAGAAAGCCTAGGAGGAGAAAACCCTAAGGTCTGTCTGGAGAGATGTCGGGTCAATGGGCACATCAGACTTTCATAATCACCATCACTATCCTCCTCCTTCCTCCTCCTCCGGTTCATAAAAATCCTCTAAATTATAATCTGGAACTGGGAACCGACGAACCGAGCCCCTAACTGATGGTGCCATTACGGTCGGGACTGGAGTTAGCGATTGAACAATCCTTATCGCTTTGGCTATTTCATCAGCGGTCGGAGAAAGAACTTGTGGATCCAAACTGGCTGACTTATCCCTTCTTTTTCTTTTAACCGGAACCGACTCCTCAGGGTTGGTTCTCCTTTTGCCCGAAGAAGTTTCGCCCTGGTCAGAGGGCATTCCTTCTGGTTTAGTTGGAACCGAACCGGGCTGGCCATCTGGTCAGCGGACTTTTTGGCCACCCTTTCCCTCAGCCTACCTACTCTCTTTTCCAGGGCAGCTGTGGGAAAACTTTTGCAAATCTGGCAGTCTGAATCGAGGTGGTCAAACCCCAGACAATAAACACAGGTGGTGTGGGGGTCAGCCTTAGCAAAGGCTTCCCCACACACACTACAGTGTTGAAACCCAGTGGGCGGTTTTCTCTTGGGTTTTCAGACATGGCCAGTCTAACCAAGCTTACCCTTTTTCGGCAATCCGCCCAGGCAGGAACACCTTATCGGTTCCTGACCGTGTTGGTCGTGAAAAAAAGACAGTAATGAAATCCGTTTTTTTTAGAACCGATAAGGACCGGTTACCACACTCTAAAAAGCAGAACAAACTTTTTTAACAAACCTGATCGGTTCAAACCGAACCAATCCAACGTTTACAAGTTCCACACAGAAGCTAAAAATAATAAACCTATCTAGTATTCACGGTACCACAGATAGAGACTGAACCGACAGGTTAGATGGAAGAAATTCGGTTGAACTGAGGGAAAAAAACAACACTTTAACTGACTAAATTGAACCGGAGCGACTGTTCAGTGAGGTGGAGTAAAGAATCTGGTGGTTTGGGTTCAAACAACAATAGACAGAGTCTCAACCGAGCTCGAGCTCAGCGTTCCATGCCTTGCATGGAAAGTTAACTCTTTCCTCTCCGGGGCAGTTCAAAGGCTGGATATCACTGCAATAGTCAGAATACAGCAAGACTTCATGTTGTTTGAACTAGAATTTCCTTCACAGGGGAAATCTATGGTCTTAGTCTGAGTGTCCTGTGAGAGATATGTTGTTCTGAGCCATGCAAACCTTCTCAAGGATACAGCATGTGCCATGACCCTAGAAGCAGTGTCACTGGCATACACTGCCATATGAAACTGGTATTTAGTGGCATCCATGGCAGCCTCTGTTGTGTCAGCCAGGTCCTGAGCTAAGTCACCAGCCACTTTTTCACTCATAGCAATCACTGAGCTCCAGAGTGCCTTTTGGTACTGAGCTGTGTAGGCCATATAAGCTGCCTGTCTCAGTAGCAATGAAGCTGAAGTATAGACTTTTTTTGAACATACGGTCCAGCTTCCTGGAATCCCTTTCTGGGGGCTGTGAGGAAAGAGGTACCTTGGACCTTGTCACAGGCAGCAGTTTGTACCGCCCCCTCATGGTCAGTAGAGATGAGTGAAGTTGGCAAGCTTCACTCCGTGAAAAATGTTGCAAATTTTGTGCATTTCGCAAAATTTTTCATGGGCACAAAATGCCATTTGCAGGTGAAATTTTGCCCTCTAAGGGTGAAATTTCACCCACAAGCGGAGACATTTTGTCACTTGCAAATGAAATTCCGCCAGTTTCGGGCGAAATTTCGCATTTCACGAGTGGAATTTCACACCCACAAAATATTTTGCAGAATGCCCAAATTCTGCTAAATATTTTGCATGGCAAAACTACCGATTGTGCGGGAACTTCACCTGAGAAATTTAACTTCGCTCCATGTCTAAGGTCAGGGTGCATATACAAGTATTCAGCACCCTGCCAATCCAGCTGATGTTTTTGTTTTTTCAGTTTTCCTATCAATGCCAGCTGTAGAAGTGGAGGCTGCCAGAATCTTGCAAGTGGCCTTCAAAAGGGACTTTGAACGTGCAGAAACAACCTCTTTGTAGGTGTTGGGCCCATCATAGCAAGACATTTGTATTCTCGTCTTCTGCTGTCTCTTGTGGTGAGAGGTTGAGGTTGTTTGCCATCTGCCTCACAAAGGAGTAATGTGAGGTGTAATCCTCTGAGGAACCAAACTCATAAACAGGGGACCCATCAGGTTCTATAGGTTCACCTTTCTCCTCCTCCTCCTCCTCATAATAGAGTTCAGCCTCCTCCACCACAGGCACTGCTACAGGCATTGAAGTGTGTGTGTGTGTGTGGGGGGCATGGACATAAAGGCTCCCATGGCCTGGAAAGCCTGGAAAAACTGCCATGCTTTAGTCATGACCTCCATAGAGGGCATTCTAGTCTTGTTGACCGGCGTCTCCTTTGCTTTTTCAGCAGAAGGGGCAGTGACATATTTCTCTTTCTGTTTTTTCTTAGCAAGCACTGGTTCTGATGCCTGCTCTGTGGCCCTTTTCGACTTAGTGGACTCTGGGATCTCCCTGTCAGGCACCTGACCTCTGTATCAGCCTTAGCAGACTTTTCCTTCTGTTTATTCTGAGGAACCAGACTCTCCACACACAGCCTGGTTGTGACAAAGAGGTAGAGTGGAAGCCATTATTCCTTCTTTTCTTAGTCCTCTTTTTGACAGTTTTAGGGCAAAACATGATACAGAGCTCACAACTGGTAAACTTGTGATCAGGACCCTGGAGCTTAAAGAACAACTCCTAGCAATGTGCCTTAGCCAGGAGTTTGAAGGAATTAGTACAACTTTTAAAACCTGGGGGTCCTGTTCTTTTCTTAGGTCTGTCAGACATGCCAATAACTGACGACCCTTAAGAGAAAAACAGCTCCGATTTCCCAAAAATAATTTAGCGGTTCAGTTCCCCAATGAAACTAAAACCATAATTAAAAACTCAATTTAAAACAATTTTAAATAGCCAAAAGGGAAAAACTATCACCTCGGTTCCCTGAAGTAGGAACCAAGACTTCCAAAATAGGAACCGCAAAGTGATTATAAAATACACTCAACCGCTCCAAAAATGAAACGTACAAATAAATATATATATATATATTAAAAAATGCGGTTCCACTAAATTGGAAACCGTGCTTTAAAGCCTTTCTTCAGTTCCCTGGAACCAATAAGGAACCAAAGAAACTAGTGATTTTAAATGGAAACACCCTAACTAATGCAGAGTTATCAAAACTAACTAAAACAAATACTGCCACTAAGAAATAAACAAAGAAATAGACTGCAGATGTCAACTGAGTGAAGAGCAGCTTCGAGGCGATGCTTCTTCTCAGGTGGAGAAATAAATCTGACGTTAGAGGGCAGGGGAGAGCATGACCACTCAGCAGAGTTTAAAATTTCATTCTAATGTTCTCTAATTAGCACAAAATTCTAAGCTCCAGGGCAGCTTACTCCAGGGGAATGATACACTTGTAAAGCATAAGTGCAGGATTCCTGGGGTTTGAAAAAGGTGGCAACAGATTAAAAAAAAAATTAGGCTGTTATGCAGGTTTCTCACTTTGCGACCACTGTATCGAGGATTTTAACCGGCTTTAGCAGGGGCGGCCCGGTGGTGCTGAGGTGCTGGACGCCACACCTTGTGCTACGCCAGCGACTAGAGTTTAGGAGCGAGCTCGGGCACCAACAGTCAGCAGAGGATTGAGCACCCAACGGACTACTCTCCTCTCCCGGGGGGAGGGCTACAGGGATGTCCGGCATCCCAGTGACCCCGATGGAGATTGGGGGGACACTGTAGGATGTGGACAGAAAAGGACGTGGGCAAGCGTGGTGATGCTGGCAGGGTTGCCGTGCACCATAGCGTCATTGCACGCCACACTCTGGGGAGGGAGGGCATTCACAAGAACAAAGAAACACCCAGCTCTGTGGGGTAGGCGATGGCACCTGATCCCCGTGCCCACTGCCGGATCCCACCCTTCCAATTCCTCCACCTGGGCCCTCACCTGCAGCGTGGCCAGTTTCTAAGAGTGCCCAAAGGGGACGTGTGGCCCCACCCCAGAGGGGTCATGCCGGGGGTACTGGCTGCAGGGAGTGGGGGAGAGAGGAGGCTTAGCAAGGGGAGGTGGAGAGACAGGGCTATCCTAGATCTAGTACTGACTAACAGGGAAGGGATCACAGATCTCCAGGTAGAAGGTCACCTGGGGGCCAGTGACCATCACATGGTATGGTTCAATCTGGCTACTACATCTAAATCATCCCATTCCAAGGCAAAAATATGGGACTTCAGAGGAACTGACTTTGATAAGATGGCCAACAGAGTTAAGCTAGCCCTGGCAAAAGAAACACAGGTAAGGGGTACAGGCAAGTGGGCAAGCAGTAGGATGCAATACTTGAAGCAACAGCCCATTGTGTGAACAGAAAAGGAAGTGCAAAGAAGAATGAAACCACTTTGGTTCTCAAATACAGTAGCAGAAAAGGTCAGAGCCAAAAGGCTGGCCGGAAATATAAGGAACACAGCGGGATGAAGATAGAGGCACACCAAACTGCCCTAAGGAAGCAGGGAAAGGCAGTAAGGCAGGCAAAGTCCCAAACTGAGGAAACACTAGCACGAACAGTAAAGAAGGTGACAAGACTTTCTATAGATACATTAGTGAAAGGAGAAAGTCCAGAGTTGGTAGTGCTAAGCTTAACGGAGAAAAGGGAGCATGTGAGGAGGAGGACCATGTAAAAGCATCTATCCTAAATAGATACTTTTGCTCAGTGTTTACTGAAGAGAAGGTAGGGCAGGGCCCACACTCAGCATCATGGACACAGGGGAGGGAGGTGAGCACTACTCCTTCACAAAGAAAGGGTCCTACAAGAGCTTGCTAAGCTCAGGGTGGATAAGGCAATGGGACCTGATGGCATACATCCCAGGGTATTTAAGGAGCTAAAGGTGGAACTAGCAGAGCCATTAGCAGAATTGTTTAGTGAGTCTCTGAGCACAGGAGAGGTCCCAGAAGACTGGAGAAGGGCTCATGTGATCCCGCTCCACAAGAGTGGTAGCAGGGAGGGGCAGGGAACTACAGACCAGTCAGTCTTACCTCAGTAGTGGGCAAGATTATGGAGGCACTCCTTAAGGAAAGGATAGTGCAACACCTGGAATCCATAGGGCACAAGATCCAAGACAGCATGGGTTTACAAAGGAAGGTCCTGTCAAACTAATCTCATAGATTTCTTTGATTGGGTAACCAGAGTAGGTGGACCAAGGGGAGCAGTTGATGTCCCCTACCTTGGCTTCAGCAAAGCTTTTGACACTGTTCCACATAGAAGATTGATAAATAAGCTGGGTAGGCTCGGGGTGGGTCAGAAGTTGGTCAACTGGGTGGCAAACTGGTTGATGGGCAGAAAACAGAGAGTGGTGGTAAATGGATTACAGTCAGAAGAGATGCAAGTCACAAGTGGGGTACCTCAGGGATCAGTCCTGGGGCCAGTCCTCTTCAACATCTTCTTTAGTGACCTTGCAGATGGACTAGAGGGTAAGGCTTGTCTGTTTGCAGATGACACCAAGATCTGCAACAGAGTAGATGATCCAGATGGGGTGGGCAGAATGAGAAGAGATCTGGATAAACTAGCAAAATGGTCAGAAGAGTGGCAACTGGGATTTAATGCAAAGAAGTGCAAGATCATGCACATAGGGAAGAGAAACCCTGAAGCCACCTATAGGCTGGGAGGGGAGTTGCTAGCAGTCACAAAGGAAGAAAGAGACTTGGGCATCATCATCACTGATGACCTGAAATCATCCAAGCAGACCTCTAAAGCAGTAGGTAAGGCTAGGGGGGTGTTAGGGTCTATTAGTAGGGGTATCACAAGTCGTAAGAGGGAGGTAATAATCCCTCTTTACAAGACACTGGTTAGGCCCCATCTGGAGTACTGCGTGCAGTATTGGAGGCCACACCTTCACAAGGACATTAACCAAATTGAGGCAGTCCAGAGAAGGGCAACCAAAATGGTGCAGGGACTGCATCAGAAGACATATGAGGACAGATTAACAGAGCTCAATATGTATACCCTTGAGCAAGGAGGGAGAGAGGTGATATGATCGAGGCATTCAAACACCTTAAGGGCATTAACAAGGTGAAAGAGTCTAACATGTTTAAATATAAGAAAATGGCAGGACAAGAGGACATAGCATGAGATTAGAGGGGGCCGATTAAGGGAATGTGAGGAAATTCTTTTCACAGAAAGGGTGGTGGATGATGGAATGGCCCACCTCAAGAAGTGGTGGCTATGAATACAGTGCAGGGCTTCAAACAGGCATGGGATAGGCATAAGGGAGCAATACAAATGAGTATGAATAGATAGGCCACTGACAGAGCAAAGGCCGATGGCACATTTATAAGGTAGAAAAAGAAATGGGCAGACTGGATGGGCCTTGCGGTCCTTATCTGCCGTCAACATCTATGTTTCTATGGGAGACATCAGGCGGAAAGGCCCCGGAGGCTGCGACCAGAGGGAAAAAGAATAAAAACAAAATACACAAAAAACCTGCTTTAGCAGAGTATAGCTCAAGGCAGGGTGCAAGAACAAGATTGGTACTGCATGTTCCCCCCAGCACTGCCTAAAAGCATAGGCGAAAGACTTCCAGGGATTTACCATGTACCTTGGTGTCTGTCTCTGTATCGATGTGGAGTGTCTTGGTGTCTACCTTTGTATTGATGTGGAATGTAACAAATCATTTCCTAAGATGGCAATATTCTAGCACCTGTATCAACTCCCCAACCTCGCAGGGATCTGAAGTAGAGGCAAGAACCAAAGACTGCTGCTGGTTGTTTCAAGGAGGATGAGTACATGTGCACGTCTGAGTATAGCTGAAAGGGATCCCCTGCCAATTCTCAGTGTTTAACTTCATGCTGCAACCGGAAACTTGAGGCCTGCTGTGTATCAGAGCCCAGTTTCCACAGAAGTTTGCCACCTCTGCCTATCTCGCACCCTCTAAGTCCCTGACACCATCTGAAGCTTATGTCCCGAGATAAGCTCTCTCCTCAGTAGGGAGAAACAGCCACAGATGTATGCTCTAAGTCCTTTTGTGACTACACCCTCCCCCATTCGCATCACAAATAGGTACACAAGCAAAACAGGGCCACTCTGTGGTGACTAATCCACAGGACAGCTAGACATCCTACAGCTTAATCACCGCACAGAACGTTCCAACAACCCCTGCAACAAAAGCCATTTACTAGTTCTGGAAGCCCTGTGTCACGGGGCAATGGGCCTTCTGAGATCTTCTTTTTTTTTTTTTTTGCAATTGTTTAACCAGGAGTGGCACACTAAGCTGAAAGCTTGTTTACAGGTGCGACCTGTGAGCACAGGGAAGTTAAGTGACTTGCTCAGGGTCACACAGTACGCAAGTGGGAGCCGTGGGATTCAAAGCCAAGTCTTCAGATTTGCAGCTCACAGCCTTAAACCACTGCGCTATACTGCCTCCTGACTGCTCTTGAGGGTGAGCAGCCTACAACTGTGTAAGGGATCGAGGATATCGGAGGGGATGGCTCTACTGACCCTGATATCCAGCAGGTAGCTTCTGGGCTTTGATGAGCTGCATTTGTATTGATGGTGGTAGCTACAGTACCCCTGTGGGTGAGGGAGGGGGGCAGTGCTGAGACACATTTATATAAAATCAACCAATACAGGGTTGCAATGACAGGTGGGATGGGGCCCCACCACGTCTCTGTCACCACAGTACTCCCAGATGCAATCAGCGACCACTGCATCACATTCTGCAGACGAAAAACTCCTTCCCCTCAATCAGCCCCCTAAATACATCCGGCATTGCCCTCTCCGTAACCTGGACTAACTCCCTACTCCATATCTCTCAACTGTCCCTGATTTTCAGGGACATCCCTGATTTTACTTCAGACTTATACTCTGTCCCTCCTAAAAATCGTGTTTCCATGATCAAACAGTGGGGGTTGTATACACAAAATAATATCAAACATTACAGTTGCAGACTTGTTTTTCCTTAGAAAATGCATTTTACACTAAGCCCCTTATTCTACCAACTTCCTGAGTGGATAGCACCAATTCTGAAGGTGTGTCCCTGATTTTGGTCCTTCGTCCCTGATTTTTTTAAGCCTTGCCTCTGATTTATGAGGCAGGAGGTTGACAGATATGCCCTACTCCATGATTCATTCTAGGCAGACTGATCCCCTATGTACTCAGCCCTTAATGTTGATTCTGCTCTCCAGTTATTCTCAGATACATTAAACTGTATCTGGAATTTGCATACCCTCCTAAAAAGGGCAACAGTAAAGCACCGGCACCTCCCTTGGATAACCCTTGACCTCCTCTCCCTCTGTAGAGCCCGGGACAAACTTTGGTCTAACTTCAAGGCCTCTCGTCTACCTTCAGACTTGCAGCTCTACAGGGCCCTCTGAAACACCTGCACCCAAGCCATCAGAAAAGCTAATTCCAGCTATTTTAAATCTCTGCTGCAGTCCAGATACAGCTCACCGGCGAATTTTTGGAAAGTCTTCTGCAGTCTCTTAGACCCCCCCCCCCCGCTCAAGCCCCCAAATTCCTTAAAGTCAATGGAACTATAGTCCCTGATTCTGCCTCTATCGCCAAGACATTCAACAATTTTTTTACCACCTGCACCCTACCCGATCATCCCATTCCCCCTCCACAGCTTCTCCCTCCACCCCCTCTGGGCCTGGTTACTCTTTTCCTCCTATCTCCTGCCAAGGGGTCTACAAGGCACTATTGTCGCTTAACCCCACAAAATCTAGTCAATCAATCAATCAAAGTCTTTATTTGTACAGGCGATCACCATTGAGCAGAACTCATTTACAAGGAGGACCTGTTTTCACATGTATACATAGTTTTTACATTCAACGCAGGTCGGTACATTATACAGATAGGGCACTGCCCCCAGATAAAGTTATACATAGATAATAAATTGAATAGACACACAAATAACCTCATACAAGGGGTAACATAAAATATGGACTGCAGACCCCATATGTATGTAGGGTCATAACTATAAGACAGGAGAGAAATAAGGCAGTGCATAGGGGTAGGCAGAGGAAAGAAGGGAGTGCGAATACAATGCTGATATAACAGTTGGTCGGTTAGCTACTCTCTAGGCAAATTAGACAAAGCTTCGCCCATACCTTGGAGGGGTTGCGGACAGGATTCAAACAGGGGAGCGAGCTACGAACGAGTTTGGAGTTGAAGTGGGTCAGGCAAAACAACTGCAGACTTCAGTGACTGCACGTGCATATAATGCCTTGAAAATTGGTAGAGAGACAATGGCGCTTAGTTTGAGTGTCCGTTGAAGATTATTCCACAGGATGGGCAGCGTGAAGCTAATAGCCGCTTTACCGAATCGGGAATTAACTCTAGGTACTATGAGGGAGATAGAGGAGTAGCTTCTAAGCACGTACTTTCCTGCAACGCTAAGAGGTAGGCAACCAGATATATATGAGGGTAGTTTGTTTGTAAGGGCACGGTAGATCCAGTGAGCAGCGTTTTTGTGGCGTCTGAGTTTAAGGGAAGTCCACCCCACAGCCGCATACAGGACACAGTGGTGAGTAGAATTAGGGAGACCCGTGATGAACCTTATTGCACGGTGATACAGCGTGTCCAGTTTAGCTAATTGGGAGATGGGGCCATGGCTATACAAGAAGCACAAGTAGTCCACCAGGGATAGGAAGGCGGATTGGACCAATCTTTCCTTAGCGTCGGTTGTCAGGAACTGTCTTAGTCTAAAGAATAGTCCGAGCCTTTGTTGTAGTTTTTTCAATAGATCCTCAATGTGTTCAGTGAAGGAGAGCCTGCTATCGATCCATACTCCCAGGTATTTGAATTTGGTTATGAATTCCAGCTCTTCTCCTAGTATTGTACTAATTTTGGGAATAGATCCACAGGTTGCTGGATTGGGTGCGTGGGCAAGCGGAGAGAAGAGCATAGCTTTTGTTTTTTTAGCATTCAGAAGTAATTTTTTGTGAATTAACTGGCTTTGCAAGAGGTCGAATTCAGTTTGGAGGTCATTACAGGTGGCCTCTGGTGTGGGCCAGCTAATGCATAGGACGGTGTCGTCTGCAAACAAGTGGATATTGGCGTTTTTTATATGATAGTAAATGTTATTTATGTAGATTGCAAATAAGAGCGGGCCAAGGATAGATACCTGGGGTACTCCCCATAAGAGGGGCTTGAGAGGGGACAACTCGCCTTCTGCTTTAACTTGCTGGAATCGTCCTTTGAGGTAGTCAGAGTACCAGGACAGTGAGGAGGAGTCCACTCCAGTGGTTTGTAATGGGGTGAGAAGAGGGGTATGGTCGACAGTGTCAAAACTATTATTTAGGTCTAAAAAGACTGCACATGTAAAGTTCCTTGCATCAAGGGCTCTCAGCCAGTCATCCGTGACTTTGGCCAGCGCTGAAATAGTACTAAGTTGCGCTCTGAATCTAGATTGCATAGGGTTCAGTGTATTTGTGGATTCGAGGAAGAACCTTAGCTGTGCATTCACGATTCTCTCCAATAATTTGGAAAGCACTGGGAGGAGAGATATGGGCCTATAATTGTTGAAGTCACTTGGGTCACCTGATTTGAGGAGCGGCATGACATGAGCAGTCTTCCAAATGGGTGGCAGGGTGCCCTGGGAGTGGGACAAGTTAAAAAGGTGAGTGATAGGGATGGCGAGGACGTGGTATGCAATTTTGAGGAAGTAGGGGTCCAGTGAATCCGCGCCTGCACTTTTTCTGGAATCCAGATATAATAGGAAGTCTTCAACTTCTTTTAGTGAAGCAGGCTGAAGCATAAATAGGGTGGAAGTATCAATGGGTATTAGAGATGAGTAATCTGTCAAGGAGCGTATCTTACAAACTGGGGAGTTATCAAATGCTAGACCAGCGGTAGCGAAGTGGTTATTGAAAGAATCTAGGATCTCTATCCTTTCGTTAAGTGTGGTATTGCCATAGATAATTTTGTTTGGAAGGGAAATGCCTGTGGAGTGACCTGTCAGATCCTTTATAGTGCTCCAGAACTTACGGAGGTTCTTAGAGGCATCATTGAGTTCTGAGCGGTAGAAGGAAGCCTTTGCTTCTTCAATCGCTTTGGTGCATAGGTTACGTGCCTTTCTAAATAGGTTCCAGTCATTGGGTGCGTTTAGTTTACAAGCCCTTTTCCAGAGCTTATCTCTCTCAAAAAGCAGAGATATGACTTCAGGGGAGAACCATTTGTTGGTTTTATTCTTCGTGCAGACTCTGATTAGGGGGGCGTGTTTGTTTAGCGCCCCTGATATAATGTCATGAAAGATGTCATAGGCGGCAGTGAATGTTTTAGCTAGGTAAAACTCCTGCCAGTGTAGGGAGAATTTTAAGATCATTGATATATGCAGCTATGTTGAAATTCCATCTTGATCTTTTCAGGGAAAATTTAGATATAGTGTGGGGTTTATTGGTTGACATTCCTCCGATAAAACAATGGTCGCTGATGTCACAGAAAAAGATGCCAGTGTGGGAGAAGAGGTGTGGTTTGCTTACTAGAAGAACATCCAGAATAGAGCTTTTATCAGGGTTTTTGGTATTAGGGCGGGTTGGATCGTTGATGAGCTGGGTCAAGCCATGGGCATCACAAAAGGTGATGAGTGGAGCAGCTGCTTTGGATAGCCAGTCAAGGTTGATGTCGCCAAGGATGATGGTTTCAAGCGATCCTTGTTCCAGAATATTGCTTAGATGGGATAGAAGCTTTAGGCTGGCAAAGGGGGGTCTCTAACATCCTATTAGTTGGAAGACGCACTTCTGGGAAATTTCCACTTTAAGGGTAAGACATTCATATTCGTTAGCAAGAGAGGATACAGTAATACAGGAGGCTGAGAGTTTATCTTTTACATATATAGCCACACACCACCTCCTCTAGTAAGCCTATCTGCTCTGAATAATGCATAGTTGGGGATGTTTACTTCCACATCAGTAGCTGACGGTTTGAGCCATGATTCAGAAATCACTAGTGTGTCAGGAGAAATATGGGATACCCAAGCTTAGATAAGGGTGATTTTTTTTAGTAGGCTACATACACTGATGTGCACAAAGCTCAAACCTTTTAACAAGGGCAGGTCAGAGGGTGAAGAGATTGGTGCTGGTGGGCCAGGATTTAACTCTTTGTTTCCTGAGCATAGAAGGAGGAGAAAAAATGATTTTTCTGAGTGCAGCAGCAGACAGTTTAGGAAACTTGGTCTTGTCCCAGAATTCTTGCTTGTTGGTTTTGGGAAAAACGTTGTTCCCATTGAGGAAGGCACCTCCTGTAATTGCAGCTAGTAGAACTCTGAGTGAGTGATGCCTGGGAGTATATGTATACTGCGAGATGGGGAATGTACTCAGTGATCATGGAATCGAATGTGTCCCACTTGGGCGGGTCATCCAATCATAGGAGTGCAGTCTAATGTCCTTAGTCTCACAGGGACAATCAGGCGAGAAGTGCCGTACATAGTAAGGCACAGAATAAGATTATAATTCAAACAGTCCCTCTAGTCCCAACGGCTAGCACCCCAAGATGCTGTGCATTTCCAGCCCGGCCATTGCTGCCCCTCTTGCTTGTCTCCTAAATCTCTCCCTCACAACCAGCTCTGTCCCCTCGGCGTGCAAACTGGCCAAGATGAAGGGGGGAGCCCACCTCACCAGGCAGTTACAGACTCATTTCTCTCCTTCCTGCCCTCACCAAACTACAGGAGTCCCCAGTCTACTCACAGCTCCTGGAACACCTAACTGCCATCAGTAGTCTCTCTCCCTTTCAGTACGGCTTCAGAAAACAACACTCCACTGTCTCCTCCCTGCTCCGTGTCACTGATTCAATCTACAGAGCTATGGATAAAGGCCATGTCACTGCAGCCATTTTCATTGACTGTCTCTCACTCCCTGCTCCTCTACAAACTTCATTTCTTTGGCCTGGCTCCTTCTGCCATCGTCTGGCTCAGTTCATACCTTCAACTCAGGCAGCAGTCCATCCTCGTGGGGTCCACGCCTCCCAGCCCCCAATCACAGCTAGCATCCCCAAAATTCCATACTGGGCCCATTTTCTTCTCCATATTCATAAACGATCTCCCTCTGTCTCCTCCCTTTCAAATATTCATATGTATGCTGATGATATCGTACTATACTTCTCTGGTCACTCTGCCTCAGATGTCATGACTCCCCTTCAATACGACTTTGATAAAGTACAGGAATTGTTCCATCACAACCAGCTAAAACTAAACTAAAAAAAAAACAAAAAAAACAGTTTCTATGTTCTTCAGCTCCAGGCAAAGAAGGTCCAAGTCCCAAAACCCTCCTACTTTCTCTACCCTCAACGGCTCACCGTTGCAGTCAGTCAACTCTTACAAGTACCTCGGGGTATAGCTGGATAGTAACCTCGACTTTTCAGTCCACATCGACTCCATCTGCTCCGAACTCCATCCTAAACTTGGAGCCCTCTAGCGACACAAAGAATGTCTCCCTCTCTCTACTTGTAAAAAATTAGTCACCAAAACCATCCTCCCCGTGATAGATTACACTGATATTGTCTATGGATCTGCTCCGGTCACCTCCCCTGCAAAACCTGAAACTCTCCTCAATTCATTTTGCCGTTTTGTCACCTCCCCCCACCTCCACGCACTACTGTACCCTCTACTCCTTGTTCTCCCTGTCGTACCTTCAAGGCACCTGCTACACAGCCTTACCTTTATCAGCAAATTCTGGTTCTGTACTCTCCCCTCCTACCTCAATTCCTGTCTATCCCCAGTTAGCTCCTCCTCAAACTCCCTTTGCTCCAGGGATGCACAAATTTTCTTCCTACCCCACCCACGGTCATGCTCAGGATAAGCTGCTTTATCCTACCGTCTTCCTCACCTTTGGAATCTACTCCCTAGGGACACCCGCCATGCAACAACCTTCTCAGCCCTCAAAACCTTGCTCCATGCCATCCCCTCTCCTCCATGCATCTGTCCCCCCCAATGCCCCAATCCACCCCTCTGCTTGCCCTCCCGCTCCACCCTCGGGTTCTACGTCCTCGACTTCTTAAATGGGTTTCCACACTTCCCTGTTTCCAGCCTATTTCCTATTGCATATTTTCTCACTAATGTAAACTTCCTCTGGCCTTACCACACTTAGCGGTATCACCCTCCCCCACAATGGCTTTGTGTATATAAACTATTAAACCATGACTTATGATGTATATTTGTTCTTGTATCCACTGTTTTTACTCTGTATTTACCAATGATGCTAATGTAACTTGATGTATGACATGTATTGTTATTCGCCTCAAATCCTTCTGCCTCTGTGAAACTCATATATTTTACTTTTCTGACTTCTACCATCTGTGTTCTTCCCCTGTACATGTATTTTCCCCCTGGGTTGCACTTGGAAATGAGCCTCTGCTCAGTGTGCCTGTCTCGGTTACCAACTTTTAAATAAAATAAATAAATACTATTTCAACTGAAGCAAATAAAGTATTCACAGTTGTACCCCAAGCGTCTTCACCTGAGGCATACAATTAAGAGAACAGTAGTTCAGTGTCCATGAAGTAGCCGTTCAACCTGGGGAAGCTATAGTTTTTCAGGCAGCCAGCTTACCAGTTCGTCCTGGGTTACCCCTCTCTTCACTGACTATAGGGGTTTGCATGACTGTCATATGGGTCTGCTGAGCCATGTTGGCCCAAGACTTTGGTGCATTCTGCAGGATGGGTGTTTGTGGATGTTCTTTCTGTTGGGGCATGAGGACCTGCAGGTTGGGTTCAGGTCTCAACACTGGTTGAGTGGAGCATTCGGGAGTCAAATCCTCTGAGGAAAAGTCCTGGGTTGAATGTCATGATCCTGTAGTATGGTTTCTACATCTCTGTGCCAGTTGTGCCCATGTAGTAGATTGTCCCAGTGCTGTTTTCTTACCTTCCCTCTGTGTTTCTACCATTGTTCTAGAGGGGCATCACTTGTAGATGGTTGTGGTAAGTAGCAGGAAGAGACCATCCCTTGGGTCTTCAATTCTTTCAGCCTCTGGCTTGCCAGTCTGTTGTCTCTAGATCTGGGCACCATAGCAGGCAGTGCCCCCCAGTTCTGTGAAAAAGTTAGCCGCCTCTTGTGGACCAGTAAAACCAAGGAAAACACCATTATGTTCTACTTTAAAGGTGGCTGGGTATGCCACCTTGTATTTTAAGCCTTGTTTCTGCAGGATATGACAAGCATCAGTGAAAGAGAAACATAGACTTTGACAGCAGATAAGGACCGCTTGGCCCATCTAGTCTTCCCATTTACCTACCTACTGGATAAGATGCAGATCCTAGTTAACCAACAGCCTACCTCTTCCTACCCCCCCCCCCACTAGAACTGCCTTATGTCTGTCCCATGCATTCTTGAATTCTCCCACTGTTTTTGGCCCCACAACCTCCTCAGGAAGGCCGTTCCATGCGTCTACCACCCTCTCTGTGAAAAAAATACTTCCTCACATTGCCCCTGAGCTGTCCCCACCCCCATCTTCAAATGGTGCCCCCTTGTTCTTGCACATCTCTTTTTCTTAAAGATACTACACTCTTGGACTTTATTGATTCCATTGAGGTACTTGAAAGTTTCTATCATGTTCCCCCTCTCCCTCCTTTCCTCAAGTGTATACACATTAAGCTCCTTTATTTTCTCTTTGTATAGCTTCTACTGCAGACCCTGCACCATTTTAGTTGCCCTCCTCTGGACTGCCTCCATCTCATCTATGTCCTTGCAGAGATGGGGTCTCCAGAACTGCACACAGTACCCCAGATGGGGTCTCACCATCTGTCTGTACAGAGGGATAACAACTTCCTGTTTTCTACTGGTGATGTCTCTCCCTATACATCCCAGTATCCCCCAGCCATCCTTACTGCCTTCTCACATTGCTTGCTTATCTTTAGGTCATCTGATATGACTACCCCCCGGGTCCCTTTCCATTTGTGTTGTTGCTGTTCACAAGAGGAACGTTTTTATTTAATTTTGTCAAGACATCCTTTTATAATGATATGCTATGTCTCTGCCACATAAGCCATGGTCAGTGCAAGTATCTCTCTTTGACAGCATACCTGAGAAATAGTGCCAATGGATCAGAGCTTCTCTCTAGCCTTAGGATGTGGGTCTCGTGATCTATGGGCCCTCTGGAGTTCTAAAGGGCAGTTCTTTAAGCCAAGGGTTTCTGTTAGTAGGTGCTGCATAAAATCAGGCACATTTTTTCCTTTGGCTCCCTTCAGTACTGCTATTAGCCGTATATTGTTTCTGCGCCCTCTGCACTCTAGATCATCACATTTTTCACATGAAAAATCCATTTCTGGGCCGGCCTGGTGGTGTAGAGGGTTGAGGTGCTGGCGCCTTACCTTGACTCACGCCGGTGACCCGGGTTCGGGAGCAGACGCAGGGCGCCGGGGGTTGGCAGGGGATGGAGAGGATTGAGCGTTCGGAGGGCTGCTCTCCTCTCCAAGGGTGGGATCAGGGAACACATCGCTCAGCAGTGGCCCCCAGTGGAGACTGGAGGCACTATCTGAGCATGCGCCAACAGGGGAGAGAAAATCAGGAAAAATGGCGCCTGAGGCGAGTGGCTTGATGGCCATCCGCGGTACCATACCGGCACCTGCCTAGATCTGTGTTCCTTGAGGTTGGGGCTCCTGCAGAAGCCACAAGTATGGGTCTCCACGGTAGTGGTGGGCGATAGGCTAGATGTCCGCAAAGGGGAGCAGCTGGGGCGGCCAAGGAGCGAAAATAGATACTAAAAACAAAACAAAAAAAAAAATTCAAGTGCAGTGCTTGACTGTTTAATTCCTGTCACTTCATTTAGGATTTGTTAAACCAAGAGACTAATGACAGGATCAACTGCTTCTGGAACCAGTGTGGCGCTGTCACAGCCATGATGACACGCTGAGGCTAATAAACTTTGGATGATGAATTTGACAGGGTTTTCTTCAAAGTTTCCAAATTTGAATGTTTATTTCATTTTAGTAGGATTTTCGCAAATGAATTTTGCCAAAAAGATTTGCAAATTTGTGGCTGTGGATCTTAATTGTTATAGTAGTGACAGCCCAAGGTGACGAACCTAGACTGTAAGAGACCATCTTGGTTACAGCCAAACTGGAAGTCTCCTCTTCCAAGTTTTAACCATAAAGTTCAGTACCTGGCCCCTGTGTGGCTTTGCTAATTTATGTTACTGTCAAGGTTAAGAGGAAGGGATCGTGAATTTAGCCAAAGAGATGGCCATCTGATCCCTTCCACTTTCCAGTGTGCTGGACCCGCCCCTGCGCACAGATGTTTTGTGATGTCTAACAAGGCAGAACATGGGGATGCACTCCATACTTGTCTATGGGGCTATTTTTGCATGCGGGTTTATAAAAGGTACCTCAGCCTTTAAAATACCTGAAACCCACCACTCGACTGATCACAGCCTTATTAGTCGAGCGGTGGGTTTCAGGTATTTTAAAAGCTGTGGTACCATTTATAAAACTACATGCAAAAATAACCCCATAGACATGTATGGAGGGTGCCCCCTGCACTTTCCCTTGTTAGACGTCACACAACATCCGAGCAAAGGGGTGGGCCAGCACACCAGAAAGTGGAAGGGATCAGGTGACTGTTTCTTTGGCCAAATTTACAATCCCTTCCCTCCAGACCTGGACAGTAACATAAAGTAACAAAACTACTTAAAGAAGCTCATACAGGGGCCAAGTACTGAACTTTAGGTTTACAACTTGGAAGTGGTATAAATGACAGAATCTTATTTCCTTCAAGGGAATATTTTTATGAATGAGGATAATGATTTAGAAATATTTGCTTGTGTCTTTGTAATCCAAGTTACAGCGATGTTTTATAGTTGGAGGAGGATAAGCTTATATTGATGGCCCATTACAGAGACTATCAATCAGCCATCTCATATAAGAAGGCAGAGTTCCTGTCCAAGAAGATTGCTGCGACAACTAACAGACCGACTCAGCTCTTCCGCACATTTGATAGGCTATGCAATCCAGCCTGTCTTCAGTCCGGGGAGCCTTTTCACAATTAAGATGTGGTAAGTTTGCTCTGTTCTTTGCCGATAAGATTGCCTCCGTCAGATCGGAAATCCACTTCTGGTGTGATGGCTGCCTGGTAAACAGCTCTGCCTCTTAGCTCCCTCACCACTCACGCTCAAATTGACTGTAACCACGGTGACCGGAGTTCCAGATATACTTCTTAAATTAAAAAAAAAAGTGCCTACTTGGTTTTTCGCGGGTTCTTTACTTGTTACGAGCAATCCAAATGGATAATGAGCAGCAGAAAAGCGCTTCAATGCACACGCCGTTGACTATGCTGACAAAAGACAAGCTGCCTAAAAGATCCAAAGCAAACACAGATGATTTACCTTCAAACAAACTGCCACAAGGGATACTCACAGAACAAAAGTTTCTCGAAGAATTAGCCCCAATGAAAGAAACACTATTAATGTTGGCATCGGAATTTCAGCACATGAGAACTTCTGTGGAGCATCTTGCGACCAGAACGTCAGACAATGAAGCTTACACATCTTCCCTGGACGATTGGAGGGCCAGGATGGAGCCGGAGCTTGTCCAGACTAGACAAAGGCTGAAAAAAGCCGAAGAAAAACTTGAAGACCTTGAGGGAAGGTCTCGACGTAACAGCCTTGTGGTGATAGGCTTGCCAGAAGGAGAGGAGGGTGCTATACCCATAATGTTCTCCCAAAAACTCTGCAAGCGTCTAGTGGGGCCTTCCCCAAATGGCCCATGTTATATAATTGAGCGAGCGCATTGCTCCCTGCGGCCTATGCCTCCAGCTTGCTCCCCTCCAAGGCCCTTTTTGTTCAAAGTGTTAAACTACCTTGACAAGCAATACAGTATGGCCGAGGTAAAAGAGCTTAAAGAAATTCAATGGGCTGGTCAGAAAATCAGATTAGCGCAAGATTTACCGTACTCAGTGCGCCAAAAACTATCTGCTCTCCACCCAGTAGTCAATAAGCTCATATCAACGACTATCAAATTCAGAGTTAGATATCCAGCTACTCTGCAGATATTAAAGGAGGGCAATGGTTTTCATATGAAAATGTGGACACAGCAAACCAATGCTTGTAAGCTGATGTTTCCAGACCTCTTCAAATAAAAGGTCGCAGTGACACCTTGTGGCTAAAATATAGTACTACAATGTACTGCAATACATATCATGTAGAGGACTCTAAGAAAATGACTTTCTGATACATATTCTCTCTGGAATGGCTCAAGACACAGATTAAGACTTGCTGGACTGATTGAACCAACATTTCAGATTCTTCGCTAGGGTCTTTAATTTTACTCGTAATACTCCTACAATTAGACAAAAGGTTAAGTCTGATATTGGCCTAAACTAGAAGGCCCTCTTAAGTTTACTACTTTAAGTTGGGGTGGGGGGGCTCCCCGAAATACTAAGTTATTATGTCAAGAGGAGCTAGAGAATAACCTCTTTTCACAATTATAGTTTGGTGCAATTCTGTTTTGAATGCATAGTGGGGATGTCGATGGTCCCTCTTAATAATTTTAGAAGGCACCAAGCATCAAGTAAGCTGATGCTTTCAGACCTTTTCAAATGAAAGGTCGCAGTGACACCTTGTGGATAAAGTATGGTACTGCAACGTTTTGAAATATACATTATGCAGAGGACACTATGAAAAAGGCTTTTCTGATACATATCCTTTCTGGAATGGCTCATGTCACAGAAGAAAAAATTACTCACCTTAGTAATTGCTTTTCTTCTCATGGAGTCTTGCTATATTATGACAGAAGCAGTTAGCCACAGCACTTGAACTGCCCCGGGGAGGAAACAGTTAACTCCAGGCAGACTGGAGTTCTAAAGCGCTAGCGCTGTTCCCAAAAGCTCTATCTGGCTAGTTTCAAACTGAAACTGTCAGATCTTTACGTAGCTAACACTAAGCAACAAGTCTGTGTGGAAAACCCTACACTAGCCAAGTGGCTACCTACTAGTAGGAAAAAAATAACAGAAACAACAACAATAATAATAATAATAATAATAATAATAATAATAACACCCAACAAGCACTATTAGGCCCCTTCTCCAAAAGACTCCAAGTCCAGGAGGAGGCCAACATATTACCAAAAACAGATATACCTAGTTCCTAACCCTAAAGAAAAGGGAGGAAAGGAAAAGAACTAAAATGGCATGACACAGTGCTTGCACTAATTTGCCAACCCCTTACCCAAGTAGAAGTTCTGAGAGGGGCAGGATGGGGGGGGTGGTCATAATATAGCAAGACTCCATGAGAAGAAAAGCAATTACTAAGGTGAGTAATTTTTTCTTCAAACACCATGAAGTCTTGCTATATTATAACAGAAGCAGATTACACAGCAGTACCTCCATGGAGGAGGGTCAGAACCTACTTAGGAAATAAGCTCTGAAACACAGCTGTGCCAAACCGAGCATCTCTCCTGGACTGGACATCCAGGGAATAATGCTTGGTGAAAGTGTGAACTGTCTTCCAGGTAGCAGCTTGACAAATTTCCAGAATGGGAATATCCCTAGCAGCCGCTAGAGATGCAGCTGTACCCCTGGTGGAGTGGGCCCTCAGTCCTGAGGGGGGTTCTCTACCTAGTTTTTGGTAACAGAACTGGATACAAGAGACAATCCACCTTGCAATTGTCCTCTTAGTGGCAGGTTTCCCTTTGCCAACCTCGCCATAGGTAAGGAAGAGTTGGAGGCATTCGAACCTGTGACCTTTGGTGCGTTCCAAATAGTAGCTTAAGGCTCTTTTGACGTCCAAACTGTGCAATCTCCTCTCACCCAAGGAAGAGTGCGCAGTAAAAAATACTGGAAGGGAGATGGATTGGTTCAGATGGAAATCTGAAACCACTTTAGGTAAAAACTTTCTGTTAGTCCTGAGGACTACCTTATCTCTGTGAAAAGAAATAAAATCCTTTTCCACTGACAGGGCTTGTAATTCACTTATGCGTCTGGCAGAAGTGATGGCCACTAGGAAAACAGTTTTCCAAGTTAGAAACTTGAGATCTGCTGAAGACAGAGGTTCAAAAGGGGGTTGCATTAACTGAGCAATGCAGACATTCAGGTCCCAGGCAGGAGCTGGGTCCCGAAAAGGAGGGTTAGTGTGAAGTAACCCCTTAAAAAACTTGGAAAACACAGGGTGAGAAGAAAGGGGGGCAGGCTTCCCTGCTGATACAAAAGCAGAGACAGCTGCCAGATGAACCTTTAAGGTAGCTGGCCTAAGGCCTAAGGAATTTAGATGGACCAAATAGTCCAGTAAAATGGGCAAATCAGCAGATTCTGGGACAATTTGCTTCCCAGAACACCAGATGGAAAACCTCTTCCATTTGGAATTATAAGTGGCCTAGTGGAAGGCTTCTTGAAGCCCTTAAAATATCAAGGACACCTTGAGAAAGGTGTAAATCATAAATTCTAACTCCTCAAGAGCCAAGCCTTGAGGTGGAGGGACTTGAGGTCCGGATACCACACTCTCCCTGGGCACAGGCCGGCAAGTTGTGGACCCTGGGCAGGCTCAGGGAGGTGGACTGAAAGGGACAGAAGCAGTGGGTACCAGGGCTGTCTGGCCCAGTCTGGTAAATCAGGATCACTTTGCAGGGCTGGGATCTGATTTTACTAATACCCTGAAGAGAAGGGGGAAGGGGGGAAAGGCATATAGGAACTTCCCCTTCCAATCCAACAGAAAGGCGTCCAGGGGGACTGAGCCCAGCACTGGAGGCCCGCAACAAAATAGAGGAAGTTGGTGGTTGTCTGGGGCTGCGAAAAGATCTATCTGAGGAGTGCCCCATCTGGCAAAGACTGACCCCAGCACCAGAGGATTCAGAGACCATTCGTGATGGCCTTGAGAAATCCTGTTGAGGGCATCCGCCAGGACATTGTCTTTCCCTGGAAGGTGAACTGCTATTAGGAGGTGTTCAGGAATAAGCCAGAGACCACAACTTCATTGCTTCAGTGCACAAGGCTGATGACCGAGTGCCCCCTGCTTGTTGATGTACCACATTGTTGTGGTGTTGTCTGTCCTGACCTGAACTACCTTGTTCTGGACAGATGCTGAAAAACCTGAAGAGCTAAAAGACAGCTCTGAGCTCCAATAGGTTGATGTGGAGCAGAGATTCCTGGGGACCACACTCCCTGAGTGGAAAGGTCGCCAAGTGAGCCCCCACCCTAGCAGGAGGCATCCGTGGTGAGGGTGAGAGTGGGAAGCAGGAATGAAGGGGACCCCTTGTCTTAGTTGCTCTGATCCTGCCACCACTGGAGAGTCAGAATCAGAGTTTGGGTCACTGGAACCAATTTGGAAGGGGTCCCTCCTTTGAGACCAATAGGCCCTCAAATGGAACTGAATGTCCCTCATCTGAATCTTGCTCCTTGCACTACAGCTGTGGAAGCAGCCATGTGTCCTAGGAGTTGCAGAAAATGCCTTGCTGGTCGAGAGACCCAAGAGGGTGAAAGAGGATGCCAGGGCAATGAGTCTCTCTACCCTTTCCGAGGGGAGAAATGCCCTGGCCAACTTTGTGTTCAATTCCGCACCTATGAAAGTTAGTACCTGAACTGGTTCTAGAACTGACTTTGGTAAATTCAGCAGGAATCCCAGGGAAGTGAGAAGCTGCTGGGTGACTTGCAAGTGGGATTTTACCTGATCTGGAGACTGACCCACAATGAGCCAGTCGTCCAGGTAGGGAAACACAGCAATCCCTTGCCTTCTTAAATGAGCCACTACCACAGCTAGACATTTTGTGAATACCCTTGGAGCAGAGGTAAGGTCGAAGGGCATTGCTCTGAACTGGTAGTGGCCTGAGGGCAGTTCAACCTGAGGTATTTTTCGGTGAGAAGGCCTGATCAGGACATGAAAATAGGCATCCTTGAGGTCCAGGGAGGCTAGCCAGTCCCTGGCCTCAGGGAGGGCAAAATCATTGCCAGAGTTAACATTTTGAACTTGGTTTCAAAAGATGCTTGTTCAGGTACCTTAAATCTAGAATGGCGCCATTCTCCTGTCTTTTGGGGTAAGAAAGTATCTGAGTACAGCCCTTGCCCTGGTGACAAGGAGAACCCTTTCCACTGCTTTGCAGTCTAGAAGAAGAAACCTCTGCTTCCAAGGCAAGGGTTTCTGAAGGATTTGCAGGTGGAAAATGTCTGGTTCTCATCTTTGAAACTGTTTGAAGCTGAGAAACAGACCTTGACACTACCTCCAGAACCCATTTGTCAGTAAAGGCACCCAGTTCTGGCTGAAATAAGCCAACCTGCCTCCCACCGGTACAGGAGAATCGGCCTGGGCACCACATCAGGATGCCTGTGGCAACAGCAGCTTAGGCTGAGGGAGGGGACGGTTTACCTGCGCCCGTACTCCTCTGCCTCTGAAAAAACCCTTGTGCAAAAGCAGAGGAGGCTTGAGATTGATAAAAGGCCTGTGGAAAGGCCTGCCCCTACCTCTGGGAGTGTGCCTTGTGGAGTGGCATGCCTCTCCTTAGCCTGGGCACTTTGTAGGTAGTTCTGTACTCATCCATCTTTTTCATATAATTTTCTGTTTGCTCTCCAAACAGAGAATTTCCCACTACAGGAAAATCCATAGCTTTTGACTGAGTATCTTGGGACAGATTAGTGCACCTGAGCCATGCCAACCTACGGGAAAGCTACAGAAGTGGCCATGACCCTAGAGGAAACATCATTAACATCCACAGCAGTATGAAATTGAACTTTAGAGGCTTCAATGCCATCAGCAGCCACCTGTTCCAACTCACTAGCCAGCTGGCCATGGGCCTGCTTGGCTAACTGCAATACTGTGTCCCATCTAGATTACTGATATCTAGCCACATATGCCATATAATTTGCCTGCCTGAGTCCCAAAGAAGCTGCCATATATTGTTTTTTCGCCATGGCATCAATCTTCCTGGAATCCTTATCAGGAGGATGTGAGGCCAGGGGAATATTAGCCTTGTCACAGGCTGCAGCTTGTACCACACCTACATGGCTACACTGCTCAGTGAGGAAGTCTATATCAGGGCCTGATAAAGTATACCTTCTGTCCATTTTTTTATCTACAGGAGGGACAGAAGAAAAAATTACTCACCTTAGTAATTGCTTTTCTTCTCATGGAGTCTTGCTATATTAGGACTTCTGCAGTATGCCCTTGGCTTTGAACTGCCCGGAGATGAAATAGTTAACTCCAGTGTAATCTGGAGTTCCACAGCCGAGGTGCTATCCAAAAGCTCTATCTGGGCAGTTTGAATAGGAACTGCCAGGTTCTTCTACTTAAACTAACATAGCAAGTCTGTGTGGAAAAGCCCTACACTAGCCATTGGCTACCTACTAGTAGTAGAACAACAGAACACAATAACCAACACACAATAAAAACAAAATTACATATTATCATTAAGATCACCTGACAAGCACTAATAGGGCCCCTCTCCCAAAAGACCCAAGTCTGAGGGGCATCTACCACTTAACAAAACAGAATTACCTAGTTCCTTAACCCAAAAGAAGAAAAGGGGGAACTGAAAGCTAAAATGGCATGACACAGTGCTTACACAAATTGCCAACCCCATACCCAAGTAGGAATTCTGAGAGGGGTAGGAGGGTTGTCCTAATATGCAAGACTCCATGAGAAGAAAAGCAATTACTAAGGTGAGTAATTTTTCTTCAAACACCATGAAGTCTTGCTATAATTAGGACTTCTGCAGATTATACAGCAGTACCTCCATGGAGGAGGGCCAGAACCTACTTGGGAATAGGCTCTGAAGCACAGCTGTGCCAAAACGAGCATCTCTCCTGGACTGGACGTCCAGAGAATAATGCTTAGTGAAAGTGTGGACTGTCTTCCAGGTAGCAGCTTGACAGATTTCCAAGATAGGAATATCTCTAGCAGCCGCTAGAGATGCAGCTGTACCCTGGTGGAATGGGCCCTCCAGACCTGAGGAGGTTCCTTACCTAGTTTTGGTAACAGAACTGGATAAGAGACAATCCACCTTGCGATTGTCCTCCTAGTAGCAGGTCTACCCTTACCCACTTCTCCATGGTAAGGAAGAGCTGGAGGGATTCGAACCTATGACCCTTAGTACGTTCCAAATAGTAGCTAAGAGCTCTTTAACGTCCAAACTGTGCAGTCTCCTCTCACCGAGGAAGAGTGCTCAGTAAAAATACTGGGAGAGAGATGGATTGGTTAAGATGAAATCTGAAACCACTTTAGGTAAAACTTTCTGTTAGTCCTGAGGACCACTTTATCTCTGTGGAAAGAAATAAAATCCTTTTCCACTGACAAGGCTTGTAATTCACTTATCGCCTAGGCGAAGTGATAGCCACTAGAAAACAGTTTTCCAAGTTAAAAACTTGAGTTCTGCTGAAACCAGAGGCTCAAAAGGGGGTTGTATTAACTGGGCAATGCAAACATTCAGGTCCCATGCAGGAGCTGGTTCCCGAAAGGGAGGGTTAGTGTGAAGTAATCCTTTGAAAAACTTGGAAAACACAGGATGAGAGGAAAAGGAAACTGGTTTCCCTGCAGAAACAAATACAGAAACTGCTGCCAGATGAACCTTCAAGGTAGCTGGTTTGAGGCCTAAAGAATTTAAGTGGACCAAATAGTCCAATAAAATAGGCAGATCAGCAGATTCTGGGGCAATCTGCCTCTCAGAACACCAGAAAAAATCTCTCCACTTAGGTTATAAGTGGCTCTAGTAGAAGGCTTCCAGAAGCCTTCAGAATATCAAAACACTTGAGAAAGGTGTAAATCAGCAAATTCTAACTCCTCAAGAACCAGGCCTTGAGGTGGAGGGAATTGAGGTCCGGATACCACACTCTCCCCTGTGCACAGGTCAGCAGGTCGTGGGTCCTGGGCAAGGTCAGGGGAGGACGAAGTGAGAGGGACAGGAGGAGAGGGTACCAGGGTTGCCTGGCCCAGTCTGGAACAATCAGGATCACTCTGCAGGGCTGAGTTCTGATTTTTACCAGTACCCTGAAGAGGAGGGGAAATGGAGGGAAGGCATAGAGGAACTTTCCCTCCCAATTGAGCTGAAAGGCATCCAGAGGAACTGGACCCAGAACTGGGGGCCTGCAACAAAACAGGGAAGTTGGTGGTTGTCTGGGGCTGCTAAGAGATTTATCTGAGGTGCCCCAGCTGGCAAAGACCGACCCCAGCACTTGAGGATTCAGAGCCCATTCGTGATGGCCCTGAGAAATCCTGCTGAGGCGTCCGCTAGGACATTGTCCTTCCCTGGGAGGTGAACTGCTATCAGAAGGTGTTCAGGGAGTAGGCCAGAGACCACAACTTCATTGCTTGTTGCACAAAGCTGAAGGCGAGGTGCCCCTTGTGATGATGTACCACATTGTTGTGGTATTGTCTGTCCTGACTTGGACTACCTTGTTCTGGACAGCCTCCGAAAAAACCTGTAGAGCTAAGAAGACAGCTCTGAGCTCCAATAGGTTGATGTGAAGTAGAGATTCCTGAGGGGACCACACTCCCTGAGTGGAAAGGTCGCCCAGGTGAGCCCCCCAACCCAGCAGGGAGGCGTCCGTGGTGAGGGTGAGAGAATGAAGAACAGGTAAGAATGGGACCCCTTGAGACAGGTTGCTTTGATCCAACCACCACTGCAGAGCTAGGATCAAGGTCTTGGTCACTGGGACCAATTTGGTAAGGGGGTCCCTTCTTTGAGACCAATAGGACCTCAAGTGGAACTGAATGTCCCTCATCTGAAATCTTGCTCCTGACACGACAGCTGTAGAAGCAGCCATGTGCCCTAGGAGTTGTAGAAAATGTCTTGCTGGTCGGGAGACCCACAGGGTGAAGGAAGATGCCAGGGCAATGATTCTGTCCACTCTTTCCGAGGGGAGAAATGCCCTGGCTAACTGTGTTCAACTCTGCCTATAAAGTTAGTACCTGAACTGGTTCGAGAACTGACTTTGGAAAATTCAACAGGAACCCCAGAGATGTGAGAAGTTTCTGGGTGATTTGCAAGTGGGATATTACCTGCTCTGTGACTGACCTACAATGAGCCAGTCGTCCAGGTAGGGAAACACAGCTACCCTTGCCTTTTAGATGGGCCACTACTACAGCTAGACATTTGGTGAAAACCCTTGGGGCAGAAGTGAGTCCGAAGGGCATTGCCCTGAACTGGTAGTGGCCAGAGGGCAGTTCGAACCTGAGGTACTTTCGGTGAGAGCCCTGATTAGGATGTGGAAATAGGCGTCCTTGAGGTCCAGGAAACTAACCAGTCCCTGGTCTCAAGGATATGGCAAAATAGTTGCCAGTTAGCATTTTGAACTTTGGTTTCTGAGGTGTTTGTTCAGAAATCTTAAATCCAGGATGGGCCATAATCTCCTGTCTTTTTTGGGGTCAAGAAATACCTTGAGTAGAGACCCTTGCCCTGATGACAAGGGGGACCCTTTCCACTGCTTTGCAGTCCAAAAGAGAAGAAACCTCTGCTTCTAACGCAAGGGTTTCTGAAAGACTCGAAGGAAGAAAATATCTGGCTCTCATCTTGGGAAATTGTTTGAAGCTGAGAACCAGGCCTTGGCTTACCACTTCCAGAACCCACTTGTCCGAGGTTAGGGACAACCAGTTCTGGCTGAAATAAGCCAGTCTGTCTCCCACCGGTACGGGAGAGTCGGCCCCAGACACCCCGTCAGGGTGCCTGCTTGGCAGGAACAGCTTTAGACTGGGGAGAGGGAAAGGGCCTGCCTGTGCCCCGTCTGCCTCTGCCTCTGAAAAACCCCCTCTGCGCAAAAGCAGAAGATGCCTGAAATTGGTAGAAAGGCCTATGGTAAGGCCTACCCCTACCCCTGGGGGCATGCCTTTGAGGAGTGACATGCCTCTCCTTAGCTTGGGCACTTTGTAAGTAGTTCTGTATTCATCCATTTCTTCATGTAATTGTCAGTTTGTTCCCCAAACAGAGAATTTCCTATGACAGGAAAATCTATAGCCTTTGACTGGGTATCTTGGGACAGATTAGTGCATCTGAGCCATGCCAACCTACGGAGAGCTACAGAAGTGGCCATGACCCTAGAAGAAACATCATTAGCATCAACAGCAGAATGAAATTGAACTTTAGAGGCTTCAATGCCATCAGCAGCCACTTGTTCCAACTCACTAGCCAACTGGCCCTGAGCCTGCTTGGCCAACTGCAATATAGTGTCCCATCTAGATTTTTGATATTTAGCCACATAAGCCATATAATTCGCTTGTCTGAGTCCCAAAACGTGCCACATACTGTTTTTTGCCATGGCATCAATCTTCCTGGAATCTTTATCAGGAGGATGTGAGGCGGGGGATGTATCTCAGGCTGCAGCTTGAACAACACCTACGTGACTACACTGCTCAGTAAGAAAGTCTGTATTAGGGCCTGACAAAGTATACCTTCTGTCCATTTTTTTATCTACAGGAGGGACAGAAAAAGGATTTTAAAATCTTAGTGGTTTGCCTCCAAATGACTTATGCAAGGAATAGACAACCTTCTAGACTCTGGAATATCCATCATTTCCACATAGTCAGGCTCTCTTGCTCATCCACAGCCTCCTCTAAAGGAAGCTGGAGTGTTTCGACTACCTTCTTATAAAACCTGAAATGAGAAGGGGACTCAGACAGCAAAGGGGGAGACTCAAAGGGTCTGTCTGGAGAAATGTCCGGTTCTATGGGCCCCTCCAGACCTTCCCAGTCACAATTACAATCATCATAATCTTCATCCCCCTCCTGTGGTTCATAAAAATCCTCAACATCATAATCCTGAACCACTGGACCTGAACGAGACCCCCTTTTACCAGCCATAGGGGGTTCAACAAGTCCCTGAGACAAAGACTGGACAATCTGGATGGCTTTAGCTATTTCTACAGCAGAAGGAGAGACAAAACTGGACTCCACACTAGCTGATTTCTTTGTCTTTTTTACTCTGACTGGTTCCTCAGGACCAGCCTTTCTTTTGGCCGAGGAAGTCTCGCCCTGGTCAGAGGGCACTCCCTCTGGTCCAGCGAGGCTGGACGGGCTGGCCATCTGGGTCAGCGGACTTTTAGCCTCTCGTTCCCTGAGCGCCCAATCTCTTTTCCAGGCGGCTGAGGAGATCTTACACACCTGGCAGTCTGACAGGAGGTGGTCAACCCCAGACAATAGACACAAGTGGTGTGTGGGTCAGCCTTGGCAAAGGCTTCCCCACAGACATCACAGTGTTGAAACCCAGTGGGCCCGGTTTTTCTTTTGGGTTTCTCAGACATAATGCCAGCCTATCCAAACCTGCCCTTTTTTTCTGGCCTTGCCAGGACAAGACACCCTTATCGGTCCCTAACCATGTCACGGGTATTGGAAAAAACCCCACAAAATAAAAGTTTTTTTTAGGACCGATAAGAACCGGGTACCTCACTCTATATGCAGAGAAAACGAGTTTTTAAGCAAACCGATCGGTTCAGAGTGAACCGATAATGAGTTTCCACACAGACTTTAATTTCTTGTACTTACGGTTACCAGATAGAGCTTCAGAACCGAAAGCGGTAATTTTAAATACTTGCGGTTCAATGAACCGATAAAACTTACTAAAACCGCAAAACGAACCGAGCTGAAGGAGCTGATCTCCGGAGCGACTATTCAGTGGAAGCGGAGTAAAGAATCTGGCAGTTCCTATTCAAACTGCCCAGATAGAGCTTTGGATAGCGCCCTCGCGCTGTGGAACTCCAGATTACACTGGAGTTAACTATTTCATCTCCGGGGCAGTTCAAAGCCAAGGGCATACTGCAGAAGTCCTAATTATAGCAAGACTTCATGGTGTTTGAATGAGGATTTTTTAGAATTTTTGTTGTTTGCTTCCTAAATGACTTATGCAAAGGAATAGACAACCTCCAAGACTCTGGTATATCCATCATTTCTACATAATCAGGCTCCTCTTGCTCATCCACAGCCTCTTCTAAAGGAAGCTGGAGGGTTTCTGCAACCTTTTTGTAAAACGTAAAATGAGAAGGGGACTCAGACAGCATAGGGGGAGATTCTAAAGGTCTGTCTGGAGAAATGTCCGGTTCAATGGGCACGTCCAGACCCTCCCAGCCACATACATAATGATCAAAATCTTCCTCCCCCTCCTGTGGTTCATAAACTTCCTCAACATCATACTCTTGAACCACTGGAACCGAGCGAACCAACCTTTGCCAACTGTTGGTGGTTCGGCGAGTCCCTAGAGACAGTGACTGGACAATCTGTATGGCTTTAGCTATCTCTGCAGCAGTTGGAGGCAATTTTGGACTCCAGACCTGCTGATTTCTTTGACTTTTTACTGGGACTGGTTCCTCTGAACCAGCCTTCCTTTTGCCAGTCTCGCCCTGGTCAGAGGGCATTCCCTCTGGTCCAGTGGGTGCTGGACGGGCTGGCCATCCGGGTCAGCGGACTTTTGGCCTCTCGTTCCCTGAGCCGGCCCAATCTCTTCTCCAGGGTGGCTGCAGGGAAATTTTTACACACCTGGCAGTCTGACAGGAGGTGGTCAGCCCCCAGACAATAAACACAAGTGGTGTGTGGATCAGCCTTGGCAAAGGCTTCCCCACAGACATCACAGTGTTGAAACCCAGTGGGCCCGGTTTTTCTTTTGGGTTTCTCAGACATAATGCCAGCCTATCCAAAAACTTGCCCTTTTTATGGCAGTGCCAGGCAAGACAACCTTATCAGTTCCTAACTGTGTCACGGGTATTTGAAAAAACCCACTGAAATAAACAGGTTTTTTTAGAACCGATAAGAACAGGGAACCGCCTCTAAAAGCCCAATATAATGTTTAAAATACTTTTAGAAACACGATCGGTTCAAAACCGAACCGATAATTAATTTTCCACAGACTTTGAAATCCTGTACTACGGTTTACCAGATAGAGCTTTGAACCAGAAATGCGGTAAAATAAAATACTTATTGCGGTTCGAGCAGAACGAAAATACTCGCTTTAACGAGAAATGAACGAGATGAAGGAGCTGATCTCGGGCGACTGTTCAGTGAGCGGAGTAAAAGAATCTGACAGTTTCAGTTTGAAACTAGCCAGATAGAGCTTTGGGTACAGCGCTCGCGCTTTAGAACTCCAGTCTGCCTGGAGTTAACTGTTTCCTCTCCGGGGCAGTTCAAGTGCTGTGGCTAACTGCTTCTGTCATAATATAGCAAGACTTCATGGTGTTTGAATAAGTCTTACTGGTCTGATTAACCTGATAGTGCGGATCCTCAGCTAGGACCTTTAACTTTAATAGTAATGCTCCTGCAGTGAGACAAAAGGTTAAGTTTGATATTGGCCTAAACTCGAAGGTCCTCTTAAGAATTTTACTTGCGTAGGGGAAGGCTCCCCGAAATATCAAGTTATTATAACAAGAGGAGCAAAAAGAAAAAATTACTCACCTTAGTAATGTTGTTTCTTCTAATGGAGTCTAGCTGTATTCTGACTATTGCAGTTAGGTCCTGCCTTTCAACTGCCCCGGAGAACAAGAGCTAACTTTCCACGGCCAGCATGGGCGTTCAGCGAAACCGAGTTGAAACCCCTGCTGTTGTTTAACTCCAACCGTCAGATCTTTACGAGCAATACTCACAAGAAGTTCTGTGTGGAAACTGTAAAACTCACACTAGCCACCTGGCAACTAAATGTATTAAAAAAAGGGTTTTTTGGTTTCAAAGCAAAGACTCAAGTCAGGAAACCCAAAAAACAAAACACAACACACACCCAAAGTAAAGGAGGGTGAAAAAGAGAGGCATCCCTATGGTGCCAACACTGCTCCTGCCCACCCACATCCCAAAAAAACAAGTTCTGAGAGGGGAGGCGGGGGGGAGGTCAGAATACAGTAAGACTCCATTAGAAGAAACAACATTACTAAGGTGAGTAATTTTTTCTTCAAACAACATGAAGTATTGCTGTATTCTATTGCAGACTACCAAGCAGTACCTCCATGGAGGAGGGACAGAACCTACTTTGGGAATAGGCTCTGAAGTACTGCTGTGCCAAACCGAGCATCACTCCTAGCCTGGATATCCGGAGAGTAATGCTTGGTGAATGTATGGACTGTTTTCCAGGTGGCTGCTTGACAAATTTCTAGGATAGGAATATCCCTGGCAGCAGCCAGGGAAGCAGCTGTACCTCTAGTAGAGTGAGCCCTCAGGCCTGAGGGTGGGGTTCTACCCAGTTTTTCATAGCAGAATTGTATACAAGAGACAATTCACCTGGCAATAGATCTCTTAGTGGCAGGTTTGCCCTTACCGACCTCTCCATATGTGAGGAACAACTGGAGGGACTCAAACCTGTGACCCTTGGTGCACTCTATGTAGTAGCTGAGGACCCTTTTAACATCCAAGCTGTGCAGCCTCCTCTCTCCAGAGGAGGAATGGTCAGTGAAGAAAACAGGGAGAGACATGGACTGATTAAGGTGGATATCTGAAACCACCTTAGGCAAAAACTTCCTGTTAGTTCTTAGGACCACTTTATCTCTGTGGAAAGAGATGAAATCAGGCTCCACTGACAGGGCTTGCAATTCACTGATACGCCTGGCAGAGGTAATGGCTACCAAAAACACAGTTTTCCAAGTCAACTACTTGAGCTCTGCAGAGGACAAAGGCTCAAAGGGAGGATGCATAAGCTGAGCAATGCAAACATTAAGGTCCCAAGCAGGAGCAGGGTCCCTAAAGGGGGGACTGGTGTGCAGCAATCCCTTAAAGAACTTACAAAACACAGGACGAGTTGACAGAGGAGAGGGCTTGCCTACTGACAGGAAGGCAGAAACAACTGCCAAATGCACTTTAAGTGTAGCTGGCCTAAGGCCTAGGCCATTGAGATGGACCATATAGTCCAGAACCATAGGCAACCCAGCAGATTCTGGAGAAATATTCTTATTAGAACACCGAATAGTGAACCTTTTCCATTTGGAACTGTAAGTTTTTCTGGTGGAAGGCTTTCGAGAAGCCTTAAGGATATCCAGAACCCCTTGGGAAAGATGCAGGTCAGCAAACTCTAACTCTTCAAGAGCCATGCCTTGAGATTGAGAGACCTGAGGTTTGGGTACCAAATCCTCTCCTGAGAGAATGTCAATAGGTTGTAATTCCTGGGAAGATACAGGGGAAGGTGGACTGCTAGGGACAGCAGCAGGGGATACCAGGGCTGTCTGGCCCAGCCTGAAGCAATCAGAATCACTTTGCATGGTTGTGACCTTATCTTGACTAACACTTTGAACATGAGAGGGAAGAGGGGAAAAGCACACAGAAATTTCCCTTCCCAATCCAGAATCAGAGCATCCAGGGGGACTGAGCCCAAGACTGGGGGTCTGCAATAAAAGAGAGGAAGTTGGTGATTGTCTGGGGCTGCAAAAAGATCTATCTGTGGAGTGCCCCATCTCGAGAAAATCGCTTTCAAAACTAGGGGATCTAGGGTCCATTCGTGATGGCCCTGGGATATCCTGCTGAGAGCATCTGCTAGGACATTGTCCTTCCCTGGGAGGTGAACTGCTATCAGAGAGGTTTTCAGGGAATAGGCCAGGGACCACAACTTCACTGCCTCTGTGCACAAGGCCGTAGACTGAGTGCCTCCTTGCTTGTTGATGTACCACATGGTGGTGGTGTTGTCTGTTCTGATCTGGACCACCTTGTTCTGTACAGATATGGAAAAGGCTTGCAGTGCTAGAAACACTGCTCTGAGTTCCAAGAGATTGATGTGAAGCAGAGATTCTTGAGATGACCACAGCCCTTGGGTGGTAAGATCCCCCAGGTGGGCTCCCCAGCCCAGCAGGGAGGCATCTGTGGTGAGTATCACTGAATGAGACTGAGTGACAAAAGGAACTCCTTGTCTCAAATTGTCCTGATCCTGCCACCATTGCAAAGCCTGGATAAGGGTTCGAGTCACTGGAACTAGTTTGGTAAGGGAATCCTTTCTTTGGGACCAGAAGGCTCTTAAGTGGAACTGAATGTCCCTCATCTGAAATCTTGCTCCCTGGACCACTGCTGTGGAAGCTGCCATGTGGCCCAGGAGCTGAAGGAAATGCCTTGCTGGTTGAGGCACCTGTAGGGTGAATGAAGAGGCCAGTTCCATAAGGGTCCTTGCCCTGTCCAGGGGAAGGAAGGCTCTTGCCCTTACTGTATCCCCTATGAAGGTGAGGAGCTGTACTGGCTTGAGAACTGACTTTGGAAGGTTGAGGAGGAATCCTAAGGAAGTGAGCACTTGCTGAGTTATTTGCAGATGTGACCTGACTTGGTCAGGAGACTGACCGACTATGAGCCAGTCGTCCAAATATGGAAAGATGGAAATCTTTTTTCTCCTTAGGAAAGCAACCACTACTGCCAGGCACTTTGTGAACACCCTTGGGGCTGATGTTAGGCCAAAGGGCATTGCTATGAATTGATAGTGGCCTGAGGGCAACTCGAACCTGAGGTACTTTCTGTGGGAGCACCTGATGGAAATGTGAAAGTAGGCGACTTTGAGGTCCAGGGAGGCTAGCTGGTCCCCTGGCCTTAGAGAGGGCAGAATTATTCCCAGAGTCACCATTTTGAACTTTGGTTTTAAAAGGTGCTTGTTCAAACATCTTAGATCCAGGATGGCCCGCCATTCTCCTGTTTTTGGGGGTTAGGAAGTATCTGGAGTACAATCCTTTGCCCTTGCGTAGGGTAGGAACCCTTTCTATGGCTCTGAGAGCCAGGAGGGAAGAAACCTCTGCCTCTAGGGCAAGGGTCTCTCATGGATTTGCAGGTGGAATGGATCTGGTTCTCATCTTGGGAAATTTTTTGAAGCTGAGAACCAGTCCCTGGCTTACTACTTCCAGGACCCACTTGTCTGAAGTCAGAGACTTCCAGTCCTGGACAAAGTAAGCCAGCCTGCCCCCTACAGGTATTGGAGAATCGACCCGGGCAGACCCATCAGGGTGTCTGCTTGGCAGGGGCTTTAGGCTGAGGGGTGGAAGCAGACCTGCTCATTCCCCATCTGCCTCTCCCTCTGAAGAACCCCCTCTGAGCATAGGAAGAAGACGAGGCATGGGCTTGGTAAAAATGCCTTTGAAAGGGCCTGCCCCTGCCCCTGGACTGCTGCCTTTGAGAAGTGGCTTGCCTTTCTTTGGCCTGAGCACTCCTGTAGGTGGTCCTATACTCGTCCATCTTTTTCATGTAGTTCTCTGTCTGCTCCCCAAACAGAGAATTAGCAATGACAGGGAAATCCATGGCCTTAGCCTGGGTATCCTGTGATAGGCTAGTACATCCGAGCCAAGCCATCCTCCAAAGGGCCACAGATGTAGCCATGACTCTAGATGAAACATCATTGAAGTCCACAGTAGAATGAAATTGCACCTTGGATGCCTCAATCCCATCCGCAGCCACCTGCTCCAGCTCCTTGGCAAGCTGGTCAGGGGCCTGTTTAGCCAGAGCCAGAACAGTGTCCCATCTGGACTTCTGGTAGCTGGCTGTGTAAGCCATATAGTTAGCCTGCCTGAGTCCCAAAGATGCTGCCATGTATTGTTTCTTTGCCATGGCATCAATCCTCCTGGAGTCCTTATCTGGGGGGTGTGATGCCAAGGGAATATTTGCCTTATCACAGGCAGCAGCCTGCACTACCCCAACATGGCTGCATTGCTGAGAAAGGAACTCCGTGTCCGAGCCTGAAAGGGTGTACCTCTTGTCCATTCGTCTGTCCACAGGAGAAATGGAGTTAGGAGTCTTTAGAATTTTAATTGTCTGTTTCCCAAAAGATTTATGGAGGGGAATAGACAGTCTCCTGGACTCTGGGATGTCCATCATTTCAACAAAATCAGGCTCCTCCTGATCCTCTACTGCTTCTTCCATTGGAAGCTGGTGGGTTTCAGCCACTTTTTTGTAAAACATAAAGTGGGAAGGAGACTAAGAAAGCCTAGGAGGAGAAACATCTGAAGGTCTGTCTGGGGAGATGTCCGGGTCAATAGTCACATCCAGACTTTCATAATCACCATCATCATCCTCATCCTCATACTCTTCCCTCCTCCTCCTCCGGTTCATAAAATTCTTCTGAAGTGTAATCCAGAACCGGGGGAACCAACCGAACTGAGCCCCTGCCAGATGGTGCCGGTTCGGCCGGAACCGAAGTTAGCGATTGCACTATCTTTATCGCTTTGGCCATCTCATCAGCGGTCAGAGAATGAATTTGTGGATCCGAACCGGATGATTTTTCTCTTCTCTTCCTTTTAACCAGAACCGACTCCTCAGAATCGGCTCTCCTTTTGCCCGAGGAAGTTTCGCCCTGGTCAGAGGGCACTCCTTCTGGTTCAGTCGGAACCGAACTGGGCTGGCCATCCAGGTCAACGGACTTCTCGGCCTCCCTTTCCCTCAGTCTACCTACTCTCTTATCCAGGGTAGCTTTGGGAAAACTCTTATAAATTTGGCAATCTGAATCGAAGTGGTCAAACCCCAGACAATAAACACAAGTGGTGTGGGGATCAGCCTTAGCAAAGGCTTCCCCACACACACTACAGTGTTGAAACCCAGTGGGCCCAGCTTTTTTCTTGGGTTTCTCAGACATCTAAGTAAATTCACAAACTTTTTAAGACTAAACTGATCGGTTCAAACCGAACCGATCCGAAATTTACAAGTTCCACACAGAAACTAAATGCAAAACCTATCTAGTACTCACGGTACCACAGACAGAGACTTAAACCGACAGATTTAGTAGCAGAAATTCGGTAGAAACCAAATGAAAAACGACACTTTAACCGACTTTTTTGAACTGAGCAAAGGAGAAATCTCCAGAGCGACTGTTCAGTGAGGCGGTGTAAAGAATCTGACGGCTGGAGTTTAAACAACAGCAGACAGGGGCTTTAACCGAGCTTGCACTGAACGTTCTATGCTGGCCGTGGAAAGTTAACTCTTTGTTCTCCGGGGCAGCTGAAAGGCAGGACCTAACTGCAATAGTCAGAATACAGCAAGACTTCATGTTGTTTGAATAACTTCTTTTCTCAATTACGGTTTAGAGTAATTTTGTAATTAGTGCATAGTGAGGATGCTGATGATCCCGCTTAATAATTTTAGAAGGCACCAAGCATCAAATATTGTATAGGACCTCAAGGAAAAAGGGCCTAAAGGCTAAATTCTTGCTTTGTTCTCCTAAGTATGCACAAGGGTAGAAGTTAAAAATGGAAGACCAATATACATTGATGTATGGTCATTTGATTATATAGTTAGTCAGGGTAATCTGTTGTACTACGTTTTCTCCTTCAGACTGACAAGAATAAGTTTCTGATTTTGGGCGGCAGGGGGTGCGGTAGTGATTAGCAGGCAGCATGAGCATCATCATGCCAAGCAAGAGGATTGGAGTGCAGTCATTAGGACTGGGGGATGTTCCTGCTAAGCAGTTATATGGAACTCCTGGCCAGAATACGATCTATGTGCTTAGTAGGAAGGAGAGAGTATTATTTGTTACTTTAATTTTAGTTTATGTGGGTAAGTTAAAGGGGGAATATTATTGGGAAGGGATGGGGGGAAAGCCATGTTGTTACTATTGCAGTCTAGGTATCCAGGATTTCGATATGCTCAAATTATGTCTCTGATACTAGGTACTCCAATATGAAAACTGTCTCCTTGAACATTAAAGGGGCCCAGTCCCGGGTCAAAAGGCTCCAAATTATTAAACATCTATCCCTAATGGGTAGTCAAATTATACTCCTCCAGGAAACACACCTTTTAGAGGAAGAGAATAATCTTTTCAGGAGGAGTTTCGTAAGTACAGTGTATGTCGCGGGATCATCCACGTCACAATGTGGGGTAGCGATCCTGATTGCCAGGGGGGTACAGTTCTTAGAACTGCAAAAAATCATGGATCCACAAGGTCGTTTTATTTTTTTGAGAGGAATGTCTGATCACAGGGAAATTCTTATTGGATCAATATATGGTCCTAACCGAGACTCTCCCAAATTTTTTTCCAATCTTTCTGTATCCCTAGCACCCTTCAGTAATTTACCCATATTATTGGCAGGGGATTGGAATCTAGTTATCAACACTCTTCTAGATAGATCTTCAGGTACGTCTACCATCCCGTCTCCAGCACAGCGCTCCCTCCAAGATCTCATGGTGACTTATGGGTTGATCGACGCTTGGCGTTTTCTATACCCGAAAAATTAAAAGTACACTTTTTTTTCACCAATGCACAAATCCCTCTCCAGAATAGATTATTTTCTAATTAATCAAAGAATGATCTTAGGTTTGTCCGGGTGCGGAATTACCCCATGGGTTATATCGGACCACTCTCCTATATGGTTAGATCTTAACCATCTCCCAGTATTCCAGAAAGAGACTATCTGGAAGTTAAACTCTCAGTTATTAGGGCACGAACATATGGTAACACATACTAAAGAACTCATTAAGGATTTTATGATTCATAACGAAGGCTCCATCTCGACATTTGACCAGATATGGAGTACTTTGGAAATGTGTTCTTAGGGGCGAATTTAATAGATTATCTGCCATTAGGAAAAAACAGCAAGACAAGCAGGCCGCTTCTCTTCTAACAGAGATACGATCCCTAGAGACCTCACTATCCAATCCCCCTTCCGAGACTTCGCTGAGGGACCAATATGCAGAAATATTAAGGCAGAAAGCAGATTATGCCCTTTTTAAAACTCAGGCCAAGTATATAGAACAAGGGGATAAAGCTAGTCATCTGTTGGCAATGAGGCTTAAGTAACAAGAATAATCTCGTATCATCTCCTCATTGACTTCCTTAAATTCTGATAATATTATAATCTCCCCCAGAGAAGCTGCACAAGAATTTGAGAAATATTATAGACAACTGTACAGCCCCATGGATCCTTCTCCTTTGGACATTGGTGATTATTTGGATATAACTCCCCTTCCCTCTCTTGATGCAGCCCAAATAAAAGAAAAAATTACTCATCATAGTAATGTTGTTTCTTCTAATGGAGTCTTGCTGTATTCAGACATAATGCAGCTAGGCCCAGCACTTGAACTGCCCCAGAGAGGAAAGAGTTAACTCTATGCAGAAGCATAGAACGCTGAGCTCGAGCTCAGTTTTCAAACCTCTGTCTGTGGTACTTCCCAGTGTAACCATCAGATTCTTACAAACACACTAACTAACATACTATAGTATGGAAATTGGCCAATATATAGCGCCAAAGGGCAAAAAATTATTTTTGGTCCCAAAAGACTCAAGTCGAGAACCCAAGAAGGAAAGGTAGTGACGATATTAAAGTATAAAACACCAGAAAAAATAACAACAACATCCACCCCACCCAAGAGGGAGGGTACAAGGTACACCCCTGAGGTAAAACACTGTACCTGCCAGCCCACTTCCCAAAGACCAGGTTCTGAGAGGGGAGGCGTGGGGGGGGGGGGTGGTCTGAATACAGCAAGACTCCATTAGAAGAAACAACATTACTATGGTGAGTAATTTTTTCTTCAAACAACATGAAGTCTTGCTGTATTCAGACATAATGCAGACTACCAAGCAGTTCCCTATGGAGGAGGGAATGCAGAACCGACATTGGGAAGAGGCTCTGCAGTACTGCTGTGCCAAACCTAGCATCACTCCTAGCCTGGATGTCCAGGGAGTAATGCTTGGTAAAAGTATGTACTGTTTTCCAGGTGGCTGCTTTACAGATCTCTAACAGAGGTATATCTCTGGCCGCAGCTAGAGAAGCAGCTGTACCCCTAGTCGAATGAGCCCTCAGACCTGAAGGGGGCGTTCTACCCAACTTGTCATAACAAAATTGTATACAAGAAACAATCCACCTGGCAGTAGTTCTTTTAGTGGCAGGCTTACCTTTTCCCACTTCACCATAAGTGAGAAACAATTGAAGACAGTCATTTCTATGTGCCTTAGTATGCTCAATGTAGTAGCTAAGGGTCCTCTTAACATCCAGACTGTGTAACCTTCTTTCACCTAAAGAAGAATGATCAGTGAAAAACACAGGGAGAGATATAGACTGGTTCAGATGAAAATCCGATACCACTTTGGGCAAGAACCTCCTATTGGTTCTTAGGACCACTTTGTCCCTATGGAAGGAGATGAAGTCAGGTTCAACTGACAGAGCCTGTAACTCACTAATCCGCCTGGCAGAAGTAATAGCTACCAGGAACACAGTTTTCCAGGTCAAGTACTTCAATTCGGATGAAGCCAGAGGTTCAAAGGGTGGCTGGATAAGCTGAGCAATGCAGACATTAAGATCCCAAGGCGCGGAGTGGGCTCCCTAAAGGGAGAGTTAATGTGAACCAGGCCCTTGAAAAACTTTCTGAAGACAGGATGAAATGCCAGGGAAGAGCCCTTCCCCTGCTGAGAGGAATGCAAGGACAGCTTCTAGATGAACCTTCAGAGTGGCAGGCCTAAGGCCTAGGCCATTCAGATGAACTAGATAGTCTAAGGTTGTGGAAATGCCTGCAGAATCAGGCAGGATGCCTTTCTGAGAGCACCAAATACTGAACCTTGTCCATTTTGAGTTGTAAGTTTTTCTAGTGGAAGGTTTCCTGGAGACCTTCAGAATATCCAGAACTCCCTGAGAGAGATGTAGTGCTGCATATTCTAACTCTTCAAGAGCCAGGCCTTGAGATTGAGAGACTGGAGATCGGGGTACCAGATCTGCCCCTGAGAGGAGGACAGGAGATTGTATGTCCTGGGCAGAGACAGGGTACGTGACACTGACAAGTACAGCAGTAGAGGATACCACGGCTGTCTGGCCCAATCTGGAGCCACCAGTATCACTGTGCAGGGTTGAGTCCTGATCTTGATCAGAACTCTGAACAGCAGAGGGAAGGCATAGAGAAACCTGCACTTCCAGTCCAAAATGAGAGCATCCTGGGGAACCGTCCCCAGAGCTGGAGGTCTGCAACAAAAAAGAGGAAGTTGATGTTTATCCGGTGCTGCAAAGAGATCTATCTCTGGAGTGCCCCACCTGGAGAAGATGACTTTCAGGATGTGAGGATCCAGGGACCATTCGTGATGTCCCTGTGAAATTCTGCTCAGAGCATCTGCTAGTATGTTGTCCCTCCCTGGAAGGTGAACTGCTACCAGAGAAGTCTGAAGAGAATAGGCCAGAGACCACAGCTTCATAGCCTCTGTGCACAAGGCCGAGGACCAAGTGCCTCTCTGTTTGTTGATGTACCACATTGTGGTGGTGTTGTCTGTCCTGACTTGGACCACCTTGCCCTTGATTGAATCCGAGAAGCTCTGCAGGGCTAGGAAAACTGCCCTGAGTTCCAGAAGATTGATATGAAGGAGAGACTCTTGTGGAGACCAGACCCCTTGAGCTGTCAGGGCTCCCAGGTGGGCTCCCCACCCTAGGAGAGAAGCATCCGTAGTTAGAACTACTGATGAGACTTGAGGGAGAAATGGAACCCTTTGCCTGAGGTTGTCCTGGTCCAGCCACCACTGGAGAGCTTGGACCAGAGTCTGAGTCACTGGGATCAGTTTGGTAAGTGAATCCTTCTTTTGAGAACAAAAAGATCTTAGATGAAACGAAATATCCCTCATCTGGAACTTTGCTCCCTGCACCACTGCCGTGGAAGCTGCCATGTGACCCAGGAGCTGGAGGAACTGCCTTGCTGGGCGGGAGACCTGAGGTCGAAAGGAGGAAGCGAGATCCACTAGGGCCTTCACCCTTGCCAGGGGAAGGAAGGCTTTTGCTTGTACAGTGTCCAACTCTATGCCTATAAAGGTGAGAAGTTGAACTGGTTCGAGGACAGACTTTGGAAGACAGAGAAGAAACCCCAAGGAGCTGAGTAGGTCCTGGGTAGTTTGAAGAGCTGACTTGACCTGTAAAGGTGACTGACCAGATACGGGAAGATGGTGATACCCTGTCTTCTGAGGTAAGCCACCACTACTGCAAGGCACTTTGTGAACACCCTTGGAGCTGATGTTAGGCCGAATGGCATAGCTCTGAATTGGTAACGGCCTGAAGGCAACTCAAACCTGAGGTGTTTTTTGTGGAAGCACCTGAAAGGAATATGGAAGTAGGCATCCTTGAGGTCCAGAGATGCTAGCCAATCCCCTGGCCTTAGAGAGGGAAGGATTATTCCCAGAGTTACCATTTTGAATTTGGGCTTTGAAGCGTGTTTGTTCAAATACCTTAGGTCTAGGATGGGTCGCCACTCCCCTGTTTTCTTTGGGGTAAGGAAGTACCTGGAGTACAGTCCTTTTCCCCTGTGCTGAGTAGGAACCTTCTCTATAGCTCTGAGAGCTAGAAGAGAGGAAACCTCTGCCTCTAGGGCAATGGTTTCTGAGAGTGATGCAGGTGGAAAAGACTTGGCCCTCTTTTTGGGAAATTTTTTGAAGCTGAGGGCCAGTCCCTGGCTTACTACTTCCAGGACCCACTTGTCTGAGGTCACAGACTTCCAGGTCTGGAAGTAGTAAGCCAGCCTGCCTCCTACTGGGAATGGGGAGTCGACCTGGGCTGACACATCAGAGTGTCTGCTTGGCAGAAGCCTTAGACTGAGAGGAGGATGGAGCAGCTCTGCTCATCCCCCTCCTGCCCCTCCCTCTGAAGAACCCACTCTGTGGGAAGGGAGAGGAGGCCTGGGCTTGGTAAAAAGGCCTTTGAAAGGGCCTGCCCCTGCCCCTAGACTGCTGCTTGTGCGGAGTGGCTTGCCTTTCTTTGGCCTGTGCACTCCTGTACGTGGTCCTGTATTCATCCATTTTCTTCATGTAAGCCTCTGTCTGCTCCCCAAACAGAGAGTTACCTACCACAGGAAAATCCATAGCCTTAGTCTGGGTATCCTGTGAAAGGCTAGTACATCTGAGCCAAGCGTGTCTTCTGAGAGACACAGATGTAGCCATGACTCTAGATGCCACATCATTGGAGTCCACAGCAGCATGAAATTGCGTTTTGGATGCCTCAATTCCATCAGCAGCCACCTCCTCCAGCTCCTTGGCTAGCTGGGGAGAGGCCTGTTTAGCCAGTTCCAGAACCATATCTCATCTGGATTTCTGGTACCTGGCTGTGTAGGCCATATACGTAGCCTGCCTGAGTTCCAAAGAGGATGCCAAATAATGTTTTTTGGCCATGGCATCCACTTTCCTGGAGTCCTTATCTGGGGTGTGTGAAGCCAAAGGAATGTTAACCCTGTCACAGGCTAAAGCCTGCACTACCCCAACATGGCTGCAATGACTATAAAGGAACTCTGCAGCTGAGCCTGATAACAAATACCTCCTGTCTATTCTCTTATCCACAGGAGGCATTGAATTAGGGGTTTGTAAAATTTTGTGTGTCTGTTTCTCCAAGGATTTATGAAGAGGGATAGACAGTCTTTTGGACTGTGGGATGTCCCTCATTTCCACAAAATCAGACTCTTCATCCTCCTCTGCAGCTTCAACCAAGGGAAGCTGCAGGGTTTCTGACACCTTTTTGTAGAACAAAAAATGTGAAGGGGACTCAGAGAGCCTGGGATGAGAGACACCCGAGGGCCTGTCTGGGCAGATGTCCGGTTCAATGGGCACATCCAGACCCTCCTGGTCATCGTCATCATCATCGGGATGGTCTTCGTCTCCCTCCCACTCCTCATAATAAGCGTCTGGATCATAATCCAGAGGTGACGGATCCGACCGAACTGGCGGTAACGGTTCGGACAGAACCAGTCTAAGCGATTGAACAATGCTAATCGCTTTGGCTATTTCGTCCGCAGTTGGAGAGTGCAATACCGGATCTGAACTGGCAGACTTATGCTTCTTTTTTGATGGAACTGACCCCTCAGGGTCGGCTCTCCTTTTGCCCAAGAAGGTATCGCCTAGGTCAGTAGGCACCTCCTCAGGTTCGGCCACAAACGAACTGGGCTGGCCATCCAGATCTACAGACTTCTCGGCCTCCCTTTCCTTCAGCCTACTCAAGTCTTTTGTCTAGAGTGGATTTAGGAAAGTTTTTACAGATTCTGCAGTCTGATTTGAGGTGGTCAAACCCCAGACAATAAACACAGATGAGGTGGGGGTCAGCCTTAGCAAAGGCCTCCCCACACTCAGTACAGTGGTGAAACCCAGTGGGACCGGTTTTCTTCTTGGGTTTCTCAGACATGGCCAACCTAACAAACTACCCTACTGCAGCTTTCAAGCCAGGTAATACAATAACCAATCGGTTACAAATTTCCAACTTTTTCACAGAAATAAAACACAGTCACTACCTATCTACACACTACCTGTACCATAGACAGAGGCTGGAAATCCGAAAATAACAAAAAATTATACGGTTTAAACCGAACGCTTTACTTTTACCGAACCGAGCAGAGGAAATTTCCGGAGCGACTGTTAGGCAGAGTAAAGAATCTGACGGTTACACTGGGAAGTACCACAGACAGAGGTTTGAAAACCGAGCTCGAGCTCAACATTCTATGCTTCTGCATAGAGTTAACTCTTTCCTCTCCGGGGCAGTTCAAATGCTGGGGCTAACTGCATTATGTCTGAATACAGCAAGACTTCATGTTGTTTGAAATGCTTGATTCTCCTATAACAGAACAAGAAATTAGGGAGGCCATTAAATCCCTGCCTAGGGATAAAGCCCCAGGCCCAGATGGCTTTTCATCAAATTTCTACAAATTATTTGAAGCTGACCTAACTCCCATTCTTCACAGTCTGTTCGAATTTTTTAGTGAGTATGACTTCTCAGACCCAACACTGTTGGAAGCAATCATAACCGTGCTCCCAAAACCAGGCAAATTACTGGATTTGGTTACCAACTATCACCCCTTCTCATTAATGAATTATGACATAAAAATGTTTGTTAAAATTTTAGCTTCTAGAGTTGCAAAGGTTTGGGAGGGCCTCCTGAGCCCTTAACAGGTTGCGTTTGTACAGGGTAGATCTTCCTCAGTCCACATCTGTAAGCTCGTTCACATCTTTTCAGTGTCCAGAGAAGTGAATCAACCTATGGCCCTCGTCTCCCTGGATGCCGAAAAAGCGTTCGATAAGGTTAGTTGGTCAATAGGTCATAAACCTATTCAGCACTCAGCTGCCATGCTGACCACAAGAACCATAAACATTTTTCTTTTTTCCTTTTCCTTTTTCTCCCTCTGCCACCCAAATACGTGAACAACATGGGCTCCCCGAAGCCCTGGTCACCCCCCATACACTGAACCGCCCTCCGGGGCCTGTAATGCTATTAAACTTGTACCATCCTGTAAAGTCATGGACAACATGCAACTCTAAATCCTATGTCATTAAAGGCTGTATTTAATGTCATGTAATCCTATTGAATACTTGGAATTGTATTTATTGCACCCACCTCATGTTTGTAAGTTTATTCTTTTGCCTTCCGTACATTGTTTAACTCATCTTTAAGTTATGTGTGTATAACTGTCTTTTTACAAACGCAGGTCCACCTTGTAAATGAGCTTGCTCAACGGTGTCCGCCTGGATAAATAAAGATTTGATTGATTGATTGATTGATTCCTTTTTTGCACTTTATCCAAATTTGGTTTCCCAATTAGTTTTATATCCCGGGTCAAATCCCTATACTCCTGTCCCACTGCAAAAGTGTACTGCAACAGAGTTATATCACCCTCTTTTCCTCTCAAATCTGGTACTCGACAAGGCTGTCCCTTATCACCATTACTATCTAATCTATACTTAGAACCATTGTTGCGACAACTGAATGCTTCTCCACTTTTGAAAGGAGTCAAAGTAGGTTTGGTGCGTCTTAAAATTTCTGTTTATGCAGACAATATACTCCTTCATATTTCTGAGCCTCATAATTCCATCAGGACTGCTTTACAAATAATACAGAAATTTAGTTTGGTTTCCAATTACAAACTTAATTTGAATAAAACTGAAGTGATGGCCCTTAATCCCCTTTTGTCTCATGCTGAGATTGACCCATTCTCTATGATCTGGAATACTCGTCTAAAATATCTGGGGATAATATTATCTACCTCTGCAACACTAATGAAAAAACTCAACTTAGATAACCTTATTTTGACCATTAAACAAGACCTAGATAGATGGACTCCAATGTATTTGTCCTTACAGGCTAGAAACAGCTAATATTATCCATTCATATGTTAAATCTTCATCTTCCCTTGTCATGGTTTCGACGACTTCATGGAGTGCTTTCTAAATTACTGTGGTGTGATAAGCCCCCAAGGAAGTCATATAACCGCCTCTGTACACAGCGACAGATGGGTGGACTTAAACTTCCTAACCTTTACTATTACTATTTGGCCAGTCATGCATCTAAATACATGCAGTGGAATTACACGCCTCAGGACTTGGAAACTTTCCCATATATCCCCCTGTGGTTAAAAATTGAACATCATATTTTAACCAAGGCTGGTCTTACACCTTCTAGTCTATTGTACACGTTGCCAAGTTGATTACGACGCTCTCTACGAAGCTCAGTTATAAATACATCCTTAAGAGTTCATATGCAACTGTGTAAAATTCTTCAATATAATAATCAACAAGACTTGTCCCAACCACTGTTTGGTAATCCCAATTTCAAGTTTGGCGATCAAGTGATCTCTCCTCCAAAGAACTGTCCTATCAGACATATATTGGTGAGTGACTTGGTCACTGAAGGGAGACTTTTTGACACCTCTGAATTATTAGCACACCTTCAATTATCTAATAAATATTAATTTTTTGGGTTTCAACTCAGACATATGTTAATAAAATGGTATGGTTCAGACACTTGGATTGTTCATTCAACAACCCACCTCCAGGAAATGTTAGCTTGTAATATGCAGCCCCATTCTGTCTCTCGCCTGGTTTCGATCTTAATAAGGCTACTCTATTCAGCAGAAGTGGGGCAACCTCGATACTGGGCCCTAACTTTTCCCAAAGAAACCATTCCGTGGGAAAAGGTATGGCGGGGTTTATACCTATACATGTCCAATGATCGTCTTCAGATGATGCAACTTTATATTTTACACAATATCTATTACACTCCTGTAAAACTGCACAAAATGGGTAAAGTCCCAATTCAGACTTGCTTTAGGTGCAGTCAAGATGTAGGAACATTGCTTCATGTATTTTGGGAATGTCCCAGAGTAACTCCCCTATGGAGCTTAATCCAGAGGAAAGCTGATCCGCTACTGGGTTTACAGGAGTTATTCACTCCCCAAATCTGTATACTGGGAGATTATAGCATTATTCCAATTAAAGAAAGACGGTATTATATGTGTATTATTTCCTTATCAGTCAAAAAACTCGTTCTCCATCACTGGAAAGATCAAGATGTGATAACTTATTCTGAATGGGTAAATGAATTGCTCTACAACCTCAGGATTGAAAAAGCAATTGCTAACCTTCGTGGTAATATCTCATTGTATAAGGATAGATGGGAGAAGTTGTATACCCTTTGGTCTTTATCCTCTCCTTAAGAGACTGTAGAACTACCACAAGATATGAATACCTAGGTTTCTTGTAAACTGTTAACAGATGTGAGACACTTATTCCTGCTTGATTTCAGCGGCTTTCGAAGGGTAGGGGAAGGGGGATACTGGGTTAGGATTGATTGCTTGGGATAGGGGGGCGGGGCAGGGTTTTAGTTGTTAGGGATGAATATTACACTCTTTGTTTTATGGTCAGTAGGCATAGTATTGTTACACTTCTTTATGTAGAGCACGTACTGTCTTTATACTCTGTATAATTTTAAAGTATCATGCTGTTACAAACTCTGTACCTACTGCAGATTGTATTGAGGGTAAATAAATAAATAAAATATATTAAATTAAAAAAAAAAAAAGACCGGAAATCCAGCCAGCACCTTCAAATAGGCCTTGCAATAACGGGCTTGAGGCTGCAGGCAGTCAGTCTGTCTGGTTTGACTTCAACCAGTTGGCTGTTGGGGATGTTGTGAAAGTTGTCCAGGAGTTGGGACAACCTGTTGTAATTTGGATCTGGGACCAACGCACCTCCTAGTGGTGCGCATTGATGTCATTGTCCCGGTCCTAGCCAGGATAGTCCGATGTTCTTTGGTGACAGGGGTCTTTTTGGAGCTTGTATGGACACTCGTGAAAAAATGTTCACTAGATCCGGACTGCCTGGCAAACTACAGACCTGTCTTTAACCTACCCTTTTTGTGTAGGGTTATTGAGAAGGTTGTGGCCGCTCAACTGGAGAACCATTTAAGAACTCTCAGCATCTACAGTCCTCTCCAGTCGGGTTTCAGGAAAAGGTATAGTACTGAGATGGCCCTCGTTCTGAGGTTAAATAATCTCCTGACAGCGAGGGATCCAACAAAGGTCCACTGTAGCAAGACACCCCGCTAGTGAAACCCGGAAACAGACCACTACAGCAACAGTTACTGTAATGGTCAGTTTTCACCGATGCAGCTTCTCCCGGTGGTCTGCTCCCTAACTGGAACAACTCCGACCTACAGTTGATTATAATTAAATGTGGGGGGTGTGGGGGGTAGAGCCACCTGCATGGGGGTGCCAGTGGCACAGAACCACCCCCTGCAAAAAACACTGTCTTTTGTGATGGTACAATATCAATGTCGGTAGTGTGCCGTCGCTCTGCGGGACATCGGGCAATTTGGTGTTGAGCACAAATGCTGCTTCCGGGATCAAGGAAGATGCTCCATCTTGATTCTTCTCGATCTCTGGGTGGCACTTGATACTGTGGACCATGGGGTGCTGATGAAGCACCTCCAGGTTTGTTGTGGGCTGGCTGGTATGGTCCTCAACTGGTTTAGATCATTCCTCACTGGCAGGTCGCAGAGGGTTGTGTCGGGATTTTTTTGCTCGGCATCTCTTCCCCGGACATGTGGTGTACGAGGGGCTCTGTTTTGTCCCCCATGTTGTTCACAGTGTACATGCTACCACTGGGGGACATTATAAGACAGTATGGTCTGAGTTTTCACTGTTATGTAGATGATACTCAGCTATACCTGTCTTTTGCACCTAAACAACGGGAAACAGTCTCGGTATTAAACAGCTGCCTAGCTGAGATCAAAGACTGGATGAGGGCCAACTGGTTGTAGTTAAATCCAGACAAGACTGAAGTACTGGTGCTGGAACCTGGTTACCAGGGAGTGAGAGGGCAAGCTGGACATGTCTCTGGGCTACAGCCTGCAGACTCCCAGCTGCTCACCTTGGATCAGGTGAGGAATCTGGGTGTTATTTTTGACTGCGGTTTGACGCTCAATGCGCAAGTGTCAGCCGTGGTCCAAACCTCGTTTTTACCACCTAAGGAATATCGCTCAGATTAAACACCTGATTCCCCCTGGTGATATGCCAGCACTGGTCCATGCTTTTGTGACCTCTTGCCTTGATTATTATAATGCCCTATGCCTAGGGCTGTCACAGGTAGATCTTCGCCGACTGCAGCTAGTGCAAAATGCAGGGGCCAGGTTGTTGACCGGCCTACCTAGGTCGTGTCATATTACACCTGTGCTCCACTATCTGCACTGGTTGCCTGTAAGTTGGTGGATCTCCTTCAAGGTCAGTTTGCTGACCTATAAAGCCCTACATGGGCAGCGGCCTGGCTACCTGCAAGACCTCCTGTGTCCCTACCACCCCTCCCGTCCAATTCACTCCTCTGACAAGGGATTGTTAGATGTTCTCAAGTGTAAGATGAAAATGCATTTATTTAGACAGGCATTTCCTGTAAGATGAAATGATGTTTTAATATATTTTATTATTATATTTTACTATATGTATATGTTTGTATTTTATGTAAAGCGCTTTGGTTCATGCAGAGAATTGCGCTATAAAAATAAAGGATGATTGATTGTAAAAGGTATTGGGTTTGGACAGTCGATTATTTGTTTGAAGATGTTTATTTGTTAGTCCTCCCATACTTGGAAGCAAATTGGTATTTATGAACTACAGTAGTAAGCTGCATATTTCCCAACAGAAGTACACTGAAATTCTTTAAAAATGTAGCGTGATTGTTCAGTGGAAGAATCTGTCATTATATTTGGGAGACATTTCTGTGGTGTGAACATCAGTCCTTTTAATTGCATTTTCTATATATTCGACCATTTTTTTCCATAATGTACCATAATGGTATTTATAAAAATGGCAAGAATAAATCTAGAAATGTTACTGGCCATTAGACGTAACCTGACCATGCACTAAATCTCTATGAACACACAGTCAGATGAGGGATCTCATTTCAATGCACCAAAAACCTTATCACCTGGCACCTTGGCATATTATTACACTGCCACAAAAAAATTGTAAAACCAGAACTAACGCTATCTCTAAAATCCCTTCCTTTACTACCATCATATGTATCAAAAACGAACTTTTTTCATTTAGTCACCAACATGTTGCACACCATCAATGTTCCATCGTATTGCTTGACATTATCAACCTTTTTCAAACATTTAAAACTTAACAATCAGACATAAAACAGTATTTTTTTTAGTGTGGCCTGCTCACCATCTCTGCTGTCACTGCTGTCATGGCTGCCACTTTTGCCACATACTTATTTATTTCATTTATTTATTTATTTTTTATTTTATTTAAACAGCAGTTTGGAAAACCTTTGAGCCATAGGCTCATTTACAAAGGTACCTTGTCACAGTAAGACAAACCAAAATACACAGTATAGCAGTACAACACATAAGTATAACAGTAAATTAAGACATAGATACAAACAAGCTGGTACAGGTAGGATGGATGCAAACAATACCAGAGTTATGTCATCCTTAGCAGCTTAGTAATAAGCTTTGTCATAAGTATTGAGTACGGCTTTGACTAGCGGCAGTTACAGCATGGTGTTAATAAGGTGGTGCGTAAAGGAAGTTTGAAGCCGCGATATAGTTGGAGCTTCGGAGATGGAGGGGCAGTGTGTTGAACCAGGAGGGGCCCTAAAGCTGAAGGCTCTTTGGCCGTGAGAGGTCCTAGCTCTAGGGATAACAAGAGAGGTTTTCCCAGAGGTCCGAGTATGAACTAGTGGGACAGAGCGGCGTATGGTGGTGGTCAATCCTGGTGGGGAAAGCCCAAGGAGGGTCTTTTTTGTAAGGGTACAGGTAAGATATTTGAGGCGCTCGTCGAGATCAAGTACCAGCGCTTTAGCATACAGTAGACAGGTGTGTGTCATCCTAGGTGCTCCAGTAATTAACCTGCAGGCCTTATTCAGAGTAGTGTGAATTTTATGGAGTGCGGTCTGATCAGCAGCACCATATACTGGCAGTCCATAGTCCACTAGGGACAGGATAGAGGAGGTGATCATGAAGTCAAGAGCCTCTGGGGGGAGGCAGTGTTTATACCGATGTAAGATGCCCAATCGGATATTAGTGGCAGTGGCTAGGCAGCGATGTGTCCATGGAAGGAGAGGAGGGGTCAAAATGGATCCTAGGTATTTATAGGAGCAAACTTGTTCGAGTGGAATGAGGACCCAGAGTGAATGAGGAGTTTGAAGTTGCAGGACTTGTTTTGGGGATGAGTGAAGAACATGGTTTTTGTTTTTAAGATTTATCACCAACTCTGTTCCCTTGAACCAGCCCTCGGCTTCAGTGAAGGACTTCTGCAGTGAGACCTGAGGGCAATAGGGTTACGATTTGAGGCAAAGATGACTGCATCATCAGCTGCAAATAGAATGTTCCCGAGCAAGAGCGTGGAAGGGTGTTAAGGTAAAGGAGAATAGTAAGGGGCCCAGAATGGAGCCCTGGGGAACTCCAAAGATGGGACAGATGTCTGAGTAGGTCCCATTAATTTTACATGTGTGAGCGTCAGACAGATAACTGGTGCACCAGGAGATAGCCCAGCAGCAAAACCAGAGAGACTAAGGGCATCAAGAAGGAGGGGTGGAGACAGTGTCGAAAGCTTTTGAGAGGTCAATGAAGACAGCACCAGCCAGAGAACCAGTGTCTAAGGAGGATGGAGAAAGCTGGAGAACTCTAGGAGGGCTGTGTTGGTACTGTGGCCCGCTGAAGCCATGCTGCTCAGGACAAAGGACATTGTAGGTGGAGAGGTAGTCAGAGATTTGAGAGGCCACCACTTTTTCCAAGGCCTTGGAGAGAGGAGAGAGAATGGAGATCGGTCGATAGTTTCCAGCCACAGTCCTATCACCACCTTTAAAGATAGGGGTGACAGTGGCGATTTTCCAGGCAGTTGGAACCTTCCCCAGGCAAAGAGAGTGGTTGATAAGGCATGTGATCGGGGTAAGGACTGTGTCTAAGACCAGCCGTAGGATACACGGATCCAGGGTGTCACTGCCTGTACTATTACTCTTGAGGGCAGTGACAAGGTGCGGCCTAAGTTCTTGGGCAGAAACACGGTGGAGGAGAAAATAAGGGCGAGAAAGATTTACGGCAGGTGCTGCGGGAGGAGGGTCAAAAAAATTTGTAGGGAGGATAGGGCTAAGGTCAGTGAATGAGGTGTTGAGGTGGTTGGCTATGAGGGCTGGGTCTGAGGAGATCACACCATTAATGTTGATCTGGGTGGTGGGGGGAGTGTGCACTCCCATTTAACTGTTTAATGTTATCCCAGAAGGTTCTGGGATTCCCCCATGAGGCAGTGAGTGAGGACCGATAGTGCTCAGACTTGGCCTTTCTGATGGCCCGAGTGCACTTGTTTGGGGCAGCATATAACCGCCTGTCATTGGGCCGGCCAGTCTCAATGGCACGGTGCCACAGGTTGTCCCTATGTTTGAGCTGGTGGATCAAAGCTGGGGTAACCCAAGGGGCATTCTTCCTTTTAGAACGGCGGGTCAACACTGGGGCAAAGATATCACAGGCATTATTAAAAGTTTGGGTAAAGAAGGAGAGAGCTGTGTCGATGTCAGGAGTTGCCTGTATAGGAGACCAGTCAATTTGGGACAGAAGTTCCTTAAGTTTTATCAGTCCACCAGGTATTAGGACGCCGCCGCACGTGGACTGTGCTATGGGTTTGGGGACTGAGGTTGACCAGTGGAATAGAATGGGGAGTGATCGCTGAGAGAGTCTGGGAGGACTTGTACATTGGGGATCCAATTAGGCGGTTGGTGAGTACCACATCAAGCAGGGTACTGGAGCCTCTTGGGGTTAGTCCTGGTAGGGTGGGTAACTAGTTGCGTTAGGTCTATTGCAGAAAAGGAGTCTCGGGTAGAGGAGGAGGAGGCTGAGCCAGTTGACATTTAAGTCACCCACCAGAATTTGATCAGCGGAAGGAGGTAGAGAGGTAAGGTATTCTGTAAGAGAGGCAATGGCCTGCGTTTGGTCCCTGGGGGCACGTATGCAGTAGTCAGATAAAGGGGTCCCTTTAAAGGGTCAGGGGTTAGTTTCAGCGTAAGCGCCTGGGCCCTGGAGTCAAGGATGGGAGCGGCAGGGCTAGTACGGGGAGAGATTCCTTGACATAAATGCAGCCGCCGCCTGCTTCCAACATGGTCGGACCGGAAAAGGGTGAAACCAGGAAGGAGACTAGGGAGTCAGGGGAGGATTTCGACAGCCAAGTCTCAACCAGGGTGATGACATCAGGGTTAATTGATGTGACCAGGCATTGTAGTGAGTCAAACTTTTTAGGAGGCTACAGATATTCATGGAGACCATGCATAGGCCTGTGGTGCGAGTTGGGGAGCTCCTGGGAACCGGCCAGGGTTTGATTAATGTTCCTGACAGGAGTAGTAGCATGACTAACACCCTGGCTGGGAGATGGTGAGAGGTTTTCCTACGATTGACATGGGGGAGGCTAAGGGAGCAGGGGTGGGCAGGGAGGTACAGGAGGGGAAAGCAAGAATAAGAAGACACCCAGATGTGCCTGAGGTGAAGAGAAAGCTAGGGGGAGGGCAGGGGGGACGGGGACACACAGAGGTCCCAAGGGGCAGGAGAGGAGGTTCAGGAGCAAGGGGAGGGAAGGGAAGCACAGTACTACTGCACCACAGAGACAAACAACAGACAGAACACCTAGACATACACGGGGAGTTCCACAACAATTACGTTAACTGACGCCAACAGACATAATTATAAATCAAAATCACAAGTACAGTGTTCTCCCATTTTGGCTCCTGGTGCTCTTGTATTTTATCTTCTGATGCACTCACATTCTGGCTCCCAATGTGCTTGCTTTTTTGCTCCTGGCTCACTTGCATTTCAGCTCCCGGTGCACTGCCACCCACACACCACAAACAGCTGATGTTAAATATCAGTCAGTACCACATCTCAGAGACAGTAGAAAGAGCCTCACAAATACTCACAAAGACTGGCTCTTTGCTTCAAATGCAAGTGAACATTCTGGGGATGCTGCTTCTGGCTATTCATCTGTCAGGCCCCGCTCCAACAGGACGGAGGTGCTAATTCCCTCTGTTCCTCTAAACGGCTTCATGCTGCCAAAACTAGGCTAATACCTTACTAATTCCAATTTAAAAACAAAAAAATTTAAAGAAAAAGTGGGACATATACAACAGAAAGCTGGGTTACTGTGCCACCTGCAGGCTTAATGCAGTATAACTGCAATACAAAACGGGGACTTTTTATTTGAAAATGCAAGGTTTTTTTTATGCCATCTCTTCAGCCCCTCCTGTGTTTTCTGGACCTGCCAGCCACCTCCTGATCCTTTGGCCTCCCCCAGCCATGGTCACATACCTCCATGGAGCTTTGGGTGTACCCTGCAGGTAGGGTTGGAGTGGAGGGGGCTTTATCCCAAACATCTGAGTTTCATCAGGTGGTGCCGTGCACTGTTTTTTTATTGCAAATATATTTAAAACACACAAAAATTGATACTTTAAAAAAAAATTTAAAAACCAGTAACAAACCATTTTATAATTGTAATAAGTCACTTCGGGGTGTGCATTACAGAATTGTAATGCACTTCCCAAGGGTGGAAGGACACTTGGCCTTCAGCTACATACCTCACTGTGCCCTGGGGTATGCATTAAAATCCTTTAGAAAATGGGCACTGCAAAATGTCCATTCTGATTGGCTGAAACACCATTACAGCCGGGCTGTTATTTCTCAACAATGCCCACTGAATAACAAGTGCCACTTTCGGGTGCCCCATTACATAGGGTAACCTGGGGCCACCCCAACATCCAAATGTCACTGCTGCCATTTTTTCCAGTCGCTAAGCGAGCGGTAAACTAGCTGCAACTTGCTTCTACTGGAGTTGCTCACTGTAGCCGTCACCACCCGATCGTGATGTATTTCAAAACGCGACCATTAGCAAAAAAAAAAAATCAAAAATGTTTTCTTTCACGGGCAACAGCACTAGCACAAATAACTGTGTCTCAGCTTAAAACTACAGCACACAACCTAGAGAACACCGCTGCCCCCGCTGCTCCACACAGCTTAGTGCTTACTGTTCATACTTTTCTTTTTTTCCCCCAACTTGCTTAACTTCAGAATTCTGCTCCTAAGCTTCAGTCCCTGGCCCTGCTGAGCAGCTGCACAGTGCGGCGGCTCACTTGCTACCAATCCAGAACCAACCTGTAAGATACACTACAGCAAACGCGATGGGCGGTTGGGGCAGCTAATATTTCAAAGCAATCAGCCACAAACTGTACTGAGAAAGAAAAAAAATTACTCACCTTAGTATTATGTTTCTTCTAATGGAGTCTTGCTGTATTCTGACTATTGCAGTTAGCCCCAGCACTCAAACTGCCCCGGAGAGAAGAGGGTTAATTTTCTATGCAGAGCATAGAATGTTGAGCTCCAGCTCAGTTCAAACCTCTGTCTGCTGCATTTAGAAGCACAACAGTCAGATTCTTATGAGCTAATACTAACTACTATGTGGAAATTGTAAAATTTTTACTAGCCAAATGGCAACCAAATAATTGGATTCCCACAAGACTCAAGTCAAGAAATCCAAAATCAAAAAACAGGTAGTGAACAACTTAAGACTGTTAAATTAATAATATAACCCACTCCCCCTCTCTAAAAGGAGGGAGTGCAACAGTGCACCTGCTGGCCCACTTCCCAAAAAAAGTTCTGAAAGGGGAGGCAGGGAGGGAGGTCAGAATACAGCAAGACTCCATTAGAAGAAACATAATTACTAAGGTGAGTAATTTTTTCTTCAAACCACATGAAGTCTTGCTGTATTCTGACTATTGCACACTACCAAGCAGTACCTCCATGGAGGAGGGAATCGAACCTACCTTGGGAATAGGCTCTGCAGTACTGCTATACCAAACCGAGCATCACTCCCAGCCTGGATGTCCAGGGAGTAAAGTTTGGTAAATGTATGGACTGTTTTCCAGGTGGTTGCTTTATATATCTCTAGCAAAGGAATCTCCCTGGTCGCAGCCAGGGAAGCAGCTGTACCTCTAGTCGAAAGAGCCCTCTGACCTGAGGGAGGTATTTTGCCTAGCTTCTCATAGCAGAATTGAATACAAGAGACAATCCACCTGACAATAGTTCTCTAAGTGGCAGGTCTGTCCTTCCCCACTTCCCCATAAGTGAGAAACAACTGGACGGAGTCAAACCTGTGAGCCTTAGTACGCTCAATGTAGTAACTAAAGGCTCTTTTAACATCCAAACTGTGTAAACGTCTTTCTCCCGAAGAAGAATGATCAGTGAAGAACACAGGGATAGATTGGTTCAGATGAAAATCTGAAACCACTTTAGGTAAAAACCTCCTGTTAGTTCTAAGGACCACCTTATCTCTATGGAATGAGATAAAATCAGGCTCCACTGACAGAGCTTGCAATTCACTGATACGCCTGGTAGAGGTAATAGGTACCAGGAACATAGTTTTCCAAGTCAAGTACTTAAGCTCTGCTGAAGACAAAGGCTCAAAGGGGGGTTGCATAAGCTGAGCAATGCAAACATTAAGATCCCAAGCAGGGGTAGGATCCCTAAAGGGGGACTGGTATGAAGTAATCCCTTCAAAAATGTACAGAATACAAAGTGAGATGACAGTGAGGAAGGCTTTCCCACTGGCAGAAAAGCAGAAACAGCTGACAAATGTACTTTGAGAGTAGCTGGTCTGAGGCCAAGGCCATTAAGATGAACCATATAATCCAGAACTGTAGACAATTCAGCAGTGTATGGGAATATATGCTTCTTGGAACACCAAATGCTGAATCTTTTCCATTTGGAGTTATAAGTTTTTCTGGTGGCAGGCTTTCAAGAGGCTCTGAGAATATCCAGAACCCTTTGGGACAGATGCAAATCTGCATACTCTAACTCTTCAAGAGCCATGCCTTGAGATTGAGAGACTGAAGACTGGGGTACCAAATCCTCCCCTGAGAGGAGGTTAACAGGTTGTAATTCCTGGGAAGAGACAGGGGAAGATGGACTGCTAGGGACAGCAACTGGGGGTACCAAGGCTGCTTGGCTCAGTCTGGAGCAATCAGAATCACTTTGCAGGGTTGTGACCTTATCTTGACCAGAACATTGAACAGTAGAGGAAAAAGGAGGGAAGGCATATAGAAATTTCCCCTCCCAGTTAGAAATCAGAGCATCCAGAGGGACTGAGCCCAAGACTGGGGGTCTGCAACAAAACAGAGGAAGTTGGTGATTGTCTGGGGCTGCAAAGAGATCTATCTCTGGAATGCCCCACCTTGAAAAAATCACTTTCAACACTGGAGGGTCCAGGGACCATTCGTGATGGCCCTGGAAGATCCTGCTCAATGCATCTGCTAGCACATTGTCCTTCCCTGGAAGGTGGACTGCTATCAGAGAGGTCTGCAGAGAATAAGCTAGGGACCACAATTTCATGGCTTCCATGCACAAGGCCATGGACTGAGTGCCTCCCTGCTTGCTGATGTACCACATGATGGTGGTGTTGTCAGTCTTGACCCAAACCACCTTGTTCTGCACTGACTGAGAGAAAGCTTGCAAAGCCAGAAAGACCGCCCTGAGCTCCAAGAGATTGATATGAAGAAGGGATTTCTGAGGGGACCACAGTCCCTGGGCTGTGAGAGCCCCCAGATGGGCTCCCCACCCCAACAGAGAAGCATCTATGGTTAAGACCACAGAGTGAGCCTGAGTGACGAATGGGACTCCTTGTCTGAGGTTGCCCTGATCCTGCCACCATTGGAAAGCCTGGATCAGAGTCTGAGTCACTGGAACTAGTTTGGTTAGAGAATCTTTCTTCTGAGACCAAAAGGCCCTCAGGTGAAACTGAATGTCCCTCATCTGAAATCTGGCCCCTTGGACCACTGCTGCAGAAGCTGCCATGTGGCCCAGAAGCTGAAGGACGTGCGCTGCTGGCCGAGAGACCAGAAGGTAGAATGAAGAAGCCAGCTCTACAATAGCCCTTGCCCTTTCCAGAGGAAGAATAGCTCTTGCTTTGACTGTATCCAACTCTGCACCTATGAAGGCGAGGAGCTGCACAGGCTCGAGAACTGACTTGGGAAGATTGAGAAGGAATCCTAGGGAAGTGAGCTCTTGCTGAGTCACTAGCAGGTCTGACTTGACTTGGTCTGGGGACTGACCCACAATGAGCCAGTCATCCAGATATGGAAATATTCTTCCTTCTTAAAAAAGCCACTACTACTGCTAGGCATTTTGTGAATACCCTTGGAGTCGATGTCAGGCCGAAGGCCATAGCTTTGAACTGATAATGGCCTGAAGGCAATTTGAACCTGAGGTACTTTCTGTGGGAGTACCTGATGGGACTGTGAAAGTAGGCATCTTTTAAGTCCAGGGAGGCTAGCCAGTCCCCTGGCCTTAGAGAGGGAAGGATTATTCCCAGAGTCACCATTTTGAATTTTGGTTTTAAAAGATGTTTGTTCAGGTATCTTAAGTCTAGGATGGGTCACCACTCCCCTGTCTTTTTGGGGGTTAGGAAGTGCCTGGAGTACAGACCTTTGCCTGTGCAATGTAGGAACTCTCTCTACAGCCTTTAGAGCCAGTAGAGATGAAACCTCTGCCTCTAAGGCAATGGTTTCGGAGATGCTTGGAGGTGGAAAAGATCTGGCCCTCAGCTTTGGAAATTTCTTGAAGCTGAGAACCAGCCCCTCGCTTATCATCTCCAGGACCCACTTGTCTGAGGTAACAGACATCCAGTCCTGGACAAAGTAAGCCAGCCTGCCTCCTACAGGAATGGGGGAGTCGACCCGGGCTGACACATCAGGGTGTCTGCTTGGCAGGAGCCCTAGGTTGAGGGGTGGATACAGCCTTGCTCATCCCCCTTCTGCCTCTCCCTCTGAAGAACCCCCTCTGAGGGAAAGGATAAGAGGCCAGTGCTTGGTAGAAAGGCCTATGAAAAGGCCTGCCCTTGCCCTTAGCTTGCTACCTTTGAGGAGTTGCCTGCCTTTCCTTGGCCTGTGTACTCCTATAGGTGGTCCTGTACTCATCCATCTTGTTCATGTAATTCTCTGTCTGCTTCCCAAACAGAGAATTACCCACCACAGGGAAATCCATGGCCTTAGCCTGGGTGTCCTGTGAGAGACCAGTACGTCTGAGCCAAGCCATTCTCCGAAGAGCCACAGATGTAGCCATGACTCCAGATGACACATCACTGGAGTCCACAGCAGCATGGAACTGTACCCTTACATGCGTCAATCCCATCAGCAGCCACCCCCTCCTGCTCCGAGGCTAGCTGGGGGGAGGCCTGCTTAGCCAGTGCCAGTACAGTGTCTCACCTGGACTTCTGGTACCTAGCTGCATAGGCCATATAATTAGCCTGCCTGAGTCCCAATGCGGATACCATGTACTGTTTCTTTGCCATGGAATCCAGCTTCCTAGAGTCTTTATCTGGGGGGTGTGAAGCCAAGGGTATATTAGCCTTATCACAGGCTGCAGCCTGCACAACCCCAACATGGCTGCATTGTTGATACAAGTACTCTGTGCCCGAACCTGATAAGGTGTACTTTTTGTCCATCCTTCTGTCGACAGGAGGTACAGAATTTGGAGTTTTTAAAATCTTTTGTGTCTGTTTCCCAAAAGACTTATGAAGAGGAATAGACAGACTCTTTGACTCTGGGATGTCCATCATCTCCACATAATCAGGTTCCTCTTGTTCCTCCATGGCTTCCCTTCACAGGGAGCTGGAGGGTTTCTGCCACTTTTCTGTAAAGCATGTAGTGGGAAGGGGACTCAGAAAACCTAGGAGGGGAAACAACAGAAGGCCTGTCTGGGGAGATGTCTGGTTCACTGTGCTCATCCATAACTTCCCCACCATCGTCATCATCATCATAATCTTCATCCTCCTCCAAATCCAGTTCATAAAAATTTTCAGAGGCATAACCTTGAACCAGAGGAACCAACTGAACCAAGCGCCTGCCAGAAGGCGCCGGATCAGACGGAATCGGGCGAAGCAATTCTACAATCCTTATCGCTTTGGCAATCTCTTTGGTGGTCGGAAAATGGGTCTCTGGATCCGAACCGGCCAATTTTTCTTTTCTTTGTCTTTTTGTAGGAACCAATCCCTGAGGATCAGCTCTCCTCTTGCCCGAAGAAGTATCGCCCTGGTCATAGGGCACTCCCTCAGGTTTGGTCGGAACCAAACCGGGCTGGCCATCCGGGTCAGCGGACTTCACGGCCTCCTTATCCCTAAGCCTACCTAATCTTTTTTCCAGGGTAGACTTAGGGAAATTTTTACAGATTTGGCAGTCTCAATGGAGGTGGTCAAACCCCAGACAATAAACACAGATGGTGTGGGAATCAGTCTTAGCAAAGACCTCCCCACACACACTGCAGTGTTGAAACCCAGTGGGCCCAGTTTTACTTTTGGGTTTCTCAGACATAGCCATCCTAACCACAGACTTACCCTTTTTATGGCAAACAACCAGGTAAGACACCCTTATCGGTTTCTAACCGTGTCATAGGTATTGGAAAAACCACAAGAAAATGCGCTTTTTTTTTAAACCAATAAGGACCGGTAACCACACTCTAAGTTTAGAAACAAAGACAGAATATGTAATTCACTAAATGGCCGGTTCAGCTGAACTGGTCGAAAATCTATTTTTACAATTTCCATACGTTTACTATGTCTTGTTCACTACCTAATACTTACTGTACCACAGACAGAGATCTGAATCGAAAATTGTGAAAAAATAAATTGGTAAAACCGAAGACTTAAACCGACTTTCGAACTGCGAACAGAGAAGAAATCTCCGGGAGCGACCGTTCAGTTAGGCAGAGTAAAGAATCTGACGGCTGTGCTTCTAAGTGCAGCAGACAGAGGTCTGAACAGAGTTCAAGCTCAACGTTCTATGCTCTGCACAGAAAATTAACCCTCTTCTCTCTGGGGCAGTTTGAGTGCTGGGGCTAACTGCAACAGTCAGACTTCAGCAAGACTTCATGTGGTTTGAATTCTAATTCAGGAGAGGAGTTTTCGGGAAGATCATCACCACAATAAAATGGCAGCGCCCTCTACTGGCAACTGCTGGCAATTGTGCCAGTTGAGGAACTACTTTACAATATATATATATTTTTTCTAGACTATATCGATTTTATTCATTTTTTCTTAATGTTTCAAATTTTCCACTTAATATTTGACATGTAGCCCATTTTCTAAGTGCAATAATGCCCTCCAGGGTGGGCGTTATAGAATATAACGGACCTTCCAGGGGCTATAAGGCCCTCCACCTGCGGCGTCAGGCCTCATTACGCCCCTGGGCCGTCCATTATATCCCAATAATGTCCACCTTATCAGGTATTATTGCTTACATAATGCACACCCTGTAGTGGCTTATTACTTACTCATGTATTTGACCCGAGTCAAAAGGAGGTGCGTGTTCAACTGCCTCATGTGTTGTGCAGCCTGAAAAGAGTGATTCTATAGTTGAATGTATGGATATTAAAGTCCTCCAATTTCTTTTTGGTTCTTCCATGTTTCTAGCAAATTATATTTTCCTATATAAAATATTTTGGACTTTCCTCCCCATATAAATCTGGATATCTTCCCATACATTTTGACAAACAGAGATCTAGGCAGTATTACAGGAACATGTTAAGAGTAAAATGTTGTGTTAGTAAGACATTCAAGTGACTCAGACTTATTCTTCCCAGTGCGTCAAAGGCAGTTGTAATGACAGTGGTGCAAGTGGTAGACAAGAAGTACAGGAATTCAGGCATTGGCAAATCTGAAATGCAGAATTAAGATCCTCAATCTGAAGGATAGCTGTGTCAAGACACATCTATCTATTTAGATCTTAATAGATTCAGTAAGAGATATTGAAGTATTTCTAGCAAAATAACAATGTTATACAAGTCAAATGTTGTTATGGAAACCTTGATTTCAGGTCACAGGCCCAGGAACTGTCATTATTTTGCTGGTTTAAGAATTTTAGTTCCAGTGTCAGTTGAAAGAAGTACAGGAACTCCATTCCTGCTGCAAAAAAGGCACAGGAACCGAGTTCCTGTGTGATCCTGTTCACTTTCATCACTGTGTAACGATCTCTCCATGTCTGTGTTAATTAGGTTAAAAAAATCATCCAAATATTTTTTATTAGATGAACATGCTAATAGAAAAATGTTGTCTTAGTAAGACATTCATTTGAATTAGACTTATTATCCCCATTGTGTCAAAGGCAGTTGTAGCCATCTTTCATGTCTGTGTTAATTAGGAAAAAAATCATCCAAATAATATTTTTTTTTATTAGATGAACGTGCTAACAGTAAAATGTTGTCTTAGTAAGACATCCTTTTGAATCAGACATATTCTCCCCCATGTGTCAAAGGCAGCTGTAACCATCTTTCCATGTCTGTGTTAATTAGGTTAAAAAGTCATTCAAATTATTATTTTCTTTTAATTCAAGGATGAGCCACCAATTATAATTGTTGACTATATTGTCACTCTGTATTTGTTTAGAACCTCAACTAAGGTGCCTAATGCAAAATGCTAACATACTACTCCTATTGTAAGTATTACTTGTATAGTTTAGTGCAGTGACACTCAGTCCGGACTGGCTCAGGAGCAGTCAGCATTAGCCAAGGAGCCAAAACATACACCTCCTAGTAAATTTTAGCAAACACACGTCAGTGCGTAAAAAAACATTATTTCATTCAGTAAAGATTTATTTCATTTACTAAACATTATTTAACATTTGCACAGTCTGAAAGGGTGCAGCTTGCAAGAAAATTTGTAATAAACTCTGCAAATAATGCTTGTCGGTGTACAATGCAGTGGTATTACAGTGCATCCTGGTTGGTAATGCTATATAGTGTGGGAACTATTTGCATCGCTTACTGGGAAGAGCCGCAGGTGACAAGCCGAAGAGCCACTTGAGGCTGTAGAGCCACAGTCTGAGGATCACTGGTTTAGTGTTTGTAGTCTCTTTTGGGGACGTTGTGTTGCATAGTAATTTAAGCTCACAAGGGACTCTAGGTCCATCAAGTCTGCCCCGCCCCCGGCTTCATAAGCAGGGATTTATGGTGTGCTAACATGTACTTTTTATAGAGATTCCTTATCATTAGGCTTGGCAGGATTAGATTAAAATCAGTAAATGTCGATAAGAACAGGTTACTCACCTGTAACAGTAGTTCTAGGAGTGGTATATGTTGTTCATCTACACTCTCTGGCATGTCCCTTTCCCCTTTAAATCTGTCCGGAAGTCTTCAAGCTGGCTCCTCCCACTCACCCGGGTGGTAAATACCTCGGCTCCATCCCATGACGCCAGATCTTAGCCCCCTGGAAGCAAGGTTGTGCGCCTAAAGCCGGGGAGGTTGGGTGGGTGCGTGTGGATGAACAACATATACCACTCCTCTAACTACTGTTACAGGTGAATAACCTGTTCTAGGAGTGTGGATATGTCGTTCATCCACACTCTCTGGCAGACTCCAAGCAGTTCTCCGGGAGGAGGGAGGCAAGGCGCACACCCCATACTTGGGAAATAGAGACTGGAGAACCGAGGTCCCAAAACCAGCATCCCGGCGTGATTCAAGGTTGATGTGGTAGTGGGTAATGAAGGTGTTTGCTGACTTCCAGATAGCAGCCTGACAGATTTCCTGGATAGGGATGTCCCTGGAAGCAGCCACCAATGCAGCAGTATGGCGAGCAGAATGAGTTCTTATCCCTCTGGGAGGCTCCTTGCCCACCAACTCATAGTACAGACCTATGCATGATGTAATCCACCTTGCAATGGTCCATTTGGCTGCAGGTCAGCCAGAAGTGGCTTCAGCGTAGGTGACAAACAGCTGGCGAACCTCTCCCCGAATTTCTGCCGTTCTTTCCTTACAATAGGAGAGAGCACATCTCAGGTCCAAAGTATGGAGCCTGTACTTGGCGTCCGAGGTGTAATTAGGCTAGTATACCGGCAGAGTTAACACCTGGTTAAGATGAAACTCTGATACCACCTTCGGAAGGAATTTCGGGTGGGGGCACAGGACAACTTTGTCCCTGTGAAAGACCAGATAAGGGGAGTCCACCGAAAGCGCCTGGAGCTCCCCTGTCCTTCTGGCAGATGTGATAGCCACCAGGAAGGCAGTCTTCCACAGCAAGTGTGAGAGCTCACACTTGTGCATGGGTTCGAATGGCTTGCCCATGAGCTTTGCCAAAACCATCAACAGATCCCATGGAGGTGGAGATTCACACACCGGAGGGGATATGTGATCCTAGACTTTGAAAAAGTACCCCACCACTGTATCCTGCGCCAATGTCGGCTGACCGGCCCACACCCGGTAAGCAGAAATGGCTGCCAGGTGCACCCTAAGAGTCGATGACCGCAGACCCCCTTTGGAGAGAGACCAAAGGTAGTCGAGAATGTTCGCCACAGAGAAGGATAAGGGGTCCAGACTCTTACCCTGACGCCAAATGGAAAATCTCTTCCATTTGAAGGCGTAACATTTCCTCGTCGATTCCTTACGAGATGCCTCCACCACGGTGTAAACATCCTCGGAAAGACCCACAGCCTGGAACTCTAGCCGCTCAGGTACTAGGCTGTGAGGTGCAAGGATTGAAGGTCCAGATGGAATACCCTTCCCTGAGATATCAGGTCTGGGCATGTACAAAGCCGCTCCGGGGGTCTGCAGCTGAGGCTGAGGAGATCTGGGTACCAGAACTGGCGTGGCTAGTCTGGGGATACCAGAATCACCTACACCTTGTCCCTCCTCACCTTGAGTAACACCTTGTGGATCAAGGAGAAATGGAGGGAAGGGATAGAAGAGGCCTGGGGTCCATGGCCTCGAGAAGGCATCCTCCTGCAGCGAGCCCTGCTGAGGGGGGCCGGCATGGAACAGCCTTAGCTTGGTGTTTTCCATGGAGGTAAACAGGTCCACCAATGGTTTGTCCCAGTGGGAGAACAAGTTGTGAGCTACCTCTGGATGGAGAGACCACTCGTGGGATGTCTGGCCTATGTGGCTGAGAGCATCCGCCAGCTGGTTCGAGACTCCTGCCACATGAATGGCTAGGAGATCTGCCTCCAGCTGGCTGACGAGGGTCCAGATGCGGAGCGCCTCCTTGCAAAGCAGACAGGAGTGCGTGCTGCCCTGTTCGTTGAGGTAGTACATGGTCATGGTATTGTTCGTCTGAACTTGAACCACTTGACCCCGGAGCTGAGGAGCGAAAGCTGACAGTGCCAGTCTGACTGCTCTGAGCTCCAACAGGTTGATGTGGCATCGGGACTCCTCAGGGGTCCAGAACCCGTGGACTCTGTTGTCCCCCCATGTGGGCTTCCCAGCCCATGAGAGAGGCATCGGTCATGAGAACGACCGTCGGCTTGGGGTGGACAAACGGGATCGCTTCCTGCAACTGGTCTGGGGCGGTCCACCACTGGAGAGCGTCCCACATCTTCTGGGTCACAGTGATCAGCTGGTCAAAGTGACCGTGGCGCTGAGTCCACTGGGTGGCCAGCTCCCATTGGAGGGGGGCGCATGTGCCATCTGACCCAATGGACCACTGAGGTGCACGCCGCCATGTAACCTAGAAGGTGCAGGAAGTCCCGGGCAGGGCGCAAGTGCCTAAACAGAAATGATTGAGCAAAGGAGTAAAGAACCTCTGCCCTGTCCGCTGGGAGCCAAGCTCTGGCTTGACGAGAGTCGAGCTCTTCCCCCCGATGAAGCCCATCACCTGAGAGAGCACGAGTTCCGACTTGGCCTCGTTGATCAGGAGGTCTAGTTGGGAGCAGGTTCAAAAAGCCAGATTCCTGGGTCTCTCCACCTCCTGGAGGGAGGAACCTGCCAAGAGCCAGTCGTCGAGATAAGGGTAAATTCGAACTGCTTGACACCGGAGATGGGCTGCCACCACTGCGATGCACTTGATGAAGACCCTTGGGGCCGATGACAGACTGAATGGCATGGAACTCGTACAGGGTCCCCTCGACCCTGAAGTGGAGGAACCTCTGACGGGATGGACAGATTGGGATGTGAAAGAACACGTCCTGCAGATCCAGTGAACAGAACCATATGTTTCACTCCAGGGATGGTATGATCTGGTTCAGAGTTACCATCCGGAAGGTGCGGGACCTGAGATATTGATTCAGGTCGTGGAGATCTAGGATGGGGCGCCAACCCCCCTCTGCTTGGGCACCAGGAAGTACCTGGACACAATGCCTGGGTCTGTAGGAGGATCCGGCACTGGAACTACCACCTCCTTGAGGAGGAGCTGATCTATTTCATGTCGAAGAGCCGACTGAGTGCAAGCTGAGATCCTTTCCTCCCGAGGGGCACGGGCTCAGCTGGGAGGGTAATTGCTCGAATTCCAGAGGCAGCCCCTGGCTGACCACTTCTAGATCCCACCTGTCCGAGGTGATATCGGACCAGGCGGAAAGAAAGTGGCAGAGCTGGCCCCCCACGGGAGGACCCAGAGCTGGCATGATGGGTGTAGGAGTGGCAACCCCCAACCCATCACTGAGCAGGCTTAGAGGAGGAGGAGGCTCCTGGGCCGACACCTCGGCCTCCTTTACAGGGCTGTTGTGGACCCTGCTTGGGCCTGGGGCACCAAGCTTGAGCCTGCTGTTGCTGCTGGCCTCCTTGATAGGAGGACTGCCTAACCGCAGGGGAAGAGTGCCGAAAAGGCTTCTTCTTGTGCTTCTGCTGGTTCTTGCCCGAAGAACTCTTCGCAGAGGTAGCATCCAAGGTGGCACTGGACTGCTCTATGCGCTGGAGGTGACCAGCCACTCCTGGACCGAAGAGGTCGGTGCCTAGGAAGGACACATCAGCTAACTTGTGCTGGGTATCCACCGGGAAGGAGGATAGCCTCAGTCAAGCCCTGCGGCGAGTGGCCACTGCAGCTGCCAAAGAGTGGGCACAGGAATCTCCAATGTCCAGGGCCATCTGGAGCTGCTGTTTTGCAACAGCACAGCCCTGATCACGGACTTGCTTCACTGTGGTCTGCTTGTCCGCCGGGAGATGAGGGAGGACTTCATCCAATGACCCAAGAAGGGCATGAGAGAAGTGTGCCATGATAACAGCCGAGCTGGCCTGACGAAGGCCCAAAGGAGGAGGCCGCATAGACCTTACGGGCAGAATGGTCCATATTCTTAAACTCCCTGTCCGGGGGTCGGTCAGTGTCAGCCGAACTACCAGTATGTCTGAACACAGAGGCAGTCACTAGGCTTTTGGCTGAAGGATTTTCTGTGAACCCCACCAGGGACCCCATGGGCAACGTATACTTGCGGGCCATGCAGGCAGATGGAGCTGGGCAGGAAGCAGGGCACTGCCAAAGCTCAAGGGCCGGGCCAACGATGGCTTCGGCCACTGGAAAGGCCTCCGTTGGGGCATCCCCCCTTTTGAGGATATCCGAAAGGGGGTACTCCGCCTTTTTCAGGATGGGCTCCAGGGGCATTCCGGTAGATTCAGAGATCAGGCAGCAAATGCCCTGAAAGGAAGAATGGCCTTCCTCCTGTCCGGCCACAGACGACTCATCATCCCCCAGATGAGAGTGCAACCCCGTGTCGTCGGAGTCTGAAGTGTCGGGGTACAATGGCCTACCTCCTACGTCCCCTTCAATCCGACGGGGGCAGTCGGGGTGACCGTAATGGACAGACATCAGGGAAGCCTGGTGTCTGTATGGTCCTCTTTCGAGGGAGCCCCTTCCCTGAGGCTGTTTAGACGGTGGCTCCAGCAAAATCGGTGGAGAAACCGGAATAGGCTGAGCCAGGATACGAACCAGCCCCACGGGTGGTGGAACCGAGGTCTTCGGTTCCGGAGGGGTTGGCGTCGGCCTAGGAGGTGGGAGCCAAGTGATGGCCGGGGCAGCTGGTGGAGCCAGCTTCTGCCCGGTCAAAATCAGCTGTTGCCACATCAAATCCTCATAGCATCAATGGAGTTTCCGTCGAAGCCTCTCCTCATCTGAGGAGGATGAGGACCGGCGGCGGCACCTCTTTTTTGAGTGATTTTTCAGCCGTTCGACCGAAGGGGTCCTGGTCCTCGATCGAGACTGACAGGGTCAGTTCGGTCGATCGGGGGACACTAGAGTCGGTGAGAACCGAGGTTCCAGCACCTTTTCCTCGATTAGGACACCCGAGGGCAGTGTCTCCTCATCGGGAAAGGAAAGGACAGGCGTCCTTTCTAAGGAATTGTCAACCGGAGTCGGCGATAAAGGCTCGATTGGGTCGAGAGTAATCTTGGCCGGTTCAGCTGTTTCCTCGGTCTCGATGCCTTGGCCAGACGGAAGGTCCGTAAAGCCGGCGGCCGAGGAAGTGATCTCGACCGAAGTCGAGACCACATGTTCCTGGGACTCAGACCTCTCTCGGTCCCAGGAGTATCTCCTTCTAGAGGAAGAAGACTTGGGGTCCTTGTCCCTCTTCCGAGCGCAGGAGGAGTGCGAGCCCGAAGGCGCCTCACCCCTGGTGGGGAAAGACTGGCAAAACTCCCTAAAGGAGCCCGAAAAAGTAGAGCCAAGGTTGAGAGGAACGAAAAAACTGCAACTGGTCGAAGCTTGAGATGCTTTCTCCTCGAAAGCAGCCATCTGCTCCAGTTGCTCGGCGGATCCCACAGCCATGGAAACCGACCACCTTGCCTCCTTAGATTTCACCGGCGGGTTTCTAAGCTGTGGTCTCCCTGATTTTAGGCGTGCCTTGCAGTCGTCCAGAACGTTGGGATGGAAGGCCAAACAGAAGGTACGAGACGTGGTGTCATGAACGACACCTAGGCAATAGACACACAAGAGGTGGGGATCGGTGCGCGACATTTTTTCGCTGCAGGGACACCGACGAAATCCAGGGGATGAGTTGTCTTCCATGTCCGATGCACTGTAATCAGAGTCGTGAACTCTGATGAGTTTTAAGGTAATTTGCGGTGAAAACTGACGTTGAGAATCCAGGGCCTACAAATTGCTAAAGTAGCACGAGGGAACCTGAATCTTCCAGCGGAAAGGAAGATCTGGTGTCATGGGGTGGAGCCAAGGTATCTACCACCCGGGTGGGTGGGAGGAGCCAGCTTGAAGACTTCCGGACAGATTTAAAGGGGAAAGGGACATGCCAGAGAGTGTGGATGAACAACATATCCAAGCTCCTAGAAATATCAATTTCACTGCACACACACAAACTGACGAAAAACATTTTCCATCGATAATGATCTAAATTTACAGATAGGCAAAGTAAGTTCTATTGCTATTTTGACGTGTGAAGATAACAATTTGTGTTTTTATCAGTTTGTAAATCCTCAGCATTTACTGTTATTAACTGCAACAGTGAAAATTAAATTGATACAAATAGAAATAATGGCCCAGATATTCAAAAGGGTTGCGCCATGCGTAACAGGGTTGCGCATGCGTAAGTCCCAAACTGCGCCATTTTACGATATTCAGAAGGAGGCAGTTGCGCCCCCGAAAACATGCTGAGCAACAGAGCAATGAAAATGAAGGCATGCGCAACCGAAGGGGGCGGATCCATGCATAAAGACTGCAATGCGATATTCAAAGACTTGCGCAATGCGCAATAGCGGCACAGCCGGAAATTGCGCACTAGCGAAATGAGCCAAAATAAAAGGCTCAAGGAAGCGGCGCAAGAACGCTACCAGGCTGCCAAGTGGGGAGAGAGAGAGAGACAGCAAAGGGCAGGCAAGGAAAGTGTGTCCCATAGTCTGTAGAGGCCAGCGGGGTGCCCGTGCAGTGGAAGTAGCAGCCAGGACAGTGGGGGTAACACAGCAACACCAGCCAGGGGGGCAGAAGCCAGGGAGATGGACAGTGCCAGTTTCCACATGGAAGCTGTAATGAGGGGGGTGAGAATCCATGCTGCAGGGGGACGTGGCCATGGAAGGGCCCGTCGGCGGTACGCCCCCGACAGGCGGTACCGTGCCCGCATCAGCTTTGAGCTGTACACAGATGTAGAGATCGTGGGCCGGTACCACCTGAACAGGGCAATACTGAGACGGCTCTGTGAGCTGTGCAGTGATGTGATGCAGGCACCCTCACGACGGAGTCACGCTCTGTCGGTGGAGACCAAGGTGACAGCCTGCATGTGCCTGCTCGCCACGGGCACCTTCCAGAGGCCGACAGGGGACACCACAGGCATCACACAGTCGGCCACGTCACGCATCCTCACCCAATTCCTCAGCGCACTGCTGCCACATGCTGCGGAGTACATCCATTTCCCCAGCACCGCGGCAGAGCGTACAGCAAACATGCAGGAGTTCCACAGGTATACGTATGCCTGGCGTGCTAGGGGCCATAGACACAGCACCCATGTGGCCATCCGCCGCACACCTGGCCCGATGGCCACGCATATCGGAACAGAAAGGGATTCCCTAGTGTCAACTGCCAGGTGGTGTGTGATGCCACTGATGATAATCAATGTCTGTGCACACACCCTGGCGGAGCACATGATGCCTTCATATGGTATCAGTCTGCACTGTGCCATCGATTCGAGAGTGGGGACATCCCACAGGACATCTAGTGGGTGAGTACACATGTATGGAATGCAAACTCTGGGCAAGGGTGGGAATGCCACAGGTGCCATGGTAGTGGCACACAGGGAGATGGCCAATATGGACCTGAACATGACACTGCTCTCCACTATCTCCACACAGGTGACTGCGGATACCCACTCCGTCCCTGGCTGCTCACACCATACCGGCGCCCCATGACCCCAGCGCAGCTATGCTATAATGAGGCACATGCCGCAACACGCAACATCATAGAGCGGGTGTTTGGGATGCTCAAGGCACGCTTCCAATGCCTAGACACCTCCGGCGGTGCCCTACAGTACAGCCCCCAACAGGCCTGTGGGATATTCCTGGCCTGTTGCATCCTGCACAACATGGCCAAAGACCATGGGATAGCCGTACAGGTCGAACAGGGGGACAGCGATGGGGACGCCAGTGGCGCCGGTGATGATGGTGATGAGCAGCCCCCCCTAGGACGGAGGGACCCCCGACTGATCCGGCAGGCCCAGCTGCACCGGGACACCATCACAGAGGAGCACTACGCACAACACAGGTAAGTCAAGGGGACATGTGCAACCAACACTGTCTTGCGCGCAAAACCACAGGCACACAGGGGAACACACCAGGGGTGCATGACGGTCAGGAGTGGAAGGATCCAGGCATACAAACACACCATCAGGGAAGGGTGAGCACTCATATGGACACACACACACACCAGGCACAGAGAGTACATGGGCAGATGCACAGCACTGCAGAACCGACATTGCTAACACACAGCACCACCGACCACCCCCACCACCCGTACTGTCCAAGTACGTGCGTCAGAACCTGGGCACCCTTGCACCTTGGTGTACAGTGCAATGCAGGCATCATCATGCACACGCACCTGTGGACAGCAGTTGGGAGGGTGTGCAGGTGGTCCGTATGTCGGCGTGGTGAGCAGAGCACCCAGCAGTGCACTGCCCACCATGACACACATTGCACACATGGCAGCACCAGACAGGGCCCGCACTGGGAGACAGCTCAGTCATGTAGCACTGTCCCACGGCCACCACGGATGCGTGGGCGGCCCCGCCGTGAACCAACAGCATGGGCAGGCTGAGCAGGGGCCACATGGGGTGGCACTGTTGCACCACCAGGGGTCCCACTGCGCGAACGCGACCTTGCCCGCACAGGGGTCTGCAGCATGCCGAACGAACCTGCACCAGGGGTGCTCGGGATGCCCACAGCAGAACCCGGCGTCGACAGGCCTGGTGTCGCACGACGCCGAACGGGAGTGGAGAGTGCACTGTGGGTGTGCGGTACAGGGCACCTGACTGTGTGCCCAATGCGTCCCACGACAGAGACCACTGCCTGGGTCAGCCTGTCAGTGGCGGCGGTCACATCCGTCCGCATACGGACCAGCTCGGCTCGGTCCCGAGCACACTCCCTGCTGTGCTGCTCCACGGACACAGACAGTGCCTCCACGGACCTTGCAACCCGCCTCTGCAGCTGTACTGATTCCTGCAGCAGGCGGGTGTGCTCGTCCAATGGGTACTGTGCCCCACGGCATCCTGACCTCCAGGGTGTGGACGGTCCTGATGCACAACACCCCTTGAGGGTGGGTGCTGTTCGCCAGGACCAGGAATGGGCAGATCAAAGGGCGGCGGACATGTGCCACTGCTTGACACTGTACCCCCAGACCTGGTGGGCGACTGCTGCTGCTGCCCCTCCAACCGCTGTGCCCCCGGGTCCACTCGTTCCACTGCTGTGCTGGCAACAGTGCCAGACACCTGCACAGCCACCGGTGCTGCCCCACGGGTGCTGACAGGCACAGCCTGGGACCGTGCCAGCATGCTGGTACACAAGTTGGAACCAGACAGGCCATGGGGCACGTGTTGGCCTGCCGGTAGTCCGTCATGGGACACACAACAATCACTGCCCATTGCAGGCCTTCTATCATCAATGGTGCAGGTACGCAGCATTGCCATGGTCACAGCTGCGGCTGGCATGCTTGCATGCCAGACTGCTGAGACACAGGCTGTGCACCCCGCACCGCATCACTGACACCAGAGTTTGCGGCCCAGCGTGCATGCTGCTGCAGTGCCTGCTGGCTGGTGGTGGAGGTGGATGGACCCTCCTCCAAGTCCAGCAGGTCAGCATCACTGTCTGGACCCACCACCACCGTCTCCTGAAGACGAACAGGATCTGTAACAGAACGAGAGTACATGTGAGTGCATGTGAACAACTGCCCCCCAAACACCACCACCATGTCATACCGTGCAGTGATGGGCTTCCACCTGTCTGGAATCCTCCGCCTGGTGCGCCCTCAATGGCGCTCGGCTGCATGGCTGCGACCAGTGTCTCCTCAGTTGGGGTCAGCTGCAACACCACTGGCGGGCCCCGCCAGTGCCAGCACGTGCCGCCCTGAAGGCTGCCACCTTCTCCTTCAACCTCCTGCGGTCTGTCCCCATCTTTTTCTTGCATTCCTGCATGGAGCGCCAGGCTTCCGTGCAGGTTAACGGCCCGAGCTACCCTCCCATGCAGCCGCAAGGGACTGAGGGGTGCCCTCCGTCCACTCAGCACTGGCTCCTCATCCAGGTAGGCTCGAAGAGAGCCTCCGTCTCTGCTGCTGTAAAGTTGGGCCTCCTCCTACGCCCACCGTCCTCACCCTCACATTGACTCTGCTCGGTCATGGTGATCTGTATGGGGGGAAGTGGACACCTGTCACTGTGCAGTCTACAGCATTTTCCCATGACCATCGTCCTGAACATCACACAGCATGCAACTCACCTCTCACCTGCAGTAACCGAATCTGGCCAACGCAGCCCAATGTCGCACATTTATAGCGCAATACATGCAAATTAGGAGTGGAGCAACTATAATGACATGCAAATCGCGCCACTGCGCCCTTGAATGGCTGATCAGCTGATTTGCATGTGTCGGCTGAATATCGCGAATCTGCGCTTTGCGCAATACCGAAGAGTCGGCTGAGCCAATGGCGCAGATCTGTGCCTATGTGGTACACTGCATTGCGCATGCCCAGATAGCTTACGTAGGCGTCTGTCGCGCTGCTGACGTGCTGAGCGCGATCGGCAATTCAGGCCATGGCCACCATTGTGCCAGTGGCGCTACAGCAATGGGCACTATATGGCGCTGTGGCACTACTGCGCAATAGTCCACTGTGGCACTGGTACGCAGCTGGTCGGTCGCGCAGGATGCCTATACGTCAGATGGCGCTCTGCGTAGCCTTGCGTCATTGCCCATGACCTTGTGTCTCACCTTTGCCCCCTTGCGCTGTTCGCCTGCCATGTTTACGTCCTAATTGCGCTGTCTGGTGACAGCGCTATGTGAAGTGACGGCGCTGTTCGAACAGCGCGATTGGAGCCTGTGGTGGTCTATTGTGCAACATCTCCACGTGGGGTTACGGGGCAGCGGGGCGCCATATTGCCTGCTGTAAAGTTGGTACCATGGCTAGGAGGAGAGCTGTGTCCTGGAGCCAACTGGAACTGGCCAACTTGGTGGCCCTAGTAGAGCCCCACTATGGGGCACTTTATGGTGCGGCGCCCCTCACCATTGCCCGCAGACAGGTGTGGCATCAAGTGGCCACTGACCTGGTGGGGGTCACTGGACAGTGCCGGTCTGCTGAGCAGTGCCGGCACCGGTACGGTGACCTCCGCCGGAGGGATCCGGACCCGTTGGAGAGGCTGCGGTCACGTGCCAGGCGGGGCGTGGTGCCTAGGCCATGTGGGTGTACCATCTATGCACCTGTATTCTCTGTAGGGGTGTGTGTGTGTTTTGGTGGCTGTGCATAGGTGATGGCTCGCCACGGTTGGCTGTGTCAGTGTGTGCAGCTGTGAGATGAATGGGTTGTGTGGGCAGGCACTCTCACTGGGGCAGGGGGCAGTCTGCTTTTGAGTCACACTGATGTTTGTCTCAACATATGTCTCCCACAGGCCGGGATGTGAGGATGCAGGGCCGGGTTGAGGAGGGCCGTGCCAGGGCTCCAGTGCCAGCGGGAGTTGCACCCCGGCAGCAACAGCAGCAGCAGACACAGCTGCTTGAGCAATGTGAGTATCATGACTTCATGGATGCTATTGCATGCTGGGGGGGAAGACCACTAACCCTGCACAATACAACCATGCAGGAAAGGGGAGGTCATAATTCCACTATACAAGACACTAGTGAGGCCCCACCTGGAGTACAGTGTACATTTCTGGAGACCATACCTACGTAAGGACGTAGAGTGGGCAGAGAAGGTTCAGAGGAGGGCAACAAAGATGGTGCATGGCTTGCATCACAAGTCCTATGAAGACAGGTTGAAGGAACTGAACATGTACTCCCTGGAGGAGAGGAGGGAGAGAGGGGATATGATAGAGACATACAAGTATCTTACAGGGAGGAACAGGGTGCAGGAAAACACTATTTTGAAGGGGAAAAAGATGTTCCAGGACTAGAGGGCATGGGATGAAGTTGGAGGGAGGACGATTCAGAGGACACATGGAAAAAGATTTCTTCACAGAACAGGTGGTGGACAAGTGGAACACCCTGCCAGAGGAAGTGGTGGGGGCTGAAACAATCACGGGATTTCTGAATGCACGGGATAGACATAAAGGAATTGTGGAGGTCAGGGGTAAGGGGCAACAGACTTCTAGGAAAACAAAGTGAACTTACAAGCTCAAATGGACAGACTGGGTTGGCCATAGGCCCTTATCTGATGACACTGTCTATGTATCTATGTATGTATGCACGACACAGGTGACATGCATCACTGTCCAGTATCACAGCACGTCTGTGTATGCGCCACTGGTGGTCCAGGCATGCACTGGGCACATAGCTGTGTAACTGGCATCGCACCACGTTGCCACGTCACTGGACAGCCTTGTTTGTGCTGTGATGGACATGGGCAGTGTGTGTGTGTGCAGTGGTGCGATAGCTGGTGCCGCCTGTTTGTGATGGCCATGTGCATGTTCACTGTGGGTGGGTGCATGCCATCACAGGTGTGGGACATTGGGCTATATGGCTTGCAGGTTGGGTGGTGTTCAGGGTTGTGGTCAGTCACAGCCATTGACTGTGTTCCCATCTTCCTAGGCCTCGAGGTTCTCAGGAGGATTGCTCGTGATGTTCGGGGCCTCACACAACTGGGGATGGAAAACCAGGCGATCCTGCAGTCCATCCGGCGCCATGGACTTCGGAGGAGGCGGCACAGGACGGTGCGCCACCAGGGAGAGGACCAGCAGCCGGCTGGCCCATAGCTCATATTACCCTTCCCACTTCTCCCATCCCTACCACCCTGCCTTCCCTCTCCAAGTTTTTCATCCCTTCCCCTTGAACACCCCTACCTTGTACCCGTCCCCCTTGTAAATAGTTTCTCTTGTTTTGGTTCTTTACTATATTTAAATATACATTTCTATTTTGATATGAATACTGTTTGGTCTCTGATTTGCAGCTGGCTATGGGTGCTCAGCTGCAGGGGTGTACATGCCATCTGGGGTGGTATGGTCCTGGTGTGTGTGTGTGTGTGTGTGTGTGTGTGTGTGTGTGTGTGTGTGTGCATGGGGAGGTATCTCCAGCATGGCAGTGACTTTCTGTTGGTCTTGCTGTCTGCTGCCACCCACTGCTGGGTGCACAGGGTGTGTCTGGCTTGTAGGCTTCTGTGCTGCACGGGGTTGACGTGTGCTGGGGGGGATGCATGGTTTCCTGCAGTGCCAGTCACTGCACATAGGTGGTGTCTTGGGGTCACAGTGCAGGGTGTGCTGTGCGTACGGGGGGCTGATGTGCACTGTGGTTGTCAACTCCCTGTGTGTGGCACTCTCAGCCTGCCAGTGGTTGTGCTGGGGTGTCATGGCTCTGCTATGCTTTGTTGGCTTGTCCCCATGGGCCAGTAGATCATCCGTCCCACCCCCAGTGATGCTGTGCTTGGGGTGTGCAGGTGTGGTATGGGTTCTGCAGTGTGTTCCTGTGCCCATGTGTGGCATGGCTGGCGGTGGGCCCCAGCCTGCCTCCCTGGATGTGCAGTTCCATTGCTCTGGGGGGCTCTGCTTGCGCTATGGCACCTCTGGAATGCTCAGCTGGGCTGCCCTGGTTGCGCCATAGCGCAACATTTCGGCTCAGCTTCTCCTTCCTGGTTGCGCTATGGCGCAGTATGTGCGATATTCAGACGTTGGTTGCTTGCGCAATTTGTTCTGCTCCATGTTTGAATATCGCACCTGTTGCGCATTTGCGCAACTGGTTTGTGCTTGCTCCTGCTGTTGCGCTCATTTTGAGCGCAGTTTGAATATCTGGGCCAATATCTTAAAACCCATAATTTTGTGCAACTGTGAAAATTTAAAATCGATAAAACTCAAGAAAGAGGCTTAAAAATAAAAATTGATATTTTCCATCGAAATTATAAAAAAATTAAAATCGAATTCTGCCAACCCTACTAATCATGAAGCAAATGACAAAATCGAAGTATTAAGAATAAATAAATATATACATACATATCTACATAACATGATTAGTCCTTATTTATACAAGCTGATCCATGCAAATCAATTATTTGATTCCAATTTCAAGGCTTAAAAAATCTTGCAGTCACCTATTCAAGGTAATCAGTTCATTCACTCCTGAATGCTCATTGCCCACATTTTACATCAAGTTGATTTCAAGTGCTGAACCAAGGTCTTACCTCAGCATCTGGAGATTCCTGTACCAGCGCTGAACTGCCCGTCAATTTAGTGCCAAGTGTGGGTAGTAAATTTGGAATCTGCGGTTCACTTATTAAAATTATTAACAAATTAATGACTGATTTGCCCCTGTAAAAGTAAAAAGAAAATATGCACAATAAACAATAACAACCAGGATATCCCACACCACCACGGAACATGCAACATTACCTAAAATATTAATTTAAATACTGTGTATAAGATGCACTACTAGTACACTACTTAGAATAAAAACCTTCCTAGCAACTTTGCAACTGGTACTGTAAATCTATTTACTACTGAAAAGGAAACTGGGTTCACACACTGTTTACAATATTACAGGGAACTCCTTATGAGTTGTGTAATGCTCCTTTACTATATCCATGTAAAATTAATGAAGGGACATGAGAACAGGATGAAAAGAAGGGAAGAAAAAATTACTTACCATAGTAATCTTGTTTCTTCCCAGTGATACTCGGGTATTCGTAACTTTCTGAAGTGTCTCTTTAAGCCAGAACTGCCCGGAGAGGATAGAACACATGAAAAAGATGGAACTCTTTGTATGTGACAACTATTCAAATGCTACCTTGAACTAAATGCCTTAGTTCTAAACCCCTCAGATTTCCTGGATGCCTGGAAAGGCAGGCCCCCAAGAACTATGAACTATGAATAGTATTAATAATCAGTAATAATAGTGATAATTAAACCCATAACCCCTTAAATAAACCCTCCAACTGGAGGGGAAAAACACAATAGGTACCCCCAAAAATGTCAGTCACCTGAAAGAAGGGGGAAAACACAACATGAACCTTGTTTATCCAACTTGCGCCAGAAAGTGGCAGGTATTCCCCTGAGAGCACAGTATGCAGGAGTGCAGAGGCAAAAGGTTCTAGAAGGGGAAGCAGGGTGGGAAGTTATGAATACATGAGTATCACTGGGAAGAAACAAGATTACTATGGTAAGTAAATACAGTTTACTCACCTGTAACAGGAGTTCTAGGAATGGTATATGTTGTTCATCCACACTTATTGGCAGGTTCCTTGCCGCTTTAAATCTTGCCGGAAGGTCTTCAAGCTGGCTCCTCCCACCCACCCGGGTAGTAAAACTCTCGGCTCCGCCCCATGATGCCAGATCTAGTCCGCTGGAAGCCAGGTTGTGCGTCGAAGCTGGGGAGGTCGGGTGGGTCGTGTGGATGAACAACATGTACCATTCCTAGAACTCCTGTTACAGGTGAGTAACCTGTATTTCATGGGACATGGATATGTTGTTCATCCACATTTATTGGCAGATTCCTAGCAGTTCTCCGGGAGGAGGGAGGCAAGGTGCACACCCCCTACTTAGGGAATAAAGACTGGAGAACCGAGGCCCCAAAACCAGCATCCCGGCGTGACTCAAAGTCGATGTGGTAGTGGGTAATGAAGGTATGTGCCGATTTCCAGGTAGCAGCCCTGCAGATATCCTGGATAGGGACATCCCTGGAAGCAGCCACCGATGCAGCTGTATGGCGGGTAGCATGAGCTCTTATCCCTCTGGGAGGCTCCATGCCCGCCAACCTATAGCAGAGATCTATGCAGGAGGTGACCCACCTGCTTATTGTCCACTTGGCTGCAGGTCTGCCAGGTGCGGCTTCAGCGTAGATGACAAACAGCTGGCGAACCTCTCCCGTCCGCTCCTTATAATAAGCGAGCGCTCTTCTAGGGTCCAAAGTATGGAGCCTATATTCGGCCTCCGAGGTGTGACTGGGGTAGAACACTGGCAGAGTCAACACCTGGTTAAGGTGAAACTCCGACACCACCTTTGGAAGGAACTTCGGGTGGGGGCGCAGGACAACCTTGTCCCTGTGGAAGACCAGATAAGGAGACTTGATAGAAAGTGCCTGAAGCTCTCCCATCCTTCTGGCTGATGTGATAGCCACCAAGATGGCAGTCTTCCACGACAGGTGGGAGATATCGCACCTGTGCATTGGTTCGACTGGCTTGCCCATGAGCTTGGCCAATACCAGCAGTAGATTCCAAGGAGGTGGAGGTTCTCGCACCAGAGGGGAAATGTGATCAAGGCCTTTGAAAAAGCACCCGACCACCTTCTCCTGCGCCACTGACTGCTTCCCGGCCCACGCCCGGTAAGCAGAGATGGCTGCCAGGTGCACCTTAAGGGTCGTCGACCGAAGCCCTTGCTGAGAAAGGGACCACACGTAGTCCAGAACGCTTGCCAAGGGACAGGCAGAAGGGTCCAAGCCCTTCCCCTGACACCAAAATGGAGAATCTCTCCATTTGAAGGCATAGCATTTCCTGGTCGACTCCTTACGGGACGCCTCAATGACGTTGAGGACCTCGTCGGAAAGACCCAAGGCCTGGAACTCTAGCCGCTCAGGAACCAGGCCGTCAGGTGCAGGGATTGAAGGTCCAGATGGAATACCTTCACCTGATTGACTGAGATCAGGTCCGGGCGGGCTGGAAGCCACCTCAGGAGCCTGGAGCCGAGACTGAGGAGATCTGGATACCGGAACTGGCGGGGCCAGTCTGGGGCTACCAGAATCACCTGCGCCTTGTCCCTCCTCACCTTGAGAAGCACCTTGTGGATCAAGGGAAATGGGGGAAAGGCGTAGAAGAGGCCCGGGGTCCATGGCCTCGAGAAGGCAGCCCCTGCAGCGAGCCCTGCTGAGGGGGGCGGGCATGGAACAGTCTCAGCTTCCCATTCTCCCTGGAAGCAAAGAGGTCCACCTGAGGCATGCCCCAATGGGAGAAGAGATCTTGTACTACCTCTGGCAGGAGAGACCACTCGTGGGAAGCAGCCCCTATCTGGCTTAGGGAATCGGCCAGGGTGTTGGAGGCTCCTGCCACGTGAATGGCTAGGAGATCTGCCTCCAGGCTGCGCACGAGGGACCATATGTGGAGAGCTTCCTTGCATAACAGCATGGAGCGCGTCCCGCACTGGCGGTTTAGGTAGTACATGGTTGTGGTATTGTCCGTCTGGACCTGAACCACTTGACCCCGTAGAAACGGAGCGAAGGCGGTGAGAGCTAGGCGGACCGCTCGGAGCTCCAGCAGGTTGATATGGCATCAGGACTCCTGAGGGGACCAGAGGCTGTGTGCTCTGTGCTCCCCCAGATGGGCACCCCAACCCATCAGAGATGCATCGGTCGATAGAGAGACCGTTGGCTCGGGGCAGACGAATGGGATGCCCTCCTGAAGATGTGCCGGAACGGTCCACCACTGGAGAGTGTTACACATCTCCTGGGTCACTGTCACGGGCTGGTCCAGTGGATCGCAGCGTTGTGACCACTGGCTGGCCAGTCCCCATTGAAGGGGACACATGTACCATCAGGCCCAATGGACCACGCTGGTGCAGGCCGCCATGAGGCCCAGGAGGCGCAGCATGTCCCAGGCAGGGTGCGACTGCCCAACCAGAAATGACTGGGCAAAGGAGGAAAGAACCTTGGCCCTGTCCGCCGGGAGCCAAGCTCTGGCTCGAAGAGAGTCAAGCTCTGCCCCAATGAAGAGTATCACCTGCTTCAGCACGAGTTCCGACTTGGCCTCGTTGATGAGGAGGCCAATCTGAGAGCAAACCTGGAGGGCCAGATCTCTGGACCGCTCCACCTCCGCTCTGGAGGGGGCTGCAATCAGCCAGTCGTCCAGGTAGGGGTACACCCGGACCCTTCGGCGCCACAGGAATGCTGTCACCACTGCCATGCATTTGGTGAAGACCCTGGGAGCTAGAGAGAGGCCGAAGGACATGGCCCGGAACTCGTAAAGGGATCCCTCCGCTCTGAAGCGGAGGAATCTCTGATGAGACGGATGGATCGGGACATGAAAGAACGCGTCCTGGAGGTCCAGGAAACAGAACCACACACCTCATTCCAAGGATGGTATTATCTGAGCCAGAGTGACCATCCTGAAGGTCCGAGACCTTAGAAACCTGTTCAGGTCGTGCAGGTCGAGGATGGGGCATCAGCCCCCCGTCCGTTTTGGGACCAGGTAATACCTGGACACAAACCCCGGGTCTGGAGGAGGATCTGCCACCTTCCTGATCACCTCTTTTTTGAGGAGCAGGGCAATATCGGCTCGGCGGGCCGACAGCCAGGCTGCGGAGCCCGTGGCCCCCCGAGGGGCGATGGCTCGAAAGGGTGGGGTCTGCTCGAACTCCAGAGGCAGGCCCTTCCTACCATCTCCAACACCCAGCGGTCCGTGGTGATAGCGGACCAGGTGGAAAGGAAGTGGCAGAGCCGCCCCACAGGGGGAACCCAGGGGGGAGTGACGAGGCTGGGGGCGGCACCCCTCAACCCGTCACTGGGCAGGCTTGGAGGAGGAACTGGCCGAGGGACCTCATGGGCCTTTACCTCCTTGCTTCCTGTTGGAGGAAGCTGCCGGCTTGGGTTTGGGACGCCAAGCACGAGCCTGCTGGCCCTGCTGCTGGTGCTGTTGGGCCAGTCGTGCTGCAGGGGCCGAAGGATGAAAGGACTTATGCTGTTGTTGACGGCGGCCTTTGTCCCTCTGGGCGGAGGTGACCGAGTCCAGAGTGGCACTGGACTTTTCGATCCGCTGGACGTGTCCCTCCACTCCAGGGCCGAAGAGGTCAGTCCCCAAGAAGGGGATGTCTGCCAACTTGTGCTGGGTATCCGCCATGAAGGCGGATATCCTCAGCCATGCCCTGCGGCGCATGGCCACCGAGGCCGCTACTGATCTGGCACAGGAATCACCTATGTCCAAAGCAGTCTGAAGCTGCTGCTTCGCCGCCGCCCTACCCTGGTCCGGCACCTGACGGACCGTGGTCTGCAGGTCGGCGGGGAGATGAGGAACAACTTCATCCAGGGAGCCCATGAGGGCATGGGAGAAGTGTGCCATCAGCACAGCCAAGCTGGCCTGTCGGAGGCCGAGGGAGGACGCAGCGTACACCTTGCGCCCGGCAAAGTCCAGCTTTTTGGACTCATTATCGGGGGGGCTTATCCACGTCCTGAGCGTTTCCAGAACGCCAGAAGACACTGTCGGTGACTAACCCCTCAGCAGAGGGGTGCTCCAAGAAACCGGGCAAAGAGCCGGTAGGGACCGCATACTTCCTGGCCATCCTGGCTGAGGGCGCAGGACAGGAAGCAGGCCACTGCCAAAGCTCCGAGGCTGGGCCGACAATGGCCTCAGCCACCGGAAAGGCCTCCGTGGTGGAATCCCCTCGATCCAGTATCTCTGCCAGGGGATACTTGGCCCGTTTGGACACAGGCTCGAGCTGCATCCCGGTGGACTCCGAGATGAGTTGAAGCAGACCCAAGAAGGACGATGGGCTATCGTCCAATGACTGGCCCCCGGAGGACTCCAGGTAGACCTGCCTGGAGAACAGGGAGGAGTTGTCATCAGACTCCAAAGAGTCTGCGAAGAACTGCCTCGGCCCTGAGCCACCCTCCACCTGCTGAGGACAGTCGGGAGTGAGGGTGACCGACAACCTGTAGGGCAGGCTGTGACCCGACCGAGAATCCTTGGTCGGTGCCCCCGACTTCGGTTGTGGAGGCGGAGGTTCCACCACAATCGGTGGAGCAGCTGGTTTCAGCCGAACAACCAGACCAGGAATGGGCATCTCGACTGTGGAGAGCGGTTGCTTTGGTCATTTGGGCGACAGCCACTTGATGGCCAGAGGCTGAATCGGAGTCGATTTACTCCTGGACAACAGTAACTGCTGCCACATAAGCTCCTCGTAACATCGACGCAATTTATGTCGAAGCCTCTCCTCATCCGAGGAGGAGGACGAGGAGGAACGGTGTCACCGCTTACTTCGGTACCGAGACTGAGACCGCCAATGTCAACGGGAACGGCTTGACCGAGATGAAGTCCGAGACCAAGACCCTCGGGGTGACTGAGGGTGGGTCTGGGAAGGGACGGGGGACACCCGCTCTTCCCTCGGCTCGGGCACTTTAGCCGGGGACTGCCGCCCTGAAGGCATAGGCAGATCCTCGGCCTCCACCAGGGGAACCGGCGAAGGTGGGTTGTCAGCTTCACCAGTCGACAACCCATCCGACGGGTCGAGGAATATCTTGACTGCGTCAACGGGAGTCTCGGCAGGCTGGCCTGATGGGGACACCGTGAAGCCAGCGGCCTGAGCCGCAACTTCGACTGAAGTTGACGGCCGGCTGTCCAGGGAAGGAGACCTCTCCCACTCCCAAGAACGCTGACGGTGGGACTTACCCTTCGACTCCTTCTTCTTGGGCCAAGAGGAATGTCCCGATGGCCCATCTCCCTTCGTGGAAAGGGACTGAGAAAGCTCCTTGAACGAAGCCGAGTATGAGGAACTCAGAGAGAGCGGGATAAATGCCGTGGCCGAGGAGGAGGAAGATGCGGACTGGGCTGCCTCCTCCTCGAGGGCGATCATATGCTCGAGCTGCTCAGCCGAGCCAGTCGCCGCAGACACCGCCCAATGAGCCTCTTTGGATTTTACCGGTGGGTAACGCTTCTTGGGGCGCCTGAGCTTCAATCGGGCAGCGCGATCCTCCAGGACGGTGGCCGAAAAAGAGCGGCACAACTCGCAGGCCTGCGGGTCGTGATCTAGGCCTAGGCAGTAGACGCACGTGGAGTACGGATCCGTCCTGGACATTTTCTGCCCTCAAGGGCACCTCTGAAAGCCGGGAATCGATTTGTTCATCGCAGCCACGAGGGATGATGAAGACCGGACGAACCGAAGAGTTAGGATCCAGTCTAAAACGCAGAGCGCTAAGGAGGGAACCTGAGCTTCCAAGCGGTAAGGAAGATCTGGCGTCATGGGGCGGAGCTGAGAGTTTTACCACCCGGGTGGGTGGGAGGAGCCAGCTTGAAGACCTACCGGCAAGATTTAAAGCAGCAAGGAACCTGCCAATAAGTGTGGATGAACAACATATCCATGTCCCTAGAATTTTTTCTTCTAACCCCAGTAATACTCAGATATTCCTAACTTTCTTCAGACTACGAAGCAGTACCTTTGGAGGTGGGCACAGAACCTTATTTTGGAAACAGACTTTGCAGGACTGCTGTGCCAAACCTAGCATCACCCCTGGACTGAATATCCAGGTTGTAGTGCTTTGTAAAGGTGTGTACTGTTTTACAGGTAGCTGCTGTCCCTCTTGTGGAGTGGGCCCTCAATCCTGTTGGGGGTTCCCTTCCAGCTTTAGCGTAACATAACTGGATACAACAGACTATCCAACGAGAAATGGACCTTTTTGATGCTGGGTTACCCTTTCCCACATCCCCATAAGTCAGGAAAGTACAGTTACGTAAGACCTTACCATAACAGCAGATCTTCGAGAGAGGCTCTTGCAGTAGGTAATTACATATAGGACTGAAGCCGGCAGGCGTCAGGACCCCATGGAAAAATTTCTAGATAGCAGTCTCTGGCGGGGGACCGCCCCCATGTCAGGTGACCGACGTCATGCGACATCAGTATAAAGGGGCGGTCCCCCACGCCTGCCTTCCAGTTCTTTCCCGCCAAAGGCAAGATGAGAGAGAAGCAGATAATTCCCTTTCTGGAAAAGGAGCTTAAAAATGCCAAGTGGGATGGAGGGCGGGAAGGCATTACCTACCGCAAGAACCTCTCTCAAAGATCTACTGTTACGGTAAGTTCTTACGTAACTGTACTATCTTACTTCAAGAGGGCTCTTGCAGTAGGTAATTACATATAGGACTGAATCCCAAGAAGTCTGGAACAAGGAGACGCACACGGGAGGAGGAAAACTACACAGCAATAGAACCTCCGGCTGTAAGGGTCTTAAGAAAGAAAACCTTGCAGAACAGCCAACCCGAGGCCTACTCTACGGCGAGAGGCAATGTCCAAACTGTAGTGTTTCATAAAGGTATGGACAGAAATTCAAGTTGCGACTGCGCAAATGTCAGCTGCTGACACATTCTTGGAACAAGCCGCAGAGGCAGCACTCCTCTGATGGAGTGACCTCTGATTTAACGTGGCAGGGTCTTGTTGTACTTGTCGTAACATAAAGTGATATAATGAGCCAACCATTTAGACAGGCATTGCTTGGAAATGGCATTACCCTCTCTTTTGTGAGCAAAAGAGACAAAAAGCTCATCAGATTTCCTGAGATCCTTAGTCCTAGTGGTGTAGTATCTCAGTATTCTATGAACATCCAAAGTATGAAAGAGGTACTCCCCTTGACTGCAGTGTTGCATAAAGAAAGCAGGCAGCTCAATGGATTAATTCAGCATAGATTCTGCCACCACCTTAGGGAGAAACTTAGGATTCGTGCACAGAGCCAAACGTTCCTTGTGAAAAATCAAATATGAGATTTTACACATCAAGGCCTGAAGCTCGGAAATGCATCAAGCTGAAATAATGGCCACTAGGAAGAGAGTCTTCCACGAGAGGAACTTCAAGTCTGCTGAGGCTGCCAGTTCAAAAGGAGGCAGGGTAAGCTTCTCAAGGATAAAGTTCAGAACCAAAGGAGGGGCAGGAACATGAACAGGGGGTCTCAAATGGAGAACCCCTCTAAGGAAGATCTAAGAGACTTCCAGCTGTGTGAAAGTTCTGTCCCCAAAAGGAACATGGTAGGTGGAGATAACCGCCATGTGAACTTTCAGAGAAGAATGACTGAGACCCAGGTCAAAGAGATGATGCATATAGTCCAGGAGTTTCCCAACAGGGCAAGAGAATGGCTCAAAGTCCTTGGAAGAGGCCCAAATTGAGAACCGTTTCCATTTCATGGCGTAGGTGGACCTAGTGGAAGGCTTCCTGGCCTCCACCAGAATTTCAGCCACAAGCGGGGAAACCCCGAATCAGGCTTGAGCTACGTCTGCAGGAGCCATGCATGCAACTGAAGGGATCTGAGACCTGGATGAATCAGGGTCCCCTGATCCTGGGTCAGTAAAAGTTGTGACACAGTAAGAGGAAGTGGAGGTTCCTCTGAAAACTGCTGCAGAAGAGAGAATGGAGTAATGAGAATCATGCAAGCTCCTTCTGAGCTGAGTTTGCGTAAGACCCTCAGAATCAAGGTAATTGGGGGGAAGGCATAGACGAATCTGTCCTTCCAGTCTAGAGACAAGAGCGTCCAGCCAAAAAATTCCTCGCCCTGGAGCGAGTGAGCAGAAGGCCGAAAGTTTTGCGTTGTGAGGGGACGCGAACAGGTCTACCTGAGGTGTTTCCCAGCACAGGAAGATATCGTCTACTACCCCTTGATCCAGTTCCCATTCGTGGGCCTTTGCTGACGACTGACTGAGGTGGTCCACCACCATGTTTTCGACTCCTGGAACATTAACTGCCATCAGGTGAAGGCTGTGCCGCACAGCCCACCTCCAAACTCTCATTGCCTCCCTGCACAAAGGGTAGGAACGCGTTCCTCCCTGCTTGTTGATGTACCAGACTACGCACATGTTGTCGGTCTGGACAGTCAGATGACCGGGAAGCACGTATGAGTTCAGAGCTTGAAGAACATACAGAATGGCCCTGAGCTCGAGCACGTTTATATGAAGAGACTGTTCAAGTCTGGACCAGGAGCCCTGAGTCCTGTGAGACCCTAGATGGGCTCCCCAGCCCTCTCCCGAGGCGTCTGTTGTCAGTGTTTGGGAGGGGGGGGTTCGAGGCAATAGGGAACTCCCCGGCAAAGGTTCTCTTGCACCATCCACCATTGCAAGTCCAGAACCATGGGGTTGGAGACCAGAACTTCCTGGTCTAGGTCGTCCAATGTCTGGTCCCACTGAGACCGAAGCATCCACTGAGAGATCCTCATATGGAGCTGAGCACGAGGGACTGTCAGAATAGCAGCCGCCATGAGCCCGAGGAGGCAAAGGACTGACCTGGCATTGACCCGTCTGCGACTGGACAGCACACTTGCATGAGCCTGAAGGGTATCCACCCTGTCCAGAGGCAGAAAAGCCATGCCGATGGTCATGTCCAGGATCGCCCCTATGAACTGGAGCCTTTGGCAGGGGACCAGATGGGACTTGGCCTGGCTGATGGTGATACCCAGGCTGGATAAGACCTGTAGGATCAGGGAAAGACAGCACAGGAGATCCTCCCTGGACAGGGCCACCGGAGCCAGTCGTCCAGGTACGGGAATATCTGCACTCCCTGGGTACGTAGGTAAGCCGCTACAACAGAAAGGCATTTGGTGAACACTCAAGGCACAAAGGAAAGACCAAATGGGAGGGCCTTGAACTGGTAGTGGTCCCCCTGGAATGAAAACCGAAGGAATTTGCGGTGGGAAGGGATATGCAGGTAAGCATCCTGTATATCTGAAGCGCACAGCCACTGACCCTGCCGGAGTAGTGGCAGAAGGCTCTGCAGGGAGAGCATTCTGAACCGTTTGTACTCCATGAACATGTTCAGGGAGCTGAGGTCTGAAATAGGCCTCACGTCTCCCGATTTCTTTGGAACCAGGAAGAAATGGGAGTAGTAGCCTGTCCCCCAAAGGTGGGTTGTGACAGGCTCTATCGCTGCCTTCAAGAGAAGGGACAAAATTTCTTCCCGAACCAAAGGAAGATGCTCAGGGGAGTAAGTCGACTTGGGGGGTGGTTTTCTGGGTGGTTTCTGAAGAAATTCGATTGAGTGTCCTGCTGCTATCAGTTGGAGCACCCAAGCATCTGATGTGATCCTCTCCCAACCCTGTAGATGGAAGGAGAACCTCCCTCCTACCGATTCTTCTGGGGTGGGGGTCCAAAGGCTGTGGGAGAGGAAAGGAGTCAGAAGGTGTGGGGCAGCGTCGCAGCTGAAGCTCCCGCTGCTTTTTTGGGCGGGAGGGGGGCTTGGCAGCCTGAGGGGCCTGACGTTTGTTGGCCCGCTTGCCCTGAGGTTTTGCTTTAGGCCAAGAAAGTCTGCGAAAAGGGTGATGCTGTCCCTGAGAGGGCCTGCACATGGAGTCAACAGACTTAAGTGCAGTGCCCTTCTCTTGATGATGTCCTTGACATCCCCACCGAACAGCACCAAACCCCTGAAGGGCGCACCCTGAATGGCAGATTGCACTTCAGGGACCAAACCTGACATCTGGAGCCATGCATGACGCCAAAGACCTATTGCGAAAGCGGACCTCTGACCTGCAGCATCCACTGCATCGTATGTGGCACAGAGCATGTGCCGACTGGCTGAACGAGCAGATCGGACGAAGTCAGCCACTTCCTGTTTGGTCTGCGACTCAGGAAGGGAATCCAACTTGGATTCCATCTCACTCAGGATAGCCTTCTGGTAGTCCCCCATATGTGCAATATAGTTCAGGGCCCTGATCCCCAGAGTGGAAGAAGCATACACCTTCTTCCCATACTGGTCCAGAAGACGGGATTCCTAGTCAGGCAGAGACGAGCTGAGGTGTTTTGGATTTGCCGACCAGCCATGAGCGGTGCTAATCACGACTGAATCGGCCTTCAGGTGTGTGTTCAAGGAATTCACACCCTTGGGAGCCTGGTATAGCCTGTCCGCCTTCCTCGGAAGGGGGGCTAATGCAGACATCTGTTTCCAAATGGTGGAAACAAGGTCTGCGTGAGGCCTGATCCAGGGTGGAATCAATGTCGGAGCAGTTTCGGGCAGATACAAATGGGCAGCGAGCTTCTTCCACTGTGAATCTGGCTTCAGAGATTGCCACTGGTGAACCTCCTGTGTCTTTCTCAGCAGCTCCAGAAAAGAAGGTTCTTCCAGAGGAGACTTCGGAGGAGTCCTTGGCCTGGAACGGTCTGTAGTGCGTGGCTCGTCATCAGGATCGGAGCACCTCTCAGAATCTGATTCGGAGGTCTCCGAAGAGGAGGATGAAGACCCCTCCCAGTGTGGGGGAGGAACGGACCCCTTGGGCAACCCTCGGGGAAGCGTATCCTCCCCGGCCCTGGCACCTGAGGGCTCACCGCTGGTGTTGGGTAAGGGAGTCTCTCGTCTCCGGGAACCGGGTCTGGCGTTGGCAGATGGCTCTCCACCTCCCTGGTGAGCTGAGCTTTGGCCTCAGCCCACCAGGAAGCCAGAGTCTCCTTCAGATCCACCGGCGGCTGACGGGGCGGTGGTGGAGGAGGAGGAGGAGGAGGAGGGGGATACGGATACTGAGGGTATCCGTAAGGTGAAAATCTGTAGCCCGACGGCGGGAAGCCCAGCGTCGGGTACTGCGGCACAGGATACTGAGGTCCTGGGTAGAACGGCGTTGGATAGGACAGAGTCAGATTCACGGGGACCAGGGGCTCTGTCAGAGCAGAAGGCCCTGGAAGAGGCCTAGCTGGCGGGCCTGGAACAGGTGGCCCTGCGGGCGGCGGGTCCGGCATCCGGCAATGGAATGTCGCCTGGCGTCGGTTAGATCAGCGTCGGAGCCGGCATCAGGGGATCCAGCCCTAAGGGAGGGAGACCTGACGGGAGCGTATCGGCGTCCTCTGTGTCACCCGGGAAAGGAGGATTGAAATCCCCAGGGTCCAGCAGAGGAGACACTGGGGCCTCGGTTAGCAGCGGAGAGTGCTGCGGCGAGCCAGGGATGGCAGACTGGTCAACAGGGCCCGGCATCGGCTCCAACACCGTGCGTTCCTCAGAGGAGCCAATGTCTGCCTTACCAGCGGTATCCGGGCGGGCATCGGAGGAGCCAGCATCTGACTTATTGGATCTGACACCCAACAGGAAGGAGCAGCCTTGGCAGGAGTTTTGGGGGCCGTGGCACTTCCTCAAGGGGTGGGCCCTCAATTCCCACAGACCAGCACACCGGAGGGTCGCACGGGTGGCTGCTTTCCCAGGAGAGGTTGCCCTTTTCCTGGAAGCTCCTGAGGGACCCGAGCACAAGCACAATGGGAGGGATGCCACCACCTTGGACACCGCCAAGACGGCTGTTGTGGGTCGGTCCCGGGGGGGGGAACATTACCTGCAACACGGCGACTCTATCCGGAGGTGCGGTGGCCGTGGAAGTAGAGTCCTGGTCCCGGTGCTTCTCCTTCTTCTTGCGGTGTCCCTTGGGTGAAGTTGAGACCTGCCTGAGCTTCTTCAGCTCCTTCTCCATGAAGGACATCTTTTTCTTTAAAATGTGGGCCTCCAGGGACTGCTGCCTCCATTTACAAGTGGCGGCGTTGAATTTCTGGCAGTGCTGGCACTTCTCCACGGGGTGCTCCGGGCCTAGACAGAAGAGGCACAGGGAATGACCGTCCTTATGCGGGAGCTGAGTGCCGCATGAGTCGCACTTGTTTTTATGCGAATCAGAGGGTGAAGGGGACGACATACACTGCAAATTTGAAGAATAATACGGAAAAACGTGAAAGAAAAAATTCAGTAATAAAACCGATGACAGACTGATGAAGCAGTAGGAACTTAACTGCAAGGTGCTTTCACGACCTAACGGCGGGAAAGAACTGGAAGGTGGGCATGGGGGACCGCCCCTTTATACTGACGTCGCATGACATCGGTCACCTGACGTGGGGGAGGTCCCCTGCCAGAGACTGCTAGCTCGAAATTTTTCCATGGGGACCTGACGCTTGCCGGCTTCAGTCCTATATGTAATTACCTACTGCAAGAGCCCTCTCAAAGTAAGATCAGCTGTTTTCTGTTCTGCCTGTGGTCCTTAGTGGCTGTCAATTAGTAGCCGAGAGCTCTTTTGACATCCAGACTGTGAAGTCTTCTTTCACCAGAGGTGGAATGCTCAATGAAAAAGACAGGTAGAGGAATGGTTTGGTTCAGGTGGAAATCAGAGACCACTTTAGGGAGAAATTCTTGTTTGTTCTCAGGACCACCTTGTCCCTGAGGAATGAGATATAGTCCTGTTCAATGCAGAGGGCCTGAAGCTCACGGATTCTTCTTGCAGAAGTAATTGCCACTAGGAAAACTGTTTTTCCAGGTGACATACTTTAGATGAGCAGAGGACATGGGCTCAAAAGGAGGTCCCATGAGTTTGGCTATGCAAACACTAAGGTCCCATGTTGGCACCGGTTCCCTATGGGGGGGATGCAAATGGGTCAAACCCTTGAAGAACCTCTTAAAGACAGGGTTTGAAGCTATTGAGATGTAACCCCCCCTACAAATGGGGGTTCCCAAAAAAGTCTTCCTTGAGCTTGCCTAAATGCTCACTGCCAGGCTGGTGTCCTGCATTTTAGCAGTTTAAATGTGATTACCAGAGCTTGTATAGCCTCTGTGTACTGTCTCTTTAAGAGCTGCTTGATTGCAGCATAAGTAATCTGAGATGGAGCTCTGTTGAAAGATGTAACTATTTGCTGAAAACCATTTAGAATGATAATGATAATGTAGTTTGTCTAACCTGCTTTCTTTGTAGCAAGGACTGTTTTGTTTGTCTCCACTATCTTGGTCCTGGACTGCAAATTGGACCAATCAGTTCTGGTGGGACCTAAAATGTTGCCGGACTACAGGAGCTGTCTGAATTCAAAATCTATAAGAACTGCGGTTTGAGTTTTTGCGCCCTTTTTGCAACTGAAGGGGGAGCTCTTGCTTTGACTGACAGCCAAATCAGCCAACCAAATCTTTTGGATCTTGGGGAAGTCCCGGGCTGCTTGCAGTTTTCAGTTTAGTTCTGAGCTGGAAGCTCAAGAAGAAGGAGGAGCTGAAGTAATTTTAGGCAGAAATCCTGAGTGGATTTGCATGGGAAAACTGTGAAAGGGCTGAGTTTTTGGCTGCATGTCTGCTGCTGCTCCATGAGAGGGAGAAAAGAGAATTATTTTGGACTAAATCCAAGTTTGTGTAACTAAAGTAAGCTACTGAAGTGGGCCAGGCTCAACCTGAAGAAGACCGAATATTTTTGCTGAATGCAATCGGCCTGTCAGGAGTTCCAGCTACCCCTAAGCTCCCAGTGGGTGCAGAGACTTTGCGATTGTGACCAGTGAGCACTTTGCCTGGTACAGTAGAATTCCCGTACATGTAAATGTGCTATGAGCTGCTAGTGGGTTGTGAGTTAGTTCCCCACTGTGTGAACTGTGTTCTGCTTGCTGGAAGATGTATCCAGCCCAAAATGGACTGCATCTGAACTTGTCGCCATGAGGTCTGGGCCTTGCCAGACTGGCCCAGCCAGACTACCCACTGCACAGAGAAGCCATCAACGAGAGACTTGTCTGGGGATCAGCCCCTCTGCTCCACGCTTGAACAGGAACGATGCCTCTGTGACTTGTGTGGGCCCTGCTTCTCCTGACATTCCAGATCAACCACCTGCGGTCTCGATTTTCGTCCAGTCTGTGTCCAGTCTTTGGTATCGTAAGTAAATACCAGGGTAGCTCCCTGCACCAACAGCTTAATCTGAGTGTGTCATCTGATTGTCTTGTTGTTTTGTTTCCTTTAAGAACTGAGTCCTCTGGCTCCGGATTACAAATATTGTGTACTGTGCATGTTGTGTTTTCCATCACAGGGCCCCAACCAGCTGCAACCCCGGGCAACTGTCCTGGCTAGCCCATCTCTCCTCCACCTGGGTACCCTGAGGTGGACTGTGTGGGGGGACTCAAAGCGCATGCATAACTGCTTGATTGATATAACTTTTAAGCTAATTAACCTGATTTTGACCCTCCCTTGTTCAAGTCCCCTGAATAAATCAGATCTAACTTTTTATGCATGTAATTGGACTGTGGTTCCAGTTTGTGCTCAAAGTACTGTACTGTTGCTATTTGCTGTGCTTAATCTTGTTTTACAGGGGGGTCCCCAGGGTCAAGCCAGAGGAACCAGCCCCGGTGGTAAGTGCAAACAGTGTGGGTACTTGTGTGGTGTACCAGGGGTATTGTGAAAGTGATTATTGTACAGTGTTCAGGCCACTAGAGGGGAAGGGGGGGGTTACAGTATCCTGGAGGGCTGTGCCCAGGTTAGCTTGACCACTACCAACCCTGATCTCTGGGTGCAGGCACCCGTTTCAGAACCCAGGCCCCTTAACCTGCTACTAGCCAAGCAGGCAGGGGTAGTAGCCCTTGGGATAGCGCTACCTAGGGGTTACAGACACATTCCTTCCAGCAGAAATATAGGCGGATGCTGCAGTCAGGTGGACTTTGAGGGTACTGGACTGCAGTCCCAGGGAATGCAAATAAGAGAGGTAATCAAGAATAGCTAGAACCCCATCCTGTGTTGGTACCAGCTCCCTGGCTGAGCACCAAACAGAAAACCATTTCCATGGTTTTCTTAGTGGAAGGCTTCCTGTCCGAAACAGTTTCAGAGAGGTGTACACCTGCATATTCCAGGTCTTCAAGAGCCAAGCTGTGAGATTGAGAGACCTGAGATTCAGATACAGGAGTCTCCCCTGGTTGGAGGTTAACAGATTGTGCCTCCGAGGGAGGTGTATTGGCTTAGCTACAGATATGGAGAGCAGAAGAGAGTATCATGGCTGCCTGGGCCAGTTTGGAGCTATTAATGTCATTGATGCTGAGTGAGACCTGAGCTTGAGCAATACCCTGTACACCAGGGGGAAGGGAGGAAAAGCATAGAGGTGCTTCCTTGACCAGTCCAAAGCTAAGGCATCCAGGGGTAGTGTACCCCGGTCTGGTGGCCTGCAGCGGTATTGTGGCAGATGGTGGTTCTGGTGGGATGCGAACAAGTCTATCTATGGGATGCCCCACCTCCTGAAGATTACTTCCACCACTTGCCTATTCAGGGCCCATTCCTGATGGACCTGGTTGATTCGACTCAGAGCATCTGCTAGGGTGTTATCCTTTCCTGGCAGATGGATTACCTGCAGGGAAACTCCAAAGGAGTAAGCCATGCTCCAAATTTTCATGGCCTCTGTGCAGAGAGGACGTGACCTGGTACCTCCCTGCTTGTTTATGTAGTACATTGTGGTGGTATTGTCTGTTCTGACCTGTACCACCTTCCCTTGTACCAGTGTTGTGAAGGCTTTTAGTGCCAAAAACACTGCTCTGAGTTCCAGCAAGTTTATGTGCTGGAGTGACTCTGCACTTGACCAAGTGCCCTGGGTTGTGTGGTCCCCTAAATGGGCGCCCCACCCCAGTAGAGATGCATCTGTTGTGAGAACAACTGATGGGGACTCTTGTTGGAAAGGAACCCCTTCCCTCAGATTGGATTCCTCTTTCCACCACTGAAGTGCTTGTAACAAAGTTTTTGTTACTGGAATCAGCTTTGAGAGAGGATCTCTTCTCTGGCACCAGTGTACCCTTAGGTGGAACTGGATGTCTCTCATTTGGAACCTGGAGCCTAGGATTGTGCCTGTAGCCGTATGGCCCAGGAGCTGTAGGAACTGCCTTGCAGTTTTTTCTTGTGCAGGCTGAATGAGTTTGCAATCAGCTGGAGAATTCTTACCCTGTCCAGAGGCAGTCAGGCCCTGCCGTGCAGGGTGCTGATCTCTGCTCTTATGAACCGCAAAACCTGTGCAGGTAGGAGGACTGATTTTTTGTGATTTGTCAACCCTAGGGACTCCAGAAGCCCCTGGGTGGTCTGCAGATGCTGTGTGACCTGGTCTGGTGAATTTCCTACCGCCAGTCAGTCATCCAGATATGGAAACACTATGACACCCTGTCTCCGAAGGTGTGCCACAACCATGGCCAAGCACTTTGTGAATACCCTTGGGGCTGAAGTCAGGCCAAATGGCAGGACTGAAAACTGGTAGTGACCTAATGAGAATCTGAACCCGAGATATTTTCTGTGAGACTCCCTTATGGGGATGTGGAAATAGGCATCTTTTAGGTCAAATGATGCCAACCAGTCTCCTTTTTGAAGTGCTGGCAGAATCAGCGCCAAAGTTACCATTTTGAACTTTGGTTTTCTGAAATGCTTGTGTAGGACCCTGAGGTCCAAGACAGGCTGCCACTCCCCATTTTTCTTTGTAGTAAGGAAGTACCTTGAGTAAAACCCCTTTCCTTTCTGCTGTGTTGGGACAGATTCTACTGCCCGTGACAGCAGCAGGTTTCAAACCTCTGCCTCTAGCGACTTTTTCTCTGTGAGGGAGGATGGTTTGAACACTCTGGTTCTCAGAGAAGGAAGGGATTTGAAACTCAGAGACAGTCCCTGTTTCACTCTCCCTAAGACCAACTTGTCTGTAGTGATCTTTTGCCAAACCTGGAGGTAGTGAGACAGTCTGCCTCCGACAGGTAGAGAGGAAGCAGCCTGTGAAGGTATGTCAGGGTGTTTGCTTGCTTTGGGACTGAGGCTGGGTTTGAGATCCCCACCTGGAACCCCTTCTGCCCCTACCTCTGAAGTGTCCTTGCTGGGGATACTGTTGGTATTGGGGTGTAGACACTGCCTGGAAAAAGGGCCTAGTATAAAAAGACATGCCCCTGCCTCCCCTTCCATAGTGACTGATGGATGGACAGGCTTTCTCTTTAGCAGAATTGCTCTTGAAGGTGGCCTTATATTCATCCACCTTCTTCATATAAGCCACTGACGTTTCACTGAAAAGTGACTTACCCTCCAGAGGGAAATCCAGAGCCTTTGTGTGAGTATCCTGGGTAAGGCTGGTAGCTCTTAGCCAGGCAAATCTACGCTGAGCAACAGTGTTTGCCATCCACCTGGCTGTTGTATCACTGGTATCAGTAGCCATTTGGAACTGATACTTGGCTGCCTCTAAGCCAAATCTGGCAGTTTCTGCCAGGTTATTAGACAAGAGTGAAGGGGCTTTGTGTGCCATGGCCAGTATAGACTGCCACAAGGACTTCTGGTACTGAGCAACATAGGCCTGGAAATTTGCCTGCCTAATGACCAGGGAAGCTGACAAGTACCCTTTTTTAGCCATACTATCAATTTTCCTGGACTCTTTATCTGGTGGGTGAGAAGCCATGGGCACCTTACCCTTGTCACAGGTAGCTGCCTGCACCACCCCCTGGTGGTCAGGGTAGGAAAACAGAAATTCTGCCCCTTCCCTTTCCAGTTGATACTTCTTGTTCCGCCTCTTGTCAAGAGGGGGAACAGAATTAGGAGTCTAAAATCTTCAGTGCATCTTTCTTGAAGAATTTATTGACAGGCGAGAGGAGCTTCTTTGTGGGGGTTAACCCCCATCATCTCGAGGTATTTCACCTGTTCCTCATTCTCTATTTCTTCACTTGTGGTGATGTCCAAGGCATCAGCCATCTTCCTCACAAAAGTAAAATGTGTGGAACAATCCTCAGTGGTTCTAGGAGGTGAACCGAAATCCTGCTGAGGGGAGACCTCAGGCTCAGTGGGTTCCCCTTCATACTCCTCTTCACATTCATTATAATCCTCTTCTTCGATAAACGAGGAGTGACCTGTGCTGCCAGTCTGTCCAGCTGGGACTGGGACAGGTGGCTGCTGGCCAGTGGGAAAAAGACCTTGTAAGGCCTGGACCTCTTTAAAGGCCTGAGCTATTTCTTGGGGAGAAGACAGAGCCAGAGTACCCACAAAAGTCCCCTTGTTTTCAGTTGGGTGTTCTGTGTGCTTTACTTTCCTTGTCTTTTTTGAGGGAACCAGGGAGTCAGCCAGTTCAGCAAGTCTCTTAGTGCCCTTATCACCCATCTCAGGGGTTGAGGAAGTTATTACATTGGTTTCACCCACAGCAGAAGAGGGTGTCAACTGGTCGGAGCCAGAGGGACCTTTAGGTGGAGGACGTTTTTTCTTAAGCCGTTCCAGGTGTTTCTCCACTGTTTTATCTAGGAAGGTTTTACAGATGTCACAATCTTCCTTAAGGTGATCATAGCCCAGGCAACAGGAACAAAGAGGAAGGAGGCAGCTCAACACAAAACAGCCGGTGCCAACAAAAAGCTAAGAGTTATTCACATGTGTAGAGCCGGGCACACGGCTCCATTCCCAGTAAGATGATAACAGATATGAAACACAGCTACGGCTTCAGAGTTAATGTTCTTTATTAGTAATCTGTATTAAAATCCACCAGAGATAATCCATAAAAGAAACAATGAAGCCAAGTGGTAGAACGCCAAGAGCCAGTAACTGACCCTTCCCCATAGGAGCCTCGCTCCAGAAGTGCCAGTCAAACGTTTTCGCGCTGAAAAAGCGCTTTCTCAAGAATCATAGCCCAGGCAAGCCACACATAAACTATGTTTGTCTGCTTTGGCAAACACGTCCCCACAATCAGTGCAATTTTTAAAACTAGGTTCACTGGTTTTCTTTTTTTGTTTCTCTGACATTTTATCTGTAACCAATATAAATGTTAACCGCTAAATAATTTTAAAGTTTTAAAGGTTTAGCGGTTGCGTCGGTTCTGGAACCGATGGGAACCAAAACCGATGCAGAAAATGAACTGAGGCTATCGATTCAGTAACTGATAAAGCGGTTACTAAAATAAAGCATTTAAAATAAATTTAAAACTAAACCAATGGGGTTTTTTAGTCAGAAAACACCCAAACTAATAAATCTAAGTCGGTTCCCCACCAGTTATACCGAACCGGAAGGAACCGATAAAAACACAAAATTAACATTAAAACCTAGGTTTAGCTAAAATGAATGAGTAAAAGGCAGCAAATGAAAGAAAAGGATACTTGTATGAAATTATAAGTTTCTTCTCGTCACAGGAACAAATTGAAGAGCGAGACTCAGAGCAACTATACTTTACAGACGGAGAGCGAAATCTGAAGGGTTTAGAACCAAGGCAGTTAGTTCAAGGCAGCATTTGAATAGTTGTCACGTGCAAAGAGTTCCATCATTTGAATGTGTTCTATTCTCTCCGGGCAGTTCTGGCTTAAAGGGACACTGCAGAAAGCTAAAAATACCCGAGTATTACTGGGGTTAGAAAGGTTACTTGCTAATAGCTGTATTTCTTGAAGGTTAAATTTAGTCACACACTTGCAGAATCCCACTTCAAGAAGCCAGTGCCTGTAAAAGCACTATATATTCGCATTGCATGCACTGCAGCTGGCTCTCTTGAAACATAATGTTGCAGAACTACTATATTCCAGTGTCAATATTTTCGCTGTATTCACAGAATGCATGAGTACTGCAAACATATTATTACAGTGAAATATTATAACTGCATATATTACTTTTCACACTGATCATCAAGCGATGGACTATTGCGTACGGGTATGGTTTCTATTAGGAAAAGAAAATGAAAGACAAAAGGCTGATTTGAAAAATATTTTACTTTATATTTATTTTACTGAATGTATAACCATACATTACAAATGATAAAAATGATTTACAAACATTTAAAAAAACTGCTGTAGTTAATTTACTTGTAATAGTACAAACTTGGGAAAATAGCAAATCGCAAAAGTTACTCAACTCAGTCCAGGCAGTTAGCATGCACATCCATTGTACCTGTGCACTGAAACCCCCCGAGGCAGTCTTCTCTCCTGCTTGCTGTGTCCTCAAAACTGCACACCAGCCAGTGTGCATGTTTTTTTTTTTTTTATGTCAACATCTTTCAGTCGACTTTAATTCCACTTGCTATGTTGCCCTGATTTAGCTGACTGGTAATACAGCCAGCATACCTTGCAGTGAAATGCTACTTTAACAAATCTTTAAAAAAAAAGTTTGCTGATGGAGATGTCAGCGGTTGAAGTAAATCTGTACATGATGCTGGCACAAACACATGGGACTCCAGACACAATCACTCTGTCAGTGATATGTGTATGGAACACATCCATCACAAGGAGGGCATGTTACTCTTTCAGGTAGATCGAGTCTCAGTTTTGTGAACTCATTGTAGGGAACTAGTATTCTTTCAAAGGTATCAATCATGGTAGTTGTGTTTGCCCAATGATTTTCTGAATTGGGCACATTCAACCCTGGTGGAACACAAGCTGGTGTTTGTCCTTTGTAAATGAATTGGAGGCTCAGGCAGTCACCAAGTTGTGTTACACCCAGCACCAGTGAAACTTGACGTCTGTCACTGAGGCTGATAATCTTTACCTGTTTGGCCTCAGGGACGTCCACTGTCCACTCTGACACTTGTATCATCGTTACACAGTTTTGTCGATATTTATTACTAGTTTCTGAGGTATTAGTCTGTTTTCATAGGCAGTTGTAATCCACTTTAGAAAGGCATCTCCAGCCGGACCGGTAGCACAGAGGGCTAAGGCACTGTCAAGTGCCTCACCTCTCACCATGACAGCGGCCTAACTTTGGGAACAAGATCAGATCACCTGGGGTCAGCAGCAGGGAGGACCGAGAGAGGATCAAGCAGCTGCCTAGCAGCTCTCCTCTCTCGGCCCGGGGTGGATGGTCTTCCTGGAGCTTGGCTGCCACCAGGTGGTGGCCTGGTGGCAGCGCGGACATACATGAGGCACACACAGGTCAAAAGAGAGTGAAGGGACTGCAGTCCTGGAACACATGCATGCCTCCACACATGTGTCCTCCGTCTCACTGCAGGCTGTGGGAACTAGTGGGAGAAAATGGAGGAAACTGAGCAGATTGGGTTCTGTGACGTGACGCCCAGATACTGGGACCTGCTCTCCCACCCCAACTGGTAAGGCATTCTGGACTATGTGCTCGGGGGTGGGGCTCTCCCCTCCTAGCCCCACCATGGCAGGAGATCCATGGAGGAACTAGCCCCCAGTCTGGAGGGAAGATAGGGACTGCCCGAGGTGTTCAGGGACGTGGCTGAGAAGAAAAAATTACTCACCTTAGTAATGTTGTTTCTTCTAATGGAGTCTTGCTATATTATGACAATTGCAGTTTGTCCCACCATTAGAACTGCTCCGGAGGTGAAAGAGTTAACTCCCATTCTAAGAATGGAACTTGGAGCGCGAGCTCGGTTAGAGAAGCTCTGTCTGGGTTATTTCAAACCCAAACTGTCAGATCTTTACCAGCAAAACTCACTAAGATCTGTGTGGAAGCTGTAACCTACATTAGCCAACTGGCTACCTGACTATTAACACATATTCCTGGTCCCAACACAAAGACTCAAGTCAGGGGACCAGAAGTAATAGTATAATATAAGCAATAATATAAGATAAAATAAAAACACCACACCCCAAAACCCCAAGAAGGGGTGGAAAACATATAATGGGCATAACTAGCGTCCACACAAGGCTGCCCACCCCATACCCAAGTAGAAGTTCTGAGAGGGGCAGGCTGGGAGGTCATAATATAGCAAGACTCCATTAGAAGAAACAACATTACTAAGGTGAGTAATTTTTTCTTCAAACAACATGAAGTCTTGCTATATTATGACAATTGCAGACTACACAGCAGTACCTCCATGGAGGAGGGACAGAACCTACTTAGGGAATAGGCTCTGAAGCACAGCTGTGCCAAACCAAAGCATCTCTCCTGGCCTGGACATCCAGGGAGTAATGCTTGGTGAAAGTTGTACCGTTTTCCAGGTAGCTGCTTGACATATCTCTAAGATAGGGATGTCTCTGGCAGCAGCTAGAGACGCGGCTATACCTCTGGTAGAATGAGCCCTCAGGCCAGAGGGGGGAACTTTCTCCAGTTTCTGATAACAAAATTGGATACAAGAGACAATCCACCTGGCCATTGATCTCTTAGTGGCAGGTCTCCCTTTTCCGACCTCACCATAAGTGAGAAAAAGTTGGAGGGATTCGAACCTGTGACCCTTGGTATGTTCTATATAGTAACTTAAGGCCCTCTTAACATCTAAACTGTGCAATCTCCTCTCGCCAGAGGAGGAACATTCAATGAAAAACACTGGAAGGGAGATGGATTGATTAAGTTGGAAATCTGAAACCACCTTAGGCAAAAACTTCCTGTTAGTCCTGAGGACTACCTTATCCCTGTGGAAAGAAATAAAGTCAGTTTCTACTGACAAGGCTTGCAACTCACTTATGCGTCTAGCAGAAGGGATAGCCACTAGGAAAACAGTTTTCCAAGTTAGATACTTAAGCTCTGCAGAAGACAGAGGTTCAAAAGGGGGTTGCATTAACTGGGCAATGCAAACATTAAGGTCCCAGGCAGGGGCTGGATCCCGAAAAGGTGGATTAGTATGAAGTAATCCCTTAAAAAACTTGAAAAATACAGGGTGAGCGGAAAGAGAGGATGGCTTTCCTGCTGAAACAAAAGCAGAGACAGCTGCCAAATGAACTTTCAGGGTAGCTGGTCTCAGGCCCAAAGAATTAAGATGGACCATGTAGTCCAAAACAATGGGCAAATCAGCAGATTCTGGGGAAATATGTTTCCCAGAACACCAAATGGAGAACCTTTTCCACTTAGAATTATAAGTAGCCCTAGTGGAAGGCTTCCTAGAAGCCTTTAGGATTTCAAGAACACCCTGAGAAAGGTGTAGGTCAGCAATTCTAACTCCTCAAGAGCCAGGCCTTGAGGTTGAGGGATTTGAGGTTCGGATACCAAACTCTCCCCTGGGCACAGGTTAACAGGTTGTGATTCATGGGGAGACACAGGGGGAGATGGACTGCAAGGGACAGAAGGAGTGGGTACCAGGGCTGCCTGGCCCAATCTGGGGCAATCAGAATCACCCTGCAAGGCTGGGATCTGATTTTGATTAACACCTTGAATAGGAGATGGAAGGGGGGAAAAACATAAAGAAACTTCCCTTCCCAATCCAGGAGAAGGGCGTCCAGGGGGACTGAGCCCAACACTGGGGGCCTGCAACAGAACAGTGGAAGTTGGTGATTGTCTGGGGCTGCAAAAAGATCTATCTGAGGGGTGCCCCATCTGGCAAAAACTATCCCCAGTACTTGGGGATCCAGTGACCATTCGTGATGGCCCTGAGAAATCCTGCTGAGAACATCTGCTAGGACATTGTCCTTTCCTGGAAGGTGAACTGCTATGAGTGAAGTGTTCAGGGAATAGGCCAGAGACCACAACTTCATTGCTTCGGTGCACAAGGCCGAAGACCGAGTGCCCCCCTGCTTGTTGATGTACCACATTGTTGTGGTGTTGTCTGTTCTGACTTGTACCACTTTGTTCTGAACAGAAGCAGAGAACGCTGAAGTGCTAAAAAGACAGCTCTGAGTTCCAGCAAATTGATGTGGAGCAGAGATTCCTGGGGACCACACTCCCTGAGTGGAGAGGTCGCCCATGTGGGCTCCCCACCCCAGGAGGGAAGCATCCGTAGTGAGGGTCAAAGAGTGAGAAAGAGGAATGAAGGGGACCCCCAGTCTTAAATTGCTCTGATCCTGCCACCACTGGAGGGCCTGGATCAAGGTTCGGGTCACTGGGACCAACTTGGAAAGGGGGTCTCTTCTCTGAGACCAATAGGCTCTCAAGTGAAACTGAATGTCCCTCATCTGAAATCTTGCTCCCTGCACTACAGCTGTGGACGCAGCCATGTGCCCCAGGAGCTGCAAAAGTGTCTTGCTGGTCGAGAGACCTGCAGAGTGAAGGAGGAGGCCAGAGCCACCAAGTTCCTTACCCTCTCTAAGGGAAGAAAGGCTCTGGCCAGATTTGTGTCCAACTCTGCACCTATGAAGGTGAGCACCTGAACTGGTTCCAGAACCGACTTTGATAGATTCAGCAAGAAGCCCAGGGAGGTGAGAAGCTGCTGGGTGACTTGCAGGTGAGATTTTATCTGTTCTGGGGACTGGCCTACAATGAGCCAGTCGTCCAGATAGGGAAAAACAGCAATCCTTTGCCTCCTTAAATGTGCAACTGCTACTGCCAGACATTTTGTGAATACCCTTGGGGCAGAGGTAAGGCCGAAGGGCATTGCTCTGAACTGGTAGTGACCTGAGGGCAGTTCGAATCTGAGGTACTTTCGGTGGGAGCTTCTGATTAGGACGTGAAACTAGGCATCCTTGAGGTCCAGGGAAGCTAGCCAGTCCCCTGGCCTTAGAGAGGGTAAAATCATTGCCAGAGTTACCATTCTGAACTTTGGTTTCAAAAGGTGTTTGTTCAGATATCTGAGGTCTAAAATGGGCCGCCATTCTCCTGTCTTTTTTGGGGTAAGGAAGTATCTGGAGTACAGACCCTTGCCCTGGTGTAGGGGAGAAACCCTTTCTACCGCTCTGAGAGCTAACAGGGTTGAGACCTCTGTTTCTAGAGTAAAGGTCTCTAAAGAGCTTGCAGGTGGAAAAGACCTGATTCTCATCTTTGGGAACTTTTTGAAGCTGAGAACCAGACCCTGGCTTACTACTTCCAGAACCCACTTGTCTGAAGTTAGAGACATCCAGTTCTGACTGAAGTAAGCCAACCTGCCCCCTACTGGTAAAGGAGAATCGGCCCTGGGCACCCCATCAGGGTGCCTGTTTGGCAGGTGCTTTAGGCTGAGGAGTGGGGGTAGGCCTGCCCACACCCCGTCTGCCTCTGCCTCTGAAGAACCCCCTCTGAGCATAAGCAGAGGAGGCCTGGGTTTGGTAAAAGGCTTGTGAAAAGGCCTACCCTCACCCCTGGGGTGTGCCTCTGAGGAGTGGCTTGCCGCCTCCTTGGCCTGGGCACTTTTATAGGTAGTCCTATATTCATCCATCTTCTTCATATAATTCTCTGTCTGCTCCCCAAACAGAGAATTTCCCACCACAGGAAAATCCATAGCCTTAGTCTGGGTATCCTGTGACAAGCTAGTACACCTGAGCCAGGCCAACCTACGAAAAGCTACAGATGTGGCCATGACTCTAGAGGAAACATCATTAAAATCCACAGCAGCATGAAACTGCACCTTAGAAGCCTCAATGCCATCGGCAGCCACCTGCTCCAGCTCATTAGCAAGGTGGCCAGAGGCCTGTTTGGCTAAACCCATAACAGTGTCCCATCTAGATTTTTGATACCTTGCTACATAAGCCATATAATTTGCTTGCCTGAGTCCCAAGGACGCTGCCATGTACTGTTTTTTTGCCATGGCATCAATCTTCCTGGAATCCTTGTCAGGAGGATGTGAAGCCAGGGGAATATTAGCTTTATCACAGGCTGCAGCCTGAACTACCCCAACATGACTGCATTGCTGAGAAAGGAATTCTGTATCAGGACTGACAGTGTGTACCTCCTGTCCATCTTTTATCCACAGGAGGCACAGAATTAGGAGTTTTAAAATTTTATTGTTTGCTTCCTAAAATGACTTATGCAAAGGAATAGACAATCTCCTAGACTCTGGTATATCCATCATTTCTACAAAATCAGGCTCCTCTTGCTCATCCACAGCTTCCTCCAAAGGGAGCTGGAGGGTTTCAGCAACTTTTCTGTAAAACATAAAATGAGAGGGGGACTCAGAAAGCATAGGGGGAGATTCTAAAGGTCTGTCTGGGGAGATGTCCGGTTCAATGGGCACACCCAGACCCTCCAAGTCACATTCATACTGTTCATAATCATCCTCCCCTTCCTCTGGTTCATAAAACTCAACATCATATTCCTGAACCGATGGAACCGACCGAACCGACCTTTTACCAGATAGAGGCGGTTCGGACGGAACCGGAGAAAGTGACTGGACAATCTGAATAGCTCTTGCTATCTCTGCAGCAGTTGGAGAAAGGATTTTGGGCTCCAAACCTGCTGACTTTCTTGTTTTCTTTACTGGAACTGGCTCATCCGAGCCAGCTTTTCGTTTGCCCGAGGAAGTCTGGCCCTGGTCAGAGGGCACTCCCTCCGGTTCGGTTGGCACCGAACCGGGCTGGCCATCCGGGTCAGCGGACTTTTTGGCCTCTCGTTCCCTGAGCCTGCCCAATCTCTTTTCCAGGGTGGCTGCAGGGAAATTTTTACAAATCTGGCAGTCTGAATTGAGGTGGTCAAACCCCAGACAATAAACACATGTGGTGTGTGGGTCAGCCTTGGCAAAGACTTCCCCACAGACATCACAGTGTTGAAACCCAGTGGGCCCGGTTTTTCTTTTGGGTTTCTCAGACATAATGCCAGCCTAACCAAAACTTGCCCTTTAACGGCAATGCCAGGCAAACACCCTTATCGGTTCCTAACCGTGTCACGGTATTGGAAAAACTGTAATGAACCCGTTTTTTAGAACCGATAAGAACCGGAACCGCACTCTAAAATCTCAAGTTTAAATACTTCAAGTTTTAACATAGCTGATCGGTTCAAACCGAACCGATAAACCTTTACAAGTTCCACACAGAATTAAAACATGAATTACTTACTGATACCACAGACAGAGCTTGAACCGATCGGTTTTGCGGTTAAAATAAAACTATTCTCGGTTAAATTGAACCGAGAAAACACTGTTTAAACCGAGAAATGAACCGAGCAGTAGGAGGAATCTCCGGAGCGACTGTTCAGTGAGGCGGAGTAAAGAATCTGACAGTTTAGGTTTGAAACTACCCAGACAGAGCTTCTCTTTAGAGCTCGTGCTCTAAGTTCCATTCATGGAATGGAGTTAACTCTTTCACCTCCGGAGCAGTTCTAATGGTGGGACAAACTGCAAATTGTCATAATATAGCAAGACTTCATGTTGTTTGAAAGGAGTATATCGTCTGTTAAGTGGAAGCAAGCAAGAAAGTAGGAACCTGAGTTCCGACTCGCTGGAGAGTCGCTTCTGTTGCTGCAAGGCTCTGCTCAAGAGAAGAAGCCTGATTAAAAAAAAAAAGGGAATTAACAGACTGGGCAGTCACCTAGGTCTAGGAAATGTCTCTGAATAAAGAAATCTCTCTTAGAAAAGAGATGACCCATATCGCCACTGGATCGGACTCCCCCTAGGGGTAGAAGAAGTCAGGTACTCTTTACCATATTCTAGAGACAAGTGCCTCAGGGGGCTGAGGCAGAACCTGACCAGATCCAAAGGGTGGTATCGGGTAATTTCGGCTAGGCCCTGTGCTGTGATAAATTTTCTTTTTTTTTTTTTAACCATTAGTCCGAGCCTGACAAGGCTTTCAGGCTGCTATTTTGCAAGGATTGCCTGATACAAAAAGAACAAAGATGTCCTCCATCTGAGGTGTTAACCACCTGTGCCGAATAAGCCACCGAAGGGGCACAAAACCCCTATTTATTTATTTGCTTTTGTTAACTGGGTGAGTGTATTTTCAGGCATGACCCGGGAGGGTACTGGTCAAATACAGAAAAACAGCAGCAATGTGACACAGCACACAGAATCAGGTTGTACAATACAGAGGTAAGTCAGAAAAGGATAAGAGTTTACAAACAACTTGCAGGACAATTATACATGGTCAGACAAAGTTAATAGGTAAAATGATAAAAACAGGGGTCATTCAAAAGGCAAGTGCGAAACAAGTGCAGAGAAATTACAACCAGCCATTATCACGGACAGTATACAATAAGTGCCAATTTGCAAAAATAAGAATAGTAAGAGAAATGGGGGAGATGGGGAGAGGTAGGTTAGAAAGTGTGCAACAGGAAGGGTGGGAGTAGAGTAGGGTAGCAGAGATAGCTATTAAAGGAGCGGAAGAGCCTGAGCGGCTCCCGACCATTAAATTAGAATGTTCCACAGAGTATAATTGTCTTAACGACTGAAAAAGTCTAGATGCAGAAGTGTATGGTCCATGGACACAGTCTGAAATACTATAGTGGACCCCATTACTGAGGAACTACTGAAAAGATCTTCCATCACGGACTCTGATGATAGAGAGGACGTGCCCTTCAGTATATAAAATGAGTTATCCGCTGTATTACTGACCAGAAGGTCAGGGAAAGACCCATCTAGATGCACTTCTACCCCAGAAGGACCTCTAAGGGAGGTCTAGGTCAGAGCCACTAGAGACTGCACCACCAGAAACGATGTTGAGGAGCTTGGTGCCACGTAAGGAGCTGAGAAAGTGCTGAGCGGAATGAGAGATTCTGCTGGCAGAATAGTACAGCAGAGTTCCATCAGCAGAAAACCACTGGATGACACAAGATCCCATGTAGACTGCTACTCACTGAGATGTGTGGAAAAAATAATCCGCAGAACAGGACTTCATTCTGCAGAAAACATCCTGCCACAAGTTCTGTGGAGAAGAAGTTCATAAAGGAAAACTGTGTCACTAATTCTGCCAGACAGCACCCACTAGCACCCCTGCGGTACCAGCATCACTCATAGCACAGGAGGGCACCAAGCAGTGCCTATGCCAACCCGGGCAATACCCTCGGGCACCCGAAGCGGTACCTGCAGGCACCCCAGGCACCCATGCAGCAATGGCACCCGAGGGCATCCCCGACATCAATGGTACCATGGTACCCATGACACCCATGGCAAGAATGGCACCCGAGAGCACCAGTGGCACCCATGGGTACCCGCAGCATCACCTGCGGCACCCATGGGTGTCCCCAGTACCACCCATAGCACCCATGGGTGCTCGCGGCACCACCCATGGGTGCTTGGTGCTGCCTGTGGGTACACGACACCACCCGCGGGTGCACAGCACTGATCAAGGCATGGCGCCAACCAAGGCACCGAGGCACGGCACTGACCAAGGCACAGAGGCATGGCACTGACCAAGGCACTGAGCCACGACTCCGAGGCACAGCACAGAACCACGGCACTGAACCATGGCGCCGAAGGAAAATGCCAATGGAAATCCTGAGAAGAAGGGGAGAAGGAAAAAGGTGGTGCCCGTGCCGGCCCCTGCATGGAAAAGGGAGAGGGAGGTAGGCACGAGGAGTCGACACAATTGTGAAGGCACCAAGAGGGCACCGCGCTCATCCTGATCCAATCGACCCGGCTCCGGTCCAACGGCTTCAGGGCCCGGAGGCCCCAAAATCAGGAACACAGCCAGGAAAACTGAAGAAGTCAAACCCCCTGCTCCACAGGAGCGGCCCAGAGGTGAAGCTGCTCACCGGAGCTCCAACGAGGACAGAGATGGAGTTTGGAGTTGAGAATGCAGCCGTTAGGAGTGGGGCCAAGGGGAACCCACCAAAGTCGGTTCCAGCCTATTGCCCCTCCCGACGAACTATCCTCGTGCAGACGTACCAAAGGGCATCCTCGAGCAGCACCGATTCTTCTTCCCCCAACGAGGAAGAAGAGCTTGAGGTTAAGCGGAGCTGGATTCCCAGAACCACTAGATTTGTGCTTCTATGGACTGTCCCTCCCCCAGCACAGGACTTTCCGTAGTTGGACCCCCCCCATTTATTAAGGGTGGCGGACTGGACACAGCCCCTCTGCCACAAAAACTTTCAAACAAAGTATTCCTACCGTCACCACTACCGTCTAAGGATGACTCCGTTGATGGCAGGAAAGAACTTCTTTTTCTTCATAATCTTCTTTTCTTGTTTGTAAAATACTACTAAAATATTAAATTAAATGCTAAAAGCTGCCGTCGTATAGACGAAAACTTTGACTCCGGCAGACGAGCGACGTTGACATCTAAGTGCACTCGACGGCGGGAGAAAAGGAACTGAGGCGGTTGGAGGGTCGACGCTGAGATAGCCTATACAGGCACGAAAGCACTTTCAAGGTAAGGCCGTGATGCGTGGTCCTGTCCTGGCGCCGACCCTTCTGAAACATTTTGGCTCCCGCTTGGTCCTAGCACCTCCGGCGCTATCCCATTAGTGTGAATGAGTGATGGAGACTTAGCCCAGGAAGATCTGCACGCAGTACTCCAGATGGGGTCTCACCAACTGTCTGTACAGAGGGATAACAACTTCCTGTTTTCTACTGTTGATGCCTGTCCCTATGCATCCCAGTATCCCCCCAGCCGTCCTTACTGCCTTCTCATATTGCATGCCCACCTTTAGGTCATCTGATATAATTACTCCCAGGTCCCTTTCGATTTTTGTTGTTGTTAGTATCTCACCCCCCATTGTGTACTCTTCCCCTGGGTTTTTGTTTCCCAGGTGCATTACCTTGCACTTCTTTGCATTGAATCTGAGCTGCCATACATTTGACCATTCCTCCAACCTTGCCAAGTCCCTTTTCATCCTTTCCACACCACGTTGTGTATCAACCCTGTTGAAGATCTTTGTGTCATCTGCAGAGACATATTTTTCCTTCCAGGTGCTCCCCAATGTCACTTATAAAGACATTAAAGAGGACCGGTCCCAGTACTGAACCCTGCAGTACCCCGCTAGTTACCCTCCTTTCTTCATTATGGACACCGTGTACAATTACCCTTTGCATCCTGTTGTTCAGCCAGTTTTTTATCCAGGCTACCACCTTGGGACCCATTTCAAGGCTGGCTAACTTGTATATTAATCTTTTGTGTGGGACTGTGTCAAATGCCTTGCTACAATCTAGGTAGGCCATATCCGCAGCACCTCCCTGGTCTACTACTTTGGTCACCCAGTCAAAGAAATCTATTAGATTCATCTGACATGGCCTTCCTGCTGTGAATCCATGCTGCCTTGGGTCCTGTGCCCCACTGGCCTTTAGGTACTCAACAATACTGCCTGATTAATATGGAACTCTGACACAACCTTGGATAAAAACATGGGGTGCGTGTAGAGCACTACCTTGTCTCTATGTAAAACAGTGAGGGGCTAGCAACCAGAAATGCTGCTTTCCAAGTCAAAAACCTTAAGTCACAAGTTTCAGTGGGCTCGAAGGGCTTGCAAAAGAGCAAATACAACACAAGGTTTATGTCTTAAGGAGCCATCGGCTTGCTGATGGGAGGCCTTGTGTGCAAAATAGTTCAAACAAAAAGGCAGCATGTCCTGGAACCAGCGTGGAGGTGTAGAATGAGGCAGCAGACCCCAAAAGTTTACTCGGAATACCAAATAGACTGCATTTGGCAAAACAAATTGAGGAACCAAATACTGTATATGTTTACTAATGAGCAAAAGGAAATGTACTGTGACCTCGATAACAGGAGGACTACATAACCCTTTGTATGCAAAATACCCTTGAGGAACCTCTTAAACAGTGGCAGCAGTGCTAAACAGAGAGTATCCAGGGGTTCGTGGTATGCCGAAATAGCACAAACGTGGACCTTAACCATGGAATACTGTAGGCCAACGTAGGAAAGGTCTAGTAAGTCCAGAACCTTGTCAGGTGGACACTTGAAAAAAAATTACTTACCATAGTAATACTGTTTCTTCTAAAGGATCCCTCACTATGGTTACTACTGCAATCAGTCTGCAGGTCTGAGCTGCCCCAAAGAGTGGAATTTGATGCAAATTAGAGAATGATGGAAGGAAATTCAAAATTCTGCTGTGTGGTCACACTCCACTCTGCCCTCTAATGTCAGATTTATTTCGACAACTGGGGCGCAGTGACCACTAAACTAGCTAGACTCAATCAAAGAAACAGAACCCCCAAATGATTGGCCCCTACTGGGACAAATTATGGCAGATTAAAGTTATGTATCAAAAACACCCAAAAATTGAAGTAATGCTCAAGCAAATTAAAGACTGAAAAAATAACTGATTATTGGAGAACCTTTTCTGGGTTCTAGAGGAGAGGTAGGGCGGGTGTGTTAAGCATAGTGAGGGATACCTTGAAAGAAACAATATAACTATGGTAAGTAATTTTTTTCTTCACACTCCAGGAATCCCTCACAGTGCTTAATATTGCAGACTATAAAGCAGTACCTTGAGAGACTGGCTGCAAAACCTATTTAGGGAAAAGGTTCTGCACAACAGCAGTGACAAATCTGGCATCCTTTCTAGAATGCACAGCCAGACAATAGTGTCTTGTGAAGGTTCTACCTGTTTTCTAGGTAGTGCTTTACAAATTTCTAAAAAGGGGATATCCCTTGCAACTGCCACAGAGGCAGAGGTGCCATGCATGAAGTGTGCCCTCAGGCCTTATGATGGTAGTTTGCCAGCTTTGCTGTAACAGAACTGGATGCAGGAGACTAGGCAGTGAGCAAGAGTTCTCTTGGAAGCTGGCCTACCTTTGCCCACCTCACCATATGTGAAGAACAGCTTTGAATGGGAAGACCTGAGTCCCTTAGTGCAGTCCAGGTAGCAACTAAGTGCCCTCTTGACATCCAGACTGTGGAGCCTTTGCTCTCCAGAGTTGGATTTTGCTGTAAAGAACACTAAAAGGGTGTTGGACTGGTTCACATGAACTTCAGACACTACCTTAGGGAGAAATTTTCTATTTATCCTTAGGACTACCCTGTCCCTGTGAACGATGATGTAATTCGGATATGCGCAGAGGGCCTGCAGCTTGCACACCCTTCTGGCAGAAGTTATGACCACTAGGAACACTGTTTTCCAAGTGACATACTTCAAATCAGCAGTAGCCATGGGTTCAAAACCGGAGTCCATAAGTTTAGCTATGCACAGGTTCAAATCCCATGGGGGACTGGATCGCCAACCGGGGAATGCAGGTACAGAAGCCCTTTAAAGGACCTCCTGAAAAAATGGGGTATGAAGCCACAGTTTTCTCCCTACCTACCGAAACATACGCAGACACTGCAACCAGGTTCACCTTAAGAACCACAGAACAGAAACACAGAAGGTGACGGCAGATAAGCACCGTGTGGCCCACCTAGTCTTTCTCTTTTCCCTAATGCAATACCACAGAGCCTAGTCAATCTGCAGCTTACCCTTTCTTCCCTATTGCAAGAGTACTCTCATGTCTATCTCATGTATTCTTGAATTCCCCTACCATTTGTGTCCCCACCACCTCCGCAGAGAGGCTGTTCCAAGCATCCACTATTCTTTCTGTGAAAAAGTACTTCCTCATGTGGCTCCTGAGCCTACACCCCGCTAGCCTCATATCATGCCTCCTTGTTCTTGTACACCTTCTTTTCTGAAAGATGCTACCCTCCTGTACCTTGTTTATATCCCTGAGGTACTTGAATGTCTCTTATCATATCTCCCCCTCCAGGGAATACACATATTGAGGTCACAGAAACAAAGAAGTTGACGGCAGAAGGAGATCACTAGGTCCATCTAGTCAGCCCATTTGTTTTAGACCTATTTTGACACTGTAGTTGCCCTTCGTAGTCAGGGCTCCCTTGTGTCTATCCCATGCATTCCTGAATCCCCCAACCCCCAGTGTTGACCCCCACAACCTCTTGGGGCAGGCTGTTCCAGGCGTCCACCACTCTTTCTGTGAAGAAAACCTTCCTAGTGTTAGTAGAGAACCTCCCTCCTTGCAGCCTGAGGTCATGTCCCCTGGTCCTGGAGCCCTTCTTGAAGTGAAAAAGTTCCTGTGCCTGTACCTTGTTAATGCCTTTTATGGACTTGAATGTTTCAATCATGTCCCCTCTCGCTCTTGTCTCTGCTCCAGGGAGTACGTATTCAGTTCCCTAAGTCTTTCCTCATAGGACAGGTACTGCAGACCCTAAATCATTTTTGTCACCTTTCTCTGTATTGTTTCCACCCAGTCAATGTCCTTCCTGAGGTAAGGCCTCCAGAACTGGACTCCATATTCCAGGTGAGGCCTGACCAGCGATCTATACAGTGGTAGCACCACCTCTCTCCTCCTGCTCTTGATTCCTCTCCATCTAGTCTTTCCTCGTATGACTTTTGGTGCAGTCCTTGCTAGGATTACCAGATTTTGGGACAAGAAAAGAGGACAAAGTCTAAGGAGTAAGCGATCTTGTTTATTATTTGTAGTTTGTACACGGTTAGTAACTTTGTAGTTCAAAAAAAAAAAAAGGACAGTACACGGGCAGTAACTTTGAAGCCAACATGCTAACCTGATTTCACAATCCATCTATAAGTACTTTTCAGAGGAGCGAATTTTCCTAAGCAACAGAGGGTGGCTCAGCAAAATAATCATGAAACCGGCTGCAAGACAAGTGTTTGAAGTTGTACTGTACACTGACTCAAGAGAAAGGCGATTCCTTTCCTTGGTCCACTGAGTTTGGATCAGTGAGAAGGCCCTCTCCACATTTGCATTGTGACTAGGAATGGCAGAAAAGAATTCTGCAATCTTGAGCAGCTCTGAACAGCATTCCACATTCTTTGAGCGTGTGAAGTACCTTGTCCACTTCTCATGAGCAAGTAAAGCACCACATTCTCCTTCACCTTGAGTACTTTTGTTTTGCACAAACTGCTTCAGATTGCAGAACTGATCAAAACATTTTGTGTCATTAATTTCAACCCCCTTCTCATTCAAGTACTTGATACATGACTCTACATCATTCCAAGAAGGGGTGTCAGACAGGGACATCCACTTGAAACATGAAAACTCTTGGAAAGGATGAGTCCACATATCTCCAAGTATTCAATGCAGGTTGTGTAGAGGTTTTGTACAGTGTTACTGAACCTGTCACACTCTGGTCCCAACCCCTCCTTCCACTTCTGGCTCAGAATTTCCTTTACGTTCAATGACATGAAGTTGTGATTCTTCCTCTCCACAAGGACACCACGGACAGACGCTAATATGTCCATCACTTCTACCAAAGAATTACCCTCTCTTTCAACTGTTTCTATCTGAGAGTGGAACACTGATAGACCTCACTGAATTCATTCTCAAAGAACTTCTGTATCAGAGTAGGGGGTTTGTTTTGTGACAAGAAGAATGATTTCAGAGCTGGGAACATTTGCAGCAGCCTCGTGATAGCAGGAAAGAGACAGAGTCATCACATCTTACTGTGATAAAGCAACTATCGATATTCAACCTCAACAAAGTCACAGAATTCTTTCAGAAACTCTGTGCGTACAGTGTAAATCGAGAACAAATTGAAAATCTTTAACACAATTGAGTCTATATCTACCTCAAGAGCATCTGCCTCTTGCTGGATACAATTGATAAAAACATGTGCTGGGCATCCTACCCCAATCAAGCTACCTTTCAGTGACCTCTTCAGATTTGAAAACACATTTCTGCCCTCAGCTCGCCTGAGCCCCCCCAAACATTGTGCTACAGTTATCACCTGTAAATGCGATACATTTTTGGAGTAGGCCACATTTTTCTAGCGTTTGTGTTACATAGTTTGAGATAGTGCTTGCAGTTTCATCAGACAGGCTGTAATTCTATTGTTTTTGTTTGTAAGCCCCCTGTTTTCCAATCAAAGTGCTGAAATAAAATCGGAAACATTTTTACTGCACCATGATTGCTTCCATCAGTGGCAACTCCACAGTATGAAATACTACTAAGTGATTCGATCCCAATGTCTACGGCATGTGGAGCAATTACAGAGTTAATTATAGCCTCAGTCTTAGTTTGAGCACTTGACACCTTACGTGCAATTTCAGAGTTAGGGTACAGCTTCTTACTTAAGCCAGAAGTACAGTCCATTGATTTGTAGCTGGCATGGTGTCTTACGGTGTGGAATGCCAAAGTGCCTTCAGCGGCACTCACAGCATCCTCAATTTTAGAACCTGGGTGAATGAAAAAAATCAGTCACCTTTCCTGAGGAGCTGGTACTCCAAATGCTCTTTTGATGTTTTGTAGATTGAATGTGGGCCTCTAAGTCCAGGGCTCCTTTACTGGCAATGGAGACGTACATTCTGGCGCTACACAGCATGCACTGTGCCTCCCACTCCTCCCGGCCATTTTGAAGACATGGATATTTGTTCTTCAGTTCATCTGTAAACTTGCACTTGAGTTTTGTCATTCTTCACTACTTGGCTTCAACGTGAACACTTCAAGGCAAAAGGGTCCAGGCAGGCACAAGCAGCAGTGAATCCTGCAATTCAACAGAAGCACAGAGAGAGAGAGAGATGACCAGTCAACACACTGACTTGGTCTCGGTGCAGTGCAGCTCCAACTACCAGATCTCAACTGAATGTACTTGCATAGAGTTCTTCAAGAAAGCAAAGCTCAAAAACCAAAATGCCAACCTGTGGTCATCATCGCTATTCACAGGGCTATGTGTGTCCTAGAAGTGCACCTCTCCCGGCATGGGGGGGGGGCTCCCCACCACCAGCCCACTCCATCCATGACACCACATAAAGGTCAGGTGCAGACACTTTTAGTGGGCTTGTTGTAGCCCCTCTAATTTTTAGGGGGGGGGGGCAATGTGTCACCATGCCATGCCCACATCTGTGGTGGGGGAGAGAGGCCAACATTGCATGAAACCTTTCCACATCAATCTGATGATAGGCTAAAACGCAGTATTGAGTAACTGGGGGGGCTGAAACCAACAACATAATGTGAGGCTTTATGCAACTGTTCCAGGCAGGCACCAGCACCATTTTATTCTACCAGGCATTTAAATTAAATCAAATATGATTTAAAGGTTCTCAGTCAGAAATGCTGCAATCTGATTGGCTGTTAGAATTCCAACAGCCTTACATTAGTCCCTGCTACACTGTCATGTGCAGGCAGTACATAGTACATGCTACAGCCTGATCACCACGGCACATGAATTGTTCCAGACTGCATTCCACACTTTTCCTCTAGCACTGCTGAGTCATGGTGAATGACTGGAAAGTCTGGAATGTCTGGAATGAAGCATTCTGATTCTAGACTGAACCAGGATTCTGAAACTGTTGGTCAGGTCAGGTGGAATAATTATTCTATTAAAAATCTCCCTCTAAATATAAGGAAAATATTCAAAAAGTATTCTTCTAAACACTCTTCTATTGGAATAATTTGTTTTATAGCATAAGGCATTATCGGGAGTTAGAAGATTAACAGTCAGTCACCCCCGGCCCCACCCCACAGACAATATGACACAGCTGCACCTTGTGCAACATTACACCCCTAGGCTAGGGTGGGGGTAATAACAAACTGTTAATCTGTCTAACTACTGATCATGCGGTATGCCTTATAATATTGCTTAAAAAAGGTTTGCTTCTAATTGCGGCTAAGTTTCAGCTTCTGGCAATGGAATAACTTTTCTTTGTAGCAGAATTGACTAAAGGGAATTAATAATAAAATAATTCCAGTGGCCCAGTGATGAGACAGACAAAAAGTTCAGAACAGTTCTGAACTTTTTTCTGCATGTGTCATCACTGAGTCGCTGTGAGGAGGAAGTATGTCTTATAAGTATTGCCTTGCTGCTTAATAATGAAGGGACGTTGGGTGGGACTGAACAATTCAGAAACCAGTGATGCTGGTAAAATAACTCCCCTCCCTTTTTTGCAGGCCTGCACTGCACTGCTGATGTGATGTGCACATATCATGAAGTCAATCAAGTGACAAGTGAATAGTGATCGAGACTGCAGCAAAAGCAATAGAGCAGCATACCGATTTTGATTGCCTGTAGGCTCTGTCCAGTCCACACTGAGACTGGATCTGCTCCTGGGGTGGGGGGTGGGGGTCTGTGTCTTTGGGTCTAGAGTGGACTCGATGGTGCTGGTGATGCTGGATCAGGATCGGCCCAGGAAATCGGGATTGCTCCTGAAGGACAAACAGGTTGGACTGAAAAACAAAAGGCACATACAATCAGACAGAGACACAATCTAGCTCACCCACCCGCAACCTTACAACCACAGACCAGTTTGAGGTCGATGGATGAAGAAGAGTGTGTGGACTCGAGTCTGTTTGTCTGGATCTAGACTGGGGCATGCCAGTGCCATGTTTGGATGAAGAAGCGAGGAGCGAGCGAGTGGACATCTCACAGAGTAGTCAGTGGTCACAGATCTCACAGCCACAGATCACACAGTGAGATTAAATAGATCAATCTCATGCACAAGCACAGTATTAGTATTACTAATGTACTGTCATCTGATTGTGACGAGCTGACACTGACCGGGCTGTCATCAGTGTTGTTGTGCACAATGTCAAGCAATCAGATTCAGAACTCATTAGTGCCATGTTGGTGTAACAGCCCCTTTACTCGCCTTGGCTGTTCCAGAGCCCTCGGGGTACTCAGCATACATCTCCAAGAGGCTGGACCCGAGCTCTGGGTGTGTTGGCAATGTTGGTACTGTGCCTCCACCCAGGGTAATGGCAAGGACTCCTGTGGGCAAAGAACAGGTTACCACTCCCCTGGAACAATAGAAACATAGACTTTGACGGTAGATAAGGACCACTTGGCCCACCAAGTCTGCCCATTTCCCTACCTACTGGATAAGCTTCAGATTCTAGTTAACCAACAGCCTACTTCCTGCCACCCCCCACTACAATTGCCTTGTGTCTATCCCATGCATGTTTGAATTCCCCCACAGTTTTAGCCCCAACAACCTCCCCAGGAAGGCAGTTCCACGCATCCACCACTCTCTGTGAAAAAAGATTTCCTCACATTACCCCTGAGCCGTCCCCCCTCTATCTTTAAATTGTGTCCCCTTGTTCTTACACATCTCTTTTTCTGAAAGATGCTACCCTCCTGGACTTTGTTGATTCCCTTGAGGTACTTGAACATTTCTATCATGTCCCCCCGTCCCTCCTTTCATCAAGGGTATACATATTCAGCTCTCTCAGTCTCTCTTCATATGATTTCTGATGCAGACCCTGCACCATTTTAGTTGCCCTCCTCTGGACTGCTTCCATCCTGTCTATGTCCTTACGTAGATGAGGGTCTCCAAAACTGCACACAGTACTCCAGATGTGGTCTCACCAACTGTCTGTAAAGAGGGATAACCACTTCCCTTTTTCTACTTGTGATGCCCCTTCCTATGCATCCCAGTATCCCCTTGGCTCTACTCACTGACTTCTCACATTGCTTACCCACCTTTAGATCATCCGATATGACTACCCTCAAGTCCCGTTCCATTTTTGTTGTTGTTAGTACCTCCCCTGCCATTGTGTACTCTTCTCCTGGGTTTTTGTTTCCCAGGTGCATAAACTTTGCACTTCTTTGCATTGAATCTAAGTTGCCATATGTCTGACCATTCCTCCAACCTTGCCAAGTCCCTTCTCATCATTTCTACCCCCTCTTGTGTATCAACTCTGTTACAGATATTTGTGTCATCTGCAAAGAGGCATACCTTTCCCTCCAGACCCTCTGCAATGTCACCTATAAAGATGTTAAAGAGGACTGGACCCAGTACTGAGCCCTGAGTACTCCACATAGTGACCCCCTCTTCGGAATGTGTGCCACTTCACTATTACCTTCTGTGTCCTGTTGTGCAGCCAGTTTGCAACCCAGGCTACCAACCTGGGACCCACTCCCAAGCTGGCTAGCTTGATTATTAATCTTTTGTGGGACTGTGTCAAATGCCTTGCTAAAGTCTAGGTAGGCCATATCCACAGCCCCTCCCTGGTCTATTACTTTGGTCACCCAGTCAAAGAAATCTATTAGATTTGTCTGACATGACCTTCCTGCTGTAAATCCATGCTGCTTTGGGTCCTGTGCCCCGCTGGCCTCTAGGTACTCAACAATTCTTTCTTTCAGAAGTGATTCCATCAATTTCCCTACCACTGAGGTCAAACTTACAGGTCTGTAGTTTCCTGCTTCTGCCTTGCTCCCACTTTTGTGAAGGGGAATCACATCTGCCCTCCTCCAGTCCTCAGGTACCACCCCATCCTCCCATGATTTGTTAAAAAGTGTGAATGAAGTCACCCTGTTGAGGCTGACCCCTCAGACATAGTTTCCTAGTAATTTCCCTACCCCTCAATAACAATGGTGAAAAACCACAAACACATTGAATCAATGGCAAACTATAACCCCTTTATTTAAGCCACTCCAAAAAGTAAGGTGAGGTCAATCCCCTCCTACCTTCAGATACTCAGTACAAATCCCTTATAAGAACCCCCCCTTCCCCCTTTGGTGCACCCAAATTTGCCCCTGACGGTAAGTACCTCACCACTCTCAGTCACAGACCTGGGGTCTTTCATTTGGGACCATATAATACTTGAACAATGGGAATGTTTAGTTTATAGCGGTCGAGGGGGTGGGGGCTCAGCCCCGACCCTATGGAATTTAGTCAATAGCTCCCCAGAGTCGCAGCTCGGGGTACTCACAGTTCTCACAGTTGGTGCAAACACTGTCTGTCCGATGAACTGCCTGTTGCCTCGGAAGGTCTCCGTCAGAAAATGTAACCCCAGAGGGCAGCCGGAGCTGGGAGGGTTCGTGAGGTGATGTTCTTCACCTGCCTGGCCTTTCCAACTTCGCCCGCGGGCCTTTATAGGCAGTATTCGATCAGGCAGACCTGTTCATCCTTCTTGCTCTGCTGCTTCTGTGGTTTCAGCCTAGGGAACCCAGTGGCACGGTTCCCCTACTCTTCTGGGTCGCTCTACCCCTCTCCAGTACCTGAGCAGAACAACCTCGCTCCCCGGGATCTTCCCTGGCTGAACAGGTCTGTCCCAGTACTGAGTGTCCCACGAGGTCCAGGGCTCACAACCCACTGTACCCTTTAGCCCAGTCAGTCAGCCCTGGGACACACACCGTGGACCCACTTGTACTGTAGCCCTGCAGAGGCTGCGGTCTCCCTCCTGCACTTAACTTAAGAGAGGGGGTAGCTGGAGAGCCCACAGTCAGGCAGGCTTGCTTGATTCTGAGGCAATATGCCACTCTCTCACTGCTCACTCTCGGCTACCCTCCTCAGATCCTCTCCCTTTGTTCTCTCTCTCGATTTTCATGCTCCTTCTCGTTTTTAAACCCGATTCAGCCTCCATCTTACTGGCTGCCAACCCCCATGTGACCTCCAGGCTGCCTCTGGGTACTTTCCCAGCAGCCTGAGGTCTGTAAATTTACATGGGGGGCCACCATCTTGGTCCCCCAGCAAGTCTCCCAGGAAATTGGCCCCCTATTGTTGATTCTAGCCCCCTACTAGGGCTATTTCAGGCAGGAGTCATGACCAGAACTCTTCCGGTTGCTGCGTGCATCTTCCCCGGCCTCTCTGCTTATCTGGGGGCTGGGGATTTACTGATCTCCCTATCGGCCACACGGTCGAGTGGCATTAGGAGTGTGGCTGCTTTAACTCCCCCCTCTCTGCGGCACATGCGCGTGGCCGCCATGGCCGTGCATTTGTGTTTTAACCGAGCGGTCCCGGTTGCCCTTATTTGGGGCTGCTCCAACCTCCCCGCATTGCCGGCACAAGGACTTCACCCGGACCCTGGCCCAGTACATATCCCAGATCGGGGTCCCGAATTCGCCTTGCCACTCCCACGGCACACAGGGGCATCCATGTTCGAGCCCCACCAGGACTCCTGGAGACACTGCCCAGGGGAGGACTCAGGGTTGCGAGAGCTCCCTCCATAAAAGGTATGCCCGCATTGGGGGGCTTACATATACAGTACAGTATACACTACAGTCCGGATCCATGTCGCTGCCTGCTGCTGCTTCTTTCTGACTGAAAACAATAAATAATCAGCTCTGTGGTGTCGGTGTTTGAGGTGCTGGGCTGTCCTAGAGTGGGATGGGCTGGTGCATGCACAGAAATAGTAGTGACCAACATTACAGTCGGTGATTATTTATGTACGCTCCTGCCCGTCCCATTCCCGGTGAGCCCAGCACCTTGAAAACCCATCACCACATGAGCCAATTTTTTTTTCCAGTCAGAGAGAATCAACAGCAGGCAGAACATTTTTTACATGGATGGACTGTACTACATTCAGTAAAGAATTACAGGGACAATGTGAAAGAGCCATAAGGGAGTGAAGCTGCTGTCAGTAAAAATCCGGAGACATCTATGTTTTGCCCCAGTGGCCCAGTACCTATTTTGCATATGTTTCAACATATGATTAATAGAGGTGGAAGGCTTGTTCTGTGTTCCTGGACTATCACACACATTCATTACCACAATTATTCCATTACAAAATGTGAGGCTCTATGAGTTTCAGTCCAAGGAGGATATAAATCTTCAGATCATAAGGGTGGTAACTGGGTAACATGGTTGTCACGGAGCGGACGCTGAAGAAAAATACAAGGAGAAAGTGATGAGGCCACTTCTTAATCCTGATTATCAAGGCTCACATTCAATCCCTCAGCTCTTCTTTGTTTCTAGTTGATCCACTGAGTAAGTGTCCCTCCAGCAACAGTGCCACACCACAACAGGGCCCAGCCCAGTGACAGTCCCGCAGCAGAAAGAGCCAGCCCAGGTGGGATATATGGTCAGCTCCCCTCCACTACAGAGACGAGTCCTTCCTAAACCCACTGTGAAAACTGGAATGCTTGGACCCAAGCCACCAGATCAGACTGGCCCATTGCTGGATTGCTCTACCCGTCCCCCATCCTGCGGGCCGCAGATGGACCAACCTTCCTGCTCCCAGACAGGCAGGCATCCTCACTGTAACTTGACCCCTTCCCCCCCACCCCATCGTTACCAGGTCAGGAACAGTCTCTCCCCATAGACAAACACCATCCCTTCAGCTGGACCCCCAGCCCAGGCCAGGGGCCACTCACTGCCCACAGACCAGCTGTCAGCCATTTCAGCTGCAGCTGGAAGGAACACCCAGCAAGCTCAATTGCTAACCACTCTCCCTGCAGGCAGCTGGACCACCTCTGCAATAGGGACTGCAGTCTGCAGACCCAGACTTGAGCATCATTATAGCAAAGATTCCAAATCCATCCTTATTCTGCCCTATGGCCGTAGACAGCTATAATGTGCTTTTTAGTGACATTGACCGAGAAGCAGAACACTGCTACAGTCCTCAGTGAGTCAAGTGCAGTGTGCCAGCCCAGTGGGGAAAAACAAAACAAATCTTTTTTTTTCTACGACTGGACTAGTCTGTTCATGGGCCTGCCGCCCTGCCTGTACCCCCACCATTTGTAGGGGCCCGCTGCTGCCTGCACTGTACATCCATGATCCCAACCCCATGCTGCAGCTGCCCACCATGCAGCATCCCCTAGGAGCGGGCATGACAGGACTGGACACAAATCATTGGCACCACTGTCCGAGGTTGCAGCATGCAGGACTGCACCTGACCTGCTGCCGTCACTCCCTCCTCCTGTCCTACTCTCTCTGACTCTTCTCTGTCTGATGACCTAACTTAACACTAGTCTGCAGCAGCACAATTTGACACAACATGGATGGGGAGGCCAGGGTCCTCCCTCCAGATTCCAGAGTCAAGACCACTGGAGAGATGAGCAGTAGGGTAGATGGACGATAGGCAGACAGACAGATCGGAATCATCTGATCATTAAAAAAAATAATAATTCAATTTGAATTAATTTATTTTTGGGAGCTGGCTGGCTGGTCATTTTAACTTGTGGTCCTCTTACCTTACCAACCCCACCCCATGCCGCAGCTGCCCACCATGCAGCATCCCCCCCCAGGAGCGGGCATGACAGGGATTCACTGGACACAATCATCAGCACCACTGTCCGAGGCTGCAGCATGCATGCAGAACCACACGCCTGACCTGCTGCTGCTCACTCCTCCTGTCCTGCGCCTGCTCCATCTGTCTGACTCTTCTCTGTCTGATGACTGGGTTGGCTTAACTTGACTATAGTCTGACTGCAGCAGCACAATCAGTTTGACTCTGACAGACAACACAGATGGGGAGGCCAGGCCAGATCCTCCCTCCAGACTCCAGAGGACCACTGGTCCTGGAGAGACAAGCAGTAGGGTAGATGGTGGATGTAAGTAGGCAGACAGATGATCGGGATCATCGCCAGATCATTAAAAAAAAAAAATTCAGTTTTAATTAATTATGGGAGCTAGCTGACTGGTCATTTTGTTATGGTCCTCTTATCTTATTACCCATCTGTTGGTACTTCCACTTAGACTCCGGCGCTGTCGGGGACCATGATGATGTTGCCCAGAGATCCTTCTAGTTCCAACTTCTTCCTCTCTCTCTGGGGACCTTGACAAGATGACCCGCAGTGACCATCTTCTCCTCCTCCACGGATGGACCGGAACCAACACAGTTGTTACTTTGCCCCCCTAGTCCCTAGTCGTCACCCCTGCTCAGAGCCTCGGCAGTCAGAGATGGCAGGCAGAGGCAGGCAAGACCAGGAAGGGCAACGCCAAGGGTGGTGGCGGTGGACCATGGGAGTCACGCATGGATGGGCGTGGGCTGCACGACTCGACAACGAGTGAGCGAGGCAAGCTACAACTAAGGCCAGCAGGCAGGGTAAGTCACTCTGTCTCTGACTGAGACAGTGAATTAGACAGTGATGCCGGCTGCCGGCTATGCAATTACTTTCTTTAACTTTAAGGGCAGGCAGGCTATCCGACTAGTAGCAGCAAGCACGCAGCGCTGCACAAAGTCTAGATGGAGCCGGCTGATGAGTTCGAAAAAAAGAAAAACTTTCTGGCTCCGACTCGAGTCTGTCTACAACCACACCATGTCCTGACTACTGTGCAGATTGTCTGCAGCAAATCCTGCACGCAGGTGACCGAGAGACATGCACAAACAGACACACAGTAGTAGAAATGTAGAATTCCCCCCCTCCCAGTTGCCACGGCAACTGACAACACTGAAGCAGCTGTCAATTTAAGTGTCACGGGGAAGTCCAAAAACCCAGACAAAACAGCACAATAATAAAAATCCATCCGGACGAAAATTCTTACATTAAAAAGAGGATATATCCGGGTAAAAGAGGACGTCTAGTAACCCTAGTCCTTGCACCATTTTTGTTGGCCATCTCCGGACTGCCTCTATTTTGTCTATGTCCTTCCGGAGATGCGGCCTCCAGAACTGGACACGGTACTCCAGATGAGGTCTCATTAGTGATATGTACAGTGGCATAACCACCTCCTGTTTTTTCTGCTGGTGATACCTCTCCCTATGCACCCTAGCATCCCACTGACTCTCCCCACAGCCTTATCACATTGTTTTGTACCTCTAGGTCATCAGATATGATTACCCCCAGGCACCTTTCTTGACTGGTGGCCGTCAGTACCTCTCTCCCTATCTTGTACTCCTCCCTTAGACTTCTATGCCCCAAATGCATGATTTTGCACTTCTTTGCACTGAATCTTAGCTGCCACATTCTGACCACTCCTCAAGAATGTCTAGGTCCTTTCTCATTTTTTCCACTATCTTGGAGTGGCGACCCTGTTGCAGATCTTAGTATCGTCTGAAAAGACGTACACCTTCCCCTCCTGCCCCTCTACAATGTCACTTATGAAGACATTAAAGAGGATTGGCCCCAGCACAGATTCCTGTGGCACCCCACTGGTCACCCCCCTCCTCGGATTGAATGCCATTTACCACCACCCTCGGTGTCTTGTCATTCGACCAGTTTTTGACTCGGGTTACCACGCTGGGGCCCACCTCCAGGCTTCCCAACTTATTTACCAACCTATGTAGGATAGGGTTGAAGATCTTGCTGAAATCTAGGTAGGTCACATCCACTGCCCCTCATTGATCTACCTCCTTGGTCACCCAGTCAAAGAAATGTATCAGATTTGTCTGACAAGACCTTCTCGCTGTGAATCCATGCTGCTTTGGATCTTGTGCGCCACTAGATTCAAGAAATATCACAATTCTTTCCTTTAGCAATTACTCCATTAATTTCCCCACCACTGAGGTCAGGATAACTGGCCTGTAGTTGCCAACCTTCTACCACTTTTGATAGATAGATAAAAACTTTTATTTTTTGACAGGAAAAATAACTTTTAGGACCAAAAGAGGCCCTGTTTATCAAAGTTGTCCTGTTTTGGAATACAGTTTTAACAAATACAAAACATCATGTAATAAGCTATATTACAGGAATAATCTTAAGGACATCACATCACATAATTTCACAGAATACATACAAAAGCAGAGATACACAATATACCAAAAATCTAAAAGATGCAGAGAGGGACTACATTCGTCCTCCTCCAGTCCCCTGAAACCACCCGTCTCTATCAATTTGTTGAATAGGGCTATTAGTGGTGCTACCAGCACCTTTCTAAGTTCTTTCAATGTTCTGGGATGTATCCCATTTGGCCCCATAGCCTTGTCCCCTGGTGTCCACCTCTCTCCCACTGGTGAACCTATCACCCAATAATGGTCCTTCTCTTTCCCCTTCTGTGAATTCTGAACAAAAATATTTGTTCAGGATTGTTGCTTTTTCTAGGTCCTTCTCCGCACAACCCCCTCCCTCACTTTTTAACCTCACAATCCCACCCCTGGTCTCCTTTCTTTCACTAATGTACCTGAAAAAGGTCTGGTCTCCTTTCTTAATTGCCTGGGCTATTTTTCCTCCACTTGCACCTTTGCGTTCCTGACTGCTTTTCCCATCTCCCCCTTTTTTTCCAGATACAGTTCCCCGTCTTCCCCCCTCTGTGTTTCTTTGTACCTCCTGAAAGCTAGCCTTTTCTCTCTCACCTTCCTGACCATGTCCTCTGAGAACCATAGTGTCTTTTTCTTTCTCTTTATTTTTCTTAGTTGCCTAACACAAAGGATTGTTGCCTCTGCTGTGGCTCCCTCAAGGTTAGCCCATTGTTTCTCTACAGTCCCCTTTCTTCTTCCCCTGCCAGGGCTTCCTTGAGACATTCCCCATTTTTGCAAAGTCGACCCATCCAAAATCCAGGACCCTTGCTTTTGTGTGGTTTGAGTCCTCCACTGTTCTCACATTGAACCACACCATATGATGATCACTGGACCCCATGTGGCTACCCACCATTACATCGGTGACTCTGTCCCCACTGGTGAGTACCAGGTCTAATATTGCTCCTTCTCTGGTGGGTTCTGCCACAAGCTGCTTGAGGCATGCCCCCTGCAGGGCATCCACGATACACCTGCTCCTGGCTGTGGCTGCAGCCTAGGTGCTCCAATCCATATCAGGTAAACTGAAGTCTCCCACCAGCAGCACTTCACCTTTGGCTGTCATTTTGTGGATTGCTTCCACTAATACCCTATCCATCTCCTCCCTTTGTACTGGAGGTCTGTAGATCATGTCAGTATGAAAGGTGGTGCCATTTCTTGTCTCCAGGGTGACCCACAGTGCTTCTGTTCCCGCCTGCATTCCCTGAACTTCAGTTGCTTTAATTCCCTCCCTGATGTACATAGTCACCCCGTCACCCTTTTTTCCACACCCTGTCTTTTCTAAATAGAGTGTAACCTGGTATGACTGTATCCCATTCATGGTTCCTTGTGTACCATGCCTCAATAACAACGGCAATGCCCAGGTCCGCCTCTGCCATCAAGGCCACCAGGTCCAGGATTTTATTTCCCAGGATGTAGGCATTTGTGCACATGTCCTTCCAAGTTTTGCAACCTCCCCTTCTAGTAACTCCGATCCTAACCCCATGACTTCCCTCCCTTCCCCTCCTGTTTTTACTCCCATTCTTCTTTATCTGTGCCATTCTACCTATCTCAGTTTTAGGGTCCATTTCCCAACCCCTGGGTCCTCCTTACTGACTGCTTCATCCTGTGGGGGGGGGGGGCAGTTAGCTTCTTTCTACCTACTTTTGCCTCTCCCTTGGCTAGTTTAAATGCTTGCCAATGAAGAATTTAAACCTCTGAGGATCTTGGTTCCCCCCCCCGGATAGATGCAGTCCATCCCACTTTTATAAGCCTGCATCCCTCCAGGTGGGACCCCAGTCCCCAATAACGCTGAAGCCCTCTGCTCTGCACCAGTCTTTTAATCATGTGTTGAATCTCAAGGTGCGAAATGCCATGTCCTCCCCCTTGTCATTGACCAGTAGCACCTCTAAAAAGATTACAGTGTGTGTCACTTGTCTAGGACCCTCCCCAGCTCCCTGAAATCCTCCTACACTACCCTAACCTCATCACCAACCAGATCACTCATCCCCAGGTGGACAATGATGGTCTAGCTCTCCCTCCCATCCTGCTGCTCAGCAATCCTCTAGATGCGCTTTCCTTCCCTCCAAACCATGGCGCCATGTAGGCACTTAACTTCCCTCTCAATCCGCCCTCACGTCTGCCTCTCTAACAGCAGAATCCCCCACCAGGAGTTGCTTCCTCCTCCTTCTCTGGGGTCCTCTGCCTTCCCCCCCCGGGATCTCCACCATGGAAGACCCCCATATCCTCCTGGGTCTCTACTGTGCCTCCTTGGGATCGTCTCGCCATGCCAGTGCAGCACAAGAATTGTGGAGTGGAACCATAGGAGGGATGTACCTCTGACCCACCTCCATCACCCTTCCCGAGCCCACCGTAGTCCAGCCACTCCTCAGCCTAGGCAAACTTTGAGGCAGCGGGGGCAGACTCGGTGGTCACTACACAAAGGAGGAGGTCCTCCAAATCCTGGCCAACTTGACCTGGAGGCAAGCAACCTCCTCCCTCAGCCAAGAGAGATGCCTGCAGATGGAACAGCACCGCATCCTCCAGAACGTCTCCCGGAAGACTGTTGCCCTACAGCCACTGCACTGCACCACTCCCATCATGTCTTATTTGTGGCCCCCTCTCCTGTTGCTTTGTATGCTTTCTCTCTCCTCCCTGTTTTTTTTTCCCTCCCTACTTTCCTACTGCCTTTGTGCCCTTACAGCTCCCGCCCTTCCTGTTCTGGGACTTAAAGTTCCTGTAGTCCTCTGCAGTCTCCTTCTTCTTTGCTCAGAGCCAAGACATCCAGCAGCTGAAAGGGAGGGAGTGCTACTCTTTTCCTTCAAGGATGGCGAGTCTTGTGTGTCTCAGTGATCCCTTGCTTCCTGTTCGCAAACAGGAAGTTCCTGTTGCCAGTCAAATCTCTCGGGTCGTGCTTGAAAATAGGCAGGGTTTTGCCTAATGCACCTACCTGGTCAACAAAAGCTAATAAATAAATCCAGTGCCTATAAAAAAGTGGAACTGGCTAAGGGTGGGACGGTGGAGGAGTGGGTGGGAGGGCAATGCCGTCATGTAACAGGCTCCGACTCTCTTGCTGTGTCACTAGTAACTGAAGGTCCCAATTTAACTTGCAAACCCTACACTTCTAATAAAGTATCTGTCTGCTTACCCCCTAGTCAGAAGTGTTCTAGCAGTAAAGTTCTAGCTCCTTAGCTACCTCCTTGGCCTTGCTCTGATAGCAAGATTGCTCTCTGCCAAAAGCTAACTACATACATACAAGCCAGCAGAAGAAGGCCATTTGGTCTATCAAGTCTGCTCATATTGCAGGGTCCACAGCTTGAGCTAATGTCCCCACCCTCCCTCCCACTCCTCCCATCCTCCCTATCCATGGATCCTTACCTTCCCCCTATGCCTATCCCAGGCTCTCTTAAAGCTGCTCACTTTTCTTCAACAAGATGACCTCTTCCGGCAGCGCATTCCAAGTGTCCACCACCCTCCTCTGTGAAGAAGTGCTTCCTGACCTCCCTCCTATACCTCCCACCCTCCAATTTAAGACTGTGCCCCCTCATGTTATGGTTGCCACTCAGCTTAAACAAAGACTCCTTATCAACCTTATTTATCCCTTTCAAGTACTTGAAGGTCCCAATCATGTCCCTCTCCCCCCCCCCGTCTTCCAGGGAGTACATGTGCAGTGCCCTCAACCTCTCCTTGTATGCTTTGCTCTGCTGACCCACTATCATCTTTGTAGCCCTCCTCTGGACCTTCTCCAGCAGGTTAATGTCCTTTTTGAGGTGTGGGCACCATTACTGAACTCCATACTCTAGATGCAGCCTTACCAGTGACCTGTACCAGGGCAGTATAGCCTCTTCTCTCGTACTACTGATCCCCCTAGCTATGCATCCCAGCATCTTGTTTGTCTTTGCTGCTGCTTTCTTGCACTATGTGGAGTGCTTCAGGTCACTAGAGATCATCACTCCCAGGTCCTTTTCCTTCTCTGATGGAAATACTCGTACTCTACCCAGGTAGTACTGTGTCCTGGGATTCTTGGCTCCAATATGCATAACTTTGCATTTCTTGGCACTGAAGCCTAAATACAGAGAAGTCTAAATGCAGACACCTAAATGTTTACTTCTGCCTAAGTCACCCCCCTCTCCAATTTAGCGCTTTCCTCTTCACCTAGCTAACTGCAAAGATGATAACAGTTCCCTTCCCCCAACTCAGACAAGCACACTAGCTCTTGTGTTTTTTTAACCTAATTTAAGGTCCCAATTTACCTTGCAGACCCTACTCTTCTAATAAAATATCTGTCTGCTTACCCCCAGTCAGAAGTGTTCTAGTAGTAAAGTTCTTTTTCCTTAGTCAGCTGCCTCCTTGGCCTTGCTCTGATAGCAAGACTGCTCTCTGCCAAAAGTAGAGGCCTGAGGACCAGGGACTGAAGGTGGACTAGGTAGTCTAGGATTGTGGACAGTTCTGCTTGTAGAGGGCTGCTTAACGGAACACCACAGAGATAACCTCTTCCACTGGGAACCATAGGTTTTTCCTGGCTGCTGGTTTTCTGGAGACCCTGAGGACTTTCAAGACTTCCTCAAAGAGGTGGAAGTCAGATAACTCTTGCTCATCATGAACCATGCCTTGAGGAGCAGAGACCCGAGGTTCAGGAAGGTAATCCTGCCCTGAGACGTAGTCAGCAGGTTGTGCCTCAGTGGGAGGCAGATGGGCTGCTTGTTGGAGAGGGCCAGGAGGAGGTACTACAAGACCTGCCTGGCCCAATCTGGGGCTATTAGGATCATAGTCACAGACTTGCTCCTCAGCATTAAGAGTACTCCCAGCAAGAGGGAAGGGAGGGAGGGAAATCGTACAAGAAGCTCCCTGACCAGTCTAGAGTCAGGGCACCTGATGGGACCGAGCACATTGCTGGATTCACTCAACAAAACAGGAGGAGCTGATGATTCTCCCAGGATGCAAACAGATCTATCTCTGGTGTGCCCACCTCCTGAACACTGTGGCCAAGTCCTGCTTGTTCGGGGTCCATTCGTGATGTCCCTGGCTGATCCTGCTGAGGGAATCTGCCAAGACATTGTCCTTTTGTAACCCCCCTGCAAATGGGGGTTCCCAAAAGACTTCCAGGAGCTTGCTTGAATGCTCCAAGCCTGAATGGTGTTTGGCATTTAAGCCATTTATCAGTGAGTGTTTTTAGAGCCTCTGGTACTGTCTTCTTTAAGAGCTGTCTGCTTACAGACATAATTAGTTTGTATGGGGGACTGTGTGTTCTTCTGAGTACCACTGAGCTGCTGCTAATTCACTTCATTTTTGCAGTCACTAGGAGTGCAAAGGGAACCTATCTGAAAGATGTAACTGTTTGCCAGAAATTATTTAGAGTAATAATGAAATTACAGTTTGTCTAACCTGCTTTCTTTGCAGTCAGAACTGTGTCTGCTAGTTCCCCATTCTAGTTTTGAACTGCTGAACTGGACCAATCAGTGTGGGGTAAGCTAGCTCTAAATGGTGCCTTGGACGAATCAGAACTTGACTCATAATCTGAGCCAGCCACAAGAGGATTGTATGGGCAGTGACTCTGGGAGATGTAGTTTAGACTTCAGTGCCTTTTGGACCAACAGCAGCAGTCTATTGTGAGTGACAGCCAATCCAGTCAAGAACTGGGAGGAACTCAAAGGAAGTGCCCGGCTTTGTCGGTTGGAGTTTCAGTTGAGCTTTGGCAGTAAAGAAGGAAGGAGCCCTGTGCTTTTCAGTGTGCAGTTTTAGTCAAAAACGTGTGTAAGGCCCAGAGTTCGGTCTGCAGCTTGTGTAACAGCTTGTTAGGACTGAATCCGTCCTGTGAAAAGAATCAAAGGATCTCTGAAGAGTAGAAACCAGGCTCACCCTGTAGAAGACTGGAGGAATTGCTGAAAATTGCACTCGGTCTGTCAGGAACTGAATCTGCTGTGTGTTCTCCGGTATTGTGCAGTAATTGCGATCGGATACAGATGCAGCCTGCCTGGTATAGTGCTTTCTTTTATATGGATGTGTAAGAGGTTTGTGTACCTCAAGTGAGCCCTGCTGACATTGAAGGACCCTATCTTATTTGGAGGTCGTGAGTACTAATTCAGGGTCGCTTCCCTGTTGAATTGCCACATTAAATCCAAATGGAATTACTGTACTGCTGACTGTTTAATTCTCCTTTTTCTCTGTGTGAAAGGGCCCCTACCAGCTGCCACGGGTTTGGACTAGCCATCAGGGCTTGGGTACCTAGGACAGTAACTGATAGGGATAGGCCTGTGCACAGAGCCATAGGCAGATTATTAGAGTGATAAGCTAATTAACCTGATTTCCCTGTCCTTGTTATATCCCCCAAATAAATCAGAGCTGCTTGTTTCAGCAAAGTTATACTGCCTGAGGTATTTGTCTATGTTAAAGTACTGTACTGTGATTGTTGCACTGTATCTCATTTCACAGGCGGTCCCAGTGCCGAACCAGACCTGGGGGTAAGTGTATACTGTGAAGGTAATTCTGATATATTATGTGGGCCACTAGTGGGAAGAAAGGGGTTGCAGTGTCCCAGAGGGCTGTGACCAAGTTAGTTTAACTATTGCAAACCCTGACCTCTGGGTGGAGGCACCCGCCATTGGATCCAGGCCCCTCGGCCTGTTAGTGGCAAATCAGGCAGGGGTAGTAGCCCCTGGGATAGCGCCATCTAGGGGTTACACTTTCCTGCAGGTGAACTGCTGAAAGTTGCACCGCCACTCCATTTTTCTTGTGGGTGAGGAAGTATTTTGGGTAAAGGCCCTTTCCCCACTGAGATGGGGGGACTTTTTCTGCTGCCTTTGCCTACAATAACTTTTTGACCTCCAACTCTATCAGGATCTTCTTTTTTGGAGTGGGAGGTATAAAGTTTCTGTGAACTTCCAGTCTGGGAAACCTTCTGAACTGCAGGGTGAGCCCCGGGTTCACTACTTCCAGGACCCACTTTTCTGTGATGCTGTTCTTCCATTTCTGAAAAAGGTGAGCCAGCCTTCCACCCACTGGCAATGGATGGGCAACCTGGAACGACTCAGGGGTTCTGCTTGGGCTGACCCTTGGGTGCTGGGGTTGGGTCAGCGTGCTTGAAGCCCCTCCTACCTCTGCTTCTGAAGAAACCTCTCAGCTGAGAGAAGTCATAGGGCAGGAAACCACAGGGAAAATAACCCATACCTCCCTCTACCTCCCCTTCCTTAAGGCCTATTAGAAGTGGAGGCTTTTTCCTTCTCAGTGTTGCTTTTGCAGGTGGCTTTGTACTCCTTCATCTTTTTCATGTATGTCTGTGTCTTGTCACCAGATAGGAAATTTTCTTCACAAGGAAAATCTGTGGCCTTTGCCTGAGTATCTTAGGAGAGGTCGGTAGTCCTGAGACAAGCAAACCTTCTCAGGGATATTGCATGGGCCATGACCCTGGAGGCGGTGTCATTGGTATCCACTGCCATATGAAACTGGTACTTAGTAGCATCCAGGACTGAGTTAGCAGTGTCTACTAAGTCCTATGCCAAATCCCCAGAAGATTTTTCAATCATGAGCAGGATTTAGCTCCACAAAGCTTTTTCAATATTGGGCAGTGTAAGCCATGTAGGCCACCTGCTTTAGCAGCAGGGATGCAGAGATACAGACTTCCTTCCCCATACTATCCAGCTTCCTGGAGTCCTTGTCTGGGGGCTAGGTAGAGAGGTGAACCTTAGCCTTATAACAGGCCTCAGTCTGCACTACCTCTTCATGGTTAGGATGGGAACAGAGGTACTCAGCATACCATTTATCGAGCTGGCACTTCTTTTCAAGCTTTTTGTAAATACCAGGGGTGGGAGTGGGAGTCAGGCTGACTTCTTAAGGGGTTTATGCATCAGAATGAGCAACCTCTTGGTCAGGGTTAATGCCATCATGTTAAAAAATTCTACTTCATCCTCTAAAGTCTCCTGGGTGGGATGGTTGAGGGTGTCTGGATGTTCACCATCTGTCTCACAAAAGAGTAATGTGAGGAAAAATCTTCCTGGCCCTGGGGAAGAAAGCTGAACTCTTGTACAGGAGAACCATCAGACTTTATAGGCTCCCCCTCTTCCTCCACTTCATCATTATAAAATTCAGCCCCCTAATCCTCTGGAACCAGCAAGGGAACCGGAACCAGAGAGGGAACTGGCATGCCCATAAGTGACCCCACGGCCTGAAAGACCTAGAGAAACTGCCATACCTTAGCCATGTCCTCCATAGAGGGCATTTTACTTCTATTCACTGACGACTCCTTTCCTTCTTCAGGAGGAGGGGCAGTGACAGCTTTTCTTTTTTGTTTTTTTCTTAGCAGGCATCATCTCCGAAACCTGCTCCCAGGGTCTTTTATGTTTACTTGACTCAAAGTTCCCCCACTCAGAAACCCTAGACTCTGAGGCATCTTTAGCAGGCTTGTCCTTCTGCTTACTATGAAGGGATGGACCCTCATCGGTGTGCTTAGGTAACATAAAGGGGAACTGAGAAGACATTCAGTCTTCCAATTTTTTAGCCCTCTTCTTAAGAGTTTTAGGGCAGAACTTAATATAAAGTTCAAAGGTGGTCTGCACCCAGACCCTTAAACACAACTCATGGCAGTCCGCCTTAGCCAGGAGATTGAAGCACTTAATACAATTTTTGAAGACTGCAGGTCCTGTTTTCTTTTTGGGCCTGTCAGGCATGCCAACTGTGAACAAACCCACAAAAAATCGGTTCCCAAATGTATAAAAGAAGAGTTTGCAGTTTGGTTCCTAAATATACGCGAACCACTAACAAAAAAAACAAACAAAAAAAAAACACTTATTTAAGAAATTCAAATACAAAATAAAGCAAAAATCACCAGTTGCGCCTCTGTTCCTGAGAACCAGGGAACTGGAGGCGGTAACAGCCACTATTCAGCTAAAAAAAAATATTTATCTAAATACTTTTAAAACAGGCTGTCGGCACTTAGCACAGTTTGCAGTGAGAAAACCATGAGGAAAAGGATTTTCTCCATTTCCTGGGAACCGTAGAAAAGCACTAAAAAATAAATCACCTCAACTACAGCACAGATTCAAAACAGAAATAAAAGTACCAGAAAAAAAAAAAAACTGGCAAAAACCATGCTAAACTGGAAGTCAGACGAACAGAGCTCTTCAGGGCGACATCTTCCTCGGGCAGAGAAATAAATCTCACGATACTGGGCAGAGTGGAGCATGCCCATGCAGCAGAGATTTGAATTTCATTCCATCTTTTTCTAATTTGCATACAATTCCAGTCTCTGGGGCAGCTGAGACCTGCAGGTTGATTGCAATAGTAAGCATAGTGAGGGATTCCTGGGGTGTGAAGAGGTCCGTATAAGTTTTGGAGCACCAGATGGAAAATCTTTTCCACTTGACTGTGTACTGTATGTCATTATCTTCTTGGTGGAAGGTACATGGACAACCAAAAGTACCTTAGATACCCTCAGAGATACCGTGTACCTTTTTACTTCCATCTCTTCAAGAGCCAGGCCTGCAGACGAAGGGAGCACAGGTTGGGACAGACTGACTCACCTTAGGTCAGTAAGTCTGTCCGGAGTGGCAGAATCCTCAGCTTGTTGACTGAAAGTTGATTCAATGGAGAAAACTATCTGCTGAGGCCAGCATGGGGCACTAGGATCATTTTGCCTTCGTGTGCCTCCAGTTTGAACAACATTCTCTGGATGAGAGGGATTGGAGGGAATGCATACAGAAGCAGATTTTGCCATGGTAGTCTGAATGCAACCTCATGGAAAACACCATGTCCTTAATTTCTGGAGCACAATCAAGGTAGTTTGGTGTTGAGTGGGGATGCAAAAAAGTCCACATCTGGGGGGCCTCACTAATTTCATTTCATTTTATTGGAAGGCAAGTTGAAAGTAAAACTCTCTTTTACAATTGCGTCCAAGTACAGATAAACATGAAACAATTTCATAGTTATCAAATTGCAATCTCATGTCAACTGATGTTAGTGATTAGAAATAAGGATTGGCCTCTGTTCGACTGAGCTAGTCTGCCAGAGTGTTCAGTGCCACAAGGAGGTAGATTGCTTGTAGCAGGATTCTATGTTCCAGGCGCCATTCCCACACTCTCATCGTCTACCTGCAGAGACAGTAACAGTGTGTTCCTCCCTGCTTGCTGATACAATACATGACAAACTTGTCTCTTTGGAGAGGAACTGCTTTCCAGCTGACCAAGTCCACTAGGGCTTTCAGACTGTGCAGAATTGCTTGCATCTCTAGCACACTGATGTGGAGATGAGTCTATGACAGGTCGCAGACACTTTCTGTCTGCATACCCTGGCAGTGGGCTCCCCATCCCAACAGGGAGGCATCCGTGGCAAGAATCACCTCTGGCTTGGGGGGGGGGAGCTGTAGAGGTGGTTGTCCTCCACTGGCCACCACATCGGGGACCTCAGGAGGGCTTTGGTCACCTGGATGGGATCACTTTGAGGGTGTAATGCCTGTATCAATTGTGCAGTGAGCATCCAGAGGGCTGTCCTCATGTGCAGTCATGCTAGAGGCACTGTCAACACTGAGCTTCTCCCCCTGCTGTCAAACAGGTGTCATCAAATGGCACATTCAATATCTATTTCTGGACATCTGGGGTGAAGCCAGCAGTCTGTAACCACGGATGTCACCTGATACATATGTCTGGAGCAACAGAACAAGCTGCTGCATCAGAGGCATCCACAGAGGATTTAAGCTAATGGCTGTTGGATTCAGTACCTTGTTTAATAGCTAGCAGCTTGTCTTTTTCTGCCTCTGTGTCTGGCAGAACCTCTCCCAGAGACTTGGCTTGCTCCAGAGGGTATACTCAGAGAAGTAATGCTGGTAGTTAGCTATCCTCATGCCAAGGGTAATCGGGGCATAGATCCACTTGCCCATGGTGTCTACTTTGTGCATCTCCTTGTTATTTGGGTGCGCTGTGACTTCCTTGGGCACTATGACTTTGACATTCTCAGCTAGAATAACAATGGCATCAGCTATAGACTAAGTGAAAAACACAGGCTTAGTTTTAGGTGCCGCGTATTTCTTGTCCAGCTTGCACAGTAGCAGGCCTCCTCCAAGCTGCATCTGAAAAAGTCTCTAGAGCCAGTGGAACAGGAGGAATTAAACAGGCCAGGATATTACAGGGCAACTAAACAAGTTTTTTCTGGGGTAACGATTAAAAAAAACCAAAAACAATCGTAGAGAGGTAGAGCAAGAGCTGACATTTTACACTATAGTGCTCTTTACCTCATTGCTGGAGATTTTATGCATTTCGTGCTTACCAACAAGGTAAGGAGCACTACAGTGTAAAATCTCAGCTCCTGCTCTACCTTTGTATGATTGTTATTTTTAAATCGTGACCCCAGAAAAAATGAGTTTAGTTGTCCTTTAAGCACATTTAAAAATCCCAGTGAGAGGCACCTAGTCTGATCTATGGCTGCAGGCTCAAAATTCAATGTGGAATGCATATTTCTGAGCACAGCCTGGAAGGTGTGGTCCTCCAGAGGTACACACACACAGACCGGGTCTGAGCTCTCTGGACCTTAGTATGAGTCATCCTCCCCACCATTACAAATGATGAGGTTAGGGCCTGAGTTTTCTCCCTCCACACCCTCCTTACTTCAGGAGTAGTAGAGAGGAGGAAATCAAAGAGTTGAAAATGCAGTGTGAGGCTGTGGCAACACTGACAACATTGGACCTGGTCCCATGGCCTGGCAGCATGATCGGTGCCGCTGCCAGTGCCAGGAGTGTTCCCAACAGAAATGCTTCTGACACCATAGGCACATGTGACATTGTGTATGGCACTGACAGTGATAACGAGATAGGATCCAATGGACCTGACCCTAACACCACACACAGCGCCGCATAGAGCGGTGATGACCCAGCCAACAGCAAAGAGACTGTTTGCAGTGCCGTGATTACCCCGTCCCCAGAAGTGATAGAGGTGACACTGCAAGAGGGACCATTGTAGGCGGTGACACTTGCAGTACTAGCCCGGAGGCCAGTGCCACGTATTGCTGCATGACGGCATTGCAGGTGGTGCCAGCCCAGCCGACCATGAGGGGTCGGGGCCATCAGCAGAAATGTCACCACATGACATATGCTGCACCCACTGCTCCATAACAGCTGCCCAATGACTGAACTGCCTACTGAGGTCCTCCCTAGTAGACAGAGGAAGGCTCTGGGATGGAAACACCAACCTCACAGGCCCAGGCAACCCTGATGTCACTGATGACAATGGTGGGGAACCGGGGCCTGTGGAAGTCAGGTGTCTCACAGTAGAATGGTCAGTGATGACCTCAACTAATTCTGTTTCATCCCCTTCTTGCAAGAGGGTGAGTCCCAGTGATAATCCTGGAACAGACAGAAAATTAAATTATGGTACACCTGATAGAATTTTTTTCTTCTGGTGTCATTTCATGAGCTTTGATCAAAGACGACTGCAGCTTCAATTTGCCACCAAACAGGCCTTTTCTATGCATGTTATGACCACCTGGACAAGGAACCCTTGGTATCTTTCTGGCAGTTTTAACTGGGACAAACAATACAAAGAGGCTTTCCTCTTGGTTAACATGGGGCTCTGCCAGTACCTTTGGGAGGAAAGAAGGGACTGTACAGATATTACTACCTTATCTTGGTGGAAGACCAAGTACAGCTCCTTGCATGAGAATGTCTGCAGTTCTCCTATCCCCCATCTGAGAAAACTGTGACTAGGAAACGTTTCTTGTCCTCAAGATATTTGTGGCAGAGGCTCAAATGGGAACTCACAGAGTGCATTAAACATGACCATGACGTCCAAAAACAGAACTGGGGATTTTCTGACCGACTTGGTTCAGATGTTCATAGAACAGTTATGTACTTACCATAACAGTAGATCTTTGAGATAATCCCTTCTATTAGGCCACAACTTTGGAACTATACCCATGTCAGTGCTAGAACACATGGAAAAGTACAGTTACTTAAGACCTTTCTGTAACAGTAGATCTTCAAGAAGATCTCTTGCAGCAGGCCATCACCAGTAGGACTAAGCCGCCAGGCACTTGGACCACATAGAAACCTTCTAGCTAACAGTCTACCACAGGGGGCCGCCCACGTCAAACGTCAGCCCCTGACATCAGCCAATCCTATAATGGCAGGCAGATCTCACACCCTCCTCAGTTCTCCCACCAGAGACCAAAAGCAGGATACCCTAAAGGGGAACTGAGGAGGACTCCAAGGTAACCAACAGCATAGAAAAATAAAAGCAGAAGCATTGCCCCTATAGTGAGCGACAGGAGAAGGAGGAAGGGAAAACAAGGCCTGCTGCAAGAGATCTTCTCGAAGATCTACTGTTATGGTAAGTTCTTACGTAACTGTACCATCTTACTTCGAAGGTATCTAGACTCTTGCAGCACGCCATCACCGGAAGAACTGAGTCGCAAGCATTTCTGGCACTACAGACATACAGTCCGGATGGCAGGCAAAAAGAAAAATAGCCTATGAAAGGAGGCCTTTAAGAACAGCCAGGCCGAAGTTGGCCCTACGCCTAAAGGCGATGTCAAGACTATAATGCTTGGTGAAAGTGTGGGCAGCTCTCCAAGTGGCATTAGCATAAATATCAGCAGTTGACATTTCTGAAACAAGCTACCGATGTGGCCAAACCCCTAGTGGAATGGCCTTTAACCCCTCCCGGAAGTTCCTTGCCATACTTCTGGTAACAACAGACAATGCAATTGACTAATCATTTAGACAAACACTGTTTGGAATCCGGGGAACCCTCTTTCCCAGGGGCAAACAAAATAAACAATTGGTTAGACTTCCTAGAGTCTTTAGTCCAGTGTGCATAGTACCTCAAGATTCTATGCACATCCAAGGTATGGAGCAATGACTCCCCTTAACTGGAATGATCTGGATAATAAACAGGTAGGGGGATGGATTAATTTAAAATAAACTCTGACACCACCTTGAGAAGAAACTTAGGACTGGTACGTAGAGACACCCTGTCTTTATTAAAACATTTTAATACGGCTCTTTACACATGAAAGCCTGAAGCTCAGAAATCCTTTGAGCAGAAGTAACGGCAACTAAAAATAATGCCTTCCACAACAGAAAGCGCAGCTTGCAAGATACAGCCGGTTCAAAGGGAAGCAGCACAAGCTTTTCCAACACAAAATTAAGGTCCCAAGACAGGACAGTGTCACAAATTGGGGGTTTAGCATATGCAAGACACATCAGGTTGAGCCACAGAACGCCCATCCACAGGTACCTGATATGCAGAGATGGCAGACAGCTGTACCTTGATAAAGGAGTACTGCATACCAGAGTCAGAGAGGGACAGAAGGTACTCCAGGACCTGATCCACTGTACTGGTGAAGGGATCTACATGGTGTGATGCAGCCCAAAGAGTGAAGGGCTTCCACTTCCTAGAGTAAGTGACTCTGGTAGAGGGCCTCCTGGCTACCACCAGGACATCTGCTACTATAGGCGAGACTCCAAATCTGACGATGGCTATGTCTTCAGGAGCCATGCATGGAGATAGAGAGACTTGAGGTCCGGATGGATCAGGGTGCCCTGTTCCTGGGAGAGCAAGCCTGTGCAAAGGGGCAGGTACAACGGAGGTTCCACTGCCAGCCACAGGAGCAAGAGGAACCAGATCTGATGAGCCATCTCCTGAAGACTGTGGCCAATACTTGTTTGTTCAAGGACCATTCCTGATGACTCTGACTGATTCTGCTGAGGGAATCTGTCAGGTCATTGTCCTTCCCTGGAAGCTGGACTGCTGACAGCTGTACTTCCATGGAGTAAACTAGATTTCAGATCTTCATAACTTCTGTGAAGAGTTTTGAGGATCTTGTGCCCCCTGCTTATTGATGTAGTACACAATAGTGGTACTGTCTGTCCTGATTTCGAATGACTGGCCCTCTACCGGGGGGGGAGGCAATGAGTGAAGAGCGAGATAAACCACCCTTAGCTCCAGGAGGTTTATGTGCTGTCTGGGCTCTTGGGAGGACCACACTTCGCTTACTGTTAGGTCTCCCAGATGCGCTCCCCAGCCCAAAAGAGAGGCATCTGTTGCCAGGACGACAGTGCGAAACTGCTGCTGAATAGGCATACCCTCCCTGAGGCTGTCCCTTTCCTTCCATCAGTTTCAGGTCAGAGCTTGTGGGATTAGCCTTGATAGAAGATGTCGCTTTTGGGACCAATGGGCCAGTAAGTGATACTGGATTTCCCTCAATTTGAAATCTGACTACTGGTACCATGGCTGTAGTGGATGCTATATGACCCAGGAGTTGAAGGAAATGCCCTGCTGGCCTGGGCTAGCCCAGAATGAAGTATTTGCCAGATTTAAAGACTTTCCATTCTGTCTAGAGGCAAGAATGCTTTGCATGTAGACCATCTAACTGCCCCTATAAACTCCAGTACCTGAACTGGTTCTATTTGGGATTTCTGGGAGTTATGAGAAATCTCAGCATCTCCAAGGTGGTCTGGTTTAGCTGGATGAAACCCTTGATCTGTTGGTGAGACATTCCTGCAACCAGCCAGTCATTTAGGTAGGGAAAACCATCACTCCTTGTCTCCTGAGGTGTGCTGCCACCATGAGTAAGCAATTTATGAACATTCAAAGAGTGGATGAGAGGCAGAAGGGAAGTGGCTGTAAACTGGTAATAACCAGAAGGCAGCCTGGACCTTAAGTACTTCCTGTGACGGGACCTGAATGGAATATGGAAATAGGCATCCTTCACATCCACAGATCCCATCCAGTCTCCCTGTTGCAGGGATGGTATCACTGTGGACAGGATGATCATACTGAAATTGTCTTTCTTCAGGTTTTGTTCAGAAACATGAGATCCAAGATTGGTCGCCACTCCCCATTTTTCATGCGCACGAGAAAGTACTTTGAGTAAAAGCCTTTTCCCCACTGAGAAGGAGGAACTCTTTCTGCTGCTGTTGACTACAGCAGCTTTTTGACCTCCAACTCCAGCAGAATTCTATTGGAGTGGGGGGTTTGAAGTTTCTGTGAACCTTCAGTTTGGGAAATCTTTTGAACTGCAGTGTGAGCCCCTGACTCACCACTTACAGGACCCACTTGTCTGTGGTGATGTTTTTACACTCCTGGAAAAAGTGAGCCAGCCTTTCTCCCACTGGCAATGGATGGGCGACCCGGAACGGCTCGTCAGGGGTTCTGTTTGGGGTGAGCCTTAGGGGCTGGGGTCTGAGCATCCAGTTTGGAAGTCTTTTTGCCCCTGCCCACTAAAGTAATCTCTCGTGAGAGTAATCGTAGGACATGGGCATGGGTATGAAGGCATGGGGAAAATAACCCCTACCTCCTCTTGCCTGTGGCCTGTAGGAAGTGGAGGCCTTTTCCTTCTCTGTGTTGTTCTTGTAGGTGGTCTTGTACTCGTCTATCTTTTTCATATATGCCTCTGTCTTTTCACTGAATAATGAGTTGTTCTCACATGGAAAGTACATGGCCTTTGCCTGGGTGTCCTGGGACAAATTAATGGTCCTCAACCAAGGAAATCTCTTTAGAGGAATGGCATGGGCCATAACCCTAGTGGCAGTCTCACTGGTATACACTGCCATATGGAACTGGTACTTGGTAGCATCAAGAGCTGTTCTGGCAGTGTCTACCAAATCTTGAGCCAGATCCCCCAAGGCCTTCTCACTCAAAGCCAGAATAGAGTTCCAGAGCTTTCTGGTATTGGGCAGTTGAGGCCATGCACACTGTCTGTCTCATAAGTAAGAAAGCAGAAGTATACACTTCTTTCCCCATACTACCCAGCTTCCTGGAATCTTTATCTGGAGGCTGTGTAGAGAGGGGAACCTCAGCCTTTTAACAGGCAACTGTCTATACCATTAATTCATGATCCAGGTGCAAGTAGAGGTACTCAGCATTTCATCTATCCAACTGGTACTTCTTCTCAAGCTTCTTGTTGATCCCCGGTAGGGAAGTAGGGTTCTGCAACAGCTTGCACCTATTCGAACCTATTTAATATTTAACTGTTAAACTTATTTAATAGTTCACTAGAGTAAGGCGTGGTACCACAGGACTGGAGAGCAGCACATGCAGTGCCCCTAAACAAAAGTGGTCCCAAAGATGACCCAGGGAATTACAGACCATCAGTTTGACCGCCATTGTGGGAAAGCTCATGGAGACCATACTAAAGGAAAAGTTGGTGGAATATCTAGAGGAGCATGGTCTCCAGTATACGTGGCAGCATAGGTTCGTTGGGGGGGGGGGAGCATGTCAAACTAATCCCATTGACTTCTTTGACTCGGTCACTAAGACAGTAGACAGGAGCCAAGCAGTAGACATTCTCTACTTTGATTTCAGCAAGGCCTTTGACTCTGTGCACCATAAAAGGTTGATCAGGAAGTTGGTGGATCTTGGGGTTGGGGTAAAGATGGCCAGGTGGGTGGAAAACTGGCTGAGGGACAGAACCCAGAGGGTGGTTGTTGGGGGAGAGTTGTCTGGCACCAGAGAGGTAACCAGTGGGGTCTCGCAGGGCTCAGTGCTGGGGCCGGTGTTGTTCAGTGTCTTCATCGTTGACACTGGGGATGGCACTAAGGGCAAAACATGCCTATTTGCGGATGAAGGATCTACAGGATGATCTGGAAAAGCTGGGGAGGTGGTCCAGGATCTGGCGGCTTGACTTCGATGCCAAAACATGCAAAGTTATACGTATTGGAGCCAAGAATCCCAGGACAGAGTATTACCTGGGTGGAGTCTGAATATCTGCATCAGAGGAGGAAAAGGACCTGGGATTGATGATCACTAGTGACCTGAAGCACTCCACGCAGTGCAACAAAGCAGCAGCAAAGGCAAACAAGATGCTGGAATGCACATCTAGGGGAATCAGTAGTAGGAGAGAGGAGGTTATACCACCCTTGTACAGGTCCCTGGTAAGGCCTCATCTAGAGTATGGGATTCAGTACTGGTGCCCATACCTCAAAAAAGACATTAACCTGCTGGAGAAGGTCCAGAGGAGGGCTACAAAGATGACAGAGGGTCAGCAGGGTAAGGCATATGAGAAGAGGTTGAAGGCACTGAACATGTACTCCCTGGAAGACAGGAGAGAGACACAGAGAAGGACATGATTGGGACCTTCAAGTACTTGAAAGGGATAAATAAGGTGGATAAGGAGAGTCTCTTTGATCTGAGTAGCAACCATAACACGATGGGGCACAGTCTTAAGCTGGAAGGTGGGAGGTTTAGGAAGGCGGTCAGGAAGCACTTCTTCTCAGAGAGGGTGGTGGACACTTGGTATGCTCTGCCAGAGGAGGTGATCTCACTGAAGACAGTGAGCAGCTTTAAGAAAGGCTGGGATAGGCATGGGGGAAGGTAAACATCATGGATGGGTGGGGAGGGAGGGCAGGGACAGTGGCTCAAGCTGTGTACCCTGCAATACAGGCAGACTAGATAGACCAAATGGCCTTCCTCTGCTGGCTTTTTTGTATGTTTTCATGAGGGACTTTTGGGCAGGCAGAAGCAACCTCTTAGTTGGGGTAACCCCATCAAGTCTAAAAATGTGTCGTCCTCCTCCACAGTCTCCTGGGTGGAGGGGTCGAGTGTGGTTCCCATTTGCCTTACAAAGGCACAATGTGTGAGGAAAAAACCTTCAGACCCTTGGGATGGGAACCGAACTCCTGTTCAGGAGAAACATCAGACTCTATAGGTTTCCCTTCCCGTTCCTGCTCTTCGTAGTAAAAATGAATTCCCTGGTTCCCAGGAACTGAGGGAGGAACAGAGACTGCAGGAAGAACTGGCATACCCATTAGGGTACCCATGGCTTGAAAAGCCTGGAAAAATTGCCAAGCCTTAGCCATGTCCTCCGCAGAGGGCATTTTTGTTCTGCCCACTGCAGACTCCTTTGCCTCTTCAGCAGGAGGGGCAGTGACATGTTTTTCTTTATGTTTCTTTTTATCAGGAACCAGGTCCGGAACCTGCTCAGATGGTCTTTTAAGCTTGGTGGTGTCATTGTTCCATCTCTCAGGAACCCTAGGATCAGGTGTCTCTTTGGGGGGTTCTTTTAGTTTACCATGAGAAAGTATCCTCCTCAGAGTGCTTTGGTGACATAGGGCAGACTGAGAAGTCATAATAATCTGTAGTTTTTTGGCCCTTTTTCACTATTTTAGGGCGCAACTTGCTGCAAAATTCGCAATCAGCTACATGGTGACCAGGACCTAGGCACCTTAAGCACAACTTGTGCCAATCTGCCTTGGCCAAAAGATTGTAACACCTGACACAACTTTTAAAACCGGTAGGTGCGGTTTTCTTTTTGGGTTTGTCTGTCATGAAAACACAACAGACCCTAAAAAACGAGGCTCCCAAAGGGAAAAGAAAAACTAGTTTAGCAGTCCCATTCTCAAAATAGACTGACCACTGTAAAATAAAGCAGTGCTCTCATACTAGTTTCTCTCTGTAACCCCCCTGCAAATGGGGGTTCCCAAAAGACTTCCAGGAGCTTGCTTGAATGCTCCAAGCCTGAATGGTGTTTGGCATTTAAGCCATTTATCAGTGAGTGTTTTTAGAACCTCTGGTACTGTCTCTTTAAGAGCTGTCTGCTTGCAGACATAATTAGTTTGTATGGGGACTGTGTGTTTCTTGATTGAGTACCACTCAAGCTGCTGCCAATTCACTCTATTTTGCAGTCACTAGGAGTGCAAAGGAACCTATCTGAAAGATGTAACTGTTTGCCAGAAATCATTTACAGTAATAATGAAATTACAGTTTGTCTAACCTGCTTTCTTTTGCAGTCAGAACTGTGTCTGCTAGTTCCCCATTCTAGTTTGAACTGCTGAACTGGACCAATCAGTGTGGGGTAAGCTAGCTCTAAAATGGTGCCTTGGGCGAATCAGAACTTGGACTCATAATCTGAGCCAGCCACAAGAGGATTGTATGAGCAGTGACTCTGGGAGATGTAGTTTAGACTTCAGCACCTTTTGGACCAACAGCAGCAGTCTATTGTGAGTGACAGCCAATCCAGTCAAGAACTGGGAGGAACTCAAAGGAAGTGCCAGTTTTGTCGGTTGGAGTTTCAGTTGAGCTTTGGCAGTGAAGAAGGAAGGAGCCCTGTGCTTTTTCAGTGTGCAGTTTTAGTCAAAAAACGTGTATAAGGCCCAGAGTTCCGGTCTGCAGCTTGTGTAACAGCTTGTTAGGACTGAATCCGTCCTGTGAAAAGAATCAAAGGATCTCTGAAGAGTAAAACCAGGCTCACCCTGTAGAAGACTGGAAGAATTGCTGAAAATTGCACTCGGTCTGTCAGGAACTGAATCTGCTGTGTGTTCTCCCGGGTATTGTGCAGTAATTGCGATCGGGATACAGATGCAGCCTGCCTGGTATAGTGCTTTCTTTTATATGGATGTGTGAAGAGGTTTGTGTACCTCAAGTGAGCCCTGCTGACATTGAAGGACCCTATCTTATTTGGAGGTCGTGAGTACTAATTCAGGGTTGCTCCCTGTTGAATTGCCACATTAAATCCAAATGGAATTACTGTACTGCTGACTGTTTAATTCTCCTTTTCTCTGTGTGAAAGGGTCCCTACCAGCTGCCACGGTTTGGACTAGCCACTAGGGCTGGGGTACCCAGGGACAGTAACTGATAGGGATAGGCCTGTGCACAGAGCCATAGGTAGATTATTAGAGTGATAAGCTAATTAACCTGATTTCCCCCTGTCCTTGTTATATCCCCCTAAATAAATCAGAGCTGCTTGTTTCAGCAAAGTTATACTGCCTGAGGTATTTGTCTATGTTAAAGTACTGTACTGTGATTGTTGCACTGTATCTCATTTCACAGGAGGTCCCAGTGACGGAACCAGACCTGGGGGTAAGTGTATACTGTGAAGGTAATTCTGATATATTGTGTGGGCCACTAGTGGGAAGAAAGGGGTTGCAGTGTCCCAGAGGGCTGTGACCAGATTAGTTTAACTATTGCAAACCCTGACCTCTGGGTGGAGGCACCCGCCATTGGATCCAGGCCCTCAACCTGTTAGTGGCAAATCAGGCAGGGGTAGTAGCCCCTGGGATAGCGCATCTAGGGTAACATCTCTCTTTTTTTTTTTTTTAACTTTTCCCTCAGAAAACATGCGGCAAATACAGCGAGTGACTTGGCTCCTACAAGTGCAGGAACCAAGTTGCTAATAACCAAAAAGTGCCACAAAAGAAAGGCTACCAAAGTAGAAAAAAACTGAGGGCAAAAGTGATGAGAGTGCAGCAAAGCAAAAACTGTTAACTGAAAATATCAGTGTTTCTCTGGTTCAGGTTCTGAATACACAAATAAAAAGAAGTCTTATATTTCAGTGCATCTAGGACATATTCGGTTTATGCAGTGACCATCAAAGTAACTGCTATGAACCGGAGAAACCACAAGAAAATTAACAAACTCCCTAACCTGACTAAATCAGGAACACAGACAAAACAAATCAAAGAAAATAAGACTGAATACTTAGTCAAAATGGAAATAAATGTTGAAAACCAGACACGACTGAACAGAGTTCTTTGGGGCGACTTGCTTTAGCAAGCAGAGAAATAGATCTGATATTATTCCGTGGAATGCAGTGCCACCTTACGGCGGAATTCGAAATTCCTTTATTTGCATACGTTCCACTCTCTGGGGCAGCTCAGCATAGGAGACTAAGCTGCAATTGTTAAGCACAGTGAAGGATTCCTGGGGTTCAAAAGCCTGTACATACACTGGCACACAAGCAGTGAAAAGTGATGGTCACTGCATAAATCGAATATGTCCTAGATGCACTGAAATATAAGACTTCTTTTTATTTGTGTATTCGGAACCTGAAGGCCCCTAATAGCAGTGGATCAATGTACTGAAGAAGGTGGAAGTACACTGATGAACAGAACACACATATAGGGCTAATAAAGACTGTACATACACCAGCACACAAGCAGTGAAAAATTAAGACCACAGCATCAACTGAATATGTCATGGCTGCACTGAAAATACGAACATACATATAAACGTACAAAAAAAGTCAGCAGAAGAAGGCCATTTGGTCGCTCAAGCCTGCTTGTATCGCAGGGTCCACAGCTTGAGCTAATGTCCCTGCCCTCCCTCCCCACTCCTGCCATCCTCCCTACCCATGATCCTTACTTTCCCCCAATGCCTATCTCAGCTTCTCTTAAAGCTGCCCAATGTCTTCAACAAAATCACCTCTTGCAGCAGTGAATTCCAAGTGTCCACCACCCTCTCTGTGAAGAAGTGCTTCCTGACTTCCCACCTAAACCTCCCACCCTTCAGCTTAAGACTGTGCCCCCTAGTGTTATGGTTGCCATTCAGCTTAAAGAGACTCTCCTTAACAACCTTATTTATCCCTTTCAAGTACCTGAAAGTCCCAATCATGTCCCCTCTCTCTCTCTCTCATGGAGTACATGTTCAGTGCCCTCAACCTCTCCTCATAGGCCTTACCCTGCTGACCTGCTATCATCTTTGCAGCCCTCCTCTGGACCTTCTCCTGCAGGTTAATGTCCTTTCTGAGGTGTGGGCACCAATACTGAACTCCATACTCTAGATGCGGCCTTACCAGTGACCTGAACAAGGGTAGTATAACCTCCTCTCTCTTACTACTGATCCCCCTAGATATGCATCCCAGCATCTTGTTTGCCTTTGCTGCTGCTTTCTTGCACTGCGTTGAGTGCTTCGGGTCACTAGTGATCATCACTTCCAGGTCCTTCTCGTCCTCCTCTGATGCAGATACTTGGGACTCCACCCAGGTAGTACTCTGTCCTGGGATTCTTGGCTCCAATATGTATAACTCTGCATGTTTTGGCATTGAAGCTAAGCTGCCAGATCCTGGACCACCTCCCCAGCTTTTCCAGATCTTCCTATAGGTCCTGTATCCCTTCAGCTGTGTCCACTCTCCCACAGAGCTAGCTTGGTGTTACCTGCGAATAGGCACATTTTGCCTTTAATGCCATCCCCAATGTCACTGATGAACACATTGAACAACACTGGCCCTAGCACAGAGCCCTGTGGAACCCTACTGGTTACACCTCTCTGGTACCAGATAACTCTTCCCTCACGGCCACCCTCTGGGTTCTGTCCCTCAGCCAGTTTTCCACCCATCTGGCCATCTAAAATATATCATAAAATATCAGATTTATTTGTATTTTTACATTCAGAACCCAGTGACCTCACTCATGGCTGTGCCACTTGTGAGGTTATCAAGTTCTCAAAGCACTCATGAAAATAAATTTGCAATCTAGGTCATATCCAGATAAAAACATACAAATAGGTAATAATACAGAATACACAGAATAGTATATACCGTCATATATAAGGTAAGATACCCAACTATTTCTGTACTAGCAAAATACATAGAGCCAAGGCTTGAAGATGTCTTTTCAACAAGACTTTGTTGTTATGATTAACAAATGCAAGCTGATATTCAGGAGGTATTCAACTCCAAGATTTTGTACTAAAAATACACTAATGACCTTTGACCTTACGTTGTACGCATAAGGGGGATTTGACACTATAAGTGTTAGCTTTTCGACCTTGTAATGTGCAGGCTATCGTTTATTGTAAGTAACTCCCTGAGCAAGGGAGGCACTTGCTCTTCGATGATTTTTGCAACTATTACGTCAGAGTAATACCAGTGCCATGGTTCCAAAGACAACCAACATACTGAAGAGAAAAGATTTGCAATTATGTTTTTGACTGTTGGAGTCCTACTCAAATCGGTACATTTTGCTGAGAAAGGTCTTGATTCTTGACAGCACACAGTCTACAGCTGATGTATAAATCACTACACCATAGTCAATTGAAGACAAGAGAAAATGTATGATTAATTCCCTAGTTTCTGATGTACAATTGACTTTATTTCTGTATAGTAATCCCAGTTTTATATTAACCATTTTACCAAGTTAACAACATGGGCCCGGATATTCAGACTGCGCCAGGCTGTAGCACAAGCCTGGGCGCAGCGCAACTGGGCTGCACAGGGGCATTGACAGGGTGATAGTCAACGGAGCTGCACCATGGCATAGCAGCGTTGAATATCGCACCCTGGCCACCCACAGTGCACATGGCGCAGTGGCCAGAGTGGAGCAGGGAGATGCGCTAGCGCAAGTTCCGTTGCGCTAGGCGCAGCAACCGCGATATTCAAAAGTGCACATGCAAATCATTATGGCCTCATTTGCATGCAGGTGCGCTGATCCCTGGTGACTTGCGCCTGGCGCCCTGCCAGGTTGCAGCCATTGGGGACCGACGCCCCCTGCACATCACGGCAAAGTGCCCCACTGCCCGATCGTGGGCATATGTTGAAAATTAAATCCGTCCTATATCCTTGGTGGTCCAGTGGACCACTTGCAGCCCGATCACAGGCATATGTTGAAAATTACATCTGTCCTATATCCCTGGTGGTCCAGTGGACCGCTTGCAGCCCGATCGTGGGCATATGTTGAAAATTAAATCCATCCTATATCCCTGGTGGTCCAGTGGACCGCTCGCAGCCCAATCGCGGGCATCAGTAAATAATCATCTCTGGCGCCGACCCTCCAGCAAAAAGTTTGCTCCCGATGGGTCCTAGTGCCTCTGGCGCGGTCCCAATAGTGTGAATGAGTGGTGGAGACTTATGTCCAGGAAGATACAAAGGTTCTGAGAGGGGAAGGCGGGGGGGAGGTCAGAATACAGCAAGACTCCATTAGAAGAAACAACATTACTAAGGTGAGTAATTTTTTCTTCAAACAACATGAAGTCTTGCTGTATTCTGACAGTAGCAGACTACCAAGCAGTACGTCCATGGAGGAGGGACAGAACCTACTTAGGAAATAGGCTGTGAAGCACAGCTGTGCCAAACCGAGCATCACTCCTAGCCTGGATATCCAGAGAGTAATGTTTGATAAAAGTGTGAACTGTTTTCCAGGTAGCTGCTTGACATATCTCTAAGATAGGAATATCCCTGGCAGTAGCCAGGGAAGCAGCTGTACCTCTGGTAGAGTGAGCCCTCAGGCCTGAGGGTGGAATCTTACCTAGTTTTTCATAGCAAAATTGGATGCAAGAGACAATCCACCTGGCAATGGATCTTTTGGTGGCAGATTTTCCTTTACCCACCTCACCATAAGTGAGGAACAGCTGGATGGAGTCAAACATGTGACCCTTGGTACGTTCTATGTAGTAGCTAAGGGCTCTTTGCACATCCAAACTGTGCAACCTCCTCTCACCAGAGGAGGAATGGTCAGTGAAGTACACATGAAGAAACATAGATTGGTTAAGGTGGAAGTCTGAAACCACCTTAGGTAAAAACTTCCTGTTAGTCCTGAGGACCACCTTATCTCTATGGAAAGAGATAAAATCAGGCTCCACTGACAGGGCTTGCAAGTCGCTTATGCGCCTGGCAGAAGTGATGGCCACCAGGAACACAGTTTTCCAAGTCAAGTACTTAAGCTCTGCTGAGGACAAAGGCTCAGAAGGGGGTTGCATAAGCTGAGCAATGCAAACATTAAAGTCCCAAGCAGGGGCAGGGTCCCTGAATGGCGGATTGGTATGAAGCAATCCCTTGAAAAACTTAGAGAATACAGGGTGAGCTGAAAGAGAAGAGGGCTTACCTGCTGAAAGAAAAGCAGAGACAGCTGCCAGATGCACCCTTAGTGTAGCTGATCTGAGTCCCAAGCTATTCAGATGGACCATATAGTCAAGGACTGTGGGCAGGTCAGCAGACTCTGGGGAAATATGCTTCCCAGAGCACCATATGGAGAATCTTTTCCATTTGGAATTATAAGTAGTTCTGGTGGAAGGCTTCCTAGAAGCCTTTAGAATATCCATAACACCTTGAGAGAGGTGTAAATCAGCAAACTCTAACTCTTCAAGAGCCAGGCCTTGAGATTGAGAGATTTGAGATTCGGGTACCAAACCCTCCCCTGAGCACAGGTTAACAGGTTGTAATTCCTGGGAAGAGACAAGGGAAGGTGGACTGCTAAGGACAACAGGAGAGGGTACCAGGGCTGTCTGGCCCAGTCTGGAGCAATCAGAATCACCTTGCAGGGTTGAGACCTGATTTTGACTAGCACCTTGAACAGGAGAGGGAAGGGGAAAAGCATACAGGAACTTCCCTTCCCAACTGAGAACCAGGGTATCCAGGGGGACTGAGCCCAACACTGGGGGCTTGCAGCAAAAAAGGGGAAGTTGGTGATTGTCTGGGGCTGCAAAAAGATCTATCTGTGGGGTGCCCCATCTGGAGAAGATCACCTCCAAAACCAGGGGATCCAGGGACCATTCGTGATGGCCCTGAGATATCCTGCTGAGAGCATCTGCCTGGACATTGTCCTTCCCTGGGAGGTGTACTGCTGTACGGGAGGTGTTCAGGGAATAGGCCAGAGACCACAACTTCATTGCTTCTGTGCACAAGGCTGAAGACCGAGTGCCCCCTTGCTTGTTGATATACCACATTGTGGTGGTATTGTCTGTCCTGATCTGAACAACTTTGTTCTGAACAGACTTGGAAAACGCCTGAAGTGCTAGAAACATTGCTCTGAGTTCCAACAGACTGATGTGAAGCAGAGATTCCTGAGGGGACCACAACCCTTAGGTGGTCAGGTCTCCCAAGTGGGCCCCCCACCCCAAGAGGGAGGCATCTGTAGTAAGGATTAAAGAGTGAGACTGAGTGACAAAGGGAACTCCCTGTCTTAGACTGTCCTGATCCTGCCACCACTGCAAGGCCTGGATCAGGGTTCGAGTCACTAGTATCAGTTTGGTCAGAGGGTCCTTTTTCTGAGACCAAAAGGCTCTCAAGTGGAACTGAATGTCCCTCATCTGAAATCTTGCTCCCTGCACCACTTCTGTAGAAGTAACCATGTGCCCCAGGAGCTGCAGAAAATGCCTTGCTGGTCGAGACACCTGTAGGGTGAATGAAGAGGCCAGTGTGATAAGGGTCCTTGCCCTGTCCAGGGGAAGGAAGGCTCTGGCCTTTTCTGTATCTAGCTCTGCGCCTATGGAGGTGAGGAGCTGAACAGGCTCTAGAACTGACTTTGAAAGATTCAGAAGGAAACCTAGAGAGGTGAGCAGTTGCTGAGGTATCTGAAGGTGTAACTTGACTTGGTCTGGGGACTGGCCTACTATGAGCCAGTCATCCAAGTATGGGAAGATGGCAATGCTTTGCCTTCTTAGGGAAGCAACTACTACTGCCAGGCATTTTGTGAACACCCTTGGAGCAGAGGTTAGGCCGAAGGGCATTGCTCTGAATTGGTAATGGCCTGAGGGGCAGCTCGAACCGGAGGTATTTTCGATGGGAGCTTCTGATGAGAATATGGAAATAGGCATCCTTGAGGTCCAGGGAGACTAGCCAGTCCCCTGGCCTTAGAGAGGGTAGAATTTTTCCCAGAGTCACCATTCTGAACTTTGGCTTTAAAAGGTGCTTGTTTAAATACCTGAGATCCAGGATGGGCCGCCATTCTCCTGTCTTTTTTTGGGAATGAGGAAGTACCTGGAGTACAATCCTTTCCCTTGGTGTAGGGGTGGAACCCATTCTACAGCTCTGAGAGCCAAAAGGGAAGAGACCTCTGCCTCTAGGGCAAGTGCCTCTAAAGGATTTGCAGGTGGAAAGGATCTGGTTCTCATCTTTGGAAATTTTTTGAAGCTGAGAACCAGTCCCTGGCTTACTACTTCCAGGACCCATTTGTCTTAAGTTAAAGACTTCCAGTCCTGGACAAAGTAAGCCAGCCTGCCCCCTACAGGTGGTGGAGAATCGTCCCTGGCAAACCCAACAGGGTGCCTGTTTGACAGGGGGTTTAGGCTGAGGGGTGGAAGCACGTCTGCTTGTACCCCTTCTGCCTCTCCCTCTAAAGAACCCCCTCTGAGCATAGGCAGAAGGGGAGGCCTGGGCTTGGTAGAAAGGCCTATGAAAAGGCCTGCCCCTGCCCCTGGGATGCTGCCTCTGAAGAGTGGCTTGCCTTTCCTTGGCCTGAGCACTCCTATAGGTGGTCCTGTATTCATCCATTTTCTTCATGTGGTTCTCTGTTTGCTCCCCAAACAGAGAATTACCCATAACAGGAAAATCCATGGCCTTAGTCTGGGTATCCTGAGACAGGCTAGTACATCTGAGCCTAGCCATCCTACGAAGGCCACAGATGTAGCCATGACTCTAGATGAAACATCATTGGAGTCCACTGCAGCATGGAATTGCACCTGGATGCCTCAATACCATCAGCAGCCACCTGCTCCAGCTCCTTGGCAAGCTGGCCAGGGACCTGTTTAGCTAAAGCCATGACAGTGTCCCATCTAGATTTCTGATATCTAGCTGTATAGGCCATATAATTGGCCTGCCTGAGTCCCAGGATGCTGCCATGTACTGTTTCTTTGCCATGGCATCAATCCTCCTGGAGTCCTTATCTGGGGGGTGTGAAGCCAAGGGTATATTAGCCTTATCACAGGCTGCAGCCTGCACTACCCCAACATGGCTGCATTGCTGGGTAAGAAACTCTGTATCTGAGCCTGACAGAGTATACCTCTTGTCCATTCTTTTATCCACAGGAGGTATAGAATTAGGAGTCTTTAAAATCTTAAATGTCTGTTTCCCAAAAGACTTGTGTAAGGGAATAGACAGCCTCCTGGACTCTGGGATATCCATCATTTCCACATAGTCAGGCTCCTCCTGGTCATCCACAGCTTCTTCCATAGGAAGCTGAAGGGTTTCGGCCACTTTCTTGTACAACATGAATTGGAAGGGGGACTCAGAAAGCCTAGAAGGAGACACTCCTGAAGGTCTGTCTGGAGAGATGTCCAGGTCAATGGGCACATCCAGACTTTCATAATCACATACACTTTCCTCATACTCTCCTTCCTCCTCCTCCTCCGGTTCATAAAATTCTTCCAAATCATAATCCAGAACCGGTGGAACTGGCTGAACCGAGCGCCTTCCTGATGGTGCCGGTTTGGTCGGAACCGGGGAAAGCGACTGCACATTTTTTATCGCTTTGGCTATTTCATCAGCAGTTGGAGAAGAAACTTTTGGATCCACACCAGCTGATTTTTCCCTTCTTGTTCTCTTAACCAGAACCGACTCCTCGGAATCGATTCTCCTTTTGCCCGAAGAAGTTTCACCCTGGTCAGAGGGCACTCCTTCTGGTTCGGTTTGAACTGAACCGGGCTGGCCATCCGGGTCAGCGGACTTTTTGGCCTCCCTTTCCCTGAGCCTACCAACTCTCTTTTCTAGGGTAGCTGCAGGAAAATGTTTACAAAATCTGGCAGTCTGAATTGAAGTGGTCAAACCCCAGACAAGAAACACAGGTGGTGTGGGGGTCAGCCTTAGCAAAGACTTCCCCACACACACTACAGTGTTGAAACCCAGTGGACCCGGTTTTCTTTGGGTTCTCAGACATGGTGCCAGTCCTAACAAAACTTACCCTTTTAATGGCAATCCGCCAGGCAAGACACTGTTATCGGTTCCTGACCGTGTTACGGGTCGTGGAAAAAACCGTAGTAAAATCCGTTTTTTTTAGAACCGATAAGAACCGGTAACCACACTCTAAAAGTAGAAATAAAGATTTTCAAACAACCTGATCGGTTCAAACTGAACCGATGAAACGTTTACAAGTTCCACACAGAATAGAAAATCAAAATAAACCTATCTAGTACTCACAAATACCACAGATAGAGACTGAACCGACAGGTTGCAGTTTAAATTCGGTTGGAAACCGAGAAAAACGGACTTTAACCGACAAATTGAACTGAGCAAAGGAGAAATCTCCGGAGCGACTGTTCAGTGAGGCGAAGTAAAGAATCTGACGGTTTGAGTTCAAACAGCAACAGACAGAGTCTCAACCGAGCTCAAGCTCAGCGTTCCATGCCTGGCATGGAAAGTTAACTCTTTCATCTCCGGGGCAGTTCGAAGGTTGGTACTCACTGCTATTGTCAGAATACAGCAAGACTTCATGTTGTTTGAAGGTCCAGGTCTGGAGTTCCCCACTCTTTGAAGAGTGACTGAGCGACGGTTGAGTCAAGAGACCACTCGTGAGGATCTGTCTCTGTTCTGCTGAGACGCTCTGCCAGTTCGTTCTGCACGCCTGGTAGGTAAACCACGTGGATTAGAGCCTTGTGCTCCAGGCACCATTCCCACTCTCACAGCTTCCTTACATAATGGGTAAGAGTGTGCACTGACCTGTTTGTTGATGTAATACATCACTGCTTTGTTGTCCATTTGAAGGAGAATGTTCTTGTGACAGAGTATGTCCTTCAAGGCCCGGACTGCATAGAGGACGGCTCTCATTTGTAGGATGTTTATGTGAAGCTGGGTCTCGTCCTGAGTCCACGTCCCTAGGGTGTGGAGATTCTGGCAGTGAGTGCCCCACCCCATCAGGGATGCATCGGTGGTAATGGAGATCTGATGATCCAGAGGAGGAAAGGGATACCCTTCCAGAAGGTTGTTCTCCTGCAACCACCAGGTGAGTGACTTCTTTAAAGGTTCTGTCACCTTGATGGGAAAGGACTGAGGGTGAATGGTTGGGGACCACTGAGTACTGAGCATCCACTGAGAGGTTCTCATGTGGAGATGTGCTAGAGGTACAGTAAACACTGAGGATGCCATGAGACCCAGCATCCGCTGCATCGAGATAGCTCAAACCAAGCTCTTTTCTCTGCTGTATCGGGCCATCTGTAGGCTATCACTCCTTCTGTCCTCTGGGAGAAAAGCTTTTGCACAGGAGGTATCCAGAAGAGTTCCTATGAAAAGGAGTTTCTGGGAGGGTTGCAACTGTGATTTGTTGCAATTTAGCAGGACTCCCATGGACGTGAGGAAGTCTGAAGCCTTGGCAACGGCGTCCAGAGTTCCCTGCCTGGAAGGGCTTGCTAGAAGCCAGTCATCCAGATATGGAAAAACTTGAATTCTGATTTTCCTGAGATGCGCTGAGAGAATTGCACAACACTTTGTAAAAACTCGCTGCGCTGAGGATAGCCCAAAGGGCAGGACTCGGAACTGATAATGTTGACCCAACGCCACAGACCTCAGGTATTTGTGGTGCTTTGGGTGTATAAGAATGTGTTGGTAGGCATCCTGCATGTCCAGGGAGGCTAGCCAATCATGTTGATGAATCAAAGATAGAAGGGTACCTAGAGATATCATCTTGAACTTTTTTGTGTGAAGGAATTTGTTTAACTTTCTGAGATCCAGAATGGGGCGTATGCCTCCAGTTTTCTTTGGAACTAGAAAGTAATAGGAGTAGAAACCTGTGTTTCGTTGGTCCAGCGGAACTACTTCTACTGCCCTGTTGTTCAGAAGGCCTTGCACCTCGGAAGCAAGAAGGTCTGACTGTATTGCCAACAGCCTGGGCTGTCGTTTGGGGGGATGATCCGGGGTTCTGAAAGATTGAGCGAATACCCCTCGCAGATTATCCGGAGGACCCATTTGTCTGATGTTATAGACTTATACCGGTCGTAGAACTGAGTCAGATGTCCTCCCACTGCTGAGGAAGAGTCCCCCTCAGGCAGCTGAGGTGGGATCTGGGCTGAGAACTCAGAAGGTGGCACTGGGCACTTTGGGGCCTTGTGCCTTCTGCTGCATTTTCTTTTGTGGCTGCGGGGTGTGACTTTTGTTAAAGCCCCCCCCCCGCCTTTGCCATGAAAGGACTGATGGTTGTGAAATTGATGCTTATTGGCACCACCCCCCGAGACAGGGCGGGTACGGGTCGAGCCATCTTAATGGCTGACCTAGTCTTCCGCGTGGCTTCCAGAGCTTGTTCCACCTGGGGTCCAAACAAACACATACCGTCAAAGGGTAAGGCCATGACCTGCTGCTGGGCATCATTCGTGAAGCCTGAAGTACGTAGCCAAGAGTGGCAATGGGTACAAATGCCCACCGCCGCTCGAGAAGCAGTATCGAAAGCATTCATTGCAGCTTTAACCTGTTGGTTATTACACTTGATGCCCCTAGTTAAGGTATGAAGTAGCTCTGAATTAGTTTCCGACTCAGACAGAGCTTCTACCATTTGCTTGAGCAAATGCCAAAGGACATACTCATATTGAGAAGAATAGTCCTGGCAGCTGGCAATACGCATACCCAGGGTGGAGGTAGCAAAGCCTCTCTTACCTAAGGCGTCTATCTTACGAGATTCTTTATTGATAGGCCAGGCTGAGGATGCCTGAGGGAGGATGGCCTTATCATGCTCTGCTAAGACTACAATGGGATCAGCAAAAACTTGTGAAGCCAATATGGGTCGATTCTTGTGAGCAGTGTACTTCCAATCTATCAACTTAGCCACAGAAGGGATGAGAGCAGGATTGTTCCATACCATCTGAGAAAGGGTCTCAAAAGATGGTTATACCGGAGGAGTTATATCCATAGGGATCTCCAGGACATGTAGGTATTGGAGTCTTAAAAGCTTCCCAGGATTGATTTCTATAGTCTGCAGAGAAAAGAGTGGAATTTATATTTTTCAGCAGAGACTTAAAGGAAAGGTCTTTGACCACGGGCTCTGCAGCAGGATTAATCCCTGCTCCTTCAACATCATCACCCAGACGATGATCTGGATCAAGCTCAAAATCATCTCCCGACAGTCATGGGGGGACTGTATGGACAGGAAAGGAGTGAAAATCAGAATAGGAAAGAATTGAAGTCAAAAAGCCCTGAAGGCTGGACGGCGCCGCACCAAGCATCAGCACCGATGAAGAACACGGCGCCGAACCCAAGGAACTCGGCGCCATTGGAAACAGCCCAGCACACAGTGCCGACAAAGGCCATGGTGCCGACAGAGCCCCCAGTGCTGCGGATGGCGCTGACAGAGCCCCTGGCGCACGGACAACACCAACAGAGCCCCTGGTGCCGTGGACAGCACCAACAGAGCCCTCAGCACCGCGGATGGCTCCGAGAGTGTCCCAAGGTTTCAAAAACTGCAATTTGAAGGAAAAGAAGGAAAATTAACAGGAGATAGAGGCATCGGTGTGGACCTCATGCTGCAGCGAGTGAGGGGAAAACACCTGAGCACGGAGTTTTACAGTACCAAAGAAGGCCTAATTAGAAGGTCCTCAACCGCCTCCCATTCGGGTCCCTCGAAAAGCCCAAAGGCCCCGGTGAGTGACCGGGCCAGGCAGCTGGACCAACCTCCGAGCCCATTGCTCCATAACAGCAGCCCACTGGTGAAACTGCTCATCGGAGGCCCATCCAATAGGTGGGGATGGGCTCCGATGTCGAAGAGGTTGGGCACCGAAGCCAGAAACTGGCGACTCCGAGAGGGGAGGAGATAGGTGTCTAGCCCCAATGACCAACCATCGACGCACAGACATACCAGAAGGCGACCTCGAGTGATGCCTTCTTTTTCTCGACTTGTGCGCCGAAGAACAATTCAAGGCCGAATGGTGCCGCGAATGGGACCATTTCCTTTTATGCTTTCAGGGGAACCACCCATCTCCCTGAGCACTGGACCATCTATTGTCAGACCCCCCCCCTCCCAGAGGGCGGAGGACCGGACCTAGCCCAGCTGACTGAACAGCTATCATACGAAGTCTCCCTACCATCACCTGATCCGCTCATTGTCGACTCCGTCAATGGAGGGCTGAAGACTTCTTTTATTAATCAATAAATTTAAATTAAAATATTCTCGGTACTTTTCATGATAAATTACAAAACAATAAACTGAAAATTATGCTGCTAGTTTGAAGTTTGACCCAGGAGGGTGAGCTGCTGGGCTACTGGGGCGACTGACGTATGGGAAAAAATGAACTGAGGCAGTTGAGGGTCGATGCTGAGGTAGTCTTCAATGCACGAGCTAATGCTTATGGTGACACTTCTCATGGCTCCACCTCTGGTGCCGACCCTCTCGAAAAGTTTGCTCCCGCTGGGTCCTAGCGCCTCCGGCATAGATTCCCATTAGTGTGAACGAGTGGTGGAGATTTTATGTCCAGGAAGATATCACTGATTTACTTTTTAGGTATTTAGCATCAGGGTATTATTGTGAAGTTACTTTTGTATGCTTGCAAAGTCCTCCTGTAGACATTTTGCCACTACCTAAAAATAATTACTTGCAACTAAAATGGCATTGTCACACAAAGTAGAACATGAGACAGAAGACACATCCATGATTCAGTTATATACAAGCTAAACAGTATTAGCCTCAGAACGCCAATAGTTTTAGGAGAAGAAACAGCTTCTTGAATTTTCACTCCAAGCTCTCTATAAGTTTCCAGTATGGTCACTCAAATCGACAGATTTATGGAGAAAGTTGGTCAATCAAATAAGGGCTGTCATAGTGCAGTGCCATTTCCTAAAACATGTTGGGCCTTTGTCATAAGATTATACACTGGGAGGTAGCATGCAATTTGTTCTAAAACAATCCCTTCCACAGTCCTAGCCAAAGGCAGTAAACTGGAAATAACCCCATAATGGTTGGTTTTCTAGGTAATATCTCCTTTGCAGATCAGAACTACAGTGACTTTTTTCCACGCTTTAGGAACGGTCTGAGTGGAAAGGGAGGGATACATTAACAACTAAATAGGTTCTAACAAACTATACTTAATTATTTTGATTAGTCACATATCAAGCCTATCCCCTCCAGTCTTTGTTTTTACATTCATTTTTCCAAATATTTGAAAATAGCAAGAATAGACTTATAAAATTGCTGATGAGAGATGAGGGTAATTTGATAGACATCCAATCGTCAGAGGGAAATTTTAACAGGAATCAATTTCCCCAAGCTACTGAAAAAAAATACTAAAAGACTCGCCATTCCATTAAAATCTATTAAAGCTTAACCATTCAATTCTAACCTAGAAGGCACTTGATCTTCCTAGGATCAGAGCCAAATACATTTTACTTTTCTTCATAGTGTGCTGCTCTAGTTTGACAAATAACTTACATTTACTCTGGAGTTCCTTATATTTTTTTCTGCAGCAATAACCTACTGCTATATTTCCTGAATGTATTCCATAATTTATCCCTTAGACCTTTCATTTTCTTTCTGCACTATTCCATCTCCTCAGGTCTGCTTTCCCAGGGGGAACATGGGGTTGTTTAAAAAGAGGACTCAAAATAAAAGCCTGGGAGTACCACCATGCATAAATACAACATTCACATCTACATTTACAACTACAACCTCCAACACCGTAACCCTAGTTAATCTTTAATGTATGCAAACTTCTGTAACTTACTGTTGTCTTTGAATGTACAATGTTCTTCTGCTATGCCTCTATGTAACTAAACCCGGGACACCCCTGAAAAAGGGACTTTTAGTCTCAGTGGGCCTACCTGGTCAACAACATTCAAGAAATAAATAAATGCATTGGGGGGAAGCACGAGGCAAAGCACTGGAACACAGAACTCAGTACTGAACATTCTGAGGGTCAGTCCATGCGTGGGTGAAGTGTTAAAAAATAGAATGAATCCATGCAATTAAAAATGATTATTTTGTTTAATTATAATGTGTTAAGAACAATTTAATGCAACTGATGTAATTCATCTTCCAGTGGAGGTAGTGGGAGCAAAAACAGTGGTGGGGTTCAGAAAAGCCTGGGACAAGCACAAGGGTAGGTGGGGGTAGAAGAGAAAGTACCATAGACTTGGAAGGGTCTACAGCATAAACAATGCAACAAAAAAGGGAAGACTGGATGGGCCATGCGGCCCTTATCTGCCATCAGTTTCCATGTTTCTTTCTTTCAATATTCAGTTTCAATGACAAACTATAACCTGGACTGTTTGGCGCAATTCCCTAATCCATTTTCTCAGAATTAAATTTAAAAATGTGCAATACAGAAATGCAGTTCAGGAAAAATACATGCTTTAGGGGATAGAAAAAACATTAATCCATTTACTGAAAATAGCAAATCATGTTTTCACACAAATGTTATGGCCTTTTGTTTTACTTCCCATAACAACATATTACAACTGCAAGATTTTTATTCATTAAAATAAATAAATAAATGTACCGTTTTGCAGCTAGGGTTGTCAGACAAGTTGATTCCGTTTCTGTCTCCCTGAACATCAACCCCAGTGTTTGTACAATCATTATGCATAGCCTAAGGAAAGAGAAACAAACACATTTAAAGGACACTTAGTAACTATGCAAACAGTGAGGAAGGTCTGAACTGATTAGGAAATCAGGTGACTGTTTTGCAGTCTACAGATATGTAAATACAAGTGTTATTTAAAATGGATTTGCAGGGCCAGGTTGATCGTTTAGCAGCAGGAGTGCCATATGTCATTGCAGCAATCTGGATTCCTGTCCCAAGACCAGGTCATCTCTGGAGGACAGCAGGATGTGGAAGTTGTCGAACAGGATGCCCCCCTTCTCCCTGAGAGGCAGAATTAACATATTAAAACTGAACGAGTCACCTAGGTTCTCTTACCTCCAGATGTTACCACTCAAAATCCCAGAAGCTAAACTCCACAAATCGCTCTCAAATATTACCTAGGCAGGAAGGAGACATAGCATACATAGGCACACCTTATTCCTACCATGGTCTGAAGGGGGTTTAAACCTCCCAGACTTCAGACAATAATACGTAGAACCCCAGTCATCCCAAGTGTCATCCAGGGCCTAACAACAATGTGATACTAGGATGCATGAACTAGAGAATGCCCTTATGCTGCCAGCTCTGCTGTATGCACTTCCGTACCTTTAGTTCATAGCCAAACCTGGGGCCAGGTGACTAGCCCTGGGACCGTGCACTCTTTGCTGATCCTCTACAAAATCACCTTATAGCCATTCTAATTGATTTGGGGCCTCTTATCCAGATTAGAGGAGATCCAGAGTTTATACCGCCAAGTTGGGACAAAGGTTATCTAAAGTGGCGCTAAAAAGGCCCACACCAGATTTAAACAATTAAATGGAAATGAGCACCGTGCTCCATTTACAACACTGCACATTAACTATGGACTTGAGAACAAAGGCTTTTTTTTTTTTTAAGGATTCCTCCAAGTAAGACATTTTTATGTATTTGTTTATGCATTTATTTATTGGATAACCAGGTGAAACCTGAAGGCATGTATGCAAATTTTCATGGGCAACCCAGACACAAAATACAAATATGAAAACATACAACAAAATCAAAACTATAGTCAGGTACAAATGTTAAAGCATGCAGATTCCATCAAATGTTTTTTTCAGTAAGAGTTTAACATGCAAAAGTTACCAATGACTATTTTGTAAGATGGTAGAGTTGCTCAATTTTGCGGCTTTATGCCTGTACGTTCACTTGCCAGTTAGAGCTGTTCTCAATAGGGCTATGTACGATGAGTTAACCCCTTAGGCTGGCAACAAAATTAGAACATACAGGAATTCAGGACTGATAGATCAGTTCACAGCACAGAAAGGGTTAACACAGTCTGCCAAGTGAGTCCTAAAATCACCATACATCGCTTTAAATGTTTTAAAATCTCAGTATGATCATCACGTTAAATCTGCCACAAACTGGATGGCATATAAAATTTACTAAGATTTTCAAATATCTGCCAACCCAAACTACAGTACAAGCCATAGTGATAAGTCCTGCAATCGGCAACCACGACGCTAGCAATAATACCCGACAGGGTGGGCAGTACTGGGCTATACTGGACTGCCCAGCAGTGTAATGAAGCCTAATGCCACAGGCGGAGGGCCTTATAGCTCCTGGAAAGTCTGGTATAGCCCATACTGCCCACTCTGGAGGGTATTAATACACTTAGCAAATAAGCTATTGCTGATATTTGTATAAAATATTGTAAAATTTACAAAAAAATGTTCTTAAAATTGTAGAAATGAATAAAAAAATGCATTTTGTTATAAAGTACTCCCTTTACTGGCGCAGTGGACAGTAGAGGGCGCAGTTGATTTTAATGTACTTACTTTATTATCTGTGCTTGTTTCCTTGTGTTCTTCTGTTCCCCCACTCTCACTTCTCCTAGAAAAGCTTTCATTTTCTGTTTAGCATACTGTCAGCTCCCCACCTGATTCGGTAGTTATCTTTTTTTTTTTATTATCAGAAGGAACTGTTACTGCTTAAGAGCATGGGCAGGCGAGTGGCTGAGCACGGTTCGGAGAGTGGCACTGACTAGAATGGAGGTGCTGCTGGGGCAGCTGAGCACGGTCAGACAGCAGCACTGGCATCGGGTCACAAAAAGAAGCCAGGTATTTAAAAAAATAAATAAATAATACACAGTGGCAGGAATATCAAAAGCTGGATTTGTGGGGATGGGTGGCTTGGTCACTAACTCTGTCTTGGTAAATGAGCTTTACTAAACCGAGCTGGGGGGAGATTATCACTCACTAAGCAAGAAAAAAAATGTCATCTTTTACTTTTTTTTGGGTAAGCCTTTTTCTCTGCCACCTAGATGCCCTCCTTTCTCTCCAACTGCCCACCCTAGTCATCCACCATCTCAGGGACTTACCTCGGAGATGGTCCCCCATGGATCTACTGCCTGTGGCGGGGTCGGAGGCAGAAGGTCCATGCTCCCCACCCCAGAAGCAAAATCCACATGTCCCCAGGGCCTATAAGAAAAAATTACTCACCTTAGTAATTGTGTTTCTTCTAATGGAGTCTTGCTGTATTCTGACAATCTGCAGTTAGCTCCAGCCTTTAAACTGCCCCGGAGAGTATAGGGTTAATTTTCGATGCAGTGCATAGAATGTTGAGCTTGAGCTCGGTTGAGATCTCTGTCTGCAGCACTTTGAAACCCAACCGTCAGATTCTTACGAGCAAACAGTCACTAACTATACTATGTGGAAATTGTAAAATTTTTAACTAGACAACTGGCAACAAAAGTTTTGGATTCCAAAAGGAAGACTCAAGTCAGGAAATCCCAAAACCAAAAACTTGTTTAATAAAGATTATAATATAAGCACCCAAGTAAAAAGGAGGGTGTGCTGAAGACACCCCTGGGGTGCAACACTTTACCTGCCCACCCACTTCCCAAAAACAGGTTCTGAGAGGGGAGGCGGGGGGGGGGAGGTCAGAACACAGCAAGACTCCATTAGAAGAAACACAATTACTAAGGTGAGTAATTTTTTCTTCAAACAACATGAAGTCTTGCTGTATTCTGAATCTGCAGACTACCAAGCAGTACCAAGGACAGAACCTACTTTGGGAATAGGCTCTGAAGTACTGCTGTGCCAAACTGAGCATCACTCCTAGCCTGGATATCCAGAAAGTAATGCTTGGTAAAGGTATGGACTGTTTTACAGCTGGCTACTAGACAAATTTCTAACAGAGGGATGTCCCTGGCAGTAGCCAGGGAAGCCGCTGTACCTCTTGTAGAGTGAACCCTCAGGCCTGAGGGTGGAATCTTTCCCAGTTTCTCACAGCAGAATTGTATACAAGACACAATCCACCTAGCAATAGTTCTCTTGGTGGCAGGTTTGCCCTTTCCCACTTCCCCATAAGTGAGGAATAACTGGAGGGAATCAAACCTGTGACCCTTGGTATGCTCTATGTAGCAGCTAAGGGCTCTTTTAACATCTAAACTGTGTAGCCTCCTCTTCCCTGAGGAAGAATGATCAGTGAAGAAAACAGGGAGAGACATGGACTGATTCAAATGGAAGTATGAAACCACTTTGGGCAAGAACCTCCTATTGGTTCTAAGGACCACTTTATATCTATGGAATGAGATAAAATCAGGTTCCACTGTCAGGGCTTGCAACTCACTGATACGTCTGGCAGAGGTAATGGCTACCAAAAACACAGTTTTCCAAGTCAAGTACTTAAGCTATGCTGAGGACATAGGCTCAAAAGGAGGTTGCATAAGTTGAGCAATGCAAACATTTGAGTCCCAGGCAGGGGCAGGATCCCTAAAGGGAGGATTGGTATGAAGCAATCCCTTGAAAAATGTACAGAACACAGGATGAGATGATGGTGAGGAAGGCTTCCCCACTGACAGAAAAGCAGAAACAGCTGACAAGTGTACCTTGAGGATAGCTGGTCTGAGGCCTAGGCCATTAAGATGGACCATATAATCCAGAACTGTAGGCAATTCAGCAGTGTCTGGAGATATATGCTTCTTGGAACACGAAATGCTGAATCTTTTCCATTTGGAGTCATAAGTCTTTCTGGTGGCAGGCTTTTGAGAGGCTTTGAGAATATCCGAACCCCTGGGACAGGTGCAAATCTGCATACTCTAACTCTTCAAGAGCCATGCCTTGAGATTAAGAGACCGAAGATTGGGGTACCAAATCCTCCCCTGAGAGGAGGTTAACAGGTTGTAATTCCTGGGGAGAGACGGGGAAGATGGACTGCTAGAGACAGCAACAGGGGGTACCAAGGCTGTCTGGCCCAGTCTGGAGCAATCGGAATCACTTTGCAAGGTTGTGACCTTACCTTGACTAGAATCTTGAACAGTAGAGGAAAAGGAGGGAAGGCATACAGAAATTTCCCTTCCCAGTTCAAAATCAGAGCATCCAGAGGAACTGAACCCACGACTGGGGGACTGCAACAAAACAGAGGAAGTTGGTGATTGTCTGGGGCTGCGAAGAGATCTATCTCTGGAGTGCCCCACCTTGAAAAAAATCACTTTCAACACCAGGGGATCCAGGGACCATTCGTGATGGCCTTGGGAGATCCTGCTCAGCGCCTGGATCCTGAAAGCATCTGCAAGCACATTGTCCTTCCCTGGAAGGTGGACTGCAGTCAGAGAGGTCTGCAGGGCATAAGCCAGGGACCACAATTTCATGGCTTCTGTGCACAAGGCCGCAGACCGAGTACATCGCTGCTTGTTGATGTACCACATGGTGGTGGTGTTGTCTGTTCTGACCTGAACCACCTTGTTCTGCACAGACTGAGAGAAAGCTTGCTGGGCCAGAAAAACTGCCCTGAGTTCCAGGAAATTGATATGAAGAAGGGACTCCTGAGGGGACCACAGTCCCTGGGCTGTGAGAGCCCCCAGATGAGCTCCCCACCCCAAAAGGGAAGCATCCATGGTAAGGACCACCGAATGAGTCTGAGTGACAAATGGGACCCCTTGCCTTAAATTGTCCTGATCCTGCCACCATTGAAGAGCTTGGATCAGTGTCCGAGTCACTGGAATCAGTTTGGTAACAGGATCCTTCCTTTGGGACCAAAAGGCCCTCAGATGGAACTGAATGTCCCTCACCTGGAGTCTTGCCCCTTGGACCACAGCTGTAGAAGCTGCCATGTGGCCCAAAACCTGAAGGAAGTGCCTTGCTGGTCGTGACACCTGAAGGCTGAAGGAAGAAGCCAGTTCTATAAGAACTCTTGCCCTTTCCAGGGGAAGAAAGGCTCTTGCTTTGACAGTATCTAGCTCTGCCCTTATAAAGGTAAGAAGCTGCACTGGTTCGAGAACTGACTTGGGGAGGCTGAGAAGAAATCCCAGGGAAGTGAGCACTTCCTGGGTCACTTGCAGGTCTGACTTGACTTGGCCTGGAAACTGACCCACTATGAGCCAGTCGTCCATATATGGAAAAATGGAAATCTTTTGCCTTCTTAAAAAGGCCATTACTACTGCCAGGCACTTTGTGAAAACCCTTGGAGCTGATGTTAGGCCAGAGGGCATTGCTTTGAACTGGTAATGGCCTGAGGGCAACTTGAACCTGAGGTACTTTCTGTGGGAGCACCTGATGGGGATGTAAAAGTAGGCATCTTTGAGGTCCAGGGAGGTTAGCCAGTCCCCTGGCCTTAGAGAGGGAAGAATTATTCCCAAAGTCACCATCTTGAACCTTGGTTTTAAAAGATGTTTGTTCAGGTATCTTAAATCTAGGATGGGTCACCATTCCCCTGTCTTTTTTGGGGTAAGGAAGTACCTGGAGTACAGACCTTTGCCCCAGTGTAGGGAAGGAACTCTCTCTCTCTATGGCTCTTAAGGCCAGAAGAGATGAAACCTCTGCCTCTAGGGCAAGGGTTTGGAGAGACCTGCAGGTGGAAAAGATCTGGCTCTCATCTTGGAGAATTTTTTGAAGCGAGAACCAGTCCCTGGCTTACTACTTCCAGGACCCACTTGTCTGAAATAACAGACACCCAGTCCTGGACTGTAAACCAGCCTGCCCCCTACAGGGACAGGAGAGTCGACCCGGGCAGGCCCATCAGGGTGTCTGTTGGCAGGGCCTTAGGCTGAGGAGTGGATGCAGCCCTGCTCATCCCTCTTCTGCCTCTCCCTCTGAAGAACCCCCCTGTGAAAAGGGAGAAGAGGCCTGTGCTTGGTAGAAAGGCCTATGAAAAGGCCTGTCCCTAGATTGCTGCCTTTGAGGAGTTGCTTGCCTCTCCTTGGCCTGTGCACTCCTATAAGTGGTCCTATATTCCTCCATCTTCTTCATGTAATTCTCTGTCTGCTCCCCAAACAGAGAATTACCTTCTACAGGGAAATCCATGGCCTTAGCCTGGGTGTCCTGTGAGAGGCTAGTACATCTGAGCCAAGCCATTCTCCGAAGAGCCACAGATGTAGCCATGACTCTTAATGACACATCATTGGAGTGCACAGCAGCATGAAACTGTACCTTAGATGCCTCAATCCCATCTGCAGCCACCTCCTCCAGCTCCTTGGCCAGCTGGGGGGAGGTCTGTTTAGCCAGTGCCAGTACAGTGTCCCATCTGGGCTTCTGGTACCTCACTGTATAGGCCATATAATTAGCCTGCCTGAGTCCCAAAGAGGATGCCGTGTATTGCTTCTTTGCCAAGGCATCCTTCCTCCTGGAGTCTTTGTCTGGGGGGTGTGAAGCCAAGGGAACATTAGCCCTGTCACAGGCTGCAACCTGCACAACCCCAACATGGCTCCATTGCTGGTAGAAAAACTCTGTGTCTGAGCCTGATAAAGTATACCTCTTGTCCATTCTTCTATCAACAGGAGGTACAGAATTAGGAGACTTTAAAATTTTTTGTGTCTGTTTCCCAAATGATTTGTGCAGGGGAATAGACAGCCTCCTGCACTATGGGATGTTCATCATTTCAACAAAATCAGGCTCCTCTTGATCCTCTGTGGCTTCCTCCATAGGCAGCTGGAGAGTTTCAGCCACTTTCCTGTAGAACAGATAGTGGGGAAGGGACTCAAAGAGCCTAGGAGAGGAAACACTAGAAGGTCTGTCTGGGGAGATGTCCGGTTCAGTGGGCACATCCAGACTTTCTGCTCCATCGTAGTCATCATCTTGTTCATAATCCCCCTCCTCCTCCTCCTCAAATTCTGGTTCATAAAAATCTTCAGGGGCATAATCCTGAACCAGTGGAACTGACCAAACTGAACCCCTAGCTGACGGAGCCGAACTGGGTGAAGCGATTCAACAATCCGAATCGTTCAGGCAATCTCATCAGCAGTCGGAACATGAACCTCCGGATCCGAACTGGCTGACTTGTCTTTACGTTTCCTTTTCATAGGAACTGATCCCTCAGGATCAGCTCTCCTCTTGCCTGAAGAAGTATCACCCTGGTCAGAAGGCACTCCTTCTGGTTTGGTCAGAACCGAACCGCACTGGCCATCTGGGTCAGCGGACTTCTCGGCCTCCTTTTCTCTAAGTCTACCTAATCTTTTCTCCAGGGTAGATTTAGGAAAGTTTTTACAAATTTGGCAGACTGTATCGAGGTGTTCAAACCCCAGACAATAAACACAGGTGGTGTGGGGATCGGCCTTAGCAAAGACCTCCCCACACTCACTGCAGTGTTGAAACCCAGTGGGCCCAGTTTTTTTCTTGGGTTTCTCAGACATGGCCAACCTAACCAAATTCATTTCATTTTTCAACCGCTCAGGCAAGACTCTTTATCGGTTCCTAATCATACACGGATATTGGAAAAAAACGTTAAAAACACTTTTTTTTAAAAAAAAAGATAAGGACCAGTGACCACACACTAAAGAAAGGTACAAGAAATTCAACTATTGGATCGGTTCAGCTGAACCGATCGAACAAGTTTCACAATTTCCTCAAAGTAAAACAGAACTATCTAAGTACTCACGGTACCGCAGACAGAGCCTGGACCGACAATGCGGCTGTGTGCCTGCTAGGTTTTCCCGGGTCGTGCCTGAAAATAGTCATTGTTATGGTTAGTGCACCTACCCAGTCATCAAAAACTAAATAAAAAAAAAAATAACAATTTCGGATTAAACCGACACTTTAACCGACTTTTGAACCGAGCTGAAGGAGAAATCTCCGGAGTGACTGTTCAGTGAGGAGGAGTAAAGAATCTGACGGTTGGGTTTCAATGTGCTGCAGACAGAGACCTCAACTCAGCTCGAGCTTAATGTTCTATGCACTGCATAGAAAATTAACCCTATACTCTCCAGGGCAGTTTAAAGGCTGGAGCTAACTGCAGATTGTCAGAATACAGCAAGACTTCATGTTGTTTGAAGTGGTGCAGGAGCTGCGGCATTCAGAGAATCATCCTGCAGCTAGCGTGGTGTTTTCTGTTTACTTGACTCAACCATCCTCTCCCACATCAGGCCTAGCCCCCAGGCAGCCTTGCATGCTCTGGCGTACCCCTGCAGAAGAAGCAAGCTCTCTGGCTCGCCACAAGGGTTGCTAGACTGGTGGGACCGGATGTTATCCCTCCCCAGCTGGGAGCACTACTGCGTGGCAGCACTTACTTAGCCCTTAGGGTCACCCGACTGGCTTCCCGGTGTCATCTAGGCACAGGTCAGGAAGCATAGGAAAACCAGGAGCAGTTGTAGAATTTGCAACAAGTGATTTATTATTAATAACAGTAAAATAAAAAAAATAAAATTGTTCAGTATAACAATTTACAAAGGCAGTATAAACATAGAAAACAGAGTCGTCCTGAGTTTTTCTTCTCAATTTCCAATCACAGTCTCTCTCTCTTTTTTGCAAAACACTGCTGCTCCTTTTTATAAGTTTGTGCAGGAGCTCCTTAAGAAAATAGCATACTTCTCACAGTGTTCTTGTAAGTTTCCAATGTTCTTGTCAGTTTCAGCAGGTGCAGCAAAAAGAACATTGTGACCCAGAACTAACTTCTTGTTTACATTTTCTGCAAAAGGCTTAGAAATTGTATCTTAAGGTTAACCCCTTGAGTTCCAAATAGCTTTGCAACATTTCAACAGTATAACTATATACAGTTTTAAACAAAGGGATCCCAGTATCAATTACATTTCTACAAAAAGATTCACATATATTTTTATACTTGCAGATATGCAAGGAGGGAGAAAATACAAAACAGCAAGTGAGGACAGAGAGATAGCGAGAGGCAGAAAATTGCAAGACCGTCGGAGTGCTCTAGTCTTAGGGCTCACAAGAAAATTTGGGTGTGCAACCAGACAGAGAAAACAGAAAAGGAGAGGACAGAACAGACCCTTGCGTTTAAACACTTTCAGAATAAAAACTGGGACAGAGCCATATTCAACCCTGTCACACCCGAGCTTGCTTCCGAACCTGGGTCGCTAATGTGGGAGCATGTAGCGCTATCCACGGGGCCATCAGGTGGCCCCAGTGTCTTTACTTTTGAAAATTGTGCCAATCCCTGATTGATGCAGTTGGGTAAAAGTCAGCTGGCAATGGGACTTGTTATTTCCCAATCTCTACTGGCACATAAATGTACCCCTTGGCAAGGAGTTAAGCCAATCAGAGGCCAGGAAATTTTCTACCCATTTTCTAAAAACCTATAATCACTACTGTAAAGTGTATTAACTCTTTTGTTATGTACTGTACCAGTTACAACATATTAAATATTGATGCCACAGTCAATTAAAGACAATACCAAGCTCTTTGCTGCAAGTTTTCTAGATTCAACTGTGAAACAGCCATGGACCCCATATGACAAACTCATATGAGTATAAGCCATTTTGCCTACGTTTTCAATAGGAACCTTGTATGATAAATAATTATCCAGTGTTAATCCCAAATACCTGAAGCTTGAAACCATTTCAGTTGCTGATTGATTCAATGTCCTAATTTCCAGAGGCAGGGAATCTAGCTCCTTCCTCCTCTGATATGAATATAGCAGTCTGTTTTCCTAGTATTATGAACCAAATTATCTGACTTCAGCCATGAATGTACCCTCAAAAAAAAAAAAATAAATAAATAACATATCTGGTCACAGAGCAGGTAAATTAAGCAAACTGAAAGACTTCATATACAGTGCAGCTAGAGGCAGATGGTAAAACCATTTTTATGGCCTATAAATTTCTGAGGAAGGCAGAAGGTCATGGCATCCTTTCAAATAAGCAGCAACTGGAAGAGGACTCAGGTGTGCCAGTTCCTGAGGTAGATTGGAAGAAGGCATGGGGACGGGGTTGGAAAGTATCAACATTGAGTAAATGGAGAGAGATGGATCATTTGCATAAGGTTTTTCCATACCCATGTAAACATCAGGAACATTTGGTGGCAAAACTAAGATCTCTGCTGGAGGTTTTATAGTACGTGACATACTTGTTATCCTATTTTTTGAGACTGCCCACGAATCTGGCCACGCCGGACTCAAAAAGCAAAATGAATTATTTTCCCTGATGTGCCTTACAGCCTTGGATGGAATAAGGCTAACAGCACTTCCATTATATTCCTAACAAGAGACCTGAGTAGTAGCAAGAATGGGGCATGCAGAGGATGGAGCGCATCATCTTGGGTCTGTAACTCATTAGAGAAAAGTGTCTATGGGATGGATACATAACAAGGTAGATCACCCAGTCAAAGCCAGCAAAAGCTGGAAGCAACAATGAGAGGGTGAGGAGCCCATTACGTGTCAAAAAATTTTGAACATACTGTTTGCTCTATGTTGAGGCTATGGGAAGGGTGGTCAGGGGGAGGAGGAAGATAATTTGTGTCAGGTTGTGGGGCAGGTGACATGGTAGCTGTAACTGGCACCACCTCTTTGGAGGGCACCAGGTCATGTGACTGCCTAGCACCAATGAGGCACTAGCAATCCATGTTAACAAAAGGCAGCGCTCAGCACTTTTTTCTGTTAAATGTTTTACCATTTTGCAAGTAGAAACATCACTTACATCTGACTGATACATGGAAGCTTACCAGATAATCAATCACAGGCATTATCTCTTACTAAGCATTGCTATAACATCTTCTTATCCGAAACGCATTGGAGAAATTAAAGATTATAGTTACTGTATTAGTGCAAACTAGTCAGCATACCTCCCGGGAACTAAACAGGGATAATAACATACGCACTTTTAATAATTAAACCCTTTTACCATAGGGAGCTAAGCTACCCAGTAGCCCTCAAGCAAAAACTACCTGCAAAACAAAAGTATTCCCCAACAGAGATTCTAATAAATCCAGATATATAGCAAGTTCGATAACAGTAAAGGTGTGAAGGGACAAGTGATCAGAACATAGAGCTCAGTTAGTGTAAGTAAATAAACTGACCAGAAAAGAGGTCTAGTTGGTAAAACCTAAAATTGCATTAAACTGCACAGGTAGTTCTTTAAAGTATTAGCGCCCACAGCACACTACATTGTCCAGACGATCCAGCAGCAGGGCTTCACTTAACTCCATTTTGAGAGTATTTGACTCCTAAAAATAAGGCAAAAACTTCCCAAATAAGGGGGATGAAGTCACTGACTTCCAAGTGTAAAAAAACAAAATTGGATGACTTCCAAAACTGAAGGCACAGAAGCAAAGCAATCATGGCTTTTTCTAAAAGAAACTGTATTTTGTTCACTAATATTTGTATTAACATCCATAAAGTGATCCTTCTTAGAATACTGGCTTTCAAACTGTGGGATCTGGGAAGTATTTTGACTTCCAAAAAACTGGAATGACTCCCAGATTTTGACTCATGGAAGTATTTGTCTTCCACAAAAAAATAAATTAACTGAACCCCTGTCCAGCAGCATATGACTAGGGGGGCCCCCCCGACTCCAAACCATCGTGCAGAGAGTCGAGCATATGCCATAAAGTCCAGTGCTAGAGATGATGAAGAAGAAGAAGTGTGCTATGGCAGGAAAGTGCGCCATATTTTCCATCTTGATGTTGTAAAATGTCCAATATTGTAAGTGCATTATACATATACACTATGCACCCCTGATGAATACTTGTTAGCACTTTTTTTTACTGAATACCCTCAGGATCTCCATGAAATCGTCACTCGCCTCCCCTTCCTCAATTAGTATAATGCCCATCTGTGGCTAAGTACTTTTATCATTAGTTTGGGTTAGCAGAACCTGGGAGCGACAGCAAGAGGGCGAGGAGCCCATTACAAAACTTAAAAAAAGAGATGTTACAGTACTTAATGCAACTGTAGATCTTCTCCATAGCGTACCGCACTTGGCTCTTAGTGGGAGGTGCTAGGACCCCACAGGAGTAAAGTCTTTGTAGCCTGGGTGTTAGCTGTGGTCACTGGTGTCAGTGCATGCGCGACACTGCGTGGTGCCATGCTCTTACCAGTAACAATTGCTGAAACCCCAGTCTACCTCAATTCTGTTAGTGAGAAGAGGGACAAAAACCTTGTGTATAAGCATCTGCTTGTAGAATAAATAACAGTGAAAGACTAGACAAGATTTGGCTGGTACAGATTTTTGTTTTTACTCCCTGATGGCCCAGGTTGGTCATTGGACCCATCTGGTAGTTGGGGGAGGGGCAGAATTTTTTTTATTCCCTGGAAGGGGAGGATGGTAAATTGATGATGTTCACACCCACCTTTTTTGTTCTCAAAAGCCTTCACCTGTGATGGGTGCTGTCAGACAATGGCAGCAGTCCAGCGACGGGTGCTTCACTGCTCAGCATGCTGGGTTGGAATGTTAATAGTAGTGTGAACTCTGTGTATGTCAAGGAGTGTACAGAGCTGAGACTGGGTACCAAGAGAAAGAAAGACAGCAAGAGAGGGAGAGTTGGGCAGCAGAGCCAGGATCACTGGCATGTGTGATAAAAGCACTGGAAGCGTGTGCTCTCGGACCCCCGGTCCAGTCTCCCACGTTTGTGTGCTGTGGGTGGGAAGTGACGGAAAGGCTCAAACTCAATGGTAGCAGCATGGCAGCAGAGGTTTTTTTTTTATATTCTCTGCCCAGCTGTGTTGAATACTGGTCCTGTCAAGTAGTTTGAGGGAGAGGGCCAGACTTTTTTAAATTTTCAGATGGGTGGGGGACTGGATAAATCAGGTTGTTGGAGGAATCGGGACAGATTTTCTTTTTATTCCCTAATGAGCTGGGTTGGTCACCAGAATCGTCACATAAATGGGAGCATGTGGACATATTTTTTCTTGATTACATGATAGGCGGGGTTGGGCACCAAACCCATCAGACAGTTGGGGGAGTGGCCCAGATTTCTTTTATTCCCTGGGAGGGAAGGATGATAAATTGAGGATGCCCTCACCCACCATTTTTTCAACAAAACTTCACTTCTGAGGGGTGCTGTCAGCCAATGGCGGTGGCCCAGGGGCAGGTGCTCCACTGTTCAGCATGCTGGGTTGGAACGTACATGACAGTGTGAACCGTATGAGTCTGTCAGGGAGAGTGCAGAGCTGAGACCGAGTACTAAGAGAAGGAAGGACAAAAAGACAAGGAGAGTTGGGTGGCAGTCAGAACCACAGGCACTTAGGATTATAGCCCCAGCAATCCCAGTTTGCTCTCGGTCCCCCTCAGTCCAGTCTCCCACATCAATGCACTGAGGGCCGGAATGGTGGAGATGCCCAAACTGACTGTTCGCAGGGTGGCAGCAGAAAGGGAAATATTTTTTTAATTGCCTGGCTAGTCGGGTTGGGCTCTGGACCCATTAGTTAGTTTGGGGGACAGGGACAGATTTGTTTTATTTCCTGATGGGTTGTGCACAAGATGCTTTTTTTCATTACACAGAGAGGCTGGGAGAGATACATTCGACATGCATCAGATGGTGGCACAGCTATGCTGTTCTTTGTGTTTTGCATTGTCATAATATAGTAGCACAAAAACTCTCAGTTTTATATAGGTGACTTTTTTCCCCCAGAAAAAAATAAAGATTCAGGACTTCTGATGACATCCCTGATGGTGGCTTAGCAGCAGATCTGACTGCAGAGCTATGAGTGGTGAGAAAAGTCCCAAAATGTGTACAGTAACCTGTATTATACCATGGACTCAAAACAAAAGACACAATCCTGTGTTTTAATTGGCTGGCTGGCACCTTTCTGCCGTGGTAAATCCTACGATATACCACGGCAAAGGTGCCAGTCAGCCGCAGCTCTAAAATCCATCCGAACCCGAAGTTGGCAGCGGCAAACAGCCATCTTGAAACCCCGCTAAACGAGATGCAGAAACAGCATTTTTTTTTAAAACAGTGCAGCCCGAACAAAACTGTGTGCCCCCCTCCTGTAGTCGTGTGCGCTCCACAATTCAAAATAAACAGTCCCAAAACCATATCGGAATGTGCAGCATTCAGTACTTTTAACATTGTTCCCCAGTAAACACTTGGCTGCACTCACCTCACTCCTCGCTCTCTCTCTTCAGTTTACTCCCACTTGCTCTCTGGCTCCACTCCATTCCCGATCACTGCTGCCCCACTCTCTCTCTCTCTCTCGCTGTATCATATAAATTAGCATAAAAAAAAGAAACGGCAATGTAAACAAAAAAAAAAGGAAAGGGGATTTATTGGGGAACAAGAGAAGGCTGTAGGATGGGGAAGAACATGAAAACAGTTAAAAAAATTCCCCTGAGCACCATCCTGACTGCATACGTGTCCACAGAAACTTACCCAAGAAGCACATAAAACAGCAATAGTGGATGGTCCTTAAACTTTACTTGCAAGCGCTGCACCTACGGTCTCTCTCTTCTGTCACCCGCTTACCACTCCCAACACAATACCAAACATGGGGGAAAGTATTTTTTTTTTTAAAAAAACCTAAAGCTTGCTCTGACAACTGCAACGGACAGCAGTTCAATTTCACACTGTGCTCTATCCGCTCTGTGAGCACCAACGGCTGAGTTCATCTTTACACTACACTCTATTCACCTCCCTCAGGTGAGACAAACGTTTAAAACAAAAGTAAAGCCTCTTTCTTTCATTAATAAAACAAACAAAAAGAAAAATACAAAAAATGGAACATTGTTCAAAAAGACATGGGGAGGACTTAATCATATTGTACCCAGCAACAAGGGACTACTTAATGTAGAGTGGAAGAATATTTCTACAAAAATAACTAAAAAAATTAAAATAATTTTTTTTTACAATTCTTTTTCTATATTTTAATAATTGACACCTGGTATAATCACAATAAAGTCACTCGGGGGTGTCGGTTATCGGGGCATTTACCACGGCTGGTGAGGATTTACCCACGAGGCGCAAACCACTCCAGCCGTGGTAAATCCCCCGATAACCCACACCCCCTTGTGGCTTATTGCTTAAGTAACAGACAACTACTAGCCATCAGGACATACTGAAATCATGGTAAGGACCTAAGAAAGACAAAAATGTGGACAAGTTAACAACACGGAACTGGTACCTTAGAGCAGCAAGACAATGTGCAACACAGCCCTGCCTCCCCTACCAGCAGCATGGCATCCTCGTAGCAGGAAGTCCACCTGATGCACAGCAAGAACCCACTAACATGCTGATCCTGGCAGAATTCCAAGTATTTCAAAACGTAGACAAAAACCCAAATCACCTCCTTCCAGACTGACTTTACAAAGGTCCAGTAGAAACAAGAAGAACTGTATGGGGAGGAGTTTGACCTTGCATAGAGGAATGACCTACGCACGGACATGCTCCTTGCTCTCTACTTCAAGTGACTCCAGGTCAAGGAGAAAAACACAGACTTACACGGCAGACTCTGATGCAAGAACCTTCAAATTTCCAGGCTCCCAGAAGGGAAGGAAGGGAAAAACATAGGGGATTACATTAATTGCCTCCTCCATAATGCCCTCAAGCTCCCTCATTCCCTTGACCTACAGACTGAGCCAATTCACTAGGCACTAGGTCCATGTCTCAGCCCTGACCAATGGCCATGCTCAATAATCAAGCAGTTCTTAAGCTACCGCATAAAAGAGCAGGTCATCGTGGCAACCTGGAAACAAAATGGTCCGATAATATGGGGTGGATTCTATTTTTTGACCAAGACTATGCCCTACCAGTCCAGACCTGCCACCAAGCATATGCACCTTACCTCACGGCCTTGACAGCAGTGGGAGTGAAGCTTCAGAAGGGGGTCTTCCTCACTGTGGCCCCCAGCATGTTCACTTGAGAAAGCAACAACCACCACTGGACTGTAGAGATCCCAGTGCCACCACAGAGCAGTGTTCTTATCCATAGGGGGTGGACCTGCCTCCAGCCTTAAAAGTAAAGCCTCTGAATACAGCACGGTCATGCTTTTCACATGCCTCTCATCCAGCCAGGCTCATCATAGAGGAGTAGAAATTAGAGGGGTGGGACATCATTACTTGGTGTGGTCTCCCCTCTCGTTACGCTGAACACTATCCTGAAAAGGTGCCCCCAAGGGAGCCTCAACTGGGGAAGGGGATGGCCACTACAGACATGGACCCTACCATGACTCTGCAGCCTGCTTTACCCATACTGTATCATTATAGAGGCATGCACTTGGGTTGGAGGGGGGGCTCCCACCCTGCTCATTTTCTAGTGACACCTAGATCTGGAACAAGAGAAGCGGTACCGGTCTAACTTTAGCCTGCCTTGGGGGTTGCGGGAGAGAGCCCGTAGCCTGGCTTGCCTTCCCCTTCTCATTTGGGTTGACTGGGTGGTGGCAGTGCTCATCAAGGGAAACCATATCCTAGTGGGCTAATTAGACCGCTGATGCCCTTAGTATGCTACTGCCAGTATGTAACAAGCGCTGGGACTCACTAGAAACTTTCTTTGGAGGTGCAGACAAACTGGGTTTAATGAAACTGGTCTAATATGCACTACCTATAGATAGGTTTGTCCTCTGCCTGATTTAACTTAATCTTTGAACCTCACAGAAGTAAGAGTCAATTATGCAACAGAGAGTTCCTCTATTCACAGCAGAGCTACAGCATCCTGAATGCCAGCGAGACGAATATTCTGGCCGATGCCTGCACTGCCCAGGGGGCCCCGCCCTGAGTTGGATATCCATGCAGTGGCATTATCATTACCACTAATACTGCATAGGAGGGACTATACTCTGGTCCCGTCTGACCTGGAAGTACAGAACTATGCTATATATTTGTTTCCTCTTTCTACATGTCCTCTTGGCAACTGCAATTATTCTCTCCCTTAGGGACTTCCCCAGTTGGTGGCCCTAATATTGCCTTACTTGTTGTATATGTTAACTCAGGGGGCAGGATTTTCAAAGCATGGCGCAGGACTTGCGACAAACCCTGCACCTCAGCACTTAGGATCTGGCGGTGCACCAAGCCCCTTTGCGCAACTCGCCAGATGTTACAATCTTGCGCAAGTTGTGACAGTTCCCAAGATTTATGGCAGCTTAGCCACACATCCTAGTGCAGCTCCATAAAAATGGTCCTTTAAGTTGCATAAACTAGACCAAAAAGTTGGTCTAGCCTTGCGGCAACTGCTGCATGGGATAGAAAATCCCCGATTGCTGGTGGGTGAATGCCACAAGCTCCATGCACCCTATGTATGACGTACCTAGGGCTTGCAGCATTCACAAGCATTGGAAAATCCTGCCCAGAATGTTTTACTGCAGGCTGCGGCACTACTTAGGGGGAGGGGTACAAGCGCAGATGCAGGCTCAGATGGAGTAAGGCATCTTATGTGGCACCTGACTCGGCATGTTGTACTAAAAACAGTCAGATTGTATCCCTACAGTAATGGATCAGGAAACTAAAATACTTTCATTTAGCATTAATGGTGTCTATAATCCACTGAAAAGATACAGACTGCTTCAGTTTTTTTTCATATGTAATTTCTGGGTTTTTATGGGTTTCTCCCGACCCCTGCGCCCATGCGTCCCCAACATAGCGCATGTGTGTGGAGGCACGAGCATGCACACTGTTCAGGGCGCCCCTCCCTTCCAGTTGCGCTTGACAGCGAACTACTCCATTTGGTGACAGTGGGACTACTGTGGGTGACTACACCCTTACTCGGAGAGGACAGCCAATGCTTGATCCTGCTCCCCACCCTCCCCTCATGCCAGCAACTCTGCAATCCGAGGTCATTCCCGAACCCGTCACTGGTGTAGCGAGGTGTAGCATCCAGTGCCTCAACCTCAGTGCTACCAGGTCAGCACCTGCTTCAGTTTTTTAAAAGTGAAAAATATGGTAAAAGTGTTTTTGTTGTTGTTGTTTACAAGAAACCCATCTTTCCCTGGAGGAACACTCCAAGTGTATACCCCAGGGATTTGAACAGATAGGTTATTTCTCCCACAAGTCAGGCCAACGTAGAGGGCTGCTTACTCACATCCCCAGGGGAATCCCATTTCAATTTGATCACCAAATTCAGGGCCCAGAGGGGAGCTAAGTGGTTATGGTGGGTTCACTATATGGCAATCCAATTACATTGGCCAACGTGTACTTTCCTATGGGAACTGACACTCCAATTTTTAAATGGTTCATGATGGAAGTTTTGAAGGGACAACTGATCATGGGGGAATGGAGCTAGGCGCATCTGCCCCATGATGGTTCTGCCTTTCCATAAAGTGGAAGGAAAAAAATACACTGTGACTCATTTGTTTTACATAAAATGATTCATACGGCTGGATTAATTGATAGGTACCATTCCTTGCAAGCAACTGGTGGAATGACTTATCACATGAACCAGTTAGCTACTAAAACCAACTACATTTTTTGTTGTCCAAGTTTGAGAGTTTTTTTCTTAAGCCACCAGAATTTACTGATCACTTTCTCTTGCACACCATAGTGGGTTTTGGTACAGACCTCCTGCCTAAAGGAGAAGACAGATGGAGGCTGAATTTCTCACTGCTAGAGATCTCAGTAGTACAGAAAGAAATAAAACAATTGTTTATGCAAGAAAAATGGTTTTAGTTTTCTTTGAGGACCCCTTTAAGTGGAGGGAAGACACAAAGAAGAAAGTCCAGTCTTATGGGAAAGACAGGCATATTATAAGTATTTAACTTTAAGAGACTAGCTCCATAAGGTACTTTAGCAAGTAAGGCTTTGAACACGCTACACGTCATAAACCGTGTTAAGGAGCTTAACACAGTTTAAGAAGCTGCTAGCATGGTTCGGAGACACATTTCATCTGCACTTAAACCATTTTTGAAAACCATGCTCGAACCCTCTTGCCTACCTAGTTTTGAGCCCGGTTTCAAAAACCATTTAATTGTAACACGCTTACCTTTGGTAATGTGTATGCATGTTGGTGTTTCCCCCCTTCCTCACAGTCTGCCTATATCCTGTGGTGCTCAGCATTCCCAGAATACACTGGATTACATGACATGCGGCTGTGACGCAGCCACTACAAACACGCCACAAGCTGTCAAATTCTGGGCAATACAGATGGAGCTGTCAAAACAGCATTCAGGACTATTCCATTAAATAAAACAGAACGGTTCCGTTTTTTTTTAGCATGTACCACAGATCTTTCACCTGGCAGTGATCTGCTTCACTAACGCATGAAATTTTGAATTCGTTTCTTCAGACTTGATAAACACATAATTTGTGTTACAGCATACAGTTTATTGCTGTAAGAAAATATGTTGTCTGACTGGAAAAAAAAACAGAAACCACAACAGGAAAGCAGTAATTCACAAAAAACAGACTCACTACATCTGCATCTGTATATTATAAAAATAGTTTAGTCTCCTGTCAGATTAGGAAGAAACTGTTGTGTTGGTCAGCAGGTGGTTCAATACCTGAAAACTCGGAGAAATGACTGAGAGGGCTGCTAGCTGGACTGATGAGGCCACCAAAGAGTTGATTGCCTACTGGGCAAGAGAGTCTGTACAAGAGAAGCTTAATAGCTTTAGATGTAATAATAAAATATATCATGAGATCTCCATCTACCTGATGGCAATTGGCCATGAGCGCACTGCCAAGCAGTGCAGAGAAAAAATAAAACAGCAGGAAGTACGATATCATAAAAAGAATGACAGTAATAATACATCCCATCGCTCCAGGGTGACATGTCTGCTTTTTGAGGATCTGGACCGGATACTGAGTACCAAACCCACTTCTGAACCACAGAATGTCATCCAGAGTGGAGATATGCCCGAAGATGAGGAAGATGACGGAGCACAGCAGAACTCCACTTTTGAAGTGCTGTACACCAATGAAGGTATGCCTCTAGTTTAAAATGATTTATATGTTAATACATCCCACTGAGTCATTTGTTGCTTTGTAAGAGTTGTTTCACGTGCCCTCGGCTACAACATGATCAGTGAAGCAAAGCTGAGCTGTTCTGGCTCAAGCTGAAGGCAAGTGAAACCACTCTGATACAGCAATGAATGACTCCTGTGGACGTAATAACATATTATTACATAGATACATAGAAATTGTCAGCAGATAAGGACCGTTAGGCCCATCCAGTCTGCCCATGTGCCCTATACATGTATGCGTCCACTGACCCTAAGCAATCAATGGCTTTTCATCACTCCTTCCCCACCCAAGGTTCCCTTGTGCCTGTCCCAGGCATGTTTAAACCCCTCTACTGTGCTTGCCCCCACCACCACTTGTGGCAGACTGTTTCAAGCATCCACCACCCTCTCTGTGTAGAAACACTTTCTCCTGTTGCCACTTAATCGACCCCCACCCCTCCAATTTCATATCATGCCCCCTCATTCTGGTATCTTTTCTCCATTAGAAAAGATCCCCCACCTGCACATTGTTTATGCCCTTGAGGTACTTGACAGTTTCTATAATGACCCCTCTTTCTCTTCTTTCCTTCAGTGAGTATATATTGAGGTCTCTTAGTCTCTCCTCATATGTTCTGTGATGCAAGCTATGCACCATCTTTGTTGCCCTTCTCTGGATAGCTTCCACCTTATTGATAGAGATCAATCAATAATATATATGGGAAGAGTCTCCGGTGCAATACGGACCTCTGGGGAAGGCTGGGGGATCTGTCATGGCCTATGCTGTCCTTTAAGTGTAGGGGGAGGCAGATGTGACACATCATTGCATGTCCCACTCCCTGGAGCAGTATCACCAAAAAACGACCAGGGAACCTATATCATGCCTGCCCCGTCCATTATTCTGCACCGTGCCCTCCGGTCCCTGGCCAAGACGTGTGTTCCACTGGGTCGGATCACCTCCCCCACCCAAGGGGTGTATGCACTGTGAGTCCTGCCTCCGGTAATCTGGATGAATGTCAGCAGGTGGTCAGGCATGCCCCCTCAATCTATAATAACTGTAATGTGATTCTTTGGTTTTGTTTTCCAGATACTGAGACATCAACCATCATTGTGCAGAGTGATCAGCAACGTCCATCTACAGACAGCCCATCCAGTGATACTGAGACCCCATCAACTTCATCTCAGACATCATCCTCCACTCAGAAGTGTCAATCCAAGAGACCATCCACTGAACTTCTGACCAACCTAAGATGAAACACCAAACTGAGCAGGATGCGACAGTGTTGGAGCCCACACAGAGGATGATAATGGAGCAGCATGCCAGGGTGCTTCAGCTAGACAGGGAGAGGGCACTAGCAGTATGGGACATGGAGGAGAGACTATGGAAGCAGGAGGCAGAGCAAACCCGTCAGTTTTTTAAAACATTAATTCAAATTCTTGCTCCTAGTACCCCTCCCATGCCCCAAGCTGCTGTTTTGTTGTAGCCACCTGTAATAAGCACAAACCAGTACAATCTGAATTCCCAGGCTGCATCACATGTAGTGCCTCAGCATGTTGTCAGGCAGCAGTTCAGTCAGCCACTGCTCACTGCTTCAGCCACGGTGCCTTAACAAGGAAATTATTTACATATGACTTTAAACACTAGTTTCACTGAGGAACACCTGACTGACAGCATGACGTGGACTGACTTCTAATGACTGATATGTGCAACACTAAGTGTTAAATTGTTTTTTTCCTAAAAGCTCATAATTTGTTTAGAATTTTATTTTTTGTCATTTTGAGTTACGTTTTAACAGTACTGAACAACGCAAGGAACATTACTGTCCTCATTATTCACCAGCAGGTGTGGGGGAGGTGGTGGTGGGAGTTGTAGAGCGCCATATTGCTCCCAAGTGGGTGATTAATTTGAACAGTGGCATACTCTCCAACATACAGAAATGATTTTTATTAGGGTTGTGTAAAATGTTACGTTACTTTGCACATTTTTGAATATTATGGTTTACTAATGTTTGTGTTACTGTGGCATATAACAAACATGCAGATTTACGTCCCAGCCTTTACATCTGCGACTGACTTGTCGTTGTGATCTGTAATGCTCACCCCATTTCATGAATATGTTGGCAGTGTTGAAAACTAAATATGTGTACTGAGTGAGCATTACACATTACACCATCAAGGTACACTCCAACTTTGTTTGTTTTCGCATTGTAGGTGGTCGATTGCATCTGTCAAGCTGTGATGTGCCCACTTCTGTTGTGGTTTTGGCCACTCAGTCTGTGGCCTTGAGACCAAACAGCGCCAGGAGTTGGTAAAATCCTACCTAGCATATTACACATTCTTACATGGTTTATTGCTCAAATAACACAACAGTGTGTGGGTATGCTGGATTACCCCACACCAGGAGTGGTTTGGTGTCTAGACCATAGGTCGAATGGCCAAAACAACACCAGAAGTTGGCACATTCCAGCATTACCTGCACCATAACATGTTAGTTGCGATTATACATTGATTCCAGTTTCTTTGTGTTAAAAAAGGGACACAGAAACACTGTTTAGTATTTTAAGATATTTTATTCATTTTCTTGTTGAGATAGAAAAATCTTATCTCTTTGATGCTATGGAGACACTGCCTAGCACCCCTCATCTCACATGTGAACCTCACACTTGATTTTTTTTTGGTTCCGGCTACCGATCCTTAGTGAAGACAAGCACTGCCATGTCTAACGTTGCCCCTCCCCTCCTCCCAGCCCAGGACTAACCCCCTGAATGGGGCCACATGGCTGTCCACCCCCCCAATTGACAATACTGGCGAGCCTCAGCATACCCCCAACCCAGGCAGGCCACAGGAGCACCCCCCCTCACACACACACACACCCGGCAGACACTAGTCGCAGTGGAGACGGCAGCAGAGCAGGGCGTCATGTTATTTTTTATTTATTTATTAAAATCTTGGATTACAACACCTTTGAGCAGTAAACTCTTTTACAAACGTTCCATGTCAGTAGATTTAGGCACAGGTGTCATGGGTAAAACATAACAAACATTACAGGAGCAACATGTTACAATTTGACAGGACTAGTACATTGAATGTCTAGTATACAGCAAAGTACTCCATGTTTTATTAGATAGCAGATTCACAGAAGAATAAACTATGACAATCAGCCTAAAAGGCCTTGTCAAGACTGGCAAATAGATAGAAGGAGTGCTATGTAGGTGGTGGGAAAGGGTAGTGAAAGTGCAAGGGGCGAGTGTGAAAGGGAAGATGGGTGAGGAGGGGAAAAGGGGGGTGGCGTTGGGGTTGGAGAAAAGGGAATTAAGATGAGAGGGATGGGAGGACAAGGCTCCCTGGTTAGGGCATGTTTATGATATGATAGATATCTTTTTAATAGATAGGATGCTCTCCCCCCAAGAGAAGGAGAGATGCCCATCAGTTGCTTCATCCTTGTCTGCCTGGCCGGCCTTCCAACTCAGTTCCTGAACCTGGGTTGCGGGCGTGCCGCGAGGTAAGGCATCCAGCACCATGAAGCACTTTTAAACATGTCCTAACCAGGGAACCTTGACCTCTCATGTCATTGAGATGACTTTTTCTTTGATGCTGCGATCCCTGTATGCAAGACGTGCAAAGATGTCAACGTCCATCCTGCCTCCCACTTAAGTAGGAACCAGCACCGACCTTGCTGTCTGACCCCCAGCATCCATCAGATGTTATTAACAGGCCGGACGCTCTCCCCACCCCTACCCTCCAGAGAAGGAGAGATGCCCTTCAGATGCTTCACCCTTCTCTGCTCGGCCAGCCTTCCAACTCCGTTCCTGAACCTGGGTCACCAGTATGACATGAGGTAAGGCATCCAGCACCTTAGCCCTCTGTGCCACCGGGCCAGTGGATTTACCATTTTCTGATGTGGATTTGGAAATATGGCTTTCCACCTACTGAAAAGCCAAAAAAGACATTAGTAAATCCTACCATAACACCCTCACTGGAGAGGGTTATTGTTTAATTTTACAATGTGTTCAGAGAATTTTTAACCATAATATGCGGTCTGGCACCTTTTACTCAGGTTAATTTCTGGCATGCAATGGAGCCTTTAGCTTTTTTTTTTTTTTTTGATGAAGGTAGTTGATGTTGATTGCAGGGCTGGGTAGGGATTTGGACTTTTATTTGTGATAAACGCATAACATATGCTCTAAGATCAACAACACATGTCCAGCTTCATTTAGAATCACTGCATTAAGAAGCTGTGGCATGCTATTATCAGGCATTATAAAATGGGCAAAGGATTTCAAGTAATCTAATTGGTTGTTAGCCGTGCGTTAGAAGTATCTAATGCAGGCTGGCCCAGTGACATGGAGGGCTGAGGCATCACTGCCTTACCTCCTGCCTCGCCAGCGACCTATGTTCGTGGTACAAGCAGACCACCGGGGGTTGGCTGGGGAGGGAGAGGATGGAACGTCCAGAGGCCAGCTCTCCTCTCCCGGGGAGGGGACAGAGTCCACTGCTTGCCTTGCCGCTAATGGCAGCTGGGGGCTGGCACAATGGACTCGCAGACAGAGGGGACAGTCACAGACCAGATGCCTGGCGTGCTGCATGCAGAAGTGTGCGCAGCTCGCCAATTGGTGCCACTGCATGCTCCACGCAGCACTTGGGGGGGGGGCAAGGGGAAAACACGACGACCTGCAGAATGAAACTGGTCCCTCGCAGGCGCCACAGCCGGCTAGCTGGGCACCTCAAGAAACAGCAACAGAGGTGAATACCAGTGGATGCCGAGGTGACGGGGCTGGGAGGACTGCTGGAGTAAGGGCCGGCCGGTCAGGAGAGAGAAAAATATAAAGTAAAAGAAAAAAAGTGTCTAATGCACAGCTAAATATAGAAACCCCAGTTAGAGTACTCAGACCCATTTTATAAGCACAATAAGCCACTCTGGTGATGTGTATTAGTTCTAACGCATGGCAGGGGGACTGGATGCACTGGGCCTGTGGCCTTGTGCCTCACTACGCTCCCTAGCCGTGATTTAGAACTGTCTAACATGAATACCTAGTTGTGTCTCATTGCTTACATGCAGCACACGTCACCACATTATGCCCAATGGATAACAACTTACCAAGCTGCGTAATCAACATAGGAGTAATTCAGTATGCACACACAAACTTTTCTAGCCACAGCGCATAATCTAAAAGTCAGTTTTCACAGAAGAAGCTGTTTTCAAAATACTTGTTCAAATTCTATTATTGCTATAGCTAGCCATGATTTTTAGTTACCCAGCTGGGTGTTTCTGATTTACAAGCTGTTGGTAAGAACCATTTTAGAACTGCATGATGTAGTTTATGTCCATGTTCTACATTTCTATTGTTGGTACAGTACAGTTATGTTGTATTATGGAACTCTGAGGTTGTTTGGGACATAAGCTACATCATACGGTTCTAAAATGGTACTTACACTAGAATTTAATGCAGAAACACCTGCAGAGCTTATTAAAAGGCACATAAAGATGAAACGATGACATCATTTTAACTAGTAATTAAAGGTCAGCTTCTGCTGGGCAAAATTACCTACAGGTTCAGCGCATTTATACTTTAACAGGTTAACCTTGTCGCTGCATCAGAGCAGTGTAAATTAAAGAAAAAAACTGCAACATACTATTGTTTCAACAAGGGTTATTCTGTTTATTCAAACAGCTTAATATTCCAGTAAAATCATTAATGGAACACTACTACATGTCATTAAGGCTTAAACAAGTTAAATAACACAACTGCCATCACCTATATTTATTTTCAGTTTGGCTGTTGTAGGCCGTAACTAACGCAACAAGTAAGTGGTTGAAGTTTATACACTGTGAGCCCGATATTCAAAAATGCACCTGGCAATGGTGCAGGTGGGTGCTAAGCGCAACTGAGTTGCGCAGGAGCAACTAAAGGATGTAGTCAAAAGAGATGTGCCATGGCGCATCCCTCCTGAATGTAGCAAAGAATGCGCCCTTCACAAATACAATGTGCTAGCGCATCCCCCCAGACAGGTCTGAATACCAGGAATGGGTAATGCACCAGCGCATCAGAGATACACCGTGTGCAAATTCCTGATATTCAGACACCGATATGCAAATGGAACCATTATGCATGCAAGGTGCAAATGTGGCCATTTTCATGTCATTATGGCCCCATTTGCATGAATTGTGCAGGGCTGGCCAGCGAAATGCGCTTGGCACCCTGCACACCATGCAGTTCTGGCAGTGGAGGTCCAAGTACCCCCCCAGCCCGTTGCACCAATCGCCGTGCTGATGATTACACCAATATCCCTGGTGGTCCAGTAGAACCTCCCACCCTCCCGTAGCGGTGATCACTGTGTAAACAATAATGCACATGTCCCTGGTAGGCTACTGGACCACCCTCCCCATCCCGACCCTCTGATCGCTGGCGCTGTAATGTAATAATCATCCCTGGCGGTCCACTGGTCCCCCCCCCCGCCCAAATCCCCGATCTCCATCAAAATTTAATACTACACTTCCCTGGTGGTCCAGTGGTATCCCCACCCCCACCCCTGGCCCACTCAGCTCCCCTCCAGTCATCGGCGGGCTGCATACCACCGTGGCTGCCTGCCGAATGACAGCTTACAGTAGTGGCTGCAAGCCCATTGGTCTACACTGTGGCTCAATGGGCTTGCAGTGCATACTGTAATAATTCACAACTTTGTGAATGAATTACTTCATTTATAACCCTCTGCATTATTACAGTATGCACTGCAAACCCATTGGTCCACAGTGTGGACCAATCTGCTTGCAGCCACTGCTGTAAGCTGTGACTAGGCGGGCAGCCATGCTAGTGTGTGGGTGGTTATGCTGCCCGCCGATGAAGGGGGGTGGGGTGAGTGGGTGGGCCAGGGGTCCTGTATGCATGGGGGGTGGGGGTACCACTGGACCACCAGGGAAGTGTAGTATTAAGTTTCAACGGAGATCAGGGATTCGGGCAGGGAGGGGATAATTCAAGGTTTCTTCAGGTGTTATATGAAGATTCGTAGTTCAAATTTGATGCATTCAGATTTTCCAAAGGTTGATCAAAATGTTCAGGAGGCAGCAGTATTTTCATAGGCCTCAATAGGGGGTGCATTAGATTGCACATTGAGTTTCACAATGGAATAATAACAGTGCTCAGTTGAAGATTATCAAACGGCTGCACAAAGTGTAAAAATTTATAACAGTACTCAGTTTGTATGAGGTGACAGTCAGGCTTGGAAAACAAGCAGTGAAGAAAATGGATTTCTTGATTGTAGATCAAGTGAAGAAGAGTCTTCTTGCTGAGTTAGCTTCATAGTATTCAAAACAATGAGTTTGATTGTAGAATCTTAATTGGCTGGACTGAATACCGTTTATTTGAAATTTCACAAATGGAAGTCTAATTTCAGTTATTAGGCCTGTATTCACAAGTTGGTAAGACAAGTTGGAAGATGTCACATTAGCATAAAAGGTGATGTTCCTTTCAGGTACGACGTTCAAAGTTCAGAGTCAGTCACGATCCTAAGACCTCATGGTAAACAAGGAAAGGAGGTAGTTTAAACCTTTCACGCTAAAAGTTCTCATCAAGATGACCAATAGAATGGACAGTTGCCAGACGATCAGAGATGGATGTTGCCGGATAAAAATGTGGCAATGACACTGTGAGAGTCACAAACATGGCTTCCTGGATTGTGCAGGAATAAGTTTCAAAACATGTAGCAATACTGGTGTGTGTGTGTGGTGACATATCCAAGGTTCCTTGCCATTGACAAAGGAATAGCGTTAGATTCAAATAAACATTTAACACATACAACAGAAGTGCAAAATGTGGCAATGCCACTGACCCATACGTCTGTCATGAATGAGATCAAGGAAATGTCCTAATTCCAGATCCCGGAAGAGAAAACCAAAGGGTTGTAAAAACATATTAGCTATAGGCAGTGCAAAGGACTTTCCTAGGTATGTGATGCTCATCTGCTTCCTTAATGAGAGCAGAAAATTAATTCATTAACATGAACATTTGTCAGGTCAAACCCCTTCACAATATCCTTAATATTGTAAATATAAATGACTCTTAATGAGCAAAATCATGTATACCATGCAATGGTTGGGGGAAGGTATGATATTATATTTCATACTATCGTGAACCCTTAACATATGTGCTTAAATAATGGCTATATCAGCCTCATTTCAAATATATGTCAGAACCAAGTAGGTCTGAGTCCAAACCTGTGTTTTGTTTAAAAAAAAACAAAACCAAAACAAATCCAAAATGCCCAGTGCATTTGGGTAGGTTTACAGTCATAAGATGTACCACTAGCAGTCAGGATGTGAAAATCGTAAGTGTGTGTGTATGTGTGGTGCTATCAGTCTCTGTATAGGGAGTCATTAATGAGTACCTGGTCTGCTGCCAGGGTATTCAGTCACATCATTATTTAAAAAAAAAAAAGTGGGAAATGTTTGTTGTGAAACATAAAACAAAGCATTCCAAGTTCTAAAGGGTGAGATTTAAAAATCACTGGGATGTGCATAAACCGCACATTATTAACTAGGGTACCTGGTTGAGAAGTGGCTATTAGACCACTGGGTTGGGCCAGGGTTCTGTTTTGGGCACTCAATATTAAGTGTTACAAATTGTGAAGCATCACAGTTAAAAACCTTAAGATCTAATGACTTTTATTGCCATATAATTTTGGATGCAAAATTCCTGATTATCAATAAAATGAAAACAGGAGTCCAGATCAAGTCTAGCTGCTAGAATTGATCCAAAGCAATGATCGTAACATTCAGTGGGGCCTCACTACCCTTCTGGACAATGAACATGTCTTTTAGGACCTTAGTGTGAATTCTATAGGATGCATATTATATCATGTGGGCTTCTGAGGTATGTTGCCTCAACAATCTGTTTAGGATTCGGTCACTGGTTCTTATCTGCAATACGATGTGCAGTTTGGGCTTGTAAGAAGACTCATACTTTTAAAAAGAATAATAAGCATAAAAGCAAGCATACTGTATGTCTCTCTCTCTCTCTCTCTCTCTCCGCTGGAACCTAAAAGGAAAGAGAAAAAGAAAAACATAGTGGGCCAGATATTCAAAAGGGTTGCGCCATGCGCAAGTCCGAAATTGCGCCATTCTGCGATATTCAGCAGGAGGCAGTTGCGCCACTGAAAACAGGCTGAGCAACAGCGCAATGCAAATGAATGCATGCTCAACTGGAGGGGGAGGAACCATGCATAAACTGCACAGCCCGATATTCAGCCGGGCTGTGCAGAGTTGTGCAGGCGCAACCCCCAACCTGCACCTGCACAACTTTGAGCCAAAAAAGCTTAAGTCGAGGGCCACCACAGGTGAGCTGCTGCATTGCAGGGTGCAACACAGCTGCCACCGTGGCTGGCCCCCAACCCAATCCCTGTGCCCCGCAGCCCGATCATGGGCATAGTGTACTCTTCCCCACCAGCCCGCTCCACGGGCAGCAATGTAGCCCCAAACATCTCCCAGGTGGTCCTGTGGACGAAATGCCCGATGCGGGCAGAAAGTAAACTGAACCCCGAACATCTCCTGGTGGTCCAGTGGACGAAATGCCCGATCGCGGGCAGTAAGTAAATTGAACCCCAAAACATCTCCCTGGTGGCTAGTGTCCCCCACCCCACCACATTCATTCACAAATCTGGACTGTCATATGCGGCATGGGCTGCCGCCCATTGGCTCTTGCTCTGCACCAATGGGCATGCAGCCTACAGCAGTCAGTCGATGGTGAGGTCAGATGCTGCCGCCCGCTGGCTGCAGGGGAGCGGGTGGTGGGGCTTCGTGGGTGGGTGGGGTGGGAGGACACTAGCCACCAGGGAGATGTTTGGGGGTTCAATTACCTACTGCCCCGATCGGGCATTTTCGGTCTACTGGACCACCAGGGAGATGTTGGGGGGTTCAGTTTACTTTCTGCCATAATCGGGCATTTCAGTCCACAGGACCACCAGGGAGATGTTCGGGGCCACATTGCTGCCGTGATCAGGCTGGTGGGGAGGGAGTACACTATGCCCGCGATCGGGCTGCAGGCGTCGGCCCGACGGCTGCTGCCTGGCAGGCGCCAGGCGCAAGTCCTCGAGGATCGGTGCACCTACATGCTAATGGCATGCAAATGGGACCATAATCAGATGCAAATGGCCCCCCCTGCGCCTTGCATGAATTATAGCCCCATTTGCATGTCACCTTTTGAATATCGTGATTTTGCGCATGGCGCAATGGTACTTGCGCCACCGTAAGTTGAATGCTCCACTCTGACAACTTGCGGTGGCGCAAGTTCCACGGCCATGCACAGTGGTTGTGGTTGGGTGATATTCAAAGGAGTTACCAATAGCGCAACTCCTTTGAATATCGCCCCGGCCACACCCCTGCGCAACTATTTTGCGCAGCGCAAGGGCTTGCGCCTCAGAATGACACAGTTTGAATATCCAGCTCAGTTAGTTTAGTACTATTCCACCCATTGGGGTATGGAAAAGTAATTTAATCTCCTTTTACAGGTTCATTTGACTGGCATATAGCCATTTATCAATGACTGTTATAGTGTGGCAGTCTAACTTGGTAGACTGCTGGACTGAGTTTGTTTACAATGGGATAGGCCAGTTGTTAAGCCTTGCCCATACATTGTGAAGCAAACAAGTGTACCTTTTGGATGTCTCGTTTGAAATATTTAACATATTTATCTACTGATACTCCATCAGCAGTGGCAGTACACAGGTCCAGAAATAAATGTTCTGGGAGTCTCATGGACCATCTAGTCATGAATTCAAACATGGGGTACGCTGTGTACCTGCAGAGGGTGTCCCTCTTATTGCCATTAGGAGTAAAGGCAATAATTAATCCAGTACTTTTGGGTTTTCTGAACAAGTTTGAATAACATAACTTTGATCTGCCTGTTATCCCATTCCACCTGTCCTGATGACTGTGGATTGTAAGGGGATATAAAACTTTTGCTTTACCCATAACAAATCCAGAATTTTCTGCATTACTTTGGCTATAAAGCCAGATCCCTGTAATCAGAATTTATCTTTAGGGGTAAAAACCCTACCTGTTAAATAGCTAGTTTACCAAAACATTTGAGTCATTTTGACTGTGTTGTTCTGTTTTGGGATAGCTATAAACTGTTTGGAAAATAGGTCGGTGATCACTAGTGCAAACTAGTTGGTCTTAGTGGTTGGTGTAAGGCCAATGTAGTTAAAATGGATTTTGTTCCAGGGACCTTTGCCTGTGGGGTAACAATGCATTTGCCCTAGCTAGTATAGGATTTTCTGTGCACAGATCAAACAGTTACTAATGTAGTGTTCTACATCATTTTTCATGTGTAGCCATAAGACAGAGGATTTTAGTCTGTCTAGGGTTTTTACTGATTCACTGGTGTCCACCAGTTGGAGTAACATGTACTTGCTACAGTAAATAAAATGTACTCTCAGGTGTTCAGGAATTACCTGTAACTTTTCATGAGTGTTACAGCAGTGATGTTCCAAATGAGTAGGCCATCACTGGATAGGTAAATGTCATTTTCACTTTCTTGTAAGAGCTATTTTCTGGAAGTTATTCCTCAGTTTCTTTATTAAGGAACCTATACACTGCCCTCAAATGAGGGTTCTTCTTATGGAGCATAAGGTTCACATTTTACAATATGCTCGAACCTTATGAATATACAGTATTTGTAAACTGTTAGGTTGTGACGTACACAAGCAAGTCACTGTATTTCACAGCGATACTATAGAGTACTGGAACAGAAGTTTGTCTTCTGCCAAATAAATTCAGTTTAGAGAGAAACTTGCCAAATAAATTCAGTTTAGAGAGAAACCGTCCCAATTAGAAACTATAATAAAAACATTGTATCTGCAGTGCTTTCTGTCATTATCTCAAGGACATTTCTTAAAGCGGGCAGAACTTAACCCTCTTATGGAGTGCTAGTATAATTTTATGTAAGGAAAAATCTTTTTATTCCTTTCTTAACACAAGCTGTGTATTTCTCAAGGATGTTCCAGCTCTCTAAACCATTCACAAATATTTGTGGTAATTAGGAGACTCCTCGCCTCCCTGCTTTTCATTTTATTTGCCAGGTGTGTTTTAACATTGCCTGTGAATTGTACATATATGATGATGCAATTACTAGCCATGCACACTCTGTCATCACTAGAATGTAAAATAAGAATTCCAAACCCTACTATTTGACCATCGCTGGTATGTGTGGCTGAGTCATCAGTCAAAACATGACACACAGTGGTGTCTTTTAATACTTTCTGAGGTTCTGTCAGAAAGGGCACTGGGACAGATAGGTCTGTGGGTTGGAGTGAACAATCATGGGTCTCTCCTGTAAATTGTAGGCCATGGGCCAAAAAGGATGGAGTTTTGATAGGAAGGACAGTGATGTCATAATCCTGTAAAATGAGAGACCGGTGTGTAAGTCTGGCATTGGATACAGAGTCATCTTTTACTCAGTCTGACAACTGAAAGTTAGTTGGCAAATGATTGGAATGCTGCACAATGGGTGCATATCCAATGATGTACATAAAGTATCTCACTGCCCAGTATGTAGCCAAAAGATACTTTTCACAAAGGCTGTATTTCAGCTCCACTGGGGCAAGCATCTGAAATGCATAAGCAATGGTTTTGATGTGTCCATCGTATGTTTTAATTACAGTAGACTTGAAATGAAGGTTTTGAATCTAAATCATGACGCAGTTTCTGTTGGTAAAAAGCAAGTTTTACAATATGTAAATGTCTTGAAATCTGAAAACAAAGCACTTTACAGCATGCTAACTCCTGTATCTGAGTTAGAATGTAGGTGTCCTGCCGTGGTCGCCATTATGTTGTCTAAACACTCTTGGTGTGCAGGGTAAACAATAAAAATAATAATAATGCATATTCTTGTGTCTCAGAGTCTGCCAATAAACATTCGTAAACAAGCAAGGAGTACTAATAAAGTTTATTATGCTACTTACGCCAAGCATGTGGCAAAGAAAATCACAAGGGAGATGGGTTTTTCACCATTCCTGAAGAATGTGCATAATTTCCAGAATTGTAGATCTTAGGTTCTCTAAGATCTTGTTCTATATCTCTCCACGCTCCAGCCCTCTGCCCTTCTAGAGAAGTTACAGTAGTGTCTCGAGAGTGCTACAATGGGTTGCAGACAGTTAAATACTACAGATAAAAGCATAGCAACAGCGATTACAACATAGTTACAGATATCAGAAACAATATGTATTGGTCCTAAGTCATTCTCAATTGGATAATGACTTAGGAGACAAAATTACTAATGAGTATCATATGAGACAGAATATGCTTCCATTAGCATTATAGCTTGGACAAAAGAAATGCTGACAAGTTCAAATGACATGTGGCATTTTTTGTTTACACCAGTTACAAAGACATAACAAAAGCCTTCTGTCTCTGTCAGCTTGCTTAGAGACAAAGAACTGCTGAAAGGCCTGTTGCATGGCATATCTGAGTATAAAATACAGTACATATAATTATATGAGAATATGATTATACAATAATCACTGATGATCCCTCTGAGTCATCTTATCAGTGATTAGGTAGATAATATATGGAATATCTATAAAAGACAAACCTATATAGATAAATGTATTATAGTGAGGTATAATAAATCATGCATGACAATATTAGCATGTCTTAGCAGCAATGCACATTCCTAGCACCCATGCTTATATGATTGGTGCTCATATCTACATATAAGTGCAAAATAGCAGTAACAAAGTACAATAGACCAGGAATACAGTGTGAGGTGTATGTGGGATGATAGGGGCATAACCCATGCGTAACATCGGTGGCCGACGGATGACGGCTCTCTGTCTCCCAGACACCTCCGGTGCCTTCAGTGAGCCTCCGTGCCCTCAGCAGCATCCCTGGGCCCTATCGTGAGTGTGCTGGGCCGCCCCCACCTGGTGCCTTCCCCCTCGGAAGAGGAGGACCTGCCCGGCTAAGAGTTATGTCCGGGATATCCCAGGAACTGGCTGCAATGTGAGGGTTGGGGAAGCTCGAATAGGGCCGGTAGGGTCATGGGAGGACTTGCAGAGCCTGAAGGAGTGGGGGTCACCAGAGCAAGGCAGGAGAGAAAAACAGATAAAAAAAATAAACAAAAAAAAAAAAAACTTCTCCGAGTTCAGCTTTATTCACAGAACCAGAAACAAAGTTTTACTGAACTCGGGTTGAAGACCATCCCCGATATTTGACCGCTGTCCTGGGGAGCCCGACCCACACCCACGCCCCTTTCTCTGCCGTAACTCTCCTCCAATTGCCAGAACTTCAATGGGGGCTGTGCAGTGGTCCCCTGGCCATGCTGTCTGAATGCTGATCCACAGCATTTCAGCAAGCATGGCCACAGTGCATCACAGGGCGTCGAAATAAAAGTTGACCATGTGAATGAACCTTAAGTGTGTGTTACTGTGGGTGGGCTCTATGGAAAAGGACCCCTGCAGTTTTGTGAGAAATGTTAGTTTTGTAGGAACATAACAAATGTTCAACTGGGTACACTGGTGCCTAGCACAAAGGGGTATTAAAACTGTTCAACTGGGTACACTGGTGCCTAGCACAAAGGGGCATTAAAACTGTTCAACTGGGTACACTGGTGCCTAGCACAAAGGTGCAACTGGAACATCTTCAGAGGCTATAGTGCCTGAGAAAATGTGAATATTGTAATTTCAGAGGAAGTCTGGTTTTGGTCGAATTGAGCTGACCACTCAATCCAAGTTGCAGAGGGACTCAATTTGCTTACAACTTTAGGGGTGGTAACTTGGTTCCTCCAGTTTTATGAAAGTTAATAACGGGAAGAAACAAAGTGCTCCCACCAGGTTGGGACTGTATGCCCTCAGGTAACTTTCAGGACTCAATGGGTCCATGAGTCTGTGCTCTCAAAATAAGTGCTTTCGGTCTTCCCATTGCGATGTGTGCTCAAGTAGTCCTGGGTATCACTGGTGCGCCTGTGTTTTTCCATTTGTCCCAGAAGAGGGGAATGGAAGCTCAAAAGCAAATGTCCTTTAGTAACAAGCTCTGTACCTGCAGAAAAGTTCTGTGTACTCTGTGTTCTGTACCTGCAAAAGCCCTGGGGGCACCACATTTTCTGACTGACATCTGGTGTCAGAATAAAACCATACAGTACAATCCCATTCTTGTTGTGGACATTCCATCTGTGTGTGGCCTGTGACTTTTTGGGGGTCCCCTCAGACATATGTAACACACCACGCCCAGATAACTCTCCCCTGGGCTTGGGTAAAATAGAAATGCTTATTTTGTACCCCTCTCTCCAACCTCTTAGGTGTCTGAGCCAGGTGTTGCCCTAAAGCCAGGGGTAATACCTTTGTGTTTTTTGCTGTTGTCTTGCCTGTAAAGGGAGGAATGGGGTTACATATCTATTTAAGAGCGGTGACTAATTAGAGACATTTACCCCCGTCCTACAGAGTAGATATGGAAAGTCCTTTCCTGAGAACATAGGAGTGTGCCAAGGATGTCCCTTCAGCCCACTCCTATATGTTTTTGGCTTTGATCCCGCATTACGTAAAATGAAAGGGAATACAGATACTAAAGGATTCCCCCACCTCTAGGGGTACCACCCTTAAAAATTACAGCATACACATATAATATGTGCCTTTTGTATTAGCTCTGGAGTCAGGGCAAGCAGCACTGAAGGTGGTGCAATCATTTTCACAGATTTCAGGCTTTCAGATAAACTTGGACAAATATAAAGGTATACAGTTAGAGGATACCTTCCCAAAACATTCCTCTATTGTGGGGGTTCTGATTACTGAAGGACCAATCTCACTGTTGGGAGTGTGGTTCAGGAGGGGTGATATGGCATCCTATAATTGGACAGAGAAATTTTCCCTATGTGAAGGTAAGGTGAAACGGTGGAAATCCTGAAGACTATCAAAATCCAAGAGAGTACTAATTATCCAGAAAGTTTTACTCCCTATCCTTTTATATCTTAGTTATGTTTTTCCAATTCCTGCCAAGAAGGAGACTTTAAAACTGATGCGCACAATGCTGGGAGTACCTCCATCAAAGAGAAAGCAGCATGAAGGTCCAGTGTGGTGCATAGTACCTTTAAAAAGTAAGTAAATGGCTCCTTTTGGCCGATATAACTCCCAGTAAAAGAAATAGTTTTTACTGAGTTAAAATACTGCACAGCATCTTAAAAAGACATTAATTTCTGTTTTCAAACACCATTCTAAACTAATAAGAAATTCCACGCAAGCCTGCTTACAAGGTAAAATAGCCATGAGATTGTTATGTTGTGACTTAACACATGGATTTAAATTACTTTTTTACGTCTGCCGTGGGCTAAGCCTGCAGACATTTTGCATCAGAAAAAGACCTACGTCATATTTCCATCCGTGGAACTGTTTTTCCTCCGCCTGACCCTCCCCCAAGAAGCAATCCGCCCATGTTGTCCCTATGGACTGTAGCCCTGCACTATATCACAGTGGGCATTTTTTTTTTCTTATGGGCGTTTTTTACATTTCTGCTGTTCGCTATATTGTTACAATTTATTTACCCCGATAGACTAGCTCAGCTGAGACCCTACATCCCTCCTGCTTCTACCCAATTACAGCTGGTATGCTATATGGAAGCCACACGGCTTCTTCAAATTAACTGAGTGAATAAATTGGTCTGGTGAGATCCCCCCCTCCCCTCTTCTTCATTGTTTTGTGCCATATAACCACTGGGCACACCTCTGCACCAGGAATCCCGGAGTTCAGTTATTTTATATCAGCGCACACGCTGCTCCTTGTGTTTTTACTGAACCCACGTTTGAACACTGATGTCAAATAATTAATTGCATGTTAACAGATACTACTATAATGTTTTAATTTCAAAACAAAAAGTCTGTGTTTCTTAATATATTTTTAGAATAAAACTGTTTCCCAGGGGGTGGTCTTGAGCAGAAAGTCCAGCCGGAGCCACGGATCGAATTGAACCCCCAGGACTTGAGCAGTCCTATTGTCCACCACCTACCCTGAGAGCTTGCCGTCAGACAGAAGGTGTTCTGTGGAACATCCCATCCGGTCAATACGCATTCCAGAAACAAAAAAATAACAAAAAACACTTCTCCCATTAAAACCGCAAGATATAATTACGCAGCCCAGAAATGATCCTTTCCCATGAATGAACCTGGATAGAATCTACATAAAAACATACCATATTCTGTCTCTGGTTACTATAAACACAGTGCCCTATTTATTAATGTAAATAGGATTTAGATTTTGGCGATAGAGAGTTAGCTGCCTCTTTATTCGGAAGCCCTTGGTGTTGAAATGTGCTTTAGTTTGTCTGCAACCCTCCCCTCTTACATTTCCCGATTTCTTTTTATTGATAACTATCAGCCCATTTCTTATGCTTTTAGCATTTGCGACTCTCCTTTCATAGGTGTGTTATAAAGCTCTTGCTATTTTCTGCGTGTTCGTTTCTGTCAGTTTTTGTATCCTAATTGGCATGTCAGTGTTTCTTTATACTTTCGTGAAGTATTATATGTTTAAAAGTAGGTCTGTATTCAAATATGCAATTACCCAGACCAAGTAACTGAAGAAAAAAACAGACTCCAGCTTATACCTAAATGATACATTTACAGCATTGGTCAAATCGTGACTCACGTCTATTATGGGCGTTTTTTTTTTTTTTACATTTCTGCTGTTCGCTATTTTGTTACAATTTATTTACTCCGATAGACTAGCCCAGCCAAGACCCTACATCCCTCCTGCTTCTACGTAATTACAGCTGGCATGCTATATGGAAGTCACATGGCTTCTTCAAATTAACCGATTGAAAAAATTGGTCCGCGAGATCCCCCCCATCTTCATTGTTCTGTGCAGTATAACCACTGGGCACACCTCTGCACCAGGAATCCCAGAGTTTGGTTATTTTATATCAGCACACATGCTGCTCCTTGTGTTTTTATTGAACCCATGTTTGAACACTGATGTCAAATAATTAATTTGCATGTTAACAGACACTACTATAACGTTTTAATTTCAAAACAAAAAGTCTGTGTTTCTTAAATAATATATTTTTAGAATAAAACTGTTTCCCAGGGGGTGGTCTTGAGCAGAAAGTCCAGCCTGAGCCACAGATTGAACTGAACCCCCAGGACTTGAGCAGTCCTATTGTCCACCACCTACCCTGAGAGCTTGTCATCAGACAGAAGGTGTTCTATGGAACATCCCATCCGGTCAATAAGCATTCCAGAAACAAAAAACAACAAAAAACGCTTCTCCCATTAAAACCGTAAGATATAATTACAGAGCCCAGAAATTATCCTTTCCCATGAATGAACCTGGACAGTGGTGCCGGGATGGTTTGAAAAGTGGTAGGGCCAAGGATGTAAGGGGTAAATTTTCCCCTATTAAATATATTACCATGATAGCAAAAAGTGACAGGGCCACTTATGAAAGTGGTAGGCCATGGCCCTAGTGCCCCTGTTCCAGCACCTATGAACCTGGATAGAATCTACATAAAACATACCATATTCTGGCTCTGGTTACTATAAACACAGCGACCTATCTATTAATGTAAATAGGATTTAGATTTTGGCGATGGAGAGTTAGCTGCCTCTTTATTCGGAGGCACTTGGTGTTGAAATGTGCTTTAGTTTGTCTGCAACACTCCCCTTCTCTTACATTTCCCAATTTCTTTTTATTGATAACTATCAGCCCATTTCTTATGCTTTTAGCATTTGCGACTCTCCTTTCATAGGTGTGTTATAAAGCACTTGCTATTTTCTGCGTGTTCGTTTCTGTCAGTTTTTGTATCCTAATCGGCATGTCAGTGTTTCTTTATACTTTCGTGAAGTATTATATGTTTAAAAGTAGGCCTGTATTCAAATATGCAATTACCCAGACCAGGTAACTGAAGAAAAAACTAGACTCCAGCTTACACCTAAAGGATACATTTAGAGCATCAGTCAAATTGGGGCTCATATCTATACTCAGTTGCTAACTGTCCTGCAAGCCCAGCCTCAGGAGGTGATGCCTCTCTGTACCTCTAAGTACCCAGTTTGCATGTCCTACTGTATATAATGTGCGGAGGAGCAGAGTTCCATTTACTTAAGGTTCATTTCTCCATTGACCAGGACAGACATGATGTTCGAGAGGTTACCCCCGGGGCAGCAGCCATACAGTAAGACAGCAATAGCAGCCACCTCATCCAGAGCAAAGATGAGCACTATCAGGAAGGCGACCAGCGGCATGACGACGAACTGGGCGATGAGAGCCAGCAGTACCTGATAGGTCTCCAGATGTGCTCCCCAATGTGGCTCATCTCTACCATGTAGCCCAACCCCAACATAGTAAAACAAAGGGCAAACCCCACAAACACATTGATGCCGTGACTGAGGGGGGAGTCCCAGAAAGGCACCTCCTGCAGGCTGGGGTCGGTGGAGGTAGCGGCAGCCTGGCTTGGGGTAAAGGCAATGGTCTCCACTGACACCACTCCTTGAGCCATGGAACTCAACTCTTCTGAGGGCACTTGGCTTCCGAAGTCCATAGCGCTGGAGAAGTCTGCTTCTGAAGTACTGGTGTTGGGCAGGTCAGTGAAGTTCTCAATAAGAGATGTGACAGAATTTAGGAACAGAGAGGTAAAGGCAGTGACATTCTCCATGTTAAAAAGATCCCTGGTGACCCTTTTTTCTCTCTTGATGGATCCTAGCTGCTTCGATGTTTCACAGTGATGAAGGCATTTATTTCCAATCTCAAAGGATACAGGGCTCTTTCTCTGGTGTATAGCTGCATCCATTGTGGGGGGTCAGTATTTATGGCACATGGGCTCTCTCAGTGGTTTGTTCCAGAGGGGAGAGCTTATTAGAGTAAGAACTATCTGCCACTCAGACACATGCTTCAAATGGAAGGAGGGCTGCCGATCATCCACTTAGAGCGATAACAGGGCAGCTGCTGGTTTCTTTCTTATCTCGGAGCTATTATGGTTGGTCTTTTAGGATGTTGTGCTCAATATTTCACCGTCTTCATTCTGTATTCTGTAGCTACTGCAAATGTTGCATTAGACTGCACTTTTTTTTGAAGTATGCTTTACTATTTTCCAACAATGCCACACAGAGACAGTTACATTACATTACTGTACATATACATACTGCATTACAACACTCAAATGGCACCTCACATAGCAAGTCTCCAATACTGTTATTCATGCATTTATAAAAGGTCAGAATCACATCATTAAGCATAATACAAGATGGGTGGACATCCTTAGAGCTCTGGATTTATGTTGTGTCTGCTACATAGACTAGTGTGTGCAGTTTCTCTCATTTTTCTGTGAATTCTATTATTGACACTGACAGTTATCTTTCCCATGCCCAGTGCCACTAGGATCTCATTGTAACATTCCCTATATGGTGGTATCTCCGAGTCCATCCAGTGTCTCAGGATAATTTTTTTAGCTACTGTTAAATATCACTAAAATATAAACTGTAAGTTGCCTTATTTTACAGAGGTGTACTTGTAACAAAAGAAAAAATTACTCACCTTAGTAATGTTGTTTCTTCTAATGGAGTCTTGCTATATTATAGACATTAGCAGTTTGATCCAGCTCTAGAACTGCCCCGGAGTGAAATGGTTAAAACCATTCCAAAATAGAATTTTGGCACGAGAGCAGCTCTATCTGTGTCATTTCAAACTTGAACTGTCAGATCTTTACTTGGCCAAACTCACTAAGGTCTGTGGAAGCTGTAACTCACACTTAGCCAAATGGCTACCTAAATAATAACAACCATTGATGGTCCCAACACCCAAGACTCAAGTCAGGGGACCAGAAATACTAACACCATTCTAATAATATGAAAATGGAACATAAGTATAATAAAACACACACACGCATACACATACACACCCCAAAGTCCCAAAGGGACAAAATGCTAACAGGACATAAGTAGTGCCCACACTAAGTTGCCCGAACCCCACCAAGTAGAGGTTCTGAGAGGGGCAGGTTGGGGGGGAGGTCTATAATATAGCAAGACTCCATTAGAAGAAACATTACTAAGGTGAGACATTTTTTCTTCAAACAACATGAAGTCTTGCTATATTATAGACATTAGCAGAATACACAGCAGTACCTCCATGGAGGAGGGGCAGAACCTACTTAGGGAATAGGCTCTGAAGAACAGCTGTGCTAAACCGAGCATCTCTCCTGGCCTGGACATCCAGGGAGTAATGCTTGGTAAAAGTGTACCGCTTTTCAAGTAGCAGCCTGGCAAATCTCTAATAAAGGGATATCTCTGGCAGCAGCTAGAGACGCAGCTGTACCCCTGGTAGAATGAGCCCTCAAACCAGGGGGCTCTGCCCACTTTCTGATAACAAAATTGATACAAGAGACAATCCACCTGGCTATTGATCTCTTAGTGGCAGGTTTGCCTTTCCCAACTTCACCATAGGTAAGGAAAAGTTGAGGATTCAACCAGACCTTTGGTACGCCTATATAATAACTAAGAGCTCTCTTAACATCCAGGCTGTGCAATCTCCTCTCACCAAGAGGAGTGATCAGTGAAAAATACTGGAAGGGAGATAGATTGATCAAGATGGAAATCTGAAACCACCTTAGGCAAAAACTTCCTATTAGTCCTAAGGACTACCTTATCCCTGTGGAAAGAAATAAAGTCAGTCTCCACTGACAAGGCTTGCAATTCACTTATGCGTCTGGCAGAAGTGATAGCCACTAGAAAAACAGTTTTCCAAGTTAGGTACTTAAGCTCTGCAGAAGAAAGAGGTTCAAAAGGGGTTGCATTAACTGGGCAATGCAAACATTAAGGTCCCAAGCAGGGCGGTTCCAAAGGAGGATTAGTATGGAGTAATCCTTAAAAACTTGGAAAACACAGGATGAGAGGAAAGAGAGATGACTTTCCTGCTGACACAAAAGCAGACACAGCTGCCAAATGAACTCTCAGGGTAGCTGGTCTGAGACCCAAGGAATTAAGATGTACCATGTAATCTAACAAAATGGGCAATTCAGCAGATTCTGGGGAAATATTTTTCCCAGCACACCAAATGGAAAACCTTTTCCATTTAGAACTGTAAGTAGCCCTAGTGGAAGGCTTTCTGGAAGCCTTTAGGATCTCAAGAACACCCTGAGAGAGGTGTAAATCAGCAAACTCTAACTCCTCAAGAGCCAGGCCTTGAGGTTGAGGGATTTGAGGTCCGGATACCAAACCCTTCCCTGGGCACAAGTCAACAGATTGTGATTCCTGGGGAGGCACAGGGAAGATGGACTGTCAGAGACAGAAGGAGTGGGTACCAGGGCTGCCTGGCTCATCCGGGCAATCAGAATCACCCTGCAAGGCTGAGATCTGATTTTGACTAGTACCTGAATAGGAGGAAGGGGAAAGCATAGAGGAACTTCCCCTCCCGATCCAGAAGAAGGGCATCCAGGGGAACTGAGCCCAGCACTGGAGGCCTGCAACAGAACAGAGGAAGTTTGTGATTGTCTGGGGCTGCAAAAAGATCTATCTGAGGGATGCCCCACCTGGCAAAAACTATCCCCAGCACTTAGGATCCAGGGACCATTCGTGATGGCCCTGGGAAATCCTGCTGAGGGCATCCGCTAGGACATTGTCCTTCCCTGGAAGATGAACTGCTATGAGGGAAGTGTTCAGGGAATAAGCCAGAGACCACAACTTCATTGCCTCGGTGCACAAGGCCGAAGACCGAGTGCCCCCCTGTTTGTTGATGTACCACATTGTTGTGGTGTTGTCTGTTCTGACTTGTATCACCTTGTCGTGGACAGATGCAGAAAAAGCTTGAAGAGCTAAAAAGACAGCCCTGAGTTCCAGCAAATTCATGTGGAGCAGAGATTCCTGGGGGGACCAACTCCTGTGAGTGGAAAGGTCGCCCATGTGGGCTCCCAACCCAGAAGGGAAGCATCTGTAGTGAGAGTCAAGTCATGAGAAGGGGAAATGAAGGGACCCCGCTCTTAAATTGCTCTGATACTGCCACCACTGGAGAGCTAGGATCAAGGTCTGAGTCACTGGGACCAACTTGAAAGGGGGTCTCTCTCTGAGACCAAAAGGTTCTCAAGCAAACTGAATGTCTCTCATCTGAAATCTGGCTCCCTGCACTAATAGCTGTGGATGCAGCCATGTGCCCCAGGAGCTGCAGAAGTGTCTTGCTGGTCGAGAGACCTGCAGAGTGAAGGAAGAGGCCAGAGCCACTAAATTCCTTACCCTTTCTGGGGAAGAAGGCCCTAGCTAGCTTTGTGTCCATTCTGCCCCTATAAAGGTGAGTACCTGGACTGGTTCCAGAACTGACTTTGTAGGTTAGGAGAAACCCAGGGAGGTGAGAAGCTGCTGGTGACCTGCAAGTGAGATTTACTTGTTCTGGGGACTGGCCTACAATGAGCCAGTCGTCTAGATAGGAAAACAGCAATCCTCTGCCTCCTTAAGTGGGCCACTGCCACTGCTAGACACTTTGTGAATACCCTTGGAGTAGAGGTAAGGCAAGGGCATTGCTCTGAACTGGTAATGACCTGAGGGCAGTTCGAATCTGAGGTACTTTCATGGATCTTCTGACTAGGACATGGAAATAGGCATCCTTGAGGTCCAGGGAGGCTAGCCAGTCCCCTGGCCTTAGGGAAGGTAAAATCATTGCCAGAGTTACCATTTTGAACTTTGGTTTCAAAAGATGCTTGTTCAGATATCTGAGATCTAAATGGGCCGCCATTCTCCTGTCTTTTTTGGGTAAGGAAGTATCTGAATACAGACCCCTGCCCTGATGCAGGGAGGAACCCTTTCACTGCTCTGAGAGCTAACAGGATGAGACCTCTGTTTCCAGAGCGAGGGTCTCTGAAGCACTTGCAGGTAGAAAAGTCTGCTTCTCAACTTGGGAAACTTTTTGAAGCTGAGAACCAGACCCTGGCTTACTACTTCCAGAACCCACTTGTCTGAGGTTAAAGAAGCCCAATTCTGACTGAAGTAAGCCAGCCTGCCCCCACTGGTACAGGAGGACTGTCCCTGGGCACCCCATCAGGGTGCCTGTTTCTACAGGAGCTTTAGGCTGGGGGTGGGAGCAGGTCTGCCCACCCTTCGTCTGCCCCTGCCTCTGAAGAAGCCCTCTGAGCATAGGCAGAGGAGGCCTGAGTCTGGTAGAAAGGCCTGTGAAAAGGCCTACCCTCATCCCTGGAGCATGCCTTGAGGAGTGGCTTGCCGCTTCCTTAGCCTGGGCACTCTTGTAAGTAGTCCCATATTCATCCATCTTCTTCATGTAATTCTCTGTCTGCTCTCCAAACAGAGAATTTCCCACCACAGGAAAATCCATAGCCTTAGTCTGGGTATCCTGTGACAAACTAGTACACCTGAGCCAGGCCAACCTACGCTAAAACAGATGTGGCCATGACCCTAGAGGAAACATCATTAACATCCACAGCAGCATGAAACTGAACCTTAGAGGCTTCAATGCCATCAGCAGCCACCTGTTCTAGTTCACTAGCCAGCTGGCCATGGGCCTGCTTGGCCAATTGCATAACAGTATCCCATCTAGATTTCTGATACCTAGCTACAAGCCATATAATTTGCTTGCCTGAGTCCCAGAGAGGCTGCCATATATTGTTTTGCCATGGCATCAATCTTCCTGGAATCCTTGTCAGGAGGATGTGAAGCCAAGGAATATTAGTTTATCACAGGCAGCAGCCTGAACTACTCCAACATGACTGCATTGCTGAGAAAGGAATTCTGTGTCAGGGCCTGACAATGTATACCTTCTGTCCATCTTTTATCTACAGGAGGCACAGAATTAGGAGCTTTAACATTTTAATTGTTTGTTTCCTAAAAGACTTATGTAAAGGAATAGACAATCTCCTAGACTCTGGAATATCCATCATTTCTACAAAATCAGGCTCCTCTTGCTCATCCACAGCCTCTTCTAAAGGAAGCTGGAGGGTTTCAGCAACTTTTTATAAAACATAAAATGAGATGGGGACTCAGACAGCATAGGGGAGATTCTAAAGGTCTGTCTGGGGAGATGTCCGTTCAATGGGCACACCCAGACCTTCCCAGCCACATTCATACTGTTCATAATCCTCCTCCCCTCCTCTGGTTCATAAAATTCCTCAATATCATAATCCTGAACCACTGGGACCGGACGAACCGACCTTTTACCAGATAGTGGTGGTCTGATGGACCCTGAGACAGTGACTGGACAATTTGTATGGCTTTTGCTATCTCTGCAGCAGTTGGAGAAGGAATTTTGGACCCAGACCTGCTGATTTTCTTGTTTTCTTTACTGGAATTGGTTCCTCAGAACCAGCTTTTCTTTTGGCCGAGGAAGTCTGGCCCTGGTCAGAGGGCACTCCCTCTGGTTCGGTTGGCACCGAACTGGGCTGGCCATCCGGGTCAGCGGACTTTTTGGCTTCTCGTTCCCTGAGCCTGCCCAATCTTTTTTCCAGGGTGGCTGCAGGGAAATTCTTACATACCTGGCAGTCTGACTGGAGGTGGTCAAACCCCAGACAATAAACACATGTGGTGTGTGGGTCAGCCTTGGCAAAGACTTCCCATAAACATCACAGTGTTGAAACCCAGTGGGCCCGGTTTTCTTTTGGGTTTCTCAGACATAATACCAGCTAACCAAAACTTGCGCTTGCGGCAGTGCCAGGCAAGACACCCTTATCGGTTCCTAACCGTGTCACGGGTATTGGAAAAAAACGTAATAAATCCGTTTTTTTTAGAACCGATAAGAACCGGGAACCGCACTCTAAAATAGTAACTTTTAGTTTTAAATGAGTTTTAAACCCACTGATCGGTTCAAAACCGAACCGATAACTTACAAGTTCCACACAGACAAAACCTTCATTTACTTACGGTTACCACAGACAGAGCTTGAACCGAACGGTTTTGTGGTTAAAATAAAACTATTCTCGGTTAAATCCAACTGAGAAAACACTTTTTAAACCGAGAAATGAACCGAGCAGAAGGAGAAATCTCCGGAGCGACTGTTCACTGAGGCGGAGTAAAGAATCTGACAGTTCAAGTTTGAAATGACACAGATAGAGCTGTTCTCGTGCCAAAATTCTATTTTAGAATGGTTTTAACCATTTCACTCCAGGGCAGTTCTAGAGCTGGATCAAACTGCTAATGTCTATAATATAGCAAGACTTCATGTTGTTTGAATATTCTTTATTGAAAAGCCACTGCTGAACTTTATCACTTTACTATCATTCCAGTCTGAGCTACAGCTGAGACAGGCGAAACATTATCAGTGTCAGTAGGTCAGTAGTTAGCATACTCGCCTCTGAGGCCGGGAGATCAAAGGGCTGTGGGTTCAGTTCCCACATCTGGCACTTGGGTTAATATCCCAGTACTGACACTGTAGTGCAGCACAAGAAGAGTGCTGCACTTCTGACGTGCCGTCTTTCGGATGAGACATTAAACCAAGGTTCCATCTGCCTGGATTGGTGGTAGTTCAGGTGGATGGTAAAGATCCCATGGCACTTATCTAAAACAGTAGGGGGATTTTTTATTGAAATCTGAACAAATCATAACAGAGTTATACAAATCAATATTATATCACACATAATCATAATAAGGAAAGAATCAAAAACATAAATATTAATTCATACAAATAGCCTAAACATAAGGGAAACAGTATAAACCTACCCACTCCCTCTGCCCACTACAAGAGTAGGGGAATGTTTTATGAAATCAAAAACAAACTCATAACAAAGTATTTACAACTTAGTAATACAATGCACAAGGCCATAAGAAAGAAAAAACACAAAACTAAAATGAGTGTTAATTCATACAATGGTCTCAGACATAAAACCCCTTCCCCACCCGACTCTAAGAGTAGGGGAAAATCAATACAAAATCCCTACAAAAGTAGTTACATATCAGCAAGACATTTTATCTTACCCTAAGCAAACTAAAAAATCTCAAACATAAACAACCCCCCCCTTTTTTTTTTACTATATAAAAGATAGTTTGTTAAATCCAATCAAAATATTTCCAATGAGTCTCCCAATTAGCTGGAAAAAGCTTTAAAGATTCCGCATGTTTAAATGCTTTTAATGCAGTGAGTATTATAAAATAAAGTTCCCCTCCCGAAATCTCCATAAGTCGAAGACACTAGAGTAACAATGACTTGTAATTTTAGTGAAGTTTTAGTTACAGTTAGTCCAATCTAACAGGGTGCCCTCAAAACAAATGTCCTGAGACGTGTTCTCCTCACACATTTGGTCTGGAATATTTTTAGACTCCGGTTGAGGTAAAGGTTCCGAGCCCCCCCCCAGGCAAACGTTTACTTACTTCCTGTTGAGGACTAGCCATAGACCGCTTTCTTTTTTTCCGTTGTTCCTCAAGCTTCGATTTTCCTTTTAAAAGCTCCTGTTCTGCCGCTGAAAACATCAACAAAAGCTGTTGTTTTTTCTTGCTTAGTTCTGCCCATAGTAATACCTCATCTTCAGCAATATCCTCCTCTACGATTTGATCGGAAGGTGGCATAACAACCATGGGATCCGTAGTAGCCAGATGTTCCACATACTGATCAGATACTTCCACAGTCTCCACCAGTCCAGACTCCGTAAGTCCCGCAGCATGTCCTTCACCCTCCATGTCCAGAATCAAACTGAGATCCTCCTACTTTCCTGCAGAGTGGCAGTGCCCTCTGCAAAGAATAGGGGAATTTCTCCGGTGTCCTGGCCAAATTTCCCTCATTCACTAAAAATAACACCAACAGCTTAATCTGGTTCAACTTCAAGTGCTTACTATCTGTATCCCCCCTCCTCCCAGGTCACCCCTGAAAAAGGGACTTCTAGGTCCAGTGGGCTTAACGGGGCAACAAAATTCAACCAAACAAACAGGGAGCAACAACAGTAACCACAGTACAAACATGGAAGTCTAATACAACCAACAGTCAGGGGTGTCAACAGAAATTGCTGGGCCCGGGACACACCTTTAGGACTGGGCCCCCCCTTAGCCTCACATCCCCTGTTACAGGTCCCCATGGGCCCCTCTGAGCCACTGGGCCCAGAACAGTTGCCCCTTTCATCTGCTCCCCTGCCAACAATAGTGCAAGTGCAAGAACTAGAACTTTTAAAACATATAAGGAGGGCCAGACGGAGGAAAACAGCGAGGAGTATGGCAACAAGCTTAGAATATAGCCAAAAAAGTGACCTGAGAGACAACAGCAAATAGAAACATAGAAACGTAGATGTTGTCGGTGGATAAGGGCCACCTGGCCCACCAAGTCCGCCCTGCTAATCCTGTCTTAGCCCCCTATAAGTCCACAGCTGCAGTCCAGAGGGTGTCGCAGCCAGCAGCAGGTCTGAACACATCTAGTAGCATGGGTCATGCACACTAAATTTATTCCTTATCAGGTCAAATCCTGCAGGCGTTTTGGCTCTGACCAGAATTTGTTTATAATGGCAGTGATATGGTAAGGAAGGAAATATAATTTGTCTTTGCAGAAATGAGAAGTGTATTAAACTACATAAGTTAAACAAACAAGGGATGCATAAAAGGCAAGTTTATTACATACTAAATTTCATCTGAAACTATAAGACTTTGCAGTGTTGTTTTTAAAGCAACGAAGGCTAAAGAAATGCTTACCATATATAAGCTAGACATAGTTTATGAAACTGTGAGAAGTATAGTTTTTACAAAATGAATGTTTGTAAGGCCACTGAGAAATATTGACATGCTTGATATTTAGAGAGCTTAAATGTCTGTGGTAACAAAAAGCGGAAAAACAACCTGAAGTTTGTGTTCAAGCTTATGAAAATTATTTTATATAAAACGTAGATGAATTTATAGAATGGGGATCATATCTGCATAACTGGAAGAAAATATTTTCCAAGTTCTGATAAATTTATATAGATAGGAAGAATCTATTTACATTATAAATACGACTTGACATTGATTGTATGTATATTTTTGTTTTATGTTATAGATTTGCAGTACAGCACTTAGAAAGGATGTATTCCGAAATGTCTGCATACGAGTACTGTATTTAATTGAACCCTGTATAGTGAGTAAAAAAAGAAAAAAACAAACTAGTAATTAAAAAAAGCAGTAAAGGATATATATTCTTATGAAAAAGATTTGGTGAGTGGGCTATTTCTTTACCAATCTGTCAAACTGCATGCTAGCTCACATTGACTGGTAATTAGCACCTCCCAGCCAGTTATTTTCTTCTTTTTACCAAGGTTTTGACTGCGCTGGGCCACAGCCATATGTTATGTTTTTCTACCCCAGGTTAATTTGGGAACATGGATTTATGGTACCTTTATTCAAATGCCGAGGGGGGAGTTTGTCTTAACCCAATTAAGTGAGATTTTATGCATTTGTTGCAAAAATAAAGGACATCTCAATATGTCGTACCCTATAGTTTTCTTTTACACCCTATTTTTTTTTAGAATTTTCTGAGACTAGGCCTGACTAATCCGACCTCACCAGCAAGGACAAGGATTGTGGGAACCTACGTTAAGTTTTTTGATAAACAGCAAACTGTACCCCTGAGGCTCACTACACATCTAGAAATAGCAGAGTATGGTACACCTCGTCTACAAAAAAAACGTTGTGCTCCTCATAAAAGACTTTTGGTAATAAATCAACTGATGGACTGTAGAGTTCCACAGTATATGTGGGATGTGTTATGGGTATGCTGCTATGGTAAGCAGGGTAATAATAAACATAAAGTGGTGGAAGAATGATACTGCTCCTACCCGAAATGTGGAAATGAAATAGAGACAGTGGAACATTTCATTCTGAACTATAGGTTTAATATGGGTTTTGGTCTTCCTAGGTATGAAATGGAAAGCTCCATGGTCAGAAAAGATGATTTATGGAATGGTTAATTTCCTCCACAGCTACGGGGGTACAGTAGCAGCACTCTTACATTTACCCTGGCATGTCTAAAATATTATTTATGGCAGGCCAGGTGCCAGTTCATGCTGTGACAGCAAAAGAACCTCTTATCAGTACATGGGGCATGGGAGTCAGCTTTATGTAAAATTTATGAAAAACAGTGTTTTTCCAAGAATTATTCTTGTTCCTGTGTAAGGAAATAGACTAGATAAAGTAAAATAAGAAGCTTGGAAACAGAAAAAATTTGATTAGCGCATTATAAACTGCAGAAATGTCTGTTTTACACTGGTGAGAGTTTTTTGGTTATGTAACAAATCTTTCAACTTTAGAATTCTGAGATAGAAAACTACAGTTATATAAGAACTTACCGTAACAGTAAATCTTTGAGAGAAGCTCTTGCAGCAGGCCAACACCAGTAGGACTAAGCCACCAGGTGCCAGGACCAACGGAAAACTTTCTAGCTAGCAGTCTACCATGGGGGACTGCCCTCCACTGACGTCAGCCTCTGACATCATCCTATCCTATAAAGGCGGGCGGTCCCCCACACCCTCCTCAGTTCTCCCGCTGGAGACCCCAAAAAGGCAATGAATGGGGAACAGAGGAGGTTCTCAAGAGCCAAGAAAGAATAGGCAGAAGTAGCGCGAGAGAAACAAGGAACAGCAGGGAGAAGGGAAAAGCAGGGCCCGCTGCAAGAGCTTCTCTCGAAGATCTACTGTTATAGTATCTTACTTTGAGGAAGACTCTTGCAGCAAGCCAACACCAGTAAAATTGAATCCCAAGCACTTCCAGTTATGACCAGGAGAACAGCACAGGGAGGAGGACAGATTAGCAGCAATGAACTCAGGAAAGAAGGCCCTAAAGTACTGCTAGGATGAAACTGGTCCTGCACCGAGAGGCGATGTCCAGACTGCAATATCTGGTGAAGGTGTGGACAGAACTCCAGGTGGCAGCTGTATAGATGTCTGCAGCTGACACATTCCTGAAATAGGCCGTGGGGTAGCCATACCCCTTGTGGAATGGCCCTTAACCACACCTGGAAGGTCCTTGTACTTACGGTAGTAATAAACAATGCAATTGGCTAACCACTTAAACAAACACTGTTTGGAAACAGGAGCACCCTCTCTCGGGGGTGAAACAAACTGCTCAGACTTTCTAGAAGCCTTGGTTTGTGCGCATAGTACCGCAAGATTCTATCTACATCCAAAGTATGGAGCAATGCCTCCCCCTGATTAGAGAACGCAGAATAATAAACTGGAAGGTGGATGGACTGGTTCAACGTAAACTCCGACACTACCTCAGGAAGAAACTTAGGATTAGTATGCAAAGACACCATGTCTTTGTGAAAGACCAAATAAGGCTTTTTACACATAAGAACTTGAAGTTCAGAAATCCTTTGAGCAGAAGTAACGGCAACTAAAAAGAGTGCTTTCCACGACAGAAAGCGCGGCTCATAACTTGCAGCCAGTTCATAGGGAAGTAAAGTTGAGTTTCTCCAACATAAAATTGAGTTCCCATGGAGGGACTGGGTCCCAAATGGGAGGTTTTAGATGCAGAATGCCCCACAGAAAGGTGAAAGAGACCTCAAGCTGAGCCACAGCCTTGCCCTCAATCAATGCATGGTATGCAGAGATGGTGGAAAGATGCACCTTGGGTGAGGAGTATCCTAAGCCGGAGTCTGAAAGGGACAGAAGATACTCCAACACCTGATTCACCAGGAAGGTGAAGGGGTCCAATTGATGTGAAGCAGCCTAAATGGTGAAACGCTTCCATTTCATGGCGTAAGTGGCCCTGGTTGAGGGTTTCCTGCAGCCACCAGGACATCTGCGACCCTAGAGGACACCCAGAAGTGGGTGATGGCTAGGTCCACAGGAGCCATGCATGGAGATGCAGGAACTTGAGGTCCAGATGGACCAGGGTGCCCTGGTTCTGGGAGAGCAAGCTGGTGCACAGGGGCAAGGGCACTAGAGGTTCCACCACCAGTTGTTGCAGAAAGGGGAACCAAATCTGACATGGCCAGAAGGGAGCTATGAGAATCATTTCCGCCCCTTCTAGCTGGAGTTTGGGCAGAACCCTCTGTAGAAGTGGGAAGGGAGGAAAGGCATACAGAAAACTCCCCTTCCAGGAGAGGGACAACATGTCTCACCAGAAAACTCCACGCCCAGGATCAAGTGAGCACAAAAGTGGCAGTTTTGCGTTGAGTGGGGACGCAAAAAGGTCCAACTCTGGATGACCCCACCTGTCACAGAGATCTTCGACCACCATTGTCAGAAGCTCCCACTCGTGAGCCCACAGTCGGGAGCAGCTGAGACTGTCGGCCAGGATATTTTGGACGCCTGTAACATGTACAGCTAAGAGCTCCAGACCATGCTCAATGGCCCAATACCAGACTCTTATCGCCTCCCGACGCAGGGGGTAAGAGTGAGTCCCCCCCACTTGTTGATGTAACACACCATACACATGCTGTCAGTCTGCACCAGCAGCAAACCATGGATAAGATGAGTCTGAAAGGCCTGTAGAACATAAAGGATCGCTCGCATCTCCAGGATGTTAATATGGAGACCCTGTTCCAATTCCATCCAGGTACTCTGGGTCTTGTGATTGGCCAGATGAGCACCCTATCCCAGGCCAGACGTCTCTGTTGTGAGAAGCCGGCGGGGAGTTGAGAGCTGAAAGGAGATGCCCCAGAAGTTAGCCGGCTCCAGCTACCATGACAGGACTCTCTGGACCGAGATGGAGACCATGACCAGCTGGTCCAGGTCATCCATGTGTTGGTCCCCTGAAGAACCTGCTTTGCAGATGGATGAGGGGGACTGTTGCAATGTCTGCTGCCATGTACCCCAGGGGTCGCAGTAACACCCTGGCGACTGGAGGAAACCAGATGGGCCTGCTCCATCAGACGTTTCGCTTTGTCCATGTGCAAAAAGGCCATAACCTAGGTAGTGTCCAGAACCACCCCTATCTATTGAGGGTGCTGGATTGGGGAGAGGCAGGACTTCAGTAGACTGATGGTGGTCCCCAAAACTTGAAAGAGACAGAATGTGTATTCCAGGGTTTGAACAAAACAATCCCTGGAGGGGGCTGCTAGCAGCCAGTCATCCAGGTAGGTGAACACGTAGAAGCCCTACCTCCCCAGAATGGCCACTACCACTGCCAGGCACTTGATAAAGACCTTGGGAGCCAAAGAAAGGCCAAAAGGGAGAGCCAGGAATTGGAAATGGGCCCCCTGAAAGTGGAAGCGGAGGAAGTGGTGATCGGTAGGAAAAATCTGGATATGCAGGTAGGCATCCTGCATATGCAGAGAGCAGAGCCAATCCCCCAATGCAAGAGAGGTAACAACTCTTGAAGAGTGACCATCCTGAAATGCTTATACTCGATGTACAGATTCAGATAACTCAGGTCCAGGATGGGCTGAAGATCCCCGGTCTTTCTGGGGATGATGAAGAAGTGGGAGTAAAACCCCCCTTTCCCATTGAACCAAAAGGATGGGCTCTATGGTTCTTTTTGGAGAAGAGCCTCAATTTCCTCCCAGACCAGTGGCAGGTGGGCTGGGGTGTATGAAGAGTTTACCTGAAGATTTTCTGGAGGCCACTCTAGGAATTCTAGAGTGTGACCATGCTATGTGATCTTAAGCACTCAGCTGTCCATGGTTATTTCCTGCCACCCACCGAGGTGAAGGGAGACCTGACCCCCGACAGCCTCCTCCAGAACCCTTGCTAGAGGGAGGGTTGACTAAAGAGTCGGGGGGGGTGCCGGGAGGGCAGCCGCGCGTGCTCTGGTGGCAACAGCTCCGGGACCAATGCTGCCTTGTGCTTGCACTGACCTTTGGCAGGCTGGCAGGATTTTTTATGGGAGGAGCGATAAAAGGAAGGATGCTGACCCACTCTAGGCTGGGTATGATAGAGCGAATGAACCATCCTAAGGGCTTGACCCAACTCCAGAAGGTTGGGGATTATGTCCTGAACATCCCCCACCAAAAAGGACAGTGCCCCAAAAAGGGGGTATCCAGGATGCTGGACTGCACATCTGAGGCAAAGCCTGATACTTGAAGCCACGAATGGCACCAGACAGACACCAGCAGCTGCACCCCTGCCTGAGGCATCCACAGCATCATAGGCAGCCCAGAGGACGTGGTTGCCAACATCGGAGCCTGACTTTAGCAGCTGGGCAAGCTGCGTCTTAGTGGGAACCTCTGGTAAAGGCTGCACAAGATCTCTGGCTTAGTTCCAGAGGACATTCTGATATTGGACCATATGGGCCAGGTAGGTAATGGCCTGGATAGCCAGGGTAGTGGATGTAAAAACGCGCTTACCCAGGTAGTCCAGCTGCCTGGACTCCATATCCAGGGGAAGGGCACTAAGTGATTGGGCCTTTTGGTAGGGTCATGTGCTGCATTAATTGACCACCAAATCTACCTTAGGATGGCCCCCTAAGAAGGGTTTACCAGCAAGAGAATGGTAAAGATGGTTTGTCTTCTTAAGCAATGGGGGGGAAGTCAAACAGTGATTCCAAGCTGCCCTGGTGACATCATCATAGGAGTCAATCAAGGGTGGCACCAGCACCAGGAGGGCATCTTGCTGTCTTAAATAAATGGCCAGCCAATCCCTCTCTGGGTCCTACTCCTCCGTTTTCCAACCCATCCTGGACTGGATGTGCCGCATGACGTCCATAAAAGATGGATCGTCAGGAGGGGACTTGGGAATCACCCTGGAGGGCTCTTTACCGTTGGAAGACTCCCCTGGCGAAGAGGAAGACTGCGAGGAGTCTGAGTCATCCCCATTTGAGTTGTCCGGGTCACTTTCTGGTGGCAGGCACTTGTCCTGGCAACAGCCAGAGCTGACATCAGGTTGAGAACCAGAAGACCCCCAACGTCCAGGGTTCACCGGCGCTAGAGCTGCCCAGATCCTCGAGTGGCGGGTCCTGGCTGGGATGCAGGGTAGACACCAGGGGCCGGCCCTGAGGAGCGGGGATCTGTCTCTGAATGAGGGACCATCACAGAGAGAACAGGGCGTTGCAGTCCACCGGAGGTGGGAAATTACAGACTGTGGGTGCAGATAAAATGGCGGCAGGGCTGGCATGGGGTACCCTGGCAAAGGACCACCAGGCGCTGGCTGGGGATCCAGTCCCGGGGTAGTAGGCTGGGGCAGCAGCAGGACCAGCGGTGGCCCAGAGGGCATCGGAAGGATGTACCCATAGGGATCTGCCGGCGCTGGGAGAGCCGGAAAGGCAGGCGCCTGGGGGGGAAGGAGACCTCCCAGGAGAGGGCAGATGCAACGCCAGGCTGGAAGAAGTGGCGGTAGCCTGCTGTGGGTGCTGCCTTGAAGTACTTGCATCAGGACCTGCAGAGAGGAATGATGTAGGCAGTGCCTTGGCTGGGGGGGGGGGCCACTGTGGAGGAACTGCCACCCGAGTGTCCTGGCCGAAAGCCCATGGAAGAAATGGGCCTGAGCATCAGGGGCTGGAAGGCAGGAGAAAAAGTTCCCTGCCCCGAGGAGCCACCGCCTGTAATGCCAATGAGGGAAGGCAGCTGTGCCACTGGCTGCCTTGTAGAGGAAGGGCTACCGGGGCTAAGGGAGACGGCCTCCCATGGGAGGATGACCCCAACACGGTCAAGCGTTTATGAGGTGACTGCGAGTGGGATGCAGACTGGTCCCAGTCCCAGTATTTGTCCACGTGCGTATGCTTCCAAATGGATTTTTGAGAAGAGGAGGAAGCCCCAGAGGACTGCACCTGCGAGGCCGAAGAGCTCCTGGGCTGCAGCTCCTTTTCCATCACAACCAACTTCTGCTTAATAAGGTGGCCCGCCAGAATCTTAAGATGACATCTCTGAGTGGCCTGGTTGAATTTCTGGCAAATCTGGCAGGCTTCAGTGCGTGGCTGGGGCCTAGGCAAAGAATGCAAGCAGAGTGGCTGTCTTTTTCAGGAATTTGTGTGCTGCAGGCACACTTCGAGGAGCGGTCAGAAGACGAGGCTGGTGGAGAAGACAAACTCGATGGCTGAAACACTGAAAATTCAATGTTAACTACTTAAAAGAAAATTTTAAAAAAGCACAGCAAGCGTGAATAATGGCGGTTGACTGTAGCTGCGGCATCCACTAAAGTCTGACGTGCATGGGTCGACGGTGGGAAAAGAACTGGGGAGCGTGTGGGGGACCACCTGCCATTTTAGGAGAGGCTGACATCGGCGGTGGGCGGTCCCCGGTGGTAGACTGCTAGCTAGAAAGTTTTCTGTGTGCTCCTGGCGCCTGGCAGCTTAGTCCTACCAGTGTTGGCCTGCTGCAAGAGCCTTCCTTGAAGTAAGATCGGATAGTTACTGGATCAAGATGTCAACAGATTTGTTTTATTTGTGTGTTTGATGATCTAGAAGTTAATTTGTATGTATTTGTTTTGTATATTTCCAAAATAATTCCCCTACTCTTTTCAAGAAGTGCCATGGGACTTTAACATCCACATAAAACATCCACCAGAAAAGGCAGACTGGGCCTTGGTTTAATGTCTCATCCGAAGGATGGCACACCTAAATGGTACAGCATCCCTTAGTACTGCACTTGTGTGCAAGCATTTATGGTAGGAGCCCAATCCTGATTTGGGACTAGAAGAAAAAATTAATCACCATAATAATCTTGTTTCTTCAAAGGCATCACTCATTATGATTAAACTGATACAGTCAGCCTCCTGTGTTGGACTGCCCGGATAGATGGAATTATATGCAAATAATGGAACTCTCAATTGGCTCATGCCACTTTCAAACTGCTGCCCTAGCAACTGTTGCACTCTGAGTGCTTCAGATTCTTACGTAGCCCAAACTGGGTGCAAGACCCACTAACTAGAATAACATTTCTATAAAATAATTTTTTGTCCTCTCAGGTTAAAGAAACATCCCAATAAGTAAACCTAAAAAGCTTGAGACCACAAGGGAACCAACTGGTTAACAAAAGGTGAATCTCTAGCCTGACCTATATGGAAAATATCCTAAAACAGGGATGCAGAACAACCTTCATAGGTTTTTTAGTAGGGGAGTCAGGGTGGGTGCTTTAATCAAAATGAGTGACCCCTTTGAAGAAACAAGATTACTATGGTGAGTCATTTTTTCTTCTAAGCCCAGGAAGCACTCATTATGATTAAACTGATGCAGACTACCAAGCAGTACCTTTTGAGGTTAGGCAGAAAACCTATTTAGGAAACAGGTTCTGCAGCACTGCTGTACCAAACTTGGCGTCACTTCTGGACTGCAGATCCTGGCTGTAGTACTTTGTGAAGGTGTGTACTGTTTTCCATGTAGCTGCTTTGCAGATTTCCAATAGTGGAATGTCACTTGAAGTTGCCACTGAAGCAGCTGTGCCCCTAGTGGAATGTGCTCTGAGGCCCAGGGGAGCCTGTTTACCCACTTTACTATATCAAAACAGAATACATGCCACTATCCAGTGAGCAATTGTATGTTTTGTGGCAGGTCTGCCCTTACCTACCTCTCCATAGGTAAGAAAGAGCTGTGCCTGACCTGGTCTGTAAGACTTAGTTCTGTCAATATAGTGGCTAAATGTCCTTTTGACATCAAGGGAGTGAAGCCTCCTTTCTGGAGAACTGGAGTTCTCTGTGTAAAAGACAGGTAAAGTGATGGATTGATTTAAATGGAAATCAGACACCACTTTGGGAAGGAATTTTCTATTGGTCCTGAGGATCACTTTGTCTCTGTGGAATGAGATGTAATCTATATCCGTGCACAGGGCCTGTAACTCACTGATTCTTCTAGCTGAAGTAATAGCAACCAGAAACAGTTTTCCAAGTAATATACTTCAAGTCTGCAGTTGCCATCGGTTCAAATGGGGTGTCCATGAGCTTGACAATGCAAATATTCAGATTCCAGGCCGAAACTGGTTCCCTCAAAGGAGGGTACAAAAGATTAAGGCCTTTAAAATATTTCCTGAAAACTGGATGAGGCACCTTGGACCTCTCTTTACCAGCTGACAGGTAAGCTGAAACTGAAGCCAAATGAACCTTGAGTGTCAAAGGCTTCAGAGCTAAAGAATGCAAATATGTCAGGTAATCCAGGAGAATGCCTAAGCCAGCCCTGGATGGGTCAACACCCTTACCTGCACACCATATGGAAAACCTCTTCCACTTAGCAGAGTATGTCTTTTTAGTGGAAGGTTTCCTAGAACCCCTAAGTATGTCAAAACCTGTTCTGACAGTTTAAGATCCACATACTCTAAGTCCTCAGGAGCCAGGCCTTCGCGATTTTAGGTTGGGGTACAGTATCCTGCCCTGAGAGAAAGTCAGCAGGTTGTGCCTCCTGGGCAGATGAATTGAAGGCACCACTGATAGAGCCAACAGAAATGAATACCAGTGCTGCCTCACCCAATCTGGTGCCACCAGTATCATTGTTGCTGATTGGCATCACAATTTCAGCAGGGTCCTGAATATCAGAGGAAAAGGAGGGAAGGCATACAGAAACTTCCCTGTCCAATCCAGTGCCAACGCATCCAGGGATAGTGTGCCCCTGAGAGGAGGCCTGCAGCAATATATTGGTAACTGGTGATTTTATGCAGAGGCGAAGAGATCCATCTCTGGAGTGCCCCATAGTCAGAAAATCGAGCTGAGAATTTGAGGATTCGGGAACCACTCGTGGTGGTCCTGACTTATCCTGCTGAGGGAGTCTGCCAGTACATTGACCTTTCCTGGACGACGTATGGCTGAAAGGGATACATTCATGGAGTAAGCCAGGGACCACAGCCTCACTGCTTCTGTGCACAGTGGGGCTGACCTGGTTCCTCCCTGTTTGTTGATGTAATACATAGTAGTGGTGTTGTCTGTTCTGACCTGCACCACTTTGTTTTGAAGATGAGAAGTAAATGCCTGCAGGGCTAGGTACACTGCTCTGAGCTCCATCAGATTTCTGTGCAACAGGGATTCTTGAGGAGACCATGTGCCACTTGCTGTATAATCCAACATGTGTGCTCCCCCAACCCAGAAGGGATGCATCTGTTGTAAGAACTAAGGAAGTTTGTTCCTTTGTGAAAAGCACACCTACCCGAAGGTTTTGTTCATCCAGCCACCACTACAGTGCCTGTAAGAGACTGTGGATGACAGGAACCAGTTTGGACAGAGGATCTGTCCTCTGTGACCAATATTGTCTCAGGTGGAACTGGATGTCTCTCATTTGGAATCTGGAACCTAGCACCACTGTGGTGGCAGCTGCCATGTGGCCCAAAAGCCAGAGGAATTCTCTGGCTGGTTTGGGTTTTCCTGGTACAAATGAGCTTGCAATCCTCAGAATGCTGCTTACCCTGTCATGTGGCAGAAAAGCTCTGCCCAGGCTGGTGTTTAGTTCTGCTCCAATGAACTCGAGTACCTGGACTGGTGTATGCTAAGACTTCTGCTCGTTTATGAAGAAACCCAGGGATTCCAGAGTAGACTTTGTTAGTGCTAAGGCCTGATCTGTAAGTTGTAGAGATGGACCCACTACTAACCAGTCATCCAGACAGGGAAAGACTGAGACTCCTTGTTTTCTGAGACACTCCACTACCACAGCCAAACACTTTGTGAATGCCCTTGGGGCAGAGGTCAGACCAAAAGGGAGGGCTGTAAACTGATAATGGCCTGAGGCCAGTATGAACTTCAGAAACTTTCTGTGAGAAGGTCTGATGGGGATGTGAAAATAAGCGTCCTTTAAATCTAGGGAGGCTAGCCAGTCTCCCTTTTGTAAAGTGGGAATGATTAGTGCAAGAGTGACCATTTTGAATTTTGGTTTCAGAATGTGTCTGTTTAGAAGTCTTAAATCCAGGATAGGTCGCTAATCCCCACTTTTCTTCTTTATAAGGAAGTATTTGGAGTAGAAGCCTTTGCCTGCTGGCTTTGGGTCACCGGCTCCACTGCCTTGATTGCTAGCAGATGTTTTACCTCTGCATCCAGTAGGAGTTTGTCTGCAGATGTAACTGGTGCAAATGTTCTTGCTCTCAGCTTGGGGAGAGATTTGAAACTGAGTGCCAGACCCTGGCTGACCACCTCCAGGACCCACTTGTCTGTGGTGATGGTATACCAATCCTGGAGGTAGTAAGCCAGTCTGCCACCCACTGGTGGATTTCTGGCAGGGGATGTGACCTGTACTAGCCCATCAGGGATTCTGAGTGGGCTGCGCCTGAATCAGCGGGGAGGGAGAAGCTCTCCTCATGGCTCTCCTGCCCCTTCCTTGAAAATATCCTCTAGGCTGTTGTTGCAGCTGGGAGGCCTGAGCTTGGAAAAAAAAGGTCTGGGACAGGATCCTCTACCCCTGCCTCCCCTAGCCTGGGCCCTATAGGATGGGGAAGGCCTATCCTTAGAATTGCTTCTGTAGGTGGCCTTATAATCTTCTACCTTTTTACGGCTGCAGCAGGTGAAGCCTGCAAATGTTTTGCATGTACAAAAGGAGTGATGTCATGTTTTCTGTCCGTGGAACTGACTGAAGGTGTAAATAGTCTCCTCCGCCTTACCCTCCTCCAAGAAATGTTTTCCACCCTCAAATAAATACGCTTTCATGTTAGTCAATGGTTGTAGGGTACTATTTTCTTTCTTAAATGGGTGGTACAAGAACTGGAATCTGAGTAGTGGGAGGCAGCATTGTTTTTTGGGGGGAAGTAAGATCCACCCCACCTCCACCCGAGAAGCTCCTAAAGATCCACCCCTGCCTTTTTTGTTAATTCATGTAGGAGGGGCATGAGGTGGATCTATCATGTTGAAACAAGACTTGCTAGTTTGGAATCTGGACCAAGGGACAGAACAAGTCTGTGTAGTCCCTGCATTTTGTTAAGGATCAGGAGAACAGAAGTTCCTTAATGCCTTCAAACTGACTTTAAAACCCTTGGAACAAATGATTATCAAGAGTCACCTGGTGTCTCAAAAGGAAAGACTAAGAAGTGTCTGAAACTACAGCTTCCAAGGAAAATAGACTGCTTTCTGGTTGAAAGAGCCACGGTATTTCTTAAACATTTATATACTAAAAACAAAGTTCAGCTTTTGGGATTAACAATATTTGTTTATACATACCATATATATTTTTTTTTAAGTTTGAGAAGTGGAGTTGCCTTGTACATGTTAAAAATACCAGCTGCAATTAACAACTACTTGTAGAAACAAAAGGCTGTTTTTTTTTCCCTACTTACTTTTTTCCTGGCTCAGTTTATGTCAGTGAAAAGAAAGACTGGAACAACTATCAGAGCTGCCATCCCCCTGGACAGGCTATTTATCACTCATTTAAAATAACACAAATGTAGTTTCACATTTTTACCACGAGGAAAGCAAGAAGATGAGCCAGCATGGTTAACAAATACATTCATTGACACCTGTGAATGAATGGGGAGGGGTAGTTTTTGTAAAATTCCTGATCAGTTTATACTCCTTGGAACCTGTTATTCAGGTTTTTTATTGCATCTTGTCCAAGGCAATCTTCCCAGAGTGCAGTTTGCTCTATTGTTTAATATCTCCAGTGGAGGCCAGTGTCTTGTTACATTTTTTGTTTCAAATTAACCACAGACATCATGGCAGCCAAAGGAGACACACTGAGTCTTAGGGTATTTACAGCATAATTAACAGAAAAACAATGAAGTGGAGCACCAGACAATTTACTGTGGTGCTCATTTTGACAAAATGTAACAGAGGAAGTAGTAAGAGCACCCACAAAAATCAGAGAGCACAAGAATTTGATGAAAAGATGAAGTCCTTTTATTTAAATACAACACTGCATATTACATGTGCACTAAGTCCCAAAAATAAGCGGTAAAAGCTGTACCAACACTAACGTTTCCCCTGACCACTGTCAGGCATCATCAGAGTGAATCTAAAACATCACAACAGTGCCTCCATATAAATAGTGATTAAATTACGTTACTAATTAATTTGAACCAATCATAAACTAAAAACAATTTAGTTTCATTACTAAAAGCAGTTTTCAATAAACAACTCTAGTAACCATTAATTCAGACTTGAAATAGCAGCAAGGTTTGCGTGGAACTTTAAACTGCACATTTAAATCGCACTGTTGTCCTTTACATGGGTTACCACGCTTATATATTGCTAGTTGCAGCACCTAATTTTATTTCATATTTTACCTCATATTTCATTTAAATATTTCTGGCCTACGATCTATATAAAGAATCAAAAACTGAGACTAGAGGAAAAAGAGGGTGAAACTACACCAAATGTCTTGAGCTATTTGTTGTGAGGTTTGGATAAAAAAACTATGTTGGGCTCCAACCCATCTGTTTAAATTGCACTATTGCCATTTAAAAGTAAAACAATTACCACGCTCATGCATTGCTAATTGCTACACCTCATTATATTGTGTTTTGCTGCCTCATATTTTATTTAAATATTTCTGACCTATGATCCATATACAGAATCAAATAAATCCATAACTGTCCTTTTGTGACTACATATTCCAAATGAAGTGACAAAATAAAGGAAATTATAACTAATAACTGGCCCATACTGCTATTAGAGCCGAGATTAAAAGAATTGGTACAGGAAGGTCCTAAAATAGTATTCAAGAGGAGTAAAACCCTAAAAGATTTACTGGTAACTAACTCAGTTCCAAGTCCAGAACCTTACGTAAGCAATCTTAGTCTGCCCCCTCGGAGCTCACATAGATGTGGAGGTGCATTTACTGTAAATACATGCACACATGACAGGGATTTGTTAATCCACGTGACAGGACAGTATGTACAAACTAAAGACTTTATTAACTGTGACACCAAATGTGTAGTCTGTTTACTTCAATGCAGTTGTGGGAGTTATGTGGGACAGACAATAAGAAGTTTTAAAATAAGGATAGGAGAGTATGTGCGTGCCCTAACTAAAAATGACATGATTTATGCCATAGTCCAGCACATAAAAGGTAACAGTAGAGTGAACCACAAGATTAATTTTGTTGGCATAGAAGTGAATAGACTTGGTTTGGGGGTTATGTGAGACATCGAACAAATGATTGGCGGATGAGAACATTTTTGGATTTATGAACTGGGGAGCAGACATGGACAGGGTTTCAATGATGCCATTGATTTAGCATAATTTTTAAAGAAATTTAGGAAGAAATAATTTGTATCATGAAGTTGGGGTGAAATAGCTAACACATAAAATGAGTTCCAATAATTCCAGAATGTTTTTTAGGAAAATGTTTCATATATGTCCAGTTCTTTTGTGACTGAGGGTGCAACATGACACGTGATGGTGACCTTTTTATTTTGGTTTAAGGGCACAAAGGTTAATAAATACAAACATTTTTTGTGGATATTGCATATTAATTTTGTAAAGTATGGTTGCATCCTCAACACAGTAAGTGCAGTGCCTGTAATAGCAGCTCATTGTTTTGGATTTATGAACTGGGGAGCAGATATGGACAGGATTTCAATGATGCCATTGATTTAGCATCATTTTTAAAGAAATTTAGGAAGAAATAATTTGTATCATGAAGTTAGGGTGAAATAGCTAACATTTAAAATGAGCTCCAATAATTCCAGAATGTTTTTAGGAAAATGTTTCATATATGTCTAGTTCTTTTGTGACTGCGGGAGCAACATGACACGTGATTGTGACCTTTTTATTTTGGTTTAAGGCACAAAGGTTAATGAATATAAAAAATGTTTTGTGGATACTGCATATTAATTTTGTAAAGTATGGTTGCATCCTCAACACAGTAAGTGCAGTGCCTGTAATAGCAGCTCATTTTTGTGTATTGTAACTGCAAAGGATTCATGATTTATAAAATGGGGTTGTATTTGAAGGAAATAAAATAAAATAATTTATTGGTAACTTTGTTGAACATTATATATTATACAGATGGGTTGGAGCCTAACATAATTTTAACCCTCATAACAAATAGGTAGCTCAAGACATTTGCTGTTGTTGCACCCTCTTTGTTCCTCCAGTTATGGATTTATTTGATTCTGTATATGGATCATAGGTCAGAAATATTTAAATAAAATATGACGTAGCAAAACACAATATAATGAGGTGTTGCAACTAGCAATGCATGAGCGTGGTAATTGTTTTAGTTTTAAATGGCAATAGTGCGATTTAAACAGATGGGTTGGAGCCCAACATAGTTTTTTATCCAAACCTCACAACAAATAGTCAGCTCAAGACATTTGCTGTAGTTGCACTCTCTTTTTCCTCTAGTCACAGTTTTTGATTCTTTATATAGATCGTAGGCCTAAATATTTAAATGAAATATGAGGTAGTAGTATCAAATAAAACTAGGTGCTGGAACTAGCAATATACGAGCGTGGTAACCCATGTAAAGGACAACAGTGTGATTTAAATGTGTAGTTTAAAGTTCCACGCAAACCTTGCTGCTATTTCAAGTCTGAACTAATGGTTACTAGAGTTGTTTATTGAAAACTGCTTTTAGTAATGAAACTAAATTTTTAGTTTATGATTGGTTCGATTAATTAGTAACGTGTAATTTAATGGAGGCACTGTTGTGATGTTTTAGATGCACTCTGATGATGCCTTACAGTGGTCAAGGGAAACATTAGTATTGGTACAGCTTTTACCACTTATTTTGGGGACTTGGTGTACATGTAATATGCAGTTTTGTATTTTAATAAAAGGACTTCATTTTTTCATCAACGTCCTGTGCTCTCTGATTTTTGTGGGTACTATTACCACTTCCTCTGTTACAGCATAATTAATAAGTTTTCATATGCGTAATCTTTCCATTCATGGAATTGCTTGACATACTGCAGCTAGCTTGGCTTGAGAAAGGGTGAACATGATCAGGACCCCTTTTCAATTGAGATGCATATGCAGCAAATAAATCCAGATGCACTAACTGCCTGCTGAATAAGGAAGGGTTGCAGGAACCTAGGGAATGATTACGGGGGGGTGGGCTGATGGTCATCAAAATGGAAAGGGATTTTTGGGTAATCAAATTGGATGACCTAAAGGTAGCTAAACAATGTACCAAAGCGGTGAGGAGAGCCAGGGTAATGCTGTGGTGCATAGGGAGAGGTATTACCAGCATAAGGAAGGAGGTAGTGATGTCACTGTGTAGATCACTGGTGAGGTTTCATTTGGAATATGGTGTCCAGTTCTGGAAGCCGCATTTCTATCATGCAACTTTAAATCACAAATGGGTTAAATGGTTCTATTTTAGATTTATGTCTCTTTCCCCTACTTCTCCTACTGGTTAGCCTTATGGAATGTAACCAGAACATATCTTGGCTAGCATGGTGAATGTACCTACACAAGCTGTTTCTCAGTCTACAGCACTGTCTTTTTAAAATGCTAACTTCTTGTTGAAAATATGGCATAGTTTTTCTATCCATGTTATTGTTAAACATTCTGTAGCTAGCTTGGCTTGAAGAAGGGTGAACATGGTCAGGACCCCTTAGCAATATGTGCAGCAAATAAGTCCAGATGTGCTAACTTGCCCTGTAACTCTTAAATGTCACAGTTTGCATTTTCTTCTTGAAATAGTTACTTTGGCATTTATGTTTATTTTAAAATATTTAATATTCTGACCATGTGGTAATGTCATGGATCATAACTGATCTCCAGCCTTAACCCCCGTGCTTCAACTTGCATAGAAAAATAATGCTTGTAGACAAATCTAATCATTTTGCCGCTGTGTTCTGGCATGTTTTGTGTGTGTGTTTGTTACTGTTACTGAAGCAAGAAATGTACAGCTGTCATTTTTTACATCCTGTTCAAAATGTGTTTCTGCACCTGTGGTACCAAATGGCACAGTTGCTGTGCAAAATCTCCTTTTGGCTAATGAACTGATAGTGTCACTGTTCATGCGGTGGGGTCACAAAAAGCACATGCTGAAAACTTGTAGTGAAAATACCAAGAAACGCCCAGGGCATTTGGGTTTCTGACCATAACACCCTGCACTGTAGGAACTGACAGGCATCAGGGGTGTGACTGGGGATTGTCAACAGTAATGCTCACGCCATTCCACCCCCATCCCCACCCTGCAGCCAGTGACAGGTATCGAGGTGTGCCTTTGACTCTTCAGCCCCAAAGTTCACTCCATCCTCTTATACTGTACCCATTTCAGCGTATTTCCTTATGGAATGGGGCGAATGTAAAGTCTGAAAACCCCAAGGCACACCTTGACTCTTGTCTGTGTCTGCAGGGTAGGGTGAGGTGAAATGGCATGATTGTTAGGAGCAATGACCCAAAGGCACACCCCAATGCCCATCCATGTCTGCAGGGTGGGGGTAGGGTTGGCGTCACTTCAATACTTCACTGCCATTCCTATTCTGCTGCCTGTCTGTGTCTCTCTCTCTCTATCTGTATGTCTACGTAATTATCTATCTTTCTATTAATAGCATGGATCGCTATTTTTAGCTATTTCTAAAGCAAACCTGCATATCACATTTGCCTGCACTCTGAGCACATACTTATGAAACTGTGCATAACTGTACTCCACTACTGCACAGACCTCGTACTTTTCTAATATTCCCATTATCACAAGCATAACTACCTTGCCCTTATCAAAAGCGTCCCCCTCTGAAAGTTAATATCACATTTTCTCTAACAGTCCATCATCATTACACCTGACTTCCTGACATCAACACATTGCTTAAATAAAACTTACATCACCTCATGGACAAAAACCCTGTTTCTCTTGAAAATAAACACATAAACAAATAATAAAAATGTGTAAATAATCCCAAGGCTGAACATATGCCAGCCATTACTTTTTCATGTACTGCCACCTTCTGTACCATCATGGGGATTTGCAAATGCTTCCCTTAATGCTTTGCATTATTGGGATATGTGCAATTATGTTTTCTTTAAAATATGACTGTCTGGCCAATATCATCCGGGATAACACAAACATCAGTGGCATTTGTTCTGGGGTTCTTTTCTAAGCTTCCTATTCCTTCCATTAAAATGTACACCTCCGGATATTTTCCCAATAATGTGTATGCCTTCCTTAGAACAGAAACTGAAACAAATCTTACTACTTACAAATCATTGTGTTGTTTCTTCATACCTCCTTAACAATTCCACACAACTTCACTAACTTCATTATGCAGCCGTGGTGGATCTGACCAGAATTTGTTCATATAGGCCTCTGTTTTATCCCCAAATAGAGAATTTTTCTCAAAAGGAAAGTCCATCACCTTGGCCTGGGTGTCCAAGGTCAGGTTTGTGGCCCTGAGCCAGGCGAATCTCCTAAGGGAGACAGATAGTGCCATCAACCTGGCTGCAGAATCACTAGTGTCCACAGCCATGTGGAACTGGTATTTTGTGGCATCTAAAGCAGCTCTTACTGTGTCCTGCAAGTCCACTGCCACCTCACCAGGCACTCTGTCAGCCAGAGCTAACACTGCATTCCAGAGTGCCTTCTGGTATTGCACTGTGTAAGCCATATAATTGGCCTAAGGATGAGAGAGGCAGCCATACACTTTTTTCCCATTGCATCCATCTTCCAAGAATCCTTATCTGTAGGGTGCGTAGCCAAGGGGATTCTGGCTTTGTCACAGGCAGCAGCCTGCACAACTCCTTCAGGGTCAGGGTGGTTGAATAGAAAATCAGCTGTTGTCCTATCAAGCTGATATTTCTTATCAGCCTTTTTGTCAACTCCTGAAATAGAATTAGGAGTTTGGAATACTTGTAATGCTGCCTTTATTTGGGACTTATGCATAGGCAGTAGTAAATGTTTTGTGGGGGTTAGCCCCATCATATCCAAGAATTCTGCTTCCTCCACATCTTCCTCTGTCTCCTGCAGAAGGAGGTTGAGTGTTTCCACCATGCTTTTAACAAAAGTATAATGTGAGGAATAATCCTCAGGACCCCTGGTGGGGGAACCGAACTCCTGTTCTGGAGAAACCTCTGGATCTACCAGTTCCTCCTCAAAATCATCATCATCCTCCTCCTCAGGAAAGGAAGCCTGAGGCTCCTGAGAAGGTGGAACCGGCACAGGAACTGGTGCAGTCGGTATTGGAACCGGGACTGCAGCTTGCAGTGCTTGCAAGACCTGTAAGACCTTGGCAATGTCCTCAGCCGAGGGCATACTAGTTTTGTCAGCTGGGAGCTCCTTAGCCTTCTCGGCCGGAGGTGCAGCGACATGCTTTTCCTTACATTTTTTCCTAAGTGGCACAGGTTCAGTCTCTGACTCCACTGGCCTTTTTTGGCTTACCCTGCACAGCTTTATCTGATCCTTTATCAGGATCCTTAGCTTTACCTCCATCCTTTCTAGTGCCAGAGGTGGAGGAACCACTTTCACCAGTATTAGTAGATGCAGAGGCAATTTCTTCCAAAATTTTGGACCTTTTCCTAAGAGTTTTAGGGCAAAATGTTTTACAAATGTCACAATTTGCAAAAATATGGCTAGTGCCCAGACAAAAAATACACAATGAATGGCTGTCTGCTTTAGCTATGATCTGGCCACAAGACTCACACAATTTGAAACTGGTGGGTCCGGTGCGTTTTTTAGGCTTAACAATAGGAACCTCTGACGTTGAGCAGGAATCGTTAAAGAAAAAAAGCCAAATTATCGGTTCCTTAGAACCGAATATTTTAATTATAAATAACCGCTAACGGTTCCGGGAACCGAGAGCTACTCAGTTCCTGACACCGAGAACTAATTTAAAAGGAATTAAAACAAGTATATGCGGTTAGGAGCCAAACACAAAGAATTAACTAATATAAGTATAGATTGAGGTAAAAACCTCACTAGAAATAGCGGAACCCCCAGTTCCAAGGAACCGCTAAACACAGTAAATCTTAACACAATAAACAAAATAAACTAAAACTAAGGCAGCAATCTGAAATATAAACTAAAAAAACACTACTTATCGCCAGATAAACGGATTTAGAAGAGGTTGAAGGAGAGCTCTCCAGGACGTCTTCACTAGGCAGGTAGAGTAAAGAATCTGAAGCACTCAGAGTGCAACAGTTGCTAGGGCAGCAGTTTGAAAGTGGCATGAGCCAATTGAGAGTTCCATCATTTGCATATAATTCCATCTCTCTGGGTAGTCCAACACAGGAGGCTGACTACATCAGTTTAATCATAATGAGTGATTCCTGGGGTTAGAACCCACAATTTTCTGACCCAAGGGCAGATGTACTACCAACTAAGCCACACTGACACCTTGCAATATATTTAAACATTGTAAACAGCTGCTAATTAGAAATATGTTCCTGTCCTCTTTAAGGTACTAATAGATCGTCTGTTCTGCATAAGTAAAGGATAGTAGGATATGGCAGTACACTGCCATGACTGCCATATCACCTTAGAGAGTTATGGTTTTAAACAAAATAGATTTAGATGACACCAGTGGTGATGCATTTTCCTGATAAAATTATTTACCATGCTATCTAATCACCAGATAAACATTTATAGTTTATGGTGGAACATTGTTCCAACCTGATTTCTATCTCAGCTCACACACTGTTGTACCACAGTTCCAAGGTCATGGAATGCAACTGTACACTTCTGTAGTACAACAGCATTCCAGCTGATTTGGAAATCACATGAGCCACACATTTTAAAAAACAACTAAGGCAACAGAAGAAAAAATTATTTACCACAGTAATGTTGTTTCTTCTAAAGGAATCTTAATGTATTCTGACATATGCAGTAAAACCTCCTTGTTGTACTGCCCCGGAGCGGAAAGAGTTAAAGCCTTCATTCTAAGTAGGCACACGCTCGGTTTCAAATCACTGTCCCCGGTACATTCTATTCAACCGTCAGATTCTTACGAGCAACCCAAGAAAGCTTATAATAGATTGAAAAACAACTGAAAATGCTTATAGCATTTAAATAGGAACTTACAGTATCCGAAAACCCTACCAACCCCAGTATGGGCTAAGGACTCAAGTCACAGATGCCCACTAAAGAAAACTAACTTCCAAGTAAAACAATAAGAACGGTGTATGAGCTGGAGTGCAAAGACCCCAGGTTCTGGCAGAGGAGGCAGGGTGGGAGGTCAGAATACATTACAACTCCTTTAGAAGAAACAACATTACTGTGGTAAGTAATTTTATTCTGCAAACTACCGGAAGTCCTAATGTATTCTGACATATGCAGACTACTAAGCAGTTGCCTTGGAGGAGAGCACAGAACCTACTTAGGAAAGAGGCTCTGCAATACTGCTGTTCCAAACCTGGCATCACTTCTTGCTTGTACATCCAGGCTATAATGCTTGCTTGGTAAATGTTTATTTTATTTATCAAGATTTCGGATACACTTTTGAGCCAAGGCTCTTTTGCAAAGGTTCCACGTCAGAGGACAAGTACTAAAAAAATACAAACAACTGAACAAAGAAATAAGACAATTGGCAGCCAGGGGCCTTGTCAGATACAATAGTGAGCAAAAACACTATAAAACATATATACAATAGTGATGCCACTAAGGTGAGTTAGGAAACGGGAGAGAGTCAGTAGTCTCGAGCAGGATGGCAGAGATGAAGGAAATGTGTGTACAGTTTTCCAGGTAGCTGCTTTACAAATTTCTGACAAAGGAATATCTTTTGCAGCTGCTATAGTGGCAGCTGCACCCCTGGTAGAATGAGCCCTGAGGCCTACATGAGGTTCTTTCCCTAGTTTCTGGTAACAAATCTGGATGCATAACACTATCCATCTTGAGATGGTCCTGCTAGTGGCAGGTTTACCACTGCCCACTTCACCATCGGTAAGGAACAACTGGCTATTGTCACCCCATGGCCTCTGGTCAGATCCAAATAGCAGCTGATAGCCCTCTTTATATCCAGGCTATGCAGTCTACATTCCCCTGAACTAGAGTGTTCAGAGAAAAGACAGGCAAGTTCATGGACTGGTTCAGGTGAAATTCTGAGACCACTTTGGGAAGAAATTTCCTGTTTGTTCTGAGAACCGTTTTATCATTATGAAAAGAGATATAGTTAGGTTCCACAGAAAAGGGCTGTAATTCACTGATACGTCTTGCTGAAGTGATGGCTACTAAAAATACAGTTTTCCATGTCACATACTTTAACTCTGCTGAAAACATAGGTTCGAAGGGGGGTTGCATCAACTGTGCTATGCATATATTTAGGTCCCATGAAGGGGTAGGCTCTCTATGAGGGGGGTGTAAATGCAGCAGCCCCTTAAAGAACCGTTTGAATATAGGGTCAGAGGCTAAGGGAGAAGATTTCCCTGCTGACAAATAAGCAGAAACAGCTGCCAAATGCACCCTCAAAATAGAAGGCCCAAGGTCTAGAGAATGTAGATGAGCCAAATAGTCTAGTATGAGTGGAATGCCCACCTCTTGTGGTTCCACACCTGACTGATTGCACCATATGGTGAACCTCTTCCATTTGGAAGAATAGATTTTCCTAGTAGATGGTTTTCTGGAAACCTTTAGAATATTCAGACAGCTGTAATCCAGCATATTCTAACTCTGCAAGAGCCAGGCCTTCAACTTGAGGGACCCCAGGTTGGGGTACATGATCCTCCCCTAGGAGGAGGTGAGCAGGTCATACCTCTTGGGGAGGCAAATCAGGCTGGTCGATGCCAGGGCCACCAGAATCGAAAACCAAGACTGCCTGGCCTAGTCTGGGGCTATCAGAATCATTACCACTGACTGGCCCCTGAGTTTGGTCAGTACCCTGAGCAACAAGGGAAATGGAGGGAAGGCATACAGGAATTTCCTGACCAGTTCTGTAGAAGTGCATCCACTGGGACTGTGCCCAGAACTGGAGGCCTGCAACAGTACTGAGGCAACTGGTGATTGCCTGGGGCTGCAAACAAATCTATCTCTGGAGTGCTCCACTGCCTGAAGATGTCTTTGAGAACCAGGTGATTCAGGGACCACTCGTGGTGGTTCTGGTTGATCCTGCTGAGAGAGTCTGCCAGAACATTGTCCTTCCCAGGAAAGTGAACTGCTGACAGAGTTACCTCCAGGGAGTAGGCCAGATTCCAAATCGTCATGGTTTCTGTACACAACAGTGTGGACCTTGTGCCACCCTGCTTGTTGATATAAAACATGGTTGTGGTTTTGTCTGGAAGGCTGGGGGGATAGCCAGTCTTATACATTTTAAAAACTAAATTCATCCAGATTTGTTGTCTCTTGATCTCAAGAGAAATCCAATTTAACGTTGTGTACATGGAACAATGATGAGTACATGGAACAATGATGAGTATCAAATTTACATCTCAATACAAACATTGCTAACCTGTTATAACATGTATCACACTTGTGTAATACTGTTTTATTCGCACTAGAATAGACATGACTCCCATAATCAATCAAAGGAATTATTAACTGATTTGCTATGACCAATCTATCCTTAGTACTCAGGCAATTTACTATAACTGTAACACCTTCCCCTGAATCATGGAAGAAAAGGACTGGAGAGCCAGCAGCACTGCTGTGAGTTCCAATAGATTGATGTGCAGGAGGGACTGTGAGGAAACCATGTGCCGTGAGCTGTATGCTACCCACCCCAAGAGGGATGCATCTGTGGTGAGTACCACTGTGGGATTTTCCTGTAGGAATGGAACACCCTCTCTGAGGTTGTCCTTTTCCTGCCACCACTGTAGAGCTTGAAGTAGTGTGGAGGTTACTGGAATCAGTTTGGACAAAGAAGCTCTGCTCTGGGACCAAAAAGTCTTCATATGGAACTGAATGTCCCTCATCTGAAACCTTGCCCCTGATACCACGGCTGTTGAGGCTGCCATGTGCCCCAACGACCGCAGAAAGTACCTGGCTGGCTCTGGAGAGTAGAACTTGAAAGAATCCACTAACTGCACCAGGCTGTCCACCTTGTCTGGTGGAAGTCTTGCTCTTCCCAACACTGTGTCCAGTTCCGCCCCTATAAACTGCAGGAGCTGGACTGGCTTCAGAACTGACTTTTTGGTATTTATTAAGAAGCCCAGCGAGCGAAGAGTGCTCTGATTGACTGCTAGGGCCTCTACCACCTGCTAGTGAAACTGGCCTGCCAAAAGCCAGTCGTCCAGGTAAGGAAATACTGAAATCCCTAAACGCCTGAGGTGAGCCATCACCACTGCCAGGCATTCTGTAAACACTCTGGGAGCTGAAGTCAGACCAAAGGTAAGGGACCTGAACTGGTAGTGTCCTGATGGCAGTCTGAATCTTAAGTAGTTTCTGTGTGACTGTCTGACAAGAATATGGAAATAAGCATCCTTGAGATCTGTGGATGCTAACCAGTCTCCTTGCCTGAGAGTGGGCATTATCATTGCCAGAGTAACCATCTTGAATTTTGGTTTTGTTAGATGTTTGTTCAGGAACCTTAAATCCAGAATGGGTCGCCAATCCCCATTTTTCTTCAAGGTCAGGAAGTACCTTGAATACAACAACCCTTTCCCTCTCTGGGACAGGGGGATAGATCCACTGCCCTGTCCTAAAGGAGGGTTGCAACTTCTGTTTCTAGCAAGGAGATTTCTGCTTGACAGGCAGGCTTGAACAGCCTTGCTCAGAGTCTGGGAAAATGCTTGAAATGCAGAGCAAGGCCTTTGCCCACCCCCTCCAGAACCCAATTGTCTGATGTTATTGACTGCCAATTCTGGAGGTAGTGGGCAAGCCTGCCCCCTACTGGAACCAGGGAGGTGAACCATTGCTCTTCAGGGAGCCTGCTTAGCTGGTATCCTGGGCTGGGAAGCTGGGCTGGAACGAGTGGCACCTCTCCTGCCCTTTCCTCTGAAATATCCACGCTGTTGCTGATAGGGAAAGTCTGGGCCTGGTAGAAGGGTCTCTGGTAAGGCCTGCCCTTGCCTCCCCTACCTTGCTGTTTCTGAGGGGTGGCAGCTTTTTTTTCCTTGGCTGCAGCACTCCTACAGGAGGTTCTATATTCGTCCATTTTCCTCATGTAGGCCTCAGTTTGTTCCCCAAAGAGGGAATTCTGGACCAAAGCAAAATCCAAGGCCTTTGCCTGGGTGTCCTGAGAGAGAGGTTCATGGTTCTAAGCCATGAAAACCTTCTCATAGAGATAGAGGTAGCCAGTACCCTGGATGCCAAATCACTGGCATCCACTGTCATGTGGAATTGCTGCTTAGAATCCTCTATTCCACTCCTTGCCATTTTCCCCAGATCTGCAGTCAAATCAGCTGGGATTTTGCCTGCCAAGAGAGGATACTGCTTCCCATAACTTCTTTTGGTACCTTGCCACATAGGCCATGTAAGAAGCCTGTCTGGCAATAAGGAAGGAGTCAAGGTACAACTTATTAGCCATAGGGTCAATCATCCTAGAATCTTTTTCAGGAGGGTGAGAAGCTAGTGGAATGTTTGCCTCTTCACAGGCAGCAGCCCGGAATATCCCCTCATGACTGGGGTGACCAGACAGAAATTCTGTGCCATTTCTGGCCACTGACACTTCCTATCTGTCCTCTTATCCACAGGAGGAACAGGAGTAGGGGTACTCAAGATTTTTAATGTCTGTCTCTTCAGAGACTTATGAATGGGTATCACCAGTCTTTTAGTGGCAGGGACATCCATCATCTCAACATAATCCAGTTTTTGCTCTTCTTCTGAAGAATCTTGAACCGGTAACTTGAGGGTTTCAGCCACCTTTTTCATGAAAGAAAAATGAGTGAGGGCATCCTCCCACTGCTTAGGTGGAGAAGTGACTCCCTCATGCTCTGGGGAAACCTCCAGATCAACAGGACCATAAAAGTCCTCTCTTTCTTCATCATCCTGTTCACACTCTGGATCTCCGGATCCCACGAATAATCACATTCTGAGGGATCTAGAGGGATCTGAACTGGTTGAGAAGTAACCGGATGTATCACCGGTTCAGTTGGGCTGGACTGCAGAGATTGTACAATGCATATAGCATTATCAATCTCTTCTGTGGTCGGAACCGCAACCGCCCGCGGCTAGGAGCCAGTTCGGTATGCTTTTGCTCTTTTTTCCTCCTTAGCTAAGCCGATTCAAGGGCTGTATCCGCAGTTCGCGTAGAAGAAAGGGTATCACCTTGGTCAGAAGGCACCCCTTCTGGTTCTTTTGAACCTGAACCAGTTCGGCCATCCATGTTAGCAGATTTCTCCGACGATTTCTCATTCAGTCGGTTAAGGCGACTGTTACGGTTAAGGTTAAGGCACCTGTCCAGCGTCAACTGAGGGAAATTCTTACATATGTCACAGTCTGTCTGCAGGTGTTCAAACCCTAAGCAGAAAACACAAGTAGTGTGGGGGTTGGCCTTGGCAAAAGTTTCCCCACACTCCACACAGTGTTGAAATCCGGTTGGTCCGGTTTTCTTTTTAGATTTCTGTGACTCCATCTCAAGCTTATCCAAATGGCAGTTAGGCCGGATAAGAACCCAAAATAGTTCTGGTTAATAGACCGGTATTAACAGTCCGGAAAAAAAAAAAAAAAATTCGTTTATTAACCAGAGCTAGCAAAACTTTTTTTGACAGAAAGAGAGAGAAATGAAAGAGAAAATAACTTGGTACCCTAACGGTTGGACAACAACTGCTAAAGAACCGAGACTTACCCCGTTTGGAGACAAAAAATTTTAAACGATTGTACCTATACCGAAGGACAGCAATATGAAACTTAAAATGCTAAATAATTTTTTAATCGGTAAGGAAACTGAAGCAATAAACCACTAAACTGACGAGATGCTGAGAAGTAATCTCAGAGGCGTCTTCACAGTAAGGTGCAGTAAAGAATCTGATGGTTGAATAGAATTTACCAGGGGACAGTGATTTGAAACCGAGCGAGTGCCTACTTAGAACGTAGGCTTTAACTCTTCCATTTCCGGGGCAGTACAACAAGAAGGTCTTACTACATATGTCAGAATACATTAGGACTTCTTGTAGTTTGAAACTGCAGGATCAACCAGATAAAACGCTGCAGCGGCACAGTCACTTCCATAAATCCTGCAGATACAAGTTCAACCAGATATGAAAAAAATGCAGCATCAACCAGATATTTTCACTTATACAAAAATCCAATGCATGATCAACCAGATATTTAAAATTACTCAAAAAATAAACTGCGGTTCCTCACAGTAAGTGTCCTCTTGCTAACCGAGAAATATGGCTGGCATGTTTTTTTTTTTTTTTTTTAAATCCTTCCCAAACGCAAATAACAACCAATAGAAGCGCATGCTGTAGATGCAGGGATGTTTGGTCCCCAACAACCACACCACTGACCCTAGAAACCAGCCCTAAATTCTGGAATAAGATGCAGCAGCAAATAATTTCATTTTGTATTAAAAGTGATCAAGCTGTTTTTATATTATTTTTAGGCGCACCATATACAATAAAAAATACTAGATGTGCAACTCTACGCACAACCGGTGTGTTCTGCCACCTCAGGGTTCTGATTCCCACAGACCCTTTGAGCTTCGCTCTCGAGGTCAGAGGGACTCAGAACCCCTCTGTGGCAGAACGTACTGGTTGTGCATAGTTGCCCATCCACTGTTCTATATATCTAGTGTTAGATATGTCACAAACACTTTCCTTGACCTTTGCACTGAACAGAACCAACCAGAGAGTAGCTAACACAATGCTGATGACATCATAATAGGCCAGTGCAACAATGAAGCCAGCAGTTATAATCATAGAAAACCAGTACAATCTTCACACAAAAAGCTGATTTAAAAAGTTATAATACATGGACAGGAACTTTTCCCCATAAAAAAGGCCATCATTTATTTTCCTACATACCTGTGTCTTCTCTATCAACTATTGTACCTGTGACTAATCTGTCATACCTGCACTAATTAAACAATTACAGCTATATAACTACACTAATTAAATCTATAAACCTATACTAATCAAACAATTAGAAGCATATACCTGCATTAATAAAAAGTATATACCTGCACTACATTAAACCCTATGGGACACCACTGATGACACAATTAACACAGCATTAGAAAGCTAGCCAAACTAATAAACAAGCTGCAAAAGAACCTAGAAAAAAACACACTTACACAAAACCCTCCCAGACACAGAAATCCCCCAAACTCCTGCCTGCACTCACTATACACCGTTCTCTCCTTGCTACAAGACACCTTCAGGTGCCATAACGTGACTGCAAATCTTATCTCCATAACAATAACCATCCTAATGTATTATACTCAACAAACAATGGGTAAGGGTAGAACACTTGGAAGTATACCCATCTCAAGGGCTAATTAGGGCAATAAAGCCTTATAGCCCTAATTAGCCCCCTCGATAGGTATATATCCTTGTATACCACCCTTACCCATTATTTATTATATGGGCGCGAGGGTTCAGTCTTCACTTCTATGTTAAACAGAAAGTTTGGACTTTAATAACTTTGCAACTCTTAAACCGATTCACGTGAAATTTTGCATGCTCCACCAGGGACCAAAAACCTCTTGGAGTGACAATTTCGTTCTGGTCGGATGTGTGGGTGGGAAGATACGCAGTGGCAAAAAATGTGAAAATTACAGTTTTGGGTGAAATTCTTTGTCATGCTGCTGTGCAAAAACGGTGTGGAATTTTAGTCTAAAATGTGTACTGTACATAGGTCTTGGGTCACAGATGTGCCTTTTGAAAGTTTGGTGAAAAATATTAATCTGTTCCAAAGTTATTACATTTTAAAAGTTTCCCATTATTTCCTATGAGACCATTTAGATGTCCCACTTGAAAAAGGATTCCATATCACAAATGCAGAATCCTTTTTCGCAAATGTGAGCACTTTTGCTGCAAATGTAGAATCTTTTTTTGTGCTGCCGCCATCTTGTTTTCAGTTAGTGGTGACAACAAGATTAAATTACTAAAAAAATACAGGGCTTTGTAAACACCAACAGTTGTGTTTACCTAATCGGGGCCCGTTGAATAAGATTCTGGGGTTATTTTTTTGATTAAATTGTTCAGAAATGTGTTAGTTTTTTTTTAGCTGCAGAAACCTTTTTTGCACACCACTGAAAACAAATGCCACGAAACAGGATCTTTTTCCACAATTTCCGATAAAAGATTTCTTTTGCCGCAGACTGCAAAAAAGGATTCTTTTTCGCAATTTGCTAAAAAGGATTTTCTTTTATTGCAAACTGAGAAAAAAGTAACTGCAGAAAAGGATTCTTTTTTGCAATTTGCAAAAAAGGATTTTTAAGACAGCTGCTTCTTTGTCACTGCACAGTAAGTAAGTAGTAAGTAAAATTTATTTATACAGGATAAGAAGACAACTTCAAACATCATTAGGGCCACCTGGCCCTTTTTTCAAGGTGCACCTGTTTGATGTCAAAGTACAAAAGTTACACAATTAACAACAGACAGAAACTATGCATTTAAGAATACAAGAACTACTAATACACAAGACAAACAAATTGGATGTCATATCACAATATCATCATTAAAATAAGAAATCATCTATTACACAAGCAACGAAAGCATATTTCTTGCTTCATAGCTGTATTAAATTTGGCTGTAGTCATATCCTGAATTTTCAATGTTCGTGGAAGTTTATTCCAGGTTATGGCAGCTCTGTACTGAAAGATCATAGTAACAAATCTGTTTTTATTTTTAGGGACTATCAAATCTCCTGCCCCTTTTTTACGTAAGTTAAACTGATGAGTGGGACTAATAAGTCTCTCTACCAGGCTGGGGGGATAGCCAGTCTTATAAATTTTAAAAACTAAGTTTATCCAGATTTGTTGTCTCCTGATCTCAAGTGAAATCCAATTTAACGTTGTGTACATGGAACAATGATGAGACTCATAGTGGATTCCCTGCAGGGGGAGGGCCTCAAACAACTGGTACAGCAACCCACAAGAGACAGGGCTATCCTAGATCTAGTACTGACTAACAAAGAAGGGATCACAGATCTCCAGGTAGAAGGTCACCTGGGGTCCAGTGACCATCACATGGTATGGTTCAATTTGGCTACTACATCTAAATCATCCCATTCCAAGGCAAAAATATGGGACTTCAGAGGAGCTGACTTTGATAAGATGGCCAACAGAGTTAAGCTAGCCCTGGCAAAAGAAACACAGGTGAGGAGGTACAGGCAAAGTGGGCAAGCATTAAGGATACAATACTTGAAGCAACATCCCATTGTGTTAGACAGAAAAGGAAGTGCAAAAGAAGAAGGAAACCACTTTGGTTCTCAAATACAGTAGCAGAAAAGGTCAGAGCCAAAAGGCTGGCCTTCAGAAAATATAAGGAACACAGCGGATGAAGATAGGGAGGCATACCAAACTGCCCTAAGGAAGCAGGTAAGGCAGTAAGGCAGGCAAAGTCCCAAACTGAGGAAACACTAGCACTAACAGTAAAGAAGGTGACAAGACTTTCTATAGATACATTAGTGAAAGGAGAAAGTCCAGAGGGATATTGCTAAGCTTAATGGAGAAAAGGGAGCATGTGAGGAGGAGGACCCTGTAAAGGCATCTATCCTAAATAGATACTTTTGCTCAGTATTTACTGAAGAGAAGGTAGGGCAGGGCCCACAGCTCAGCATCATGGACACAGGGGGAGGGAGGTGAGCACTACTCCTTCACAAAGAAAGGGTCCTACAAGAGCTTGCTAAGCTCCAGGTTGGATAAGGCAATGGGACCTGATGGCATACATCCCAGGGTATGGGAGCTAAAGGAGGAACTAGCAGAGCCATTAGCAGAATTGTTTAGTGAGTCTCTGAGCACAGGAGAGGTCCCAGAAGACTGGAGAAGGGTTCATGTGATCCCTGCCCACAAGAGTGGTAGCAGGGAGGAGGCGGGAACTACAGACCAGTCAGTCTTACCTCAGTAGTGGGAAGATTATGGAGGCACTCCTTAGGAAAGGATAGTGCAACACCTGGAATCCATAGGGGCACAGGATCCAAGACAGCATGGGTTTACAAAGGAAAGGTCCTGTCAAACTAATCTCATAGATTTCTTTGACTGGGTAACCAGAGTGGTGGACCAAGGGGAGCAGTTGATGTCGCCACCTTGACTTCAGCAAAGCTTTTGACACTGTTCCACATAGAAGATTGATAAATAAGCTAGGTAGGCTCGGGTGGGTCAGAAGTTGGTCAACTGGGTGGCAAACTGGTTGACTGGCAGAAAACAGAGAGTGGTGGTAAATGGTATACAGTCAGAAGAGATGCAAGTCACAAGTGGTGTACTTCAGGATCAGTCCTGGGGCCAGTCCTATTCAACATCTCTAATAGTGACCCTGCAGATGGACTAGAGGGTAAGGCTTGTCTGTTTGCAGATGACACCAAGATCTGCAACAGAGTAGATGATCCAGATGGGGTGGGCAGAATGAGAAGAGACTGGATAAACTAGCAAAATGGTCAGAAGAGTGGCAACTGGGATTTAATGCAAAAGAAGTGCAAAATCATGCACATAGGGAAGAGAAACCCTGAAGCCACTTATAGGCTGGGAGGGAGTTGCTATGAGTCACAAAGGAAGAAAGAGACTTGGGCATCATCATCACTGATGACCTAAAATCATCAAAGCAGACCTCTAAAGCAGTAGGTAAGGCTAGGGGTGTTAGGGTGTATTAGTAGGGTATCACAAGAAGTAAGAGGAGTAATAATCCTCTGTACAAGACATTAGTTAGGCCCCATCTGAGTACTGCGTGCAGTATTGAGGCCACACCTTCACAAGGACATTAACCAAATTGAGGCAGTCAGAGAAGGGCAACCAAAATGGTGCAGGGACTGCATCAGAAGACATATAGAGGACAGATTAACGGAGCTCAATATGTATACCCTTGAGCAAAGGAGGGAGAGAGGTGATATGATCGAGACATTTAAACACCTTAAGGGCATAAACAAGGTGAAAGAGTCTAACATGTTTAAATATAAGAAAAATTGCAGGACAAGAGGACACAGCATGAGATTAGAGGGAGGCCGATTAAGGGGAATGTGAGGAAATCTTTTTCACAGAAAGGGTGGTAGATGCATGGAATAGCTTACCACAAAAAGTGAGTGGCTATGAATACAGTGCAGGGCTTCAAACAGGCATGGGATAGGCATAAGGGAGCAATACAAATGACTATGAATAGATAGGTCACTGACAGAGCAAAGGCCGATGGCACATTTATAAGGTAGAAAAAGAAATGGGCAGACTGGATGGGCCTTGCGGTCCTTATCTGCCGTCAACTTCTATGTTTCTATGTTTCTATCAAATTTACATCTCAATACAAACATTGCTAACCTGTTATAACATGTATCAAGCTTGTGTAACATTGTTTTATTCGCACTAGAATAGACATGACTCCCATAATCAATCAAAGGAATTATTAACTGATTTGCTATGACCAATCTATCCTTAGTACTCAGGCAATTTACTATTCTTCTGAGCACACCTATCATGGAATGAACTTTTTTTTATCAACATATTTAAATGTTCAAAATAAAGCTTTTGATCAATAAGCACCCCCAAATACTTATAGACTAAAACCTGAGTTAAAAAATTACCATTTACGTATTTATTTCCAGTTTTCCATCTTGTGAACCTTTCCTAAGGGTATTTGGACCAAATGACATTGTTTGGATCTTCTTGGTATTTAGGACAAGAATTGAGGAGGTGAACCAAGCCTGCAGTATATTAAAGTCTGTCTGCAACTTGGCTTCCACCTCCCCCAGATTCAATCCCTGTATGAGTAGATTTTATTTGACTAGGAAGTTCGTTTATGTAAGTAATAAACAACAAGGTCCTAATATGGACCCTTGTGGGACACCACGAGTTACTGGAAGGAATTTAGAACTAGTGTCTTCCATCATTACCATTTGGGATCGATTTTCTAAATAAGATCAAAACCAATTTAGTGGTTCGACTGCTAAGCCTATTTGTTTCAACCTCTGTAACAATGCCAAATGATCGACCAGGTTGAAAGCCTTTGATAAGTCGACAAACACCGCACCAACGGATCTTGACTCACCAAGAGGAGTCGATACTAAATCAATAAAATCTGTGAGTGCAGTGGTTGTCGACATCTCCCTTCTAAAACCTGATTGAAATTTGTTTAACTTATGATATTTTTCAAAGTAATCCATAAGTTGGCTATGAATCAACCTTTCCAACAATTTAGAAAGAACAGATAATAAAGCAATTGCCCTATAATTTGTTGGCCCAAAATCTGAGCCCCCTTTGTGTACAGGCACAATTTTAGCCTGTTTCCAGGATCTAGGAAAAATTCCTTCGATCAAACTCTTGTTAAAGAGATCAGTTAAAGACTGGGCCACCTCAAGGACAGAATCTTTCAGAAATCTTATTTCAACATCGTCGAGACCCTTAGCCTTATTTGACTGTAATTTATTTATTTCTTTTATTACTTTCTTCTTGGCTATTTTTTTAAACCTAAATATTGGGACATTGTGTTGGTCAATTTGAATATTTTTAGCTTCTGACCCATAACATCCCATTTTATTTGACCTACTAGGAATATTTAAATCAGGGAGTTCAGTGAAGTATTTAAAATATCTGCTGCACTATCTGGATTTTGTAAAACTCCATTTTCAATAACCTTTATACTTTTTAACTTTACTTGTGATTTGGCAATAGATTTCATTGAGGCCCAATATTTCTTTGGATCATTTGTTCCATTAATTTTATATTTATAATAAAGTTCTTTTGTTTTCTTTACCTCCTGAATATTTGTATTTCGTATCTTTTTGAAGTGATCCCATGCAGCTTGATCTAGAGTTTTGTTGGCTTTTTTCCATAATTGCTTTTTATATGTAATCAGTTTTTTTAAAGTATCATTCACCCAGGGTACATTACATTGTTTCTTTGTCTTTTTATAAGCGGCACACATATTACATGGTTTGTGATTTTAGTTTGAAATTTTCAGGGTATAAAGGGCTTGCCCCACAGATGTGCCTTTTGCTGGGTTGATGAACATATATTACTTTGCTCTGGAGTTCTGTGGGGTAACATTTTGATTAGTTTCCCATAGGACAACACTGTAATGGGAGGTGTACAGAGTTGCTTCTTTGTCACTCCGCTGTGAAGAAACTGTTTGCAATTTTGTTCTGAAATTTTCAGGGTACAAAGGGCTTGCCCCAACAATGCGCCTTCCACTAGTTTCATGAAAATATATTAATTTGGTGTCGAGTCACACAGGTTTCAAATTATCCTATGGTTTCTACAGGAGAAAATAGCAATGTCGTGTGTTTCTTTAATTTGTGTGACAGGGTTTAATAAGGTCCTGCCCTATTTGTTATGCAGAAAGAGTTTAAACGCAAGGATCTGTTCTTTCTGCCCCTTTATGTCTCTTGTCTATCTGGTTGCACAGAAGCATTGCTGCTCTTTTTATAAGTCTTTGTCTGGGAACTCATTAACAGAGCCTGCTTCTCACAGAATGTTCTTTTAAGTTTATAGAATGTTCTTATCAGTTTCATTCCTTGCAGGTGCAACAAAAAGAACATAGTGATCTAGAACTGACCTCTTGTTTACAGTTCTGCAAAAGGCTCAAAAACTGCTTCTCATGTTAACCCCTTGAGTTACAAAAAGCTTTTTGCAACCATTTCAACAGTAAAACTATATACAGTTTTAAACAAACAGATCCCAGTATCAGTGACATTTCCACATAAATATTCACATATATTTTTATACCGGCAGATATGCAAGGGGGGAGAAAAGACAGAACAGCAAGGGAAGGCAGAGAGATAGCGAGAGGCAGAGATTTGTGAAACCGTCAGAGTGATCAGTTCCTAGGTCTCACAAGAAAAGTTTGGTTGCGCAACCAGACAGACAAGAGACAGAAAAGGAGCGGAAAGAACAGAACCTTGCGTTTAAACTCTTTCTGCATAACAAACGGGGCAGGGCCTTATTAAACCCTGTCCCAGTCTGCACACTATGGAATGGGAGTGCAGGACCTAGAGGACCCTGCGCTCCCACAGGCAGAAAAGGGTTGCACTACACTATCTCAAAAATGATGCATGGATGGGAGCGCTGGGCCCCACATGCAAATAAGAATATTATTAAGAAGTGATAGAAGTGCAGGGCCCAGAAGGCCCTGTAATCCCACAGGGAAACAGGGATACAATTATAATATCTTAAACATTATGGATGGACGGCATTGTGCATTCCGACATGCAACTATGATTATCTTTATGGAGTGATGGGAGTGCAAGCCTTATGCATACGTGGCTGCGCAAGACCCCGCACTCTTACGTGCAAATACGCACAGGTTTGGGCCATGCACTCCCACAGGAAAATAAGGATTTAATTACAATCTCTCAAAAATTATGGATGGCTGGGAGCACAGGAGCCAGAAGGTCCTGCACTCCCACGAGCAAATAAGCCTACAATCATACTTTCTCAAAAAGTAAGGAAATTCTCTGCAAAACACTTTGTTAATGCACCTTTAGGGTTCAAGCAACAAAAGTTGGGAAATGTGGAAAAGGACATCATGGAAACAACGGCATAACGCCCAATCTCCATATTAAATGTTGATTATAAAATTTATATTGCGATTTGGGCCTCTAGATTGGAACTTATCTTTCCCTTATTTATACATCCAGATCAGTGCCACCTCAATGCTCAACCTAAACAGCAACATCACCATGGATCAAGTCACCATGGCTAATGCATTTAATGTGGCATTCAATGATCTTAGTCAGTTGCTACCCCCAACCTTCTTTGACCCTTCTCCGGATGCTCTAAGATCTGGTAATGCAAGTACAATGCAGGGGCTCCCACCGTTCTACTTTAAAGCCATCTCTGAGGATCTAACTAAAAAGCATCTGCTCGAAGTACTTGGGAGGTCCAGATCCAGTGGTGATTCCCTGGATCTGAAACTCCTTGCCCTCGCCTTAGACAAAGTCCTGATCCTGCTCACCAAAATCCTTAATCGGTCACTCATGCTCTCACAGTTCCACCAAAAATGGAAATCTGCAGTGGTGACACCAATCCACAAAACTGGAGATAAGACCAATACTAGCAACTTCAGACTCATCTCCATTCTCTCCTCCCCCCCTTACCAAAGCCCTGGAGAGAACAGTTGCTGACCACCTTGCTGAATACTTTATGAAATACAACCTTCAATGTATTGAGCAGCATGGCTTTTGTATGGGGCACAGCAGCACCACCATGGCTCTCCCTGAATTCCCTTTATGTATCCATAACACCCTGGACCAGGGACATCTTGTCGGCACCACCTTCATCGATTTGACAAAGGCATTCAACATCATGAACCACTACCTGCTAACTGAATAATTATCTCGCTTAGAACTCTCAATTGACACCACACGGTGGTTCCAAAGCTACCTCTGTAACCAAACCCAGCAGGTTAGAATTGGTGAATCCCTCTCAACCCCTCCTCCCGGTCCGCTCTGGAGTCCCTCAAGGATCCATCTTGGGCCCCTTGCTTTTCAGTATTTTTCTAAACAAGCTCCCCTCATCATGTCCTGATAGAATACTCCTATACGCAGACGCAGTTATCTTTACCTCCCACCCTGATCCATCCTTTCTACAGTTACAGCTGCAAGCAAGGTTTTTGGAAGTTGAGACATGGTTTACATCTCATAAACTCATCCTTAACTACAAAAAAAACTGATGTTCCATGGCATCCACAACAAACATAAAAGCAGAGGACTATCTATCCTAAACAGGGAAGGGATGATACCGGAGCAAGTTCATTGATTTAAAATTATTTCTTTAACTTTTGTTTACCGGGTAAGTACACAAGACAAGTATTATGCCTATTTTCAGGAACGAACCAGGAGAATACAACATGAGGAACAACAGTCAAGAAGACATGGCAAAGAGAGTACAGTTTTTTGTTACCTGGGGGTGACCCTTGACTGCACCCCAGCTTACTCAGAACACATTGATAACATTGCTAAAATCATGAATACCTTCATAGGTCTGCTATACTGACATAGAAACTGCCTCACGGCCAAAGTCCTAAGCATTGCTATTCAGAGCTCAGTTATCTCAATATTTGACTATGGGCTAGTGGTATATGGAGCTGCCATTGACACTGCACTTTGACACATTACCATGGCACTCAATAAGGACTGTCACCTACTGACCTCGCCCCCCGCCAGTAATACACCTGTGATATTTAAGAACAAGCAAATTGGCTACAACTATCTGGCAGACTTAGGAACCAGGCATGCATCCTAGTGAAAAAGATCACCATGGATCTCTTACCTTCAGGGGTCCTGACATTAACGGCTCCACATGGAGGCTCCCACCTAACCAGAAGTTCGGAAAGTCTTACTTTCTCCGTTCCCCACTGTTGCGCTACTGAAGGACAACACTTCTTCAAATGCAGAGCCTCATCCTGGTACAACTTGCTTCCTCCAGAAGTTACCAACAGTACTACACTGGGCACTTTTAAAAGCAGTCTTCTTCAGCACCTTGTTGCCAGGGTCTCCTGTGACTGTTTCTCCTAGCTAACCAAGTCCTTCTCTCCCCTCCACTGATGGCGCATACACTCTCTCAATATTCACCCCCTTTTGCACTCTTCTCCCATATATTCATACCCTCCTCTCCTCCCCTTCCCCTCTCCACTCTTTGACAATGTTCCACTCCCCATTCTCCTCCCCCCCTTCGTCTTACCTTCTTTTGCTGCCCCAGACTCTTCCACCTGTACCTGCCCTTTTTACTCAAAGTTCGACTCCCTAAAATTTAACTTACACTCAACTTGAAGTGTTATGCCAACAAAGTACCTCAACTCACCCCGACTTCCTCTTGCTCCTGTCCTACCAACTCTTCTACCTGTAACTGCCTTTACTTCTCAGCCTCTGACTCCCTAAAATTTAATTCACTTATGATTTGAAGTGTTTATGTTAACTAATGTACCTGACAAAGCCTCCGGTTGCTCCAATTTATCTTACTTGTAATATCTCTTTTTTTGACTGTTATCGTAATTGTTCTCCGACGTGGAACCTTTGTAAAAGAGCCTGGCTCAAAGGTGTAATCCAAAATCTTATTAAATAAAATTAAAAAAATTACCAAGTATACCTAAAACTCGTTTAGCAGTTGGAAAGAGATCTTTCTCATATGCAGCTGCACATAAATGGAACAATCTTTCAATAGGACCTCTATCCTTCACATCCCTCTCGCAGTTTAAAAAACAGTACAAGGATCTATTCCTTGCCACTGGCACGTGTAACTGCATATAACCCCCTGCCTAGCAGGCAGGGGTTAACCTTATGTCATGCTCTCAAGATTTCTGTGTAACCAATGAGTCTGAAAGTTGTTTATGCTCTAAAGTGTATGATGTTTCTCTATCTTATGGACTTACTGTATCAAACTGTTGACTATTTCTACTTGTCAATGTTACTACTGTTTGTACCACTGTTGGTATTATGTTTAATGTCCATCTACTATGCTTACTGTCTATAATTTGTAGAATGCTTAGATTCTCCAGGTTGCCACTGAAAAAGGGACCATCTTGTCTCAGTGGGCCTACCCAGTCATCAAAATTCAAATGAATAAAATAAATAAATTTGCTTTCTACATGGAACCCTTAGCGGCGGCCTTGAGAGAGAGAGAGAGAGAGAGAGACGGGTTGAGGGGGTTCCGTTGGAGCAACCAAAATACAAGCTCTCCCTGTTCATGGATGACATACATCTTACTGTGTTGTCCCCTGAACAGTCAATTCCTGCGATCTGGGAAATCTTAAATAAATTTGAGAAGGTGGCTAATTTTAAGCTCAGTGTTACCAAAATTGAAGTGCTTTTATTACACTTCAACCCTTCTCAAACATTAAAGCAATCCCATCCCTTGAAATGGCGATGTATCAAAATAAAATATTTAGGGATACATATTCCTAAGTATCCAAACCTTTTAGATGTGGTCAATTATGAGCCCCTCTCCATTCAAATACATAGTGATTTGGCCAGATGGGGGAAGCTATGTCTTACCTTTTTTCAGTGAATAGAAATAATTTGAATAAATATTCTTCCCCACCTTCTATATCTATTTCAATATGTAAGGGATATACAATGGTGAGCTGTCAGATAAATGATTTGTCTACACAAGTGCTGTTTGACCTCGGGTAACCTCACGAGTGGTGTAAGCCACGAGTGAGATGTCTGAGGTCAAACAACACGAGTGTAGATAAATAATTTATCTGACAGCTCACCATTGTATATTTCATTTATGCAATAGGGATGCTTTCTGTCAGTGCATGGACATTTGTTTTAATTGTTTATCTTTTTTTTGCATATGTTTGTCAAAAAAGTGAACAAACAATTGCATTTTCTGCTCTTTTTTGCGAATTATAAAAAAAATCTACAAGGTATCTATAAATGAAATACCACTCATTTTGTAGATAATTTTGTTCTGCACAACTTTCATGCTTACAGCACTATGCTATCTTTTTTCGTTTTAAAGTTATTTGCATTTGAATATAGTTAGTACTGGTACTGAGGCTGAACATTCTACATGAGTTCTGTAGTGACTGTGACATATCTACTATGTATATAAATCTGTGATGATGCGTCTACTATGTGTATAAATGTAACATTTTGAATGTATCTCACAGTAGCTCAGATTTATCACATAGGATTTATGTCCCCACCTACTGCATAAATCCCATTGCATAAATCCATATCTTCCCACTGAGCTTTTATTTTAAATCCTGGAACAGATTAATATCAAATTTTATATGGGGAGGTCAGAATATGTCTCTCCTTCAGCTTCCTACTGCCCGGGGGGGGGGGTGTCAACCTACCCAATTTACAGTTCTATGCCAGGGCGACATATTTAAAAATCTTGCTCCTGTGGTTATCGCCCTCTTTCTCCGCCCCTTGGAAAGATATAGAATTCTTGATTAATGACCTGCATGATGTGGAAAAGATACTGTTTGCCTCCAGGGGTCGGACACCACGACTCTGCTTGTTTACTAATTATACAGCCAATATTTTATGAGTGTGGAACTACTTATAAAATAATCCACCCATCAAGATATATATATATTTTTTGCACATTATTATCAGAGGATGAAAACTTTTATCCAGCACAATTTGATTTGACCTTTTCCGCCTGGAGACAGTTGGGGCTTAGTTATATCCATCAATTTTTGTCTTCAAAAGGCTTTATTCCCTTTAATGAACTATGGCGAGACTTTGAGCTCCCAGATTGGGACTTATTTCACTACTTGCAAGTGAGAAATTATATTTTACAACAAAGTTTAGCGGTATCTAGGCTACCTACACCCCTACCCGTCCTCTTCACCTTGTTGAAAGATTTAGTGGATGGCCACCCCTTGGGGCACTTAATAGGCTGCTTGTATGAAATGTTGAGAGAATATCTAGGGGACTCATCACAAACAGTTTTGGAGGGACGGAACAGTGCTCTAGGTCTTTTAGTGCCCTGGGACCTCTGGCAGGCAGCAACTCTGTCTCCTATTAAAATGACATCCTCCAATATTTGGAGAAAATTTGCGTGGAAATGTTGATGCAGGTTTTTCTGCTCCCTGGCAGTCCTAGCAAAGTACCTCCCTGCCTCCTACAGAATTTGCTGGCAGGGATGCACATTTAATTTGGCAGATTTGGGACATATTTTGGCTATGCCCCCTGCTGATGCTTTTCTGTTGTTCTTTACAGGAGGAGTTGTGGGACTTTCTGGGAGAGTGGGTGGAACTCATGGCAGAAATGTTCCTATTATCAATTTACCCAGACCATACCCCATTGTGTCATAGGACTTTGCTACCCTTTTATCTCCTAGCAGCCAAAAAAGCAATAATGCGCAGGTGGATGTCCTCCATAGTCCCCACGGTACTGGACTAGAGACAGATTGTCCTGGATATAGATACATAGATACATAGACAGTGTCGGCAGATAAGGGCCTATGGCCCACCCAGTCTGCCCATTTGAGCTTGTAAGTTAAGTTTGTTTTCCTAGAAGTCTGTTGCACCTTACCCCTGACCTCCAGAATTCCTTTGTCTATCCCATGCATTCTTAAATCCCGTGATTGTTTCAGCCCCCACCACTTCCTCTGGCAGGTGTTCCACTTGTCCACCACCTGTTCTGTGAAGAAATTCTTTCTCATGTTTCCTCTGAATCATCCTCCCTCCAACTTCATCCCATGCCCTCTAGTCCTGGAACATCTTTTCGCTTAAAATAGTGTTTTCCTGCGCCTGTTCCTCCCTGTAAGATACCTGTATGTCTCTATCATATCCCCTCTCTCCTCTCTCCTCCAGGGAGTACATGTCCAGTTCCTTCAACCTGTCTTCATAGGACTTGTGATGCAATCCATGCACCATCTTTGTTGCCCTCCTCTGAACCTTCTCTACCCTATGTCCTTACGTAGGTATGGTCTCCAGAACTGTACACTGTACTCCAGGTGGGGCCTTACTAGTGTCTTGTATAGCGGAATTATGACCTCCCTTTCCTGCTGGTAATGCCCTGCCTATACATCCCAGCATCCTATCTGCTTTACCTGCTGCCTTGTCACACTGTTTCTACCTTGAGGTCATCAGAGATGATAACCCCAAGATCCCTTTCCTGCTTGGTGCATGCCATATCCTCACCCCCAACTGATATATTGTGCCAGGGTTTTTGTGCCCCATATGCATTATCTTGCACTTCTTTGCATTGAATTTCAACTGCCAAACCCCTGACCATTCTTCAAGTTTCTGCAGGTTGCTTCTCATTCTGTCTACACCCTCTGGTGTGTCTACTCTGTAACAGAGCTTTGTGTCATCAGCGAACAGTGAAATTCTGTCTTCTAGGTCCTGCGCCATGTATATATATATATAGGATATATATAGGCTCGAAGGTTTGACGACGGGGATTCATGATAGGCTTGACCCCTTCAGGGTTAAATGGCAGAAATGGGTATTGTATATGACACAACTTTGTGCCAGAGATTGGGGGGGGGGTTCTGGGAGGCCATTGGGGTGTCTCTCTTGCCATGGTGAAATATTCAGAAGTTTTAATCACAACTTTGGGAAGTGTTGAAGTTATTGGATTCTTTTATAGTTAATTATTTGGCCATACAGTTGATTCTGTGAAAAGATCTTCATAACTTGAAGATTGATTGTTATTCTAGGTATCTGCCTTTAGTTTTTATTAAGATTCAGTGTCCTCCTCAGCAATTGAAGTGAAGTCACATTCTATGAAATCGGTTGTCATTATCAAACCTGTTTTGTCCTGCTGTACTTTCTAAGAATGTATGTTGCTTCATTTAATAAAAATGATATTAAAAAAAAAAGCTGGGAAATGTGGTCTTAGAGTTTCCAACCCTAACATCCCACCCCCACCCTGCAGGTAGGAACAGGCGTGGGGTGTGCCGTTGGGTTGTCAACCTTACTGCTCACCACATTCTTATACACTGTAACCATCTCAGCTTACTTACACATGGAATGAGGTGAGTGTTAGGGTTGACAACTCCACGGCACACCTCTGAAGGGAAGTGGGGAGGAGGAAATTCAGAGGTGGGGCAATGAATCGGAGGGGCAGCTGCAGTTTAATAAACTAGTTGCTGCACTCTAGCAGACTCAACAGACCGCAAGGCCTGTACTGCTGCAAATTCGTATGTTCGTATGTATCTCCACTTGTGAGGGGAACAAGACTTTCAGAAGTCACTCGTGGCTTTGTCACTTGTGAGTTATAGTCTTGCCTCCTCATACTTGGAGATAAATTGCATATTTTGAGTCAGGCCATTGTGCGTCCCCTATTTAGAGGAGCCCCCAATGCCCCCTCTCAGTCCTACATATGGTACCTTGAAGGTAGGACTTGTGATTGGTGCTTAGGGTGCTGATCATGACCTACAGTCCAACCATGAAGAGGGTGCATAATAGTCTGATATTATGGCAGAGTCCCCTCTTGTGCAACCTATGCACCCCTCTGGGTGGAAACTTTTTACCAAAGATTGTTTTTTAAAATGTCCATTTGTTCTTCAGTATTGGGGGTACATATTTCCATCTTGGTGGCCTTTGCAATAGTGGTACTCACATACTGACCACAGTTTCTTTTAAGTTAAATAAGTGTACTTCATAAACTTCCTTCCTCTTCTGAAAGGGAAACAGTTTCTTTTTCTGCATATGTTTTAAATTTTAGAAACTGAAGTTACTTACTCTAGTTCATCAGCTCTTTGGTTTTTACTTTTATCTGTACTTAGACCTTGTGACTTTCGCAAGTAGTCATGAAGCTTGTTGATTAGGAAAGGAAAGAGGTCCGGAGACTGAAAAATAGGAAACAAAGACCATCATTAGAAGAATCTGAATTCAGTAAAGATCTGCATAAAAAGCACATTCAAAAAGGTACTGTTCTGTTAATGTGTGGCTTCATTTTGTTTGCCCAATCACCTTCTGCAAATTGGCTTTAATACTGGTTGTATCAGGCATTCATTTTACTTTCTTTATATCCCCAAGCTAGCTACCTGGGGATATACAGAGTCTGCCCCCAATGCGGATGCACCTCAGCCCCGTCACGTATTTCCTAGGGACTTATCTTGCCACCCCAGGAGACTGACTTGTCAAATAATAAAATTATGTAGCAGTCTAGTGGACCCCCACATCCTGCCTGATTGCTGTAACAAAAACAAAAACAAAAAAAATCCCTCCCTAGCAAACCCACTCAGCACCCATCACCGTAAGGTCGAAGAGTACCACTGTCATGTCCACAGATGGTGACTAGCACAGCCCCTCCATCATCACTTTGGCTGGCCATCATCTGAGTGACAAGGAGGGAGCACACACATACTGTAGAAAGAAAAAATGTCTTCATACTTACTGTAATTTCCTTTTCTGTTAGCTCCTACATTGTCAATGGGTAGTCATTACAACTGGATATTGAGCACCCCTACTAGGGGAAATAGCACAGCCCACAGGATTGGGCATACGAGGATTCTGGACAGCAGCAACTCTCCAGTCACTACTGTCCTCACAGTGCCTCCAAATTTGTAAAATAAAAAAATACCGGTCGACAACGCCAAAGGCACACAAATTAGTTGTCTACACATATGTATCTCTGACCATAATAAAACACAGTAAACAGTGGTCTACCTTGTCAGATGATGGAGGGAAACTGATTAAAGCTTGTTCTTCAGTTCTGTGTCTTGGCATGATCCGCAGCACCAAGATAACTTGAAAGAAAAACCCACTACATGGCAAAGAAAAACTAAATGCAGTGCAAGTACTCATCTGCAACAAAGGAGGCACCCTTGGTTAACATCAAAATTGAATCTGCTAACTGTGCGTGACAGCAAGTAGTATTCTAATGCAGAACTGCTCTGTTGTTTGTTTTTTTTGGGGGATATCTATATAAACACAGGTGCAGCAGGTAAACTATAGAAGGACGTCCAAACAGGCTCACAAGCAGAGTTTGTAACAGGGCAACAGACATCCCCACAGAGGCATACCGGACAATATTGTCCCACAGGAGCAAGGCTCCTGACTGGGCTCCACTGTCAACGTAGGAGCTAACAGAAAAGGAAATTACAGTTAAGTATGAAGAAATTTCTTCTTTCTGTAGTGCTCCACATTGTTAATGGGTAGTTATTAGAACTGGGTTCTAAGAAGCATACCCAGAGAAAAAATGGGTGGGGGAGAATATTGTCCCATATGTCGACCATGTGACACTTGGACAGCTGGCTCTGATTAACCTATGCTTTTTGTAATATTAGAATGTGTTATTGAATGGCTCTCATGAGAGATGCTGACAGTCTGTGGAATGACATCCCCCTCCCAGGCTTTATCTAATAGGTGTTACCTGGAAGGCCAAGAGATAATTACAGGCTAGAAGAGACTTAAAATTTAGGATCTCCTTTTTATGTGACTAATTGCTGCTTGCTAGATGACAAGATAGATCATAAACTTTGATAACGTTCAGAGGAAACACGGCAAAATTCACATGGTGATACAAAGCATGTTGCACCTCCGTGAGATCTGGCAGAGAGACATAACAAGTCCCCTTAATGTCCTGGAAAGGGGAAGCTGATCATAAGATCAAAGAAAGTCATATGAGAAAATAAGTTATGCTGAGATCACAGAATTTACCTTTGATAAGACATCCTGTTTTGCATAGATATATATTTTTTATATTCTGACAGGGAGGAGCTAGGTGACCTCATGCAAAGAGGTTGGCAAAGCCAGTTTTTAAACAGTATTCTGTTTTCCATTTACACACAAATGTTTGGACTCTGAAAGAGAAACATCTACAGCACTGTGAGATAAGAATACCTCAGAACAGGCAAGTCTGAGTGTATTAGTGGTAGGAATCTGCACTTGTAAACCGGTTTTGTTTAAGTGATTTGTATGTTTTGCGATAGATGGTCTGTATTTACATTTTTTTATCTACTTTGAAGTAAACCTCTACTTTAGAGACTACTTGGTATGCCTTTGAATTTGTTTTTCTTGACAAGGGAAGTATACATGATTAAAGCTGACACTGCACAAAGCTTACTGGTTTTACCAAACTGGGAAAAGGTAAGAATTTATTCTGAGGTCTTTAATGGAGTTTTAAGGGTTTATTTTCTATGCCGGGTTAGGTGCCCGTAGGCAAAAGATATCTGGCCCCCTCCCCTGAAGAGCAGAATTATCTGAGCCTGTATACTGGGTACGCTAACAAGAGGTTCACAGTTTGAATCCCTCCAAGATTTGAGACCAAAGGTTGATTTGAACCCACAAAACAGACAAAAGGGTTACCCTGTTTCTGTTAACTGTTTACAAGACTGCGCTCGGAGGTTGGCACTTTGGGAGTAGTTGGCTGACCTGCTGAGTGGGTTCGTGACAAACCACCTATAGGAAAGGAATTCACCTGCTAACTGCTGCATGCAAAGACTCTGCGACCAGAGGCTGCATCAGCAAAGCTCAGAACATCCAATCTGTAGTATTTGATGAACGTCTGGAGAGAGGAGCACATAGGTGCCTTACATAACTCTAGAACAGATGCTTCTCCTTTCTCTGCCCACAAGGTGGCCACAGCTCTACTGGAGTGAGCCATGATGAGAGCCGAAGGCCCCTTAATAACTGCGACATAAGCCTTGCAAAGCAGGCCCTCACCAACCTAGCTATGGTGGTCTAAGAAACTTTTTGTCCTTGCCTGGCCACCCAAAAAAAAAAAAAAAAAAAACCACCTGTCCAAGTTCTAGAACTCAGCAGTCGGACTAAGGAATGTCCTAATGTCACGTCACAATCTAAGTTGTGTCACGCCTTCTGCCAAGGGAGAGTACTTTGCAGACAGATGGATGGAAGACAGACTTCCTGGTTAACATCGAAGGGTATGAGAAACTTCAGAATGAAAAACAGAACTGTTCTGAGCACCACCTTGTCCATATGCATGACGAGGTATGGTTCTTTGTGAGACAGGCCTGGAGCTCACCAATCCTCCTGGTTGAGCACACAACAACTGAAAAACACACCCTGTAAGACAGCACATCCAACAATACAGCTGAAAGCGGTTGGATAGGCTATTTACAAAGAGCATTCAGGACCAGATTCAGATCCCATGGAGGAACAGGAGATCAGAACAGGGGTCAGCTCCTGCAGACAGCCCGCAGAAAGAAAAAATGACTCACCTTAGTAATTGTTTCTTCTAATGGAGTCTTGCTGTATTCTGACAATTTGCAGTTAGTTCCAGCTCTTGATCTGCCCCGGAGAGTGAAGGGTTAAATTCTATGCCAGGCATAGAATGTTGGGCTTGAGCTCGGCTGAAAAACTCTGTCTGTGTCCTTCTGAAACCAAACCATCAGATTCTTATGAGCTAAAACTCACAGACTATATAACGTGGAAATTGTAAAAACTCCTAGTAGCCAACTGGCAACAAAGACTTTGGATTCCCTAAAAGACTCAAGTCAGGAAACCCAAAGAACCAAAACCAGGTAATAAGAACTAAAAACTCTTAATTAAACAAATACAAAGCACCCAACGCAACAGGAGTGGGCTAACGACACCCCTGGGGTGCAACACTGCACCTGCCCACCCACTTCCCAAAACAGGTTCTGGGGGTAGGGAGGGAGGTCAGAATACAGCAATACTCCATTAGAAGAAACACAGTTACTAAGGTGAGTATTTTTTTCTTCAAACAACATGAAGTCTTGCTGTATTCTGACAATTTGCAGACTACCAAGCAATACCTCAAAGGAGGAGGGACAGAACCTACTTTGGGAATAGGCTCTGAAGTACTGCTGTGCCAAACCTAGCATCACTCCTAGCCTGGATATCCAGAGAGTAATGCTTGGTGAAGGTATGAACTGTTTTCCAGGTGGCTGCTTGACAGATTTCTAACAAGGGGATATTCCTAGCTGCAGCCAGAGATGCAGCTGTACCTCTAGTGCATCAGTTCTCAGACTTTGTCATAATGAGCTTCCCCCAACCTATGGAAGAGATCTTGAGCCTCCCCCAAATACTGAAATAATCTTTAGCCTCCCCATAGAAAATTTGCATACTTTGCACAAGACATCAGGAATAAAGTGAAACTCCTTTGAGAAGTTCGTTCAAATTTTATTCAGCTTATTGTAACCTCCCCCAACCCTCCTTCCCAGGTCAGCCTACTTGCTCTGCTATTGTGACATACCACTGTATCCCTTGTTGCAATATCTTCATGGGTGAAATTGCATTCTCTGTCTGTTTACCCTCTACCTGAAATAATGTTCCTGCCCACCTCTGCCTCACCTCCTCTTACCCTGCTTTTAAGCAACTTCTCATGGATCCTTTTGCTCCCTCTTGCTCTTCCTCCTAGTACCTCTCTGCTTAACCCTTGTATTTGGGCTGTTCTGCCACCAGTCTAATTGGTCAATTGTTACCTCTCATTTGTTCTCCATTCCTATTTGTTTGCATTACTGTTCACTGTGTATTGCTTGACTGTTTTGTGCTTACCTTCTGAACTGTATTCACTCCCAACCCTTCCATGGGCACACCTGAAATGAGCCTTAGCTCAGTGGGACTTTCCTGGTCACCACTTTGTAAATAAATACATAAACTGACCTGCTATTATCCTCTTTCAATTTACCTCATCCCGTCTCCCAAAATATTTAAGACTCAAAATTTAAATACAGTACTTTTTAAGACTTGCATGAGCCTCCCCTGTAACAGTTTGGGGCCTCCTCACGGAGGCTGGCCTCACCATTTGAGAAACCCAGCTCTAGTGGAATGAGCCCTCAGGCCTGAAGGTGCAGTTTTTCTTAGCAGAACCGAATACAGGAAACAATCCACCTGGCAATGGTTCTTTTGGTGGCAGGTTTTCCCTTACCTACTTCCCCATAAGTGAGGAACAACTGGAGGGAGTCAAACCTGTGACCCGTTGTATGTTCTATGTAGTAACTAAGGGCCCTTTTAACATCTAAACTGTGTAACCTCCATTCCCCTGAGGAGGTGTGATCAGTAAATAATACAGGAAGAGACATAGATTGGTTTAAGTAGAAATCAGAAACCACTTTAGGTAGGAACCTTCTATTGGTTCTAAGGATCACCTTATCTCTATGGAAAGAAATTGTCAGGCTCCACTGACAGGGCTTGCAATTCACTGATACGTCTGGCAAAAGTAACAGCAACCAAAAACACAGTTTTCCAAGTCAAGTACTTGAGCTTTGCTAAGGACAAAGGCTCAAGGGGGGTTGCATCAGCTGAACAATACAAATATTCAAATCCCAGGCAGGAGCAGGATCCCTAAAAGGGGGGATTGGTATGAAGCAATCCTTTGAAAAATTCACAAAATACAGGGTGAGATGACAGAAAGGAAGATTTCTTCACTGACAGGAAAGCAGAAATAGCTGACAAACGAACTTTGAGATTAGCTGATTTGAGACCTAGGCCATTAAGGTAAACCATGTAATCCAGAACTGTAGACAACTCAGCAGTGTCTGGGGAAATGTCCTTCTTGGAACACCAAATACTGAACCTTTTCCATTTGGAGTTGTAGGTTTTTCTTGTGGCAGGCTTTCGAGAAGCCTTGAGGATATCCAGAACCCCTTGAGACAGATGTAAATCTGCATACTCTAAGACTTCAAGAGCCATGCCTTGAGATTGAGTGACTGGAGATTGGGGTAACAAATCCTCCCCTGAGAGGAGGTTAGCAGATTGTAATTCCTGGGAAGAGACAGGGGAAGATGGACTGCTGAGGTCAGCAACAGGGGGTACCAAGGCTGCCTGGCCCAGTCTGGAGCAATCAGAATCACTTTGCATGGTTGTGACCTCACCTTGACTAGAACCTTGAAAAACAGAGGAAAAGGAGGGAAGGCAAAAAGAAACTTCCCTTCCCAGTTCAAAATCAGAGCATTCAGAGGGATTCAACCCAAAACTGGGGTTCTGCAACAAAACAGAGGAAGTTGGTGATTGTCTGGGGCTGTAAAGAGATCTATCTCCGGAGTGCCCCACCTTGAGAAAATCACCTTCAACACCAAAGGATCCAGAAACCATTCGTGATGGCCCTGGGAAATCCTGCTCAATGCATCTGCTATCACATTGTCCTTTCCTGGGAGGTGGACCGCTACTAGAGAGGTCTACAAGGAATAAGCCAGGGATCATACTTTCATGCCTTCGTGTGCACAAGACCGTGGACTGAGTGCCTCCCTGCTTGTTGATATACCACATGGTGGTAGTGTTGTCCGTCCTGACCTGAACCACCTTGTTCTGTACTGACTGGGAGAAAGCTCAGCAAGAAGAAAGCAAGAAGTATTGCCCTGAGCTCCAGAAGATTGATGTGAAGAAGGGATTCCTGAGGAGACCACAGTCCCTGGGCCATGAGAGCCCCGAGATGGGCTCCTCACCCCCAAAAAGGAAGCATCTGTGGTAAGAACCACAGACTGAGTCTGAGAGACAAATTGAACACCTTGCCTCAGATTGTCCAGGTCCTGCCACCACTGAAGGGCCTGAATTAAGGTCTGAGTAACAGGAACTAGCTTGGTAAGAGGATCTTTCCTTTGGGACCAAAAGGTTCTCAGATGGAACTGAATGTCCCTCATCTGAAACCTGGCTCCTTGGACCACTGCTGTGGAAGCTGCCATGAGGCCCAGAAGCTGCAGAACATACCTTGCTGGTCGAGAAACCAGAGGGAGAAAGGAAGCGGCCAGCTAAGAGATAGCTTTTGCCCTTTCCAAAGGAAGGAAGGCTCTTGCCTTGAGGGTGTCCAGCTCTGCTCCTATAAAAGTGAGGAGCTGTACTGATTCGAGAACTGACTTGCGAAGATTGAGAAGGAACCCCAGGGAAGTGAGAACTTGCTGGGGGACCTGCAGATCTGACTTGACTTGGTCTGGAGACTGGCCCACCAGAAGCCAATCGTCCAGATATGGAAAAATAGAAATCCTTTTCCTTCTTAAAAAGGCCACCACTACTGCTAGGCACCTTGTAAACACCCTTGGAGCTGAGGTTAGACCGAAGGGCATTGCTCTGAACTGATAATAGCCTGAGGGCAATTCGAATCTGAGGTACTTTCTGTGGGAGCACCTGATGGGAATGTGAAAACAGGCTTCCTTGAGGTCCAGGGAGGCTAGCCAGTCTCCTGGCCTCAGAGAGGGAAGAATTGTTCCCCGAGTCACCATCTTGAATTTTGGCTTTATTAGGTGCTTGTTTAGGTATCTTAGATCTAGGATGGGTCGCCACTTCCCTGTCTTTTTTGGGGGTAAGGAAGTACCTGGAGTACAGACCTTTGCCCCTGTATGGAGTAAGAACTCTCTCTATGGCCTTTAAAGCCAGTAGAGACAAACCTCTGCCTCTAGAGCAAGGGTTTCTAAAGTATTTGCAGGTGGAAAAGATCTGGATCTCAGTTTCAGAAAACTTTTGGAACTGAGAACCAGCCCCTGGCTTACAACCTCCAGGACCCACTTGTCTGAGGTAACAGACATCCAGTCCTGGACAAAGTAAGCCAGCCTGCCTCCTACTGGAATGGGGGAGTCGACCCGGGCTGACACATCAGGGTGTCTGCTTGGCAGGAGCCTTAGGCTGAGGGGTGGATGCAGCCCTGTTCATCCCCCTTCTGCCTCTCCCTCAGAAGAACCCCCCTCTGAGAAAAAGAAGAAGAGGCCTGCGCCTGGTAGAAAGGCCTGTGAAAAGGCCTGCCCCTAGCTTGCTGCCTCTGAGGAGTTGCCTGCTTCTCCTTGGCCTGGGTACTCCTATAAGTGGTCCTGTACTCATTCATTTTCTTCATGTAATTCTCTGTCTGCTCCCCAAACATTGAATTACCCACCACAGGAAAATCCATGACCTTAGCCTGGGTGTCCTGCGAAAGGCTAGTACATCTGAGCCAAGCCATTCTCCGAAGAGCCACAGATGTAGTCATGACTCTTGATGACACATCACTGGAGTACACAGCAGCATGAAACTGCACCTTTGATGCCTCAATCCCATTAGCAGCCACCCCCTCCAGCTCCTTAGCTAGCTGGGGGGAGGCCTGTTTAGCCAGTGCCACTACAATGTCCCACCTGCACTTCTGACACCTGGCTGTATAGGCCATATAGTTAGCCTGCCTGAGTCCCAAAGATGATGCCAAGTACTGTTTCTTTGCCATGGCATCTATCTTCCTGGAATCTTTGTCTGGGGGTGTGAAGCCAAGGGGATGTTTGCACTGTCACAGGCAGCAGCCTGCACTACCCCAACATGGCTGCACAGTTGGTAAAGAAATTCCGTATCCGAGCCTGACAAGGTGTACCTCTTGTCCATTCTCTTGTCAACAGGAGGTACAGAGTTGGGAGACCTAAGAATTTTTTGTGTCTGTTTCCCAAATGACCTATGAAGGGGAACAGACAGTTTATTAGACTCTAGGATGTCCATCATCTCTATGTAGTCAGGCTCCTCTTGATGCTCTACAGCCTCCTCAATAGGAAGCTGGAGGGTTTGAGCCACTTTTCTGTAGAACAGGAAGTGGGGAAGGGACTCAGAAAGCCTAGGAGGGGAAACACCAGAAGGTCTGCTGGGGAGATGTTCGGTTCCACAGGCACATCCAGACTTTCACTATCGTAATCAGCCTCTTCAAAATCCCCCTCCTCATCAAACTCCAGTTAATAAAAACCTTCAGGGGAATAATCCTAAACTGGGGGAACCGACCTAACCGAACCCCTGCCAGAAGGTACCGGATTGGTCGGAACCGGACGAAGCGATTCCACAATCCAAGTCGCTCTGGCTATTTCTTCGGCAGTCAGAACATGCAGCTCTGGATCCGAACTGGCTGATTTACCCTTTCGTTTTCTTTTTGTAGGAACCAATCCCTCAGGATCGGCTCTCCTCTTGCCCGAAGAAGTATCGCCCTGGTCAGAGGGCACTCCTTCTGGTTCAGTAGGAACCGAACTTGGCTGGCCTTCCGGGTCAGCAGATTTCTCGGCCTCCTTATCCCTAAGTCTACCTAACCTTTTCTCCAGGGTAGACTTAGGGAAATTCTTACAAATTTGGAAGTCTGAATCGAGGTGGTCAAACCCCAGACTGTAAACACAGGTGGTGTGGGGATTGGCCTTAGCAAAGACCTCCCCACATACACTGCAGTGTTGAAACCCAGTGGGTCCGTTTTTTTTCTTGGGTTTCTCTGACATGGACAACCTAATCAACTTACCGTTTATATGGCAACTGCCAGGCAAGACTCCCCTATCGGTTTCTCACCGTGTCACAGGTGCTGGAAAAAAACGCTAAAATTACTTTTTTTTTTTTAAACCGATAGGGACCGGTAACCACATACTAACTTTTTCTTTTTAAGATCTTACTACAAGATCGGTTCAGCTGAACCGATCAGAAAAAGTTTACAATTTCCACACAACAGCTACTAATCTAAGTACTTACAGTACCACAGACAGAGTCTCAAACCGAAAAACGGAACAAAAATCGGACTAAAACCGAAACTTTAACCGCGATAGAACCGAGCAGAAACAGAAATCTCCGGAGTAACTGTTCAGTGAGGCGGAGTAAAGAATCTGATGGTTTGGTTTCAAAAAGACACAGACAGAGTTTTTCAACCGAACTCGAGCCCAATGTTCTATGCCTGGCACAGAATGTAACCCTTCACTCTCCGGGGCAGTTCAAGAGCTGGAGCTAACTGCAAATTGTCAGAATACAGCAAGACTTCATGTTGTCTGAAATGAATAATTTCCCAGTTAGTCCCCAAGGAGGATCCTTTCAGGGTGTGCAAGGCCAAACCTTTACCCACTGAGTCCTGCAGGAAATCCAAGATTGTGGAGCCATGGCTTTGTAAGGCTGGCCCAACCTGAAAGGTGGTCCATATGTGGGCATAAGCCATCGACGTGGAAGAAACAATTACCCACCGAAGTAATATTATTTCTTTCAGGGTATTCTTTAGCATTGTTGACAGATGCAGTATGCCAGCTGGGTTCAGCTGCCCCGGAGAGGAGGAGTCAATGCAATGAGGAAGGCATTGGCCAATCAAGATACAGTTAGAGTGGAGTGCTACCTGCAGTCAGCCTGAGGGACCTCAGAACGCATTTTGGAAGTGAAAAAGAGCAAAAACTGTGCCCACTAGGGGCACAAAAAACTGTTAGCAATAACCCACCATATATTCTAACCCACTATAAAGAAAAAACTATAGATTTATTTATTTAATCACCGAAAAGAATGACAGTCGTCAAATTTGGCTAAATCCACTAACAGAGTCTTTAGACAAGGTTTCCAGGGGAGGAAGAACAGAAGTGTCAATAATGCTAAAGAATGCCCTGGAAGAAGTAATATTACTTCAGTGAGTAACTGTTTCTTCTCACTCCAAGAATTCTTTAGCATCTATTGATAGATGCAGACTTCGAAGCAGTGTAGTTGGGAGGAGGGCACAGAAACCTATATTAAGAAGAGGCTCTGAAGTACCATCCTGCCAAATTTAGCATCCTATCAGACTTCACATCCAAGAAAAGATCTTATTGAATGTGAGAAGCAAATTTCAAATAAGTGGTCTGCACACTTCTAGTAAGGATATAGCCTTGAACACTGCCGAGGAGGCAGCTGTTCTCCAGGAAGTAGGTCCTAAGCATGAGAAGGGCTGAATGTCAGCCTTGCTGTACCAGACCCAAAATACGGGAAAACAGTCCCGTTGGAAAATACTCTTGGTCATTGGTTTCTCCTTTTCTGTGAAAACGCAGGAAAGGAAGGGATGATGATAATGAGAGTACCTGAACTGCTAGGACCACTGACACAGACTGGCAGGACTAATTCATGCCCCATTCGAGCAGCTTGAGATAGCCTAGACAGGACTTGCCTGAGAGGAGTACAGGCAGAGAAAAAGGGTTGATGAAGGTGGAAATGGGAGACACTTGGGAAAAGGATTTCCTATCCGTCCAGAGGACTAAATTGTTCTTAAAGGCACTGAGAGGATAAGGCCTAAAAGAAAAAGACAAGCAGAAGGGTTGTCTTTGATGTTACTCGCTTCAGGAAGAACTGCCACAGGTTCAAAGGGACACCCATGAACTTGAATATACAGAGGTTTGTGTTCCATGGGAAAAAAAACTCCAATCCCTAGAAGGGTCTGGAAGTGGAACAGTCCCATGTGGAATTCTTTGAAATGGTCTGAGAAAAGGCAGATTTTTCTTGCCTGACAGAAAAAGAATCCGAGTAACTGCTAGGCGTACTCCCAAAAAAGAGCCCTACTGTCAGTAAGAAAATAAAACCCCTTATATTTTTACAGGAAACAAGTCACAAAGACCAAACTAGTTCCATGTACAAGACAGTAGTGCCTGGATTTGAACTAAATAATCCAGGCATGAGAGGAAAGAGGATTGAAAAAAACACTAGGCTCTTGTCCTTGTACCAAGGGGAAAAATCAATTCCACTAGGAAACTGAGGTTTTCGTGGAACTAAAACATTTTTTTTTTGTGTGTGTGTGTTTTTTTCATACACATTCCAGGCCTTGTTTGGATACAGGGACTCTAGGAGATGTAGCCTCTCAAGAACCAGGCCTTGAGGAGAAAAGACTGGGAGCTGAGAAACGCTACTCCTGTGTGAGAAAGGAAAGCAGCCGGTGGCTGTTTAACTGAAACATTTTTTAATTTTTTCGAAAGTACCAAGGCTGTCCAGAGCCACTGGGATCGTGGTGGCTGATTCCTTAACTAGAGAGGTACTTAGGAAACAAGGGATATATGGGAGAGAGAAAACTCCTCCGACCAGTAAAGAAGTCCACTGGAAGGAACCCCGAACTGGGGCCTGCAACAGGAAAAAGGAAAAAACTGGGGGTTGGAGGTGAAAAATTCAGATCTGGACCTGACCTTATCCCTGAACGATGTGGCGAGGATTTGTGTGCTGAGGGCTCAAGGGCGGTGGCCCTGACTAATGCAGCTTAGAGGATGTGCCAAAGGGCCCACTTGCGGAGGCCCTGACTATGCCAAGGTGTTGTCCTTGCCTGACAGATGGATGAGTGACTATGACACCTCCAAAGAAGCCAGCTAGAGATCAAAACTCGTAGCTATTGTGGAGAGATTGAAAGCCTTGTGTCCCAAATGCTCATTGGTGAGATAACAGGGCTGGAATATCATCCAGTCCTCTCTGTACTAAATGACCTCTGGACTGAAAAAATGCAGGCCTGAAAGAGATGCTCTGAGATTCCAGGGACTGATGAAAGAAGAAGAACTCTCTCAGAAACCAAGACCCAAAGATGGCCCCCCGAAGGGAAGCACCTGCCGGAAGGAAGCCTCTGTACCGAAGATTTGAAGGGGAGAGTTGTGAAGTTCACTGTTTCCTTACACCAGTCCAGCTTGTAACAGAGTTCAGGCTTCACAAAAAATTCTCTTCTTTGGAATCTGACCTACAGGTTTAGCCCCTGGAACTCTAGTGACAAAATTATGCAACATATACAGGGAATGAACTTCCCCTGATGAGAGAAGAGCATTGCCCCCTAAGAGTTGCTGAGATTTAGATGGTTAGGGAACTTTCTTCTAGTAGGTACAAAAAACCCAAAGACTGTAGGAAATAACATGTCAGACTTAGGGCCTGAAAAACCAAAGTCAAGGAGAATCGACTACGGTCGGCCAAGCCTCTGAGAAGGGAAACCAGAGATTCCCTGTCTTCAGGAGAGAAATGCCAACCTACCCAGATACCTGGAGAACAGCCTGATTTTTACTCCATATCTGAGAACACTCTGGAGGCAGTCTAATCAGCATGGAAGAAAACTGCTAGTCGCCTGACCCAGGCTAAGGAACTGAGAACACAGAATGTATCGAGGGAGACAAGAAAAACCCCTGTGTTTGTAAAAGAAAGACCTCAGTAAAGGAAGCATCCTGACCCTTGGTTGCGAAAGTTGATAGTGATTTGCTGCTCCCTATTTTCCTTTAAAATTCAGGTAATAGCCAAAAAAAGTCCCCACTCCAAAGGAGAAGGGAAGCCTTTCACAACTTTGTCTTTTTAGTGCTCTAGTTCCCACTGCTGACATGCTACTGAAGAAAACAGAGAATGCAGCACGTGGAGATAAACCTTAGTTATTTATTTGCTTATCATGTACATAGATATATATAGATTTATATGTCAATATCTCCATTTATTTATTTATTTTTATTTATTTAAATTAATTTTTTTTACACCAACCAAAGAAGGGGTAAAAACTTGAGCCAAGAAGGAAAGTAACTGAAGAAAAAAGGGATTACCAAGAATGAAAGAGCATTCCTGCCTAAACCCCTGGAAAACTTTACATTTGGAAAATTCCTAATGTGTTGGCATAGGGAAAAAAGGATTAAAGGGAGAATAATTCCTACCCAAAGCCCCCCATATCCTGAGACTTCTGGGGAAGGAACACTTATCTTTAACTGAGTACCAGGAGAGTTAAACACATCCATACGTGTCTGTCAGCTGCAGTTTGCCATAAAGACAAACCAGAATTTGCACCAAAGCATAACCCAAAAGGCTGGAACTTTTTAGACAGGCAAGCCTGAGGGAAATGACCTACACCAAGACTCTAGAAGCTGTAACATTATGACTTAAGGCTATGAGAGCACAGTGCTACTATATGCCACTTGGGTATTTCGGCAAACCTCCTTGTGAATAGTGCTCCAGAGCTGTCACACTATGGCAAGGATAGGATGCATCAAAAAACTCTTAATATATGATAGCGTATACTACAAAGGTAGGAGGCATTACGTAAAAATCTGTTACACATGGTATATGATTATCTAGATCCTATCTCTGGAGGGAAAGCAGACAGTGGCCCAAGGCTGAGAAGCAGGCCACTGTTTGCAGTAACTCTCTTTAGTCCGAAAGTGTACAGATAAAAACAGCAGAACACTTACCGAGTTGGTATTTCCTCTGAATGCTTCTGTCAACCCCAAAAGAGAAGGCGGCGTTTCCAGAATCTACCTGTCAGTGTCTTCAGAAAGTTGTCAACTTCTTTGGAGGAGAGCAACCTCCTGATCTACGAAGTTGTCGTCCTCCACCTCTTTATCGGTGTCGTCCTGGAGGAAAAAGTCCAGGGAGTCCACTGGTTGAATATAAATGCCTCATTATACCAAAACCTGAATCAACCTCAGGGTGACCAACTGGAATTAGTGGGCCCCGAGAGGAGTTCATGAAGGAAAATCCTCTCCCAAATTACTAATAATAACAGTAATATCCTTGGGCATAAGGATTATCATGGAGAGGAATACTTGGACCCAAAGGAGCCAAGAACATGCCCAGAAATATAAAGTCTGGAATAACTGCCACGCTCTCAGAAATTCAGTTGCAGAGGGCATACTTTTACCAACTCCTGATGACTCCCTAAGTCCTTCAGGAGGGAGGGAGGGAGGTCAGAGGAGACTAATCTCTATCTTTGTGCAGGGAAGAGGGCACCATGCCTATTTTCAAATTAAAGGCTTGGACAGAGAAACAACTACTACAGAACCAGACTTGTAATAATACAAGTCCCAAGGGGACTTGTCATTTGTTAACTTGAGGTACCCTCCTCAGTGCTTTTAGAGGAGGGGGAGGTAGACTGAAAGCCCATATAACAATAGTTAAGCCAAAGCTTAAACAAATCAAAATCAACTTTGAGATATTTTTTTTTCACAGAGAGGAAGAAACAGAACCACCTCCACACCTCTTGTCGATAAAGCCCACTGCACAGTAAACAAGAGAGTCTCACCCCAAAAGAGAGGGGATTACCCTTCAAGTACCAATCATTTTGAATTTAAATAGAGAAAAAAGGGTTCCAAGAATTTGCGCTGGTGGCAATGAAAAAAATGCGCACGCGCACGAAAAAACAAATCAATGATTTTAGTGCAAAAGCGTTAAAAACCACCGATAAATACTAAAAACTAACCAATTAAATAAAAACGATGCAATTTATCACGCACACGGGCAAATTTTACTTCAGAAAAAAATGCTGAAGCAGAAAAACACGAAAAAAATCCCTCAACTGCGCGGAACCCAGTGCAGATGCAGTAAAAATAGATAAAATAAAGAACAAAATACCTTAAAAGCAGCAATCAAAAAGAAAAAAAATGGCACAGGAAGATCTCTGAAGAGGAGAGCTCCAGGGCAGTGTTGCCAGTTCAGCGGAGAAAAAGTTCTGAGGTCCTTCAGGCTGACTGCAGGCAGCACTCTAACTGTATCCTGACTTGCCAATGCCTTCCTCATTTGCATTGACTCCTCCTCTCCGGGGGCAGCTGAACTCAGCTGGCATACTGCATCTGTCAATAGAGGCTAAAGAATTCCTGGGGTGAGAATTCTTCCTGGTAGGATCAGGGTGTCCACCACCTACTTAGAGAAACCTAGTGTCTGGAGGCTCCTCCTTTCAGGAGTCTGGCCGCAAGCTGCATCACTCCCGGACTTGGATGCAGGATGGGGCCCTATGACAGACCGTCCTCCCACACGAGAAGGTAAAGTGAAGCGCTTTGAGCGAGGTTCACCAAGTCCAAGAACCATGGTGTTCTGGACCACTCCAGAGGTACTAGAGGAAGGCTTTCTCTTGAGTGCCCTGAGCTGCGAATGACCTTGGAGGGGAAAGGCATAGGAGAAAAGGAGTATGCAGTGCTGAATTCTACTCTTGTGACAGGATGTCCACTGCTTCTGTCTCTGGAAACTGGTAGAAAATGAAGAACTGTTGAAGTTGAGCATTCTGGCTGAAGGTGAACAGATCGATCTGAGGATGACCAAAGCTTTGACACAGAAGGTTGAACACCTCCAGGCTCAACCTCCTCTCCTTTGGATGAACACTGTCGTGGCTTAGCCAGTTGGTCTGAAAGTATAACTCCCCCGCCAAGAGGACTACTGACAGGGAGAGGAGAGTCTCCGCTACTCACAGTGTGTCCCGGCTATCTGAGCTGCCTCTTTCCTTCTGATTCACCATCCAGCCGTAGGACTCCAACAGCTCCAGAGTCCGGGTCACTGACTTCCTAGCCAACAGTGCAGCATTTGAAAAAGCAAATTGTCCAGGTAGGGATAGACAAGATGTCCCTCCTGTTGGAGATGAGTCATCAGGACTATGGGCACCTTCAAGAAAACCCTGGGGGGCTGCCACAAGCCCAAAAGGAAGCTCACTGCACTGGAACAGCTGTCCCAGGACCAAGAACCCAAGGAGCCTCTGAGAAACCAACAGATGGGAATGTGGAGATATGCATCCCTCAGACCTATGGAATCTAGATAATCCCCCGGCTGGACAGCCCCGATGATTGAATAGAGGGACTCCATCTTGAAGGTCGTGTGGCGAACAAACTTGCTTAAGCATTTCAGATCTAGGAAAAGGCCTACCTCCCCCCCCCCCGACTTCCTGGGAACTAGGAAGAGATTGAGTAGAACCACTGGCCTTGCTTGCTGGGGGGCACCAGCAGAATCGCTCTGATTGGCAGAGGTGAGCCAGGGTTGTGACATCATTAAGAGTCTTTCTGGGTCCCCTGGAACCAGGAACATCAGAAAACACCCCCTTGAGGGAATTGTTGAAAATTCTATTGCATGACCTGAGGCCACAATTTTCAAAACCTAAGCATCTGATGATATCTGGGCTGAACATGACTAAAAATTGTGCAGTCTTCCACCAAGGGAAGGGAGGCAGAAATGGTCCCGCAGATCCTCATTGTGAGGTGCTTGCTTTTTGCCCTTAGTCTGCAATTCGTCTTCGGGCCAGGGCTCCTCTGCTGCTATTGCTTTTGAAGCCAGAGTAGGCTCCTCTACTTCTCGAAGTTCTGAAAGGACAAAACCTCCTCGGAACTGCCTCTGACGGCCACCTCCTTGACCTTCTGGAGTTGAAGCAGTCTTTGTTGTTGCTTTAACATTGGAAGTGGCCCTTTTAACCTGAATATGTCAAAGTACCATCCAGGTCTGGACCAAACAACAAGTCTTCCTCGAAGTCTAAGCTAAACGGCTTGGTCTTTGAAGTTTGATTAGCTACCCAATGCCAAAGCCACACACCTCGTGTAGCCGACACAATGCGATAGGCGGAGCAAGCAGACATGCACGAATTCTCCACTGTGGTACCCTAAGAAGGAGGAGGCCATGGAAAAACAACTGCAAAATGCTCGCCCCCTTCAAAAACGAGGGAACAAAGCTGCCCAGGGTCGTAACTCACAAGAACAAGGCTCTGGCAACAATAAAGGAGGCACAGGAGATACACAGGTTTACACTGTTGGAAGTGAAGGCTGTTCTGCACGCTGCATCCATCAGCTTGTTGTGTGAAATCATTATGGCCAAGGAGCCTTCCATAGGAATAGCAGTGTATGTAACAAAAAAACACTGTTCTGGGCTGGCCCGGTGGCGCTGAGGGTTGAGGCGCTGGATGCCACACCTCACGCTGTGCTGGCGACCCGGGTTCAGGAACAGACTCGGGCACCAGGGGTCGGCAGGAGAGGGTTGAGGACTGAGCACCCACGTGGAGCTCTCCTCCCTCGACTAAGGGGATGGGTTGGCCCGGCGAGCTAGGGACCCCCGGTGGAAATCCTGGGGCACTGCAGCAAGCCAGGCAGCACGTACTAGCGTGGCCGACACAGGCAGGGTTGCTGTGCACCTAAGCATCGGGGCATGCCTATGCACCGGGGGTAACCGCAGAACATGGAAAAATCCGGTCCTGGGGGTAGACGACGGCACCAACCCCCATGCCCACTGCCGGGACTGACCTGGCCGACCTTCAGGGTTCTTCCACCGGGGCCCACGCCTGCAGCTGGAGTCTATGTGTGCAAGTGCGCCCAACGTAGGAGGGGTGGTCCCACCCCGGAGGGGTCAAGCCACGGGTGCCAGCTGTGAGGCAAGGCAGAGGAGAGAGGAAGGTTTGGTCAGGGGGACTTCAGGCATGGCAGTACTTGGTCGGATGCCTAAGAGAGGCTCCCAGGACCGTGACTAGGAGAGAAAAAGAACTGGGGAAAAAAAAATACACTGTTCAGCAAAGAAGGACGTGGACAGGATAGGATTGACATCCACCATCTCCAAGCACCTCCTTGAGCTGTTATGACCTATATGCCCCAGATATTGGGTAGGACAAAGACTTGGTATCAAACAGGGGAGGGATGGGAATCTTCCTCTTCAGCTCTGTCTACTCCCTCCTCCTCCTCCTTGGAGGGATTGTCCTCCTACTCATCTAGTAACTTGTTTAGGTCAGGAATTTCCCCAAGATACCCGATATCCTCATCCTGACCCTCATAAGGGCTGAGTCGGGGTCTGCCTGCAGATCTGAAAAAGCAGCCCTGCCCTGCCCTGCTGCAGAGCTCCTGGATGTGCCTGTTTGTGCCCTCCAACCTGAGGGGCCCGGTTTGGGGTCGGGTGTGTCTGATGGGATGTTCTGCGGGACTTCAGGGCTCAAAAACTCTATGAGCAACAACAAAGATTTATGCAGTTCTAATTGCCACTGCCAACTGGTACAAACAGGTGCACCACACCCCAGCTCAGAGGTGTAAGGGGGGGCACTATAAGAGACATATTAACTTAAGAAACACAATGGGAGCAATAGGAACCCATTTGGAAAGGGTCTCATTAGCTCCTTGCAGGTCTTACATCTTTAAATGGGAGGAGGTCTCCGACATGCCATGGTGCCAAAAGAACAAATAGTATGGTCATAACATATAACACATATCTTTGCAACTTTATATCTAATCACTTTTGTCATTCGATGAGATTTTGTGTTTGTGCCAGAAAGGTTGGAGCACTCTGAGGAGGAGCCCAAAGTTTTAATATATTATTCATAGTACTAATATAAGTCAGGTTAAGAGCTGCTTACAACTGTAAGAGCTCTCGCATAACTCAAACTAGCCCCACAGACTATAAGCTGGAGCCTAGCAAAAAGGTGTTATGCAAGAAATTATGTGAAAAATGACTGAACTGTGCAGCCCCCAGCATCAATAGAGAGGACACAGAAGGAACATAAATCGCCCAGGCACTGGAAAGGTTTAAACCCGTGCCTCCAGACATACTGCTCTGTGTAGTGCACTTATCTAGCGTGAAAGACACCCCGATAAAAATGTCTTCAATAGAGAAGAAAGCCTCCGGTTGCCCGCTTACTGCCAGGAGAATGGACTAAATAGGCAGACCTAAGAAAAACAGGTGTAAACACACAGATGCATGTACGACATCACAACACTAAGAATGAAACCAGCACATTGCGGGGGCATGTGTTCTACGCAGGTGCACAAAAAAATCCATGCTACAGTTAACAGGAGGAAGGGCGTGTGCCCAGTGACCACAGAAGCCCAAATGGTGGGAAAAAACTGTGCGGCTCACTGAAGCTGAAGAGGAAAACCCCGCAGAGCATCTGAAGGGCAGAAAACCACAGAGTAGAAAAGAACAAGAAGAGACTCTGAGTTTAACAGACTCCAACACCCCAGCATACCTCACAACATAGTTGTTCTTTAGCTAAAAAAAACATTCTCCTCAAAAAAGGAATCAAACAGAGCTCAAAAGAATATTTGGAGAGCCTTAATGCTGTAAAAAATAATATATGTCCTTGAAAGAATAGTTGTGTTTTTTTTAATTCAAGTTTATTGAAAAGCTTGGGTACAACTCATATACAGGAAATTGTCACAGCAATCAAAATGATATAGCAGCCAGATGTAACACATTGATTAATTCATTTAGATACAATCTGGAAAACCAGCTCAAGTATGGCATTATTATTGTTGCTGTAGATTTTAAAAAAGACCATTGTACTTTATTAATACAACTGGAATTTCTATTGTATCCCCAGAATAGAGTATGCTATGCCCCTGGAAGATCAGGACAGGCTACAGGGGCTGTCTTTAAGTAGAGGCCTCATTCTCTAGAGGCCATCTAGGACTCACCTCTCCAAATTGTCCAACAAGTCCATCTCCTCAGAAAGGTGGGGAGATGCAAGTTGACTTTATAAGTTAATTCTTCCATTGTCTGTATGTCTGTCACTATGTCCAGCCATTGCTGGAGTGTTGGGGGTTCCTCCTTGAGCCAGCAACGTGTAATAGTTTTGTGTGTGGCAGCAAGGATAATATTCCAGAGGTAGATTTTGTCCGGCCCTCGAACTTCCAGAGGTGAGAGGCCTAATATCAAGTGTGATGTATTCAGCGGAGAGGCTATAGAAAACAGATCTCAGATCACAGTGATTATCTGCTGCCAGTATGGTTGAAGGGCTAGACATGCCCGAAAAATATGCAAGTGGTGGGCCTTAACTTCACCACATTTCCTCCAACAGGTTTGAGTGTGAGATGGGTTCTATTTGCTTTGCAGTTCAGGAGTATAAAAGAAATGTGTCCTGACATTTCAGGCAAATTCTTGCCAGAGTGGGGAATGCATGGTTTTATTTGCTGACCTAGAAATTCTTTCCCAGTTTCCCTCCACAAAGCGGACATAATTTTCCTGCTCCCATTTTTGTTTGGTTTGCATGGTGCAATCTTTATATAAGTCTCCGACAGCCTTGTACAGGACTGATATTTGTCCCCTTAAAATAGTCCAGTTTAGGATAGCATGTAGTGTTCCAATAAGAGGGGTAGTACGAGTAGAGTCTTGTCTTATCCCCTGTTGACTCATAATGTGGGCCCTGAGTTGCAAATACCTAAAGTGATCTGAACTGGGTAAATTGAAACTCTTTTTAAATGTATGGAAATCCAGGATTACCCCTTTATTCATAAGTTATGCTGGAAGACATAGGCCCAGCCTCGCCCATCACCTGAAAGTATGATCTACCTTAGGTAGTAAAAAAGAATCACTCCAGGTGAACCATTGAAATGGCCACCGTGAGGCCCCTCTGGTTGTATTTCCACCATATTCTATATGTTTCTCGAAGGGTGTTATGGACTGTAGTTAAGGATAAGTCACCATTGTGAGTCTTGTATTGTGGGTCCATGACCCGTGTCCCAGTGGCAGTCCCTCCTCTTCACCTAGTTCCGTTGTTTTCCAATTTGATAGACAGTCTGGGGTGGACTACAAGAGGGTCGTCTTAAGTTGTGCGGCCAAGTAATAATCTTCTAGGTCTGGGATAGCCCTACTGCCACAGTTTTTATCAGTATTCATTAAGTATTTAATTCTGGGTCTCTTTGAATTCCAGATGTATTCTGGAAGTATCTGGTGCCAGATTTGAAATTGGGATTTCAGGATAATTATAGCTAGGCACTGAAAAAGGTAAAGAAATCTGGGAAGTACATCCATAGTAACTGACTGTATTCGGGAGTACATAGGGAAATTAAGGAGAGATCACCTGGAGATATCTTGGCATAGCTATTTGATTAAGGAGTCAAAATAGGATACTAAAAGTATACCCATATTTTTAGTGATTTGGACCCCCAGATATTTAATCTGAGAGGCATTCTAATTAAGGGGTTATAATTATGTTATAACAGAAGAGGGTCTGTAATAAAAGTGAAGTACCTCCGTTTTTGTTGAGTGCATAACCAACATGGTGGCCAAATTCCTCCAGCCATGACCACAACCTTGGAATAGAGGTGTCTGGATGAGATAAATAAAGTAGGACATCATCCGTGTACAATGAAATATTTTGAGTTAAGCCGCCCACCTCTCTTTTGTCCTGAACGTGAGTATCATCCCTAATGCATTTCATCAAGGGTTCAATATATAAAGTAAAAAGGAGAACACAATTATTACCCCTTAATTGGAATGCCTCTCAGATTAAATATCTGGGGGTCCAAATCACTAAAAATATGGGTAGACTTTTAGGATCCAATTCAAACAACATGAAGTCTTGCTGTATTCTGACTATATACAGTTAGCCCCAGAACTTGAACTGCTCCGGAGAGTAACGGGTTAACTCTATGCACAAGCATAGAACGTTGAGCTCCAGCTCGGTTTTCAAACCTCTGTCTGTGGTACTCTGAAGTCTAACCGTCAGATTCTTATGAGCACTAAACTAACTAACTCTATAGTTAGAAATTGTTTCTAAAACTTTTTGCCAAAGGGCATAAATACAGGTTACTCACCTGTAACAGGAGTTCTAGGAATGGTATATGTTGTTCATCCACACTTATTGGCAGGTTCCTTGCCATTTTAAATCTTGCCGGAAGGTCTTCAAGCTGGCTCCTCCCACCCACCCGTGTGGTAAAACTCTCGGCTCCGCCCCATGACGCCAGATCTAGCCCGCTGAAAGCTCAGGTTGTCGCGTCGAGAGCGGGAGGTCGGGTGGTGGTGTGGATGAACAACATATACCATTCCTAGAACTCCTTGTTACAGGTGAGTAACCTGTATTTCTAGGGACATGGATATGTTGTTCATCCACACTTATTGGCAGACTTTAGCAGTTCTCCGGGAGGAGGGAGGCAAGACACCCCCTACTTCCCTACTTAGGAATAAAGACTGGAGAACCGAGGCCCCAAAACCAGCATCCCCGCGTGGCTCAAGGTCGAGTGGTAATGGGTAATAAAGTGTGTGCTGACTTCAGGTAGCAGCCCTGCAGATTTCCTGGATAGGAACGCCCTGGAAGCAGCCACCGATGCAGCAGTATGACGAGTAGAATGAGCTCTTATCCTCTGGGAGGCTCCATGCCCGCCAACTTATAGCAGAGATCTATGCAGGAGGTGACCCACCTGCTTATCGTCCGCTTGGCTGCAGGTCTGCCAGGTGCGGCTTCAGCGTAGGTGACAAACAGCTGGTGAACCTCTCCCCGAATTTCAGCCGTCCGCTCCTTATAATAAGCGAGCACCCTTCTAGGGTCCACGGTATGGAGCTTGTATTCGGCCCCCGAGGTGTGATTGGGGTAGAACACCGGCAGAGTCAACACCTGGTTAAGGTGAAACTCTGACACCACCTTCAGAAGGAATTTCAGGTGGGGGTGCAGGACAACCTTGTCCCTGTGGAAGACCAGGTAAGGAGACTCAATGCAGAGTGCCTGGAGTTCTCCCATCCTTCTGGCTGACGTGATAGCCACCAAGAAGGCGGTCTCTCCATGACAGGTAGAGAGTTCACACCTGTGCATTGGTTCTACTACTTGCCCATCAGCTTTGCCAGTACCAGCAGTAAATCCCACGGAGGTGGAGGTTTCGCACGAGGAGGAAATGGATCAAAGCCTTTGAAAAGCGCCAGACCACCTTCTCCTGCGCCACCGACTGCTCCCCAGCCCGCGCCTGGTAAGCAGAGATGGCTGCCAGGTGCACCTTTAGGGTCGTCGACCTAAGCCCTTGACTAGAAAGGGACCATAAATGGTCCAAAATGCTTGCCAAGGAACAGGAGGAAGGGTCCAAGCCCTTACTCTGACACCAAATGGAAAACCTCTTCCATTTGAAGGCATAGCATTTCCTGGTCGACTCCTTACGGGACGCCTCAACAACATTGAGGACCTCGTCGGAAAGACCCAAGGCCTGGAACTCTAGCCGCTCAGGAACCAGGCCATCAGGTGCAGGGATTGAAGGTCCGGATGGAACATCTTCCTCTGATTGACTAAAAGCAGGTCCGAGCGAGCTGGAAGCTGCCTCGGGAGCCTGTAGCTGAGGTTGAGGAGATCTGGGTACCAGAACTGGCGGGGCCAGTCTGGTGCTATCAGAATCACCTGCGCCTTGTCCCTACTTGTCTTGAGAAGCACCTTGTGAATCAAGAGAAATGGGGGAAAGGCGTAAAAGAGGCCTGGGGTCCACAGCCTCGAGAAGGCATCCCCCTGCAGCGAGCCCTGCTGAGGGGGGCGGGCATGAAACAGCCTCAGCTCCGCATTCTCCCTGGAGGCAAACAGGTCCACCTGAGGTGTGCCCCAGTGGGAGAACAGATCTTGTACTACCTCCGGCAGGAGAGACCACTCGTGAGATGCAGCCCCTATCCGGCTCAGGGCATCAGCCAGGGTGTTGAGGCCCTGCCACATGAATGGCTAGGAGATCCGCCCCAGGCTGCGCATTTGCGACCAAATGCGAGCTTCCTTGCATAGAAGCATGGAGCTGGCCCCACCCTGGTGGTTCAGGCAGTACATAGTCGTGGTATTGTCCGCCTGGACTCGGACCACTTGACCCCAGAGGAACGGAGCAAATGCGGTAGAGCTAGGTGGACCGCTCGAGCTCCAGCAGGTTGATGTGGCATCGGACTCCCTGGGACCAGAGGCCGTGCACTCGGTGTTCCCCCAGATGGGCACCCCAACCCATCAGAGAGGCATCGGGCTGATAGAGAGACCGCTGCCCGGGTGGACAAACGGGATGCCCTCCTGGAGATGGGATGGAACGTCCACCACTGGAGAGTGTTCCACATCTCCTGGGTCACTGTCACTAGCTGGTCCAATGGATCGCGCTGCAGGACCACCGGGCTGGCAGTCCCCACTGGAAGGGGCGTATGTGCCAGCGTGCCCAACGGACCACGCTGGTACAGGCCGCCATGAGACCCAGGAGGCGCAGGAAGTCCCGGGCAGGGCGCGATTGCCCAACCAGAAATGATTGGGCAAAGGAGGTAAGAACCTCGGCCCTGTCCGCCGGGAGCCGTGCTCTGGCTCGAAGAGAGTCGAGCTCTGCCCCAATGAACAGGATCACCTGCTTCGGCTCGAGTTCCGACTTGGCCTCGTTGATGAGAAGGCCGACTTGAGAGCAAACCTGGAGGGCCAGATCTCTGGACCGCTCCACCTCCCGTCTGGAGGGGGCTGCTATCAGCCAATCGTCCAGGTAAGGGTACACCCGGACCCCTCGGCGCCGCAGGAATGCTGTCACCACTGCCATGCATTTGGTGAAGACCCTGGGAGCTGGAGATAAGCTGAAGGGCATGGCTTGGAACTCGAAGAGGGATCCTTCCGCTCGAAAGCGGAGGAATCTCCGATGTGACGGACGGATAGGGACGTGAAAGAACACGTCCTGCAGGTCCAGAGAGCAGAACCACACGCCGTGTTCCAGAGATGGTATTATCTGCACCAGAGAGACCATTCTGAAGGTCCGAGACCTTAGGAACTTGTTCAGGTCGTGTAGGCCGAGAATGGTGCACCAGCCCCCCGTCCGTTTCGGAACCAGGAAATACCTGGACACGAACCCCGGGTCTAAAGGGGGGTCCTCTACCTCCATGATCACCTCCTTTTGGAGGAGGAGAGCGATGTCGGCTCGACGAGCCGCCAGTGAGGCTGCGGACCCCGAGGCCCCCCGAGGTGCGACGGCTCTGAAGGGCGGGGCCTGCTCGAATTCTAGAGGTAGGCCTTTTCCCACCACCTCCAGTACCCACCTGTCCGTGGTAACAGCGGACCAGGCGGAAAGGAAGTGCCTGAGCCGTCCCCCCACAGGGGAACCAGGGGTGAGGTGACAGGGATGGGGGCGACACCCCTCAGCCCGTCACTGGGCAGACTTGGAGGAGGGACCAGCCGAGGAACCTCCTGGGCCTTTACCTCCCTGCTTCCTGTTGGAGGAAGCCGACGGCTTGGGTTTGGGATACAAGCTCGAGCCTGCTGGCCCTGACGTTGCTGGGCCAGGCGGCCCGTGGGCGCAGAAGGACGAAAGGGCTTAGGCTGTGGCTTGCGGCCTTTGTCCTTCTGAGTGGAAGAGACCGAGTCCAAGGTAGCATTGGACTTCTCGATCCTCTGCAGGTGACCTTCCACCCCAGGGCCGAAGAGGTCAGTCCCCAAAAAGGGAACATCCGCCAACTTGTGCTGGGTATCCGAGGTAAAGGTGGATATCCTCAGCCAAGCCCGACGACGCATGGCCACTGTAGCCGCCACAGATCTGGCACATGAGTCCCCGATGTCTAACGCAGTCTGGAGCTGCTGTTTAGCCACTGCCCTGGTTCCGCACCTGCCTGACCGTAGTCTGCAGATCTGCAGGAAGATGAGGGACAACCTCATCCAGGGAGCCCAACAGGGCGTGAGAAAAATGTGCCATGAGGACGGCTGAACTGGCCTGACGAGGCGTTAGAGAGGACGCAGCGATAGACTTTTCGCCTGCATAATCCAATTTCTGATTCTTTGTCGGGAGGTTTGTCCATATCCCTGCAGCTCCCGCATGCCGGAAAACGCTGTCTGTAACCAACCTCTGCCGAGGGAGTTCCAAAAAACCGGACAGGGAACTGGTAGGGACCGCATACTTCCTGGCCAACCTGGCCGAAGGCGCAGGGCAGGAAGCAGGACACTGCCAAAGTTCCAAGGCCGGACCCACTATGGCTTCAGCCACCGGAAAGGCCTCCGTAGGAGAATCCCCTCAGTCCAGAATCTCCGTGAGGGGATACTTGGCCCATTTAGAAACGGGTTCGAGCTTCATCCCGGTGGACTCGAGATGAGTCAAGCAACCTCAAGAAGGACGGAAGGCTATCGTCCATTGACTGCCCTCCCGAGGACTCCAAGTCCATGCGCTTGGAGAAGAGGGAGGAATATCATCGACTCAGAAGAGTCCTCAAAGATCTGCCTGGCCTGAGCCACCTCCACCCGCCGAGGTTTATCGGGAGTGAGGGTGACAGACAGCCCATGGGGCAAACCCAAGGCCGACCGAGAATTTTTGGTCAGAGCCCCAACTAATGGCTCTGAGGCGAGGTTCCACCAGAACGGTGGGCAGCTGGAATTGGCTAACAACCGGCCTGAGAACAGGTCCTCGACTACAATGAGGGGTTGTTTCGACTGCTCCAGTGACAGCCACTTAATGGCCAGGAAGACACTGGCCGGCTTATTCCCCGGTCAAAAGAGCTGTTGCCACATGAGTTCCTCGATTCCGATTTAACTTGCGCTCGGCCTCCCTCGTCCGAGGAAGAGGAAGAGAGCGGCGCTTGTCGCGGTGCCAAGATCGAGACCTCACCTATGGCGGCGGATCGGTTGACCAGAGGATGTCCGAGACCGAGAGTCTCGACTGGGCCGAGGAATTGAGGAGAAGTGTCGGAAATCGGCATCCTCGCTTGACGATCCACCCAAGGCTCCGGAACCGAGGCACAGACGAGCCGATGGGATCCTCAACTCCACCGGGGAACTGGAGAGGGATTCTCAGCTTCTCCAGCCGACAACCTCATGCCTAACGGGTCGAGAAAAACTCGACCGCATTGACGGAGTCTCGGTCAACTGGCCTGACGGGACACCGGAAGCCAGTGGCCGGCGCTGAGGGGTCGACCGGGTCGATCGTCGACTAAAGGAGGGGATCTTCCCGCTCCCAAGAGCATCGACGGAGAGACTTACTTTTGCTCTTTTTGGACCTGGAAAAAGGTCCCGAAGAAGTTGGACCCTCACCTTTCGTCGAGAGGGTCAGACAAAGCTCCTTAAAAGAAGCCGAGTACAAGGCACCGAGAGAGCGGACAAATGCCGAGCCGAGGTAGAAGTGGCCACGCTGCCTCCTTCTTCGAGGGCGATCACCTGCTCGAGCTGATCCAGGCAAGTTCGCCCACCGGACACTGCCAATCGGGCCTCTTTAGATTTCACCGTGGAATTCTTTTCTCTGGGCGCCCAGTTGTATTCAATCGGGCAGCACGGCTCCTCAAGGGACGTAGGGCCGGTGCGAAAGAGCACAAGTCGCAGGCCCGCGGGTCGTGCTCGCGCCCAGGCAGTAGACGATGTGGAGTGCGGATCCGCCTTAGACATCTTCTGATTCGCAAGGGCACCTTCGAAAACCGAGTCGACGGTCCATCGCAGCCGTGAGGAGAAGAAGACCGAAGTCTTTTTAGCAAAAACTTTTTTATTTCGAACTTTCGAAGAATTAGGAACCAGTCTTAATCGCAGAGCGTTAAGGAGGGAACCTGAGCTTCCAAGCGGTAAGGAAGATCTGGCGTCATGGGGCGGAGCCGAGAGTTTTACCACCCGGGTGGGTGGGAGGAGCCAGCTTGAAGACCTTCCGGCAAGATTTAAAACGGCAAGGAACCTGCCAATAAGTGTGGATGAACAACATATCCATGTCCCTAGAACACAGATTTTTAGGGTCAAAAGACTCAAGTTGGGAACCCCAAAAAGAAAAATAAGTAGGTAGTGAACAACCAAAATATTAAAGATAAACCCTTAAAAGATAAGGCATGCCAAGTACACCTCTGGGGTGCAGCACTGTGCCTGCCATGCACATATCCCAAAACACTAGATTCCAGTAGGGGAGGCAGGGAGGGAGGTCAGAATACAGCAAGACTCCATTAGAAGAAACAACATTACTAAGGTGAGTAATTTTTTCTTCAAACAACATGAAGTCTTGCTGTATTCTGACTATATGCAGACTACAAAGCAGTACCCCCTTGGAGAAGGGAGTCACAGAACCTATTCTGGGAACAGGCTGTGCAGCACAGCTGTGCCAAACGTAGCATCACTTCTTGACTGAATGTCAAGCAATGCTTGGTAAACGTGTGAACAGTTTTCCAGGTGGCCGTCTTACAGATTTCCACTAATGGTATGTCTCTGGTTGCTGCGACCAAAGCAGCTGTACCTCTGGTGGAGTGAGCCCCAGGCCTGAGGGAGGCTCTTTCCCCAACTTTGAATAGCAGAACTGGATACAGGCGACAATCCACCTGGTAATAGTTCTCTTAGTGGCAGGTTTACCCTTTCCCACTTCTCCATAGGTGACAAATAACTGAGAACAGCCATTCCTAAGGGCCTTAGTATGCTCTACACAGTAACCAAGAGCCCTTTTTACATCAAGACTGTGTAATCTTCTCGCCCCAGAGGAAGAATGGTCAGTGAAAATTATAGGCAATGACATAGACTGATTCAAGTGAAAGTCTGATTCCACTTTGGGAAGAAACTTTCTGTTAGTTCGAAGGACCACCTTATCCCTGTGAAATGAAATAAAGTCAGGTTCCACTGATAAGGCCTGCAATTCACTGATTCTCCAGGCAGAGGTAATGGCTACCAGGAATACAGTTTTCCAAGTCAAGTACTTCAATTCAGCTGAGGATAGAGGTTCAAAAGGGGTGTGCATAAGCTGTGCAATACAGATATTCAGGTCCTAGGAAGAGGTAGGCTCCTGAAAGGGAGGGTTAACATCTATTAGGACCTTGAAAATTATTTTTTTTTTGATGACTTCCGGTGCAGCTTCCGGTTCTACGGCAGCATAGCCCACGAGCTCCTGACCCGCTTCCCTGATTCAATTCAGCTTAAATAGCCTAAACATTTATAAAAATACCTAGTTACCAGAATACCTGAATCCAGAGTATATGGCTTGTGGCAGGCACCGAGGGGGCACTAATAGATTTGCTGCTTTGCGACTGGACTCTGAGATCTCTGAGGGAGACGCCACTGACTCGGGGACCTCCGAACTCTCCTCCCGGGCCTCGCAACCTAAAGCAGGAGGAAAGAGCAGGCCCAAGGCACAGCAAGCCTCCCAAGTGGACACCAAGCTTGACAAAATATTAACGGAAGTCCAGGAGTTCAAGTCGGACTTCCACCAATTTAGGCAAACCCAGGAATCTTTTAAGAGGGACTTCACGGATCTACACTCCAAAGTATCCACTCTGGACCAAAATCCGCAAGAGTAGGCCTCAACCACTTTACAGCTCCAAACCACACTTAACCAGGTTGCCCATCTCTGCCAGTTAACAGTGGAACGTCAGGAGGATGTGGAGAACCATAGTCGTCGCAACAATCTCTGACTCTATGGGGCCCCCAAAAATAGTGAGGGTACAGATTTGCAAAGGTTTAGTGAAACGCTGCTATGAGAAACTCTCGAATTGGACACAGAATTCAATTTTGAAATAGAGAGAATTCATAGGTCCCTGGGCCCAAAACCTATACAGTCATCAGCTAGACCCACATCAATAATAATCAGATTCCTACGGTTCCAGACAAAACAACAAATACTGAGACAGGTCTGGGCTAAATCTTAAATTTACTGGGAGAGTACACGCATATTTCTGGATAATGACTATGCTCCATCCACTATGCAGAGGAGGCGGGCTTACATCCCCCTCTTCCCAATTTTGAGGCAACAAAAGCTTACATTTTGAACCCCTTACCCTAGCAAGCTGGTGATTCAATTTCCAACGGGACAACAGACCTACAAAAATGCTGAAGACGCCTGTGTAGTTCTAAAGAAATGAGGCTTATTGCTCCCGACTTCGGCCCTGTTGCCCCAGAGAATTTCTCCTAATCGGAGCCTTACCAGAATGACTACTTCTAGAGCACAGTATGACCAACAAGCCACGACAGACTCTATCAAGCAGACGTTGGCACAATTCTCCAGGCAGTCCAGCTGAGGCCCTCTTTGTATTACATCCCTGGGCTCGCAGTGAGTACTAAAGTGGGAAGTTGGCGGGGTTCTGTGGGGTGAACTGGTCATCACGTGTGCCTTCGGGGGGTGGTCTTGAGGGGGATGCCTTGCGGAGGGCCCATGGAGATGTTGGGGTTCCTAGGTCTGTTTATAGCACCAGGTTGGGGATGTGGGGGCGGGCAGGGCTAGACCTAGCCTGGGGCCTACTCATTCCATCAGGGCTGGTAAGGGTGGACAGCTGAGATGAATATGCTATTTCCCATAAAACTGCAGTTGGTACTGGGTCTTGATACTGGATGATAACCCATCGGGTCATCTGTTGCAGAAGGATATTGGCCTTGCCTTATAATAGCTCTGCCGCGTTTAGGAGTTTTCATTGGCAAATCTAATCCCTGCTAAATAGGGGTTTTTGGGGTTTCCCTCGCATGAGCTGGGACCAACGGGTCATGGTCGGACATTCCTCGCCTGGCTGGGCAATGGTACCCTCCTCAGGCTTGGGATTACATGCCTCCAAACCAATGATGTGGATAGCTTTACTGCATTACCCGCTAAATAGGTGCGAGACTCAAGGTCTCCTCGGCCGGATGACAGGGTGACATAGGCGTGCTTTAAGAATAATTGGACCCCTAGATTGAACAGGACCAGTTTGGTCTAGAGATGGCATATGATAACTCTAATTAATACAGGGACCCGCACTGTTCACTCCTGGCTCAGTGGCATTTGAGTGAGTGTATAATAGGCCTCGCTGCTGGTCCCTCCTGCCTCCTTCTCCCCCAACTGGCTATCGGTAATGGTGGTGTTGTTAGACCTGGTTGGATATGTAGCCTGCTTCTCCTTTGTTTTCCTCTCCTGTGTACCCCGGGTGGCTCACAAGAGACTGAAACCCCTTGGAGCCTTCGCTCTTCTGCTGGTTCTCAGCTGCTGGGGGGTGTTGCCCCTCTCCCACAGTTCCTGCGAATCTCTCAGGGAAAACTAATCCTGGAATATATGATTTCTACCATTCCTGAACTCACTTTCTCTATTTTTGTATGATTGGGACTATTGCACTCTAAGAGGGAGTTTCTACAGACTGCTGCTTTGGACTATGAGTATACTCTATGTGGCTTGGAGTGTATGCAAGTTTTTAGGGTGCTTTCCCTGGGTTGGGCGTTCCCCTCACCTTTTGATACCCTTATTTAGGGAAAATTCTCTATATTTCCAGTTTAACCCAAGGTGACCCTTATTTTCTTCCCCCTCCTCTTTCTCATACGTCGGGGGGGTTGGCTATTAGACCCTATGCCACCTGAAACCCAGGCCTCTACGGATCTGCACCTTTTTGCTCCAACCCCCACCCCTCCTCCATCACCTCCTTTATTTATTTTTCAGCCCCACAGGTTATTGTTTACCCTTCGCATAATCCTTCCCCTCCCTGAAGTTAGGGGCAATAGTTTCCCCAGGACCCCATTTCACTTGGTTGAATGGGAATCCACCTTTGGACGGTCAGTAGACCTGTCCCCAATGTGCGTCCCATGTGAATACACATTGATGGAAGTCAAAGCTAACCCTCATTATGGGGGTATGTACATAGTTCTTATTTTCTTGTTTCTCCTTGCTGAGACAACCTTTACTGTAATTAATGTTTTAACTAAGCCCAATTGGCCTATTAGCTTCCCCACAATTTTCACTGTAATGTACTATATTTTTATGTTTATTTTATTGGTTACAGAGCACCAAGTCATTGTCAAGATTTCAGTCAGAAGATTTTCCTTATTACAGGAAATACCAACAAATGATGTTTCAGTACTCAGGGAGGTATGGGTTCCAGGAGAGGGTACAGTGTACTCTGATCAGTTTAGTTATGCAGGGAACCTTTAAAATTATTTCTCACAATGTCATTGGGCTGGCCGGCCTCATAAAATGGTACCGTACAATTTGGGCACTTAAAAAATTAAATCCCGATGTGCTCTTATTACAAGAGACTCACCTCTCTTCAGCCGAGCACCAGAAATTACTTAGATTTGGTTTCTCTGATGTGGTTGAGTCTTCCTATCAGCAGGGAAGAAGGAGGGGGACGGTGTTTCTAATACCGAGACATTCCCAACTACAAATACTTGCACGTTATTCTGACAAAGAAGGCAGCCTGGCGTTGGCCATGGTCAAACTAAACCAGCAGATCTTGACATTATGTAGCATCTACATACCACCCCCCCGCGGTTCAGATGCCTCCACAATTCAACAACTAGTAGATGTTATTCTAGAGAGACAACAAGGTATTTTGTTTCTAGGAGGAGATCTTAACTGTCACCTTAATTCCTTGCTTGACTCGTCTACTGCACGCCCATCCCCACAGTCCTCAGGACAAAAACACCTCCAACGTTTGCTCCGTGACATAGGTCTGGTCGACGTGTGGAGACAACTCCACCCTCTACAACGGAAATTCACCTACTACTCTAATGCTTTTAAACATTACTCCAGACTTGACTACTTCTGTATAGGTAGGGAATACTTGGATCACTTTTGGTCAGCGGATATTGTAAATAGCTGCCTCTCTGACCATGCCCCTATTGTTTTAGAACTTAATATTCGAAAAGAGAGGAAAAATGTTTAATGGAGATTTAATCCATCCCTTTTGAGAGATAGGGAATTTAAAGACCCCCAGGAGACACGAATCCTGGAAATTATCCTAGATAATACCTCTACACAGGTCTCTCCCCAGACCTTATGGGATACGATTAAAGTAGTGCTCAAAAGTCATATCACACCGTATGCCTCCCACAAGAAAAAATAGGCCGAGGTGTGTTTGCAGGCCTTGCAGGAGAAGCTTAATTTCCTCCAGGAGGCCCACATGCAAGGGGACTCCGACCGCCTCCTCTTAATTTCCCAGACACAAGCTCAGATCCAATGAATGTTGACAGCCAAAATGGAACAAGCTTTGGCCTGGTTAAGGCAGCTGTATTATGAGGATGGTGCCCGGGCTTCCAGACTTCTGGCCTACCACCTCAGAAATCAAATACAACAATGTAGTATATCTAAAATCAAGGACCCTATTTCGGGACAAATACATTACTCCACTCAACACATCCTTGATGCATTCAAAAAATATTACCAGTCCCTTTACTCTCCCCCAACGGAGCTGGCCCCACATAAAATACCCGACTTCCTCTCTCAGATCCGCCTTCTGACCCTCTCTCCATCCCAACAGGCCCAGATAATAGCCCCCATCTCTGAACTGGAGCTCCAAAATGCCATTAAAGGTCTTAAAAACAGGAAAGCTCCTGGACCTGACAGTTTTGGGGCTGAGTTTTATAAAGGGACCCGGAACCTAATACAGACCCCTTCCACCCCCATGGGCTCTACAAGCTGGCCACCTTACCTTCTCTTTCCCTATATCATGGAAACAAGCCACAAATTCAGTAATCTTGAAATCCCAGAAACCGTCACACCTCTGTGAGTCATATTGGCCCATATCAGTACTCAATCAAGACTACAAGACTTACACAAGTATTTTGGCCCATAGGCTTGATTTCCTCCTCCCTTCTTTAACTCATTCAGATCAGTCTAGATTCATAAAAGGTAGACAGACAACAGATAATATAAAATGTACCCTATGCAAGCAATAACACGACAAGGTATGGGTTACGTGCTGATAACAGCACGTCCAGGGTGTACTAAGGCATGAGGCGCTATGCCAAGTGCCTTATGCCACTCTAAGCGTGAAATTTCATCAGCACGGAACCACACCTCAGAGTGTGTGTTATTGTGCTTATGAAATGGGCTCCCACGTAAATACTTCAGAATAAAAAAAAGGACCACAAAAATTTTAGCAGAAACGTAAATTGAGGTTTAGGACTGAACCAGTAAAAAAATAGTCCCCCACTGGTAATTCCTGATGGCCAGTACACAGTGCCCCCCCCACACACACACACACACACATACACACAAAGAGGGGTAGTGGTCAAATTGTTTCTTTTTGTCTCCTGACACTGAATTTCTGAGACACACTGATTTTAATTTTGTTGTTTCTTCACACTGTATTGTTGACTGAGAAGAAAAATTACTCACCTTAGTAATGTTGTTTCTTCTAATGGAGTCTTGCTATATTATAGACATTAGCAGTTTGATCCAGCTCTAGAACTTTGCCCGAATGAAATGGTTAAAACCATTCCAAAATAGAATTTTGTGCAGAGCAGCTTCTATCTGTGTCATTTCAAACTTGAACTGTCAGATCTTTACGAGCCAAACTCACTAAGGTCTGTGGAAGCTGTAATCTACTCAGCCAAATGGCTACCTAAATAATAACAACCATTGATGGTCCCAGCACCCAATACTCAAGTCAGGGGACCAGAAATACTAACACCATTCTAATAATATGAAAATGGAACATAAGTATAATAAAACACACACACGCTGCATACAATACACCCCAAAGTCCCAAAGGGACAAAATGCTAACAGGACATAAGTAGTGCCCACACTAAGTTGCCTCACCCCACCAAGTAGAGGTTCTGAGAGGGGCAGGTTGGGGGAGTATATAATAGCAAGACTCCATTAGAAGAACAACATTACTAAGGTGAGTAATTTTTCTTCAAACAACATGAAGTCTTGCTATATTATAGACATTAGCAGAATACACAGCAGTACCTCCATGGAGGAGGGCAGAACCTACTTAGGGAATAGGCTCTGAAGAACAGCTGTGCTAAAGCAGCATCTCCTGGCCTGGACATCCAGGGAGTAATGCTTGGTAAAAGTGTGTACTGTTTTCCAAGTAGCAGCCTGGCAAATCTCTAATAAAGGGATATCTCTGGCAGCAGCTAGAGGCGCAGCTGTACCCTGGTAGAATGAGGCCTCAAACCGGGGAGGGGGGCTCTGCCACTTTCTGATAACAAAATTGATACAAGAGACAATCCACCTGGCTATTGATCTATTAGTGGCAGGTTTGCCTTTCCCAACTTCACCATAGGTATGAAAAGTTGGAGAATTAACCTAGGACCTTTGGTACACCTATATAATAACTAAGAGCTCTCTTAACATCCAGGTTGTGCAACCTTCTCTCACCAAGAGGAGTGATCAGTGAAAATACTGGAAGGAGATAGATTGATTAAGATGGAAATCTGAAACCACCTTAGGCAAAACTTCCTATTAGTCCTAAGGACTACCTTATCCCTGTGGAAAGAAATAAAGTCAGTCTCCACTGACAAGGTTTGCAATTCACTTATGCCTGGCAGAAGTGATAGCCACTAGAAAAACAGTTTTCCAAGTTAGGTACTTAAGCTCTGCAGAAGACAGAGGTTCAGAAAGGAGTTGCATTAACTGGGCAATGCAAACATTAAGGTCCCAAGCAGGGCCGGTTCCCAAAGGGAGGATTAGTATGGAGTAATCCTTAAAAACTTGGAAAACACAGGATGAGAGGAAAGAGGGGATGACTTTCCTGCTGACACAAAAGCAGACACAGCTGCCAAATGAACTCTCAGGGTAGCTGGTCTGAGACCCAAGGAATTAAGATGTACCATGTAATCTAACAAAATGGGCAATTCAGCAGATTCTGGGAAATATTTTCCCTAGCACACCAAATGGAAAACCTTTCCATTTAGGAACTATAAGTAGCTCTAGTGGAAGGCTTTCTGAAGCCTTTAGGATCTCAAGAATACCCTGAAAGAGGTGTAAATCAGCAAACTCTAACTCCTCAAGAGCCAGGCCTTGAGGTTGAGGGATTTGAGGTCCGGATACCAAACCCTTCCCTGGGCACAAGTCAACAGATTGTGATTCCTGGGGAGGCACAGGGGAAGATGGACTGTCAGAGACAGAAGGAGTGGGTACCAGGGCTGCCTGGCCCAATCTGGGGCAATCAGAATCACCCTGCAAGGCTGAGATCTGATTTTGACTAGTACTTTGAATAGGAGAGGAAAGGGGGAAAGCAGAGGAACTTCCTCCCAATCCAGAAGAAGGCATCCAGGGAACTGAACCCAGCACTGGAGGCCTGCAACAGAACAGAGGAAGTTTGTGATTGTCTGGGGCTGCAAAGATCTATCTGAGGGATGCCCCACCTGGAAAAAACTATCCCCAGCACTTGAGGATCCAGGGACCATCTGTGATGGCCCTGGGAAATCCTGCTGAGGGCATCCGCTAGGACATTGTCCTTCCTGGAAGATGAACTGCTATGAGGGAAGTGTTCAGGAATAGGCCAGAGACCACAACTTCATTGCCTCGGTGCACAAGGCCGAAGACCAGTGCCCCTGTTTGTTGATGTACCACATTGTTGTGGTGTTGTCTGTTCTGACTTGTATCACCTTGTCGTGGACAGATGCAGAAAAACTTGAAGAGCTAAAAAGACAGCTCTGAGTTCCAGCAAACTGATGTGGAGCAGAGATTCTTGGGGACCAAACCCTGAGTGGAAAGGTGCCCATGTGGGCTCCAACCCAGAAGGGAAGCATCTGTAGTGAGAGTCAAGTCGTGAGAAGGGGAAATGAAGGGGACCCCCCTTTCAATTGCTCTGATCCTGCCACCACTGGAGAGCTAGGATCAAGGTTCGAGTCACTGGGACCAACTTGGAAAGGGGGTCTTCTCTGAGACCAAAAGGTTCTCAAGTGAAACTGAATGTCTCTCATCTGAAATCTGGCTCCCTGCACAACAGCTATGGATGCAGCCATGTGCCCCAGGAGCTGCAGAAAGTGTCTTGCTGGTCGAGAGACCTGCAGAGTGAAGGAAGAGGCCAGAGCTACTAAATTCCTTACCCGTTCTGGGGGAAGAAAGGCTCTGGCTAGCTTTGTGTCCAATTCTGCCCCTATAAAGGTGAGTACCTGGACTGGTTCCAGAACCGACTTTGGAAGGTTTAGCAGAAAACCCAGGGAGGTGAGAAGCTGCTGGGTGACCTGCAGGTGAGATTTTACCTGTTCTGGGGACTGGCCTACAATGAGCCAGTTGTCTAGATAGGGAAAAATAGCAATCCTCTGCCTCCTTAAGTGGGCCACTGCCACTGCTAGACACTCTGTGAATACCCTTGGAGCAGAGGTAAGGCCGAAGGGCATTGCTCTGAACTGGTAATGACCTGAGGGCAGTTCGAATCTGAGGTACTTCGATGGGATCTTCTGATTAGACATGGAATAGGCATCCTTGAGGTCCAGGGAGGCTAGCCAGTCCCCTGGCCTTAGGGAAGGTAAAATCATTGCCAGAGTTACCATTTTGAACTTTGGTTTCAAAAGATGCTTGTTTAGATATCTGAGATCTAAAATGGGCCACCATTCTCCTGTCTTTTTGGGGTAAGGAAGTATCTGAATACAGACCCCGCCCTGATGCAGGGAGGAACCCTTTCTACTGCTCTGAGAGCTAACAGGATGAGACCTCTGTTTCCAGAGCGAGGGTCTCTGAAGCACTTGCAGGTAGAAAAATCTGCTTCTCAACTGGGAAACTTTTTGAAGCTGAGAACCAGACCCTGGCTCACTACTTCCAGAACCCACTTGTCTGAGGTTAAAGAAGCCCAATTCTGACTGAAGTAAGCCAGCCTGCCCCCACTGGTACAGGAGATCGGCCCTGGCACCCCATCAGGGTGCCTGTTTCGAGGAGCTTTAGGCTGGGGGTGGAGCAGGTCTGCCCACCCCGCCTGCCCCTGCTCTGAAGAAGCCCTCTGAGCATAGGCAGAGGGAGGCCTGAGTCTGGTAGAAAGGGCCTGTGAAAAGGCCTACCCCTACCCCTGGGGCATGCCTTGAGGAGTGGCTTGCACGCCCTTAGCCTGGCACTCTTGTAGTAGTCCTATATTCATCCATCTTCTTCTTGTAATTCTCTGTCTGTCTCCAAACAGAGAATTTCCCACCACAGGAAAATCCATAGCCTTAGTCTGGGTATCCTGTGACACACTAGTACACCTGAGCCAGGCCAACCTACTTAAAAGCTACAGATTTGGCCATGACCCTAGAGGAAACATCATTAACATCCACAGCAGCATGAAACTGAACCTTAGAGGCTTCAATGCCATCAGCAGCCACCTGTTCTAGTTCACTAGCCAGCTGGCCATGGGCCTGCTTGGCCAATTGCATAACAGTATCCCATCTAGATTTCTGATACCTAGCTACATAAGCCATATAATTTGCTTGCCTGAGTCCCAGAGAGGCGCCATATACTGTTTTTTTGCCATGGCATCAATCTTCCTGGAATCCTTGTCAGGAGGATGTGAAGCCAAGGGAATATTAGCTTTATCACAGGCAGCAGCCTGAACTACCCCAACATGACTGCATTGCTGAGAAAGGAATTCTGTATCAGGGCCTGACAATGTATACCTTCTGTCCATCTTTTTATCTACAGGAGGCACAGAATTAGAGCTTTTAAAATTTTAATTGTTTGTTTCCTAAAAGACTTATGTAAAGGAATAGACATCTCCTAGACTCTGGAATATCCATCATTTCTACAAAATCAGGCTCCTCTTGCTCATCCACAGCCTCTTCTAAAGGAAGCTGGAGGGTTTCAGCAACTTTTTTATAAAACATAAAATGAGATGGGGACTCAGACAGCATAGGGGGAGATTCTAAAGGTCTGTCTGGGGAGATGTCCGGTTCAATGGGCACACCCAGACCTTCCCAGCCACATTCATACTGTTCATAATCCTCCTCCCCCTCCTCTGGTTCATAAAATTCCTCAATATCATAATCCTGAACCACTGGGACTGGACGAACCGACCTTTTACCAGATAGTGGTGGTTCGGACGGACCCTGAGACAGTGACTGGACAATTTGTATGGCTTTTGCTATCTCTGCAGCAGTTGGAGAAGGAATTTTGGACTCCAGACCTGCTGATTTTCTTGTTTTCTTTACTGGAATTGGTTGCTCAGAACCAGCTTTTCTTTTGCTCGAGGAAGTCTGGCCCTGGTCAGAGGGCACTCCCTCAGGTTCGGTTGGCACCGAACCGGGCTGGCCATCCGGGTCAGCGGACTTTTTGGCCTCTCGTTCCCTGAGCCTGCCCAATCTTTTTTCCAGGGTGGCTGCAGGAAATTTTACATACCTGGCAGTCTGACTGAGGTGGTCAAACCCAGACAATAAACACATGTGGTGTGTGGGTCAGCCTTGGCAAAGACTTCCCACAAACATCACAGTGTTGAAACCAGTGGGGCGGTTTTCTTTTGGGTTTCTCAGACATAATGCCAGCCTAACCAAAACTTGCCCTTTTAACGGCAGGTGCCAGGCAAGACACACCTTATCGGTTCCTAACCGTGTCAATAGTATTGGAAAAAAGCGTAATAAATCCGCTTTTTTAGAACCGATAAGAACCGGGAACCGCTCTCAAATAGTAACTTTTAGTTTTAAATGAGTTTTAAACCCACTGATCGGTTCAAAACCAACCGATAACTCAGCAGTTCCACACAGACAAACCTCATTTACTTACTGTTGTTTACAGATAGAGCTTGAACCAACGGTTTTATGTGTTAAAATAGAAACTATTCTCGTTAAATCCAACCGAGAAAACACTTCTAAACGGAAATGAACCGAGCAGAAGGAGAAATCTCCGGAGCGACTTGTTCACTGAGGCGGAGTAAAGAATCTGACAGTTCAAGTTTGAAATGACACAGATAGAGCTGCTCTCCTGCCAAAATTCCATTTTGGAATGGTTTTAACCATTTCACTCTGGGGCAGTTCTAGAGCTGGATCAAACTGCTAATGTCTATAATATAGCAAGACTTCATGTTGTTTGAAAGATTTTAATTAAGTCTGTGTTTGCTAAGGAGTAGAGCGGGCATTTCTTTTAGAGCTAGCATCGTGTGAGCCAGCATGCCGTTTCAGTCAGAGCGAGTGTGTTCGTTGTCAGGGGCCCTTAATAGTTTGTTTTTTTTAAACTGATATATACATTGTTAGGGATTGAAGGACACTAACTTTTCGGGAGTGAGTAATTCCTGAGCTTAGTGTGTCCTAGCTGCCGTCAGATGTTCGCTTTTTACCCTGGCTGTTCAAGGAAAGTGAAACATAGTAAAATGTAAGAAAATCAGTATTATGGGAGAAAAAAGAGTTGCCCCGTGTTGTGTCATGTCATGGATCTTGAGGGGTGGACGTGAGAATGGAGAGTGCGGTTGCGGTGCTGCTGAGGCCGTGTTCACCATTAGCGGGCGGTCGGTTTAAAATACTGGGAGGGATTGAGAGATGTATCTGCACTGACCAGGGGAAACAGCAATGAAAAAAACAATTCTGAACAGGTACCAAGTATGTACACTTTTTTCTGGGTGGAGAAATTGGGGGGTTCTGTTGTCAGTTTTGGGACACTGGTAGCACTCTCTCATGCAACAGTTGTGGCTTATTAGGAGCTCTGCCAGCCAGCGTTTCTGTTTACACTTGGTAGAGGTCACTGATTTGTTGCTGTGATGGGGCATGTTGGTGGGCAGTAGTACCGGTTGGCTACTATATCATCTGATAAGGACACGGCTCAGATGATGTAGTAGCCAACCAGAGAGTTGGATTTCTTAAGCCTATTTTATAAATCTTATTGATCATGCTCAATCTACAAAATCCCCCCTTCTAATACTTGGCCTTGATGCTCAAAAGGCTTTTGACATTGTCTCGTGGGGGTTTTGCAAGCTACCCTTAAAAAATGTAATTTCCCCGAGCTATTTATGACTGCCATAAGCGGTATATACTGAGGTCCAGAAGCGGTCATAAGACTGAATGGATCCCATTCCGTCCGTTTTCCCTTATTTAGGGGCACTCGCCAGGGCTGCCTCCTCTTCCCATACTTATTTGCTCTTTTTGTGGAACCCATAGCTCAACTCCTCAGACAAACCCCTAATCTCCATGGATATAGGGTATCAGACTCTTCCTATCATAAACTAGCATACTATGCTGACGACCTTCTCCTCTATATTACTAGGCCTGATGAATCTCTGCAAACCCTAACCACACTTCTAAAGAAATAGAGACCCTCACGGGTTACACTATCAATCCAAATGCCTGGATAGGTGGTAGTTCAGGTGGATGTTAAAGATTCCATGGCACTTATCGAAAAGAGTAGGGGAATTTCCCCGGGGTCCTGGCCAAATTTCCCTCATTCACTAAAAATACCACCAACAGCTTAATCTGGTTCAAGGTCAGTTGGCATTCATCTGTATCCCCCTCCCCCGGGTCGTGCCTGAAAATAGGTAGGATTTGTCTAGTGCACTTACCCGGTCAACAAAAGCTAAATAAATAAATAATAAATAAATCAGAAGCTCTATTAGTACAGCCTCCAATGCCTCCGGCTTTAGTCCTGAAATACCCCTATAAATGGGATAAACCTCATATAACAAACTTGGGTATTAAAATACCTAAGAATTTCTCTGAGCTCTATTCATTGAACTATATCTCAACCTTTTCAAAGATAAAAGTAGATTTAGCCAGATGGACCCCCCTCCCTCTCTCTCTGTTGGCTAGAGCACAATCTATTCAGATGAACTCTCTGCCGAAGATACAATATTTAATGCAAAATATCCCTCTTCCACTTACCACGAAAGATCTTCAGGACTGGGGTAGAACAGTTAGTAAGTACCTATGGGCAAATCAATGACCCAGAATAGCCCTTAGTAAGCTTCAGTGTCCCGAGGAGAAGGGAGGATGGCCCTTCCATCCACTTCAAACTATTGGTTAGCTGCCTTACTTACGCATATAACGTTTTGGTTTTTACCCCCAAATCAAGCCCCGACACGGCTCACAGTCGAAAGATCCATGGCAGACTGCCCCCTAAACTACTCCCGTGTGTTTCAACCGCATAACATATTCCAGCTACGGAGGGCCTCTAGATTTACGAGGGACTTACTTCACAGCTGGCTGAGGTTCCTTTCCCGACCAACTAACACATTTTTAACCACTTGGATGGGAATTCCCACAGAGGATCCAACATGGACTCCAGCACAATTAGATATAACCTATCAGGTCTGGGCACACAAAGGTTTAAAACATACATTTCAATTCTATGACAGTGACATCTTTAAGTCATTTGATCAGATTAAACAGGAGTTCTCCTTGAACAAGTCTGACCTTTTCAGATATCTACAGATCCATCACTTTTTGGACACTAAAATTGGACTAGATGTCACTGCATAGATAATCCCCCCCATTTGCACTCTTTTATCCCAGATTGCAAGTAGTGGAGATCGAGCCAATTTGGTCTCCCGTATATACAAAGCCCTGCAAGGTGCCCCCTCTCTGGCCATGGACTTGGTACAGTTCACTGGGAAGCGGAGCTCCAGATGGTGTTGTCCCAGGACTGGCTTTGGATATGGCGGAGACAGCATAAAACCTCAAACTCATATATATGGAAAGAATTTTCCTGGAAAGTTGTATCCAGATTTTTTTGCACTCCTCAAATATCTGCTAAATTCTCACCTGCAGGTGATTCCTCCTGTTGGAGACATTGTGGTTACAAGGTAGCCACACATGTGCACATTTTGTGGTTATGCCCAGTACTAGCCTCTTATTGGTCCTTGATAGAGAACAGGGTCCTAGACCTTTTCCCATCTCTGGGCACTTTTACCCAGGCAGTTGGGATCCTCCTTCATTACCCGAGCCACTTTAAGAACCCATACCACATATACTTACTTAACATATTGCTGCTTGCTTGGTACAGCCACAAAGTGTATCACACGTTTGTGGCTTCGCACAGAGTCCCCTACTATTACAGCCTGGGAGGACACTGTTTACGATGTCTATAAACTAGAATATATGACAGCCAGGTTACAAAATAAAATCCCAGAGTTGCTAAATCGTTGGAATATCTGGTTCCTCTATATGTCACAAATTAGACCAGACCAGACAGCACAGAATTGTTTCTTTTGATCTGGATGACTTCCCTTACGGATCCTCAGTGGCGCTGGCCAGCTCTCAACATCCATTCCCTATCTACATGTTGCCCTCAGCCTATATGCAGTCCAACATTTTATAATTACCATAATGATTCAGGCACATATTATCTTGAGCCTCCCCCATGGATCTCCCTAACTCCTTGTGAGAGAACTGTAGACTTAAACCAAGTGATTCACCTAAAGTATGTTATGGACAGAATCTCATATGTCTTAGTTACTCATAGAACATAGAAACATAGAGGTTGACGGCAGATAAGGACCGCAAGGCCCATCCAGTCTGCCCATTTCTTTTTCTACCTTATAAATGTGCCATTGGCCTTTGCTCTGTCAGTGGCCTATCTATTCATACTCATCTGTATTGCTCCCTTATGCCTATCCCATGCCTGTTTGAAGCCCTGCACTGTATTCATAGCCACCACTTCCTGAGGTAGGCCGTTCCATGCATCCACCACTCTTTCTGTGAAAAAGAATTTCCTCACATTCCCCCTTAATTGGCCTCCCTCTAATCTCATGCTGTGTCCTCTTGTCCTGCTATTTTTCTTATATCTAAACATGTTAGACTCTTTCACCTTGTTAATGCCCTTAAGGTGTTTGAATGTTTCAATCATATCACCTCTCTTCCTCCTTTGCTCAAGGGTATACATATTGAGCTCCGTTAATCTGTCCTCATATGTCTTCTGATGCAGTCCCTGCACCATTTTGGTTGCCCTTCTCTGGACTGCCTCAATTTGGTTAATGTCCTTGTGAAGGTGTGGCTAGTACTGCCGCGTAAGTCTCGATGGGGCCTAACCAGTGTCTTGTAAAGAGGGATTATTACCTCCCTCTTACGACTTGTGATACCCCTACTAATACACCCTAACATCCCCCTAGCCTTACCTACTGCTTTAGAGGTCTGCATGGATGATTTCAGGTCTTGGTGATGATGATGCCCAAGTCTCTTTCTTCCTTTGTGACTGCCAGCAACTACCCTCCCAGCCTATAGGTGGCTTCAGGGTTTCTCTTCCCTATGTGCATGATCTTGCACTTCTTTGCATTAAATCCCAGTTGCCACTCTTCTGACCATTTTGCTAGTTTATCCAGATCTCTTCTCATTCTGCCCACCCCATCTGGATCATCTACTCTATTGCAGATCTTGGTGTCATCTGCAAACAGACAAGCCTTACGCTCTAGTCCATCTGCAATGTCACTAATGAAGATATTGAAGAGGACTGGCCTCAGGACTGATCCCTGAGGTACCCCACTTGTGACCTGCATCTCTTCTGACTGTATACCATTTACCACCACTCAATTAATAATTGAAATAATCTCTCTGTAGGGTATAATTGCCTATCACTTTATATTTTTCCCTTTCTTGCTTTTCATATATTCCTGTGTAATCACTGCATATCATGAATTATGTAATTCATTGTCTACACTGATATATTCCTGTGGTGCTGCTGCTCTGCAGCATTTTTTTATGAAAAATCTGAAATAAAAAAATAGTTTAAAAAAAAAAAAGAAAAATGTTTTTGAAGACTGGATGAGATGCTAGGGGAGAGCCCTTGCCAGCAGAAAGAAAAGCAGACACAGCTGCCTAATGTACTTTGAGAGTGGTAGGCCGGAGGCCTAAACTTTTAAGATGCACTAAATAGTCCAATACATAGAAAGAAACATAGAAACATAGACTTTGACGGCAGATAAGGACGCTTGACCTCAGTCTTGTTCCCATTCCTACCTACAGGATAGGCCGCAGATCCTAGTTAACCAACAGCCTATTTCTTCCTACCCCCACAAGAATTGCCTTATGTCTGTCCCATGCATTCCTGGAATTCTCCACACAGTTTTAGACCCCACAACTTCCTCAGGAAGGCTGTTCCATGCATCCACTACCCTCACTATGAAATAATACTTCCTCACATTGCCCCTGAACCGCCCCCATCTTTAAATTGTGTCCCCTTGTTCTTACGTCTCTTTTTCTGAAAGATGCTTTCCCTGGACTTTGTTGATTCCACTGAGGTACTTAAAAGTTTCTATCATGCCCCCTCCTTCTTTCCTCAAGGTATACATATTAAGCTCCTTTAGTCTCTCCTCATACGGCTTCTCTTGCAGACCCTGCACCATTTAGCTGCCCTCCTCTTGACTGCCTCTATCCTGTCTATGTCCTTGCAGAGATGGGGTCTCCAGAACTGGACGCAGTACTCCAGATGGGGTCTCACCAACTGTCTGTACAGAGGGATAACAACTTCCTGTTTTCTGCTGCTGATGCCTCTCCCTATGCATCCCAGTATACCCCCAGCCCTCCCTACTGTCTTCTCACATTGCTTGCTATTACAGTGGCAATGTCAGCCTGCTCTGGCTTGACATGCTTTTGGGAACACCAAAACCCAAATCTTTTCCATTTGGAGTTTTAAGTCTTTCTAGCAACAGGTTTCCTGCTAACCTTTAAAATACCCAAGACTGATTGAGAAAGATGAAAGGTTGCATATTCTAGCTCTTCAAGAGCCAGGCTTTGAGCCTGAGAGTCTGAAGGTTGGGATACAGAATCCTCCCCTGTGAGAAAGTATGGAGATTGTACTGTCTGGGAAGACACAAGGGCATTGTTACTTACAGTGACAACAGTAGAGGATACCAAGGCTGTCTGGCCTAATCTGGAGCCACCAGAACCATCTTGCAAGGTTGAGACCGGACCCTGAATATCAGAGGAAAGGGAGGAAATGCAAACAGAAACTTGCTTGTCCAGTTCAGTAAAAGAGCATCCTGCGGGACAGGGCCCAGAAGAGGTTGTCTGCAACAATAAAGAGGAAGTTGATGATTGTCCGGGGCTGCAAAGAGATCCATCTCTGGAATGCCCAATCTCTTAAAAATAGCCTGAAGAATTAGAGGCATACCTCTCAACCTCTCAGCCTTAAAAATCATAGCTCTGGCCTTCAAAAATCATAGCAAAGGGTCAGAATGTGGAGCACTTTCTTATTACTGAAAAAACTGAGGTGTTGTTTGTGGACCAGGGTCGCTGTGAGGCGGGTTTGTTAGCTGGATCACCCTCGGGCTTATGGCTTGGGGGTATCCAGCTGACTACCTCGGACCGGGTGCGGAACCTGGGCGTTGTATTTGATGACTGTCTGACATTTAAATCTCAGGTGTCAGCAGTAGTCAAACCCTCTTTTTATCATCTGAGGAATATCGCCCGGGTGAAGCACCTGGTTCCTCCCAGATGATCTTCCAACTTTGGTCCATGCCTTCATTTCCTCCCGCCTGGACTACTGCAATTCCCTATACCTAGGGCTCACGGGGGTTGAACTTCGCCACTTGCAGCTAGTGCAGAATGCGGCAGCCAGGTTTCTGACTGGTTCTTCTAGGTCCAGTCATATAACGCTTGTGCTCCGCGGACTGCATTGGCAGCCAGTTTGTTGGCGAATCACCTTCAAGGTCGGTTTGCTGACCTATAAGGCCCTACACGCTCAAGGACCTGCTTACTTGAAAGATCTCCTTTGTCCCTACTGTCCCCCCCCTGCTCTCTCCAATCCACTGACGAGGGATTGCTAGAGATTCCCAGGGTTCGCTTAAAAACTTCAGGGGCAAGATCTTTTAGTTTTATGGCCCCGACCCTGTGGAATTCTCTACCTCGTCAGGTGCGAAATTGCCCAACTGTCCAAAGCTTTAAAGGAGCCTTGAAAACCTACCTTTTTAACAAAGCTTTTAATGATTGTTAATTTTTTAATCTTGTTTTAAATATTTATTGTTTTATGTAATGTGTAAAGGCGCCTTGGTTTAAGAAAGGTGCCTTAAATAAATAAAGAATGAATGAATGAATGAATTTTAAACAATATTATGTCTACAGACAGTGGACCCCATATAGTTAGTGATGAGGCATGTTTCTATCAACTTAGTTCAATGATTTAATAGTTTATGTGTCCAGAAATAGCTCTAGCATTATGAGGAACATCAGTAAGCTTGTGAGGAGCAAGGGTAAATTTGAGTGTGAAAATCATATCGCTATGCAGAATTCACAGCAGTTGAGAGGTATGATTAGAGGGTTCAGGGTCCATTTGTGGTGGCCCTGGGAAATCCTGCTGAGAGCATCTGTTAGAATATTGTCCTTCCCTGGGGGGTGCACAGCTATCAGGGAAGTCTGAAGGGAATAAGCTAGAGACCATACTTTCATGGCCTCCATGCACAAGGCCGAGGACAGAGTGCCTCCCTGCTTGTTTATGTACCACATGGTTGTGGTATTGTCTGTCCTGATCTGCACTACTTTCCCCTGAACAGCAGTTGAGAATGTCTGAAGTGCCAGAAAGACAGCTCTTAATTCGAGATGGTTTATGTGAAGAAGGGACTCCTGATGAGACCAGGTTTCCTGAGCTGTAAGCTGATCTAGGTCAGTCCCCCACCCTATTAAAGAGACATCTGTGGTGAGAATCACTGAAGGAGCCTGACTGATAAAGGGGACACCTTGTCAAAGACTGTCCTTCTCCAGCCACCACTGGAGAGCCTGAACTAGGGTCTGAGGCACAGGAACCAATTTGGAGACAGGCTCTTTTTCTGAGACCAATAGGATCTGAGATGAAACTTAATGTCTCTCATCTGAAACCTTGCTCCCTGGACCACTGCTGTGGAAGCTGCCATGTGACCCAGCAACTGTAGAAAGTGCCTGGCTGGACGAGAAACTAGAGGATGAAAAGAGGAGTCCAGAGTGACAAGGGATTGAACCCTTGAGAGAGGGAGAAATGCTCTTGCCTGAATAGTGTCCAGTTCCACCCCTATGAATGTGAGGGTCTGAGCTGGTTGCAGGACAGACTTTTCTAGGTTCAAGATAAACCCCAATGAGTCTAGAAGCTTTCAAGTGGCCTCTAGCGCTGACTTGACTTGGTCTGAGGACTGGCCTACCACTAGCCAGTCATCCAGGTATGGGAATAGAATGATGCCCTGCCTTCTGAGGAATGCCACCACCACTGTGAGACACTTGGTGAACACCCTTGGCGCAGATGTTAGGCCGAAAGGCAAGGCCCTGAATTGATAGCGGCCTGAGGGCAATTCGAACCTGAAGTACTTTCTGTGGGAATGTCTGATAGGTATGTGGAAGTAGGCATCCTTGAGATCCAGAGAGGCTAGCCAGTCTCCTGGTCTCAGAGAGGGAAGAATTACTCCCAGAGTCACCATTCTGAATTTTGGTTTGTTAAGTGTTTGTTCGGGTACCTTAATTCTAGAATGGGTCACCACTCCTTTGTCTTTTTTGGGGTAAGGAAGTATCTGGAATATAGTCCTTTTCCCCTGTGAATATGAGGTACCTTCTCTACTGCTTGCAGAAGCAGAAGAGAGGAAACTTCTGCCCCTAAGGCCTTTGTCTCCAAGGGGGAGGGAGGACTGAACCTATTGAAACTGAGAGCAAATCCATGGCTCACTACTTCCAGGACCCATTTGTCTGAAGTAATAGACACCCAGGCCTGGGAGTAGTGAACCAGCCAGCCTCCTACTGGCACTGGGGAGGCGACCCTGACCGACACCTCAGGGTGTGTGCTTGGCAGGTGGCTTAGACTGAGTGGATGATGGGGTCCTGGTCATCTCACATCTGCCTCTTCCTCTAAAGAACCCCCTCTGCTGTAAAGAAGAGGAGGAGGCCTGAGCTTGGTAAAAAGGCCTGTGAAAAAGCCTGCCCCTGCCCCTAAACTGATGCCTCTGAGGAGTGGCCTGCTCTTCTTTGGCTGCAGCACTCCTGTAGGTGGTCCTGTATTCATCCATCTTCTTCATGTAATTCTCTGTTTGGTCCCCAAAGAGGGAATTACCAGTTACAGGAAAATCCATGGCCTTAGCCTGGGTATCCTGTGAGAGGTTGGTACACCTAAGCCAAGCAAATCTCCTCATGGAGATAGATGTAGCCATGACCCTGGAATGAACATCATTTGAGTCTACAGCAGCATGGAATTGCACCTTGGATGTCTCAATACCATTTGCAGCCACCTGCTTCAGTTCCTTGGCCAGCTGGGGAGGGGCATTCCTAGCCAGCTCCGGACCCATATCCCACAAAGATTTCTGGTACCTGGCTGTATATGCCATATAATTTGATTGCCTGAGTCCCAAAAAGGATGCCAAGTACTGTTTTTCTGCCATGGCATCCAATTTCCTGGAATCCTAATCTGGGGGGTGAGATGCCAGGGGAATGTTAGCCTTGTCACAGGCTGCAGCTTGCACTACCCCCAACATGGCTGCTATGATGTGAAAGGAATTCTGTCCGAGGCCTGACAAAGCATACCTCCTATCCATTCTTTTTTCCACAGGAGGAAGGGATGTAGGAAACTATAAAATGTTTTGTGTCTACTTCCCCAAGGATTGATGTAAAGGGATTGACACTCTCTTTGACTCGGGGACGTCCATCATTTCCACATAGTCAGGTTCTTCCTGATCCTGTTCAGCCTCTTCCATAGGAAGTTGAAGAGTCTCAGCCACTTTCTTGTAAAACAAGAACTGGAAAGGGGACTCAGAAAGCCTGGGAGGAGAAACATGGGAAGGCCTGTCTGGGGAGTTGTCAGGCTCTACTGGCTCATCTAGGCCTTCACATTGCTCTTCTTCATAATCTTCCTCCTCCTCCCAATCGCCCTCATAGTATGCCTCAGGATCTGTGTCAAAAGCAGCTACTTCCAACCGAACTGATCAGCTCTGAATCGATGCCAGTTCGGTTGGAACCGGGCAAAGTGACTGAACTGCTGTGATCGCTTTCGCTATTTCTTCAGCAGTCGGAACATGGGGTGTAGGATCCGAACCATCTGATTTTCGCTTTCTTTCTGACAGAACCAACTCCACAGACTCGGCTCTCCTTTTGCCCGAAGAGGTATTGCCCAGGTCAGTGGGCACCTCTTCAGGTTTGGCCGCAACCAAACCGGGCTGGCCATCTGGTCAGCGAACTTCTCGGCCTCCCTATCCTTCAGCCTATCCAAAACGTTTTTCCAGGGTGGCTTTCAGAAAGTTTTTACAGATTTGGCAGTCTTCCTTGAGGTGGTCAAACCCCAGACAATACACACATACCAGGTGGGGATCGGCCTTAGCAAAGGCCTCCCCACACTTGGAACAGTGTTGAAACCCAGTGGGGCCGGTTTTCTTTTTGGGTTTCTCAGACATGCCGAAAATCAAAAAGTCACCCTTCACAGCTTTTAAGCCAGGTAAGTAAGACCTATTGGTTCCAATCGTGTCACGGGTCGGTTAAAAAAATCCCAGAAAAAACAGATATTTTTTAGGAACTGATAAGTACTGGTAAAACCACAATTTTTGTTACTTTATCAGTAAAAAAAACCATCAGTCTCGGTTCTAAACTGGACCGACCAGAAAAGAACCGAAGAGAAAAAACATTTCTAACAGTAGAAACAACACTACCCACTACTATCACTTACTGTACTGGGACAGAGGTAAGAATACCGAATAATGAACGAACTACGGTTGAAACAACCGACCAATTCGAACTTTACCATACTGAAGCGCAGGAGGGATCTCCGGAGCGACTTCACAGTTAGGCGAAGTAAAAAAATCTGACTATTAGACTTCAGAGTACCACAGACAGAGGTTTGACAACTGAGCTCGAGCGCAACATTCCATGCTTGTGCACAGAGTTAACCCTTTACTCTCTGGAGAAGTTCAAGTGCTGGGGCAAACTGCATATAGTCAGAATACAGCAAGACTTCATGTTGTCTGAATTGAATCCTAAAAGTCTACCCATATTTTTAGTGATTTGGACCCCCAGATATTTAATCTGAGAGGCATTCTAATTAAGGAGTAATAATTGTGTTACAACAGAAGAGGGTCTGTAATAAAAGCGAAGTATCTCCGTTTTCGTTGAGTGCATAGCCAGCATGGTGGCCAAATTCCTCCAACCATGGCCACATCCTTGGAATAGAGGTGTCTGGATGAGACAAATAAAGTAGGACATCATCCGCGTACAATGAAATATTTTGAGTTAAGCCGCCCACCTCTATGCCCTGAATGCGAGTATCGTCCCTGATGCATTTCACCAAGGGTTCAATAAATAAAGCAAAAAGGAGAGGCGATAGGGAACAACCCTGGCGAGTTCCCCTACCCAAACTAAACCTGTTCGAAATGCCCCCATTCATCCGCACATAAGCCTGCGGAGCACAGTATAAAATTCTGATCCCATCTATAAAAGCCCGTGGGAAGCCAAAGTGTTCTAAGACAAGGAATAGAAAGCTCCAGAAAACCCTGTCAAAGGCTTTCTCTGCATCAAGACCCATCACGCAGGCCGATGTACAGGTTTGTGTCATGATATCTATCACATTGATAGTGCATCAAACATTATCCGGGGATAGCTTGCCCATAACAAAGCCCGTCTGATCTAAATGAACAATGTAGGGTATCAGTAGATTAAGTTGTTTTGCTATGATGGATATAAAAATATTGTAGTCCGTGTTAAGTAATGATATTGGTCGATAAGAGCTGCATTCCACAGGATCTTTTCTGGGTTTGGGAATCACATCTATGGTGGCATAGTGCCAGGAACGTGGCACCAGATCTCCCTCCTCCCAAATGTCATTGTAGACCACCTGCAACAATGGAATGGTATCTTCCCCTGAAACCGTCGGAACCAGGGCACTTTCCAGATTTGAGGGTCTTAATGGTGTCCGAGATTTCGGTTTGAGTTACTGGAGTAATCAAAGTCTGTCCCTGTTCATTGGTTAAGGTAGGGAAGTTTAGGAGTTGGAGGAAGCATCATTTGGCTTCCTGAGAAGACTCTTGTGGTGTATATAATGTCCGATTATGTGACACAAAGGCATCCATAATTTGGTCCCCTCTGTAGGTCATCTGACCAGTAGTAGTGGGGTGTTTTATTTTAGGAATGGATGCCTTAGCTGCCTGCTGTTTAAGATGGTATGCAAGAAACTTGGAGGCACGAGCCCCACCTTCATAGTACTTTTGCTTTAAGTACCAAAGGGCCTTTTCTGTTTTTATTTTCTGTATATCTTGAAGTTTAGCTTTTAGTTGTTTCAAATCCTTTTCATTCTGACTAGTCCACTTCTGTTTCTGTGAGGTTTTTACTATTTGTAATTGTGCTATTATGTCATTATTTTGTTTTTCCCTTTTTCTGTGCATTGCTATAGAGATAGGTTTTCCCCTTGCCGTTGTCTTAATTGTGTCCCACAGAATCTGAGGTGTAACCCCTCGTTTTGCATTATGTTCTATTGTAAGTTTAACTGTGTTCTTTAATTCTGAGACTATTTCTTTATCCCTTAAAAGGGAGACCTTTAGTCTCCAGTGGGTGGTCTTCTAGTTAACACCTAGAAAACTTGGTTGGTGGTCTGAAAGGGTGGAAGTACCTGTCGACACTGAGTGAAAGGAGGTCAGGTCTTTTTTATAGGTAATAAATGTGTCCAGCCTGGAATAGATCCTAAATCTGGGGGAAAAATATGTATAGTCCTTAACTGTAGGGTATTTTGCATGCCACATATCTTCCATCCCTAGGCCAAGCAGCAGTTTCTTAATAAATATATCTGATTTATTATTCGGATTTAGAATTTGAGCGGTGATGTCTAAAGCCCTATTAAAAATTATGTTCCAATCTCCTTCGATTATTAACAAACCCTTTGATTTCTCTACAACTCACACAATCATAAAAGTGTAAAAATTAGCTGGGGAGCCCAGGGGAGCGTACACATTAACCACTATGACCAGGGTGTCTTGTATCTTCCCCATAACCATAAGAAAATGGGCCCCGGGATCTATGACCACTTCCTCTCCTTCAAAGGGCAAGGAGGGTGAGAGAAAAATCATAACACCCCTTTTCTTACCCTGTTCCAGAAAGGCATGGTATAGGTTGGGGTAACCCTACGATTTAAACTTGACTGCCTCTTCTGGGGAAAGATGCATTTTTTAGAAGAAAATTTTGTTGTAATTTTGCGATTTAAGATAGTGGAGTATTTGCCTTTGTTTTATCAGGTTGTTAATGCCATTTATAAGACATTATCTTAATGTAAGAGTGCACTATTGTTACTCAGGTTAAAGACCAATCAGCAAATATAAAAATCAGCAACCGAAATGCAACAATTGAAGGCTGTCCGGTTGCTAAGTAAGAGAGAGAGAGTGTACCCAGTGAAAACCAAAACATCATAACAGTAAGATTCAACATTTATAACAGTAACATTAACAAGTAATGGAGACAAAAGAATGTCACAAAAAAACAATATCATTCTCTGTCAGGGAGAAACAACAGGTGTGGAGAGTCCTGCGGCAAACTACATACCACAGTAATAAGCAGGGCTCTTTTTATTTGGGTAACCCAGAGTGTGAGGCTACGGGCAACTAGAATCCGAGCCCCACCTGCCCCCTGAGATTGACTTCCCAGGTCAGATAGGGGAGCCATCCACAATCTGCACGGTGTCACTCCTGTGACACTGCTATCCCAACTTAATTGGGAAAAAAGCCAGAGGGGTAGGCTGCAAAAGTAGAGTCACAGAACCCATGGCAAACTGAACATCAGCAAAAATAGAAACTGCAAAGGAAGATAATAATAATTATAACAATATATCCTTCATGGATGCTGTGTCACTTACCTCCCGGTCTGGTGTTACCTAGGGGTTTGGCTGCCTGCTTCAGCAGCTGTCTCCCCTCCATACAGTGAAGTGATCCTGTTGGTACTTGGATTACCTACAGGAAGGGATGGTTCAAGTATTCTGGTCCCAGAAAAAGAGTTACCTTCCCAGAACAATACCAGGCCCTAGGGAGGCAGAAGGATCATGAGAACAAAAGATGCATTTGATTTAAGATCTCTCCAGAGTCCCAGGAGAAGGGGAAAAAAGCACAGCGTCCTTACAGGTGTTAAAGAGGGGGTTCACCCACTAGGAGGTGGGGGCTAAATGTCCTGAGCCAGCCCTCGGAGGGAGCTACTTAAATAGGTAAGTGCCATTTAAGTGGGAATAGTTTAAAGCAAGTCAGTATCAAATCTGATGATATAAGAGCCCTGCTACCAAGCTTCCTCTGAAGTTGTGACCCTGCAACCCAGTGGGGTCCCCAGGAGCAGACTAAAGCTGCTGCCAGGCTTGCCCTCTCTTATTGGAAACCCTTTAATTATTAAGGCTGGTCAAAGCGACCACTGAAAAAATCAATCAAGTCTAATCCAGTAATAAAACTTAGAGAATACTTTCTAAACAGTGATAAACATTCAAGGAATTCGAGAACCATTTAGATATACTGTATTCTATATGTGTGCTATCATAATCAGTCTAAGTTGATGTCAGTACTGTTTTAGTAGTCTTGAGATGCAAAAGTAAATAATTGTCAGAAAAGGGTGCCTTAACTCAAACACACTTTATGACAGGCAATAAATTTACAGTTGGTGTCGGTTCTAGGAGGGACAACATCCCAGCAGAAGCTGCGTGGACTCAAGCCTAGACCGAGCAAAGACACAAACCCACAGCCCATGCGAACAGTGGGTGCAGCATTAGTCAACTGTCGAAAAGTTCAGGGAAGAACAGGCTGGTTCCCAAAGAAACCAACAGACTGCAGGTGGGGCAGGGTCGTAAATATTAGTACACCAAGCTGTCTACAACCCCCCAAGTTCATACTTCGGTATGGTTCCGTTTAGCTGTATAAAACGTGCAAGCCAACAAATGATGATCGGCAGTCAGGTTGTCATCAAAGTTTCGGCAGCATCTTCTGAGGTTGAGGGATCCGCTGCATCATCCAGCAAAGTCAAGTACACTTCTTCCATGCTTTGAGCTGAGCTGTAACCCTTCAGCAAGAAGCTGATGTCCGATCTTAAGTTTGTTACAGTATTCCTCAATGCTTCTCCAGCTTTGGTGTGACCTCTTCGAACAACTGACCAGGCTGACTGCAACAGTTCCTTTTCCAGCCGTTCCTTAGTAAGGTTGGGAACAGGGATTCCGAGCTCCTCAAGGTATGTGGATGCCTCTAACAGACTGGCGAAGGTACGGGATCCCTTTTCAGTTTCCACTCGCAGTCTAGCCGGGTATAAGATCTGGACTCTACGTTTTTTGGTGCAGAGTTGTTTTACAATAGGTCAGAGGGTGTAGCGGCTCTCCTGGACTGCAGTAGTGTAGTCATTATCTATAGATATTTTGTAGTTTAGATATTGACTGTCCCAGTGCTGCCAGGCCTGCTTTAATAATGTTCTTTGGCCGCATACGTGGTAGGTTTGACGACGAAGTACCGGGGACCAGCTCCAGCATTGCTGGGTCTCAGAGCAAATGATCGGTGGGCCCAGTTCATAGCAAGGTCAAAGTTGTTAGGGAGATGCAGGTCTTCTCGGAGCATATCTTGAATAAAGGATATGGTTGTTTTGGCTCCAGTCTCCATTCCTTCAGGAACTCCATACATTCTTATATTTTGCCATCGACTGCAGCCCTCCAAATCATTGAGGTGGTGTGTCAGCTCCCTGTCCCTTGCTAATAGGTAAGGAAGGAGCCGGTCACACCTGTTGGTCTGCTCTGAGACTGTGTTAAGGCATTTTTCAATTTGTTCTGTTCTAGTTTCTATTGATCCAATATCTGATCGTTGTTGGGTTAGCATTTGATCTATTTCATTTACAGTCCTTGCTGTTTGCAGTATAGATGCTATTAAATCCGGGCTTTCATTTTCGGTTCCTTGGGTTTCATCCATGCGGCCTTCATGGCCCCCCACGTCAGTGATCAAACAAGCTTTTTCTTGTGAGAACAGCTCTTTTAATTTTTGTGCCGATGTCCCCGGATTCCTAGGTGGTAGAGATTTACATTTAGTGCTCTTTGCTGGGGAATCCATGTTTTAGCAGGCAGATGTTTACTGATGATAATCTAGGGTTGGACGGAGCTGGAAAATCAAGCATCCATTAGGTTGCTGACGTCACTGGACAATAGCCAAGGGTTTGAATTCAACTCTTCCCAGAAAATGGGATGACCCTCTCAAATGAAAAACAGGGGCTTTTTGAAAGAAAAGAACTGTTCCTCATAATGTGGAATAGTTGAGAGGAATGCTCCTCACAGGCAGGTTCTGCTGCATTTTTTTTTAAGTGGTGAGGATTTAAAGGGGAAAAGTCCTTTTACAGGGAGCCCAATAAAAAAAAGGGGGCAATGTATGCACAGACAAAAAACACAAATACTGTCAAGACAAAATACTAGAGAAAGGAAGGCGAGAGGGCAGTAACGACACTCAAAGACAGGAGAGGGGGCCCCAGGGAACCCTAATTAAATAGACGAGAAAAAACACATGTACTTACCTAAGGCACCATGACTTTTTTTTTTAACAAAATCGGAGACCTCCAAAATATAAACACCCTTCAAAGATGTGGCAGGCATGGCTCCCAATCCAAGCACATGCTGTGGAAATGGGAAGAGCAGTTTAGACAATTTTAAAGACGCAGCTTAACAGGCACGATTTTAATTTAGGAGTGCTCCCTGTCACCAGGTAGCCTCAACCTGCTATGCAGAATTGCAGCCCCAAGGCCAAGAAACTGAGATTTTCATCAGAACAGCTTGAGAGATGTTTTCCCTTCAATGGCACAGCTAAGACTGGAGAGTTGCTGCTGTCCGGAATCCTCTTGTGCCCAACATTCTAAAGCCTTTGGGCTGTGCCATTTCCCCTAGTAGGGGTGCAAAATACCCAGTTGTAATGACTACCCATTGAAAATGTATAGTGCTACAGAAAGAAAAAGTTACTTACCATAGTAACCTTGTTTCTCCCAGGGGATACTTCAAAATTCATAACTCTTCTGCAGTGTGCCTTTAAGGTCAGAATGCCCGGAGATGAAATGCTATGCAAATGATGAAATCATTGGCATGAGCCACTTTTCAAATGCTGCCACCTGTCAACTGCCTACATTCTAACCCTCAGATTTCGTGGACGCCTGCAAGACAGGACCCAAAATTTAAATATAGCAATTTCTAATTTTAAAATTCCCTACCTAAAAAAACTCCAATTGGAGGGAACATGAAAAGTAAAAACTTATCATTAAGCCAAAAAATTCCCCACACACCCCTTGTGTCAGAATCACCTGAAAAAGGAGAAAAGGTAAACAAGTTTTAATAAAAGTAAAAGTGTGGCATGCAAATACTATGGTACAGCATGGAATAGAGAGGCCACTGGTTCTTAAAACGGGGAGGGGGGAGGGAGAGTTATGAATATCGGAGTATCCCCTGGGAGAAACAAGGTTACTATGATAAGCAACTTTTTCTTCTCACCCCAGTAATACTCCAATATTCCTACTGCAGACTAAAAAGCTTTACCTTTGGAGGTGGAAAGAACCTATTTGGAAACAGGCTCTGCAGTACAGCTGTACCAAACCTGGCATCAGCCCTTGCTTGCATATCCAAGCTGTAATGCTTGACAAATGTGTGTACTGTCCACCAGGTTGCTGCTTTACAAATATCCACCAAGGGCACTTCCCTTGCAGCTGCCAATGATGCAGCTGTACCCCTTGTGGAATGGGCTTTAAGCCCTGCTGGGGCTTCCATGCCTACCTTAGAATAGCAAAATTGGATGCACTGAACAATCCAGCGAGAAATGGACCTTTTAGATGCTGGGTTACCCTTTCCCACATCCCCATAAGTGAGGAAAAGCTGTGTTCTATCCTGCCTATGGGGCTTAATGGCTGTCATGTAGTAGCTCAAAGCTCTCTTGACATCCAGGCTATGTAGCCTACGCTCACCAGTAGAAGAGTGGTCAGTGAAAAACACTGGCAAAGTAATGGACTGGTTCAAATGGAAGTCTGAAACCACTTTGGGAAGGAATTTCCTATTTGTTTGAAGGACTACCTTATCCCTGTGGAAAGCAATGTAGTCCTTTTCAATACATAAGGCCTGAAGCTCACTAATTCTTCTAGCTGAAGTAATGGCCACTAGAAACACTGTTTTCCAAGTGACATACTTCAAAGGTGCTGAGAACATAGGCCCAAAAGGGGGAGCCATGAGCTGAGCAATGCAGATATTAAGGTCCCATGCTGGCACCGGTTCTCTTACCAGTGGATACATATGTGAGAAGCCTTTGAAAACTTTTTAAAAATTGGATTTGATGCTAAGGAAACAGGCTTACCTGCTGAAGCATAAGCAGAAACTGATGCTAAATGAACTTTCAGTGTAGCAGGCTGTAAATCTACGGAGTGTAGATAGACTAGGTAGTCCAGCAACCCTAGCACTCCTACCTGGGTTGGCACTATACTCCTGTTAGAGCACCAAATGGAAAACCTCTTCCACTTTGCAGCACAGGTTTTCTTAGTAGAGGATTTTCTATATCCTCTTAAGGCATCCATAACTGACTCAGAGAGATGTAAACCAGCATACTCTAGGTCCTCAAGAGCCAAGCTTTGAGCCTGAGTGACCTGAGGTTCGGATACAGGAGTCTGCCCTGATTGGAGGTCAGAAGATTGTACCTCCTGAGAAGGTGTATTGGTTGTTCCACTGACATGGACAGCAACAGGGAGTACCATGGCTGCCTGGCCCAGTCTGGGGCTATCAGGATCATTGCTGCTGGCTGGGACCTGAGTTTCAACAGCACCATGTATACCAGGGGAAATGGGGGGAATGCATACAGGAATTTCCCTGACCAATCCAGGACAAGGGCATCTAGAGGAATCGTGCCCACCACTGGAGGTTTGCAACAGAACTGAGGCAAGTGATGACTCTGATGAGAGGTAAAGAGATACATTTTTGAAGTGCCCCACCTCCTGAATAGAGTCTGTACCACTTGCCTGTTCAGGGACCATTCATGATGGTCCTGACTGATTCAACTCAGAGTACCTGCCAGAACATTGTTTTTGCCTGACAGATGAATGGCCTGTAGTGAGGAGCCTAGTGAGTACGCCAGGGTCCAGATTTTCATAGCCTCTGTGCAAAGGAGGGTTGATCTTGTTCTCCCTTGCTTGTTTATGTAGTACATGGTGGTAGTGTTGTCTGTCCTGACTTGCACTACCTTTCCCTGTATCAGTGGTTTGAAAGCGTGCATTGCCAGAAGCACTGCTCTGAGTTCCAGCAGGTTTATGTGCAGAAGAGTTTCTGCACTTGACCAAGTGCCCTGGGTAGTGTGCTCTGCTAGATGAACCCCCCAGCCCAGGAGGGATGCATCTGTTGTGAGAATCACTGAAGGGAGCACTTTTTGGAAAGGAACCCCTTCTCTGAGGTTGGCTTCCTCTTTCCACCACTGAAGAGCTTGAATAAATGTTTTTGTTACAGGGACAAGCTTTGACAGGGAATCCTTCCGTTGGCACCAATGAGTTCTTAAATGAAATTGGATGTCCCTCATCTGAAACCTGGATCCCAGCACTGTACCTGTTGCAGCTGCCACGTGACCCAGGAGTTGAAGAAAGTGCCTTGCTGGCCTTGGGAAAGTGAGCCTGAAGAGGCTGCCAAATGCAGAATGCTTTTTACCCTGTCTCTGGGCAGGAATGCTCTGCCCACCTTGGCATTCAATTCTACTCCTATGAACTGCAGAATCTGAGAAGGAATCAGAACTGATAGTAATTTTTATTGCTTGTGCAATCTCAGCAGGAGAAGGCACAGTGGCAGGCACCATAGAAGTCCCCTTTCTCACAGGTGTTTCAGTGTGCTTTGTCTTTTTCTGTTTTTTAACAGGAACCGGAGAGCTAGCCAGTTCAGAGAGTCTCTTTTTACCCAAGTAGCAGAAATTGTGGTGTCACCCACAGACCCTGAGGGTTTCGGCTGGTTAGAGCTAGAGGGACCCTTAAATCTTTTGTTTAGTCTGTCCAGACATTTTGTCATTTTGACTTTAAATGGTCAAAACCCAAGCAGAAAACACAAACAGAGTGTTTATCTGCTTTGGCAAAGACTTCACCACACTCAGAACAGTTTTTAAAACCGGGTTCACCGGTTCTCTTTTTAGGTTTTTCTGACATAATGGAGAAAAAACGCAACCACAATAGTAAAACCTTTTAAAAGTTAAATTTTAACACTTTTTATCGATTGCGGTCGGTTCAGGAACCGATCGGAGAAACCGAGAGGAACCGAGAACCGATAACAGCTGAACCAAGATTAGAGGTTCAGAACCGGAGTTATCGGTTCTAAAAAACTAAATTTAAACAGTGAAAATATAAACAAATGAAGAGAAAAAAGACTAAAACTAACCTAAAATACCTCGGTTCCTCAGTGGTTATTCCGAACCAAGAGGAACCTATAAAATTTTACAAAACTAGCTAAATTAACTAACAGTTATAGAAAAACACAAAGATAAGAGGCAGCAATTGAAAATAAACAAGAAATACTCAAGTATTTATGAAAATCAAGGTTTCTTGTGACTAGATGTTGAGGAGGAAATCTCCAGGCGTCTGGTCTTGACAGGCGGAGAGAGAGAAATCTGAGGGTTAGAATGTAGGCAGTTGATAGGTGGCAGCATTTGAAAAGTGGCTCATGCCAATGATTCCATCATTTGCATAGCATTCCATCTCCGGGCATTCTGACCTTAAAGGCATACTGCAGAAGAGTTAGGAATATTGGTGTATTCCTGGGGTGAGAACAGCTGTTTCTACAGTACACGAATAGTCACTTCATGTCACTCAGATGGTGGCTGGCCTAGGTGATGATTGTCAGTTTCCATCTCATCTGAGTTGAAATATATTTTAAATGTAAATATGTGCACTGAGCTTTTTTAAATCTGTAGTTCTTTTGTTTTGGCTAATAAAGAGAATTAAACCTCAAAAGACTGAAACAAAAGTACCCTTGGCGAGAAATGCTCTGGGTAAGAAAAAGCTGCCTGAAGAAGCTTATGTGTTACGTAAAAAAAGCTGAGCAGACAATAGAACAGGGACAGTAAAACAGTCTTGAGAAATACTTTAAAAAAAAAAAAAAAGGTTATCTAGGCACAAGGCAGAATTCAGACCACAATAGCAAGACCATTAATACCTATTTGGGGTGATGCTGGACCCGCAGCTTGACCTTGGCCGCCACATTCAGAATACTTGCAAGACTGTAAACTGCAAACTGGGTCTGGCATACAGAGCAAAAAGTAATCTTACTCCGGCAGCTCGGATTGCACTTGCCAGAGGGGTGCTCCTACCCTCACTCTGCTATGGGCTCCTTTTGTTTGTCCACTTATCCAAAGTCCACCTCACTAGGTGGTCCACTGGCTACAATAATGTCTGCCGCTTCGCGCTGGCTGCCCCCCGTCTCACTCACCATTGCGACCTCTATAGCAGGCTAAATTGGCACTCATCCGCTAACCACATAGACTTCATCTTAGGGTGCTTCACCGGAAAGGTCCATGGCACTGGCACCCCTCCAGGGCTTGCGAAATTTCTTGTCCCGTCCATCTCCTCCTCCTACTCACTCAGGTCCCAGGGACAGGCCCTCCTCAAGACACCGGCTACACGGACTCAAATGGGTGGGCGGGACTTTGCTGCATTCGCTCCTAGACTGTGGAACTCCTTCCCTGCCCAGGTCCGTGCCGAGCACTCACAGATGTGTCTCCGTTCCTCCCTATGGAACCATCTCAAACTTGCCTCAGCCTGTGGCTGCCCCAAACCCCCGTGAATTGATCCATCACAGCACTCCTCTGCTCTGGAGCTACTCCTGAACAAAAGACCAGACTCCAAGAGGTTGCTAAGCTGTATATAGTGTCACATCTGAAGGATTTCGATACTGTACCCCGGAACTGCTCTTGGCTTCCATAAGGTGTTTATGTTGTTATGTTAATACTGTATAATCTATGCCTTACCATGCTCATACGCTGTGTTGAATCTGTAACATTACTGCTCTTATCTCCCACAAGGTGTTTATTTTTGTTATGTTAATACTGTATAATCTATGCCTTACCATGTTTCGTATGCTATGTTGAATCTGTATCCTCACATGAACTGTAACATGTCTAGTTTGTACAATGTCATTGCATGTACCTAAATCTATTATTCCTGTACTCTCCCGGGTCATACCTGAAAATAGGCAATTGTCTTGTCTAGTGTACCTACCTGGTTAACAAAAGCTAAATAAATAAATAAATAAAATAAATACCCTCTGAGGAATTCAGGCATAATGGCAAAACACCCAACCTCTGACAGGAATTTGGGGTTAAAGCAGGAGCCAATTAGGAAATTAAGAACCCAAAGACTAAATACTGTCTGGGAGGTGTGCTGGTTACCAAGTCAGAAGAAGAGAAATATTTGGGGGGGTGATCATCACAAGTGACCTGAAACACTCTGTGCATTGCAGCAAAGTGGCAGTCAAAGCAAATAGAATGTTTGAATGCACAGCCAGAGGAAGAACTAGCAGGAAAGTGGAGGTAATTCTGACACTGTACAGATCCCTGGTGCATCCACACATAAGAGTACAGTGAGCAGTAATGGTGCCCATACCTAAGGAAAGACATAAATTTTCTGTAAACGGTCCAAAGCAGGGCAAATAAAATGATTCGGGGTCAGCAACGTAAGACATGTGAAGAGAGACTCAGAGACCTCAGCATATACTCCTTGGAGGACAGCAGGGAGGGAGAGACATGACCGAAACATTTAAATACCTCAGCGGTATAAACATGGCGAACTCTGTTGGTCTCCTCAGCCTTTGTAGTAACAAAACCACAAGAGGACACTCTCAAGCTGGTAAGAGGATGATTCAAGAGGGAAATGAGGAGGTACTTTTTTCACTGAGAGGGTGGTGGCTAGATGAGGTAGTATCCCTAAAAACAGAGGACAGCTTTAGGAGGGGTTGGGGCAAAGTCAAGTGGAGGGTTACAATTAAAAGCGGAAACGTGAGGGAGACTCCTAATGGGGAGTGGGGCGGACTCCTCAGTAATCACTGAGGGATCCACATTACAAGCAGACAAGATAGACTTTTTGGCCTTTTTCTGCTGGCACTTTTCGTATGTTTGTATGTCCTTACACCTCTTGAATGCCACCCTTTTCCCCTCACCACTGTGGCCACTTCCCTAGAGAACCATAATGGTCTTTTTCCTTCTACTTTTACTCACTTCCTTCACACAAAGGTTGGTTGCCTTAATTATGCCAGCCCTTATTTTTCTTCACTGTGCCTCGTCCCCTCACTGGCAATCCCCACAAGGCAGTAGGAGAATATTCATGCCTAGGCTTCTGATGGGCTAAGCCATAAAGCACAGAGTACAATTTCCAGACACCCTGTCTCCTAGCTGTAGCCCACTAGAAAGCAGCTCTCAGGAGCAGCACTAATCCTTCCAGTGCTTACAAGTAACCTGCCTCAAGCTTGAAAGGAGAGGCTGGTTAGCTAGCCCACTAGCACAGCGGCAGAGCTACCATTTGCCACGCTGGTGACCTGGGTTTGCGCCCTGAGCTTGTGTCATTGGATGGTCACAGTTGCTAGGGCGGAGGATTGAGCTTCCAGTGGACTGCTCTCTTTTCTCCGTGGTGCAGTGGGAGCATTGCCTGGCATTAGCCTGCCCCCCGCAGCAGCTGGGGCCAACCTGCTGGGACCACAATGCAGGGGGTGGAGGTGTGGCAGACATCCAGCATGGTGCGCACTGAAGTGTGTGCAGCACCGCCATTACAACACTGCAAGCCAGCTCCTCTGCATCATGGAGGGAAGGGAAGGAGGAAAAACAGAAAATCACCCTGATTGGCGGGATGGTTCTTCAACCCCTTACAGGCCCTGCACTGGCGACCTGGCATGGTGCCAACTGGATCCTGCCCCGCGGGTTGAGCTTGGCTCTCTGCCAAACATCACGGGGGAAGGGGTAAGCTGTTGGGGAATCTGGAGCCAGTAAGTCAGGGAGATGCCAGGTTATGGGGCTCAGGGAGAGGGTCGAAGGGGAGAGAAGCCAACCAGGGCAGGGGGAGAAACATGAATAATGACAAAAGAAGAGAAGCCGGTTATAAAGAGTCTGAAATGGAGTCTTAAGAGACTCCCATAGAAACTGATAGAGTATCACATGGAGTACTGCCTAAGGACACCTGCTAAATAAGTAATTTTTAAATCAAGATACAGGGTTAGTTTGAACACCAAGTCAAACTATGTTTTTATCAGGTCAACAAACACAGCCCCTGATAAACATCCCTCATCTCTGGCTCTAAAGACAAGGGCCCCAATTTGTCAAAGCCAGCCATTTACATGGGAAATATTCAGACAGGAAGCGCACGCCAACCAGTGCGTGCTGCCTACCTGAATATGAGAGCTCTTGGAGTGCAGCACAAAGTGTCTATGTGCAGCACTAACCTAGCCCCGTGTAGGAAAGTGACTCACAAAAGCAAATAGAGATGGTGCATCCCAAATGGGATAGTGCCTTTAATCTTCTTCGAGGATATCTATATCATCAGGACATACTTTTGGAACATCTAACCGCCAGGCTCTAGGACCACACAAAAACTTCTGCACGCGGTCAGTCAGGGGCTGCCTACGATGACGTCAGACACCAGTGACAGAGGATGCTTGTGCTGCTATCTCCATTGCTAACTTTTCCAGCCCTCTGTCTCGCCTTGTATGTGGAGTGCTGGGGTCTCTCCTGGTTCCCTACAGGGAGGTCCTCCGAGCATGGTCTCCAGTGGGGAACTGAAGAGAGAAGGGACGCCCAGATTTATATATATGCTGATGTCATTGTGGGTGGCCCCTGGCAGACTGCTTGCAAAAATTTCTGTCTGGTCCTAGTGCCTAAATGTTTTAAAGGTACGGCCTGATGAAAGAGATTCTCTTGAAGATCTACTGTTACGGTAAGTACATAACTGTTCTTCACGGTCAGCCATTTTCAGCAGCTGGCATGCTAATAAGCACGTATGGCATGCAAGGCTCTAACAGTCCCTTTACATGCCATTATGTGCCTATTAGCATCTACGCACAATGTCGCAGCACACAAATACAAGGAGGAATTGTGAGATGCTGTGGCCTGTGCCCCGATCACCAGTCCAAACTGCTAAATTTATTCAATGCCATATTCCCTGGCAGTCTAGTGGAATCCCCATCCCCTGTTACGATCTGCCAAAAGTATTCTATGCCCTTTTCCCTGGCAGTCTAGTGGAACCACTTTCTCTGACAAGGTTCCAAACCCACTTTGGGACAGAATGTTCTACGAAAGTGAGGCATCGTAAGAAAAACAATTTCTCCCTTCAGTTAAGGAGTTTGCAATCTCTCTACACCTTTAAACATGGTCTAAAAAATTGTTACTTCAGGAACAACTCACATGCACTTGTTTTAACTGGTGTTGTAACATGGCATAAAAAACACAACCAAAATAAAGCAGTGAGACAGGTGGAAAGACGACATGTGGTACAACACAAACCATGGTTTAATACCATAGTAGATCATGGTTGGGAGTGGGGCCACACAAAAAGAATTAGACCACAGTTCCAAAGCTCAAGGAGCCAAACAACGGTGGTGCAGACTAGTAGAGTGAACACGAAATGCTATGCTGGGTCGCCCTCTAGTGGCAAGCAGTAACGAGTGGCAGAGCAGGGACAGGCTGGTAGAGACAGAGCAAGTAAAGAGCAGCAAAATAAGCGGGTGCAGTGAGAAAAATACGTGTAGGAGATATCGGAGAGAGAGCAGTGTGTCTTACTGCAGCAGTCGGCAGAACCGCAGAGAATCACAGCAGTAGTGTACAGACGGGCAGCACCAGCTGCCTGTAATCGCTGAACCAGTGTCAGTTCTATCGCAAGTGTGTCCATTCGGTAGCTCCTCCGCGTCGTGCATCGGAACATGTAAATGGGCAGGAATACCCAGAGTGCAGCAGCAAACAGCAGTAAACTGTGTCAAAATCAAGCTGAAACGAACATGGAAAGACACAGAGAAAGAGAAGTGGGCACAGTGAGGAATGTGACTTTCCGGGCTGGATATGTAACGCAGGTGTAATATAGGAGCAAAGAACCACATCACTATATTAATAGATACCAAATTGTGAACGTGCACGCGCACGTTGTGAAGTGAGTAGAAGATTATAGAGACAGTAGTGAGAGGCACAAAAGTGCTATTTTGACACGTCTTTGTGACTCATAATATTAATCTGTAACACTAATCATAAAGACTAACCTAGTACAGTGCTAGCCACGTGATAACTCATTGAGAAAGCATGGTCTCATTGTGGAATTAATCCATGGTTGGTTGTTGGATCCACTGCCTTCGGCCTCGTGGTCCAACCTCCCCCAACCATGGATTAATTCCACAGTAGACCCATGCTTTCTCGTGGGTTAATCCTTACCTGTTAAGGATATTTTCTCCATTTATTGTACCTGATCCTTGTGACTCAAATAGTGTGTTTATAACTTGGTTTCATATGTTTTTGTATCGTTGTTTACATTAACTTATTGTTTTGATGACTTGGGACGTTCTGTAAACAAGACGTGTTTCTCATAGAACCCATCCTATAACCTATCCAACATTTAAATAAAAAAAATAAAGTAAAATAAATAAACCACATACCCAGATACCCCAGTCCCCCACCCTAGATCGCCAGTCCAATCTGTGAAAGGTATTCTATACTCTATTCCCTGACAGTTTAGTGGATCCCCTACCCCGATTCCCAGTCTAATTTATAAAAGGTTTTCTATGCCCTATTTCCTAGTAGTCTAGTGAACTCCCCCCTCCTGATCTCTGGTCCCAGATGTCAAAATATGGCAACAGCCTATTTCCCTGGTAACCTATTGGATCCCCATCCCTGCCCGATTGCCTACAGCACCCCCTTCCTGGCCCATCCACTCAGCACCCTCTACCCCAATCCCTTGCGGCACCCCACTCACTCCTTATGACAGGAAACTGCACCAGCATACATTACATAAATATTACACCTTTTTTCAATCAGTATACAGTCAGCTTATAATTTACTAAAGTATAGCCCTTTTCACATTAATTCAATGTTAAAAGTTATTTGTTCACGTTACTGACAAAACAGTTGCTTACAGTTAGTACAGAATAGGGAACCAGAAAATACCTACTTTCCAGAAAAGCTTTTTCCAAATGAAGTTTCTTTGCGCTGCTGTTTTCATTTCCTGAACCAAGCAGAATATTTGTTCCAATGTGTTGTCTTCAAGTAGCAATTCAGAAATCAACTGATCAAAAAGTTTGGCCATCTGCTCAGAACTATAATCACAATAATATGAAACAGTTACATTTTGTTACCAAACCAGTGAACAGTTTACTTTTAAAACCCATATAATGCAACATACTTATCCACACTGCAGATGACTTTTCTATTACTGTAAAAAAAACACTTAACATGGTCAGACTGGATGGGCCAAGAGGTCATTATCTGTTGTCAAATTCTATGTTTCTGTGGTACAGTACTAAATATTTCAGCAGATATTACTTAGGGTGTTACTGTTCTAATAAACAAATTGGAATCCCTGACCAAATACCTATATAGGGGAGAAGTACAGGAGCTGTGCTAGGGCCACACTGTGGTACTGAGAGACAGTAAGTTTGTGGCAGGTAACTTCCTTACCCAATCTATTACCACAGGATAGGATTAAAGGTAGTAATCTAGGAAGGACAACCAGGCAGTAAACCAGGGCAGGAAGTAACAAGTCTGGTTCTAGTCGAAAAGGCACTAGACAGTAAAGGAATACAGGCTATCAATGGTCTCAGGTTATTATAGGTTTAGTATGGAGATGAGGTACAGCAGGAAGCTATGCAGTTGTGGTGACTGTGGGACACTTTTCTCCAGGGTTATGCTCTGGAGAATGGGGCACTGCTCTATCTGCAGGACCTTTGCAGAGCTCCATGCTCAGCTGGTAGCAGCAAAAGAACAGGTATCTCAGCGCATCACTGTCTCAGCTGGAGCCCACACACCCTGTCCCCCATAGTCCTAGTAGCCGGGGGAGAATGGTGGGGAGAGGGAGAGGCAGAAAGAGAGGTAGTGCTAGCAACAAGGAGGTTGGCCAGCTCTGCACAATCCAGACAGTAAACTGCTTTGCATCCCTGGAGGGGACTTAGGTACCTGACTCCACTGTGGGGGACTCTGAGTCACTTTGGGGTAACGGGCAGGATGACTTGGTGACACTCAGGTGGAAAAGCAGGAGGAAGTCAGAGAGTCTTAGCGGTTGGTCACTCAATAAACAGAGGAATAGAGAGGGTGGTGGGAGTGCTGGATTGGAGAGGGATGGTCAGGTGCCTTCCTGGTGCACTGGCCATTCGCGATATAGACAGGATGGTGGGGGAGCTGGGTAAGTGGTACACTTGGGTACCAATGATGTGGTGGATCAGCCTGTGGAGATAGTGATGTGGAACTCTCACAGACTGGGAGACAGATCAAAGGCCCAATCGACTTCCCTGGGCTTTTCAGAGGTCCTCCCTGTGTGGAGTGGGGGGGGGGGAGAGATACAATACAGAGGAATGAGATCAAGGAGTTTAATAGGTGGTTAAAGGGGTGGTGTCAGTGGATGGAGTACTACTTTGCTGGTGACTTCTGGGACAGAAGGCTCATCAGGATGGCAGTCTACAGCTGAGAAGAGAGGGGGCCAGTTTGCTGAGGCAGAAGTTTGACATCTTCATTGTACAGAGAAAATGACTGCTGGGGAGACTGAGGCTTAGGGAACCATGGTGATAGGAGAGAGGAATCTCGGAGCCTGTAGCAAAACAGTGGACAAAAGACAAGTAAAAAGCTAAAGGGCATCAGGAGTGTTAGGGGTCTGCCTTAACAGCAGGAGTCCGGGTAATAACATCAGCGACCTCCAGGCAATGATGGCAAACACTGAAATGTACCTCACAGCCACCACAGAAACTTGGGCCTCAGAAAATAACAGGGCCCTGAAGTCCCTGGTTGCACAATGTTTAGGAGATATAGTGGAAAGGTAAAAGGGGGGGTGGAGCATAGCCCTATATTAGGGAAAGCATCGAGGCTGTGAAAGATGGATACATCAGGGGAAGTAATGGGGATACTGAGTTGCTGTGGGTGCAGCATACAGTGGCCTCAGGCAAGAAACTACAGGTGGTGGTGCTCTACAGACTACCAGGACAAGGGGAAGAGAAGGACTGGGAGTTTGGGGAGGAACTAGTAAGGGTATTGGCAAAGGGGGAGGTAGTGGTGGTGGGTGGTCTAAACCTGCCAGATATCATTTAGGACATTCCAGCTGCCATGAGCACTAGAAGTCAGGCCCTGCTGGATACATTCCAGGACTGTCTGCTGGTGCAGCTGGTTAAGGATCCCACCAGGCAGGCTGCCATTCACGATGTGGTGCTCACCAACTTGGAGGTGGTAGGAGATGTGCAGGTAGGGGAGCCACTAGGGTCCAGTGACCATAATTCTATCTGGTTTGAGCTGGCCCTTGGAACCAAAAAGCCCTAATCGAGGGCCAAGGTCCTTGGTTTCAGAAGTATGGAGTTCAGCAGGATGAGGGACTTATCCGAGACAAGTTAATCAACATAGGCAGCATTGAAGGTGTGGAGGAGAGACGGGGGCCGGGGCAATTAAACAGGCCATTCTATGGGCATTTAAGTTATGCATACGAACTGTAACCAAAAGAAACAGGCACAGGAGATCAGTATGGTTCTCAAAAAGGGTAAGGGAAGCACTGAGCGCCAAAAAAAGGCCTTCACCAGGTGCAAGGAAATGCTGGGGGAGGAAGAGTGGGGAGAGTGCCGACTCAACTGGTTAGGAGGCAAAAGAGACACTAAGCCTCTGTATGCGAAGGGGTATATGTATGCTGAAAGCAGTTCTCGGATACGTTAGGAAAAGAAAGAGAGGAATTGTTAAGACTATCTGAGGGAGGTAGGGCAGTAGAGGAGGACATGCAAAAGGCAGCCAGTTTTAAAGAGCTAATAGAACCAAAAAAGCAGAAAGAAAAATACTGCAAATTCTAAGTAGTAGTCAGTTGTTACTTTTTATTTCTGAAGTGTTTTTCTTTTTCATTTTGCTCATTAGAAAGTCTTCTGCGTGATAGTATGATGCTGGATATGTAGAATGGCACTGTGCTTGACAACTGACATATCTAGTCCTGTTCCTCCCAGTACATTATCAGTCCTGTGACCCCACTGACAGTGACATCACAGGTGACTGACCTGGCAGCTACTCAATGGCTCTTTTGGAGCAGCTGTAACAGAAAGTGAGATCACACTACTGATGATGTAATGGGAGGGACAGAGCTCAATATATCAGCTAGCAGGCAAAGTGCTGTTTCAAAAATCACACCTATTAACATCAGGTTAAAAATCTTCTAACTAACAAAAGGGAAAGAAAAGTACCTCGGATATAAAAAGTTATAGATGACTGCTTTTAAAAATGAATATTACGGGGGGCACTGTGGAGCCTAGTAGAACAGAAGACAAGAACTGAAGCTCTTCAATTTACTCAGTTAAAACTATAAACACTTGAATTTTCTGAGTGCCCATTGTATATATAAAAAAAAATAATAAACAGACGTTGGAAAATCTGCTTTGTGGAAATGGGTAATCCCAAATGAGATAAAACACAGCAGGAAGGAGCCAGAAGTAGAAATGCTCCAGGCCCGCTAGCCACACAGTTAGATGGCAGGCAAGACAGCCTCGGAACACGTAGAAAGTAATGAAGAAATGCTGCAACATTTCGGGCTCAAGATTTCTAGGCTCATTGCTTCAGTGGAAGGTTAGCAACCAAATTTGACTCACTCACCAACAGAGTAACCACTACAGAAAGTGAGTTGTCCTTCCTAAAGACAGAGACTATGGAGGCATCTCAGTGTTCCGATGCAGCCCTAGGTGCAACAGCTGGCCTTATTAACCCATTATACCCATTAGCGCCACATGGTGTTAGAACCATCCATTGCTTAACCTGATCCAAAATGGTGTCTTCAGATAGAATGAGTTAAGGAGAACACCCACCTACAATCCCGCCTAGAAAATTTAGAAAATCAAGTTTGTGCAGCAAATTTACAGATCGTAGACATGCTGGAGAGAAGAGAGGGTGATCACCTGGGGTTGTTCCTGCAGGAATGGATGGAGCAGCAACTCGGCCAACCACTCATGGACTACCACTTTACAATTCAAAAAGCCTACACAGTGTCATGGAGAGGACGGCAGGTTAACCTGGAGGCACCTCGGGCCACTGTTCTGGTAGTGGACAGAGTGGGAACAAGATTTTGTCTTAGCCCAGGCTAGACAAAAACAGACTTTACTATATGATGCTCATCAAATCCATATTTATCCAGACCTCGGCTATGCTATACGACAGAAAAAAATACGATTTGATGGCGTACGTGCCATTCTTCGAAGAGTTGAGGTGTCCCACAGAATGCTTTTTCCGGCTCGATTGCGCCTAGTGCACCAGGGCAAGGTCTACATTTTCTCCGACCCAGAAGAGGCCTTGAAGTGGGCCCAACATTCCTGCAAGATGCTGTAGAGAACAGGACTCTCAGTCAGAGGGTGAAGATGACGAACTAGGCACTTGATTTGATATCGGAGGTGTTCTGTCCAGGTTTTCCCCAAACTGTTTGAAGACTCTGGTCCATGTATGAACGGTTAAACACAGTCCGAGTGTTACAGTATTTGTTTTAGTTAACAGGGACTATTGGGTTCTATTTGACCAAATAGATAGGGATAGTGAGTATAATCAGCTATTTTGACTGATGATTATGGCCTCTTGCTGTCTGCATAAGTTTAACATGGTTCTAAGGGTCCTGTTGTGAACTATTATCAATGTTATAATTACTAGTTGTTAAAGCAGATATTCTACAATAACATATTATGTAGGGGTACTTAAATAGTTACTTATAAAAGAGAGTGTAGTTCTGATATGATTATATACCTTTTTAGGTATTAAATAATAAAAAGCACATGCAGCTCACTTCCTCTGGTAGGGAGTAGAGATTAGATTTAAATTTCCTTACTATGTTTAAATTTTGGCATGCAGCTTATGAGCTCAGTAATGCAGCTTAATGGCGTAAATAGCTGGTTTAAAGAGGACAGGAAATCATTTCTAATGGGCAGCTGTTTATGAAGTTCTTATTCTCAGAAATGATATGCATTCACCTAAATTTTCCATATTTAACTGTACCTGAATAAAAAGTGATATAAAAAGCTGTATTTTGCATTGTCTTGTTTTTATGGGCAGCATTCTGTTACAGTTCTCTTCATGGACCCAATAATTTGGTGTTTTAACTACGTCACGGTTTGTGCACAGAACTCTGAACAGGGTTCTGATAGGTCAGCAGTTTACAACTCGCATTCTGTACACAAATCATGACATAGTAAAAACTCCACATCAGTGATTCCATGAAGTAAACTGTAACAGAATGCTGCCCATAAAAACACAACAATGTAAACTACAGTTTTATCTATCTCTTTGTATTCAGGTACAGTTAAATGTGGATACTTTAGGAGAATGTATATGGTTTCGCAGAATAAGAGCTTTATAAACAGCTGCCAATTAGCACAAATTTCCTGTCCCCTTTAAAGGTTTTTTATGCCTTATAAGGAATACCCTCCTGTGATGTATCATATTGATAAGTACATTTATTTTTTATGCATGTATTAAGAGGGATGGTGCCTTCATTGGCCGAGTCAGATTTTATCTTCATGTAACTATCCGGAGTTCTCTTTGCTTGCTTTATTAAAAATTCAACAAAGTACAAAAAAAATGAATATTACACTAACTCTTATGATGACTTTTGCTGTGCCCTCACAAGGGAAGACAAAGGGACCCTGCTAGTCAGTGGCATCAAGGCAGCCATAAAGAATGTCCCAGATCTGAGGCAGCCAGTATTTACCAGTGGAAAGGTCCAGAAAGGGCTAGCACCTCTAAAGACACATAAGGCCCTGGGGCCTTGTGGTATGCATCCAAGGGTACTCAAAGAAATGGCAGCAGAACTGCCCAGCCCATGGTAAGACTACTCAATAGCTCATTACAGATGGGGGTAGTCTGTAAGAAAAAAATAATCACTGTAGTAATGTTTCTTCCTAAGTGATCCCTCACTATGTTTGATAAGTGCTTAATTCCCCTGGAATAAGCTACCTCGGAGCCTAGAATGTTATGCTAATTAGAGAACTTTAGAATGAAATGTTAAACTCTGCCCTCTAACGGCAGATTTATTTCTCAAACTGTGGGAGAGCAGTGATCACCAAATCTAGTTAAGTGACTACCAAAAAATCTAACCTACAAAATACCCTTTTTTAAAAAAGAAATAACAAATGAGGGAAAAAAGCTCACAAAAATGTCATTTGTGGGACAAAACAACAGGAAATGCTTAATTCCACTAAAGGCAGGCTGTTGAGAGAACTTTTTCCAGGTTTTGGAAGGGGAGGTAGTGAAGGGACTGTCAAGCACAGTGAGGGATCCATTAGGAAGAAACATTACTATGGTATTTTTTTCCTTCAAGCCTCAGGAATCACTCACTATTGTTTGACAAGTGCAGACTCCATAGCAGAACAAGGACAATTAGAAACTGTAACAACATATGATTATTTGGAGTCAGGTTTTCACAGAACATCAAATGGACAAATCACAAAACAATGATATTGAGCAGACTGAGGTCAGCCTCGGCTGCCCTCAGACTGTTTAATACCAAACTAGGAAGAAATTCTGTTAAGGGAGCCCTAAAGGTGCTGAATGCTAAGAGCAAAATGAGCATCTTATATACAGCAGAAGTGTGGAGTCAGGAAAATATGAGGGACACTGAGGTACCAGGGAGCAAGTTATATAGACACTTGCTCATGGTGCCCCAGTCTGTTCCCTCAGCCCTGCTATGCCTGGAACTGGGGCAATTTGCAATAGAGTCAATGGCCCAAAAAAGGAGGCTCCTATTTTTATTAAAACTTTTTTTGCTTCCAGAAACACGACTTCCCAGACAATGTCTGGAAGAACAAACAGAATACGTGGATCGAGGTCACAAGACACATTTGGCCACTATAATTAAAGAGGGTCTCTTCCCTTTGGGCATTGGCTCAACTCTAAATGAAATATACACAAAATCTTGGGAAGAAATTAAAGGTATTGTAATAACCCAGGTAAGAGATACTGATATAGCAAGTTCTGAAAAACGAATTATGCAGTAAACGGTATAGATAGTATAAACAAAGCAAATCAACACATAACCTACAAACTTACCTAATAAAATTGACAAACCCAAAATCATGGCATATAATAACAAAATATAGAATGGAATTGTACAAAGTGAATTATTTGCATTATATTCAGAAAAGGCCCGATACTCTCACACCTTATTAAGTGTGGAAAATCATTGGAGGATGATTTGAAGCATATAGTTTTACTATGTCCATTGTACAAGAAAAATAGGGGAAAATGGCTTGGAAAAATCTTGTGTACATGTAACATATCAGCTGATAAGATTACTGTGGAATTATTTTACACCCAGGATATAAATATACTATCAAACGTAGTTAGCTGTTTATGTACTATTCATCTGTAAATGTTATAAGAATTACCACTGGAACCTTGAACATATTAACTGAATATGAAACTTGGAAATGTGATGTATTTATTTGACTATACCAGTATATGTTCATGCTTAAAATGTTTTTAGTGTTTTTTATTGTAATGGTTTTAAAACCGATCAATAAGCTAACTTAACTGAACTGACTCCATTGCAGTACCTTGAGAGGCTGGGTATAGAACATATTTAGGGAAAAGGTTCTGCAAGACAGCAGTGCCAAAACTGGCATCCCTTCTGGACTGTATGTCCAGAAGTGCGTTGTAAAGGTGTGTACTGTTTTCCATAGGTAACAAACAGTTGTATTGATGTGGACCTGAAACCTTTAGTGCGGTCCAGGTAGTAACTTAAAGCTCTTTTAACATTCAGGCAATCGGAGCCTCTACTCCCCTGGTATGGATTTTGCAGTGAAAAACACAGGGAGTGTGACAGATTGGTTGAAGTGAAACTGAAAGCACTTTAGGAAGACATTTTCTATTGGTCCTCAAAACGACATCTCTGTGGAAGATAAATGTAGTTATGATCTCTGCATAGGGCTTGAGGCATCCTCACTCTCCTAGCTGAGATGAGAGTCACCAAGAAAACTGTTGTCCAGGTAACATTTCAGAGAAGCAGTTGACATAGGCTCAATGGGGGCACTCATGAGCTGGGCAATGCACAGATTTAAGTCCCAGGGAGGGACTAGATCTTTAAAAGGAGGGTTCAGGAGTGTCAGACCCTTAAAAACATTTTAAAAACAGACAGGGAGGCTACTGCTCTCTCCCTACCAACTAAAGCATAGGCTGAGACTGCTGCAAGATACACCTTAACGAGTAGAAGGGCAAAGGCCTGAAAACTGTAGGTGTAACAAGCAGTCCAGCATGTAGGACAGACTTGCCTTGAAGGCACTGGTCTACCTGGAAGAACTCCACAGGGAAAACCTTTTCCACTTTGAGGTATAAGTTTTCCTGGTGGCTGGCTTTCTGGAAAATTTTAATGCATTCAAAACATTTTTCGAGAGGCTGAACCCAGAGTATTCTAGGAATCACAGGAAAGTATTCAAGCAATTATGGACTTGCATCCTTATAGCTTGCCATAACCCAAAATATTTTAATGCTTAAAATTCATAAACCCTTTCCTTGAATTGAATATCCAATCTAGTTTTAAAAGTATCCATATTTGGACTCTCTATACCCGACACAGGAAGATCATTCCAGGATGAAACCACCCTTCGGCTGAACCAATATTTTCTTATTCTTAAATTCCACCTGGGTTGAAAAAGTTTTTTGGGATGTTTCCTAGAGCTTACCCGATGAACCTTAAATATAATTTCCAATTCCATGCACAATGAAGAATCCCCAATAGCTTTATAAAGCATACACATGTCCCCTCTGAATCTCCGATAACATAGTGAATATAGTCCCAGAATTTCCATCCATTTCCTATGAGATCTGGTTCAAGTCCTGTGATAGCCTTAGTCATTCTTCTTTGAATACCCTCGAGCCTAATAATGTCTTCCCTCCTATATTGTGACCACACCTGAGCACAATACTCCAGGTGGGGCCCAAACCAGGGAGCTTTACAACGGGATCAGTACTTTGGCATCTCTGCTGGAAATATGTCTGAGGATACTATTCAAATTTTGATTTGCCTTTCTTATCTGAATTGAGCAGTGATGACTGAACTTAAAATCAGGAGTAATCATAATACTCAAGTCCCTTTCTTGTGTGGTGACAGTTAGCATATCATTCCCAATTTTATAAGCCGCTTTAATGTTTTTATTCCCCAAATGCATAATCTTACATTTTGCAGAGTTGAATTCCAGTTTATTTGACCCTGTCCATGCCTCTATGTTACCAACAGCTATTTATAAGGATAATACATCAGACAGATTATTAACAACAGCTCCTAATCTGCAGTCATCTGCAAATTTAGATAACCAAACATTGGGAGTATTTATTTTCAATGTAGATATAAAAACATTAAACAAGCAGGGTCCCAACACGAATCCCTGGGGAACTCCACTTGTCACCGGGGCCCAATCTGAATAAACCCCCTTAACTACCACCCTCTGTCTCCTGTCCCTCAACCAGTCTGAAATCCAACATATTATACTGGTCTCTAATTTAAACTCTCTCATGACAGCAATCAGCTCCTTTATGTGGCAATTTATCAAAGGCTAAGCGAAGTTCACAAAAACAACATCAACCGAATTGCCTAAGTCTGTTTCTCTATTAACGTTCTCATAGAAGGTCAAAAGATTGGTCTGACAAGATCTAGACCTGGTAAACCCATGCTGTATTGAATCCGTCAAGTTGTTTTCCTCTAATGAAGCCAGAATCCTATCCTTCAATAATATTCTAACTCAACACTTCCTCCAGTTGATGACATCTCTGGGCCTTACACAGACAGCTACCACTGCTACCCATAAACATGGTCATTCTCTTGACTTAAGTCTTCCTCCTGGGGATCAAAGCCTCGGATCTGGGGGTGGAACCAGTCAGATGGTCCTATCAATACACCGTAGGGTTCAATTTTAGTGCCCCCCCCGAAGGCCTACCCTTGTAGAGATGGTCAAGTATCGCCCTTTATGAGATGTTAGCTCTGAAGGCCTAATGGCGGTACTTGACCCATCGATTATTCCCGTGGCAAACAGCGGCCCAGAGGATCTCGTGGTGGCCCACAATACAGCCATTTCTGTGGCCCTGGATGTCGCTTCTCCTGTCTGTGTTCACCCTCTCTCCCTTCACCCTCGGTCCCCATGGTTTGATGGGACTTTGAGGGAGATGCGGCAATTATGACAAATGTTAGAGTGATGCTGGCAGAGATCTGCCCTTGATGCTGACCACCTTAGCTTGATGGAACATTATCAGGCCTATCGATCTGCAATCACCCATAAGAAGGCAGAGTTCCTGTCCAGGGAGATTGTGACCACTCAGAATTGACCAGTTCAGCTTTTCCGAACTGTGGACAGACTGTGCAACCCAGCCTGTCTACAAGCCCAGAAAGCATTTTCGCAAATAGAGTGTGCTGAACTTGCTCAATTCTTTGTGACTAAGGTGGCCGACATCAGGACAGCTCTCCAACCGGCATACCCTATGGGCATTGCTTCTGATCAGTGCTTGGCCAATAGCCTCCAGCTTTCCAGGAGTACCTTCAACCACCCGGAGCTCATGGATTTCATGAGGATTGTCCAGGATGTGCGCCCTACGTACTGTAGTTTGGATCCAGGACCAACTTCCCTGATTTTGGGTTGTATTGATTCCATCTGTCCGGTCCTTGCACGGATAGTTTGGTGCTCCTTGGAAACAGGTGAGTTTCCTAGTTCCCTGAAGGAGGCAGTGGTAACACCCCTCCTGAAGAAAGCTTCTTTGGACCCAAACTGCCATGCGAACTACAGACCAATCTCTAACCTTCCCCTTTTAGGGAAGGTGGTTGAGAAGGTAGTGGCCATACAGCTGGAGAGCCATTTGACCATCCATGACATCTATGAACCTCTCCAGTCCGGTTTCCGAAAGAGGCATAGTACTAAGACAGCACTGGTTCAGGTGCTCAGTGATCTCCTGATGGCTAGAAATCGGAATAACCATTTCATCTTGGTTCTCCTAGATCTCTCATCAGCGTTTGACACTGTGGACCATGGGGTTCTGCTTGGTTGTCTAAGGTTCATCTGTGGCCTGTTGGGTACAGTCCTCAGTTGATTTACATCTTTCTTCATCGGAAGAACTCAGAGGGTGGTGTCCGGGATCCCCATGTCATGTGGGGTTCCTCAGGGATTGGTGTTGTCCCCCATGTTGTTCGCAGTGTATATGCTACCCCTCAGAGACATTGTAAGGAGGTATGGGCTGAGGTTTCACTGCTATGCTGATGATAGCCAGCTCTACATTTCTTTTGCACCCAACCAGGATGGAGCTCTCTTAGTCTTTAACAACTGCCTCACAGAAATCCAGCAGTGGATGGATTTGAGCTGGTTGAAGCTGAACTTGGGAAAGACTGAAGTGCTGGTTGTGGACCCAGGGCACCGGATAGGGGGGTCAGGGGTAGGTTCGCCCTCAGGGCTTTTTCTTGGGGGCTTATCACTCCCGGCCTCTGAACTGGTGCAAAACCTGGGGGTAATTTTTGATGAAGTGCTGATGCTGCATTCGCAGGTGTCAGCCGTTGTCGAGACCTTTTTTTACAATCTGAGGAATATCTCCAGAATTAAGCACCTTGTTCTGTCCGATGATCTTCCCACGCTGGTTCATGCCTTTGTGTCCTCGCGCTTGGATTATTGCAACTCCCTATACCTAGGGCTACCTGGGGTGAAAATCCGCCATTTGCAGCTAGTGCAGAATGCAGCAGCCCAGCTTTTGACAGGAACCTCCTGGTCTTGCCATATTTCTCCGGTGCTGCGCGGTCTGCACTGGCTGCTGGTACAGTGGCAGATTACCATTAAAGTTGGTCTTCTGACTTATAAAGCCCTACATGGACAGGGCCTGGACTACCTGGAAGAGCTTCTGGTACCTTACTGTCCCGGGCGATTGCTCCGCTCAGCTGGTGAGGGGTTGCTAGAGATTCCAAGAGCGTGTTTAAAACCCTCTGGGGCCCGCACATTTATGCACGTGGCACTATCCCTTTGGAATTCTCTACCCTGCCAGTTACATGACTGTGCGACCATGGAGGGACTTAAACGAGCTTTGAAAACCCATCTCTGGCACCAAGCATTTGGTGACTGATTGGATGCATTTATTCTAATTTTAGATGCTTTCTGTCTTATTTAGCTAAGCTGTTGTGATATTTGATATGTTTTTAAATTCTGTTAGGCGCCTTGGTTTTAGAAAGACAACATTAAAAAAATAACTTTTATTATTATTATTTTTATTTATTTAAGTACCAGGCCCCGAGGCACAGAGTGCTGTGGTCTGGAAATGTTATCCTGCCCCGAGGCATGGTCAGTAGAGCACAGTACCTCAGGAGAAGAGTGACAGGAGGTTTGCTGGACAGGGCCAGGAGTAGAGAATACCAGGTCTGCCTCGCCCAGTCTGGAGCAATCAGAATCATCATCATTGCAGGCTCACTTCTGAGCTTCAACAGCATCCTCAGATGTAGACAGAGAAATGAGGAAATGCATAAAGGCATCTCCCTGTCCAACAGAAGACCAGGGCGTTCTCTGGGACTGTCTCCACTGATGGAGGCCTGCAACAAAAGAGGGGCAGGTGGTAATTTTTCAAGAGGCAAACAGGTCCACCCTCCGGTGTGCCCCACCTTCTGAACACTGTTGCAAGCACTTGCCTATTCAGAGTCTATTCGTGGTTGCCTTGACTGATTCTGCTCAGGGAATTTGCAAGGACACTGTTCTTCCTTGGTAGGTGCACTGCGGATAACTGCATCTCAAGCTCATATACCAGGCTCCAGATCTTCATTGCTTCTGTGCACAGCTTGGAAGATCTTGTTCCTCTCTGTTTGTTTATGTAGTACATAGAGGATTGTGTATGCTCAGTCATACACAACAAGGATATTCTTGTATCGAGAGGTTTCCTTGGTAACAGATGCCCTCGAGAGCGCAGCTCGAGAAGTGCTCTGTTTCCAAGAGATTCTTGAGATACAAAAATATCCTTGCATATGTATGACTGCTCATACACAATCTTTTATAGTGCATGGGCAGTCACAGCAAAGAAATTCACACAAAACTCAGCTAGTGAGGACAACAGAGAATGGAAATTTTAACATTTTCTTTCTTTTTTTTAACTGACACAGTGTGCTGCAGATGTTTCTGCAAGTTCAAGTTTAAAAAATAACAACTTCCAGCTTAATTTGATAGAGGAAAGCAACTATGTGGCAGCATTCCAAGTTGTTCTACTGTAGTAGTGACATCACTACTGCAGCAGAACAACATAATGATGTCACTACTACAGCAGAACAAGCATATTCCAGGCATGGAATTCTAAGAACAACAGCATTCCACCATACACTATATGGTGGTGGTGTTGTCTGTCCTGATTTGGACCAACCGATCCCAGATGTGGGAGAAAAATGCCTGCACTGCCAAATACACAACCCTGAGCTCCAGGAGGTTTATATAATATATTCCTAAGACTGTACAGGGAGCCACACCCCAATTACAGTGAGGTCCTTCAGATAGGCACCCCATCCCAGGAGGGAGGGAGGGAGGCATCTATAGTGAGCACCACTGTGGGTGATTCCTGGAGCAAGGGGATTCCCTCCCAGAGGTTCTCCTCCTCTTTCCGAAAGTCCAGTGTCTTTAGAAGGCACTTTGTAACTGGTACCAACTTTGATAGAGGGTCCCACCTTTGGGTACAGCGGGACCCTAAGTAGTACTGAATGTCTCACATTTGAAATCTGGCACCTGGGACCACAGATATGGAGGCGGCCATGTGTCTCAGCAACTGTAGGAAAACCCTTGACGGTCTGGGTTGCCCAGCTCTGAATGACTTTACCAGTTCTGTAAGGCTTACCACCCTCTACTGAGGGAGCAAAGCTTTTCCTTGTAGTGTGTCCGGATCTGCTCCTATCAAGTCCAGCACCTGCACAGGTTCTGTCTGAGACTTTCAGATGTTTATCAGGGACCCCAGATCCTCCAGGGTTGACTGGATAAGCTGGAGAGAGGCCTCAGCCTCCCTGGTACGACCCTACTGAGACTAGCCAGTCATCCAGGTAAAGGAAGACCACCACATCTCGTCTTCGCAAGTGAGCTGCGATCACTGCCAGGCCCTTTGTGACGTCCCTTGGTGCTAAGGATAGGCCAAAGGGTAGGACCACAAATTGATAGTGGCAGTTCCCTACCCTGAATCTAAGGTACTTTCTGTGGGAAGGTCTTACTTGGATACAAAAATAGGCATCTTTCAGATTCAGAGTCCCCAACCAATGTCCCTGTTGCAGAGATGGGATTACTGTGGACAATGTCACCATCTTGAGCTTTCCTTTTTTTCAAGTGCTTGTTCAGATATCTTAGGTCTAAAATCGGTCACCACTCTCCATTTTTCTTGTGGGTGAGGAAGTACCCACAGCAGAGACCCTTGCCGCAGAGGGAACTCCCTTCACTGTGATGGTCTGCAGCAGCTTTTTGACCTCCAACACCAGCAGCAGTTTTTATTCTGGGGTATGAGGTGGGAAGGCCCTGTGTAGCTGCAGTTTTTGGAACTTTTTTGAACTGGAGGGAGAGACACTGACTTACCTTTCCAGGACCCACTTATCTGGGGCAATGTTTTTCCACACCTGGAAGTAGTAAGCCAAATTCCACACACTGGAAAGAGCTGCATGACCGGTACAGACATGTCAGGGATTCTGCTTTGCTTGTACCTTGGGAGCCAGGGTGGAGGAAGCCTGCCTTGCACCCTGCTTACCTCCGCCCCTGAAGAAACCCCTCTGAGGAGGGCAGTCATAAGTCACATAAATGTGGAGACATAATCTCTGCCTCTTCCATCCCGTCTACCAGGTCTATGGAAAGTGGAAGCCTTCCCTTTCTGAGTGTTGCTTTTATAAGTGGTCTTATATTCATCCACCTTTTTCATATAGGCCTCTGTTTTGTTGCCAAACAAGCAGTTCCCCCTACGGGGAAATCCATAACCTTAGTCTGTGTTTCTTGAGAGAGGTCCATAGCCCTAAGCCAGGCAAACCTCCTGAGGGACACTGCATGAGCCATGACCCTAGAGGTGGTGTCACTGGCATCCACAGCCACATGAAACTGATATTCACTGGCATCCAAGACAGCCTCTGCTGTGTTGGACAGGTCCTGGACTAGATCACCAGCAGCTTTTTCACTCATGGACACTACGGAGATCAAGAGGGATTTTGGGTACTGAGCTGCATAGGCTTTTTTTGCCAGTACCAGTAAAAGGGAAGCTGGATGTAAATCTTTTTACCTATGCTGTTCAATTTTCTGGAATCCCTCTCTGGGGACTGGGAGGAAAGCGGCGGGACTTTAACCTTGTCAAAGGCCGCAGTTTTACCACTCCTTCATGGTCAGGGTTAGTGTAAAGATAGTCAGCACCCTGTCTATCCAGCTGATATTTCTTTTCTGCTCACATGTCTGTACCAGCTACCAAAGTGGGGTCCGCTATGATTTTTGAAGTGGCATTTTTTAGTGACTTATGACTGGGCAAGGACACCCTCTTTGTAAGTGTTAGGCCAATCATGTCAAAGAATTCCACCTCATCCTCTGCTGTCTCCTGAGGAGAGAAGTTTATGGTGCTTGTCATCTGCCTCACAAAGGAATAGTGTGAGAAGTACTCATAGATACAGAGACAGTGTCGGCAGATAAGGGCCTATGGCCCACCCAGTCTGCCCATTTGAGCTTGTAAGTTCAGTTTGTTTTCCTAGAAGTCTGTTGCCCCTTACCCCTGACCTCTAGAATTCCTTTATGTCTATCCCATGCATTCTTAAATCCCATGATTGTTTCAGCCCCCACCACTTCCTCTGGCAGGGTGTTCCACTTGTCCACCACCCGTTCTGTGAAGAAATTCTTTCTCATGTTTCCTCTGAATCGTCACCTCCTCCAACTTCATCCCATGCCCTCTAGTCCTGGAACATCTTTTCGCTTAAAAATAGTGTTTTCCTGCACCCTGTTCCTCCCTGTACGATACTTGTATGTCTCATCATATCCCTCTCCTCCTCTCCTCCAAGGAGTACATGTTCAGTTCCTTCAACCTGTCTTCATAGGACTTGTGATGCAATCCATGCACCATCTTTGCTGCCCTCCTCTGAACCTTCTCACCCTGTCTATGTCCCTACGTAGGTATGGTCTCCAGAACTGTACACTGTACTCCAGGTGGGGCCTCACTAGTGTCTTGTATAGCGAATTATGACCTCCCTTTTCCTGCTGGTGATGCCCCCTGCCTATACATCCCAGCATCCTATTTGCTTTACCTGCTGCCTTGTCACACTGTTTCCTCTACCTTGAGGTCATCAGAGATGACAACCCCAAGATCCCTTTCCTGCTTGGTGCATGCTATATCCTCACCCCCAACTGATATATTGTGCCAGGGTTTTGTGCCCACATGCATCATCTTGCACTTCTTGCATTGAATTTCAACTGCCAAACCCCTGACCATTCTTCAAGTTTCTGCAGGTCGCTTCTCATTCTGTCTACACCCTCTGGTGTGTCTACTCTGTTACAGAGCTTTGTGTCATCAGCGAACAGTGAAATTCTGCCTTCTAAATCCTGCGCAATGTCACTGATGAAGATGTTGAATAGGACCGGTCCCAGCACTGATCCCTGTGGTACCCCACTGGTCACTCTTCCCTCTGTGGAGTGACAGCCATTTACCACCACCCTCTGTGTCCTGCCACCCAGCCAGTTACCTACCCAACACACTACTGTCCTGCCCACACCCATATTCCCCAGTTTGTGTAATAGTCTTCTATGTGGCACAGTGTCAAAGGCCTTGCTGAAGTCCAGATAGGCCATGTCCACTGCCCTCCCCTGATCCACCTCCCTAGTCACCCAGTCAAAAAATTCAATGAGGTTGGTCTGACATGACCTCCCCCTGGTGAAACCATGCTGCCTTGGGTTCTGTAGTCCATTGACAACCAGATGTTCCACCAATCTCTCCTCAGTAGTGCTTCCATGATCTTCCCCACTACTGAGGTGAGGCTGACTGGTCTGTAGTTCCCTGCTTCCTCTTTGTTCCCACTTTTGTATAAGAAGACTACATCTGCTGTCCTCCAGTCTTTGGGAACCTTCCCTGTTTCCAGTGATCGGCTAAACAGGATAGCCAGAGGTTCGGCCACCACCTCTCATAGTTCTTTAAGGACCCTGGGGTGCACCCCGTCTGGCCCCATTGCTTTATCACTCTTATTACTTCCAGTTCCTTCAGGACCTTTTCTCTTGTAAAGGGACTTGTGTCCATTTCTGCACCATTCTCACCCCTTGTACTCCCTTCAGACCCATTACCCCCCCCAGGAGGGAAGGAGGCATCTATAGTGAGCACTCCTCTGAGGACCTGGGAGAGGAGCCAAATTCCTTAACTACAGAGCCATCTACAGGTGGGCAAGCAAGGAATTTTTCACCTAGAGCCAAACCAGAGCCGAGCCAGGGATCTGGCTCAACTCTGCAAGCCAAAACATGAGCCGAGTCTAGGCTACTCTGTGCATAGGAATTGAATGTTTCAGACACTACAGAAACTGCTCAGGAAGACAAGAACACTTACTTTGGCCACAAATGACTCAGCTTGACCTTGGCTCTCAAGTGCTTTTGGAGGTTAAGCTCAGCTGAGGCAGGCACTAGGCTCGAGCCAGGCTCGATCCTGCTCTGGCTTGCCCACCTCTACAGCCATCAGGCTCTATGGCCGCCTTCTCCTCCTCCTCCTCTTCATAAAACATCTCAGCCTCCTCCACCACAGGCTTTGTTACAGGTTGTGGAGCCTGGGGAGGAAGGACCTGCATGGACATAAAGACTCCCATAGTCTGGAAAGTCTGTAACAAATTGCCAAGCCCTAGTCGTGTCCTCAGCTGAGGGCATTCTGTTTCTGTCAACTGGCATCTAATTTGCTTCTTCAGCAGGAGGGGCAGTGACATGTTTTTCTGTTTTTTTTGTTTGTTTTTTATCAAGCACCGATTCCAATGCCTGCTCAGAAGAGCTTTTACTTTTGGCAGACTCAGGGGTCTCACTGTCCAACACCCTGACCTCTCAATCACCTTTAGCAGCTTTGTCTTTCTGCTTCTGTTGAGGGACCAGACTCTCCCCAGAGTCAGACTGTGAAGAGGAGGCAGACTGAGAAACCATGATATCCTCAAGTTTTTTGGCCCTCTTTTTTAATGTTTTAGGGCAAAACCTGATACAAAGCTTACAGCTGGAAAAATTGTGATCAGGACCCAAACAGTAAAAACACAACTTGTGGCAATCTGCTTTAGCCAGGAGTTCAAAGAACTGCGTGTACAATTTTTAAAACCAGTGGGTCCTGTCCTTTTCTCAGGCTTGTCAGACATGCCAATAGCCAACATCCCACTGGAAAAAGGGGGTGCAGTTCCGAAGGTTAGCAGTTCAATTCCAACCAAAAAAACAGGAATCACAAATATTTTTTTTTCAAACATTCAAATTTAAAAAGCCCATAATGAAAACATAAATAGAATAATAAGCACAATACAAAAAAAGTTATCACTTAGGTTCCTCACAGGGAAACAGGAAGGGAAAAACAGAGACCACAAGCAGTGAGCAAAAGAAATTAGTACTGCTCTTAAAACAATGGCAAAATCACTTCAGGCTAGAAAGAAAAATATATTTAAAAAGGGTTTAAAATGCACTTCTGCTAAGGCAGGAACCAAATTTCAACTAATGAAGCTCGGTTCCCTGGAACAGCAAGGGAACCGAGAAAAAAAATCACAAACAACAGAAAAATACTCTAAACCTAACACAGGGTATCGAAATCTAACTAAAAGAAGCAAACAATACTGAAATTAACAAATGAAGTAAACCAGAATGTCGGCACTGTGGAGAGTGATTTCAGGGTGATGCTTCTTCTCAGACGTAGAAATAAATCTCCCGTTAGAGGGCAGTGGAAAGCGTGACCACAGCAGAGTTTCAAACATAATTCTGTAGTTCTCTAATTAGCATAACATTCTAGGCTCCGGAGCAGCTCACCCCAGGGTACTGAAGCACTTTTCAAGCAATATTGAGGGATTCCTGGGGTTTGAATGAGCTATTCCACACATCACACGTACTAACATTAGGTTAAAAATCTTCTTATTCATACCTGCAACAGGGTTGATAAACGGGAAGGGGCAGAAAGGATAAGTAGGGATTTGGCAAGGTTGGAGGAATGGTCAAAAGTATGGCAGCTTAGATTCAATGCAAAGAAGTGTAAAGTAATGCACCTGTGAAACAAAACCCAGAGGAAGAGTACATACAATGGGGGAGGGAGATGGGGGGTACTATAACAACAAAAATGGAAAGGGACCTGGGGTAGTCATATCAGATGACCTAAAGGTAAGCAAGCAATGTGAGAAGGCAGTAAGGAGGGCTGGGGGATACTGGGATGTACAGGAAGAGGTGTCACCAGTAGAAAGCAGGAAGCTGTTATCCCTCTGTACAGACAGTTGGTGAGACCCCATCTGGGGTACTGAATGCAGTTCTGAATACCCCATCTCCGCAAGGACATAGACAGGATGGAGGCAGTCTAGAGGTGGGCAACTAAAATGGTGCAGGATCTGTACCAGAAGCCATACGGAGAAAGAGACTAAAGGAGCTTAATATGTATATCCTCGAGGAAAGGAGGGAGAGGGGGGACATGACAGAACCTTTCAAGTACCTCAAGGGAATCAACAACATCCAGGAGGGTAGCATCTTTCAGAAAAAGAGATGTGCAAGAACAAGATGGCACAATATGAAGATAGAGGGGGCATGGCTCAAGGGCAACGTGAGAAAGTATTTTTTTCACAGAGAGGGTGGTGGACACATGGAATGGCCTTCCTGAGGAGGTTGTGGGGTCAAAAACAGTGGGGGAATTCAAGAATGCATAGGACAGACATACGGCAATTCCGATGGGGGGGGGTAGGAAAGAAGTAGGCTGTTGGTTAACCAGGATCTGCAGATTATCCAACAGGTAGGGAAATGGAAAGGCTGGGTGGGCCAAGCGGTCCTTATCTGCCATCAAAGTCTATGTTTCTATTAATGAAAGGGAAAATAAAATGTACCATTGACATAAAAAGTTATAGATGACTGCTTTTCAAAACTTATATCAGTTTTAGGCAATTCACAAACTCTTTTATGATTACTTTTGCTCTGTCTTCACAAGGGAAAACAGTGAGCCCCTGCCAGAGCGTGGTATCAAGGTAAAGGGGGTCCTGCAGCTGAGGCAGCCAGTACCTGACAGTGAAGGAGTCTGGCAAGGGCTAGCAGCCCTAAAAATATATAGGGTACCTGGGCCTGATGGGATGCATCAGAGGGTATTCAGGGAAATTGGTAGCAGAACTGGCTGAACCCCCTAGTAGGGCCATTCAATAGCTTATCATAGATGGAGGTACTGCAGAAAGACTGAAGGGTGGCAGACGTAGTTCCACTCCATGGGGGGGGGGGGCGTAAACAGCAAGCAGAAACTACTGATCTGTTAGTCTCACCTCTGTTGTGGGTAAACCAATGGAGTCACTAGTCAAAAAAGGCCTCGTGGACTATCTGGAAAGCAACAGACTCCAGGATAGTAAACAGTATAGGTTCTTGGAAGGGAGGTCTTGTCAAACCAACCTGATAGTTTTCTTTGACTGAGTGACAAGGGTATTAGATAGGAGACATGCCACAGATTTACTCTACTTTGATATCTGCAAGGTTTTCCACTCAGTGCCCTACAGAAGACTGCTGAAGATGGAGGATCTGGGTGCAGCAAGGGACATAGTAAGGTGGGTAGGAAATTGATCAAAGGAGCAAAGGGTTGTGATTAATGATGTCAAATCAGAGGAGAGTGAGGTCATGAGTGGGGTACTACAGGGATCCATCCTGGGTCCTGTCCCCAATACGTTCATCAGTGACACTGCAGAAGGAACCGGGGCAAGCTGTGTCTCTTCCCGGATGACACTAAGCTCTGTGGGAGGGTAGATAGTGACAAGGGCATTAGGGAGATACAGTGTGAGGGAATTAGGGAGATACAGTGTGACCTGCAAATATTAGAGACGTGGCCTAAAGTTTGGCAGTTGCAAATTCAATGCCAAAAAGTGCAAGGTGATGACCCTAGGGAACAAGAATATCAGGACATAGTACTGGATGGGAGGGGTAAAATAGAGCACTACGGCTGAGGAAAGGGATCTAGGAGTCATCATTAATGACTCCCTTAAACAATCAAGTTAGTGACACAAGGTATATAGTATGGCAAGCAGGATGCTGGGATATATTGGAAGGTGTACCAACAGTAGAAAGAAAGAGGTATTCCTACTTCATTTATATGGACACACTTGGAGTACTGTGCCTGGTTCTGGAGTCCTCACCTCAGGAAACATAAGGACAGACTAGAGACAGCGCAGTGAAGGGTGACCAGGAAGATTCAAGGCCAGCAGGGCAGACTTTACAGAAATTGGCTTACGGCACTAAACATGTACTTGCTGGAGACCAGACAAGATGGGGTGATATGATAGAGCCTTTCAAGTTCCTGAAAGGAATTAACAAGGTGAACTGCAAGGAAACTATTTAGCATGAGTAAAAGTTCAAGGACACGGGGGCATGAGTGGAAAATGATGGTAGGGAGGTTCAAGAGGGATGTGAGAAAGTTTTATTTTACTGAAAGGGTGGTGGAACAATCTGCCAACCGAGGTGGCAGGCACCAAAACCATAAATGGTGTCAAACATGTAGCCAGCCTGGTGGCGCTGAGGGTTAAGGTGCTGGACACCACACTTCATGCCACGTCAGTGAGCTGGGTTCAGGAATGGACTTGAGTCGTCGGGGGTTGGCAGGGGAGAGGGAGGATTGAGTGACCCGCGACAGCTCTCCTCCCTCTGGGGTGGGTAAAGGGGTCTATGCCGCTCTACAGCGGCAACTGGCGGAAGCTAGGGGCACTGCAGCAGAGGGTTGAAGCGCAGCAGGTGGCAGCATGTAAGTGTACTGATGCCATTTCACATCCAGCTCCAAGGGAGAAATTGCGGGGTGGTCGTGGCGGCTGATGGCCATGTGCCATGCCCCCAGACATGAGAGGTGCACCCCCCAGGTATCAGAATCCAGGTCCCCAAGTGGGGGATACTGCATGCTGGCCTGCGTGGAGGAGAGCATGTTGCTGGCCAGACCGGCTGTTGGTGCCGGTGGCCGGACGACCATCAGCCTGCTCCGCAGAGGTAGGAGATAAAAGAAAGTCATGCTGAAAAAAACAAATGGTGTCAAACATGACTGGAACAGAGTGAAGTGTATTGTGGTTACTCAGGGCAGTAGCAGTAGGGAGGGGAACGAGGGAGAGGGTGGATAGTGAGGGCTAGTACCTAGGGTTACCACCTTTTAATAAGTCCAAAGTGGGACATTTCTAACTGAAACATAATTTTTTGCAGAACAGTATGTAACCTTGATCAATGCAACAGACTTGTTTTCTATGTATAATCAGAATTAAAGCTAAGTATTGTAGTTTCTTAGTTGCTTCTATTGTTTATCATCATTTTAAGGTACTTTAGTTAAGGTATTGTAGTTTTCTGCAACATTTAGTGGAAAGCTAGAAAATATTTTTTCTACTGTAAAATCAGGACATGTAGTATTTTTCATGTTTTTTTGTAGGACACAACTGCCCAAATCAGGACTGTCCTGCGAAAATCGGGACAGGTGGTAACCCTACTAATACTCTGTGCAGACAATAAGTCCCGGGGTTTGATAGGGAACTACAGGCAGACTGGATGGACCATTGGTCTTACAATTGACAGGGCTGACATTTTAAGGATTTGTAGGAGGTCCTTAATCCAACCAAGGGTTGCTGAGATACAAAGAAAAAATTACTCACTGTAGTAAATGTTTCTTTCAAAGTGATCACTCACTTTGCTTAAAAACGGCAATCATTTCCCTGGAACGAGCAGCCCTGGAGCTTTAAGAATTGTATGTAAATTATGGAATTTGGAATGAAATTCAAACTCTTCTGTGTGGTCATGCTCATCCCTGCACTCTACTGTCAGATTTATTTCTAAAGCTAGGGTGAGCAGTGACCACTGAAACTAGCTAAATGCCTACCAAAATATTAAAATTTTAATTTTACCTAAAATTTTAAAAATTAGCTTAAACAAGGCAGATCAAACTTATTTGCTATGAAAAAATAATATAACTTGGAACACTGGACAACAATTGTAAAGGCACTGTTACAAGTAATGTTCAAGCAAATAGAAAGAACCTGATTCCTGTTCAAACATTTTACTAGATTCTGGAAGGGACGGCAGGGATTAGCATTTGTTAAGCACAGTGAGGGATCCCTTTGGAAGAAACATTACCATGGTGAGTACTTTTTTTCTTCAAACCCCAGGAATCCTCACTTATGCTTAACAGCAGACTTGTCTCCATAATAGTACCTTGGGAAGCTGAGTACAGAACCTATTTAGGGAAAAGGTTCTGCGAGACAGCAGTGCCAAAGCTGGCATCTCTTCTGGATTGTATGCCCAGACAGTACTGCTTTGTGAAAATGTGTACTGTTTTACTGGTAGCAGCTGTATAAATTTCCTGCAGGTCAAAGAGGTTCCCCCTGTGGTGTGTGTCCTGAGGCCTTTAAGTATCAGTTTACCAGCTTTGTCAGAATTGTATGCAGGAGAGAAACTGTTCTTTTGGATGCTGGTTTGCCTTTTCCCCACTCCACCACAGGTGACAAATAATGAGTTTTAGTGGACCTAACATCCTTTGTGTGGTTGGTCCATGTAGTACTGTAGACCTTTTGCTCTCCTGAACTGGATTTTGCTGTGAAGAAAACTAAGGGAAATTGATTGATCCAGATGGAATTTAAACACCACTTTTGGGAGGAATTTTGTATTCGTCCTTAGGACTACCATGTCCCTGTGGAAGATTATGTTAGCTAAGATCTGTGCAGAAGGCTTACAGCTCTCTCACCCTTCAGGCAGGGTTACCCGTGAAAACAGCGACTGCATTATCGTGACGGCAAAATAGCAACTTTTTTTCAGCGACTACAACATGAACTACTAGCTCATTTTAGCGAATGTACACAAACGGCGACTGACAGTGAACTTACACTTAACAAAAAGCGACCGAATGAAAAAATGCGCTCTTTTCTCAGGTACGAGGTATAAAGGCAATGGATTTCTGGACGCAGGATTCTCTCAAAACAACAGCATGAAATCTATGCAGCACGAAGGCTCGTAGGCATATCATAATAGCGACCCAAAAAAGAACCAGTCAAATAAAAAAAAAATAAAAAATAAAAAAATCAAATCAGTAGCCAAATTGTTTGAGGTGCTCTTAGGTGAATTCACACCTAAAATTGAAAATTATAAGCAAGACCTCGCAGATAATCATACAAGCTTCTTGTCCCATAAGAAGCAACAACTGCTGCAATGCAAGCATTATTGTCCTTGTATTTTTTTTCCTGTTGAAGTATATGCTCCTGACACAATTTGCTCCAATCCAATTTCAGTTAGTCTCTGTTCTTCCTTAAGAGACTGAATCAGCTTCCACATGCTCGGAATCAGGAATTGAATCCCCTGTGCCAGCCCTCTACAGCGTTATTCGCTCTCGCAATTCCCAGCATTGTAGCACTGTGGCAACTCCACTGATGAGGGGGAATGCAGCACTCCTGCGTCCAGAACGCCCCCATTGCCTTCCTACCCAAGTAATTTCAAAATAGTCAAGTAAGGGCACAAGTAGATCTTCATGCTGCTCAAAAAAATAAAATTCCCGCAAATCATCGAATGCATTTGCTACATCGTCTGGCGGTATAAAAGCAAGGGAAAGAAGTATTCGAATGTGTAGGACAAAATCAGGGTCAGCACTGTACTTTTCATGGACATCTGGCAGCTTTTGAATCTTTCTCCAGATACACTGAGCAAGATGGAAAAAGGATCCACGCATGTCTGCAGATGGGAAAGCATTGGCAAAAGCTTTCCATGCAGACTTCTCAAAGTCTAGAATTGCAGTAAGCGGTGCTAGGTTGGGGAACAGGGACTTCAGCTGGGAATATACCCTCTCATAGGTTGTAGTTTTACACGAACACATCAACACAAGAACCGCAGTGACCACAGTGCCTGACAACACCATGTATGGTATACAGCTGGTCAAATAGAGTGGGACAGGATTTGAATGTTCCGTCCAACATCCAGTCAGTGCACTCACTCAGAAATCTTGAATTAGCATTTGTTGCGAACATTAGAATTCTGTCCTGCTCCTTACCACTACTGAACAGCAGGAAATGTTCACCACCATCAGTTAATGTAAATTAAGGTGGAATCACCAAGTCCTGTACCGTGCTAAGTGTAGCGGGACACCTGCGTTCTACCTGGCGTATTCTTTGCACAATTCGTTTCATGAACTGTACATCTGGCAAGCAGCCAGCAACTGACTGAGGTGCAGTAGATGTGCACTGCACCACAACCTGCGAAGTGCTCCCTACGCCACCTCTTGCGCGCTCTCTAACACTAGCCATAACTTTTCGAACACCAACTCCTCCAGCATCAACAACATGAGTGTGTTCTTTTATTTGTGCAGTTACCTTGCCATCAATTGTGTGGATGCGTGCAAGGCAGTGGAATCGGTGGGCATCCATACAATGCCAGTACACCTTTCCTCCTTTTTCTTTGTCACGGCGATACAGAAAGCCAGAAAATAAAGCATGTGGCTTTCCCCTTCTGGCTCGAAACAAACTCAAAAGCAAGGGAGCATTCGAATGTATAGGGCAAAATCAGGGTCAGCACTGTACCTTCCATGGACATCTGGCAGCTTTTGAATCTTTCTCCAGATACACTGAGCAAGATGGAAAAAGCATCCACGCATGTCACTGCCACCAGGAAACTGCTTTCCAGGTGACATACTTCAGTGCAGCAGCGGCCATGGGCTTGAAAGGAGCCTCCATCAGTTGGGCAATGCACACACACAAATCCCAGGGAGGGTCACTATCCCTTACTGGAGGATACAGGTAAGTAAGGCTTTTGAAAATGGGTTATGAGGCTACCTAACCTGTCTTTGCAATCTGATATGTAAGGTGACACTGCTGCCGAATGAATCTTCACGGTTGAAGGCCCAATTACTATGGATGGGCTAGGTAGTCAAAGGTTGTAGACAGACCTGCCTGGAGGGGACTGATCTGTCTAGGAGAACACCAGAAGGAGAATCTTTTACAATTTAAAGCATAAATTTTCCTTATTGTTAGTTTTCTAGAAATCTTTAGCACTTCATTGATTTCTCAGAGAAACTTAACCCAGACAACTCTAGCTCTTCAAGAACCATGCTCTGAGATGCTGATCTCTAGGGTTTGGAAATGTTATCCTGCCCTGTGAAAGTGTCAACAAATATTTCAGGGCTGACTGATTGACAGTCTGTTGGAGAGGGACAGCAGCATGTAATACCAGGTGTGCCCGACTCAGTCTGGTGCTGAGGATCATTGTTGCTGACTCTCTTCTCAGTTTTATTAGCATTCTCAGCAAAAGTGGAAATGGGAGGGAGGCATACAGAAACTTCCCTGACCAGCACAGGACTAGAGCATCCTCTGGGACTGAACCCACCGATGGGAGTCGGCTACAAAATAGTGGGTTGTCTTCCCAGGAAGCAAACAGATTTATTTCTGGTGTGCCCCAACATCTGAACACTGATGCCAGCACCTGCTGGGTCCGGGTCCATTCGTGATTTCCCTGGCTGATCCTACTCGGGGGGGTCTACCAGCACATTGTCTTTCCCTGGTAAGTGTACTGTGGATAGCTGAATTTCCAAGGAGTAAGCTAGGTTCCAGATCTTCAATACCCTGTATACAACTTGGAAAATCTTGTTCCTCCCGTTTGTTTATGTAATACTTTGTTGTGGTGTCTGTTCTGATCTGGGTAGATTGACCCCTGATCTGGGAGGAAAAAGCTTGTATTGCCAGACACACTCCCCTGAAGTCCAGGAGATTTATGTGCTCCTGAGTCTCCTGTGAACGTCTAGCGCTGCTTATGCAAGGTCCCCCAAGTATGAGCTCCAACCTAGGAGGGAGGCATCTGTTGTTAGTATAGCTGTAGGGGATTACTGAAGGAAGAGAATTCCCTCTCTGAGACTGCATTCTTCCTTCCACCACTCCAGTGCCCTCAGTAGGGTTTTTGTGATAGGCACCAATTTAGATACTGGGTCCCATCTCTGAGACCAATGGTCCCCCAGGTGACACTGGATATCTCTCATTTGGAACCTGGTATCTGGTACCACTGCAGTGGATGAGGCCATGTGCCCCAGTATCCGTTGAAAAATACCCTGGAAGTCTTGGCTTATCTGCCTTGAAGGATTCTACAGCTGAAACCAGATTTGTTACCCTTGCTTGAGGAAGGAATACCTTTTCTTGCAAGGTATTCAGCTCTGCACTGATAAAGTTCAGAACCTGAACTCGTTCTTTTTTGCCCTTATTATCCAGTTTCCTGCAATCTTTCTCAGGAGGCTGAGAGGAAAGGATCACTTTGGCCTGATCACAGGCAGCAGTCTGGACCACACCCTCATAATCACGGCAGGAATACAGGTACTCAGTGCCCTGTCTCTCCACCTGATATTTTTTCTCAATTTTCTTGTCTATGCTAGTAGCTAATGTAGGTGCTGACAAGATCTTGTACGTGGTTTTCCTGAAGGATTTATGTATGGGCAGCTTTAACCTTCTTGTGGGTGCTAAGACCATCATATCCATAAATTCTACCTCATCCTCATCCTCCATAGTCTTGTGGGAGGAGATGTTGAGGGTATTTATCATTTGCCTTACAAAGTTATAGTCGTAAGTGTAGTCCTCTGAAGGCCTAGGAGGAGAGCCAAATTCCTGCTCAGGAGAACCATCTGGTTTTATGGGTTCTCCTTCCTCCTCATCTTCATAGAAAATGTCAGCCTCCTCCTCCACAGACATTGGAAATGGAGCCTGGAGTGAGGGGGTAGGCATATTCAGGAAATTCCCCATAGGCTGGAATGCCTGGAGGAATTGCCATACCTTTGTAATGTCCTCTATTGAGGGTATTTGTCTTAAGTCCACTGTTGACTCCTTTCCTTCTTCAGGAGGAGGGACAGTGACATGTTTTCCTTTTTGTTTTTTTCATAGCAGGTACCGTGTCCAGTGTCTGCTTATAGGCTCTTATCTTTTACTGGATTCAGGGATCCCTCTTTTGGACACACTGATTTCTGAATCATCCTTAGCAGCTTTATCTTTCTTTTGTTTCTCCTTTGACAGGGACTGCTGCTTACTCTGAAGGGCTGGCCCTCCTCTGAGCCTTTTTGTGATGTGGAGGAAGACTGAGAAGCCATCAAATCTTCTACTATTTAAGCCCTTTCGTTTTGTGTTTTAGGGTAAAACACTGCACAGGATCACAACTGGAAAAATCATGATCTGGACCCATGCACTTTAAACACAACCTGTGTCAGTCTGCCTTTTCCAGGAGCTGAAAACAAACTGTAACATTTTTAAAGCCTATAGGTCCTGTTTTATTTTTGGGTCTGTCAGTCATGTGAAACACTGGAGACCCTAGAAATGTTCTTGGCTCCCAATTGAAAAAAAAACTAAACACTGAACTTTCAAATAAGCCCAAATACTGTAGATTTTAAAGGGCTTTTTATATAAATGTGGTTCAGTTGCTCAAAAAAGTTAACCATGATTCAATTTTTACCTCTGAATAGGTTTTTATACTGAAAAAGTCCTATGTTTGTCTCGGTTCCCACCTAGAGTCAGGTGTGCTACCACAGGACTGGAAAACAGCACATGTAGTACCCATCCACAAAAGCGGTCCTAAGGATGACCCAGGGAATTACACACCAGTCAGTCTGACCTCCACTGTAGGCAAGCTCATGGAGACCATACTAAAGGAAAAGTTGATGGAATATCTAGAGGAGCATGGTCTTCAAGATGCGAGGCAGCATGGGTTCATGGGGGGGAGATCGTGTCAAACGAATCTAATTGACTTCTTTGACTATGTCACTAAGACAGTAGACAGGGACCAAGCGGTAGACATCCTCTATTTTCATTTTAGCAAGGCTTTTGACTCTGTGCCTCACAAAAGGTTGATCAAGAAGTTGGTGGATCTTGGGGTTGGGGAAAAGAAGGCCAGGTGGGTGGAAAACTGGCTGAGGGACAGAACCCAGAGTGTGGTTGTGGGGGGAGAGTTATCTGATACCAGAGAGGTTACCAGTGGGGTCCCACAGGGCTCTGTGCTGGGGTCGGTGTTATTCAATGTCTTCATCAATGACACTGGGGATGGCATTAAGGGCAAAATGTGCCTATTCGCAGATGACACCAAGATCTGCGGGAGAGTGGACACAGCTGAAGGGATAAAGGACCTACAGGAAGATCTGGAAAAGCTGGGGAGGTGGTGCATATTGGAGCCAAGAATCTCAGGACAGAGTACTACCTGGGTGAAGTCTGAGTATCTGCATCAGAGGAGGAGAAGGACCTGGGAGTGATGATCACTAGTGACCTGAAGCACTCCTCGCAGTGCAAGAAAGCAGCAGCAAAGGCAAACAAGATGCTGGGATGCATATCTAGGGGAATCAGTAGTAGGAGAGAGGAGGTTATATTGCCCTTGTACAGGTCACTGGTAAGGCCACATCTAGAGTATGGAGTTCAGTACTGGTGCCCACACCTCAAAAAGGACATTAACCTGCTGGAGAAGGTCCAGAGGAGGACTACAAAGATGATAATGGGTCAGTAGGGTAAAGCATACGAGGAGAGGGTGAGGGCACTGAACATGTACTCCCTGGAAGACAGGAGAGGGAGAGAGAGAGAGAGAGGGGACACGATTGGAACCCTAAAGAACTTAAAAGGGATAAATAAGGTGATAAGGAGAGTCTCTTTAAGCTGAGTGGCAACTATAACACAAGGGGGCACAGTGTTAAGCTGGAGGGCGGGAGGTTTAGGAGGGAGGTCAGGAAGCACTTCTTCACAGAGAGGGTGGTGGACACTTGGAATGCACTGCCGGAAGAGGTCATCTCACTGAAGACAGTGGACAGCTTTAAAAGATGCTGGGATAGGCATAGGGGGAAAGTAAGGATCATGGGTAGGGAGGATGGGAGGCGTTGGGAGGGAGAGCAGGGACATTAGCTCAGGCTGTGGACCCTGCAATACGAACAGACTTGATAGACCAAATGGCCTTCTTCTGCTGGCTTCTTCCTATGCTCGTATGCAGACCCTCAACTTTAGCCCAAGCCCCATCCCCTTTCTTGACTGATCGTGCATTGCTCCTCCTCCAAAGTCATTTGTTATGTCAGTGAAGACTTCAGTGGAACAGTAAACAACAAACCAGCAGTTCAACAAAAATTTTAACAGGCTATGCCTGTTAAATGTGCCTTTCTAGGGGTTTCCTAGTTATAAATTAATTTATTTAGTCATTCATCAAAATTATTTTACCAGCTAAACATACAGAGATAAAGGAAATCTCTTTTACAGATATGACTAGGGAAGAAAAATACTGTAAACAGTATACATGATGTATAATAAACAAATTGTTTCCTATAATACGTGCTTTATATTCAAACAACATGACGTCTTGCTGTATTCTGACAATAGCAGTGAGTCCCAACCTTTGAACTGCCCTGGAGATGAAAGAGTTAACTTTCCATGCCAGGCATGGAACGCTGAGCTCGAGCTCGGTTGAGACTCTGTCTGTTGCTGTTTGAACTCAAACCGTCAGATTCTTTACTCCGCCTCACTGAACAGTCACTCCGGAGATTTTTCCTTTTCCTCGGTTCAATTTGTCAGTTAAAGTACCGCTTTTCTTGGTTTTCGACCAAATTTAAACCATAACCTGTCAGTTCAGTCTCTGTCTGTGGTATTTGTGAGTACTAGATAGGTTATATTGTTTTCTATTCTGTGTGGAACTTGTAAACGGTTCATCGGTTCGGTTTGAACCGATCAAGTTGTTGTAAAATTTTTATTTGTACTTTTAGAGTGTGGTTACCGGTTCTTATCGGTTCTAAAAAAAATGGATTTTATTACGTTTTTTTCCACGACCCGTAACACAGTCAGGAACCGATAAGAGTGTCTTGCCTGGCGGATTGCCATTAAAAGGGTAAGTTTTGTTAGGACTGGCACAATGTCTGAGAAACCCAAAAGAAAAACCGTGCCCACTGGGTTTCAACACTGCAGTGTGTGTAGGGAAGTCTTTGCTAAGGCTGACCCCCACACCACCTGTGTTTATTGTCTGGGGTTTGACCACCTCAATGCAGACTGTCAGATTTGTAAAAATTTTCCTGCAGCTACCCTAGAGAAGAGAGCTGGCAGGCTCAGGGAAAGGGAGGCCAAAAAGTCCGCTGAACCGGATGGCCAGCCCGGTTCAGTTCAAACCGAACCAGAAGGAGTGCCCTCTGATCAGGGTGAGACTTCTTCGGGCAAAAGGAGAGCCGATTCTGAGGAGTCGGTTCCGGCTAAGAGAACAAGAAAGGAAAAATCAGCTGGTGTGGATCCAAAAGTTTCTTCTCCAACCGCTGAGGAAATAGCCAAAGCGATAAAAATTGTGCAGTCGCTTTCCCCGGTTCCAACCAAACCGGCACCATCAGGAAGGCGCTCGGTTCGGCCGGTTCAACCGGTTCTGGATTATGATTTAGAGGAATATTATGAACCGGAGGAGGAGGAAGAGGAGTTTGAGGAAAGTGAATGTGGTTTTGAAAGTCTGGATGTGCCCATTGACCCGGACATCTCCCCAGACAGACCTTCAAGAGTGTCTCCTCCTAGGCTTTCTGAGTCCCCCTCCCATTTCATGTTTTATAAGAAAGTGGCCGAATCCCTTCAGCTTCCTATGGAAGAAGCTGTGGATGACCAGGAAGAGCCTGACTATGTGGAAATGATGGATATCACAGACTCTAGGAGGCTGTCTATTCCCTAACACAAATCTTTTGGGAAACAGACATTTAAGATTTTAAAGACTCCTAATACTATACCTCCTGTGGATAAAAGAATGGACAAGAGGTATACTCTGTCAGGCTCAGATACGGAGTTCTTACACAACAACGCAGCCATGTTGGAGTAGTGCAGGCTGCAGCCTGTGATAAGGCAAATATTCCCTTGGCTTCACACCCCCCAGACAAGGACTCCAGAAGGATTGATGCCATGGCAAAGAAACAGTACATGGCAGCATCCTTGGGACTCAGACAGTCCAACTATATGGCCTATACTGCTAGGTATCAGAAATCCAGATGGGACACTGTCATGGATTTAGCAAAACAGGTCCCTGGCCAGCTTGCCAAGGAGCTGGAACAGGTGGCTGCTGATGGTATTGAGGCATCCAAGGTGCAATTCCATGCTGCAGTGGACTCCAATGGTGTTTCATCTAGAATCATGGCTACATCTGTGGCACTTCGTAGAATGGCTTGGCTCAGATGTACTAGCCTGTCACAGGATACCCAGACTAAGGCCATGGATTTTCCTGTTGTGGGTAATTCTCTGTTTGGGGAGCAAACAGGGAATCACATGAAGAAAATGGATGAATATAGGACCACCTAAAGGAGTGCCCAGGCCAAGGAAAGGCAAGCCACTCCTCAGAGGCAGCATCCCAGGGGCAGGGGCAGGCCTTTTCATAGGCCTTTCTACCAAGCCCAGGCCTCCTCTTCTGCCTATGCTCAGAGGGGGTTCTTTAGAGGGAGAGGCAGAAGGGGTACAAGCAGACCTTCTCCCACCCCTCAGCCTAAAACCCCTGCCAAGCAGACAACCTAATGGGATTGCCAGGGCCAATTCTCCACTACCTGTAGGGGGAAGGCTGGCTTACTTTGTCCAGGACTGGAAGTCTCTAACATCAGACAAATGGGTCCTGGAAGTAGTAAGCCAGGGACTGGTTCTCAGCTTCAAAAAATTTCCAAAGCTGAGAACCAGATCCTTTCCACCTGCATATCCCTCAGAGGCACTTGCCCTAGAGGCAGTGGTCTCTTCCCTCCTGGCTCTCAGAGCTGTGGAAAGAGTTCCACCCCTACACCAAGGCAAAGGATTGTACTCCAGGTACTTCCTTACCCCCAAAAAGACAGGAGAATGGCAGCCCATCCTGGATCTCAGATACTTAAACAAGCACCTCTTAAAGCCAAAATTCAAAATGGTGACTCTGGGAATAATTCTACTCTCTCTAAGGCCAGGGGACTAGCTAGTCTCCCTGGACCTCAAGGATGCCTACTTCCATATTCTCATCAGAAGCTCCCATCGAAAGTACCTCAGGTTCGAGCTGCCCTCAGGCCATTACCAATTCAGAGCAATGCCCTTCGGCCTAACCTCTGCTCCAAGGGTGTTCACAAAATGCCTGGCAGTAGTAGTTGCTTCTCTAAGAAGGCAAAGGATTGCCGTCTTCCCATACCTAGACGACTGTCTCATAGTAGGCCAGTCCCCAGACCAGGTCAAGTTACACCTACAGATAACTCAGCAACTGCTCACCTCTCTAGGCTTCCTTCTGAATCTTTCAAAGTCAGTTCTAGAGCCTGTTCAGCTCCTCACCTTCATAGGCACAGAGCTAGATACAGAAAAGGCCAGAGCATTCCTTCCCCTGGACAGGGCAAGGACCCTTATCACACTGGCCGCTTCATTCACCCTACAGGTGTCTCGTCCAGCAAGGCATTTTCTGCAGCTCCTGGGGCACATGACTGCTTCCACAGCAGTGGTGCAGGGAGCAAGATTTCAGATGAGGGATATTCAGTTCCACTTGAGAGCCTTTTGGTCTCAGAAAAAGGACCCTTTGACCAAACTGATTCCAGTGACTCAAACACTGATCCAGGCCTTGCAGTGGTGGCAGGATCAGAACAATCTAAGACAGGGAGTTCCCTTTGTCACTTAGTCTCACGCTTTAATCCTTACTACAGATGCCTCCCTCTTGGGGTGGAGGGCCCACTTGGGAGACCTGACCACCCAAGGGTTGTGGTCCCCTCAGGAATCTGTTTCACATCAATCTGTTGGAACTCAGAGCAGTATTTCTAGCACTTCAAGCCTTTTCCAAGTCTGTTCAGAACAAAGTTATTCAGATCAGAACAGACAATACTACCACAATGTGGTATATCAACAAGCAAGGAGGCACTCGGTCTACGGCCTTGTGCACAGAAGCAATGAAGTAGTGGTCTCTGGCTTATTCCCTGAACACCTCCCTCAAAGCAGTACACCTCTCAGGCAAGGACAATGTCCTGGCACATGCTCTCAGCAGGATATTTCAGGGCCATCACGAATAGTCACTGGATCCCCTGGTTTTGGAGATGATATTCTCCAGATGGGGCACCCCACAGATAGATCTTTTTGCAGCCCCAGACAATCACCAACTTCCCCCTTTTTTGCTGCAGGCCCCCAGTGTTGGGCTCAGTCCCCCTGGATGCCTTAGTTCTCAGTTGGGAAGGGAAGTTCCTGTATGCTTTTTCCCCCTTCCCTCTCCTGTTCAAAGCGCTAGTCAAAATCAGGTCTCAACCCTGCAAGGTGATCCTGATTGCTCCAGACTGGGCCAGACAGCCCTGGTATCCTCTCCTATTGTCCTTACCAGTCCACCTTCCCCTGTCTCTTCCCAGGAATTACAACCTGTTAACCTGTGCTCAGGGGAGGGTTTGGTACCCGAATCTCAGATCTCTCAATCTCAAGGTTTGGCTCTTGAAGAGTTAGAGTTTGCTGATTTACACCTCTCCCAAGGTGTTATGGCTGAAAGGGCTTATGCTTCTGTTGCTTGGAGCCCTTAGAGTCCATCTGGATGGATTGGACAGAGTCCAAGGTGGCACTGGACTTCTCTATGCCCTGGAGTTGACTGTCGACTCTGGGCCCGAACAAGTCTGTGCCCAGAAAGGGTACATCTGCCACTTTATGCGGGGTATCTGCTGTGAAGGTCAGGATTCTCAGCCAAGCCCTACGGCGCATGGTGACTGTGGCTGCCATCAAGCGGGTGCAAGAATCCCCGATGTCCAGAGCTGTCTGGAGCTGCTGTTTGGCAACAGCTCAAGCCTGATCCAGGACCTGCTTGACCATGGTCTGGAGGTCTGCAGGGAGATGAGGAAGCACCTCATCCAGGGAGTCCAAGAGGGCATAGGAGAAATGTGCCATAACAACGGCCAAGCCTGCCTGGCAGAGACTGAGCAAGGAGGCAGCATAAACTTTCTTTGCTGAGTAGTCCAATTTCTTGGACTCCATGTCCAGGGGTTTGTCGACATCCTTACAACCCGAGCACCGAAACATGGAATTGGTCACCAACCCCTCAGCCAAGGGGTGTTCCGTAATCTCCAAAAGGAAACCTATGGGCACTGCATATTTGCGGGCCATACAGGCTGATGGTGCAGGGTGCTGCCAAAGCTCCAGAGCCAGGCCGACAATGGCTTTGACCACTGAGAAGGCCTCTGTAGGTGAATCCCCCTTATCCAAGATATCGGTAAAAGGGTAACGGGCCTGCTTCTGAACAGGCTCCACTGGCATCCCCGTGGACTAGGAGATGAGACAGAGGATGCCCAAGAAGGATGAAGGGCCCTCCTCCATCGAGAGATCCCCTGTTGACTCTGTGTCTACCGGATGGGAGTGGAGCGAGGAATCATCGTCGGACTCCGACGAGTCCCCGTACAGCAGCCGACCACCCTTGTCACTCTCAACCCACCGTGGATGGTCAGACATGAGGGTGACCGACAGCCAATGGGGAAGCCCTTTGGCTGACTGGGATTCCTTGGACAGGGCCCCGGATGGAGACTGTTGAGGTGGCAGCTCAACCACAATTGTTGGAGAGGCCAGTTCAGGTCGAGCCAAAACGGTCTTCACCAATCCGCAGATGGAGGGGTGGTGTCAACCAGCTCCGGAGGCTCCTACGGCATGGGCATCAACCTAGAAGGCAACAGCCAGGTGATTGCCAGGCTAGGAGCTGGGGTAGGCTTCTGACTGGCCAGAATCAACTGTTGCCACATAAAGTCCTCATAGCACCGATGCAACTTGCATCAAAGCCTCTCCTCTGCTGAGAAGGACTAGGACTACGAGTATCAGTGGCGCCGCTTCTTGAGACTCTGAGCATGGCACTGGTGGGTTCTGTGCAACCCACCAGAAGACGACAACCAAGACCATAAGAGGAGCGACAGGGTCGCTCGAAGGGAGCTGGGAAGTGCCGCAGCTCCTCCTGGTCATTGAGAGCTTTATGATCCAGCCCTTCAGACTGGGTCGGCTCATCGGTCGGTAGGACCGGAGTCCTAACGAGAGTGTTGTTGGCCTCCTCTAGAGATAGTGGGTTGACTGAGTCGATAAAAATCTTGACCAGATCATCAACCTGCATCTCAGCAGGCTGGCCTGATGGGGGCACCGTGAAGCCAGCAGCTAAGGCCGCAGTTTTGACCGTGGTCGAAACCAAAGTCTCCTGAGACTGAGACTACTCTCGGTCCCAAGAATGTTGACAGTGAGTCTTCTCTTTTTCTCTCGGCAGCTCCTTCTTGTTATGGGAACACAAGCTGTGCAAAGCCAAAGGGCCCTCTCCCTTGGTTGCGAGAGACTGGCACAACTCCTTGAAGGAGCCCGAGAATGTAGAGCCCAACTTAAGAGGAACAAAGACTGAAGCCAAAGAGGATCGTTTGGCAGCCCAAGCTGCCTCCTCCTCCTCGAAGGCCTTCATCTGTTCCAGCTGCTCAGCGGACCCCTTGACCGTGGAGACCACCCAACAGGCTTCCTTGGATTTGACCGGTGGGTTACGTTTTTCCAGACAGCCCAACTGCAAATGGGCAAGGTGGTCATCGAGAACATGAAGTTGAAATGAGCGACAAATATTGCAGGCCTGTATCATGCTTGGGACCAGGTGTAAATGAATGCGGGCGCGGTCGGCATTTAACACTGTCTGATTCGCACCGCGGAATCCGGGCAAGGACTTTTCCTCCACTGCGTGTCAAAAAACGATCTGAAGAAAAAACTCTTATGAGTAAGTTTTGGGAAATAAATCTGAACATTTAAGTGCCAAGGCCTACTCAACGCGGGAGCGGTAAGGAGGGAACCTGCTTCTTCCGGCGGAAAGGAAGATCCAACGTCATGGAGTGGAGCCGAGGGTTATTATACCACCCAGGAGGATGGGAGGAGCCAGCTTGAAGACTTTTTGGCACATCTAGAACGTGTGGATAGAACAACATATCCACGTCCCTAGAACAATGGAATATTCAAATTATGCATGATCAAAGAAAAACATACAGTAGCTGAACAGAACATGTGCATCAGTACCAACGAAGGAATTCGGTAGGCAGTCAAATGCAGTTACAGGCAGAAGAGGACTGTAGAAATTTCCTCAAAGTACCTCTGATAAGAAAGTGTGAGTGAGAGTACTTTGGACAAAGGTAAAGAATTCCACAACCTGGAAGCAAAAGAGGAGGAGGCCTGGTAACCCATCTTAGTACTACCCTTAGGTGCAAGTAAGGATTTCTCATTCGATCTAAGGGAATCGTCCTGATGGGAACACTGGAGTAAGGCAACAAAGGAGGCAGGAGTGGTGACTCTGAGAAGCGTGTCAGTGAAGCACCCAACTGTGAATGAGCACCCAGCTAACGAGAATAACTTTCCTAAAGCCTGAATAGAGATCACAATGGTGAGTGAGATAGTTTGAGGATAGTGCAAAGTGGCATATATTATTGTAGGCCACATCCCATTTAGCCAAGACAGATTTTGAGGAGTTGGCAAAAAAAAAAAGATACCACAGTTAAGGCTAGGGAGGTGGGAAATGAGTTTTGGGGGGTAAGTATATGTCTAACTCTATAGGCCAGGCTAAGCTTAGAGTTTACTACCCTGTAGCCAGAAGAGATGTGCAAGGGGAACTCCAATGAGGGATCAAGACAAGAGTGATCCCTACAGTACAGTTCACATTAAACTTATTAGAGTTAACACCTGGTTAACATTTGAGCTGTTATGGCTCTGCATAGGAGGAAATGTCCTTATCACTGATATATGGTTGTTAGTTAGTTTCTGCTGAGCTCTGAATGAGTTACCTGGACACTATCAATTGAAAGTCTCATTTTACAGATGAAGAAAAAAAAAAACAAGTTGGTAACTCACTGCAGTCACACAGAGAATGGGTTGTAAAGTGCCTTTACAGTAAGTTTACAGTAATGGAGAGTTAACTAAGAGATGGCTGCACAGGTGGATGGTGGTGCCACCAGTCACAGCAAGTGGTCTGCAACAAAGAACCGCACACTCACCACACCGATGACTGATGAGGACACTTTTTATGCTTCAAAGGATGCTTTTAGTCCATCAGTGTTGTCATAACAGCATTTAAAACCAGGAACATCAGGACAAACACTGTCTTGGCGTCTTGCGTGCAACACCACGCTTTATCAAGAGATCTACTGGTGTTCCCTGCTGGTAGCCTTATACAGTATAATGGTATATCTTCAAGATACATGCATACCAACTGCAAGTGCAAAACAGTGCATACTTATACAACCATTTGTTTTGTGCAAAAAATAATGAAAAGTGCTCAGGTGCTGACATGTTTACAAACTGTTAAAAACATACTCGCATTACAGAGTTCATTACGACTGTTCACAGCACCACATACAGCAAACAAAGGGGCTCCCCACAGGTGCATCTGTGGAATCAGACTTAGAGTTCTCCATGGTGAGAGGATCTCAGCTCAAGGAACAAAGTCTGAATGTTTCTCCAATTGTTACAGGACCCATTTTCTCCATTTAATTTCAAAAGGAGGGGCCTCGATTTTGCATTTTTGCTGACATCCTCTCCGATGCATAGATTTCTAAGTGGCCTGTGATATATCCTGGCCTGAAGCTGGAGCGGCCTAAGTTGGAGTGTGGTTGAGAATCCAGAGGAATCCAGGAGTTCAAAGCTGGAGCTGGGCCTGTTCATGTTCAGAACCAAGATGGTTGAGAGTCGAGAGGATTGACAGAATGATGGAGTTTGATGGGGGTTCCAGATTATTTTTGAAACCCATTTTTTGAAAACTGGGTTTGGGCCTGGATCTGGATTCTGAATTACAGCTCCAGCGGACTCTCCTATGTTGGGTGAAGTGGGCGGATTGAGTGAGAGTTAAACGGATCTAATCGAGCGCCGATCGGGTCTTCAGGGGAAAGGAGTACATGGAGTAAAAACTCCCAGGGAGGAACTGTGATTTTGATGAGTTGTTTTGGGTCAGCTTAGCACTTGCTGGAGCCTCCCCTGGTACTGCTGACAAAATCTGCTGCAATTTCTCGAAGATAGGACCGGGTAATCTAGAACTAGAGAACTAGCGCATTTTTAGTAGCACTTTAGTTGTTTTTCAAGTTACATTGATTTTAAAATTATTTGAAGCATCAGTTTTGTTTTTATTTACTTGAAACTTTCCTTTTCCCCTAATTTTATTTTTGTTTCTCTTTTTAAGATTATTTGATTGATTATTTAATTCAGATTTATCTGTTTTATTATCAGTGATTCTGTTCATTTACATTTCTCTCGTTTTGTTTCTTGCGCCACTGGGAGTTGCTAACCTTTGGATTGGTTAGTTGATATCACCTGACCTTATGGTTAAAAGCAAAGGCTGCAGCTTGGGTAGCCATGCTCATTTGTTTCTCATTCTCCCGTTAGTGCATATCGATTAGTTAAAGCAGCTCTGGTACTTTAGTCTTTCGGGATCCCTGATTCAACGTCTGGCTCCCTTGGGCTATTTTATGTCTTCCTGGCTTGTTGCTGTAACTTGCTGTTTTTATTTTAGTATTGTCCCTAATTTTTCCTGGTTTTAGCCGTTTGTGGATTTCTGATATTTAGTACTTATTTTTTCCTTTTTGTTTACTTTTAGCCCTCTATCTAATGTGGTTTGCGGTCCAGAGGAGGATTGCATGATTTTATGATTTCCGTATTTTTAAAGAAATATTTCCTGATTGGCACAGTGGGATTAGTTCTGCATTTGTGCTTGCAATGTTTTCAGCAGGATACATGATGATAAAACCGATGTATGTTTTTGTGATATATGTATTCTATCTTCGATTTTTAGACTGAATGACCTATAGAATCATTTTCGATTATATCTATTAATACTGGTATTTAGTTATTTTTACTTTTCTTTTCTTAGTTTATTGCCCTCCCTGGACATGCTGGTCAGAAAGAGTGTGGCCTATAGTCCTAAATGAAGAATTGTCAATTTATTCCCCTGCTCTACCTGGTTTCTACAGTATTACTGCCATATGGATAGCATTTGCACTCCTTAAGATCTTTTCCCCCCTGCTGGCATTTGTTTGTGCTAGTATAAACAATGAAAATGTATACTCGAAAGAATGGAAAGAAGTCAAAGAAGGGGAAGTGATTAATCAGAGAAAAGATCTATCTGAGAATATTATACAGTATTTATGCTCTAACTTGGACCAAATTGAACTAAGGGGAAATAAGAAGGTTTTAAAGAAGAAAATTATTAATCCCAGAGCAATATCCTCTCCTAAAACAATAGGTAAAAGGTCTCAATCAATTCTTCCTCTTTTAGAGGAAATTAGAAGATTAGAGGAAATTGATTCTGGGGAGGCTATAGATAAACAGTCTAATAATTTGACTCATGCTATTACTCCAGAACAAGTTGTTTCTGATTCAACAACACTGAATGGAAAGAAGTTGATCTTGGAGAGGGGGGATGTTGCCTCTTTGGTTATTGAAAAGGAAATGTATCCTATTATAGGAAAATCCAAAGAAGTTGTGGAGACACGGTCAGATAATAACTGCTCTGATTTAATTATATGTGGCTCAACAGTTTTATGGAAAGCCAGTCCTTGAACTCTCTCGCTCCTTTGCAGAATAATGTAAACCTAAAAAAGGGTAACCAGCGATGCATGAGGACATCTGACTCTTTTCTGGAAGAATTTAAATCCTTTTTGACCCCTTACATTAGAGTGGGACATCAGGAGGGTGGATGAAGAAGTAATTTTAGCAAAGGAGTGGAGAATTTGGACCCTGATGTACAAGAAAATCTAAACCCACCTGGGGTTAATTCTATTCTTTTAAAATTGGACGAATTAAAAGGAGAATTAATGTTTGGTAATGCACAAATGCTGCAATGGTTATTCTTTTTCGGGTATTGATTGAATATTTTGTGGATAAAATTAAAAATTGGGACGTAGATAAAGAATGGAAAGTAAGGAAAGTTAATAATAATAATGGGAAGGAATAAAGAACTGAGGCAGACAGTGGAAATAGGGCAGAAAATCAAACTGAGGAGATGGGAAATGATGCTCAGATAAGCGACATAAATCCACTGTCCATGGGTGGTAAGAAAAATGGAAAAAAGATTCTAGAACAATGAAACAAACGAATATTAAACAAACAACAGAAGAAATTGCTAATAAAGAACTTAAGGAGATAGACTTGGTAATTAGAGCACTCAACCTTAGGAAAGCCGCTATCCAGCAACAGGAAAAAGTAAAAATAAAAGAGGAAAAAAAGAAAACAGGGTCAATCAGAAGTAAAAAACTTAGATGCTGTTATAGTTAAAGAAAATGTTAAAACAATTAAAAAAGGAATTGAGAATGAGAGGATACACTCTGGAAAGAATATGGGAAAAAGTTTATTAGATAAAATAAAGCAGACAGATAAAAGAGAAACTGGGGAATAAATGATACATTTTTAGAGTTATATAATAAGAATGAGCCTGAAAAAGAGAGGCAAATTTTAGCTGGTGAGATTTTACCTACACTATTTCTAAAAGGTGTACCAAAACAAAGAAATGAAAATCCGTATACAGTGAAACTTACAGCCTATAATCTCTTTAAGGAGATATTAGGAAATAAGGTGAACTGGCTTGATATTAGATCAGTATATGGATACCACATTAACCCATATAAAGGTTGGTTATGTGTGGTTTTGAGAAATAGTGCTGTACATAAGCTTATTTTGAAGGAAAAAGAAAGTTTTGTTGATTTGGGAATATTGCTTGATGTGACCATTAAAACCATTTCAGAGAGTTTTGTGAATAATGGACAGACATTAACCAGACAATCAGGACAATCTGGAAAAAAGAGAAGTGAAAATAATTTTGTGAAGCAACCATGGATTACTGCTTTTTTAAAACCAACTGAGACGGTTCATATGCTGCAAGGGGATAACCATGAATCTAGGATTAGAAGGGGAAGGAAACAACTTGGGGAAAGAATAAATAACTCAATTATTCTAGAATTAGATGAATCAATCGAAATAGAAATAGCTGAGTCAATTCAGAAAAATAAAGTGGATAAAAGAAAAAACAATAGAGCTCAATATGGGCTAATCAGAGAAAAGGGAAGCCCAGAGAAAGAAGATTCATTATCTTGACTGAAGACACAGTTAGAACAACTTGAAATACTGTCATGGAATGTTGCTGGACTAAAAGACAAACTTGAGGATAAATTATGTATGGATTGGTTAACTTGGTTTCCTCTTCTCCTTTTCCAGGAAACTTGGGTGGGAAAAAATCAGGATGTTAGTATAAAAGGATATAGGTCATGGGTTTCCCTTGGTTATAAAAATTGTAAGTTTGGTATATAGAAAAGGGGGTCTGGCCATTTATATTAGTTCGTCATTAGACTATATATGTCTAGATGTAGGAATTTAAGATTAATTTTATATGTATATTCTTCTGATGGGAAATGATCAGAGTTTAGCACTATTCAATGTTTATATTCCACAGACTGTCAATAGTAATGAGTTTATGACAATTTTAGAGAGATTAGGTGATAACATTGAAGCTTTGAAGTTAAGAACTCCAGGTGTTACTGTTTTTATTGCTGGCGATTTCAATGTACAAGTAGGACAGGAAATTGAAGGTTCCTCGATCAATTGGGGAATTGATGACTTACTAAATATTCCCCTTAGACATACCAGAGATAGACACATAAATCCAAAGGGCAAGATTTTATTACAGTATTTAAATGAGGTTGGTCTAAGAATATTAAATGGTAGAACAAAGGGGAGCTGGGATGGTGAAATTACCTTCCCTACTATGCGTGGGGGAATGTAAGTGATTTTTGTATGATTGATGCCTTGGATTACCTGAAAGTAATTCATCTCAAGATCTTAAAAGCGTGGGAGAGTGATAATTTTCCCCTAATCTGTGTTCTGGGGATAATTTTTAAACAAAGAAAAAGAATTATGAACAAGAAGAAGAGGTAAATCAAAATATTTGCATTAAATATGGAAAGAAAATTTCTTGGAATAAGTACACAGAAGAGACTATAGAGAAAGCTTTTAACTATCTAGATTATACTATGTTACTAGAAACTCTGGAGATTAATCTGAGAACTTCTAGTATAGAACTGGCAGTTCAAAAGTTGAAAGAACATGAGGCCTATATGACTGAATTTGTAGATGCATTTAGCTCAAAAGGTAGAAGGATGGTGAAATCAGATACTGGGACAGATAAACCCTGGTTCGATAAAGAATGTGAGCAGTTAAGAAATGAGATTAAAAAACTTGGGAGATTAAGGATAAAAAAGCCCACTTTGACTGTATTAAAGGGGTTTAGGAACTTAAAGCATGAGTATAGAAAGATGTATAATAAAGAACAAATATATAAGAACTCGTTATGGGATAAGCTTCAGGGGGCCATATGGAAGAAGGATAACCAATTATTCTGGTCTTTGGTTGCTTATGGATGTAATGAAAATAATATACAATATAACATTTTAGGTATGATCAATGGGTGGATTATTATTCAAGAATTTATAATAGGAATATGGATAATATCCTGGAGGAGCAACTGGCTGAGAAAAAAATTAATTTAAGTGAATACGGTTTTACTTTTGTGGAAATAAGGAGAGCAATAATGGACCAAAAAAGAAATATGACCCCTGGAATCGATGGCATTCCAGCTGAAGTTTTCCAATATAATACTGATTACTGGGCGTCGGTGTTTACATTATTATTTAAGATAATAAGTAGATTTTGTGTTCTGCCCCCAAATTGGAATAAGGGTGTGATTCTACCTATTTTTAAGAATGGATGTAAACAAGATCCTAGTTGTTATAGGCCAATCACATTATTGCCTGTGGCTCAGAAGAAAAAATACTCACCTTAGTAATGTTGTTTCTTCTAATGGAGTCTTGCTATATTATGACAATTGCAGTGTGATCCAATCGAACTGCCCCGGAGGTGAAATAGTTAACTTTCCATGCAAGCATGGAACTCTGAGCACGAGCTCGGTTAGAAAGCTCTGTCTGTTGTTCTTCAAACATAAACTGTCAGATCTTTACGAGCTAAAACTCACGCTCTGTGTGGAAGCTGTAAACCTACACTAGCCAACTGGCTACTAACATAAACACACACTTCTTGGTCTCAAACAAAGACTCAAGTCAGGAGACCCAAAAATGAAAAACACAACACCAATTCACCCCAAAAGAAGGTGAAAACAACAAGGTGGGCATAAATAAAGTGCCAACATTGTAATGCCCACCCACATCCCAAAACAGAGGTTCTGAGAGGGGGCAGGAGGAGATATATAGTAAGACTCATTAGAAGAAACAACATTACTAAGGTGAGTAATTTTTTCTCAAACAACATGAAGTCTTGCTATATTATGACAATTACAGACTACACAGCAGTACCCCCATGGAGGGGGGACAGAACCTACTTAGGGAATAGGCGCTGAAGGACAGCTGTGCCAAACCGAGCATCACTCCGAGCCTGGATGTCCAGGGAGTAATGCTTGGTAAAAGTGTGAACTGTTTTTCAGGTAGCTGCTTGACATATCTCTAGAATACGGATGTCTCTGGCAGCAGCCAGAGAAGCAGCTGTACCTCTGGTACAGTGAGCCCTCAGGCCTGAGGGAGGAACCTTACCCAGTTTTTCATAACACAATTAGAAACAAGAGACAATCCACCTGGCAATGGATCTTTTAGTGGCGGGCTTCCCTTTACCAACCTCACCATAAGTGAGGAACAGTTGGAGGGAGTCAAACCTGTGACCCTTGGCACGCCTATGTAGTAACTAAGGGCTCTTCACATCTAGGTTGTGCAGCCTCCTCTCACCAGAGGAGGAATGGTCAGTGAAGTACACTGGAAGAGATATAGATTGATTAAGGTGGAAATCTGAAACCACCTTAGGCAGGAACTTTCTATTAGTCCGGAGGACTACCTTATCTCTGTGAAAAGAGATAAAATCTGGCTCCACTGACAATGCTTGTAATTCACTTATGCGTCTGGCAGAGGTGATGGCTACCAGAAACACAGTTTTCCAAGTCAAGTACTTAAGTTCAGCTGAAGACAAAGGCTCAAAGGGGGGGTTGCATAAGCTGAGCAATGCAAACATTAAGATCCCAGGCAGGGGCAGGATCCCTGAATGGAGGGTTGGTATGAAGCAATCCCTTAAAAAACTTGGAAAATACAGGGTAAGCTGAAAGAGGAGAGGATTTACCTGCTGAAATAAAAAGACACAGCTGCAAATGCACCTTCAGGGTAGCTGGTCTCAGCCCCAAAGTGTTCAGATGGACCAAATAATCCAGGACTGTGGGTAAATCAGCAGAGTCTGGGGAAATATGCTTTTCTGAGCACCATATGGAAAACCTTTTCTATTTGGAGTTGTAAGTAGCCCTGGTGGAAGGCTTCCTAGAAGCCTTCAATATATCCATTACGCCTTGTGAGAGGTGTAGGTCAGCAAACTCTAACTCTTCAAGAACCAGGCCTTGAGATTAAGAGATTTGAGACTCGGGTACCAAACCCTTCCCTGGGCACAGGTTAACAGATTGTGATTCCTGGGAAGGCACAGGGGAGGATGGACTGCTAAGGACAGTAGGAGGGATACCAGGGTTGTCTGGCCCAATCTGGGGCAATCAGAATGACCGTGCAGGATTGGGATCTGATTTTGACTAGCACTTTGAACAGGAGAGGGAAGGGAGGGAGGGAAGGCATAGAGAAACTTCCCTTCCCAACTGAGGGCTAAGGCATCCAGAGGGACTGAGCCCAAGACTGGGGGCCTGCAGCAAAAGAAAGGAAGTTGGTGATTGTCTGGGGCTGCAAAAAGATCTATCTGCGAGGTGCCCCATCTGGCAAACACCACTCCCAGAACCAGGGGATCCAGGGACCACTCGTGATGGCCCTGAGAAATTCTGCTGAGGGCATCTGCCAGGACATTGTCCTTGCCTGGGAGGTGAACTGCCGTAAGGGAGGTGTTCAGGGAGTAAGCCAGAGACCACAACTTCATGGCTTCGGTGCACAAGGCCGTAGACCGAGTGCCCCCTTGCTTGTTGATATACCACATTGTAGTGGTGTTGTCTGTTCTGACCTGTACAATTTTGTTCCGAACAGATTTGGAGAAAGCTTGAAGTGCTAGAAAAACTGCTCTGAGCTCCAACAGGCTGATGTGGAGCAGAGATTCCTGGGGGGACCACAGTCCCTGGGTAGTGAGGTCACCCATGTGAGCCCCCCACCCCAAGAGGGATGCATCCGTAGTAAGGATTAAGGAGTGAGACTGAGTGACAAAAGGAACTCCTTGTCTCAGGTTGCTCTGATCCTGCCACCACTGTAGGGCTTGGATCAGGGTTCCAGTTACTGGGATCAACTTGGTAAGAGGATCCTTTCTTTGAGACCAAAAAGTTCTCAAATGGAACTGAATGTCCCTCATCTGAAATCTTGCTCCTTGCACTACTGCTGTGGAAGCAGCCATGTGTCCTAGGAGCTGCAGAAAATGCCTTGCTGGTCGAGAGACCTGCAGGGTGAATGAGGAGGCCAGGGAGACTAGGGTCTTTACCCTGTCCAGACGGAGGAAGGCCCTGGCTTCCTGTGTGTTCAGTTCTGCGCCTATGAAGGTTAGGAGCTGGACAGGCTCTAGAACTGACTTTGAGAGATTCAAAAGGAAACCTAGGGAGGTAAGCAGTTGCTGAGTTACCTGAAGGTGTAAGCTGACCTGGTCTGGGGACTAGCCTACTATGAGCCAATCGTTCAGGTAAGGAAAGATGGCAATTTTTTGCCTTCTTAGGCAGGCAACTGCTACTACCAGGCACTTGGTGAATACCCTTGGAGCAGAGGTGAGGCCAAAGGGCATTGCTCTGAACTGGTAATGGCCTGAGGGCAGCTCGAACCTGAGGTATTTTCGATGGGAGCTTCTGATGAGAATATGGAAGTAGGCATCCTTGAGGTCCAGGGACACTAGCCAGTCCCCTGGCCTTAGAGAGGGTAAAATAATTCCCAGTCACCATTTTGAATTTTGGTTTTAAAAGGTGCTTGTCTAAGTATCTGAGATCCAGGATGGGCCGCCATTCTCCTGTCTTTTTTGGGGTAAGGAAGTACCTGGAGTGCAAACCTTTGCCCTGGTGTAGGGGTGGAACCCTTTCCACGGCTCTGAGAGTGAGAAGGGTAGAGACATCTGCCTCTAGGGCAAGTGCCTCTGATGGAGATGCAGGTGGAAAAGATCTGGTTCTCATCTTCGGAAATTTTTTGAAGCTGAGAACCAGTCCCTGGCTTACTACTTCCAGGACCCACTTGTCTGACATTAGAGACTTCCAGTCATGGACAAAGTAAGCCAGCCTGCCCCCTACAGGTAGAGAAGAATCGGCCCTGGCAACCCCATCAGGGTGCCTGCTTGGCAGGGGCTTTGGGTTGAGGGGTGGAAGCAGGCCTGCTTGAACCCCGTCTGCCTCTCCCGCTAAAGAACCCCCTCTGGGCATAAGCGGAAGAGGAGGCTTGGCTTGGTAAAGGCCTATGAAAAGGCCTACCCCTGCCCTTGGAAGCTGCTTCTCTGAGGAGTGGCCTGCCTTCCTTGGCCTGTGCACCCTATAGGTGGTCCTGTATTCATCCATTTTCTTCATAATTCTCTGTTTGCTCCCCAAACAGAGAGTTGCCAACAGGAAAATCCATGGCCTTAGACTGGGTATCCTGTGACAGGGTAGTACATCTGAGCCAAGCCATTCTGTGAAGTGCCACAGATGTAGCCATGACTCTTGATGACACATCATTAGCGTCTACTGCAGCATGAAACTGCACCTCAGATGCCTCAATACCATCTCTAGCCACCTGTTCCAGCTCCCTGGCAAGCTGGTCAGGGACTTGTTTTGCTAGAGCCAGCACAGTATCCCATCTGGATTTCTGGTATCTAGCAGCATAAGCCATATAATTTGCCTGTCTGAGTCCCAAGGATGCTGCCATGTACTGTTTCTTTGCCATAGCATCAATCTTCCTGGAGTCCTTCTCAGGAAGGTGTGAAGCTAGGGGAATATTTGCCTTGTCACAGGCTGCAGCCTGCACTACTCCCACATGGCGGCATTGCTGTGTGAGGAACTCCGTATCAGAGCCTGATAAAGTATACCTCTTGTCCATCCTTTTATCTACAGGAGGTATAGTGTGAGGAGTTTTTAAAACTTTTACTGTCTGCTTCCGAAAAGATTTATGCAGAGGAAAAGACAGTCTCTTAGAGTCTGGAATATCCATCATTTCTACATAATCAGGCTCCTCTTGGTCATCAACAGCTTCCTCAACAGGGAGCTGGAGAGTTTCAGCAACCTTTTTATAAAACATAAAATGAGAAGGGAACTCAGAGAGCCTTGGAGGAGAAACCTCTAAAGGTCTGTCTGGAGAGGCGTCCGGTTCAATGGGCACATCCAGATCTTCAAAACCATATTCACTCTCCTCATACTCCTCTTCCCCCTCCCACGGTTCATAAAATTCCTCAAAATCATAATCTTGAACCGGTGGAACCGGCCGAACCGAGCGCCTTGATGGTGCCGGTTCGGTCGGAACCGGGGAAAGAGACTGGACAATTTGGATTGCTTTAGCTATTTCTTCAGCAGTTGGAGAGAGAACTTTTGGCTCCACACCAGCTGACTTTCTAGTCCTTTTTGCAGGAACCGGCTCCTCAGAGCCAGCTCTTCGTTTGCCCGAGGAAGTATCGCCCTGGTCAGAGGGCACTCCCTCTGGTTCGGTTGGAACCGAACCGGGCCGGCCATCCGGGTCAGCGGACTTTTTGGCCTCCCTTTCCCTGAGCCTACCAACTCTCTTTTCTACGGTGGCAGCAGGGAAATTCTTACAAATCTGGCAGTCTGCATTGAGGTGGTCAAACCCCAGACAATAGACACAGGTGGTGTGAGGGTCAGCCTTAGCAAAGGCTTCCCCACAGACACTACAGTGTTGAAACCCAGTGGGCCCAGTTTTTCTTTTGGGTTTCTCAGACATAATGCCAGCCTAACCAAACTTGCCCGTGTATGGCAATCCGCCAAGCAAGACTCTCTTATCGGTTCCCAACCGTGTCACGGGTCGTGGAAAAAAACGTAATGAAATCCCATTTTTTAGAACCGATAAGAACCGGGAACCGCACTCTAAAAAAGGACTAGCAATTTTAAAGCACAATCTGATCGGTTCAACCGAACCGATAAATGTTTACAAGTTCCACACAGAGAAAACGAATGTAAAACCTATCTATTACTTACATTACCACAGACAGAGCTTGAACCGACCGGTTGCGGTTTAATTTCGGTCGAAAACCGATAAAACAATACTTTTAAACCGACAAAATGAACCGAGCAGAAGGAGAAATCTCCGGAGCGACTGTTCAGTGAGGCGGAGTAAAGAATCTGACAGTTTATGTTTGAAGAACAACAGACAGAGCTTTCTAACCGAGCTCGCGCTCAGAGTTCCATGCTTGCATGGAAAGTTAACTATTTCACCTCGGGGCAGTTCGATTGGATCACACTGCAATTGTCATAATATAGCAAGACTTCATGTTGTTTGAAGATATATACTCGTTTAATATTAACAAGATTGACAGACTGGGTAGAGAGGAATGATCTGATTTCTAAATTCCAATGTGGTTTTAGGAAAAAAACAAAGTACTTTGGATTTGATTTTTATGTTAAAGTACATAACTGATTTGTATGTTAAAGCCAAGAGGAGATTATTATATGTCTGTTTTATTGATATAAAGGCTGCATTTGACTCGGTTAATCGTGAAAAGCTATGGGGATATTAAAAGCACTTGAAATTAATAAGCAACTACTTAGAATTTTGCAAACTCTGCACTCAAATACAATGGCCATAGATATACAAGAGGAAAAAAATACTTACCATAGTAATCTTCTTTCTTCCCAGTGATGCTCAGACATTCATAACTTTGTGCAGTCATCCTGATGGGTTGGACTGCCCGGAGAGATGGAACACATGCAAATGATGGAATTCTTTACACGTGAGCATCTTTCAAATACTGCCTCTACCAACTGTAGTGTTCTAAGCCCTTCAGATTTGTAAGAAGCCTGAAAGTCAGGTAACATGGAAAATTGTACCATAAATTATTACTAATTAATAAAATATTTTTAATAAAACATTTTTAGGATTAGCCTAATAAACAACTTACTTGAAAAAAACTCCAAGGGAGGAGCTATATCTAAATATAATAATGGTGTTCACCATAGAATGAGAAAAACTATTTTGAGAGACAGAAAACTCTGGTAAAACTCTGTCTAGCATAGAGAAATGTACCCAGAAGGATATGGCTATGTGGCACTAGCATGCAGAATGCAGAGGCTTAAGTTCTGGAAGGGGAGGATGGGAGGGAGTTATGAATGTCTGAGCATCACTGGGAAGAAAGAAGATTACTATGGTAAGTAATTTTTCTTCTAACCCAGTAATCTCAGACAATTCATAACTTTGTGCAGACTACCAAGCAGTACCCCCAGGTGGTGGGCACAGAACTTATTTTGGAAACAGACTTTGCAGGACTGCTGTGCCAAACTTGGCGTCACTTCTGGACAAAATATCCAAATTATAATGCTTTGTAAAGGTGTGTACTGATTTCCAAGTAGCTGCTTTACAAATGTCCAACAATGGCACCTCCCTAGCAGCTGCAATAGTGGCAGCTGTTCCTCTTGTTGAATGAGCCCTCAGCCCAGCTGGGGACTCTTTACCTGCTTTATTGTAGCAGAATTGAATGCACTGGACAATCCACCGAGAAATGGATCTTTTTGAGTCTGGTTTGCCCATTCCAACATCCCCATATGTAAGGAAAAGTTGTTTTTTTGTCTTGCCTATGGCCTTTAGTAGTTGTCATGTAGTAGCTGAGAGCTCTTTTCACATCCAGACTGTGAAGCCTTCTTTCACCAGAACTTGCATGGTCTGTGAAGAAGACAGGCAGAGTGACTGATTGGTTCAGATGGAAATCTGAAACCACCTTGGGAAGGAATTGTCTGTTTGTTCTGAGGGCTACTTTATCCCTGTGGAAGGAAATATAGTCCTGGTCGACACAGAGAGCCTGAAGCTCACTGATTCTTCTTGCTGAAGTAATTGCTACCAGGAAAACTGTTTTCCAGGTAACATACTTTAAATGGGCTATAGCCATGGGCTCAAAGGGAGCCTGCATCAACCTTGCTATACATACATTAAGATCCCAAGCGGGCACTGGTGCCCTGTGAGGGGGGTGCAAATGCATTAGGCCTTTGAAAAATCTTTTGAAAATGGGATTTGATGCTACAGATACCTTTGTCCTAGCAGACAGGTATGCAGATACTGCTGCAAGGTGGACCCTCAAGGAACTGGGTTGCAGACCTTGTGAATGCAAGTGAGTTAGATAATCCAACACCACTGAGACCCCTGCATCATTTGGGGTGAAGTTTCTAGCAGAGCACCAGAAAGAGAATCTTTTCCACTTAGCTGAATAAGTTTTCTTAGTTGAAGGCTTCCTGTAACCTTTCAAAATGTTTAATACAGCGTCAGAAAGGTTCAATCCTACATACTCTAACTCCTCAAGAGCCATGCTTTGAGGTGAAGAGACTTGAGATTTGGGAATAGCAATGTTCCCTGATTGGAGGTTAGAAGATTGTGCGAGGCAAGCTTATTGGCCTGCTCACTGCCATGGAGCAGAAGAGAGTACCATGGCTGCCTGGGCCAATCTGAAGCTATCAATATCAGAGAAGCTGAGAGGATCTGAGTTTCCAGCACCTGAAACCAGAGGGAAAGGGGGAATGCATAGAGAAACTTGCCCGACCAATCCAGCACCAAGGCATCCAGAGGGATTGTGCCCTGGGCTGGTGGCCTGCAACAGTACTGAGGCAACTAGTGGTTCTGGTGGGATGCGAACAAGTCTATCACTGGAACACCCCACCTGTTGAAAATTACCTGTACCACTTGCTTGTTCAATGCCCATTCGTGATGGGACTGATTGATTCGACTCAGTGTGTCTGCCAAGATATTGTCCTTTCCTGGCAGATGGATGGCTTGCAGGACACCTTAACGAATATGCCAGAGCCCAAATTCTCATGGCTTCTGTGCATAGGGGACCTGATCTGGTGCCACCCTGTTTGTTTATGTAATACATAGTGGTGGTATGGTCTGTTCTGACCTGTACCACCTGCCCATTACCAGTGAAGAGAAAACCTTTAGTGCCAGCCGCACTGCTCTGAGTTCCAGCAGATTTATATGCTGGAGGGACTCTGCTTCTGACCAGGTACCCTGAGTTGTGTGCTCCCCTAGATGGGCACCCCAGCCCAGCAGGTATGCATCTGTTGTGAGGATTAGTGAAGGATCCTCCTTTTGGAAGGGGACTCCTTGTCTTAGGTTGGATTCCTTTTTCCACAAGAGGGCTTGTAACAGGGGCCTTGTCACTGGAATGAGCTTTGAGAAAGGGTCTTTTTTCTGACTCCAATGAGTCCTGAGGTGAAACTGGATGTGTCTCATGTGAAACCTGGAACCCTGCACTGTACCTGTGGAAGCAGCCATATGACCCAAGAGCTGCAGAAATTGCCTGGCTGTTTTTTGACCATGCAATTTGAAGGAGTTTGCTATGGTCTGAAGACTTTGCACCCTGTCTAGTGGTAAAAAGGCCCTGGCCTGCAGGGTGCTGATCTCTGCCCTATGAACTGTAAAGTCTGTGTAGGGGCGAAGACAGATTTTTTCTGGTTTACTAAGAAACCTAGAGATTCCAGAAGATCTTGTGTAAGCCTTAGAGAGGTTGTGACCTGCTCTGGTGATTTGCCCACTATCAGCCAGTCGTCCAGGTATGGAAAGACAGTCACTCCCTGTCTTCGAAGAAATGCCACAACAACTGCTAGGCATTTTGTAAACACCCTTGGTGCTGAGGAAAGGCCGAAGGGTAGGGTTGCAAACTGATAATGACCTGATGGGAGTCTGAATCTGAGATATTTTCTGTAAGATTCCTTTATGGGGATGTGGAAATAAGCATCCTGTAAATCCAGAGATGCCAGCCAGTCCCCTTTCTGGATTATTGGTAGAATCCGAGCCAAAGTGACCATTTTGAACTTTGGCTTTTTCAGGTGCTTGTTTAAAGCTCTGAGATCCAAAATTGGCCGCCACTCCCCATTTTTCTTTGTTGTTAGGAAGTATCTGGAGTAAAAACCTCTTCCTCTCAGGGTTGCAGGGACTAATTCCACTGCATTGAGCTGAAGCAGCTTCTGGACCTCTGCCTCTAGCAATGAGATTTGTGCTAGAGGTGGGGAGGTAGAAACCTTGGGTTTTTTTAGAGGAAGAAATCTGAACTGCAGAGACAGACCTTTGCCCACTACCCCCAGCAACCACTTGTCTGTGGAGATGGTTGACCAGCGGGGGAGGAAATGGGACAGTCTGCCTCCAACAGGTAGGGAGGAGGCGGCTTGCATCTCAGGGGTTCTGCTTAGGCTGGGGCTGAGGTTGTGGCTGAGTCCCTCGCCTAGAGCCCCTTCTACCCCTACCCCTTGAGTAGCCCTGAGGGGGGTACTGCTGGTATTGGGGCATGGCTACTGGCTGGAAAAGGTCGTGATAAAAAGGGACGACCCCTAGCCCCCCTTCCATAGGGCCTAGTGGATGAGGAAGCTCTGTCTCTAGCAGAGTTACTTCTATAAGTAGCCTTATATTCATCCACTTTTTTCATATAGGCCACTGTGGACTCCCCAAACAGTAGATTTCCTTCCAGTGGGAAATCCAGGGCCTTTGACTGCGTATCCTGAGTGAGGTTTGTGGCCTTAACTCATTCAGGCCTAGAGACGTCTGTAGGCGGTGTCTGAAAGCATAGCCCCTCAGGACAATAACGCCTGTAGATGTACTCAACTGACTTTCACTCAGGCCCAGAAACGTCTGAGGAAGTCAGCAGTTTTTACCTAACTATTAAACAAACCAAATTGCTTAGAATTGAATGCATAGCACCGTTAGAAAGGCAATTTTGCTCTGAACAATTTTGCTGCAGATACTTTGTGTCTATCATGTATACTTTAGGAGTTATTCATATTTGTTTAAGGTATGGTGTGCATGGCTAACATTTGTCTCTCAAGCCTCACCTAAGCACCTTGAATAAATCTGAAAAAAAAAAAAAAGTTTGGTATTTCAGCTACTATAAAATAAAAACTAAATTGATTACAATTGATTGCATAGCACCATTTGAAAAATAACGTTGTGCTGAACAACTTTGCCACTCATACTTTGTGTGTAGCACTTACGGTTCAAGAAGTAGTCACATTTGTTTGTGGCATGCTGATTATGGCTTGATTTTGCTTAGAAAGGCCCAGGATGAAGTGCTAAGAGTATACAGGGCACAAGTGGTGGAAGTGTCAAAGAGCTCTTGTGGTGTGAATGAGTTAAACCAAGCAAACCTCCTCTGGGCCACTGTATTAGCCATCCATCTGGCTGCAGTGTCATTCAAATCAGCAGCCATTTGGAACTGGTACTTGGCCGCCTCTAGCCCAAACCTGGCAGTTTCTGCCAGGTCATCTCACAAGGGTAGGGTGGCCTTCATGGACATTGCCAGTACCTACTGCCACAGGGATTTCTGATACTGGGCAGCATAAGATTGAAAAGTGGCCTGTCTCATGGCCAATGAGGCTGACAGATAGCCCTTTTTGGCCATACTGTCCAGTTTTCTGGAGTCCTTGTCCGGAGGGTGCGAGGACAGAGGGACCTTAGCCTTATCACAAGCAGCTTGCTGTATAACCCCCTGATGATCAGGGTGGGAGAAAAGTAATTCAGCTCCCTCCCTGTTCAGCTGATATTTTTTATCTATTCTCTTGTCAATAGGAGGAATAGAGTTTGGGGTCTGGAGGAGCTTCATAGCATCCTTCTTAAAGAATTTATATACTGGAAGGAGGAGGGCTTTTGTGGGTGTTAAACCCATCATACTGAGGTACTCAATCTCCTCCTCATCTTCCACTTGCTCTGTAGTGTTGATGTCCAGAGCATCTGCAATTCTTCTTACAAAAGAAAAATGGGAGGAAAAATCCTCAGACACTCTGGGAGGAGAGCCAAATTCCTGCTCAGGGGAAACCTCGGGGGGAATAGGTTCGTCCTCCTCATAAATGTCATCATCCCCTTCGAAATATTGTTGTTCTGGAGCAGGAGGCAACACAGAAGTAGCAACCTGGGGACCCTGGGGAGGGGCAGGAGGCTGAGGGATGATGCTTTGCAGAGCCTGGATAATTTTGAACGCCTGGGCTATGTCTTGAGCTGAAGGCATGACAGGCTGCTGCGCAGAAGTCCCTGGTTTAGCAGGAGAGGGTTCTGCATGTTTGAGCTTCTTTACTTTCTTTGAGGGAACCGGGGAGTCAGCCGGTTCTTTCCCTCTTTTTGCCCCTTTTTCGCCCATATCAGGGGCAGGGGTAGAAGCACTTGTCAATTCAACCACAACAGACTGGGGTGTCAGCTGGTCAGAGCCTGAGGGACCCCTTGGAAACTTTTTGTGAAGCCTTTCAAGGCGTTTTTCAACAGTTTTTTCTGGGAATGTTTTGCATATTTCACATTCCTGGTCCAAATGTTCAAAACCCAGACAAGCTACACATAAGGTGTGCTTGTCTGCCTTGGCAAACACATCTCCACACTTCAAACAGTTTTTAAAACCAGGTTCACCAGTTCTCTTTTTAGGTTTCTCAGTCATGGTGAAATATAAAATGAAAAACCTCAACCGCTAATACCAAAAGCTAAAGCGGTTATTAAAACAGCTTAAAAGGCTTTTTTTTTTGCGGTCGGTTCAGGAACCGATAGGGAACCGATGGAACCGAGAAAGGAGATGAAATATGAACCGGTTCAGCGGTTCTGTAACCGATGAAAAGTAGTTACAAATAAAAACTTAAGGACCAAATTTAAATGAAAATGAATAGGTTCTTTAGTTAGAGAACCGAAACAAAGTTACAATTAGCTCGGATCCCTCACAGTTATACCGAACCACGAGGAACCGAGAAAACAACAATTTAAACAATAATAAACTATATAAAACTAACAAATTAGTAGAGGCAGTAAAAGAAACTAAAAATACTTATGTTTTTTAAACTTTTTTCTTTCTTCTCCACGCGAAAGAGGGCGACAGACTCCGAGCAACCAGACTTTCAGGCGGAGAGAAAAATCTGAAGGGCTTAGAACACTACAGTTGGTAGAGGCAGTATTTGAAAGATGCTCACGTGCAAAGAATTCCATCATTTGCATGTGTTCCATCTCTCCGGGCAGTCCAACCCATCAGGATGACTGCACAAAGTTATGAATGGTCTGAGCATTACTGGGGTTAGAAATGGAGATTTTACTAAGGAAATAAATATTAAGAATGCGGTTAAACAAGGATGTTTACTTGCACCTCTTCTCTTTAATTTATACATTGAGACCATTATAAAGGAAATTAGAAAAACGGATACCTTTCCTCCCATAATAAATAATGAAAAAATTCAAATTTTATGTTATGCAGATGATGCTATTGTTATTTCTCAGACACCTCTTGGTTTAAAAAGGGGCATAATGAGTTGCTTAGATACGCTAGAGAAATCAGACTTAGAATTAAATACAGATAATACAAAAATAATATCTTTTGGGACTAGGGATTGCTCTAATAAAATATGGGAGAGTAAAGGAAAAAAGATAGAAGAAGTTAAAGAATATAGGTACCTAGGAATTATCTTTGAAAGTAATCTATCATGGAATGTGCAAATAGATGAGATAAAAAATAAGTCATATGTCTCTATGGGAGCGATAAATAGGTTTGCAAGTTTGTATGCAAACAATTCTTTTACATCTCTCAAAAGGACCTTTGAAGCAAAAACTATTTCACAGATGCTATATGCAAGTGAGGTCTGGGGACCTTTTGTCAATGAAGAGAAAACAGAGTGCATACAAAATAGTTTTATGAGAAATGTGCTTAGTTTACCTAAAAACTGCCCCTCAGCTTTTATGAGATTTTAAACAGGATTATGTCCCCTGGCACTAGAATCAAAACTAGGATAGTTAAATACTGGAACAAGATAATGAATATGGATGATAACAGATTACCAAAATTATTTTGGTTAGATCATTTTGCTCAGTTGGCTGTTGGCTTTCTTCCCAATACATGGTTTTCGGTAGTCAACTTGTCTCTAAAAAAACTGGGTTTGGAGGAGCTATGGTCAGCCAAGGCAATATCTAATGTAAATAGCTATACAATGGAGGCTGAACAGAGTATTAGAGATGTTACACTTCAACAGGACCTATAGAAAATTCATGAGATAGACATATATGGATTATATTCTAGTATAAAATCTACTGGTGAGACTGAATTGTATTTAGTATACTGTGAAAATATATGGCATATTGTAGGTATATAGTATGCAATTTAAGATTGAAGAGCTTGGGAATAATTCAGCTACAATTCAATAAATGGAGAGATTATTCTGTAAGTGATATAAAATGTAATTGCACAAATGTTTTATCCCCCATTTTAATTCATAAATTATTAGAATGTGAGGAATTGAGGAATGAAAGAGCAAAATGGGTATTGCCATTAATTGATAAATGTAATTTGAATGATAAAGAGAATTGCATGAAACAATTACTGAGGCTGAGTAAAATTAAGACATCCATGGTCAGGCAATGTTTATATGCAGGGTAAAAAAAAGATGAACTGTCTTTTTAAAGTTTTATATTTTTAGTATAAGTGTGTACGCAATTAATGGTATTTTATTTATGTGATGTAATAAAATGTCTGTTTCTTTATACATCTTTTGTGAAATAATAAAATTGAATTGAATTGACTGTTCATTGTTCAGATGCTCCTCCAATGCTTCCTGAACTGCACTCAAGCTATCTCCATGTATACTATAGCGTACCTGTTCTTATCTGCAGAAATACTGTGAACATTATGTTAAACATAACTGACAGTGCTTGGTAATCTAACAACTAAGTATAGCCTGAAAGACATATATCAAAGTTATGTACCATGCTATCTATTACAGCACACTGGAAACTATTGATTTAATGTTTAATAAATGGCATATCTTAGAATTCTGTACACTTAACCATTACCGTGAGTCAGATTTACTAGTGACCCTTGACATAAAATCACTATATATGAATATCCCCCATGGTGAGGGACACCAGGCTGTTAAGCATTTTGGGGATGAAAGGGGAGAGGATGACATGCCTCCCACTGAGTTCCTTTTGAAACTATCTAGAATGGTACTGGAACTTAATGGGCAGGATTCTCAAAGCAGATGCACTCGGTGCATCCCGGCTGCCCCAGCACAACTGAGATGTGCCAAGCCAAAACTGTAGTATTCACAGAGGATGCACCGGGGTATGCTCCTGGCACAACTCCTCTGTGAATACCACAGTTTTTCCCAGCTTGAGAAGTGCCAGCACATCCCCCTGCTTGGGCTGGAAAATCAATGCGCTGCACCTGAAGTTGCCATTCACAGCCACCAACATGCAAATGGGGCCATTAGGCATGCAAGGCACAATAAGGTCATTTGCATGTCATTATGGCCCCATTTGCATGTGTCTTGCAGGGTTGCGCCCAGCGAAATGCGCTGGGCGCCCTGCATGTGCGGCAGTACATCCACAAACAGAAACCTTGATTTTGATGCATATGCTGACACTATTACTGGGGCTGAAGAGAGGGAGGTGGGTACCACTATACCACCAAGGCATGTACCGGCAGGTTTCCATCATGGTCGGGGATATGGGCGGAGAGGGGGGTGCCACTGGACTACCCAGGGAAATGTACCAGGAGTGTTACTTCACGATCAGGGCTACGGGCAGGGAGGGGGGTACCACTATCCCACCAGGGCATCTAACGGGTGTTTGCCTCGGACTCGGGGATGCGGGGGGGGAGACACTGGAATGCCAGGCTGGGCAGGCTGCCGTGCTGCTGTCTGCAGTATGGCAGCTTGCCTGTGGGTGGACACCCACTTAAATCTACTTGTTGTAGACTTATCTTTTGGAGGCTTATCTCCAGACTTGCTCAGATGATGCGCCTCCAAGTTGGGTTGTGAATGGGGCTGCACACCATATGCATGGGCACACCCCCTGCACAACTCCTCCAGATGTGCCGCATAACATTATAGGTGGTGTGCGGTGCATCTGGGATGCACTGGGCGCATCCCTTTTGTGAATCTTGCCCCAATGTGTTCACCTTCCTTGGTTAATTTTGTTCTCTAAATAAGTGAACTATCTAGAATGGTACTGGAACTTAACGTGTTCACCTTCCTTGGTGAATTTTTTCTCTAAATAAGTGGAACAGTAATGGGAGCAACATGCACTCCAAATTTTGCCAATTTATATTTGGGGAAATGAGAGGAGATCTTTATGTATGGCCCTGCAACTAAGCCTTTTCTGCAAGCAATTTCTCTGTACAGACATTTTATCGATGATATTTTGATGGTGTCATGGGGGATGGTGGATGAGCTGTTTAATTTTGTAAGGTTTTTGAAAACTCAAACAACAACTTAAAATTCACAGTTACATACAGTACAGTACACATTTTGATTTTGGATATCCAAATTTTGAAGACTCAGGAGCCGGGAGTCAGCCCAAGAACATTTAGGAAGCCAACTGACAGCAATACAGTACTGTTGGCAAGCTCTTGCCACTCTACCACACCTTATAAAATATCCCTATGGGACAATTTTTGCAAATTCTCAGAAACTGCGATTTAAATGCAGCATTTGAAGGCTCAAGAAGATGAACTGGAGGAGAGGTTTAGGCAGAGAGGGTATCATGATTGTGACACAAGTAGGGCCATCAACACAAACAGAATGTCATGTCTTACCGTAAAGTATAGAGCTAATTAAGTTGATGACAGGATGGATTTCGTCGCCACATACAGTAAGAAAGCTAGTGAGGCAGTAGGGATCATTAAAAATCACTGTGGGATCTTACAGACCGAATCAAAATTGGAAAAATGTATGAAAGATCTGCCCAGGATGGTCTATGGAAGACCCCAGAATGTTGGTGACATGGTCACAAAAAGTCTTCAGCCTTTACCTCCCCCCAAAACAACACAGTTACCCGCATTCAAGGGGTTGCCATGTCATCTCCCCTACTACCAGTTTCATTAATCCAGGTATAGGGAAATTACACATCATCATGCATTTTATAAACTGTGATACAACTCACACCGTTTAATTGGCAACCTATAGGTGTAGTGCCTATTACTTAGGCATACAAAGAGAAAAAAAAAAGGGACCACATGAGGTCAATATAGCATGGCAGCCCACTTGCATTCTGTAGGGTCTGCCATAGGCCATAAACAATCTTTTGTTGGTGGGGAAAAGGTGTAAATCGGACCAAGAGGTGGAGATGTGGAAGTCCTTTTAGCACGCACAGAGTCCTTCTAGATCTTTAAAATGAGGGCTACCATCCCCCTGGTCTAAATGACAAATTTGAATTGGTACCTTTCCTGTGATTCTCATGGGTTTGTATGCACTGACCCATAATTCTAATTGATTATTTTCTGAATCCCCACTCATAGCATAACCTTTCCCATAACCCCCCTCTCCGCCTCCATTTTTTATTTTATTTTTTTTAATTTTATTTATTTATTCAGAAATAACCTTTGAGTCAAGGACTCCTTTTCAAAGGTTCCACGTCAGAGCAGATACAACATGAAGAGAACAATACAGAGTTGTACAGCAATAGGGCACAAGCAACAATCATGATACAAGAAATACAGTAAAAGGCTAACATTTGGATATTAGTAGATTCAGCATATTAGTCTCAAGTACCGTTACACATAAAATCTCCACTAAGCAGCTAAATTCAGGGAGTTCAGGTGGGGGGTGGTCAAAACGGCAAAGGCCTTAGTCAAACGAAAGGGGGAGCTGAGCTGGGCTGGATTTAATGGCAATCACAGGGATTGGAGGACTGTAGATGATTCCTGAGGTAGACTTTGTATGGGCCGATTCTATTCATGTTTGTGAAGGCACTAGGTAGGTTATTCACTCAGGTAAGGGCTCGGAAATCAAAGGACCTTTGGAACTGGGAGTTGCAGCAGCGGGGAACTACGAGGAGTTGCCTGCTTGTGCTACGGGTGTGCTGGTATGTCGAGGCCCGTTCGATTAGTGGTGAGAGACCGTGGGGGCGAGATCGAGGGAAATCTTTTTGACCATGAGGCAAGTGTGAAACCTGATTCTATTATCAAGGTTGAGCCAGTTAGTGGCATTATATAGGGAGCATGTGTGGGTTAGCCGATCACAGCCCAGGATGAGGCAACAGGCTTTGTTGAGGGAGAGACGGAGATTTCAGGAATCTCAGGTTTTTCACACCTCTACCCCCTTTTACTTTTTTTTTTTAATTTTGTTTACTTTTCCTTCCCTGTTTCCCTCCCCCTTCCCTTTTTCTGTTTCTCCTTATTTTTTAAACCAATGATGGTGTACTACTATTACCATGGTAAAGGTTAAGTGTTAGGAGTTCTTAGATATGCCAGTTTTTAGACATTAACTGAATAGTTCCCAGTTTGCTATAACAGATAGCGTGATACATAACTTTGATATATGTCTTTCAGGCTATACTTAGTTGTTAGTCAGATAACCGTATGTTTAACATACTGTCCACTGTGTTTTTGCAGATTAAAACAGGTACACTATAGCAAATATGGTGATAAACCACTTGAATGTGGTTAGGGAAACATTTGAAGAGCATCTTAACAATGAACAGTCATAATGAACTCTGTCTGTAATACGATTGTGTTTTTAACATTTTGTATACTGGTCAGTACTTAAGGACTTTTCATAGAAACATTTTGCAAGCAGATAAGGACCGCATGGCCCAACTAGTCTGCTCATTTTCCCTGCCTATAGTATCACCGCAGCTCCTACTTGATATCCGGCTTATTCACCCCCTTCCCTTTCCGTAAGATTCCCTTATTCCTATCCCATGCACTTTTGAACCCCATCACTGTTTTCATCCCCCCACCTCTGCTGGAAGACTGTTCCAGGAATCCACTACTCCTTCTGTGAAGAAGTACTTCCTCACATCTCTCCTGACTCTACCCCCTCCAGCTTCTTATCATGGCACCTTGTCCTTGAACACCTTTTTTTTCCTGAGAAAATACTTCCCTCTTGTACTTTGTTTGCCCCGTGAGGTATTTAAAGGTCTGTATCATATTCCCCCTTCTCTTCCAGGGTGTACATATTGAGGTCCTTTAATCTCTCCTCATAGGGCTTCTGATGCAGACCCTGCATCATTTTAGTTTCCCTCATCTGGACCACTTCCGCTATATGTCCTTTCTGAGATGTGGTCTCCAAAACTGGACACAGTCTGTCCTTCTGTCCTTAGGAGAGTACTCCAGAACTGGGCACAGCACTCCAGGTCGAGCCTCACCAGTGATCTACAGAGAGGTAGTAATACCTTCTTCCTTCTGCTGTCAGTTCCTCTTCATTTAAAAGATACAAGTCAACACAATCTGTGATTCATACCTCTCAAGTGCTATGTATTTCGCATAGATAAATGCATTATACACCTAAATATACCTTGCTCTGCTAAGATACACTGATGTTACACATAACTGAACTCTTTCCTTGCATATGAACCATTACAAAAATTAAACTAAATTCACAGAAACTAAGCTGGCTCGCTGGCACAGCGGTAGCACTACTGCTTGTGATGCCAGCGACCCTAGTTCGGGAACGAGCTTGGGTTGTTGGAGGGTCGGCTGGGGGAGGAGGCTTGGCGTCCGAGGGACAACTCGTCTCTTCTGGGGGGTGGGGGGTGCACTGACTCGGTGCAAGCCTGGCCCTGAGCGATAGCCAGAGGAACAGCTTATTAACCGAGTCCGACAGAGCGGAAAATGCATGGCCGACGCCAGCTTACGCCTTGCATCTAGTGCACGCCACACTTGGGAGGGCATACATAACAAAATACTTGGCCCCGCGCGACAATCGATGGAGGTGGATATCAGTTCACGCCCGCTGGCACCTCGGCCTGAGGATGGACCCAGCCGAAATTTAAGGTAGGTTGGGGGTTAAGGGTAGCACCCCCTCCCCACTTTGTCTTCGCCTGGGGGGTAAAACCACATCAGGATGGGGGGGGGGGTCCTCCCGGGTCGGGGTGTCGGGTGGGTAGGTTGGGTGATAGTGCTGGGGTTGAGCGGGGGCATAAACAGAATTTGAAGAAAAAAAAATTCACAGAAACTATCTTTAACATTAAATATATAATGCCCACAATTTTTATTTTACTTTTTATTTCTGCATTCCAAAACCCAACCCTAATAGAAACACAGAAACATAGACGTTGACGGCAGATAAGGACCGCAAGGCCCATCCAGTCTGCCCATTTCTTTTTCTATCTTATAAACGTGCCATCGGCTTTTGCTCTGTCAATGGCCTATCTATTCATACTCATCTGTATTGCTCCCTTATGCCTATCCTATGCCTGTTTGAAGCCCTGCACTGTATTCATATCCACCACTTCCTGAGGTAGGTTGTTCCATGCATCCACCACCCTTTCTGTGAAAAAGAACTTTCTCACATTACCCCTTAATCGGCCTCCCTCTAATCTCATGCTGTGCCTCTTGTCCTGCTATTTTTCTTATACAGAAACATGTTAGACTCTCTCACCTTGTTAATGCCCTTAAGGTGTTTGAATGTTTTGATCATATCACCTTTTCTCCCTCCTTTGCTCTAGGGTATACATATCGAGCTCCATTAATCTGTCCTCATATTTTTTCTGATGCAGTCCCTGCCCCATTTGGTTGCCCTTCTCTGGACTGCCTCAATCTGGTTAATGTCCTTGTGACGGTGTGGCCTCCAGTACTGCACGCAGTACTCCAGATAGGGCCTAACCAGTGTCTTGTAAAGAGGGATTATTACCTCCCTCTTCCAACTTGTGATACCCCTACTAATACACCCCAACATCCCCCTAGCCTTACCTACTGCTTTACTGGACTGCTTAGATGATTTCAGGTCATCGGTGATAACGATGCCCAAGTCTCTTTCTTCCCTTGTGACTGCCAGCAACTCCCCTCCCATCCTATAGGTGGCTTCAGGGTTTTTCTTCCCTATGTGCATGATCTTGCACTTCTTTGCATTAAACCCCAGCTGCCACTCTTCTGACCATTTTGCTAGTTTATCCAGATCTCTTCTCATTCTGCCCACCCCATCTGGATCATCTATTCTGTTGCAGATCTTGGAGTCATCTGCAAACAGACAAAACTTACCCTCCTGTCCATCTGCAAGGTCACCGATGAAGATATTGAAGAGGACTGGCCCCAGGACTGATCCCTGAGGTACCCCACTTGTGACTTGCATCTCTTCTGACTGTATACTGTTTACCATCACTCTCTGTTTTCTGCTTGTCAACCAGTTTGCCACCCAGTTGACCAACTTCTGATCCATCCCGAGCCTACCCAGCTTATTAATCAATCTTCAATGTGGAACAGTATGGAAAGCTTTGCTGAAGTCAAGGTAGGCAACATCAACTGCTCCCCCCTGGTCCACCACTCTGGTTACCCAGTCAAAGAAATCTATGAGATTAGTTTGACAGGACATTCCTTTTGTAAACCCATGCTGTCTTGGATCCTGTTCTCCTATGGATTCCAGGTGTTGCACGATCCTTTCCTTAAGGAGTGCCTCCATAATCTTGCCCACTACTGAGGTAAGACTGACTGGTCTGTAGTTCCCTGCCACCACTCTATCAGATAGGCTACCATCCAGCTCATTGACCTTGACCCCAGAGAGCCCCCTTACATGCCCTGTAGGGAAGCCACTCATGGTAGTTCCTTCGGGGGGGGGGTCATCACTCCCTCCTCCAGTAACATATTCAGTGACTGGCCTGGTGGCGTAGAGGGCTGAGGTGCGAGCGTCTTACCTGGACCCACGCCAGCGACCTGGGTTCACGAATGGACTCAGAACGCCGGGGGCTGGCAGGAGCGGGAGAGGATTGAGCACCTGTAGGGACTGCTCTCCTCTCCTGGGGGTGGGTTAGGGAGGCGTCAGTCATCAGCGGCCTCTGGTGGAGATTAGGAGCACTGTACAACAGCGCAGGAGGGACGTCCACACCAGAAAAACGTGAAAAAAACTCCATGTTATGCCGGATGACGGCTGCCTGGCTCTCCGAGGCCGTCAATGCCCCTGAAGCCTTCCACCTCAGCAGCACCCTGGGGCCAAGACGTTGCGCTGGTCTGCGGACCCCCTGGTTGGTGGCTTCCCCCTCGGAGGAGGGGGACCCACCAGGCGAAGGGTTACGCCAGGTTACCCTGGGGTGGCTGCCATTTGAGAGTGGAGGCCTGGGGACAGGACAGCTCAGAAGCAGCACTGGCTCACCCAAAGGAGAGGATAACGTGGCTGCAAGCTGGGGAGAAAAGAAATAATACAAAAAAAATATATATATATTCAGTGACAACGGGCTTGTCATACTGGGAAGATGAGTGGTGTAGAGCCGGAACATGTCAGTGTTATTTGCCGGCTCAAAAATGTTTCCAGTTTTCTCCTATGCTGTGAGATGCACAAAACTGTGAACTATCATCAAAGGCTATGCATTAGGCGTACAGACCATGAGGTCACAGCATCTGTCCTCTGATTACTGCTCCCGACTGACTCACTCCTCCTGGGCACTTGCAGGAGATGCTCAAGCAACAAGAAATGGTCAGTCTTCTACCCTGAGGAAGCGAGTGTCCTGTTGCACACATAAACCTGGTCTCCTTGCTAGCCCTCCAATGTCCCGGGCTCATTCCCAAACCATGGTCACTGGCATTACAGGTGGCAACCCTGATGCTGCACTGATGGGCCAGCCAACATATGGTGCCCAGTATCTGTATTATTTGTAGTCTTTGAATTAATAAATGTGTGATGCATTCTGGTCATTTGCTCTGCATGTTAGAGACTAGTGCTATACACTTTAATGCTGACAGGTTGAGAAGTATATGCATGCTGCCTGGTTGTGCATAATACCCAGACTGCACATGTCCTTAATCAACCAATCCCATTGCTTACTCAAACAGAAGTGTTTTATAAAGGGATATATATTTTCTTTGGATCTTTTATATCACACAAGATGGTTTTTTTAAACATTTTCTCAAATTTGCTTCAACTTCAGCTGTTTTATGGGCTGGTATCATGATGCTGAGTGGTGGAGGAAAGCCCTGGCACACAGACAACCTGGGTTGATGTCCAGAGCCAGGGACGTCTGAAGCTGAGGACGACAGGGATCAACGTGCTTGGAGAGATCAAGATAATGGTGTAGCCAGGGGGCGCTGCTGAGCACTCTCACTGACTAGATGTGTGCAGTGAGAGCTCTTCAACTATAGCGATTTAATTTGCCTATAAAGCCAGAAATTGTGGAAAACGAGCAATCGTTTATTAAAAATCGGACTCCCCAGGGCAAGCGGCGCAACCTGATGCCAAATTCGACTATGGGCTGAACTAACAAAGGACCGGGAACTAGTTTGAAAAATCATCCAGCACAGACCGGGCCAGGAGAGCCTGCATGGAGCTCCTCATCGGAGACAGAACCACCATGGAGGGCACTACAGAAATCTATCCAGGTGATAGATAATAAGATAGAATCCATCCTCACTAAATTCGAGGAACAGGATGTCAAGATAAATGCAGCTACTAAAACAGCTACATCGGCTGAATCTATGGCAACAAAAGCCCTGACAGTAACCAGCAAGATGGCCCAAGAAAACGCACAGCTTAAATATAGGCTTGAGGCCCTAGAAAACTTGCAGAGGGCCTCAGGTATTCTCATTGTAGGGCTGCTAGCTGTCGAGAGGAGACAACACTCTATTTTCTGAGGAGGAGATTCTAGGAGCCTTACAGCTTAACACCACTCTTGACCCAAGAGATCTTACACGGGCTTACCGGGTCTCACCGAGAACAGCTCAGATTGGCAACGACTTGCCTAGAACAATTCTCATGGTTACATCGAATCCTGCAACCAGGGACATTATTCTTCAGGCGGCTAGGAGTGCTGAACGGCTTAAATTTCCAGGGATCCACGGTACACCTATTCCCAGACCTTTCATTTGCTGTGAGGGCAAGAAGGAAGAAATTCGATGGTGTGCAGGCCAAACTACGCAGTTTGGGAGTGACTCATTTACTCCTGATGCCGGCTCAGCTGTGGATCCAATATGAGGCTACGTTTACCAGTATACCGATCCTGAAGAAGCTGGTGAAAAAGCAGAGGCTCTTTCTTCAGAATATGAATGGGCAACACGTCTGGAGGGATCCGATTCTGACTCAGAGACTGAGACATGAACACTATCAGGTCACCTTTTGTACTTTCATTGAAAGGACTTTAGGGGAGTTTATATTTCCCATACTAAATATTGTATAAAGTTTGTGGGGGAACTAAAGTTTATCCGTTGGGAGAACTTCTCATGGTACAGCCAGACCTAATGCATGTTATTTGAATTTATTTTGGTTTCCAGATAGTTATTGGAACCTTAGATAATACAAAAGGGGAGATCGCTGATTGCTCGCTCCAAAATGGGGCTGATTTAATATAATTTAATTTACATTTGGGAAATGACATGTTTGTACTACCTTTTACATATACTAAAGGTTGGCTGGGTTGAAGTTACTCACTGCTTACTACCATTGGTGGGAGACTCATGTTTGGAGGAGGGTCATAACAACACAGGCTGTTGCATTAAAGCTCTAATGGATTTAGTTTATCCAGCAATGACCACTGAAAAGTCTTGTGAGGTGCACGCTATTGAAAGACTGTGATATGGACTTTTAAATGTAGATTTACCCCCATATCCGCAATCCAGATTACCTAGATTACCTAGATCTTTATGTTTTGTGATGTCTGGCATGAGCTACTATGTAGTTGTTTTTACATGTGAAAACAATAAAATATAAGTATAAAAAAAAAAAAGATAATGGTGTAGTCAGACACTCAGATACATAAATGAGAAAACTTTGTCCCCTGGGGAATATTGTACAATATTACTGGTATATAGGATTTATAGTCAGAATACACTAGTTGTTATTCCTTTAAAGAACAAATGCACCCTTTTCTAGTTTGTCATTTCCGAACAAGAAAAGTACAATGCGCATTTACAGCTCATCTCCAGGTGCATTTACGATATAAATATAAATAGATTTAAGATATAGCAAGACTCCATGAGAAGAAAAGCAATTACTAAGGTGAGTAATTTTTTCTTCAAACACCATGAAGTCTTGCTTATATTAGGACTTAATGCAGATTATACAGCAGTACCTCCATGGAGGAGGGTCAGAACCTACTTAGGGAATAGGCTCTGAAGCACAGCTGTGCCAAAGCAGCATCTCTCCTGGACTGGACGTCAGAGAATAATGCTTAGTGAAAGTGTGGACTGTCTTCCAGGTAGCAGCTTGACAGATTTCAAGATAGGAATATCTCTAGCAGCCGCTAGAGATGCAGTATACCCTGGTGGAATGAGCCCTCAGGCCTGACGGAGGTTCCTTACCTAGTTTTAGTAACAGAACTGGATACAAGAGACAATCCACCTAGCGATTGTCCTCCTAGTAGCAGGTCTACCCTTACCCACTTCTCCATAGGTAAGGAAGAGCTGGAGGGATTCAAACCTATGACCCTTGGTACATTCCAAATAGTAGCTAAGAGCTCTTTACGTCAAACTGTGCAGCCTCCTCTCACCAGAGGAAGAGTGCTCGGTAAAAATACTGGGAGAGAGATGGATTGGTTAAGATGAAAATCTGAAACCACTGGGTAAAACTTTCTGTTAGTCCTGAGGACCACTTTATCTCTGTGGAAGGAAATAAAATCTTTTCCACTGACAAGGCTTGTAATTCACTTATCGCCTAGCAGAAGTGATAGCCACTAGAAAAACAGTTTTCCAAGTTAAAAACTTGAGGTCTGCTGAAACCAGAGGCTCAAAGGGGTTGCATTAGCTGGGCAATGCAAACATTCAGGTCCCATGCAGGAGCTGGTTCCCGAAAGGGAGGGTTAGTATGAAGTAACCCTTTGAAAACTTGGAAAACACAGGGTGAGAGGAAATGGAGACTGGTTTCTCTGCAGAAACAAAACAGAAACAGCTGCCAAATGAACCTTCAAGGTAGCTGGTTTGAGGCCTAAAGAATTTAAGTGGACCAAATAGTCCAACAAAATAGACAGGTCAGCAGATTCTGGAGCAATCTGCCTCTCAGAACTACCAAAATGAAAATCTCTTCCACTTAGAATTATAAGTGGCTCTAGTGGAAGGCTTCTAGAAGCCTTGAAATATCCAAGACACCTTGAGAAAGGTGTAAATCAGCAAATTCTAACTCCTCAAGAACCAGGCCTTGAGGTGGAGGAATTGAGGTCCGGATACCACACTCTCCCTGTGCACAGGTCAGCAGATCGTGGGTCCTGGGCAAGGTCAGGGAGGAGCGAAATGAGAGGACAGGAGAAGAGGTACCAGGGCTGCCTGGCCCAGTCTGGAGCAATCAGAATCACTCTGCAGGGCTGAGTTCTGATTTTTACCAGTACCCGAAGAGGAGGGAACGGAGGGAAAGCATAGAGGAACTTTCCCTCCAATTCAGCTGAAAGGCATCCAGAGGAACTGATCCCAGAACTGGAGGCCTGCAACAAAACAGGGAAGTTGGTGGTTGTCTGGGGCTGCGAAGAGATCTATCTGAGGGTGCCCCAACTGGCAAAGACCGACCCCAGCACTTGAGGATTCAGAGCCCATTCGTGATGGCCCTGAGAAATCCTGCTGAGGGCGTCCGCTAGGACATTGTCCTTCCCTGGGAGGTGAACTGCTATCAGAGAGGTGTTCAGGGAGTAGGCCAGAGACCACAACTTCATTGCTTCGGTGCACAAAGCTGAAGAGCGAGTGCCCCCTTGCTTGTTGATGTACCACATTGTTGTGGTATTGTCTGTCCTGACTTGGACTACCTTGTTCTGGACAGCCTCCAAAAAAACCTGGAGAGCTAAGAAGACAGCTCTGAGCTCCAGTAGGTTGATGTGAAGCAGAGATTCCTGAGGGGACCACACTCCCTGAGTGGAAAGGTTGCCCAGGTGAGCCCCCCAACCCAGCAGGGAGGCGTCCGTGGTGAGGGTGAGAGAATGAAGAACAGGTAAAAATGGGACCCCTATAGACAGGTTGCTTTGATCCAGCCACCATTGTAGAGCTAGGATCAAGGTCTTGGTCACTGGGACCAATTTGGTAAGGGGGTCCCTCCTTTGAGACCAATAGGACCTCAAGTGGAACTGAATGTCCCTCATCTGAAATCTTGCTCCTGGCACGACAGCTGTAGAAGCAGCCATGTGCCCTAGGAGTTATAGAAAATGCCTTGCTGGTCGGGAGACCCATGAGGGTGAAGGAAGATGCCAGGGCAATGATTCTGTCCACTCTTTCGGAGGGGAGAAATGCCCTGGCTAACTTTGTGTTCAACTCTGCCCCTATAAAAGTTAGTACCTGAACTGGTTCGAGAACTGACTTTGTAACATTCAACAGGAACCCCAGAAAGGTGAGAAGTTCCTGGGTGATTTGCAAGTGGGATTTTACCTGCTCTGGTGACTGACCCACAATGAGCCAGTCGTCCAAGTAGGGTCTGTATTCATCCATTTTTTTCATGTAATTTTCTGTTTGTTCCCCAAACAGAGAATTTCCTATGACAGGAAAATCTATAGCCTTTGACTGGGTATCTTGGGACAGATTAGTGCATCTGAGCCATGCCAACCTACGGAGAGCTACAGAAGTGGCCATGACCCTAGAGGAAACATCATTAACGTTAAGTCCTAATATAAGCAAGACTTCATGGTGTTTGAAAAGTACAATGCGCATTTACAGCTCATCTCCAGGTGCATTCTGGGAGTTAAAAGGGCATGCATTATTGAAGGGGGGGTGTTATCAAGGACACCAGGGGAATCCGCCATTGTTATGATTAGTGCCACTAGATCTTCACTTCCACCTGAACAGCCACCAAGATGAGCAGAAGGGACCCCGGTTCAACATCTCACCCAAAGAACAGCCCCCACCAGTGCTGCAGCACAGTATTAGTATTGGATATTAGCCCAGGTTCCCAGTTTTTACTATTTTTTGCACAAAACAAATGGTTGTATAGGTATGTGCTGTTTTGTACTTCATGTTATGCACTTTTAGTTGGTATGCCTGTATCTTTAAGATATACCATACGAGGCTACCAGCAGACCGTGCCAGTAGGTCTCTTGATAAAGCGTGGTGATACACACGAAATGTAGAGACAGCATTTGTCCTGATGTTCCTGGTTTTAAAAGCTGTTGTAACAATATTGGTGGAATAAATGCACCTTTTGAAGCATCAAAAGTGTCCTCATCAGTCATCAGTGTGGTGAGTGCACGGTTGGTTGTTGCAGAAAGTTTACAGTAATGCAAACTGTACTGTAGGTATTTAAAGGAATCAACCATATCTACTGTAAGTGGGAACCATCAATACATGTCACAGATAAATTGTCAGTACAAAATGTGAGTTTTGCAATGAACCTAAATAGTATGGCTTGAGTATTTTATAGCATTTAGTACCAGTTTGCTATTTGTAAGCCAGGACTGTACCATATGAAAGTCACAGTTGGGCTATGAGTTTATATGACCTACACTTTCTAAAGATTAGTATGTGATCATCTGCATACACTGCCAGTAGGAAGTAATTTCCAAAAAAAGAAAAAATGCAGCAGATCCATGACTGAATCTTGTGGAACACCAACCCTTCCAGAAGCCATATCAGATAGGGTCCAGTTACACTTAATTTAATAGCTGTTATTGACTTAACAATTTGATACCTGTCATTGAGATAGTTTCCAAGCCAGGAGACAGCATGGAGAGACAAACCTGGAGCACGTAACTGTGAGCAATGTAGCTGATGATCCACCAAGTCAAAAGCCTTAAAGAGCTCAACAAAGACCACTCCAGTCAGCATTCCTTGGTCCGTAGCAATTTTAACATAATTTGTGAACTTAATAAGTGCTGTGGATGCACTATGACCCTTTCAAAAATCATGTAGTTCTGGTGTCAAAAGGCTATGTTAGTATAAGTATTCAGACAGTTGGGCTGTGGCTACCTTTTTCAATAGTTTGCGAAGAATAGACAGGATAGCTATAGAATGGTAATTTTCAATGTGCTTAGGATCTCCTTTCTTAAAAACGAGCACTACCCTAGCAAGTTTGCAGAAGTCAAGTATGGTACCAGAGATTACGGATATGTTAAATTATGAGCAATCGGGGTAGCAAGAAAACTAGCATTAAGTAATCTTGGGTCCAGCCCATCATAACCAGCACAAGTGTAAGGGGTAAGGCTGTTAAGCAATTTGCAAGTATCCTTTACTGACACAACTTTCAGATACACCTGGGGATTAGTAGAGTAATAAGAGGAGGGGGGATGGTCAAAAAGTGTGGCATACTGGCTTGGAGTAGTGATATAAACATTCAGACCAGTAAAATGCTCATTAATAGCATTCACAATTGTGAAAGGGTTGTTACAGTTAGCACCATCTAGCATCATATCTTGTGAAAAGTGACTGGCAGTACCACCTTATGAGGCCACTGACACTCCTACAGAAGTTACTAGGATACTGTCCTAGGGCCCTGAAGGAATAGTAGGTCCCAGGGCTTAATAAAGAACTCGGGCAGACTGGATGCGCCACTAGTTGTTTTCCGCCACCACTGTCTGTTTCTCTATGTTTCTATGATCCCAAGGAGAGCCCATTAGAGTAGCCTTGCAGTAACTTCTCTTGGCAGTAAAAATTGCTTTCTTACAGTGATTTCTTAGCCTTCTGTATTCAATCCAATCATTCACTCCGATTTATTTAATTTTGGTAACCGGGTAGGCCCACTGAGACCAGTACCAGTCCCTTTATCAGGGGCGACCCGGAATTAATTACAGATACTTCGAAATGTAACATTTGCAGAATTACATAAACAATATTTTACACATCCCTTAGAAAGGGAACAATTAACAATGCACGACACTTGGCAACACTTATTAATACACTTAAAGACATTTGTGAATTAACCCACTCATTCACAGATTTAATTGACTCACAAGGTACAAGGTTGAGATATCAACGGTGGCAAGTGCACTGGTTTATCTCCAGCAGGTGGGCCTTAAGTCACCTTTTAAATCCCCCTAAAGAGTTACACTCCAGGAGACTTGTTGGAAGCATGTTCTGGGGGATGAAGGCTGAAAGGGCACAGGACCCTTGGGCAGACTCACTCTAGGTACCATGAGGAGCTGTCTACTTGTGGAACTTAATGTTCTGCCATGCTTTTTCTTGTCAGAAACTCTGCCAGACTCAGTGGGGGGCCTCAGCTTGTAAACTAGAGCAGAGAGATAGATATTTAATCTCTCTTTCAAATTAGGCCAGATGGGGCTTGGAGGATATCACAATGATGTTCTCTCGTGAGGGGCCCTGCTTCAAACCTGAAGAGTCTATAGTACAGGGTTATGAGCTTTTGCAACTCAATGGTTTTAACAGAAAGCAGTACCAGGGAACTGTGAAACAGGGTGGGTATGAGGGTACCTTGAGGAACCCTGAGTAAAATAGGGGCTAAGGCTAAACAGAAGTCTGAGCTTCTGGTTCAGTGTCCTAGTGAGCAGTTCAATGTGAGCCTTGAAGGTGCAATCCTGATCAAGGATAATTCCAAGATACTTCAAGGCCTCAACTACCTCGACCCTAGTCCCAGATGATCATGAGAGGTCCAGCTTGTTAGATCTGTCTGGCTCCAACGTTTTTTTGGCCGAATAGCATTGCCTTGGTTTTTTTGCTATTTAGGACCAATTTATTGTTATTTAGCCATCCCTCCGGTTCCAGGAGGTCTCTGGACAGCAGTCTGTTAAGGGCCTCAGGGTCATTTGAGGACCTGTATAGCATTACATCATCTGCGTACAGGGTTATCTTTGCGTCACCACAGAACATCGCCATTTCATTAATAAATAAAGAGAATAACAGAGGCCCCAGGATTGATCCCTGTGGGACCCCCTCTTGTAATGGCACTTATCCGATATAGCGCCCCTGCCATCTAACTAGTTGGGACCTTCCCTTGAAATTGCCAGTAAACCACTGTACCACCAGACTATCCAGGCCGATTTGCTTTAGTTTTGCAAGGAGTAGCTGATGATCCACCAGGCTGAATGCTTTGGTGAGATCAATGAAGACTGCACCAGTGAGCATTCCTTTATCCAGAGCAGAAAATATATCTGTGGTGAGATTACCAAGGCCGTATTTGTTCCATGGTTCTTTCTGAAACCATGCTGTGTGGCAGTAAATACTGTATAGCAGATAGATTTCGCACTCGATACATTTAGCGGGTGCTCTGGTACTGCACTTATTCACACCCGATAGTATTCACGCTGTGGTTACTGGCAAATACAGGCAAAAATGCTGCAGTAGCAAGTACCTGTATAGAGCAGGTAATCAAGCAGGTGCTCAAGCTCCGGTTATCCTTAATTGCTAATTGATAACAGTCCTCACAGCCAAGTTAAAAAAAAGGCATAGACATCCCTCACAGCTCTCGACACGAGTCTCATCATGTCACTCCTCAAATGGATCAACTCCTTGCAGACTGCAAAGCGCAAGTATCCTATTGATTCAAGCACCGTGGGTGGAGCTGATCTTACTGAGAGCTCTGGGGTTGAACTTGGTATTGCCATATCAGTTACCAAGGAGCACCACGCTCGCTGGCTGAAGAAGAAAAAATTACTCACCTTAGTAATGTTGTTTCTTCTACTGGAGTTTTGCTGTATTCTGACAATAGCAGTGAGTCCCAACCTTCGAACGGCCCCGGAGATGAAAGAGTTAACTTTCCATGCCAGGCATGGAACGCTGAGCTCGAGCTCGGTTGAGACTCTGTCTGTTGCTGTTTAAACTCAAACCGTCAGATCTTCTGAGCTAAGCTCACTAAGGTCCTGTGTGGAAGCTGTAAACCTACACTAGCCAACTGGCTACTAAACATAAAACACATTTTGGTCCCAAACAAAGACTCAAGTCAGAGACCCAAAAATGAAAACACAACACCCACTCACCCCAAGAAAAGGGGTGAAAACAACAAGGTGGGTACCTACTGAAGTGCCAACACTGCACTGCCCACCCACATCCCAAAACCGAGGCTCTGAGAGGGCAGGCGGGGAGGTCAGAATACAGCAAGACTCCATTAGAAGAAACAACATTACTAAGGTGAGTAATTTTTTCTTCAAACAACATGAAGTCTTGCTGTATTCTGACAGTAGCAGACTACAAAGCAGTACCTCCATGAAGGAGGGACAGAACCTACTTAGGGAATAGGCTCTGAAGCACAGCTGTGCCAAACCGAGCATCACTCCTAGCCTGGCTATCCAGGGAGTAATGCTTGGTAAAAGTGTGAACTGTTTTCCAGGTAGCTGCTTGACATATCTCTAGAATAGGGATGCCCCTGGCAGCAGCCAGGGAAGCTGCTGTACCTCTGGTAGAGTGAGCCCTCAGGCCTGAGGGTGGAACCTTACCCAGTTTTTCATAACAAAATTGGATACAAGAGACAATCCACCTGGCAATGGATCTTTTAGTGGCAGGTTTCCCTTTACCAACCTCACCATAAGTGAGGAACAGTTGGAGAGAGTCAAACCTGTGACCCTTGGTAAGCTCTATGTAGTAGCTAAGGGCTCTTTTCACATCTAAACTGTGCAGCCTCCTCTCGCCAGAGGAGGAATGGTCAGTGAAGTACACAGGAAGAGATACAGATTGATTAAGGTGGAAATCTGAAACCACCTTAGGCAAGAACTTCCTGTTAGTCCTGAGGACCACCTTATCTCTATGAAAGGAGATAAAATCAGGCTCCACTGGCAAAGCCTGTAATTCACTTATGCGTCTGGTAGAAGTGATGGCCAGGGCCACTGGAAAACTGAGGAACATTTTAACCGAAAATGCGGGGACTTTTTTGTAGAAATTGAGGGAAAATTGCAGGGGGTCACTATAGAGCCTCACTGCCCCTAATAAATATTTTATTGTTTGCTGCAGCATGTATTGGTCACATAAATTGTTTAGATAAGTGTATTGCCTCTTGTAAATGCTTCTGATGTGAAGAAAGATGTATGTTTTTGAAATGCACTGCAAATTAATCATTATGTAGCATATCTTCTAAAAATCAAGACATGTAAGTCATGCAGTGCTAACTAGATTTTATTTTGTAATTTACAGTTAGTCTATACTGAATGCATCCTGAAACAACATATTTTGCCAGTTTCTAGGTGTTAAATAATGAAGCCTGTTTAAACTACTTGCTTTGGTGCAAGAAAAAAATAAACAGATAACCAGGGTGCCTAATAAAGGTCTAGTAAGAAAAATGTTTGTTTTGTTAAAATAACTACTGTTCTTAATCAGCACTGTAAGTAAGTTTTAAAATCACAAGATAAAAGTATCAAATCATAGGAGTAGCTTTTCATTACATCATACGATAGTTTTCAATATATGGTACTTTTGTTCTACTCGGTTTGCAGTGATTTTACAGATTGCAATTATTTTGTCTATTTGAAGATAAATGTTTAACTATACTTAACCTGTTCAGCATGTTTTCAGAAATGTTTGCTTTTTGTAGGTTTTGTATGTGAGAATGCAGTTGTGGCAGACTGACATGTAAGGAATCACTGTCACCAACCCCCTCAGAAGCACATTCAAGTGTATAATTAGCAAGGCCATCCAAACTCCTGACACATTTGAATCAAAATCCTTTCAGACTGAAAGTATTTATTCAAGGAAAATCTACCCTACCATTCAAAAACAAGCACTGTGGTCAATGCTTCATTTAGGTGAATGGGGCAATTTGCACCTCTTCTCACACCTATTGTTTCAGTCTCTGTGTCAGCAAAAAGTTCTCTAACAGTCTGCTTTCACACAAATTTTAAAAGTGTTTAAGTCTACATATGCATGACCAGAGATTTTTGAAACCATAGCAGGGAAGGGAATCTCATGAAAGCAGAGTCACATTTGATCCCTTCTCACCTCACACTATACTGTTTTGGTCATATCCAAGTCTGTGAACTAAATTGTTAGCATATCTCAGTACATTTCCTTGAGAATTTAAATATTTTTATACAATTTTAGTCAAAAATTTTATAAACGTGAAATTACAGAAATTGCCCAGTTTGTGCGGAAAACGGTGAAAATTCTTGAAGTGCGGGAAAAACTGCACCTGCAATTTTCCAGTGGCCCTGGTGATGGCTACCAGAAACACAGTTTTCCAAGTCAAGTAGTTAAGCTCTGCTGAAGACAAAGGCTCAAAAGGGGGTTGCATAAGCTGAGCAATGCAAACATTAAGGTCCCAAGCAGGGGCAGGGTCCCTGAATGGAGGGTTGGTGTGAAGCAATCCCTTGAAAAACTTGGAGAATACAGGGTGAGCTGAAAGAGAAGAGGGCTTACCTGCTGAAATAAAAGCAGAAACAGCTGCCAGGTGCACCTTCAGTGTAGCTGGTCTCAGCCCAAGCTATTTAAATGGACCATATAATCAAGGACTGGGCAGATCAGCAGACTCTGGGGAAATATGCTTCCCAGAGCACCATATGGAAAATCTTTTCCATTTGGAATTATAAGTAGCCCTGGTGGAAGGTTTCCTAGAGGCCTTCAGAATATCAATTACACCTTGGGAGAGGTGTAAATCAGCAAACTCTAACTCTTCAAGAGCCAGGCCTTGAGATTGAGAGATTTGAGATTCGGGTACCAAACCCTCCCCTGAGCACAGGTTAACAGGTTGTAATTCCTGGGAAGACACACGGGAAGATGGACTGCTAAGGACAGTAGGAGTGGATACCAGGGCTGTCTGGCCCAGTCTGGAGCAATCAGGATCATCTTGCACAGTTGAGATCTGATTTTGAGTAGCACTTTGAACAGGAGAGGGAAGAGGGGAAAGCATACAGGAACTTCCCTTCCCAACTGAGAACTAAGGCATCCAGGGAGACCGAGCCCAACACTGGGGGCCTGCAGCAAAAAAGGGGGAGTTGGTGATTGTCTGGGGTTGCAAAAAGATCTATCTGCGGGGTGCCCCATCTGGAAAACATCACCTCCAAGACCAGGGGATCCAGTGACCATTCGTGATGGCCCTGGGATATCCTGCTGAGAGCATCTGCCAGGACATTGTCCTTGCCTGGGAGGTGAACTGCCATGAGGGAGGTGTTCAGGGAGTAAGCCAGAGACCACAACTTCATTGCTTCTGTGCACAAGGCCATAGACCGAGTGCCTCCTTGCTTGTTGATGTACCACATTGTGGTGGTGTTGTCTGTTCTGACCTGGATAACTTTGTTCTGAACAGATTTGGAAAAAGCTTGAAGTGCTAGAAATACTGCTCTGAGTTCCGACAGATTGATGTGAAGCAGAGATTCCTGAGGGGACCACAACCCCTGGGTGGTCAGGTCGCCCATGTGAGCCCCCCACCCCAAGAGGGAGGCATATGTAGTAAGGATTAAGGAGTGAGACTGAGTGACAAAAGGAACCCCTTTGTCTCAGATTGTTCTGATCCTGCCACCAATGTAGGGCCTGGATCAGGGTTCGAGTTACTGGGATCAATTTGGTCAGAGGGTCCTTCCTTTGAGACCAGAAGGCTCTCAAATGGAACTGAATGTCCCTCATCTGAAATCTTGCTCCTGCACTACTGCTGTGGAAGCAGCCATGTGCCCCAGGAGCTGTAGAAAATGCCTTGCTGGTCGAGACACCTGCAGGGTGAATGAGGAGGCCAGAGAGACAAGGGTCCTTGCCCTGTCCAGGGGAAGGAAAGCTCTGGCCTTTTCTGTGTCTAGCTCTGCACCTATGAAGGTGAGAAGCTGGACAGGCTCTAGAACTGACTTTGAAAGATTCAGAAGGAAACCCAAGGAGGTGAGCAGTTGCTGAGTTATCTGTAAGTGTAACTTGACTTGGTCTGGGGGCTTGCCTACTATGAGCCAGTCGTCCAGGTAAGGGAAGATGGCAATCCTTTGCCTTCTCAGAGAAGCAACTACCACTGCCAGGCATTTTGTGAAAACCCTTGGAGCAGAGGTCAGACCAAAGGGCATTGCTCTGAACTGGTAATGGCCTGAGGGCAGCTCGAACCTGAGGTACTTTCGATGGGAGCTTCTGATGAGAGTATGGAAGTAGGCATCCTTGAGGTCCAGGAACACTAGCCAGTCCCTGGCCTTAGGGAGGTAGAATAATTCCCAGAGTCACCATTTTGAATTTTGGTTTTAAAGGTGCTTGTTTAAGTATCTGAGATCCAGGATGGGCGCCATTCTCCTGTCTTTTTGGGGTAAGGAAGCACCTGGAGTACAACCCTTTGCCCTGGTGTGAGAGGTGGAACCCTCTCCACAGCTCTGACAGCTAGGAGGGAAGAGACCTCTGCCTCTAGGGCAAGTGTCTCTGAGGGATTTGCAGGTGGAAAGGATCTGATTCTCATCTTTGGAAACTTTTTGAAGCTGAGAACAAGTCCCTGGCTTACTACTTCCAGGACCCATTTGTCTGATGTCAGAGACTCCCAGTCCTGGACAAAGTAAGCCAGCCTGCTACAGGTAGTTGAGAATCAGCCCTGGCAACCCCATCAGGGTGCCTGTTTGGCAGGGCTTTGGGCTGAGGGGTGGAAGCAGGCCTGCTCGTGACCCGTCTGCCTCTCCCTCTAAAGAACACCCTCTGGGCATAAGCAGAAGAGGAGGCCTGGGCTTGGTAGAAAGGCCTATGGAAAGGCCTGCCCCTGCCCCTGGGATGCTGCCTTTGAGGAGTGGCCTGCCTTTCCTTGGCCTGTGCACTCCTATAGGTGGTCCTATATTCGTCCATTTTATTCATGTAATTCTCTGTCTGTTCCCCAAATAGAGAATTACCCACAACAGGAAAATCCATGGCCTTAGCCTGGGTATCCTGTGACAGGCCAGTACATCTGAGCCAAGCCATTCTTCGAAGTGCCACAGATATAGCCATGACTCTAGATGACACATCATTGGAGTCCACTGCAGCATGGAATTGCACCTTGGATGCCTCACACCATCAGCAGCCACCTGCTCCAGCTCCTTGGCAAGCTGGCCAGGGACCTGTTTTGCTAAAGCCATAACAGTGTCCCATCTGGATTTTTGATACCTAGCAGTATAGGCCATATAATTGGCCTGTCTGAGTCCCAAGGATGCTGCCATGTACTGTTTCTTTGCCATGGCATCAATCCTCCTGGAGTCCTTGTCCGGGGGGTGTGAAGCCAAGGGAATATTTGCCTTATCACAGGCTGCAGCCTGCACTACCCCAACATGGCTGCATTGTTGTGTAAGGAACTCCGTATCTGAGCCTGACAATGTATACCTCTTGTCCATTCTTTTATCCACAGGAGGTATAGTGTTAGGAGTCTTTAAAATCTTAAATGTCTGTTTCCCAAAAGATTTGTGTAAGGGAATAGACAGCCTCCTAGACTCTGGGATATCCATAATTTCTACATGATCAGGCTCTTCCTGGTCATCACAGCTTCTTCCATAGGAAGCTGGAGGGTTTCAGCCACTTTTTTATAAAACATGAAATGGGAAGGGGACTCACAAAGCCTAGGAGGAGACACTCCTGAAGGTCTGTCTGGGGAGATGTCCGGGTCAATAGGCACATCCAGACTCTCAAAACCACATTCACTTTCCTCATACTCCTCTTCCTCCTCCGGTTCATAAAATTCCTCTAAATCATACTCTTGAACCGGTGGAACCGGCTGAACCGAGCGCCTGCCTGATGGTGCCAGTTCGGTCGGAACCAGCGACTGCACAATTTTGATCGCTTGGCTATTTCTTCAGCGTTGGAGAGAAAGTTTTGGCTCCACACCAGCTGATTTTTCTTTCTAGTTCTCTTAGCGGAACCGACTCCATGAATCGGCTCTCCTTTGCCCGAAGAAGTCTCGCCCTGGTCAGAGGGCACTCCTTCTAGTCCGGTTTGAACCAAACCGGGCTGGCCATCGGTTCAGCAGACTTTTGGCCTCCTTTCCTGAGCCTACCAACTCTCTTTTCCAGAGTAGCTGCAGGAAATTTTTACAAATCTGTCAGTCTGCATTGAGGTGGTCAAACCCCAGACAATAAACACAGGTGGTGTGGGGTCAGCCTTAGCAAGACTACCCCACACACACACTACAGTGTTGAAACCCAGTGGGCCCGGTTTTTCTTTTGGGTTTCTCAGACATTGTGCCAGTCCTAACCAAACTTACCCTTTTAATGGCAATCCACGAGGGAAGACCCTCTTATCGGTTCCTGACCGTGTCACGGGTCGTGGAAAAAAACGTAATAAAATCTGTTTTTTTTAGAACTGATAAGAACCGGTAACCACACTCTAAAAGTACAAATTAAGACTTTGTAACAACTTGATCGGTTCAAACCGAACTGATGAACCGTTTACAAGTTCCACACAGAATAGAATAAAATATAACCTATCTAGTACTCACAAATACCACAGACAGAGACTGAACCGACAGGTTACGGTTTAAATTCGGTCGAAAAGCGGTGCTTTAACTCCAAATTGAACCGAGCAGAAGGAGAAATTTCCAGAGCGATTGTTCAGTGAGGCGGAGTAAAGAATCTGGCGGTTTGAGTTTAAACAGCAACAGACAGAGTCTCAACTGAGCTTGAGCTCAGCATTCCATGCCTGGCATGGAAAGTTAACTCTTTCATCTCCGGGGCAGTTCGAAGGTTGGGACTCACTGCTACTGTCAGAATACAGCAAGACTTCATGTTGTTTGAACAGCTTCGATCAACTGTCTGTCAGACAAGAGGGCATCATTCGTGGATTTAGGCAGTCCGGGATTCTGGAAGCACACACAAACTGCCTTCTGGAGGTAAGCTTTCACTTCAATAACACAGTGATAAAAGGTACCAATCGGCACATTGTAAACAAATTCCCTTTCCTTACAGGCAGTTGAGAATGAATGAAGCACTGAACGAAGAACTGAAGACACAGACTTTCTTTACCTTATTTTTTGTTTTTTAATGTTTGTTTGATTGTTTAAATGAATTAAAGCACTTCCTGTTTAATGTGAAGAGGTTTTAACAGAGTATTTATGGCAAAAAGATTTGGTGACATGGATACCGCTTGATAGATTATATTAGCGTTCAGAATATTTTCGCCATAAAACTCGGAGCGCTAATACAGTGAAAATATTCTGAACGTTAATATAATCTGCTATACAGTATGTTGTGTCTCTCAACATATTTTACTACCTGGCTGTATACAACCCTCTCCATTACTTTACTTAGTATGGACAGGAGAGATATTAGGCAGTACTTTTCTACCAATTCTTGAGGTCCACCTTTGTGGATGGGTGTGACCAGGGCCACTTTCCAGAGAGAGGAAACTTTCCCTTCTAGGAGGGAATGGTTGAATAACCATGATACTGGTTTGGCAATGACTGGGGCTGCAATATTTAATAGCTTGGGTTCTAATTTATCATACCCCACTGTTCCGTGGGTTTTGATCCTCTAATAATTTTAGGACCTCATTTCTGGAGATTAATTTGAAGTGAAAGTCCGGGGGTTGGGATTACCTTTATTGGTATATTGGGGGGATTTAGGTGGCCCGGGGCTATATGTCTTGAACTTATCCAGTTCTGTGAAGAATGCATTAAAGGCCTTGGAGGCATCCACAGGGTTCTTGTGACAAGTTCCTTTTGCTATAATATCACACCCTTCTTGTTTGTCGCGGCCCTTAATAAGAGTATTAATTTGTGCCCAGAATTTTTGGGGGTCAGAAGGATTCTTTTTGTGACTGTCTCTTAAAAACTCCTTCGGTCCCATAGCCGCCATATGGCGTCGGAACCATCCATTGCTGAGCCCGACCCAAAATGGCCACCAGGAGAGAATGAGTTAAATGTTGTTTTTTGGCTCATTTTAATTCAGCTTTGCATTTGTTTCTGAGTTTCCTATATTTCTGCCAGTTTAAGGCTAGGCCTGAAGATTTAAATATGCCCAGGCTCTGTCTCTGTCCCTCATGAGTTTCCTTAGGTCACAAGAAAGCCATGTGGCTTCTTGTCCTTTGTCTCTGATCTGTTTTAGTGGGGTATGCTTATTGGCAGCAGACAAGAAGTTATTAATGAAGTATTTGAGGGCTTTATCAAGGTTGGGAGCAAGCCTAATATGCTGCCAACTGACCTCGGCCAGGGTACTAAGAAAGGAGCATGGGTTGAATTTAGAAAAGTCCCTGGTCCAAAATGTTCTTGGGGGGTTATTTCTCCATATACCAAACGTGGGGTGGTCACTCAACGAGTCAGCAAAGGTGCCTGCCAGTTTGAATCTATCAGGATTAGTAACTAGGAGACAGTCCACAGTGGTGTGGTTGCCAGTTTTCATATTTAGTCTGGTCGGTTCCTGTATTAGTTGGGTGAGTTTGGCCTCTAGGAGAGAGGATTTAAGGTCATCAGTTATGTGGGTTCTCCAATGTATATTGAAATCCCCCAGGATAACCTTCTCACCCAGGGAAAGGGAAGGAAGTACATGTATAAAGGACTTCAGGGATTCAGTGGCAGTTCTGGGAGGGTTATACACAGTTCCAATGAGAAGTGGTTTAGTCCCATTCAGTAAAAGAAAATGAAAATTACGTACCTACTGTAATTCTTGATCTTTCTGTGTATCTTCACCATTCATCACAGTTGGGTATGTGGCTGGAGGTCACTATCCTGTGAGAGCTTTTTTTTTTTTTGGATGGGTGGAGTCGACGCACTGTCGGCGCCACCCTCGAGGCCAACGCACTGCGTGGCATTCACAAGTTGGCTATTGGTGTCAAGCCACCCCACTCTCCCACCAGTTCTGAGTCACGAGACTGAAAAATAGGAGGGTGGGACAAGGAGTCCAAGGGACAGATAAAGGAAAAGATATACAAAACAAAAGGAGGAATGGCGGCTGAGAGGACAGAAAAGGAGGAAGAGGAATCTAAGGGACTGGGAAGGGCCCCAATCTCTGGGAAAGAAGAAGAAGAAGGGAAGGACAAACATCTTTCTTGGAAGGGGGAGGACAATGCCAAATGACCCTGCAACCTGGACCTCCTAATTAAGACCAAACAAGGTCAGACCTTCTGCGCTAGGGGAGAGGAGAGAGAAGAAAACCTGGCAAGGCAAGCAAGGTTAACCACAGAATAAACAGCTCCAGGCAGAGGATGACTATCCCCGAGGGCTTAGTCGCAAAACACAACTAAAGAAGTTCAGAAGCCAAGGCATGTCCTCCCCCATCCAAAAGAAAACGTGGGTGAAGGAACTTTGAGAGAAGAGCCTCCCCCAAAATAATTAAAAATCGAATTAGTCACGAAGGACAAAGAAGAAGGGGGAAAAGAGGGGGCTCCAAGTGCAGCACCCCATCACTAAGAAGGGGTAGGGAAGCCGCAAGGTGATAAGACTAAAAGTCCCCCCATCTCCCCCAGCCTCTAAGCTGCAGAACTTGGTTCCTCCGTGTGTCTCCAAGGTCCCCCACTCCTAACCAAAGAGAAGGGAGGGAGGGAAGAGGCACACAGAGGGGGGGACCCAGAGACTGAGGCCCCAGGGGGATGGAGGGTGGGATTTTGTGATGAATGGTGAAGATACACAGAAAGATCAAGAATTACGGTAGGTATGTAATTTTCATATCTTATCTGTGTCAGTCTTCACCATTCATCCCAGTTGAGAGGCCAGCCTCCGGAGCGCCGACCCAAAGGACTAAGTCCCTTAGCTCCCAGTGGGGGAGAGAGAACACTGACAGGGAGAACCCCTATGGGCCTGGCGAGGTCCGAGACTGAGGAGAGTGAGATGGGGACCCCCAGAGGGGGCAGGAGATTGCCCTGACAGACGCCACCTCACTCTATGGGAGAAAAGGTGGGTTCTCCGGTAGGCGGAGGAAATCACCCTACGTTTGGCCAAGGGTGACAACTGGGAAAGACGCAGCCATGCCATCCGCCTACTGCAGATCACTGTCCCTACGACCCTGGAAGTTACTTCGATGATGTCGTAAGATGCCCTCGCTGGGTGCCTTGCTAGCTCCAGGCCACATGCAGAGAGTGCAATGGCTTATCTGGTTACGTCTGAATCAGGCAAGGAGGCTAGGAGTTGACCCAGCCTGGACCACAAGAACCTATCATAGGAAGAATAGTGGGCCTGATGAGCAGAAATCGACAACAACAACCATGCCGAGTAGAAGGTCCTCCTCCCCCAGAAGTCAAAATCCATGGAATCTTGATATGGGGGCCGTTCACAGTGGAGGGCACGAGCCCATCGGGAGTGTCCAGCTGTGTCAGTCCCGACTGAGGATGAGGCCTATGACCTGAAGACTCCGGTGCTGGGGGGCACAATACCTCTGGCTCAGATCCCTAAGGGCTGGGACTCCGAAAAAGGGTCAATGGCAGAACTGCAATGATGCCTCCTGGAAAGGAGCAGGTCAGGTGGGCACCACAAGGGTGACCGCATCGAAGTCACCTAAAAAGGCACGCATCGAATGCTCCGGATTGTGCTGAGGAGTGGGTGGGGTGATGGGTGATATGCAGTTCTTCCATCATCCTCACGAGGAAAAGCTGATACTTGGCGAGATCAGGAGCAGGGGAGATGTGGATGGAAGGTTCCTCTCCTCTCCTCTCCTCCAGAAGAGGATGAGGAGGAAGTGGAAGACCTCAGAGATCCAGAGATTGGCTGCTCAGGGGGAGGGTGGAACACCCACTTGTCCATGGCCCTGACATAAGTAGGGAAGTGAGCAGCCGCACCCCTGAACTGCTCCCAGGAGAGAGATCCCGTAGGACAAATGCCTGGGAGAGCAGGAGGTGGTGACAGAGGAATGGGGGCCATATCCACAAAAGAAGAGGAACGTCTTCTGTTCGGGCAAGAGAGCCCACTGGAAGCCTCCAAGGAAGGAGGAGTTCTGGAGAGCCCAACAGCAGACAGCTGATCAACCACGCTGGAACTGCCTAGACCGTGCCCTAAAGAATCCCCCCCTGTGAGGTGACTGGGACCGTGTGAGCCAAAAGGATGGTCCCTTCCCTCCAAAGACCAGGGCACTCTCGAGGAGACTGAGAAGGAAGGGTGGGGGTCCACGCTGCAACTCCTCCCCAAACCCGGGTGGGTCCCAGAGAAGGGCTGCCTCCTCGAACCCTGGCCCCTTGACCCCTCAGAGTCCGAGAGAGCCCTCCACCTCGAAAACACCAGCCTGGGCAGCTGGCAACCCTGGTCAGTCCCAGAGGAGTCCACCCAGGAAGTAGCACGCTCCCCTCCATGGGCGCCTTGGTCAGGCCTAAAGTTGGGCGATCCAGGCACACCACATGAGGGAGTGTCCCAACCGAGGGGGAAGAAAACCCTCCAAGTCTAGGCTGCAGGGCAATAGTGGCCTGGACCACCGCCTGCTGGTCAGCACCCGATCCCAGACTCCAGACTCGGGGGCTACTGCCCGCTCCTCAGAGGGAGGCTGGTTCCGGTCAGCCGGAGTAGCTACTGAGGTGCCCACATGGGCTGCCAACTCCGAAGAGATAGAGACCGCAGTCCGCTGCCAGACCGTACGTGGATGCCTGCTCCTGTCCGGACCGAGGGAGGCGCCAATCTGGGTATCCGCATCAGAGTCAGCACCGAACTCCTCCACGGCACCCGAGGAAGAGACAGCACCAAGAGCAGCAGCGGAACCGGACCCGACGCCGGTCATGGCGCTATCTCCCCCAACAGTGCCGCAGTCAAGGACAGCGCCGATGGTGGTGCCGACAGCCCCCTCGGTGCTGTGAGCAGCACCGAGAGCGACACCTCCCACAGCGCCATACGGAACCACAAGTGGCGCTGGAGCTAGACATGACACTGTCCCCAGCCTCAGCGCCAGACCAGAAACAGTCAAAGACGGTGCTGTAGAACCTCCTACAGCACCATTAGCACTATTAGCACCGCGAACGGCGTCGACAGCAGAGACGGCGCCAACCGCGGCACCATCAGGGCGAACGGCACCGAGGCCCAATACGGCACCGACAGATAGCATTGAGTACAGTTCTGACCCAAGCTTTCCAGCCCAAGGAAACGGCACTGGGGGAGCCTTCGCCCCCAAAAGGGCGATTGCTGGAGCGGTGCCTCCCACCTGCCCCCCAAGGGGAATAGACTGGGCCTCCTGCACCACAGAAGGGGCTTCCACCATGGCGAGGCTACAAGAGGTGGAAGCCCCCTCCTCCGAGGTCCATACAGAACCGGGCGGGGACCCGGAGAAAAGGCAGAGAGACCACGGCTTGGCCCGACGAGTGCGCACCCATCACATGACAATCCACAGAGAAACAGGCGTCACACTAATCCATGTCGTGAAGCGGGCCAAGACACGTAAGACAACGATCATGCTGGTCTGTAATGAAATACTTGCGGCTGCATGGGCACCGACGCATGGGAGGCCGCCCTGCTTTCAGCGACTTTTTGCCCTCCGACCTAGACAAGATCGACGGTAAACAAAGTGAAAAAACAGACTCGACGTTGCTGAAAATAATAAAGGAACAATCTTACAAGGCAGCGGCATCGAGAGTTGTCAACAGGCCGAAAACTTCAGAAGCTCCTCACGAGGTGTGACCTCAATGGTGGGAGATGAAGAACTGGTGGGAGGGCAGGGTCAACGACACCTAATGGCCAACCCACGAGCGCCACACTGTGCGTCGGCCTCGAGGGTGGCGCCAATGGTGCGTCCGACTCCATCCATCCCCCAAAAAAAAAAAAAGCTCCCCAAGCTCGTGACCTCCGGCCACATACCCAACTGTGATGAATGGTGAAGACCGACACATATAAGATCAGCCTTGCATTCAGAGTGGCTAAGGTCCGGTATCAGGACAGGTGAGGCATTAAGTGTTGACTTTGCAAAGATCAAAATCCCACCTCCTTTTTTCCTCATTCTGACTTGCCTAAAGGACCTGTACCCATTTAAGTCAACCTCATAGTCTAGTATATGGGGTTTGAGCCATGTTTCACTACTTGCGATAACATCCGGCGAATATAGGCTCACCCAGACTGCTAGCTCCTGTATTTTTGGCCGTAGGCTATTAATATTAATATTTACATGTGTTAATTTTAGCCCTTTAGTGGTGTCCCATGTGGGTTTGTTGGAGGTGGCTATCTGAATACTGGGTACAAGGGGGCCGAGGTTTTCCTCTATATCCCTGGATAGCAACAGCTTTATACACATGAGTAAGTTAACAAGATACCAAGGCATCAGGGGGTGGGTACAACGTGTATGGGTACTGGTATACATCATTAGATGGCACAGGTTCCTTTGTTGCTTAATAAATCTCATTGAGTCCAGTAGACGCCATATGGTGCCGGAACCTCCATTACAGAACCTGACCCAAAATGGCCACCAGGACTCAATGAGTTAAGACCTTGTAAATATATCAAGGAGTGATGAAGTGTATCAGTGGATAGTTCAGACATGCTCAGATATTGCAATGTATCTGCACCCTGCACATATTCCTGGCATATTTGGTGCAGGATATGGTAGAGCTCAGCATGACCAGGATATATAGAGCTGCATATATTGCTCCTTGTGCCATTTTGAATTGGAGCACTTTTGCAGCATCACTCCTTGTATGCAAGATATCACCTAAACCCTGGTAGAACTGTATTAGGTTTCTCTATAAGTAACTTCTCTACACGTTTCCATGTACTGTTTCCTACCTAGACCTTCACTTAGTATTGTGTGAATAACCAATTCATGGTGATACAACACTGTGTAATAAAAGACATATAGTTAGGTATCTCACATAACAAACAGTAATTATTACTATGAGTACTGTTTTGACATCACATTTAAGCTAGCAGCACACAGTTTAGTAGTGATAATGCTAGAGTTCACTACTTATATTGGATGGGGTAAGGCAGCCTAGGATTTAATATTGACCCCCTTTGTTACCAGCAAGCACCACCAGCACAATAGGTAGGGCTTAGACTAGTCTGGCATATAGATGCTGTCCAGCGCCGGTTCTTATTTGGTCTACTATGGCTCTATCACAGCTAATTACGCCTGGCAACATAACTCGCCAACGGCCGACTCCCCGCAGCCGACACCGTAGTGTAACACTCCTTTGGCTCCTGCCCTTAAGCGCTTCTGGATTGGCTACTGCGGAGGACCGTTGGAGCAGGCGCACACTACATAGGCAGCAGAATACTGTGACTGGCTGCTGGTCGTTGGTCTGCTTCTCCGGTGTCCCCGAGCTGTGCTTGTGCAGCGGTGGGACAGGGAGAATGTCATTCAGTTGATGAAATTTGATGAAACTCCCCATGTACGGGGAGGGGGTCCTGGTAGCAGTAGAAAGCCCCCTCAACCCCTCCGCCTGTGGTCCACTGCAATCCTCGGTGATGATTGGTAGGAGCGCTGAAGCCCACCCCTTAAAACCCTATGGAGACAAAGAACTCTGTTCAAAAGTCGGAGCCAATCCAGCTCAGTGCTGAGATTGGCTGCCGGTCGTGGGTCTGCTTCTCCAGTGTCCCTGAGCTGCGCTTGTGCAGTGGTGGGACTGGGAGAATGCCATTCAGTCGATGAAACTCCCCATGTATGGGGGAGGGGGTCCCGGTAGCAGTAGAAAGCTCCCTCAACCCCTCCACCTGTAGTCCAGTGCAATCCTCGGCGATGACTCTTGACAAGGTCTAATAAGTAGACCAGCATTTGTTCCTAGCCTTTATCAGGGAGAGGAGGCCACTGTGAAGCCACTTAGTGGCTGTGCCCCTCACCCTCCTGTTAGTGAATGGGACGTGTACCTCCTGCAGTAAAGTGATTCAAGAAATGAAAATAGTGCAGTTGAGACATCTAGCTAGGAAAAAACCGGGGTGAGGGGCAGTCAATAAGTGCAAGGTTTTCAAGGAAACTGTCCAGCTCTAACCTTGAGATGTTCCTTAGTGTTATGACAACAAGGGGTACCTGGCCAACCCAGTGGCGCGGAGGGTTGAGGCTCTTGACACCACACCACGCCGGCGACCCAGGCTCAGGAGCAAGCTCGGGCAGCCAGGGGTCAGCTGGGGAGGAGAGGATTGAGCCGCCTGAGGACAGCGCCCTTTCCTGGGAGGTAGATCGATGACTTCCGGCAGCAGTGCCTTCAGAGGCTGGGTGCAACGGCCGGGGGTCGCATGCAGGGTGGAGGTCGGCGGACATCTGTGAGGGGTGCAGGAGCACGCCCAGCTCACGCAGGACATCACTGCATGTCCGCGCCTCCAGGGTCCCACTCACAATCACGCACAAAGGAAAAACTCTGGTGCCTGAGCAGATGACAGAGCGCCTGCCCAATGCCGGACTCCGCCTTCACCTGATCCCGATATCCCTCGGCCTGCACCCGAGTTCACCCACCAGACTAAACTGAAGGAGCGCCCAAAGTAGGTGAGGGTGGCCCCGCCCAGAGGGGCACAAGTCAGAGGGTCTACTAGGGGGGGGGACCCGGGGTGCTAGGTCAAGGTTCCCCAGGGGATCCGGGCCGAGCGGGATCTCAGGCAGGGCAGGACAAGCAGGTGTCTCCTGAGGGATGCCTCAGGATCCGGTGACTGGACGGAAAGAGAGTGGATAAAAAAAAAATAAAACAAGGAGTACCTTAGGCAAACAAACTTTGCAGATACAATATGCAGGGGATTGATCACAAATTGAGTCAGAAAAGGTGCCAGACTCTTGAATCCTATCTTTTCTATAAGACAACATTCAATCAATAAGGGAAGGAAAAAAACACTATGGTTCTCAAAAGAGGTGGAGGGGAAGATTAGAGAGAAAAAGATAGCATTCAGGAAGTATAAAGAAACACAGAAGGAGCAGGACAGAGAACTGTACCAGTTAAAGCAGAAGGAAGCTGGGAAGGCAGTCAGCATAGCAAAGGCCCAAACCGAGGAAAAGATTGCCAACTCAGTTAAGAAGTGGGGATAAAACCTTTTATAGGTACATTAGGGAGCGAAGAAAGACCAAGGGAGAGATAGTGAGGCTTAACAAAGGGGAAGATGGGTGGGCAGAGGGTGACAGAGAAAAAGCAGGGATACTGAACGAATACTTCTGCTTAGTATTCACAAAAGAAGAGGAGGGACAGGTACCTAATTCAATCAATAGAAGCACTCTGGATAGGGGGGTTGATACCAGTCCATTCACAGAAGTAAGGGTTCTGAAAGAACTCTTAAAACTGAAGGTGGACAAAGTAATGGGACCTGATGGGATTCACCCCAGAATTCTAAAAGAATTACAGGGAGAACTAGTGATACTACTGACTAGCTTTTTTAACAAACCATGGGAGGATGGTGTGGTACCCAAGGACTGGAGCAGGGCAGATGTGATTCCTCTTCACAAAAGTGGGAGCAAAGCAGAGGCAGGAAACTACAGACCTGTTAGTTTGACCTCAGTGGTAGGGAAAATGATGGAATCACTTCTGAAAGAAAGAATTGTTGAGTACCTAGAGGTCAGTGGGGCACAGGACCCAAGGCAGCATGGATTCACAGCAGGAAGGTTATGTCAGACAAATCTAATAGATTTCTTTGACTGGGTGACCAAAGTAGTAGACCGGGGAAGGACTGTGGACATGGCCTACCTAGACTTTAGCAAGGCATTTGACATAGTTCCACACAAAAGATTAAAAAACAAATTAGTTGGCCTGGGAGTGGGTCCCAGGGTGGTAGCCTGGGTAAAACATTCGCTGGACAACAGGGCACAGAGGGAAATAGTTAACTGAGTCCACTCCAAAGAAAGGGGGGTTATTAGTGGGGTACCGCAGGGTTCAATACTGGATCCCGTCCTTTTTAATGTCTTTAAGTGACATTGCGGAGGGAGTAGAAGGAAAAGTGTGCCTCTTTGCAGACAACACAAAGATCTGCAACAGGGTTGATGCACGGGGGGGGGTGTAGAAAGGATGAGAAGGGAATTGGCAAGGTTGGAGGAATGGTCAAAAGTATGGCAGCTTAGATTAAATGCAAAGAAGTACAAAGTAATGCACCTGGGAAACAAAAACCCAGGGGAAGAGTACATGATTTGGGGGGGGGGCACTAACAACAAAAATGGAAAGGGACCTGGGGTACTCATATCAGATTACCTAAATAAGCAAGCAATGTGAAAAGGCAGTAAGGAGGGTTAGGGGGATACTGGGATGTATAGAAAGGCGCATCACCAGTAGAAAACAGGAAGTTGTTATCCCTCTGTACAGACTGTTGGTGAGACCCCATCTGGGGTACTGAGTGCAGTTCTGGAGACCCCATCTCTGCAAAGACATAGCAGGGTCTGCACCAGAAGTCATACGAAGAGACTAACAGCTTAATATGTATACCCCCGAGGAAAGGAGGGAGAGGGGGGGACATGATAGAAACTTTCAGGTACCTCAAAGGAAACAAAAATGTCCAGGAGGGTAGCACCTTTCAGAAAAAGCGATGTGCAAGAAATGGAAATTACGTACTTAACATAATTATTGATCATCTTGGACAGTCTCCATCACTCATTCACACTAGTGGGATAGCACTGGAGGCTCTAGGACCAAGCGGGAGCCAAACATTTTCTGAAGGGTCGGTGCTGAGACAGGACCACGCATGTGCGGTGCCGCGAGACTAGCTCATGCCTGTGTAGGCTATCTCAGCGTTGACCCTCCAACCGCCTCAGTACCTTTTCGACCGAGGAGGTGCAGCGTAACTAATGAGAATAACTCATTCTGAGTTTCTGGGCCTGAGAGGGCCCAGATGGCCTTTGCAGGAAAGGTCAAAGAATAATGTCCTCACAGTCTGAACCATAGGACCATGAAGACCAGAAAAGAAAATGAGTGAACCCAGGGGATGGTGGGTGGGCGAGTGAATGAGTGATGGAGACTGTCCAAGAAGAAAAAATTACTCACCTTAGTAATTGCTTTTCTTCTCATGGAGTCTTGCTATATTAGGACCATTGCAGTCATTCCCCCAGTCTTGAACTGCCCCGGGGAGGAAACGGTTAACTCCAGAGTGATCTGGAGTTCCACAGCGCGAGGGCGCTGTTCAAAGCTCTATCTGGCCAGTTTCAAATGAAACTGCCAGGTTCTTTACGGAGCCAAACTAACATAGCAAGTCTGTGTGGAAAAGCTCTACACTAGCCATTGGCTACCTATCATTAGAAGAATAAGAACAATCACAGAATAACAACAACAATATTTATTGTTAGGAACACTCCTTACAAGCACTAATAGGACCCTCTCCCCAAAACTCAAGTCTAGAGGGGACCCTCTACCACTTAACAAAACAGAAATACCTAGTTCCCTAACCCAACTAGAGAGACTAAAATGGCATGACACAGTGCTTGCACTAATTTGCCAACCCATACCCAAGTAGGAGTTCTGAGAGGGGTAGGAGGAGGGTTGTCCTAATATAGCAAGACTCCATGAGAAGAAAAGCAATTACTAAGGTGAGTAATATTTTCTTCAAACACCATGAAGTCTTGCTATATTAGGGACCATTACAGATTACACAGCAGTACCTCCATGGAGGAGGGTCAGAACCTACTAGGAAATAGGCTCTGAAGAACAGCTGTGCCAAAGCGAGCATCTCTCCTGGACTGGACGTCCAGGGAATAATGTTAGTAAAGGTGTGAACTGTTTTCCAGGTAGCAGCTGACAAATTTCCAAAATGGAATATCTCTAGCAGCCGCTAGAGATGCAGCTATACCCTGGTGGGTGGGCCCTCAGTCCTGAGGGGCTCCTTACCTAGTTTTGGTAACAGAACTGGATACAAGAGACAATCCACCTTGCAATTGTCCTCTTAGTGGCAGGTCTCCCTTTGCCAACCTCTCCATAGGTAAGGAAGAGTTGGAGGGATTCGAACCTGTGACCCTTGGTACGTTCCACATAGTAGCTTAGGGCTCTTTTAACGTCCAGGCTGTGTAGTTTCCTCTCACCCGAGGAAGAATGCTCAGTGAAAAACACTGGGAGAGAAATGGACTGGTTCAGATGAAAATCTGAAACCACTTTGGGTAAAAACTTTCTGTTAGTCCTGAGGACTACCTTATCCCTGTGAAAAGAAATAAAATCCTTTTCCACCGAAAGGGCTTGCAATTCACTTATACGTCTGGCAGAAGTGATAGCCACTAGAAAAACAGTTTTCCAAGTTAAATACTTGAGATCTGCAGAAGAAAGGGGCTCAAAGGGAGGTTGCATTAACTGAGCAATGCAAACATTCAGGTCCCAGGCAGGGGCTGGTTCCCGAAAGGGAGGGTTAGTATGAAGTAACCCTAAAAACTTAGAAAACACAGGGTGAGAGGAAGAGAAACAGGCTTCCTCACGGAAACAAGGCAGAAACAGCTGCCATATGAACCTTCAAGGTAGCTGGTCTAAGGCCTAGAGAATTTAGATGGGCCAAATAGTCCAGTAAAGTGGCCAGGTCAGCAGATTCTGGCACAATTTGTTTCTCCGAACACAGAAGGAAAACCTCTTCCACTTAGAATTGTAAGTAGCCACTGGTGAGAGGCTTCCTAGAAACCTTTAAAATATCCATGACCCTTGAGAAGGTGTAAATCAGCAAATTCTAATTCCTCAAGAACCAAGCCTTGAGGTGGAGGATTTGAGGTCCGGTACCACTCTCCCCTGTGCACAGGTCAGCAAGTCGTGGGTCCTGGGCAAGGTTAGGGAGGGTGGATTGTCAGGGACAGGAGAAGGGGATACCAGGGCTGTCTGGCCCAGTCTGGAGTGATCAGAACCACTTTGCAGGGCTGAGTTCTGATTTTCACCAATACCCTGAAGAGGAGAGGGAAGGGGGGAAAAGCATATAGGAATTTCCCCTTCCAATCCAGCAGGAAGGCGTCCAGGGGGACTGAACCCAGCACTGGAGGCCTGCAACAAAATAGAGGAAGGAAGAAACTTCTGCTTCCAAAGCAAGGGCTTCTGAAGAGTTTGCGGGTGGAAATTGCCTGGCTCTCATCTTTGGAAACTGTTTGAAGCTGAGAACCAGGCCTTGGCTTACTACTTCCAGAACCCACCTGTCCGAGGTTAAGGACAGCCAGTTCTGGCTGAAATAAACCAACCTGCCCCCACTGGTACAGGAGAATCGGCCCTGGGCACCCCATCAGGGTGCCTGCTTGGCAGGAGCTTTAGGCTGAGGGAGGCGACTGTCTCCCTGTGCCCCGTCTACCTCTGCCTCTGAAAAAAACCCTCTGTGAAAAAGCAGAGGAGGCTTGAGCTTAGTAAAAAGGCCTGTAGAAAGGCCTACCCCTGCCCTAAGGGCATGCCTTAATAGTGTATGCCTTTCCTTAGCTTAGGCACTTTTGTAGGTAGTTCTATATTCATCCATCTTTTTCATATAATTTTCTGTTTGATCACCAAACAGAGAATTTCCGATACAGGAAAATCCATAGCCTTTGACTGAGTATCTTGGGACAGATTAGTGCATCTGAGCCATGCCAACCTACGGAAAGCTACAGAAGTGGCCATGACCCTAGAGGAAACATCATTAACATCAACAGTATAGAAATTGAACTTTAGAGGCTTCAATGCCATCAGCAGCCACTTGTTCCAACTCACTAGCCAGCTGGCCCTGGGCCACTTAGCTAACTACAATATAGTGTCCCATCTAGATTTCTGATATCTAGCAACATAAGCCATATAATTAGCCTGCCTGAGTCCCAAAGAAGCTGCCATATATTGCTTTTTAGCCATGGCATCAATCTTCCTGGAATCTTGTCAGGAGGATGTGAGGCCAGGGAATATTATGGTCACAGGCTGCAGCTTGTACCACACCTACATGACTACACTGCTCAGAGAGAAGTCTGTATCCGAGCCTGACAAAGTATACCTTCTGTCCATTTTTTATCTACAGGAGGGACAGAATGAGATTTTTAAAATCTTTGTTGTTTGCTTCCTAAATGACTTATGCAAAGGAATAGACAACCTCCTAGTCTCCTGGAATATCCATCATTTCCACATAATCAGGCTCCTCTTGCTCATCACAGCCTCTTCTAAAGGAAGCTGGAGGTTTCTCCACCTTTTGTTAAAACATAAACAGAAAGGGACTCAGACAGCATAGGGGAGATTCTAAAGGTCTATCTGGAGATGTCGGTTCAATGGGCACGTCAGACCTTCCCAATCACAAACATACTGATCAAAATCCTCCTCCCCTCATGTGGTTCATAAAAATCCTCAACATCATAATCCTGAACGACACTGAGACTGACCGAGCCACCCTTCCCCAGATGCAGGGGCTCGACAGCCTGAGACAAAGACTGGACAATCTGAATGGCTTCAGCTATCTCTGCAGCAGTTGGAGAGACAATTTTACTCCAGACCTGCTGATTTCTTTGTCTTTTTGCTGGGACTGGTTCCTCTGAACCAGCCTTCCTTTGCCGAGAAGTCTCGCCCTGGTCAGAGGCCTCCCTCTGGTCTAGTGGGTACTGGACCGGGCAGGCCATCAGGTCAGCGGACTTTTGGCCTCTCGTTCCCTGAGCCGGCCCAATCTCTTTTCCAGGGTGGCTGCAGGAAATTTTACACCTGGCAGTCTGACAGGGGTGGTCAACCCCAGACAATAAACACAAGTGGTGTGTGGGTCAGCCTTGGCGAAGCTTCCCACAGACATCACAGTGTTGAAACCAGTGGGCCGGTTTTCTTTTGGGTTTCTCAGACATAATGCCAGCCTAACCAAAAACTTGCCCTTTTGATGGCAGTGCCAGGCAAGACCCCTTATCGGTTCTAACGTGTCACGAATTTGAAAAAACCCCAATAAAGTTAGTTTTTAGAACCGATAAGAACCGGGAACCACTCTAAAAGCCAACTAAACAGTTTAAAACATGTATTTCAACCAACCGATCGGTTCAAAACCGAACCGATAATGACTTTCCACCAGACTTAATTTCTGTCTTACGGTTTACCAGATAGAGCTTTTTAATCAATGCGGTAAAATAAATACTTATGCCGGTTCAATGAACCGAAAATACTCGCTTGAACCGAGAAATGAACCGAGCTGAAGGAGCTGATCTCCGGAGCGACTGTTCAGTGAAGCGGAGTAAAGAATCTGGCAGTTTCATTTGAAACTGGCCAGATAGAGCTTTGAACAGCGCCCTCGCGCTGTGGAACTCCAGATCACTCTGGAGTTAACCGTTTCATCTCCGGGGCAGTTCAAGACTGGGGGAATGACTGCAATGGTCCTAATATAGCAAGACTTCATGGTGTTTGAAGATCAATAATTACGGTAAGTACGTAAATTCCATATCTTCATGGACTAAGTCTCCATCACTCATTCACACTAGTGGGAGAGTACCGAGCTAAAACCAACAACCCTGAGTAGGGTGGTAGGAGATAGGGTTCACTCAGAAAGGGCAGCAAAGGACTGTCCTGCTAATAAAAAGAGCTGTCTTGTAAAGAGCAACTAGAACATAGTGCCTACAAGACAAGCGCTCGAGTTGTAACTCACCACTTTGCAGACGACTGCAATGGACACAAGATGAAAGTCTGCCAGGAAGCCGCAACCACTCTAGGAGAGCGGCAAGAATCTGGCCTCACAATTTGGTCTAAGACCAAAATTAATAGTGTCAATGACATGTACTAATGTAACGTAAAGGGACCTCAGGAACTGAAAGAGTCGGAGGTAAAGTCTACTGGTTCAGGGTGGACTGGAAAGTGCAGATGGAAACCCCCACTATCAAGTATGGCTGACCTGCAAACAACAGGTTCAGGAGCACTTGAACCCCTTACTTGGTGAGCAAGGGGGGTTCCGCTGAGGTTAGCCCATCAAGGAGAATGGTCTCCACTTAGTCACAGGAACCTTCCTGATGGAAGGCCAAGCACGACTTAGAAGCCTCTCATGGTGGTCTAGTAGAACCAGATCCTACGCACTGCATATTCCAAAGGAATCATCCTGCCCCTGTGTGTACAACTGTAGTAGCAGTCTCTGAGCTCGGGGAAGAAAGGAAAAAGTGTACAGGAGGACGTGTCCACCGTGGAAAAAAACATTCCGACAGAAAAAAACAGGGGCTGGATTTCTAAGGCAGATGTGTGTCGAGGAGGGACACAGCAGGACCAAGTTAGGACTAACCCATTTGTTGAAGTGACTGAAAAAGGCAGTGACTCAATGCGGTGAGGCACTACCCACTCTGGCCTCCATGAAAGGAGTAGGAAAGGATTCTAGTTTGTTTGCTGAAAAACAAACATCACAACTCCATCACGCACTTGGAGAGGATAGCTTCAAGAGCGACTGGCATGGACCAGTGCGCAGGAACCGAAGGTGTGAATATTTGACAAGCTACCTCAGAAAAAAGACCTACTTGACCTTCCGTCAAGAAGGAGAAAATTGCCTGTTAAGTTAAGCAAGCAAAGAAGTAGGAACCTGAGTTCTGTCTCAGTGGAGAGTCGCTTCTGCTGCTGCAAGGCTCTGCTCAAGAGAAGAAAGCCTGATAAAAAGAAAGGGGAATTAACAGACTGGGCAATCGCCTAGGTCTAGGAAATGTCTCTGAATGGAAATGCTCTTAGAGAAAGAGATGACCCATACCGCCGCTGGATCGGACTCCCCCAGGGGAAGAAGAAGTCAGGTACTCTTTACCGTACTCTGGAGACGAGCACCTCAGGGGCTGAGGCGGAACCTGACCAGATCCAAAAGGGTGGGGTATCAGGTAATTTCGGCTAGGCCTTGTGCTGTGATAAAATTTTTTTTTTTTTTTTTAGTCCAAGCCTAACAAGGCTTCCGGGCTGCTATTTCACAAGGATTGTCTTGATACAAAATGACGAAGATGTTCTCCATCTGAGTTTAGAAGGAGCCTGAGCGTCCATACTGAAATCATGACCGGACTAATAATCACAGCTGGAGAGGTGTTAACCACCTGTGCCGAAGAAGCCACCGAAGGGGCAATATCACAAGGGGGCTATATACCCCTATCAAAGGAGCGGAAGAGCCAGAGCGGCTCCCGACCATTAAATTAGAATATTCCACAGAGTGTAACTGTCTTGACGATTGAAAAAGTCTAGACGCAGAAGTGTATGGTCCACAGATACAGTGTGAAATACTATAGTGGACCCCATTACTGAGGAACTACTGAAAAGATCTTCCATCACGGACTCTGATGATAGAGAGGACGTGCCCTTCAGTATATAAAATGAGTCGTCTGCTGTATTACTGACCAGAAGGACAGGGAAAGACCCATCTAGATGCACTTCTACCCTAGAAGGACCTCCAAGAGAGGTCTAGGACAGAGCCACTAGAGACTCCGCCATCAGGAAGGATGTCGAGGAGCTTGGTACCACGCAGGGAGCCGAGAGAGCGCTGAGCAGAATGAGATTCCGCTGGCAGAGCAGTACAGCAGAGTTCCATCAGCAGAAAACCGCTGGATGACACAAGATCCCACATAGACCGCCACTCACTAAGATGTGTGGAAAAAATAATCCGTAGAACAGGAGTTCATTCTGCAATAAACATCCCGCCACAAGTTCTGTGGAAAGGAAGTCCGAAAAGGAAAAATGTATCACTAATTCTGCCATACAGCACCCACTAGCACCCGTGCGGCACCAGCATCACTCGTGGCACAGGAGGGCACCAAGCAGTGCTTATGCCAACCTGGGTGATACCCGAGGGCAGCCACGACAGTACCCGCAGGCACCCCCGGCACCCATGTAACAATGGCACCCGAGGGCACCCTGACACCCATGACAACATGGTACCCATGACACCCATGGCAAGAATGGCACCCGAGGGCACCAATGGCACCCATGGCACCCAAGGGCACCAGTGGCACCCATGGGTGCCTGTGGTGCCACCCCCGACACCCATGGGTGTTCCCCGGTGCCACCCATGGTACTCATGGCACCAGTGGCACCCATGGGCACTCACTGCGCCACCAGCAGCACCCATGGATGCTCTTGGTGCCACCCCTGGCACCCATGGCACTCGCGGGTGCACGGCGCCACCCAGACACCTGCAGCACCACAGACGGCGCTGATAACCAACGGCAGCAACAAAAGCATCCACGGCACCGCACAGAGCGATAGCACCGACCAAGGCACAGCACTGACCAAGGTATGAGCCATGGCTCCAAGGCACAGCGCCAACCAAGGCACCGAGCCACGGCGCCGAACCACAGCACCAAAGGAAAATGCCAATGGAAATCCTAAGAAGGGGAGAAGGAAAAAGGTGGTGCCCATGCCAGGCCCTGCATGGAAAAGGAAGAGGGGGGTAGGCATGAGGGGTCGACACGATGGCAAAGGCACCAAGAGAGAAACCTCGCCCATCGTGATCCAATCAACCCAGCTCCGGTCCAACAGTTCCGAGGCCCGGGGGTCCCGAAATCAGGAACAGAACCAGGAAAAACTGGAAAGTCAAACCCCCTGCTCCACAGGAGCGGCCCAGAGGTGAAACTGCCCACTGGAGCTCCAATGAGGACAGAGATGGAGCTCGGAGTCGAGAATGCAGCCATTAGGAGCGGGGCCAAGAGGAACCCACCAAAGTCAGTTCAGGCCCATCGCCCCTCCCGACGAACAATCCTCGTGCAGACGTACCAACAGGCAACCTCGAGCGGCACCGGTTCTTCTTCCCCCAACGAGGAAAAGGAGCTCAAGGGTAAGCAGAGCCGGATCCCCGGAACTGCTAGATTTGTGTTGGAGGACTGTCCCCCAGCACAGGACTGTCCGTGGTGGACCCCGTTAATTAAGGGTGGCGGACGGGACACAGCCCTCTGCCATAAAACTTTCAAACGAAGTCCTCCTACCGTCACCGCTACCGTCTAAGGATGACTCCGTTGATGGCAGGAAAGAATTTACTTTTCTTCTTCTTCATAATCTTCTTTTTGTTTGTAAAATAAGAAATTACTACTTAAAATATTAAATTAAACGTTAAAAGCTGCTGTCGTATAGACGAAAACTTAAGACTCCGGCAGACGAGCGATGTTGACATCCAAGTGCACTCGACGGCAGGAGAAAAGGAAATGAGACGGTTGGAGGGTCAACGCCAAGATAGCCTACACAGGCGCGAGCTAGTCTCGCGGTGCCACGCATGCGTGGTCCTGTCTCGGCGCCGACCCTTCAGAAAATTTTAGGCTCCCGCTTGGTCCTAGCACCTCCAGCGCTATCCCACTAGTGTGAATGAGTGATGGAGACTTAGTCCAGGAAGATCAAGGGCACAATATGAAGATAGAGGGAGGAACGTCTCGAGGGCAACATGAGGAAGTATTTTTTTCACAGAGAGGGTGGTGGACGCATGGAATGGCCTTCCTGAGGAGATTGTGGGGTCAAAAACAGTGGGGGAATTCCAGAATGCATGGGACAGACATAGGGCAAGTCTGGTGGGGGGTAGGAAGAAGTAGGCTCTTGGTTAACTAGGATCTGCAGCTTATCCAATAGGTAGGGAAATGGGCAGACTGGGTGGGCCAAGCGGTCCTTATCTGCTGTCAGTCTATGTTTCTGAGTGTCTCATGGGGGGGTGAAGATAAGCTGAGTGAGGTTAAGTGGTATGCCGATCGAACATCATCATCTCTATTGCGAATGACAGTCACCGCGAGACCCCGGCACTGATTTCTCGGGGTCTTGCACTCCCTCCCCGAATCAACTCCGACTCGGAGTTGATTATCTTAAGTACGGGGAATGTGGGGGTGGGGTGGGTGAAGCCCCCCTAAGACAACAAAGTGTTCTCGGACTGTCACAGCGTGTGGTAATAAACTTCAGACGAGGCAAATTTACGGGTTTAACACACCATGGTGTAATATTTATTTTTCAAAGGTTAGAAAAATAATAAATGAAAACAACATAAATTGCAAAGAAAATCACTACTTAACATCAGTAGTTTCTCACAAAATACAGCCCTTGATCTTAGAGTGCCGAAGACCCTTCTCATCTGCATTCAACAGCTTGTCTGCCTCTCTTCTCCCTCTCCTAGGGCTGAGCCCCTCTGGGCTGAACTGAAGAAAACTCACTGAAGAGGTATTTATATCTTTTTGGTGGGATCACCTGACTGAGCCCTCTTCTAGTTATAAGTCTGGACATGTTGCTTAATGTCTGAACATGTTGTTTCAAAACCAAGGGGGGAAGGGTTATTTCAGGGGACTTCCTTGTTCAGTTAAAGGTACAGTGTATATCTCTACAGATATGGACTCTCTAGATCTCTGATTCATAATGACTAAGCATTTTTATAAGGCATACCACAGTTTTTTGGTTTAGCTTTATACAGTAACAGGTTTGCAATGTGAATTTATGAAAATAACTTGATTTCTTACACTGTACTAATCACAACATTATTATTGTTTTATATGACTTCTGAATCCTTTTTCTTTACAAAGGTTTTATTAATTGTATTCTTTCCTGCTATCTCAAATAGCCTTCATGCTTTTTGTACACAAAATGCACTTATGCCCTATACACAACACCTCTCCGGGTGTTTGGCATCATTCCAGGGACTGAATGGATGGAAATGGAAAAAGAATGAAAAGAGAGAACTAGTAGGAATTTTAGTAGGGATAGTAAAGAGCAACGCTAGGTGGCTGACCTAGATTGGGGGGGAAGGGGATGAAAGCAAAGAGAAAAGTGTCAACTGCTGCTAGGAAATAAGGAGATAGAAAAGTGGTCCATCAGTCACAGCCGAGGGTGCAGCCTAACTCCGACACATGGACAGATTTATGCCAACTGCAATTGCGGTAGACATAAATCTGTAGCTGCTACTTTGGTCGACAAAATATTTGTCGAACCGGAGTCGTAGAGCTAGGATAAGCTTGTTTAACATAGATTCATATGGTCTAATGTTGTTCCTAGACTGTTCAAGTTTAGATCACCTGTTATTAGCAGTTCATTTAAACCAATTTTAGAACTAACCTGTTTGATTAGGAGGGATTAACCCAATGACAGAGCATGGGTTTACTGAGAATTAATCCACACCGTGGGGAGGCATGGTTTGCGCTGGCAACTTCAACCACCCAGGCGTGATTAATGCTCAGTAAACCCATGCTCTAGAGTGGATTAATCCCCTTATAAAATGGGCATCTTCAGTGTAGAAGTTTAAATAAATATTAAAAAAAAAAACACTGTTTACATGCATTTGTAATAAAACAGTTCTTCTGCCTAATGGGTTTGTTCTTCTGAGGATGCCGTAGTTGTAGTTCTTCACTAGGTGGATCTGTCCTAATGAGGATGCCGTAGTTTTAGTGTTTTACATGTTTCGCTGGTGGTGTGATCTGAAAAGGTCACTTTACTTTGCTGTCACTCAGGATTTTGTAGTGCAGCAAGGCAACTGTGGGTTTTACAGGGGATTAATCAATGGTCAGGTGACATGTTAAAAAAAAAAAGCAGGATTTTTGGCACCAATTTTGTAAAGTAGATTAGGCCATTCATTCCACATGTTGGGGGATTCTATGCACAAACCAAGTGTAGTTCCTTAGTGTTCCCCAGTATAAAAACAGAATGCAAGGATTCCCTAAAGCAACTTGCTCAAGTTATAATAACAGGAGTAAAGCAGGACAGTGCGCAGAAACCTAGCCCTAGCGTTTCATTTACAATCTTACCTGAATGGTTTTAGGCTTCTTCCAAGGGAGGAAGGTAGCAAACTCAGTCCTTTCATATACACTGGATCTTGCATCAGAGTTGACTGCTAATGAGCAACATAAAAAAAAAGTAATTAAAAGTTATTTCCAGTTTTTCCAACCTGACCATCCCAAGGGCCAAGGCCTTTACTGCCACCCCTAGACCAAAAGTAATCTGAGGAAATCCTGGCTGCCTTGAGACAAGGGACATAAAGCAAAAGTGTTCCACCTGGCAATTCAGACACGAAGGGGCTTTTCACCACTTTTTTACACAACCTACCCACAGTATGAGCCACTCTTGGCAACTGCTACTTCTTAAGAGTCAAAGAGGGTCATAAAGGGCTGCCCATGTGCTGGACGAGCACAGAACCCAACTTCAGAGGCCAAACATTTTATCTCTGTGAGGCTGCTTTGACTTTGCGTGCAGAGGAAATTCTAAGACTGGAACATTTCGTGCATTTAGAGCTCTATGCACCATCACCATGTTTAGATACTACCTATGCCAACTATTTCTCCATATATCATTCCTGCAGATGATTAGTTCTAACAATATTATCTTCTGCGTGCATTTAACTTGACTCTTTTGTTCAATTTACATCTCACATGCTAACACAGTTCCCTTTTCTTTCTTCTTACATTTTGTTAGAACATTAGCTAACAGAATATCACTAATATCTATCACATACCTGACCCCAGCTATTTAGGGAATTGTCACTTTTTCGATTTTTGGCAAAGGCTCACGAGAAGGTTTACCTGCATAGCTGCAGAATCATCTCTCTTTATAAGGATACGTTCTATTGATACAGTATACTGGGCACGTGGAAATATGTGTCAATATAAATCAATACACTTGTAACAGCAACATTATTGTTAAAAGCAAATGTATATCACCATTTACCAAAATGTACCTATGTATAGAAATTATATAAACAGGACAACACATTGTCACAGTGATGTCATGCTTTTGCATAAAAAAAGCTTTTATCCCTATTTCCAGAGTTAATCCTTTTCAAATAAATTTTCTTTAGACAGGGCAAACTTTGGAACCTTTAGTGCTAAGAACTTAATTTTTAATAAAAACCCTGGAGTCAGTGAAGATATAGAGGATTGTGTATGAGCAGTCATACATAACAAGGATATTCAAGAGGTACTCTGTTACCAAGGGAACCTCAAGATACAAGAATTTCCTTGTTTGTGTATGACTGCTCATACCCAATCTTTTATAGTGTATGGGCAGTCACAGCATAGAAAATCACACAAAGCCAGCTGGAGAAAACAGAGAATAGAAATTTTAACATTTTCTTTTTTTAACTGACACAGTGTGCTACAGATATTTCTGCAAGTTCAAGTTTTAAAAAAACAGCAACTTCCAACTTAACTGGATTGAGGAAAGCAACTATGTGGCAGCATTCCGAGTTGTTATGCTGCAGTAGTGACATAGCTAGTGCAGCACAACAGCTGTGATGACATAGCTACTGCGGCATAACAACTCCATTCTAGTTATGGATTTCTATCCATAACAACATTCACCATACACTATAGGTGAGTTCTTTTAATTTTTATTTAGAAGTTTGCAAGCAAAATTTACAGTAATAGAAAAGCACATAGACAGTTACAGTGATTGGCAAAGTAACTACTCTCTTACAAAAGGCAAATATAGTGACGCCTTCCCTGGTGTCACATCATGGGGAGAGTACCAGCACTAAGAAAAAAACTTATTCAGCTGGATTGCAGGCAATTACAGCACAGAGCTTTACAGGGACAATTGTGATGCTAAAAATTATTTCACCTGCCCTTGTATTATGTGGGCTGTCGGCCTCTAATGTCCTTAAACAGTGATTAACAATCATTAACCAGAACTTTTTTCCCCAAGGGGTATAAACCTTTATCTCTACTATTCAAAATATAGCTGGCTGTACTCACATTCCCAACCAAGTACTGGCTTATGGCTAATCCGAATCAACCAGGTGATCGGACAGTGAATCCACATGGAAAGAGCAAGTCGTGCTCTGGCCCCCTCCCTCAAGTTAAGACCTGAAATGGCACATGCTTCACAACCAGGCATAAGGGAGGCGAGATATAGTGTAAAATTAAACACATTAAATACACTTTGACTGGTAGGTATGAAGAGAAGTTAGTTGGCAAGGCAAAGTTTATTTATAAAGCGTCCAATCCAAAAGACGCTCTAAGCGCTGTACAGAGTTAAACATAAAATCAGGCAATAATATAATACGCTTTAACTAAAATAAGCAGAGGCAGAAACAATCAGTGAATGCCCGCTGAAACAGGAAAGTCTTTAAAGAGGCTTTAAAGCCTCCACTGTATTGACCATACGGATATTCAATGATAGCGAGTTCCATAACAATGGAACTGCCACTCCAAAAGCTCTGTCCCCTGACAGTTTCAGCCTAGATGGAAGGACAATGAGCAGGCCCGAATTGGCAGAGTGGAGAGGGTGCACTGGACAGCAGGGAAACAGGAACTCTTTTAAGTAGTTGGGACCCAGACCACGTAGTGCCTTGTAAGTTAGCAAGCAGATCTTGAAGGTGATGCGCCATGCACAGAGTAGCAACACGTGGAACCAGCATGATATGTTTGTCCGTGAGTGAGCCCACAATCATCCAGGCTGCAGCATTCTGGACCAGCTGCAGGCGTGATCAAACCTCCAGATAAAAGCATGAATGATAGATTACTAGAGCTCATCCTGAGCAAGATACAGCTTGATCCTGGCGATATTCCGAAGATGGTAAAAGCTAGATTAGACCACAGATGACATCTGCTGTTCTAGCATCAATCTGCAGTCACAGTGACTCTCAGGTTCTTTACTGCATTGGTTGCCATCAGAGGTCGGCCTCCACTGCTGGAGAGCCATACCATCCACAGTAGTCACGTCCCAGTGACCCGGTTTGATCACCATGACCTCTGTCTTATCCGGATGAGACATAACCAATTCAAGGCCATCTAGTCATTGATCTCAGCCAAACACTGACTTAGCATGAGGCCACAAGATCATCATTAGGGACCAAGACAGGTACAGCTGAGTGTCATCTGAACAGCAGTGAAACCCAACTCTGTACTGTCTAATGATCTCTCCAGTGGCAGCATGTACAAAAGAAAACAAAATGGGGGCAATTATCAAGCCTTCTGGAACTCCACAGGACAACACAGAGGCCCCTGAGGTAAAATTCCCCAGGGCAACCTGCTATATTCTCCCGGTTATGTAAGACTCGAACCAGCGCAGGACTGCATCGGTGAGGTCCACATAGTCCCTCAGGTGATCCAGAAGAACCCCATTGTCAGCTGTCAAATACTGATGATAGGTCCAACAGCAACAAGATAGAACATTGCCCTCAGTCCCTAGGGAGGAGGTCATGGGTTACCCTAAGCGAGCAGTCTCGGTGCTATGCTGGGACCTAAAACCCAACGGGAGAGGTTCACAAATGGAAAAAGACTCCAGGCAATCTGCCAGCTGCTCCACCACCACCTTCACAATAACTTTCCCCAAAAAGGGAAGGCTACAGACAGGCTTGTAGTTTGCTAGAGCCTCAGGGTCCATGGATGGATTTTTCAGAAGGGGTCTAACCACAGCCTTTTGTTTTAGGGCCGATGGGAAGACACCCTCCCTCTGGGGCCCACTAATCATCTCCAAGAACACTGGTACCAGGAACTCACCACAGCTAAGAAGTAGCCACGTAGATCCCAGGTCCAGTGTACAGTGGCACAAACTGGGGACCACCCTGAGTACCACAGCTTAGGAAACAGGTCATCCCAGGCACACAGATCTATATGATCACCAAAGGCACAACTACTACTGGCCCAGGCTGGGCCACTCAATGAGATACTCTATCTGATGGCAGACACCTTGTCAGTAAAAAAATCGTCCAAACTCCTTGCACTTTTTTGCGGAAATACTCTTACAAACTGCAAACAGGGAGGATTCAGCAACCTGTCTACAATGTAGAGTTGCTTGATTTTTCCCTGCAGCAATGTACCGCGACAGGAACTCAGCCTCTTTCAGGTTGACCGCCCACTGTTATTCAGCATATTGAATTTTCAGTGCCAATCTGCCTTCCATAGACCTGGAACTCCTCCAGGAATGCTCCAACCTCCATCTATTAGCCTTCAACTGACATAGTTCAGCACAATAGATGAACTACACTAAGAGGTCAAGGGACAAACGAGGTACGGTGCAATAGAGTCCAGAGCAGCCCCCATTTCAGCCTCACACGCTGCCTACAGACTGCACTCTCCCCCTACCTTGACCATCATCCCCTGTCCTATGTCTCATCCCCATTTTTCCTTCCCTGTCTCTCCTTTCCCTCCCTGACTCTCCATTCCCTTCCCTCACTCTTCCGCTCCTAACACTGCCCACAGACCCCCTGCCAGCCCCTTTCTCCCCATCACCCCACTGTCCTCCCTCTCACCCATCAGTCTCCCCTCTCATCTTCCACTACACTCCCTCTCACCCCTCAGTTTTCCCTCTCATCTCCCACTACACTCCCTGACAATGTAAAATTTCTTGACAGCATCATTCCCTGCTTTTTCCTCCTAGGGCAACTCCCTAATCCACGAAACCTACTGCACTTCTTATTGTAACCTGAATGTAAAATTTAGCCTGACTGAAATTTTTTGCTGTAACCTGAATGCTAACACTTTTCAGCTGATTGTAACTTTTATTTCAGATTGTAACCCCAACTCCATGTATCATGTATTCCACTTGCTATGTATTTAGTTCTCTGTTGTGTTTGTCTTCATTCTGATGTGAAACCTCTGTAAAAGAGTCATTGACTCAAAGGTACTGTAATCTGAGATGTGAATAAATAAATAAAATAAATAAGCGCCAGGTTAAAGTGATCCATGACCACCTCCAGACCCTGTGCACATGCCAGCAACATACTCGAGACATCCAGTGTATCCTGGAGTATGCAATACTCCAAATTATGTTTGGGATGGCATCGGATAGTCTCCACAGAGGGGGTATTTAAATATGGGACCCCACACTGGAATGGCGCTGCATAATGATCCGACCTAGAGGCCAGATCAACCTTGAACACACAAATGTCAAGTCCTGATGAGAAGATCAAGTCCAGTGTATGACCATGCTGATAGGTTTCAGAGGTAACAGCCTGTGTCAGTCCCAAGACATCAACTGAAGGAGCTCCTGAGCAAATTGCGAGGATTCATCGGTGATCCAGACATTGAAATCCCCCAGAACCAACAGTCTGGGGGTGTCCAACACCTGTTCAGCAGTGAAGTCTGCCCTCTCCTGCACAAACTCACTCCTGCCTCACGGAGACAGTAAATGAAAATGATTCTGCCACTGACACCCGAACCACACCTAACCATCACACATTCAAAGGACCTGAACATTCTCATGGGGAGTGCAATGAATCTCAGGGTGGATCTAAAGCAGATGGACACCCTGCCCCCTCTGTGGTCCCTCCTTGGGCAATGTACCACAGAAAAAACAGGCAGGACAGATGCTCCCAGAACTGGTTCAGAGTCATGGCCCAGCCAGGTTTCCATTATACAAATAAGGTCAACTGAGGAATCAGCGATGAAGCCTTCCATCACTGCAGTCTTATTCCTCAGTCATCTCGTGTTGCAGAGAATGGCCCAACGGGGAGTAGCAGAGCTGGCTGGTCCGACTACTGCCTGCTTATTGACATTTAGCAAGGGCCTGGGGAGGGGAACCAGGTATGGCAGTCCCCTATCCTGATTCCGTGCCCTTCCCATTGTTTAGCTGTTACTAAAATAAATGACAGGCATATTACAGAAGACACTGATTAACACTACTGGTACATGTCTCCCACCACGCAACTCCAAGTACAGGAGCTACCATTTTAAATAAGATTCATGCTGATCAAGCCCACTAAGAGTCAGATTAATTCAATCAAATGTTCAAAGGCACAAGAATTCATGCATAGCACTAGTTCATGTAATGTTTAAGTGTAGAAAGAGTTTCTGCACAAAATGATAAGCATAGCTGCATAACAAGAAAAAAAGTCTCTCAGTTGTCAGTGAGAAAATAGTGCGTACAGACTGATCACACATTCAACCAATTAAAACATTTTAACAGCTGTGAACAATCGTAAAGTTAACTGTGTCAACTGTTCCACATCAAAACCTCGCAGTAACCGAGGGGTATTCAGAGCCAAACCTCAAGTGAAAGAGCAGGAACAGGCCCTCAATCGTCGTCGGCTTCATACAGCTGCACATCAGAGTGGCTGCGCATCTCTTTTTCGATGGTCTAGGACAATTGCGCTGCTTCAACAGGATCGCAGAATAGATACATAGATACATAGACAGTGTCGGCAGATAAGGGCCTATGGCCCACCTAGTCTGCCCATTAAATAAAAATAATATAGAATAATAAATATATATTATATATATAATAAATAATAGAATAAAAATATGTCCATTCCAGATAACTTTGAGCTGTGCAGGAGCAAGCAACTGATGTTACACACTAAGTGCACAATGTAGTACAGACCGGATCGAATGCTTTTTTTTTGATGCACATTAGTTTATTTAAAAACACACAACTGTAACTCACTAAAGTGAGCTGAATTATGATACAGAATAAAAAAACATACATTTTTAAATAGGAACATAGGAATGTGATGGCAGAAAAGGACCGCCAGGCCCACCTAGTCTGCCCAGTTTGCCTAGATATCCACTAGGCTGGTTAGACCCTGTTGCAGATGGATTTCGATCTACTGTAAAAAGTTGTTGCAGAATAGTTCAAAGATAAAAAGAAGTTGTAGTATAGTAGCTCGTCCGCGACTATGCTGCAACTTTTGTGATTCTACATTTTCACGTGTGGTGTTCTTTTGCGCGCCAACCTGTCATATTTTAAAATGCTGCTGCCCGACCCGCTACTCACACACAATGACGGCAGAACAATTAGAGAGATGACCACGATTTTCCTGCCTCCATTAATTTAAAAGTTTCAATTGCCAAAAGGCAAAATGCTAACAATGCAGCCTGCCAGAATGTACACCTCCCACTCAACTTCTCCCAGCCCAGTCCCAGAACAGCTTCTGCAGCACACAGATACATCACCAAGAGCCATGACTCACCCCTGCACCACATCTACTCTTGAGGAAGGCACTCTCTCCACAATCAGAACCTCTGCCAAAGGAAATTTGTTCAGCAACCACCAAACCAGCCTTCCACAAATTCAAGCCACCAGCTTCTCAATTAGCACTACTCATTCAGCCTGCCCACTCAGGTCCCCAGTTGATTCCAAACAGCTTCCCACACACAAGCGATGCTTTACTTCAGTCTATTAATTTAGAGAACCATACACTATATAAAATAACAGATGGTGACTGTGCTGGAGTTATTTCCATCACAAATTTGATGACATCATAAAGACCTCTCAGCCTTTCCTGAGGTCTATGATGTCACCAAATCCTTGATAGAAACACAGGCTTGTTGTGCACAGTTACCTATCCATTATTCTATATTCAAACACATTATATAATGTCAAAACCCACAATTAAAAGAGCTGTAGTCTAATACAAATTGAAAAAAAATATGCACAATTTACCTAAATTCAAAGCAAGATTTACATTACTTCCCATGGAGAAGATACATTTATTATACACAACCTTTTTTCTTTTTGTTCAATATTACCAGTACATATCTTTTAAGAGTCAGGCATACATCTATGAAAAGGAAGGGGGTTAGAAAAGGTGGGGAGGGCGCAATACATCCATATAGTGAACAAAAAATATTTTTCATACACCCTTTTTTCTTAGTTTAGGTTTATTCCATTGTACTTAATTCCTTAGATTATAACTAGAAATCTCAATCGAAGGCAGGAGTTTCTGCAACTTGTGGTTTTCATTACATATCTGCAAAAACATACCTTTACTCATTTCATTCCCTCCTTTCATTCAATGATTAAATCTTACACTCCCTCAAAGCCTCTTCATGTTCCAGCTCCCTCCCTAAAATAATTCTAGGTGCCCTTTTCTGGATACATTCCAGCTCATCTTATTCTTTTTTTTTTACCTTATTATTTTTGACTCCTCATCGGGGGGGGTTATCTATGGTCCCCCCCCTTCAGGCTATAGTTTCTTGGCCCCTGCCCCAGCCAGAGTTTCCCACCCTTTATACCCTGCCACTCCCAGCCGCATCGTGATAGGGACCACCCTGCTCACTGTGGAAGGCCAGGTGATCACCATGGAGCTGACTTGGGTGCTGTCTGCTACAGTGCCAGCGGACCACCTTCACGGACATGGGGAGGATTTTTGTTTCCCCCTCCCGCAACGCAGGCATGCAATGATGCCAAGGATCTTCCGTGCGTGCATCCATGCACAGCACATCCAGTGCCAGCCTGCATCGACCCTCCAGCGGACTGTGAGCTGTCCTAACCCCCAGCCACCAGTAGGAGCCAGCACACCTGCGGTCATCCCTTCTCACCCACCCCGGAGAAGGAGAGCAGTCATTGGGATGCTCAATCCTCCTCTCTCCCAGCCGACCCCCAGCTCCCGAGGTCGCTCCCGACCCCAGGTCGCTGGTGTGGCGCGAGGTGTGGCGTCCAGCACCTCAACCCTCAGTGCCACCGGGCTGGCAGCTCATCTTGTTCTTTAATACTTAAGCCACAATGCCATACGGGGCTCCATATTCAAGCACTGGCCTTATCACTATACTATAGTAATAGGTCAACTCTTGTTGACTCAACCCAGCCCTTCTTAACATAGTCAAGAAACATAATTTTGTATTGACCTTCTTGGTCATATTGTTTACTTGCTCTCACATTTAAAATCACTCTGGATTATCAAGCTCAAAAGCTTTACAACTGTGACCCCGAAACAAAGGCAACCCATATGTTTTCCTCCCAAACCAGATTCCTTTCGTTTTGCAGGATTTATTTACATAAAATTTGTCTTGGACCATTTTTCTGTATCTCCTGAATCCTGTTGCATTTACTATCTTCCTCACATTCAAAATGTCAGCAACAGCTGTATCATTCACATATTTAATACAATTGCCTATAGTATTTAAATAATTTATCATCAACAAGAATAACAAAGGCCCTTGTTTGGTACCCCAAGGGACCCCTCCACATAACAAATCTGGCATTGATTGTTTCCTTGTAATTCTATCCATAGGGTTCTCCCCTGCAGAAAATCCCGTACCCATCTTAAAATACATGTTGGTACACCACACCCTTCCAGCTATATTATCACAGTGTTGTGAACTATAAGATTAGAAAGCTTTCTGTAATCTACCAAAACTGCATGTACCATTTTTCCCCTCATTCCTTGCTTTCATACAAATTTCTAAAAACTTCAGTACAGCCAGCATAGTGGAGCTGCCCCTCAATGAACCAAACTGGTCTTCATTAATAATACTTAACACATATTCAGTAATCCAGTTTGTTAAAAAGCCTTCACATATTTTTGGTATTACACACATGGGAGATATGGCTCGAAAGTTCTTTTCAAGAATTTCAGGATTTGACACTTTTGGTAGGGGGACCACTCTTGCCTGTTTCTATTGTTCAGGCATCTTTATTTATTTATTTACATTTTTGGTAACCAGGTAAGTGCACTGATCCAGAGGACCATTTTCAGTCACAACCTGGCCACAAGGAGGCGTTACATACATACAAGCAGTAGACATGATATACACTTTGAAATTATATAGTACGCAACAATATGCAACAAACAGACAATGTATACTTAAGGTATACAAACACGGTGAGTGAAGTACCATAGGGATACCGGCAGCAGTACATGGAGGGATAGTTATGAATATTACACAGGTTGACAAGGAGCAGTTTGAAAATAACCGAACTTATCTATATCTAGTCAAGGTAACAAGCATGACCTCAGAAGGAGGTGGCAGCGACCTGAGGAGCTTGAGGTAAAATAGAGCATGGCTACCAGCCAGTGCACTGAGTTAGACACTGAGGGAGCATAGGCTGAGAAAACTGGAGAGCAGGATAGTTAGTGATGTGCCCTACCAAGTCCTGGTACATCCTTGAGCCACGGCCTGAAACCTGGTACAGTAGAGTGGGAGGAGGTCTCCCAGGAATTATTTACAAGGCAGTATGAGAGACATGTGTGTGGGTTTGTGCTTTAGGGATGTGGTGGGGGGGGGAGAGGAGAGTGGGCAGAAAGGCACCAGACAGTGGTAGGATTATGGTGGCTTTCAGTCTCCCGTGTTGCCCTGTGTGCATGTACAGGTGGAGCCTTTCAAAAGCCAGGCCTTTAGGTTAGACTTAAAAGATGCATGGGATGTGGTTATACGAACAGACGTGGGAAGACGATTCCAGAGCGAGGGGGCAGAGACAGAGAAGGCATTGCTGCCCATTGCTGTAGAGACACAGGGGACTTCCAGGGATTGAAAGGAGGATGCTTTAAGAGGTCTCATGGATGCTCTATTCATGAGTAGGGAGGAATAAGGGGACAGCTGGTTACTTCTGAAGGCATTATCAACTAGGCAGCCTGCGGTATAGTCAAAGCGTGCCTGGAGAGGGAGCTACCAAGGGACTGGTAGAGTGTACAGTGATGAGTTAAGGAGGGGCTTTGAGAACAAAGTGACATATGGCATTGTAAGTCGTGTTGAGGCGGAAAGTTGCTTTATGGACATGTGTGAGTAGATGGGGAGCAGTAGTCAAGGAGAGGGAGGATATTTCCTGTGCAATAGCGAGACGAGTTTCAGGTGATAGCAGGTGGCTTGCACGTACACTGCTCCTAGCTTCTGGTTTATCCTATTTATCATCAGGGTTGTGTGATCATTAAAGGTGAGTGATGGGTCTAGGTAACGCCAAGATATTTGAAAGAGTCAACCTGTTCAAGTGGAGATCCTGCAGGTGTATATACAGTGAGGAGGAGTTTAACTTGGCTGACTTGTTTAGGAAAGGCCTTGATCCGAAGAGCATGGCCTTCATCTTTTCCCATTTACAAGGAGTTTCTGGATGACAGCCAATGAACAGCCGCTGCATGAACTGTCAGCGAGAGTGGAGGAGAATGCTTCTAGGGGCTTATTGCTGTGGTATAGGACTAGGTCGTCCGCATAGAGGAATGTGTTGCAGTTTAGGCTGTCTTCCGGTAAGGCATTGATAAACAAGGAAAAAAGAAGGGGGCCAAGGACAGATCCCTGAGGAACTCCAGTGCTGGTGGGAAGGGAGGTCAAGGCAACTTTGCCTATAAGCATGGACTGGGACCTGTTTGAGAGGTAGCTGTGAAACCAAGCTGCAGGTCCAGGGGCACAACCAAGATGTTGAAGTGTGAAGAGAAGAAGTTGATGATCCACAAGGTCAAACGCCTTTGATAAATCAACAAAGACTGCACCCGTGGCCTTACCTATGTCCATATTTCTGAGGACATGGTTTGAGAAGACTGCCAGGGCAGAGGAGGTGCGGTGGTGTTTACGGAAGCTGTGTTGAAAGGGACATAGGAGGTTGTATTTATTGAGATGTTCAGTTAGTTGGGAATGGACTACTTTTTCAAGTAGTTTGCTGAGATGTGGTAGCAGGGAGATGGGCCTATAGTTTTCCAGGCAACTGGGGTTTCCTGCCTTGAAAATGGGAACTACACTTGCATGTTTCCAGGTGTCAGGCACTGTTGATGTAGACAGGGCGAGGTTAAAATGTGTGTAGTGGTTTGACAAGGGCTGGGGAGATGATCCTCAGGAAAGCAGGGTACAGCCTGTCACTTCCAGGGCTGCTGCTAGAAGGGAGGGTTGTCAGGAGTTTTTAATGGTCTTAGGAGCAATGGCCCTGAAATAGAAAGGAGGGGTGGAGGGGCTACCGTTACTGTTTCGGTTGGAGGGAGGGTGAGGAAGGAGCTTGCTAAGGTAAGGGGTCAGGTCGGTAAACATAGTGTTGAGGAGGTCAGTGATGTGAGCAGGGTCATTGATAGTGCCTGCTGGCGATGTGAGTTGTGTTATCTGCTTACTGGTCTTTGGGTTTAGGATGGACCCAATAGGGGCCCAGAAGCTACAACTGATTTATTAAAAATATTGCATACCCATGGTGCAATGAGATCAGCTTCCTATTTCCATACCCAATCTGGAATGCAATCAGGTCCCACAGCTTTGTTAACTTTTATTTTTTTCATTGCCTTGTCTACATCTTCAGTTTTCAACAAATATTTATCAGGAATATCCCACTTCTTTTCTTTCTCTGAGGGGGGGTTTAACTTTTTACTCACTTCGCATTGGGTCCTAGTTCACTCTTACATAGAGAAGCCCTTTTTCTTCCCCACTGATCCACAAGTTTCAGCCCATTCATCAATCACACCCTCCTGTTTTCCATTTCCAAAAACACTTTTGATTATTACCACCATTTTGTGGGTCAGACTTCCTAATACTTTGGACTTTTCCCTCCACATTGAGTAGGAGAGGTCGGGAAAGGTGATATATCAGCCTCAGCATATTTTAGCTGTCAATCTATTGGCTTCCGCTTAGCCCCAGAATTCTGTCCCTGAAGTCAACACCTGTAAGGATGATGAAAAAAATAAATAAAAAAAAGACCTCACGCACAACACTAATTCCAGCAGAAGAAATTTATTTTAAATGCAGCAACACAATATAAACAGGCAAGTATCCGATCCTGAATAAGAAAGCCTAGACATTTTGCACAACCGCACTTTGTCAAGAGACAGTGGCTCATACTAGTGTGCAGTATTGAAATAAAATACTTAAAAGACACAAGTAACAATGCAGAAATGTGAATAGTGTTAATCACATAATTTACATTAACAGGCACTGTTCGAACATGTAAATGATGCTAATAATAGTATTGGTAGAATACTTGCAATGCATCAAACGACACACCTTGTAAGAAGGAATAAAAATAACAGTTATGCAGAACTTACAGTAACAGTAGATCACTGATGGGATCCCAGTCATCAGGTCACACCATAGGAACTTCACCATCAGTTAAGCAGGATCCACATGGAAGATTTTCAGCAGTACAACTGGGGCCACCCACGCCGTCGGACGTCCGTCCAATGTCACCAACCCTATAAAGGTGTAAGCGGCAACGAAGACCCCGGTAATGGCATCTGGGAAACCCCACCATCCCTGGAAAAAGAGGGGGAAGGGAGTGGTACCTGTGCCAGCCCCTGCGTGGAAACAGAGTGAGAGGCACGTGGAATCAGCGTCGGCGGTGCCGGTACCAGTGAGGGAAGAGTTTCCATTGCCGGCACCGAAAGCACATCCTGCCCCGGTAATGCCCTAGCCATGGCCTAGCGGCCACAAGACCCGAGGGAACCGGAACCGGGTCCACTGGAAAGGGCAAACAAGACAGACACTGTAACCACTGCTCCGTAAAAGCAGCCCAGTAGTGAAACTGCCCACCGGAAACCCCGCAACAGGACAGAGAGGGGCTCCAGTGGTGAGAGTCTAGACCATCAAGAGAGGAAGCCACTGGGGAACCCGGAGGGCTCTTGATTACTGAAGACTCCCTTGCAGACATACCACAGGGTGACCTTGAGCAATACAGTTTCTTCTTCCTCCATCGGGAAGAGAAAGAACTCGAGGCCGAGTGATGTCGGGTCCCCTGACCTGGGTCAGGAATGGGCCCGCTTCTTTATGTGTGTATGGGAGAACTGTCTTTCCCCCTGAATACTGGACTGCCCATGGTCAGACCTCCCCCCCAACCAGAGAAGGCAGTGGACCGGACACAGCTCTGCTGCCAGAGCAGCCTTTCAAAGAAGCATCCCTACCGTCACAGAGACCATCCATAGTTGAGACTGTCGATGGGCAGGGCTGAGAGGAAAGTTCCTTCTTCCTCTTTTTTTTTAAATAATAAAGAACAGTAAAGAATAATATACTAAATGAACTGAACGACTAATGCCGCTTTCGTATAGACGTGAAGTTTTACTCCCAGCAGGCAAGTGTCATCATCACTGAAGCACACTCGAAGGCAGGAAAAAAGGAACTGAGGTGGTTGGCAGGTCGATGCGAGATAGCCTATATGGTGCACCCTCCTGAAGATTTTGACTTCCACAGGGTCATAGCGCTCCGACTAGAACCCAGAAGTATGAATAAATGGTGAAGACCTTAAGTCCAGGAAGATCAAAGCTTTCAAGAGAGAGCGTAAGCCACAAGTTGTGGCTGGCTCAAAAGGAGCGGTAAAGTCAGCTTTTCCAAAATAAAACTCAGGTCTCAAGCTGGGACTGATTTGGATGGGAGGCTTCAAATGCAGAGTACCTCTCAAGAACATACTGGCCACCTCCAGCTGCAATAGTATGACCCTCAATAGGCACATGAAATTAAATAGCAGCCAAGTGCACTTTACTAGAGGAATACTGCAGGCCTACATCTAACAGGGACAGCAGATACTCCAGAATCTGATTTACTAGCCAGGTAAATGGAGCCAAGTGATGAGAAGCAGCCCACAAAGCAAACCACTTCCACTTCATGGCATAAGTGGCCCTGGTGGAAGGCTTTCTGGCAGCCACGGTAATCAGCCACCTTTTGAAAACCCAGATCTAGCAATGGCTATGTTTTCAGGAGCCATGCATGAAGATGAAGCATTTTGAGGTCTGGATGGACCAGGGTTCCCTGTTCCTGCATAAGAAGTTCCTGGCAGAAAGGCAAGGGTACTGGTGGTTCCACTGCCAGTGTTTGTAGTAGAAGGAACCAGATCTGTCGAGGCCATAGGGGAGCAAGGAGGATCAGGTTGCCCCTCCATCTGGAGCTTCAGTAGCACCCTCTGAATGAGGTGGAAGGAGGGGAAGGCACACAGGAACCTCCCTTCCAAGACAGGCACAAGCCAGAAAACTTCAGACCCTGGAGCGAGAGAGCAGAAAAGCAGCAGTTTTGTGTTTAGTAGCGCAACTGCTCCAACTCTGGACAATCGATCGGTCAAACAGGTCTTCTACCACTCAGGTCAGGAGTCTCACTCATGTATTCTGGACTGTGACCTGCTTGGCCTGTCTTCCAAGACATTGTGGGCACCTGGAACATGTACTGCTGACAGTTCTAAACCATGCTCCAGAGCCCAATACCAGACTCTCGGTGCTTCCTTGCACGGGGGGAGGTGGGTAAGAGTTAGTTCCTCTTGCTTGTAGATGTAATGCATCTCATTGACATTGTCCATCTGTACTAGCAGAGGACCTGAGGACAGGTGAGCCTGGAAGGCCTGTAGGCCTTACAGGACAGCTCACATTTATAGAATGTTTATGTGCAGCGTATTCTCCACTGTGGTCTATGTACCCTGTGTCTGAAGGGGCCCTAAATGTGCCCCCCAGCCCATCCCTGAGGCATCCGTAGTTGGAAACCCCCCCTTTAACAGGTTGCTGGGTTCCATCCACCACTTGAGCACTTTGCGTATAGGAAAGGTTACTAGAACTATCTGTTCTAAATCATCTGTGAGCTGATCCGACTAGACTCTTAGAGTTCTCTGAGGAATCCTCTTGTGCAGTCTGGCCATAGGTACTGTGACAATGGCCACTGCCATCAGAACCAGGGGCTGAAGGAATGTCCTGGCTGTAACATATCGGCTACTGTTGACCATTCGGGTCTGTGCAATCAGACATTTGGCCCTGTTCAAGGCAGAAGACTGAACCTTGGGCCATGCCCAAAACTGCTCCTATGTACTGCAGGCGCTGACAAGGTGTCAAGCAGATTTGGGTGCATTGACAGTGACCTCTAGAGCATCGAACATCTACCATTTGCGAGCTAGGGTGTGCAGGAGCTGCTCCATGGAGTGGGCTTTCAGTAGCCAGTCATCCAGGTAAGGAAATAGATACAGACCTTCCCTGCAAAGGGCTGCTGCCAACACTGCCAAGCATTTGGTACAGACCCCATAGTACAAAGGACAAGCCAAAGGGTAATGCTCTGAATTGGTAGTATGACCACTGAAACATGAACCTTAAATATTTTCTGGGAGGTTTGAGAATTTCGTGAACCCTAAAACAGGAACTTCAAATATTTTTGGAGAGGTTTGAGAATTTCAATATGAAGGTAGGCATCCTTCATGTCGAGGGAACAGATCCAATCCAGTGCTTGCAGTAGTAGAAGAAGGCCTGTAGGTAACCATTCTGAATTTGTTGTACTCTATACAATATAAAGTTCACACCTTCCGGTGGTGCTAAACGTCTTACCTCACGCTATGCGGTGACCAGGTTCGGGAACAACCTCGGGTCACCGGAGTGCTAACGAGGGTGGAAGTAGGTAGGAAGCAGGACTGAGCATTGTCTCTCCTCTTTCGGGGGTTGCGGTCCATAATCCCATCGTCATCGGTTGGAGGTCCGGTGGCAGGTGTAGGCAGTAACGGAGTGACTGGTAGGGTGGGGTGTCCCATGCACGTGCCTCCACACGTGTGCGCCAGGTCGGGATGCACGGGATGGGACTGGGGAGAAAAAAATGTAAATATTGCAAAAGTACCTATGGGGGAAAAACAATGAAAAAGAAAGTTCTGCTCCCTGAGATCTAGAATAGGCTACATGTCTCCTGTTCATTTTGGGACTAGGAAGTACAGAGAGTAGAACCCCGTGTTTCTATATTCCAAGGGCACAAGCTCTATAGCCCTCTTCTGAAGCAAGGTGTGGACTTCCCCCAGGAACAGAGAAATGTGTTCTGGAGGATAGTGTGTTGGCACTGGTGGGTGATCTGCAGGTAGTTCTAAAAGTTATAGAGTATGGCCTTGTGCTATGAATTCCAGGACCGAGGCATCTGATGTTACCTCCTTCCACTGATTTAGGTGGATGGAGAGACGACCCCAACAACCACCCCTGACAGTACCGGTGGCTGGAGGGTGTACAAAGAGTCAGGCAGAGAGGGTTGTAGCAGCTCCTATTGGCAAGCACCACCCTAGGGGCTTTGAGTGAGCACCTTGAGTGATTCCTGGGTGGGCAAGGCTCCTGCTCCCACCCTACCTGGTTCTCTGGTAGTAGGATGGTGTCTAGCACCAGCCAGATGGAAAGGTATCTTCTGTCTACCCCTTGGTTGGGTATGATAGAGGAGTGTACTGACTTCAGGGTTTTACCTGAGGCCTGGAGGTTAGACAGGATACCATGGGCACCTGATAAAAAATAACTTGTATCCTCTGCAAGGGGTATTGAAAATGGACTGTTGTACATTATTCGCAAGGCATGCCACCCTGAGCCAGGAGTACCTTCTTTGGCATAATTCCTGAGGCAGCAGCCCTGGCCAAAACATTAGATATATCATAGACTGTACAAAATAGGTGTTTGCCTACCTCAGCCCCAGCTGTGAAAGCTTTGAGAAGCTTCTGTTTGGGTGTACCCTCTGACAAGGCTTGAGCAGCTGTTTTAGCCTTTCTCCAGACTGTATTCTGGTACTTAACCATATGGGGCTGGTAGTTGGCAATTCTGAGGCCCAGGGGGGCTGAAGCGAATGTTCTCTTACCTAGCACATCCAACCTATTGGACTCTATCAGCAAGAAGTGAGCTGAAGTGTTTTGGTGCCCTTGATCTATCGTGGCAGCACTGATCACTACAGAGTCTGCCTCCTGGTTGACCAGCAAAGAAGGGTTTCCTGAGGAAGCCATATATAGCTTATCTTCCTTTCTTTGTATGGCAGGGATTACATTCGGCCTATGCCAGGCAGCAAAGGGGCATACTCCATGGCAGGAGGGCGGGTGGTATCACTATAGGAGGGCAGAAATCTGTGAGGTTTTCTTGGTGGTATGCAGGGGTTTAGTTAATTTATTTTTTGTGGAAGTCAAATACTTCCATGAGTCAAAATCTGGAAGTCATTCCCATTTTTGGGAGTCAACATACTTCCCAGATCCCATAATTTGAAAGCCAGTATTCTAAGAAGGATCAATTTATGAATGTTAATACAAATATTAGTGGTAAAATAAAATTTATTTTAGAAAACCCATAATTTCTTAGCTTCTGTGCCTTCAGTTCTGGAAGTCATCCAATTTTGATTTTACATTTGGAAGTCAATGACTTCCTACCCATTTATTTTGGAAGTTTTGCCTTATTTTTGGGAGTCAAATACTCCCAACATTGAGTTAACTGAAGCCCTGGTGGTATCCTGTTCCTCCAGATCAAACCCCATGGAAGCCTGTAATTGCTGCATCATGGTAATAAAAGATAAGTCCTCGGGGATCGTGGGGTGTAAATGACCACGTCTTCACTGCAAGTAGAGACAGTGGAACTAGTCCTTTTATAAGGACTCTCCACATAGTCTTCAGCCTCTTCATCATCTTCCTGCATCATCAGACCAGGATTATACTCGAAGTCATCGTCTGTCTGGTTGGGAGATTAGAAGACAGCGCTTGCTAGTGAGGCTGTCAGTGCTCAAGGAGCCAGCGACACACAGGCCTAGGACACACTGTCGTGGGGATTTGAACTGCAGGCCCGCTGATGGGCCTATTGGTACAGGAGAAGGTAATAGGTGCCTGGGCATGTCTATGAAGGACAACAGCACTGCCTGGACGTCGGCACCCATGTGGTTGACAGATGCACTGGTGGAAGTCGATGGAGGAGGCAAGGTCCCTAATGTTGATGGTGACACACCAGCCATACTAGACCTGGTGGTGCCAATAGCCTGCCCAACCTAGACATTAGGTTGATGGTGGGAAATGACACTGCCGCAAAAGCAGTTAAGGTGCTGGGAAGTCGTACCTGTGCAATGGGGTGGCGTAAAGCACACTGGGGAGGTTTCTCCTTCTCTATTTCCTTCTCCCAGTGCTTATGCTTGTAGGTCCCGGATGATGTCTCCTGGGATTTTGATGACCTGGACCTGAAGGACTGGGCCAGCGACACAGCAGAACTCTTGCTGGAGCTCCTTCTCCATCTGACTACCTGCGTGTTTTAAAGGTGCTTCTCCAAAGCACTTTTACCCGATGTCACCGGTGGCTGTGCTGAACCTTTGCAAACCAGACAGGCTTACACGTTATGGTCCGGGCCAAGATAACACACACAGATGTCATGTGATTTGCTGGTGTAAATCTTTTCACTGCATTCACAATAACGGACAAGCTTTGATGGTTTCTTCAACAACATACATGCCATCAAAAATCACTCATAAAAGTGATTACTTGACTATAATGAAAAAATAAAAAAGTGACAGCTAGTGCAGCGGCGTTTCCATGCACAGTCCGACAGGTATGATCGACTGCGGGAAAAGAACTGAGGAGGGAAGGGGCGCAACTACTTGCAAAAGTTTTCATGTGGTCATAGTGCCTAGTGTCCATAAGTTCCGTAGGTGTGGCCTGATGAAAGAGAGATCTTTGAAGAAGATGGCTGCTCTCAGGGAGGGACATGGAAGGAAGTGGACAGAAGAAAAGAAGTATGGGGGTGGGGAACAAACAGGTGAGGCGAGACAGCCAGAAGAGTCACCCGCTCACAGAGCTGTAGAGGGGTAGGAACAGGCTGCACTGATTCACGCTGATGTGCTTCAACTCCACTCACTGGGCAAAGTGCAGAGCACACAAACTGCTATGCATTCGGAATGCAGTCATGCCATCAGACCCCCTTTCTTTCTCCTGTTCCTTTCACTGTACGTCAGCTTAGCTCTCACTATGCAGTCGTAAAAAAAGGAAAGGCTGACTGCGTGCCTGCAGGTGTTACGAATACAGTCTGTGTTTTATAGGATGGACTTGTAATGGATACAAATTGTGCTTACTTGGAAGCCTCACTGTAAACTCGTAATTTGTAGATTATCCTTAGGTACAGGGCTTTGAATTAGAATCCAGTCTTTCTCACAAACTCAAATTAAAAGAGCAATATATGGTCACTACATCTGCCCCTTCCCCAATTCCCCCGGGGGAGAGCTGGTGTTAAAAAAATCCCTATTTTCACAGATGTCTTTCAGAGATAAATTGATAACAGAACGTATTGCAGTACTTCTATGCCACAGTCTTTCATACTACACTAATTATCAGCAGTGTGTTTTTATATATAGCTTCTCTGAGCAACAATTTAGCTCTGCTAGCTAAAAAGAAATAGAAATCTCCTCCATAATGCTCTAATCATCTCAGAGCTCTAAGCAGAGTGAAGCACACATTAATATGAAGGGCTCAATGATAGCTGCGCCTTTAAGAACACATAACCTGCATGTAGCTAGTTGTTGCATTGCCTGGCAGTGCCATGTATGCCTGTCAGTCAGAGAAACTGTCAGTCTGGGACTCGTCTCCATGAAGAGAACATCTGCTGTACAGAATAAACCTGTATTCTTTATTTTATGTGTCTGTCCAGTTATTCGCACGGTCCAGATGGGGTCCTCACCAGCAGCAACCCGAAGAGTCTGGCAGACAACAGAAGGTAAGGGTCAGCAAAGTAGCAGATAAATAATAAAAAGCGCCACACATGGTGGAGAATCGGCGCCCTTCTGGCCAGACCCCCATCTCGCTTGTCTGCATCGTTAGGTACCCCAGAGTCATCATCCAAGTATGCCTGAATTGTCTGCATGCTGATTCAAATACAGCCCTGGGTGCACAGAGAAAAAGATGGAACGGTGTCCTTTTTTTAAATACAGCAGCCTGCAGCTCTCCTACTTTTAACAGCCTAGCAAAAGTCAAACTGTTCAACACTGCTGGCCAGCAGCCCAATGACAGAACTGTTAAAACTTAATTTCTACAAGCCCTATGCTCCACGGAACTGCAAACTTGACCCCTCCCCCCCCAGTTCCCAACTCGTGGCAGGGCTCCTTTAAACTGCTCCGTTTTGACAAGCACCTCCGAGTGACAGACACAGTGCCTCTTCCTTAGGGGATCGCACCTCCAGTAAAGAAAACCAAAGAGGAGAACACTATTTAAAAATATGCTGCAGCTCTTATATCTTTCCCTTGTGGCTTAACTGTAGCATATACACACTACTCAGCTCCCCTGCCCTCGGAGCCACCAACACCGCTTCACTCACACAGCAGCACACTACCTGATAAGCCAGCTCTGAACATGGATCCATACTTTCAGCTTTCCCCAACAGCAGCAAAGTGTCATGGCTGCGCTCCTCCCGATTGCTGCTGTGCAAACACATGCAGCTCTGCAGGCCCACTCTCGGCTCTCCAGCTTGCTCCTCAGTCAGCCAGCTCCACTCACAGCTGCTCTGCAAGCAAACATGGCTCCGGAAAGAATTCCAGGCTGCTTGATGTCACAACAGGCCGCGCTCTTCTACTGATCCGGTCTTCCTACTCTGCACTCCCTAAAAAGCCACAGGGATCGCATCCATCAAAACAGCCGCAGCTCAGCTCCGGAACTCAGGCCGAGTGCTCCCCTCACCATCATGCTCAGGTCCTCCAGAAATGGCTCCACAGTCTGCTCTCCTCAGTGCACACAAGCAACCCAAAAGAGCTCTGCTTCCTGACTCAACACGCTGTCCCACAAGCTGCAACTCAGCCACGCTGCACAGAGGCACTACAACAACAAAAAAAAAGAAATCACTAAATAAAACAGAAAGGGAGCCATAAAGAAAATAAAATGGGGGGCCATGCAATCAATGAATGTACAATAAATAAATGGAAACAGCTGAGAAAACAAAGCGCCCCAGGAAGCCATACAATAAATAAAAGGGGCTTAAGAAAAAAGAAAGTGAGTAAACAAAGCACAAGTTTGGGAGTAATTTGAAAGAAAAAAAAGGGGCAAAACTGAGAGCAACCATTTAATACAAAATTTACCAGCCTTTTGCCACTCACCACAGAAAACTCCCGCCAATTTCAGTTGGGGAAGGAGCACATCAGGGTGGCAATCATCATCGTGGCCATTTCACAGCAGCAAGGCAGCCTCGTGGCAAGGATCCTCCATCTTGTGTTCATCAAAACAAGAAGAAACGACATGAACCTTAACCCCCTGCTGGTGGCCATCTTGCTACAGTCACGCCAGTCAAAACCCAAAGAAACTGTATGTCAAAGTTCGGCAGCCATCTTGTGAAGGGCACAAAATGACCTCACTCCATAGCAATCCTACTGAAATAAATGGACACTGCAACAAATAACTGATTTTTGCAACAAAACCTTTATTTAAATAATAAACAACACAGAATTGAGTGGGAATTCTTTATTAAGATGTCATTTGATGAACTTTGCTACAAAAATGTGTACTTTTGTCTATAAAAATAATTTTTGCTCAGCACTTCATCCACATGACGTTCCGTCTCTTGCATAATGGCAACTCCTTCTCACCCATACAACCTTCAATCGGTGAAACACAGCTCGTCTCTACCAGGTATGTCTGCTGACGATGGAGATATGGATGCCAGAGCATCCAGTGTTCTACCTTCACCCACTTCAAGGGTGTGGGCTACAAAACAGAAACCATCTTCCATGACATCCAGTCTTCTATTTCAGCTCAAGCTATGCAAGCCATTCAAGATGACCTGGCCTACATTAAGACTATTTCATCTCAGTCCAGGGTCCATACCTGCCTACAGCCAGTACCCTTCTCAGCCTTGCCTCACAAAGGCGCTGTCGACTGGCTCTGAATTCCAAGCCTGGATTTCCTTACATGGTTGGACTGATCCTTTGGGTATATCCAATGCCTTGTGCTTGTTTCTGAGAGGGACTGCCATTTCCAGGTTCATCGCATTTCCAGAACAAGTCAAAGGAGATACTGCCACCCTGTATGCAACTTTCAAAGACCATTTTCTCCACGAACATCCATAGATACATAGACAGTGTTGGCAGATAAGGGCCTACGGCCCACCCAGTCTGCCTATTTGAGCTTGTAAGTTCACTTTATGTTTTCCTAGAAGTCTGTTGCCCCTTAACCCTGACCTCCAGAATTCCTTTATGTCTATCCTATGCATTCTTAAATCCTGTGATTGTTTCAGCCCCCACCACTTCCTCTGGCAGAGTGTTCCACCACCCATTCTGTGAAGAAATTCTTCCTCATGTTTCCTCTGAAACGTCCTCCCTCCAACTTCATCCCATGCCCTCTAGTCCTGGGACATCTTTTTCGCTTAAAATAAGAGTATTCCTGCACCCTGCTCCTCCATGTAAGATACTTGTATGTCTCTATCATATCCCCTTTCTCCCTCCTCTCCTCCAGGGAGTACATATTCAGTTCCTTCAAACTGTCCTCATAGGACTTGTGATGCAATCCATGTACCATCTTTGTTGCCCTTCTCTGAACCTTTTCTACCCTATGTCCTTACGTAAGTAAGGTCTCCAGAACTGTACACTGTACTCCAGGTGGGGCCTCATTAGTGTCTTGTATAGTGGAATTATGACCTCCCTTTTCCTGCTGGTGATGCCCCTGCCTATGCATCCCAGCATCCTATTTGCTTTACCTGCTGCCTTGTCACACTGTTTCCCTACCTTGAGGTCATCAGAGATGATAACCCCAAGATCCCTTTCCTGCTTGGTGCATGCCATATCCTCACCCACCAACTGATAAATTGCGCCAGGGTTTTTGTGCCCCATATGCATTATCTTAATTCTTTGCATTGAATTTCAACTGCCAAACCCTGACCATTCTTCAAGTTCCTGCAGGTCCCTTCTCATTCTGTCTATACCCTCTGGTGTGTCTACTCGTTACAGAGCTTTTGTGTCATCAGCGAACAGGAAGTTCTGCCTTCTAGGTCTCGCCAATGTCACTGATGAAGATGTTGAATAGGACCGGTCCCAGCATTGACTGCTGTGGTACCCCACTGGTCACTCTTCCCTCTGTGGAGTAAAGCCATTTACCACCACCCTCTGTGTCCTGCCACCCAGCCAGTTACCTACCCAGCACACTACTGTCCTGCCCACACCCATATTCCCCAGTTTGTGTAATAGTCTTCTGTGTGGCACCGTGTCAAAGGCCTTGCTGAAGTCCAGATAGGCCATGTCTACTGCCCTCCCCTGATCCACCTCCCTAGTCACCCAGTTGAAAAATTCAACGAGGTTGGTCTGACATGACCTACCCCTGGTGAAACCATGTTGCCTTGGGTCCTGTAGTCCATTGACAACCAGATGTTCCACCAATCTCTCCTTCAGTAGTGCTTCCATGATCTTCCCCACTACCGAGGTGAGGCTGACTGGTCTGTAGTTCCCCGCTTCCTCTTTGTTCCCACTTTTGTATAAGGGGACTACATCTGCTGTCCTCCAGTCTTTGGGTACCTCCCCTGTTTTCAGTGATCGGCTAAACAGTTCTTTAAGGACCCTGGGGTGCACCCCATCTGGCCCCATTGCTTTATCAACTCTTATTACTTCCAGTTCCTTCAGGACCCTTTCTCATGTAAAGGGACTTGTGTCCATTTCAGCACCATTCCCACCCCTTGTACTCCCTTCAGGCCCATTACCCTCCTCTTCCTCAGTAAAGACTGAGCAGAAATACCTGTTCAGTATGTCAGCTTTACTGTTGTTATCCTCCATGCGGTCCCAATCCTCCCCTTCAGTCTCACTATCCCTCCCTTTGCCTTTCTTTTTTCACTTATGTACCTGTAAAAGGTTTTATCCCCTCTACCCACTGATTTTGCAATGTGCTCTTCTGTCTGAGCTTTGGCTTCCCTTACTGACCTCCCTGCCTCCCTTTGCTTCTCCTGGTACTTCTCCCTATGCCCTTCTGCCTGTGTCTTTTTGTATTGCCTAGAATGCAATCTTTTTGCTTTCACTTTCTCTGCTACCTCCTTGGAAAACCATAATGGCTCCTCTTCCTTTTCCCTTGCTAACCTGCTTTCATGCATAATTATGTTGCTCTTGTAATCCCACCCTGGGTATTGGAACAGCAGCTGTGGGAATGCACCATGCAACCCAATGAGTCTCTAGAAGCATTCATAGTGGACATTGAGTCACAGTGCAAACGTCTGCAGAAACCAGAAAAAGAGCAAATCACAACCTTTGTCCGAGGACTGCTTCTTCAACTCTGTCTTTATGTAATCCAACAAAAAACAACAACCTGGATGGAAACAATCCAAGCTGCACGACTTGCACAAGAGTCCATCTTAATGTCCCAGGCCACCACTGTACAAGCACTTCAGTCATCACAGTTAGCCGCACTCGCAACGTGTCCAGCAGCAGCAATCAATGATAGAGATGCTCACCACAACTGTCAATAGTTTGCACCGCAGCTCAACTGCTTCCTCTGCAACCTCTGTCAATGTTCTCTGACCACTTCGACAGCTACCTGATCCACCTCCACCTTCATGACAGCCTGTGACATGCCAGTGGTGTGGATTCAGAGGACACATTGCTGCTGTCTGCCGAAAGCTGAAGCACCGCAACAGGAATCAAGAGAACCAAAGGCACTCACCGACGCACAATCAGCAAGATAACCACAACTACTCCCAGGATCAGAGGAACACAGCAACTGACCGCCCCTCTGACTCTCACAATTCAAACAAAACACATACTCCAACTGCAAACTCAGGCACACTCTCGCTTCTGGGGGCAAAGGTACCTGTCATCAAGTCACCACTCCTAGTCAACTATGTTCCTGTAACCATTGGAGATTGCTCCACGCATGCCTTGGTCGACACTGGAGTGGAAATATCAGTTATAAACAGCAGTATTCTGAACAACCAAGCTATTCATCACGTACCTAATGTCTCCCCAGCTGACCTAAAGTACATTGTCACAGCAAGTACAGCTACAGTACCTATCACAGGCATGGTCCATCTCAAGCTCCACTTTGGCTCACAGCACACTACTGTCAAGTTTTATATAATGTCTGATCTTTAACTTGCAATAATTCTTGGCCTGGGCTTTCTCAAAGCTCACAAAGCCATCCTAGACTTTGCCTCAAACAAACTGTCACTAGATCCTCGGAGGCAGCTTGCAGCCATAGATTCAGTCACTTTGCCTCCTCAGTCAGAGATGGTTTTGATTGCCAAGATTCGAGGTGAACCATTTCCACAAGGTGTTGTTGGCATAGTCATGGGATCCCCCACACTGCATTCGTCAGGTCTCCTTCTAGAAAACAACTTATTGGTGGTGCAGTCTTCCAAAAATGCTTCAACTTCACAGATGAGCCTGTGGTCATTTCAAAGGGTGCCAACATTGGAAAGTTTGTATGCTTGTCTTCAGGGGACCAGCTTCATCTCATGCAAGAACCTCAGCCTGGTTCCACCAACTCTAGTCCTGTCAGCACTATCACTACCACTCAAGCTTCAACAGAGCTACCCCTCAGTCAGCGACTATCCTCTTCAAAACTTCCAGCATCTCCAACAGAAAGCAACAACTTCTGAAGTTCCTGGAGAATTACCAGATGTCTTTGTAGGTCCAGATAAGCTCGGATGGTGCGACATCCTGCAACACCATCAACGTGCAGCCCAACCAGAAACCAATCCGCCAAGCGAGCCCACAAAGTGGGACACAAACAGAAACAAGTCCTCGAGGACATAATCAAAGACATGCTGGAACAAGACATTGTTGAAATGTCTACAAGTCCTGGGATTTTGCTTGCTGGTGGTTACAGAAGGGACAAAGAGACGCTTCATGGTAGACTACAGAAACTCAATGCCTACATGGTGCAGGATGCTCATCTCACCCACTACGAAGATGCTTCACAGAGTCTTGGTGTGGCCAGTCCTGCTTACTTCACCACTCTAGACCTTCAGAGTGGGGTCTATCAAGTTTCCATTGATCCAGCTTCTCGCCCATACACAGCATGGTGCTGCCACTTAGGACTTTTCCAATTCAAACGTCTGCCTATGGGTCTTCGGAACACTCCAGCCACATTTCAACATGTTATGGAAGCTGTAATACGTGGGTTGTTTTGGAAGTCTTGCCTAGTCTACCTGGATGATGTTATTGCCTTCAGCAGAGCTTTGCCAGAGCACCTGCAACATCTCAAACAAGTGTTTGAATGTCTCAGATAAGCCAGTCTCAAGCTTCACCCAGAGAAGTGTTGTTTTGCACAGCATCACATTCATTACCTGGGACATGTGGTTAGTTCTCAAGGCATCTCTCCAGATCCAAACAAGCTCTCAGCAGTAAAAGATTATCCAGAACCTACCAATCTCAAAGACCTTCGAGCTTTCCTGGGCTTGTCTGGCTACTACCGAAAGTTCATTTTCAAGTATGCCAAGATTGCAGCTCCACTGTACACCCTCACCAAAAAAGGATGACTATACATGGAGTTCCGAATGCAAAGAGGCCTTTGAAACCTTAAAACAAAACCTAATCTCTTCTCCAGTACTGGCCTACCCAAGGTTTGACCAACCTTTCAAAGTCTACTCAGATGCTAGTTCCTTTGCAGTGGGCGCTGTGCTCTGTCAAATCAAAGACGGAACAGAACAAGTTGTCTCCTATGCTGGGCACTCTCTTTCCTCAGCTGAGCAAAACATAGCATCACAGAAAAGAATGCCTAGCCATGGTATTTGCTGTAAAGAAATTTGACTGCTACCTTCGCTACTCCTCCTTTACAGCTGTCGGTGATCACCCTGCCCTCAGATGGTTATTCAAAATGAAGGAGCCAGTAGAGCAAGTTTGCCTGATGGATTGCCATGTTACAGAGTTACAACTTTGAAATTCAGTACAGACTAGGGTTGAGTTCACTCAAGGTCGATGGTGTAAGCCGACACGATATCCCTCCACATCATCCTCAACAGACGAAGAATGCTGCTTACAAGTTCTTCCCTTCCACACCACGGATGTGCTTCCTGTGGACACACCTACAGCACCTCAAGTTGCTTTGCTGCTACCAACTGCTTCTACAGAAAGACACAAATCCTCAGTTACTGCAAGCAGCCGAAGAGCTTCTCATCTATCCCTGGCAACTGTTAAAACGCAACAAAGAACTGGCACTCAATTCACAGACATAATCACCTACTTAGAGTCTGGAACCTTACTGCAACAAAAGAAGCATCGCCAAGATGTACTTTCCCTTGCTGCGCAATATTTCCTCAATGACGGAGTGCTTTTTCACATTTGGACCAAGGAAGGCAAGGGTCATCACATGGACAGAACTCATGTACAGCTAGTTGTGCCAGCCTCTCTAATCAATCAAATTCTTCTCTCTACTCATGCCTCTCCACTTTCTGGAAGTCATATGGGAATACACAGAATTCTCGAAAAGATAAGGCTTCACTTCTTCTGGTCTCACATGAACAGGGACATTGTCTGATTTGTAAAATCCTGTCAGCCCTGCTCCCAAAGAAAGCCTCCTGCCAAACCGACAAAGGCACATCATATTCCAATGCCTGCAGCCACTGAACCCTTCCAAAAGGTCAGCACTGACATTCTTGGGCCTTCACCAACATGCTCTGATTCGGCAACAAATACATCCTTGTTTTTGTGGACTACCTAGCGAACTATTTGGAACTAATCCCTAAAGACATTAAAGCTGCCATTAGCAGCAAGTGCCTTCCCTCAATACAGTCATTTGTCGCCACGGCACTCCATCATACCTGCATTCAGACAGAGGCACTAACTACCTGGTAACCACTGTCCGAGAAACATGCAAACTTCTCGACATAAAAAGACACATACCACAGTTACCATCCACAATGCAATGGACAGAGTAAACGAATGTCTCACTCATTCTCAGCACGCCTCCCAAGTACCTGATGAGACTCACAACACCTGGGACTGTTTTGTTCCCTTTGTATAGTTTGCCTGCAATACCAGCCCTTGTGTCGACAGTACAGAGTACACACCATTCTTCTTAGTCCATGGATGTCACCCAAGAACTCCACCGGACAGGGATCTCTCGCTGCTAGAAGTTCCTAAATCAGCTTCTTCCTTCATTGTTCCAATGCTGAAACAGCTTGAACTTGCCAGACATGTTGCAATCACCATGTTGGCCCAGAGAAAATCTGCAACGCAGAAACTGTCAGCAACCAAGTCACATGAGCCTTCATTCTCTGTTGGGGACACTGTGTATCTGTACCAACCTGTCCTTGTTCCGGGCACCACCAAGAAACTGCTTTGCCCCTGGACTGGTCCCTTCTACATAGTAGAAAAGCCTCCTCCGGTGCACGTTTGTCTACGTTGCAAGTCTGGCAGAAAGCTGGTACACAACAAAGTCAACATAAACCACTGAAACACAGGTACCCTGAGTAACAACCTTCCAGACCTTCCAGTCCACCTAACAATGAAGCTGCACGTAAGCCTGCCATCCTCTCTGAAGCTGAGATCCCTCCAGACAACTTGCAAATAGTTCCTACAGATCTTCCCACTCCTGACACTCTCCAGCTGGATTCTGTTTTGCCTGATGATTTGCCTGGGACTTCCTCTTCTTCTCAACCTTCTTCTTCTTCTCAGGACTCTCCTGTACACACATCAGTGTACCAGATCGAGAAGCTCTTAAGAAAGAAGTTTGTCAATGGATCCTGCACTTACAGAGTCAAGTGGTGCAGATTTGACAATGGGCAGAACTCCAGGGTCGCTTTTACCGACCTGACCCTGTCCTATCAGGAACTAGTGCAATCCACTCATGCCTCCATTCCCACTGACTGGAAAAATCGTCGGAGATCTTGAACTTTTGTGAACCAGACTTAGGGCTGATTTAAATACTAATGCTTTTCCCCCCTTAGGAATGTCTCTTCCAAGGGACAGTCCACCTGTTGTTATTGTTATGCAACTGTTATTAAAGTGTGAGCCTGCTTTCTGCAGCATCCTCCTGCCAGCTCCTTCCTCTTCCCTTTCTCTGCCCTCTTCACTTTAGTGCTTGTGCATGACCAAGCCTCCAGTCCTGTTGTGTTCCCTCTCTGAAGAGGTTCTGACTGGTCCCCAGTAGTCCAGATTCTCCCCGTCCCGCAGAGTGGAGAGTACTGTTTGTTTTCAATGTAATGCCTTGAATGCATGAAACTTTTGGGGGCCTTAAAACTTACTTATGTAACCCTAGATGGCGCTATCCCAGGGCTACCACCCTGCCTGATTTGCCACCAACAGGTTGAGGGGCCTGGATCCAATGGCGGTGCCTCCACCAGAGGCAGGGTTTGCAATAGTTAAACTTACTTGGTCACAATAAGGATATTCAAGAGGTACTCTGTTACCAAGGGAACCTCAAGATACAAGAATTTCCTTGTTTGTGTATGACTGCTCATACACAATCTTTTATAGTGTATGGGCAGTCACAGCATAGAAAATCACACAAAGCCAGCTGGAGAAAACAGAGAATAGAAATTTTAACATTTTCTTTTTTTAACTGACACAGTGTGCTACAGATATTTCTGCAAGTTCAAGTTTTAAAAAAACAGCAACTTCCAACTTAACTGGATTGAGGAAAGCAACTATGTGGCAGCATTCCGAGTTGTTATGCTGCAGTAGTGACATAGCTAGTGCAGCACAACAGCTGTGATGACATAGCTACTGCGGCATAACAACTCCATTCTAGTTATGGATTTCTATCCATAACAACATTCTACCATACACTATAGGTGAGTTCTTTTAATTTTTATTTAGAAGTTTGCAAGCAAAATTTACAGTAATAGAAAAGCACATAGACAGTTACAGTGATTGGCAAAGTAACTACTCTCTTACAAAAGGCAAATATAGTGACGCCTTCCCTGGTGTCACATCATGGGGAGAGTACCAGCACTAAGAAAAAAACTTATTCAGCTGGATTGCAGGCAATTACAGCACAGAGCTTTTCAGGGACAATTGTGATGCTAAAAATTATTTCACCTGCCCTTGTATTATGTGGGCTGTCGGCCTCTAATGTCCTTAAACAGTGATTAACAATCATTAACCAGAACTTTTTTCCCCAAGGGGTATAAACCTTTATCTCTACTATTCAAAATATAGCTGGCTGTACTCACATTCCCAACCCAAGTACTGGCTTATGGCTAATCCGAATCAACCAGGTGATCGGACAGTGAATCCACATGGAAAGAGCAAGTCGTGCTCTGGCCCCCCTCCCTCCAAGTTAAGACCTGAAATGGCACATGCTTCACAACCAGGCATAGGGAGCGAGATATAGTGTAAAATTAAACACATTAAATACACTTTGACTGGTAGGTATGAAGAGAAGTTAGTTGGCAAGGCAAAGTTTATTTATAAAGCGTCCAATCCAAAAGACGCTCTAAGCGCTGTACAGAGTTAAACATAAAATCAGGCAATAATATAATACGCTTTAACTAAAATAAGCAGAGCAGAAACAATCAGTGAATGCCCGCTGAAACAGGAAAGTCTTTAAAGAGGCTTAAAGCCTCCACTGTATTGACCATACGGATATTCAATGATAGCGAGTTCCATAACAATGGAACTGCCACTCCAAAAGCTCTGTCCCCTGACAGTTTCAGCCTAGATGGAAGGACAATGAGCAGGCCCGAATTGGCAGAGTGGAGAGGGTGCACTGGACAGCAGGGAAACAGGAACTCTTTTAAGTAGTTGGGACCCAGACCACGTAGTGCCTTGTAAGTTAGCAAGCAGATCTTGAAGGTGATGCGCCATCGCACAGGTAGCACACGTGGAACCAGCATGATATGTTTGCTCCGTGAGGAGCCCACAATCATCCAGGCTGCAGCATTCTGGACCAGCTGCAGGCGTCGCATCAAACCTCCAGATAAAAGCATGAATGATCGTTACTAGCTCATCCTGAGCAAGATACAGCTTGATCCTGGCGATATTCCGAAGATGGTAAAAGCTAGATTAGACCACAGATGACATCTGCTGTTCTAGCATCAATCTGCAGTCCACAGTGACTCTCAGGTTCTTTACTGCATTGGTTGCCATCAGAGGTCGGCCTCCCACTGCTGGAGAGCCATACCATCCACAGTAGTCACGTCCCAGTGACCCGGTTTGATCACCATGACCTCTGTCTTATCCGGGATGAGACATAACCAATTCAAGGCCATCTAGTCATTGATCTCAGCCAAACACTGACTTAGCATGAGGCCACAAGATCATCATTAGGGGACCAAGACAGGTACAGCTGAGTGTCATCTGAACAGCAGTGAAACCCAACTCTGTACTGTCTAATGATCTCTCCCAGTGGCAGCATGTACAAAGAAAACAAAATGGGGGCAATTATCAAGCCTTCTGGAACTCCACAGGACAACACAGAGGCCCCTGAGGTAAAATTCCCCAGGGCAACCTGCTATGTTCTCCCGGTTATGTAAGACTCGAACCAGCGCAGGACTGCATCGGTGAGGTCCACATAGTCCCTCAGGTGATCCAGAAGAACCCCATTGTCAGCTGTCAAATACTGATGATAGGTCCAACAGCAACAAGATAGAACATTGCCCTCAGTCCCTCGCAAGGAGGAGGTCATGGGTTACCCTAACGAGAGCAGTCTCGGTGCTATGCTGGGACCTAAAACCCAACGGGAGAGGTTCACAAATGGAAAAAGACTCCAGGCAATCTGCCAGCTGCTCCACCACCACCTTCACAATAACTTTCCCCAAAAAGGGAAGGCTACAGACAGGCTTGTAGTTTGCTAGAGCCTCAGGGTCCATGGATGGATTTTTCAGAAGGGGTCTAACCACAGCCTTTTGTTTTAGGGCCGATGGAAGACACCCTCCTGGGGCCCACTAATCATCTCCAAGAACACTGGTACCAGGAACTCACCACAGCTAAGAAGTAGCCACGTAGATCCCAGGTCCAGTGTACAGTGGCACAAACTGGGGACCACCTGAGTACCACAGCTTAGGAAACAGGTCATCCCAGGCACACAGATCTATATGATCACCAAAGGCATAACTACTACTGGCCCAGGCTGGGCCACTCAATGAGATACTCTATCTGATGGCAGACACCTTGTCAGTAAAAAAATCGTCCAAACTCCTTGCACTTTTTTGCGGAAAATACTCTTACAAACTGCAAACAGGGAGGATTCAGCAACCTGTCTACAATGTAGAGTTGCTTGATTTTTCCCTGCAGCAATGTACCGCGACAGGAACTCAGCCTCTTCAGGTTGACTGCCCACTGTTATTCAGCATATTGAATTTTCAGTGCCAATCTGCCTTCCATAGACCTGGAACTCCTCCAGGAATGCTCCAACCTCCATCTATTAGCCTTCAACTGACATAGTTCAGCACAATAGATGAACTACACTAAGAGGTCAAGGGACAAACGAGGTACGGTGCACTAGAGTCCAGAGCAGCCCCCATTTCAGCCTCACACGCTGCCTACAGACTGCACTCTCCCCCTACCTTGACCATCATCCCCTGTCCTATGTCTCATCCCCATTTTTCCTTCCCTGTCTCTCCTTTCCCTCCCTGACTCTCCATTCCCTTCCCTCACTCTTCCGCTCCTAACACTGCCCACAGACCCCCTGCCAGCCCCTTTCTCCCCATCACCCCACTGTCCTCCCTCTCACCCATCAGTCTCCCCTCTCATCTTCCACTACACTCCCTCTCACCCCTCAGTTTTCCCTCTCATCTCCCACTACACCCTGACAATGTAAAATTTTTGACAGCATCATTCCCTGCTTTTCCTCCTAGGGCAACTCCCTAATCCACGAAACCTACTGCACTTCTTATTGTAACCTGAATGTAAAATTTAGCCTGACTGAAATTTTTGCTGTAACCTGAATGCTAACACTTTTCAGCTGATTGTAACTTTTATTTCAGATTGTAACCCCAACTCCATGTATCATGTATTCCACTTGCTATGTATTTAGTTCTCTGTTGTGTTTGTCTTCATTCTGATGTGAAACCTCTGTAAAAGAGTCATTGACTCAAAGGTACTGTAATCTGAGATGTGAATAAATAAATAAAATAAATAAGCGCCAGGTTAAAGTGATCCATGACCACCTCCAGACCCTGTGCACATGCCAGCAACATACTCGAGACATCCAGTGTATCCTGGAGTATGCAATACTCCAAATTATGTTTGGGATGGCATCGGATAGTCTCCACAGAGGGGGTATTTAAATATGGGACCCCACACTGGAATGGCGCTGCATAATGATCCGACCTAGAGGCCAGATCAACCTTGAACACACAAATGTCAAGTCCTGATGAGAAGATCAAGTCCAGTGTATGACCATGCTGATAGGTTTCAGAGGTAACAGCCTGTGTCAGTCCCAAGACATCAACTGAAGGAGCTCCTGAGCAAATTGCGAGGATTCATCGGTGATCCAGACATTGAAATCCCCCAGAACCAACAGTCTGGGGGTGTCCAACACCTGTTCAGCAGTGAAGTCTGCCCTCTCCTGCACAAACTCACTCCTGCCTCACGGAGACAGTAAATGAAAATGATTCTGCCACTGACACCCGAACCACACCTAACCATCACACATTCAAAGGACCTGAACATTCTCATGGGAGTGCAATGAATCTCAGGGTGGATCTAAAGCAGATGGACACCTGCCCCTCTGTGGTCCCTCCTGGGCAATGTACCACAGAAAAACAGGCAGGACAGATGCTCCCAGAACTGGTTCAGAGTCATGGCCCAGCCAGGTTTCCATTATACAAATAAGGTCAACTGAGGAATCAGCGATGAAGCCTTCCATCACTGCAGTCTTATTCCTCAGTCATCTCGTGTTGCAGAGAATGGCCCAGCAGGGGAGTAGCAGAGCTGGCTGGTCCATTACTGCCTGCTTATTGACATTTAGCAAGGGCCTGGGAGGGAATAGTATGGCAGTCCCTTATCCTGATTCCGTGCTCTTCCCATTGTTTAGCTGTTACTAAAATAAATGACAGGCATATTACAGAAGACACTGATTAACACTACTGGTACATGTCTCCCACACGCAACTCCAAGTACAGGAGCTACCATTTTAAATAAGATTCATGCTGATCAAGCCCACTAAGAGTCAGATTAATTCAATCAAATGTTCAAAGGCACAAGAATTCATGCATAGCACTAGTTCATGTAATGTTTAAGTGTAGAAAGAGTTTCTGCCACAAAATGATAAGCATAGCTGCATAACAAGAAAAAAAAGTCTCTCAGTTGTCCAGTGAGAAAATAGTGCGTACAGACTGATCACACATTCAACCAATTAAAACATTTTAACAGCTGTGAACAATCGTAAAGTTAACTGTGTCAACTGTTCCACATCAAAACCTCGCAGTAACCGAGGGGTATTCAGAGCCAAACCTCAAGTGAAAGAGCAGGAACAGGCCCTCAATCGTCGTCGGCTTCATACAGCTGCACATCAGAGTGGCTGCTCATCTCTTTTTCGATGGTCTAGGACAATTGCGCTGCTTCAACAGGATCGCAGAATAGATACATAGATACATAGACAGTGTCGGCAGATAAGGGCCTATGGCCCACCTAGTCTGCCCATTAAATAAAAATAATATAGAATAATAAATATATATATATATAATAAATAATAGAATAAAAATATGTCCATTCCAGATAACTTTGAGCTGTGCAGGAGCAAGCAACTGATGTTACACACTAAGTGCACAATGTAGTACAGACCGGATCGAATGCTTTTTTTTTGATGCACATTAGTTTATTTAAAAACACACAACTGTAACTCACTAAAGTGAGCTGAATTATGATACAGAATAAAAAAACATACATTTTTAAATAGGAACATAGGAATGTGATGGCAGAAAAGGACCGCCAGGCCCACCTAGTCTGCCCAGTTTGCCTAGATATCCACTAGGCTGGTTAGACCCTGTTGCAGATGGATTTCGATCTACTGTAAAAAGTTGTTGCAGAATAGTTCAAAGATAAAAAGAAGTTGTAGTATAGTAGCTACGTCACGACTATGCTGCAACTTTTGTGTTCTACATTTTCACGTGTGGTGTTCTTTGCGCGCCAACCTGTCATATTTTAAAATGCTGCTGCCGGCCCGCTACTCACACCACAATGACGGTAGAACAATTAGAGAGATGACCACGATTTTTCCCTGCCTCCATTAATTTAAAAGTTTCAATTGCCAAAAAGGCAAAAATGCTAACAATGCAGCCTGCCAGAATGTACACTCCCCACTCAGCTTCTCCCAGCCCAGTCCCCGAACAGCTTCTCAGCACACACAGATACATCACCCAAGAGCCATGACTCACCCCTGCACCACATCTACTCTTCGAGGAAGGCACTCTCTCCACAATCAGAACCTCTGCCAAAGGAAATTTGTTCAGCAACCACCAAACCAGCCTTCCACAAATTCGCTCCCACCAGCTTCTCAATTAGCCGCTACTCATTCAGCCTGCCCACTCAGGTCCCCCAGTTGATTCCAAACAGCTTCCCACACACAAACGATGCTTTACTTCAGTCTATTAATTTAGAGAACCATACACTATATAAAATAACAGATGAGTGACTGTGCTGGAGTTATTTCCATCTCACAAATTTGATGACATCATAAAGACCTCTCCAGCTTCGTTCCTGAGGTCTATGATGTCACCAAATCCCCTTGATAGAAACACAGGCTTGTTGTGCACAGTTACCTATCCATTATTCTATATGTCAAACACATTATATAATGTCAAAACCCACAATTAAAAGAGCTGTAGTCTAATACAAATTGAAAAAAAATATATGCACAATTTACCTAAATTCAAAGCAAGGATTTACATTACTTCCCATGGAGAAGATACATTTATTATACACAACCTTTTTTTTCTTTTGTTCAATATTACCAGTACATATCTTTTAAGAGTCAGGCATACATCTATGAAAAGGAAGGGGGTTAGAAAAGGTGGGGAGGGCGCAATACATCCATATAGTGAACAAAAAATATTTTTCATACACCCTTTTTTCTTAGTTTAGGTTTATTCCATTGTACTTAATTCCTTAGATTATAACTAGAAATCTCAATCGAAGGCAGGAGTTTCTGCAACTTGTGGTTTTCATTACATATCTGCAAAAACATACCTTTACTCATTTCATTCCCTCCTTTCATTCAATGATTAAATCTTACACTCCCTCAAAGCCTCTTCATGTTCCAGCTCCTTCCCTAAAATAATTCTAGGTGCCCTTTTCTGGATACATTCCAGCTCATCTTATTCTTTTTTTTTTACCTTATTATTTTTGACTCCTCATCGGGGGGGGTTATCTATGGTCCCCCCCCTTCAGGCTGTCGTTTCTTGGCCCCTGCCCCAGCCAGAGCTCGACCCTTATACCCTGCCACTCCCAGCCGCATCGTGATAGGGACTTACCCTGCTCACTGTGGAAGGCCAGGTGATCACCATGGGAGCTGACTTGGGTGCGTCTGCTACAGTGCCAGCGGACCACCTTCACGGACATGGGGAGGATTTTTGTTTCCCCTTCCCGCAACGCAGGCATGCAATGATGCCAAGGATCTTCCGTGCGTGCATCCATGCACAGCACATCCAGTGCCAGCCTGCATCGACCCTCCAGCGGACTGTGAGCTGTCCTAACCCCCAGCCACCAGTAGGAGCCAGCACACCTGCGGTCATCCCTTCTCACCCACCCCGGAGAAGGAGAGCAGTCATTGGGATGCTCAATCCTCCCTCTCCCAGCCGACCCCCAGCTCCGAGGTCGCTCCGACCCAGGTCGCTGGTGTGGCCAGGTGTGGCGTCCAGCACCTCAACCCTCAGTGCCACCGGCTGGCAGCTCATCTTGTTCTTTAATACTTAAGCCACAATGCCACATGGCTCCATATTCAAGCACTGGCCTTATCACTATACTATAGTAATAGGTCAACTCTTGTTGACTCAACCCAGCCCTTCTTAACATAGTCAAGAAACATAATTTTGTATTGACCTTCTTGGTCATATTGTTTACTTGCTCTCACATTTAAAATCACTCTGGATTATCAAGCTCAAAAGCTTTACAACTGTGACCCCGAACAAAGGCAACCCATATGTTTTTCCTCCCAAACCAGATTCCTTTCTGTTTTGCAGGATTTATTTACATAAAATTTGTCTTGGACCATTTTTCTGTATCTCCTGAATCCTGTTGCATTTTACTATCTTCCTCACATTCAAAATGTCAGCAACAGCTGTATCATTCACATATTTAATACAATTGCCTATAGTATTTAAATAATTTATCATCAACAAGAATAACAAAGGCCCTTGTTTGGTACCCCAAGGGACCCCTCCACATAACAAATCTGGCATTGATTGTTTCCTTGTAATTCTATCCATAGGGTTCTCCCCTGCAGAAAATCCCGTACCCATCTTAAAATACATGTTGGTACACCACACCCTTCCAGCTATATTATCACAGTGTTGTGAACTATAAGATTGAAAGCTTTCTGTAATCTACCAAAACTGCATGTACCATTTTTCCCCTCATTCCTTGCTTTCATACAAATTTCTAAAAACTTCAGTACAGCCAGCATAGTGGAGCTGCCCCTCAATGAACCAAACTGGTCTTCATTAATAATACTTAACACATATTCAGTAATCCAGTTTGTTAAAAAGCCTTCACATATTTTTGGTATTACACACATGGGAGATATGGCTCGAAAGTTCTTTTCAAGAATTTCAGGATTTGACACTTTTGGTAGGGGGACCACTCTTGCCTGTTTCTATTGTTCAGGCATCTTTATTTATTTATTTACATTTTTGGTAACCAGGTAAGTGCACTGATCCAGAGGACCATTTTCAGTCACAACCTGGGCCACAAGGAGGCGTTACATACATACAAGCAGTAGACATGATATACACTTTGAAATTATATAGTACACGCAACAATATGCAACAAACAGACAATGTATACTTAAGGTATACAAACACGGTGAGTGAAGTACCATAGGGATACCGGCAGCAGTACATGGAGGGATAGTTATGAATATTACACAGGTTGACAAGGAGCAGTTTGAAAATAACCGAACTTATCTATATCTAGTCAAGGTAACAAGCATGACCTCAGAAGAGAGGGTAGGCCGACCTGAGGAGCTTGAGGTAAAATAGAGCATGGCTACCAGCCAGTGCACTGAGTTAGACACTGAGGGAGCATAGGCTGAGAAAACTGGAGAGCAGGATAGTTAGTGATGTGCCCTACCAAGTCCTGGTACATCCTTGAGCCACGGCCTGAAACCTGGTACAGTAGAGTGGGAGGAGGTCTCCCAGGAATTATTTACAAGGCAGTATGAGACATGTGTGTGGGTTTGTGCTTTAGGGATGTGGTGGGGGGAGAGGAGAGGGCAGAAAGGCACCAGACGGGTAGGATTATGGTGGCTTTCAGTCTCCGTGTTGCCTGTGTGCATGTACAGGTGGAGCCTTTCAAAGCCAGGCCTTTAGGTTAGACTTAAAAGATGCATGGGATGTGGTTATACGAACAGACGTGGGAAGACGATTCCAGAGCGAGGGGGCAGAGACAGAGAAGGCATTGCTGCCCATTGCTGTAGAGACACAGGGGACTTCCAGGGATTGAAAGGAGGATGCTTTAAGAGGTCTCATGGATGCTCTATTCATGAGTAGGGAGGAATAAGGGGACAGCTGGTTACTTCTGAAGGCATTATCAACTAGGCAGCCTGCGGTATAGTCAAAGCGTGCCTGGAGAGGGAGCTACCCAAGGGACTGGTAGAGTGTACAGTGATGAGTTAAGGAGGGGGCTTTGAGAACAAAGTGACATATGGCATTGTAAGTCGTGTTGAGGCGGGAAAGTTGCTTTATGGACATGTGTGAGTAGATGGGGGAGCAGTAGTCAAGGAGAGGGAGGATATTTCCCTGTGCAATAGCGAGACGAGTTTCAGGTGATAGCAGGTGGCTTGCACGGTACACTGCTCCTAGCTTCTGGTTTATCCTATTTATCATCAGGGTTGTGTGATCATTAAAGGTGAGTGATGGGTCTAGGGTAACGCCAAGATATTTGAAAGAGTCGACCTGTTCAAGTGGAGATCCTGCAGGTGTATATACAGTGAGGGAGGAGTTTAACTTGGCTGACTTGTTTAGGAAAGGCCTTGATCCGAAGAGCATGGCCTTCATCTTTTTCCCATTTACAAGGAGTTTTCTGGATGACAGCCAATGAACAGCCGCTGCATAACTGTCAGCGAGAGTGGAGGAGAATGCTTCTAGGGGCTTATTGCTGTGGTATAGGACTAGGTCGTCCGCATAGAGGAATGTGTTGCAGTTTAGGCTGTCTTCCGGTAAGGCATTGATAAACAAGGAAAAAGAAGGGGGCCAAGGACAGATCCCTGAGGAACTCCAGTGCTGGTGGGAAGGGAGGTCAAGGCAACTTTGCCTATAAGCATGGACTGGGACCTGTTTGAGAGGTAGCTGTGAAACCAAGCTGCAGGTCCAGGGGCACAACCAAGATGTTGAAGTGTGAAGAGAAGAAGTTGATGATCCACAAGGTCAAACGCCTTTGATAAATCAACAAAGACTGCACTCGTGGCCTTACCTATGTCCATATTTCTGAGGACATGGTTTGAGAAGACTGCCAGGGCAGAGGAGGTGCGGTGGTGTTTACGGAAGCTGTGTTGAAAGGGACATAGGAGGTTGTATTTATTGAGATGTTCAGTTAGTTGGGAATGGACTACTTTTTCAAGTAGTTTGCTGAGATGTGGTAGCAGGGAGATGGGCCTATAGTTTTCCAGGCAACTGGGGTTTCCTGCCTTGAAAATGGGAACTACACTTGCATGTTTCCAGGTGTCAGGCACTGTTGATGTAGACAGGGCGAGGTTAAAAATGTGTGTTAGTGGTTTGACAAGGGCTGGGGAGATGATCCTCAGGAAAGCAGGGTACAGCCTGTCACTTCCAGGGCTGCTGCTAGAAGGGAGGGTTGTCAGGAGTTTTTTAATGGTCTTAGGAGCAATGGCCCTGAAATAGAAAGGAGGGGTGGAGGGGCTACCGTTACTGTTTCGGTTGGAGGGAGGGTGAGGAAGGAGCTTGCTAAGGTAAGGGGTCAGGTCGGTAAACATAGTGTTGAGGAGGTCAGTGATGTGAGCAGGGTCATTGATAGTGCCTGCTGGCGATGTGAGTTGTGTTATCTGTACTGGTCTTTGGGTTTAGGATGGACCCAATAGGGGCCCAAAGCTACAACTGATTTATTAAAAATATTGCATACCCATGGTGCAATGAGATCAGCTTCCTATTTCCATACCCAATCTGGAATGCAATCAGGTCCCACAGCTTTGTTAACTTTTATTTTTTTCATTGCCTTGTCTACATCTTCAGTTTTCAACAAATATTTATCAGGAATATCCCACTTCTTTTCTTTCTCTGAGGGGGGGTTTAACTTTTTACTCACTTCGCATTGGGTCCTAGTTCACTCTTACATAGAGAAGCCCTTTTTCTTCCCCACTGATCCACAAGTTTCAGCCCATTCATCAATCACACCCTCCTGTTTTTCCATTTCCAAAAACACTTTTGATTATTACCACCATTTTTGTGGGTCAGACTTCCTAATACTTTGGACTTTTCCCCTCACATTGAGTAGGAGAGGTCGGGAAAGAGTGATATATCAGCCTCAGCATATTTTAGCTGCCGAATTCGCTTCGCTTCGCTAGCCCCAGAATTCTGTCCCTGAAGTCAACACCTGTAAGGATGATGAAAAAAAATAAATAAAAAAAAAAGACCTCACCGCACAACACTAATTCCAGCAGAAGAAATTTATTTTAAATGCAGCAACACAATATAAACAGGCAAGTATCCGATCCTGAATAAGAAAGCCTAGACATTTTGCACAACCGCACTTTGTCAAGAGACAGTGGCTCATACTAGTGTGCAGTATTGAAATAAAATACTTAAAAGACACAAGTAACAATGCAGAAATGTGAATAGTGTTAATCACATAATTTACATTAACAGGCACTGTTCCGAACATGTAAATGATGCTAATAATAGTATTGGTAGAATACTTGCAATGCATCAAACGACACACCTTGTAAGAAGCGACAAAAAATAACAGTTATGCAAGAACTTACAGTAACAGTAGATCACTGATGGGATCTCGGTCATCAGGTCACACCATAGGAACTTCACCATCAGTTAAGCAGGATCCACATGGAAGATTTTCAGCAGTACAACTGGGGCCACCCACGCCGTCGACGTCCGTCAATGTCACCAACCCTATAAAGGTGTAAGCGGCAACGAAGACCCCGGTAATGGCATCTGGGAAACCCCACCATCCCTGGAAAAAGAGGGGGAAGGGAGTGGTACCTGTGCCAGCCCCTGCGTGGAAACAGAGTGAGAGGCACGTGGAATCAGCGTCGGCGGTGCCGGTACCAGTGAGGGAAGAGTTTCCATTGCCGGCACCGAAAGCACATCCTGCCCCGGTAATGCCCTAGCCATGGCCTAGCCGCCAAAGACCTGAGGGACCCGGAACCGGGTCCACTGGAAAGGCAAACAAGACAGACACTGTAACCACTGCTCCGTAAAAGCAGCCCAGTAGTGAAACTGCCCACCGGAAACCCCGCAACAGGACAGAGAGGGGCTCCAGTGGTGAGAGTCTAGACCATCAAGAGAGGAAGCCACTGGGGAACCCGGAGGGCTCTTGATTACTGAAGACTCCCTTGCAGACATACCACAGGGTGACCTTGAGCAATACAGTTTCTTCTTCCTCCATCGGGAAGAGAAAGAACTCGAGGCCGAGTGATGTCGGGTCCCCTGACCTGGGTCAGGAATGGGCCCGCTTCTTTATGTGTGTATGGGAGAACTGTCTTTCCCCTGAATACTGGACTGCCCATGGTCAGACCTCCCCCAACCAGAGAAGGAGTGGACCGACACAGCTCTGCTGCCAGAGCAGCCTTTCAAAGAAGCATCCCTACTGGCCACAGAGACCATCCATAGTTGAGACTGTCGATGGGCAGGGCTGAGAGGAAAGTTCCTTCTTCCTCTTTTTTTTTAAATAATAAAGAACAGTAAAGAATAATATACTAAATGAACTGAACGACTAATGCCGCTTTGGTATAGACGTGAAGTTTTACTCCCAGCAGGCAAGTGTCATCATCACTGAAGCACACTCGAAGGCAGGAAAAAAGGAACTGAGGTGGTTGGCAGGTCGATGCCGAGATAGCCTATATGGTGCACCCTCCTGAAGATTTTTGACTTCCACAGGGTCATAGCGCCTCCGGCTAGAACCCAGAAGTATGAATAAATGGTGAAGACCTTAAGTTCAGGAAGATCAAAGCTTTCCAAGAGAGAAAGCGTAAGCCACAAGTTGTGGCTGGCTCAAAAGGAGCGAAAGTCAGCTTTTCCAAAATAAAACTCAGGTCTCAAGCTGGGACTGGATTGCGGATGGGAGGCTTCAAATGCAGAGTACCTCTCAAGAACATACTGGCCACCTCCAGCTGTGCAATAGTATGACCCTCAATAGGCACATGAAACTCCGAAATAGCAGCCAAGTGCACTTTACTAGAGGAATACTGCAGGCCTACATCTAACAGGGACAGCAGATACTCCAGAATCTGATTTACTAGCCAGGTAAATGGAGCCAAGTGATGAGAAGCAGCCCACAAAGCAAACCACTTCCACTTCATGGCATAAGTGGCCCTGGTGGAAGGCTTTCTGGCAGCCACCGGTAATCAGCCACCTTTTGGAAAACCCCAGATCTAGCAATGGCTATGTTTTCAGGAGCCATGCATGAAGATGAAGCATTTTGAGGTCTGGATGGACCAGGGTTCCCTGTTCCTGCATAAGAAGTTCCTGGCAGAAAGGCAAGGGTACTGGTGGTTCCACTGCCAGTGTTTGTAGTAGAAGGAACCAGATCTGTCGAGGCCATAGGGGAGCAAGGAGGATCAGGGTTGCCCCCTCCATCTGGAGCTTCAGTAGCACCCTCTGAATGAGGTGGAAGGGAGGGAAGGCACACAGGAACCTCCCCTTCCAAGACAGGCACAAAGCATGTCGCCAGAAAACTTCAGACCCTGGAGCGAGAGAGCAGAAAAGCAGCAGTTTTGTGTTTAGTAGCGCAACTGCTCCAACTCTGGACAATCGATCGGTCAAACAGGTCTTCTACCACTCAGGTCAGGAGTTCCCACTCATGTATTCTGGACTGTGACCTGCTTGGCCTGTCTTCCAAGACATTGTGGGCACCTGGAACATGTACTGCTGACAGTTCTAAACCATGCTCCAGAGCCCAATACCAGACTCTCGGTGCTTCCTTGCACGGGGGGAGGTGGGTAAGAGTTAGTTCCTCTTGCTTGTAGATGTAATGCATCTCATTGACATTGTCCATCTGTACTAGCAGAGGACCTGAGGACAGGTGAGCCTGGAAGGCCTGTAGGCCTTACAGGACAGCTCACATTTATAGAATGTTTATGTGCAGCGTATTCTCCACTGTGGTCTATGTACCCTGTGTCTGAAGGGGCCCTAAATGTGCCCCCCAGCCCATCCCTGAGGCATCCGTAGTTGAAACCCCTTTAACAGGTTGCTGGGTTCCATCCACCACTTGAGCACTTTATGATAGGAAAGGTTACTAGAACTATCTGTTCTAAATCATCTGTGAGCTGATCCGACTAGACTCTTTAGAGTTCTCTGAGGAATCCTCTTGTGCAGTCTGGCCATAGGTACTGTGACAATGGCCACTGCCATCAGAACCAGGGGCTGAAGGAATGTCCTGGCTGTAACATATCGGCTACTGTTGACCATTCGGTCTGTGCAATCAGACATTTGGCCCTGTTCAAGGCAGAAGACTGAACCTGAGGCCATGCCCAAAACTGCTCCTATGTACTGCAGGCGTGACAAGGTGTCAAGCAGATTTGGGTGCATTGACAGTGACCTCTAGAGCATCGAACATCTACCATTTGCGAAGCTAGGGTGTGCAGGAGCTGCTCCATGGAGTGGGCTTTCAGTAGCCAGTCATCCAGGTAAGGAAATAGATACAGACCTTCCCTGCAAAGGGCTGCTGCCAACACTGCCAAGCATTTGGTACAGACCCCATAGTACAAAGGACAAGCCAAAGGTAATGCTCTGAATTGGTAGTATGACCACTGAAACATGAACCTTAAATATTTTCTGGGAGGTTTGAGAATTTCGTGAACCCTAAAACAGGAACTTCAAATATTTTTGGAGAGGTTTGAGAATTTCAATATGAAGGTAGGCATCCTTCATGTCGAGGGAACAGATCCAATCCAGTGCTTGCAGTAGTAGAAGAAGGCCTGTAGGGTAACCATTCTGAATTTGTTGTACTCTATACAATATAAAGTTCACACCTTCCCGGTGGTGCTAAACGTCTTACCTCACGCTATGCCGGTGACCCAGGTTCGGGAACAACCTCGGGTCACCGGAGTGCTGGCACGAGGGGTGGAAGTAGGTAGGGAAGCAGGACTGAGCATTGTCTCTCCTCTTTCGGGGGTTGCGGTCCATAATCCATCGTCATGGTTGGAGTCCGTGGCAGGTGAGGCAAACGCAGAGTGACTGGTAGGGTGGGTGTCCCATGCACGTGCCTCCACACGTGTGCGCCAGGTCGGGATGCACGGGATGGGACTGGGGAGAAAAAAATGTAAATATTGCAAAAGTACCTATGGGGGAAAAACAATGAAAAAGAAAGTTCTGCTCCCTGAGATCTAGAATAGGCTACATGTCTCCTGTTCATTTTGGGACTAGGAAGTACAGAGAGTAGAACCCCGTGTTTCTATATTCCAAGGGCACAAGCTCTATAGCCCTCTTCTGAAGCAAGGGTGTGGACTTCCCCCAGGAACAGAGAAATGTGTTCTGGAGGATAGTGTGTTGGCACTGGTGGGTGATCTGCAGGTAGTTCTAAAAGTTATAGAGTATGGCCTTGTGCTATGAATTCCAGGACCGAGGCATCTGATGTTACCTCCTTCCACTGATTTAGGTGGATGGAGAGACGACCCCAACAACCACCCCTGACAGTACCGGTGGCTGGAGGGTGTACAAAGAGTCAGGCAGAGAGGGTTGTAGCAGCTCCTAATGCGCACCACCTCTAGGGGCTTTTGAGTGAGCACCTTGAGTGATTCCTGGGGTGGGCAAGGCTCCTGCTCCCTTGCCCTTACCTGGTTCTCTGGTAGTAGGATGGTGTCTAGCACCAGCCAGATGGAAAGGTATCTTCTGTCTACCCCTTGGTTGGGTATGATAGAGGGAGTGTACTGACTTCAGGGTTTTACCTGAGGCCTGGAGGTTAGACAGGATACCATGGGCACCTGATAAAAAATAACTTGTATCCTCTGCAAGGGGTATTGAAAATGGACTGTTGTACATTATTCGCAAGGCATGCCACCCTGAGCCAGGAGTACCTTCTTTGGCATAATTCCTGAGGCAGCAGCCCTGGCCAAAACATTAGATATATCATAGACTGTACAAAATAGGTGTTTGCCTACCTCAGCCCAGCTGTGAAAGCTTTGAGAAGCTTCTGTTTGGGTGTACCTCTGACAAGGCTTGAGCAGCTGTTTTAGCCTTTCTCCAGACTGTATTCTGGTACTTAACCATATGGGGCTGGTAGTTGGCAATTCTGAGGCCCAGGGGGGCTGAAGCGAATGTTCTCTTACCTAGCACATCCAACCTATTGGACTCTATCAGCAAGAAGTGAGCTGAAGTGTTTTGGTGCCCTTGATCTATCGTGTGCAGCACTGATCACTACAGAGTCTGCCTCTGGTTGACCAGCAAAGAAGGGTTTCCCTGAGGAAGCCATATATAGCTTATCTTCCTTTCTTTGTATGGCAGGGATTACATTCGGCCTATGCCAGGCAGCAAAGGGGGCATACTCCATGGCAGGGAGGACGGGTGGTATCACTATAGGAGGGGCAGAAATCTATGAGGTTTTTCTTGGTGGTATGCAGGGGTTTAGTTAATTTATTTTTTGTGGAAGTCAAATACTTCCATGAGTCAAAATCTGGAAGTCATTCCCATTTTTTGGGAGTCAACATACTTCCCAGATCCCATAATTTGAAAGCCAGTATTCTAAGAAGGATCAATTTATGAATGTTAATACAAATATTAGTGGTAAAATAAAATTTATTTTAGAAAAACCCATAATTTCTTAGCTTCTGTGCCTTCAGTTCTGGAAGTCATCCAATTTTGATTTTTACATTTGGAAGTCAATGACTTCCTACCCATTTATTTTGGAAGTTTTTGCCTTATTTTTGGGAGTCAAATACTCCCAACATTGAGTTAACTGAAGCCCTGGTGGTATCCTGTTCCTCCAGATCAAACCCCATGGAAGCCTGTAATTGCTGCATCATGGTAATAAAAGATAAGTCCTCGGGGGGGGGGGATCGTGGGGTGTAAATGACCACGTCTTCACTGCAAGTAGAGACAGTGGAACTAGTCCTTTTATAAGGACTCTCCACATAGTCTTCAGCCTCTTCATCATCTTCCTGCATCATCAGACCAGGATTATACTCGAAGTCATCGTCTGTCTGGTTGACGGGTCGAAGACAGCGCACTGGTGAGGCTGTCAGTGCTCAAGGAGCCAGCTGACACACAGGCCTAGGACACACTGTCGTGGGGATTTGAACTGCAGGCCCCGCTGATGGGCCTATTGGTACAGGAGAAGGTAATAGGTGCCTGGGCATGTCTATGAAGGACAACAGCACTGCCTGGACGTCGGCACCCATGTGGTTGACAGATGCACTGGTGGAAGTCGATGGAGGAGGCAAGGTCCCTAATGTTGATGGTGACACACCAGCCATACTAGGCCTGGTGGTGCCAATGGCCTGCCCCAACCTAGACATTAGGTTGATGGTCGGGGCGGCACTGCCGCAAAAGCAGTTGACGGTGCTGTAGAAGTCGTACCTGTGCAATGGGGTGACGTAAAGCACACTGGGGAGGTTTTCTCCTTCTCTATTTCCTTCTCCCAGTGCTTATGCTTGTAGGTCCCGGATGATGTCTCCTGGGATTTTGATGACCTGGACCTGAAGGACTGGGCCAGCGACACAGCAGAACTCTTGCTGGAGCTCCTTCTCCATGCGAGCTACCTGCTGTTTTAAAAGGTGCTTCTCCAAAGCACCTTTTCGATGTCACCGGGTGGCTGTGCTGAACCCTTTGCAAACCAGACAGGCTTACACGTTATGGTCCGGGCCAAGATAACACACACAGATGTCATGTGATTTGCTGGTGTAAATCTTTTCACTGCATTCACAATAACGGACAAGCTTTGATGGTTTCTTCAACAACATACATGCCATCAAAATCACTCATAAAAGTGATTACTTGACTATAATGAAAAATAAAAAGTGACAGCTAGCGGCGTTTCCATGCACAGTCCGACAGGTATGATCGACTGCGGGAAAAGAACTGAGGAGGGAAGGGGCGCAACTACTTGCAAAAGTTTTCATGTGGTCATAGTGCCTAGTGTCCATAAGTTCCGTAGGTGTGGCCTGATGAAAGAGAGATCTTTGAAGAAGATCGCTGCTCTCAGGGAGGGACATGGAAGGAAGTGGACAGAAGAAAAGAAGTATGGGGGTGGGGAACAAACAGAGTGAGAGCGAGACAGCCAGAAGAGTCACCCGCTCACAGAGCTGTAGAGGGGTTAGGAACAGACGCACTGATTCACGCTGATGTGCTTCAACTCCACTCACTGGGCAAAGTGCAGAGCACACAAACTGCTATGCATTCGGAATGCAGTCATGCCATCAGACCCCCTTTCTTTCTCCTGTTCCTTTCACTGTACGTCAGCTTAGCTCTCACTATGCAGTCGTAAAAAAGGAAAGGCTGACTGTGCCTGCAGGTGTTACTTAATACAGTCTGTGTTTTATAGGATGGACTTGTAATGGATACAAATTGTGCTTACTTGGAAGCCTCACTGTAAACTCGTAATTTGTAGATTATCCTTAGGTACAGGGCTTTGAATTAGAATCCAGTCTTTCTCACAAACTCAAATTAAAAGAGCAATATATGGTCACTACATCTGCCCCTCCCCCAATTCCCCCGGGGGAGAGCTGGTGTTAAAAAAATCCCTATTTTCACAGATGTCTTTCAGAGATAAATTGATAACAGAACGTATTGCAGTACTTCTATGCCACAGTCTTTCATACTACACTAATTATCAGCAGTGTGTTTTTTTATGTAAGCTTCTCTGGGCAACAATTTAGCTCTGCTAGCTAAAAAAGAAATAGAAATCTCCCCTCCATAATGCTCTAATCATCTCAGAGCTCTAAGCAGAGTGAAGCACACATTAAGCATGAGGCTCAATGTTAAGCTGCCGCCCCTTTAAGAACACATAACCTGCATGTAGCTAGTTGTTGCATTGCCTGGCAGTGCCATGTATGCCTGTCAGTCAGAGAAACTGTCAGTCTGGGACTCGTCTCCATGAAGAGAACATCTGCTGTACAGAATAAACCTGTATTCTTTATTTTATGTGTCTGTCCAGTTATTCGCACGGTCCAGATGGGGTCCTCACCAGCAGCAACCGAAGAGTCTGGCAGACAACAGAGAAGGTAAGGGGTCCTTAAGTGGCAGACCAAATAACCAAAACGCCACACATGGTGGAGAATGCGGCCCTTCTGGCCAGACCCCCATCTCGCTTGTCTGCATCGTTGGGTACCCCCAGAGTCATCATCCAAGTATGCCTGAATTGTCTGCATGCTGATTCAAATACAGCCCTGGGTGCACAGAGAAAAAGATGGAACGGTGTCCTTTTTTTAAATACAGCAGCCTGCAGCTCTCCTACTTTTAACAGCCTAGCAAAAGTCAAACTGTTCAACACTGCTGGCCAGCAGCCCAATGACAGAACTGTTAAAACTTAATTTCTACAAGCCCTATGCTCCACGGAACTGCAAACTTGACCCCTCCCCCCCCAGTTCCCAACTCGTGGCAGGGCTCCTTTAAACTGCTCCGTTTTGACAAGCACCTCCGAGTGACAGACACAGTGCCTCTTCCTTAGGGGATCGCACCTCCAGTAAAGAAAACCAAAGAGGAGAACACTATTTAAAAATATGCTGCAGCTCTTATATCTTTCCCTTGTGGCTGCTCGCAACGCAACTGCACACTACTCAGCTCCCCTGCCACTCGGAGCCACCAACACCGTTTCACTCACACAGCAGCACACTACCTGATAAGCCAGCTCTGAACATGGATCCATACTTTCAGCTTTCCCCCAACAGCAGCAAAGTGTCATGGCTGCGCTCCTCCCCGATTGCTGCTGTGCAAACACATGCAGCTCTGCAGCAGGCCCACTCCTCGGCTCTCCAGCTTGCTCCTCAGTCAGCCAGCTCCACTCACAGCTGCTCTGCAAGCAAACATGGCTCCGGAAAGAATTCCAGGCTGCTTGATGTCACAACAGGCCGCGGCTCTTCTACTGATCCGGTCTTCCTACTCTGCACTCCCCTAAAAGCCACAAGGGATCGCATCCATCAAAACAGCCGCAGCTCGCTCCGGAACTCAGAGCGGAGTGCTCCCCTCACCATTCGGCTCAGGTCCTCCAGAAATGGCTCCACAGTCTGCTCTCCTCAGTGCACACAAGCAACCCAAAAGAGCTCTGCTTCCTGACTCAACACGCTGTCCCACAAGCTGCAACTCAGCCACGCTGCACAGAGGCACTACAACAACAAAAAAAAAGAAATCACTAAATAAAACAGAAAGGGAGCCATAAAGAAAATAAAATGGGGGGCCATGCAATCAATGAATGTACAATAAATAAATGGAAACAGCTGAGAAACAAGTTTCCCAGGAAGCCATACAATAATAAAAAAAGGGCTTAAGAAAAAAGAAAGTGAGTAAACAAAGCACAAGTTTGGGAGTAATTTGAAAGAAAAAAAAGGGGCAAAACTGAGAGCAACCATTTAATACAAAATTTACCAGCCTTTTGCCACTCACCACAGAAAACTCCCGCCAATTTCAGTTGGGGAAGGAGCACATCAGGGTGGCAATCATCATCGTGGCCATTTCACAGCAGCAAGGCAGCCTCGTGGCAAGGATCCTCCATCTTGTGTTCATCAAAACAAGAAGAAACGACATGAACCTTAACCCCCTGCTGGTGGCCATCTTGCTACAGTCACGCCAGTCAAAACCCAAAGAAACTGTATGTCAAGTTCGGCAGCCATCTTGTGAAGGGCACAAATGACCTACCCATAGCAATCCTACTGAAATAAATGGACACTGCAACAAATAACTGATTTTTGCAACAAAACCTTTATTTAAATAATAAACAACACAGAATTGAGTGGGAATTCTTTATTAAGATGTCATTTGATGAACTTTGCTACAAAAATGTGTACTTTTGTCTATAAAAATAATTTTTGCTCAGCACTTCATCCACATGACGTTCCGTCTCTTGCATAATGGCAACTCCTTCTCACCCATACAACCTTCAATCGGTGAAACACAGCTCGTCTCTACCCGCGATGTCTGCTGACGATGGAGATATGGATGCCAGAGCATCCAGTGTTCTACCTTCACCCACTTCAAGGGTGTGGGGCTACAAAACAGAAACCATCTTCCATGACATCCAGTCTTCTATTTCAGCTCAAGCTATGCAAGCCATTCAAGATGACCTGGCCTACATTAAGACTATTTCATCTCAGTCCAGGGTCCATACCTGCCTACAGCCAGTACCCTTCTCAGCCTTGCCTCACAAAGACGCTGTCGACTGGCTCGAACAATTCCAAGCCTGGATTTCCTTACATGGTTGGACTGATCCTTTGGGTATATCCAATGCCTTGTGCTTGTTTCTGAGAGGGACTGCCATTTCCAGGTTCATCGCATTTCCAGAACAAGTCAAAGGAGATACTGCCACCCTGTATGCAACTTTCAAAGACCATTTTCTCCACGCACATCCATAGATACATAGACAGTGTTGGCAGATAAGGGCCTACGGCCCACCCAGTCTGCCTATTTGAGCTTGTAAGTTCACTTTATGTTTTCCTAGAAGTCTGTTGCCCCTTAACCCTGACCTCCAGAATTCCTTTATGTCTATCCTATGCATTCTTAAATCCTGTGATTGTTTCAGCCCCACCACTTCCTCTGGCAGAGTGTTCCACCACCCATTCTGTGAAGAAATTCTTCCTCATGTTTCCTCTGAAACGTCTCCCTCCTCCAACTTCATCCCATGCCCTCTAGTCCTGGGACATCTTTTCGCTTAAATAAGAGTATTCCTGCACCCTGCTCCTCCATGTAAGATGCTTGTATGTCTCTATCATATCCCTTTCTCCCTCCTCTCCTCCAGGAGTACATATTCAGTTCCTTCAAACTGTCCTCATAGGACTTGTGATGCAATCCATGTACCATCTTTGTTGCCTTCTCTGAACCTTTTCTACCCTATGTCCTTACATGAAGTAAGGTCTCCAGAACTGTACACTGTACTCCAGGTGGGAGCCTCATTGGTGTCTTGTATAGTGGAATTATGACCTCCCTTTTCCTGCTGGTGATGCCCCTGCCTATGCATCCCAGCATCCTATTTGCTTTACCTGCTGCCTTGTCACACTGTTTCCCTACCTTGAGGTCATCAGAGATGATAACCCCCAAGATCCCTTTCCTGCTTGGTGCATGCCATATCCTCACCCACCAACTGATAAATTGCGCCAGGGTTTTTGTGCCCCATATGCATTATCTTGCACTTCTTTGCATTGAATTTCAACTGCCAAACCCCTGACCATTCTTCAAGTTCCTGCAGGTCCCTTCTCATTCTGTCTATACCCTCTGGTGTGTCTACTCCGTTACAGAGCTTTGTGTCATCAGCGAACAGGGAAGTTCTGCCTTCTAGGTCCTGCGCAATGTCACTGATGAAGATGTTGAATAGGACCGGTCCCAGCATTGACTGCTGTGGTACCCCACTGGTCACTCTTCCCTCTGTGGAGTGAAAGCCATTTACCACCACCCTCTGTGTCCTGCCACCCAGCCAGTTACCTACCCAGCACACTACTGTCCTGCCCACACCCATATTCCCCAGTTTGTGTAATAGTCTTCTGTGTGGCACCGTGTCAAAGGCCTTGCTGAAGTCCAGATAGGCCATGTCTACTGCCCTCCCCTGATCCACCTCCCTAGTCACCCAGTTGAAAAATTCAACGAGGTTGGTCTGACATGACCTACCCTGGTGAAACCATGTTGCCTTGGGTCCTGTAGTCCATTGACAACCAGATGTTCCACAATCTACTCCTTCAGTAGTGCTTCATGATCTTCCCACTACCGAGGTGAGGCTGACTGGTCTGTAGTTCCCCTTCCTCTTTGTTCCCACTTTTGTATAAGGGACTACATCTGCTGTCCTCCAGTCTTTGGGTACCTCCCCTGTTTTCAGTGATCGGCTAAACAGTTCTTTAAGGACCCTGGGGTGCACCCCATCTGGCCCCATTGCTTTATCAACTCTATTACTTCCAGTTCCTTCAGGACCCTTTCTCATGTAAAGGGACTTGTGTCCATTTCAGCACCATTCCCACCCCTTGTACTCCTTCAGGCCCATTACCTCCTCTTCCTCAGTAAAGACTGAGCAGAAATACCTGTTCAGTATGTCAGCTTTACTGTTGTTATCCTCCATGCGGTCCCAATCCTCCCCTTCAGTCTCACTATCCCTCCCTTTGCCTTTCTTTTTTCACTTATGTACCTGTAAAAGGTTTTATCCCCTCTACCCACTGATTTTGCAATGTGCTCTTCTGTCTGAGCTTTGGCTTCCCTTACTGACCTCCCTGCCTCCCTTTGCTTCTCCTGGTACTTCTCCCTATGCCCTTCTGCCTGTGTCTTTTTGTATTGCCTGAATGCAATCTTTTTGGCTTTCACTTTCTCTGCTACCTCCTTGGAAAACCATAATGGCCTCCTCTTCCTTTTCCCCTTGCTAACCTGCTTAATGCATAATTATGTTGCTCTTGTAATCCCCACCCTGGGTATTGGAACAGCAGCTGTGGGAATGCACCATGCAACCCAATGAGTCTCTAGAAGCATTCATAGTGGACATTGAGTCACAGTGCAAACGTCTGCAGAAACCAGAAAAAGAGCAAATCACAACCTTTGTCCGAGGACTGCTTCTTCAACTCTGTCTTTATGTAATCCAACAAAAAACAACAACCTGGATGGAAACAATCCAAGCTGCACGACTTGCACAAGAGTCCATCTTAATGTCCCAGGCCACCACTGTACAAGCACTTCAGTCATCACAGTTAGCCGCTTTATAGCGTGTCCAGCAGCAGCAATCAATGATAGAGATGCTCACCACAACTGTCAATAGTTTGCACCGCAGCTCAACTGCTTCCTCTGCAACCTCTGTCAATGTTCTCTGACCACTTCGACAGCTACCTGATCCACCTCCACCTTCATGACAGCCTGTGACATGCCAGTGGTGTGGATTCAGAGGACACATTGCTGCTGTCTGCGGAAAGCTGAAGCACCGCAACAGGAATCAAGAGAACCAAAGGCACTCACCGACGCACAATCAGCAAGATAACCACAACTACTCCCAGGATCAGAGGAACACAGCAACTGACCGCCCCTCTGACTCTCACAATTCAAACAAAACACATACTCCAACTGCAAACTCAGGCACACTCTGCTTCTGGGGGCAAGGTACTGTCATCAAGTCACCACTCCTAGTCAACTATGTTCCTGTAACCATTGGAGATTGCTCCAGATGCCTTGGTCGACACTGGGTGGAAATATCAGTTATAAACAGCAGTATTCTGAACAACCAGCTATTCATCACGCACTAATGTCTCCCAGCTGACCTAAAGTACATTGTCACAGCAATGCAGCTACAGTACCTATCACAGGCATGGTCCATCTCAAGCTCCACTTTGGCTCACAGCACACTACTGTCAAGTTTTATATAATGTCTGATCTTTAACTTGCAATAATTCTTGGCCTGGCTTTCTCAAAGCTCACAAAGCCATCCTAGACTTTGCCTCAAACAAACTGTCACTAGATCCTCGAGGCAGCTTGCAGCCATAGATTCAGTCACTTTGCCTCCTCAGTCAGAGATGGTTTTGATTGCCAAGATTGAGGTGAACCATTTCCACAAGGTGTTGTTGGCATAGTCATGGGATCCCCACACTGCATTGCGTCAGGTCTCCTTCTAGAAAACAACTTATTGGTGGTGCAGTCTTCAAAAATGCTTCAACTTCACAGATGAGCCTGTGGTCATTTCAAAAGGTGGCCAACATTGGAAAGTTTGTATGTTTGTCTTCAGGGGACCAGCTTCATCTCATGCAAGAACCTCAGCCTGGTTCCACCAACTCTAGTCCTGTCAGCACTATCACTACCACTCAAGCTTCAACAGAGCTACCCCTCAGTCAGCGACTATCCTCTTCAAAACTTCCAGCATCTCCAACAGAAAAGCAACAACTTCTGAAGTTCCTGGAGAATTACCCAGATGTCTTTGTAGGTCCAGATAAGCTCGGATGGTGCGATATCCTGCAACACCATCAACGTGCAGCCCAACCAGAAACCAATCCGTCAGCGAGCCTACAAAGTGGGACACAAACAGAAACAAGTCCTCGAGGACATAATCAAAGACATGCTGGAACAAGACATTGTTGAAATGTCTACAAGTCCCTGGGGTGCCCCTTGCTTGCTGGTGGTTAAGAAGGACAAAGGGTATCGCTTCATGGTAGACTACAGAAAACTCAATGCCTACATGGTGCAGGATGCTCATCTCCCACTACCGAAGATGCTTCACAGAGTCTTGGTGTGGCCAGTCCTCTACTTCACCACTCTAGACCTTCCAAGAGTGGGTCTAAGTTTCCATTGATCCAGCTCGCCCATACACAGCATGGTGCTGCCACTTAGACTTTTCCAATTCAAACGTCCTGCCTATGGGTCTTCGGAACACTCCAGCCACATTTCAACATGTTATGGAAGCTGTAATACGTGGTTGTTTTGGAGTCTTGCCTAGTCTACCTGGATGATGTTATTGCCTTCAGCAGAGCTTTGCCAGAGCACCTGCAACATCTCAAACAAGTGTTTGAATGTCTCAGATAAGCCAGTCTCAAGCTTCACCCAGAGAAGTGTTGTTTTGCACAGCATCACATTCATTACCTGGGACATGTGGTTAGTTCTCAAGGCATCTCTCCAGATCCAAACAAGCTCTCAGCAGTAAAAGATTATCCAGAACCTACCAATCTCAAAGACCTTCGAGCTTTCCTGGGCTTGTCTGGCTACTACAGTTCATTTTCAAGTATGCCAAGATTGCAGCTCCACTGTACACCCTCACCAAAAAAGGATGACTATACATGGAGTTCCGAATGCAAAGAGGCCTTTGAAACCTTAAAACAAAACCTAATCTCTTCTCCAGTACTGGCCTACCCAAGGTTTGACCAACCTTTCAAAGTCTACTCAGATGCTAGTTCCTTTGCAGTGGGCGCTGTGCTCTGTCAAATTCAAGACGGAACAGAACAAGTTGTCTCCTATGCTGGGCACTCTCTTTCCTCAGCTGAGCAAAACTATGGCATCACAGAAAAAGAATGCCTAGCCATGGTATTTGCTGTAAAGAAATTTGACTGCTACCTTCGCTACTCCTCCTTTACAGCTGTCGTTGATCACCCTGCCCTCAGATGGTTATTCGAAAATGAAGGAGCCAGTAGGCAAGTTTGCCTGATGGATTGCCATGTTACAGAGTTACAACTTTGAAATTCAGTACAGACTAGGTTGAGTTCACTCAAAGGTCGATGGTGTAAGCCGGACGAGATATCCCTCCACATCATCCTCAACAGACGCACGTTGCTTATGTTTTCCTTCCACACCACGGATGTGCTTCCTGTGACACACCTACAGCACTTCAAGTTGCTTTGCTACCAACTGCTTCTACAGAAAGACACAAATCCTCAGTTACTGCAAGCAGCCGAAGAGCTTCTCATCTATCCCTGGCAACTGTTAAAACGCAACAAAGAACTGGCACTCAATTCACAGACATAATCACCTACTTAGAGTCTGGAACCTACTGCAACAAAAGAAGCATCGCCAAGATGTATTTTCCTTGCTACAATATTCCTCAATGACGGAGTGCTTTTTCACATTTGGACCAAGGAAGGCAAGGGTCATCACATGGACAGAACTCATGTACAGCTAGTTGTGCCAGCCTCTCTAATCAATCAAATTCTTCTCTCTACTCATGCCTCTCCACTTTCTGGAAGTCATATGGGAATACACAGAATTCTCGAAAAGATAAGGCTTCACTTCTTCTGGTCTCACATGAACAGGGACATTGTCTGATTTGTAAAATCCTGTCAGCCCTGCTCCCAAAGAAAGCCTCCTGCCAAACCGACAAAGGCACACATCATTCCAATGCCTGCAGCCACTGAACCCTTCCAAAGGGTCAGCACTGACATTCTTGGGCCTTTACCAACATGCTCTGATTCTGGCAACAAATACATCCTTGTTTTTGTGGACTACCTAGCGAACTATTTGGAACTAATCCCCTTAAAAGACATTAAAGCTGCCACAGCAGCAAGTGCCTTCCTCAATACAGTCATTTGTCGTCACGGTACTCCATCATACCTGCATTCAGACAGAGGCACTAACTACCTGGTAACCACTGTCCGAGAAACATGCAAACTTCTCGACATAAAAAAGACACATACCACAAGTTACCATCCACAATGCAATGGACAGAGTAAACGAATGTCTACCATTCTCAGCACGCTCTCCCAAGTACCTGGATGAGACTCACAACACCTGGGACTGTTTTGTTCCCTTTGTATAGTTTGCCTGCAATACCAGCCCTTGTGTCGACAGTACAGAGTACACACCATTCTTCTTAGTCCATGGATGTCACCCAAGAACTCCACCGGACAGGGATCTCTCGCTGCTAGAAGTTCCTAAATCAGCTTCTTCCTTCATTGTTCCAATGCTTGAAACAGCTTGAACTTGCCAGACATGTTGCAATCACCATGTTGGCTCCAGAGAAATCTGCAACGCAGAAACTGTCAGCAACCAAGTCACATGAGCCTTCATTCTCTGTTGGGACACTGTGTATCTGTACTAACCTGTCCTTGTTCCGGCACCACCAAGAAACTTCTTTGCCCCTGGACTGGTCCTTCTACATAGTAGAAAAGCTTCCTCCGGTGCACGTTTGTCTACGTTGCAAGTCTGGCAGAAAGCTGGTACACAACAAAGTCAACATAAACCGACTGAAACATAGGTACCTGAGTAACAACCTTCCAGACCTTCCCAGTCCACCTAACAATGAAGCTGCACGTAAGCCTGCCATCCTCTCTGAAGCTGAGATCCCTCCAGACAACTTGCAAATAGTTCCTACAGATCTTCCCACTCCTGACACTCTCCAGCTGGATTCTGTTTTGCCTGATGATTTGCCTGGGACTTCCTCTTCTTCTCAACCTTCTTCTTCTTCTCAGGACTCTCCTGTACACACATCAGTGTACCAGATCGAGAAGCTCTTAAGAAAGAAGTTTGTCAATGGATCCCACTTACAGAGTCATGGTGCAGATTTGACAATGGGCAGAACTCCAGGGTCGCTTTTACCGACCTGACCCTGTCCTATCAGGAACTAGTGCAATCCACTCATGCCTCCATTCCCACTGACTGGAAAAATCGCCGGAGATCTTGAACTTTTGTGAACCAGACTTAGGGCTGATTTAAATACTAATGCTTTTCCCCCCTTAGGAATGTCTCTTCCAAGGGACAGTCCACCTGTTGTTATTGTTATGCAACTGTTATTAAAGTGTGAGCCTGCTTTCTGGGTATCCTCCTGCTGCTGCCCTTCCTTCTCTTCCCTTTTCCTGCCCCTTCACTTTAGTGCTTGTGGCATGACCAAGCCTCCAGTCCTGTTGTGTTCCCTCCTCTCTGGTGCTGCTCTGACTGGTCCCCAGTGTAGTCCAGATTCTCCCCGTCCCGCAGTGGAGTACTGTTTTGTTTTCAATGTAATGCCTTGAAATGCATGAAACTTTTTTGGGGGGCCTTAAAACTTACTTATGTAACCCCTAGATGGCGCTATCCCAGGGGCTACTACCCCTGCCTGATTTGCCACTAACAGGTTGAGGGGCCTGGATCCAATGGCGGGTGCCTCCACCCAGAGGTCAGGGTTTGCAATAGTTAAACTTACTTGGTCACAGCCCTCTGGGACACTGCAACCCCCCTTTCTTCCCACTAGTGGCCCACAATATAGCAGAATTACTTCACAGTATACACTTACCCCCAAGGCTGGTTCAGGGCACGGGACATCCTGTAAAATAAGATACAGTGCAACAATCACAGTACAGTACTTTAACATAGACAAATACCTCAGGCAGTATAACTTTGTTGGAAACAAACAGCTCTTGATTTATTTAGGGGGATATAACAAGGACAGGGGAAATCAGGTTAATTAGCTTATCACTTTACTATTATCTATGGCTCTGTGTACAGGCCCTATCCCTACTAGTTACTGTCCTGGGTACCCAGGCCCTAGTGGCTAGTCCAAACCGTGGCAGCTGGTAGGGGCCCTTCACACAGAGAAAAGGAAAATTAAACAGTCAGCAGTACAGTAATTCCATTTGGATTTAATGTGGCACCAACAGGAGCGACCTCTAATTAGTACTCACGACCTCCAAAGAAGATATTATGGTCCTTCAATGTCAGCAGGGCTACTTTTGATCTCCAAGAGACTCCTCACACATTTATATGGTAAAAAAAGAAAGCACTATACCAGGCAGGCTGCATCTGTATCCCAATCGCAATTACTGCACACAACCAGGAGAACACACAGCAGATTCAGTTCCTGACAGACCGAGTGTAATTCAACAATTTCTTCAGTCTTCTACAGGGTGAGCCTGGTTTCTACCTTCAGAGATCCTTGATTCTTTCACAGATTTGATTCAGTCCTAATAAGCTGTTACACAAGTTGTAGACCGGAACCTGGGCCTGTGCACGCTTTTTTTGACTGAAACTGTGCACTGAAGGGCACAGGGTTTCTTTCCCTTCACTTTCAGATCTCAAACTGAAACTCCAACAGACAAAAACTGGCACTTCCTTTGAGTTCCTCCCAGTTCTTGACTGGATTGGCTGTCACTCACAATAGACTGCTGCTGTTGGTCCAAAAGGCACTCAAGTCTAAACTACATCTCCCAGAGTCACTGCCTATACAATCCTCTTGTGGCTGGCTCAGATTATGAGTCCCAAGTTCTGATTCGGTCAAGGCATCATTTTAGAGCTAGTTTACCCCACACTGATTGGTCCAGTTCAGCAGTTCAAAACCAGAATGGGGAACTAGGCAGACAGTTCTGACTGCAAAGAAAGCAGGTTAGACAAACTGTAATTTTATTATTACTGTAAATGATTTCTGGCAATCAGTTACATCTTTTCAGATAGGTTCCTTGCACTCCTAGTGACTGCAAAATGGGGTGAATTAGCAGCAGCTTGAGTGGTACTCAATCAAAGAAACACACAGTCCCCCATACAACTAATTATGTCTGCAAGCAGACAGCTCTTAAAGAGACAGTACCAGAGGTTCTAAAACACTTACTGATAAATGGCTTAAACAACACCATTCAGGCTTGGAGCATTCAAGCAAGCTCCTGAAGTCTTTTGGGAACCCCCATTTGCAGGGGTTACACCTTCCTGGCCTGGGAAAAGCTTGATCGTCAGCGCCAAGCAAGTACCCCATAAGTTTCAACTGCAACCATATACATTTGCATTAGGCTCACACATGTAATCATCAGTCAATACATCATTTTACCAAGAACCATTTCTGAAACATTGCAGTCGTCCATCTTTACACAGTATAACACACACATTGTACCATAACTCAAGTTATTACCTCTTGTACATGAAACCTGAAGAGAGGGGACCCTTCCCTATCAGTTACCTTGGGGCTGGACGCGGGCAAGGCACCATTTAGAGGGCAACACAAGTAACTTGAGCAGCACTAACGCCAGTTTGGGCAATGAGCTCGGGACACATACACCTTTATGGACAACATTGAGAGGCAGGTCCACTGGCCGGCCCAGGGAATCATAACTGAGGTGCACCACAGGCTTTACAGCTCGACCAGTCTTTCTAGGGGGAGCTGCTACAGTCTCTGCACTCCGAGCCTCATTTTCAGCATTGCTCTCACCTGTCAGGGGAGTCTCCATGGGGGTAGAGAGGCTAGAACTTGGGGCACTTTCAGCTCCAGGAGTTACAGTTTCTGAGTCCACAACATTTGGCTCGCATGGAGAGCTTTCAGACACTGGCAGTGGACTGTCAGGGCACTCAAAATACTCTTCTTGTTCGGTGTATCACCAGTCTGCCCTAATCATTTTTCTCCCCTGAAAGCTCAAACAGTTCAACCATGCACAATGATTCCATTTCATCTGATCTGATGCTTTGCACTTCACTTTCTGGGAGCATTGGCTCAGGGATGAAGTTAGCATAGACAGTCCAGAAGGCCCAGCTTTGTCTCCAGTATTGACTAGGGATTGCCCAAACAATTGACTCAGTTCGTAAGAAGGATAGTATTCAAAGTCACTCACTTCTTCTGATATGGACTGACAGTCATGCTCAACTGGGACTTGTGCAGGGGAACACTTTAACTCTGCTTCTGTAGGTGCAGACTTCCTTGATCTTTTCTTAGCAGCAGCTCTAGTCACTGGTCCAGAGGGGCATCCTCTGGGGCTCAGACTCAATCAGCGATTTGTCCAATGGGTAGTAAATGATTTCTATGCATTGTTTTTACATCTTTGAATTGTTCTCAGGCCTTACTTTGTACACTGGCAGATCATCTAGTTTGCCCACTACAATGTGAGGGAGATGGTGCCATCTGTCAGCAATCTTGTGTTTGCCATGCAGTCCCAGATTTCTTAGCAATACCCGATTCCTCCTGGAGTTCCTGTGTTTCACCTTTTATCATACCTTTCTTTGTTGGCCAGATTTCTTTTTGGCAGCCATGGTTTGAGCCAGTTGTACGCATGAGTTAGCTGGGCCTTTAACTTTTGCACATACTGTAAATAGTTGTCAGCTCGAACCCCATCAGGAGAGACCCCAAACACACATCTACCGTAGTCGAGCTTCTCTTCCAAACATCAGGCGGTAGGGGAGAACCCAGTGGCATCACCCGAGCAGTTATAAGCATGCACCAGGGTGCTAATTTGTTGGCTCCATCTAGGCTTGTCCTTTGGGTGCAGGTGCCTAGTATATCTAGCAAATGCGGTTGAAACGCACAGGCTGTGGGTCCCCTGGGGTGGTAAGGAGTGGTTCTGGACTTCTCATCCCCACAGAGAAAGCACTCTTTGATCAGACGACTCTCAAAGTCTCCCTTGATCAGAATGGATTCTTTGTGGAGCCCCATAGTGAACAAAAGTTTTCTACGAGTACTTTGGCTACAGTGGATGCTTTCTGTCTTTGGTGGGAAAGTTTAAGATCTCGTGAAATGGTCAGTGACCACCAGCACATTACTGATATTTCTTTGATCTGACTCCAAACTCAGAAAATCAATACAGACCAGCCCATGGGTGCACTGGTGGTTATGTTAACAAGGGGCAGCCCTCTGGGGCAAAGCTCTCTGTAAGCAGCGACTACAAGTTCGTATGTGTTGCTCCCATCAGCCCCCATCTTAGGCCAATAGAATCTGGATCTCACCAAGTCAAGTGTTCTGTCTATACAAAGGTGCCCATGTGGTTGTGCAAGGACCTCAATACTGAGTCTCGAAGGCAGTGGGCAGCACCAGTTGTTGTTGTCTACTTCCCCTCTGTCTACTGTTTTCTATAACAGTTTATTGATCAGTTTCAACTTAGGACCTTCTTTGTATAACAGTGCAGTTCTCAAATCAGTGGAGCGTAATTTGGACACATCTTTTCCTGCATAGAGGGCTTCTAAAGCTGATTTGATCATAGGATCGCGATTGAGCCCGCCGAATACTGTCATTGTCCAGCTGAGGCAGTGCACCATGTCTATTGCAGAAAAGTGCAACAAGCAGCAGGTATGCAATTCTCAGAGGGTCCTGCTAATCAATTACGGATCCACTGCGTCTGCGGGACATTTGTTCCTCCTGTCAAACTTCCGGCAGAGTGCCCGAATGTCGGTTCTGTCAATCGGACCCAATCATTCTGGGAACAGGCCTCGGGAGAGAGCATCAGCATCTATGTGGTTCAGACCTGCTCGGTATTCGAGAGCATAGTCATATGTAGATAATGCAGAAAGCCACCTGTGGCCAGTGGCATCCAACTGCTGAGGTCTGCACATAGGTCAAAGGATTATTGTCAGTTTTACTAGTATTTTAGCCCCATACAAGCACTCATGGAATTGGTCAACAATAGCCCACTTCAAAGCTAGGAACCCCCAACTTATGTACAGGATAGTTATTTTCGGATGGGGTCAGGCTTCTACTGGCAAGGCCACTGGTCTCAGGCCATTCTCGTGCTCTTGGTACAACACAGCCCCCAACCCTTGCAAGCTAGCATCATGTGTGCAGGACGTAAGGTTTTCTTGGATCGGCATAGGCCAGGACTGAGCATGGGTAAGTTGATATATGATCTCATGAAAAGCAGTCTCACAATCAGGAGTCCAGCGGGCCCCAAATACTTCACTCGGATGAAAATACACTCTTTCAGTCTTGAGGGACGCTGACTTTTGGTATTTTTTGTGGGTTGGGGATGCCCTTGAGTAAGGTTAAGGAAGGGCGGATCACCTTAATAGTCCTTGATGAAATCGATAATAACCACAGAATCCCAGGAATCTTTGCAGTTCTTTAGATTTTTGCTGTGGGCCAGGTGGTCAAGGCCTCAACTTTACTTGGGTCGGTCTCTATTCCTCGGTGGATACTATGTGTCCCTATACTTTACTGATGTTTTGAAAGAATTGACACTTATCAATGGACAGTTTAAGGCCAAAGTCCTCCAGTCATCCAATACCTTAAATAATCTGCTCTCATGTTCCTCCAGTGAGCCGCCAAACACAATAACATCATCTAGGTATACCAGGCACTTTAGTAAGTTCATGTCCCCACTGCACGCTCCATCAATCGCTGAAAAGTGGCTGGGGCACCTGAAATCCTTGAGGCATCCTCATGAATTCATAGAAGCAAGCGGACAGATAAAGGCTGTCTTCTCACGGTCCTCTTCTGGGGCCATCGGGATCTGGTAGTACCCATCATGGAGATCCAGCACAGAGAACCACTTGCTCCGCTAGGCAGTCCAAAGCATCCTGAACGCGGGCATTGTACTGATCAGGGATAGTCCACCGTTTAAGGTGCGATAATCCACGCACATCCTTACTGTCCCATTCTTTTCCTCACTCACACAATGGGGAAGCATAAGGCTTCTGGATTCTTGTATACACCAGCCGCTAACATCTCTTGCAGATGCCGCCTCACATCATCTATATCAGCAGGTGCCAGGCGTCGAGACCTCTCACTAATGGTTCTTCGTCATGCAGCCGGATATTGTGCTCAGCTCTTGCACGCATCCCACGTCCCATTCCTTTAAAGAAAACACCTGGTCTCTCTGGGCAAGCTTCTCACTGATCCTCACTTTCCATTCAGCTGGCAGCGGGAGTTGCGAAATCAAACAAGTCAGGCGTTACTCTGTCATTCTTCCTTGAACTCTTGCTGCTGGGTAGCACTGCAGTGTCTGCACAATGACATTAGCCAGGATGCAACCTCTATTTACTCGAATTTCTCTTCAGACATTATGAACTTGGACCATTACCCTTCTGGCATAAGCATGGGCTCTAGCGGCAAAATACTAGGCTTGACCAGCAGTCCCTCTGGCAATTTTTCCATCGCCTGGTGCATCCAACATTAATATTTTATTCTCAACATCCTTTCTGATACGGACCTCTCCCTGTAAGGTACACTGGGCATTTGGTGCCAGGATCAGAGACTCAGGATCCTTCTTCCATACAATTCCGACGGTTCCTCTGGTTCTATATTTTCAGCATCTCTCTGTGCCTCATAGGCCTTCTTAATTAAGCGAACTCTTAAAGCTCTACTAGTCTTTGACCCTGTTTTTCATAACACAAATGTGCCAGCCTTCTGAACATATGAGCATTTGTTCCAATCAAAAGGACACCATCATACAGTCCAGTGGGGACACACTAAGGCTAGGTCTCTCACTTGTTCGGCCACCCAGTTAATGGAGTGTGGGGAAAGACAGAAACAAATTGGATATACCCAGAATAGGGTAGGGCCTTCTCACTTAACCCCATACATGCAGTCCTTCTAATGGTTGTAGGGTACGCCTGACAAATGCTTCTGATACCAATCTTGAAACATAATTGTCACTTGGGGCCACTGTCTAATACAGCTCTTGTAGACACCATTTACCTTTACAGTGGTCTCCATGGAGGGACCCACTATTCTGGACCAGTCTGGAGGCGGTAGTGGGGGCTGGGCAACTGACCTTGCCACAAAAGGACGTGAATTAGCATTTTGGTGCCCTCACTGGATCATTTCGCTGCACCTTTAACCACTGATTTGTTCTCCCAAGCTCTCCTTGTAGCCTATATGCAACTTTGTCAGTGTCTTTTGGGGATTAATTCCTCTTTCATGTGCCCATCCTTCCCACAATTATAGCAAAACATACTTTTGGAGTTTGAGCTGGCCGAGGTGCCACACTGGGAGCCAGGGCGGGTATTACTAACTGGAAACCTTGGTGCCATCTGTCTGCGGGCGTGATAAGCATTTGGAGACATCTAGTCAGTTTCTCCACCTTCCCATGGTCAAGGAATCGAGTTCGGAGCTGTTATCAGCAGGAGATACATGGTGGGCATCCCACCACTTAGCAGATGCAGTCGGATATAGGTCGGGTCCAGATTGCAGGCGTGGCCTTCATAAAGGACTGTTTTTGAATCGGATCTCTCTCAACAGTTCGCCCCATTGTGGCATATCTTTTTCCTTATCAGAGCACTCATTGACTGCCAACCTCTGCCCTGAACTTCACTTGATGGGCCACCCTCAGTCACCGGGTCATAGCCACAGCTATTGGTGCAGGTCCCTCCCGAGGTCGCCTTTTCTCAACTCCTCGAATTCTCTCATTAACTCATCATAGGAGGGTGGGGATTCAGTCGATTTGCCAGGCGAACTGAAGCAACAGCAGTTCTGAGAAGGGGCAGACTTAAGGATTCTGTCCAGTCTGGTTCGGTCCAGTTCAATCGCTGGCAAACTACCCTTTCTGAGGCATTCTTGCAACAATTTTTCCAGCCGAGAGACATACACAGACAACAACTCCTTGGTACTGTTGTGCATTTCTTACTCTCCACCATAGGTCCTCATCAGAATCTGGGCTCCATACACATTTCTCCAAGGCCTCAAGATGAGGCTTGCAGTCGCTTCAGGGTTACTGGCCGTTTAGCACGGATGGTAGCCAGGCGAGGACCGGAGGCTCACTAACCCTCTTTCGCCGCTTCCCGAGCATTGCCATTCTAGCACTTGGGGCAACATAGTCTATCCAGGTCTCCAGTCATCCTCCCTTGGGGGTGGGAGGTGCCAGAGAAGATCCTCAACCTTGGTAAGAGTCGTGACTAATGGCAGGTGCAGAAATAGGAGTCTGCATTGGTTCAGCCACCATTACGGGTACTGGAGCAGGAGAGGGTGTTGGGGAGGAACACCCCAGTGGCAGAATAGTTTCTTCAAGTCCTCCACAGTTTCCCTTCTCCCAGCAACCATTTAGCAATTTCTCCTCAAAAGTTTCAGATAGTGGTGGGGCTCATTCCTCGGGTCTTACTGTCCTTAGTTATCACTCTCAAGCAGTGAGGGCTCCTCTGGGGTAATGGTCTGTGGTACTTTGGAGCTATCTATGGGATCCTTAAACTCTACTAGGGCCAGGAAAGTGTGGGTGAGCAGATTAGCGTGCCGACCCACCACCACAGGATTTTGTAAACCTTCCACCTTGGAAAGTACTCCTGCACAGTGTCCGTATTGATACCCAGGGGATGTCCAGGATAAGCATAGCATTTTGGGGTCGATCTCCCCAGTACACCACTCCACCAGCCGGTGCACAGCCACTTCTGTCGGGTACCCATTTATTTATTTATTTATTTTTTTCCTAACAGTGGTTTGTAAATATGGCCACTAGAGGACACACAATCCCAGCGGTGAGCCTCCAAAATGTAACCCCTAGATGGCGCATCCCAGGGCTACTACCCTGCCTGATTTGCCACTAACAGGTTGAGGGGCCTGGATCCAATGGCGGTGCCTCCACCCAGAGGTCAGGGTTTGCAATAGTTAAACTTACTTGGTCACAGCCCTCTGGGACACTGCAACCCCTTTCTTCCCACTAGTGGCCCACACAATATAGCAGAATTACCTTCACAGTATACACTTACCCCCAAGGCTGGTTCAGGCACCGGACATCCTGTAAAATAAGATACAGTAACAATCACAGTACAGTACTTTAACATAGACAAATACCTCAGGCAGTATAACTTTGTTGAAACAAACAGCTCTGATTTATTTAGGGGATATAACAAGGACAGAAATCAGGTTAATTAGCTTATCACTTTACTATCTACCTATGGCTCTGTGCACAGGCCTATCCCTACCAGTTACTGTCCCTGGTACCCAGGCCCTAGTGGCTAGTCCAAACCGTGGCAGCTGGTAGGGGCCCTTCACACAGAGAAAGGAAAATTAAACAGTCAGCAGTACAGTAATTCCATTTGGATTTAATGTGGCAATTCAACAGGGAGCGACCAATTAGTACTCACGACCTCCAAAGAAGATATGGTCCTTCAATGTCAGCAGGGCTACTTTTGATCTCAAGAGACTCCTCACACATTTATATGGTAAAAAAAGAAAGCACTATACCAGGCAGGCTGCATCTGTATCCCAATCGCAATTACTGCACAATAACCAGGAGAACACACAGCAGATTCAGTTCCTGACAGACCGAGTGTAATTCAACAATTTCTTCAGTCTTCTACAGGGTGAGCCTGGTTTCTACTCTTCAGAGATCCTTTGATTCTTTTCACAGGACGGATTCAGTCCTAACAAGCTGTTACACAAGTTGTAGACCGGAACTCTGGGCCTTGCACACGTTTTTTGACTGAAACTGTGCACTGAAGGAGCACAGGGTTTCTTTCCCCTTCACTTTCAGATCTCAAACTGAAACTCCCAACAGACAAAAACTGGCACTTCCTTTGAGTTCCTCCCAGTTCTTGACTGGATTGGCTGTCACACAATAGACTGCTGCTGTTGGTCCAAAAAGCACACAGTCTAAACTACATCTCCCAGAGTCACTGCCCATACAATCCTCTTGTGGCTGGCTCAGATTATGAGTCCCAAGTTCTGATTCGTCCAAGGCATCATTTTAGAGCTAGTTTACCCACACTGATTGGTCCAGTTCAGCAGTTCAAAACCAGAATGGGGAACTAGGCAGACAGTTCTGACTGCAAAGAAAGCAGGTTAGACAAACTGTAATTTTATTATTACTGTAAATGATTTCTGGCAATCAGTTACATCTTTCAGACAGGTTCCTTTGCACTCCTAGTGACTGCAAAAATGGGGTGAATTGGCAGCAGCTTGAGTGGTACTCAATCAAAGAAACACACAGTCCCCATACAAACTAATTATGTCTGCAAGCAGACAGCTCTTAAAGAGACAGTACCAGAGGTTCTAAAAACACTCACTGATAAATGGCTTAAACGCCAAACACCATTCAGGCTTGGAGCATTCAAGCAAGCTCCTGGAAGTCTTTTGGGAACCCCCATTTGCAGGGGGGTTACACTTAAAAATATTTTTTACTTAGCAACTGTTACAGTTTTATTGCTTGTTTGAGTGGTGCTCACATTCACAGTTCTGGTGGTGATGTGAAGCACACATTAAGCATGGGGCTTAATGTTAAGCTGCTGCCCCTTTAAGAACACTTAGAACCTGCATACAGCTAATTGTTGCACTGCCTGGCAGTGCCATGTATGCCTGTCAGCCAGAGAAATTGTCAGTCTGGGGCTTGTCGCCATGAAGAGAACATCTACTGTACGGAATAAACCTGTATTCTTTATTTTATGCATCCGTCCAGTTATTCGCACAGTCCAGATGGGGTCCTCACCAGCAGCAACCGAAGGGTCTGGCAGACCACAGAGAAGGTAAGGGGTCCTTCAGTGGCAGACCAAATAACCAAAACGCCACAGTAGTCTGCTTCAATTTAATAGCTCAGTTTGATGTTTGTTTCACTAACAACTGGCTGTGTTGGCACACTGCGATGCAAACCTGTTCAGCAAGCATAATCGCATCAGTTCTTGACATCCACAAGCTATAAAACTGCTCAATAATTTTTTTAAAGCACAGAAGGAGACATATCTCCAATGCCCCACCATCTCTCTCTCTAAGCGAGAGACATCGTAAATCTGTCTCTTTCTTAGAGGTGGTAGAAAACAGGCATGAACAGAGGGAGTGTGCTGTGCATTCACTGCTTCTGTTTCATTATGTGATATCGCCCAGCTTAAATGCAAGATAAGCAACAACAAAAAAATCAATAAGCCTTACACTACAGAAACAATGCTGGACTACAGATGAGACTTTTGGTTTCTGCATCTCTGGATGCGCATACCTGTCGACTCTCCTTGTACACATGTAAGTGGAGTATATAAAAAAACTAGAATAGCTGTTTATTTCAAGCAAAATCAAATGTGTACAGCCTGTGAACATTATTGCCAAAAGGTTTATGTCTGTCACCAACTTCGGGGATGGCAGAGACCAAAAAAAATGTGTATAACATGGTGGGCCTTGATGTCAATAGACAATATTGGGCACTAGCTGAATAAAGGATAAAACACCATAAAACAGACAAAGGTGTACTAAAACCTAAAACAGCCCATTATTAAAATGATCTGAGGTACTCTACAGCGCAAGACAGAACAAACTCCAAATGCCCAAAAAGGAGAAAAAAACACAACTTAAGAGGTATATTTCAGGAAGCAGAGCGGATATAATAGCCACTAGATATTTGATCTACGTAGCGGACATCTGAGTAATCATTTGTTGGACTCAATGAAAAACAAGTAAAATAAAATTTAATTTATATTTCATAAGTATTAGAAAACCTGTAAACTACTCTAACAGAATATAATGACTGATTGCACTTTAGAATACAAGCAAAACACAATAACAAAAAGACTGATCAGATTTTTGTTCCGTTTCTTGCTGGTAATTCAGTGACTGCTCTCCAGAAAGACCCCATAGTTAGCATGAGGTCACTAGATGGCACCAGTGCACAAACTGAGATATCACTGAAAAACCAGCATGCTTTCTTCATTTCAACAAAAGCCAGAACAGCGCATTTCAGGCATACCGTAGCAGCCATATTAACAAATTCAATTAGTTTAAATTTCAAAACTGTGTTTCATATACAAGGTCTTACTAAAGTCTCAGACATATTCTTTATAACAATACTAGATGAACAAATACACTGATATAAACATTAATTTTATTTCCTGTCCTATTTAAACAAGTTCTAGTCCGAGCTGATATGGCTGTGGCGAGCTTTTAGGAGTGGTAAGAGCACTGAAAAGAATATGCAGTGCTCTCGCTGAACTGGAGTCAGCCATAACTAGTACTGCAGCGACTACAGTACTGCACATGCGTGTATCCCTCACGCATGCGCAGTTTGCCCAGGAGTCAGCCATGTGCAACATGGCGGCACTGACATGACTACTTATGCACGATAAACGTGAATGCGCAGTTTAAGTCAGTGCCGCCATGCTGTCCATGGCAGTCATCACTTCCGCAGTTGCGGAAAGGAGAAGTAATTCACTGGGAAGAGGGTGTGTTTATGCAGCCCGCAGAGGGGAAGGGCTGCATAAACAGAACCACTGGAAATTATGCTAGAGCACTGTGGCAGCACATCAGACTGCAGTCTGGTCACGTGATTCCAAAGTGCTCTTATACAAATCTGATGATGGCATAACATCTGTGGAGCTTAGTTCATGCAGCTGTAAAAATAATTTCCTTGCCCATTTCCTCCCCCTGAGATGGGGATCTGTACACAATCCCCATGCGGATTGTGGTGCCATTTCCTGTCTCCAGGGTGACCCATAGTGACTCATCAACTTCCTGTTTACTCTTTAGTTCTGTTGCTTTAATCCCTTCCCTTATATAGAGAGCTACTCCTCCTCCTCTTTTACCCACCCTGTCCCTGCTGTAGACTGTGTATCCTGGTATGTTGACATCCTAGTCATGGTTCTCTGTGTACCATGTTTCAGTGACTGCCACAATATCCAGGTATCCCTCTTCCATCAAGGCCACTAGTTCAGGGAGCTAGTATTGATTCTGTTTTTGGGGTGAATTTCTTAGTTTTAACTTTAATTTTCCTGGGAGGAACTGTAGCTGGGAGATATTTGCAGTCAGTTGTGACATGACTTGTTACTTAGCCTTTGTGAAATAGGTGTCTGAAAGGAAGGAAGACACTCCCCGGGGTGGAGGGCAAGAGTTGTTGGTGATTGTTTCTGGACAGCAGTTTACTCACGCACCCTTCCCTCACCCCACCCACCCCAAGACATAACTTCCTTTATAGCAGGGTCTCTGACATCACTTCCTCAAAACTGCTAACAACATACACCTGTTCATATCCTTAAAGGCACAGCACACTGAACGGGGGTAGATACACTCACAAGCTTGCACAAACTAAAACAAGAACAAAAACCAAAAAAGCATCTGTAACAGGAAGGGACACAGACATGTGGGGAGTGGTGCAATGCACTGGCTGTGGAGCAGCAGGCTTCCGGGAGACATTCTGGAAACTGCGTTGTTGCCCTATTTGCAGGCACCTCTCTGGTCTGAGGGAGGAGGTTGTTCGAATCCATGCTGACCTGACAAGGATTCAGGAAACCTGCTTCCCCCACCCAGGGACCACCCAGGCCACTGCCACTACCTCAGAGGTTGCCAAGAAAGAGGAGTGGTTGGACCACGGTGGGCTCTGGGAGGGTGAGGGTGGTGGAACAGAGGTGCATCCCTCCAGTTGTGCCTCTCCACAATTTATTTGCCACTCTGGTGAAGCATGGTTCCTCTATGGAGACACCTGCAGTGGAGAGCAAGGTGGATGCTGGGAACCTCCACAATGGAGACCCACAGGAGGGTGGCCCAAGACCCCACAGGGGAAGGAAACAACTCCTGGTGGGGGACTCAATGGTTAGGGGGTAGAACTGGGGGAGGGAGGGAAGAGAGGGTGCCTGCCCGGCACCAAGGCTTGAGGGACAGGAAATAATCCTCAGGATCGTGGAGCAGCAGCAAGGGAGGGAGCGGATGTCATTATCCACCTAGGGACGAATGACCTGGCTGAGAATGGGATCAGAGCAGTGCAACAGGAGTTTGTGGAGTTGGGGAGGGGCCTAGACAGTAGCAGACATGGTAACTCTTTCAGAAGTGCCACTCGTCTATGGCACGGATGAGGTTAGGCACTCCGCACCATGGGATTCAATGACTGGTTGAAAAGCTGGTGCAGAGCTCAGGGATTTGGCTTCATTGGGGACTGGGGCTCCACCTGGAGGGATGCAGGCCTACACAGGCACGACGGTCTGCATCTATCCTGGAGGGGAACCAGGATCCTAGGTGATAGGTTAAAATGCTTCAGTGGCAAGCATTTAAACTAGCCAAGGGGGGAGGCACTGAAAAGGAGAAGGGAAATCCTAGCCCCCCCCAAAAAATCAGGGTAATTAGTGAGGTAAACACCAAAATAGATCAGTTGATAGGGAGAAAGGCTGGGGTAAATGGAGAAAAAGACAAAGGCAGTAGGGACAGGGATGGGGCAAAAAGAAATAAAGCCATAAAAAATGGAGGGTAATGAGTACCAATGCAGGTAGTCTAAGTAAAATGATCCCTGAAATGGTGGCCTTGATGGAAGAGGGATGCCTGGATATTGTGGCAGTCACAGAAACATGGTACACAGAGAACCATGACTGGAGTGTCAACATACCAGGGTACACAATCTACAGGAGGGACAGGGAGGGAAGAAGAGGAGGAGGAGTAAGGAGGAAATGGACAAGGAAATGATAGAAGGCATCCTTGGGATGGCAGAGAAAGGGGAGATATTGCTGATGGGGGACCTGAATATGCCAGATGTTGACTGGAGCACCTTTTCTGCAGCCACATCCAAGAGCAGGGCCATTCTCGATGCCCTACAGGAGGCATGCCTCAGACAGCTAGTTTTGGAATCCACTCGGGAGAGAGCAATCTTAGACCTGGTACTCTCAAATGAGGATGGAGATCTCTGATATTAAAGTGGGTAGCCATCTGTGAACAAGCAACCACCAAACAGTGTGATTCACGATAAACTTAGCTGTAGAGTCAAGCCACACAAAAGTGAAGATACTGGACTTCAGGAGGTCTGATTTTGTCAAAATGGGAGAGTGCCTCAGAAAAGCACTAGCAAACAGGCAAGAAGGTGGGGTGGAGCAACAATGGGGAAACATCAAAACTGCCATCACAGAGGCAACAAGTCTTTGTGTGAAGCAAATAAACAAATCAAAACGAAAGAAAAAATCACTATGGTTCTCAAAAGAAGTGGTGGGGAAGGTAAGGGAAAAAAGATAGCATTCGGGAAGTATAAGAAAACACAGAAGGAGCGGGACAGAGAACTGTACCAGTTAAAGCAGAAGGAGGCGGGTAAGGCAGTCAGAATAGCAAAGGCCCAAACCGAGGAAAAGATAGCCAACTCGGTTAAGAAGGCGGATAAAAGAAAAAATTACTCACCTTAGTAATGTTGTTTCTTCTAATGGAGTCTTGCTATATTATGACAATTGCAGTGAGTCCCATCTTCGAACTGCCCCGGAGGTGAAACAGTTAACTTTCCATGCAAGCATGGAACTCTGAGCACGAGCTCGGTTAGAAGGCTCTGTCTGCTGATCTTCAAACATAAACTGTCAGATCTTTACGAGCAAAAACTCACTAAGGCTCTGTGTGGAAACTGTAAACCTACACTAGCCCACTGGCGACTAACATAAACACACACTTCTTGGTCTCCCACAAAGACTCAAGTCATGAGACCCAAAAGAAATGAAAATACAACACCAATTCACCCCAAAGGAAGGGTGAAACAACAAAGTGGCATAAAGAAAGCGCTAACATTGTAATGCCCACCCACATCCCAAAACAGAGGTTCTGAGAGGGGCAGGAGGGAGGTTATAATATAGCAAGACTCATTAGAAGAAACAACATTAAGGTGAGTAATTTTTCTTCAAACAACATGAAGTCTTGCTATATTATGACAATTGCAGACTACACAGCAATACCCCCATGGAGAAGGGACAGAATCTACTTAGGAATAGGCTCTGAAGGACAAGTGCCAAACCGAGCATCACTCTGAGCCTGGATGTCCAGGAGTAATGCTTGGTAAAGTGTGAACTGTTTTCCAAGTAGCTGCTGACATATCTCTAGAATAGGGATGTCTCTGGCAGCAGCCAGAGAAGCAGCTGTACCTCTGGTAGAGTGAGCCCTCAGGCCTGAGGGAGGAACCTTACCCAGTTTTTCGTGAACAGAATTGGATACAAGAGACAATCCACCTGGCAATGGATCTTATAGTGGCAGGCTTCCTTTACCAACCTCACCATAAGTGAGGAACAGTTGGAGGAGTCAAACCCGTGACCCTTGGTACGCCTATGTAGTAACTAAGGGCTCTTCACATCTAGGCTGTGCAGCCTCCTCTCACCAGAGGAAGAATGGTCAGTGAAGTACATTGGAAGAGATATAGATTGATTAAGGTGGAAATCTGAAACCACCTTGGGCAGAAACTTCTATTAGTCCGGAGGACTACCTATTCTGTGAAAGGAGATAAAATCCGCCCACTGACAAAGCTTGTAATACACTTATGCGTCTGGCAGAGGTGATGGCTACTAGAAACACAGTTTTCCAAGTCAAGTACTAAAGCTCAGCTGAAGACAAAGGCTCAAAGAGGGGGTTGCATAAGCTGAGCAATACAAACATTAAGATCCCAGGCAGGAGCAGGATCCCTGAATGGAGGGTTGGTGTGAAGCAATCCCTTAAAAAACTTGGAAAATACAGGGTGAGTTGAAAAAGAAGAGGATTTACCAGCCGAAATAAAAGGAGACACAGCTGCCAAATGCACTTTCAGGGTAGCTGGTCTCAGCCCCAAAGTGTTCAGATGGACCAAATAATCCAGGACTGTGGGTAAATCAGCAGAGTCTGGGAAAATATGCTTTTCTGAGCACCATATGGAAAACCTTTCCATTTGGAGTTGTAAGTAGCCCTGGTGGAAGGCTTCCTAGAAGCCTTCAATATATCCATTACGCCTTGTGAGAGGTGTAAGTCAGCAAACTCTAACTCTTCAAGAACCAGGCCTTGAGATTGAGATTTGAGATCTGGTACCAAACCTTCCTGGGCACAGGTTAACAGACTGTGATTCCTGAGAAGGTACAGGGGAGGATGGACTGCTAAGGACAGTAGGAGTGGATACCAGGGTTGTCTGGCCCAATCTGGGGCAATCAGAATGACCGTGCAGGATTGGGATCTGATTTTGACTAGCACTTTGAACAGGAGAGGAAAGGGAGGGAAGGCATAGAGAAACTTCCCTTCCCAACTGAGGACTAAGGCATCCAGAGGGACTGAGCCCAAGACTGGGGGCCTGCAGCAAAAGAGGGGAAGTTGGTGATTGTCTGGGGCTGCAAAAAGATCTATCTGCGGGGTGCCCCATCTGGCAAATACCACTCCCAGAACCAGGGGATCCAGGGACCACTCGTGATGGCCCTGAGAAATTCTGCTGAGAGCATCTGCCAGGACATTGTCCTTGCCTGGGAGGTGAACTGCCATAAGGGAGGTGTTCAGGGAGTAAGCCAGAGACCATAACTTCATGGCTTCAGTGCACAAGGCCGTAGACCGAGTGCCCCCTTGCTTGTTGATGTACCACATTGTAGTGGTGTTGTCTGTTCTGACCTGTACAATTTTGTTCTGAACAGATTTGGAGAAAGCTTGAAGTGCTAGAAAAACTGCTCTGAGCTCCAACAGGTTGATGTGGAGTAGAGTTTTGGGGACCACAGTCCCTGGGCAGTGAGGTCGCCTATGTGAGCCCCCACCCTGCGGGATGCATCTGTAGTAAGGATTAAGGAGTGAGACTGTGACAAAGGAACTCCTTGTCTCAGGTTGCTCTGATCCTGCCACCACTGTAGGGCTTGGATCAGGGTTCTGTTACTGGATCAACTTGGTAAGAGGATCCTTTCTTTGAGACCAAAAGCTCTCAAATGGAACTGAATGTCCTCATCTGAAATCTTGCTCCTTGCACTACTGCTGTGGAAGCAGCAATGTGTCCTAGGAGCTGCAGAAATGCCTTGCTGGTCGAGAGACCTGCAGGGTGAATGAGGAGGCCAGGAGACTAGGGTCTTGCTCTGTCCAGAGGGAGGAAGGCCCTGGTTTTCTGTGTTCAGTTCTGCGCCTATGAAGGTTAGGAGCTGGACAGGCTCTAGAACTGACTTTGAGAGATTCAGAAGGAAACCTAGGGAGGTAAGCAGTTGCTGAGTTACCTGAAGGTGTAAGCTGACCTGTTCTGGGGACTGGCCTATTATGAGCCAATCGTCCAGGTAAGGAAAGATAGCAATTGTTTGCCTTCTTAGGCATGCAACTGCTACTGCCAGGCATTTGGTGAATACCCTTGAAGCAGAGGTGAGGCCAAAGGGCATTGCTCTGAACTGGTAATGGCCTGAGGGCAGCTCGAACCTGAGGTACTTTCATGGGAGCTCTGATGAGAATATGGAAGTAGGCATCCTTGAGGTCCAGGGACGCCAGCCAGTCCCCTGGCCTTAGAGAGGGTAAAATAATTCCCAGGGTCACCATTTTGAACTTTGGTTTTAAAAGGTGCTTGTTTAAGCATCTGAGATCCAGGATGGGCTGCCATTCTCCTGTCTTTTTTGGGGTAAGGAAGTACCTGGAGTACAAACCTTTGCCTTGGTGTAGGGGTGGAACCCTTTCCACGGCTCTGAGAGCGAGGAGGGTAGAGACCTCTGCCTCTAGGGCAAGTGCCTCTGATGGAAATGCAGGTGGAAAAGATCTGGTTCTCATCTTTGGAAATTTTTTGAAGCTGAGAACCAGTCCCTGGCTTACTACTTCCAGGACCCACTTGTCTGACGTTAGAGACTTCCAGTCCTGGACAAAGTAAGCCAGCCTGCCCCCTACAGGTAGAGAAGAATCGTCCCTGGCTACCCCATCAGGGTGCCTGCTTGGCAGGGGCTTTAGGATGAGGGGTGGAAGCAGGCCTGCTTGAACCCCGTCTGCCTCTCCCTCTAAAGAAGCCCCTCTGGGCATAAGCAGAAGAGGAGGCTTGGGATTGGTAAAAAGGCCTATGAAAAGGCCTGCCCCTGCCCTTGGGAAGCTGCTTCTGAGGAGTGACCTGCCTTTCCTTGGCCTGTGCACTCCTATAGGTGGTCCTGTATTCATCCATTTTCTTCATGTAATTCTCTGTTTGCTCCCCAAACAGAGAGTTGCCCACAACAGGAAAATCCATGGCCTTAGACTGGGTATCCTGTGACAGGGTAGTACATCTGAGCCAAGCCATTCTGCAAAGTGCCACAGATGTAGCCATGACTCTTGATGACACATCATTAGAGTCTACTGCAATGAAATTGCACCTTAGATTCTCAATACCATCTCTAGCCACCTGTTCCAGCTCTCTGGCCAGCTGGTCAGGGACTTGTTTTGCAGAGCCAGCACAGTATCCCATCTGATTTCTGGTATCTAGCAGCATAAGCCATATAATTTGCCTGTCTGAGTCCCAAGGATGCTGCCACGCATTTGTTTCTTTGCCATAGCATCAATCTTCCTGAAGTCTTGCTCAGGAGGGTGTGAAGCTAGGGGAATATTTGCCTTGTCACAGGCTGCAGCCTGCACTACTCCCACATGGCTGCATTGCTGTGTGAGGAACTCCGTATCAGAGCCTAATAAAGTATACCTCTTGTCCATTCTTTATCTACAGGAGGTATAGTGTGAGGAGTTTTTAAAACTTTTACTGTCTGCTTCCGGAAAGATTTATGCAGAGGAATAGACAGTCTCTTAGATTCTGGAATATCCATCATTTCTACATAATCAGGCTCCTCTTGGTCATCAACAGCTTCCTCAATAGGGAGCTAGAGAGTTTCAGCAACCTTCTTATAAAACATAAAATGAGAAGGGGATTCAGAGAGCCTTGGAGGAGAAACCCTGGGTCTGTCTGAGAGATGTCCGTTCAATGGGCACATCCAGGTCTTCAAAACCATATTCACTCTCCTCATACTCCTCTTCCCCCCTCCCACGGTTCATAAAATTCCTCAAAATCAATCTGGAACTGGTGAAACCGGCCGAACCGAGCGCCTCCCTGATGGTGCCGGTTCTGTCTTAACCGGGGAAAGAGACTGGACAATTTGGATTGCTTTAGCTATTTCTTCAGCGGTTGGAGAGAGAACTTTTGGCTCCACACCAGCTGACTTTCTAGTCCTTTGCAGGAACTGGCTCTCAGAGCCAGCTCTTCGCTTGCCCGAGAAGATCGCCTGGTCAGAAGGCACTCCTCTGGTTCGGTTGAACCAACCGGCCGCCATCCGGGTTAGCGGACTTTTTGGCCTCCCTTTCCCTGAGCCTACCAACTCTCTTTTCTATGGTGGCAGCAGGGAAATTCTTACAAATCTGGCAGTCTGCATTGAGGTGGTCAAACCCCAGACAACAGACACAGATGGTGTGAGGGTCAGCCTTAGCAAAGGCTTCCCCACAGACACTACAGTGTTGAAACTCAGTGGGCCCAGTTTTTCTTTTGGGTTTCTCAGACATAATGCCAACCTAACCAAACTTGTCCGTTTATGGCAATCCGCCAAGCAAGACTCTCTTATCGGTTCCCAACCGTGTCACGGGTCGTGAAAAAAACCGTAATGAAATCCGTTTTTAGAACCGATAAGAACCAGAACCGCACTCTAAAAAGGACTAGCAATTTTAAACACTAATCTGATCGGTTCAATCAACCGATAAATATTTACAAGTCACACAGAGAAAACAAATGTAAAACCTATCTATTACTTACATTATCACAGACAGAGCTTGAACCGACCGTGTTATGGTATAATTTTTGAAACCGATAAATAATACTTTAAACCGACAAAATGAACCGAGCAGCAGGAAAATCTCCGAGCGACTGTTCAGTGAGGCGGAGTAAATAATCTGACAGTTTATGTTTGAAGATCAGCAGACAGAGCTTTCTAACCGAAGCTCACACAGAGTTCCATGCTTGCATGGAAAGTTAACTATTTCACCTCCGGCAGTTCAAGATGGGGACTCACTGCAATTGTCATAATATAGCAAGACTTCATGTTGTTTGAACCTTTATAGGTACATTAGGGAGCAAAGAAAGACTAAGGCAGGGATGCTGAGGCTGAACAAAGAGGAAGGTGGTTGGGCAGAGAACGACAGTGAAAAAGCAGGGATACTGAATGAATACTTCTGCTCAGTATTCACAATGGAAAAGCAGGGGGAAATACCTAATCCGGTCAATAGAAGCATTCTGGATAGGGGGGATGATATTAGTCCTGTCACAGAAGAATGGGTTCTGAAAGAACTCTTAAAACTGAAGGTGGATAAAGCAATGGGGCCTGATGGGATTCACCGCAGAATGTTAAAAGAACTAAGGGAAGAACTAGTAACGCCACTGACTACCCTTTTCAATAAATCATTGGAGGATGGGATGGTACCTGAGGACTGGAGGAGGGCGGATGTGATTCCCCTTCACAAAAGTGGGAGCAAGACAGAGGCAGGAAACTACAGACCTGTCAGTTTGACCTCAGTGGTAGGGAAAATTATGGAATCACTTCTGAAGGAAAGAACTGTTGAGTACCTAGAGGCCAGTGGGGCACAGGGCTCAAGGCAGCATGGATTCACAGCGGAAAGATTGTGTCAGACAAATCTAATTGATTTCTTTGACTGGGTGACCAAAGCAGTAGACCAGGGAGGGGCTGTGGACACGGCCTACCTAGACTTTAGCAAGGCATTTAACACAGTCCCACACAAAAGGTTAATAAACAAATTAGCCAGTCTGGGAGTGGGTCCTAGGGTGGTAGCCTGGGTAAAACACTGGTTGGACAACAGGACACAGTGCAGAATAGTAAATGGAGTCCACAGTAAAGAAAGGAGGGTTACTAGTGGGGTACCACAGGGTTCAGTACTGGGGCCAGTCCTTTTTAATGTCTTTATAAGTGACATTGCAGGGGACTGGAAGGGAAAGTATGTCTCTTTGCAGATGACACAAAGATCTGCAACAGGATTGATACACAAGGTGGGATGGAAAGGATGAAAAGGGACTTGGCAAGGTTGGAGGAATGATCAGATGTATGGCAGCTTAGATTCAACGCAAAGAAGTGCAAAGTAATGCACCTGGGAAACAAAAACCCAGGGGAAGAGTACACAATGGGGGGTGAGATACTGACCAGAACAAAAATGGAAAGGGGCCTGGGGGTAGTCATATCAGATGACCTAAAGGTGGACCAGCAATGTGAGAAGGCAGTAAAGAGGGCTGGGGGGATACTGGGACGCATACGGAGAGGCATCACCAGTAGAAAACAGGAAGTTGTTGGCCCTCTGTACAGACAGTTGGTAAGACCACATCTGGAGTACTTGTACAGTTCCGGAGATCCCATCTCCGCAAAGACATAGACAGAGTGGAGGCTGTCCAGAGAAGGGCAACCAAAATAATGCAGGGTCTGCATTAGAAGACATATGAAGAAAGACTAAAGGAACTAAAGATATATAGCCTAGAGGAAAGGAGGGAGAGGGGGGACATGATAGAAACTTTCAAATACCTCAAGGGAATCAACAAAGTCCAAGAGGGCAGCATCTTTCAAAAAAAAAAAGAGATGTGCAAAAACAAGGGGGCACAATTTGAAGATAGAGGGGGGACGGCTCAGAGGTAATGTGAGGAAGTATTTCTTCACAGAGAGGGTTGTGGATACATGGAACAGCCTTCCTGAGGTGGTCGTAGAGTCAAAAACAGTGGGGGAATTCAAGAATGCATGGGACAGACATAAGGCAATTCTAGTGGAGGGTAGGAGGAAGTAGGCTGTTGGTTAACTAGGATCTGCAGCTTATCCGTTAGGTAGGGAAATGGGCAGACTAGGTGGGCCAAGCGGTCCTTATCTGCTGTCAAATTCTATGTTTCTATGTTTGTTGCACAGACTGCGGGCATTGGTACTCATCACCTTCCATTTATTTTTTATAGCCTTACCCCTTTTAGCCCCATCCCTGTCTTTACCGCCTTTTTCTGAATTTATCCCTGTCTTGCTCCCTACTGACTTCTCTACCTTGGTGTTTACCTCTCTAACTACTGTGCTTTGTGGGTGGGAGGCTAGGATTTCCCTGCTCCTTTTCAGTGCCTCCCCCCTTGGCTAATTTAAATGCTTGCCAATGAAGCATTTAAACCTGTCACCTAGGATCCTGCCCCCGGACAGATGCAGACCAACGCGCCAGTATAAGCCTGCATCCCTCCAGGTGGCTCCCCAGTCCCCAATGAAGCCAAAACCCTAAGCTCCACACCAGTTGTTCAACCATTCGTTGAATCACTAGATGCGGAATACCCCAGCATCATCCTTGCCATAGACAGGCAGCACCTCCGAGAAGGTTACCGTACATGCTACTTGTCTAAGGCCCCTCTCCAACTCCACAAACTCCTCTTACACCACTCTGATCACATTCACAGCCAGGTCATTTGTCCCTAGGTGGCAATGACATCCAGCTCCCTCCCTCGTGCAGCTGCTCCCGCGATCCTAAGGATTCGCTTCCTGTCCCTCCGAGCCATGGCGCCAGGCAGGCATCTTACCTCCCTATCCCCTTCCTCCCTCACTTCTACCCCCCTACTGATTGAGTCCCCCACCAGGAGTTGTTTCTTTCCCCTGTGGGGTCTCGTGCCACCCTCCTGTGGGTCTCCATTGTGTAGGTTCCCAGCACCCTCCTTGGTCTCCACTGCAGGTGCCCCCATAGAGGAACCACTCTTTGCCAGAACAGCATATGAATTTTGGAGAGGTACAACTGGAGGGATGCACCTCTGTTCCACCACCCTTTCCCCCCCTGAGCCACCTTCGTCCAACCGCTCCTCTTTCTTGGCAACCTCTGAGGTAATGGTGGTGGCCCTGGTGGTCCCTGGTTGGGGGAAGAGGTTTCACGAATCCTAGCCAGGTCAGCGGGGAGACGGGCAAACTCCTCCCTCAGATCAGAGAGGTGCCTGCAAACAGGGCGGCATCGCAGCCTTCAGAAAGTCTCCCGGAACACTGCTGCCCCACAGGCACTGAGCTGCACCACTCCCATCTTGACTTATTTTGTATCCCCTCTCCTGTTGTTTTGTATGCTTACTGTCTCCTCCCTCTATGTATTTTGACACTTACTTTCCTATATATGTGCCCTTACAACTCTCGCCCTTCCTGTTCTGGGACAGGAACTCCTGAGTCTTCAGTAGTCTCCTACTTCCATGCTTGGATTCAAACCTCCAGCAGCCGGGGGGTTATTTTTTAGGTTCCTTCAAGGTTGATGAAACTAATGTGTCTCGGTGATCCTTCCCTTCCTAATGCCAAACAGGAAGTTCCTGTTATCAATCAAATCCAGTGGCTATAAAAGTAGAACTGGCTTTGGGTGGGAAGGAGGGTAATTAGTAAAAAAATCTATAGTTCTAGACTTCTGTATCTTGCTCTGAAACCAAAGTTCTCTTCTGTCAAAAACAGCAGGAAGTTGTAATTGGAGACAGCTGCTTTTGTATTCCTAAGCTGCTAAGCCACACCCCCAATTAGCCTCAGCCTCTGCTCTGACTCAGTAAATTAAGCTGATACAGCCCCCTTCCTCAGAGAAACACACAGTGACTCTTTTTTTTTTTACTTAAATGAGGCCCCCTTCTTCTAATAAAGTATATGTTTGCTTAATCCAAACAGGTGTATGAAAAATGTAAACACAGAACAATATAGCAAAGAGCATACAATCACTTAAAAGAAAACAAGGAAAAGTACAAAACAAAAACTCCTACCACAATACATTTAGACTTTTTCTATCTAATGTATTACCTCTATAGTGCTTATAGTTATATCAGACAGCTGTGTCTGTCTAGAGTCCCAAGATGGTATGTCAACAAGATCAGGCACCAGTATTAGTTTAAACTGTCTCTCTCTACACCCCTTCTGTGAGTCATCTAGCTCTTCCTTTTAGAACCAAAAAAATACAAACATGATTTCCTGTCAGGAGATATTTTAAATAATGTGACTTCAGCAAAAACTAATTTCCCAAATTATGACAGTCTTTAATCAAGCCTTTCCTTTGAACTGGAGGCTGGTTTCTCATGTTCCCAAGGAACATCAAAGGTTTTTACAACTCTGCCATATGTCACTTAGGTGCAAATATAGCAAACAGGAAACAGCTAAATGATGTCCTGTTTCTGAAGTCATAAAAGAAAAAATTACTCACCTTAGTAATGTTGTTTCTTCTAATGGAGTCTTGCTATATTATGACATACGCAGTTTGTCCCAGCCTTAGAACTGCTCCGGAGGTGAAAGAGTTAACTTCCATGCCAGGCATGGAATCTTGAGCGAGAGCTCGGTTGAAAAACTCTGTCTGTTGTTCTTCAAACTGAAACTGTCAGATGTTTACGAGCAAACTCACTAAGGTTCTGTGGAAGCTGTAAACCTCACACTAGCCAACTGGCTACTAAATATTAACACATTTTTCTGGTCCCAAACCAAAACTCAAGTCAGGGATCCAAAATAAAATAAAATACAACACCCAAACATCCCAAAAAGGAGGGGTGAAAAACACAAGGTGGGCATCATTAAGTGCCAACACTGCACTGCCCACCCACATCCCAAGAGCAGAGGTTCTGAGAGGGGCAGGCGGGGGGGAGGTCATAATATAGCAAGACTCCATTAGAAGAAACAACATTACTAAGGTGAGTAATTTTTTCTTCAAACAACATGAAGTCTTGCTATATTATGGCATATGCAGACAACACAGCAGTACCTCTATGGAGGAGGGACAGAACCTACTTAGGAAATAGGCTCTGAAGCACAGCTGTGCCAAACCGAGCAGCACTCCTAGCCTGGATGTCCAGGGAGTAATGCTTGGTGAAAGTGTGTACTGTTTTCCAGGTAGCTGCTTGACATATCTCTAAGATAGGGATGTCCCTGGCCGCAGCTAGGGACGAGCTGTACCTCTGTAGAGTGAGCCCTCAGGCCTGAGGGGAACCGCATTCAGTTTTTGATAGCAAAATTGATACAAGAGACAATCCACCTGGCAATGGATCTTTAGTGGCATGTTTCCTTACCAACCTCACCATAAGTGAGGAACAGTTGGAGGAGTCAAACCTGTGACCCTTGGTACGCTCTATGTAGTAACTAAGGGCTCTCTTACATCTAACTGTGCGGCCTCCTCGCCAGAGGAGGAATGGTCAGTGAAGTACACTGAAGATATAGATTGATTAAGGTGGAAATCTGAAACCACCTTAGGCAAGAACTTCCTGTTAGTCCTGAGGACTACCTTATTTCTGTGAAAGGAGATAAAATCAGGCTCCACTGACAAGGCTTGTAATTCACTTATGCGCCTGGCAGAAGTGATGGCTACTAGAAACACAGTTTTCCAAGTCAAGTACTTAAGCTCTGCTGAAGACAAAGGCTCAAAGGGGGGTTGCATTAGTTGAGCAATGCAAACATTAAGATCCCAGGCAGGAACAGGGTCCCTGAATGGAGGGCTGGTGTGAAGCAATCCCTTGAAAAACTTGGAGAATACAGGGTGAGCAGAAAGAGAAGAGGGCTTTCCTGCTGAAATAAAAGCAGAGACAGCTGCCAAATGCACTTTCAGGGTAGCTGGCCTCAGCCCCAAAGTATTTAGATGGACCATATAATCCAGGACTGTGGGCAAATCAGCAGATTCTGGGAAATATGCTTTCCGAACACCATATGGAAAACCTTTCCATTTAGAATTATAAGTAGCTCTGGTGAAGGCTTCCTAGAAGCTTTCAAGATATCGAGTACACCTTGAGAAAGGTGTAGGTCAGCAACTCTTAACTCCTCAAGAGCCAGGCCTTGAGGTTGAGGGACTTGAGATTCGGATACCAAACTCTCCCCTGGGCACAGGTTAACAGATTGTGATTCCTGGGAAGACACAGGGGAAGGTGGACTGCTAAGAACAGAAGGAGTGGGTACCAGAGCTGTCTGGCCCAATCTGGAGCAATCAGAATCATCTTGCAAGGTTGAGATCTGATTTTGACTAGCACCTTGAACAAGAGAGGGAAGGGGGGAAAGGCATAGAGGAACTTCCCTTCCCAGTCGAGAAGGAAGGCATCCAGAGGGACTGAGCCCAACACTGGGGCCTGCAACAAAAAGCGGAAGTTGGTGATTGTCTGGGGCTGCAAAAGATCTATCTGAGGGTGCCCCACCTGGCAAATACTAACTCCAGTACTAGGGGATCCAGTGACCATTCGTGATGGCCCTGGGAAATCCTGCTGAGAACATCTGCCAGGACATTGTCCTTGCCTGGGAGGTGAACTGCCATGAGGGAAGTGTTCAGGGAATAAGCCAGAGACCACAACTTCATTCCCTCGGTGCACAAGGCCGAAGACTGAGTGCCCCCTTACTTGTTGATATACCACATTGTAATGGTGTTGTCTGTTCTGACCTGTACCACTTCGTTCTGAACAGATGCAGAAAAAACCTGAAGTGCTAGAAAAACAGCTCTGAGTTCCAACAGATTGATGTGGAGTAGAGATTCCTGAAGGGACCACAATCCCTGGGTGGTGAGGTCGCCCATGTGAGCTCCCCATCTCAAGAGGGACGCATCTGTAGTAAGGGTCAAGGAGTGAGATTGAGGGATGAAAGGAACCCCCTGTCTCAGATTGCTCTGATCCTGCCACCACTGCAGGGCCTGGATCAGGGTTCGAGTTACTGGGATCAATTTAGTTAGAGGATCTCTCCTTCGAGACCAGAAGGCTCTCAAATGGAACTGAATGTCCCTCATCTGAAATCTTGCTCCTTGCGCTACAGCTGTGGAAGCAGCCATGTGCCCTAGGAGCTGTTGAAAGTGCCTGCTGGTCGAGAGACCTGCAGAGTGAAGGAGGAGGCCAGAGCCACCAGGGTCTTTACTCTTTCTAGAGGAAGGAAGCTCTGGCCTGCTTTGTGTCCAGTTCTGGCCTATGAAGGTGAGTAGCTGAACAGGCTCTAGAACTGACCTTGGAAGATTGAGAAGAAAACCTAGAGATGTAAGCAGCTGCTGGGTAACCTGAAGGTGTAATCTGACTTGGTCTGGAGACTGACCCACTATGAGCCAGTCGTCCAGGTAAGGAAAGATGGCAATCTTTGCCTTCTTAGTGAGCAACTGCTACTGCCAGGCATTTTGTGAATACCCTTGGGGCAGAGGTGAGGCCGAAGGGCATTGCTCTGAACTGGTAATGGCCTGAGGGCAGTTCGAATCTGAGGTACTTTCGGTGGGAGCTTCTGATGAGAACATGGAAGTAGGCATCCTTGAGGTCCAGGGACGCTAGCCAGTCCCCTGGCCTTAGGGAGGGTAAAATAATTCCCAGAGTCACCATTTTGAATTTTGGTTTTAAAAGGTGCTTGTTTAGGTATCTGAGATCCAGGATGGGCCACCATTCTCCTGTCTTTTTTGGGGTAAGGAAGTACCTGGAGTACAGTCCTTTGCCCTGGTGTAGGGGAGGAACCCTTTCTACAGCTCTGAGAGCCAGGAGGGTTGAGACTTCTGTTTCCAAAGCGAGAGCCTCTAATGGATTTGCAGGTGGAAAGGATCTGGTTCTCATCTTTGGAAATTTTTTGAAGCTGAGAACCACTCCCTGGCTTACTACTTCCAGGACCCACTTGTCTGATGTCAAAGACTCCCAGTCCTGGAAGAAGTAGGCCAGCCTGCCCCCTACAGGTAATGGAGAATCGGCCCTGGGCATCCCATCAGGGTGCCTGTTTGGCAGGGGCTTTAGGCTGAGGGGTGGGAGCAGGACTGCTCATACCCCGTCTGCCTCTCCCTCTGAAGAACCCCCTCTGGGCATAAGCTGAAGAGGAGGCCTGGGCTGGGTGAAAAGGCCTGCCCCTGCCCCTGGAAAGCTGCCTCTGAGGAATGGCTTGCCTCTCCTTGGCCTGTGCACTCCTATAAGTGGTCCTATACTCATCCATTTTCTTCATGTAATTCTCTGTCTGCTCCCCAAACAGAGAATTACCCACAACAGGAAAATCCATGGCCTTAGCCTGGGTATCCTGTGACAGGCTAGTACACCTGAGCCAAGCCATTCTGCTAAAAGCCACAGATGTAGCCATGACTCTTGAAGATACATCATTAGAGTCCACTGCAGCATGGAATTGCACCTTGGGTGCCTCAATACCATCAGCAGCCACCTGCTCCAGCTCCTTGGCAGCTGGCTAGGGACCTGTTTACCAAAGCCATAACAGTATCCCATCTGGATTTCTGGTATCTTGCAACATAGGCCATATAATTTGCCTGTCTGAGTCCCAAGGATGCTGCCATGTATTGTTTCTTTGCCATGGCATCAATCCTCCTGGAGTCCTTGTCGGGGTGTGAAGCCAAGGGAATATTTGCCTTATCACAGGCTGCAGCCTGCACTACCCCAGCATGGCTGCATTGTTGTGAAAGGAACTCCGTATCAGAGCCTGACAATGTGTACCTCTTGTCCATTTTTTTATCCACAGGAGGTATAGTGTTAGGAGCTTTTAAAATTCTTATTGTCTGTTTCTTAAAAGATTTATGTAAAGGAATAGACAACCTCCTGGACTCTGGGATATCCATCATTTCCACATGGTCAGGCTCCTCCTGTTCATCCACAGCTTCTTCCAAAGGGAGCTGGAGGGTTTCAGCAACTTTTTTATAAAATATAAAATGAGAAGGGGACTCAGAAAGCCTAGGGGGAGACACTCCTGAAGGTCTGTCTGGGGAGATGTCCGGTTCAATGGGCACATCCAGACTTTCAAAATCACATTCACTCTCTTCATAATCCTCCTCCCCCTCCTCCGGTTCTTAAAATTCCTCTATATCATATTCTTGAACCGGTGGAACCGACCGAACCGACCGCTTACCTGATGGTGCCGGTTTGGTCGTAACCGGGGAAAGCGACTGGACAATTTGGATTGCTTTGGCTATCTCTGCAGCTGTTGGAGAAGGAAATTTTGGCTCCACACCTGCTGATTTTCTAGTCCTGTTTGCTGGAACTGGCTCCCCTGAGTCAGCTCTTCGTTTGCCCGAGGAAGTCTCGCCCTGGTCAGAGGGCACTCCCTCCGGTTCGGTTGGCACCGACCCGGGCTGGCCATCCGGGTCAGCGGACTTTTGGCCTCCTCGCTCCTGAGCCTACCAACTCTTATCCAGGGTAGCTGCAGGGAAATTCTTGCAAATCTGGCAGTCTGCATTGAGGTGGTCAAACCCCAGACAATAAACACATGTGTGTGGGTCAGCCTTGGCAAAGGCTTCCCCACAGACACTACAGTGCTGAAACCCAGTGGGCCGGTTTTTCTTTTGGGTTTCTCAGACATAATGCCAGCCTAACCAAAAACTTGCCCTTTTACGGCAAATCGCCAAGCAAGACACCCTTATCGGTTCCCAACCGTGTCACGGGTCGTGGAAAAACACGTAATGAAATCCGTTTTTTTTAGAACCGATAAGAACCGGAACCGCACTCTAAATGCAATTTAGTTAAGTTTAATCAACCTGATCGGTTCAAACCGAACCGATAATAACGTTTGCAAGTTCCACACAGAGAAAATGTAAAACCTATCTATTACTTACGATACCACAGACAGAGCTTGAACCGACCGGTTGCGGTTAAAATAAGACAAATGTGGTTTAAAAACAACGAGAAATTACACTTTTAAACTGACGAAATGAACCAAGCAGAAGGAGAAATCTCCGGAGCGACTGTTCAGTGAGGCGGAGCAAAGAATCTGACAGTTTCAGTTTGAAGAACAACAGACAGTTTTTCAACCGAGCTCGCGCTCAAGATTCCATGCCTGGCATGGAAGTTAACTCTTTCACCTCCGGAGCAGTTCTAAGGCTGGGACAAACTGCATATGTCATAATATAGCAAGACTTCATGTTGTTTGAATGTATATTTTAGTTTCCCAGCTTCAGAGGCAGGAGGTCATAAAAAGGCCATAAAATGCAACTTCTCAAGGAAGTTAATTACATTACAGAGATCTCCTGGTCAGTTCCTGTAACTAAAACCTGGGGGGGCACCCATGGTACAGCTGTCTTATGTGAGACAAATCACATACTATATTTTTATATTACAAATATCATAGAACAATGATAACCAGCTGGCCAAGCATCACAAATACCACTCCACCCATTTTGTACTCTGCTCCTGGATTTCTGTGCCCTGAGTGTATTATTTAAAATTTTTGTGTTGAAACTTAACTGCCATACATTTGACCATTGCTCAGGTCTAAGGTCTCTGCTCATACTTTTCCATCCTGCTGCAGATCTTGGTATCATACTGTAATGCTCAGTGGCTCAGTAGGTAGCACACTCGCCTCTGATGCCGGGAGATCAGTAGGTAGCACACTCGCCTCTGAGGCCGGAAGATCAGAGGGCTGTGGGTTCAGTTCCCACATCTGGCACTTGGGTTAATATCCCAGTACTGACACTGTAGTGCAGCATGAGAGGGGTGCTGCACTCCTGAGGTGCCGTCTTTCGAACGAGACGTTAAACCGAGGTCCCATCTGCCTGGATTGGTGGTAGTTCAGGTGGATGTTAAAGATCCCATGGCACTTATCGAAAAGAGTAGGGGAATTTCCCCAGAGTCCTGGCCAAATTTCCCTCATTCACTAAAAATACCTCCAACAGTTTCATCTGGTTCAAGGTCAGTTGGCATTCATCTGTATCCCCCTCCCCTGGGTCGTGCCTGGAAATAGACAGGATTTGCCTAGTGCACTTACCTAGTCAAAAAAAAAAAAAAAATGCAGAGTCAAACCATCCCTTCCTGTTTCTTTGCAATTTCACTTATAAAGACATTAAAGAGTACTGGGTCCAGAACTGATCCCTGTGGTACCATCTCCCCCAACACCCTCCCTTCCTTGGAGTGAACTCCATTTACTACCAGCCTCTATGAGCTATCCCCTAACCAATTTCTTACCAGTCAAATTTTTTTCTTTCTGAGCCAACACAGTAGGAGTCATGCAGAACAATTGTAACTTACTCAGAAAATATTTAAGTTACACATACACAACTAGGATGAAAGTAGTTCAGGACAAAAGAAAAAATTACTCACCTTAGTAATGTTGTTTCTTCTAATGGAGTCTTGCTATATTATGACATATGCAGTATAACCCCAGGTTAGAACTGCTCCGGAGGTGAAAGAGTTAACTTTCCATGCAGGGCATGGAACCTTGAGCGCGAGCTCAGTTGAACACTCTGTCTGTTGTAGCTCAAACTTAAACTGTCAGATCTTTACGAGCAAAAACTCACTAAGGTTCTGTGTAGAAGCCAGAACCTCACACTAGCCCACTGGCTACTAACTACAAAAACACATTTTTGTTCTTGATCCCAAAATAAAGACTCAAGTCAGGGGATTCAAGAAAGAAAAATAAAACATAACACCTAAGCACCCTAAGAAATGGTGAAAATAAAGTGGGCATTTATGAAGTGCCAACATTGCACTGCCCACCCACATCCCAAAAGTAGAAGTTCTGAGAGGGGCAGGCTGGGGAGGTCATAATATAGCAAGACTCCATTAGAAGAAACAACATTACTAAGGTGAGTAATTTTTTCTTCAAACAACATGAAGTCTTGCTATATTATGACATATGCAGAATACACAGCAGTACCTCCATGGAGGAGGGACAGAACCTACTTAGGAAATAGGCTCTGAAGCACAGCTGTGCCAAATAGAGCATCACTCCTAGCCTGGATATCCAGAGTAATGCTTAGTAAAAGTGTGAACTGTTTTCCAGGTAGTTGCTTGACATATCTCTAGGATAGGGATGTCCCTGGCAGCAGCCAGGGACGCAGCTGTACCTCTGGTAGAGTGAGCCCTCAGGCCTGAGGGAGGAATCTTACCCAGTTTTTCATAGCAAAACTGGATACAAGAGACAATCCACCTGGCAATGGATCTTTTAGTGGCAGGTTTACCTTTACCAACCTCACCATAAGTAAGGAACAATTGGAGGGATTCAAACCTATGACCCTTGGTATGTTCTATATAGTAACTAAGGGCTCTTTTGACATCTAAACTGTGTAATCTCCTCTCGCCAGAGGAGGAATGGTCAGTGAAGTACACAGGAAGAGACATGGATTGATTAAGGTGGAAGTCTGAAACCACCTTAGGCAAAAACTTTCTGTTAGTCCTGAGGACCACCTTATCTCTGTGAAAGGAGATAAAATCAGGCTCCACTGACAATGCTTGTAGCTCACTTATGCGCCTGGCAGACGGCTACCAAAAACACAGTTTTCAAGTCAAGTACTTAAGCTCTGCTGAAGACAGTGGCTCAAAGGGGTTGCATAAGCTGAGCAATGCAAATATTAAGATCCCAAGCAGGGCAGGGTCCCTGAACGGAGGGTTGGTGTGAAGCAACCCTTTAAAAGACTTGGAGAACACGGTGAGCTGAAAGAAGAGGGCTTACCTGCTGATAAAAAGACAGACACAGCTGCAAGTGCACTTTTAGGTAGCTGGTCTCAACCCCCAAAGAATTCAAATGCATTCAAATAATCCAGAATCGGAGCAATGCCAGCAGATTCTGGGAAATATGCTACTAGCGCACTATATGGAAAAATTTTTCCATTTTGAACTATAAGTAGCTCCTGGTGGGAAGGCTTCCTAGAGGCCTTCAAGATTTCCAATACGCCTTGGGAAAGGTGTAGGTCAGCAAACTTAACTCTTCAAGAGCCATGCCTTGAGATTGAGAGATTTGAGGTTCGGATACCAAACTCTCCCCTGGGCACAGGTTAACAGGTTGTGATTCCTGGGAAGACACAGGGGAAGGTGGACTGCTAAGGACATGAGGAGTGGGTACCAGGGCTGCCTGGCCCAATCTGGAGCAATCAGGATCATCCTGCAGGGCTGAGATCTGATTTTTCTAGCACCTTGAAAAGAAGAGGGAAGGGGGGAAAAGCATAGAGAAACTTCCCTTCCCAACTGAGTAGGAAGGCATCCAGAGGGATTGAGCCCAACACTGGGGGCCTGCAGCAAAAAAGGGGAAGTTGGTGATTGTCTGGGGCTGCAAAGAGATCTATCTGAGGGTGCCCCATCTGGCAAATACTACCTCCAGTACTAGGGGATCCAGTGCCCATTCGTGATGGCCCTGGGAAATCCTGCTGAGAGCATCCGATAGGACATTGTCCTTGCCTGGGAGGTGAACTGCCGTAAGGGAGGCGTTCAGAGAATAAGCCAGAGACCACAACTTCATTGCTTCGGTGCACAAGGCCGTAGACCGAGTACCCCCTTGCTTGTTGATGTACCACATTGTAGTGGTATTGTCTGTTCTGACCTGAACAACCTTGTTCTGAACAGATGTGGAAAAAACCTGGAGTGCTAGAAAAACTGCTCTGAGTTCCAACAAATTGATGTGGAGCAGAGATTCCTGAGGGGACCACAACCCCTGGGTGGTAAGATCACCCATGTGAGCTCCCCACCCCAAGAGGGATGCATCTGTAGTAAGGGTCAAGGAATGAGACCGGGGAATGAAGGGAACCCCCTGTCTCAAATTGCTCTGGTCCTGCCACCACTAGAGGGCCTGGATCAGGGTTCGAGTCACTGGGATCAATTTGGTTAGAGGATCTGTCCTTTGAGACCAAAAGGCTCTCGAATGGAACTGAATGTCCCTCATCTGAAACCTTGCTCCCTGCACTACTGCTGTAGAAGTAGCCATGTGCCCCAGGAGCTGTAGAAAATGCCTTGCTGGTCGAGAGACCTGCAGGGTGAAAGAAGAGGCCAGAGAGACCAAAGTCCTTGCTCTTTCCAGAGGGAGGAAGGCTCTGGCTTCTTTTGTGTTCAGTTCTGCCTATGAAGGTGAGAAGCTGGACAGGCTCCAGAACTGACTTTGGAAGATTGAGAAGGAAACCTAAAGATGTAAGAAGTTGCTGAGTTACTTGTAGGTGTAGTTTGACTGGTCTGAGACTGGTCTACAATGAGCCAGTCGTCCAGATAAGGAAAGATGGCAATCTTTGCCTTCTTAAGTGGGCAACTACTACTGCCAGGCATTTTGTGAACACCCTCGGGCCGAGGTGAGGCCGAAGGGCATTGCTCTGAACTGGTAATGGCCTGAGGGCAGTTCGAATCTGAGGTACTTTCGATGGGAGCTTCTGATGAGAACATGGAAGTAGGCATCCTTGAGGTCCAGGGAGGCTAACCAGTCCCCTGGCCTTAGGGTAAAATAATTTCCAGAGTCACCATTTTGAACTTTGGTTTTAAAAGGTGCTTGTTTAGATACCTGAGATTCAGGATGGGTCGCCATTCTCCTGTCTTTTTTGGGGTAAGGAAGTACCTGGAGTACAACCCTTTGCCCTGGTGTAGGGGTGGAACCCTTTCCACAGCTCTGAAAGCCAGAAGGGAAGAAACTTCTGTTTCTAGGGCAAGTGCCTCTTATGGATTTGCAGGTGGAAAGGACCTGGTTCTCATCTTCGGAAATTTTTTGAAGCTGAGAACCAGTCCCTGGCTTACTACTTCCAGGACCCACTTGTCTGATGTTACAGACTTCCAGTCCTGGACAAAGTAAGCCAGCCTGCCCGCTACCGGTAGTGGAGAATCGGCCCTGGCCACCCATCAGGGAGCCTGTTTTGCAGGGGCTTTGGGTTGAGGGGTAGAAGCAGGCTTACTAGACCCCCTTCTGCCTCTTCCTCTAAAGAACCCCCTCTGGGCATAAGCAGAAGAGGAGGCCTGGGCTGGGTAAAAGGCCTATGAAAGGCCTGCCCCTGCCCCTTACATGCTGCCTTTGAGGAGTGGCTTGCCTTTCTTTGGCCTGTGCACTCCTATAGGTAGTCCTACACTCATCCATTTTCTTCATATAATTCTCTGTCTGCTCCCCAAACAGAGAATTGCCCACAACAGGAAAATCCATAGCCTCAGACTGGGTATCCTGTGACAGTGCAGTACATCTGAGCCAGGCCATTCTGTGAAGAGACACAGATGTAGCCATGACTCTCGATGAAACATCATTAGAGTCTACTGCAGCATGGAATTGCACCTTGGATGCCTCAATACCATCTGCAGCCACCTGCTCCAGCTCCCTGGCAAGCTGGTCAGGGGCCTGTTTTGCTAGTGCCAGCACAGTATCCCATCTGGATTTCTGGTACCCTAGCTGCATAGCCATATAATTCGCCTGTCTGAGTCCAAAGATGCTGCCATGTACTGTTTCTTTGCCATGGCATCCATCCTCCTGGAATCCTTTTCAGGAGGTGAGAGGCTAGAGGAATATTAGCCTTGTCACAGGCTGCAGCCTGCACTACCCCCACATGGCTGCATTGCTGAGAGAGGAACTCCATATCAGAGCCTGATAATGTATACCTTTTGTCCATCCTTTTATCCACAGGAAGGATAGAATGAGGAGTTTTTAGAATTTTTACTGTCTGTTTCCTAAAGGATTTGTGCAAGGGAATAGACAGTCTCCTAGACTCTGGAATATCCATAATTTCTACATAATCAGGCTCTTCTTGATCATCAACAGCTTCCTCAACAGGGAGTTGGAGAGTTTCAGCAACTTTCTTATAGAACATAAAATGAGAAGGGGACTTAGATAGCCTGGGGGGGGGACCTCTGAAGGTCTGTCTGGAGAGATGTCCGGTTCAATGGGCACATCCAGACTTTCAAAATCACACTCACTCTCCTCATACCCCTCCTCCCCTTCCTCCGGTTCATAAAAATCCTCAAAATCATACTCCTGAACCAGTGGAACCATCCAAACCGAGCGCTTCCCTGATGGTGTCGGTTCGGACGGAACCGGGGAAAGAGACTGGACAATTTGAATAGCTTTAGCTATTTCCTCAGCGGTTGGAGAAAAAACTTTTGGCTCCACACTAGCTGACTTTCTAGCCCTTTAGTTGGAACCGCCCTCAGAGCTGGCTCGTGCTTGCCGGAAGTATCGCCTGGTCAGAGGGCACTCCCTCAGGTTCGGCTGAACTGAACCGGCTGGCCATCCGGCTCGGGCGGACTTTTGGCCTCCTTTCCTGAGCCTACCAACTCTCTTTCCACGGTGGCAGCAGGAAAATTCTTACAAATCTGGCAGTCTGCATTGAGGTGGTCAAACCCCAGACAATATACACAGTGGTGTGGGTCAGCCTTAGTAAAGGCTTCCCAAAGAGGCCACAGTGCTGAAACCCAGTGGGTCCGGTTTTCTTTTGGGTTTCTCAGACATGAGTGCAGCCTAACCAAAACTTGCCCGTTAGTGGCAATCCGTAAACAAGACTCTCTTATCGGTTCCCAACCGTGTCACGGGTCGTGGAAAATCGTAATAAAATCCGTTTTTAGAACCGATAAGAACCGGGAACCGCACCCTAAAGGACTAGAAAGTAATTTTAAAACCCATCTGATCGGTTCAAACCGAACCGAAAAAGACGTTTACAAGTTCCACACAGAAGATAAATAAATAAGCCTATCTATTACTTACAATACCACAGACAGAGCTTGAACCGACTGATTGCGGTTAATTTCGGTAAAATAAACCGAGAATTACACTTTTTAACTGACAAACGAACCGAGCAGCAGGAGAAATCTCCGGAGCGACTGTTCAGTGAGGCGGAGTAAAGAATCTGACAGTTTAAGTTTGAGCTACAACAGACAGAGTGTTCAACCGAGCTCGCGCTCAAGGTTCCATGCCCTGCATGGAAAGTTAACTCTTTCACCTCCGGAGCAGTTCTAACCTGGGGTTATACTGCATATGTCATAATATAGCAAGACTTCATGTTGTTTGAAAGACCTTTCAAATTAGAGTATTCACTAAGCTGCACTAATTATATTTTTTAAAATATGGCCATCTGATTACCTGAATTTAAAATTTTCTTCACTATTTTCACCTTTTAGATGGCTATATTTTGAAAAAATATAATGATTTCAGTTTAGTGACTACCCTAATTTGAAAGGTCTTTTTGTCCTGAACAACATACATGCTAGCGGTGTATGTGTAACTTGTATACTTTCTGAGAAATCTACATTTATTTGGCATTACTTCTAATGTGTTTGCTCAGAGAAAAATAAATGAGGCTGTTTGGAAGCGCAGTACGAGTCATACTAACATACTAAGAAGCCAGCAGAAAAAGACCATTTGGTCTATCTAGTCTGCTCGTATTGCAGGGTCCAGAGCTTGAGCTACTGTCCCTGCCCCCCTCCCCACTCCTCCCATCCTCAATACCCATGATCCTTACATTCCCCCTGTGCCTATCCCAGCCTCTCTTGAAGCTGCCAACTGTATTCAATGAGATCACCTCTTCTGACAGTGCATTCCAAGTGTCTACCACCCTCTCTGTGAAGAAGTGCTTCCTGAACACCCTCTTAAACCTCGCACCCTCCATCTTAAGACTGTGCCCCCTTGTGTTATGGTTGCCACTCAATTAAAAGAGACCCTCCTTATCCATCTTATTTATACCTTTAAAGTACTTCAAGTCCCTGTCATGTCCCCCTCTCTTTCTTTCTTGTCTGCCATGGAGTACATGTTCAGTGCCCTCAACCTCTCCTCATATACCTTGCCCTACTGACTGGCTATCATCTTTGTAGCCCTCCTCTGTACCTTCTCCAGCAGGTTAATGTCCTTTTTGAGGTGTGGGCACCAGTACTGAACTCCATACTCTAGATGCGGCCTTACCAGTGACCTGTACAAGGGCAATATAGCCTCCTCTCTCCTACTACTGATCCCCCTAGCTATGCATCCCAGCATCTTGTTTGCCTTTGCTGCTGCTTTCTTGCACTGCGTGGAGTACTTCAGGTCACTAGTGATCATCACTCCCAGGTCCTTCTCCTCCTCTGATGCAGATACTCGAACTCCACCCAGATAATAGTCTGTCCTGGGATTCTTGACTCCAATATGCATAACTTTGCATTTCTTGTCATTGAAGCCAAGCTGCCAGATCCTGGACCACCTCCCCAGCTTTTCCAGATCTTCCTGAAGGTCCCGTATCCCTACAGCTGTGTCCACTCTCCCATAGAGCTTGGTGTCATCTGTGAATAGGCATATTTTGCCTTTAATGCCATCCCCAATGTCATTGATGAAGACATTGAACAGCACTGGCCCCAGCACAGAGCCCTGTGGGACCCCACTGGTTATCTCTCTGGTGCCAGATAACTCTCCCCCTACCACTACCCTCTGGGTTCTGTCCCTCAGCCAGTTTTCCACCCAACTGACCATCTTTTCCCCAACTCCAAGATCCACCCACTTCCTGATCAACCGTTTGTGGGGCACAGAGTCAAAAGCCTTGCTGAAATCAAGATAAAGGATGTCTACCGCTTGGCCCCTGTCTACTGTCTTAGTGACACAGCCAAAGAAGTCAATCAGATTTGTTTGACATGATCTCTCTCCCCCCCCCCCCATGAACCCATGCTGCCTCTCATCCTGGAGACCATGTTCCTCTAGATATTCCACCAAGCTTTCTTTTAGTATGGTCTCCATGAGCTTGCCCATAATGGAGGTCAGACTGACTGGTCTGTAATTCCCTGGATCATCCTATATTATATTTATATATATTATATATATATATATTTCAGTTTATGTTTGTAATGGCTGAGGAAAGCTGCCATGTATTTCCCTGGTGGTGTTTTAAGTTCCGTAAGCTGGAGTAGGCAGGTCTCAACAAGTTGCAGAACTTCTAGTATTACTATGTCATCTCTTTGAAACTGGAGTGACAGGTTTTTTAGTATTGGCAGGAAATCTTGTAGTATATAAAGGGATTTTACAAACTGCACACTATGTACTTCTTTTAAGAGGGCCTTTGTTCTAGAACCTCATCACCAGCAGCAGAAGATGCATGTTCTAGGTGTTGTGCGACACTGGGTAGGTTAACCTGAACTGCACAAACTGATTGTGACCTACTGGCAAGCCATCTCACTTGTTTTATAGCACTAAAGTGAGCAAGATCAGTATCCATGACATTAGCAATTTCTTGTAGCTCTCTCTTTTTTGGGGGACTGTAATGATAAAACTTAAATATTCCCTTGAGAGTACTTTCAAGTTTTGATACAAATTGATTTTGTTTAACACATCAAGAACTGCTAGCTCTAACTTATGGGCAACACAATGCATCACAATTATTTGAGGACAGTGTTCCCGCAACTTTGCTATGGTTCCTCCTCTTTTGCCCATCATGACACTGGCCCCATCAAAATTTGCTGAAATACGGAGCGGCCCTGGATTGTTAACATTTTGTAGGTTACTTAGGGGAAGATTTACTGACTCCAGTGCAGTCTTAATTGCGTGAAATACGCCTTCTGCATGTGCATGTTCCAGTGGCACAGCTTGGATAAGCAATGTACATACCTGCTTTGAGTTTGGGTCAGCAAACCATAGGAAAACATTTTCCCACTCAGTTATACCAGAATCTGTACTACCATCAGCAAGAACTGCCACGTATTTAACATCAGTAAGAATCTGCATCTGGGTTCGGGATATAACTGCTGATATAGCATCACAAAAGTCCCTGGCTCACTTATCATTGGTATGATTAGAACCAAGCTTTATCCCATTTTTTTCCTGCAGTTCACAGAGCCACTCCATGTCCAAGAAAGGACGCAGATTTTTGTCAATGGAGTATGTTGTGTTGAACAGTCGTCGCATCTTGACCTTAGTGCCCTCATCCAACTGCGTAAATGCTTGATACAGTAGGGACTCAGTGATATCAAAATGTACTGCACTCTGACCACTATCTGCAATATGCTGACTCATACACAACACATGTGGATTGGACTTGTCATGTACACGTAGTAACTCTATCCTAAAATTATTTGAGCCAGTGGCAAACACGCCCGGTTTCTTTGAAAAGGCTGGTACTGCAATAGTTGGATATTTTTTGCACACTGTGCAAATACATCAGTTCTTTTTTTCATCATATCTCAGCCACTTATAAATGGTTAACCAATGCCTTTGAAACAATCTGGCCATTTCTCCTGATCGTATTTATCTTTATTTAGCCTCTCTGGCTTCTCACCCTGCTTGCCGAGCACTAAAGTATGTTTCTTAGGGAGTGGATGTGAACTTTCAGTTAAGGCTTCAATGGCTTCATTGCTTAATTCAACACACTGATCAGCAGTTATATCCCGACGCAGATATAGGCTCATTGTCATTGTTATTACTCTTATCTGCACTAGACTCAGAGGTGGATTGTGTTTCTGTTTCAGGTGGTGTCTTGGTACTGCTAGAGGCTGCTGCCGCTGCTGCTGGTACTCGCGAGGCTGAAGCTACTGACCAGGGAGAAAAAGAGTCTGCTGCTTTCCACTCCTCTTCTGCATATTGCTGCACTTCATTTTTCCCCAGTGATAATAAAATATATTTCACCAGTCACTGTGTGGTGTGAGTTTCTTGTATGCCAGGGTTAAATAGCTGGACTTGGTTGGGGGGGGGGGTTAATCTGGGCTGGCTGAGTAAATTAAGAGTAAGACAAAGATTAGTAGTACTAGTATGAGAACGAGATGCTTATCTGCAGTTTAGCCTTTACATATAGCTATTTATTTAGTCAAACGTGTCTTGAAAGTTGTGATTGTGCAAACAAGGGAAAGGGAAGGCAGTCAGTTATGCAGGCACACGGCCAGAGCAGGACTCAAGACTAGGGCAGTACCACACACACTGTACTCAACTAGCAATCAGGTAAGCAAGGTCACAGGTTACAGAGGTCTAAGGTCAAGGTCGCCCTTCTTTATTCTTAATTAGTCTTAATTTTTTTTAACAACAATTCTGACCTTTAAGACCTTATGCTGTTTTTTTTTTTGGCCTTCTTAATTATTTTCCTTCTTGCTCACTTGCAACTGTTGTACAAATGCGCACAGTTAGCACACAGATTAGCCGACAGGCCCAGCCCAAAACAGTGCAATGTATCGATTCTTTTTTCCCTTGGCACTTGTTTTTCTTTACTTTTTAACTACTACTACTTCTCTTTACTTTTTCCCCATGGCGGACATATAGGCAGCACACACACAGACACACTGCACACACACCTCTCTCCCAATAGCCCACACCACACACAGTTAAGTTAGGCTCCTCTTATTATTTTATGTTCTTTTTATGTCTTTCCCAAGGCAGTGGCCACAGGTCACCCCCTTCACTATTTCCCACACAAATCCTTTCTCAGTTAATTAGTCTTGTCTTATTTTTTTTCACTTATTTTTTTTTTTTTTTTATGTGTCTGTATTTCACAAGCCAGCCAGCCACAGGACACTCATGGGCAGCTCACCCCTGCCTTCGCTCCTTCCAACACAATTACCTCCCTCCCAGCAGACTACACACACAGAGTTAGGATAGGCTCCTCTTATTTTATTTTCAAGTTTTTTGGTTCTAGCTAAGCTTTCTGACTTTTTTTTGCATCTGTCACAAGCCAGCCGGCCACAGACAGGACAGGACACCCCTTTCCACATGAGACAGACACCAACCGTATCCCAATCCAAGAGAGCGCACACACAGTTACACAGTTCTTCTGTTATAGGCTTCTTACTTTTATGTACATCTTATTTTTTTGTTTAGGTTTCTTTTTTTTGGTTCTTTGTCTTTCTAAGCCAGCCAGCCAGAGGACACTGGGGGCAGATCAGGTCTGGTCACCCCCCATGTTTCACTCCTTTCCAAGCTTACCTTCACCACTCTCCTAAAAGCCCAGGTACTTCACTCTGTATTACTTAGGCTCCTCTTATTTTTCTTCAAATTTTTTTTCATTATTTATTTCTGTATGCAGTTAGGTACACTTCCACCCTTTTACTATCTTTATTTTTACTGCAGGTGACAGCAGGTTAGGTTTGTGACAGAAAAATAGCACTACAGTTGATCTCCACTGTCCACTGTCTGTCAAAAGCAATCAGCCACCTTCACTATTTCACTTAGGCACTGGGCAGGGCACTTATATATATAGGCAGAGAGAGTAGCAGTAGTAGTAGTAGTACTACACTCACTAGCAGCTATTACTGAATAAACGAGTCAGAAAGAAGCTTAACCAGGTAGTGGAATCAAATCTCAATATCTAGCCTATTTAGTTAAGATTTTTTCTCTCCAAACTACTGAACTTGGTTGGTTTGTACTTTTGTCAGAGTGTCTGTCACCTTTAAACAAGTCCACTGGCCTGATCAGACAGGAGGGTTCCTTGTTTTTTGATAAAACTGTCTCTCTTGCCCTTACTTCAAAAAGTACTTTTTTTCCCCAAACTCCCAGTAGAGGGGACAAAGTCATCAAGAAAACACGCTTGTTTTGTTATATTTAATACATTTTATCTTTTTTTTTTTTTAAATATTAGCCTCAACTGACTGTGCAGTCACACACGCCATGCGGTCAGAACGGTTAACTCTGCCAACTTGGAACTCTCTCTAACCCCTCTGTTTTATTTAGTGCCTTCTTTCAGGTTGTAAACCCTTCAGTTCTTTTTTCTTTTTTTTTTTTTTTTTTTTTTAAAAAACCCTCACATTCAACAAAGTACAGTACTACTGAGTCGACACTAGCACATGAATTGTTGTAATATGGCAAGTCAAGCAACCATCACGGTCTGACTGACCGAGCGAGTGGGAAGAAGCCCCCTCCCCCAAACTTCACTCCCTCCCGTCCCTCAAGATTTTATTTCAATACGTTCCAATTTGTTTCAGTACAGAAAGATCTTGAAGTTCAAAGCTGCATAATGTAGCAGATGCACAACTGACAATGAACAAACTGAGAAAGCAAGAAACGCTCCCTCTGTTACTTCAGTATGTAACAAAATGGCGCTTTTGGCGATATTCTCCCACTTCTGTCCCTAACCTCTTGCCCCTACCACCACTGCAACCAATTCCCAGGATTGACAGGTACTCTCCCACATCAGTTCGCTGACTCGCCTGTCAGTCCTGGATCCATCAAAGCTGTTCTGTTGCCCTGATACGTGGAGAGGGATAGGGGAGGAGCGGGGGCGACTTCTTGCTAAGTGCACGCCACCGTGATCGCTTGCTCGTGCTCCGATTCTCCTGTTCCTGGCCACTCACATGATTAAACCCTCCAGTGACCATGTGATGACAGACGGCAGTTGTTGGGTGGCGCAGCGGCACCTAGTGGTCAGTCTGCTGCACTGAAAGTAAAACACTTAAATAAAGAAAAAAACAAGTTCTGCCTGAGTTGCTTGTCCGGGGGACAACAGGTGTCTTAGTCAGTGCTTGTCCAATGGCAAATTCTTGTAGCCCAGGACATCAGACTATGGGATTTGTTGACCCCTGCTGCCAGGTGCCTCTTTAGTACTTCACCCATTTTCCTGAAGTCCGCCCTTCTAAAATACAAAATTTTGGTCTTCGTCAGGATGCTTTCCCTGTCCATATTTTTTTTTTTTATCATCTCTTTCTGCTCCCCCACCCTGGCCCTGGTTGGCCCTCATCCGGCCGCCACCTTCGTCCCTTCAGACCCTCACCCCTCAGGCTCCCACAGCTTACCCCCCATGGTGAGGCTGTGGGGACCCCCCCCCACTGAACACGGATCTAGCCCGGGATGTTACCTCTCAGACGGAGCGTGACAGCGCAGCCATCAAGCCACTATGACCAGCCACCAGGGTCCATTTTCCACTTTTTCTTGTCCCCACGAGAGCCAACGTGCCATGACGCGGCGGCGGGCCCGGGCACACTCCCATGCACTGTCCGCCAGTGTCTGCCGAGCCCTTGCTCCTGAGTCTTTTGTCAGCAGCACGACGTCGATCCCCAGCCACCGCTAGGGGTCGGGCGTGCACCAACCAAGGTGATCCCCCCACCCTGGAGAGTGGAGAGTCAGGATGCTCATCCATCTCTCACCCGCCGACCCCCGGTAACCCGCACCTGTTCCCGAACGCGGGTCCCAGCTCGGCACGAGAAGTGGTGTCCAACGCCTCAACCCTCAGGGCCAATGGGCCGGCCTCCCTGCCCATATTTAATTGGAACCACACTGTGCAGTGGTCACTCCTACTCAATGGCTCCCTGACCATTATTTCATGTACATGCTCCCCATTTGTGAGCACAAGTGCACTTTGGTAGGCATAATCCACACACAGAACACTTGATGGTATGAATAAGACTGCCCACTTCCACAGAGGACAGAAATATGTGGGCCATAGTCAGTGACTCCCTGCAGCAAACAAGTCAATGCAATAAAGCATACAAAAAGGCACTGGAGATGATGGGTTTTATAGGGAATGGTTTTCACAGCAGGCAAAGCAAGATGATTCTGTCACTGCACAGATCCCTAGTGAGGCTTCACCTGGAGTGCTATGACCAGTTCTGGAGACCTCTCCTGAGGAAAGACCTAGACAGACTATGGCTCTAAACACCTATTCACTGAAATCCAGAAGGGAGTGTGGGTACATGACTGAAACATACAAGTTTCTTTGTGATATAAAGAAGGTAAATTGTTATGTCCTATTTGTACAAAATAGGGATGCAGTCACTAGTAGCATGAGTGGAGGTTGGTAGGATGCAAATTCCCATCACGGGTTTAAATGGGACAGAGACAGAGCAAGAGGAATAATAGTCCCCAAGAGGGGCAGTAGTGGTTCGAGGTGTGGTAGTGAGGGAAGGGGTACAGTACAACAGTGCAGCAGGCCAGTGGAGTGACTTAGTATAGCAAGGGCAGAGTAGATAGACATTCAGTCTCCCTTTAGTCAAGGTCTGTGTTTCTATACTTCCTCTCAGCCGTGCACAACAACACACCATTACTAAAAACCCTTATATAGATTCATATCAATGTGCTTCAACAAATCCCTAGACATCGCAGTGTCCTGCACACATACACAGAGTTATACCATGGCCTTTCACCCACACCCAGTTATGCAGCAGTAACCCACAGTCAACAAAGATATGTAACTGTGTTCTGTACTACAACAACCAAACATAAGTATGCTGTGCCCATACACACATTAGTACCATTGCCTTAGACACACATAACAGTACCCTGCATCAATACAAAGATATGCAACCATGACCTGAACTGAAATAACACTACATAAGTGCCCTACACACATATGCATATTTGTACCACTGCCCTGCACCTATACACGCCCCTATAATAGTACTGTGCACCCATGCAGACATTCACAAGAATACTTGGCACAAACATCAGTGCAGATAACAGTTTCCTGCAACTTTACACACATTTGTACTACTGCCCTTCACCCATACACTCCTCCATAATAGAATATTTTATCCATAAAGATATATTACTGAACAGTACACTATAAACCAGGCATAACTGTAATGCACCCGTATCGCCATATCATTCACCCATACACACTGACGTAAGAGTAGTGAGCTACTGACTTTGAAAAGTGATCTAAAAGTACCCTGCAACAGAAATCCATGCACATAACGTACTGCAAACATACACACCTACATAATACCAGCAAAAGCAGACAGCGATGCACACATTTGTAACCCTATGATGAACCCATAAGATAAAGTTACTTACCATAGTAACCTTGTTTCTCCCATGAGATACTCCAATATTCATACCTTTTCTGCCGTATACCTGTAAGGTAAGAGCTGCCTGGAGATAGAATGCTATGCAAATGATGGAATCACTGGCTTGAACCACTTTTCAAATGCTGCCACCTATCAACTGCCTACATTCTAACCCTCAGATTTCGTGGACGCCTGGCAAGACAGGGCCCAAAATTTAAAAATATAAAGAATTCACTTTAAACTTCCCTACCCAAACCTCCAACTGGAGGAAAATATAAACTTATATTAAACAACCCCACAAACTCCTATGTCAGAATCACCTGAAAAGGAGAAAAACCAAAGAATAAGTTCCAGTAAAAAGTAGAATGTGGCATGCAAACTCTAAAGTACAGCATGGAATGCAGAGCCACTGGTTCTTAATAGGGGAGGCAGGGTGGGAGAGTTATCAACATTGGAGTATCCCCTGGGAGAAACAAGGTTACTATGGTAAGTAACTTTTTCTTCTCACCCCAGGAATACTCCAATATTCCCAACTCTTCTGCAGACCAAAAAGCAGTACCTTTCGAAGCGGGAACAACCTATTTTAGAAACAAGCTCTGCAGGACAGCCGTACCAAACCTGGCATCAGTCCTAGCCTACATATCCAAGCTATAATGTTTAACAAATGTGTGTACTGTTCGCCAGGTCGCTGCTTTGTAAACATCCATCAAGGGGACATACTCGCAGCTGCCAGTGTGGCAGCTGTACCCCTTGTGGGGTGGGCTCTAAGCCCTGCTGGGGCTTCCTTGCCCACCTTTGAATAGCAAAATTGAATACACTGGACAATCCTCCAGTGAGAAATGGACCTTTTAGATGCTGGATTTCCCTTTCCCACATCCCCATACGTGAGGAAAAGCTGTGTCCTGTCCTGCCTATGAGGCTTAGTGGTTGTCATGTAGTAGCTCAAAGCTCTCTTGACATCCAGGCTATGCAATCTACGTTCACCAGAAGAAGAATGTTCAATGAAGAACAACGGCAAAGTGATAGACTGGTTCAAATGAAAATCTGAAACCACTCTGGGAAGGAATTTCCTATTTGTCTGAAGGACCACCTTATCCCTGTGGAAGGAGATATAGTCCTTCTCAGTGTATAAAGCCTGGAGCTCACTAATCCTTCTAACTGAAGTAATGGCCACTAGAAACACTGCTTTCCATGTGACATACTTCAAGGGTGCTGAAAACATAGGCTCAAAGGGAGAAGCCATATGTTGAGCAATGCAGTAATAAAGATTCCAAGCTGGCACCGGTTCCCTCACCGGTGGGTACAGATGAGAAAGGCCCTTGAAGAACCTTTTAAAAATGGGGTTTAATGCCAAAGAAACAGTCTTGCCTTTAGAAGCATAAGCAGAGACTGAAGCCAAATGATTCTTCAATGTAGAAGCCTATAAGCCTGAAGAATGTAAACAGACCAGGTAGTCCAGTACCGATGGCACTCCTGCCTGTGCTGGCACTATATCCCTACTAGAGCACAAAATAGAAAACTTTTTCCACTTTGCAGCATAGGTTTTCTCAGTGGAGAATTTTCTGTATCCCCATAAAATATCCATAACTGGTTCAGAAAGATGTAAAGTAGCATATTCTAGGTCCTCAAGAGCCAAGCTTTGGTCTGAGTGACTTGAGGTTTGGGTACAGGAGCCTCCCCCTGGTTGGAGGTCAGAAGACTGTGCCTTCTGGGAAGGTGTATCGGTTTTTCCACTGACATGGATAGTAATAGGGGGTACCATGGCTGTCTGGCCCAGTCTGAGGCTATCAGAATCATTGTTTTATTTTATTTTTTTTACTTTCTTTCGCTCCGGACGCAGCTTGTGAGCACCTCTCTCAGGCATCCGGTCCTTGTCCTGCCCGCCAGAGGCTCCCTCGGACTGTACCTCCTCTCTCCCCCCCGCAGTCGGCACCCCCGGTATCACCCGCCTGGGGAGGGTAGCCCTACGCCTCTTGGGCTCCTTGACAAGGCAGAATCCGACTGCAGGTGGGCCCTGGAGGAAGGATCTTGGAAGGCCATCCAAGGAGGAACCTAGCACAGGGCATGGGTGACTGGTGCCGTCGCCTGCCCCACGAGCTGGGTTTTTCCTGTGTTCTGTTCCGCCCACCCCCCGCGTGTGCGCCCCCGATGCTTTTTGGCGCACAGCAACCCTGCCAGCATCAGGCATGCCATTACATGCAGCCCGCACTACTGCGGCACTCCCGATCTCCACCAGGGGCCACCGGAGCGCCGAGCTCCCCAATGCCCTCCCCCCTGGACAGAAGAGCAGCCCAGCGGGCGCTCAATCCAGTCCCTCCCCTGCCAACCCCTGGCACCCGAGCTTGCTCCCGAACTCGGGTCACCGGCATGACGCGAGGTGTGGCGTCCAGCACCTCAACTCTCAGTGCCACCGGGCCGGCTTATTAGAGTCACTGTTGCTGGCTGAAACCTTAGTTTCAATAGTACCCTGTACATCAGAGGAAATGGAGGTAATGCACACAGGAATTTCCCTGACCAATCCAGAATAAGGGCATCCAGAGCAACTGACCCCACTACTGGATTCATGCAACAGAACTGTGGCAAGTGGTGACTCTGATGAGAGGCAAAGAGATCTATTTCTGGAGTGCCCCACCTTCTTAATAAGGTCTGCACCACTTGCTTGTTCAGAGACCATTCGTGATGGGCCTGACTGATTCGGCTCAGGGCATCTGCAAGAACATTGTCCTTGCCTGGCAGATGAATGGCCAGCAGTGAGGATCCCAGTGAGTAAGCTAGGGTCCAAATTCGCATAGCCTCCGTGCAAAGGAGGCTTGACCTTGTTCCCCCTTGCTTGTTTATGTAGTACATGGTGGTAGTAGCATGTGCACAGTGCATACTACGAAAATGTCCTGCTGATATATGTTTGCTTCCTCGACTGCCTCCTGCGGTTGCCATGCCTTAACACTGTACTTGCCTTGTATTTGTTCTCTGCCTGTACCTGACTGTAGTTCTCTGCCTGTACCTGACTGTATCTTGTTGACTGCTGTTACCTTGTCTCTGAATTGTTATTGCCTGTACCTTTTAATTCTCCCGGGTTGCACCTAAAAATAGGCACTTGACTGTCTAGCGTGCTTACCTGGTAAACAAAAGCTAAATAAACAGTGTTGCCTGTCCTGACTTGCACTACCTTTCCATGTATCAGTCGCGTGAAAGCTTGCATTGCCAGAAACACTGCCCTGAGCTCTAACAGATTTATGTGTAAAAGAGTCTCTGTGCTTGACCAAGTGCCCTGGGTAGTGTGCTCTGCCAGATGGGTCCCCCAGCCTAATAGGGATGCATCTGTTGTGAGAATCGTTGATGGAAGTTCTTTTTGGAAAGGAACCCCTTCTCTGAGGTTGGCTTCCTCTTTCCACCACTGAACAGCCTGAAGAAATGTTTTTGTTACAGGGACGAGTTTTGACAGGGAATCCTTTCTTTGGCACCAATGAGCACTTAAGTGAAATTGGATGTCCCTCATCTGAAACCTGGAACCCAGCACTGTGCCTGTGGCAGCTGCCATGTGGCCCAGGAGCTGGAGTAATTGCCTTGCAGGCCTTGGAACATTGAGCCTGAAAGAACCTGCCAACTGCAGGATGCTTTTTACCCTGTCTCTGGGCAGAAAGTCTCTTCCCACTTTGGTATTCAATTCTGCCCCTATGAACTGCAGAATTTGGGAAGGGAAGAGAACCGATTTCTCTAGATTTAAAAGGAACCACCGAGATTCCAGAAGCTGCTGAGTGAGCTGTAGATGCTCTATTAACTGCTGTGGTGACTTTCCCACCACCAGCCAGTCGTCCAGATAAGGAAATACTGTGACACCTTGTCTTCGCAAGTGTGCCACTACCACAGCCAGACACTTTGTGAACACCCTTGGTGCTGAAGTGAGACCAAAATGTAGAGATGAGAACTGATAATGACCTGAAAGAAGTCTGAACCTGAGGTACTTTTCTGTGAGACTCCCTTACGGGGATGTGGAAATAGGCATTTTTTAGGTCCAATGATGCCAGCCAATCCCCCTTCTGGAGTGCTGGCAGAATCAGGGACAAAGTTACCATTCTGAACTTTGGTTTTGCTAGGAACCTGATGAGGACCCTCAGGTCCAATATAGGCTGCAGCTCTCCATGTTTCTTTGGTGTGAGAAAATACCTTGAATAAAGGTCCTTTTCCCCTTTGCTGTGGAGGCACTGGTTCCACTGCCTTTAGTGAAAGTAGGTGTTTTACCTCTTTTGCCAGCATTTTCCTTACCAGAAGAGAGGCTGGTTTGAAACCTCTGTTTTTTTGAAAAGGGAAGGACTTGAAACTTAAGGACAGTCCCTGACCCACTATCTCCAGAACCCACATGCCTGTGGTGATGGTTTTCCAGCTCTGGAAATAATGGGTCAGCCTGCCCCCTACTGGTAAAGGAGAGGCAGCCTGATTGAGAAAGTCAGGAGTCCTGCTTGGATTGGGGCTGAGGCTGGGCACCACGCCTGGCACCTCTCCTGCCCCTACCCCTGAAATACCCTTGCTGTGGGTACTGGGGTGTCTGAGGAAGTACCATAGCCTGATAAAAAGGCCTGGAATGAAACTGTCTGCCCCTGCCTCCCCTACTGAAAGGTCTAGAAGAGGTGGAGGGTCTTTCTTTTGTAGAATTGCTACGGAAGGCGACTTTATACTCTTCCATCTTCTTCATATAGGCCCCTGTATGGCTGCCAAATAGGGAAGTGCACTCCATAGGAAAATCCAGAGCCTTATTCTGGGTATCCTGTATAGGGTTTGTTGCTCTCAACCAAGCAAACCTTCTCTGCATGATGGTATTTGCCATCCACCTTGCAGCAGTCTCATTACTATCTGCTGCCATTTGGATCTGGTATTTGCAGCTTCCAGGCCAAACCTAGCAGTTTCAGCTATGTCTGCCGAAAGAGGAGAAGGTGCGTTCTCAGCCATATCCAGAACAGACTGCCAGAGAGCCTTCTGGTACTGGGCTGCATAGGCCTGAACGTTAGCTTGCCTAATGGCCATAGAGGCTGACAAGTAACCTTTCTTGGCCATACTATCAATTTTCTGAGAGTCCTTCTCTGGAGAATGGGAAGCCAGAGGGACGTTTGCACTGTCACAAGCTGCAGCTTGCACCACCCCCTGGTGGTCAGGGTGTGAAAATAAGAATTCAGCCCCTGTCATGTCAAGCTGATACTTTTTATCAATCCTTTTGTCTAAAGGAGGAACAGACCCAGGAGACTGGAGGAGTTTCAAAGTATCCCTTTTAAAGAAATTCTTTTTTTCAACTATCTTTTTACTCCTTTCACAGCTCAAGGGAACTCTCTCAGGCAGCCCACCCCTGTGTCACCCTGCCTGAGGGTCACTGCAACCTATGCTCCCCCCCCCCCCCACTGCCAGCACCCCTGGTTTAACCTGCCCGGGGAGGATAGCCCGACTCCTTACCTTGGGCTTCTTGAAAGGCAGACTCCGGCGTGCAGGTGGGGCCCGGTGAAGGATCGATGAAGCCGGCCAAGACGGACCCCAGCGCTGGGCATGGAGGATAGCTGTTGTCGCCTATCCTTCCGGTGTGGGTTTTTCCTTGTTCTCCAACCCTCCCTCTGCGGTGCATACCCCCGACGCTTAACGATGGCAATTCTGCAGCGTTGGGCATGCCATTATGTGCTGCCTGATGCCTGCGGGCGCCCGATCTCCACCAGGGGTCGCCGGAGCGCTTGGCCCCAATGCCCTCCCTCTGGGATCAGAGAGCAGCCTTCGGGTGCTCAATCCATCCTCCCCTGTCGACCCTCGGCACCGAGCCTGCTCAACTCGGGTCACCAGCACGGTGCAAGGTGTGGCGTCCAGTGCCTTAACCATCAGCGCCGCCAGGCCAGGCTAAATAATTTATTAAAGGGCAGTAACAACTTTTTAGTAGGAGTTAATCCCATCATCTCCAGATACTCAGCATCCTCCTCATCCTCTACCACCTCAGAGGTAGGGATGTCCACGGCATCTACAATATTCATGATAAAGGAAAAATGAGAAGAATAGTCTTCTGAAGTCCCGGGAAGAGAGCCAAACTCCTGATCAGGGGAGACCTCAGGCTCTATAGGCTCACTTTCTTCTTCCTCCTCCTCTTCTCCACGCTCCTCAGGATAGCAGGGTGGGTTGGAGGGTGCAGAGGTCTGGACTGGGGACTGTGGAACCACAGGCAGCAGACCCTGCAAAGTTTGCATTTCTTTTATTGCCTGTGCAATCTCCAAAGAAGAAGGCACAGTGGCAGGCACCACAGAAGTGCCCTTTTCAACAGGGGGTTCAGTGTGCTTCGTTTTCTTCATTTTCTTGCCTGGAACCGGAGAGCTAGCCAGTTCAGAAGGCCTCTTTTTACCCATATCAGGGTTAGTACCAATAGAGGTTGTGGTGTCACCCACAGACTGTGAGGGTTTCGTCTGGTCAGAGCCAGAGGGACCCTTGAATCTTCTATTTAATCTATCCAGATGTTTTTCGAGCATCTTTTCAGGGAAAGATTTACAAATTTCACAATTGGTTTTAAAGTGATCAAAACCAAGGCAGAAAACACAAATGGAGTGTTTATCAGCCTTGGCAAAAACTTCACCACATTCAGAACAGTTTTTGAAACTGGGTTTTCCGGTTCTCTTTTTAGGTTTTTCTGACACATTCAAGAAAAACTGCAACCGCAATATACTAAAGAATTTTAAATTAAAAAAAACAACAATTTTTTTCGGTTGCGGTCGGTTCAGGAACCAGTCAGAGAAACCGAGCAGAACCGGGAATCGATAAGAATAGAACCGGGATTAGCGGTTTAGTAACCGAAGTTATCAGTTAACAAAACAATCATTTTTAAACTTTAAAATTGACAGATAACAGTAATAAACGGGGAAAACCTCTGAAGACTAATTAAAAGTGCCTCGGTTCCTCAGCGGTTATCCGAAAACGTGAAAACCCGAGAAAAAAACACAAAACTAACTAAATAAGCTAACGGTTACTAAAACAACACTGATAAGAGGCAGCAAATGAAAATAAATAAATAATACTTAAGTATTTGTTATTATTTTAGGCTTCTCTGACGAGATGATGAGGAGGAAATCTCCAAGCATCTGGTCTTGACAGGCGGAGAGAGAAATCTGAGGGTTAGAATGTAGGCAGTTGATAGGTGGCAGCATTTGAAAAGTGGCTCATGCCAATGATTCCATCATTTGCATAGCATTCTATCTCCGGGCAGATCTGACCTTAAAGGTATACTGCAGAAGAGTTAGGAATATTGTAGTATTCCTGGGGTGAGAAACATAGATACTACATTGCCAGTAACAGTAAAATAAATACCTGTCTCTTTCAGCCACTTTTACAGATACACTGTTAGCATTCAGCAGCAATTCAGATATGACAGTTGTAATACGGCTTATCATATTTACCACTTGCCTCTCTGAATGCCATTACTCTGGCATTTTGTTTTTTTCCTGTTTAAATGAAAAAAATGGTGGGACATGCATCTGGTTTCAGCAACACTGACAGAGTAAAACCAATAGTATCTAAAAGAGTTTTGTGAAATTGTAAATTGAGGTTCTGTAAAATGGCCAGCACATAAAACACTATGCTCAGTTGGTTCCTAGCAGGCACATATAACACCAAGTGCTCACTGCTTGCACCAATGGTTATCTTTAGGAAAATGATAGAAACTGTGTGAATAGCCTTTCCCATTCTTATAACCAATGGCACAGCAGTGCTTCATATCAGCAAAAAATTAAAACAGGAAACAACAAAACCAAACAAAAAGTAGCAACACAGACAGACATTAAAGTCAGTTAAAAATAAAATATACTGTAACAAACTTTGTTAAGTTGATCGCATTATAAAAGCAGCAAAATAAAATTATTATATTGGTAAATAGGGCAGTAGAACTCACACTGTTTGTTGCAAAGCCACTGTCAACAGTACTATTTAAACTGTCAGGAAACGCAATACATTTTGAGAGTAGGTCAAACCCTGGCACAGGCCACTGCAGTACTCAGATTACAAACACTGCAATGATAGACTGACACAAATCTGACAATTTAAAAGAAATTACGAAGGACTCAGTATAAGGATTAGGAGAGTGTGTTAAATCAAACCAAAATGCCCTGACTGCAGCCCATTGCTGACCAGTAAATACTAAGTTGGAACAGCATCTCTGACAGATGGCAATGCTCACAGACCACCCACTGACGTCATGATGCTGCAGATGCTGGCAGCCCATCTTAGCAGAGCATCAGGAACAAATTACAGCAGTCAAAGGAAAACTGAGCTACGAACATGAAAGCAAAATTACAGTATTAAGCAGAGAAGTAAAAAAACAACTAGGGCACTGCTTTAAAGGCAATTCTTTATAAATACTACCATTTGCAGTAAAAAAATAAAGTGTTGTACATGATCATTAAACAGAAAGAAGGGATTATTTAATTGAAATGCCATTAGTGGAAGGATACACTGAGAAGTCCAAAACATGTGTCCCACGATAAGCCATTTTCCAGCTAAGCTTCATCAAGATGGCTGCGGGCTCTGCCCACAGCCATAAAAATGCGGTAGTTTGATGCAGGACAGTGCTACGGGCAGGCACCACTGTATGGATGTCTGTGCACCACAGGACATGGAAATGTGGGCACTATTCTGACCCAATGGACAGTGATTTAAAAAAAAAAGCATCTGCTTGCCACAGAACAGCATTATGAGTGGGAGCCAGTGAAAGACTGCAGCAATGCACTGCAAAACATAGAACAGTTACGCAGGAAAGTACAGTTATGTAAGAACTTACCATAACACTAGATCTTAGAGAGAAGCTCTTGCAGCAGGCCACACTGGTAGGACTAAGCCGCCAACTCCTAGGATCACACAGAAAACTTCTAGCTAGCAGTCTATCACGGGGGATTGCCCCCCGCCGTCAGTCAGCTGACGTCAGCCTAGCGTATATAAGAGGGCGGTCTCCCACTCCTACATTAGTTCTCCCGTCTGAGACCCCATACAGGAAGCTAAAGGAGAACTGAGGAGGTTTTCCAAGAGCCAAAAGAAAGGCAGAAGTAGTGTGAGGGAATAACAGCAACAGGGGCAAGGAGGGAGGGAAAGCAGGGCCTGCTGCAAGAGCTTCCCTCAAAGATCTACTGTTACAGTAAGCTCTTATGTAACTGCACTATCTTACTTCGAGGAAGCCTCTCGCAGCAGGCGCACCAGTAGGACTGAGTGCTGAGCAGTACCGGGTATTACCAGGCCAACACCACCAGAAGGAGGTACAGATCAGCAGCCAAAGGCTCAGGAGAGAAGACCCTGAAGAACTTCCCAAGCCGTAATTGGCTCTTCGCTGAGTGGCTGTGTCTAGATTGTAATGCTTGGTGAAAGTGCAGACATTACTCTACTCTAGGTGGCAGCTGCACAGATGTCAGCAGCAGACACATTTATGAAGCAAGCTGCGGAGGCAACTATACCCCTGGTGGAATGGCCTTTGACCACCCCTGGAAGCGGTTTGTTGTACTTGCAGCAGCAATAAACATACAATTCGCTAACAACTTAGACAAAAATTGTTTGGAACCAGAAGAAAAAATTACTCACCATAGTAATGTTTCTTCTAATGGAGTCTTGCTGTATTCTGACAATATGCAGCTAGCCCCAGCACTTGAACTGCCCCAGAGATGAAAGAGTTGACTCTATGAAGAAGCATAGAACGTTGAGCTCAAGCTCGGTTTTCAAACCTCTGTCTCTGGTACCTACCAGTGTAACCGTCAGATTCTTATGAGCAAACTAACTAACTACTACACAAAGCGGAAATTGTTTACTAAAAGCCAAAGGCAACAATTTGGGCACAAAAAGACTCAAGTCAAGAACCCAAGAAAAAGGTAGTGACTAAATATATCTATATATAAACACAACAATAACAGCAATAAAACAACTACCCCATCAAAGAGGGAGGGTACAGGGTACACCGCACCTGCCAGCCCACTTCCCAAAAACTAGGTTCTGAGAGGGGAGGAAGGGAGGGAGGTCAGAATACAGCAAGACTCCATTAGAAGAAACAACATTACTATGGTGAGTAATTTTTTCTTCAAACAACATGAAGTCTTGCTGTATTCTGACAATATGAAGACCACCAAGCAGTTCCCCCCGGAGGAGGGAGTGCAGAACCTACTTTGGGAACAGGCTCTGCAGTACTGCTGTGCCAAACCTAGCATCACTCCTAGCCTGGATGTCCAGAGAGTAATGCTTGGTGGCTGCTTTACAGATTTCTAGCAAGGGTATATCTCTGGCAGCAGCCAGAGTTGCAGCTGAACCCCTAGTCGAGTGAGCCCTCAGGCCTGGGGGGGGGTTGCCCAATTTGTCATAGCAGAATTGTATACAAGAGACAATCCACCTGGCAATGGTCATTTTAGTAGCAGGCTTACCTTTTCCCACTTCACCATAAGTGAGAAACAACTGAAGAGAATCATGCCTGTGAGCCTTAGTATGCTCTATATAGTAGCTAAGAGCTCTTTTTACATCCAAACTGTGTAACCTTCTTTCCCCTGAAGAAGAACGGTCAGTGAAAAATACAGGAAGAGACATGGACTGGTTCAGATGAAAATCTGACACCACTTTAGGTAAGAACCTCCTGTTGGTTCTTAGGGCCGCCATATCCTTACGGAAGGAAATGAAGTCAGGCTCAACTGACAGCGTCTGTAATTCACTAATCCGCCTGGCAGAAGTAATAGCTACCAGGAACACAGTTCTCCAGGTCAAGTACTTAAGCTCAGCCGAAGCCAGAGGTTCGAAGGGTGGCTGCATAAGCTGAGCAATGCAGACATTAAGATCTCAAGCCGGAGTAGGCTCTCGAAAGGGAGGGTTGATATGAACCAGACCCTTGAAGAACTTACTAAAAACAGTATGAGATGCCAGGAAACAGCCCTTCCCTGCTGAAAAGAATGCAGAGACAGCTGCTAGGTGAACCTTAAGGGTTGCAGGCCTAAGACCCAGACTATTAAGGTGAACCAGATAGTCTAAAGCTGTAGCAATATTTGCAGAATCAGGCGAAATGCCTTTCTGAGAAAACCAAATGCTGAATCTTTTCCATTCTGACTTCTAAGTTTTTCTAGTGGAGGGTTTCCAAGAAACCTTCAAGATATCCAGAACTCCTTGAGAAAGATGCAGGCCTGCATATTCTAACTCTTCAAGAGCCAGGACTTGAGGTTGAGAGACTGGAGATTGGGGTACCAGATCCCCTGAGAGGAGGTTAGGAGATTCAGGGGATGTGACACTGCCATTGATAGCAGCAGGGGATACCAATGCTGTCTGGCCCAATCTGGAACCACCAGAATTACTGTGCAGGGATGAGATCTGATTTTTATCAGGACTCTGAACAATAGAGGGAAGGGTGGGAAGGCATAAAGAAACTTGCCCTTCCAGTCTAGAATGACAGCATCCAGAGGAACAGTCCCCAGGACTGGAGGTCTGCAGCAGAACAGAGGAAGTATGTGATTGTCCGGGGCTGCAAAGAGATCTATCTCTGGAATTCCCCATCTGGTGAATCTGACTTGTAGTATGTGAGGGTGCAGGGACCATTCGTGATGTCCCTGGGAGATTCTGCTCAGAGCATCTGCCAGTACATTGTTCTTTCCTGGAAGATGAATTGCTATCAGGGAAGTTTGCAGGGAATAGGCTAGAGACCACAGTTTCATGGCCTCTGTGCACAAGGCCATGGACCGAGTGCCTCCCTGCTTGCTGATGTACCACATTGTGGTGGTGTTGTCTGTCCTGACCTGCACCACCTTGCCCCAAACCAATTCCGAGAAGACCTGAAGGGCCAGGAAAACTGCTCTGGGTTCCAGAAGATTGATATGAAGGAGAGACTCTTGAGGGGACCAGACCCCCTGAGCTGTGAGGGCTCCTAAATGGGCTCCCCAGCCTAGGAGAGAAGCATTTGTAGTTAGGACTACTGAGGGGACTTGAGAGAGAAATGGAACACCTTGTCTGAGGTTGTCCTAGTCCAGCCACCACTGGAGAGCTTGGACCAGAGTCTGAGTCACTGGAATCAATTTTGTGAGAGAGTCTCTTTTCTGAGACCAAAAGGGCCTTAGGTGGAACTGAATGTCCCTCATCTGAAATCTGGCACCTTGCACCACTGCAGTGGAAGCTGCCATGTGGCCCAGGAGTTGAAGAAACTGCCTTGCTGGACGAGAGACCAGAGGTTGAAAAGAAGAAGCAAGATCTATGAGGGCCTTTACCCTTGTCAGAGGGAGGAAGGCCTTTGCTTGGTTAGTATCCAACTCTATTCCTATGAAAGTAAGAAGTTGTACTGATCTGAGAACAGACTTTGGGAGATTGAGAAGAAACCCCAGAGATTTTAGCAAGTCTTGAGTGATTTGCAGAGCTGACTTGACCTTGTCAGAGGACTGACCTACAATTAGCCAGTCGTCCAGATAGGGGAAGATGGAAATACCCTGCCTTCTGAGAAAGGCAACCACTACTGCAAGGCACTTTGTGAACACCCTCGGAGCTGAAGTTAGGCCAAAGGGCATGGCTCTGAACTGAAAATGGCCTGAAGGCAACTCAAACCTGAGGTAGTTTCTGTGGGAGCACCTGATAGGAATATGAAAATAGGCAACCTTAAGGTCCAGGGATGCTAGCCAATCCCCTGGCCTTAGAGAGGGAAGAATCATTCCCAGAGTCACCATTTTGAATTTTGGTTTTGGTATCCTGAGAAAGGCTAGTACATCTGAGTCAAGCATGTCTCCTGAGAGACACAGATGTAGCCATGACTCTTGATGCCACATCACTGGAGTCCACAGCAGCATGGAATTGTTCCTTGGATGCCTCGATTCCATCAGCAGCCACCTCCTCCAGCTCTTTGGCTAGCTGGGGGGGGAGGCCTGTTTAGCCAGTTCCAGAACCGTATTCCACCTGGACTTCTGGTACCTGGCTGTGTAGGCCATATAATTAGCCTGCCTGAGTCCCAAAGAAGATGTCAAATACTGCTTTTTGGCCATGGCATCGACCTTCCTGGAGTCTTTGTCTGGGGGGGGGGTGAAGCCAAAGGAATGTTAGCCCTGTCACAGGCTGCAGCCTGCACTACCCCAACATGACTGCAATGACTGTATAAAAACTCCGTACCTGAGCCTGACTGCATGTACCTCCTGTCCTTTCTTTTATCCACAGGCGATAGGGAGTTAGGAGTATGTAAAATCTTTTTTGTCTGTTTCCCCCAAAGACTTGTGAAGATGGATAGACAATCTTTTGGACTCTGGGATGTCCATCATCTCAAGCAAAATCAGGCTCTTCCTCCTCCTCAGCAGCTTCAACCATTGGGAGCTGGAGAGTTTCAGCCACCTTCTTGTAAAACAAGAAGTGTGAAGGGGACTCAGAAAGCCTGGGAGTGGAGACAGTGGAGAGTCTGTCTGGGGAGATGTCAGCTTCAATGGGCACATCCAGACCTTCAAAGTCATTATCTGCGTCCTTATACTCGGGATACTCTTCGTCTCCTTCCCACTCCTCATAAAAAGCATCTGGATCATAATCTGATGGATTCGGATCTGACCGAACCGACCGCCTAAGCGGCGATGCCGGTTCGGACGGAACTGGGCAAAGCGACTGAACTATGGTAACCGCTTTGTCTATCTAGTCAGCGGTTCGAGTATGTGGTGCTGGGTCCGAACCAGCTGACTTACGTTTTCGTTTCGACGGAACCGACCCTTCGGAGTCGGACCTCCTTTTGCCCAAGGAGGTATCGCCAGGCCAGTAGGCACCTCCTCAGGTTCGGCCACAACTGAACCGGGCTGGCCATCCGGATCTACGAACTTCTCGGCCTCCCTTTTCCTTTAGCCTACTTAATCTTTTTTCCAGAGTGGCTTTAGGAAAATTCTTACAAATCTGGCAGTCTGTTTTGAGATGGTCAAACCCCAGACAGTAAACACAGATGAGGTGGGGGTCGGCCTTGACAAAGGCCTCCCCACACTTAGTACAGTGTTGAAACCCAGTGGGACCATTTTTTTTCTTGGGTTTCTCAGACATGGCCAACCTAAACAATTACCCTTAAAAGCTTTTAAGCCAGGTAATAACCAACCGATCGGTTACAAACCTTGTTACAGGTTCTGTAAAAGAACTAGGAAAAAGTCAGGTTCTTCTGAAACCGATCGGCACCAGAACACCACACTAAATCCCAGAAAAATTATAAAATGATTAGAAACAATCAGAAAGGTCGGTTCCTAACCGGACCAACTGATGAGAAACCAAGACAAAAAACAATTTCCACAAAATTAAATAAAACACAAGTCACCACCTATCTACCACACTACCTGTACCATAGACAGAGGCTGGAAATCCGAAAAATAATAAATCAGTTAGAAAAACCGAACACTGATTCAAACTCTACTGAACCGAGCAGAGGAGAAATCTCCAGAGCGACTTCACTGTTAGGCGGAGTAAAGAATCTGACGATTACATTGGTAAGTACCAGAGACAGAGGTTTGAAAACCGAGCTCAAGCTCAACATTCTATGCTTCTGCATAGTTAACTCTTTCCTCTTTTCAAGTGCTGGGGCTAACTGCATATTGTCAGAATACATCAAGACTTCATGTTGTTTGAAGCGCCCTCTCTCTTTGGGGGCGAACAAAACTAATAACTGTTCAGATATTCTGAAAGGCTTGGTGCGATTCGTGTAATACTGCAACATCCTACATTCATCCAGCGTGTGGAGCAATGCCTCCCCCTGTTTAGAATACTCAGGAAAATAAACTGGCAGGTGGATGGATTGATTTAAAGTAAACTCAGACACCACTTTAGGTAAGAACTAAGGATTAGTATGCAAAGATACCCTGTCTTTGAGAGAAACATAAGACGACTCCTAACACATAAGAGCCTGGAGCTCGGAAATCCTTTGACCAGAAGTAACAGCAACCAAAAAGAGTGTTTTCCAGGGCAGAAAGTGCAGCTCGCAACTCACAGCTGGTGCTGGTTCAAAGTGAGGTAAAGTGAGTTTCTCCAACATAAAATTGAGGTCCCATGGAGGAACCGGGTCCCAAATGGAAGGTTTTAGATGTAAAATTCCCCCTCAGAAATATGCGGGACACCTCAAGTTGGGTGACAGCTTTGTCCTCAATAGGTGCATGCTATGCAGAGATGGCAGAAAGGTGCACTTTAACTCATTGGCTCCTAAGCAGCTCTCTGAGTGTTCTACCCCTTGTGTCCTACATACTCTAAACAGTGCATCCTGGACATTCTAAGCAAAATTCTCACCATATGCACCATTCAATAAACAAATGCTAATATCTCAACCGTAGGGTCTACACAGATAGTACAATCAGCAAAGCTGTTCAGAACAAAATTATCTTTCCAACAGTGGTATGCAATTGATTAAAGTGCTGTAGTTATTTATTTACATAGTCAAAAGACCCCAAAATCCAATTTTTAAAATTAGAAAAATCAATGCAAGACCAGCCTGGTGGCGTAGAGGGCTAAGGCGCTGGCAACTTACCTCGACCCATGCCGGTAACCCGGGTTCGGGAATAAGCCCGGGGCGTCAGAAGTTGTCACGGGGGGAGGGTGGAGCTGGATGGAGCTGCCGACAGGCAGGCTCTCCTCTCCGAGGAGGAAGCGCGGTGTCCCTTGGCTGATGGGTGACCCCAGTGGAGGCTGGAAAAAGCTCAGGCCAGAGAAGGCCTAGGCAGTAGGCCAGGGGGTGGGGGAAGGAGACCATTACTGGGGCTGTTCAGCACATGTGTACCTCCATGCGCACTGACTCCTGGGGTCTCTGGGAGAAGACCAGAGAAAATGCCAGTCGGCAGGGTGAAGATCGACCCCCTGCAGGCGCCGCTCCCAGGCCAGGCAGGTAAGAGATTCCAGGGAATGGGGCTGGGGGGTTGGTCGGATGGGGGCCGACCGGCAGGAGAGAAAAATTGTGCCGTGATAAAAAAAATAATAATAAATCAATGTAACCTATATTTTTATTGTAAATGTTTATTATATCAATGCCAAATTCAGTATCCGTACATACCATACCATGATTGTGGTTACGTAGTTATGCAAAAACAACACGTTTTTCAATAAAAAAGGACAGGGGAGCAGACCAGATGGCCAGAGGAGGTAAAAAGAAATAAGCAAAGAAAAAATAAATATATATATATATATTTTTAATTGTTTTTATTAAACTTGCTTTCACGAGGCTCGACGAAAAAAATATACAATACACACCACATCATAAACAAATGTGAATAGCTCCAGAAGCGTGGTACACAAATAGCTCGAGCGGCAACGTTGTTCAGCACGAAATTATATTTGTAACAGTCCTATGCAATTGATTTCAAGTGCTTTACTTTATTTTTTATAGCCGAAATACCCCAAAATCTGATTTTTTTTTTTATTTTTAAAAATTCAATATAAATCTTTTAGTGATAAATATGTATCATATCAATGCCAGAATTACTACTAATACATACCAGGCTTATGTTACAGTACTTATGCCCAAATAGAAGAACTTTTTAAATCAAAAAATATATATTTTTATTGTTTTTATTCAGTTTGTTGCCACGATGCTAGATGGGAAAAAGTGTAAAATACACACCACACCATAAACAAATGTGAATATCTCCTGAAATGCAAATGTTACACACATAGTATGAACGTCAAAGTTGTTCAGAACATTATCTTTCTAACGGTGCTATGCAATCGACAACAAATGCTTTACTTTTTTTTTTTGTAACTGAAATACCCCAAAATCTGATTTTTTTTTTTAAATGTTATGGGAACCTTATTTTTTTGATATATTTGTATCATATCAAAGCCAGATTTAGCACAAATACATACAAGGGCTATGGTAAAGTACTTGTGCTAACAAAGAACTTTTAAAATCCAAACATATATTTTTTACTGTTTTTAATTCAACTTGCTGCCATGAGGCTAGACAGGAAAAAGTGTAAAAAACACATAACATACCATAAACAAATGTGAATATCTCCCTGAACCGTATATGTTACACACATAGTACGAGCGACAAAGTTGTTAAACACTGAATTTACCTTTCTAACAGTGCTAAGCAATCGATGACAAGTGCTTTACTTTTTTATTGCTAAAATACCCCCAAATCTGATTTTTTTGGGTATGCAAAAAATCAATGTAAACCTTTTTATGATAAGTTTATATCATATCAATGCCAGTTTTAGTACACATACATGCTAGGCTTGTGGTAAAGTACTTATGCCAAAACATAACTTTTAAAAAAAAAAATATATTTTTTATTGTGTTTATTCATCTTGCTGCCACAGGGCTAGACCGGAAAAAGTTAGCAATATATACCACACCATAAACAAAGCTGAATATCACCTGAATCGCTAGTGCTACACAAACAGTACAAGCGGCACAGTTGTTTATCACAGAAATATATTTGTAATTGTGCCGAAATACTCCCCCAAGTTAATTTTTTAAGTATGCTGTAGGTTACCCCGTCTACCAGACGCCCACCAGATGTTCCACTGAAGCTACTTTTTCTTTCTGTCATGCACGCTTCCTTCAGCCAATGATGAATGTAAATTTAGTGCGAGTACGAATCAGCCCTTCCCCTCCCGGAGTAAAGCTGTCACTGGGATGCTTATTCCATCATTCCTTTCTTGCATTCCTATGTACTTGTTACATTTCCAAATATAATACTGTCAAGGAAATCCCCGTGTCCTAATTTGCTGAGCTTTGTTATAACTACTGAAGTAAGAGAGGACCACCAATGGCCAAAAGCAAGTGTCTGCCTATCATAGCAACTCACAGAATTCATAAGCCACGCAATACCCAATTTCCATCACAAAACATAGCTGCAGGCATTGCATAAGCACTAAGACATAGCTGGCCTATGGGCAGACTGGATGGGCCTAGTGGTCCTTATCTGCCGACAATTTCTATGTTTCTATGTCTGTCAGAATTACTGAGATACACACACACACACACACACAAATACAAATATCTAGAGGCAGAAGGCATTCGGACGTTGTCCTTGTGGCCCACTATGACTCTGGTGTTACTGTATCTCAGTATTACCAACATCCAGTCATGTCTTATTGCTCACTGTACAGAAAACAAAAGTTAACAGCTTTTTTACCATTTCAGATGCAGAAACAGAGATTGTGCAGCAACAGTGATGGAAGCAACCTATGTGGCGAGACTAAGAACCTGCAACATTCCACTACCTACTCACATATGTGAATGTGTGAATAAAAACAGTAAAATAATAAAGATAAAAAAAAAGCATAACCTCTGGTGTCTTTGTCATACATCTGTCAAGTAACTTTACTGTATAGAAAATAAAATAATCAGAGACGTGGAAAAGACAATGGGCCTGATTTTCAAAGTCCACTTACAGGGGTGCAACTTGTATCCATGTAAGGGTTGCAGCAAAGCCCTACGGCACCAAGTACCTTGGGTCAGATTTTACTAGGTGTACTGTCCTTACGTCGAACACCCTGGTATGCCGCAGACCACAAGATGCGCCAAAGTCTTGATTGCAAATTCATGATTTGGCACAGGCATGTGCCTCCTCCCCAATTCAACTAAACACTAGATGGGCCATGATGGTATGTGTGTAATCGGGGATCCGTAGACCTTCAGGGATGGTGGGTGTTTTTTATACTGAGTGACTTCGGGGAACGTGTGGTGGGCATTGTTCATAACTTCTACAATGGTGTATCCTACACGGCACAGGCACCCCGACGGGTGCACATATCAAGTACAGTATTGTCCACGCTGCCACTATTTACTGGTCTAAATGGTCACACTTGTTGTGTCCATGGCGGTACTATGCAATTCACCCTCCCCCCAAAAAAGTGTATGCTGCAGGCCCCCCACGACGAAAACCCCTTTGCATCCTTTGGGCATTGGGGTGTTTCTAGCAATCCTTGAGCAAGGGGGGCTTTGGCGCTGCAGTTTCTGGTGCCTATGCCTACTGCATTGGAAGACTGCTTTTGATACAAGTAGTGACACCAGTCATAATCTGCGTCAAATGCTTGTGACGCAAGTCCCTTGCGTCATTCTAAAAGATCTGATAATCGGGCCCAAAGATTCAGCCTAATGAAAAGACAAAAATGAGCTAAAACCTCCTGTCCCATACAAAGTGAAAGAGCTAGTGGAAACATGACTATTACGTTGGCTGTAAAACACTAATTTTTATTTCTGAAGTATATATCTTATTCGTTTTATCTTATTATTCTGCTACTGTGACATTACTGTGATGCAACACTGATCTGCATGTCAGCTGACATATAAAGGATAGTATATGAGCAATCATACACAGCAACGCAATATTACTATATAGTGTATGTTAGAACGTTGTATTCCCTTAAAATCTTACTTTCCCTAGTCTTGCTGTACCATCGATGTTGTACTCCCTTAAAATCTAACTTTCCCTAGTCTTGTTGTACCATCGATGTGACGTCACAATGTTATTGCACCATCGTGAGTACGTCACATCGATGGTACAACAGCTCTGATCACGTTTGCGCATGCACAAGTCGCGGTTCATAAACGTCGATAAAATGGCCACCGCAGTTCATCGGAGGCACAGAAGGAAATTTAAAACTTTCAGTAAGTGCAGTTTTTTTTAAATAGTGGCCGGCACACAGCAGGAAAGCCGTATTGGTTTTTAAATTTATGATCTAACAATTTCTCTGTAGACCGGGAAGGAGTGGAATGTTTTTTTTACGGACACAGGCGGTGCGGAGGAGTCACCAACATCATGGCACGACCATGGATGCAGTCAACAGCTAATTTGTTTACTTTTGTCCATACACTATAAAAGACAGTGGATGAGCAACAGTAAACAACAACACTGTTTCTCACGTCTCGAGGTTTCATGACAACCAAAAACCTCTCGAGCTTTGCTCTCAAGGTTTACTCGGTTATCATGACAACCTCTTGAAGTGAACAACAGTGTTGTTGTTTGCTTTGGCCCATCCACTATCCTCTATGTGGATGTTCAGTACTTACTGTAGTACTGCAATGAAAAAATGCAAACATTGTCTGTTTATGATGCTCATAAACAAATTTATGTTCAGAGTATGGAAATCAATACATAATCAACATCTGACACCCCCACCCAAAATAAAAAAAAGTTCCACTGTAAAGAGGCAGACTTACTTTACTACAAAGAGATGCAGTTGTTCTGCTCACTTGCCAAGTCATGGCCAAGCTCTCCCCGCTCTCCCCCTGGAGTGTAAATAGTGCAGCACAAGATGATCGTATGTTGCCATGCATGCATGATGACGTTTCTGCTGCAGTGAGAGCATGTCCATGAAAACAGCTCATTTATAGAGAACCACAACAGACTGCTGTAAAAGTATATCAGCTTTACTACAACTGGAATTTTTTTTTTTTTGGTATTCAGGAGATGACTAATGTCTAGTACACTATAAAAGATTGTGTATGTGCAATCTTACAGAAACCATACTATTTTCTCAATTTTGACATTTCCGTGCTCACCAGTCCTCTTGAACTGTGATCTTGAGGTCTCTTGTTTTGCCCAGTCGTTTCTCGATGGAATAATGGCATTTTTGTGTATGATTGCTCATACACAGTCCTCTATGGATCTGTATTGGTGGAAAATTACAGATTTATATGTCAGATGCCAGGCTGAGATATGTTCCACATATCACATGTAATGTCAAGTACCAGTGCAATTGTCTAACTGTCGAAAACCGTCACAAAACTACCTCAGATATAACATGTGCTGGCTGTCAGCAAAATGTACTAAGTGATATGCTTCCACGAACTCTTTCCTTTTGACCCACTTGGTGTGTCGAGTGAAATAAGACTAACACTAGCAATCCTTCCTACTCCTCACGTGTTGCCACAATTTGTGTCCTGTGTGTGTGCTACCGACTAAATATACCCCACTTGTCATTTCAACCCATTTTAACCTCTATCACTTGTCTCTCGTCAAGTGTCTCCCCTTACTTTTACTTATCCATTAGTCATTATATTTATTCCACTCACCGCATTTTTTTAGCTCAATGTTTTGTGTTTTCATTCGTCGAAGATACCAAAAAATTAACATCTATCTGCGGTTGAATTTTTAACATTCACTTTGACTTGGATGACTGAAACTGGCGTATACAATCAGCACTAACCTTATTCCTTTTGCTATACTTGGCTCCTCATCCAGTATGTCTTCCTGCCGGATGGAAGAAAATTTAGATCGACCTCCCCCTAAGCCGGCAGTGTAATTTCACAAATATCGATCACCGCTAATAACTGTGCGTCGGACGAAAGATTGGACACAGTCCTACACACATACACACACACCGAGCCCTGACCCTAATTCATGACACAAATCTAAATCCTTGACAAATGTGTTTATCCTCCTGTAATTCATTCTGCTGGATGGAAGAAAATCTAGAATGACCTCCACCCAAAGCTGGCAGCGTAATTTCACAGTTATCGACCACCGATAATAACCATGTCTCGGACGAAATATCGTGCACCATCCTACACACACACCGTGCCCCGACTCTAATTCACGACACGAATCTTAATCCTTGGCAAATGTGTTGAATTTTCATACTCCAGATGTCCTTACTGCTGGACAGAAGAAAACCTAGATCTTGCCCTAAATAGCAATAAGGCATATCTTAGTGTTATGTTACTTATCAGTTAACCACACCATTGGGGGGGGGGGGCATGTGGCAATAGAATTCACATCTTCCACAGTGTAATTAACATGCAGTTAACATAACAATCTGGTATACCTTATGGCTTACAAATATTATTCAAAAACACTTAAAATGTATTATTTCATTACATTCCACGTAAAAGATTTATTATTCACCATATCTTATCCATTTTCCTTCACTCCCTCACTTGAAGCACTTGCACCACATGATGATCAACTATACTTGTCAATCATTCCATGCATACTATACCATGCTCTGTGCTGCTCTCTTCATCCACCTCCGTTCGATTCTACTTCAATCCTGTAGATTTACAAAATCAGATTTAAAATAATGACTATCAAGGAGGGCACATAAAGTATTTGCAATGATATAATTGGCTTACCTCTACAGGAATGGAGCTATAGCCATCTTCATGTCATTGGTGAACATGTCGCATCCCCGATCCATCAGGTAGACTCCATCACACCGATACAGTTCCGGGTAGCAAGTCATGATGTCATTGTGCTTGACCACACTGCTGGGCAATCTTCTCATAAATGTCGCCATCTCATGTTGATCTTCCTCCTTAACCTGTCCATCGCCTTCAAATTCTCGAAACTCTGCCACTGCCTTTGCTGGATGATATAGGACCAGATGATAGTTGTCCTCGGCATACGGTGCTTAATCTCTGTGATGTCTGCCTGCCTTCATGTTGCGCATAAGCATCACTGAAGTATCCACTCCCTAGTCATTTCCTCCCAAGTGGATCATGATAATGATCAGATTCCTTCTGGCACTCCTCATACAACACTGGTACCAGTCGACCCCAAAGTATACCCTGTGTCCTATCCAACACACATATGCAGGAGCACTGTCAAAGGTCAGGACTGGTCCACCGGATCGTGACCGCTCCCGATGCTCTACCCAATGTACAAAGGAGTGCCTGCAGATCCAAATGTTCTTCATAGTAGACTGCATATCTGAGTAAGAAAAACAAATGTATTATGGCGATCAGTAGAATACCGCTCGTGGGTACTGCAAGAAGTAGAACACAGCTACAGGCAATATAACTGCAGGGCTATGGTAGTACTACAGGGGCATGCCAGGCCACATAACTCATTGACAAGAGCCCAATGTACAGCAGGGCTATGGTGCTACTACTGGGGTATGCCAGGTCACAAACTGAAGCCTAATGTAGTTGCCATGCTAGAAGGCTGCTGCTGTGGCATGAACGGCCCCATACCAGGTAGACCACACCCAAATGTAGCTGCAGTGCTATGATTCTGCTACTGAGGAATGCCAAATACAATACACAATATACTGTAACACAGCCGAATATAGCTGCAGTGGTACAATATAACATAGCCGAATTTATGCAACAGGTGTCAGGATAAAAACCTTCACATAACTCCGTTTACTCAAGTCACTGTGTGGATAAATGAGTATGACGTAATCACTATGGGAATAACCTACCAAGTTATTACTGTAGTGATTACATCATACCACATTCATCCACAAAGTGACTAAGTCATCCCCCCACCACTCGACTACCAGCATTACTTTCCCAGCCCTCAACCACTTTCACTTCAGACCTCAAGGTGACGAAGAGCAAGGGTCAGAAGTTGAAGCATTGCTAGCGGAAGACCCGAGTGGATGAGGACAAACTGGCTCTGCGTATCTAATGGACACCCATGTCATCCCATACTGGGAAAATGGCAACAAAAAGACATTCCATGGTGTCCACTGGAACCCCATGTTGTCCCATACCAGGGAACAGCACAGGCAATTACCAACTGGTCTTGTGTCAGTTATGTCACTGATCACTCAGAAGTGTCAGTTGTGTCTCTGAACACTCCACCTTGTGCCTACCATTCTGGGATGCAGCACAAGGCATTTCTCACCTACCTTGCATCTCGGTCTCCATACCGTGAAACAGCGCCGATGAAGCATTCCATGGCATCTAACAGACACCTCATGTCATCCCATACTGGGAAACAGCAACCAAAAAGCATTCCATGGTGTCCAACTGACAATCCCATGTCATCCCATACTGGGAAAGAGCAACAAAAAAACATTCCATGGTGTCCACTGCCCACCCCATGTTGTCCCATTCCAGGGAAAAGAGCAGGCAATTACTGACAGGTCTTGTGTCAGTTGTATCTCTGAACACTCTGCCTGTGCCTACCATTCTGGGATGCAGCACAAGGCATTTCCCACATATCTTGCATCTCGATCACTTGGCCATCTTGGTTTTCATACCAGGAATTTGCGCCAATGAAGCATTCCATGGTGTCTAATGGACACCCCATGTCATCCCATACCGGGAAACAACAGCCAAAAAGCATTCCATGGTGTCCAACTGACAACCCCACGTCATCCCATACCAGAAAACAGCATCAAAAAAACATTCCATGGTATCCAAAGGACACACCATGTCGTCCCATACCGGGAAACAGCAACAAAAAAGGCTTCAATGGTGTCCAACGGACACCTCATGTCATCCCATACCAAGTAAAAGCAACCGAAAAGCATTCCATAGTGTCCAAGGGACATCCCATGTCATTCCATACAGGGGAAACAGCAACAAAAACCCATTCCATGGTGTCCATCGGACCCCCATGTTGTTCTATACCAGGGAACAGCGCAGGCAATTACCGACTGGTCTTCTGTCAGTTGTGTCACTGATCATTCAGAAGTTTCAATTGTGTCTCTGAACACTCCGCTTTGTGCCTACTGTTCTGGGATGCAGCACGAGGCATTTCGCACCTATTTTGCATCTCAATCACTCAGCCATCTTGGTCTTCATACTGAGAATCAGCGTCAATCATGCATTCCATGGTGTCCAACGGACACCCCATGTCATCCCATACCAGGAAACAGCAACCAAAAAGCATTCCATGGTGTCCAACTGACAACCCCATGTCATCCCGTACCATGAAACAGCAACAAAAAAGGATTCCTTGGTGTCCAACAGACACCGTATGTCATACCATACCGGGTAACAGAAACCACAAAACATTCCATGGTGTCCAACGAACACCCCATGCCATCCCATACCACGGAAACAGCAACAAAAAAAAAAACCTTCCATGGTGTCCATCACCCCCCCCCCCCCATGTCGTCCCATGCCAGAGAATAGCGCAGGCAATTACCAACTGGTCTTGTGTCAGTTGTATCACTGATCACTCAGAAGTGTCAGTTATGTCTCTGAGCACTCCGCTTTGTGCCTACCATTCTGGGATGCAGCACAAGGCATTTCCCACCTATCTTGCATCACGATCACTCGACCATCTCGGTCTCCAAACCGGGAAACAGTGCCAATGAAGCATTCCATGGTGTCCAACGGACACTCCAGGTCATCCCATACCAGGAAACAGCAACAAAGAAGGATTCCATGGTGTCCAACGGACACCCCATGTCATCCCATACTGGGAAACAACAACAAAAAAGCATCCCTCACTAAGCACAGACACCATTCCACATCAAAGCAAGTCTTGTGCTGTCCGTTCTGGGACACTGCACTCGGCACTCGACTATCAGGAATCTTGATTCCTCAGCAATCTGTGTCCAGGATCCAACTTCTACATCCATTCCAGATCGATGTAAGGCTCCCAGTGTCTCATATGTCCCTAAATGCTCTCCCCATCCACCAAACTAATAAACACTACATGCTAAGCATCCTGTGCTCCATATTGAATCTGCCTTCCGGTTCCAACTCCACATATGGATCATCTTTATCTTCCTTTTCTTTCAATAAATGAACTATTTCTCCAGAACTACTGACACTTAACTGCTCCCTTTGTCTCTAACTTTCGCTGCGCTCTGAACTCTGTTATCTGCTCCATTCATCTGTCTCTTTCTCCACTCTGAACGCAACTCCATGACCTGCTCCTTAATCCTCAACCAACTGCTCCAGTGATAGTATGAGAATTTTCTTACCAGAAACGAAAAAAAAAAACCACTGTCCAACAAACTAACAGACTCTACGTGCTAAACACCCCTCGCTAAGCACAGCTGCCATAACATCCCTCGCTAAGCACAGCTGCCATTCAATAATGAAGTAAGCCTTGTGCTGTCTGTTCTGGGACGTTGCACCTGGCACTCACCGACTGTCAGGAATCTTGATCCCTCGACGATCTGTCTGCAGGATCCGAATTCTCCATCAGTTGTGTTGCTGTACACACAGTTGCTCACCTGTACTGATGATACTCAGGAAAGCAGTCTACACAGAGATGGATATTATAGGAGCTACATACATATGAGGGCTCCGCCCGCTTCTTTTTCAGGGCGCAATTGCGGCATCTCCCCTTCTTTGCTTTTACTGGATAATGATATCCCGGAACACTGGGGTCCTGTTCAATTCCAGCAGCTGAGACACTCCTTTTCCTGTTGCTGTACCCAGTCATGAGCTATTGTGATAACTTCATCCTGAAGTTCAGTTGTGTGTGCTTGGTCTTCTGCCCGGTCTCTGATTGCTTGACATGGTTCACACTCTCTCGAAAGAGATTAAATGCATTTTCAAGGAACATGTCCCAGAGGAACCAAAACAGGTAGATCCACCACTTCTTTGATCTCCAGGTGCTGGGGTATTGAGCACGAAGCTGGTCTGCGATGTCCACACCATTTATATGCTGGTTGTATTCCTGTAGAACTGTTGGACATGGAACAGATGCAGCAGTACTGTCTTTCTGTCTCCTGGACACAGATGTTGCAGGTGAAGTTGGGTCATTGTTTGTTGATAGAAGGAACACTGGTTTGTTGTCTTTCCATGCTGTTGTGAGGAGTGAACCCTTCTGTAACTGTTCAAAGTGCCCTCTGTTCTTCTTCTTCTTCTTCTCCTTGTTCAATTTCGTAGGCCACCCCAACCTATTTGTTCGCACTGTGCCACATGTGTAGACGCCACACTGCAGAAGGTCATCTGCTAGAAGTAGCTGTCGTGGTATACATGATGCATCTTGCAATGCAGATCCTTGGTAAGTACCTTGACAACTCTCTCTCCTAATCCTATTTCCACCGCACCATCAACCTTTCCTGTATATACCTGGAAATCTGTTATGAATCCATTATGAGCATCAGTAAGAACCTATACTTTTATTCCATACCGCTGTAACTTGTTTGGCATGTAATGCTGAAATCCCAGCTGTCCTCTAAAGCCTATCATGGCCTTGTCAACTGACACTTCTCGATGCAGATGGTACTCCCGTCTTGCATGCCTTCAGAACTTAATCTATTATCGGGCGTACGTGGTGCAGCTTGTCATGATTTGGTGCTCCCTTAAGTGGATTCTGTGTACTGTCATTCACATGGAGATACTGGAGAATCTTCTCATACCACTCTCGAGTCATAACCTGTGCAATTGGGAGCTGTCCGTAGAGGTGGTTCTTTCTCCAGTACATGCGGTATTAAGGCCCCTTGACTACAGACATATAGATCCTAATCCCCAAAAATGCCTTTATTTCGTCCGCAGTCACTGGAGACCATCGATGATCCACTCTTTCGGTTTCAGTCTGCCTCTGTGCGCAATACCGGTTTGTCTCCTCTGCCAGCAGATTGTACAGGGGTGGATGAAAGATAAAGTCCATGAAATCCATTGCTTTCTTGTCTTCGCTCATTATGGTGGCAGCACCCATGGGCCCAATGAAATCTGAAACATTCACAGACTATAATTCACTTGTCCAGGTATCTGTTGGTGCTGCATCCGGCTATATAGCCAGTTGTGTGGGATTTTGTTTGTCAACATCATCCAATGCCAGTTCCTTGTCACCGTTTGCAGTGGACTGCATCTGACATAGTATCGTGGCTAGTGGCAGATCATCCTCTTCACTGAAATCATCGTCCCCATCCATCGGCATCAAATCAACCTCTATGTCGGAATCCATGAATTCTTCTTCGCTGTCACTGCCGCCGTCAAAAAATGAGTAGTCTAAGTTGGTCTCCATTTCTGCTTCAGAGATGTGTTCTGGTATGCTCTATCGCCGGTCTCTCAACGGTATCTCGCTCGCTCAGTATTCTCTAAACCTATATTTGAACACTCACTCACTCTACGCCCTCTCCCTCTATCAGAACTCTCTCTTGTCTTTATCTATGAACTTTATTGTTGAATCAGCTGCCTCTGTCTCTTCTGGTCTCAGACTCTCACTGTTCTCTGGATCTGGTTGCCGACTCTCTTTGCTGGACTCTGATCACTGGCTTCTCTCTGGATCTCTTGGCTAGCTTTGGGCTCTTGGATCTTATTTCTTGTTGGTCCCTTGATCTACTGGCTGAACTCTGGCTGACCTGGTGTTCCTGTAGGCGCCATCTTGCCTTCTCTTGTCTGCAATGTCACTTGCTGTCTCTCTGTTCCTCACTTTCTGGTGTGGGCTCTCTGGCGTGTCTTTGTCTGTCGCTGTCTCTCCTGGTTGTCACTTGCTCTGAGTTTATTCAGTGAAGTTCTTTTATAATACAAAAAATGCAACCATTGTTTTGGACTGCAGACCATGCTCATCTACAGACCAATCTCATTCCATACCAGGAGACAGCACCAATAAAAGCATTCATTGGTGTCTGATCCCCCCCCATGCTGTCCCATAATGGGAAACTGCACCAATAAAGCATTCCATGGTGTCCTGTGGTATCCCAATCTCATTCTATACTGGGAGAAAGTGCCAACAAAGCATTCCATGGTGTCTGGCCCCCCCACCCCCATGCCGTCCTATAACGGGAAACTGCAACAATAAAGCATTCCATGGTGTCTTGCAGTATCCCAATCTCATTCCATACTGGGAGACAGCGCCAATAAAACATTCCATGGTGTCCAGCCCCCCCCATGCCATCCCATAATGGGAAACTGCACCAATAAAGCATTCCACGGTGTCCGGCACCCCCCACGCCATCCCATAATGGGAAACAGCACCAATAAAGTATTCCATGGTGTCCTGCAGTATTCCAGTCTAGTTCCATACCAGGAGACAGCGCCAATAAAGCATTCCATGGTGTCCAGCGGTACCCCAATCTCGTTCCGTACCAGGAGACACCGTCAATAAAACATTCCATGGTGTCACCATCGGTCATCCACATTTCATACAATACCAGGCACAACAGACTCAGATAGGATATGGGTACCAGAAGACACTAGGGAATGCCTTATGTGTTGTGTTGCTCAGTATCGGAAGGTGTGGTTGGACAGCTGGACACCAGGGAAGGTTTTATGCACTGTGCTACCTGGAATCGGATATCATGGGTGTACCACTTGTCACCATGGAAGGATTTTGTTAGTAGCGCTTGGTATCAGAGGTGGGGGGCACCGAATTGCTTCTTGTATGATGGTATCTGGTACACCACCACACAAGAAGCATTCCCGGTGCCCCCACCTCTGATACCAAGCACACTCATATAAAATATTTCCTGGCATCCAGTTGTACACCCATGCTATCCGATTCTAGGCAGCACAATGCATAAAATCTTCCCTGGTGTCCAGCTGTCTACCAATAACATATGATACTTAGGACCTCAACACATAACAAACACACTGGCGTTGAGTTGTGCCCATATCCTATCTGGTGCTGTGGGGCCTGGTATTGGGTGAAACGGGGTTCACCGATGGAAACTGTAGAATGCTGTATTTCTGTTTGTGTTGGGTATGGGATGGCATCGGGGGTAATACAAGATGCCAGGGAATGCCTTATGTGTTGTGTTGCTCAGTACTGGATGGTAGGGGTAGACAACTGGACACAAGGGAAGGTTTTTTGCATTGTGCTACCTGGAATCGGTTATCTTGGGTGTACCACATGACGCCAGAAAATGATCTGTATTTGGTTGCACTTGGTATCAAAGGGTGTGGGGGGTTGGGCACCGAGGATTTCCCCTTATATAGTGGTGTTTGGTATGCCAACACACAAGAAGCATTCCCCGGTGTCCCGTGGACCCCCACATACCCTGTGATACCAAGCAGAACCAAATACAAAACATTCCTTGGCGACAAGTGGTAAACCCAGGATAACCGATTCCAGGAAGATCAATGCAAAAAACCTTCCCTGGTGTCCAGCTGTCCCCCCATACACTCCGATACTGAACAACACAACACATAAGGCATTCCCTGCCATTTTGTGGTACCCCCCCCATGCCATCCCATACCCAACACAAACAGAAATACAGCATTCCATAGTTTCCATTGGTCAACCCCTTTTCACCAAATACCAGGTCCCACAGCACCAGATAGGATATGGGTGCCACTCGATGCCAGGGTGTGCGTTGTGTGTTGTGGTCCTAAGTATTGGATGTTATTGGTAGACAACTGGACACCAAGGAAGGTTTTATGCATTGAGCTGCCTAGAATCAGATAGGATGGGTGTACAACTGGACACCAGGGAAGGTTTTGTATTTGGGTGTGCTTGGTATTTGAGGGTGGGGTTGGGGGAGAATGGGACAACGGAGAATGCTTCTTGTGTGACGGTGTACCAGATATCACCATACAAGAAGCAATCCCTGGTGTCTCTTCCCCCCCGCACTCCCTAATACCAAGCACACCCAAATACAAAACATTCCCTGGTGTCCACTTGTACACCCATGCTATCCGATTCTAGGCAGCACAATGCATAAAACTTTCCCTGGTGTCCTGTTGTCAACCTATATAACATCTGATACTTAGCACCTCAACACATAACACACATCCTGACATCGAGTGGCACCCATATCCTATCTGGTGTTGTGGTGTCTGGTATTGGGTGAAATGGGGTTGACCAATGGAAACTGTGGAATACTGTATTTCTGCTTGCGTTTGGTTTGGAATGGCATTGGGGTTACGACAAGACACCAGGGAATGCCTTATGTGTTGTGTTGCTCAGTATCAGGAGGTGTGGTCGGACAACTGGACACCAGGGAATGTTTTATGCATTGTACTGCCAGGAATCGGACAGCATGTGTGTACCACTTGATGCCAGGGAAGGATTTGTATTTGGTGGTGCTTTGTATCAGAGGGTGAGGCGGGAGCAGGATGCCAGGGATTGCTTCTTGTATGGTGGCATATGGTATACCATCACGCAAGAAGCATTCCCCGACTCCGGTTGCCCCCCCATATCATCTGATACAAAGCCCTACAAAATACAAAGCATTCCCTGGCATCAAGTGGTACAACCATGCCATCCAATTCCAGGCAACGCATAAAACCTTCCCTGGTGTCCAGTTGTCCAGCCATACCCTCAGATACTGAGCAACGCAACACATATTGCATTCCCTGCCATCTTGTGGTACTCCCCCCCCCACAAAGCCCTCCCATGCCCAACACAAACAGAAATACATTATTCCCTGGTTTCCATCAGTTACCCCCATTTCACCCAATATCAGGCACCACAGCACCAGATAGGATATGGGTACCACTTGATGCCATGGTGTGCATTATGTGTTGAGATGCTAAGTATCGGATGGCATGAGTGAACAAGTAGACACCAGGGAAGGTTTTCTGCATTGTGATTCCTGGAATCAGATACACTGGGTGTACCACATGATGCCAGGGAATGATTCGTATCTGGTTGTACTTGGTGTCAGAGGATGCGGAGTGCGGGACACTGAGGATTGCTCCTTGTATGGTGGTATTTGGTATGCCACCACACAAAAAGCATTCCCTGGTGTCCCGTTCTCTCCCCCCCTCCCCAACCCTCTGATACAAAGCACAATAAAATACAAACCATTCCCTGGCAACAAGTGGTAAATCCATGCTATCCTTCCGGGCAACACAACGCATAAAACCTTACCTAAAGTCCAGCTGCCCCACCATACACTACGATACTGAGCAGCACAACACATAAGGCATTCCCTGCCGTTTTGTTGTATCCACCTCAAAGCCTTCCCATACCCAACATGGCCAGAAATACAGCATTTCCCCTGTTTCCATCGGCCAACCCCATTTCAATCAATACCAGGCACCACAGCATCAGATTGGATATGGGTACCACTCGATGCCAGGGTGTGCGTTATGCATTGTGAAGCTCAGTATCAAATGGTATGAGTGGACAACTGGACACCAGGGAAGGTTTTATGCATCGTGCTGCCTACAATCGGATGGCATGCGTGTACCATTGGACGCCTGGGAATGTTTTGTATTTGGGTGTGCTTGGTGTCAAAGGGTTGGGGGGGGGACATCGGGGAAAGCTTCTCATATGGTGGTATCTGGTACGCCACCAGACAAGAAGCATTCTCTGTTGTCCCACCCCCCCCTTTGATACCAAGCACACCCAAATACAAAACACTCCCTGGCGTCCTGTGGTACACACATGCCATCCAGTTCTAGGCAGCTCAATGCATAAAACCTTCCCTGGCATCCAGTTGACCGCCCACAGCCGCCGATACTGAGCCACACAACACATAAGGCATTCCCTGGCATCTAGTGGTTTGTATTTGGTAGTGCTCGGTATGGGAAGGGGGAACACCAGGGATTGCATCTTGTATGTTGGTATCTAGTATGCCACCACACAAGAAGCATTCCCCATTGTCCCCCTCCCCATCTGATACCAAGCACACCCAAATACAAAACATTCCTTGGAGTCCAGTGGTACAGGCATGCCATCGGATTCTAGGCAGCACAATGCATAAAACCATCCCTGGCATCCAGTTGACCGCCCATAGCCTTCTATACTGACACACACAACACATAAGACATTCCCTGGTGTCTTGCTGTACCCCCCAATGCCATCCCCTTTTCTGACACAAACAGAAATACAGCATTCTCCATTTTTCATTAGTCAGCCCCATTTCATCTAATACCAGGAACCACTGCATCAGATAGGATATGGATACCACTCGACGTCAGGGTGTGCGTTATGCTCTGTGAAGTTCAGTACTGGATGGAATGAGTGGACAAGTGGACACCAGGGAAGTATTTATACATAGTGCTGCACTGAACTGGATATCATGGGTGCACCACTTGACACCAGGAGAGAATTTTTATTTGGTTGCACTTGGTATCAGTGTTTATGGGTGGGGGAGGAGCAGGTTGCAGGGAGTGCTTCTGTGTGGTGGTATCTGGCATGCCACCACACAAGAAGCATTCCCCATTGTCCTGTTCCCCCCACCACCATCTGATACCAAGCACACCCAAATACAAAACATTCCCTGGCATCCAGTGGTGCATGCACGCCATCCTATTCTAGGAAACACGATGCATAGAAACTTCCCTGGCATTAAGCTGACCGCCCATAGCCTCCGATACCGAGCCACACAACACATAAAGCATCCCCTGGCATCTTGTGGTACCCCCCCAAAGCTCTCCCATGCCTGGCACAAACAGAAATACATCTTTCCCTGGTTTCCATTGGTCACCACCATTTCATCCAATACCAGGCACAACAGAATCAGACAGGATATGGGTACTAGAAGACGTCAGGGAATACTTTATGTGCTGTGTTGCTCAGTATCGGAGGGTGTGGTTGGGCAACTGGACACCGCATTGTGCTGCCTGGAATAGGATACCATGGTCATATCACTTGACGACAGGGAATGATTTGTATTTGGTAGTGCTTGGTATCGGGGGGGACGGTGGGACACCAGGGACTGCTTCTTATATGGTGGTATCTGGTATGCCACCACACAAGAAGCTTCCCCGTTGTCCCTCCCCCCCGATACTAAGCACACCCAAATACAAAACATTCCCTGGCATCTGGTGGTACACGCATGGCATTGGATTCTATGCAGCACAATACATAAAACCTTCCCTGATGTCCGGTTGACCACCTATACCCTCCGATACTGAGCCATACAACACATAAAGCATTCCCTGGCATTTTGTGGTACCCCACCCCAAAGCCCTCCATTGCCCAGCACAAACAACTACCAGGCACAACAGAATCAGATAGGATATGGGTACTAAAAGACGCCAGGGAATGCCTTATTTGTTGTGTCGCTGAGTATCGGGAGGGTGTGGTTGGACAACTGGGAAGGTTTTATGCATTGTGCTGCCAGGAAAAGGATATCATGGGCGTACCACTTGATGTCAGTGAAGTATTTGTATTTAGTAGTGCTTGGTATCGGAGGTGGGGATGGGACATCGGGATTGCTTCTTATATGGTCGCATCTGGTATGACACCACACAGGAAGCATTCCCGATTGTCCCATTCCTCCCCCTCTCCCTCTTATACCAAGCACACCCAAATACAAAACATTTCCTGATGTCCAGTGGTACACACATGCCATCCGACTCTAGGTAGCACAATGCATAAAACCTTCCCTGGCACCCAGCTGACAACCCATGGCCTCCAATACTGAGCCACACAACACATAAGGCATTCCCTGGCATCTTGTGGTACCGCCCCAAAGTCCTCCCATGCCCGGCACAAACAGAAATACATCATTCCCTGGTTTCCACTGATCACCACCATTTCATCCAATACCAGGCACAACAGAATCAGATAGGATACGGGTACCAGAAGATGCCAGGGAATGCTTTATTTGTTGTGTTGCTCAGTAGCGCAGGTTGTGGTTGGGCAACTGGACACCAGTGAAGGCTGTATGCATTGTGCTGCCTGGAATAGGATACCATGGTGGTACCACATGACGTCAAGGAATGATTTGCATTTGGCAGTGCTTGGGATCAGAGGGTGGGGTGGGTGGGCGGGACAACAGGGACTGCTTTGTATGGTGGTATCTGGTACACTGTCACACAAGAAGCATTCCTGGTGTCCTGTGCCTCCCCAATACCCTCTGATACCAAGCACACCCAAATACAAAACATTGCCTGACATCCAGTGGTACACACATGCCATCCAATTCTAGGCAGCGCAATGCATAAAACCTTCCCTGGCACCCAGTTGACCACCCATGGCCTCCGACACTGAGCCACACAACACATAAGGCATCCCCCGGCATCTTGTGATACCTTCCAAAGCCCTCCCATGCCAGACACAAATAGAGATGCATCAATCCCCAGTTTCCATTGGTCACCACCATTTCATCCAATTCCAGGAACAACAGAATCAGATGGAATATGGGTACCAGAAGATGTCAGGGAATACCTTATTTGTTGTGTTGCTCAGTATGAGAGGTTGTGGATGGACAAATGGACACCAGGGAAAGTTTTATGCAATTGTGCTGCCAGGAAACGGATATCATGGGTGTACCACTTGACGTCAGGGAAAGATTTGTATTTGGTTGCGCTTGGTATCAGAGGGCGGGGAAGGACCATGGGACACCCGGGAATGCTTCTTGTATGATGATATCTAGTAAACCATAACACAAGAATCATTTCCTGGTGTCCAGTGGCCCCCGACCCCAAATACCCTCTGACAGAAGAAAAAATTACTCACCTTAGTAATTGCTTTTCTTCTCATGGAGTCTTGCTATATTAGGACCATTGCAGTCATTCCCCACACTTGAACTGCCCCGGAGAGGAAACAGTTAACTCCAGAGTGATCTGGAGTTCCACAGTGCGAGGGCGCTGTTCAAAGCTCTATCTGGCTAGTTTCAAATGAAACTGTCTGGTTCTTTACGGAGCTAAACTAACATAGCAAGTCTGTGTGGAAAAGCTCTACACTAGCCATTGGCTACCTACCATTAGTAGAATAAGAACAATCACAGAATAATAACAATATTTATTGTTAGGATCACCCCTTACAAGCACTAATAGGCCCCCTCTCCCCAAAAGACTCAAGTCCAGAGAGGGGACCATCTACCATTTAACAAAAACAGAAATACCTAGTTCCCTAACCCAAAGGAAACAGGGGGAACTAGAGAGACTAAAATGGCATGACACAGTGCTTGCACTAATTTGCCAACCCCATACCCAAGTAGGAGTTCTGAGAGGGGTAGGAGGGAAGGGTTGTCCTAATATAGCAAGACTCCATGAGAAGAAAAGCAATTACTAAGGTGAGTAATTTTTCTTCAAACACCATGAAGTCTTGCTATATTAGGACCATTGCAGATTACACAGCAGTACCTCCATGGAGGAGGGTCAGAACCTACTTAGGAAATAGGCTCTGAAGTACAGCTGTGCCAAAAAGAGCATCTCTCCTGGACTGGACATCCAGGGAATAATGCTTGGTAAAGGTGTGAACTGTTTTCCAGGTAGCAGCTTGACAAATTTCCAAAATGGGAATATCTCTAGCAGCCGCTAGGGATGCAGCTGTACCCCTGGTGGAGTGAGCCCTCAGACCTGAGGGGGGTTCCCTACCTAGTTTTTGGTAACAGAATTGGATACAAGAGACAATCCACCTTGCAATTGTCCTCTTAGTGGCAGGTCTCCCTTTGCCAACCTCTCCATAAGTAAGGAAGAGTTGGAGGATTCAAACCTGTGACCTTGATACGCTCCACATAGTAGCTTAGGGCTCTTTTGACGTCAAGCTGTGTAGTCTCCTTTCACCCGAGGAAGAATGCTCAGTGAAAATACTGGGAGAAATGGACTGGTTCAGATGAAAATCTGAAACCACTTTGGGTAAAACTTTCTGTTAGTCCTGAGGACTACCTTATCCCTGTGAAAAGAAATAAATCCTTTTCCACTGAAAGGGCTTGCAATTCCTTATCGTCTAGCAGAAGTGATAGCCACTAGAAAAACAGTTTTCCATGTTAAATACTTGGATCTGCAGAAGAAAGGGGCTCAAAGGGAGGTTGCATTAACTGGGCAATGCAAACATTCAGGTCCCAGGCAGGGCTGGTTCCCGAAAGGAGGGTTAGTGTGAAGTAACCCTTAAAAACTTGGAAAACACAGGGTGAGAGGAAGAGAAACAGACTTCCCTGGAAACAAAGGCAGAAACAGCTGCCAGATGAACCTGCAAGGTAGCTGGTCTAAGGCCTAGGGAATTTAGATGGACCAAATAGTCCAGTAAAGTGGCCAAGTCAGCAGATTCTGGCACAATTTGTTTCTCCGAACACCAGAAGGAAAACCTCTTCCACTTAGAATTGTAAGTGGCCCTAGTGGAAGGCTTCCTAGAAGCCTTTAAAATATCCAGGACCCCTTGAGAAAGGTACAAATCAGCAAATTCTAATTCCTCAAGAACCAAGCCTTGAGGTGGAGGGATTTGAGGTCCGGGTACCACACTCTCCCCTGTGCACAGGTCAGCAAGTCGTGGGTCCTAGGCAAGGTCAGGGGAGGGTGGATTGTCAGGGACAGGAGGAGAGGATACCAGGGCTGTCTGGCCCAGTCTGGAGCAATCAGAACCACTTTGCAGGGCTGAGTTCTGATTTTTACCAATACCCTGAAGAGGAGAGGGAGGGGAAAAGCATAGGAATTTCCTTTCCAATCCAGCAGAAAGGCGTCCAGGGGACTGAGCCCAGCACTGGAGGCCTGCAACAAAATAGAGGAAGTTGATGGTTGTCTGGGGCTGCGAAGAGATCTATCTGAGGGTGCCCCATCTGGCAAAGACCGACCCAATACCTGAGGATTCAGAGACCATTCTGTGATGGCCCTGGGAAATCCTGCTGAGAGCATCCGCCAGGACATTGTCCTTTCCTGGAAGGTGAATTGCATCAGGGAGGTGTTTAGGGAGTAAGCCAGAGACCACAACTTCATTGCTTCGGTGCACAAGGCTGATGACCGAGTGCCCCCTTGCTTGTTGATGTACCACATTGTTGTGGTGTTGTCTGTCCTGATTTGAACTACTTTGTTCTGGACACGTTGAAAAGCCTGAAGAGCTAAAGAACAGCTCTGAGTTCCAAAAGATTGATGTGGAGCAGAGATTCCTGGGGGGACCACACTCCTTGAGTGGAAAGGTCGCCCAAGTGAGCCCCCCACCCTAACAGGGAGGCATCCGTGGTAAGGGTGAGGGAGTGGGAAACGGGTATAAAGGGAACCCCTTGAGTAAGATTGCTTTGATCCTGCCACCACTGAAGGGCCAGGATCAGGTTTTGGTCACCGGACTAATTTGCAAGGGGTCCCTCTTTGAGACCAGTAGGGACCTCAAGTGGAACTGGATGTCCCTCATCTGAAATCTTGCTCCTGCACGACAGCTGTGGAAGCAGCCATGTGCCCTAGGAGTTGCAGAAAGTGCCTTGCTGGTGAGAGACCCGCAGGGTAAGGAGGATGCCAGGGCAATGAGCCTGTCCACTCTTTCCGAGGAGAAATGCCCTGGCTATACTTTGTGTTCAATTCTGCACTCTATGAAAGTTAGAACCTGAACAGGTTCCAGAACTGACTTTGGTAAGTTCAGCAGGAATCCCAGGAAGTGAGAAGCTGCTGGATGACTTGCAAGTGGGATTTTACCTGATCTGGAGACTGACCCACTATGAGCCAGTCGTCCAGGTAGGGAAACACAGCAATCCCTTGCCTTCTTAAATGAGCCACTACCACAGCTAGACATTTTGTAAATACCCTTGGAGCCGAGGTTAGGCCGAAGGGCATTGCTCTGAACTGGTAGTGGCCAGAGAGCAGTTCGAACCTGAGGTACTTTCGGTGAGAAGGCCTGATCATGACATGAAAATAGGCGTCCCTGAGGTCCAGGGAAGCTAACCAGTCCTCTGGCCTCAGGGAAGGCAAAATCATTGCTAGAGTTAACATCTTGAACTTTGGTTTCAATAGATGTTTGTTCAGGTACCTTAAGTCTAAGATGGGCCGCCATTCTCCTGTCTTTTTTGGGGTAAGAAAATATCTTGAGTACAGTCCCTTGCCCTGATGGCAAGGGGGGACCCTTTCCACTGCTTTGCAATCCAGAAGGGAAGAAACCTCTGCTTCCAAAGCAAGGGCTTCTGAAGAGTTTGCAGGTGGAAATTGCCTGGCTCTCATCTTTGGGAACTGTTTGAAGCTGAGAACCAGGCCCTGGCTTACTACTTCCAGAACCCACCTGTCACGGTTAGGGACAGCCAGTTCTGGCTGAAATAAGCCAACCTGCCCCCACTGGTACAGGAGAATCGGCCCTGGGCACCCCATCAGGGTGCCTGCTTGGCAGCAGCTTTAGGCTGAGGGAGGGCGACTGTCTACCTGTGCCCCTGCCTACCTCTGCCTCTGAAAAACCTCTGTGAAAAGCAGAGGAGGCTTGAGATTGGTAAAAGGGCCTGTGAAAAGGCCTACCTCTTACCCCTGGGGCATGCCTTGTGGAGTGACATGCCCTCCTTAGCCTGGGCACTTTTGTAGGTAGTTCTATATTCATCCATCTTTTTCATATAATTTTCTGTTTGATCACCAAACAGAGAATTTCCATATAGGAAAATCCATAGCCTTTGACTGAGTATCTTGGGACAGATTAGTGCATCTGAGCCATGCCAACCCTGGAAAGCTACAGAAGTGGCCATGACCCTAGAGGAAACATCATTAACATCAACAGCAGTATGAAATTGAACTTTAGAGGCTTCAATGCCATCAGCAGCCACCTGTTCCAACTCACTAGCCAGCTGGCCCTGGGCCTGCTTGGCTAACTGCAAAATTGTGTCCCATCTAGACTTCTGATATCTAGCCACATAAGCCATATAATTAGCCTGCCTGAGTCCCAAAGAAGCTGCCATATAATGTTTTTTCGCCATGGCATCAATCTTCCTGGAATCCTTATCAGGAGGATGTGAGGCCAGGAGAATATTAGCCTTGTCACAGGCTGCAGCTTGCACCACACCTACATGACTACACTGCTCAGAGAGAAGTCTGTATCAGGGCCTGATAAGTATACCTTCTGTCCATTTTTATCTACAGGAGGGACAGAATGAGGATTTTTAAAATCTTTGTTGTTTGTTTCCTAAATGACTTATGCAAAGGAATAGACAACCTCCTAGACTCTGGAATATCCATCATTTCAACATAATCAGGCTCCTCTTGCTCATCCACAGCCTCTTCTAAAGGAAGCTGGAGGGTTTCTGCAACCTTTTTGTAAAACATAAAATGAGAAGGGGACTCAGACAGCATAGGGGGAGATTCTAAAGGTCTATCTGGAGAAATGTCCGGTTCAATGGGCACGTCCAGACCTTCCCAGTCACAAACATACTGATCAAATTCCTCCTCCCCCTCATGTGGTTCATAAAAATCCTCAACATCATAATCCTGAACCACTGGGACTGAACGAGCCACCCTTTTCCCAGATGCAGGGGGTTCGACAGATCCCTAAGACAAAGACTGGACAATCTGAATGGCTTTAGTTATCTCTGCAGCAGTTGAGAGACAATTTTGTACCCAGACCTGCTGATTTCTTTGTCTTTTGCTGGGACTGGTTCCTCTGAACCGCCTTCCTTTTGCCCGAGGAAGTCTCGCCTGGTCAGAGGGCACTCTCTCTGGTCCAGTGGGTACTGGACCGGCTGCCATCCGGTCAGCCGGACTTTTGGCCTCTCGCCCTGAGCCGCCCAATCTCTTTCCAGGGTGGCTGCAGGGAAATTTTTACACACCTGGCAGTCTGACAGGAGGTGGTCAGCCCCCAGACAATAAACACAAGTGGTGTGTGGGTCAGCCTTGGCAAAGGCTTCCCCACAGACATCACAGTGTTGAAACCCAGTTGGCCCGGTTTTTCTTTTGGGTTTCTCAGACATAATGCCAGCCTAACCAAAAACTTGCCCTTTAGATGGCAGTGCCAGGCAAGACACCCTTATCGGTTCCTAACCGTGTCACGGGTATTTGAAAAACCCAAAATAAAAGTTAGGTTTTTTAGAACCGATAAGAACGGAACCGGACTCTAAAAGCCCAACCAAACAGTTTGATATATATATTTTATCAAACCGATCGGTTCAAACCGAACCGATAATGAATTTCCACACAGACTTAATTTCTGTACTTACGGTTTACCAGATAGAGCTTTTAACCAAATGCGTAAAATAAATACTTTTGCCGGTTCCAATGAACCAAAAATACTCGCTTGAACCGAGAAATGAACCGAGCTGAAGGAGCTGATCTCCGGAGCGACTGTTCAGTGAAGCGGAGTAAAGAATCTGACAGTTTCATTTGAAACTAGCCAGATAGAGCTTTGAACAGCGCCCTCGCGCTGTGGAACTCCAGATCACTCTGGAGTTAACTGTTTCCTCTCCGGGGCAGTTCAAGTGTGGGGAATGACTGCAATGGTCCTAATATAGCAAGACTTCATGGTGTTTGAAAGAGCCACCAAATGCAGAACATTTCCTGGCGTCAAGTGGTACACATCTGAGTCCAGGTAACACAACGCATCCAACATTTCCTGGTGTCCAGTTATCCACTCATACCCTCAGATACTGAGCCAAACAACACATAAGGAATTTCCTGGTGTCTTGTGCCCCCCCCAATGGCATCCCATGCCCAACACAAACAGAAATGCAACATTACCCAGTTTCCATAGGTCACCCCCATTGCATCCAATACCAGGCACAACAGAATCAGATAACATGTGGGTATCACTCGATGCCAGGAAGTGTATTAGGTGTTGTGGTGCTAAGGATCGGAGAGTGTGGGTGGTCAACTGGACCCCAGGGAAGGTTTTATGCATTGTGCTGCCTGGAATAGGATACCATGGTGGTACCACTTGACACCAGGGAATGACTTGTATTTGGTAGTGCTCATATCAAAGGGTGGGGGGGGCACAAGACACCGTGGATTGCTTCTTGTATGGTGGCATCTGGTACACCGTCACACAAGAAGCATTCCTGCTGTCCTGTGTCTCCCCCCCATACCCTCGGATACCCAGCACTTCCAAATACAGATCATTGCCTGGTGTCAATGGTACAACCATGTCATCCATTCCACGCAACACATACAGCAAACAGTCTCTGGTGTCCAGGTGTCTATTCACTCCCCTTCGACACACTGCGCAACATAACACAAAGAACATCCCCTATCGTTCAGTGTTCCACAAATGACATCCGATACTCAGTAACACCACACCTCAAACATCCCCCTGGAGTCAAGAGGTCACTACATGTCATCCGATAATGGGACTCGCAAATTCTCTGACGGTAAGTGGTATTGGAGGCCATGGGGGGGTCACTGCACACCAGTAAATTCAAAGTCTGTAACACTATTTTCCAACCACCATCCCCCAGCACCCAATAAGTTATATTCAATACCAAACCACAATCCCCCCAAACACCTAGACTTATTTTTATTTGTCAACGAAAACAAATTTGTTCACATTTCCTACCTCAGCAGTGAAACTACCACATGGTAGTTTGCTACCTCCCACCACCAGATAATTGCAGCAGAGAAACACCACCACTTTCATCTACCAATCATGGTAGTTGGCTACCTACTAACTGGCAAACCAAACCCAAAGCCCCCCCCCCCAGATTTTTTTTACAACACACTAATTTGTAGCTCAGCAATGCAAAAAACAGTTACACATGCCTGCTGCATGCTAATTTCTGAGGACATGCTGAGATAATTTTATGTAACAGTAGGCAAACACTCTTTGGGGAATAACTGGCACGTAGCTGACATGGGCACCAAGGACTGGCACAAATCAATGTCAGATATGCTGAAATGTGTGGAGACATGCTGTTCGTGGTGAAATGATGATATCAGATCGTTTTATCATTTGCAATGATACAATGCACAGGCAGTAGCATCAAGGGTAGTCATTCGAAAATGACTAGAAAACAGTGTTTTCCAATTTTAAAATGAAAGCATATATATTTTCAACCAACAAATGAAGATTACTGATATGTGCTACAGCATGAAACACTTCCAGAAGCACAATGTTCATTGGCTAAAAAAAATATAGAGATATACTGTTCCACAGTACAGATACCCCCAGATGTCCATAGGAACCAATATAACTCTGTTAGGGATGTTTCCAGGCACTGAAGGTAGCTTGTATTTTCTGCTGCCTACAGGCACTGTTGGAGGCAATAACGTTAATAAAATAGCAAATATACATACGTGTATATGTATATTTTTTTTATTTTTTTATTTTTTGTAAATCAGCCAACTTTCCCATCTGCAGTTTATTAGCACTGTACACTACAGGGCAACCCATCTGGAAGCTGGGCTTCCATCAGGAGTACTGGAGGCATGGCTTCTATGTGGGGTATTGGAGGTGGGGCTTCTAGGTGGGGGGATCGGAGACAGGGCTTCTATGTGGGGGTTGGAGGCTGGGCTTCTAGGTGGGGTATTAGAGGTGGGGCTTCTTTGTTGGGGATTTCAGATAGGGCTTCTAGGTGGGGGAACTGGAGGTAGGGTTTCTAGGCAGGTTATTGGAGGTGGGGCTTCTAGGTGGGGATTGGAGGTGGGGCTTCTAGCTGGGGGCTTGGAGGGGGGGCTCCTATGTGGGGTATTGCAGGTGAGGCTTCTAGGTGGAGCACTGGAGGTGGGGCTTCTAGGTGTGGGGATCAGAGACGGGGCTTCTAAGTGGGGTATTGGTGGTGGGGTTTCTATGTGAGGGATTGGAGGTGGGGTTTCTATGTGAGGAATTGGAGGCTGAGCTTCTAGGTGGTGGATTGGAGGCGGGAATTCTAGGTGGGGATTGGAGGCGGGGATTCTAGGTGGGGGATTGGGGCAGGGGTTTCTAGGTGGAGTATTGGAGGCGGGGTATTTAGGTGAGGTACTGGAGGCAGGGCTACTAGGTGGGGTATTGGAGGCAGGGCTACTAGGTGGGGAATTGGAGGTGGGGCTTCTATGTGAGACATTTTAGGAAGGGCTTCTAAGTGGGGGATTGGAGGCAGGGTTTCTAGGTGGGTTATTGGAGGAGAGACTTCTAGGTGGGGGACTGGAGGCGGGGCTTCTAGGTGAAGTATTGGAAGCAGGGCTACTAGGTGGGGGACTGGAGGCGGGGCTTCTAGGTGGGGTACTGGAGGTGGGGCTTCTAAGTGGGGAATTGGAGATGGGGCTTCTAGGTGGGGTAATGGAAGCAGGACGTCTATGTAAGGGATTGGAAGAAGGACTTCTAGGTGGGGTATTGGAGGCAGGGCTTCTATCTGGGGGATTGGAGACGGGGCCTTTAGGTGGGGCACTGGAGGTGGGGCTTCTAGGTGGGGTACTGGTGACGGGGCATCTAGGTGGGGGACTGGAGGCTGGGCTTCTAGGTGGGGGATTGGAGGTGGGGCATCTTGGTGGGGGACTGGAAGAAAAAATTACTCACCATAGTAATGTTGTTTTTTCTAATGGAGTCTTGCTGTATTCAGACATAATGCAGTTAGCCCCAGCACTTGAACTGCCCCGGAGAGGAAAGAGTTAACTCCATGCAGAAGCATGGAACGTTGAGCTCGAGCTCAGTTTTCAAACCTCTGTCTGTGGTACTTACCAGTGTAACCGTCAGATTCTTACAAGCAACTAACTAACTTAACACTAAAATGTGGAAATTGTTTGAACGCATAGCCAAAATGCAAAATACTTTTGGGGTCCAAAAAAGACTCAAATCAAGAACCTAAGAAGAAATAAGGTAGTGACAATTCAAACTATGCAACACAAGAAGGAAAAACATAAGTTACCCCACCAAGAGGGAGGGTACAAGGTACAAACCTGAGGTGCAACACTGTGCCTGCCAATCCACTTCCCAAAAACAGGTTCTGAGAGGGGAGGCAGGGGGGAGGTCTGAATACAGCAAGTCTCCATTAGAAGAAACAACATTACTATGGTGAGTATTTTTTTCTTCAAACAACATGAAGTTTTGCCGTATTCAGACATACAGTAATGCAGACTACCAAGCAGTTCCCTATGGAGGAGGGAATGCAGAACCTACTATGGGAACAGACTCTGCAGTACTGCTGTCCCAAACCTAGCATCACTCCTGGCCTGGATGTCCAGAGAGTAATGCTTGGTGAATGTATGTACTGTTTTCCAGGTGGCTGCTTTACAGATCTCTAACAAGGGCTTATCTCCGGCCGCAGCTAGAGTAGCAGCTGCACCCCTAGTCGAGTGAGCCCTCAGGCCTGAAGGGGGTGTTCTACCCAATTTGTCATAGCAAAATTGTATACAGGAAACAATCTACCTGGCAACAGTTCTCTTAGTGGCAGGCTTACCTTTCCCCACTTCACCATAAGTGAGGAACAATTGAAGACAGTCATTTTTGTGTGCCTTAGTATGCTCTATGTAGTAGCTAAGTGCCCTTTTAACATCCAAACTGTGTAATCTTCTTTCCCCTGGGGAAGAATGGTCAGTGAAAAATACAGGAAGAGACATAGACTGGTTTAGGTGAAAATCCGATACCACTTTAGACAAGAACCTCTTATTAGTTCTTAAGACCACTTTATTCCTATGGAAGGATATGAAGTCAGGTTCAACTGACAGGGCCTGTAATTCGCTAATCCACCTGGCAGAAGTAATAGCTACCAGGAACACAGTTTTCCAGGTCAAGTACTTCAATTCAGCCGAAGCCATAGGCTCAAAGGGTGGCTGCATAAGCTGAGCAATGCAGACATTAAGATCCCAAGACGGAGTAGGCTCCCTAAAGGAAGGGTTAATGTGAACCAGGCCTTTGAAAAACTTCCTGAAAACAGGATGAGATGCCAGGAACAGCCCTTCTCTGAAAGATGCAGAGACAGCTGCTAGATGAACCTTCAGAGTGGCAGGCCTAAGGCCTAGACTATTCAGATGAGCTAGATAATCTAAGGTTGTGGAAATGCCTGCAGAATCAGGCACAATACCTTTCTGAGAGCACCAAATACTGAACCTCTTCCATTTGGAATTGTAAGTTTTTCTAGTGGAAGGTTTCCTGGAGACCTTCAGAATATCCAGAACTCCCTGAGAGAGATGTAAAGCTGCATATTCTAACTCTTCATTAGCCATGCCTTGAGGTTGAGAGACTGGAGATTGAGGTACCAGATCCGCCCCTGGGAGGAGGAGAGAAGATTGTATCTTCTGGGAAGAGACGGGGGAACGTGAGACAGCCAAGGAGAGCAGTAGAGGATACCAGGGTTATCTGGCCCAATCTGGAGCCACCAGTATCACTGTGCAGGGTTGAGTTCTTATCTTGATCAGAACTCTGAACAGGAGAGGGAAAGGAGGGAATGCATAGAGAAACCTGCCCTTCCAGTTCAGAATGAGGGCATCCTGTGGAACTGTCCCCAGGACTGGAGGTCTGCAGCAAAACAGGAAGTTGATGATTGTCTGGTGCTGCAAATAAATCTATTTCTGGAATGCCCCACTTGGAGAAAATAATCCACAGAATGTGAGGATTCAAGGACCATTTGTGATGCCCCTGTGAAATCCTGCTCAGGGCATCTGCCAGCACATTGTCCTTCCCTGGAAGATGAACTGCTACCAGGGAAGTCTGAAGGGAATAGGCCAGAGACCAAATCTTCATGGCCTCTGTGCACAAGGCTGTGGACCAAGTGCCTCCCTGCTTGTTGATGTACCACATTGTGGTAGTGTTGTCCATCCTGACTTGGACCACATTGCCTTTGACTGAATCTGAAAAGGTCTGAAGGGCTAGAAAAACTGCCCTGAGTTCCAGGAGGTTGATATGAAGAAGAGACTCCTGTGGGGACCAGATCCCCTAAGCTGTTAGGGCTCCCAGGTGGGCTCCCCAGCCTAGGAGAGAAGCGTCTGTAGTCAGTACTACTGTTGGAAGTTGAGGGAGACATGGAACCCCTTGTCTGAGGTTGTCCTGGTCCAGCCACCACTGGAGAGCTTGGACCAGAGTTTGGGTCACTGGAATCAGTTTGGTGAGAGAATCTGTTGTCTGTGACCAAAAGGACCTTAGATGGAACTGAATGTCCCTCATCTGAAATCTGGCTCCTTGAACCACTGCAGTGGAGGCTGCCATGTGGCCCAGGAGTTGGAGGAACTGTCTCGCTGGAAGAGAAACCTGAGGCCAAAAGGAGGAAGCGAGATCTACTAAGGCCTTCACCCTTGCCAGAGGAAGGAAAGCTCTTGCTTGGGTAGTACCCAATTCCACCCCTATGAAGGTGAGAAGCTGTACTGGTTCGAGGACAGATTTTGGCAGACTGAGAAGACACCCCAGGGAACTAAGCAAGTCCTGAGTGGTTTGCAGAGCTGACCTGACCTGGTCTGAAGACTGCCCTACTAGGAGCCAGTCGTCCAGATATGGAAAAATGGTGATACCCTGTCTTCTGAGGCAAGCCACCACTACTGCAAGGCACTTTGTGAACACCCTTGGAGCTGATGTTAGGCCAAAAGGCATGGCCTTGAACTGATAATGGCCTGAAGGCAACTCGAACCTGAGTTATTTTCTGTGAGAGCACCTTATAGGGATATGGCAGTAAGCATCCTTGAGGTCCAGTGATGCTAGCCAATCTCCTGGCCTTAAAGAGGGAAAGATTATTCCCAGAGTTACCATTTTGAATTTGGGTTTTGAAATGTGTTTGTTCAGATACCTTAGATCCATGATGGGTCGCCACTCCCCTGTTTTCTTTGGGTTGACGAACTACCTGGATTACAGGCCTTTTCCCCTGTGTTGAGTAGGAACCTTCTCTACGGCTCTGAGAGCCAGGAGAGAGAAAACCTCTGCCTCTAGGGCAAGGGTTTTTGAAACTGATGCAGGTGGAAAAGACTTGGCCCTCCTTTTTGGGTACCTTTTGAAGCTGAGGGCTAGTCCCTGGCTTACTACTTCCAGGACCCACTTGTCTGAGGTAACAGACTTCCAAGCCTGAAAGTAGTAAGCCAGCCTGCCTCCTACTGGGATTGGAGAGTCGACCCGGGCTGACACCTCAGGGTGTCTGCTTGGCAGGAGCCTTAGATTGGGAGGAAGCAGCAGCCCTGCTCATCCCCCTTCTACCCCTCCCTCAGAAAAAAACCCTTTGTGGGTAAGACAAGGAGGCCTGGGCTTGGTAAAAAGGCCTGTGAAAAGGCCTGCCACTGCCACTGGACTGCTGCTTCCGAGGAGTGGCTTGCCTTTCCTTGGCCTGCGCACTCCTGTAAGTGGCTCTATATTCGTCCATTTTCTTCATGTAAGCCTCTGTCTGTTCCCCAAACAGAGAGTTACCAACTATAGGAAAATCCATAGCCTTAGACTGGGTGTCCTGTGATAGGCTAGTACATCTGAGCCAAGCATGCCTTCTGAGACACAAGATGTAGCCATGACTCTGGATGCCACATCGTTGGAGTCGACAGCAGCATGAAATTGTACTTTGGATGCCTCAATTCCATCTGCAGCCACCTCCTCCAGCTCTTTGGCTAGCAGGTGGGAGGCCTTTTTAGCCAGTTCCAGAACCGTATCCCATCTGGACTTCTGGTACCTGGCTGTGTAGGCCATATAATTTGCCTGCCTGAGTCCCAAAGAGGATGCCAAGTATAGTTTCTTGGCCATAGCATCGACTTTCCTGGAGTCCTTGTCTGGGGTGTGTGAAGCCAAAGGAATGTTTGCCCTGTCACAGACTGCAACCTGCACTACCCCAACATGGCTGCTATGTGAATAAAGGAACTCCGCAGCTGAGCCTGATAACATGTATCTCCTGTCCATTCTTTTATCTACAGGAGATAAAGAGTTAGGAGTCTGTAGAATCTTTTGTGTCTGTTTCCCCAAGGACTTGTGAAGGGGAATAGACAACCTTTTGGACTCTGGGATGTCCATCATCTCCACAAAATCAGGCTCTTCTTCCTCCTCAGCAGCTTCAACCAAAGGGAGCTGGAGGGTTTCTGCCACCTTCTTGTAAAACAAGAAGTGAGAAGGGGACTCAGAAAGCCTGGGAGGGGAGACATCAGAGGGTCTGTCTGGGGAGACATCCGGTTCAATGGGCACATCCAGACCCCCACCGTCGTAGTCATCATCATCGGGACAGTCTTCGTCTCCCTCCCACTCCTCATAGAAAGCATCCGGATCATAATCTGTAGGAGCCGGTTCCGACGGAACCGACCGCCTAACCGGCGGCATTGGTTCGGACGGGATTGGACAATACTAATCGCTTTAGCTATCTTGTCCACGGCTGGAGTAAGCAGTACTGGATCCGAACCGGCGGACTTCCATTTCTTTTTTGACGGAACCGACCCCTCAGAGTCGGCTCTCCTTTTGTCCGAGGAGGTATCGCCTAGGTCAGTAGGCACCTCCCCAGGTTCGCCACAACCGAACTGGGCTGGCCATCCGGGTCTACGAACTTCTCGGCCTCCCTTTCCTTCAACCTACTCAGTCTTTTTTTTAGAGTGGTTTTAGGAAAGTTTTTGCAAATTTGGCAGTCTGACTGGAGGTTGTCAAACCCCAGACAATAAACACAGATGAGGTGGGGGTCGGCCTTGGCAAAGGCCTCCCCACACTCAGTACAGTGTTGAAACTCAGTGGGACCAGTTTTCTTTTTGGGTTTCTCAGATACGGCCAACCTACCAAAATTACCCTATAGAAGCGTTCAAGCCAGGTAAAACCAACTGATCGGTAACAACTGTGTCACAGGTTTGGAAAAGAACCGAGAAAAAGCCTGGTTCTTTTGAAACCAATTGGTACCGGAACACCACTCTAAAATAACAAATTTAAACTTAGAAGGAAACACAAGGTCGGTTCCTAACCGGACCGACCGGGAAGAAACCGAAGAAACCAACAATTTCCACAAGTTATTTCAAATAAAATACAGTCACTACCTATCTACCACACTACCTGTACCACAGACAGAGGCTGGAAATCCGAAAAAACAATAAAGAACAGTTTTAAACCGAACACTTTACTTTTACCGAACTGAGCAGAGGAATCTCTGGAGCGACTTCACTGTTAGGCGGAGTAAAGAATCTGATGGTTGCACTGGTAAGTACCACAGACAGAGGTTTGAAAACTGAGCTCGAGCTCAACGTTCCATGCTTCTGCATGGAGTTAACTTGTTCCTCTCCGGGGCAGTTCATGTGCTGGGGCTAACTGCATTATTTCTGAATACTGCAAGACTTCATGTTGTTTGAAGTGGGGCTTCTAGGTGGAGATTGGAGGCGAGGTTTCTAGGTGGGGGCTTGGAGGCGGGGCTCCTAGGTGTGGGGATCAGAGATGGGGTTCTAAGTGGGGTATTGAAGGTAGGGCTTTTATGCAAGGGACTGGAGGCAGGGCTTCTAAGTGGGGGTATTGGAGGCGAGGCTTCTAGGTGGGGATTGGAGGTAGGGCTTTTATGTGGTGGGACTGGAGGCAGGGCTTCCAGGTGGGGGATTGGAGGCGAGGCTTTTAGGTGGGGGAGTGGAGGCGAGGCTTCTAGGTGGGGGGACAGGAGGCAGAGCTTTTAGGTGGGGTATTGGAGGTGGGGCTTCTATGTTGGGGGATTGGAGGCGGTGCTTCTAGATGGGGGATTGGAGGTGGGGCTTCTAGGTGGGGTATTGGAGGCGGAGCTTCTAGGTGGGGAACTGGAGGCGCGGCTTCTTTGTGGGGGGATTGGGGGCGGGGTTTCTAGGTGGGGGAGTGGAGCCAGGGCTCCTAGGTAGGGGTACTGGAGAGCTTCTATGTGGGGAGGTGGGCAATCTATGTAGGGGAGTGGGGGTGGCCTGATGTTGTGTGCAGTGATTTGTTCAATGTCACTGTTCATGTATCGGTTGTGGGATTCAAACTCATGGCTCACTGGTCATTTGGTTTGTAGCTCAGCGTTCTACTAGGCTATACTGTCTGCATAATTTACTAGCAAATTTTTTTGGGATTAATAGTTGCAGCCTATAAGAAGTAATAAGAGGAAGAGTACGGTAAAAGCATGAATATGGCTAATATATAATTCTTGAATATTTTTCATAAGATGGTAAATATGTCTTCTCACTTTGAATCAAATCTTGCAAAGCCAAGACACATTCAGTGTGTCACCTGAAGCCCTTGTTCCTACAGCTGCCTAGTCTTTTACAATGTGTAGTTTGGGACAAACTACAGTATTGGAAGTACTAAGGAGAAGGGGTTGCTAGCTGATAAAAGCATATATTTTTCTTCATAAAAATACTTATTTCACCACTATTTTATTCTCTCGAGTGGAACAATAAGTATTTTTTTTTATATTAAGTCCCTGTTCAAAATTAAACTTGTTTTCCCCTTATTTAAATGAGATGGCAGATAAATGTTCTCCCTGGGAATCAAACCTATGACCATTTGCTTGTAAGGTGAGGACATATCCAGTGTACCACCTGAGGCTGTTGCTCAAAGGCTGTTCTAGTCTTTAAGAGCATGTAGTTCAAGACTAAGTATATACAATATAGGAAGGGATAAGTGGAAAGGGGGATTGTATCTGGTAAAAACATCCGCATAGCCACTGCGTAATATTTCACTATTGCTGATTCATTATTTGAACCATATTCCGGGCAGACTGGAGTCAATTCTATGAGGGAGATTGGAGGTGGGGCTTCTAGTTTGAGGCTAAGTATATTTATTTATTTAGTTTTTGTTGACCGGGTAAGTGCACTAGATAAATTCTGCTTACTTTCAGGCATGATCCGGGGAGGGGGATACAGATGAATGCCAACTGACTTTGAACCAGATTAAGCTGTTGGTGGTATTTTAGTGAATGAGGGGAAATTTGGCCATGGCACCAGGGAAAATTCCCCTACTCTTTTTTTGAGAAGTGCCATGGGATCTTTAACATCCACCTGAACTACCACCAGAACAGGCAGATGGGACCTCGGTTTAACGTCTCATCCGAGAGACGGCACCTCAGGAGTGCAGCACCCCCCTCATGCTGCACTGCAGTGTCAGTATTGGGATATTAACCCAACTGCCTGGTGTGGGGCAAGAACCCACAGCCTTATCTCCCGGCCTCAGAGGCGAGTGTGCTACCTGCTGAGCCTCAAAGTATTGGCAGTAATAAGGGAAAGTGGTTGGTAGCAGGTAAAATAATATTTTCTCTCCTAGAAAAATGACCTTCACCACTGTTTTCATTCTTATAACTCCTTGCCACCAAAGATTATCATTTGAGTGGAAGGACTATTATTTTTAATATTAACCCTTAGGCTGCCAACAGAATCAGAACGTATAGGAATTGTGGACTGATATATCCCTGAATCCCTGAGCCCTGAAGGGTCAAGTCCCTGTTCAAAATTAAACTGCTACTATTGCAGATTTATTTGAACCATATTCCAGGCAGACTGGAATCAATCCCAGCTAAGGCACCTGTTCTTTATCATTTCCTTCAGGGACTGGAGGTCTGACTTTTTTTGCGCACGAGTACGGGGGCCAGATCTTCAAAGCTTTGCACCTGGTGCAAATTCGTTGCACTGGAGTAGTGCTGGATTTGCGCCAGGCTGTAATATTCAAAAGCCCTAACAGCTTCGGTGCTCTGTGATAGCGCCGGCGCTCTGTGATAGCACCGACGCTAAAAGATCATTTATTCAGGGGTGGGGGTTAGGGGAGTGGCTATGAATGCTGGCACAGAGGCATATTCAAATGTCTAGCGCTGCACTACAGGATTCAGCACCACCTGTAGCGCAGCGCTAAATACTGCCTGCAAAAAGCATGCAGTAATTGGCGGTGGAACCCGAAGTAATTAGAAGTGACACTTCGAATTACCACCAGGTCCCATCCTGGTAGTCTAGTGTCCCCCCGCCCACTTGTATTGTAGACGGGGTTGCCCAATCCCCCTGTCGGCAGCAGCATGTATCCCCACCAAGTCATGTGGCACACTGGGAGCCCACTCCAGTGTTCCCAAATGTCATATTACATTTAAAATAATGCCTTGTCGGCGGGGGTGCTCAATCCCCATGTCGGCAGCAGGTATCCCCACCCCAACACATGTGGCACACTGGGAGCCGACACCAGTGTGCCCAAATGTCATAGTACATCTAAAATAATGCCTTGCCAACGGGGGTACCGAATCCCCATCGGCAGCATGTATCCCCCCCCCCAACTCATGTGGCATACACTGGGGAGCCCACCCCATGCGCCCAAATCTCATAATACATCTAAAATAATGCTCTGGCTTCATCGGGTGCCCAATGCCCGTCAAGGCATGTATCCCCAGTCATGTGGCACACTGGGAGCTCCAACCCAGTGTGCCTTACATATATTCTGCACTGTTAGTTCCTGCAAATAATGAAAACAGTCTCCCAACATGTTATTTGTTTTTCATTTAACCTGGAATAAATAAAATGGTCCTTCATTGTCTTCCCAGTCCCCCATTTCTATCCTCCCACTGAGCACCCACCTCTCCTTACCCCCCCCCCTTACCTCCGGAGATCGGCGCTGACATCTTCTGAGGTCCAGGACACATCTGCACTCTTCAAAGCCAAACCGCAAAATAAAGAATCAAATATAGGCACCGTATAATGGCTGGCACTGGGGGTTTCAACTTACGACGATATCTCAGCCATTATGAGGCGTTTTGGCACCAAATTTTCAACATGGGGTTCTTGGGACCCCACCTCATGAACACTGTTATTGTCAGTTCATTACTCAATCCCAAAAGGTGATTTTGCTGTTGCTGCACGGAATCACCTTTCGGGACTGATGAAAGACACAACAGTGCCACTGTTCATGAGGTGGGGTCCCAAAAACCCATGTTGCAAACCAGTAGAAAAATTCCAAATAATGACTGTGTTACTTAGGCTGCATAGCTATAGTGTTCACGCATCACTTAACTTCGGCCATTTTCTAATATTTTTACTCCTAGAGTTTCAACACTGCCATTTTGACAGATCCCCATGAACAGAACAGCTGTCATTTTTCACATCCTGCCCGAAATGTGTTTTCACACCTATGGCGCAGAATGGCGCGGTTGCTGTGCCAATTCAAATTTTAGGATGGAATAACAAAATCACAGTGCAACTGTTCATATGGGGAGGTCCCAAAACACCCATGTTGACAATTTGGTGAACAAACTCCACAAAATTACAGAGTTACGAGTGTGTGTTGCGCAGCGTCTATGCACGCTTGTCACTTCATCAATTTATCATGTTTTCTCTCCAGATTTTCAACTTTACCATTTTACACACCACCTCATGAATAGTATAAATGTTTTTCTGCACCTGTGGCGCAAAATGGTGTTACAGTTGCGCAGGGCTTTGAAGGTTTTCTGTACTGGTTACAAGCGGTGAGGTGATAAGAAGGGTATGTTGAACATCTGGGGTGAAAATAATTTAAGATGGCAGAGTTATGACTATCTGTTGCGATTTTGCTATGCCTACTCATTACTGTATGTGTGAAAGTGCAGGGGGCAAGAGACCCACGTGTTTCCACAGCTAGATACATATGTGCATCTGTAGAGGGATGGAAGCGCCCCACTGACACATATGGATAATGTCGTACAATCTGGATGGAGGGATGGGACCCTCCACTCCCACAGCAAAATAAGGACACAATTGAACTATCCAAAGAAAAAGGGATATTCATTGTAAAAACACTTCACTAATGCATCACTTAGGGTGACTACTATAGTGACAGAAGCAGGAAAATGAGGCGTTAGAATTTTCAACCTTAACGCCCCACCCCCAGGGTTCCCACTCCTACCACTCCACCCCCACCCCTCCACACGCCAACAGGCATCTGGGATCATTGACCTAACTTTCACCCAATGCTCCTGTACTGCACCACCTCAGCTTGTTTACACATGGAATGGGGTGAGAGTTAGGCCATCGACCCCAATGCACACCCAGATGCCTGTTGGCGTGTGGAGGGTAGGGGGTGGGAGTGGAGTGGGAGGGGTGTGAGCCCTGCAGGTGGGGCGTTAGGGTTGGAAACCCTAATGCCTCATTTCCCTGCTTTTGTCGCTATATAAATCACCCTGATGCATTGACAGGTTTTATTGAAATGACTATATATACACACACACACACACATATGTAAATAAAGTTATGCAGTCCTCTACAGTGTCCCTCAGTACAGGTGACATCCCTCTGTGTTCCTCTCACTGTAGCCCTGACCTGAATTCGTCCCTCTTGGGAACAGTGGTGCACACACACAGACTGTGCATCCTGAATTTCAAGCAGGAAGTTATATTATTCTACGGTGCTACATAAATCTTACCCTGTGGAAATCCAAAGGTAATGGTTTCCATTGTGTCCCGAGTTTGTCTCTCTATGTTTGTGGATGTGTCTCTCATTATGGACAGCAGTGTCCCTCTTTGTTCCACATTTAGAGTGTCCGTGTCCCTCTTTCCAGTGCTGACTGGGTGGCAGGCATGCACTGCATATGCCTGCTGACATCCATGGCCTGCAGCTAACACACTGTTTCTCAAGGCTGGCATACAGGTGGAACTGTGTGCACACCCCAGCCTGTGGCTTTTAGCCTGTACGTCCAGTCTGACCTACAGGTGGAGCTGTGGGCACCATACAGCCTGTGGTTTTTGACTTGTAGTTCCAGGCTGACCTACAGGTGGAGCTGTGTGCACCATGGAATAGCACCGGGCAATGTTCATGCTAATGTATGCTAAGCAGGCCTGAATGAGATGCTAATGTCACACAGATTGCCTTATGTAAGCTCATTTGCATAGCAGCTTTGAATATAGCAAACTTTTGCCCCGGGATAACCTGTTTGCCCTGGGCTAATGTGTTAGCACTGTGCAATCAGGTTAGCCCTGGGAAAACCTCACATTATTGCAGTTGTTGTGGAACGTCTCTTCGCAAGCACACACATAGTCCTCCACCTGCAGCTCTGACTTGCTCCACCTCTGTGTCCACTGGGCTGCCGTTGCATTTTGCACTTCCCTGTTGCTGTATTCAGAGCTGTCGTATTTCCCAGGCTATTTTAGCACTGCACTCCCAGTCCAGTTTGCCCAGATTCCTTAGTGAGCTATATTCAGCATGTTTAGCACCGGGGCTATTCCTTTTGAATATAGCGGGTTATTCGTTCCAGGCTAATTTAGCATGCCAGGCAGTTCTAATTTAGCCCTGGGACAAAGTTCTGAATATCTGGCCCCAAGTGTTTTTTATTCCTTTGTGTTAATAAGATTGCAAATATTTTTTTTTTTTTTTAAATCGGCCAACTTCCCATCTGCAGTTTAACGGCACCGTACACTAGAGGGCAACCCATCTGGAAGCGGACTTCCATGTGAGTATTGAGTGGGCTTTATGTGGGGTATTGAAGGCAAGGCTTCTAGGTGGGGATCGGAGATGGGGCTTCCAGGTGGGGACTGGAGATGGGCTTCATGGGGATTGATGGGGATCTAGATGGGGGATTGGAGGTGGTGCTTTTAGGTGGGGGATTGGAGGCAGGGCTTCTAGGTGGGGGACTGGAGGTGCGCTTTTAGGAGGGAATTGGAGGAGGGGCTTCTAGTTGGGATTGGAGGAGGGGCTTCTATGTGGGGGAACTGGAGGCAGGGCTTCTAGGTGGGGGATTGGAGGCAGGGCTTCTAGGTGGGGGATTGGAGGCAGGGCTCCTATGTGGGAATTGAAGGCAGGGCTTCTAGATAGATAGATATTTTATTTATAAAGCACCCAATTCCAGAGACTCTGGGTGTTGTACAATACAAATCAGCAACAATAATACACATAAACAGCAATTAAAGCAAATTTAAAATTTCTATCTATCCCTTAATAATTTTATTTATATAGCGCAATCTCTAAAATCAAAGTGCTGTACAATTCATAAACATTATTAAAAGAACAAAACATGATATCAAAAACTGATTAAGATCAGGTAATCAAATACAAAACAAGCAATATATCAGTCAGTGAAAGCCTGCTGGAACAGGTATGTCTTCAACCCCTTTTTAAAGGCTTCTACTGAGGGGGCCTCCCACAGATAACCAGGAAGGGAGTTCCACAAAGTAGGTGCTGCCACTGAAAATGCAATGTCCTCAGAATGTTGCAACCTAACTCTGGGAACTCCAAGGAGGCCTCATCAGGCAGAACGGAGTACCCAGGGTGGATGGTAGGGGATAAGGAGATCTTGCAGACAGACAGGTCCCTTTTTGTCTAGGGACTTGTAGGTCAGGAGCCCTACCTTGTAGACAATCCCCCACCTGACAGGTGAGGGATTGGAGGCAGGGCTTCTATGTGGGGATTGGAGGCAGGGCTTCAAAGGTGGGGACTGGAGGTTGAGGCTTCTAGGTGGGGATTGGAGATGGGCTTCTAGAGCTTGATGAGAGGCTTTGTGTGGGGATTGGAGGCAGGGCTTAGGTGAGGGATTGGAAGAGGGCTTCAGGTGGGGATTGGAGGCAGGGTTTCTAGGTGGGGGACTGGAGGCAGAGCTCTAGGTGGGGGACTGGAGGTAGGGTTTCTAGATGGGGGATTGGAGGTAGGGCTTCTATGTGGGGACTGGGAGGGTTCTAGGTGGGGGATTGGAGGTGGGGGTTCCAAGTGGGGACTGGAGGCGAGGTGGGGCTTCTACGTGCAGACTGGAGGCGGGCTTCATATGGGGTATTGGAGAAGGGGCTTCTAGGTGGGGGACTGGAAGTGGGGCTTCTAAGTGGGGGATTAGAGGTGGGGCTTCTAGTTGGGGGACTGAAGGTGGGGCTTCTAGGTGGGGACTGGAGGTGGGATTTGAAGGCGGGGATTCTAATTGGGGATTGAAGGCGGGGCTTCTAGGTGGGGGATTGGAGGCAGGGCTTCTAAATAGATAAGAGATTTTATTTATACAGCACCCAATTCCATAGACTCTGGGCGCTGTACAACACACATCAGCAACAATAATACACAATCAGCAATTTATCATTAAAACAAATTTAAAATTTATATCCATCCCTTAAAACCAATATAACAGTCAGTGAAAGCCTGCTGGAACAGGTATGTCTTTAACCCCTTTTGAAAAAGCTTATACCGAGGGGGCCTCCCTTAGATAACCAGGAAGGGAGTTCCACAGAGTAGGTATCACCACTGAGAATGCCCTGTCCCCAGAATGTCACAACCCAACTCTGAGAACTCCAAGGAGGCCTCCCATGGCAGAACGGAGTGCAAGGGGCGGACAGTAGGGAACAAGGAGATCTTTCAGACAGACAGGTCCCCTTGCATGTAAAGTCTTGTAGATCAGGAGCCCTTCACTGAAGACAATCCTCCACCTGACAGGTGGGGGACTGGAGGTGGGGCTTCTAGGTGGGGACTGGAGGTTGGGCTTCAAGGTGGGGGACTGGAGGAGGGACTTCTAGGTGTAGGATTGGAGGCAGAGCTTCTATGTGGGGACTGGAGGCAGGGCTTCTAGGTGGGGGATTGGAGGTGAACTCTAGATGGGGACTGGAGGCAGGACTCTATATGGGGGACTGAGGCAGGGCTTCTAGGTGGGGACTGGAGACGGGGCTTGTAAGGGGATTGGAGTGTGGGGCTCCTAGGTGGGGACTGGAGGTGGGGCTTCTAGGTGGGAATTGAGGTGGGGCTACCCGTGTGGGGATTGGATGCAGGCTTCATGGAGGATTGAGGTGGTGCTTCTAGAGGGGATTGGAGGCAGGGTTCTAAGTGGGGGATTGGAGGCAAGGCTTCTAGGTGGGGGACTGGAGGTGGGGCTTCTAGATGGGAGATTAGAGGTGGGGCTTCTAGGTTGGGGATTGGAGGCAGGGTTTCTAGGTGGGGACTGGGGGCGGGGCTTCCAGTTGGGAATTTGAGGCAGGGCTTCTAGGTGGGGGATTGGATTGGGGCATCTATGTGGGAATTGGAGGCAGAGATTCTAAATAGATAAATATTTTATTTATAAAGTGCCCTATTCCATAGACTTTGGGTGCTGTACAAGACAAATCAGCAACAATAATATACATAAATAGCAATTCATCATTAAAGAATTCTATCCATCCCTTAAAACCAATATATCAGTCAGTGAAAGACTGCTGGAACAGGTATGTCTTTAACTGCTTTATAAAGACTTCTACTGAGGGGGCCTCACTTAGGTAACCAGGAAGGGAGTTCCACAGAGTAGGTGCCGCCACTGAGAATGCCCCGTCCCCAGAATGTCGCAACCTAACTCTGGGAACTCCAAGAAGGCCTCCCCCGGCAGAACGGAGTGCCCAGGCCAGACAGTAGGGGACAAGGAGATCTTGCAGATTCCCCAATCGTATTGGATCTTGTAGGTTAGGAGCCCTATCTTCTCATAGATTCACAGAGTGTATACAAGTTCAATAGGCTGAATGTCCTTTTAAGAACTCGCCACCCTATTATGGGTGGTATGTATATGTCCTGTTACCCATATGAAGATCTAGTCTGGTTTTAAAAGTGTCCATAGTCAGACTAGATACTACATGTGCAGGCAGACTCTTCCATAATCCAACAATTCTCTGTGTTAAGAATTTACTTCTTTTATTAGTCTTTTAAGAATTCACCTATGATTTTGAGTCCATTATTTATTGTGTTAACTATGGTATCATTCAAAGTCAAACCTACAGTAATGCCCAGATAACCATCTTTAAGTGCTTTATACATAAAGCACTGGTCTCCCCGGATTTGTCTATAGCTCACAGAGTATAACTGTAGATTTGTTAGTCTTGTATTATAGTCTAATTTCTCCAGGTTTCTTATTTTTTTTAGTGTATTTCCTTTGGACACCTTCAACCAATCTACAACTTCTTATAGTATGAGACTTGTTAAACTGGGAGCAGTACTCAAGATGTGGTTGAACCAGACTATAGTGGCATTGGTACCTCCTGCTCTCTACTCTTTATATTTCTCAAGATAGAACCTATTATTTTTTGGCACTTCTTCGCCTTAACAGTGGTATTTTTGTCAAAATTAAGATAGCTGGTTATTACAGTGCCAAGACCTTTCTCTTCAGATACAGACTGTAGTGTGGTATATCCTAAATAATAACTATAGCATGGGTTGTTCTTTCCGATATGCATAACCTTGCACTTATCCAAGTTAAACTGCATATGCATAGTTTGCCCCCACTCCATCAGTAAATCTAACTGTTGTTGTATATTAGCTTTATCTATTATGGTGGTTACAAGGCCCCCCAACTTGAAGTCATCTGCATATTTGGCAAGCCATACATTGTCTAAAACTGGCATGGTTGTGACCAAGATATTGAAAAGGGTAGGTCCCAAAACCGATCCCTGTGGGACACCACTAGTCACACAACCCCAGGTGGAGTAATTCCCCTTAACTGTGACCCTCTGTTATCTATTGTCCAACCAAGAACTGATCCACATTACAATATTAGGTGATAGATCCATCTTTAAGAGTTCATTTATTAGTACAGAATGAGATACTTTATCAAAAGCTTTAGCAAAATTGAGATAAATTATATCACTGGGAATGCCTTTATCAAGTGCCTGACTTATGGTCTCGAAGAAATTGAGTTGGTTAGTTAAACATGATTTCCCAGGAACAAATCCATGCTGACTATAATCTACACCCCATTGTTATCAAGTGATCATTGATTCACTTTTGCAATATTTCCTCCATGATTTTGCCAACCACGGATGTCAAACTAATTGGTTTATAGTTTTTGGGTTCATCTCTTTTACCTCCCTTGTGGATTGCAGTTACAACTGCTATATGCCATTCCTTCATAGCAATACCATTCTGTATAGACTTGTTATAAAGATAAGTAAGTGGTTTAATTATAACGGGCGCTAATTCTTGGATGAGTCTAGGTGATATACCATCTGGTCCAGGTGAACTATTAGTTTTTAATGAATGTATTATATCATGGACTTCAGAGCTATTGATAATAGGAAAATTTAATGCAGTCAACTCAATCTTGAATACAATCATCCACCTGACAGGTGGGGGATTGGAGGCAGGGCTTCAAAGTGGGGATGTAGAGGCAGGACTTCTATGTGGAGATTGGAGGCAGGGCTTCTATGTGGGGATTTGAGTCAGTGTTTCTAGGTGGGGGACTGGAGGCAGGGCTTCTAGGTAGGGGAACTGGAGGTAGAGCTTCAAGGCAGGACTTCTAGGTGGGGATTGGAAGTACGGCTTCTAGGTGGGGGATTGGAGATGGGGCTTCTAGGTGGGGGATTGCAGTATTGGAGGCAGGGCTTCCAGGTGGAGGATTGGAGATGGGGCTTCTACGTAGGGGAATTGGAGGTGGGGCTTCTAGGTAGGGGTATTGGAGAGCTTCTATGTGGGGAGGTGGGCAATCTATGTAGGGGAGTGAAGATGGTCTGATGTGTGCAGTGATCTGTTCAATGTCATTGTTCATGCATCAGTTGTGGGATTCAAACCCATGGCTCATTGGTTGTTCGGTTTGTAGCTCAGTGCTCTAACCACTAGGCTATGCTGTCTGCATAACTTAGTAGCAGATCTTCTGGGGACTAACGGTTGAAGCCTACAGGAAGTAGTCAGAGGAAGAGTATGGTAAAAGCATGAGTATGACTAATGTATAATTCTTGAATATTCTTCATAAGACAGTAAATGTGTCTTCTCACTTTGAATCAAACCATGCAAAGCCAAGACACATTCAGTGTGTCACCTGAAACCCTTGTTCTTACGGCTGTCCTAGTCTTTTACAACATGTAGTTTGGGACAACCTACAGTATTGGAAGTACTAAGGAGAAGGTATTGGTAGCTGGAAAAAGCATATATTTTTCTTCATAAAAGACTTCTTTCACCACTATTTTAATTATTCTATTTTCAAGTGGAAGAATAAGTAATTTTTGTAATATTAATTCCCTGTTTAAAATTAAACTGTTTTCCCCCTTATCTAAATGAGATGGCAGATATATGTACTCCCTCAATCAAACCTGTGATCCTTTGATTTCAAGGCGAGCACATACTCAGTGTACCACCTCAGGCTGTTGCTCAAAGGCTGCTCTAGTCTTTAAGAGCATGTAGTCTGAGGCTAAGTATATACAATATAGGAAGTGATAAATGGAAGGGGATGGTAGCTGCTAAAAAACATGCATATAGCCACTGCATAATACTGACTATTGCTGATTTATTTGAACCATATTCTGGGCAGACTGGAGTCAATTCAATGTCGGGGATTGAAGGTGGGGCTTCTAGGTTGAGGCCAAGTACATAAAGTATTAGAAGTAATAAGGGGAAGTGGTTGATAGTAGGTAAAAGAATATTTTCTCACCACTATTTTCATTCTTACAACTCCTTGCTACCAAAGATTATCATTCGAGTGGAAAAACTATTTTTTTTTTAATATCAAGTACCTGTTCAAAATTAAACTGCTTTTTTCACTTATCTAAATAAGATGGCAAATATATACAGGTTACTCACCTGTAACACGAGTTCTAGGAGTGGTATATGTTGTTCATCGACACTGTCTGGCAGGTTCCTTGCCGCTTTAAATCTTGCTGGAAGGTCTTCAAGCTGGCTCCTCCCACCCACCCAGGTGGTAAAGCCCTCGGCTCCGCCCCATGACACCAGATCTAGCCCGCCAGCCAGGCTGTAGCACGGGTTGGGAGGTCGGTGTCAGGTGGACGAATATATACCACTCCTAGAACTCCCGTTACACGTGAGTAACCTGTATTTCTAGGATGTGGATATGTTGTTCAATCCACACTGTCTGGCAGACTCCTAGCAGTTCTCCGGAAGGAGGAAGGCAAGGTGCGCACCCCCTACTTAGGAAATAAGGACTGAAGAACCAAGGTCCCAAAACCAGCATCCCGGCATGACTCTAGGTCAATGTGGTAATGGGAAATTAAGGTGTGTGCTGACTTCCAGGTAGCAGCCCTTCGGATTTCCTGGATAGGGACGTCCCTAGAAGCAGCCACCGAAGCAGCGGTATGGTGGGCAGAATGAGCTCTTATCCCTTTGGAAGGCTCCATGCCCACCAACCTATAGCAGAGATCTATGCAGGAGGTGACCCACCTGCCTATCGTCCACTTGGCTGCAGGACTGCCAGGTGCGGCTTCAGCGAGGTGACAAACAGCTGGTGAACCTCTCCTCGAATCTTTAGCTGTTCGCCTCCTTATAATAAGAGAGTCTGTCTAGGGTCCAAAGTATAGAGCCTATATTCGGCCTCCGAGGTGTGATTGGGGTAGAACACTGGCAGAGTCAACACCTGGTTAAGGTGAAACTCCGACACCACCTTCTGAAGGAATTTTGGTTGGGGGTGAAGGACAACCTTGTCCCTGTGGAAGACCAAATAAGAAGACTCAATGGAAAGTGCTTGGAGCTCTTCCCATCCTTCTGGCTGACATGATAGCCACCAAGAAGGCGGTCTTCCACGACAGGTGAGAGATGTCACACCTGTGCATCGGTTCGAATGGCCTGCCCATGAACTTAGCCAATACCAGCAGTAGGTGGACGTTCTCACACCAGAGTGGATATGTGATCACGGCCTTTGCAAAAGCGGCCGACCACCTTCTCCTGTGCCACCGACTGCTTCCCAGCCTGCGCCGGTAAGCAGAGATGGCTGCCAGGTGCACCTTAAGGGTCGTTGACCAAAACCCTAGCTGAGAAAGGGACCACAGGTAGTCCAGAATGCTAGCCAAGGAACAGGAAGAAGGGTCCAACCCCTTGTCCTGACACCAAATGGAGAATCTCTTCCATTTGAAGGCATAGCATTTCCTGGTCGACTCCTTATGGGATGCCTCAACGATGTTGAGGACCTCGTCGGAAAGACCCAAGGCCTGGAACTCTAGCCACTCAGGAACCAGTCCGTCAGGTGCAGGGATTGATGATCCGGATGGAGAACCTTCCCCCTGTCGACTGAGAGCAGGTCTGGGCGGGCTGGAAGCTGCCTCGGGAGCCTGGAGCTGAGGCTGAGGAGATCTGGGTACCAGAACTGGTGGGGCCAGTCTGGGGCTACCAGAATGGCTACCAGAATCACCTGTGCCTTGTCCCTCTTCACCTTGAGAAGCACCTTGTGGATCAAGGGAAATGGAGGGAAGGCATAGAAGAGGCCCGGGGTCCACGGCCTTGAGAAGGCATCCCCCTGCAACGAGCCCTGCTGAGGGGGGCGGGCGTGAAACAGCCTCAGCTTCGCATTCTCCCTGGAGGCGAACAGGTCCACCTGAGGATAGCCCCAGTGGGAGAACAGATCTTGTACTACCTCCGGCAGGAGAGACCACTCATGAGAAGCAGCGCCTATCCAGCTGAGGGAATCGGCCAGACTGTTGGAGGCTCCTGCCACATGGATGGCTAGGAGATCCACCTCCAGGCTGATTACGAGAGACCAGATGTGGAGAGCCTCCTTGCACAGAGGCAAGGAGTGCGTCCCACCCTGACAGTTGAGGTAGTACATGGTCGTGGTGTTGTCCGTCTGGACCTGAACCACCTGACCCCGTACAAACGGAGCGAAGGCGGTGAGGGCTAGTCGAACCGCTCGAAGCTCCAGCAGGTTGATGTGGCATCGAGACTCCTGAGGGGACCAGAGGCCATGGGCTCTGAGCTCCCCCAGATGGGCACCCCAACCCATCAGAGAGGCATCGGTCATTAGAGTGACCGTTGGCTCAGGGCGGACGAACAGGATACTCTCCTGCAGATGAGCTGGGACAAGCCACCACTGCAGGCCGTCCCATATCTCCTGGGTCATTGCCGCCAGCTGGTCCAGAGGACCAGAGCACTGTGACCACTGGCTGGCCAGCCCCCATTGCAGGGGACGCATATGCCAGCGGGCCCAATGGACCACACTGGAGCAGGCCGCCATGAGGCCCAGGAGGCGCAGGAAGTCCCAGGCAGGGCGCAATTGCCCAACCAGAAATGACTGGGTAAAGGAGGAAAGGACCTCAGCCCTGTCCGCTGGGAGCCGGGCTCTGGCTCAAAGAGAGTCGAGCTCTGCCATGATGAACTGAATCACCTGTGATGGCATGAGTTCCGATTTGGCCTCATTGATGAGGCCAATCTGAGAGCAGACCCGGAGAGCCAGATCCCTGGACTGCTCCACCTCTAACCTGGAAGGGGCTGCAATCAACCAGTTGTCCAGGTAAGGGTACACCTGGACCCCTTGGTGCCACAGGAATGCTGTCACCACTGCCATGCATTTGGTGAAGACTCTGGGAGCTGGAGAGAGGCCGAAGGGCATGGCCCGGAACTGGTAAAAAGATCCCTCCACTCTGAAGCAGAGGAATCGCTGATGAGATGGATGGATCGGGATGTGAAAGAACGCGTCCTGACGGTCCAGAGAACAGAACCACATGCCTGGTTCCAATGATGGAATGATCTGAGCCAGAGTGACCATCCTGAAGGTGCGAGGCCTTAGGAACTTGCTCAGGTCATGCAGGTCGAGAATGGGGCGCCAGCCCCCCATCCGTTTTGGGACCAGGAAGTACCTGGACACAAACCCTGGGTTAGGAGGAGGGTCCGCCACCTCGGTGATCACCTCCTTCTGGAGGACCAAGGCAATGTCAGCTCGACGAGCCGATAGAGAGGCTGCGGAACCCGTAGTCCCCATGGGGCGACGGCTCGATAGAGAGGGAACTGCTCGAATTCCAGAGGAAGACCCCTACTGACCACTTCTAACACCCAGCAGTCCGTGGTGATAGCGGACCAAGCAGAAAAGAAGTGGCGGAGCCGTCCCCCCCACGGGGGGAACCCGGGGAGGAGTGACAAGGTTGGGCGACACCCTCAATCTACACTAGGCAGGCTTGGAGGAAGGCCCGGCTGAGGACCTTCTGACCCTGCTTCAGGCTTCTACTAGAGGAAGCGGCAGACTTGGCCTTAGGGCGCCAAGTGTGGGCCTGCTGGTCCTGATGCTGGTGTTGCTGGGCCGGACGTGCCACAGGAGCGGAAGGGCGAAAGGGCTTACGCTGCTGCGGGCGGCCTTTGTCCTTCTGGGCAGAAATGAACAAGTCCAAGGTGGCACTGGACTTCTCGATCCTCTGGAGATGGCCTTCCACTCTGGGCCCGAACAAGTCGGTGCCCAGGAAGGGAATGTCTGCCAGCTTGTGCTAGGTGTCCGCCGCGGGAAGGTGGCGATCTACAGTCAAGCTCTGCAGCTGCTACTGAACGGGCACAAGAGTCACCAATGTCCAATGAAGTTTGGAGCTGTTGTTTAGCCACCGCCCTTCCCTGATCCCGCAACTGCTTGACCGTTGTCTGAAGGTCAGCCAGGAGATGAGGAATCACCTCATCCAGGGAGGCCATAAGGGGGTGTGAGAAATGTGCCATCAGAACGGCCGAGCTAGCCTGACGAAGGCCTAGGGAGGAAGCAGCGTAAACCTTCTGCCCCGAGTAATCCAACTTTTTGGATTCCTTATCGGGCGGTTTGTCCACATCCCAAGCGTTCCCGGAACGCCAGAAAACGCTATCAGTCACTAACCCCTCCGCAGAGGGGGTGCTCCGAGAAACTGGAGAGTGAACCAGTGGAGACCACGTACTTTTGAGCCATCCTGGCTGGAGGCGCGGGACAAGATGCTGGCCGCTGCCACAACTCCAGGGCCGGTCCAACAATGGCTTCGGCCACCGGAAAGGCCTCCATAGGGGAATCCCCTCAGTCCAGTATCTCTGTAAGGGGATACCTGGCCTGTTTTTGAACGGGTTTGAGCTGCATCCCAGTAGACTCTGAGATGAGTCGAAGCATACCCAAAAACGAGGATGGGCTCTCGTCCACCGACTGGCCCCCAGCAGACTCCAGGTTAATCAGCCTGAAGAACAGGGAGGAGTCGTCATCAGACTCCGAGGAGTCTGCAAACAGCTGCCGAGCACCGGAGCCACCCTCCACCTACCGAGGTTGATCAGGAGTGAGGGTGACCAACAACCTATGGGGCAAGCTCTAACCTGACCGAGAATCCTTGGTCGGGGCCCCAGTCTTCGGTTGTGGAGGCGGAGGTTCCACCACTATGGGTGGAGCAGCCGGTTTCGGCCGAACAACCGGTGCTGGGGTCGGCTCCTCAACTACCACGAGGGGTTGTTTTGGCCACTCCGGTGACAGCCACTTAATGGCCGGAGAAGGCGACGGAGTCAGCTTGTTACCGGTCAGTAAAAATTGCTGCTACATCAAGTTCTCATAGCACCGATGCAGCTTGCGCCGGAGCCTATCCTCCAAAGAGGACGAGTGGTGATGCCGCTTTCCATGATGCCCAGACCAAGACCGCCGATGTCAGCGGGACTGGCTGGACCTGGAAGAGGACCGAGACCGGGACCTAAGGGGATTCCGAGGGTGGGTCAGAGAGGGACCGGGGGAACCCGCCCCTCCTTCGATGCAGGGACCTTAACCGGGGACTTCAGCACAGGAGGCACAGGCAAGTCCTTGGTAACCACCCGGGGAACCGGTAAAGAAGGGTCGTCAGCTTTTCCAGTAGACAAACCCTCCGACGGGTCAAGAACAATCTAGACCGCATCGACAGATGTCTCGGATGGCTGACCTGACGGGGACACCATGAAGCCAGCGACCACAGCCACAACCTCGACCGAAGTCGAGAGTCGACGGTCTGGTGAAGGGAATCTCTCCTGCTCCCACGAACACTGACGGTGGGACTTACCTTTAGAGTCCTTCTTTCTGGACTGACTAGAATGTCCCGATGGCCCTTCTCCCTTAGTGGAGAAGGACTGACAAAGCTCCTTAAAAGAAGCAGTGTAGGAGGAGCCCAAGGAGAGCGGGATAAATGCTGCAGCCAAGGAGGAAGAAGAAGCGGCCTGGGCCGCCTCCTCCTCGAGGGCGATCATTTGCTCCAACTGCTCCGTGGAGCCCGCCGCCGTGGACACCGCCCAATGGGCCTCCTTAGACTTGACCAGCAGGTACCGTTTTTTTGGGGCGCCCAAGAAGTAGTCTGGCAGCGCGGTCCTCCAAGACTGAAACCAAAAAAGACCTGCACAATTCGCAGGCCTGCGAATCGTGGCCAAGCCCCAGGCAGTAGACGCATGTGGAGTGCGGATCGGTCCGGGACATCTTCTGCCCACAAGGGCACCAGCAGAAGCCGGGAGTCGATTTGTCCATTGCAGCTGCGAGTGAAATCCGAAGAGCGTGGGTCCAGGCCTAAAACTCAGAGCGTTAAGGAGGGAACCTGAGCTTCCAAGGGGTAAGAAAGATCTGGCGTCATGGGGCAGAGCCAAGGGTTTTACCACCCAAGTGGGTGGAAGGAGCCAGCTTGAAGACCTTCCGACAAGATTTAAAGTGGCAAGGAACCTGCTAGACAGTGTGGACTGAACAACATATCCACATCCCTAGAAATGTCCTTCCTGGGAATCAAACCTGTGACCCTTTGCTTGTAAGGCAAGGACATATCCAGTGTACCACTTGAGACTCTTAATTAAAGGCTGTTCTAGTCTTTAACAGCATGTAGTTCGAGGCTAAGTATATACAATATAGGAAAAAAAATAGAAGGGAATGGAAGCTGGTAAAAAGATGAGTATAACCACAGCATAATATATGACTATTGCTGATTTAGTATTTGAACCGTATTCCAGGTAGACCACAGTCAATCCCAGCCAAGGCATCTGTTCTTTATCAGTTATCTTAGGCACTGGAAGTACAACTTTTTTGTGCAGGAGTCCAGGTGTTTTTTTTCCTTTTTAAACCAGCCAACTTTCCCATCTGCAGTTTATCAGCACATACACTAGAGGACAATCGATCTGGAAGCAGGGTTTCCATATGGGCTATTTGAGGCGAGGTTTCTAGGTAGGGTATTGGGGGCAGGGCTTCTAGGTGGGGAGATCGGAGATGGGGTTTCTAGGTGGGGATTGTAGATGGGACTTCCAGATGTGGGGACTGGAGGCGGGGCTTCTATGTAGGTGATCAAGGTGGGAGATTGCAGGCGTGGTTTCTAGATGGGGTATTGAAGGTGGAGCTTCTAGGCGGGGCCTCTAGGGGGATTGGAGGTGGGGCTTCTAGGTGGGGAACTGGAGGTGGGGCTTCTGGGTGGGGACTGAGGCGGCTTATACTTGTGGGATTGGAGGCTGGGCTTCTAGGTGGGGGACTGGAGGGGCTTCAAGGTGGGGTAGTATGGAGAGGTGGAGCATCTAGTTGGGGATTGGAGGCGGGCTTCTATGTGGGGGATTGAGGTGGGGTTACAGCAGGGCTTCCAGGTGGGGACTGGAGGCGGGTTTCTAGGTGGGGAATTGAGGCGGGCTTCTAGGTGGGGGATTGAAGATGGGGCTTCTAGGTGGGGGCGGGATGGGAAGCGGGGATTCTATGTGGGGGGATTGGAGGGGAGCTTATAGTTGTGGGATTAGAGGCAGGGCTTCTAGGTGGGGATTGGAGGCAGGGCTTCGAGGTGGAGGACTGGAGGTGGGACTTCAAGGTGGGGTATTAGAAGCAGAGCTTCTAATTGGGGACTGGAGGTGGGGCTTCTACGTGGGGGGATTGTAGGCAGGGGTTTTAGGTGGGGAAATGGAGGCAGGGATTCTAGGTAGGGGTATAGGAGAGCTTCTATGTGGGGAGTCGGGCAATCTATGTAGGAGAGTGGAGGTGGTCTGATGTGTGCAGTAATCTGTTCAATGTCACTGTTCATGTGTCGGTTGTGGGATTCAAACCCATGACTCAATGGTCGTTCGGTTTATAGCCTAGTGCTCCAACCACGAGGCTATACTGTCTGCATAACTTACTAGCAGATTTTTTGGGGGACTAATAGTTGCAGCCTATAGGAAGTAATAAGGGAAAGAGTATGGTAAAAGCATGAGTATGGCTAATGTATAATTCTTGAATATTCTTCATAAGACAGTAAATATGACTTCTAACTTTTAAACAAACCTTGGAAAGCCATAACACATTCAGTGAGTCACCTGAAGCCCTTCTTCGTGTGGTTGTACTAGTCTTTTACAACGTGTAGTTTGAGACAAACTACAGTACTGGAAGTACTAAAGAGAAGGGGTTGGTAGTTGGTAAAAGCATATATTTTTCTTCAGAAAAGACTTCTTTCACCACTATTTTAATTACTCCCTCTTCGAGTGGAAGAATAAGTAATTTTTTTAATGTTAAGTCCCTGTTCAAATTTAAATTGTTTTTTTTTCCTTATCTTAATAAGATGGCAAATATATGTCCTTCCTGGGAATCAAACCTGTGATCCTTTGCTTGTAAGGTGAGGACATATCCAGTGTATCACTTGAGGCTCTTGCTTAAAGGCTGTTCTAGTCTTTAAGAGCGCGTAGTTCGAGGCTAGGTATATATAATATAGGAAGAAATAAGTAGAAAGGGATGGAAACTGTTAAAAAGATGAGTATAGCCACAGACTACTATTCGACTATTGTTGATTTATTATTTGAACCGTATTCTGGGCAGTCAATCCCAGCCAAGGCATCTGTTCTCTCCCTTAGGGATTGGAGGTACGACTTTTTTGTGCAGGAGTACAGGTGTCACACCACAGAAGTATAGAACAAAGTTGTTACATATAGCACATGATAGTCCTATGGCTGGTCACTCAGGGAGGGATAGCACCATTGCTAGAGTGCTGTATAGATTTTACTGGCCTGGAATTCATGAAGATGTTGCTACCTATTGTAATTCCTGTGCTGAGTGTCAGAAAGTAGCCCCAGTCACTAGAAAAGACAAGGTACCCCTGGTGCCCCTACCTTTGATAAATGAGCCTTTTGAGAGAATTGCAATGGATGTGGTTGGTCTTTTAGACAAAAGTAAAAAGAGTAATAGATTTATCCTGGTAGTACATGACTATGCTACTCGATACCCAGAAGCAGTTCCAATGCGTAATGTCATAGCTTCAAAAGTGGCAGCAGAGCTTGCAAACATTTTCAGCAGAGTGGACATACCTAAAGAAATTATTACTGATCAGGGTAGTAATTTTGGTGCTGCATTACTTAAGGAGCTGTACAGACTACTAGGTATTACTGCCATATGAACCTCCCCTTTCACCCTCAGACAGACGGTCTTGTTGAGCATTTCAACCAAACCCTAAAATGCGTGTTAAAGAGGTCTGTAAAAGGGGAAGGGAAAGACTGGGACCAATACTTGCCTTACCTACTTTTTGCTTACAGAGAAGTGCCACAGGCATCATCAGGGTTTTCACCATTTGAAATGTTGTATGGTAGGCAGCCACAAGGGCCTCTGGATGTGATAAAAGAAACGTGGGAAGATAACCCCACTCAGAAACAATCTATAACGTCTTATATATCAGCTTATATGAGCAACTTGTTGTTCAGTGTGCCCTCCTGGTGAAACATTTCAATAAATAAATAAATAAAATATGTGTGCCCCAAGAAAGAAGCTGACAAAATATGTTGAAATTGCCCATAGTAATCAGGGGAAGAGGCCCAAAACCAGCAGAAGGTATATTATGACCAAGGGGTAAAATACAAAGTTTTTGAGCCAGGTGAAAAGGTTTTGCTACTGTTACCCACAACAGAAAATAAACTGTTAATGAAGCGTCAAGGACCTTATAAAGTGCTTAGACATACTGGCACCGTTAACTACGAGATCGAGACCTGATAGGAAAAATCTTATTAACATATACCATGCTAACCTCAAGAAATGGGTTGAAAAAATAGCAAAAGCTGCTTTGCTAGTTTTACCAGACACTGATAAAGAAGATATTGATGCAGCTTATGATAGACTGGAACAAACTGTAACTGTTGATGCTGTAAAAGTGAATGTTTCCTTAACCTCAGAACAAACTGCAGAAATTCGTAATGTGCTAAAGACATTTAACAGTACTTTTACCACAGTACCAGACAGAGCAAAAGGGATCAAGCATGCAATAGTGCCAAGGAATGCTCGCACTATTAGGCAAAAGACATGCGGGTTACCAGAGTGGTTAAGAGCCAATGTGGTTAAGGAAATACTAAAAATGAAAGAATTGGGTATCTTAGAAGAGTCGAGGAGTGCTTGGTCATCTCCAATGGTAACTGTAAACAAAAAAGAAGGGGGAGTTCAAATCTGCCTTGATTTTAGGAAACTTAATCAAGTGACAGAGCTTGACAGTTATCCTATCCCCACAATAGATGATTTGGTGAACAGACTGGGGAGTGTAAAGTATATCACTACCCTAGATCTCACCAAGGGTTACTGGCAACTACCTTTAGCTACAAAATCCAGAGACAAACCTGCATTTGCCACTCCTGTTGGATTCTATCAGTTCAACACCATGCCATTTGGTTTAAATGGTGCACCAGCTACATTTCAGCAGTACATAGATGTAATTTTATCACCTCGCACTGGTTATAGTGCTGTGTACCTGGATGATGTTGTGGTGTACAGTCCAGACTGGAAAAGCCACCTGGAACACCTATAAGCAGTTATCCAAGCTACCAAATATGCAGGTCTGCCTATTAATCCTACCAAATGTGCACTGGGCATGCAGGAAACCAGATATTTGGGCTATGTGTTGGGAAATGGAGACGTTAAGCCAGACATTTCTAAAACAGAAGCTGTAGCTAATAGCCCTGTCCCTAAAACAACGAAACAAATCAGGTCATTTTTAGGGCTGGCTGGTTAATATCGGAGATTTGTTCCCAACTTTGCTGAGTTAGCTACTCCCCTTACTGAACTCATGAAAAAATGGTACCCAAATAATGTGAAATGGACCACAGTGTGATGAAGCTTTTCAAGCCATTAAGGCTGTATTATGTTCAGCCCGTTTTGAGAAGCCCAGACTTTGAGAAACCATTTTTGTTACAAACAGATGCATCAGAGGTAGGCCTGGGTGCAGTCCCGAGTCAAAATATAGACGGGACGGAACATCCTATTCTGTACATAAGTAGGAAGTTGCATGACAGAGAGAAACGGTACTCCACCATTGAAAAGGAATGTTTAGCAACAAAGTGGGCCATGGAGTCCCTTAAGTTTTATTTGCTAAGAACTGACTTTGTACTTATAACAGATCACAATAATCTCTGTTGGCTTAACCAAATGAAAGATAAAAATTCCAGAATCACAAGGTGGTACCTGGTACTACAGCCATTTAAATTCAAGGCGATACACAAATCTGGTACAGAGAATGGCAATGCTGATTTTCTGTCAAGATATGGATCAGGAATCGAGGGTTCTGAAGGTTGAAAAACAAGGGTATGAGTTTAAACTTTACTGTTTGCTGTACTGTTGTAGAAAAAAGGATATTGCACATGTGCTTAATTTCTGAAAGTTAGAAGCTAATGCTAGTACAGAATTAATAGAAAGTTTTGGAAACCTGTTTGATAAATCAGGTTCCCTCTTAAGGAGGGTGTGTATGTGACAGGGTTGAATAGGACCCTGTCCCAGTTGTTATGGAGAGTTTGAATGCAGGGATCTTTTCTGTACTTTCCTTTCCTGCCTCATCTGTCTGGTTGCGCAACCAAATTTTCCTGTGAGAGCTAGGATTTGATCACCCTGACAGTCTTGCAATTTTTTGCTTCTCACTGTCTCTCAGTCCTCCCTCGCTGTTCTCTCTTTTCCTCCCTTGCATATCTGCTGATATAAAAATATATGAAAATCATTATGTTGAAATGTAACTGATATTGGGATCCCTTTGTTTAGAAATTATATAGTGTTACTGTTGAAATGTATATAATTATAGTTTGAGATGACTGCAACGCTATTTGGAACTCAAGGGGTTAACCTGAAATGCAATTTTTTAAACCCTGTTTCAGAAGCTGTGGAGAAGGAGCCTCAGTTCTGTGACACTGTGTTCTGGCTGCACCTGCCTGAGATATACAAGTACAGTTTAGAAAAAAACAGAATGCATGTTAAGGGGGGGGGGTTGCAGAGACTTATAAGACAGAGCTGCAATTGCTTGCAAGACACACACAGAGATGTAAGGAAAACTCAGATGGATCTTCTCTGTTTATTTTGCCTTTGTAAATAGTTATACTGAACAAGTTTATTTTTTATGTTACTGCTAGTACTAATAAACAATTTTTGTGAATTCTACAACTGCTCCTGTTTTTTTCCTATGCTTCCTGACCTGTGCCTTGACGACAGAGGCAAGGCTACTAGGTGGGCTATTGGAGATGGGGCTCCTAGGTGGGGGGACTAGAAGTGGGTCTTCTATGTGGGGGGCTGGAGGCAGGGCTTCTATTTGGGGGACTGGAGGTGGGGCTTCTAGGTGGAGTATTGGTGATGGGGATTTTAGGAGGGGTATCGGAGGCAGGGCTTCTAGGTGGGGTGATAAGAGGCAAGGCTTTTAGGTGGAGGGATCAGAGGCGGGCTTCAAGGTGAGTGGACTGGAGGCGGGGTTTCCATGTCTGGGATTGGAAATGGGGATTCTATGTGGGGGTATTGAAGGCTGGGCTTCTAGGTGGGGTATTAGAGGTGGGGATTCCATGTCGGGGACTGGAGGCAGGGCTTCCATGTAGGGGATTGGAGGTGGGACTTCTAGGTGGGGGATTGGAGGGGAGCTTCCATGTCGGGGATTGGAGACAGGGCTTCTATGTGGGGGTACTGGAGGCAGGGCTTCCAGGTGGGGTATTGGAGGTGGGTCTTTTAATTGGGGTATTGGAGGCAGGGCTTTTAGGTGTGGGTATTGGAGGCAGGGCTTCTAGGTGGGGGATTGAGGGGTGGAGGCGGCGCTTCTATGTGGGGGATTAGAGGCGGGGCTTCTAGGTGGGGGTATTGCAGGTGGGGCTTCTAGATGGGATAGTGGAAATGGGGCTTCCATGTGGGGGATTCAGGGTGGGGCTTCTAGGTGGGGTTACTGGAGGCAGGGCTTCTAGGTGGGGGATCGGAAGTGGGACTTCCATGTTGGGGACTGGAGGCAGGTCTTCTATGTTGGGTGTTGGAGGCGGGGCTTCTAGGTGGGGGATCAGAGGCGGGGCATCTAGGTGGAAAGATTGGAGGAGGGGGCATGCATATCTGGGACTGAGGGCAGGGCTTCTATGTGGGGGGATCGGAGGCAGAGGTAGGGCTTCTATGTGGGGGATTGGAGGATGGGCTTCTATGTGGGAGATTATAGGTGGGGCTTGTAAGTGGGGCACTGGAGGCAGGGCTTCTAGGTGGGGGCATTGCAGGCAGAGGGTATTTGAATTGGGGCTTCTAGATGGGGATCAGAGGCAGAGGTGGGCTTCTATGTGGGGGATTGGAGATGGGGCTTCTAAGTGGGGGATTGGAGGCAGGGCTTCTAGATGGGGTATTGGAAGTGGGGATGGAGGCAGAGGCGGGGCTTCTAGGTGGGGGATTGGAGGCAGGGCTTCTATGTGGGGGTACTGGAGGCAGGGCTTCTAAGTGGAGTATTGGAGGCAGGACTTCTAGCTGGGGTACTGGAGGCGGGGCTTCTGGGTGTGTGGATCAGAGGCAGGGCTTCTATGTGGGGGATTGGAGGCAGGGCTTCTAGGTGTGTGGATCAGAAGTGGGGCTTCTAGGTAGGTGGGGGATTGAAGGTGGGGCTTCTAGGTGGTGGTACTGGGGCAGGGCTGCTAGGTGGGGGATGGGAGGGCTTCTATGTGGGGAGGAGGGCAATCTATGTAGGAGAGTGGAGGTGGTCTGATGTGTGTGCAGTGATTTGTTCAATGTTACTGTTCGTGTGGCGGACGTGGGATTCAAGCCCTTGTTCGGTTCGTAGCTCAGTGATCTAACCACTAGGCTATACTGTCTGCATAACTTACTAGCAGAAATTTTGGGACTAATAGTTGCAGCTTATAGGAAATAATTGGGGGATGAGTATTGTAAAAGCACAAGTATGGCTAGTGTATAATTCTTGAATATTTTTCATAAGATGGTAAATATGTCTTCTCACTTTGAATCAAACCTTGCAAAGCCAAGACACATTCAGTGTGTCACCTGAAGCCCTTGTCCCTATGGCTGTCCTAGTCTTTTACAATGTGTAGTTAGGGACAAACTACAGTACTGGAAGTACAAAGGAGAAGGGGTTGGTAGCTGGTAAAAGCATATCTTTTTCTTCAAAAAAGACTACTTTCACCACTATTTTAAATATTCTCTCTTCGAGGTTAAGAATATATTTTTTTTAATATTAAGTCCCTGTTCAACATTAAGAAAAAATTACTCACCATAGTGATGTTGTTTCTTCTAATGGAGTCTTGCTGTATTCTGACAAAATGCAGTTAGCCCCAGCACTTGAACTGCCCCAGAGAGGAAAGGATTAACTCTATGCAGAAGCATAGAATGTTGAGCTCAAGCTCGGTTTTCAAACCTCTGTCTGTGGTACTCCCCAGTGTATCCGTCAGATTCTTACAAGCAAACTAACTAACATAGCACTATAATATGAAAATTGTTTGAAACATATAGCCAAAGGGCAAAATATTTTTGGGGTCTAAAAGACTCAAGTCGAGAACCCAAGAAGAAAAGGGTAGTGACAATATTAAGCTATCAAACACAAGAAAAGATAAACATAACAGCTACCCCCCCCCAAGAGGAAGGGTACAAGGTACACCCCTGAGGTACAACACTGTACCTGCCAGCCCACTTCCCAAAAGCTAGGTTCTGAGAGGGGAGGCGGGGGGAGGTCAGAATACAGCAAGACTCCATTAGAAGAAACAACATTACTATGGTGAGTAATTTTTTCCTTCGAACAACATGAAGTCTTGCTGTATTCTGACAAAATGCAGACTATCAAGCAGTTCCCCGTGGAGGAGGGACTGCAGCACCTACTTTGGGAACAGGCTCTGCAGTACTGCTGTGCCAAACCTAGCATCACTCCTAGCCTGGATGTCCAGGGAGTAATGCTTGGTGAATGTATGTACTGTTTTTCAGGTGGCTGCTTTACAGATCTCTAACAAGGGTATATCTCTGGCCGCAGCTAGAATAGCAGCTGTACCCCTAGTCGAGTGAGCCCTCAGGCCTGAAGGGGGTATTCTACCCAATTTGTCATAGCAAAATTGTATGCAGGAAACAATCCATCTGGCAATAATTCTCTTAGTGGCAGGCTTACCTTTTCCCACTTCACTATAAGTGAGGAACAATTGAAGACAGTCCTTCCTGTGGGCCTTAGTATATTCTATGTAGTAGCTAAGGGCCCTTTTAACATCCAAGTGGTGTAATCTTCTTTCTCCTGAAGAAGAATGGTCAGTGAAAAACACAGGAAGAGATATAGACTGGTTCAGATGAAAATTCGACACCACTTTGGGCAAGAATCTCCTGTTGGTTCTCAGGACCACTTTATCCCTATGGAAGGATATGAAGTCAGGTTCCGCTGATAGGGCCTGCAACTCACTGATCCGCCTGGCAGAAGTAATAGCTACCAGGAACACAGTTTTCCAGGTCAGGTATTTCAATTCGGCTGAAGCCAGAGGTTCAATGGGTGGCTGCATAAGCCGGGCAATGCAAATATTGAGATCCCAAGGTGGAGTAGGTTCTCTAAAGGGAGGATTAATGTGAACCAGACCTTTGAAAAACTTCCTGAAAACAGGATGAGATGCCAGGGAAGAGCCCTTCCCTGCTGAGAGGAATGCAAAGACAGCTGCTAGATGAACCTTCAAAGTGGCAGGCCTAAGACAGGAAAATTACGTACCTACCGTAATTCTTGATCTTCTCTTGTATCTTCACCATTCATTACTTCCTGGGTGTAAGCCGGAGGCGCGCACCCGTCACGGGAAGCTTTTTTTTTTTTTTTTTTTTAAAGTTGCCTAACGGCCGCTCGAGTGGCGCCATAGGCCATGCGCGAGGGGCGGCCGAGTAGTAGCGATCATTCTCCTCCAACTCAGTTCTGTGAGCCGGAGAGGCAAAATGAAAGCAGAAAATATAGATAGCGAGGCAAGATAGCCGAGGGATAGCAAAGCAAGGAAGAATGAACTGAAAAGGAATAAGCCGATGGAGGAAGGACAGAGGAGATAAGAACATCCCTAGCCTAGGAGTGCAGGGCCTCCTTCCGGGCGACTCTAGGAGGAGAGATGAGTAAGGAAATGAGAAAATAGAAGAAGAAGAAAGAGAAGAGAGAGATGGGATGTTGAAGGGCCAGAATGTCCAACGTATATAGTTAGCTTGTAGCTGAAGGCTCACTAAAGGGGAAGCAAGAACTCGGAGATAGAGCTGAAGAGAAGGTTCACCGAACCCGCTAGACAGACTCAGAAGGGCATAGTCCCATCTTCAACATGCCATTGTTCTTGACACCCACCTCGGCCCTGGCCGAAGGCCTTTAACTGGAGGACAGCCGAGAGGAAGAATAAAACCCCAGAGCATGAGAGCGCTGCTCAGGGGTTTAGAAATGGAAATGTAAGCCTTCAGGCGTTCCAAGAAAGAAACGGGACCCAGACTGACTGGCTAAGGCCGGCCAAGGCTTAGGCTGGCTAAGATTGGATATGGTCAGTAGAGCTCTAGTGTAAAAATTGTCCAGGAGGACACTTAAAGGGAGAAACCACTTAGCAAAACAGCGAGAAGGATAGCCTACCTTCTCATTTGCCTTCTTGTTTGATTTCTCCTTTTCCTTTTTTTTTTTTTACAGATAAAAAATTTTTTTTTTTTTTACTAGATGCATGACCCAGATACCAAGATGCCTATAGCAGTCGGAGAGAGTTCCTCAGCATTTTTTTTTTGAAGAGAAAGGAACAGACGTACTGCTCTGCTCTGCAAGGCAAGAATAGAGGGGGGGGATTAGATTTCAGGGCAACTATCTGAACACGGGATTGCAGGATCAAAACTGAATAGCCTGAGCCAGGCCAAACAACCCCAGAGGTATCTTGCCATAAGAATAGCAAGAGATAGTTGTGCAGTCTGATCGCCAATGCAATCCACGAGATGGCCCATGAATCTTAGAGTAAATAATTTTTCTGGATTTTAAACCCCCAAGAAGATTTTTTTTTTTTTGGAAAATGAAGCAATTTTCCTATATTTTATATAAATGCAGAGAGAGGAAGGAGACGGGAGGTGGAGAAGCCACAGGAAGAGGCCACTGAGGGATGGTGGGCGGTAGTAATGAATGGTGAAGATACAAAAGATCAAGAATTACGGTAGGGTACGCACTTTCCTATCTTCCTTGTCAATCTCACCATTCATTACTTCCTGGGTGAGTACCAAGCTCCTTCCTGGAGGGGGAAGAGGCTACCTGAGGGAACAAGACCCCAGCCTTCTGTTGGTGAGAAACAGAAGGAGAAGACCCGGCTTATTCAGAAAGCCTAAGTGGGAGAAGAGCTAGAGGTGCCTCCGAGGACGAGGAGACGGAGGGAGCCCCTGTAAAGTCTCCCTAGCTCTGGAAGAGAAAGACGGGTCCCTCGGAAGGCGGAGCGAATCACCCTACGCCGGGCCAGGGTGACAACCTGAAAGACGGCCATGCCGTCCGCCTGATGCAGATCGCTGTCCCTCAAGCCTGGAAGCCACCTCATTGGCGCCATAAGATGCCCTTGCTTGGTGTCTTGCCAGCTCCAGGCTCATCGCGGAGAGGGCAACGGCTTGTCTGGTTTGTCTGTATCAGGCATAGATGCCAGCAGCTGGGACATCATCGACCACAGATGACGGTTGTAGGCAGCGTGGTGAGCCTGATGTGATGCATCATGCACTGCATCGAGAAGAAGAGAACACTCTTCCCCAACGGTCGAACTGGAGAGAGTCCGAACTCGTGGCGGTCGTAGCAGGCAACGGCGCCCAGAAGGAGTATCCAGGTATACCAAACCTGAGGACGGGTTGGGAAGGGAACCTAGAGACTAGAGGGGCACAATACCTCGCTGGCAGTCCGCCGGGCTGGGGAAGAAGCGGCAGGGACTGCCATGACCGGATAGACAGCCTCCTGGAAGGGATAGGCCAGGAAGGTACCACCAGATGCTGGGCACTGAATTCACCAAGGAATTCACGCGCTCCTGCTCGGTATTGTCTCTTCGAACGAGGAACTGGAGATCCTCACCATCCTCGAGAGGAAACGCTGATATTCTGTGAAATCAGCATCGGAGGACAGATGAGCAGGGGGTTCCTCCTCGAGGAGGGGAGAGATGATGGGGGAACTGGAATGCCCAGAGGATTCCTCGCGGCGGTGGGGAGAGTCGAAAGACCGCCATGCATGTATCTAACATATGAGGGAAGGTCACGCGAGAACTCCTGAACTGCCCCCGGATAACGGACCGAGGGACCGACATGGCCTGGGAGCGGGTGGTGAAGGCAGAGAGATGGAGAGGGCACTCATGGAGGTAACTGCTCTGCGAGGGCTCTGGAATCGGGAAGGGGCCCTGGAAGAGGGATCCCGGATATCAGACCAGGCCGCAGAACGGAACTCTGGGAAGCGGAGCCTGAAGAGCCCTGGGGAGAACCTCCCCATGACGCACGCGGACTGCATGGATCCAGAAGGGCAGTCCGCACAAACGCCGCCGGAGGACACCCTAGAATCCTGGAGGAGGGGCGAGGCTCCACTGCCCTGGCCACCCCTGGAGTGGCCAAAGAAGACCGAGCAGCAGACCCCTGCCCTCAACCCTCGGACTCAGAGGGCCTCCTCCTCACCACAGCGCCCCCTGTCCTCAGAGAGGCAACAGCACTCGTGAAGGTAGCTGTCACTGGCCTCCAGAGAGGGAGCCCCCGCGTCACTTCCCCACGCCGCCCCGGCTCCTGCCACCCCAGCCGGGAACCTCAGGAGACGACGGAAGGGGGACAGAGGGAGGCCTGCTGCGCCGCTTGGCACTCTCTAGCCACCGGGACCCAGACTGAGGAGTGGTGCCAGGATGGGTCCATCGTTTGAATCATCGCCTGCAGGAGGACGAGATCAGCAGGACCTCAATGCTGGCCACCCAGGGGTCCTTGAGGCTGACACGCGAACGGCCCCGCATCAGCGCGGGGAGCAAGCCGCTCCTTCATGCCGGTAGCAGCCAGGCCTAGCTCATTTCAACGGCGCAAGCGCGCACCGCCTGGAGGAAGGGACAGGCCCACGGCGCCGGCGCCGGAGCTAGGCGGCACCGCCGACGGCGCCGCTTGTCCATCGGGCGCCGAACGGCAATTAAGCCAAAGCGCACCGCCAACGCGCCGCCGATTACCGCGCCGCAAACGCCGGGATCCTAAGCGCGCCGCTTAACGGAAGCCGCTCGATTACCGGCGCCGCCGAACGGGCGCTGACTCAAAACGGTGGCGGAAACGGGCGCCAAGATCGATCACCGGCACCGCGAACGGCGCCAGGATTCAAACGCGCCTCGGCGGGCGGCCGAGGGTCCACCCGAGCCAGGCCCAAAAGTCGAGGGCCTCGCCACGGGGAGCTTGCATCAAGAGGTGATTGCCGAGGTGTGTCGGCGCCTGCAGCCCCGGGAGGGACTACGACGCCTCGACACTGCTGAAGGGGCCTCCTCGCAAGAAAAGACGAGGAGACCCTCCTCCTCAGATCGGTGAGAGGCCCGGAGGGACCCGGGAAGGCCTAGAGACCTTACCTGAGAATCCCTTGAGCGACGCCGCCCTCGGTCGGCGGGGTTTATCTGAGCTTGAACGCTGACTTCGAGGACACGCGTCCATGGAGAAACAGGCGCCGCACGAATCCATGTCATGGTTGGGTCCCAGGCAACGAAGACAAACGCTGCGCCGGTCCGGAGACGGAGAAATGCCGCCACAGTAACACCGACGACAGGGCGCCGCCAGTCTTCAAACACGCTTAGCTCCGAACCGGACATAACGCTAAATCAACAAGAAAAACAGTAGGAAAGCACAACCACGCCGCTTAGAAATAAAAAGAACGGCTTCTACGCATCGAAAAGTGGGGAAAGAGGAGTCGCAGACGAGTCAAAATATGGACGCCCAACAGGTGCTGCCTCGGACAGGCGGGAGAAGCAGAACTGAGTTGAGGAGGAGTCGGTCGCTACACGCCGTCCGCGATGACGCTACTCGAACGCGGGCAGTAGGCAACTTTTAAAAAAAAAAAAAGTCTCGTTGATTTGTGCGCGCCTCCGGCTTACACCCAGGAAGTAATGAATGGTGAAGATTGACAAGGGAAGATCTAGACTATTCAGATGAACTAGATAATCTAAGGTTGTGGAAATGTCAGCAGAATCAGGCACAATGCACTTCTGAGAGCACCAAATACTGAACCTCTTCCATTTGGAATTGTAAGATTTTCCAGGGGAAGGTTTCTTGGAGACATTCAGAATATCCAGAACTCCCTGAGAGATGTAGTGCTGCATATTCTAATTCTTCAAGAGCCAGGCCTTGAGACTGAGAGACTTGAGACTGGGGTACCTGATCCGCCCTTGGGAGGAGGACAGGAGATTGTATCTCCTGGGAAGAGACAGGGGACGTGACACAGTCAAGGACAGCAGTACAGGATACCAAGGTTGTCTGGCCCAATCTGGAGCCACCAGTATCACTGTGCAGGGTTGAGTTCTTATCTTGATCAGAACTCTGAACAGCAAAGGGAAAAGAGGGAAGGCATGGAGAAACCTGCCCTTCCAGTCCAGAATGAGAGCATCCTGAGGAACTGTCCCCAGGACTGGAGGTCTGCAACAAAACAGAGGAAGTTGATGATTGCCTGGCGCTGCAAACAGATCTATCTCTGGAGTGCCCCACCTGGAGAAAATGATCTTCAGGATGTGAGGACTCAGGGACCACTCATGATGTCCCGGTGAAATCCTGCTCAGGGCATCTGCTAACACATTGTCCTTTCCTGGAAGATGAACTGCTACCAGAGAAGTCTGAAGGGAACAGGCCAGAGACCAAAGCTTCATGGCCTCTGTGCACAAGGCCGTGGACTGAGTGCCTCCCTGCTTGTTGATGTACCACATTGTGGTGGTGGTGTCTGTCCTGACTTGGACCACCTTGCCCTTGACTGAATCTGAGAAGGTCTGAAGGGCTAGGAAAACTGCCCTGAGTACCAGGAGGTTGATAAGAAGAAGAGACTCCTGCAGAGACCAGATCCCCTGAGCTGTTAGGGCTCCCAGGTGGGCTCCCCAACCTAGAAGAGAAGCATCCATAGTCAGAACTACTGATGGAACTTGAGGGAGAAATGGAACCCCTTGTCTGAGGTTGTCCTGGTCCAGCCACCACTGGAGAGCCTGGACCAGAGTTCGGGTCACTGGAATCAGTTTGGTGACAGAGTCCCTTCTCTGTGACCAAAAGGACCTTAGATGGAACTGAATGTCCCTCATCTGAAATCTGGCTCCCGGTACCACTGCAGTGGAGGCTGCCATGTGGCCCAGGAGTTGGAGGAACTGTTTTGCTGGAAAAGAAACCTGAGGCCGAAAGGAGGAAGCAAGGTCTACTAAGGCCTTCACCCTTGCCAGAGGAAGGAAAGCCTTTGCTTGGATAGTATCCAATTCTACCCCTATGAAGGTGAGAAGCTGTACTGGCTCCAGGACAGATTTTGGCAGACTGAGATGAAATCTCAGAGAACTGAGCAAGTCCTGGGTGATTTGCAGAGCTGACCTGACCTGGTCTGATGACTGCCCTACCAGTAGTCAGTCGTCCAGATATGGAAAATTGGTGATACCCTGTCTTCTGAGGTAAGCCACCACTACTGCAAGGTACTTTGTGAACACCCTTGGAGCTGATGTTAGGCCAAAAGGCATGGCCTTGAACTGATAATGGCCTGAAAGAAACTCAAACCTGAGGTATTTTCTGTGGGAGCACCTGATAAGGATATGGAAGTAGGCATCCTTGAGGTCCAGGGATGCTAGCCAATCCCCTGGCCTTAAAGAGGGAAGGATTATTCCCAGAGTTACCATTTTGAATTTGGGTTTGATAGGTTTGTTCAAATACCTTAGATCCAGGATGGGTTGCCACTCCCCTGTTTTCTTTGGGGTAAGGAAATACCTGGAGTACAGGCCTTTTCCCCTGTGTTGAGTAGGAACCTTCTCTACGGCTCTGAGAGCCAGGAGAGAGGAAACCTCTGCCTCTAGGGCAAGGGTTTCTGAAATCGATGCAGGTGGAAAAGACCTGGCCCTCTTTTTTGGGAACCTTTTGAAGCCGAGGGCCAGTCCCTGGCTTACTACTTCCAGGACCCACTTGTCTGAGGTAACAGACTTCCAGGCCTGAAAGCAGTAAGCCAGCCTGCCTCCTACTGGGATTGGAGAGTCGACCCGGGCTGACACCTCAGGGTGTCTGCTTGGCAGGAGCCTTAGACTGGGAGGAGGAAGCAGCTCTGCTCATCCCCCCTTCTGCCCCTCCCTCAGAAAAAAACCCTCTGTGTGAAAGAAGAGGAGGCCTGGACTTAGTAAAAAGGCCTGTGAAAGGGCCTGCCCCTGCCCATGGACTGCTGCTTTTGAGGAGTGGCTTGCCTTTCCTTGGCCTGTGCACTCCTGTAAGTGGTTCTATATTCATCCATTTTCTCCATGTAAGCCTCTGTCTGCTCCCCAAACAGAAAGTTACCAACTACAGGAAAATCCATAGCCTTATACTGGGTATCCTGTGATAGGCTAGTACATCTGAGCCAAGCATGCCTTCTGAGAGACACAGATGTAGCCATGACTCTTGATGCCACATCATTGGAGTTCACAGCAGCATGAAATTGTACTTTAGATGCCTCAATTCCATCTGTAGCCACCTCCTCCAGCTCTTTGGCTAGCTGGGAGGAGGCCTTTTTTTTGCCAGTTCCAGAACAGTATCCCACCTGGACTTCTGGTACCTGGCTGTGTAGGCCACATAGTTTGCCTGCCTGAGTCTGAAAGAGGATGCCAAGTATAGTTTCTTGGCCATGGCATCAACTTTTCTGGAGTCCTTGTCCGGAGAGTGTGAAGCCAAAGGAATGTTAGCCCTGTCACAGGCTGCAGCCTGCACTACCCCAACATGGCTGCTATGAGAATAAAGGAACTTCGCAGCTGAGCCTGATAACATATATGTCCATTATTTTATCTACAGGAGGTAATGAGTTAGGAGTTTGTAAAATCTTTTGTGTCTGTTTCCCCACGGACTTATGAAGAGGGACAGACAACCTTTTGGACTTGGGGATGTCCATCATCTCCACAAAATCAGGCTCTTCTTCCTCCTCAGCAGCTTCAACCATAGGGAGCTGGAGGGTTCCGGCCACCTTCTTGTAAAACAAGAAGTTTGAAGGGGACTCAGAAAGCCTGGGAGGGGAGACAGTAGAGTGCCTGTCTGGGGAGATGTCCGGTTCAATGGGCACATCCAGACCCCCCCCCGGTCGTAATCATCATCTTCATCGCCAGGATAATCTTCATCTCCCTCCCACTCCTCATAGAAAGCATCTGGATCGTAATCCGAAGGAGCCGGTTCCGACCGAACCGACCACCTAACCGGTGGTGCCGGTTCGGACAGAACCGGACAAAGCGACTGGACAATGCTAATCGCTTTGGCTATCTCGTCCACGGTTGGAGTGAGCAATACTGGATCCGAACCGGCGGACTTTCATTTCTTTTTCGACGGAACCGACCCCTCAGAGTCGGCTCTCCTTTTGCCCGAGGAGGTATCGGCCAAGTCAGTAGGGCACTTCCCTCAGGTTCGCCGAATCAACCAGGCTGGCCATCCAGATCCACGGACTTCTTGGCCTCACTTTCCTTCAACCTACTCAATCTCTTTTCTAGAGTGGTTTTGGGAAAGTTTTTACAAATTTGGCAGTCTGATTGGAGGTGGTCAAACCACAGACAATAAACACAGATGAGGTGGGGGTCGGCTTTGGCAAAGGCCTCCCCACACTCAGTACAGTGTTGAAACCCAGTGGGACCGGTTTTCTTCTTGGGTTTCTCAGACATGGCCAACCTACCAAAATTACCCTATAGCAGCTTTCAAGCCAGGTAATAAGAACCGATCGGTAACAAACCGTGTCACGGGTTTTGAAAAAGAACCAGGAAAAGGCCCAGTTCTTTTGAAACCGATCGGTACCGGAACACCACTCTAATCCCAGAAAATATTAATTTAAAGATAGAAGAAAACACACGGTCGGTTCCTAACTAGACCAACCGAAAAGAAACCGAAGAAACAAACAATTTCCACTCAGTTTTTAAAATTAAACACAGTCACTACTTATCTACAACACTACCTGTACCGTAGACAGAGGCTGGAAATCCGAAAAACAATAAAAAGAATTGGATATCTCCGGAGCGACTTCACTGTTAGGTGGAGTAAAGAATCTGACTGTTACACTGAGGAGTACCACAGACAGAGGTTTGAAAATCAAGCTCGAGCTCAAAGTTCTATGCTTCTGCATAGGGTTAACCCTTTCCTCTCTGGGGCAGTTCAAGTGCTGGGGCTAACTGGATTTTGTCAGAATACAGCAAGACTTCATGTTGTTTGAAACTATTTTTTTCTCTTATCTAAAAGAGATAGCAGATATATGTACTCTCTGGGAATCAAATCTGTGAGCCTTTGCTTGTAAGGTGAGGACATATCCAGTGTAACACCTGAGGCCCTTGCTCAAAGGCTAGTCTAGTCTTTAAGACATGTAACCGGACCATGCTAATGTAATACTGCAATTACTGGGTTAGAATCGGTGGTAACAGCTATAACTAAAATTAAGTTGAGAATCATTTAAAATACTTAAAAATGCATAACAGGTACAATTCTTAAACTAATGGAGACTACATCAGGCGGAGCAAAATGGAACTGCATGGCATAGCCGCGTCGGCCATCTTACGTAGGCTGAAACTCTAAATAAAAAAAACATAGATATTCATATATTTAAGAAACATGACAGGACTAAATAAACACATAACCTACAAAGACAACTGTACTATATAAAATAATACCTTTAAAATGATATCTGATCGTTTTTATCATTTGCAATGATACAATGCACAGGCAGTGGCATCAAGGGTAGTCAGTCGAAAATGACTACAAAAAATGCATTTTCAGAACAATTTTAAAATGGAAGCATGGATATATTTTCAGCCAATATACAAAGGTTGCTGATGTGTACTACAACATGAAACACTTCCAGAAGCACAATGTTCACTGGCTGAAGAGATATGCTGTTCCACAGTACCGGCGCCCCCAGACGTCCATAGGAACCAATGTAACTCTGTTAGGGACATCTCCAGGAGCTGTAGGAGTGAAGGCAGCTTGTTTTTGCTGCTGCCTACTGGTGCTGTTGGACGCAATGAGTTTTAAAGGAAGAGTACCCCAGGTTTGAATCCAAAAGGGAAAGGAGGTACTCCAACACCTGATTCACCCGGCAGGCGAAAGGATCCAAATGGTGGGCAGCGGCCCAAATGGAGAAGCGTTTCCAGTCCATAGCATAAGTGGCCCTGGTGAAGGGTTTCCTGCAGCCACCAGAACATATGCGGTCCTGGAGGATACCCCAAAGCGGGCAATAGCTAGGTCCGCAGGAGCCACGCATGGAACCTGAAGTCCAGATGGACTAAGGTGCCCTGGTTCTGGGAGAGCAAGCCAGTGTGCAGAGGCACTGGGGGCTCCAGCGCCAGCACCAGCTGTTATAGTAAGAGGAACCAAATCTGGCATGGCCAGAAGAGGGCTGTGAGAATCATCTCTGCCCCTTCCAACTGGAGCTTGAGCAGAACCCTCTGCAGCAGCGGGAAGAGAGGAAAAACTTACAGAAACCTCCCCTTCCAGGAGAGGGAAAATGCGTCTCGCCAAAAAACTCCAGGCCCCGAATCAGGTGTGCAAAAAAGCATGCCAGTTTTGTGTTGAGTGGGGACACAAAGAGGTCCAACTCTGGATGGCCCCACTTGTCAAAGAGATCTTTAACCACCGAAGTCAGAAGCTCCCACTCGTGAGCCCATGACCTGGAGTGGCTAAGACTATCAGCCAAGAAGTTTTGAACACCTTGAACATGAACGGCCAAGAACTCCAGACCATGCTTGATAGCCCAATACCAGACTCTCATCACCTCCCTAACAGAGGGGGTAAGAATGGGCCCCCCCCCCCCCATTTGTTGATGCAGCCACACACAGGCTGTCCATCTGCACAAATAGCAGACCTGGGAGGAGATGAGTCTGAAAAGCCTGCAGGGCGTAAAGAATCGCCATATCTCCAGGACATGGATATGAAGACTCTGCTCTACATCTGTCCAAGTACCTTTGGTCTGTGATCAGCTAGATGAGCACCCCAGCTCAGGCCGGATGCGTCTGTTGTGACTATCTGCCAGGGGGGTTGAGAGCTGAAAAGAGAGCCACCAAAGGTGGTTGGCCAGATCAAACCACCACAATAGAACCCTCCGGACCAGGTCGGAGACCAGGGCCAACTGGTCCAGGTCATCCGTGCATTGGTCCTACTGGATCCTCAAGGTCCATTGAGGAACCCCCACTTACACAGGTGGGCCAGGGAAACCTTGGCAACTGGCGCTGCCATGAGGCCCAGAAGGTGCTGGCTTAAGGAAACCAGACGGGCCTGCTCCATCAGTTGCTCTGCTCTGTCTTGGGCCAAAAAGCCTTGCCCTGGCTGGTGTCCAGGACCACCCCTATGTATTGAAGGCACTGACAAGGGGTGAGGCAGGACTTCGGCAGATTTATAGTGATCCCCAGGGCCTGGAAGAGATGGAAGGTGTTGGAAGAGACAGAAGGTGTATTCCAAGGTCTGAATCAGATGCTCCCTGGAGGGGGCTGCTAACAGCCAGTCAGCCAGGTAGGGGAACATATAGAGGCCCTGCCTCCACAGTTCAGCTACCACCACCGCCAGGCATTTGGTAAATACCCGGGAGGCCAAAAGGAAGGGCCTGGAATTGGAAATGGGCTCCATGAAAGTGGAAGTGGAAGCGGATGAAGCGACTATGGGCAGGAAAGACCTGGATGCGCAGGTAAGCAACCTGCATGTCCAATGAACAGAGCCAGTCCCCTGGTGCAGGAGGGGTAACAGCCCCTGGAAAGTGACCATCCTGAAGCATTTGTACTCAATGTACAGATTCAGATGGCTCAGGTCCAGGATGGGCTGGAGATCCCTGGTCTTTGGGGACGAGGAAGAACTGGGAGTAAAACCCCCTTCCCCACGGAGCCTGAGGGACAGGCTCTATGGCTCTTTTTTGAAGAAGAATTTCCTCCCAAATCAGAGACAGGTGTGCGGGGGGGGGTAGGTGGAGTGGACAGGAGGCTATTTGGGTGTCCACTCTAGAAACCCAGAGTGTGACCGTAAGCAATGATTTGGAGCACCCAGATGTCTGGTCACCCCGTCACCCCTCTAGGTGGAGGGAGAACCAACCCCCAACCACCTCCCTTGGATCCTCGATTGGGGGTGGGGGGAGTTGGCTAAGGACTCAGGAAGTGGTAGGTGCAGGCAGAGGCAGGGGGACCACAGGGCTCTGGGGGTTCTGGTGTCAGCAGCAACAGGGGCCACTGTAGCCTTATGCTTGTGCTGACCCTTGGCAGGTTGGTTCTGAGACTGCGCGCGGGAGGATCTGCGAAAGGACTGATGGCCCGCTCTAGGTTGGGTGCGATAGAGCGAATGGACCAACCTGAAAGCCCACCCTGACTCCTGCAGGATAGAAATGATGTCCTAGAAATCCCCAACAAAAAGGAGCAATCCCTAGAAGGGGGCATCCAAAATGCTGTGGCCTGCACGTCCGAGGCAAAACCGGATACCCGGAGCCAAGAATGGTGCCGGAGACAGACCCAAGCAGCTGCTCCATGCCCAGAGGTGTCGACAGCAGCATAAGCTGCCCAGATGACATGACTGCCAACATCCAAGCCAGACTTCATAAGTTGGGCGAGCTGCCTCTTAGTGGGGGGGGTCCTCTGGTAAAGTATGTACTTGGTCTCTGGCTTGGTGTCAAAGAACATTCTGGTATTGGACCATGAGGGCCAGATAATTTATGGCCCCGATAACCACAGTAGTGGAGGCAAAGACCCGTTTGCCAAGGTGATCCAGCTGCTGGAACTCCTGGTCTAGGGGGGAAGGGTACTAAGGTCCTTGGGCTTCTTAGTACGGTCATGTGCCGCATTAATTGCCACCGAATCTGCCTTAGGGTGGGGCTCCCCAGAAAAGGCTTGTCAGCTGGGGCATGGTAAAGGTGGTCCACATTTTTAGGCAGAGGAGGGGTGGTAGAAGGGTGGTTCCAGACCGCTTTAGGGGCATCCTCGTAGGAGTCAATCAAAGGGGGCACCACCACCGGGAGGGCATCTCACTGCCTGAGGTAGATTTATTTATTTAGCTTTTGTTAATCAAGTAAGCACGCTAGACAAAACAGATGCCTATTTTCAGGTGCGACCCGGGAGAGTACAAAGAAAGACATGTTCATACAGAGAAACACATAGCATCAGGTAAAATAACACAAGCAGTTAAGGACTGAACAAGGTTACAGGAGACAGTGTACAGACAATTCGAATGGCTAACCACAGGGCAGCAAGTTAGACACCATACTGTAACAAAGAGTGCATACATAACAGAACCACAGGAAGGCAAGGCAAGCCAGTGCAGCCTGCACAGGGATACTAGAAAGCAAGACGTAGTTGTCCAGCGACAAGTACCCAGCTTGGACGATAGGTTATTTCAACGGTTTGGGACAGCCACATGCCGAGGAATTTCAGGCAATCCCAGAGGGAGTTCCGGAAACAGGTGTGGGAGGGGGAGGAGCAGACCTGGGTGGGAAAGGAGTTTCCTATTCTGGGTGCACATGCGGCAAAACCCCTGTCACCCATTTGCGTACAGGTAGCTGGGACCTTAAGAACTGCTGATCCATGCGACATAAGGGAATATGAGGAGGAAGCAGGCTTGAGGAGCTCAGCCAGAACCGGGGGGTGGCAGTTCTAAGTATCTTGTCCGTGAAGCATCCCAGGACAAAGCTCCTGTGGTTGTACGGGGAGAGCCAGGAAAGTTTATTGTACAGGTCACAGTGGTGGGTGAGATGAAGGGCAGAAAGTGGGAAGCAACAAATGCTGTTGCAGGCTACATCCCACATAGAGAGGTGCACCGTGGCAGTTTGCACAAACGTGATAAGCCCATAACAGAGAGCAGGGAGAAACACACCTCTGGCCAAGGCAAGGCGAGCAGCAGATGTGAGGTTGTTCTTTGCTCTGTAGGCCAGATGGCCAAACGGAGTCTCTCCTGGTCCTGCTCCTCTGTCTCCCAACCCATAATGGACTGGATGTGGTGCATGACATCCTTACAGAATGGATCGTCAGGGGGGTACTTGGGCACTTCTTGAGACTGGTCATCTCCCTCCAAAGACTCCCCAGAAGAGGAGGAAGACCCCAAAGAGTTGGAGTCATCCTCAGTAGTATCACTGTCCGGGACTGATACCGGACACCGGCAATCATCCCATTTGGAACCTGAACCATCAGGATGAGCCCCGGAGGACCCCCGACGTGCAGGATTTGTGCGGACCAGCCCGGTCTGGATTCTGGGGTTCCTGGGGAGAGCAGAGAGGGGACGTCGGAGACAGGCCCTGAGGGACAGGGGTCTGCTTTTGTAAGAAGAACCACCACGATGAAAAAAGTGCATTATAATCCACTTGGGGGGCAATATTATACACCGACAGGAATGGAAAGGAAGGCACCGGGGAAAGGTACCCTGGCGGGTTCCACCAAGTTGCAGCAACAATTTTGCCAACCTCCCCACAGCAACACATTGTCGCAGACATCCCCGACATGGCCAGGCCTTGACCGGGACCAGAGATCACACCAACACCTGTTTGGTGTTAACTGGGGGGGGGCTATGGCTCCCATATCCCCCCATGCAAGGGGCTCTGCCCCATGCACCCACCGGACTTACTGATTTGAACTCGGAGGGGGGCCAGATGTTGGGCTAGAGCGCCAAACCCAGGAGTCGATGAATCGCTCATCCCTCCAACAACCCAATCAACGCCATGGGTGTCAATGGGTCAGTGTCACTGCAGGGGATTCGGCCATCAGCCGTCCACAAAAGTATACGACACTGGCGTAGGTCCACTCGGCGCTGGGTGATGATCTGGCACCGGCTCAGTGGGTGTAGGCTGCAGTAGAGGCAACAACAGAGTCGGGCCCATAGGTTGGGGCTGCGACAGCACCGGCAGCGGCCCAGCAGGCAACAGTCTGGAGCACCCGAGCGAAGGATCCGACAGTGCTGGCACAGCTGGTGCCTGGGGGTAAGAAGACCCCCCCCCGAGGTAAAGGCAGAAGTGACGCCGATGAGGAAGAGATGGTGGTAGCCTGCTGTGGGTGCTGCTTAGCAGAGCTGATGTCAGCCCCAGTGGAGGGAACCGACGAAGGCAGAGCCATGGCCGGGGTGATGGTAGAAGAGCCAAGCCTGAGAGACCAACACCAGCCAAGCCACCTGGCTGAGAGCCCGTGGAAGAAATGGGCCTGAGTGTCAGGGGCTAGCAGGAGACAAGTCCCCTGCCCGAGCTGCTGCCCAAAATGAAATAAAGGGGCGCCCTTGAGACCCAGAATAAGAGGGCTGGAGGAGCTGACTCCGCTGTAGAAAAGATGACCCCATCACGCCGAAAGTTTGTGGGGCGACCACACACGGTAAGCTGACTGGGGCAGGTCCCGGTGTTCATGCTTGCCAGACTTCTCTTTGTGAGAAGACAAAGAGGCTCTGAAGGACTGTGCCAGCAAGGCCGAAGAGCTCCTGGCCTGCAGCTCCTTCTCCATTGCGACCAACTTCTGCTTCAAAAGGTGGCTCTCCAGAGTTTTTAAATGACATCTCTGAGTGGCCTGACTGAATTTTTGACAAAATTGACAGGCTCTGGTGTCATGGCTGGAGCCTAGGCCGATCAGACACACAAGAGTGACCATCCTTTTCAAGGATCTGTTTGCCACATGCACATTCAAGGAATGTTCTGAAGACGAGGCTGGTGGAGAAGACAAACTCGACAGGAACACCGAAAATTCGATGTTTTACACTACAGAAAACCGAAAAATAAAAAAGTGCAGTAAGCGCTGGAAATGGCGGACGAATGTAGCAGCGGCATCCACTAAGGTCCGACATGCTCGGGTCGACAGCGGGAAAAGAACTGAGGTAGGTGTGGGTGACCGCCCTCCTATATACGATAGGCTGTCAGCTGACTGATGTAAGTGGGGGGGGGTCACCTGTGACAGACTGCTAGCTAGAAGTTTTCCATGTGGTCCTAGCATCTGGTGGCTTAGTCCTACCGGTGTGACCTACTGCAACAGCCTTCTTCTAAGTAAGATCTAACTGTAACAAGTACTGTAAATTGTTGAAAGAATCCCTGCCATTAAACCACAATTTTGGAATTATAAGCTGTCAGCATTAGGACTATATGAAAACTTGAACAAGCCAGGGGCCGCCTACAATGATGTGCCATGTCTATGTGTATATAAACATGGGTGACCCCATCACTCCTCACTCCCCCTCCAGAGATTAGCCTTGGAGGACCTCCAACTGTGGGGAACCAGGAGATGAGACCAGCACCAGGCATACAGGGAAAGACATGGGGTTGGATGTAGGATGCATAGAGTAGGCTGGCCTGGTGGTGCTGGAGACTGAGGCGCTGGTCGCTACATCTCGCTCCACACCGGCAACCTGGGTTCGGGAACAAGCCTGGGCTGCCGGAGGTCGGCAGGGGGAGAGAGGATTGAGCGTCCAGAGGACTGCTCTCCTCTCCTCTCTTAGGGGGAAGAAGACTTGTCATGCCCCACTCGCTGACTGCCTTCTGGCAGTGGCCAGAGGGCAGTACAGGTTGGGAGGCATGCCCAGATGTGCTGACGTCGGTAGGGAGGGAGGAGATGGAGGAAAGTGGAGGAAAATGAGCCTGGCAGCGCTCAATGATGGCCACCGCTCCTGACTGACACCGGCTTCTGGATTGGGTCTCTTGGGGGGAGGTGTAGCGCACTGCCTCCCTCCTGGCCCCGCCATGGGGGAACTGCCAGTGTCAGCGAGTGTGGGAGCTGGCGGGTCCAGAGAGAGTGTCCACTCATGCAGAGGACCGAAGCCGCCTGCTAGGGCTCTGGGAGCATAAAATGTGAATGGAAAAGGATGCATAGAGTAGGTTTTAGGCACAGCATCTGATAAAATCCTCACTTAAAGCAAAAGGGGGAAGGGACAGCATGGCCTAATGGAGGAGATGCTCTTGAAGATCTACTGTTATGGCAAGGTCTTACATAACTGTTCTATCTTCCTCGAGGATATCTCCTCCGTTAGACCACACCTTTAGAATGATTCCCAAGCAGTACAAAGTAAACTGACAGGATGGTGCAATCTGATACACGATTACGACAGAAGGCCTTGCAGTACAGCAAGCCCAAAGCCAGCACGTCTACAAGAGACAATGTCCAGACTGTAATGTTTAGTTAAAGTGTGAACACTGCTCCATGTGACTGCAGCATGTAGGTCAGCAGCAGGGACATTTTTGAAACAGGCAAACTGAAGTGGCCACAGCATTCACAGGACATGTAAAAAGTCTAAATTCTGGGAAGCAGCCCACAAAGTGAAATGCTTCCATTTCAGGGAACAAGTCTGTCTGGTAGAATGCTTCCTAACAACAATAGGGATATGAGCAACCTTAGGGAATATCCCAAAACACGCAGTGGCTATGTCTTCAGGAGCCATGCATGCAGATGTAGGACCTTCTGGTCCACACAGACCAGGGACCCCTTATCCTGTGACAACAGCCCCCAACACAGAGGTAGAGGGACAGGAAGCTCCACTGTCAGATGCTGAATATGTGGAAACCAAATCTGGCAAGGCCATAAGGAAGCAGTGAGGATGAGAGTGGGTGGCACTCTTCACCTGTAGCTTGAGCAGAACTCTCTGTATTAGAGGAATGGGGGGGATGCATATTGGAATTTCCTTTTCCAAGACAGGGACAATGCGTCTCGTCAAAAAACTCCAGGCCCTGGAGCAAGCAAGCAGAAAAACGGCAGTTTTGCATTGTGTGGGGACACGAAAAGGTCCAACTGTGGATGACAGCATCTTGTGAAGAGATTATTTACCATGGAGGTCAGCAGTTCCCATTCCTGAACCATCGACTAAGACCTGCTTAACCTGTCTGTCAAGACGTTTGGAGACCTGGGAGATACAAGGCCGATAGCTGAAGGCCATGGGTCAGAGCCCAGTACCAAATTTTCACTGCTTCCCAGCACACAGGATAGGAGTGAGTGTGCCCGTTTGTTGATATAATGCATCACACTGACACTGTCTGTCTGTATTAGCAGAGGACCAGGACAGAGAGGATTCTGAAATGCCTGAAGGCTGTATAGGACAGCCCTCATTTCTAAGAGATTTATATGCAGCTTGGCCTCCACCTTGGTCCATGACTTGTGTCTAGTTAGGGGCAGAGATGAGCACGCAGCAGGAGCTCGAGGCACCCATGGTGAGGATCTGTACAGGAGCTGGTACAAGGAATGGAACACTCTTCAATAGGTTTTCGTCATCCATTCACCATAGCAATACTCTGTGAAGAGGAGGCATGACAGCGAATCATTTGGTCCAGCTTGTCTGTTAACTGATCCCACTGAACTACGAGTGTCCATTTGAGGGATCCTGAAATGAAGGCGTGCCAGTGGCGCAGTCACTATGACCACAGCCACGAGACCCAGGAGACATAACATTGTCCATGCAAAGACATAGTGGCTCCTGTGTACCAAGTGCGCCTGGGCAATCGGATTGTCTGCCTTGTCCTGTAGCAGGACAGCACAACATTTCTCTGTGTCCAAGACTGCCACTATATATTGCAGTCTTTAGCATGGAGTCAACGCAGACTTTGGCACATTCACTGTGACCCCCAAGTCATCAAAAAACTGATATGCCAAGACAGAGTATGCAGCAGAGGTTCCCTGGAGCTGGCCTTCAGGAGCCAGTCGTCCAGATAGGGGAACACATATACCTTCATTGCGATGGGCTGCTGCAACTACTGCCAAGCATTTGATAAAGACCTGTGCTGCAGAAGACAAGCCAAAGGGCAATAACCTAAACTGACAGTGTTCGCCCTCCAGCATAAAGCAAAGGTACTGTCTCTGTGGGATTTCCTGATCATTACATGAAGGTATGTGTCCTTCATGTTTGGGGAACAAAACCTGTCCCATTTGCAAAAGTGGAATCAGAGCTGGAAGGGATACCATTTGAAACTTTTTATATTTGATGTACAGGTCGAGATCCGTGATATCCAACACAGGACAAAGATCCCCAATCCATTTTGGGTCTAGAAGAATTTGGAATAGAAGCCTATGTTTCTCTTCTGAGGAGGAACCAGTTCTGTGGCACGTTTCTGGAATAAAGACTGAACGTCTTCCTTCAGAAGGGACAAATGGCCTCAACGATAAAAGGAAGGAGGTAGAGGATGCTCTGGAGGGATTTGTAACAGCATCAGAGCATGCCCCCTTGCAATTATCTCCAGAACCCACTCATCTGTGGTGATCTCCCACCATTGTTTCAGATGAAAGGAGATCCTGCCCCCAGTACTCACCCCTGGAGGTAACAGCTGAGGTGGGGGACAGTCAGGCGGAATTGGTGGCAGCAGGGCTACCAGAACTGATTGCTTTGGGTGATTTTGTGTGAGCACCAGTGGAAGGGAACCCAAAAGTGGACCACCTCCTTTACCACAACATTGCTGATGGTAGGCACAGTTACCTCAGACAACAGGTGGAAGAAAGGAGCCCCAACCACAACTTCAAGCAGGAGTGCAATACAGGGACTTTACAGACTTTAGTCATTTTTGAAGTTTGAGGGCCATGCAGGGCCTCTTCAACATTGTATCCAACCAATTTTGTTACTTTAAAAGAAGACTTGAAACTGCCTGTTGCATGTCATTGGCAATGCCAGCAACTCTAAGCCAAGAACATCTCCTCATGCAAATGCCAGAAGCAGCAGCCCTGGCAGAAGCATCAAAGACATCATAAGCTGAGCATAACAAATGTTTTCCAGCCTCAGGACCAGTAGATAACTTTTTAAGAAGATCATTCTTGGCAGAGCCATCAGCCAGAGCCACAGCCACAGTACAAGTAGCTTTCCACAGGCCGTTTTGATATTTGATCATGTGGGCCTCAATCCCAAGGCTCAGTGATGCAGAGGCAGAAGTACTTTTACCCATTACATCCAGCCTCCTAGATTCTTTATCAGGAGGTACTTATGTGTCTAGGAGCCCTAGATCTATCATAAGCAGCCAAGATGACCACAGAGTCAGTTTCTCTCTGGTTAACATAGTGAATCATATTATCAGCCTTTCTAGGAACTGCAGGCAGTGAGTTTGGTCTGTACCATGCAGCAAAGGTAGCATCCTCTAATGCATGATATATGGGTGAAATTATAATGGAGGGGGATCAGGGCACCTCCAGAAATTCCATCAGATTCCTTTTTGTGGAATCTTCCTCTTCCACAGCAAACCCATGGCAGACTGCATTTGATGCATCATGGCTGGATGAGATGAATCCTCAGGAGGAGCTCTCTGGGTATAAACCACCGAGTCCTTGCTACAGGATGAGAGGGTAGAACTAGAGCAAGGTGCCAGAAATTGTTCTCCTTCTTATTCTTCCTCTAAATCCATGTGATCAGAATTATATTCCACTTCATCGTCACCAGAACAATTGATGACAGGAGCCGCAGAATGAACTGATGATGCTGGCGATGGCTGAGAGGGAGGAATCTGCAGCACGCTAGTGGAACCCATGGATGAGGGCTGGAGTACCAGGCAGCTCCGCTGGTAGGATAACTGCCTGCATTGGTAACCCAAGCAGAATATGCGTATCATTTCTGAAAATGACACCAGCACAGCCTGAAAGTCACCGGCACCCTGTAAAGGCTCCAGGGCTACCTGCGTCGCTAGGCTGGACCTGACGACAGTGGCATCCTACCATTGATAATGGTAACACCTAAGCAATGCTTTGGTGTCTCATCAATGGTTGGGGGGCGTTGTAGTCGACGCCACTGGAGAAGGTGTTGACGAAGACATACCTTTACTCAATGGTGACCAGGACCTTGCCAGCAAAGCAGGTTGGTCCTCCTCTCTGTGTCTGTGCTTATGGCTGTACAATGAGGAGGCAAATGATGAATGTTCTTTGTCTCATTCTTTAGACTACAGCGGCTGCATTTCTGCCGACGGTGAGGAAGACACAGACTGAGCCCTGTTCCTCCTCCATGACTTTTAATGTCTTGAGAAGAAGGAAGCTTTCTAGAGCTTTCTTATGGTGCCACCTTGTAGCCTGGTTGAAGATTTGGCAAATCTCACAAGTCCTCACGTTATAAGACAGGCCCAGACAGCACACACAAACCACGTGTGTATCTTCTTCGTAACTTTTTTTTTTTTTTACAATTCTATTTATCCTCCTTCAGCAGGTCACCATCTTCGTCTGCCAACTCTACCGGTCTCGGGGTCTTTCGGGATCTTATTGCGCCATGAGTGCCCTGGCAGATCCCCTGAGCCGGTCCAGAGCCTTCATCCTGGTGGGCCCCGATGTTTCCTCCGTTTTTCGCCCCAGTGAGTTGGTCCTACTCCCGAGACCCCGGAAGTGGTGACACATGCACACAGAGGTGCACATGCGCACCACAGATCCAGTGCCAGTCTCTTCAACCTGCCCTCGGCCTAGCACCAGCAGTCCATGGATCGATGCAGCCACTCCAGCCTCCACCAGTGGGTGGCCAAGTTCCGAGGAAACCTGTTCTTCCCTCCCGATGCAGAGGGCCACCAGCCACTCGCATCCTCTCCTTCCCCCCCCCCGCTGACCTCCGATGACCCAGGCTCATTCCTGAACCCGGGTCGCCGTGTGGCGCGAGGTATGGCGTCCAGCACCTCAACCCTCTGCGCCACTGGGCCGGCCTCTTCTTTGTAACTTTTATCTCCATACTTACAATACTGAAATAAAGGCTATTTTGACTTCGGAGACATGCAGAGACAATGAAATAAAACACTAAGTAAAGTAAAAGAATAAATGGCAATAGCTAGGTTGATGACATTTACTTCGGCAGGTCAATGAGGATAACTGATGGCATGAAAAAAACCGAGGAGCGATGGGGTTGCCCACACTTATATACACGTAGACGTGGCACATTATTGTGGGTGGCCTAGTTCCAAAGGTGTGGCCTAATGGAAGAGAAATCCTCAAAGACAATCTGCGGGCACCAATCCTACACTGTCAGACTGTCAAGCAAGGTAGTATTTCTCCAAATTCTTTGCGTAACAGTGATTGCTAAACAATATGTATGTTGTATAGTTTTAGGTGAACTTTGTGACTGTAGCACATTAGTTTGGGTAGATTTTTTTTTTTAACCATCCCCTAACACATGCACACATTGTTCTACTTGTTTTGGTCTTCTCCCATCCCAGTCTCATTGTTTTGTAATTTTCTCTAGGGTTTCCTTTTTTCCTGGCTTTTTATTCTTCTGAGTACTGTCCTTTTTTTTTCTGATGCAGTTTTTTTCTGTACTTTGTCTTTTTACAGTTATGTCCATGTTTCTTTTCATTAAGTTTCTTAGCACACTCATCCACTTCAGTTTTCTGCATCATCCTTCTTTCTATTCTTGCACATTTCCTCTAATTTATTTCCCTGCCTCGAGTCTGTCCAGACTATAGCAAATGCACGCTATTTCCTTCCAGGCTCAGTGGCAATAAAGAAACTAATTACAAACTGCAATTTTCCAAAGATCGTGGTTTGAGCTTGTACCTTTACTGGTACAAGCACGGGCCGGGGGGGGGACGACCTTTAATCACAATTCCTGGCAGTTCAACACTGTAATTCCATCACAGCTGAAGCAGATGGATTCATGTCTTTCTGATGTCATACCAGCTAAAATATTCACTGCTGGCTGATTGTTACGAGACAGCCCCACAGATTCGCACTATGGTACAGATCTGGCTGCAGGTCAGGGCATGGAAAGGTGGGTGCCATCCACAGTCATTTTCCCAGTTCTGAGTCTATTTCACAGCAGTTCACACTTCTGCAGCAATTTCCTAGCAGTCTTAACTTCCACAAAAATTTCTGCAGCCATGGAACCGTAGAGAACAGGGGGCCTTGGATATTATGTTTTCTAAATGGTGCCCATAGCCCACGAATCACAAAGCAGGCAAAGTATGGTACAGTTTACATGCAAATTAAAAAACATCATGCTTGTTATCCAAGTTTTTATACTTACTGTAAAGACTCAGCCTCTCTTAGTCTCAAAGGAAGATCTATGCTGCAATTACAGCAATGCGATGCACTCATACACTCAGCAACACAATACAAAGTTACTGAACTATTTTAGACATGTGAACATACTTACTATAATATGGTTGTTCCATGAACTTTTTAAGTGTAAAAATATTGGTGAGGACATAGAAAGTATATATAAGTGAAGTTCCATCTCCTTTGTCTCCGCTGTTTGATTGGGATGTAAGTCGGCAACACTGGAGGCAGTACTCGTGGCATAATTTAGTGATGGATTCAGACTCTGCGATGACTGAGGCGTGTTAATGTCCAAAGAGCAAGACAGCCTGCTTCCTTCTGGATTACTTAGTGTTAACAGGCGGTAACTAGATGTCGCTGTTGATGGCACAGATAAAGGGCTTGTCTCGGGAAGCACTGGCAAAGGACGGGAGACACTTTTAGAATTCTGGGAGAGGTTCTTTACATTAGAGGTATGGCAGGCAGTAGTTCCCTTATTTCTTGAACTGGATTTTTCTGCAGTTTCAGTAGGGTACCTGTATGATTACAAATGTAGTTTGAAAAAGTCAATTTTTATATAAGTAAAAAAAACATTAATCGTCCAAGCCAGTTTTCTGTTCTGTGTAGTGCAGAAAATAATGAGTTTATTCAATAGTGAAAAATACAGCAAATTACTCAAAAATAAAACATTTAGGGTGCTAAAACTGTGCAAAAGTTGCAGGGCGGTCAGACACAAGGAAACATCATAGAAATGCAATATAGTGAGGAGACTGGCTGGGTAAGCCAAATAGAGGCTGCATCACTGAGCCCTGAGCAGAAGACGGCCACACTTTGGACACCAACAGGGAATTTTAATTCTCGCTGTGAATTTCTGCTGATGAAAGAATATCAAAAAGGCCTGTTCACAAATGTGAAAACTGGAGAGTTTTCAGTAGCATCCAGACAACTGGAAGCAAGTATAAGAGCGATACAAATTAGGTGCTTTAAAGACAGTGTGGCACCTAGATGCAGTGAGGGATCTCAAAAAACAGTGGTGTTTTATTCACATGCATTATCTTTTTTATGCATTTAAGAAAATAAAAGATATCAACAAAATATAAGTTGTGGTTTATTGGTCTGTTTTTCCAACTGTCCTGAGTTATATAGATAAGCAAACTAAACATTAATCACCCAAGCCAGTTTTCTGTTGCTCCGAGTAGCACAAAAAAATAAAAAAATAAATGTTTGTCTGATGGTGCACAATACTGCAAAATTAACAAAAATAAACTTTGGGGTGCTAAAACAATGAAAAAGTGGCAGGGAAGTCAGACACAGCAAGAAAGATCACGAAAATGCAATGTAGTGGAGGGATTCAAAAGCTCTCGTGTTGCATAAAATGCAGTAACAGCAGTTTCACATCATCCATTATGTTATGTAAATATCTGACCTAAAAATAAAACAGCTGGTGAGAAAAAATGGAAAATTAAGCTATAAATATTGAACAATGATACTGCAGAATTTAAAAATGTATTGAGCAGAATTTTAAAAATTATGGCCTCAAAAACTGGCACTATCACCATAGTGTCTGGCACACTATTGGCCTAAGTAATTGTTTTAGAAGAAAATGTGACATTCTACATTCATATTGCTGCATGATTATGGAGCTAGTTTGGAATATAAACAAACCTTTTCATTTTTACATTAGGAGACGCTTCTTCTCCAGGAGGTGCTGAACATCTGGGGCCACATATCAGTAGAAACAATGGATACGAAAACAGTGCATGCAGGCCTTTAAAGCAAGCATGGACTAATGTCTAATCATCAAAGGAATTGCAGGGTGCCTAAGTTAGAAAAAGGGGTGGGGCATCCCTATAAATAATTACATCTTTGTACAGCTACTATTATTCCCTGCTTATGATGTGAGGGGATGGTGACCTGATGGATCAAAAGTCCATTTTGATTTCTAATTACTATGTTTTTGTTACCATCACCACCACCCTGACATTTCCCCTGTTCTACCCACCCTGATGATGGGCTCACCACAACTACATTCTTTCTCCAATCAGAAAGCGTGGGCAAGCAGCTACCTTCACAGTGATGACAATGCTTCTCTCTTTTTTTTTTTTTTAGTGGACAAAAAAACAGGTTACTCACCTGTAACAGTAGTTCTAGGAGTAGTATATGATGTACATCCACACTTCTAGCAGTGTCTATTCCCCTTTAAGGCTTGCCGGGAAGTCTTCAAGCTGGCTCCTCCTACCCACCCTGGTGGTAACTTCCTCGGCACTGCCCCATGAGGTCAGATCTTACCCGCCGGAAGCAAGACCGATATGCCACTTGTCATGGGAGGTCAGATGGTCAGTGTGGATGTACATCATATACCACTCCTAGAACTACTGTTACAGGTGATTAACCTGTTTTTCTAGGGATGTGGATATGATGCGCTAGCCACACTTCTGGCATATTCCTAGCAGTTCTCTGGCAGGAGGGGGTGAGGTGCACACCCCCTATTTAGGGAACAGAGATTGGAGAATTGAGGCCCCAAAACCAGCATCCCGGCGTAACTCAAGGTTGATGTGGTAGTGGGAAATGAAAGTGTGTGCTGACTTCCAGGTAGCAGCCCTGCAGATTTCCTGGATAGGGACATCCCTGGAAGCAGCCACCAGGGCAACGGTATCACGGGTCGAATGAGCCCTTAGCCCAACGGGAGGCTCCCTACCCGCCAACCTATAGCAGAGGTCGATGCAGGAGACTATCCACCTGCCAACTGTCCACTTAGCTGCCTGTCTGCCAGGTACGGCTTCAGTGTAGGTGATAAATAGCTGGCGAATCTCTCCCTGAATGCTAGACATGTGCTCCTTAAAGTAGGCTAGCGCTGGAGCCTGTGCTAAGCCTTCGAGGTGTGGTTGGTGAAGTACACAGGGAGATTATTCACCTGGTTAAAGTGGAAATCAGACACAACCTTTGGGAGGAACTTTGGATTGGGGCAAAGGACAACCTTGTCCCTGTGGAAGACCAGGTAAGAAGACTCCACCAAGAGTGCCTGGAGCTCACTGATCCTTCTGGCTGACGTGATAAACACCAGGAAGGCGATCTTCCACAACAGGTGAGACATCACACATCTGTGCACTGGTTCGAATGGCTTGCCTATGAGCTTAGCCAATACCAGCAATAAGTCTTGACGACTTGCGCACCGAAGGGAAAATGTGATCAAGACTTTGAAAAAGCACCAGGCCATCTTCTCCTGCACCATCGATTGCATACCAGCCCAGTAAGCACAGATGGCAGCCAGGTGCACCTTAAGGGTCATCCATTGGAGGCCTGACAGATGGGGACCAGAGGTAGCTGATAATGCTAGCCACCAGACAAGATAAGGGGTCAAGGCCCTTGCCCTGGCACCAAATGGAGAACCCCTTCCATTTGAAAGCATAGCATTTTCAGGTCGACTCCTTCCAAGATGCCTCAACCACAGTGAGGACATCGTCGCAGAGACCCAAAGCCTGGAACTCTAGCCACTCAGAAACCAAGCTGTCAGGTACAGAGATTTAAGGTCCGGATGGAGTACCTTCCCCTGATTGCAAGAGAGTAGGTCCGGGCATAGAGGGAGACACCTCGAAAGCCTGCTGCTCAGTCTGAGGAGATTGGGGTAGCAAAACTGGCGGGGCCAGTCAGAAGCCACCAGGATCATCCATGCCTTGTCCCCTCCTGGCCTTAAGCAACACCTTGTGGATCAAGGGAAATGAAGGGAAGGCATAGAGAAGGCCTGGGGTCCAGAGCCTCAAAAAGGAATCCCCATGCAGCAGTCCCTGCTGAGGGGTGTGATCGCAAATTCTCTCACTGTAAGTATTACCTGAGCAACCACTCCCGTCGTCACGGGGCAAAAACCACACCACTGGGTTTTGTCTTAATGTCGCTTTATTTGATCAAACCTTACACATGCATGTGGGAGATTCTGCAAAGGAGAAAGCTCCCTGATTAAAGTTTACAGCAGCTTTTTATAAGCTAGATTTTGCACTTTATCTTGAAAAATACCAACATTTCAGTATAAGCCAATCATAAGACAGCATAATAAGTTTTCAGCAATGTAACAGAAAAACAAGTTGATATGTATGAGGTATTTTTCCACTGCTTATTCCATTTCTTTCCCAATACCTCTTGATACATATGCCTGGGTCAATCTGACCTGAGAGAAACAATGAGTTTCACTCACACCATAGCAACGTACAGCTTGCCTTCAATGCCTCAACGCTGTTATCTTATATTTTGCCCAAGCATGCTGTTATCTTATATTTTGTCCGAGCCTGTTATTCAGGCTGGTACAACCAATTCTGCTCAGTTTTATCTTGCTTTCTGTTTTACAAATGTACCTCAAATAACCTCAGTATCATTCTATAACCCTGTAAAAAACATGAACTCAGAAATTTCTACTACATTCATTATGACTTTGTTACAGCATGGCTTTCAGCATCAAGCATAGCTTCAAGGCATATAATAGCAATTATAGCTTTAGGATATATAAAATTCCTCACACTCTCCCCCTTTTGATACTTTGTATCAACTTGTTAACTATTATACTTTAGTCACATCTGGTACATCACAGAACAGGAACACCCGGCTAATTCGCTAGGGTCTTGGTCCTTGGGGGTGTAGTAAGGGTGCAGCTGGGTGATGGCATGTGGCTATAAGGTGCTACACAGTTGTCGCAAGAGAAATTTGAGCAACACAGTCAGGAGCCATAATGCCAGTATCACCACCACGATTACTGCCACCCAGTGGAGGAGGTAGTGCCCAGTCACCAAATATGCTTGAGAACCATGACCAGGGTCCCAGCCCTGCGATACAGGTGCATGCTCACTTAGAACACGTTGCTATAGCGTTTGTATTCCCTCAATTACTTGCTCAAGTTCTTGGGAATTATCTGGTATATAGGTGCATTCTTCCTATAATAAGCACCCCTTGCGAAGCTAATACATAATCAAGTGCGGCTCTATTCTGCAAAGCTACGATTCTAAGGGCTTTAATTTCGGCTGTCAGCAAGTCAGTTGATTTCAAGGTATCATTAATTAACGTTTCTAACTCATAGCTTAACTGGTCAATGTAATGCATGTTTTGAACAACACCCCAGCATGGGAAGATTCCGGCCCCAAATTTTTCTCCCACTGGGACACGGTTATTCACGTCCGGCACCTCCCTTTTTTGAACTTGATTTATATAGCTTACACGCTGATGTATAGCAGATGCATTGTACTTATATACATGGGCTGCAGGGTGGAGTGTGGCTAGATAGCTGCATCCCGTCCACCCCATAGGTAGAAAAAGATAAGCCCTATCCCCGCATACCCAGTATAGACCTGACAGACTGCCCACGGCAGTGAAATCAGGATGTACTGTGTGGGCATCTGCTTGAGAGCAGTTGGTTATGGTGGACTCGGACTTGGTGGTGCTGTTGTAGTGCCTACAATATTGGCACGTGGACCATCCCAGTGGCGCTAAACTCACGGTTAATTGCTTATTACACAGGCAGAGCCTGGCTGATATTTTCTGCTGTCTAACGTCTAGATAGCAAGGGTTGACACATTTGTATAATTCGGTGGGCTGTACCATGCAGTAAAATCATGCCCCGAAACACAGTTAGGTTCTTTATTTTGTTTGTAGCATAATCTGGGGCATTAGTGATGTTTCTTCCCTGATGGCACGGAATCTCGCTGGCCTCAGTGCTATTTACAGGCTTGGGTTTTAGGTGGAGCCCTACGGCTGCAGAGAAAGGAGCTAGTGCATACATAGCAATCAGAGACATTAGCATTATTAGCATGTAAGTTCATTAAAGTCCACCAGAAGTGTTCGTAATGTGCAATGGCTCTGTGCTGCGGCGGAGCAGTTGCCTCCACGTATCCAGAGCCCCATAGCAAAATAGCAGCGATAGTCCGAACGAAAACAGAACGATAACAATTTTCATGGTTGCTCAGTTCACTGTGCAATGGTATCGACTGTAGAGGCTGTCACCAAACGACAATGAGATGCGTGAATCCACGTTTCTCTCTCCGCGATCTTTATGGCAGTGGCGGTAGTCAGGAGCACTTGAAACGGTCCTCGCCACCTCGGGGCGCACCACTTTTTTCTTCGGAAGTCCTTGATAACCACAAAGTCTCCTGGCTGTATTCTATGCAGGGGTCCCTCCAAGGGAACTGGAAGTACAGCTTTTACCCTAGGATAGAGAGATCTTAAAACAGCATTAAGAGATAAACAATAGGCAATCATTTCATTATCTAAACGCGCAAATGTTATTCGGTTTTGTGGGAAGGGGACATTTGTCATTCTGAGGGCCTTCCCATCAAAATTTCATGAGTTGATAAACCCATGGGGCCAGCTCTCCCCTCATACTCATTAGGGCTATTGGTGGTGCCTTTGCCCAACTAAGGCCAGTATCTGCCATAATCTTGGTCAATTTTAGCTTTAATATCTGATTTGCCTTTCTACCTCCTCGATTGTGGGTGGTATGCAGTGCGTTCGTAGATCACTTGCAGTGCCTCACTGAAAGTTCTGATGACTTCATTTGCAAAATCACGAGCCATTATCGCTGGAGAGCCGGGTGGAATCCCCACCTTGGTATGATTTCTCTAATCAGGGCCTTTGCTACTGTACAGGCCATGGTTTTCCATACTGAGGCCTTCTACCCACTTTGAAAACATATCTACAATTACTAAGCAATATTTATACCCTCTTCACAGGTTCAGCTCAATAAAATCCATCATTAAATGTTCAAAAGGTCCTGTAGGAAAAGGATAGGCGAGAGGGTTACTTGGAGTCCTCTGCAACATTATTACACATATTATTACCACTTTTACAAAAATCTTCAGCATATACAGTAAAGCCAACAACATACCAATGTTTATTTACAAGATCGACTACTCCACTTTTTGAAACATGATCATTGATGGGCCAATTTTGTAAAAAGGAAATACCTACTGAGGGCAGGCAGAGCCTGCCATCGGCCATCTACACCTTAGTGCTAGCATCAAATTTACAGTTTGTTTGCCAATTACGTTTCTCTTTTGCACTGGCCGACTGTTGCAAAGTTGCTTATCCTTTACTGAGAATAAATCAAGTTGGTTAGTTATAGTCAAGGACATTTGAAATTTCGGAACACTCCCAGAAAGAGCTGCTTCCTGTGCAGCTGTGTCAGCCCTCGCATTTCCAGCAGAAACAAAATCTTGGTTAGAAGTATGGGCCTGACATTTTACAATTGCTAACTTTTCTGGCTTCTGGATTGCTAACAAAAGATTTTTTTCTAAATTCGCATGCGCAATAGGTTTTCCAGCTGCTATTAAAACCCTCTGTGTTTCCATAGGGTGCCAAAATCATGAGCTACCCCAATGCATATCGACTATCTGTGTATATGTTAACTGTTTTGCCTCGGCTATTATACAAGCTCTCGTCAGAATATAAGTTCAGCAGCTTGGGCTGGCAGTTCCGTGAGGCCTTTGCTCCTTCACGACATAGTTTGAGTACACTGCATAACCTGCAAGGGGATCCTTTTGTCTCTTTGTGCTGAGCGTCAACAATAATTCTAAGTCTGCGTTTTGATGGGTATGTCCAGTGATATCCGATCAGAGGCTTACAGTCTAAGTCAATTACTTGCCCACAGTCATGCTCCTCCCCCTCCTCCGGGTGGGGAGCAACGTCGCTGGGTTTAAAATGGTGCACCTTTTCAAAGTTATGTTAGACACGCGGTTAGTAACATTTTGATACTGAAGCAATCGTGGCAGGCGTTAAATGAGCTGTGCGAGCTTGTAGCAGAATAGAATGTACAGAATAGAGCACATGCACTGTCAAAGCACAGAATCCTACCAGATCCACGCATACCAACACCGCTTCAGTAACCGCTGCCACCGACCGCAAGCAAGACACCATCCCACACTACCACTGAGTCAAAGCACAGCGAGTAATATGTGGGCCTCTGCCCCTCCATGTTCCTGTGTCAAGACAGCTGACATGCTAACCTCCCTTTCCATTTACAAACAAATTGAAACCCTTCTCATAATTTGGTAGGTCCCAAACAGGGACTTGTGATCAATACATTTTAAGTTTTGCAAAACTGGTCTCTCTAGACCAGGTGTCCACCTGATCTCCTCATTCATCTGCATTTTCAGTGCTATATATGGCTTCATGGAGGGTTGTGCCGACATAGCATAATCCACGATCAAGCTCTGCAATAGCCTACCATTCCCAAAAAAGACATCATTTGCTGCTTTGTAACTGCGTGGCCATGCTGCTATGTTTTGAATTCTCTCAGGGTCTAACTTTCTACCACTGCCAGACAACACATGACCCAAATATTTCACTTGCTCTTACACAATTGCAATTTTCTTGAGACACTTTATGCCCATTCTCAGCCAAGAAAAGTAATAAAGCTTTTGTATCCTGTTCATTTGCTTCCTTACTGGGGCAGCAAGCAATAAATCATCCACATACTGTATAAAGTGCCTGTCAATAGGAGCACAAAGCGGATAGATTCTCTCTCATTTGAGCTGAGAATACTGCTGGAGACTCAGCATAGCCTTGGGGCATCACGAGTCAGTCCACTTTCCCTTTGTAGGTGAATGCAAACCATTCCTGGCTACTGGGTTCTACGGAGATACTATAAAGCGCATTTGCTAAATCAATGACTGTGAAATAACAGCTGTTATGTGGAATGGATGACAATACTGTAATCATGCTTTGGCACTACGAGTACGTACATGTACTGCTTCATTTACCGCTCTCAGGTCCTGCACAAAGCGGTAACTTCCATTTGGCTTTCTCACTGGTAAAATTGGTGTATTTACCATTGCATATGGGCAGAATCAAAGTATGATGTGGGATTACTGAAGAATGCACAACCCCTTATGGTCAAGCCAAAGTCCTCTTACAGACCGAATAGGCATCAATATCCGCTGGGTAAAGAGGCGGAGGAGGGAATAGCCCCAGTGCATGCAGCATTAGTGGAAAGGGGAGTAATCGTCCCGCCCATATGCAACGGTAAATACAATCCAATTTTACCAGTGAGAAAGCCAAATGGAAGTTACCGCTTTGTGCAGGACCCGAGACGTGTAAATGAAGCAGTACATGTAATGTATCCCGTGAGTGCCAAACCCGATTACAGTATTGTCATCCATTCCACATAACAGCTGTTATTTCACAGTCATTGATTTAGCAAATGCGCTTTAATAGTATCCCTGTAGAACCCTAGTAGCCAGGAATGGTTTGTATTCACCCACAAAGGGAAAGTGGACCTGACCGCGATGCCCCAAGGCTATGCTGAGTCTCCAGCAGTATTCTCAGCTCAAATGAGAGAGAATCTATCCGCTTTGTGCCCCCATTGGGCAGCACCTCAATACAGTATGTGGATGATTTATTGCTTGCTAGCCCCAGAAAGGAAGCAAATGAACAGGATACAAAAGCTTTATTACTTTTCTTGGCTGAGAATGGGCATAAAGTGCCTCTCGAGAAAATTGCAATTGTGTAAAGAGCAAGTGAAATATTTGGGTTATGTGTTGTCTGGCAGTGGTAGAAAATTAGACCCTGAGAGAATTAAAAACATAGCAGCATGGCCACGCCCAGTTACAAAGCAGCAAATTATGTCTTTTTTGGGAATGGTGGGCTATTGCAGAGCTTGGATCGTGGATTATGCTATGTTGCCACAACCCCTCCATGAAGCCATATATGGCACGAAAATGCAGATGAATGAGGAGATCAGGTGGACACCTGGTCTAGAGACCAGTTTTGCAAAACTTAAAATGTATTGATCACAAGTCCCTGTTTGGGACTACCAAATTATGAGAAGGGTTTCAATTTGTTTGTAAATGGAAAGGGAGGTTACATGTCAGCTGTCTTGACACAGGAACATGGAGGGGCAGGGCCCATAGCATATTACTGCTGCTTGGACTCAGTGGCATGTGGGATGGTGTCTTGCTTGCAGTCGGTGGCAGCTGCCTACTGAAGCGTGTTGGTACGCGTGGGATCTGGTAGGATTCTGTGTTTGACAGTGCATGTGCCTCATTCTGTACATTCTATTCTGCTACAAGCTCCACAAGCTCATTTAACGCCTGCACGATTGCTTCAGTATCAAAATGTTACTAACCATGTCTAACATAACTTTGAAAAGGTGCACCATTTTAAACCCAGCGACGTTGCTCCCCACCCCGGAGGAGGGGGAGGAGCATGACTGTGGGCAAGTAATTGACTTAGACTATAAGCCTCGACTGGATATCACTGACGTACCCATACAAAACGCAGACTTAGAATTATTTGTTGACGGCTCAGCACAAAGAGACGAAAAAGGATCCCCCTTGGTAGGTTATGCAGTGTATCAAAACTACGCCGTGGAAGGAGCAAAGTTACCTCTACGAACGCCAGCCCAAGCTGCTGAACTTATATTTGACCAGAGCTTGTATAATAGCCGAGGGTAAAACAGTTAACATATACACAGATAGTCGATATGCATTTGGGGTAGCTCATGATTTGGCACCATGGAAACACAGAGGGTTTTTAACAGCAGCTGGAAAACCTATTGCGCATGCGAATTTAGTAAAAAATCTTTTGTTAGCAATCCAGAAGCCAGAAAAGTTAGCAATTGTAAAATGTCAGGCCCATACTTCTAACCAAGATTTTGTTTCTGCAGGAAATGCGAGGGCTGACACAGCTGCAAAGGAAGCAGCTCTTTCTGGGAGTGTTCAAATTTCAAATGTCCTTGACTATAACTAACCAACTTGATTTATTCTCAGTAAAGGATGTTGCAACTTTACAACAGTCGGCCAGTGCAAAAGAGAAACGTAACTGGCAAACAAACTGTAAATTTGATGCTAGCACTAAGGTGTGGACAAACCCCGATGGCAGGCTCTGCCTGCCCTCGGTAGTATTTCCCTTTTTGGCAAAATTGGCCCATGGAGCCGATCATGTTTCAAAAAGTGGAGTAGTCGATCTTGTAAATAAACATTGGTATGTTGTTGGCTTTACCGTATATGCTGAAGATTTTTGTAAAAGTGTGTAATATGTATGCAAATAATGTTGGCAGAGGACTCAAGTAACCCCTCTGCCCATCCTTTTCCTACAGGACCTTTTGAACATTTAATGATGGATTTTATTGAGCTGAACCCATGTGAAGGGTATAAATATTGCTTAGTAATTGTAGATATGTTTTCAAAGTGGGCAGGAAGTTACTCCAGTATCGGAAAAACCATGACCTGTACAGCAGCAAAGGCCCTGATTAGAGAATCATACCAAGGTGGGGGATTCCCACCTGGCTCTCCAGCATAATGGCTTGCATTTTGCAAATGAAGTCATCAGAACCTTGTGTGAGGCACTTCATGGATTTACGAACGATCTGCATACCACCCACAATCGGAGGGGCAGTAGAAAGGGCAAATCAGACATTAAAGCTAAAATTGACCAAGATTATGGCAGATACTGGCCTTAGTTGGGTAAAGGCACTACCAATAGCCCTAATGAGTATGAGGGGAGAGCTGGCCCCATGGGTTTATCACTCATGAAATTTTGATGGAAGGCCCTCAGAATGACAATGTCCCTTCCCACAAAAACCGAATAACATTGCACGGTTTAGATAATGAAATGATTGCCTATTGTTTATCTCTTAATGCTGTTTTAAGATCTCTTATCCTAGGGTAAAAGCTGTACTTCCAGTTCCCTGGAGGGACCCTGCATAGGATACAGCCAGGAGACTTTGTGGTTATCAAGGACTCAAGAAAAAGTGGTGCGCCCGAGGTGGCGAGGACCGCTTTCAAGTGCTCCTGACTACCGCCACTGCCATAAAGATCGCGGAGAGAGAAACGTGGATTCACGATCTCATTGTCATTTGTGACAGCCTCTACAGTCGATACCATTGCACAGTGAACTGAGCAACCATGAAAATTGTTATCGTTCTGTTTTCGTTGGGACTATCGCTGCTATTTTTGCTATGGGGCTCTGGATACGAGGAGGCAACTGCTCCTTCAGCACTGAGCCATTGCACATTACGTTAACACTTGGTGGACTTTAATGAACTACATGCTAATAATGCTAATGCTCTGATTGCTATGTATGCACTAGCTCTCCTTTCTCTGCAGCCGTAGGGCTCCACCTAAAACCCAAGCCTGTAAATAGCACTGAGGCCAGCGAGATTCTCGGTGCCATCAGGGGAAGAAACATCACTAACGCCCCAGATTATGCTACAAACAAAATAAAGAACCTAACTGTGTTTCGGGGGCATGATTTTACTGCATGGTACAGCCCACCAAATTATACAAATGTGTCAACCCCGTTGTATCTAGACGTTAGACAGCAGAAAATATCAGCCAGGCTCTGCCTGTGTAATAAGCAATTAACCGTGAGTTTAGCACCACTGGGATGGTCCACGTGCCAATATTGTAGGCACTACAACAGCACCACCAAGTCCGAGTCCACCATAACCAACTGCTCTCAAGCAGATGCCACACAGTACATCCTGATTTTACTGCCGTGAAGCAGTCTGTCAGGTCTATACTGACTGCGGATAGGGCTTATCTTTTTCTACCTATGGGGTGGACGGGATGCTGCTATCTAGCCACACTTCACCCTGCAGCCCATGTATATAAGTACAATGCATCTGCTATACATCAGCGTGTAAGCTATATAAATCAAGTTCAAAAAAGGGAGGTGCCGGACGCGAATAAACGTGTCCCAGTGGGAGAAAAATTTGGGGCGGGAATCTTCCCATGGTGGGGTGTTGTTCAAAACATGCATTACATTGACCAGTTAAGCTATGAGTTAGAAACGTTAATTAATGATACCTTGAAATCAACTGACTTGCTGACATCGAGGCACCTGTGTCTATCAAGAAGGTCAACTTGGTGTTCATAATTATTAAGTCTATTACTGGACTACCTTCTGGCGTTGTTGAAGCACATATCATTTGTGAAAAGGGGGAGGGGGAGTGTTCCTCTAACCTTCAGCTGTCATTGGCAAAGCCAACATTATTAGTCCAGAACTGAGGATCCCGAGGATTTCCACTCCATCCTTGCTGCCGATTTGGCTGCCACTGTTGTGGAGCAGGAGGGGGTGGTGGCGGAGGCAAGAGGGCAATGGAATCTTGATTACGCTGCCACTGGTTTGCCTTTACACAATTTCTTGCTATGTGTCCCTGTTCTCCACAAGCAAAGCAGATGATACCACCTCCCGGTCCGGGTCTTTGTCCTGCCGATCCTGTCCAATACCGGAAAATTGCCTAAAAACCCCCTGCAATCTTTCCTTGTAATCGCGTACTGATTCCTCATCTTTCTGTCTCGTATCCCGGATGCGAGGCCAGTCTGTCACATCCCTGTATTTTTCCCGTAGTTTTATGCACACAGCATTAAACTGTAGCATATTTCGGCCCTTGGCTTCTCCGGGTCCCAGGCCTCCTTTACTTCCTCTCACATGCCCTTTAATGTTCGTCTAAAACATTCTCCAACCTCAGTCGTAGATAGTTCATACATTTTGATTAAGTTTGTTAACTCCTTGATATATTCTTCTATGTTATTCTGAGGCTTTGGTATATCTTTCAGGGCCTCTCTCAACTCCTCAGGGTTCCATGGGCGGTCCCCTTCAATGTATTTAGGGACTGCAGGCTGGTCATTGGCAGCCAGTCTCCCTGCCTCGGGGTGTGGGTTGGGATAACGTATCAAAGGCAACTGTCTGTTTTAGTTTCTTTCTTCCCCTGCCTGTTTTGGGCCTTAGTCCTTGCATCAGTTTGCCTAAACACCCAAGCCTTCCCATCTCCCTTGCCCTGTACCTTCCCCACCAGTGACATAGATTCCACTGCTTCCACCAGGTCCTCTTCCGTCCCCTCTATTTCTATCTCCTCATCCGAGTCAGTGTCCAACTGAACAGGTGTGGGGGACCATTGGGGGGTTCTGACCGCAACCTCCTGCATCGGAGTCACAGGAGGTTGAACAGGCTGTTTCTGAATTGGTGGGACCTAAGTTGGTAGGGCAGCCTGTTGTACGGCCTGCGCTGGTTGTACTGCTTGGGCTGGTTGGGCCACATGTACTTGCTGAGCAGGAAGGGCAGCCTGCACAGCTGGGGCAGCCTGTTGTACAGGCTGCACTTCTCCGTGTATTTGTAGCCCTTCTGGCGCAATCCCTGCCTGTGGTTCCGGTGGAACAGTTGGTGGAAGGGGCCAATATGGTGGGGAGGTATCGTGGTGGTGAAACACCCTCCTACGGCGTTCAGTTTCTTCCTCCTCTTGCTTTACCATTAATCCCTTTACTTGATTTTCATGTCGCCTTTCTGCCTCTCTTTCCCACATTCTAAACCTTGACCAGTCTACATTGCGCCCTTTTTGTTTGCTCTTTTCTTTTTCTTCCAATGCTATCTTTGCTTCCTTTAGTACATCTATACTAAAAGTACCTATAAGGGGAAATATTCCCCTGGTCAACTTATGCCATTGTCCTATCTCAGAGACCGAATCCTGGCCAAACTTATCAACCATACATTTTGTTGGTCCAGATAATACTAACTCTGGACCTAGGTTATTTTTTGTTCCCTTGTTTCCCATTTTATCTAGGCCTGTTCTTTATAGTGCACACTCGCTCCAAGGTATACTATGTACTTACAGTGATGATGAGTGTCACCGGCCCCTAGGCGTCACATCCTGATGGGGTTCCACAAAAATGTCCTTCTTTTTGTCCAAGGGAAACAACCTGATCACGAGGTGACATGGACCGAAGAACTCATCCTGCCGACTACGCCAAAACTGTGATCGTAAATTCTCTTCAATGTAAGTACCTGAGCAACCACTCCCGTCTCACGGGCAAAACCACACCACTGGGTTTTGTCTTAACGCTCGCTATTTGATCAAACCTCACATGCATGCGGAGATTCTGCAAAGGAGAAAGCTCCCTGATTAAAGTTTACAGCAGCTTTTTATAAGCTAGATTTTGCACTTCTTATCTTGAAAAAATACCAACATTTCAGTATAAGCCAATCATAAGACAGCATAATAAGTTTTCAGCAATGTAACAGAAAAACAAGTTGATATGTATGAGGTACTTTTCCACTGCTTATTCCATTTCTTTCCCAATACCTCTTGATACATATGCCTGGGTCAATCTGACCTGAGAGAAACAATGAGTTTCATTCACACCATAGCAATGTACAGCTTGCCTTCAATGCCTCAACGTGCTGTTATCTTATATTTTGCCCAAGCATGCTGTTACCTTATATTTTGTCCGAGCCTGTTATTCAGGCTGGTACAACCAGTTCTGCTCAGTTTTATCTTGCTTTCTGTTTTTACAAATGTACCTCAAGTAACCTCAGTATCATTCTATAACCCTGTATAAAAAAACATGAACTCAGAAATTTCTACTACATTCATTATGACTTTGTTACAGCATGGCTTTCAACGCAAGCATAGCTTCAAGGCATATAATAGCAATTATAGCTTTAGGATATATAAAAATTCCCTCACAGGGGGGTGGGCACAATACAGACTCAGCTTTGCGTTCTCCTTGGAGGCAAACAGATCCACCAGAGGGGTGCTCCAGTGGGAGAACAGGCTGTGTACTACCTCTAGATGGACAGATGACTCATGAGACACCTTGCCCACACAGCTGAGGGCGTCTGCCAGCTGGCTGGAGACACCGGCCACATGGATGGCAAGGAGATCAGCGTCCAGGCTGAGCACAAGGGTCCAGATACGGAGAGCTTCCCTGCACAGAGGAAGGGAGTGCATTCTGCCCTGTTTGTTGAGGTAGTACATGGTCGTGGTGGTGTCCGTTTGGATCTGACAACCTGACCCCGGATGTGCGGAGCAAAGGCTGTCAGCATGAGCCAAACTACCTGAAGCTCCAGCAGGTTGATATGGCATCGGGACTCCTCGAGGGTCCAGAGCCCATGGACTCTGTGGTTCCCTAGGTGGGCACCCCAGCCCATCAAGGAGGCATCGGTCATCAGGATGACCGTTGGCTCTGGGCAGTCGAATAGGATCCTTTCCTGTTCCAGGACTAACTAGCAAAAAAGTTGATTACAAAAAAGGTACCTGATTCTTTTTATACTATATTTAGAACTCACCACAGTAAAGTACAAACACATCTATCTGCTCACCAACATTTCAGTATCCCTAGAATGAAAACATCTTTCGGACAGAGAACAATGTTCTATAATCTTCCACTATTTTTGAATACTATTTCAGCAGCTATCGATTGTATCAATGTTTCTATGCATAGCTTTAGAAATCATTTGAAAAATTATCTCTTTTCTAGGAGCAATTGTAAATGTTTTTAACTAGTTATGTGACTGTGATTGTTATGTTTTATATTGTCTGTTTGTTGTACTTATTTATGAATGACTGTAACTCTGGTCACCCATGAAAATGGGCCTTTGGCCCATGGAATCACCAGCTTTTAAACAAAACAAACAAACCACCAATGGAGGGCATCTCACATCAGCTGGGACACAGTGACCGGCTGGTGAAAGTGGCCCTTGCGCTGAAACCATTGGTGAGCAAGCTCCCACTGCTGAGAGCGCATTCTTCACTGAGCCCAATGGAGCATGCTGGTGCATACCACCATGAATCCCAAGAAGCGCAGCAAGTCTCAAGCAGGGAGCAACTGACCAACCTGAAATGATCAGGCAAAGGAGGAGAGGGCCTCTGCCCGGTCCACCGGCAACCGAGCCCTGGCTCTGCAAGAGTCGAGCTCTGCCCCAATGAAGTGAATCACCTGTGAGGGTAAGAGTTCCAACTTGGTCTTGCTGATGAGGAGGCCAAGGGACACACAGGTCTGGAGGGCCTAGAACGCTCCATCTCCTCCCTGGAGGGACATGCTATGAGCCAGCTGTCCCGGTAGGGGCATACTTGGACCCCTGGGCGCCTCAGGTAAGCTGCCACTACTGCAATGCATTTGGTGAAGAACCTGGGAGACGAGGAGAGGCTGAAGGGCATGGCTTGAAACTTGAGAAGAATCCCCTCTGCATGGACCAGAAGGAACTGGCAGTGGGACAGACAGATTGGGACAAAGGAGAACGCGTCCTGGAGATCCAGAGAGCAGAACCACATGTTCTGCTCCAGAGATGATATGATCTGAGACAGAGTGACCATCCTGAAAGTGCGTGGCTGAAGAAATTTGTTCAGGTCATGCAGGGGGTGCCAGCTCCCAACTGTTTTGGCACCAGGAAGTACCTGGAGACAAACCCTAGGTGTACTGGAGGTGCCGAGACAGAATCCACAACCTCCTTCTGGAGTTCAGCCCGGTGGCGCTAAGGGTTGAGGCACTGGACGCCACACCTTGCGCCATGCTGGCGACCGGGTTCGGGAACAAGCTCAGGTTGCTGGTGGTCATCGGGGGAGGAGAGGATTAAGCGTCCAGAGGATGGCTCTCCTCTCCTGGGGAGGGTGGGTGGATGACTCCCCGGGGTGAGCAGCTCCCAGCGGAGGCGGGGAGCACTGCACCCTGGGGATCATGCTGGTGCATGAGGAGGAGCCTCAGCAGACATCCACGGGAAGGCTGCGGGAGCGCACCCGGTTGCACTGGATGTCACTGCAGATCTGGGCTCTTGGGGGAACCATCTCAAACAGGGAAAATCCCCGTTGGCTGGGGGATAGATGTTGCCCACCCCCACCTCCATCGCCGTATCCTGGCGACTGTGGACTTTGCCCCGTCACCTCCGCCCGCAGGTGCACCGGAAGAAAGCGCCGAGGAGCAGAAGGCAGCCCCACTCCAGGGGGTGGATTCCATAGGAATGGCTCCATGAATGTGTTTCGGGTGTGTTGGGAAACAAGGTACAGATGGGAGGATCTCAGGCAGGAGGGGAACAGGCAGGTCGACTGAAGAAGCCCCAGCCAGCATTGACCGGAGGGAAAGAGAACGGAAGGAAAAAAAAAAACTCCTTCTGGAGGAGCTGGGCAATGGCTTCCCAAAGGGCTGACAGAATGTTGGCTGACACCATGTCCTCCTGTGGGACACGGACTTGGTAAGGTGGGTAAGCCTCGAATTCCAGAGGCAGACCCTGACTGACCACCTCCAGGACCCACCTGTCCACAGCAACAGCGGACCAGGTGGAAAGGAAGTGGTGGAGCCGGCTCCCCCACAGGAGGACCCAGGGGAATCAGGACAGGCATGGGAGAGGTACCCCCATCCCATCACTGGGCAGGCTTGGAGGCGGAGGAGGGACCAGCTGAGGAGCCAGAGGGACCGTGACCTCCTGGTTTCCAGACGACAGAAGCAACTGACTTCAGCCGGGGATGCCAAGCCTGAGCTTGCTGCCCAGTTGGGGGCTAGGATGGCTTGGTCGCAGGAGCAGAGAGAGGCCAAAAGGGCTTCTTCTTCTTCTGAGCCTTAGAGCCCTTGGGATCCCTTTGGGTGGAGGTCACCGAGTCCAGGATGGCACTGGACTTCTCAATGTAAGGTGCCCTTCGACCCCTGGCCTGAACAAATCAGCGCCCAAGAACGGCACGTCTGCCAACTTGTGCTGAGTATCTGCCTTGAAGGTCGAGATCCACAGCCAAGCACTGCATGGCCATGGCAGTGGCCACAGACCAGGTACAGGAGCTGCTGATGTCCATGACCATCTAGAGCTGCTTAGCCACCACTCAGCCCTGGTCCCGAACCTGCTTGACAGTGGTCTGCAAGTCTGCAGGGCAATGACGAAGCACCTTATCAAGGGTGCCCAGGAAGAAGTAAACAAAGTGGGCCATTAGGAAGGCCGAAATCGCTTGCCAAAGGCTGAGGGAGGAGGCATCATAGACCTACTCGGCCATATGATTCAATTTCTTGGTTTCTTAGTCGCGAGGTTTATCCACATCCCTGACATTGCTGCTATGCGAAAGACCGAGTTGCCCACCAGATCCTTGGCCGAGGGGTGTTTGATAAAACCCAACAGGGAACCAGTAGGGACCGCATACTTGCAGGCCATCTGGGCGGATGCAAGAGGCTGGGTGCTGCCAAAGCTCCAGAGTGGGACCAAGAATGGCCTTGGCAACTGGAAAGGCCTCCCCAGGGGAGTCACCCCGGTCAAGAATCTCGGTCAGGAGGTATTTAGCCCATTTCTGGACAGGCTCCATCTGAAGACCCATAGACTCAGAGATGAAATGGAGCAGGCCCACAACAGAAGTGGGACCATGTGTTACAAACATGCTCAGCAGGTCAGGCCCTCCGCTCCCATAGTGCCAACCTCCGAGCGCAGTATTGTGAACAGGTAACAGAACAGGGTAACCCTCCTGTCTGCTTGTGGGTCCGAATCAACTTTGGTCTCAAGTTCTGGGGGGATTCAAACTATGAACCTTATGTTAGCATACCCAAATGTACAGGTTCAGATAATCTGCTCTTCAGGGGGATGCCATATATCTTTCGCCTAAGGGCACCTAACCAGGTATCCAAAATGAACCCTTAAAACTCTATAAAAGACCTTAGGTAAATTTACCTTTTCCCAGTCTGGTAACACCATTAAGCTTATGAACAGCTGCCAATCTTAACCCTCCATACATCACATGCAAAAGAAAGAACTTGGAAGACACACCAGGCAGTCTCTTTAAAATAAGAGGTTTACTTAAAAATGGATAAAAATAGGTAAATGTAAACGCAGAACACTATATCACAAAGCATACAATCACTTAAAAGAAAACAAGGAAAAGTACAAACTAAAACTCCTACCACAATACAATTAGACTTTTTCTATCTAATGTATTATTCTCTATACAGTGCTTAGAGTTAGATGTTGTTTCTTAAGAGTCCAAAAAGTTAATGTGTCTAAGTTGAAACACAGAATACAGTTTAAAACACTGTGTTTCCACCCCTTCGATGATGTAATCTAGCTCCTCCTTTCAGAATATAAAAAACATACAAAACAGGATGTCCTGTCAGGAGGTATATTAAATAAGGTGACATCAGCAAAAACTCATTTCCCAATATGACTCCTTAATTAACATTCCCTCTTTGATCTCGAGCATTTTCTCTTCCCAGGGCACAGCTAAAGATTTTTATGACTTTTCACACCATGGTATAAAAATGTTTTTTTTTCCTCTACAACGTCATAAAAGTTTATGACCCCTATATCCTGGCAGCTGGTCAGCTCCAATTAAGACAGATAAACAGGAGACCCTTAATTAAAGCTCTCTAGTCTTTTTAATTACCTCCTGGTTTCAGGTTAATATATCCTGTATGCTCACTAAAACCTGACCCGTGGCACAGCTGCCTTATGGAGACAAATCACACACTACATTTTTATATTACAAATATCAAAGAACAATCATAACCAGCTGGCCAAAGCGTCACAATCCTCACCACCTAGACTGAATTTGGGGGCTCTATCCCCTGCATGGGATGAGCTTCCCAAATCAGTTCACTCCTCATAAAGACGTGAAAGGCCATCACTGTTCTGATTGGTCGCTCCAGCCCTATGTAAGATTGTCATGTCATACCCTTGTAAGGCAAGACTCCATCTTAACAGTCTCCCATTAGGGCTGTGGTCAGTTTGTACCACAAAATGCTGCCCATATAAGTATGGCTCTAACTTCTTTAGGGCCCACACTATGAGACACTCTTTTTCCACAGCAGAGTATGCCTGCTCCCTGGGAAGTAACTTTTTACTCAGGTACACTATGGGGTGATTTTTTTTCCTTGGTTGGATGTCTGACTCAGCACTGCCCCAATACCCACGTCTGAGACGTCAGTCTGAACTATAAAGGGTCTGCTAGTCAGGCCTTATCAATACAGATGCACTGCACAGTGCCTCTTTCAGTCTGGTAAAGGCTTTTTCACAGGCTGGTTCCCAAGTAATTTTCTTAGGCATCCTTTTCTTTACCAGGTCAGATAGGGGAGCAGACAGAGAACTGTAATTGGGTACAAATTTCCTATAGTACCCTGCTGTCCCTAGAAAACTCCTGACCTGCTTCAGCGTTTCTTGTCTGGGCCATGCCTTGATCACCTCTATTTTTACTTGGTTAAGACAGAGCTGTTCCCAGCCTACAACATGCCCGAGGTATGCCACTTCAGCCATGGCCACCTGGCACTTCTCAGCTTTGACAGTGAGCCCAGCCCTCTGTATCCTGTCCAGCACTTCCTTAAGGTGGGACAGGTGTTCCTCCCAGCTGGCACTAAAGATGGCAATGTCATCCAGGTAAGCCACGGCGTACTCCTCAGCACCATTTAACACCTGGTTCACCAACCTTTGGAAAGTGGCCGGGGTGTTCTTCATTCCGAAAGGCATTACTTTAAATTCAAATAAGCCTACCGGAGTGATGAAGGTCGACCTCTCCCTAGCTCTGTCCATTAATTCTAACTGCCAATACCCCTTTGTCAGGTCAACAGTAGTAAGGTAGGTCACCCCTCCCAACAAGTCCATTAGTTCGTCCGTCCAGGGCATCGGGTGGGCGTCTGACTTCATGACGACATTCAGTCCACAATAGTCCACAAAGAAATGAGTAGAGCCATCTGGCTTGGGCACAAGGACTATGGGTGAGGCCTAGGGGCTGTGGGATCTCTGGATTACCCCTAAATCCAGCATTTCCTCAACCTCCCTCCTAATGTCCTTTTGGACAGCCTCTGACACCCAATATGCTGTCTGCTGTATGGGCTTCTGTGTCCCTGTCTCCACATCGTGCGTTGCTAAGGGGGTTAGTCCAGGCTTGGTGCTAAACAATGGGGCAAAGTCTGCAAAAACCTCCCTTACTTCCTGGATCTTGTCCAGGGCCAGCTGGGGAGACAATTTAATTGCCTCCACAGAGGACTCCCACTTGCTTTCTTCCAGCAAGTCCAGAAGGGGGTCTACTTCGTCCGTCCCCTCCCCAGGACTACATACTGCAAACACCATGTCAGCCCTATTAGCATATGGCTTCATCATGTTAACATGATACATTCTTTCTGTCTGTCTTCTGTCAGGTAACTCTATGATATAGTTCACGTCATTTACCTTCCTAACTACTTTGTATGGTCCTGCCCACTCAGCCTGCAGCCTGTCTTTCCAGACCAGAATAAGGACCATGGCTTTCTGACCCACCATGTACGAGCGAGCTCTGTCTCTGCGGTCATACCATACTTTTTGTTTCTGTTGGGCAGCTGCCAGGTTGCTCTGGGCTGTCCCCATAAGCTACTTCAGCCCTTCCCTAAACCTAATGACGTAATCCACTATGGGAGTTCCCTGGGTGGTGTGCTTTCCTTCCCAGTCCTCCCGGATCAGTTTAGGGGCCCACGTACCCGGTGTCCATATAAGAGTTCGAAGGAGGAAAATCCTGTCGACTCTTGGGGCACCTCCCTGTATGGAAACTTCAGGTGGGGAAGGTATTTCTCCCAGTCCCTCCCATGCTGTTCAGCAAACGCTTGGAGCATTGACTTCAGAGTACTATTAAATCTTTCCACAAGCCCACTGACTTGTGGGTGATAAGGTGTCGTGTGCCTCTGCACCACCCCACACTTCTCCCATAAACATTTCATCAGGCCAGACATGAAGGAACCCCCTCGATCAGTGATAACCTCCTGCAAAAACCCAACACAGGAGAAAATCCCAAATAAGGCATCGGCCACTTTGTCTGTCCTCAGTGAGGATAGGGCGACTGCCTCAGGGTACCGGGTGGCATAATCCACCACAGTCAGGATAAACCTCTTCCCGAAGGAGCTTGGGGTATTTAAAGGCCCCACAATATCCATTCCCACCCTCTAGAATGGCTCCTCCACTATGGGGAATGGAATTAGGGTGGCTTGGGTTTTCTTACCTGCCTTCCCTCTTTCTTGGCACTAGTGAAAAGACCTGCAATACTCCTTCATCTGCTGGGTGAAGTTGGGTCAACAGAAATTCTGGGCCAACCGCTGTGTAGTGCACGCGATTCCCAGATGACCAGACAAGAGAATATCATGTTCAATCTTGAGCAACTGCTCACGATACCCCTGAGGAACGACAAGCTGCCTGCTTATCACCCCTCCCTCTGTCTGCACAGCCTCAGTATACATCAGTCCATTTTCCCAATAAACCTTATGTCTACCGTCACCTCCTGTGCTTCATCAGAGTCTGCCCAAGCCCTCAGCTTCTCCAGACTAGGGTCATTTTTCTGAGTAGCTGCAAACTCCGTAACACATTCCCAAAGCATGGGACAGGTCCCCTTCAGTCTCTAAACTAGGGTCCCTAGCACTAGCGTCAGGGAACTCAGGATCATTGTCATCCCTAACCCTCTAACAAGGGGTCACCCTTCCCTCTTTGGAGTAACCCTCCGCAGCTCTGTGGTTAACTGCTACTGGGGAAATTTCTACCCCCTTATCATTAGTCTCCATATCAGGAGACACAGGCTGGGGAACCAGCCTCCCAGTGGTTTCCACAATGGCTTCTGTGGGGTCCAGGGAACTACAATTTCCCCTTTCCGCTTGGCTACAGGTAACTGCACACACCATCCCCTGGCTGAGACTGTTGCCAAGGATGACATCCACTGCTAAAGTTTTGGCTACAGCCACCTGTTGCGCAGTTCCCCGTTTCACTCCAGTCTAGAAGAACACTAGCGAAGGGCAATGTTTTCTCCTCACCAGTAAAGTCTTGTAAAGTGACATATTTATTCGGTATAAGCTGACCAGGCTCTACCAGATCCCCTTTTACCAATGTCAGGGATGCCCCTGTGTCCCTTAATCTTTGTGTCTGTACACCATTCACCATGACTGGGTGCATGTGTTCCCTCATGTTCACAGGTATGCTTCCAGGGACACACAAACAACCCACTTCTTTCCGAGCCCCCTGTTGCATATTGCTTGCCCTTTTGGACGCTGTCTGGCAATATGCCCAGTTTCTTTACAGACTCAACATTCGTTTCTTTTCTCAGAGAAATCTTTTCTCTGAAACCTGGGGCTAACTGGTTTCGGTGGAGGCAGTGAGGGTTTTAGCTGCCCTGAAGGTGCGCTTTTCCCTTTCTGCGCTGCCACGCCTGCCCCATTTGCTCTCTGAGCAGGTCTGCTCTTGGCATAGCGGTCCGAGAGTTCAGCAGCCTCTTGCACTGTTTTGGGATCTCGGTCCTCCAGCCAGGTTTTCAGCTCTGCTGGGCATGACCAAAAAAACTGTTCTAACAAAATAGCATTTTCAATTTTATCTACAGAGTTTACTTCAGTTCCTTCCCACCTTTTAAAAACTGACGTTGTTCCATGGCTAGCTCCTCATAGCTCATATCAGAGCTTCTCCTGAGCTTAAGGAATTTAGCTCTGTATGCTTCAGCAGTTAAATCAAACTTTTTTAAAAGTGCAGCTTTAAGTTTGTTGTAATCATTACTGTCCTCATTGTCCATTTGACCCAATGCATCCCGAGCTCTCCCAGTTAGTAGTGGGGATAGCTGGAAGCTCCAGAACCCTCTAGGAATTTTAGCCTGAATACAAACTTTTTCAAAGGAATTTAAAAAGGCGTCCATATCCTCCCCCTCTTTAAATTCAGCTATCTATTTGGAATTCGATTTGTAACCCAGTCCTGTAGTTCCAGTTAAACCCAAGCCACTTACCTGCTCTGGTGCTGGTGGCTGGAGTCGCAGCTTCTCCAGTTCATGTCGCCTCTGGCACTCACACTCCTCACGGTCCGCCTCTCGCTGTTCACGCTCCCTCTTCTCCTCTGCGGTGCGTTGTTCTTGCTTCTCCTCTCTCTGGAACTCCAGCTTCATTCTGCACAACTCAATCTGCAGCCTGATTGCTTCTGGCTCCAGAATGCTGGTGATCTTCCCCTGCTGCTGTGGCCCTTCGCTGGCACTGGCCCTGCTGTCATCCTCACCGGATCTGGACACTGCACTGGCTGCTGGCCCCTCCACGTTCAAGGTTTGGTCTCTTACAGTCACAGTCTGTGACTCGATGCTCTGGGCATCTGCTGCCATCAGGGCATCCACGAGGTTCTGCTTGGTGGCTCTCACCTCGTACAAGACTCCTCTGTCCTGGCACAACTGCTTCAAGTAGTCTACAGTGTGCCCGCTGTAGTTGGAAGCCATCTTCTTCCCTAACTACGGCTACACTAACTTGCACTTCAGAAAAAAAATAAAACAGGTAGGAACTTGACTGTAAGCAAAATGATATAGTTCTGTTTCCTTTTTAAAAATAAATCACTGCCTTTTTTTTTTTGCAAGTGAGCTGTACAGTATTAAGCTGACACACTGAACAGTTAAAGCGTGTTACCAAATGTATCCGCACCGCTGCCAACCAATCTGTCACAAACGCGCTCAGCAGGTCAGGCCCTTTGCTCCCACAGTGCCAACCTCCAAGCGCAGTATTGTGAACAGGTAACAGAACAGGGTAACCCTCCGGTCTGTTTGTGGGTCCAAATCAACTTTGGTCTCAAGTTCTGGGGGGATTCAAACTGTAAACCTTATGCTGCGCACCCAAATGTACAGGCTCAGATAATCTGCTCTTCGGGGGGATGCCAGATATCTTTCGCCTAAGGGCACCTAACCAGGTATCCAAAATGAACCCTTAAAACTCTGTAAAAGACCTTAGGTATATTCTTACCTTTTCCAAGTCTGGTAACACCATTAAGCTTATGAACAGCTGTCAATCTTAACCCTCCGTACATCACATGCAAAAGAAAGAACTTGGAAGACACACCAGGCAATCTCTTTAAAATAAGAGGTTTACTCAAAAATGGATAAAAATATGCAAAATGTAAACACAGAACACTATATCACAAAGCATACAATCACTTAAAAGAAAACAAGGTAAAGTACAAACTAAAACTCCTACCACAATACAATTAGACTTTTTCTATCTAATGTATTACCTCTATACAGTGCTTAGAGTTAGATGTTGTTTCCTAAGAGACCAAAAAGTTAATGTGTCTAAGTTGAAACACAGAATACAGTTTAAAACATTGTGTTTCCACCCCTTCGACGATGTAATCTAGCTCCTCCTTTCAGAATACAAAAAATATACAAAACAGGATGTCCTATCAGGAGGTATATTAAATAAGGTGACATCAGCAAAAACTAATTTTCCAATGTGACTCCTTAATTAACATTCCCTCTTTGATCTTGAGCATTTCCTCTTCCTAGGGCACATCTAAGGATTTTTATGACTTTTCACACCATGGTATAAAAATGTTTTTTTTTCCTCTACAACGTCATAACTACTAAATCTATGCTGTGAAAGCACCTCTGTGCTGCTGTGATACCTTGGGGGCCTAATTTTTATTTTTAAAGAAAAAGCTTTTATTGCGTGTTAACGCTTGTGTGGAGCCCTGCTTCTGCAACAAGAAGCAGGAAGACAGCCGTGTAGTTCAAGATCAATGTGGGTGAACTACAAAATGGCTAGAAACAATCTTTTAGTCTCTTTTAAGGCTTATTCCAGGTGCCTGTCCCACGAATGAGTGGTTCACGCACACAGGAGGAAAAAGGCAAATTAATCTGGCATAAAAAGTTTGCGAGTAACATCACAACCCCTGACAACAACTTCCGGGTCATCTAGGGGCATATAGCTGGTCCCTGCAGCGAGCAGGGTGACTAGAACTACTAAATCTATGCTGTGAAAGCACCTCTGTGCTGTTGTGATACCTTGGGGGCCTAATTTTTATTTTTAAAGAAAAAGCTTTTATTGCGTGTTAGCGCTTATGAGGAGCCCTGCTTCTGCAACAGGAAGCAGGAAGAGAGTCATGTAGTTCAGGATCAGTGTGGGTGAACTATAAAATGGCTACAAACAATCTTTTAGTCTCTTTTAAGGCTTATTCCAGGTGCCTGTCCCACAAATGAGTGGTTCACGCACACAGGAGGAAAAAGGCAAATTAACCTGGCATAAAAGGTTTGCGAGTAACATCGCGACCCCTGACAACAACTTCCGGGTCATCTAGGGGCATACAGCTGGTCCCTGAAGCGAGCAGGGCGCGCAGCAAAGCATGTGGAGATGCGCGCAGAGACATGCGCATCGGCGCGTGTCTGCTGTGTCCAATGGGACTGCGGGAACTGTTGGGACCGAGTCCTTACAGTTCATTTGTCACCTGTGCTGAAGTAAGTAGATAGGATGATGCTGTGTGTTAACTGCAACATGGTCACAGAAGGGGAGGTTCTGGAGGGGTTTTCCTGTGATAAATGTAACCTATTGGTTGTTTTACAAACTGAAATCAAGGTGTTAAAACAAAAGATCCAGGTCCAGATTGATATTAGCAATCTGGAGCACTATACTGATAGTGCAACTGAAGCTACAGTAAACTTTAAAGAACAGGATAGCAAAAGAACAGAAAGCCAGGAGACAAATGATGACTGGTGCTTGGTCACAAAAAAATAAAACAACTATAAAAAAGGGTAGAAGAAATATAGGAGGTACCTCAAACTTTTTAACACCTAACAGATTTTCAAATTTAGGACAAGATATAATAAATAACAGTACTCCATACAACCAGAACTCTCCTCTCCCTTCCCCCAGTTTAACAGCGAGTACACAATAGTTAAAAAACAGAACACTCTCCCCATAATAAATGAACATGATGATTTTTCTGTCCCTTCCCCCTGTATTAGAGAACAGAATAGTGATGGAAAACAGGAAACCCTCCATCAAAAGGCACATATACAGACCTCATCCCCAGAAGAAAGTTACCATATTAGAAGTAGTAGCATTAATAGTAATTTGCATGAGGTGGTTAGAGATGTGTTGGCTGTGGGGGACTCAATGTTGAAATATACAGATAGTACTATCTGTAAACATCGAAATTCAACAACTACCGTTAGTGCAGTTCCGGGGGCAAATATGAAAGATATTAAAAATTTTCTTCCTGGGCTTAGAGAAAACACCCATAAACCACTTGTCTTAATACACGCTGGAGTGAATGATGTAGGTTGAAGACGGACCGTAGAAATCCAAAGGGATTTTGAAGAAATAGGGATGACACTTAAGGAAGCAGGCTGTGACATCATTATATCTGACATACTTCCAGTCCCTAAGGCCTCCCAAAAAATTAACTCTGAAATTTTAGAGTTTAATGGATGGCTCAAAAGATGGTGTATGAGGGAGGGACATACTCTTTTAGAACAGAATATGAAATTCAGAAATCCCATGTTGTATGCACAGGATGGACTCTATTTAAATAGAAGGAGTAAGCGTATCCTTGCCCACCACCTCCGACAGGCTACTGATGAAGGTTTAAACTAAATGGGGGGGGGTGGAGAGTCTGTTAGCCATACCTTTAAGGGCTACATTAGGGAAGAGAATGTACAAAATGTTCTTCTTCTTCTTAATGCTAGAAGTCTGAATAAAAAGATGGGGGAATTGAAACTGGCTCTTAAAAGTTTTAATATCGGTATCTGCGCTATTACAGAAGCATGGTAGAGTCAAAACAATCAATGGGACAAACAAATACATAGGTATGACTTGTTTCATAAGGATAGGAATGATAAACATGGTGGGGGGGGTGGCATTATATATCTCAAATAAAATAAACTCTGAGATTATAGATACATCCAAATGGGACAAGATTGAGGTCATATGGGTAAAAATCTTCCCTTCCCAGTCGGCCAGCATTAACATTGCTGTGATATATAGGCCATCATCTGCACTGATAGAGCAGGATGAACAAGTATTAGACTTCCTAAAGACTATTTGGGATACTAAAAAGAATGTGGTATTAGGGGATTTAACCCTACCAGGTATAAACTGGGAAACACTTCAGACTAATACTGTACTGGAATCACACTTTTTGGAAATTGTTTATTAGCTGGAATGGACCAGTTTGTTACCACTAATACTAGAGGCAACCACATTCTTGACCTTGTGTTAAGCAACTTATCTGATAACATAAAAGTCTGCAAGGTCCTCCCACCTCTTGGGTCAAGTGACCATTCTATGGTTACCTTTTCCCTGGACTTTTCGGTACAGATTACTAGAAGTACGACAGCTAAATACAATTACAGCAAGGCGGATTTTGATGGCATGAAACTGTATTTGAGTTCATGGAACTGGGAAAGGGAGTTCCTGGATAAATCGTTAGATTCAGTATGGGACCTTCTGACAAATAAAATAATTTTCTTAAATAAGAATTTTGTACCTCAGGTTAACAGTTCAGAAGGAAACTTCAAAGCTGCACCCAAATGGATGACAAACTCTGTATGGTACTTGATCAAGAAGAAAAATTGAGCTTATCAGAGGGCTAAGAGATCTGGTAGTAGTGTATGTTGGGATATGTATAAAGATCTACTAAAACAGTCCAAGAAAAGTATTTATGAGGCAAAAAAAAATACGAGCTGAGCTTGGCAACAAAAGTCCAAGATAATCATAAATTTTTTTATGCTTATATTAATGATAAAAAGGGGACCTGCCAGGCTATTGGACCACTTGTTGCAACAGATGGAAATATTGTCTCTGATCAATTTCAACTTGCCCAAATGTATAATACTTTCTTGTATCAGCTTTTAATAACAACACTTCTCCAGGACTACCCCATTTAGTGCCTGATCTTGACACTAATTATCTGTGTAATAAAGTAGAAATTCTTAAAAGATTACAGGAGATAAACCCAAACAAATTCCAGGGCCCGGATGGAATACATCCTAGAATAGTAAAGGAATTGGCCCATATTCTGGCAGGTCCATTAACGGAGATCTTTCAAAGGTCACTCAATTTAGGGTACGTCAAGAAATGAATGGAGACAAGCCATGGTGGTGCCTATTTATAAAAAGGGTAGTAGGCAAGAGATGTCAAAATATAGGCCAGTCAGTTTGACATCTGTCTTGGGTAAAATCCTGGAGGGTATCCTTAAGGGTTACATTATTGAGTACCTAAAAATTTCTGATATAATGGATCCATTACAGCATGGATTCACTGGTGGAAGGTCCTGTCAGACCAATTTACTGGAGTTTTATGGACGGGTGAGTAAGGCCTTGAATGAGGGGCAGAATGCGGATGTGGTGTATTTGGACTTCTCAAAGGCATTTGATAAGGTCCCCCACGGAGAATTAATAAATGCACTAATAATGCATGGCCTCGATGGAAAAATAACTAGATGGATAGAGGCATGGCTGGAAGCTAGGACACAATCTGTTACAGTCAAAGTCACAAATTCTACATGGGTGGATGTGACTAGTGGAGTGCCCCAGGGTTCCGTATTGAGGCCTTGTCTTTTTAACATATACATCGCATCAAGGCAGGTTCAGGATGATATTTGGTTATCTAAATTTGCTGATGATACCAGGGCGGGGTATATAGTGAATAACCAAGCTGATGCTTCCCGACTTCAGGAAGCACTGAATGATTTAGACACTTGGGCATTGGAACAGAAACTAACCTACAATATTGATAAATGCTGCGTCATGCACTTCGGGTGACTGAATAAAAACTGGACCTATACACTTGGCGGGCAAACTCTGAATACAGTGGAGCAACAGAGTGATCTGGGTATCATGATCACAAATGACTTATCTTTTAAAACACACTGTAATGCGGTCATAAAGAAATTGAGTCATATTCTGCATTGTATAAACAAACATTTAACTTGTAAAAATAGAGAGGTATTGCTGCCACTGTATACATCTTTGGTTAGACCGCATTTGGATTATTGTGCACAATTTTGGGCAACAGGAGGCAGGACAGAAATAGCAGCATTGAAGAGGGTCCAATGGAGGGCAACCCGTAGTATGGTGGAAGCAAAAGGATATGATTACCTAACAAGGTTAAAAATCTTAGACCTGCATCCATTAGAACTCAGGCGATTGAGAGGGGATATGTGTATGATTTACAAATCATTTATGGATCCAGGATTGTGGAAACTTCTGGGACTGGACTTAAGAGACTCACCTTACAATACTAGGGCCCATCCACTCCAGCTGATAGTTGAATGTCCCAGAACGAAGAAAAGGAAATCCTGGCTTACCCTAAGGGTGATTGAAATTTAGAATAGGTTACCCTTGGAGATTGTAACCTGTTCAAATATGAACAGCTTTAAGAAGAAGCTGGATAATTATTTTTCAAACATGGGATTAAGGGGTATTAAATAATGGCGAGCAAAAGGACTTTGTCTACAAAAGCTCTGTTTGACCTATGATAAAAGTTACGATCCCTATATCCTGGCAGCTGATCAGCTCCAATTAAGTCAGATAAACAGGAGATCCTTAATTAAGGCTCTCTAGTCTTTTTAATTACCTCCTGGTTTCAGGTTAATATATCCTGTATCCTCACTAAAACCTGACACATGGCACAGCTGTCTTATGGAGACAAATCACACACTACATTTTTATATTACAAATATCAAAGAACAATTATAACCAGCTGGCCAAGCGTCACACCATGCTCCATCGAAGTCCTCTCCCGACTCAACATCCAGCAGATGAGGGTATAGGGAGGAACCCTCAGGCTCCAAGGACTTGTCAAATAAATATTAACCGCTGAGCCCCAGCTGATCCTACAGGGTCTGTCGGGAGTCATAGTGACTGACAGCCGATGACAAAGCCATGAAGCGGTGTGGGCATCCTTAGGATGGGGGCCCTCCTTCAGCTGTTTATGCAGCGGCTCTACCTGAATAGACAGGGGAGCTGGGGGGAGGCTGAGCCAGGGTAGGCTGAGACCTCAGTGGAACCCACGTAATAGCTGGGGTGGGGGCTGGAATCGATTTAACCCCAGTAAACATGAGCTGGTGCCACAAGCTACTCATAGTGTCAACGCATTTTGTGACTGAGCCTCTCCACTTCTGAGGAGGAGGAGGAGTAGTGGTGACACTGCTTGCCCGAATGTTGACAGCGGGAATGCTGATGCCGACGTGGACTTCTCAACTCGGGGCTTCGGGATCAGGACCATGACCTTGACGCCGAGGCAGCAGGCAAATGCCAAGGATCGTCTGGGTTCACTGGATCCAGAGGGTTAGGGGACTGGATCAGTAGGCTGATCTGACACTCCCTGGGAGGTGATAGGCAGGACTAGAGTCCTAGAGAGGGAGGTACAATGGGTCGACTGGTTCGAGAAATATCTCGACAGGTTGGCCGATGGGCGTCTCGACCAACTGACCCAACAGGAGAACCATGGAACCAGTGACCAAGGCTGAAGGATCTAATGTAGTCGAAACCTCCTTAGAAGCGCGCGGGAATCCAAGACTGACGGCCAGACTTCTCTTTAGTCTCCTTTTTCGAAGATTTAGATTTAGTGCCCCCAAAAGAGGGGCTCCTCCCAAAGGTGGGACGGGACTGGTACAAATCAAGAAACACCCCTGAAAAGGTGGCACCAAAGGAAAGCAGCAGAAAGACCAAAGCCAAAGAGGCATGCTCCGTGGCCCGAACCACAGCCTCCTCAAAAGCTGCAAGATGTTCAACGAATCCTACAGCTGTGGAGACTGCCTGACGGGCATCTTTCGATTTAATGGGAGGATCCTGTTCTTCGGTGTGCCCTAGCAGATGCGATGCTTGCTGGTCTTCCAAAGTTGAAGGATGTAAAGTGCAACAAAGGCCACATGCCTGGGGATAGCATTTGTGGCCTAGGCAGTAGATGCACATGGTGCACGGGTCAGTCCGGGCCATCTTCTGCCCACAAGCACATTTTTTTAATCCCGGTGCTGACTTCGAATTGTCCACCAAAAATGAGTGAAGGAATTCACCTGAAGATGAAGAATTCGCAATTGCTAAAGTTTTGAAAGCAAAGGGCCTACTCAACACAGACAGCGGTAAGGAGGGAGCCTTCTTCTTTCAGCGGAAAGGAAGATCTGGGGCCATGGGGGCAGTGCCAAGGGAGTTACTACCCAGGTGGGTGGGAGGAGCCAGCCTGAAGACTTTCCAGCAAACCTTAAAGAGGAAAGGACACTGCCAGAAGTGTGGATAGTACGTTATCCACATCCCTAGAAATAAGCTTTTATTCAAGTGCTGGTGTGCTCATACCAGCAGCAAACTGAAACAGTTAGGCCCACTGCCTGCACAACTCTGTTGTGTACGTGTAATGTGCTTTGTCAGTTACATATGCATGCAACATTAGGCAGGCAATGGGCCTAACCTATATCTAGGGAGGTAGGCTATAGATAGTTCTACACTAAACTTATTTAGCAAAATCAGTTCTGCAATAATCTGGACATGGATTCTTAAACTGTTTTTTTTTTTTTCTAACTTTCTGTTTGTACTCCTCCACTCCCGTGGCACTCCACTCCCTTCGGGAGACACCTATGGCCCTTCTAGTCCCCACCTCCTACCTGTATCCCGTGGCGGTCCATCCTCCAAGTAGCCTTGGCTTACTCCCCAGGTGGGGACAAGGTGGGGGGCTAGCACCCGGAATTCCTGAGTCTTGTCCTGAGCCAGTCACTGGGGCAGGTAGGGGTATTGGGGATCGGGGTCTGGCACTCCGTCTACCTGGGAGTGCCGCGGGTGGTTTTTTTTCTGATGTTCTAGGGGAGTGGCTATGCCCCGACGTCAAGGCATCTCCACCAACGTCCGCCACTTCCCAACCCCACTGTATGCTCATGTGTCTGCTATGCCTCCAGCTTCTGCCAGAGGCCAGTCAGGCACCAAGCGTATGTCCCCCCCTCCTCCCGGAGAGGAGAGCTGTCCTCGGACGCTCAATCCTCTCCTTCCCCTACTGACCCCCAATATTCTTAAACTGTTTTTGACAACAGTTCTTTGAGCTCCAAAACCCATTATGGGAATTCCCAAAATGCAACAGCATGTGAACTGAACTGCAGAACCAAAGTATAGGATCAGTCTGGGCACTTTAGTCCATCTCCTCCTTTCAGGTCTGGACACACTATGGCACTGTCCAGACAACATAACGGATCTCAAAAATGGTTCTCAAAACCGATTTAACTGGCTAAATGGGAATGTTCATCACTGAAAGAATATATGAATTCTTTCACTTTCACTTGCTATTTAAGTGCACAGGTAAATGTCTACCTTTTGTTGTTGATGTCATTTTCTTCTGGTTTATCTCACTGTCCTCTCCACCCAACACCCAGGGACACACACCAGAACCCCCCACAGTTGATGTGACAGCCCGGAATCTGTTACGGGAGACTCAACCTGCAGCAATGACCACCAGACCCTTCAACAGCTCTGTTTTGCCAGCTGTCGGCCACACTGCCCCATCAAGACTAATGTAGGGTTACCACCTGTCCTGATTTTCACAGGACTGTCCTGATTTGAGCAGCTGTGTCCTGCAAAAAAACATGAAAAATACTAAATGTCCTGACATTGTAGTAGAAAAAATATTTTCAGACTTTCTTCTAAATGTTGCAACAAACTATAATGTCAGCGTGGCTCAGTTGGTAGCACATCCACCTCTGGACCAGAAGGTCGTGGGTTCTCGTCCCACACCGGGATTGGACTTGCACCTAAAAATCGCTGGCATCTGAGTGCAGTATTAGGGGGTGCTGTACTGCTTTGGTATGCCGTCCTTCGGATCAGACGTTAAACCGAGGTCCCTTCTGACCATCCTGGTGTTGTTCTGGTGGGTGTCCAGGTGGAAGTAAAAGAACCCAGGGCACTCTTCGCAAACAGTAGGGAACATTCCCGGTGTCCTGGTCAACATTCCCCTTCCCATAAACCGGTTCATGCAATTATCCAGGCTGTGTGTGGGTGATGATGTGCGATATGGCCGCCACCACACATTCAGTCACTTCACTACCAGTCTAGCATTGCTTGTAAAGCGCTTTGGATGTATGAAAAGCGCTATATAAATGCTGATAATACCTTACCTAAAAGACCTTAAAATGATAAAAAACACTGGAAACAACTAAAAAACTATCACATATAGTCTTAATTCTGATTATTTAGAGAAAACAAGTCTGATGCATTGGTCGAAGTTACATATTGTCCTGCGAAAAATCATATTTCAGTAAGAAATGTCCCACTTTGGGCTTCCTAAAAGGTGGTAACCCTAGACTAATGCAAGTATAGCTTGCTCAAGGTATATTTAGTCTTGGTAGGGCAGCAGGACCAGCATCCAGCAAAACAGAGCCACCAATAGTTCTGACAATCAATGCAGCCAGCAGAGTCCCCCAAGGTCAATCCCCAGCTGTGACAGCAGCCGAAGGGGACTCCAGGATGCACTTCCAGCAGCGCAGACACAAAATGCTGGGCAGAAGAGATGGCAGGACCAAACAGACAAAGACAAATACAACATCAATAGGCAAAAATGTACCTCTGCTCTTTTTTTCAATTCAATGTTTATTTGTCAAGTGTATATGTACAGTACAGTACAGGCAGATAAAAGAAATATGTATGATGGAACGTTGAGGATGGAACTCCATCCCTCGAAAAACATTGCTATGCTGCACTAACTACATCAGCTAGTTTGTTGTGCTGCACTAGCTATGTAGCTAATGCAGCACAACAACATCGAACACCTTCGTGCATGTGCATTCCTTGATCCCCCAATCCATTCAAAACGGCCGTGGCGGTGAGACTGGCCCCAGAAAAGAGCTATGTGTAAAGAAAGTAAGGACACATTCATAATTTTATGATTGTCCATACTCTATAAAAGACAGTGTGCTGTCGAGGTCTCCTGCTACTGTGGGAACCTCTTGACTGAAAAAAAAAAGACCTGTTGTCAGTGGCGTAGATTATCAACCCCCCACCCCCAGATGTTCAGAGCGGGACTTTTGAAGCTCTGAGTTTTCCTTTTATTTCCAATTGTTGGTCATCGTGGTTAGGATTCGGGACTCGTCATAATACGAGTTCCAGGAGGGGGAAGGGGGGGTCCAGAGCTCATCAGCCAACTGAAGTAGCCAGTGGGTGGGCCATACAAACTCGTATGCCAGGACGACTGTAAGAGTGTGCCATGGAAAAGCCCATTGAGTTCCATTTTGTTCTGGTTTGCTGCTGTCTATGCTTGGTCAACACTCTGTGAAACTGCGCTGGGTTTCAGGTAAGGAAGACTAGCGGGCTGCTAATTCGGTGTCTAGTTCAGTGCTCTGCGGTCTTGGCAGTGTCATCTCCATGTTTATTTTAATTTTAACAAAACTGGTAACAGAGGAAGACTGTCATCGCACCCAATAGAAAGCCGTGTTATCGTTGTATACTGTTCACTACCTTCTGCGATTTTAAAATACATTATTTAGCTCTGTCTGCCTTCCTTGTAGTGCCCGGTGTATGCCATTGTGTCTTTTGTCTGCAGCTGGTAAGTGGCAACATTCTACAATAGTTCAGTAATCAGTAAGCATTCTTGGTGTGATGCAAAGACCCCTTCCCCAGGACTCCCACTGAGGGCGCGGAGATGAGGAGCAGCGGCAGCTCACATGTAATTCTGCCTGGGCTTACAGGGCAGTGTGCACAGAAAGTACAGTTACGTAAGAGGAATGTCTCTTGCAGTAGGCAATACTTTTGGGTATCCAGCAGAGGTCGCTGTAGTGCACGGCGGCTCTTCTAGCAGTTTTTCACCAGGGACCACCCACACATGACATCAGCTACCTGTTTCCTATATAAGTGTGGGCGGTCCCTGGTATACTCAGTTCCCCCGCTGGATTCAGCTCACAAAGCACGGACCGAGGGGAAGCCGAGGTATCAAAGGAGTCCCAACCCTAGTCATTGGACCAGAACTTGCTCTCTTAGAGAAGGAGGGGGATGGAGGGTGGGAACAAACCTACTGCAAGAGACACTCCTCAAAGATCTACTGTTACGATAAGTTTTTACATAACTATACTATCTTCCACGAAGTGATCTCTTGCAGTAGGTAGTACTTTTGGGATGAATCCCAAGCAGTAATGCCCATGTGGGAGGAAAGTTATGAGAGGAGACCATGTAGGACTGCAAGGCCGAAGGCCGTCCTATGCCGTGAGGCAATATCCAGATTGTAGTGCCTTGTGAATGTATGGACTGTGGACCAGGTAGCTGCACTGCAGATATCTGAAATGGAGGCTCCCTTAAAGCAAGCCACAGTGGTGGCCATAGCTCTAGTGGAGTGGGCTTGGACAGGTCCAGTTAAAGGCGTGTTGCATTTTTTTTGTGACAAAATGTAATACAATGCGCCAACGAGGATGAAAGAGTACGTGTCGCAACCGAGAGGCCCTTGCATCCCGGGGCAAAAGAAAAGACGAACAGTTGAGATGTCTTTCTAATCGATTGTGTCCGATTAGTATAGTAGCGTAATAGACAGTGGACATCTAAAGTATGTAGAGAAGATGTTCACCCTGAGTGAAGTACTCTGGATAGTAGACTGGAAGCTCCAAGGACTGATTTAAGGTATGTTCAGCAACTACCCTTAGGAAGGAAGGAAGGAAGGAAGGGTTGGTGCGAAGGACCACCCGGTCCTTGTGAAAAATCAAGTAAGGTTCCCTACACGAGGGCATGGACCTCGGAAATACAGCGAACGGATGTGATAGCCACTAGAAATAGGGTTTTCGATTAAAGAAAATGGAGATCACAGGTGGCAGCTGGCTCAAAAGACGCAAGAGTCAATTTTTCAATCATAAAATAGAGATCCAATGGAGTAGTGGGTCTTCTAATAGGAGGTTTAATATGTAACATTCCTTTCAAAAACATCCTAGCTACATGATGTTGGTACAGTAACCTGCCATCCAGAGGCTCATGGAAAGTGGAGATAGCAGCTAAGTGGACTTTAATGGAAGAATAACTTAGACCGGACTCAGACAGTGAGGCCAGGTAGTCCAGAACCTTCGTCAGTGGACAACAGTAAGGGTCCAAAGATCGAGAGGCTGACCATATGGAAAATCATTTCCATTTGGAATTGTACATTGCTCTTCTTGCTGGCTTATGGGAAGCTGAGAGGATACTGGCAACAGGAGAGGACATTTGTAAACGAATTATGAAAGTATCCTCAGGAACCAAGCGTGAAAGTGTAGAGCCTTCAGGTTGGGGTGTAGTACAGACCTGTGACACTGAGTCAAGAGGTCTGGCCTGATCGGCAATGAAATGGGATCCTGTACTGACAGTTGCAGGAGTAGGGGAAACCACGACTGGCGAGACCACAGTGGGGCTATGAGAATCATTGTGGCCAGTTCTAACTGTAGTTTCAGTAAAGTCCATAGCAGGAGAGGGACGGGGGCGGAGCATATAAGAAAAGACCTGTCCAGGGTTGGAACAGGGCATCTATAGAGCATCCCTTTCTGTTCAGGATAATGGAAAAATACCTGGGAACATGGTAATTCTCTGGGGAGGCAAACAGATCCATCTGTGGAGTGCCCCATAAGTTGAATATTTCTTAGAGCACTTGCCCGAAGTGTCCATTCGTGAGTTGTGGACTGGCGACTCAGCCGGTCAGCTAACTGGTTGCAATGTCCCAGTAGGTGGACAGCTGTTAGCGTCAGGTGTTGCTGTATAGCTTCCTGCCAGACAGCAAGGGTCTCTTTGCATAGGGCGTGAGACTTCATACCCCCTTGCTTGTTGAGGTAGAACACCACTGCAGTGTTGTCTGATTGGATCAGTAACGATCCTGGTTGAAGGTAGGGTCGGAATGCCTGGAGGGCTAGATGGACCGCTCGCATCTCTAGGAGATTGATGTGAGACAGATGGGGAGAAGCAGGCCATTGGCCTTGGGTCTGATAATGACCTAAGTGTGCTCCCCAGCTGAGCAGGGAAGCATCCGTGGTCAACATCTGCATGGGGGGGGGGGAATCGGAAAGGCATTCCCTGATTCAGATTGTCCACCATGTCAGGGAGGACTTCAGAGAGGGAGTGACCTTGATTGTGTCTTCGAACTGTCCTGATTTTTAGGACCATTGATTCTGGAGGGTCCACCGGACAAGTTTCATGTGGAGACAGGCAAAGGCTACCACAGGGATGGCAGCGAACATGTGACCCAGAAGGCACAGTATTTATCTGGCTGTGACTATCTTCTGAGTCTGTACATACAATGCCAGAGCTATGAACATATCCTGCTGGGCAGGCGGGAGGTAAGCCCTGGCTGTAACTGTATCTAGAACAACTCCAGTGTATTGGAGAGACTGTGTTGGGTTTGGACTGGACTTTCGCCAATTTACTGTGATTTCCAGATCTGCAAAAATTTTCAAAGTAGCATCTAGGGAGGCAAGCAGATCTACTGTGGCGTCCATTTTTATTAGCCAATCGTCTAGATATGGAAAGATGAAGTGCCCTTCTCTTCACAAGGCTGCTGCCACCACCGCTAGGCACTTGGTGAACACTCTGAGGGCTGATGAAAGGCCGAAAGGGAGTGTTCAAAAATAGTAATTTTGACCCAGTAAGTGGAAGCGTAGAAATTTGTGGTGGGCAGGGTGGAAGGGAATATGAAGGTAGGCATCCTTCATGTCCAGGGTGCTAAACCAATCGCCCTGTTTCAGAATCGGCATAATTGCCGGTAGGGTGACCATGCGGAAACGTCTGAACTGAATGTAAAGATTCAGTTGTTTGAGATCCAGTATTGGTCTGAGGTCTCCCATACGTTTGGGTACCAGAAAGAAATGGGAGTAAAATCCTGTTTGATGTTCCAGAAGGGGCAATGGTCACTGGCCTGTTTGGACAAAAGGGCTGTCAATTCCTCCTGTAGGATGGGTATATGCTCTGGAGGATAATGAATCTTGCGTGGAGTGCAAGGGCATGGGGTGGAAAGAAACTCCAATGTATGACCCTTCTGTATAATCTGAAGTACCCAATTGTCAGAGGTGATCCGTTTCCAGGCCTCCATGTGGAGGGCAAAACTACCCCCCACAGCCTCCGAGGCCTGGTCGAGGAGGCGGGAGAAAAGCCCTAGTGGGTCACTGGGAGGCAGGCTGCGCAGCCTCACCTGAACGGTGGAAGTGGGCACCCCATGCGGTAGAGGTGTTGCCTCTGTTGGATTGAGCATGATCTCTGAAGCTGCCTTTATTACCTCTGTATCGGCCACCTCTTTTGGAATAAGAGGTGTGCTGAGTAAGGTACGTTGTAGCTGGAGTATGATATATGCTATGAACCGTACGGAGGGTTCTGCCTGATGCCTGTAAGTCATCCAGTAAAGTTTGAGTACCTGGCCCAAAAAGCTTGGACCCATTAAAAGGGGGCATTAGCTACTTTATGTCATATATCAGGGGCAAAGCCTGAAACGCGAAGCCAAGCATGGCAATGAAGAGTGATATCAGTGGCTGATAGTCGGGCTGAGGTAGCAACGGCATCATATCCCGGCTTGAGTAGGCGATGGGAAATTGAATTACTAGTTGTCACTGTAGCCAATAATTTATCCCTTTCCTGTGAGGGAGGGGAGTTTATTGATAGGCTCAATGGCAGAGGACCCCAGGGTATGCTAATATTTAATCATATGATCCATATAGTTCAAAATTCTGATATTCATAGCACCTGAGGAAAAGACCCTTTTCCCCAGATAGTCAATTCTTCAGGATTCCTTATCAGAAGGTAAGGAGCTCATGTGCTTGGGTTTTTTGGTACGGTCATGAGCGGCAGTAATGACCACAGAATCTGCCTCTGGAATACTAGACAGAAAGGGGTGGTCCAGAGGAGCCTGATATAGACAATCCACTTTGCGGGGAATGGCTGTAATAGCTGAAGGTTGATGCTAAGCAGCCAGCAGGGCATTCTGGTAAGTTGGTATTAGTGGGGGAAAACCACTAAAACAGGCTCCTCAAGTAACTCAAGGTATTCTGCCATATCCTTACGTTGCTTGTCATGTTCTGTAGTGGAGAATCCCATGACTTTTTGAATTTGAACCATCATTTCACTAGAGGAAGGGTCATCTGGAGGAGAGGCTGCTGCAGGCAAAGGCAGATCCTCACTCAGGGAAGAGATTTCCCGAATAGAGGGATTCCAGATTAGGGAAATTCAAATCTTGAAACTTCATCCTTAAGATCACCGGTGAAATCAGGTAGCAATTCTTGGTCATCTGACAAATAATCTTCTATAAATGGAGGAGGAGACCAGGGTGACATGCTATCCTGGTCACTGTGGAATCTTTTAGGCAGAGGAGGGGGAGGAGATCGGGTGAGATCGCCCAGCCCTTCAGAGGGCTGAAAATTATGGCATGCAAGATGTGTCAGACTACATTGGTGAGGTCCCTTTCCTGGGAAGGAGGAGGAGTAAGAAGGGCGGCATGTTGGGAAAACAGAGGGGTGATAGAGGGAACGGGATGGGTAGCCTGAGCAGGTCATGCCACTGGGTAGTAAAGACCAGGGTCCCGATCTCTGTCCACCTGACCCCTATGAGAAGCCACCTGGGTAGGCGGAGGAGCAGTCAATAAGGCATAAGCAGTGGGCTTCCCCTGAGGAATGCGGGATCTCATCGACGAGCCTATAGGGGAAAAGGAATTATTTCCACTTAAATTGCCAGATGCCATCGATGGGCGAGGAGCCCCCGTCGACGGAGCAGCAGTATATTTTGCTGCATGTAAAGCACTGGAAAGCGTTGTCAACGAGAGGGTATAAGCCTCCGTTGACGGAGCAGCCACTAGATGGACTGCAGTCAAAGAGCTGGAAAGCACCGTTGATTAGAGGGTATGAGCCCCCATTGACTAAGAAGCGCTTAAAGGGCGTCCCATCGATGGAGGGACACCAGAAACAGTGGCCGTCGATGGACGTCGAGGCAAGGAGTGTGAGGAGGGATTCTCCTTCTCCTTTTTCTGCCTGGAACAGGAACCAGTAGAGGGGGAGCCCTTGGTACAAGCCCCCTGGTTCTCCAAGAAAGACATTTTCTGATCCATCAAAAGTCATTGAAATTCAAGCGACCGTCATTGACGAGTTGCCTGATTAAAGTCCTGACATAAGTTGCAGGAATTGGTGTCGTGTGTGGGTCCCAGACACCTTACACAAAGTGTGTGATTGTCAAAGCGGTATATCTTCCTACCGCAACAACAGGAACAAAATAAAGCTTGTTTAATTGAAGAATCGGTAGACATGCGTCTTGGTTCGAAATTTCTCATCGATGACTGCTACACAGAAATTGCACTAGCTGCTGCGTGAGCTGAAGATGGCGGGAAAATGAAATGAGGATATCAGGGACCGACCACTCTTATATAGGAAACAAGAAGCGGATGTCATGTGTGGGCGGTCCCTGGTGAAAAACTGCAAGAAGAGGTGCCACACACCACAGCGACCTCTGCTGGATACCCAAAAGTATTACCTACTGCAAGAGACCATCCGTGGAAGATCTAGGAGAGAGTTATGTGGTGGCATGTTCATCCAGCAAAACAGCTCAGCAGTGCATTTTGCCACTACTTTACATTGATGAAACACACATATGAGGGAAACTGATTTGCTGTGTGTCTTGGGTTGGTTGTAACCCCCACCCAAAAAACCTTTGAACAGATGTGCCAAATCAGGTTTACATTAAGTTTTCTTGCAGAAGGTACGTGTTTTAGCTTTTCTGTAGTGGAGGCTCTGCCTGTCACTTTGTCATTTGGCAGCATTGGGTTGAGCATGATGCTGTCATTCAGGGTTTATTGATACATATAACCCAGACAACTCCTTGTAATGATAGTAAAACATATAGAATAAAGGATGGGGAAGTGTGTGATATGAGAATTTAATGTACACCCGAGGTGTGGGATGCTACCCGAGGGGTTTATCAAAGCATCCCACACAGAGGGTGTGCATTAAATTTGAATATGCACAAGCCGGCCCGGTGGCGCTGAGGGTTGAGGCATTGGACGCCACACCCTGCACCACGCCAGCAACCCGGGTTCAGGAATGAACCCAGGCTGCTGGGGATCGGCAGGGAAGGGAGAGGATTGTGCATCCGGAGGACAGCTCTCCTCTCCCGGGAGGGACAGGGGTCCCTGTTCGGCGCTCGGTTGACCTCTGGCGGAAGCCGGAGATACAGCAAGCGCTAGGCATAGCTAAGGGTCGGGGAGTGGCAGACGTCAGTGAGGCCTTGATGTCAAGGTGCTAGCCACTACCAGGAAAAAGGGGAAAAGCACCCTTCAGCTCCGGCGGAGACAGAGAACAGGAACTTGCCCACGATTTACGGCCACCTTCCTGGCATCCTCCCGACCGACGCCGCCAGAGAATTCCGGGGTGTTGGAGCCCACCCCGTCCCCACCCAGGGAGCAAACCGAGGCTACATGGGCAACGGAGGACTGACCAGGTAGGAGCAAACCGTAGTGGGATGACTCCTAGGTACTCCCGAGGAGACTGGGGAGAGAGAGGAGGAAAAAATAGAAAGTACAAAAAAAAAAAATTTTGAATATGCACACTTCATCTTTTATTTTATATAATTTGCTGATGAGCAATTTTTTTCCCAGTCTGAGTGCTGTGACCCACGGAGACACACACACACACAGTCTCTCTCCCTCCCTCCTGTTCAGTTCCCCCCACTTGCCACCTTTAGTATACTTTTTTGAGACATACTGCATCAGCCCACACACAGCAGCCCTAAATGTAGCAGGTAGTTTAAGCTTCCCCAGCTCCCACTTCAGATTCCACAGCTGTGCAGCAGTCCCCACCTAGTCCCTGTCCTTCTCCCTTTTTCCCCTTAGCTGACAACAGCACAGCAGCCTCCAGCTCCCTCAGGTACCACAAGTTATTTATTTATTCTTTTAGTGAAAGTTGACGTTGGGATCGCGCTCGCGCTTATCTCGTTGCATGGGCAAGCAGCTAGGGACTGCTTCCACTGTCAGCATGTGGCTCGTGAAGCTGGCGAACCGGAGGATCAACCAGATAATTTTTTTATGTTAATGGTAGGATGAACTGTAGGATCAACCAGATAGCCAAAAAAAAGATTAAGGGAAGGCGAGGGGTTTGTTGTGGGAGCTCCTCCATAAAAAAGATACGGAGCTGCCATGTTTATTCAAACTGTTTAGCCCGCCCACACAGAGAAAGGGTGCCAGTGAGGGAGTGCTCTTTTGACGGACGGAACGCGTGAATGCCATAATAACTGACTGGTTAGAAACATAGAAACACAGACTTTGACGGCAGATAAGGACCGCTTGGCCCATCTAGTCTGCCCATTTCCCTACCTACAGGATAGGCCACAGATCCTAGTTAACCAACAGCCTATTTCTTCCTACCCCCCACAAGAATTGCCTTATGTCTGTCCCATGCATTCTTGAATTCTCCCACAGTTTTAGACCCCACAACCTCCTCAGGAAGGCTGTTCCATTTAGCCACTACCCTCTCTGTGAAATAATACTTCCTCACATTGCCCCTGAACCGCCCTTCTTCTATCTTTAAATTGTGTCCCCTTGTTCTTGCACGTCTCTTTTTCTGAAAGATGCTACCCTCTTGGACTTTGTTGATTCCACTGAGGTACTTAAAAGTTTCTATGTTCCCCCTCTCCCTTCTTTCCTCAAGGGTATACAGTACATATTAAGCTCCTTTAGTCTCTCCTCATACGGCTTCTCTTGCAGACCCTGCACCATTTTAGTTGCCCTCCTCTGGACTGCCTCTATCAACCGGTTGTGTCCATTCAAAAAATTGCTCACCAGTAATTATAGAGGAATATCAGTCCACTTACAGGGCATGTGAAATGTGCCTTGTTAAACAGCTGAATGTGTCAATCAGTCATAAACCAACATCACTGCCAGTTTCAGTGCAGAAATAGTTAAGTAACAAGTAGGAAATGTGGAAATAGTGGGTAGGAGTGCAGTAACTGAATACTGGCAAACTACTGGACCAACAAATAACTGAAGAATTCCTGGGATGAGAACCTGATTTACTTTATACTAGCTCAAGAGCAAATCTTTTTTTTTTTTTTTTTTTTTATTTTAACACTTTTTCCGCCTATGGCAGAGCTGATACCCGCAATCTCCGGCCACCGTCACCTGCACCCCCTGACCCGGTCATGCACGCAGACCACACTCGACTCCACAGAACCAGGGACGGGCCACATCGTGCCATGCCCTGGACAGGTGCCTATCTCAGGTCTAGTGGGTGCGGGCACGACCATGAGCCACCGAGATCTCCCCCGATATTTTCCTCCTATTAACTTTCCCCCTTCAGAGCGCGGACGTGCAATGACGTCAGGGCACATCGTGCCGACGTCCACCACTCTCTGCCCCATACTGTCACTGCTCTGGTAGTGCCCGCGGTCATCACCAGGGGCCACTACAGAGCGATGAAACCCTGGATCCCTCCCCGGGATAGGAGAGCAGTCCACTGGACGCTCGATCCTATCCCTCCCCTGCCAACCCCTGATGACCCGGGCTTGAGTCCGAACCCGGGTCGCCAGCTTGACGTGAGGTGTGGCATCCAGCACCTCAACCCTCAGCACCACCGGGCCGGCCAAGAGCAAATCTTAATCCCAGTTATAGGACCTCACATAAATCCCACCAATAGCGTGAGTTTCAATGGACGATGTTCTTTTTAGTGGAATCCTCTTCCTCCACAGCAAAGCCCATAGCATTCTGCATTTGCTGCATCATAGACTAGAAAGTAAGGCCTTCTGGAGAATATCTAGGTATGTACACCACAGAATACGCATCATGAGAAGATACAGTGGAGCTAGAATATGGGATATGTTGATCTTCTGCATAACCCTCCTCCACAAAGAGGTCTGGATTTTATTTCACCTTGTCGACGTCCCTGTCGACGGGAGCTGAAGACCTCACTGGCAACACCGGAGGCTACTGATAGTATAGTTACGAAAGAATTTACCGTAACAGTAGATCTTCGAGAGGATCTCTCTCAGGAGGCCATCACGGGTAGAACTAAGCCACCAGGCACTAGGACCATATGGAAACCTTTCTAGCTAGCAGTCTACCAGAGGGGGCTGCTCATCCCTCACGTCAGTGCCTGATGTTAGCCAATCCAATAAAGGCGGGTGGCCCCTACACCCTCCTCAGTTCTCCCGCCAGAGACCATAAGCAGGATGTCGGAAGGGGGGGAACCGAGGAGGACTCCAAGGTATCCCATTAGCATAGAAAATGTAAAAGCAGAAGGCACGCCCCATGGAAGGGGAGAGAGAGACACAGGAGAGGGGGAAGGATGGAAGGAAAGTGGGGCCTGCTGCAAGAGATCCTCTCGAAGATCTGCTGATGTGGTAAGTTCTTAAGTAACTGTACTATCTTACTTCGTGGGTACCTCTTGTAGCAGGCCATCACTGGTAGGCCCGAGTCCCAAACAGCTCTGGCACTACAGACAGACAGTCCAGGTGGTAGGCAAAAGAAATGACAGCCTAAGAAAGGAAGCCTTGAAGGACATCTAGGCCGGAGTTAGCCTTAAGCCTAGAGGAGATGTCCAGACTATAATGCTTGGTAAAAGTGTGGACAGTGCTCCAGGTGGAAGCAGCACAAATGTCAGCAGCTGACACATTACAGAAGCAAGCCACTGATGCGGCCTCTTGTGGAATAGCCTTTAACCCCTCCAGGAAGTTCCCTGCTGTACTTCTAATAACAACAGACAATGCAATTGGCTAACCATTTAGACAAACACTGTTTGGACACCAGGGTGCCCTCTTTCCCGAGGCGAATGAAATAAACAACTGATTGGAATTCCGGCAGTCCTTAGTCTGATGTGTATAGTACCTCAGGATTCTAAGCACATCCAAGCTATAAAGCAATGCCTCCCCTTGATTGGAATGCTACAGATAATAAACAGGCAGGTGGATGGATTGACTCAAAGTAAACTCCGATACCACCTTAGGAAGAAACTTAGGATTTGTATGCAAAGACATCCTGTCTTTGTGAAAAAAAAACAAATAAGGTTCCTTACACATGAGGGCCCGAAGCTCGGAAATCCTTCCGAGCATAAGTAGTGGCAACTAAAAATAACACTTTCCATGACAGAAAGTGTAGCATGCAAGACGCAGCCGGTTCAAAGGGAGACAGCATGAGCTTTTTCAACACAAAATTAAGGTCCCAAGGCAGGACAGAGTCCCTGATTGGGGGCTTCAAATGCAGGATGCTCAGCAAGAATGTGCAGGAGACATCAAGTTCAGCGGTATCCCATGAGAAGGGTGACTGCTATTGAGCGCTTACAAAAAGGGCGACTCAACAGCGGCACCTGTTCTCAGGGCTACTGGATGGGGGGGGCGACGACTGCGGGTATAGCGACATCCTGTAACTATATGTACATGCACGCGGGAAGGGGGAGTGAGCATACTGTGTGATGGGCGGAAGGGGAGGGAGGGTTTGTGAGGGGTAGTGCGGTGGTCGGTTGGCGAGCTGGCTCTGTGGCATGGTGGGTGGGTGGTAGGTTAGGACTCCGAGGGTGCTGGGTTTGGTTCCAGGCATGCATTCGTTTTGCTGCATGCCCAGCTAAATATTTTTGTTCAGGTTTTGCACCCCCCCTTAACATGCACCCCCCTGGAGTTGAGAATCCTTTACTGGGGGCAAAATAAAAGCAAGTCCCCGGCACCATTTTACTGCGTGTCTGGAGTGTACATTGGTGAAACTGATTTTCGCCAATGTACATTAGCCCTAACAGCGATCGCCTTTGTGCAGTCGCCATTATCACATGAATCCAAGTTGAGCAACTGAGCAACCATCCACAGGTACATGATATGCAGCAATAGCAGAGAGATATACCTTAATAGAGCAGTACCACAAACCCAGGTCTGAGAGGGACAGAACGTACTACAAAACATGATCCACTGGACAGATTAAGGGATCTATTTATTTTATTATTTTTTTATAAACTGTTATCTTTGCTTATGATTGTCTCAATTGTACCAATGACATGGAACCTTTGTAAAAGAGCCTTGGCTCAAAGGTATTTGTAATCCTAGAACAAAATAAATATATAAATAAATAAATAAAAATGGTGCGATGCAGCCCAAACAGCAAAGATCTTCCATTTTATAGAGTAACTGGCCCGGGTGGAGGGCTTCCTGGCTGCCACCAAGACATCCGCCACTCTGGGGGGCCCCAAAATCTGGCGATGGCTATGTCCTCAGGAGCCAAACATGGAGATGGAGAGACTTGAGGTCTGGATGGACCAGGGTGCCCTGTTCCTGGAACAGCAAGCCTATGCACAGGGGAAGGGACAGCGGGGGTTCCACTGCCAGTTGCTGCAGCAAGGGGAACCAGATCTGACAAGGCCAGACGGGGGCGATGAGGTTTATTGTAACCTCCTCCATCTGGAGTTTGATTAGAACTCATTGAAAGAGCGGGAAGGGAGAGAAGGCATACAGAAACCTCCCTATCCAGGAGAGGGACAATGCGTCTCACCAGAAAACTCTAGGCCCTGGATCTAGCAAGCAGAAAAGCAGCAGATTTGCATTGTGTGGGGATGCAAAAAGGTCCAACTCGGACCGACCCCATCTGTCAAAGAGGTCTTCTACCAATGAGGTCAGGAGTTCCCACTCCTGGGCTCTGGACATTTTGGTCGCCAGCGACATGAACAGCCAAGAGTTCCAGCCATGTTCAATGGCCCAATACCAGACTTTAATCGCTTTCCCGCACAGGGGATAGGAATGAGCCCCCCCCCCCCCGCTTGTTTATGTGATAAACTACACACATGTTGTCCATCTGAACCAAGAGCAGACCCAGGGAGAGCTGAGCCTGAAAGGCCTGCAGGATGTACGGAATGGCTCACATCTCCAGGACATTTATGTGGGGGATCCCTTTCTATCTCGGACCATGTCCCTCGAGTTTGATGGGTCCCTGTGTGGGCTCCCAACCAAGGCCAGAGGCATCCATCGTAAGGATCTGCTGAGGGGGAGGTATACAAAAAGGAACTCCACGAAACAGGCTGCTGGGCTCCAGCTCCAATAACAGCACCTTCTTTTCTTTTTTTTTATTCATGCTTATTGAAAAAATAGGCACAGTATATCTTGCACATACACAACTGAATTATTCCATTATAAGTGTAACCCCCTTGTTACCCGGGGTTACTAGAATCCCAGTAAGACCTAGTGGTAGGCAGGGAAGGCAGCTTGTGAAACTCCAGTTAAATGGGTTTCACACTGTCTCACTCTGTTCTCAGTCTCAGCTGAGACTGAGGGATGACATCACCAATAGAACTTTCGCAGCTGCATGAGCCACGTTGGAATCTGTAGCAAAGGGAGTTAGATAGAACGTTGGAATTTTAAAAGTGAGAGTCTGCAGTTTGGCTTGGGAGTGAAGTTTGTACTCAAGTGGTAGAGACCGCTTGTTTGGCTCAGTGCCCCCTCCGGGGTGTAAAGATCTCAGCAGATTCCTGGGGCAATCCCTTAATTCTGCTAAGTGGAAGAAAAGCTGCCTGTTTAGTCCAGGATTTATTTTGAAGATGGAAGATTTGTGAGTCGCCTGTGGGCACCTGCAACTTAAGGGTGAGTGTCTGCTCTGACTAAAAGGGCATATGTTTTCTTCACCCTGGGACTTGTGTGAAAATCTAGGGATTGAACTACATATTGGGAAGCCTAGAGAAATGGGCCAAGCAAGTAAAAGTGAAAATCCCAGAGAGTTGTGAGATGCAAATAATATGTAGAGGAGATGTGACAGACGTCTACCCTTAATCTACATTTAGAAGTTCAGCAAAGGAATTGTTCAGTTTTCCAGAGAAATGGCCTGGTATGGACTGTGGGAGCTGGAGGTGGGTGGCCCCCCATCTTTAGTGACCAGGTCCACCTCTATGGATTTCTTCTGTGTTTTCTTCTTTGCCTCAGGCACTTGGCCAGTGATGGGGGAAGTACCCAGACGTGGGATTGTAAGGAAAATTCTCTCTAAGAGTCGCTGACTCTAGTGTGGTGTGGGGAGCCACAACAGGATAATTGGTTCATTCCTCAAATGGACCGCGGATCAAGTGGCCGGCAGGGGAGCCGGGCCAGTGGGGAAAACCCAAGTGGGTACAAGTCGGGCTGTGTACCCAAAGCTGCGTGCAAGTCCGGGCTGTGTGCCTGGTGGGTTCAGAGCCTGAGGGCTGGAAATGGTGATAAAGTGTTCTGTAGTCTCTAATCTGTATTACCAGGAAATGTAGCCCCATGGGGGTCCGTCTATGCTTTGTTTGTTCAGCTAGTATGTGAATAAAAGCCACACTGAAGAATCCCATTCCTGGTTCTGGACATTACAGTTATTGCTTCCTGTGTTCCGATTTACTTGGGTGCCCCTGTTCAGAGTAGCCAAACCTAGGTCCCCCTGTGCCGAGTAACCTCTTCCTCCCCAAACCCAGTCCCCACCAGGTACTGCTGTCAGCTTCAACAGCATGCCACCTGTCGTTTTGGAAAAAAGGCAGGGGTGAGGGGTTACATAAGGCATTCTACATGTAACAATATTCCAGTACTTTATATACATATTTTATAAGTAAATGAGGCTTAACTATGCCTTTTTTCAAGTATCTTTCCCTTTTGGTGTTACAATATTATGTTAGTAATTTAACAAGATTTTGTGGACCCAGATCCTTAGCAGTCCCCCCCATAGGACCATTCCCAACCTTCCTTACTTTCATTAGGATTAACTGGATTCAGGTGTGTTCCTCTGGGGCTCCTCCCCTCCATATTGTCCACTGCATCCATCTATGGAGAAATACCTTTGTGGTCAAGCTGACTTTATAAGTCAGTTCTTCCATGTTCTGGATCTCTTGAACTATTGCTAGCCATTGATGGAAAGTGGGGGGGGGTCCTCTGAAAGCCATTTTTGTGTTATGGCCTTGTGGGCTGCTGCCACCAGGATATTCCATAGGTATGTCCTATCTACACCGCCCAGTTCCCTAGGTGGTAGATCTACACATAGTTGTAGAGGTCCCAGTGACTCCGTCAAGGAGAAAACATCCTTCAAAGCCAACTGAATCTGATCCCAATATGGTTGTAATTCTGTGCACTGCCAAAACACATGGGTATGGTGTGCCAGAGGTTCCAAACATTTCCTCCAACAGGATACTGGATGATCCCCATTCCATTTATTTAGAATGACTGAGGTGCGGAAGAATCGTGTTCTGACCTTCCACTCAAACTCTCGCCATATCGGGGGAATGTGTGGTTTTGCTGGCCTGTAGGAACACCTTCTCCCATTCTCCCACTGTAAGCTGTGTGCCAATTTCTGCCTCCCACTTATTCTTCAAAGGTCTGGAGCTTACAGCTCCCATGTCTCTGAGAGCTTTGTATGTTGCAGATATGTGTCCTCTCAACAACCTCATATTAAGAATGACCTCCAGGACCTGGAGTAAACCCTGGGCTCCATGAGGGTTTTGGGCCTGCTTTTTGAGATCCAGGATATGTGACCTGATCTGGAGGGATCTAAAATGATCGGAATGTCTTAGTTCAAAAGTCTCTTTAATAGTATTAAAATTCTGTATTGTGCCCCCTGCCATAAACTGACCAAGGTGACAGTCCCAACCTCGTCCATCTCCTGAATGTGAGGTCCTGTTGAGATGGTGAAAAAGTGTTGTCCCATGCGAACCACCTCAGGGACCACAAGTCCGATGTGAGTTTATATTTAACCCATATTCTATGGACTACCCATAGAGTATTCTGAACGGACATCAGGGGGGTATCTTCATTCTGAATTTCTACCCCAGGGTTCATCACCCTGGCTCCCAGTGGAGCTCCTTCCAAGAGCATTTCCTCTATGGACTTCCAGTGTGCTTTATACCCACCAGTCAACCAGAGAAGTGCAGATCTAAGTTGGGCGGCTAGGTAGTAGTCCTCTAAATTTGGAAGGGCTCTGCCTCCTTGTTTCTTATCTGATTGCATTATTGTAATTTTAATTTGTGGCCTACCAGGGGACCAAACAAAGTTTGTAATAATTCTTTGCCCGGACTGGATTTGGGTCTTGGAGATTATCATTGGTAGGCACTGAAATAAGTATAACAGTCTAGGCAGAGTATTCATTGTGACTGCTTGGATTCGGGAATATAATGGAAGGTTTAGCAGAGTCCATCCTGTAATATCTTTTTTAATTTGTTGCATTAGAGGGTCAAAATTAGCTGAGAATAGGTTACGTAAATGTTTAGATATTTGGGTGCCTAAGTATTTTATTTTATTTTCTGGATCGTCCAGTTCAGTGGTAATAGTTGGCAAATGTGTGGGGAGGGGTTGTAATGAAATTTAAGTATTTTAATTTTGGTTCTGTTTAGTGCGTAACCCGCATATTGACCAAATTTTTCCAGTATGGACCACACTTGAGGTAGTGATTGCTCTGGGTTGGTAAGGCAGAGCAGTACATCGTCGACACAGAGCGACAGTTTATGCTCTTTCCTGCCTATTCCCACCCCTGCTATATCTGGGTCATTTCTAATGGCCTGTGCCAGGGGTTTGATGTACAAGACGAATAATAAGGGTGATAGGGGGAACCCCTGCCGGGTTCCCCTGCTCAGACTAAATCTTTGGGAGAGACCCCCCACTGACTCTGACACATGCCTGCAGGGCCACATATATGGCTTTAAATGCCTCTATGAAGGTCACTGGAAACCCCACATGCTGCATAACACTGAAGAGAAAGCTCCATGAGACTTTGTCAAAAGCCTTCTCTGCATCTAGGCTCATAATGCGGTTGGGGGTGCACTGTTTATTAATTGTGTCAATGATGTTGATGGTTTGTCGGACACTATCAGAGGCCTGTCTGCCTTCAATAAATCCTGTTTGATCAGGCTGTATTACTCGTGAAACCAGTGGGTTGAGGCGTGCCACTATTATAGCCGTAAAGACATTATAGTCTACATTTAGCAGGGAAATAGGGCAATAACAGCCGCACTCTAGGGAGTCTTTGCCTGCTTTATGTAGTACTTAAATGGTGGTGTAGTTCCATGATGGAGGCACCGCTTCTCCCTCCACCCACATTGGATTATAGATATTTTGTAGGAGTGGGGTTATTTCTTTGGAGAAAGTCCTATAAAATTCGCCTCAGAAACCATCAGGACTGGGGTATGTATCAGTTTTTAGTTTGTGATAATATTAATAATTATAATATTTATTTGTACTGAGCCTTTCTAAAACCAAGGCGCTTTAACAAACGATTCCAAATAAAAACAATATAATAAAACACACATACAATAAATACTGGTTCATAAAATCCAATAAAATAACATCAAGTCAAATACACTTGATACCACAGATAGGTCTTCAGGGCCTGTTTAAATTCCTCCATGGACGCGCATTCCCGAAGCAGACAGGGTAGAGAATTCCAAAGGGCTGGGGCTGCGTACATAAAAGCATGGGCCCCCGAGGATTTTAAAGAAACCCTTGGAATCTCTAGCAACCCCTCATCCACCGAGTGGAGCGATCGCCTAGGGCAGTAAAGTAACAGAAGCTCTTTCAGGTAGTCCGGGCCAAGTCCGTGTAGGGCTTTATAAGTCAGAAGTCCGACTTTAAAGATGATCCGCCACTGTACTGGCAGCCAGTACAGTTCACGCAGCACCAGGGAAATATGACAGGTTTCAGGCCTGGTGGTGCTGAGGGTTGAGGCACTGGACGCCACACCTTGCACCACGCCGGCGACCCGGGTTCGGGAACATACTCGGGCCGCGGGGGGGGGAAGAGAAGGAGGACTGAGCATCCCAACGGATGTTCTCCTCCTCCTGGGGTGGGATCCTGGGGTGCTTCCGGGCACCAGACGCTCCTGTGCCTATGGAAGCACAGGCATCGGGGCACCAGGCGGCTCTTCGGAGTCGGGGAGGGAAGGACATCGTGGGCACTTGACAATGGCGTGCATCTGCACGTCGCCTGTCTGGACGTCAGTCCTGCGTGCAGACATCCTTAGGGGAGGAGGGGTTACGGGATGGTCAGGGAGAAAAACGAAAACGGAAACACCCCTCTCAATCCTAGATGAGGACTAATCCGCGCCTCCGATCACCCTCCCACGGGCAGACCCCACTGTGTGCAGGCACTCCTAGGAGAGGAGTCAGGAAGGGGAGAACTGGAGACAGCCTGACACTCTGGGGCAGACTCCGTGGGAGTGCTCTCGGGGGACTGATTAGAGGTCTGAAGGAGTGGATAGAGAGCGTAGCTGGGCGTAAAAAAAAAAAAAAAAAAAAAAGAAATATGACAGGTATGAGGAGTGCCCGTCAATAACCGAGCCACAACGTTCTGCACTAGCTGCAAGCGGTGGATATCAACCTCTGGTAGCCCTAGATAAAGGGAGTTGCAATAATCAAGGCTCAAGGTCACAAAGGTGTGGACCAATGTAGGCAGATCATCAGATGGAACAAGGTGCTTAACCCTGGAGATGTTCCTCAGATGGTAAAAGGAAGATTTGACGACCGCCGATACCTGCAATCGCAGTGTCAGCCCGTCGACAAAAATCACCCCCAGATTTCCCACCTGTTCAGAAGTGGGGAGCTGGGAGGCACCAAGAAAAAGTCCTGAAGGCAAGCCAGCTATCCTCCCCTCTATCCGGCGACCCGGGTCCACAACCAACACCTCCGTCTTCTCAGAGTTCAACCTCAGCCAACTCGAATCTAGCCAGTTCTGGATTTCAGTGAGGCAGTTGTTAAATATCAAGACAGCTCTATCCTGGTCGGGTGCAAAAGATAGGTAGAGCTGGGTATCATCAGCATAGCAGTGAAACCTCAGCCCATACCTTCTTACAATGTCTCTGAGGGGCAGCATGTACACTGTGAACAACATGCGGGACAACACTGAACCCTGAGGTACCCCACATGACAGAGAGACTGGGCCGGAGGAATTAATCCCTGACACCACCCTCTGAGTTCTGCCAGTGAGAAAGGATCTAAACCACCCGAGGACTGTACTAGACAGGCCACAGATGAACCTCAGGCATTTGAGAAGAACCCCATGGTCCACAGTGTCAAACGTCGAAGAGAGATCACGAAGAACCAAGATGGAATGGCTCTTCTGATCTCTCACCATCAGATCATCATTGAGCACCAGAACCAGCACAGTCTCGATACTATGCCTCTTTCGAAAACCAGACTGGAATGGTTCATAGGTGTCATGGATGGTCAAATTGTTCTCCAGCAGTATGGCCACTACTTTCTCAATCACCTTCCCCACAAAGGGAAGGTTAGAGATTGGTCTGTAGTTAGCATGGCAGTCTGGGTCCAAATAAGCTTTCTTCAAGAGGGGCGTTATCACCACCTCCTTCAGGGAGCTAGGAAACTCACCTGTCTCCAAGGAGCACCAGACTATCCGTGCTAGGATGGGGCCAATGGTATCCCAACAACCCTTAATCAGGGAAGTTGGGCCTGGGTCCAAACTACAGCATGTAGGGCGCATACCTTGGACAATCTGCATGACATCAATGAGCTCCAGTCGGTCAAAGGAACTCCAGGAGAGCTCGGGGTTAGTGACCAAGTGCCGATCCACAGCTTCTCCAATACAGGGTGTTGGTCAGAGCACCGCCCTGATGTCGGCCACCATAGCCACAAAGAAGCGAGCTTTTCACACTCTACTTGTGAAAAAGCTCTTCGAACCTGCAGGCAGGCTGGATTGCACAGTCTGTCTACAGTTCTAAAGAGCTGAGATGGTAGATGTTATTTCGATTTGTGAGATCGGGGTCATTAGGAGCTGCCCTTGTTCTTGAGTAAGGTTGGCCAAGTTCAGATTTTGGAGGAAGCGTTTTTTTCTCTTCCAAGTGTGGGTCCCTTTGTGGCTGGTAAAAGGAATGGTAGTATGCGACCAGGGCCTCTGCGATTTGTTCCCACCTATGTGATACTTGACCTGGAGTGGGGTGAAGAAGTCCTGTAAAATTTGCCTTTGCAGCTTGCTGTCTTAGGCGATATGCCAGAAATTTGGTGGCCCTGCCCCCCTCCATTAGGATTGTTTTAGGTACCAGAGTACCTTTTCAGTTTCCATTTTATTTATATGTTTAATCCGATTTTTAAGGGTTCTGATTTCTTCATCCCTCGTCCTTCACCATTTGTGTTTTTGTTGGGCTTCTAATGACTATAGTTGCCCTGTGAGTGTGTCTAGTTGCAGTCCTCTTTCTTTTTTTTTTTTTGTATGTTGCTATCGATATTAATTTCCCCCTCACCATTGTTTTAATGGTGTCCCACAGTATTTGGGGTGTTATCCCTGGTTTATCATTGAACTTGATTGTTTGTTTGATTGCCCTCCGAATTTCGGCCTTCACTTCCTCACCCCTCAGAAAGCTGACATTTAATCTCCATTGTTTTTTTTTTCCTTGGAAGCTGTAGGTCAGCCTCCAGGAAAATAGGATGATGGTCTGACTAAGTGGCTGTCCGCACCCACATAGACCGAAAAGACAACATGTCTTTTGCATATGTTAGAAACATGTCTAGTCTGGAGTACATTTTGTATCTGGGTGAATAGTATGTGTAGCCTTTGGCAACTGGGTATTTCTCTCTCCATATGTCTACCAAACCCATATCCGTTAGGAGTCTGGAGAATATGCGTGCCGTCCTACCATCAGGGGTTGGTATTTTAGAGGTAGAATCCAACAACCTGTTAAGAGTTAAGATTCCAGCCCCCCCCCACCACCACCACCACACACACTTGCTATTACCAAGCCCTTGGTTTTTTCAGCAATTAGTTTGACCAGCTCAGAATAAAAGGTAATCGGGGAACTGGGAGGTGTGTATATGTTCACCAGGGTTATCAGTGTGTCCTGGATTCTTCCTGTTATCAAGACGTAGCGCGCTCCCAGGTCCACTACAACCTCCAGCTCCTCAAATGGAAGAGCCACTGCAAACAAAATAGCTACTCCTCTTTTCTTACCCTTTTCTAGGGAGGCATGACAGAGGGTTGGGAATTTTTTAGACTTCAGCTTCATGGCCTCTGCGCGGGTCAAATGGGTCTCTTGTGTAAAGCTGATATCGCAATTCTGGTTCCTAATGAACCTTAATATTTGTTTCCTTTTGACAGGGTGTTTTATCCCATTTCTGTTGTAGGAAAGGATTTGGGTTTTAACTTGCGCCATAACTATATGTTAACAATGTAAGTTCCTGATTTAACTCCTGTCCTATGGAATGAGCTTTGGGACCTAAACCAACTAAATGTCCGAAGCTGTACAATGTGCTCCATGTAAACAACATAGAAATTATGAATTCTGTAACAAACCTATTTAAAGAAGCTGTAAACCAACATGATGATTTGGACTTTTGCATATTTTTCAAACCTCCGCCACTAGATGGCAGTGTTAACCTTCTGTTCTTCCGTAAAACTATCAATCACAGAAAACCAACATTTCTAATCCAACTGTTCATTAAAACATTAGGAGATAAAGACTGGTCCGTATCAAGGGATGCGCAGGGTATTCCAGCCCACCCACAATCAGGGCGGCCAAGGATCCCTCCCAGCCTCGTGGGAACCTGTGATAGGATAATAAGTATCAGAGTTATCTACCTAGTTTGTGCCGCGGTTTGGGTACATGGTGTCTCTATCTCCTGCCACTGCAAACTTCCCTGGTCAGCCCAGTAGTTCTTTTGAGGGCTGGGGTATGTCATCTTTATGACACTGTATCCCTTGCCGCTGCAAGGGATATGCCTATATAGGGGGCTAAAAAGGGGACTATACCCCTGTCCCCCTAGGCGGAACCAACGTCAGCAACACAACATATGTCAGCCATTTCATGTTTGTAATACATTCCCTTTCCCCCTCTCCCGGGCCCCCGAGTTACAAAGAAAATGTAGGGGGGCTGGGTATCCCCGGAGGGCGTGAGGAGCCTTGATGACCCCTCTTTTTGGGCTGAATATCTGCCTATTCTATGTACTGCTTCTAGCAAGTTAACCTCTGGATTATCTAGAATCACCTCCCCAATCTCCTTCCCTCATTGCCCAACCTCCATCAATCCCTTCAGATCTAGTCACTTGGTAATTGATTTGCCATCCATTAATTATCAATCTTAATATGAAAAAGTCTTGTTTGATGGTGAGTCCTGATCCGAAGTTATTTCAAATCGAAGCTGTTCCGCTTCAATGGGAGATGGGAGTCTGTTTTTTTTTTTTAAACCGCTTATGGAGAAAAGCCAAATTGAAGGACTGAATCTGAGACCTTCGATTCTGAAGCAGCACTCCACCCCCCATGACGTGTCTTGGTTGCTAGCCTGCATTGCAAGACAGCTTCAGCTGTGTAGGATTTTTTTTTAAAAAGGGGACGCTCACAATCCCTGGGAGAATCCTCCAAAAGAACCCAGTCAGGTGCTCGACAGAGCAAGCAGAGACAGTACCTTAGATCTCAGAAAACTGTCCCGATGCCTTATTCAAGAAAATTCAGGTGTCTGTGCTTGAGGTTCCTGCTCCTTCGGCATCTGGGACTTCTGATGTCACTTGTCTCTCTCTGGCCATGATTCCTTCAATCAGAACCGATGAGCCATACTGTTTGAGCATTGTGAAGAGGTCAGCTTGCAGCGTTGTCTGATGATTAGGCCGAGCATGTTGTGATTTTGTGAGACCTTTATGCGCCACTGACCATGCTGATCTCATTAGTTCTTTTTCTAAGCATTCCTTCGTGAGGTGGGGTACTGGTGTTCCCTGTCCTTCCAGAAATGTGGATGCTGCCACAAGATCTTCAAAAACCCTGGTCCCCTTTTCAGTTTCAATCCGCAACCTTGCTGGGTACAATATTTGAGCTTTTATATTTTTGGCTGTCAGTTGTTTCAGAACCAGCCACAGCATATGGCGGCTCTCTTGCTTCTCCATAGTGTAGTCACTGTCTAGAGTAAGCCTCTGTTCTCCATGGGATATAATTCACATTCTCCATGCCCGTTTAAGTAGTTCTCCTTTAGCACTGTAGGAAGTCATCTTGGCGATGAATGATCGGGGCCTCGCGTCTGGGATGCTAGGTCTCGGGACCAAGGATCGGTGTGATCTGTCCACATTCAAGTCAAAGTCTGGTGGAAGCTTGAGAGCGACTCTTAGGGCGCCATGGAGAAAAGTTATTGGGTCCAGAACTCCCGTCTCGGAGCCCTCAGGGATGCCATATATCCGAATATTTTGATGGCAACTGTGCCCCTCCAGGTCGTCAAGCCAGTGTGTTAATTCTCTGTCTCTGTCCAATAGATAGAGCAGTAGTCGGTCATGGCAATCAGCTTGCTCCGAGAGTCCGGTAAGACCCATCTCTAACTGATCCATCCTATCATTCATGTCTTCAAAAATTACTCCTTTCGCTTACAGACTCTATACCCTTTCCTGCTCCTCAGACTTTGGTATCTGCTCCTTATGGCAACTCTGCTCTCTGGTGACGTACAGCTAAACCCGGGGCTAGTTAACCTCGCACCTAACCCTATGAGCAATGCAAAAGGTCTGAAAATTGCTCACCATAATATCAGGAGCCTTGAGCACAATTTTTCTGAACTAGAAGCTTGGACCTCCCTCTACAAGCCTGACATCATTTGCCTAACTGAAACTTGGCTCAAACCAATCGCCACTGACACTGTATGCTCCCTCCCATCATACAATCTTCTAAGACAGGACTGACCTGCAGCCAAGAGGGGTGGTGGCACAGCTATTTATTTTAAAAATCACCTTCAGCTCTCTGTTATTAACTCGTCTCCCCTCCTGCACTGTGAAGCACTTCATGCCCGTCTCATTCTCGGGACCAAACTACTTCATATTGTCTGTGTTTACAATCCACCTAAAGGTGGCCAAAGAGACCTGGATGAACTACTGGCTCAAACCTCACTCCTATCCAAAATAAATGAAGTTCTCATACTTGGAGACCTAAACATAAACTGTCTGGGAAGCTCCCAAGGCTTATCCCTATCCAAATTACAAAATTCATACCTGCATCAACTGATCTCTGAACCTACAAGGACCGTCCCCCACTCCAACACCAGTACGTTACTGGACTAGATAATGATTAATCACCCAGAACACACAGTCTACTCAGGCGTACTAGCAGACACCACCACTGACCACTCCCCCACTTTCTATATCTGGGGTAAAAGGAGGACAGAACCTACTCAGCCCAGGTACATCTCCTTTCGCAACTATGCCCATTTTGACTCTCAGGCGTTCTTACTGGACATTGCTAGCATGGACTGGTCCTCTCTCTCTGAGACTAGTGATACTCAATCTGCTCTTGGTCTCTTTCTGACCCACTTCCTAGTGCTACAGGACAAGCACAGTCATATAGTAACACGTCATGTGAAAAATAGGCAAACCCAATGGCTAAAATCTGATCTACTCAGTAAACTTCACCAAAGAGATAAAAGCTGTCTCCGTTTCAGATGCACTGGCCTAGCTACTGACCTTATCGCATACAGGACTATGTGTAATGCCTGCAAAAAGGAGACCAAACAGGCCAAAAGCTCCTACTGCAAAGACCTCTTAATGAACTTCTACGGTGACTCCAGAAAATTCTGGTCCCACATTAAGTTTTTCCTTGGCTCAAACTTATCCTCCACCCCTAATGAAATGGTACTAAATGGAGTCCATTGTAACAATCTACGCACTATTGCCAACTTTTTCAATGACAAATTCTCTGACCTAATTAACTATACCTCCACCTTCCCCTCCAACCCAACCTTAGCATGTCCAACAAATGCCACTGGCCCAAACTTTTTCTTTAAATCTGTCTCCAGACTTGATGTACTGAAATTGCTTAAAAATATCTCTGAGCATATAGCTGCCAGTTCTGACAATCTTAAACCCAAACTTCTTAATCTAGCTGTGCCGTTCATAGCTGCTCCCTTAGCCAAAATCTTTACCCTCTCCTTATGCCAGGGTCACGTCCCAGATATCTGGAAGATGGCAAGGATTACCCATTTTTAAAAAAGGTGACCCTCAAATTAGAGGGCCAATTGCTATCCTGTTTGTTCTTGGAAAAATCCTTGAAAAACTTGTAAATACCCAAACTATTGAATTCCTCCAGAAAAATAACCTATTAACTTCTGTCCAGCATGGCTTCTGAAATGGCCATAGTACTACCACCGCTCTACTCAAATTCGCATCTGATGCCCTGATGGCCATGGACTCTGCTTTTCTCACAGGGGCCATTTTCATTGATATGACCAAGGCGTTTGACCTAGTTGACCACACCATCCTCATTGCCACACTTCGATCACTAGGTTTCTTACTCAATGTTATGAACTGGTTTGGAAGCTACCTGACCGACAGAACACAAAGTGTGACGTACAACTCCACCCTCTCTGACAAAGCCACGACTAACATTGGAGTGCCCAAGGGGTCCATACTTGTTCCTTTGCTTTTCTCTATCTTTGTAAACAGCATCACTTCAAACCTCCTGAAAACCAGCTCCCTGCTGTATGCGGATGACATAGTGCTGTATTCTAGCAATAAATGTATTGAGGATATAAATCTGAGGCTCTCCCATGACTTCCAACTACTCCAGCAGTGGCTGGTTAGACACAAACTAGTCCTAAACGAAGCAAAGACCCAAGCTATGCTCTTTGGCTCCAATTTTAAACTCAAACACTCCCAGCACAAGTTTAAAGTCTCCACGGTTAGTGGCACCTCAGTAGAAGTTGTTAACTCTTTTAAGTACCTGGGGGTCACACTGGATCCACTACTAAACTATGATCTCCATATTCAGAGGACCTGCAAATCTGTAAACTCAAAACTTGGAGTTGCCTATCGAACCAACATTGCCCTCACCCCATCTGCCAGGCTTGCTGTAGCCCGTGGGATACTCCTACCATCACTCAACTATGGGGCAGCTACCTAAATTTCTTCTTCTTTTTTTAGTTTCTATTTTTCTCCTCCTCGGAGTCCTCTGCTACCCTCTGACGTCCCCGCCCCACACGGCTCTGGGTATGAGGCCCCCTCCCATGAAACCCACGACTTACCCTTCGTGGCAGGGGGTGGGGAGCGACTTGACCCACCAGACCGGATATGTATTCGGGAGGTGCCTTCCCAGACCACTGCGGCGGGGGACCATTGTCATCCTGCAGAGGGCCCCCATTTTTCCATTTTCTCCCCTCGAGGTTGCGGCATGCAATGGCATCAGCGGCGGTGGCGCGCATGCTCCCGTATGCATTCCGTCAAGCGCCTGCCACAACTTTCGCCCCAGCTCCAGTGCTGACGTGCAACCCCCCCCAGCCTCCGCTAGGTGGCAGGCAATCGCCAAGCGCTGCAATCCCTCCTCCCGGAGAAGGAGACAGTCCTGTGGACACTGATCCTTCTCCTCCCTCCGACGGCGTCCCATGTCCGTTCGAACATGGGTCACGGTAACGAGATAAGGCGTCTAGCGCCTCAGCGCCACCGGGACGGCGCTACCTATATTTCTACAAGCAACTCAAGTCTTCACAAGTGGGATGTTACCTACAATAATATATGTCGCTATGCATCCTCCTCTCATCGTCTGAAACACCATTGCCTCCTTTATTCTGATCTAGGTTGGCTTCCTCCTCAGGCGACAAGGTTTTATTTTTTTGGCGCCATCAATGACACTATAATTAGGTCTCAAATACCTAAACCCCTAGCAGACCTCTTCCAAAACCAGGCCTCCTGCTATGACCTGCGCTCTACTGACAATGCCCCTGTCTGTATCCCTAAATATGCTACCAATAAGGGCTCTAGTGCTTTTGTCTGTCAGGCCCCCCAGTACTGGAACTCCCTCTCTCTAACCATTCATCAAGCCTCTTCCCACACCTCCTTTAAGAAAGCACTGCGCCACCATCTCATATCTTCCTGTATTTGCTCCTGTTTCAAACCTCCATAGACACAAGACTTTATTCTGACTCCCCTTGCCTCCTTTAGTTTTGACCACATTTCTGCCTCAGCACTTTCTCTCAATCCAACAGGGTTACTCCCATATCCTGCTGTTTTGCACTTCCTAATCCTATTCCCCTCACACTCCCCTCTATTTTTCCTACACTGCAGCTTGCTACTATTTACTTCCCTAAATTTCTTCTTTCTCTTAGACCTGCTCTGGTCATTGAAAGATTACTTTCTCCATTCCTTTCTCTCAAATCTACCCAGTTATTGCCTGCTTAAAGTGACACTGCATTTTTCTGTAATTTATTCCTCCTCATGTTAGTATAAGCCCTAATTTTTCTTGCAGTTGTCTGTGTTGCTTACACTTACCTGTGATACTGTATTACCAATGTTGCTACCTGCTTCTATGTACCCATTACTTAGACTATTTCTAAGAATGTACCGATACTGTTAGTTCCAGAAGTTTGTTTTGTATTCTCACGGGTCGTGCCTGAAAATAGTCATTGTTATGGCTAGTGCACCTACCCAGTAAACAAAAACTAAACAAAGAAATAAATGTTCAATTTTATTTATATCTGCTTTCAGTTCATTCGATGTGCTGTCAATTTTAGTGACCGTTCATGCTGTTTGCAGGATGGAGGCCACCAACTCGGAGCAATCTTCTTCCAGCATCTGAGCTGCTGCCACACGGCCTTCCATTTCAGGAGTCTCCATCAGTGATCCCATTTTCTCTTGCTGTAGCAATGCCTGCAATTTTTGTACAGGTTTATGGGTGTTCCTGGTAAGGATGGTTTTTGATCTCATCCCTTTGGCTGGCGAGGTCATACTGTTTTTTAGGCAGATGTCTGGTGATTTTCTAGGGGGTTGAGAGGAGCTAACAGACTAAGCTGCCAATGTCACTGGAAGTCCCCCATAACAGCACCTTCTTGACTGGATCCAGCATCAGCACTGGTTGATCCAGAGCGTCCATGCGTTGGTCCCACTGGACTCACAGCATCCACTGAGGGATTTTCAAATGTAGCCTGACCAGGGGAACTGTGGTAAAGGCTGCGGCCATGAGGTCTAAAAGCCTCAGAAAGACCCTCACTGGAATGTGACGACTGGAGTAAAGAAGATGGGCCTGGTCCATCAGACGTTCTGCTCTGTCCGAGGGTAAGAAGGTCTTCCACTGGGAGGTGTCCAGCACTGCCCCTATGTACAGGAAGCACTGGTAAGGGGCCAAGAAAGATTTTGGTAGCTTAATAGTAACACCCAAAGCTTGGAACAAGCTGCAGGTGTGAGAAAGAGTTTGAAGGAGACGGTCCTTGGATGGGGCTGCTAGCAGCCAATCGTCCAGATACGGAAAACGTAGAACCCCAGCCATCTCAAGGTAGCCGCCACCACCACCAGGCATTTGATGAAAACCCTGGGGGCTGAGGACAAACCAAAGAGCAGAGCTCTGAACTGGTAGTGTGCTACCTGGAAGTGGAAATGGAGGAAGTGCTGGTGGAAGGTGAACACCTTGCTATGCAGGTAGGTATCCTGCATATCCAGGGAACAAAGCCAGTCCCCCCTGATGCAGCAGGGGCAGTAAACCCTGAAGGGAGACCAACCTGAACCGTTTGTACTCTAGAAACAGGTTCAGCTGGCTTAGGTTCAGGATAGGCCGAAGGTCTCCCATCCACAGGGGGGCCAGGAAGAAGTGGGAGTAGAACCCCCTTCCCTGCTGATATCACAGGACTGGCTCTATAGCCTTTTTTTCTAAGTAAGGCCTCGATTTCCTCCCTCATGGGAGAAGTGTGGCCAGGAGGATACAAGGAATTGCCTGGAGGGTTTTCTGGAGGCCACTCTTATGAATTTGAGAGTGTGGCTGTGCTCGATGAGTTGCAGCACTCAGTTGTCTGGGGTGATCTCCCTCCACCTGTCCAGGTGCAGGAAGAAGCGACCCCCAACAACTGCCTCCTGTGGAATGACTGGGGTGGGTCTGGCAAGGAGTCAGGAGGGGAGCAGCTGCTGCTGGGGCTGCTGCTACACCTCAGCATGGCTAGGACTGCCTCCCTAGCCTGGTTCCATAGCAGGTTTTGGTATTGCACAATGTGAGCCAAATAACTGATGGCCCGAATGGCCAGAGTGGCAGAGGCGAAGGCATGCTTTCCCATCTGGTCCAGTTGGCGAGATTCCCTGTCCAGGGGGGAGGGAGCTTAGGTGTTTCGGTCACTTGGTGCGGTCATGTGCCGCACTGATAACGACCGAATCAGCCTTGGGCTGTTCACCAAAATACGGCTATACAGCCAGGGTGGGGTAAAGCCTATCAGCCTCTTTGGACACCGCCAGGACTGAATGGGGTGGTTCCAAGCAGCCCGGGTAACATCCTCATAGCAGTCAATAAACAGGGGGAGCACCGGAGGAGGAGCGTCCTGCTGATGTGGGTAGACAGCAAGCCGACGCCTCTGGATCCTGTTCTTCTGTCTCCAACCCCGTGGTGGCCTGAATGTGCATCAAGATGACCATAGAGAAAACATTACTTACCATAGTAATCTTGTTTCTTCTAAGGGAATCTTACTGTATTCTGACAAATGCAGTATGGTCTCATCCTATAGTTCCAACATTTTACTATTTGCCTAAGATACACAAAAATCTTTATGAACCACCAGGAAGACCTACAGTCTCGGGAGTTGGTTCACTAACAGAACACTTCTATGATTTTATTGATTTTTTTCTTCAATTTAGTATGGTAAAATTACCATCATACCTAAAAGATTCTGGAGACACTATGAAAAAAATTTAAAGATTTATTTTGGGAAAATGATTTTTACTGGATAACAATTGAGGTGGAATCATTGTACATTTTAATAAGACATCTGGATGGTATTAGGGCTGCGAGGTTCCTTTTAGAGCAAGATATGCCCTATACAGGTGCACCAGTTGACCTTATTATTGAAGCACTAACATTTGTACTAAATGAATTTAACAATGACTATTTTTTGCAGACATGTGGGACAGCCATGGGGGCATCGATGGCTCCAGCTTATGCAAACCTGTTTATGGGCCTATGGGAATTCCAACACTTGAATAATCAAGCACAGAACCCCTTTCTTGGAAACACTGTGAGATGGGGTAGATTTATAGATGATTCTCTGTGTGTATATGGAAAGGGTCTAAGGAGCAGGCTCATGAATTCATAAAATAGTTAAATGAGAATGATTGGAATTTAAGATTTCCTTCCAATATTAAGAAAGATTTATCAATTTTTTGGACATTACTTTTATGGGACATACTGATACAGGAAGTATAAGTACAAAAGGGTATAGGAAAGAAACAGCAACAAATTCCATGCTTAGGTATAATAGCTCACACCCACAAAAATTAAAAAAATCCATACCCTATAGTCAACTATTGAGAATAAGAAGAAACTGTACTAGTGATTGGGATTTTCAGCAACAGGCAAAGGAAATGTTGGATAGATTTAGAACAAGAGGATATAAAGAACAAGTCCTGATAGAAGCATTTAGTAAAGTACAGAATATGACTGAGAGAGATTTATTGGAGCGTAAAAGAGATTCTAAAGAAAAAAGTATGAATCAAAAAATCACATTTTCAACAGAATACAATGTATTGGCAGGACATACAGAGAACATTATTTGGAATGGCTGGCAGTCCTAAAGGGAGATAATGTACTGAGGGAAATAATTTCAGATAGCCCTAGAATTACCTACAAAAGAGCAGCAACTTTACAAGGTAAACTGACAAAAAGTCAGTTTTGTGAAAAGAAAAAACAAGACAGACAAGGGTGGATGCCAGTGAAACCAGCAGGTGCCTACAAATGTGGTAGATGTAATACTTGCAAGTACATGCAGCAAGGGAAAAATTTAGTTTGACCGAATGGAATGAATATTTCAATAGAAAACTTTATAACACACACAACAACTTTTGTTGTGTACATTCTATGGTGTAATTGTAGCCTATATTATATAGGCAAGACAGCGAGAGCATTAAAAGAGAGGATACAAGAACATGTTCACTCGATTATAAATCAGAAAATGGATAAACCAGTCAGCAGACACTTTTGTGAGAGGCATCAATCAGACCCTAGCTGCTTTAAGTTTATGGGACTAGAAAATGTACAAACTCCATCAAGAGGAGGAGACGGACAAAACCTCCTCATGCAGACAGAAAGTTTCTGAATCTTTAAAACAGATACAGTTAGGCTTAATGGCCTTAATGAAAGATGGGACTTGAAACCATTTCTGAAGCATAAATAACTTCATACAAAGCCCTAACATAGGTCTTATGCCTAAAATAGAATTTGTTAGGATTTTGAGAAGCCACAACAATTACACACAAAGGACTATTAAGTACATAGAGTAAAAATTATAATGAATTATGTGATTTGTAGTTGCTCAGTGTTGTGTTTTTTTCTCCCTTTCTTTTAGATCCCTCATTTATTTCCAGTGCAGAGGGCCAAACATGAACAACTCTCTCCTAAACCAAGATAAAAGAAAAAGAATTAGAAAGAATATTGGGCCTATATGAAATATGGAGAATAATTTTTCATGCATGTAAGGCATGATAATTAAAAGTAAGTATTTAGAACCCAACTTCTAATTTAACGTGTCATTCTGAAAACTTGAATTTAAAAGATGATTTACGAGTGATATCTGGATCAGCTATTTAATTTAGCAATACTTAATTGTGTTGGTGTATCCCTTGTGCAGGAGATCCCACACGTGTGTAAGATTAACTTTTAATACTTAATTACAAAAGCATTCCAGATATATATATTCCTTAAATCAGACCTTGTTTCCTGCTTTATAAAGTTGGAACTACAATTTCTAATAGTTTGTATAAAGAGTTTTTGAGCAGTGATGTTTTAAAAGAATGTAATGTAAAGAGATATTTTTTGTTGTTTAAAAGTTTTACTTAATTGATGTGGGGTCACTTCCTGTTGTGATGTCATGCACTCTTGAATGTATAAAAGGTGTAGTCTTTTCACTTTGGTTTACGCCCCCTGGAAGGCATGCTGCTGAGGCGCTAGGGGCTCCCACTGTGGCAAATAAAATCAACAATTGAGTTGCACAACCTTGGTCAGTGTTTCATTGGAGTGCTTCTATTTTTGGCTTACTTGAGAATATATGGTTTGGCAACCTTTTCAGAAGCGAATCGGCCGTAGACTTGAACGCAGCATTCCCTTTGAAAATTACTCTCACCATAGGATTGCCTCGGAACCGAAATGGTTAATAGAACCTATGCTAATAGTGGAATGTTAGGCTAGAGCTCGGTTTTCAAATCACTGTCCCTGGTTGCACTTCCTGCAACCGTCAGATTCTTATGAAGCATGCAGAAGCTAAATACTAACTATCCAAACTAAATTTACTACCCCTAAATACCCCCATTAGGGGAACAGAAACTCCAAACAACAGGAGGCATCTCTAAGAATTAAGTCAACAGATGCCCAAAAAACTAATAGGTACCCACAGGTCTCCAATATCAGTGATACAGGAGTGAGCAGAGCCCTGTAGGTCCTAGCAGGGGAGGAAGGGTGGAAGCTCAGAATACAGTAAGATTCCCTTAGAAGAAAAAAAATGACTATGGTAAGTAATGTTTTCTTCAAACCCCAGGAAATCTTACTGTATTGTGACAAATGCAGACTACCCAAGCAGTGCCTTTGGAGGCAGGCAGAAGACCTATTTAGGAAACAGGCTCTGCAGAACTGCTGTGCCAAAACCTGGCATCACTCCCGGCCAGGGGTGGTGTTAAAGATTTAGCACGGTGTGCTCCTCCAAATTAAAGAAGCACAGAAACTCCAAACTGTACCCTAAAATATGCGCTCCTACCTACTTTTTGAATTTACAAGTTCGTTGACAATTTCTTGCTTGTAATAAAAGTTGTGAGTAGTTTATGTGCAGTAATAATTATGTTGCCTGTTTCCTAGATATTATTGAGATGCAAGCTCATGACAGTTTGTTACTGATGTCATCAACTGTTGAAAATGCATCCGCCCAATCACTGCTACACATCAAATCCCCAAGCACCTTGGCCACCTGCAGATAGACGGAGAGATAGATAGACAGACACACACAGACACACACACACACACACACACATACTACTTCACTAATTTCTTCACCCACATCTGGCTTATAGTCCATAGCCACCTGTCCAGACCACACTACATGGGCTTCCACTTCAGTTTAACATTTCCTTACCTATAACAGTGGAATGATTTTTCCTGAATTGCTTTGCTTTCTCATGTAACAAATACAAGTCGCCATCTAGAACCATTTCCTGTAGACTGCCACTGTAAATCTGCCTGTAAAATGAAGGGATCCATTTAGATCTTGGAGCCCTGCACCACTTCATCCCATGTGCTGATCAACTGCATTTAGTAGTGACTCCAGCAAGGCTCCCAGGTTCACAAGTATTCTTGTGTTTTTAAAGTAAATTAAGAAGTAGTCTACAGGAAAATTGTGTCCATGGACTTGTGTTGTGTACACATAGGTAAACTGAGCAATTCAGCTTCGGTATCCCAGACTACTCTTTCAGTTTCACCAGACAACAGCTTACAACATCGATTACAAATCATTCAGACTTTCGATGTCCTACAGTTCAAAGTATATAACAAAATACAGTAGTTTTATCTTTTTATATTCCGAAGACAACCTGTTGAAAACAGGCAACTTTCTTTAACAAAAAAAAAATGTTAACCACCAGGCTTCCCTCAATACATGCAGGACAACAGTGGCTTGGTCTTGCTGTCTTGCTGCTACTTCTTGCTTACCTGTCCCTATGATTTGCTGTAATTTTCATTTTTATCCCTCTGTGACCTTCCCATGTTTTCCGACTTACCCTGGTCTTTCTCCCTCATCTTTGCGCTTATTCTTTCATCTGGCCACCATTCCATTCCCTCTGTCCCCATTTCAAATGTTTTTTTTTTCTTTTCTCTACGGACTTTAAAATGTTTTATTTTTCCTTCTTTGCTCATTCACCTACTTTTAAATTCACCTATTGTCAATACACTCATTCCCACTCTGTGTCATTTTTCCCCACTTTTGTTTGCCAACCGCCCATAAACTATCTAAGCCACACATGCTCAACCCCTCACCGCTTGCCCATATACACATCAGTCTGCCAGTTGCTCTCATACAGTTTCCCTGCCTGCCTACCAGCTCACCCACTAACCTGTGCTGATTACCAATAAATATTTATTTTTCCAGCATGTCAAAGTTCACACTAACTTGCTGGCTAACCACACACTTGATCACAGTCAACCCAACTATTAACGTAGCAGCTGCTCGCTCACCCAGTGGTTTGCTGATCTAATTTTGAACTGTACCCAATTAATAAAAAAAAACAAATCCTGATTTATATCGCAATGCTGCTTCTGGACTCCCCCATCACTGTCCCACTGCCAGAAACCCCTGCCCCTAACTGTGCTCCAGAAGAGCAAGAAGAGCACAGGTAACTGAATATTTTCCATGAAAAAATGTGCTCCTGTGATCACAGGCCGTGCTCAAAGCATGGAGCACACCCTTAACGCTACCCATGCTCCTGGCCTGGGTGTCCAGGCAGTAGTGTTCGGTAAATGTGTGAACTGTTTTCCAGGTAGCTGCCTTACAGATTTCCAGAAGAGGAATGTCTCTGGAAGCTGCTATACATGCAGCAGTCCCTCGAGTAGAATGGGCCCTAAGCCCTTGAGGGGACTGCTTACCCACTTTGTCATAACAGAATTGGGTACACAAGACAATCCATCTCGCTATGGATCTCTTTGTGGCAGGTTTAACCTTGCCAACCTCTCCATAGGTCAGAAAGAGCTGGTTTCTATCACCTCTGTGACCTTTTTTGTGCTCTAGGTAGTAACTAATAGCCCTCTTGGCATCCAAGCTATGCAGTCTATGCTCACCTGAGGAGGAATGATCAGTAAAAAAGACTGGCAGGGTGATGGACTGATTAATTTGAAAGTCAGATACCACCTTAGGGAGAAATTTATTATTTGTTCTGAGTACCACCTTGTCCCTATGGAAGACCACATAATTGGGATCCATGGACAAAGCCTGAATCTCACTAATCCTTCTGGCAGAAGTAATGGCCACTAAAAACACAGCCTTCCAAGTCACATACTTAAGGTCAGCTGATGACATGGGCTCGAAAGGAGGCTGCATAAACTGTGCTATGCAAATGTTTAAGTCCCACACAGGGGTAGGGACTCTATGAGGAGGGTGCAAATGCAGTAGCCCCTTAAAAAACTTTTGGAACACTGCATTCGAGGCCAGAGGACGGCTTACCTGCTGATAGGTAAGCAGACACTGCAGCCAAATGCACCTTCAAAGTAGAGGTCCGAGGCCTACGGAATGAAGATGGGTGAGATAGTCAAGAACTACTGATAAGCCAGATGGGTATGGTCTAAGCTTTTGTACCTGCACCAGAAAGAAAATCTTTTCCACTTAGAAGTATAGGTTTTTTGGTAGCAGGTTTGCTGGACAGCCTAAGGACGTCCATTACCCTTCTGAGAGATTCACATTTGCATACTCTAGGTTCTCAAGGACCAGGCTTTGAGTCTTAGGGATCGAAGGCTGGGGTAGAGGTTCCTGCCCTGGGAGGAGGTCATCAAATTGTGCCTCCTGGGTAGGCTGATTGGCTTGGCTACTGAGAGGGACAGAACTAAATAACATGGCTGTCTGGCCCAATCTGGGACAATGAGGATCATTGTGGCTGGCTGGGACCTGAGCTTGTTCAGAACTCTCAGCAACAATGGGAAGGAAGGGAAGGCATACAGGAACTTCCCTGTCCAATCCAGGGTCAATGCATCCAGTGGTACTATGCCCTTCAGTTGGGGTCTGCAATAGTACAGAGGGAGCTGGTAGTTGTCTGGGGAAGCAAAGAGGTCTACCTCTGAAGTGCCCCACCTTCTGAACACCAACTGCAGTACTTGCTTGTTTAAAGACCATTTGTGATGGTTCTGATTTATTCTGCTCAGTGCATGTGCCAGCACACTGTCCTTCCCTAGAAGGTGGACTGCTGACAGCAAAATATTCACGGAATAGGCCAGGGTCCAGATTTTCATAGCCTCTGTGCACAGGGGTGTGGACCTTGTGCCACCCTGTTTGTTGATGTAATACACAGTAGTCATGTTGTCTGTCCTGACCTGGACCACCTTTCCTTGCAGCATGCTGGCGAATTCCTGAAGTGCTAGGAATACTGCCCTGAGCTCCAACAGGTTGATGTGCACAGCAACGACTCCTGTTTGAGCCAAGTATCGTGGACAGTATGCTCCCCTATGTGTGTGCTCCCCACCCTAGTAGGAAAGCATCTGTAGTAAGCACCAGAGATGGTTGCTCTTGGAGGAATGGAACACCTTGTCTGAGGTTTTCCAGATTCTGCCATCACTGGAGTGCCTGCACAAATGTTTGAGTAACTAGGACTAGCTTTGACAACCTGTCTCTTTTCTGATGCCAGTAATACTTGAGGTGATACTGAATATCCCTCATCTGAAATCTTGCTCCTGACACTGTGGCAGTTGAGACTGCCATGTGGCCCAACAACTGGAGAAAGTGCCTGGCCGGCCTGAGGCTGTGAGGTTTGAAGGAGCCTACCAGCTGCCTGAGAGTGTCTGCCCTCAGCTGAGGAAGAAAGGCCCTTCCTCTGACTGAATCCAATTCTGCTCGTATAAACTCCAGGAGCTGTACTGGCTGCAGCACTGACTTCTGCTGGTTTATCAAAAAACCCAGGGACTGTAACAGTTCCTGTGTTAAGGCCAGAGACTGCGTGACCTGCTGAGGAGACTGCCCCATTAAGAGCCAGTGGTATAAATATGGAAAAACTGTCCCTCCCTGTCTTCGTAGGTGTGCCACAACCACAGCCAAGCATTTTGTGAACACCCCTGGAGCAGAAGTAAGGCTGAAAGGCATTGCTTTGAACTGGTAGTGGCCTTGTGGAAGTCTGAACCTTAAGAACTTTCTGTGAGACTGCCTTATTAGGATATGGAAGTAGGCATCTTTTAAATCCAGAGAGGCCAGCCAGTCTCCTTGCATTAAAGTTGGCAGAATTGTTTTTAAGGAGACCATTTTGAATTTTGGTTTCAGTAAATGCCCGTTCAGATGTCTGAGATCCAATATGGGTCACCACTCCCGTTTTCTTGGTTGTGAGGAAGTATCTTGAGTAAAGACCCTTTCCTTTCTGTAAGAGAGGAACTAGCTCCACTGCAACTAATGAAAGCAGGTTTAACACCTAATTTTCCAGTAAGAGTGTTTCTGAGGTGGAGGAAAGTTGAAAAAAGTACAGCTACATAAGAACTTACCGTAACAATAGATATTCGCAGTAGGTATTCACATATAGGACCGACCCACCAGGTGTCAGGACCCCACGGAAAAATTTCTAGCTAGCAGACTCTGGCGGGGGACCGCCCCCACGTCAGGTGACCGGCATCATACGACGTCAGTATAAAGGGGCAGTTCCCCCATGCCCGCTTCAGTTCTTTTCGCCAAGGGCCAAAAGAGGCAAGACGAGAGAGAAGGATATTCCTATGGAAATGGAGCCAAAAAGCTTAGGGGATGGAGGGCGGAGTAGTTTATCAGCAAGAGCCTTCAAGATCTACTGTTACGTAAGTTCTTACATAACTGTACTATCTACTTCAAGAGGGCTCCTGCAGTAGGTATTCACACATAGGACTGAGTAACAAGCAGTCTGGAACAAGGAAAAGCACTCGGGAGGAGGATAGTTATCCATAGCATGGAACCTCAGGCTGAACGGGTCTTATGAAAGGAGACCTTGAAACACAGCCAACCCAAAGCCTGCTCTACAGCGAGAGGCAATGTCCAAACTGTAGTGTTCTGTAAAGGTATGGACAGAAGTCCAAGTTGCGGCTGCACAGATGTCTGCCGCTGGTGCATTCTTGAAACAAGCCGCAGATGCAGCTACTCCTCTGGTGGAGTGACCTCTGACTTGTCCCGGCAGAGTCTTGTTGTACTTGTCATAACAGACAGTGAAACAATGAGCCAACCATTTTGATAGGCACTACCTAGAAACAGCACTGCCTTCTCTTCTGAGAGCAAAAGAGACAAAAAGCTGATCAGTTTTTCTGAGATCCTTAGTCCGAGTGGTGTAGCATCTCAGTATCCTGTGAACATTAAAAGTATGCAGGAGGTACTCTTCTTTATTGGAGTATTGCGTAAAGAATGCGGGTAGCTCAATGGATTGATTCAGCGTAGATTCAGCCACCACCTTAGGGAGAAACTTAGGGTTGCTGCATAGAGCCACACATTCCTTGTGGAAAATCAAGTAAGGGATTTTGCACATCAAGGCCTGACGCTCGGAAATGCGCCAAACAGAAGTAATGGCCACTAGGAAGAGTGTCTTCCAAGAAAGGAACTTTAAATCTGCTGTAGCTGCCGGCTCGAAAGAAGGCAGGGTAAGCTTCTCCAGAATGAAATTCAAGTCCCAAGGAGGGGCAGGAATGCAGATGGGAGGTCTCAAATAGAGAACCCCTCTGAGGAAGGTCTTGGAGACTTCCAACTGAGCAAATGTCCCGTCCCTGAAGGGAATATGGTAAGCTGAAATAGCTGCCATGTGGACCTTTAATGAGGGAAGGCTGAGACCCAGATCAAAGAGGTGAGCATGTAGTCCAGGACTTTATTGGCTGGGCATGAGAAAGGTTCGAAGTCTTTTGAGGTAGCCCAAATAGAAAACCGTTTCCACTTCATGGCGTATGTGGACCTGGTGGAAGGCTTCCTGGCCTCTACCAAGATGTCTGCTACGAGCGGAGAAACTCCGAAGCGGGCTTTTGCTACGTCTGCAGGAGCCACACACGTAAATGAAGGAATATGAGACCTGGATGAACAAGGGTCTCCTGATCCTGGGTTAACAATTGTTGCATCAGAGGAAGAGGAAGTGGAGGGTCCTCTGAAAATTTTTGCAGAAGAGAGAACAAAACGTGCCTGGGCCAGAAGGGAGCGATGAGAATCATTCAAGCTCCCTCCGATCCAAGTTTGTTCACGACCCTCGGAATTAAGGGAACAGGAGAGAAGGCAGAAACGAACCTCTCCCTCCAAGCAAGAGACAGAGCGTCCCACCAAAAAATGTCTCGCCTGGAGTGAGCCAGCAGAAGGCGGGAAGTTTTGTGTTTTGGGGAGAAGCGAAGAGGTCTATCTGAGGTGTTCCCCATCACTGAAAGATGTTGTTTAAGACTTCTTGATCCAATTTCTATTTGTGGGACCTGGCTGAGGACCGAATGAGTTGGTCTGCCAGCGTATTTTCCACTTCCAGAACGTGAACTGCAGTCAGGTGAAGGTGGTGTTGGGTTGCCCAAAGCCAAACTCTCATTGTTTCCTGGCACAGAGGGTAGGAAGGTGTTCCTCTCTGCTTGTTGAGGTACCAGACTATGCACATGTTGTCTGACTGTATGAGGAGATGACCAGGAAGGATAAGGGAGTGTAGAGCCTGAAGGGCATAAAGGACTGTTCTCAGTTCGAGCACATTCATGTGTAGGTTTTGTTCGAACTTGGACCAGCTGCCCCGAGTCCTGTGAGACTCGAGATGGGCTCCCCAGACTTCTCCTGACGCAACTGTCGTCAGCGTCTGGGAGGGGGGTTCGATACTGAAGTGAACTCCCATGCATAGGTTCTCCTGTACCATCCACCATTGTAAGTCCCTGATCATGGGATCGGAAACTAGTACATCTTGGTATAGATTGTCCAGGGTCTGGTGCCATTGCGACCGAAGCGTCCATTGAGAGATCCTCATATGGAGCCGAGCGAGTAGGACTGTCAAAATGGCAGCCGCCATTAGCCGAGGAGTCGAAGGACTGACCTAGTTCCGACCCACCTGCGACTGGACAGAAGATGGACCTTAGTCTGAAGGGTGTCTACCCTGTCCGGAGGCAAAAAGGCTTTGCCGATGGTCGTATCCAGAATCGCCCCTATAAATTGGAGGTGTTGGCAAGGGACCAAATGGGACTTTGCCTGGTTAATGGTGATACCCAGGCTGGTGAAAACCTGCAGGGAAAGGGAGTGCATGAGTTCCTCCCTGGACGGGGCTGCCAGGAGCCAATCGTCCAGGTACGGGAATACCTGAACTCCCTGGTTACACAGGTGGGCCGCTATCACAGACAGGCACTTGGTAAATACTGGGGGGCAAGGAGAGACCAATTGGGAGGGCCTTGAATTGGTAGTGGTCCCCCTGAAAGCAAAAACAAAGGAATTTGCAGTTGAAAGGGCATATGGGAATATGCAGGTTGGCATCCTGCATGTCCAGAGAGCATAGCCACTGTCCCTGCCGAAGAAGTGGTAGAAGGCTCTGCAAAGAGAGCATTCTGAAGCATTTGTACTCCACAAACATGTTCAGGGAGCTGAGGTCTAGGATAGGCCTCAGATCTCCCATCTTCTTTGGAACTAGGAAGAAATGGGAATAGTAACCTGTCCCCGAAAGACGGTTGGGGACTGGTTCTATCGCCGACTTCAAGAGAAGGGAGATGATTTTCCTCCAGGACCAGAGGAAGATGTTGCGGGGAGTAAGACAACTGGGGGTTGGGGGGGGTCTTCGGGGTGGTTTCTGTAGAAACTCTATTGAGTGTCCTGCTGATATCAACTGGAGCACCCAAGCATCTGACATTATCCTCTCCCAACCCGGCAGATGGGAGGAGAATCTCCCCCCTACCAGTTCCTCTGAAACCTCCAGAGGCAGTGGGAGAGGTAGGGAGTCAGGAGATGTGGGGCAGCGCAGCAGCCTTGGCTCCCGTGGCTTTTTTGCTGGGGGAAGTCTTGGTTGCTGGCGGGGCCTGATGTTTGTTGGCTCGTTTGCCCAGTGGTTTTTGTCTTTGTCGGTTTTGTCTAGGAAAAGGACGCCGTTGTCCTTGAGGGGGCCTGTACATAGAGTTGACAGACTTGAGTGCAGTGCCCTTCTCCTGCAGTTTGGTAATGATGTCCTGGACATCACCCCCAAACAGCACCAAACTCCTGAAGGGAGCATCCTGGATAGCGGATTGCACTTCAGGGACCAAACCTGACATGCAGAGCCAGGCATGACACCATAGGCCTACAGCGAAAGCTGAGCTCCTTCCAGCTGTGTCCACTGCATCGTAAGTGGCACGAAGCATGTGCAGACTGGCCGAACGAGCAGAACGGACAAGATCCAACACTTCCTGCTTAGTCAGACTCAGGAAGGAAGTCCGATTTAGATTCTACCTGACTAAGGATGGTCTTCTGAAAATCCCCCATATGTGCCACATAGTTCAGGGCCCTAATATCCAGGGTAGAAGAGGAACAGAGGATCTTCCTGTATTGGTCCAGAAGCCAGGATTTCTTATCAGGCAGAGACAAGCTGAGGTGTTTGGGATTTTCGGAGCGGACGTGAGCGGCGCTGATGACGACCAAGTCCGCCTTGGGGTGGAGGTTAAGGAAATCTATACCCTCAGGAGCCTGATATAGCCTGTCTGCCTTCCTCAGAAGGGGGGCTAATGCAGAAGGTTGTTTCCAAATGGTGGACACAAGATCCATGTGAGGCTCTATCCATAGAAACATAGAAGTCGATGGCAGATAAGGACCACAAGGCCCATCCAGTCTGCTCATTTCTTTTTCTACCTTATAAATGTGCCATCAGCTTTTGGTCTGTAAATGGCCTATCTATTCACACTCATCTGTATTGCTCCCTTATGCCTATCCCATGACTGTTTGAAGCCCTGCACTGCATTCATACCCACCACTTCCTGAAGTAAGCCATTCCATGCATCCACCACCTTTCTGTGAAAAAGAACTTCCTCACATTACCCCTTTATCGGCCTCCCTCTAATCTCACGCTGTGTCCTCTTGTTCTGCTATTTTTCTTATACTGAAACATGTTAGACTCTTTCACCTTGTTAATGCCCTTAAGGTGTTTGAATGTTTCGATCATGTCACCTCTCTCCCTCCTTTGCTCTAGGGTATACATATTGAGCTCCGTTAATCTGTCCTCATATATTTTCTGATAAAGTCCCTGCACCATTTTGGTTGTCCTTCTCTGGACTGCCTCAGTCTGGTTAATGTCCTTGTGAAGGTATGGCCTCCATACTGCACGCAGTACTCCAGATGGGGCCTAACCAGTGTCTTGTAAAGAGGGATTATTACCTCTATCTTCTGACTTGTGATACCCCTACTAATACACCCCAACATCCCTCTAGCCTTACCTACTGCTTGGATGATTTCAGGTCATCGGTGATGATGACACCCAAGTCTCTTTCTTCCCTTGTGACTGCCAGCAACTCCCTTCCAAGCCTATAGGTGGCTTCAGGGTTTCTCTTCATTATGTACATGATCTTGCACTTCTTTGCATTAAACCCCAGTTGCCACTCTTCCGACCATTTTGCTAGTTTATCCAGATCTCTTCTCATTCTGCCCACCCCATCTGGATCATCTACTCTGTTGCAGATCTTCGTGTCATCTGAAAACAGACAAACCTTACCCTCCAGTCCATCTGCAATGTCACTGATGAAGCTATTGAAGAGGACTGGCCCCAGGATTGATCCCTGAGGTACCCCACTTGTAATCTGCATCTCTTCTGACTGTATACCGTTTACCACCACTCTGTTTTCAGCCCGTCAACCAGTCTGCCACCCAGCTGACCAACTTCTGACCCACCCTGAGCTTACCCAGCTTATTAATCAATCTTCTATGTGGAACAGTATCGAAAGCTTTGCTGAAGTCAAGGTAGGCGACATCAACTGCTACCCCTTGGTCCACCACTCTGGTTACACAGTCAAAGAAATCTATGAGATTGGCAGGACCTTCCTTTTGTAAACCCATGCTGTTTTGGATCCTGTGCTCCTATGGATTCCAGGTATTGCACTATCCTTTCCTTAAGGAGTGCCTCCATAATCTTGCCCACTACTGAGGTAAGACTGACTGGTCTGTAGTTCCCTGCTACCACTCTTGTGGAGCGGGATCACATGAGCCCTTCTCCAGTCTTTTGGGACATCTCCTGTGCTCAGAGACTCACTAAACAGTTCTGACAATGGCTCTGCTAGTTCCACCCTTAGCTCCTTTAGTACCCTGGGATGTATGCCATCAGGTCCCACTGCCTTGTCCACCCTGAGCTTATCGAGCTCTTGTAGGACCCTTTCTTTTGTGAAGGGACTAGTGCTCACCTCCCTCCCCGCTGTGTCCATGGTGTTGAGCTGTGGCACCCTGCCCTACCTTCTCTTCACTAAATACTGAGCAGAAGTATCTATTTAGGATAGATGCTTTTACATGGTCCTCCTCCTCAAACGCCCCTTTATCTCCTTTGATCTTATCCATGACCCCTCTGGACTTTCTCCTTTCATTAATGTATCTATAGAAAGTTTTGTCACCTTCTTTTACTGTCTGTGCTGCTGTTTCCTCGGTTTGGGCCTTTGACTGCCTTACTGCCTTCCCTGCTTCCCTTAGGGAAGTTTGGTATGCCTCCCTATCTTCATCCCGCTGCATTCCCTTATATTTCCTGAAGGCTAGCCTTTTGGCTCGGACCTTTTCTGCTACTGTTGTTGAGAACCAAAGTGGTTTCTTTCTTGTTTTGCACTTCCTTTTCTCTCTATCACAATGGGATGTTGCTTCAAATATTGCATCCTTAATGCTTGCCCACTTTGCCTGTACCCCCTCACCTGTATTTCTTTTTGCCAGGGCTAGCTTAACTCTGTTGGCCATCTTATCAAAGTCAGCTCCTCTGAAGTCCTATATTTTTGCCTTGGAATGGGATGATTTAGTTGTAGTGGCCAAACTGAACCATACCATGTGATGGTCACTGGCCCCCAGGTGACCTTCTGCCTGAAGATCTGTGATCCTTTCCCTGTTAGTCAGTACTAGATCTAGGATAGTCCTGTCTCTTGTGGGTTGTTGTACCAGTTGTTTGAGGCCCTCCTCCTGCAGGGACTCCACCATGTGTCTAGTTCTGGCAGATGTTCCTGCTGGTATTGACCAATCTGTATCTGGCAATACCCAGGGTGGAATCAGTGTAGGAGCAGTATCGGGCACAGCCAGATGAGCAGCGAGTTTCTTATGCTGTGGGTCTGGCTCCAGTGATTGCCACTGATGGACTTCCTGGATTTTCCAGGAGAACTCCAGAAAAGAGGGATCCTACTGAGGGGACTTCGGAGGAGTCCTTGGCCTGGGGCGATCTGAAGTACATGGCTCGTCTTCGGGATCAGAGCATCCCATCTCTGAATCCGAGTCAGATGTATCTGATGAAGAGGAGGAAGAGAACAGCCCCTTTGGGGAGTTCCCTGAGGCACGTATCCTCCCCTAGTCGGGCGCCAGATGTCTCTTCTGGTGTCGGGAAGGAGTCTCCCATCTCCGATGTAGGGGATCCTGTACAGGGTCCAGCACTGGTAGACAACTCTCGACCTCACGAGTGAGCTGAGCCTTGGTCTCAGCCCACCAGGAGGCCAATGTCTCCTTCAGATCCGCCGGCGGCTGGGGAATGGGAGGAGGAGGGGGATACGGGTATTGAGGATCTCCGTAGAAGGAGTATCCATAACCAGATGGCGGGTAGCCCGGCGTTGGGTACTACGGTGCTAGATACTGCGGCGTCAGTTACTGAGGCACTGGATACTGCGGAGTCAGGTATTGCGGCACTGGATATTGCGGTGTCAAATACCCAGGTGCCAGGGGCTCTGATGGAGCAGAGGCTCTGCTGGCGGGCCTGGCGGTGGTAATGCTGGCCCCGCGGGCGTCGGGTCCGGTGTGGGTACGCCTTCGACAGGGTCCAAAGGACCCGATGGTAAGGGGACGCCTGATGGCATCAGGACTGGTGTCTGAGGGTCCAGCGTCAGGGTATCAGGTCCAGAAAGAGGGTTCCCTGACGGCAGCGTCTCAGTATCCCCCGTGATGACCGGGGAAGGAGGATTATAATCCCCAGGAGTCAACTGAGGAGACACGGGGACCTCAGAAGGCAACTTAGCACACTGCAGAGGGCCTGGGGTGTCAGACTGTTCCACAGGGTCCGGCGCTGGCTTCTTGGTCAGGCAGGCGTCGGTGGAGCCAGCGTCCAACTTATCGACCGAATCTGGGCAGGCACTGGAGAAGCAGATGTCCAACTTATCGGACACTCTGCTGGAGGAAGGCCACGCAGGAGATGCGGCCTTGTCGGGTGTAGTCTTGGCTGGGTGTTCCCCCGAAGGGGCTAGCGGCTTAGCAGCCTTGTCCAGGTGAGCATCGGTGGAACCGACGTCCGACTTATCGGACCCACTCTGACCTGAAGGCCACATGGTAATAACATCCTTCCCGGAAGCAGAGGCCTCCTTTGCCCCAGAAACTCCCGAAGGGCCCAAGCGTGAGCCAGATGGGAGGGGCGGCACCTTCTTGGTAACCACCAAGACAGCCGTCGAGGAGCAATCCCTTGGAGGGGATGTTACCTTAAGTGCCGCGACTCTGGCCGGAGTCACGGCTGTCGTGGAAGCCGGCTCCTGCTCCCAGTGCTTCTCCTTGTCGCATTTTTTTCTTGTGACCTTTGGGGGAAGTGGACGCCTGCCTGAGTTTCTTTAGCTCCTTCTCCATGGAGGCCATTTCCTTCTTCAAGGTATGGGCTTCCAAGGACTGCTGTCTTCTTTTGCGGGTAGTGAAGTTAAATTTCTAGCAGTGCTGGCACTTCTCCATGGGGTGGTCTGGACCCAGACAGAAGAGGCACAAGGAGTGGCTGTCCTTGTGTGGAAGTTGGGAACCACACGAGTCGCACTTATTCTTATGCGATTCGGAGGGTGTCGGGGACAACATTCACATCGAATTGAAGATAATGGCTTAAGGACAGAGAAAAAAGGTTGAAAAGTTTGAAGACTTAAGGACCTACGAATGACTGATGAAGCGTTGTTCAACCATGAGGAACTTTCACAAGCCGAGAGCAGGAAAGAACTGGAAGGCGGGCGTGGAGGACCGCCCCTTTATACTGACGTCGTATCATGCCGGACACCTGATGTGTGGGCGGTCCCCTGTCAGACTGCTAGCTCAAAATGTTTCTGTGGGGTCCTGACGCCTGTCGGGTCAGTCCTATATGTGAATACCTACTGCAAGAGCCCTCTCGAAGTAAGATCTCTCTCCCTTAGTCTTGGTCTGAGTTTGAAACGGAGTGCAAAGCCCTGACCCACTACCTCCAGGACCCACCGATCCATGGTGGTGGATTGCCATTCCTGGAGATAGTGGGTCAGCCTGTCCCCTACTGGACCTGGGGAGGTGACCCGAGCAGATTCCTCAGGGTGTCTGCTTATTTTGAGGTGCTGACTGGGTGCTGGGGATAGTTCGGTTGGTGCCTTTCCTGCCCCTGCCTCTGAAGTAGTCTCTCTGCTGCTGATATTGTGGATAGGCTTCAGGCTGGAAGAATGGCCTGTAAGGTCTGCCCCATGACCCCTGGCATGCTGCTTTCGGGGGGTAGGCGCCTTATCCTTAGCAGCATCACTTTGGTATGCCACGTTGTATTCATCCATCTTCCTCATGTAAGCCTCAGTCTGCTGTCCGAACAGAGATGACGGCTCACATGGGAAGTCCATGGCTTTGGACTGGGTATCTTGTGTAAGATTGGTAGTCCATAGCCAAGCAAATCTCCTGAGAGACACTGAGGAAGCCATCTGCCTGGCTGCAGTGTCATTGCTATCCACTGCCATTCTGAATTGGACCTTGGAGGCCTCTACCCCTCTCTTGGCAGCTTACTCCAGGTCTGCTGCCATTGGTGCTGGCACAGATTTTGTAATCTCCAGCACAGTGTCCCAGAGTGTCCTTTGGTACTTGGCAACATAGGCCATATATGAAGCCTGCCTAATTGCCAGGGAGGAACCCAGATATTGCTTCTCTGCGACAGAATTCAGCTTTCTGGAATCTTTGTCAGGAGGGTGTGATGCTAGGGGAATGCCTGCTTTATCACAGGCTGCTGCCTGTACCACACCCTCATGGCTAGGGTAACTGAACAGGAACTCGGCCCCACCCTTAGCCACCCAATATTTCTTATCCACCTTTCTATCAACTGGTGGAATAGAGGTTGGGGTATGCAGGATTTTCAGAACCTGCTTTTTCAGGGACTTGTGGATGGGCAGTAAAACTCTTTTAGGAACCTGAACATCCATCATATCTCAATAGTCCTGTTCCTCCTCATCCTCAGTTGATTCCTGTGTGGGGAGGTCCAGGGACTGAGCCACCTGTTTAACAAATTTAAAATGAAAGGTAAAGTCCTCGTTCCCTTGTCAGGGGAGTCAGGACGATGAGGATCAGGTGAGATATCCAGATCAATGGGTTCACCATAGTCCTCGTCCTCATCATCGTCAGCACCATCATCATAATCCTCAGCAAAAGTGTCCAACTCGGGTTCTAAGGAACCGAGAACTGGAGTGGAACTTGAGGCATCCAAACATGGCTGCTTTGGAACCTGAACTGGGGTTACCGGTTGAAGCGACTGAATTATTCTAATAGCATTTGCTATTTCCTCAGCGGCTGGAACCGGGGTACTCGGTTGCGGTTCAGCCGCTGAATGTTTTTTTCTTTTTCTCTTTCCTGAGGCTGCTGGGTTAGCAGCAGGGTCAGCAGGTCTCTTTTTGGCCAAAAGAACCGTCACCCTTGTCAGAGGGCTGATCCTCCAATTCTTTTTGGCCAGAAATCAGTTTTTCTGCAGCCGGTTCAGCAGCCTTCTCAGACATCTTCTCCTGCAGTCATTTTAAGTGCCTCTCAAGCATCGACTGAGGGAAGTTTTTACAGACATCGCAATCCCATTTGAGGTGGTCAAACCTCAAGCAAAACACACAAATAAGATGAGGATCTGCTTTTACGAACGGTTCCCCACACTCTGTACAATGTTGGAAACCTGTGGGGCCCGTTTGCTTCTTGGTCTGTGACATTGATCGGTCATAAGAAACCGAACTAGACCGAGAGTACCCCAGTAAATTTAAACTATGAAAAAACGCCTTACTGGACAGTAACCAGTAAATTTAACTTAAATAAAGACACAGAATAATATCGGTTCCTTCCCAGCTGGAAGAACCAAGGAGGAACTGAAAAGACTTACCAAAACTACAGTAATCTAACTAATTCTACCTGTGAACCAAAGACAGTGCTTCAAAAATCGACATAAAGTAAACAGACTTTAAAATAAACCAAGAAAATAATCTCTTCAGTTAAAGTGAAGGAGAGCTCTCCGGAGACGTCTTACTGAGGCCAGCGGAGTAAAGAATCTGACGGTTGCAGGAAGTGCAACCAGGGACAGTGATTGGAAAACCAAGCTCAAGCCTAACATTCCACTATTAGCATAGGTTCTATTAACCATTTCGGCTCTGGGGCAGTCCAATGGTGAGACCATACTGCATTTGTCAGAATACAGTAAGATTTCCTGGGGTTTGAATGTGGGATCATCCGAGGTGGGGGGGGAATTGGGGATGATGGTCGGTGCTTCTTCCTCTTTGGAGGAATCTGGGCCCAAGGAGGAAGACTCACTGCTGAAGCTCTGGTCAGCATCTTCTGCATCGTCGTCCCTGCTATCCTTGGGCCGACAATCATCCAAGCATATGGCTGACCCGACGTGAGGCCCATCCCTCGGTATGTGAGGAGCACTGGGGCCTGGCCAAAAAGGGACTGGGGAGATGGGTCCCAAGGAAGGCCCTTGAGGGGTGGCCAGGGCTGCAGCCCTTGGGCCACAATCTATGTCTGCATAAATGACCACAGTGGCTGAGATCAGACCGTGATAATCCAAAGGGGCTGGCATCAGTCCCACAGGCGTCAGGTAAGGGAGGGACTGGGCGATGGTCTCAAAGGAACCGGCAGTTTGATGTGAGGACCCCCCGCCGGTAGGGGTATATGGGCGCCGGACCCGCAAGAGTCAGCATAATGTAGCCAGGTGTAGGCTGCGGCAGGATGGGTGCCGGATCTACCAGAGTGGGTGGAGGGAGGATGGGGGACAGGCCCGCAGACACCACCTGAGGGGACGGGGCCAGCTTGGGGCACGCAGGCTATGGCAGAGGTAGGAAAGGTGCAGGCCCAGCAGGCATCGGAAGAGACAATGCCAGAGGGGTGTCCACAGGTGCCAGCTGTGGAGACAGCGCTGAGTGAGAGAGCAACCTCTCGGGAAGGCTGGAGAATACACTGAGCCCAGGGCACGCTGTTCTCCTGCTTCGGCCTGCCCCTGAGAAGGAGAGGCAGAACCTGCGGCAGTCCCAGATGATGAGTCCAGCATTGGTGGCATAGGTGTTGGGGGTGGCAGCTGAGAAACTGCTGCTAGCTGCATCCACACTGGCTGAAGATACTTCTGCTGAGCCACCTGACAGTAAGTATGTGGAGAACAAGGGCTGGAACAGCAGGAGCTGGGGGGGGGAGCAGGATACCGAGTACCCTGTCCCGAAGATCAGATGCCCGTGAGGGAGACCCAGACAGGCAGAGGGTTCACTGGTAGCCCTGTGGAAATTAGGGCGTGCAGGGCCAAAGAGGTCAGGCCCCCCTCCTGAGGGAGGAGGACCATTTAATGGTCAAAGACTGCTTGGGTGGAGACCGTGAGCGGGAGGCAGACCGGGTTGGTTACGGTCCTTGTACTTATGGTTATGTTTCCCGGTAGATTTGTCCTACGACTTTGATGATGAAGACCCCAAGGAGGTGGGGAAACGGAGGAGCTACTGGTCTGCAGCTCCCATTCCATCGAGGCGACCTTCTGCTTAAGGAGGTGATTCTCCAGGATGTTCTGGCCACATCTACGGGTGGCTGGGCTGAACTTCTGGCAGGCCTCACAGGTTTGGACGTCATGGTCTGGGCCTAGGCACAAGACATAGGCAGAGTGGCTGTCCTTGTCTGGGATCGGTCTGCTTCATGGAGTGGTCAGGGAAGATCAGGACGGTTTGGAAGACATAAACCGTCTGGTGAGAACACCAAAATTTTGATGTTATACTCAATTAAAAATGAAAATAATAAAGCATAGTTAAACGCAGGAAATAGCAGTCAACTGCAGCTGCAGTGGTATCAGCGGTCCGATGTGCGATGGTCGACGGCGGGAAAAGAATTGGGAAGGGTGTGGGGGCTGCCTTGGGCTTTTTCCATGGCCACTAAAGTTTTTTCCAACAAAAGCTTCTCCAGCAGCTTTCTTCTGTGTCACCTTGCAGCTTGACTGAAGCCTTGGCAGATCTTACAAGTCCTGATATTGTGAGAGAGGCCTAGACAGCAGACACAAACTTCGTATGTATTGGCCTTATAAATTTTTTCTCCGCACTCACAGTACTGTAACAGCGTTGTTGGTTTCGGTGGCATGCAGAGATGACAATATTACTAAAATTTTGTGATTAGAGAAAAATAATAAATGACAACAGCTAGTTTGGCAGCATTTCCACAGCAGGTCCAAAAAGTATGATCGACGGCAGGAAAAGAACTGAGGAGACATGAAGCCACCCACCTTTATATAGATACTGACACATGACACTGTTGTGGACGGCCCCCAGCTAGCACAGTTTCCATGTGGACCTAGCGCTGATGCGGGTACAGTTGCAAAGGTGTAGTCTAATGGAAGAAATATCCTTGAAGAACAAACCTTCCATTCTTTCTAAATTGGCATTTCAAGGTTTTTGTGGGAAAGAAAACTAATGTCTGCAGTATTGATTCCATCAATGAAAGGGCTGGACCGCTGGCCCAGTGGTGCTGAGGGCTGAGGTGCTGGACGCCACACCTTGCGCCACGCCGGGCGACCCGGGTTTGGAAACAGACTGGTTGAAAGGTCGGAGGATCGAGCATCCCCACAGATGCTCTCTCCTCCTGGGTGGGTTCTGGTGCTTATAGCGCTGACGCACCTGTGCCTGTGGAAGCACGGCATCAGGGCACAGGTGGCTCTTCGGAGTCGGGGTGGGGAGGACGTTGTGGGCACTTGACTACGGTGTGAGTCAGCACGCCGTCTATCTGGACATTTGTCCTGCGTGCTGACGTCCTCTGGGGGATCGGGGAGAAAAACAGAAAAAAAAAACTCATCGGTCTTAGATGATGACCTATCTATGCCTCCCAGTCACCTACCCAAAGGCAGATCCCACTGTGCAGGCTCTCCTATGAGGGTTGAGGAAGGGGACAATAGAGAAGCCTGGCACTCTAGGGGCAGACTCTGTGATGGTGGACTGAGGGGTTGACCGATCCGAAGGAGTGGACGGAGAGGGTAGACAGGCAGGATAAAAAGAAAGTTAAAAAAATAAATAAAAGGGCTGGACTACATTAGTAATGGATCCTCGACTTCCTGAAGGATAAACTTTACCTAAACAAGTGCATTAGTGTAATTAGATCTGTTTGAAAATGCTACACCGTGTTCTGCTGCATGAGCTGGTTAACAATTTAACATGCACTGTATGTTCACAAGGGGAAAAAATGTTTTTAAACAAAGACATTTCTTTCTTTTGTTTTTCCTCCAGGTCCACTGCTTGGGTGACCCAGCAGCACTGTAGTTAAAGATGTACCAGAAGTGTACTGTACAGTCATGTCTCCATATGTTTGAGTCTACAGAGACAAAACACAGTAGTAATATATTTACACTAATGAACACTTTCTTTCTAGCACTGGCATTGAAATTCCTTAATTGACTTGATAGTACATTGTGCTCATCCGAAATAAACCGTCTCATATACAGAACACTACCTCCTCAAGGATTTAAAAAGATGAGACACTAATGCGTGAATATAAATAAACTTGAAGAAAAAATATTTTAGTGCAAAAATTGTCCTTAGAGCTAAACTGTGGAAACTTCTGCCATAAAAATTAGACTTGGGTAATCCACTAAAGCGGAAATGGAGTCAACACATGGAAATGTAATAGAACCTCACTTATGGTTCTACATATCAAAGGAAAGAAAATGTTTTAAGTGTAGCTCTACCAGATATATTCAATTTGTTATAAGAAAAACATTTATTTGCCAAAGATTTTCTGACCACACGGATGATATTGTGGGCAGGGTCATTGTCAAAGTCAGAACCAGGCAGCAGTTTACTCAGATTTTAGGGTTTTTGTTTTGTTTTGTTTACTGAATACAAACATAATTGTCAAAATGTGGTGTAGTGATTACAGTGCATTCCACTTAAATGCACTTCAGATAAGTGCACATTTCGTTTTAATGCACAACTTTTTTAATTTCCTGTTTTTTCCCTATACCTTCAATGTTAATTAAGCCATTTAAATACACATCACAAAGAAGCACATTTCGGCTAAGTACACAGAAACTCAAGTCATTCACACATGTCTTTCAATGTAATTAGCACCTGTTAAGTGCACAATGGTTTTGACGATGGTGCCCGTGTTCTGTGACACAGCTAATGATAGGGCAAACAAGCTTAATTAAATGTTGCTGCTGTATTTAACACATTGATCTAGTTATTCATTCACTCGCCTCATAGCAGCAGCAGCATGGATAGAAAAAAAGTTACCCTCACACTGGGCCAGACAATTTCAGTGCTCAAGTTAAACAGGAGACCATTCAAAATTGCTTCAAGAAAGCAGGTTTTTCCAATCAGTCACCCCAGAGCACTGAAGAGCTACCTAGCATGAACAGGGCGGACTTCTTCATACCGGGACAATGTTTTAAACACTACAGTGCATGGATGGGATCCTTTGTTAGAGTGAGAGAAAAGCGTGACCTTACCAGGTTTTTTAATTCAAACATTACCCGACTCAGCTTGCACTTACAAATAGGAAACAAAGCAAAATTACGTTTTTTTTGAAGCAGCAAATGTAAGGGGTGATTCAGAATTTTGAGTAATGTATGATTAACGTATGATCACTTTAGACTGCAATGAAAGTTATTTTATATCATTGTACAGTGTACTGTACAATATTACCTCACTCAGGATATATTTTAACATAGCTAGAAAATAATGGTGTAACCCCTAGATGGCGCTATCCCAGGGGCTACTACCCCTGCCTGATTTGCCACTAACAGGTTGAGGGGCCTGGATCCAATGGCGGGTGCCTCCACCCAGAGGTCAGGGTTTGCAATAGTTAAACTAACTTGGTCACAGCCCTCTGGGACACTGCAACCCCCTTCTTCCCACTAGTGGCCCACACAATATATCAGAATTACCTTCACAGTATACACTACCCCCAGGTCTGGTTCCGCACTGGGACCTCCAGAAATGAGATACAGTGCAACAATCACAGTACAGTACTTTAACATAGACAAATACCTCAGGCAGTATAACTTTGCTGAAACAAGCAGCTCTGATTTATTTAGGGGATATAACAAGGACAGGGGAAATCAGGTTAATTAGCTTATCACTCTAATAATCTATTTATGGCTCTGCACAGGCCTATCCCCTATCAGTTACTGTCCCTGGGTACCCAAGCCCTAGTGGCTAGTCCAAACCGTGGCAGCTGGTGGGGCCCTTTCACACAGAGAAAAGGAGAATTAAACAGTCAGCAGTTTTAGTAATTCCATTTTGATTTAATGTGGCAATTCAACAGGGGCGACCCTGAATTAGTACTCACGACCTCCAAATAAGATAGGGGTCCTTCAATGTCAGCAGGGCTCACTTGAGGTACACAAACCTCTTCACACATCCATATAAAAGAAAGCACTATACCAGGCAGGCTGCATCTGTATCCCCGATCGCAATTACTGCACAATACCGGGAGAACACACAGCAGATTCAGTTCCTGACAGACCGAGTGCAATTTTCAGCAATTCCTCCAGTCTTCTACAGGGTGAGCCTGGTTTCTACTCTTCAGAGATCCTTTGATTCTTTTCACAGGACGGATTCAGTCCTAACAAGCTGTTACACAAGCTGCAGACCGAACTCTGGGCCTTACACGTTTTGACTAAAACTGCACACTGAAAAGCACAGGCTCCTTCCTTCACTGCCAAAGCTCAACTGAAACTCCAACCGACAAAAACTGGCACTTCCTTTGAGTTCCTCCCAGTTCTTGACTGGATTGGCTGTCACACAATAGACTGCTGCTGTTGGTCCAAAAAGGCACTGAAGTCTAAACTACATCTCCCAGAGTCACTGCCCATACAATCCTCTTGTGGCTGGCTCAGATTATGAGTCCAAGTTCTGATTCGTCCAAGGCACCATTTTAGAGCTAGCTTACCACACTGATTGGTCCAGTTCAGCAGTTCAAAACTAGAATGGGGAACTAGCAGACACAGTTCTGACTGCAAAGAAAGCAGGTTAGACAAACTGTAATTTCATTATTACTCTAAATAACTTGGCAAACAGTTACATCTTTCAGATAGGTTCCCTTTGCACTCCTAGTGACTGCAAAATGAAGTGAATTGGCAGCAGCTTGAGTGGTACTCAATCAAAGAAACACACAGTCCCCCATACAAACTAATTATGTCTGCAAGCAGACAGCTCTTAAAGAGACAGTACCAGAGGTTCTAAAACACTCATTGATAAATGGCTTAAATGCCAAACACCATTCAGGCTTGGAGCATTCAACAAGCTCCTGAAGTCTTTTGGGAACCCCCATTTGCAGGGGTTACACGAGAAAAATAAGCGTTTATCTGTAAGCGTGTCCCATTATCTAGTGTGTTTAATGAAGTACAAAAAATGGCAATTTCGGGTAAATGCACATTCCGCTTAAATGCACATTTTCTCTGTGCAAAATGGGTGTGCATTTAAGCGGATTCCACTGTATTAGACATTCTAACGGCTTTGAACTCTACTGATAATATTTATTAAAAAAGCTTCTAAGGTAGCTGGAATACAGCAGCTGGTGCTGAAGAGCACTGCTTACCTTTGAGGGACAGGCTGAACCAAGTATTCTATACTGTTTGCTGGGTGATGTTTAAGTAATGCAAATATTCTTATTCCTGTCTTCTCACTACAGTAATGGGCTGTAACCCAGTGCCTGGATTACTTATCTAGAGGGACATCTCAGGTGAAACAGAAAGCAACATTTGCAGTTCCTTAATGTACTTTTTAAAACAGAGAGGCAGTGTGGTATGCTGGTTAGAGGGTACAGCTTTGAACGTGGAGACTCCCCATCTGCATCCTACCACCGTCACTACAGCACTGAGACTTTCAGCAAGCTGCGTAACCTCTCTCCTAAATCTCACATACAGACAATAAAAGTAACACGTGCCAATGCTGATTTTACTTTCTTTCTTTCTTTTTCATTCCCCCCAGCTCCGGGCCGGCATCTCCTTGAGGCCTTCCTATGCCCTCCGTACCACACTGCCTCGCTGCAGCCACCTATCGCCCCACATTGCAGCTCCCCAGGTAACCCCTGGATGTAACCCTTTGCAGGGTGGGTCCCTCTCCTCCGAGGGGGAAGGCGCCAGTGGGGCGGCCAGCACAATTCTTGTCCCAGGTGCTGCTGGGATGGTCCGTGCATTGCCTGAGGTCTCGCAGCAATTGAGCTGGCGACAGTCATCCAGGTGGAATCGGCGCTCTTTTCCCATTTGCTCCCCGGGGGCGTGGTGTGCCACTAATGTCAGTCTTATGCCGACGTCCACCATGCCCCACTAGTTAATGGGACCCTGCGCATTGCCGTGCTCCCAGCTTCCGCCAGGGGTCAGCAAGTGCCAGGTCACTTCCCTGCCCTCCCCCCAAGAGAAGGCGAGCAGTCATCCGATGCTCAAGCCTTTGCTCCTCGGCCGGCCCTTCAACACCAGAATCCATTCCCGAACCCGGGTTGCTGGCATCGCAAGAGGAAATCCAACCGCTGCACTGACAGGCCAGCTACTTTTTATTTTTAATAAAAAGATAATTAAGAAATATTTTATGAGCAGATAAGAAACAAAATCAGAACCTACATTACATACTGTTTAAATGAATTTGCCTTCGTTTCAAAAATAGTGGTTTGGCAACCGGCTACATGAGTAAAGAGTGTAAATGCCACGGAAAATATTTCCAGTTCTGTATCAAAAAGTTAACTTGTAGCAAGCCTGCCAGTGCAGCAGTAGTGCTTCCACTTGCGATGCCGATGACTCTGGTTCGGAAGTCAACTCGGGACGTGGGAGGGCTGACCGGTGAGAGGAGGAGGATCGAGCATCCTTAGGACTGCTCTCCTCCTCCAGGGAGGGGAGTGGGCAGAGCCCAGTGCTTGCCTGGTCCCTAAAGGAATCTGGGGGAAGGGCAGCCCGGGGCAACACATAAGTGGGGGTATAGCAGGGGTTGACTCACATTGTGCAGTAGTGTGTGGTGTGTGTTATGATACCACTTCAGGTGTCAGCGTGGCTCAGTTGGTAGCACATCCACCTCTGGACCAGAAGGTTGTGGGTTCTCGTCCCACACTGGGATTGGACTTGCACCTAAAAATCGCTGGCATCCGAGTGCAGTATTGGGGGGTGCTGTACTGCTGGGGTGTGCCGTCCTTCAGATGAGACGTTAAACCGAGGTCCCTTCTGCCCATCCTGGTGTTGTCCTGGTGGGTGTCCAGGTGGAAGCCTAAAGAACCCAGGGCACTCTTAGCAAAGAGTAGGGAACATTCCCGTGTCCTGGCCAACATTCCCCTTCCCATAAAACCGGTTCATGCAATTATCCAGGCTGTGTGTGGGTGATGATGTGCGATATGGCCGCCACCACACATTCAGTCACTTCACTACCAGGCTAGCATTGCTTGTAAAGCGCTTTGGATGTATGAAAAGCGCTATATAAATGCTGATTCTTCTTCTTCTTCTTCACATCACACATCCCTAGGGGGACAGACAGCAAAAGGGAAGAAAACTGTGGCAGGATGGCACCGAGTGCCCATAGGCTCCACACTCGACTAGCTGGGCACACAGCCAAAACCAGATCCATTTCACGGCAGGGGATGGGGAACCCCACCAAGCGGGACAAGACCCGGGGGAAGACGGCAGCGGTAAATCCCAGTGGACACTGCAATGATGGGGCTAGGGCATTTAGGTTGATTCAGGCTCAGCCCAGGGAGGAAGATATTAAAAAAAAGGCATTACATTTGTTTTGGTAGCATTCATCTTGAATGTGTTGGGGGCGCCCTGGAATACCCACTTCCCTACATGGGAAAATATCTATCAGTGTTGCAGGAGTATCTTGTAGCGAAAGCTATGGAGAATAAAAGAGAAAATACTGTAGATACTGGACTCCTAATTTTATCAAAAATATCTTCACTTGGGGGGTGGGGGGTGAAGCCGAGCAAGACGGCAGCTACCTAGCTATGCGCACAGCTAAATCTTAAAATTTTACTGATAGTCCAGTTTTTGGTAGATACTGAACTGCACCTTATACCAACCGGTGTCGGAAGGTCCCAGGATTATGATGAGAAATCCAAGAAAAGATCAGCCACAGGGATCAGGAGCAAAATCAAAAAATCCTCCTACGACCCCCACAACGAGGTCGGTGCAGGGCCGCACTGAAGATCTCTTGACGGAATCTGGAGAACTGACTTTGAAAGCACTAGGCATAAAGATTATTAGATTAATCAGTATGGCGGCTGGCCTCTTAGTAACAACCCTAGAGACAACAGTAGAGGACATTCGAACAGCTACTGCAGATATCACAAAGAGATCTGATCTGGCAATGGGGGTGGTCTCCAATGTGATCAGACAGTCTACGCATTTTAAGTCTCAACTGGATACACTTGAAAATCAGATATGGGCTGCAAACCTGTGTATCCTAGGAATACCTGAAGGCACCGAGGGAGACCATCTGATACGTTTCTGCAAGAATCGCTAATCCAACAACTGGGGAAAGAAGTATGCCACAAAGTTAGGCGCATGTAGAAGGCCTATAGGATGACGCCACGAGGCCATCAAGACAACCCAGACGTCCCTCGTACGATTTTGCTGGTAACAGACGGCATAGGTACTCGGGACTTTCTGCTTGTGATGGTGAGGCAAAAAGGAACTCTGTTGTGTGATGGACAGCATGTCCGCTTATATCTTGATATTAGCTTTGCCACGCGATGAAAGAATAAGAAATCTAATGGGGTGTGAGCAATGCTCCAGGAGCCCCACATCCCCCACGGGATAATATTTCCAGCCTGACTCCAGATCCCTTCTAAAGGCAACATTTTTTTGTTCTCAGAACCGGTCAAAGCCCTGAAGTGGAGCCAGAAATATACGGAGCCCGAAATCAAGGTGAATGTACAGGAGGTCTAATCGTCTCAGGAAGAAGACACCTGAAGGGACATGAACCTGTATATATGATTTTAAAATAAGTTGATGGGTGACTCACCATCCCTAGGCAAGACGAGAAACTCTAAACGTTTCTAGAGGTCAATTTCTTATATTTGACCTGGGACAGTGAGACACCAAAGTATGGAGAGTGTTGTTTTAATTCCCTTTCTGCTTGTTAAGGACTGCCACATTCCTTGTCCAGTTATTAAAGGTATACAGTTTTTTTCTCTTTTGAAATATGTCAGTTTTAAGACACCTTTTCAAATGCTGACCAGCTGTAATAATGATGAGGGGTTTACCTGTATACTACAAAAAATTATTTTTTTTTAAATGCAATCGCCTTCATGTTTTTACTTTCGTCTAAGCAACTATGGCAACCGAGAGCATCGTATTAGGTATTTACGTTTTGGGAGTGATGTCTAGAACCCAAGTTACTTTTGTTTTCAAGCTGTCCCCAGCACACTTACATGATGTGCACTGTACTTCGACTGCTGAATTTCGAAGATATGAAACACAAATAAATTGGGGCACACTTCTTATGTTCTTATGCTCTATTATCTAATTGGTGTAATCGTAATTGGTTGGTTCAGCGTCTTAGATACAGGCTAGCATTGCTCTTCTTTTGCCCTCCCTTTATTAAGGAAATGTGTATAGTAGTAGCCCTATTATATATTTGTGAGCACTATTTGTGCACAACAATGGTATGGATGGCATATTACCCACCTATTCAGTCAGTGGAAGTATCAGGACAATTAGTTAATGGCTCTTTGATTTCATTCCATGCAGCTCATGGGCTTTAAATACAGATTTAGTCGTAATTAATTACAGATATTTTTACTGTTTTTCCCTCCATAGACGTATCACAAACTTTAGGACCATACGAATGAGTCTATTAAGAGGAGTGGCATCCTCAATGTGTTAATTATTATTGTACCTGCAATGTCCTTGCTTGGAACTTTTGATCAAAACAATAAACACGTTTAAAAAAAATATCTTCACTTTATTTTAATTTTCTTGCCATTATTATTTACAGGCCTACATTCAGTGGTCTCATGCACACTACTGTTTAAAGTCTAATATGATGTTCACCATTCTTATTGATTTCATTGGGGCCAATTCACGAAAGTGTGGACTGCCTACATGCCGTGAATGTGAGGCGCATAGACAACCCTAAGTTGGAATGCCATGTAGTGGGCATCCAGCAGATCCATGGCAGCATTCAAAGCTGGTGCACGAGCTTAGTGCACACTCTATCCTCTGACTGCCTGCACAGCTACACACCATGGGTGGTCCCAGGGCGTGCCTGAGGGTGTGCCCATACTCCTCGCTATTAACTAAGGTGCGGAGCGCCAGGGGAGGGGGAGTTCTTAACTGCTACATGTTCCCCACAATGGAAACCTGCCAGCAGCACCAAACCAGAAACTCCCTGCACATTGTTGCCCCAGCCCACTGGGCTGACAGGGAGGGCTGGGGCAGCCAGTTGGACACACGCCAGTAGTGGCTGAAAGTAGAGTCCCATGCCTTCCCAGGATCCTCACACGTATGCAGCAGGGGATCCACTGTGGAAGCCAGGATGTGTATACCACTGGATGCCCATTCTGTGCCCCACAATCCAACCCCACGCAGCTGCAATCCACCCCATGTAGCTGCACGCTGGAGGGGGGCAGCATCATGGATAGGTGCCCTGTGGGGTGCTTACAGTGGTGACTACCACGCACCCTGCGTCTGTCCAGGATGGAGAGCTATGCAGGCCAGACACACCCGTATTTCGCCTACCCTAGACCTCTTTGTAAATAGGCCCCATTGTGTGCCCTTCTTCACTTTTTTCCTGCTTCAAAAGAGGAAGTTCCTGAATTCCTTGCTGGACTGGCTAGAGCATTCACCTTTCTCCGTTTGTTTTCTGTACTGTCTTCTAACCAGATTAGCTGCTGCTGCTTGTGTGAACTGCTTAGCTGCGTCTGCGCCAGAGAAATCTTTGTTATGGCGTCCATGCTCAGGAAGTGATGGACAGTGTCACCTGGGTGAAGGAAGCACTTAAGACTGGCGCCATGTTTCACAACTGGCATCTGAGAAAAACCTACTGTATGATGTGCCTTGTAGCAATCAGTCTGTGAACCCATCCCATCTATGTGCACTTGCATTGGAACAGCTGTAATCAACTTCTGTGCTTTATGATCTTTATCTGGGACTAGTGCATTCCCATAAGGAAGACAGGTGATTCTGCAACACCTACTACAAGTTACTATGTCGTCTGCCTGCTCAAAAAAACATGGAGAACTGAACTGCCTAGGCTTACTGGAACCATTCTGAGGATTCCCAGAAGAGCAGGTTGCCAAGTGATATAACCCCCCTGGAAGCAATCAGTATAGAGGCACTAGGGCATCAGAGAGGAATGAAACTATCTGTACATGCCAACTCTATTTAATAGCTTCTCTGGTCTACAACCCTTTGAGGAGGAAGATAGGAACACCAATAATCTGAGCAACAGAAACACCTGAACAAACACAAATTGTAGCACTAGACTTCCAGACCCCCCTGCATTTTCAGCATCTGCAGGGGTGCAGGTCTCTCAATAGGGAGGAACTCCATCAGGTATGGTGGGGGAATAGGGTTGAAGTGCAAGGGGAGCCAAATATCTATTGTCCTACTCTTGTTTATGGGTGTAGCAAGTTCCATTTCTTAACCTTGTTTCAGGGACTGAACAGTAAACAGTCTACAGGGCTCAGAAACTAGTCTGTCTCTCTATGTGGTGGATGAAGGCAGGGACAAACAGGTCTCTTGCATCTTCCTACCCCTTTGTTACCTTGTCTAGTTGCCTAAACGGAAGACTCTATGAGTTTCCTGTCTTTAAGGGAGATGGGTGCCACTGCTGTGTGTTATCCACACCTACAGTATATGCACTGCTGCTGAAGGGTACCTAGCATGGGTAGAGATGATGATGTGCAGCTTAGCTGCCCAGTATTTTGTCCTCTGCCTCCCACCCCATCACTTCTCATCATCAGCGGATTCATTGGAGACTGAGGACTCGAGGTGAGTGAGATGCATTACCTGAATTCACTGACCCACTGTAGCCTTCTCACGAATGTAACTGTCACCAATAATTATTCAGGGATGACTGAGGCCAGCTGGGAAGAAAAAAAAATTACTCACCTTAGCACTGTTGTTTCTTCTAATGGAGTTTTGCTGTATTCTGATTAATTGCAGTTAGCCCCAGCACTTCAACTGCCCCAGAGGTGAGAGGGTTAAACTCTATGCAAAGGCACAGAACGTTCATCTCGAGCTCGGTTTTCAAACCTCTGTCCCATGTACTCTGAAGTGTAACCGTCAGATTCTTACGAGCCCTAAACTAACTGTCTAACAATCCAGAAATTGTTTTAGAATTTTTGCCAAAAGGCCACGTATGTAAAGAAGAAAAAATTACTCACCTTAGTAATGTTGTTTCTTCTAATGGAGTCTTGCTATATTATGACTATTGCAGTTTGTCCCACCATTAGAACTGCTCCGGAGGTGAAAGAGTTAACTTCCATGCAGGGCATGGAACTTAGAGCGCGAGCTCGGTTAGAAAAGCTCTGTCTGGGATATTTCAAACTGAAACTGTCAGATCTTTACGAGCAAAACTCACTAAGGTTCTGTGTGGAAGCTGTAACCTACACTAGCCAACTGGCTACTAAAATATTAACACATTTTCCTGGTCCCAACACCAAGACTCAAGTCAAGGGACCAGAAAAAGATAAGATAAGAAGATAAGATAAAATAAAACACAACACCCAAACACCCCAAAAAAGAAGGGGTGGAAAACATAAAAAGGGGCATCAATAAGTGCCAACAGTGGACTGCCCACCTATACCCAAAGTAGAAGTTCTGGGAGGGCAGGTTGGGGAGGTCATAATATGCAAGACTCCATTAGAAGAAACAACATTACTAAGGTGAGTAATTTTTCTTCAAACAACATGAAGTCTTGCTATATTATGACTTCATTGCGAACTACACAGCAGTACCTCCATGGAGGAGGGACAGAACCTACTTAGGAATAGGCTCTGAAGCACTGGGTTGTGGTTAAACCGAGCATCCCTCCTGGCCTGGCTATCCAGGGAGTAATGCTTGGTGAAAGTGTGTACTGTTTTCCAAGTAGCTGCTTGACATATCTCTAAGATAGGGAAATCTCTGGCAGCAGCTAGAGACGCAGCTGTACCTCTAGTAGAGTGAGCCCTCAGGCCTGAAGGGGGAACCTTACCCAGTTTTTGATAGCAAAATTGGATACAAGAGACAATCCACATGGCAATGGATCTCTTAGTGGCAGGTTTCCCTTTCCCAACCTCCCCATAAGTGAGAAATAGATGGAGGGTGTCAAACCTGTGACCCTTGGTACGCTCTATGTAGTAACTTAGGGCCCTCTTAACATCTAAGCTATGCAACCTCCTCTCACCAGAGGAGGAATGGTCAGTGAAGAACACTGGAAGTGAAATAGATTGATTAAGGTGGAAATCTGAAACCACCTTAGGCAAAAACTTCCTGTTAGTCCTAAGGACTACCTGATCCCTGTGAAAGGAAACAAAGTCAGTCTCCACTGACAAAGCTTGTAACTCACTTATGCGCCTGGCAGAAGTGATGGCTACTAGAAGAAAAAATTACTCACCTTAGTAATGTTGTTTCTTCTAATGGAGTCTTGCTATATTATAGACATTAGCAGTTTGATCCAGCTCTAGAACTGCCCCAGTGAAATGGTTAAACCATTCCAAAATAGAATTTTGGCAGGAGAGCAGCTCTATCTGTGTCATTTCAAACTTGAACTGTCAGATCTTTACGAGCCAAACTCACTAAGGTCTGTGTGGAGCTGTAACCCACACTAGCCAAATGGCTACCTAAATAATAACAACCATTGATGGTCCCAACACCCAAGACTCAAGTCAGGGGACCAGAAATACTAACACCATTCTAATAATATGAAAATGGAACATAAGTATAATAAAACACACACACACGCGTACACATACACATCCCCAAAGTCCCAAAGGGGACAAAATGCTAAGAGGACATAAGTAGTGCCCACACTAAGTTGCCCGCACCCCACCAAGTAGAGGTTCTGAGAGGGGCAGGTTGGGGGGGAGGGCTATAATATAGCAAGACTCCATTAGAAGAAACAACATTACTAAGGTGAGTCATTTTTTCTTCAAACAACATGAAGTCTTGCTATATTATTAGACATTACAGAATACAGCAGTACCTCCATGGAGGAGGGCAGAACCTACTTAGGGAATAGGCTCTGAAGAACAGCTGTGCCAAGCAGCATCTCTCCTGGCCTGGACATCCAGGGGGTAATGCTTGGTAAAGTGTGTACCGTTTTCAAGTAGCAGCCTGGCAAATCTCTAATAAAGGGATATCTCTGGCAGCAGCTAGAGGCAGCTGCTGTACCCTGGTAGAATGAGCCCTCAAACCGGGGCTCTGCCCACCTTCTGATAACAAAATTGGATACAGAGACAATCCACCTGGCTATTGATCTCTTAGTGGCAGGTTTGCCTTTCCCAACTTCACCATAGGTGAGGAAAGTTGGAGGATTCGGACTCTGTGACCTTTAGTGCAGCTCTATATAATAACTAAGGGCTCTAAGCAACATCCAGGCTGTGCAACCTCCTCTCACCCAAGAGGAATGATCAGTGAAAAATACTGGAAGGAGATAGATTGATTAAGATGAAATCTGAAACCACCTTAGGCAAAAACTTCCTATTAGTCCTAAGGACTACCTTATCCCTGTGGAAAGAAATAAAGTCAGTCTCCACTGACAAGGCTTGCAATTCACTTATGCGTCTGGCAGAAGTGATAGCCACTAGAAAAACAGTTTTCAAGTTAGGTACTTAAGCTCTGCAGAAGACAGAGGTTTACAAAGGGGTTGCATTAACTGGGCAGTGCAAACATTAAGGTCCCAAGCAGGGCCAGTTCGAAAGGGAGGATTAGTATGGAGTAATCCCTTAAAAACTGGGAAAACACAGGATGAGAGGAAAGAGGGATGACTTTCCTGCTGATACAAAAGCAGACACAGCTGTAAATGAACTCTCAGGGTAGCTGGTCTGAGACCCAAGGAATTAAGATGTACCATGTAATCTAACACAATGGGCAATTCAGCAGATTCTGGGAAACATTTTCCCAGCACACCAAATGGAAAACCTTTTCCATTTAGAACTATAAGTAGCCCTAGTGGAAGGCTTTCTGGAAGCCTTTAGGATCTCAGAACACCCTGAGAGAGGTGTAAATCAGCAAACTCTAACTCCTCAAGAGCCAGGCCTTGAGGTTGAGGGATTGAGGTCCGATACCAAACCCTTCCCTGGGCACAAGTCAACAGATTGTGATTCCTGGGAGGCACAGGGGAAGATGGACTGTCAGAGACAGAAGGAGTGGGTACCAGGGCTGCCTGGCCCAATCCGGGGCAATCAGAATCACCCTGCAAGGCTGAGATCTGATTTTGACCAGTACTTTGAATAGGGAGGAAGGGGGGAAATGCAGAGAAACTTCCCTCCCAATCCAGAAGAAAGGGCATCCGGGGAACTGAGCCCAGCACTGGAGGCCTGCAACAGAACAGAGGAAGTTTGTATTGTCTGGGGCTGCAAAAGATCTATCTGAGGGATGCCCCACCTGGCAAAAACTATCCCCAGCACTTGAGGATCCATGGACCATTCGTGATGGCCCTGGAAATCCTGCTGAGGGCATCCGCTAGGACATTGTCCTTCCCTGGAAGATGAACTGCTGTGAGGAAGTGTTCAGGAATAGGCCAGAGACCACAACTTCATTGCCTCGGTGCACAAGGCGAAGACCGAGTGCCCCTGTTTGTTGATGTACCACATTGTTGTGGTGTTGTCTGTTCTGACTTGTATCACCTTGTCGTGGACAGATGCAGAAAAAGCTTGAAGAGCTAAAAGACAGCTCTGAGTTCCAGCAAATTGATGTGGAGCAGAGATTCCTGGGAGACCAAACTCCCTGAGTGGAAAGGTCGCCATGTGGGCTCCCCAACCCAGAAGGGAAGCATCTGTAGTGAGAGTCAGAGTCATGAGAAAGGAATGAAGGGACCCCCTCTTAATTGCTCTGATCCTGCCACCACTGGAGAGCTAGGATCAAGGTTGAGTCACTGGGACCAACTTGGAAGGGTCTCTCTTCTGAGACCAAAAGGTTCTCAAGTGAAACTGAATGTCTCTCATCTGAAATCTGGCTCCTGCACAACAGCTGTGGATGCAGCCATGTGCCCAGGAGCTGCAGAAAGTGTCTTGCTGGTCAAGAGACCTGCAGAGTGAAGGAAGAGGCCAGAGCCACTAAATTCCTTACCCTTACTGGGAAGAAAGGCTCTGGCTAGCTTTGTGTTCAATTCTGCCCCTATGGTGTGAGTACCTGGACTGGTTCCAGAACCGACTTTAGTAGGTTTAGCAGAAACCCAGGAGGTGAGAAGTTGCTGGGTGACCTGCAGGTGAGATTTTACCTGTTCTGGGACTGGCCTACAATGAGCCAGTGGTCTAGATAGGGAAAAACAGCAATCCTCTGCCTCCTTAAGTGGGCCACTGCCACTGCTAGACACTTTGTGAATACCCTTGAGCAGAGGTAAGGTCAAGGGCAATGCTCTGAACTGGTAATGACCTGAGGGCAGTTCGAATCTGAGGTACTTTCAATGGGATCTTCTGATTAGGACATGGAAATAGGCATCCTTGAGGTCCAGGGAGGCTAACCAGTCCCTGGCCTTAGGAAGGTAAAATCATTGCCAGAGTTACCATTTGAACTTTGGTTTCAAAAGATGCTGGTTCAGATATCTGAGATCTAAAATGGGGCACACTCTCCTGTCTTTTTGGGAAGGAAGTATCTGAATACAGACCCCTGCCCTGATGCAGGGAGGAACCCTTTCTACTGCTCTGAGAGCTAACAGGATGAGACCTCTGTTTCCAGAGCGTAGGTCTCTGAAGCACTTGCAGGTAGAAAAAGTCTGCTTCTCAACTTGGGAAACTTTTGAAGCTGAGAACCAGACCCTGGCTTACTACTTCAGAACCCACTTGTCTGAGGTTAAAGAAGCCCAATTCTGACTGAAGTAAGCCAGCCTGCCCCCCACTGGTACAGGAGAATCGGCCCTGGGCACCCCATCAGGGTGCCTGTTTCGCAGGAGCTTTAGGCTGGGGGGTGGGAGCAGGTCTGCCCACCCCTCGTCTGCCCCTGCCTCTGAAGAAGCCCCTCTGAGCATAGGCAGAGGAGGCCTGAGTCTGGTAGAAAGGCCTGTGAAAGGCCTACCCCTACCCTGGGGCATGCCTTTGAGGGGTGGCTTGCCGCTCTAGCCTGGGCACTCTTGTAAGTAGTCCTATATTCATCCATCTTCTTCATGTAGTTCTCTGTCTGCTCTCCAAACAGAGAATTTCCACCACAGGAGAATCCATAGCTCTTAGTCTGGGCATCCTGTGACAAACTAGTACACCTGAGCCAGGCCAACCTACGAAAAGTTACAGATGTGGCCATGACCCTAGAGGAAACATCATTAACATCCACAGCAGCATGAAACTGAACCTTAGAGGCTTCAATGCCATCAGCAGCCACCTGTTCTAGTTCACTAGCCAGCTGGCCATGGGCCTGCTTGGCCAATTGCATAACAGTATCCCATCTAGATTTCTGATACCTAAATACATAAGCCATATAATTTACTTGCCTGAGTTCCAGAGAGGCTGCCATATACTGTTTTTTTGCCATGGCATCAATCTTCCTGGAATCCTTGTCAGGAGGATGTGAAGCCAAGGGAATATTAGCTTTATCACAGGCAGCAGCCTGAACTACCCCAACATGACTGCATTGCTGAGAAGGAATTCTGTATCTGCTTTGACAAAGTATAATTCTTCTGTCCATCTTTTATCTACAGGAGGCACAGAATTAGGAGCTTTAAAAATTTTAATTGTTTGTTTCTAAAAGACTTTGTAAAGGAATAGACAATCTCCTAGACTCTGGAATATCCATCATTTCTACAAAATCAGGCTCCTCTTGCTCATCCACAGCCTCTTCTAAAGGAAGCTGGAGGGTTTCAGAAACTTTTTATAAAACAGAAAATGAGATGGGACTCAGACAGCATAGGGGAGATTCTAAAGGTCTGTCTGGGAGATGTCCGTTCAATGGGCACACCCAGACCTTCCCAGCCACATTCATACTGTTCATAATCTCCTCCCTCCTCTGGTTCATAAAATTCCTCAATATCATAATCCTGAACCACTGGGACCGGACGAACCGACCTTTACCAGATAGTGGTGGTCTGGACGGACCCTGAGACAGTGACTGGACAATCTGTATGGCTTTTGTTATCTCTGCAGCAGTTGGAGAAGGAATTTTGGACCCAGACCTGCTGATTTTTCTGTTTCTTTACTGGAATTGGTCCTCAGAACCAGCTTTGCCCGATAAGTCCACTGGTCAGAGGGCACTCCTCTGTTCAAGCTGGCAACGAACCGAGCTGGCAATCCGGGTCAGCAGACTTTTGGCCTCGCCCTGGAGACTGCCCAATCTTTTTTCCAGGGTGGCTGCAGGAAATTCTTACATACCTGGCAGTCTGACTGGAGGTGGTCAAACCCTCAGACAATAAACATAGGGTGTGGGCAGCCTTGGCAAAGACTTCCCACAAACATCTACAGTGTTGAAACCAGTGGCCCGTTTTTCTTTGGTCTCAGACATAATGCCAGCCTAACCAAAACTTGCCCTTTTAACGGCAGTGCAGTCAAGACACCCTTATCGGTTCCTAACTGCATCACGGTATTGGAAAACCGTATTAAATCCGCTTTTTAGAACCGATAAGAACCGGAACCGTACTCTAAAATAGTAACTTTTAGTTTTAAATGAGTTTTAAACCCACTGATCGGTTCAAAACCGAACCGATAACTTACAAGTTCCACACAGACAAAACCTTCATTTACTTACGGTTACCACAGATAGAGCTTGAACCGAACGGTTTTGGCGTGTTAAAATAAACTATTCTCGGTTAAATCCAACCGAAAACACTTTTAAACCGAAATGAACCGAGCAGAAGGGAGAAATCTCCGAGCGACTGTTCACTGAGGCGGAGTAAAGAATCTGACAGTTCAAGTTTGAAATGACACAGATAGAGCTGCTCGTACAAAATTCAATTTTGGAATGGTTTTAACCATTTCACTCCGGGGCAGTTCTAGAGCTGGATCAAACTGCTAATGTCTATAATATAGCAAGACTTCATGTTGTTTGAAATACAGTTTTCCAAGTCAAGTACTTAAGCTCTGCCGAAGACAGAGGTTCAAAGGGGGGTTGCATCAGCTGAGCAATGCAAACATTAAGATCCCAGGCAGGGGCAGGGTCCTGAATGGTGGATTGGTATGAAGCAATCCCTGAAAAACTTGGAAAATACAGGGTGAGCAGAAAGAAGAGGGGCTTCCTGCTGAAATAAAAAGCAGAGACAGCTACCAAATGCACTTTCAGGGTAGCTGGTCTCAGTCCCAAAGAATTAAGATGGACCATATAGTCCAAAACAGTGGGCAAATCAGCAGATTCTGGGGAAATATGCTTCCCAGAACACCATATGGAAAACCTTTCCACTTGGAGTTATAGGTAGCCCTAGTGGAAGGCTTCCTAGAAGCTTTCAAGATTTGAGAACACCTTGAGAAAGTTGTAGATCAGCAACTCTAACCCTCAAGAGCCAGGCCTTGAGGTTGAGGGATTTGAGATTCGGATACCAGACTCTCCCCTGGGCACAGGTTAACAGACTGTGGTTCCTGGGGAGACACAGGGGAAGATGGACTGCTAAGGACAGAAGGAGTGGGTACCAGGGCTGCCTGGCCCAGTCTGGAGCAATCAGGATCATCTTGCAGGGCTGAGATCTGATTTTGACTAGCACCTTGAACAGGAGAGGGAAGGGGGAAGGCATAGAGAAACTTCCCTTCCCAATCGAGGAGAAAGGCATCCAGGGGGACTGAGCCCAACACTGCGGGCCTGCAACAAAAAAGTGGAAGCTGATGATTGTCTTTGCTGCAAAAAGATCTATCTGAGGAGTGCCCCATCTGGCAAAAACTATCCCCAGTACTCGGGGATCCAGTGACCATTCGTGATGGCCCTGGGAAATCCTGCTGAGAGCATCTGCCAGGACATTGTCCTTGCCTGGGAGGTGAACTGCTATAAGGGAAGTGTTCAGGAATAAGCCAGAGACCACAACATCGCTCTCGGTGCACAAGGGTCAACACCGAGGCCCCTTGTTTGTTGATGTACCATTGGTGTGGTGTTGTCTGTTCTGACCTGTACCACTTTGTCTGAGCAGATGCAGAAAACCTGAAGTGCTAGGAAAACAGCTCTGAATTCAACAGATTGATGTGGAGCAGAGATTCTGAGGGGACCACAATCCCTGGGTGGAGAGAGGTCGCCCATGTGAGCTCCCATCCCAAGAGAACGATCTGTGGTGTAAGGGTCAGGAGAGATAGAGGATGAAGGGCACCCTTGTCTCAGATTGCTCTGATCCTGCCACCACTGAAGGGCCTGGATCAGGGTTCAGTCACTGGGATCAACTTGGATAGGGAATCTCTTCTTGAGACCAAAAGGCTCTCAAATGGAACTGAATGTCCCTCATCTGAAATCTTGCCCTTGCACTACAGTTGTGGAAGCAGCCATGTGTCCCAGGGAGCTGTAGGAAATGCCTTGCTGGTCGAGAGACCTGCAGAGGAAGGATGAGGCCAGGGCCACCAGGTTCCTTACCCTTCTAGGGAGGCGGTTGGCCTGCTTTGTGTCCAGTTCTGCACCTATAAAGGTGAGTACCTGGACAGGTTCCAGAACTGACTTTGGAAGATTGAGAAGAAAGCCCAGAGAGTGGAGCAGCTGCTGGGTAACTGCAGGTGTGATTTGACCTTGGTCTGGAGACTGACCCACAATGAGCCAGTCGTCTAGGTAGGGAAAGATGGCAATCTTTGCCTCTTAAATGAGCAACTGCTACTGCCAGACATTTTGTGAATACCCTTTGGGCAGAGGTAAGGTCAAGGGCATTGCTCTGAACTGATAATGGCCTAAGGGCAGTTCGAATCTGAGGTACTTTTGGTGGGAGCTTCTGATAAGAACATGGAAGTAGGCATCCTTGAGGTCCAGGGAAGCTAGCCAGTCCTCTGGCCTTAGGGAGGGTAAAATCATTCCCAGAGTCACCATTTAGAATTTTTGTTTTATAAGGTGCTTGTTCAGATATCTTAGGTCCAGGATGGGCCGCCACTCTCCTGTCTTTTTTGGGGTAAGGAAGTACCTGGAGTACAGACCCTTGCCCTGGTGTAGGGGAGAAACCCTTTCTACAGCTCTGAGAGCCAGGAGGGTTGAGACTTCTGTTTCAAAGCAAGAGTCTCTAGAGGGTTTGTAGGTGGAAAAGATCTGATTCTCATCTTTGAAATTTTTGAAGTGAGAATCAGACCCTGGCTTACTACTTCCAGGACCCACTTGTCTGATGTTAAAGACTCCCAGTCCTGGGACGGCAAGCAGCCTGCCCCACAGGTAATGGAGAACTGCCCTGGGCATCCCACCAGGGTGCCTGTTTGGCAGGGGCTTTAGGCTGAGGGTGGGAGCAGGCCTGCTTGTACCCAGTCTGCCTCTCCTCTGAAGAATCCTCTGAACATAAGCTGAAGAGGAGGCCTGGGTTTGTAAAAAGGCCTGTGAAAAGGCTCTGCCTCTACCCCTGGGAGCTGGCTCTGAGGAGTGGCTTGCTGCTCCTTGGCTTGTGCACCCTATAAGTGGTTCTATATTCATCCATTTTCTTTCATATAATTCTCTGTCTGCTCCCCAAACAGAGAATTTCCCACCACAGGAAAATCCATAGCCTTAGCCTGGTATCCTAGACAAACTAGTACACCTGAGCCAAGCCAATCTACGAAAAGCCACAGATGTAAGCCATGACTCTAGAGGATACAGCATTAGAATCCACTGCAGCATGGAATTGCACCTTTGATGCCTCAATACATCAGCAGCCACCTGCTCCAGCTCCTCATAAGCTGGCTAGGGGCCTGTTTGCTAAAGCCATGACAGTCCCATCTAGATTTTTGGTATCTTGCAACATAAGCCATATAATTTGCTTGTCTGAGTCCCAAGGACGCTGCCATGTATTATTTTTAGCCATGGCATCAATCTTCCTGGAGTCCTTGTCAGAGGATGTGAAGCCAGGGAATATTAGCCTTATCACAGGCTGCAGCCTGAACTACCCCAACATGGCTGCATTGCTGTGAAAGAAATTCTGTATCAGGACCTGATAAAGTGTACCTCCTGTCCATCTTTTATCTACAGGAGGCACAGAATTAGGAGCTTTTAACATTTTTATTGTTTGCTTCCTAAAGGATTTATGTAAAGGAATAGACAATCTCCTGGACTCTGGGATATCCATCATCTCTACAAAGTCAGGCTCCTCTTGCTTATCCACAGCTTCCTCCAAAGGAAGCTGGAGGGTTTAGCAACTTTTATAAAACAGAAATGAGAAGGGACTCCAGAAAGCTTAGGGGAGATTCTCCTAAAGGTCTGTCTGGGGAGATGTCCGTTCAATGGGCACATCCAGACTTTCAAAGTCACATTCACACTGTTCATAATCATCCTCCCTCCTCTGGTTCATAAAACCCTGTATCATATTCTTGAACCGGTGGAACTGGCCGAACCGACCTTTTGCCAGATAGTGGCGGTTCGGATGGAACCGGGGAAAGTGACTGGACAATTTGGATTGCCCTGGCTATCTCTGCAGCAGTTGGAGAAGGGATTTTTGACTCCACACCTGCTGATTTTCTAGTTCTCTTTGCTGGAACTGGCTCCTCAGAGTCAGCTTTACGTTTGCCCGAGGAAGTCTGGCCCTGGTCAGAGGGCACTCCCTCCGTTCGGTGGCCATCCGGGTCAGCGGACTTTTTGGCCTCTCGTTCCCTGAGCCTACCAACTCTCTTATCTAGGGTAGCTGCAGGGAAATTCTTGCAAATCTGGCAGTCTGCATTGAGGTGGTCAAACCCCAGACAATAAACACATGTGGTGTGTCAGCCTTGGCAAAGGCTTCCACACAGACACTACAGTGTTGAAACCCAGTGGGCCCGGTTTTTCTTTTGGGTTTCTCAGACATAATGCCAGCCTAACCAAAAACCTGCCCTTTTTTCGGCAGTGCCAGGTAAGACACCCTTATCGGTTCCCAACCGGGTCACGGAGTCGTGGAAAAACCGTAATGAAATCCGGGTTTTTAGAACCGATAAGAACCAGGAACCCAGTCTTAAAAAGCCTTTAAATGCTTCAGAATAAAGTTTAAACACTAACCTGATCGTTCAAACCGAACCGATAAACATTTACAAGTTCCACACAGAAATAAACCTATCTATTACTTACAATACCATAGACAGAGCTTGAACCGATCGGTTTGTGGTTAAAATAATGATAATCAGGTTGAATTTAACCAAGAAAAACTGTTTAAACCGAGAAAATGAACCGAGCAGTAGAAGGAATTCGGAGCGACTGTTCAGTGAGGCAGAGTAAAGAATCTGACAGTTTCAGTTTGAAATATCCCAGACAGAGCTATTCTAACCGAGCTCGCGCTCTAAGTTCCATGCCCTGCATGGAAGTTAACTCTTTCACCTCCGGAGCAGTTCTAATGGTGAGACAAACTGCAATAGTCATAATATAGCAAGACTTCATGTTGTTTGAATTAGGGTATGAAGACTCAAGTTGAGCCCCCAAAAAAGAATTCAAGTAGGTAGATAAATTACAATCAGAAGGATAACAAAGAAAAACAACCAGTACACCCTTGGGGTGCAGCACTACACCTGCCCACCCACATCCCAAAACAACTAGGTTCCAGGAGGGGAGGCAGGAAGGGAGGTCAGAATACAGCAAGACTCCATTAGAAGAAACAACATTACTATGGTAATTTTTTTCTTCAAACAACATGAAGTCTTGCTGTATTCTGACTAATTGCATACCACCAAGCAGTACTCTCCCCCCCAGGCGGAGGGAACTACAGAACCTATTTTGGGAACAGACTCTGCAGCACTGCTGTGCCAAACTTAGCATCACTTCTTGACTGAATGTCAAGGCAATAATGCTTGCTAAATGTGTGAACAGTCTTCCAGGTGGCTGCTTTACAGATTTCCACTAAGGGTATATCCCTGGAAGCTGCTACCGAAGCAGCTGTACCTCTGGTGGAGTGAGTCCTTGGGCCTGATGGAGGCTCCTTCCCCAATTTTGAATAGCAAAACTGTATGCAAGAAACAATCCACCTAGCAATAGTTCTCTTAGTGGCAGGTTTTCCTTTACCCACTTCTCCAAACGTAAGGAACAGCTGACGACAGTCATTTCTGTTGGGTTTAGTGAAGTCTATATAATAACTCAAAACCCTTTCAACATCAAGACTGTGCAACCTCCTCTCTTCAGAGGAGGAGTGGTCAGTAAAGAATACAGGCAATGTCATGGATTGGTTCAGGTGAAAATCTGATACCACCTTGGGAAGGAACTTCCTATTTGTGCGAAAGACCACCTTGTCTCTATGAAATGAGATGAAATCAGGTTCCACTGATAAGGCCTGTAATTCAGTAATTCTCCTGGCAGAGGTGATAGCCACCAGGAATACAGTTTTCCAAGTCAGGTACTTAAGTTCAGCTGAACACAGAGGCTCAAAGGGAGGCTGCATCAGCTGTGCAATACAAATATTCAGATCCCACAGAGGAGTGGGATCCCTGAAAGGAGGATTGATATGAATCAGCCCTTTGAAAAATCTTTTGAAGACTGGATGGGAGGCTAGGGAAGAGACTTTCCCTGCTGAAATGAAAGCAGAAATAGCTGCCAAATGCACTTTGAGGGTGGCAGGCCGAAGGCCCAAGCTATTAAGATGCACCAAATAATCCAGAGCAATGGCAGTATCAGCTGAGTCCGGCTGGATGTGCCTCTGAGTGCATCAAAACCCAAACCTCTTCCATTTGGAACTGTAAGTTTTTCTAGTGGAAGGCTTTCTGCTAGCCTTGAGGATATCTAGAGCTGACCAGGAAAGATTCAGGCCTGCATATTCTAGCTCTTCAAGAACCAAGCCTTAAGCCTGAGAGAGTGAAGGCTGGGGTACAGGACCCTCCTCTGGGACAAGGTGAGGAGACTGAACTGCTGGGAAGGCACAGAGGTATTGTCACTGACAGTGACAACAGTAGAGAATACCAAGGTTGTCTGGCACAGGCCGGAGCTACCAGAATCACTGTGCAAGGTTGGGATCTGATCTTGACCAGCACTCTGAATATCAGAGGAAAGGGAGGAAAAGCATAGAGAAACTTGTTGGGCCCATCCAACAGGAGGGCGTCCAGGGGGACCGACCCCAGGAGAGGAGGTCTGCAACAGAACAGGGGGAGCTGATGGTTGTTTGGGGCTGAAAAGAGATCTATCTCTGGAGTGCCCCAGCTCTTCAAAATGATTTGAAGAATGAGAGGATTCAGGGACCATTCGTGGTGACCTTGAGCAATCCTGCTGAGAGCATCTGCAAGTACACTGTCTTTTCCTGGGAGATGCACAGCAATCAGGGAAGCTTGCAGGGAGTAAACTAGAGACCATATTTTCATGGCCTCGGTGCACAAGACCGAAGACCGAATGCCCCCCTGCTTGTTGATGTACCACATGGCTGTGTTGTTGTCGTCTGTCCTGATCTGCACCACTTTCCCCTGGATCATGTTCGAAAATGTCTGGACTGCCAGAAACACAGCCCTGAGTTCGAGCAGGTTTATGTGCAGAAGGGACTTCTGAGGAGACCAAGTCCCCTGAGCAGTGTGCTGATCCAGATGGGCTCCCCACCCCAGTAGGGAAGCGTCTGTGACGAGAATCACTGTGGGCACCTGAGTGAGGAAGGGAACCCCTTGCCTCAAATTGTCCTCTTCCAGCCACCACTGGAGGGCTTGAACCAGAGTTAGAGACACCGGAACCAACTTGGAGAGAGTATCTTTTCTCTGAGACCAAAAAGCTCTCGGGTGAAACTGAATATCTCTCATCTGGAACCTTACTCACTGCACCACTGCAGTGCATGATGTCATATGGCCTAGCAGCTGCAAAAAATGTCTGGCTGGCCGAGACACAAGTGGACGAAAAGAGGAAGCCAGATTGATGAGAGATTGGACCCTTGGGGAAGGGAGAAAGGCCTTGGCTTGAACAGTGTCCAGCTCCACTCCTATAAATGAGAGAAGCTGGGTAGGTTCCAGGACCGACTTTTCCAGATTCAGGATGAATCCTAGGGAGACCAGAAGGTTTTGAGTGGCCCTTAGAGCTGACATGACTTGGTCTGGAGACTGGCCTACTATGAGCCAATCATCCAGGTAAGGGAACAGTAAGACGCCTTGCTTTCTGAGGAAGGTTACCACTACTGCCAGACACTTGGTGAATACCCTTGGAGCAGATATTAACCCGAAAGGTGTTACTCTGAACTGATAATGGCCTGAGGGCAGTTCGAATCTGAGGTACTTTCTGTGGGACTGCCTAATAGGTATGTGAAAATAGGCATCTTTGAGATCCAGGGAGGCTAGCCAGTCTCCTGGTCTCAGAGAGGGAAGAATTAGTCCCAGAGTCACCATTTTGAACTTCGGCTTTAAGATTTGTTTAGGTATCGTAGATCCAGGATGGGTCACCACTCCCCTGTCTTTTTTAGGGTAAGGAAGTACCTGGAGTACAATCCTTTTCCCCTGTGAATGAGAGGGACCTTTTCCACTGCTTGCAGGAGCAGTAGGGATGAGACCTCTGTCTCCAAGGCCTGTGTTTCCTCTGGAGAGGAAGGGGGAAAAACCTTTGCTCTCTGCCTTGGGAACCTGGTGAAGCTGAGAGCAAGGCCCTGGTCACCACTTCCAGAACCCACCTGTCTGAAGTGATAAACTTCCAGGCCTGGAAGAAGTGAGCCAGCCTGCCCCCTACAGGTACTGGGGAGGCGACCCTGGCTGACCCATCAGGGTGTCTGCTTGGCAGAGGGCTTAGACTGAGAGGAGGATGCAGCCCTTGTCATCCCCCTTCTGCCTCTTCCCCTGAAGAACCCCTTCTGCTGGAAAGAAGAGGAGGCCTGGGCCTGGTAGAAAGGGCCTGCCCCTGCCAGACCTAGACTGCTGCCTTTGAGGAGTGGTCTGCTTCTCTTTGGCTGCAGCACTCCTATATGTGGTCCTGTACTCATCCATCTTCCTTATGTAAGCCTCTTTTTGTTCCCCAAACAAAGAGTTACCAGTGACAGGAAAATCCATGGCCTTTATCTGGGTATCCTGAGACAAGCTGGTACACCTGAGCCAGGCAAATCTCCTCATGGAAACAGATGTAGCCATAACCCGAGAATGAACATCATTCGAGTCTACAGCAGCATGGAACTGTGCCTTAGAAGCTTTGATGCCATCTGCAGCCACCTGCTCCAGCTCACTGGCTAGCTGGGGGGGGGGGGCATTCTTAGCCAGTGCCAGAATCGTATCCCACCTAGACGTCTGGTATCTGGCCATATATGCCATGTAGTTGGATTATCTGAGTCCCAAAGAGGATGCCAGGTACTGCTTCTTAGCCATGGCATCCACTTTCCTGGAATCCTTATCTGGGGGTTGAGATGCCAGAGGAATATTAGCCTTGTCACAGGCTGCAGCTTGCACTACCCCAACATGGCTGCAGTGAATAGTAAGGAATTCCGTCCCAGGGCCTGACAAAGTATACCTCCTGTCCATCTTCTTATCCACAGGAGGTATGGATGTTGGGAGTTGTAAGATTTTTTGGGTCTGTTTCCCCAGGGACTTGTGCAGAGGGACAGACACCCTTTTGGACTCTGGGACGTCCATCATCTCAACGTAGTCAGACTCCTCCTGATCCTGTTCAACTTCTTCCATAGGGAGCTGAAGAGTGTCAGCCACCTTCCTGTAAAACAAGTAGTGGGAGGGGGGACTCAGAAAGCCTGAGAGGAGACACACTGGAAGGCCTGTCTGGGGAGATGTCAGGTTCGATAGGCTCATCCAGGTCTTCATATTCTTCATCCTCATCGTCTTCGTCTCCTTCCCATTCGCCCTCATAAAAAGCTTCAGGGTCATAATCAGAAGCTTGTAAGTCCGACCGAACTGACCATCCTCGAGACGGTGCCAGTTTGGTCGGAACCGGGCGAAGCGACTGCACTATAGCAATCGCTTTGGCAATTTCGTCGGTGGTCGGAACATGGGGACCGGGATCCGAACCGGCCGACTTAAGTTTTTTCTTTGTAGGAACTGATTCTGCAGAATCGGCTCTCCTCTTGCCCGAGGGGGTATCGCTCAGGTCAGTAGGCACCCCTCAAATTCGGCCGAAACCAAACCGGGCTGGACATCCGGGTCAGCAGACTTCTCAACCTCCCTTTACTTCAGCCTACTTAAGTGTTTGCAGCAGTGGCTTTAGGGATGTTTTTACAAATTTGGCAGTCTTCCTTGAGGTGGTCAAACCCCACATGATAAACACAGATGAGGTGGGGATCGGCCTTGGCAAAGGCCTCCCCACACTCAGTGCAGTGCTGAAACCCCGTGGGCCCAGTTTTATTTTTGGGTTTCTCAGACATGTCTCCAAATAACCAGTCTCCCTTACCAGCATTCAAGCCAGGCGACTAACGAACCTATCAGTTCTGACCGTGTCATGGGTCAGTTGAAAAAAACGGAAAATTTATTGTTTTTTTTCAGGAACCGATAGATGCCGGAACCACACACAACCTTTTCTTTTTTTTTTTTTTTTTTAAACAAAAATACTTTGGTTTCTGACCGGACCGACCGGTAGGGAACCAAAAACAAAACAATTTCTGTAACACTCTACCTACTACATACTTACTGTACCGGGGCAGAGATGCGAATACCAACAAAAATAAAAAACGGCTGAAAAGAACCCGATTGATTTACTGCGACTGAACCAAAATGTAGGAGAGGATCTCTGGAGCGACTTGTCAGTTAGGCAGAGTAAAGAATCTGATGGTTACACTTCAAAGTACGTGGGACAGAGGTTTGAAAACCGAGCTCGAGATGAACGTTCTATGCCTTTGCATAGAGTTTAACCCTCTCATCTCCGGGGCAGTTGAAGTGCTGGGCCTTACTGCAGTTAGTCAGAATACAACAAGACTTCATGTTGTTTGAAGTGATGTTCCCTGACTGAGATATTTAGAAGGAACATGAACATACAAAACTGCCAGCAGATAGCGGTCATTACGGTCTAGCTAGTCTCCTTGAGAGTGCAGCTCAGCTGTGAGATTTCAGTAGAGCTGTCCCCGCTCCCCCCGCCTCAAAATTCCCTCTCTCCCTCTGCTTCCTCCATCACCCTTCCTCACTGTAATTGTCCCGATAAGCCTATCCCACACACTTTAAAAAGCCTCCCATAGTCTTAGCAGAAACCAACTCCTCTGGAAGCTTATTCCATCCCAAGACCATCCTTTCAGTGAAGAAATGCCTCCTTGCATCTTTTTTTAACTCACCCCAACTTTAGATGATGTCCCCTTGTTATACTTGCACCCTTTATGTTAAACAAGTCCTCAATGCTGACTTTGTTTGCGATTAAGGTAATTAAAGGTTTCTATCATGTCCCCACTCTCTCTTCTCTCCTCTCCTCCAGTGTGTACATGCAGAGTTCCCTCAGTTTCTCCTGATAGGGCTTGTGCTGAAGGCCCTGAACCATCCTGGTTGCCCTACGCTGAACTCCCTCCAGCAAGTTTATGTCCTTTTTTAGGTGAGGAAGCCAGAACTGGACTCCATACTCCAATAGCAGTCTCACCAGCGATCTGTACAGGGGCACTATGACCGCCCTCCTCCTAGATGTGAACCCCCTGGTTATGCAGTCCAGCATTCTTGTAGCTTTCGCCGTGCTTTGCTGCACTACAAAGATTGTTTCAAGTCATTGGTGATGATAACCCCTAGGTCTCAAGGTCTCACTCTACCTCAGTTTTTACTACTTTCAACCCCCCCCTCCCCAAATCAGTAATCCACCCTCGGGTTTCATGTGCCAGGGTGCATAATCTTACACTTTTTGGTGTTGAAAGTCAGTTGCCAGGTATTTGACCATCTCTCCAATTTTGCCAGGTCCTCTTGTAGCTCCCTTCTCCCATCCTCTGTATCCACCCATCCACAGAGTTTTGTATCGTCTGCAAAGAGGCAGATTTTGCCCTTAATCTGTTCCACTATGTCCCAAATGAAGACAATGAATAACACAGGGCCAAGAACAGAGCCCTGTGGTACCCCATTGGTGATCGACCTAGGTTCTAAATTGGTGAAAAGTTTTCACTACTTAGGGGTTTACCCTTGACTCCCATTTTTCTTTTGCCCCCCAAGTTAGTAATTTTTTTTTTTACTTTATGTTTATTATTACACATAAACAAACATACAGTTTTATCACGGGCATAGAAATACGTAAGTTTTCCCCCGGAGGGCGCCACTCCGCCACATAACCTCATATTGTCCTTCAAATGCTTTGGGATACATCCAATGGGGGAACCACATTAAACACAAAAGTCCATTACAAGTTAGTAAATTAATTAAAAAAACTCAGCAGACGTTGGGAAGAAAAAATTACTCACCTTAGTAATGTTGTTTCTTCTAATGGAGTCTTGCTATATTATGACAGTAGCAGTTTGATCCAGCTCTAGAACTGCTCCAGAGGTGAAATGGTTAAAACCATTCCAAAATAGAATTTTGGCCACGAGCTCTAAAAAGCAGCTCTATCTGTGTTATTTCAAACCTGAACTGTCAGATCTTACGAGCCAAACTCACTAAGGTCTGTGTGGAAGCTGTAACCTACACTAGCCAAATGGCTACCTAAATAATAACAACCATTGCTGGTCCCAACACCCAAGACTCAAGTCAGGGGACCAGAAATACTAACACAATTCAAATTATATGAGAATAAAACATAAGTATAATAAAACACACACACACACACCCAAAGCCCCAAAAGGGGATAAAAATGCTAACAGGGCATAAAAAGGTGCCCACACCAAGTTGCCCGCACCCCACCCAAGTAGAGGTTCTGAGAGGGGCAGGTTGGGGGTCATAATATAGCAAGACTCCATTAGAAGAAACAACATTACTAAGGTGAGTAATTTTTTCTTCAAACAACATGAAGTCTTGCTATATTATGACAGTAGCAGAATACACAGCAGTACCTCCATGGAAGAGGGGCAGAACCTACTTAGGGAATAGGCTATGAAGAACAGCTGTGCCAAACCGAGCATCTCGCCTGGCCTGGACATCCAGGGAGTAATGCTTGGTAAAAGTGTGTACCGTTTTCCAAGTAGCAGCCTGGCAAATCTCTAATATAGGGATGTCTCTGGCAGCAGCTAGAGACACAGCTGTACCCTGGTAGAATGAGCCCTCAAACCGGGAGGGGGCTCTGCCCACTTCTGATAACAAATTGATACAAGAGACAATCCACCTGGCTATTGATCTCTTAGTGGCAGGTTTGCCTTTCCCAACTTCACCATAGGTAAGGAAAAGTTGGAGGGATTCGAACCTGTGACCTTTGGTATGCTCTATATAGTAACTAAGAGCTCTCTTAACATCCAGGTTGTGCAACCTCCTCTCACCAGAAGAGGAGTGATCAGTGAAAAATACTGGAAGGGAGATAGATTGATTAAGATGGAAATCTGAAACCACCTTAGGCAAAAGCTTCCTATTAGTCCTAAGGACTACCTTATCCCTGTGGCAAGAAATAAAGTCAGTTTCCACTGACAAGGCTTGCAACTCACTTATGCGTCTGGCAGAAGTGATAGCCACTAGAAAAACAGTTTTCCAAGTTAAGTACTTATGCTCTGCAGAAGACAGAGGTTCAAAAGGGGTTTGCATTAACTGGGCAATGCAAACATTAAGGTCCCAAGCAGGGGCCGGTTCCCGAAAGGGTGGATTAGTATGGAGTAATCCCTTAAAAAACTTGGAAAACACAGGATGAGAGGAAAGAGGGGATGACTTTCCTGCTGACACAAAAGCAGATACAGCTGCCAAATGAACTCTCAGGGTAGCTGGTCTGAGACCCAAGGAATTAAGATGTACCATGTAATCTAACACAATGGGCAAATCAGCAGACTCTGGGGAAATATTTTTCCCAGCACACCAAATGGAAAACCTTTTCCATTTAGAACTATATGTAGCCCTAGTGGAAGGCTTTCTAGAAGCCTTTAGGATCTCAAGAACACCCTGAGAGAGGTGTAAATCAGCAAACTCTAACTCCTCAAGAGCCAGGCCTTGAGGTTGAGGGATTTGAGGTCCGGATACCAAACCCTTCCCTGGGCACAAGTCAACAGGTTGTGATTCCTGGGGAGGCAAAGGGGAAGATGGATTGTCAGTGACAGAAGGAGTGGGTACCAGGGCTGCCTGGCCCAATCCGGGGCAATCAGAATCACCCTGCAAGGCTGAGATCTGATTTTGACCAGTACTTTGAATAGGAGAGGGAAGGGGGGAAAAGCATAGAGAAACTTCCCCTCCCAATCCAGAAGAAGGGCATCCAGGGGAACTGAGCCCAGCACTGGAGGCCTGCAACAGAACAGAGGAAGTTTGTGATTGTCTGGGGCTGCAAAAAGATCTATCTGAGGGATGCCCCACCTGGCAAAAACTATCCCCAGCACTTGAGGATCCAGGGCCCATTCGTGATGGCCCTGGGAAATCCTGCTGAGGGCATCCGCTAGGACATTGTCCTTCCCTGGAAGATGAACTGCTATGAGGGAAGTGTTCAGGGAATAGGCCAGAGACCACAACTTCATTGCCTCGGTGCACAAGGCCGAAGACCGAGTGCCCCCCTGTTTGTTGATGTACCACATTGTTGTGGTGTTGTCTGTTCTGACTTGTATCACCTTGTCGTGGACAGAAGCAGAAAAAGCTTGAAGAGCTAAAAAGACAGCTCTGAGTTCCAGCAAATTGATGTGGAGCAGAGATTCCTGGGGGGACCAAACTTCCTGAGTGTAAAGGTCGCCCATGTGGGCTCCCCAACCCAGAAGGGAAGCATCTGTAGTGAGAGTCAAGTCGTGAGAAGGGGAAATGAAGGGAACCCCCCCGCTGTTAAATTGCTCTGATCCTGCCACCACTAGAGAGCTAAGATCAAGGTTCGAGTCACTGGGACCAACTTGGAAAGGGGGTCTCTTCTCTGAGACCAAAAGGTTCTCAAGTGAAACTGAATGTCTCTCATCTGAAATCTGGCTCCCTGCACAACAGCTGTGGACGCAGCCATGTGCCCCAGGAGCTGCAGAAAGTGTCTTGCTGGTCGAGAGACCTGCAGAGTGAAGGAAGAGGCCAGAGCCACTAAATTCCTTACCCTTTCTGGGGGAAGAAAGGCTCTGGCTAGCTTTGTGTCCAATTCTGCCCCTATAAAGGTGAGTACCTGGACTGGTTCCAGAACCGACTTTGGTAGGTTTAGCAGAAAACCCAGGGAGGTAGAAGCTGCTGGGTGACCTGCAGGTGAGATTTTACCTGTTCTGGGGACTGGCCTACAATGAGCCAGTCGTCTAGATAGGGAAAAAGCAATCCTCTGCCTCCTTAAGTGGGCCACTGCCACTGCTAGACACTTTGTGAATACCTTGGAGCAGAGGTAAGGTCAAGGGCATTGCTCTGAACTGGTAATGACCTGAGGGCAGTTCAATCTGAGGTACTTTCGATGGGATCTTCTGATTAGGACATGGAAATAGGCATCCTTGAGGTCCAGGGAGGCTAGCCAGTCCCCTGGCCTTAGGGAAGGTAAAATCATTGCCAGAGTTACCATTTTGAACTTTGGTTTCAAAAGATGCTGGTTCAGATATCTGAGATCTAAAATGGGCCGCCATTCTCCTGTCTTTTTTGGGGTAAGGAAGTATCTGGAATACAGACCCTGCCCTGATGCAGGGGAGGAACCCTTTCTACTGCTCTGAGAGCTAACAGGGATGAGACCTCTGTTTTCCAGAGCGAGGGTCTCTGAAGCACTTGCAGGTAGAAAAAGTCTGCTTCTCAACTTGGGAAACTTTTTGAAGCTGAGAACCAGACCCTGGCTTACTACTTCCAGAACCCACTTGTCTGAGGTTAAAGAAGCCCAATTCTGACTGAAGAAAGCCATCCTGCCCCCCACTGGTACAGGAGAATCGGCCCTGGGCACCCCATCAGGGTGCCTGTTTCGCAGGAGCTTTAGGCTGGGGGTTGGGAGCAGGTCTGCCCACCCCTCGTCTGCCCCTGCCTCTGAAGAAGCCCCTCTGAGCATAGGCAGAGGAGGCCTGAGTCTGGTAGAAAGGCCTGTGAAAGGCCTACCCCTACCCCTAGGGGCATGCCTTTGAGGGAGTGGCTTGCCGCTCCTTAGCCTGGGCACTCTTGTAAGTAGTCCTATATTCATCCATCTTCTTCATGTAATTCTCTGTCTGCTCTCCAAACAGAGAATTTCCCACCACAGGAAAATCCATAGCCTTAGTCTGGGTATCCTGTGACAAATGAGTACACCTGAGCCAGGCCAATCTACGAAAAACTACAGATGTGGCCATGACCCTAGAGGAAACATCATTAACATCCACAGCAGCATGAAACTGAACCTTAGAGGCTTCAATGCCATCAGCAGCCACCTGTTCTAGTTCACTAGCCAGCTGGCCATGGGCCTGTTTGGCCAATTGCATAACAGTATCCCATCTAGATTTCTGATACCTAGCTACATAAGCCATATAATTTGCTTGCCTGAGTCCCAGAGAGCTGCCATATACTGTTTTTTGCCATGGCATCAATTTTCCTGGAATCCTTGTCAGGAGGATGTGAAGCCAAGGGAATATTAGCTTTATCACAGGCAGCAGCCTGAACTACAACATGACTGCATTGCTGAGAAAGGAATTCTGTATCAGGGCCTGACAATGTATACCTTCTGTCCATCTTTTAATCTACAGGAGGCACAGAATTAGGAGCTTTAAAATTTTAATTGTTTGTTTCCTAAAAGACTTATGTAAAGGAATAGACAAATCTCCTAGACTCTGGAATATCCATCATTTCTACAAAATCAGGCTCCTCTTGCTCATCCACAGCCTCTTCTAAAGGAAGCTGGAGGGTTTCAACAACTTTTATAAAACATAAAATGAGATGGGGACTCAGACAGCATAGGGGAGATTCTAAAGGTCTGTCTGGGAGATGTCAGTTCAATGGGCACACCCAGACCTTCCTAGCCACATTCATACTGTTCATAATCCTCTTCCCCTCCTCTGGTTCATAACATTCCTCAATATCATAATCCTGAACCACTGGGACGGACGAACCGACCTTTTACCAGATAGTGGTGGTTGGACGGACCCGTGACAGTGACTGGACAATTTGTATGGCTTTTGCTATCTCTGCAGCAGTTGGAGAAGGAATTTTGGACTCAGACCTGCTGGTTTTCTTGTTTTCTTTACTGGAATTGGTTCCTCAGAACTAGCTTTTCTTTTGCCGAGGAAGTCTGGCACTGGTCAGAGGCACTCCTCTGGTTCGGTGGCACGGCGGGCTGGCCATCGGGTCAGCGGACTTTTTGGCCTCTCGTTCCCTGAGACTGCCCAATCTTTTTTCCAGGGTGGCTGCAGGGAAATTCTTACATACCTGGCAGTCTGACTGGAGGTGGTCAAACCCCAGAGAATAAACACATGTGGTGTGTGGGTCAGCCTTGGCAAAGACTTCCCCACAAACATCACAGTGTTGAAACCCAGTGGGCACGGTTTTTCTTTTGGGTTTCTCAGACATAATGCCAGCTAACCAAAAACTTGCCCTTTAGCGGCAGTGCCAGGCAAGACACCCTTATCAGTTCCTAACCGTGTCACGGGTATTGGAAAAAAGCAATAACGTGTTTTTTAGAACCGATAAGAACTGGGAACCGCACTCTAAAATAGTAACTTTTAGTTTTAAATGAGTTTTAAACTCACTGATCGGTTCAAAACCAAACCGATAACACAAGTTCCACACAGACAAAACCTTCATTTACTTACGGTTACCACAGATGAGCTTGAACCGAACAGTTTTGCGGTTAAAATAAAACTATTCTCGGTTAAATCCAACCGAGAAAACACTTTTTAAACCGAGAAATGAACCGAGCAGAAGGAGAAATCTCCGGAGCGACTGTTCACTGAGGCGGAGTAAAGAATCTGACAGTTCAAGTTTGAAATGACACAGATAGAGTTGCTCTCGTGCCAAAATTCTATTTTGGAATGGTTTTAACCATTTCACTCCGGGGCAGTTCTAGAGCTGGATCAAACTGCTAATGTCTATAATATAGCAAGACTCCATTAGAAGAAACAACATTACTAAGGTGAGTAATTTTTTCTTGCGTGTTGTTAAGGGAGGCCAATTGTCCTTCCTTTTCAGATAGGATCAAAATTAAGTTGGGATTCTTTGTATTTAAGGGAGTTCTGGGCCTACTTACACCAATTATTCAAGATTTTTTCCCCAGTTCACAGAGCTCTTTAGGAACTAGGTCTCAAGTCTAGAGGTTTATTTAGGGTTCCCTTTTACAAGAAGACAACTGGACAGAGGTCTGTGGTTTATAGGGCCATTACTTTCTTTTAACTGTATTCCCTGTTAGTAATTTTGTCCAGTGACTTAATAATCTTTCAGATTGCAACTGTTTTCATTAAGAATTTATTGCTATATTTACGTCTGTACTATTGTTAAAATGTATTGCTTTTTATCTATAGTATGTCCTGTTCGATTATTTGTTTTAGTGTTCTACTTGTCGCTTGTGAAAACGGATTATTTGCTCATCTTGTTAACAAGTATAAAAAATAAAACTGAAATGAAATGAAAACAGGTCCACCAATGGGCCAGCCAGAATGTCGGCCATCTCTTTTAACACCCTAGGGTGCACCCAGATGGTCCAGAGACCCCTTCGTACTGTTTCTACCGAGATGGGAGCTTCCAGTCCCCCATCACCCTGAATCAGCCTCCCTTCTGCCTTTAGGTACTGGTCCCTCTTTTTCCCTTGTGAAGATCGCGCTGAAGTACTGGTTTAATACCTCAGCCTGCTCCTCACTACTCTCTGCCCATCTCCTCACCCTCTTTAGTCTCACTATACTCTCCTTCCTCCATCTCTTTTTCTTAACATACCTGCAGAAGTCCTTTTACCCCAACTTGATTCCCTTAGCCAATCTGAGCTCCCTCCTTGCTTTCGCCACCCTGACAGTTCCGCTTGCCACCTTAGTCTTCATCAGGTAAACCTCACCCTTCTGTGTTCACTTATATTTAAGAATGGCTATTCTTTTCTCCTTCACCCTGTTTGCAACTTTGGTGGGGAACCAGCTAGGCCTATTATGTCTGGTGTGTTTTCTCTTGATTCTGGTGCAGGACTGTGTAGCCACTGTGATACCAGCCTTTATTGCTTCCCACTTCTGCTCTACCCCCATCTCCAGCCTAATCCTAGAGAGATGTTCCTTCATGATTTTCTCCCATCCTTCCAAAATCTGCCCTTTTGAAGTCAACTACCTATGATCTTTCATATCCTAATCTCAGACTGAACCATACCGTCCTGTGGTCACTACCCCCCAGCTGATCCTCTACCGTAATATCATGGACATGGTCTCCATTTGCTAAAACCAAGTCCAGAATCACATCCCCCCAGTAGGGTCTCTGACCCCCTACTCCAGAAAGCCATCCTGGACGTACCTTTCTCTAGAGCTGGTTGTTGACAGTGTTTCCCAGTTAACCCCTGGTACACTGAAGTCACTAGTAATTACCACTTTGCCTTTGCCTGCCTGACTTCTCATCTGTTCACCCAGGTTCCCATCTTCCTCTGTTCCCAGTGAGGGTGGTCTATAGAGCACTCCCATTCTGACCTGCCCCCCACCAATGACTGGAGCTGCATCCAAAGGGCTTGAGGTTCCCCCTCTGCTTCAAGATCCCTTGTGCAGGTAATAGCTTCCCTCACGAACAGAGTCACCCCCCTTTCCTGCTTCCCTATCTTTACTGTACAACTTGTAACCTGACACCTCAAGATTCCAATCATTTAGCTGTCCCGGTGGCACTGAGGGTTGAGGCGCTGGACACCACACCTCGCGCCACGCCAGCGACCCGAGTTCGGGAGTGAGCCCAGGCACTGGGGATCAGCAGGGAAGGGAGATAGATTGAGCATCCGTAGGACAGCTCTCCTCTCCTCTCCCTGGGGAGCGATCCAGGGTCTTCCCGGTGCAGCAGAGACCCCCGGTGGTGACCAGGGGTACTATTAGCATGGGAACAAGAATCGGTGAGACGAGCACTGCAGGGTCTACGGGGCAGCCGCGTGCTGATGCCATTGCATGGCTGCGCCCGGGGGGGGGGCAAGTATATGGAAAAATCCTTCCAGATCACTGGTGAGATGACGGTGAGCCCGGTGGAACACCCACATCCCAAATGCCGGCCCACGTGCACCTGGATTCTCCATGACCGACCCGACGACCACAAGTAAGGCACCTCACACTTAAGAGATGACTGCCAGGGGGAGGGCGGAACCAGCCCCGGAGGTTATCCGGGGGTCAGGCCTGCCTAGGTCGCTCGGGGGAGACAGCCTGAGAGATGCGGGGGGTTCAAGCTGGGAGTTAGGGTGTATCCGTGTGGGCATCCGTGAAGGATGCCTGGGGGTCCGAATGAATGAAGTAAAAAAAAAAAAGAGATCCCAATCATTGTGACTGGACGCCCACGTCTCAAGAGATGCCTGCAATGTCCACCTCACTGTCCACCAACAACGCTTGCAAGTCATCCATATTATTCACTAGGCTTCTGCCATTTTTTATTTGTTTAGTTTTTATTGACTGGGTAAGCATACTTGACAAATTCTGCCTATTTTCAGGTACGGCTCAGGGAAGGGGGATACAGATGAATGCCAACTGACCTAGAACCAGATTAAGCTGTTGGTGGTATTTTTAGTGAATGGGGGAAATTTGGCCAGGGCACTGGGGAAATTCCCCTACTCTTGCTGCAGAGGTCATTGAAGCACTGCAGGAGAGATTGACGGACTTAGTCAGGAACAGTCAGTGGAAGGGCAAAGTCATGGTTATAGAGTTCCTGAATCAACTTTGGAATTACCTGCAGAGGTTCAACTTGAAGCAACAGATCTAAAACAGGAAACTTTATTACAAACAGAATCTTCGCCTTTAAATACCAGAACGACTGAAGAAATGGACGATGAGGAGAGGAAATTACAATGTGAATTAGAGGAGAAAAGACAGCAATTGTTAAGCATGATATCTGCGGTGGAACATGAATTTCAGCTTAGTAGGACAAAACTGGAGGGGGGAAAGAAGAAGAAAAGAAAACGTTCTACAGCAAGCCCCTTACAAGGTACGAGCAAAAGATTTCCTTTGGATAATCCATCTGAATCTAGAACGACAAGTATAAGTTCAGATACTAGCATTGTTCCAATTCAAGGTTCAGAAGTGCAAGAAGAGGACAAACAGGACAACTCAGAGGTCTGGTCTCTTGAAATGGCATTACAAAGAGTGGGCTGGGAACGGCATGGGAGTTAGTGGGTTCCTGATTCCTCAATGCCCATTCCAGGTTCCCCCTGAAAGTTTGGCATTATGACACAAAAAAGATACATTCTTGCAAACTCAAGGAAGACTAGATGTATCGCCTCAAAATCCTAAGTCCATACCATTACCTAGTACAGCTGCGTGAGATGAAGTTGAGGCAGTTTCTGTGGTTGTAAGGGTGATCTCAGAAGACCTTCATCGAGAAGCCTCGGAAACCCGCCAACAAACAAGAGATTCGAATGAAACAAGAAACAATTAGACTTTACCTGCTGCAGGACAGGAGCAGGTAAGAGAAGACTATGTTAATTCTGAACTGATACAACCAGACATGACAGGTACTGACCGGAAAGAACATACAGATCCTAGTGCAAAACCAGGGCATGGGCCACGATCTTATGCTGGATTGTTTGGAAAGCTGGCAGAAGCAGCTGAAAGACACTTTTTAGTTCATCTTTGCTACAGAGGTGCGGCTCCTATTCCCCCTGATAGACTATGGGTGGGGACAACATTGATTAAAGAATCCCTAGGATTTTCTCCAGCTGAAGTCTACGCTTTTATCCATGCACCAGGGGACCGCAGCTATGACATCAGTTTTTGTACTATGCCCCTTTTAGATAAATTCTGGAAACTCTATTATGAAGTGAAAGATTTGGAAATATGGCGAGACTTTATGGCTATCCCAATGACTAAACCAACAACTGAAACGGTGACAATTTTGTTCAGGAATAAAGGGGTAGATGTCAATAATATTATTTTTTGGTTAGAGAAAAAGTGTTCCATTTCAGAACACCCACTGCCTATACTGGATGATAATGGGTTTTGGACTGGGGGATGGCACTTTCGGGTACAGCTTAAACATACTGACTCTGGTATTCTGCATTTGCCCAGTTCTTTCTATTTAGGGTGAGATCGAGGGATAGTAGTCTATGCTTGGCAACCACAGGGGTTCTACAGATGTGCTTCACTACACCATTTAAATTCAGATTGTGATACTATCAAGTGTTTTCTTTGTGAGGTATTAGGCCATTCAGCTGCCCAGTGTACAGCCCCTTCCCCTTTGCAATCTATGTGGAGATGATGAGCATTCATTCCAGGAATGTCCCTGGGCAGCACGTAATGCAGAAGACGTCTCAGACCACGATTTAGTTCTGTTACAGGCCCATAAACTTTCAAATACTCAGCAGCTGGATAAAGGTAACTCCTTCCCCCAGGGTAGACGTAGAGGGAGAGGAGGTTACCATCAAAACAGGATGGAAAGTGTGGTGAATGGAGGAAGGCCACTAGCAGACAAGGTTTTTTCTTCAGTAGCAAGAAATCCACTTTTGAATGCAGTAATGGGGGATAAAGAAGGAGATTTGGCAAGTATCAATGACACACCTTTTGCGACTCCTCAGGGGTCACCAAAAAGATTGCCTGCTCAATCCCTTACTCCAACTCAAGAAGTTAGCACAAAGCTTTTGAAAATTTCCTCATTAATTGCACCCATAGAGCAGCAGGTAGAGGAAGTTACCCCCTTCCCCGCTTATACACCCTCTATGGATTTAGGAGATGCTTCCCATGGAATATCTTTATCACCACTACCTCTTTCGAACCATTCTGCTGTGTTCATCTCATGGGGAGATCAAGCAGAAACGGAATGTCCTATGGAGGAAGGGTCCACCCCCCTCCCCCCTCAGAGAGTGGAGGAGCTTCCACAGACAGAGTCACAGAAAACAGGTACTGAGGTACTTCTGAAAAGAGTGATGAGATCAAGCAAAAAAATTATGAAGCCTCCTACCTGAACAAATTTATTTGAGAGTAGCAAGTTTAAATGTCAACAGTATTAAGTCTGAAAAAAAAGGAAAACAACTTTTGGTATTCTACAACAATCTGAATATGATGTTCTTATGTTACAGGATACTAGATTGCATACACTGGCAGAGGTGGCTCAGGCAGCAAATGACTGGAAATGGGGATTATCAAGATGGTCTTTGGGATTAGAAACCTGTAGTGGGGTGGGATTTTGTTTTCTTTCATCAAAAGTTTTGATTATGAGATTAGTAGATACTGACCCAGGTAGGGCCTTGCTATGAGATGTGTTGTTTAAAATTTTTTTTTTCAGATTAATTATGATACAAGGGCCTCAAACCAAGGCATTAAGGATTGAGTTGATAAAAAAAAATCCAGCCATATTTATTTACAAGTAGGCAGTTGTTCTGGGGTGGAGACCTTAATATAAATATGAAGAATGTTGCAAGTTCAGCTAAACAATATTGTGAGAAAACATTTTTGCAACAAGTTGTACGACAAGCAGGACTGAAGGATGCTCATTGTGGAGGGAGGCAAAAAGGACATACTACTTTCTTTAAAGGCTGTCTACTGTCTAGGATCGATTTTTGGTTTTTGAAGCAATCTCTGCCAGTGTTCCAATCTGTTTCTTTCCCAACTGAAACTTCAGACCGTGTTTTAATTGGGGTACATGTAGCTGTACCACCTGGTAGGGAAAAAGGGAAGGGGTATTGGCGCATGAATGTCTCCCTGGTGCAAGATCCTTTAATTTTAAAAGATCTTGCGACTTTGGTATTAGAAAAACAAGACTATGATTTTTCTATATGAGGATATTAGTTTATGGTGGGCAGACTTAAAAGAATTATTGATTAGTTTTTTGCAATACATTAGTAAGCAGCAGGTTGCTACAAAACAACTGCAGTATTTAGTATTAAGGAAGAAACTGGGTGTATTATTGACTAGGTAAGTACTAGAGAAGGTGGACCTGATGGATGACATACAATATATTAAAGAAGAAATGAAAATGTATCAATATACTAGAATAAATTCATTAATGAAGGAACAGTGTTTCGGCATTCAGGAGAACTCTGCAGATATCAACCCCTTTTTTGCATGCTATCAGAGATGCGGGAAAACGCAAATCAAGAATTTAAAATCACCGCAAGGTAGTTTATGACCTGAGAATAAAGGAATAATGAAATTATTAGTAGACTTTGTAATTGATAATTTTGGTGAACCAGTGGCAGACTCGGAGTTTACCTCACAGATTTTACAGGCGGCAGCTCCCCCTAGTGTAGAAACACGGGATGGGGAACGTATGATTGCACCATTTTCTTTTTCTTGAACTTTCAATCTTTATTAAGTTTTTTTGAAACTAAACATATTTTAGTGGGTATAAAAAGTATTTACAGAAATAATTATAAAGAGGGAAAGAGAAAACAAAAAGGAAATAACAAATTGTATTGTGCACATACATCAAATGAGATGAAATTATTTCATTTCCTGTAGCGAATAGATGCTAGCACTTGATAATTAATCAGTCTATTCCCGAGCCACACATGTAGTATTATCCAGTGAATTTAAGTGAGGCTTCCTCTAAGTCACTAGGGTATAAAGTCAGTTTGGGAAGACATGATATACAAAACCCATTTTCTCCATTGAATTTCAAAAGCCTCTTGCGATTTATTAATTAAGGCTGTAAGTCTCTCCATCCTATATATATCTATCATCAGGTGATGCCATTGCTCTAGAGTAAAGGGGGGGCAAGAGAACCACCTTTTAGTAATGGCTTTTTTGGCAGCTAAGAGGGCCAGATTTAACATTTTCTTGGAGGGGGCATCCAATATGCCCGTAGGGGTAAGGCCAAATAGAAAAAGTTGGGGATTCAGAACTAAGTTTGGGGATATCATCTGATGGAGAGCCTTATTAAGCTGTGCAAAGAAAGGCTGAAGGGCCGTACATGACCAAAAAATATGTCCCAGGGTGGCAGGTGAGAATCCACACTGTCTCCAACAGACGGCCCTGGTTTGCTTCAGATACTTCTGAGTTACCGCAGGGGCTCTGAAGTACCTAACAGTAAATTTCCATGCAAAGTCTTTCCAGATCCCAGAGCTAACACCCTTATGCATGTTCTGCAGGGAACTGAGCCAGACTGGGCAAGGCAGTTCCAACTGCAGGTCCCTCTCCCAGGCCATCCTAATCTTATCTAAAGTCTTGTTTTGCATTTTACAGAGAGCCCTATATAGAATGTAAATCAAATGAGAAGGGACAGATCTCCCATCCAACGCTGTGACCAAAATAAGCAATAGGTCTGCCGGGGGAGTATTCTCCCACTGCAGCTTCCCCAGTGCATTTAGAAAGTTCCTAGTCTGGAAGTATCTAAATCTTTCATTGTAAGCAATGTTATACCTTTAGGTCAATTCTGTTAGGGAGAGGATCTTGCCCTCAGGCGCAAAATGGTACACTAAATGCAAGCCCTTCCTAAGCCATCTGGTAAAGCCCTTATCCATTTTGCCTGGGAGGAAAGCATTAAGGTAAGGGAGGGAGAACAGAGCAGGTCTACAGGGTCTAAAATCTCTATCTACTATAATTTTTTGCCAACATTTGAGAGATGTCTGGGTGTAAGGGTTAGCTATAGTTTCTATCTTGAACTTGGGGGGAGAGGATAATAAGGCATTATAGATATCTTTAAGCTCTGTTTCCTGTAGTTCCACAGATTTCCAACGAGATATGTACGTTTTTATCAAGCCAGTAAAGAGGAATTCTCAGTTGGCAGGCATAATAATTCAGCTTGAAGTTTGGTAGGGAGAGACCTCCTGAGAGTCTGGTAAGTTGTGACGCTGATAAATTGATGCGAGGTTTCTGATTAGCCCAGATAAACGCAGAAATTTTTCTCTGCAAAGTTCTGAAAAAGGCATCTGGGATAAGCACAGGCAGGGTTTGGGCTAAGTATAAAAAGCGAGGTAGAGTCACCATTCTGATTGACTCTATCCGTTGGCTAAGGGACAGGGGGAGGACCTGCCATCTCTCTAAGTCCGAAGCAGTCCTGCTTAAGAAGGGAAGGTAGTTTAGTGCAAAAAGATCACATCCTGGTGTTCCAATACGAACTCCAAGGTATTCAATGTTGTTTAGGTGCCATTTAAAATTATAAGCCTGTCTCAAATCCTCCTTGGGGACAAAGTTCCAGGCCAAGACCTCAGTTTTATTTTCATTAATTTTATAGCCCCGAAATAGCACCAAATTTTCCTAAAATGTCCCATAAATGGGAGAGAGCAGGATCGGGGTCCCAGAGGTATATTAAAAGATCATCTGCATACAGAGCCAGTTTATGCTCATCAGAATGGACCCGTATTCCGGTCAGCTCATCTCTCCGTCTCAGGGCCTGAGCCAATGGCTCTAGGTATATTGCAAATAAAAGAGGGGAAAGGGGGCAGCCCTGTCTGGTGCCGCGGGAGAGAGATATGGGCTAGGAGAAGGAGCCATTTAACTTAATGTAAGCCTTAGGGCGAGAATACATAGCTTTTACTGAATTAATGACCGGTTGGGGAATTCCAATCCTACTCAGCACCTCCCAGAGAAAAGGCCATTCGACACGGTGGAACGCCTTCTCTGCATCGAGAGAGAGGAGGAGGAAACTAGATCCATTGACCTTAACCCTCTGCAACAGGTGTAGGGTTCTTTTTATGTTGTCTTGTGTCTGGCGTCCAGGAACAAAACCCGTCTGATCTAGGTCTATTATCTCCGGTAGAAATGCTTGAAATCTTTTGGCTACTATGGATGCAAATAGCTTATAATCAATATTAAGAACCGAAATGGGCCTGTAGGAGGAGCAGGAGGTCTTGTCCTTACCAGGCTTCAGGATGCTAGATATGTATGCATATCGCCATGAATCAGGAGTGGGATCTCCCTGCTGAGTAGCCTTGCCTTGAGCAGGATAGGGGATAGGTCTGCCGGAAGGCTTTGTAAAAATCTCCATATAGCCATCTGGGCCGGGACTCTTATTGGATTTAAGAGCTGAGAGTGCATGCTCCAGTTCTGTTTTAGTAATTGGGCTTTCCAGAGATTGCTGCTGAGCTAAGGATAATTTAGGTAGGTCAAGGTTCCCCATAAAGGCTTTGTATGCTTGGGGGTTTTCAGAGTGTTCAGAATCATAGAGACTAGTGTAATGTCTTCGAAAGGCCTGCTCGATCTCACTAGGGAGAGTGACCACTTTTTTTAAAACCGGGTCTCTTATTTGGCCAATGTTAGATCTGGCTTTATGATGTCTGAGCCTGTGAGCTAACAGGCGGGTAGCTCTGGGGCCTCCCTCGTAATATTTTTGTTTGAGGAGCTGTAAGGCTTGCTCAGTTTGTATATCCAGAATCGCCCGAATCTGTTGTTTAGTAACTTGTATGAGGGGGAAAGCCCCTGCATCCCCAGCTGCATGTTGAGTCTGGAGATCTTGCAATTGGCTCTGCAGCTTATCTAATCTCTGGCGCTGCTGTTTTTTATGATGAGCAGCATATTTAATTATTTCTCCCCTTAAAACCGCTTTAAGGGTGTCCCACAAGACTCCCTTCTTAGTATCCTAGCTGCTATTATCATCTAAAATCCGTTTTATTTGGTGTTGTACAGTACCTCTGAAATCTCTCTTATTAAGTAAGAAGTTGTTATATTTCCAAAGGGAGTTATTTCTTTCCCTATTCCAGATCATGTTCAAGGTTAGGATCGAGTGATCTGATAATACAGTGGGGGACTGTGTACAGCTCTGCATTCTATATAAGTGTTCTTTAGAAACATGTATATAGTCAATGCGGGTATACACTCTATGGGGTGCCGAATAGTGCGTATATTCCCTCTTATTAGGATTTTGGTTTGCATGAAATATCTATCCAATGCGCCTCGGCAAGGTATGTCTGCACTGTACGGTGTGCAGGGATTTCTTAAATGGCCTTTAGATGAGGTGTCAAGGCAAGAGGTGGGTAAGTTTTGATCCCTCCCATTATTAAAACCCCTTACTTCTCTCTAAAACTTTCTGTAGCAACAGTTTCTAGCAGCAGATCCTCACCAGGAGGACATTATATAGAGGCAAGGGTGAGCTCCTGCTCCTGTAACCTACCCACAGCAGTAGCAAGGCGGCCCTCAGGGTCAGTATAGGAGTTTGTTAATTGAAAGGCAACACCCTTGGGAATCAAAACAGCAGTTCCTCTCCTTTTCCCTCTGCCATATACAGAAGCCACAATTGTAGCGAAACCATATTTGGCTAGTTTTTGATGTTCTTGTTTGTTTAGGTGGGTATCCTGTAATAGCAGGAAGAAAAAATTACTCACCTTAGTAATGTTGTTTCTTCTAATGGAGTCTTGCTATATTATAGACATTAGCAGTTTGTTCCAGCTCTAGAACTGCCCCGGAGTGAAATGGTTAAAACCATTCCAAAATAGAATTTTGGCACGAGAACAGCTCTATCTGTGTCATTTCAAACTTGAACTGTCAGATCTTTACAAGCCAAACTCACTAAGGTCTGTGTGGAAGCTGTAACCTACACTAGCCAAATGGCTACCTAAATAATAACAACCATTGATGGTCCCAACACCCAAGACTCAAGTCAGGGGACCAGAAATACTAACACCATTCTAATAATATGAAAATGGAACATAAGTATAATAAAACACACACCGCGTACACATACACCCCAAAGTCCCAAAGGGACAAAATGCTAACAGGACATAAGTAGTGCTCACACTAAGTTGCACCCCACCAAGTAGAGGTTCTGAGAGGGGTAGGTTGGGAGGTCTATAATATAGCAAGACTCCATTAGAAGAAACAACATTACTAAGGTGAGTAATTTTCTTCAAACAACATGAAGTCTTGCTATAATATAGACATTAGCAGAATACACAGCAGTACCTCCATGGAGGAGGGCAGAACCTACTTAGGGAATAGGCTCTGAAGAACAGCTGTGCCAAACCGAGCATCTCTCCTGGCCTGGACATCCAGGAGTAATGCTTGTAAAAGTGTGTACCGTTTTCCAAGTAGCAGCCTGGCAAATCTCTAATAAAAGGATATCTCTGGCAGCAGCTAGAGGCAGCAGCCAGTACCCCTGGTAGAATGAGCCCTCAAACCCGGAGGCTCTGCCCACTTTCTGATAACAAAATTGGATACAAGAGACAATCCACCTGGCTATTGATCTCTTAGTGGCAGGTTTGCCTTTCCCAACTTCACCACAGGTAAGGAAAAGTTGGAGGGATTCAAACCTGTGACCTTTGAGTCGCTCTATATAATAACTAAGAGCTCTCTTAACATCCAGGCTGTGCAACCTCCTCTCACCCGAAGAGGGTGATCAGTGAAAAATACTGGAAGGAGATAGATTGATTAAGATGGAAATCTGAAACCACCTTAGGCAAAACTTCCTATTAGTCCTAAGGACTACCTTATCCCTGTGGAAAGAAATAAAGTCAGTCTCCACTGACAAGGCTTGCAATTCACTTATCGTCTGGCAGAAGTGATAGCCACTAGAAACAGTTTTCCAAGTTAGGTACTTAAGCTCTGCAGAAGACAGAGGTTCAAAAGGGGTTGCATTAACTGGGCAATGCAAACATTAAGGTCCCAAGCAGGGCTGGTTCCCGAAAGGAGGATTAGTATGGAGTAATCCCTTAAAAACTTGGAAAACACGGATGAGAGGAAAGAGGGATGACTTTCCTGCTGACACAAAAGCAGACACAGCTGCCAAATGAACTCTCAGGGTAGCTGGTCTGAGACCCAAGAATTAAGATGTACCATGTAATCTAACAAAATGGGCAACTCAGCAGATTCTGGGAAATATTTTTCCCAGCACACCAAATGGAAAACCTTTTCCATTTAGAACTATAAGTAGCCCTAGTGGAAGGCTTTCTGGAAGCCTTTAGGATCTCAAGAACACCCTGAGAGAGATGTAAATCAGCAAACTCTAACTCCTCAAGAGCCAGGCCGTGAGGTTGAGGGATTTGAGGTCCGGATACCAAACCCTTCCCTGGGCACAAGTCAACAGATTGTGATTCCTGGGGAGGCACAGGGAAAGATGGACTGTCAGAGAAGGAGTGGGTACCAGGGCTGCCTGGCCCAATCCGGGGCAATCAGAATCACCCTGCAAGGCTGAGATCTGATTTTGACTAGTATTTTGAATAGGAGAGGAAAGGGGGGGAAAGCATAGAGGAACTTCCTCCCAATCCAGAAGAAGGGCATCAGGGAACTGAGCCCAGCACTGGAGGCCTGCAACAGAACAGAGGAAGTTTGTGATTGTCTGGGGCTGCAAAAGATCTATCTGAGGGATGCCCACCTGGCAAAAACTATCCCCAGCACTTGAGGATCCAGGGACCATTCATGGTGGCCCTGGGAAATCCTGCTGAGGGCATCCGCTAGGACATTGTCCTTCCCTGGAAGATGAACTGCTATGAGAGAAGTGTTCAGGGAATAGGCCAGAGACCACAACTTCATTGCCTCGGTGCACAAAGCCGAAGACCGAGTGCACTCCTGTTTGTTGATGTACCACATTGTTGTGGTGTTGTCTGTTCTGACTTGTATCACCTTGTCGTGGACAGATGCAGAAAAAGCTTGAAGAGCTAAAAAGACAGCTCTGAGTTCCAGCAAACTGATGTGGAGCAGAGATTCCTGGGGGGACCAAACTCCCTGAGTGGAAAGGTCGCCCATGTGGGCTTCCCAACCCAGAAGGAAGCATCTGTAGTGAGAGTCAAGTCGTGAGAAGGGAAATGAAGGGACCCCGCTCTTAAGTTGCTCTGATCCTGCCACCACTGGAAGCTAGGATCAAGGTTCGAGTCACTGGGACCAACTTGGAAAGGGGTCTCTTCTCTGAGACCAAGAGGTTCTCAAGTGAAACTGAATGTCTCTCATCTGAAATCTGGCTCCCTGCACAACAGCTGTGGATGCAGCCATGTGCCCCAGGAGCTGCAGAAAGTGTCTTGCTGGTCAGAGACCTGCAGAGTTAAGGAAGAGGCCAGAGCCACTAAATTCCTTACCCTTTCTGGGGGAAGAAAGGCTCTGGCTAGCTTTGTGTCCATCTGCCCCTATAAAGGTGAGTACCTGGACTGGTTCCAGAACCGACTTTAGTAGGTTTTGAGAAAACCCAGGGAGGTGAGAAGCTGCTGGGTGACCTGCAGGTGAGATTTTACCTATTCTGGGACTGGCCTACAATGAGCCAGTCATCTAGATAGGAAAAACAGCAATCCTCTGCCTCCTTAAGTGGGCCACTGCCACTGCTAGACACTTTGTGAATACCCTTGGAGCAGAGGTAAGGCCGAAGGGCATTGCTCTGAACTGGTAATGACCTGAGGGCAGTTCAATCTGAGGTACTTTCGATGGGATCTTCTGATTAGGACATGGAAATAGGCATCCTTGAGGTCCAGGGAGGCTAGCCAGTCCCCTGGCCTTAGAGAAGGTAAAATCATTGCCAGAGTTACCATTTTGAACTTTGGTTTCAAAAGATGCTTGTTCAGATATCTGAGATCTAAAATGGGCCGCCATTCTCCTGTCTTTTTTGGGGTAAGGAAGTATCTGGAATACAGACCCCTGCCCTGATGCAGGGGAGGAACCCTTTCTACTGCTCTGAGAGCTAACAGGGATGAGACCTCTGTTTCCAAGCGAGGGTCTCTGAAGCACTTGCAGGTAGAAAAGTCTGCTTCTCAACTTGGAAACTTTTGAAGCTGAGAACCAGACCCTGGCTACTACTTCCAGAACCCACTTGTCTGAGATTAAAGCCCAATTCTGACTGAAGTAAGCCAGCCTGCCCCCACTGGTACAGGAGAATCAGTCCTGGGCACCCCATCAGGGTGCCTGTTTCAGGAGTTTTAGGCTGGGGGGTGGGAGCAGGTCTGCCCACCCCTCGTCTGCCCCTGCCTCTGAAGAAGCCCCTCTGAGCAAAGGCAGAGGAGGCCTGAGTCTGGTAGAAAGGCCTGTGAAAAGGCCTACCCCTACCCCTGGGGGCATGCCTTTGAGGAGTGGCTTGCCGCTCCTTAGCCTGGGCACTCTTGTAAGTAGTCCTATATTCATCCATCTTCTTCGTGTAATTATCTGTCTGCTCTCCAAACAGAGAATTTCCCACCACAGGAAAATCCATAGCCTTAGTCTGGGTATCCTGTGACAAACTAGTACACCTGAGCCAGGCCAACCTACGAAAAGCTACAGATGTGGCCATGACCCTAGAGGAAACATCATTAACATCCACAGCAGCATGAAACTGAACCTTAGAGGCTTCAATGCCATCAGCAGCCACCTGTTCTAGTTCACTAGCCAGCTGGCCATGGGCCTGCTTGGCCAAGTGCATAACAGTATCCCATCTAGATTTCTGATACCTAGCTACATAAGCCATATAATTTGCTTGCCTGAGTCCCAGAGAGGCTGCCATATACTGTTTTTTTGCCATGGCATCAATCTTCCTGGAATCCTTGTCAGGAGGATGTGAAGCCAAGGGAATATTAGCTTTATCACAGGCAGCAGCCTGAACTACCAACATGACTGCATTGCTGAGAAAGGAATTCTGTATCAGGGCCTGACAATGTATACCTTCTGTCCATCTTTTATCTACAGGAGGCACAGAATTAGAAGCTTTTAAAATTTTAATTGTTTGTTTCCTAAAAGACTTATGTAAAGGAATAGACAATCTCCCAGACTCTGGAATATCCATCATTTCTACAAAATCAGGCTCCTCTTGCTCATCCACAGCCTCTTCTAAAGGAAGCTGGAGGGTTTCAGCAACTTTTTATAAAACATAAATGAGATGGGGACTCAGACAGCATAGCGGGAGATTCTAAAGGTCTGTCTGGGGAGATGTCCGGTTCAATGGGCACACCCAGACCTTCCCAGCCACATTCATACTGTTCATAATCCTCCTCCCCCTCCTCTGGTTCATAAAATTCCTCAATATCATAATCCTGAACCACTGGGACCGGATGAACCGACCTTTTAACAGATAGTGGTGGTTCGGATGGACCCTGAGACAGTGACTGGACAATTTGTATGGCTTTTGCTATCTCTGCAGCAGTTAGAGAAGGAATTTTGGACTCCAGACCTGCTGATTTTCTTGTTTTCTTTACTAGAATTGGTTCCTCAGAACCAGCTTTTCTTTGGCCCGAGGAAATCTGGCCCTGGTCAGAGGGCACTCCCTCTGGTTCGGTTGGCACCGAACCGAGCTGGCCATCTGGGTCAGCGGACTTTTTGGCCTCTCGTTCCCTGAGCCTGCCCAATCTTTTTTCCAGGGTGGCTGCAGGGAAATTCTTACATACCTGGCAGTCTGACTGGAGGTGGTCAAACCCCATACAATAAACACATGTGGTGTGTGGGTCAGCCTTGGCAAAGACTTCCCCATAAACATCACAGTGTTGAAACCCAGTGGGCCCGGTTTTTCTTTTGGATTTCTCCAGACATAATGCCAGCCTAACCAAAAACTTGCCCTTTTAACGGCGGTGCCAGGCAAGACACCTTATTGGTTCCTAACATTATCCGCAGTATTGGAAAACGTAATAAATCCGTTTTTTTTAGAACCGATAAGAACGGGAACCGCACTCTAAAATAGTAACTTTTAGTTTTAAATAAGTTTTAAACCCACTGATCGGTTCAAAACCGAACCGATAACTTACAAGTTCCACACAGACAAAACCTTCATTTACTTATGGTTACCACAGATAGAGCTTGAACCGAACGGTTTTTCGAACCGAGCAGAAGGAGAAATCTCCGGAGCGAATGTTCACTGAGGCGGAGTAAAGAATCTGACAGTTCAAGTTTGAAATGACACAGATAGAGCTGCTCTCGTGCCAAAATTCTATTTTGGAATGGTTTTAACCATTTCACTCCGGGGCAGTTCTAGAGCTGGAACAAACTGCTAATGTCTATAATATAGCAAGACTTCATGTTGTTTGAAAGAGGGTTTTAGCTTTTTGAGAGAGGAAATCACCCTATACCGTTTAATGGGATTATTTAACCCATTAACGTTATGTGAACATATCTTAACCTTGGGGACGTTATCCATTGCTAGAGGATAGAAACATTATCTGCCACTGTAGACATAATAAAACCATTGTACCAATACTCTGGGAATTGCCAAGTGCTGTCACAGATAGAGGATCGATTCAAGGACAACACCCAGTGTATAACTTTATAAGGCAAAACAGACTAAGCAAAGTGAGTAGCTCCTTAGATATACTGGTCCTAAAGGAACCTATTAGTATGTGCACGAGGGGATAAAGTAAGTAATAATTAATTACATTAACCAACAACATAACCAACCTATATACAGTTGCACTTCCATAAGTGGAGGGCGTATAAATTACCCCTCTAGAAAAAAAGGTCCACGCCCTGAGTACAGAAACGTGCCCTTTGGGAGGAACTGTGACCCTCAGAAAGGTCAGACCTCCCCAACCCCTGTGTTACGCGGGGTTGAATAGTTGGGATGAGAAACCAATGAGGATAGCTATCAGGGCTATTACCGGTCGAAAGACCTGTGTGTATGCCCTGAGTAGGCATAGTCGAGATCGCTGCATGTGGTGTTATTCACCTTCCCTCATAGCCTGCACCAGTAAGAATTTAATTTCTGGCTGTCAGCGCTCAGCATGTGGTACATCAGGTTCTGATTTAAATATCAGACAGAGGGATTACCTCAGAAAGCCGACTTGGGCTAGGCGTGTTTTAAACAATTTGGAAGCAAAGAAAAAAAAGAAATATAACTCTTTTGCTTGTACAGTCAGCAGTGTGGAGAAAAAGGAAAAGACCACTGAAATATAGCCAGTCCTCAGCACATGTCCCTGATAAACACAGCTTAGTATCGTTCAGTGAACAGCAGAAGTTTACTTGAACATCATGAACCAGTAAGAGAACGAAACGACCTCAGGTGTCCGAATTTTGCAGCTCTTTTTCTGAGTCTTTCGCAGGGGGAATTCTGGACCCAATGTACTGCTTAAGTTGCTGTAGAGAACGGAATCTTCCCCGCCTGTCTGTGTCTCTGCGAGCATCGGCGTGATCCTGCCATCGGGACCGGGGGGGGAACGTTTCTGCTGGTGCACCAGGCTCACCGGGTAGAAACTCCAGCCTCTTTTCTTTAGTTCCGGGGAGATTTCTTCCGGGCACGAGTATACTGTTGTTCCAGTCTCCCAAAAGACCCGAAGCCTGGCAGGGTATGGTGTCTGAAATTTAATACCCTTTTCTCTTAACAGCTTTAATATTGGTGCATAGGCCATCCTTTGCCTCATAATATCGGTAGGGTAATCGTTGTCAAACAGTAACCTGGCTGAGTTATAGATGACATTTTTTAGGGCCCAGGCTGTTCTCAGAATCTGTTCTTTGTCCCTAAAACTGGAAAGCTTCAGCACTACTGAACGAGGTCTTGCTGTAGGATCTGTGGGTCTTCTTGTCAGGGCTCTGTGTGCTCTTTCTATTTTGAATTGGAATGTGGAAGGGAGAGCCAGGACATCTTTCAACATGTCGGATAGAAAGTCTTCCATCCTGCCTGTCTCCGATCCCACCGGGAGACCGTAAATACGAAGATTATCCCTCCGAGGCCTGGCTTCAAGGTCAGTAATTTTATCTTGGATAGCTTCATATTGATCCGCCAAGTAGTCAACAGCTGTGTGGAGCCGGTGTGTTTCCTCGGCAACCTCACCCGATGCTTCATCTGAACGATCCATTCTTTCTTCAACCTCCGAGAGGCGATTCTGAAGTAACACAAATTCCTTTTTATTCTCAGCTCGAAATGCTTTTATTTCAGAGAGCAGTGTTTCGAAACGGGATCGTGAAAGCTTTTCTGTTTCCTGCCGTGTCGGAACTTGGTCGCCCGCCATGCTACTCGAAGGGGAGACGCTGTGGCTGTCATTAGGCCTCATCTTGAATCTGGATGCATCGGGCTTCTGGGGGAGTCTTCCGGAGCGCAAATTTGTTTTGTTTTTGCTCCCCATCATATCTTGATTTCCTAGACTAATTTTGAGAGTCGCTATGGCAGATTGGGGGAGAAATAGTTGGTAGGCTATGTAGGAGCTTTCTCTCTATGCTGCCATTCCTGATGGTGACGTCACCGGAAGTCCGACTGCACCATTTTCAAGATTAGATGGCTCAGGTTATAAAATCCTTATGACAAGGAATATCATCAGGATCAGATGGACTCCCGGGAGAGATGTATACGTTTTTGTGGAGCATAATTCCATAGGAAATGCTTTCACTTTATAATTTTTTTCTCTTACTGTAGAACACTTTTTGCCAACTACAATGAATGAGGGACTAATGATTTTTTTATTTAAGTAAGGGGATCCTGCAAGTTTGGGAAACTGGCTACCTATAACACTTCTAAATACTGATTTTAAAATGTTTGTGAAACTGTTAAGGGAACAGGTTAGCACAAGTGATGAATTATGTGATAAGCCCGGTTCAGTTTTGTTCAGTTCAAGGGAGGCAAATTATGGAAGTACTGCTTCTCTTGAGAGATATTAGAAGGGGAAAAGGGGTATGGACAGGGCCCACAAATAGGGATTTTTGTAAGTTTAGATCAATCTAAAGTGTTTGACAGGGTATCTCACACATTTTTATGGCACTGTTTGCAGTCATATGGTATACCAGTCCAGTTCATAGGGTGGATACACTTATGTTTTGCACTGGCCTATATGAGACCTTATGATAATGGTTACCAAGGGCCAAAATGCATGCTAAGATGAGGAGTACGTCAAAGGTGTCCATTGAGCCCTTTGTTATACGTGTTTATGACAGATCCGTTGTTACGAATATTACAGAATTCCCCCAAGATTCAAGGTCTATCGAGAGGTGAACTTTTGAATTACAAAGTTTTAGCGTACACAGATGATCTTTGTCTGTTGATACAAAATGAACAGTCCTTTAGAATAGCAAAATGTCTCATTCAGGAGATAGGGAAGATAACTGGAGCTTGTTTAAATATGGAGAAGACGAATTGCTTAGATTTAACTGGGTTTCTGGTAGAACCACGAGTGTTAAGGAGGATGTCAGGTAGCAAGGGCTCCTTGTGAAATATTAGGAATTTATTTTGGAAGTAATGACATGGCAAGATATAACCAGAATAGAGTGATTATTAAAGGGAAAGAGATGGTAGGACTTTGGAATCGGTGGAAAGTATCCAAAAAAAATATATATATATATTTTTGATAAAAAACCTTTTTAACCCTGATTTTTTTATACATTAGTTCTGTTTTTTTGGTCCACAAGAGTCTGGAAATGCCTCTTTTAGGATGCTTTTTTTCCTGTTTTTGAGGGAGCAGATTGAACCCCATCAAACGTAATGTGCTTTATCAAGGTATTAAAGATGGAGGAGTGGATACGATTAATCCAATTTTGTTTTTTTATTCTATATTTTTGTATAATAATTTTCTTCCCCTAATAAAGGGTAATGCTCAGCTTTGGGGGAAATGGGGTTATCTACTAGTACAAGGGGTGGTAACTGAATGGAGGGAAGGACATTTTCTTCATAAAAATAAAAATAAACCTAGGTTAGCTAAAAGATGGGAAGGAGTGGTGGATGGTTTGATTAAATGGGGTATCACAATTGAAATGGTGTTTCATTATACAAGGAAGCAATTATATTTTGAAGTTTTAACCTATCATTTCTTTGAAAATCCATTTGTAGAATTTTCACAACAACAGCGAGACAATATTGCACATTATATTAGTGATGTACGGTTGCCAGAAAAATGATGGGACATGGTTTGGTTAGGTTTGCATCAAAGAATAAATGTAAAAAATAATCAAAAACATAAATCCTTTCAAGATAGGTATTGTCCTAGAGAATGCTGTATTCTTCAATTAGAGACAATGGAACATTTATATTACAATTGTCCTTATACTGTAGAATTTTGGGACGTCTTAAAAAATAGATGGAAGGGGAAGTTACGGGTTCCACCAGATTCCCAGTTGTTGCATTATGGGATAATTTCTCATCAGATGGTACAGTTGCATGATAGTACATTTTGTATTATTATGCCACATATTTTATATTGAATTTGGATAGGACATTGTCAGTTGGTGTTACAGCAACAGCATATTACACCTTTTGAACTTACTCAAATACTCTCTACTGATTTACAGCAGTGGAAGTTGGAAGAGCGAATGAGAACCGACCAGGATAGATGGTCCATATGGTGGCATGCTGTGGATTTTATTTAGATGATAGAAGCTACAGTTAAGTGAATGGGAATATAATTAATAAGTTTTTAAGATATAATTTGGGTAGCAAGAAAGAGATTAGGAAATAAAAAAAAAATGAGGGGAGACCTTTTTAGAATATGACTTGGGGTTTACAGATTTATTTTGTTATGCGTTTTAGACAACGTATGACTGTAATACCTATCTGATTTTTTATGATTTGTATCTTATTTTTGTTTGAATTAACACTGTATTGTATTTGTTTGATTTCTGAAGATTATAATAAAAAAAAATTCTCCTACTCTTTTTGAGAAATGCCATTGGATCTTTAAAGGCAGATGGCACCTCAGTTTTACATCTCATCTGAAAGAAGGCACCTCAGGAGTGCAGCACCCCCTCATGCTGCACTACAGTGTCAGTATTCTGATTTAACCCAAGTGCCTGGTGTGGGGATAGAACCCACAGCCTTCTGATCTCCTGGCCTCAGAGGTGAGTGTGCTACCTGCTGAGCCACTGACACTGATTTAGGGATACAACCCTCCATCCCTCCTGTAGTATTTTCCTTTCACCCTGAGCCCTCCTCTAGTTTCCTTCTCCTCTAAGCACCTTAACAGCTCCCCCGTCATATTTTCCTGCCCACCATGCACCCCCAAGTGAGTCCCCCCATTTTCCTTATCCCCGTCCAGGGGGGAGGCCAACTGCCTCTATCTCCGTGTGTCTCAGACTTCTTTCCAAGCCTGAGCCCCCCTTTCTAGTTTAAATTATAAGCAGTAGCCACAAACTCACTCAGCTGCTGCTTCAGGACTGCTAAGCCTTTTTGGAGTCTGTCCCGGGCATGCAATGCTGTTAGTCTGTTCACACATACTCCTCAATCAGTCAGTATTAAAACGTGTAACACTGGCCTTTAAAATGTGGAGCAAATGACCTCTCTGCTCCATCCCGCCCTGGTCTGCACCAGTCCTTCGAGTTGTCCCATACCTTAACCCCCACTGCATGGCACCAATGATTGACTGGCATGCTGCTGACCATCAAGTAGTAGCCTTGGTGGGCATGGTTGGAAGGCAGCCAGAAACTTTCAGTGGCATCAGGGTTAGTGGTGCTGGCTCCTTCATGCTCTGACTTCCCTGTAACTCTGAGTTTTCCCTGGTCTTTTAAACCTCCCACCTCCCCAACATGCTGCCAATAGGCACCCACGGCTCTGACCTGTAACTAGGAAGTCACTGACACTGCATTGTTACAAAAATCATCAAGGCAGCCCTTGTTTCCCAGTTGCAGGTGATACTCAGAGAGTGAGATGCTGGTCTTTCTCCACCCAACCCCCCTCCCGGGTGAGCGCACAGAACCTCTGCATCATGTTCCAGACACCACCGGCCCAGGCGAGGGGAGCTGGGCTTGGCTTTCAAACTTGGGTCTCCCACATAGTAGTACATCCAATACCACCAGGCTGGATGCAGGTTGCAATATAGAACAGTGTAGGATGTCGCTCTTTGGGAGATACCTTGATACTGTTAGCAACGCTTGCTCATACATCAGTCAGAAAGCAATAATTAAAGCCTCCCATTCAAAATGGGGTAGGAACAAAAATAAAAAAAACATTTTAAATAATAAGCAGGCTGATTTTGAGCTGCAGTAACTTGACAAGGTGCACTAAAATTGTGCTTTTATTAAGCCCTTTTTATGCACTGTTGTAAAAAAAATTTAAATACATGAAAATTATACTGATATTTGAAAGACTCTAGTTTGAGCACATTACATTCTGGATTACAGTATTTGTTAATTAGAGAGAGGTGTTGCCCTCTTCATCTAACATGCTCTCTAATTAGCTGCCAGTAGGACCTCATAAGCTGAACTATATACTTCTAAGAACAAATCAACCTTTGAGAGCTGTCTGGCATTAGAAACAAAAAATGCAGCCTCACTTCATCTAATTATAGCAGGTTAAAATGAAAAGCAGCACAGGACATGTCTCATGTACCCTGATGATAGTAGCCATGCTTGTTTGAAATCCGGAAACTAAAGTCTCCTATCCAAATTGTGGGCAATAACAAACAAACAAAAAGTTATTTAAATTAAAAACAGGTCCCTTTGGTGCAAAAGAGACTTGATAAGAAGTGTTAAATTCTGATTTTTTTGGTACCAGGTCAATCTGCCGTATACATAATGGTGAAGTCAAAACCGACCACATACAGTGCTGGGAACTAGAGCGACAGGGTACAAAACCCCGCAAGGCACAATTGTTGCAAGTGCAGTTTTGTACCCTGACAAGCATGTCTGGTGGGGAGGAGCGAAGCAGAGGTTAAGGCCTCTGCTAGGGAGCTGGGTTTGCCTAGCAGCCGCCGTGGCTCAGAGGGATGAGCCATGACAGTGCAGGGCAGGTATGAACGGGGGCTCGAATCCTGGTCCCAGGCTTTTGCCAACTACTTTGTGCAATTTATTTTTTGGCCCCCCCCCCCCGTGTTTCTCCTCATCTCCATGTTAAACCCCCCCTCGGAGTTGATTATATTAATGGGGGGTGGGGGTGCAGTGGGCAGTGCCCCACTGCAGAAAACAGCAAAGTCCTTTGCTTTCTACACCCATTTTGCTGTTCGGCATTGTTCTTCAGTGTTGGCAATGTATCCACTGTATTGACATTGCTGTGCTATTTTTGTCTACGGTGACATGACCATATGCTGATTTTTTGTAATACTATTTTTATAGTTATTTTATGCTTGTGCAGTTTTTACAAGATATGTTAAGGCTGTTACACAGCAACAAACATTTTCAGAGAATACACTATTTTGGTGACAGAGTTACAAAGTACTGTCCACTCACTAGAATATTACACACTGATTACTGCACTTTATAACGTGGGTTCCTAAAATACTGTTTTCTGATTCGTCCAAACAGGTCACCTGACCGTTGATTAATATCTGATATACCCAAAGTTGCATGTTCACATGGCTTTATTTCACTATTTCTTTAGTTAAAACTCTAACAAAACATTGCCCATGTTGTAAAAGGATTAACCCACTCCAGGGTATGGGTTAACTGAGCATTAATCCACGCCTGGGTGGTTGAAATCACTTGGCTTAGCCTCATGATTCCAACCCCCCCAGGCATGGATTAATGCTCAGTAAACCCATACCCTGTCGTGGGTTAATCCCTCCGTAACTGGATGTTCTGCTATTATTGCTTAGGCTGGTATCTATAGGGAAGTATGAAAGAAAATGAAACAGAAACATAGACAATGTTGGCAGAAAAGAAGAAATTAACTTCATACTTACTGTAATTTCCTTTTCTGTTAGCTCCAACACAGTCAATGGGTAATCATAACAACTGGGTATAGTGCACCACTACCAGGGGAATGGCACAGTCCACACTTTAGAATTTTATTTATTGATGAAGTACAGTTGTGTAAGAACTTACCGTAACAGTAGATCTTCAAGAGTGGCTCTTGCAGTAGGTAATTACTTGTAGGACATGGAAACTTTTGCTAGCAGTGCCTGATGGGGGACCGCCCACCCGACGTCACATGAGAGGCATCAGTGTGACACTGTATAGTGGGTGGTCCTCCAGTGCGCCATATAATTAAGAGCACAAATAGCTAGTGTAGAAGAGGAATAAAACTTTCTCCCGATCTGGTCCAGCTGTCTGGATTCCTTGTTGGAAGATAAGGTACTAAGGTGCTTGGGCTTAGCAGACCTGTCATGGGCTGCAGTTATGACCACCGACTCAGCCTTTGGGTGTATGCTGAAGTGGTCCTTGTCTTCTGGGGTCCTGTAAACCCAGTCGGCTTTCTTGGCCATAACCGGGATAGAGGAGAGTCTCTGCCAGATGGTCGAGGATAAATCCTCATGAGGTTCCAGCCATGTGGGTGTGAGCACCAGCCTCGCTTCCAGGAAATCTAGATGCTCAGCCAACCTCTGGCATTTTGGGTCTAGAGCATCAGACTTCCACCCTTGTGCCTCCGCCATTTGCCTGAGGAGGTCCAAAAAGGAGGGATCTTCTTGGGAGGGGGGGGAGGATTTGGGAGACTCTCTAGGGACCAGCTCCTCAGGAGGAGGTGACTCAAATCCCGAACCCTCAGAGGATGAATCAGAATCTGCTTCAGAATAGTCAGAATCTGCCGGATCCTTGTCTGGAAAAGCAAGTTCCTTCTCCCTTGAAGACACATCTGATGTCAGGGCTTGCGTATGGGCTGTCATCTGGCTTGACGTCAAGGCTCAAGGGGTGACCCAGAGAGGGCGCCCTAGGGGTAGGATCTGGGTGGCCTGTTTCCAAAGGTCGCGGATACCTGCTGTCCAATTATGAGACTAATTGAGATTTTGTCTCAGCCCACCAGGACTTCTAAATCTCCCTGAAATCCACCTGTGGTTGAGCAGGAGGAGGTGGAGTGGGAGGTGGTGGAGGGTGACATGGATGGAACCTTGACCCTGCGCCATGTGGTGAGAAGCCCGGGGTAGCGTAATGGTGAGGATAACTTGGTATCTGATAAAGAGGCGATTGATAACCAGGAAAACCTGGGTAGTAATAACCCGTCTAAAGGGGTCCGGCATTGGGCCTGACGGAGGGTAGCCTGATGGCAGAAAACCTGACGGTGCCACAGATGGACGGTAACCTGACAGCAGCCCTGAAGTAGGGTAACCTGATGGCAGCCTTGACAGAGGGTAGCCTCATGGCAGCCCTGATGGAGGGTAGCTGGACGGTGGCCCTGAAGGCGGGTAGCCTGAAGGAAGGCCTGCTGGCGGCCCTGCTGGCGGGAACCCCGGTGAAGGGCCCGAAGGTGGAAGTCCAGCAGGTGGCCCTGAAGGTGGGAAACCTGATGGGGGGCCCTGACGGAGGATGGCCCGCTGGCGGCCCTGATGGTGAGAGTAAAGGGCCCGGCAGGCGCTGAAGAGGAGTAGGGTCTGGCCCCCTGCTGGGGGCGGCAGAGCTACCTTCAGACTTTTGGCGGCTCCGTCATCAGGTATACCTGACTAAAGATCTCCTTCCGTCGGGACCTGTGGGTCTCGCGACTGCGAAGAAATCTCTAATGGAGGTGGAGACAGGGGTTCTCCATGAATGGAATTCCGTGGTGACCCTTGTCCTCCAGCCGGGATGGAGCTGATGTCCAGCTGCGCATCGTTAGAACCTGACAGACGTGAAAAGGATGTGCGATATCGGAGGTTCCGGCGAACGACTTAACGACCTGGGTCATGCAGGAGTCGGAGACACTGACCCCTGACCTACCAACCCCGCCCGGGCACGCCGAGCATCCGACAAGCGGCCTATCGGCCACGCCTGCTGACTTAGATCCCAAGGTTGTGATGGGCTAAAGTGCAGCAGCCACCTCAGATGTCTCCGAGGTACCCACTGCCACTGTAACCAGTGGTGGTGGGATGGCCAAAGCCTGTTCTTTTGGTGGGAGTGCAGACTTGGCCGTGGTGCTCATCTTCCAGGAAGAAGAGGGGTGTTCCTCCACCACAGAGCCCGGGGGGGGGACTGCTCCCAATCCCAATGTTTTTCCTTGTCCCTCTTCTTCTTCTTCTTCTGGGAGTCAGCTGGAGAGGAGGAGGTGCTTTTTAGCTTCTTTAGCTCCTTTTCCATCAAAGCCATTTTTAGTTTGAGGAGATGGGCCTCGAGGGACTGTTGGCGCCTTTTTTGTGTGGCCTGGTTGAAACAGGCGCAGGCCTCATACTCCTCAACATTGTGATCTGGTCCCAAGCAGAAGAGGCAGAGAGTATGCTGGTCTTTATGCAGCAGCTGGACGCCGCAAGAACTGCACTTGTTTTTATGCGATTCTGTAGATGAAGTGGATGACGTACACAAATATTAGGAAAATCTTAGTAAAAGAGAAAAAACGGATACTCATCTGAAATTAGGCATTTAAACTGCTGTGACGAGCTTCAGTATGTCCGACGTGCACAAGTCAACAGCGGGAAAGAACTGGAGGGCGGACGTGGGGACCGCCCACTATATAGTGTCACGCTGACGTCAGTCACATAACGTTGGGTGGGTGGTCCCCCATCAGACACTGCTAGCAAAAGTTTCCATGTGGACCTGACACCGGGGATGCAGTCCTACAAGTAATTACCTACTGCAAGAGCCCTCTCGAAGTAAGGTCTAGGATTACAAATACCTTTGAACCAAGGGTTCTTTTACAAAGGTTCCATGTCATACAAAATTAGAAGCTATCAAGGAACAATATGATAAGGAATATACAGGCAAGAACAATATAAAAGTATAGCATTTTAGAGGTTAACCACAATATACAGTGAATGAAGAAGCAAAACAACCTAAGCCAATAGGGTTAAGAACAGGTAGCAAACAGGCTGGGTATTATGAGTAACACTTAATCGTTGTAGGGAGCAAGACACTAGAGGAAGGAGAAGCAGTCTAGGAAGACTTTGTCAGCAGACAGGAGAGAGGGAGGAGGTTGTCAGGGGCAAAGGAGATGAGGGGGAGAGGAAAAACCAAGAGTTGGAGGGCAGAAAGGACATAAGGAGTGTAGGAGAGAGAGAGAGAGGTGTTGAGAGCAAATAAGGGGAGAGTATCAGGAAGGGAAGGGCATACAAGGGAGCCACGGGGGAAGGGGAGGCAAAGAACTAGGGAGAGAAGGAATACAAGGATACGATGAACAGGCGATACTTAGTGAGCGCAGTCACAGCTACTGAGGAGAGTAAGGTGCTCATGAAGCTTGAGCTTGAAAGGGCCAAATTTAGGCTCATTCATAATGTCAGGGGAAAGCACATTAAGCCAGGTGGGTGCCCTATACATTAAACTGAAGGTTCACTGGGCTTGTAAGGTTTTGCATAAAGGGATAATGAATGTATGTTTGAGTGCACTGCGGGTAGAGCAGCGGTTACGGGAAGGTCTAGTAGGAGGCAGAGTGGCAGATAGGGTTAAGACCAGATAAATTTTTTTGACAAACAGGCAAGTTTGGTAGGTAATCCTGCCTTTAAGGTGGAGCCAGCTTGTTTGTTCATACAGATCACATGTATGCGTTGGACTATCCGCACCTGTGACCAGTCTGCAGGCTTTGTTTAGCGCAACAGAGATTCTTTTAAGGGTAGTATCTGTTGCAGCCCCAAATACAACTAGTCCGTAGTCCAGAATGGAAATGATTGAGCTGACAACTGCTAGCCGAAGAGCCTCAGGAGTCATACAATGTCTGTGACGGTACAGGACACCTATTCTGGAGTTTACCTCCTTTAATATCTTGTTAACATGCAGTGCATATGTTAGTGGATTATCCAGAGTAATGCCGAGGTACTTAAACTCGTGGACTTGTTCGAGGGATTGGTTGAGATTGTTCCGAATGTTTAGGCAGGCGGATTCATGAGTGTTGTGCGGGTTTGAAAAAAGCATTACTTTTGTTTTTTTGTAATCCATAAGTAGTTTTGTTGGGCAAACCAAGTTTCAACAGACTAGAAGTCAGCTTGCAGGGTCTCACAGAGACCCTGAAAGCCGACTTCCAGGGTCTCAGACAGAGATGAGGGATTCGAGTGGCAGTCAAAGAGAACAGCGTCATTGGCATACATGACCATGTTGGTTTTGCAGGCTAAGGGAAGGTTGTTTAGAATAAGACTAAAAAGTAAGGGTCCAAGGTTGGATCCTTGGGGGACACCAGTGCTTACAAGGAGGCTACAGGAGAAGGGTGCACCAATTTTTACCCACTGAGTACGATTACTGAGATAGAATGTTGGGTATATGAGGATTCCATGCTGCAGTAATTCCACAGTTACTACTTGCCTCACAGTGCCATAATAGCTACACATTTTGACACATAATCTATTGTCATCATAAAATGTATTGCCACATGTCTTACCTTCCAGGCAGACGTCCAAGGAGAAGAAGGCTCTCCATTGGACTCAAGGGTTGGACAATTCGATCCTCCTTGCCGGAAGAACCATCTGGTAAAAAAGGTAAGTTCCAAATCTTTCGCACATCTGAAAAATTCTGGCTGATCACCCGCTAAGGTAAAACTTCCAGGCAACAACTGGATGCAGTGAGGCCACCTGAACAAGTAAAAACGCCTCAAGAGTTGTCAGTAAAGCTGTTAACGGTGGTCGCAAACTGATCAAAAAATACTCCTTTTTTTTTTTTTTTATATAGCAGGGAATTTTTGCAGCAGGACAGCTCTTCTAGCATACAAGATAAGATTTGCATACAGGATAAGATTCTCCCGCATGAGCAGGCTCCTGGGAGGGCCCCACCGACAATGCTGGAGCTATTATGGTAAGTATGAAGTTAACTTCTTTCGCTAGCACTTCACATTGTCAATGGGTAATCATAACAACGGGGTTCTAAGAAGCAGTACCCAGAAAAAATGGGATCGGGGCGAAGACTGTCCCATACACCAGAGGCAAGCACTGAAAATAACTTGCGAACTGCTATCTGTAGCACTCTGTGACCAAACTGCATCAGCTGAACTCTGAACATCAAGATGGATGTTTTGAGCATATGTGGATATGAGACCATGTAATTGCCTTGCATAACCTTAAAACTAATGCTTCACCTGCCTGCTCAGGGCATCATCTTAGCCCTGGAGTGGTAAGCCTTGAGAAGAGCTGGGGAACCTCATCTTACTACAACGATGTCCTGAAAAACGCAGGCCTGCACCCTTTTAACGAGGGTGGCCAAAAAAGGAAGGCCTGTTAACCCTGCTTGTCTATTGCACGAGAACAAACAAGACTGTCAGACTCGCGGAATGCAGCCGTCCGTTTAGGTTAGATCCTAACGGTGCAAGATAAATCCAAGTTGTGCAATTCCTTCCCTTGGATTGAGGAGGTTGCGAACAGGCAGACAGAAACTTATGCCCTGGACTCCTGGAAGGCAATGAGCACCTGAGGGACAGATACTGTTCTGAGTACCACCTGTCCTTATGTATAATAAGGTATGGCTCCTTAATAAGAGGAAGCCTGTAAACAACACATCAAGCGATGTGGATGGGAGTGATTCCAAAACTCCTTGCAAAGAGCATTCAGAACCCAATTCAGATCCCAGAGAGAACCAGAGATCAGGACAGCAGACACGTCCTACAAACATGCGCCTATTAGTTCCTAGGCCAAAAAACCCTAGGGCTATGAGAGCAAAACCCGGCCTCTCAGTGAACTCAATGTCAACCTCTTCTCCTTTTTGTAGGAAATTAAAAACTGCAGAATAGAGGCTGTTGAAGGAGAACCCTTCTATGCTGGCCAATGCTAAAAAAGAGAGGTGGCCCCTGACACAGCATAGGCTGCAGACACAGAGAATTTCTGGCAGCCACCAAGGAGTCAAGTAGTTTCTTGTGGAAAATTATATATATAATTCTGGGAATTTTTTTATTTTTTTGGGTGGAGAGACAGACCCTGACAGCAGGTCTCTACATGCCAGAAGGCATAAGGGTGCTTGCTGAGCATGATTCACTAAGTCTGAGAACTACAGTCTCTTGGCCACTTTGCAGCTAACAAGAGGCAGCTCCCTCCACAGCGTCTTTTATTTTAATTTATTATTCTTTTTGTTATTTTTGGAAAGACATTTAGTAGAGTAAAAGATATACTGCTGAAGGTCCACTCTTGAGGCAGAGCCACCACTGCCCCTGGCTGTGGACACCGAAAAAGACTGAAGAACCTTCTCAGATCCAAGCATTGCGGCTGGATGCAAACAGATTCATCTGAGGTCAACCAGAAAGGTTACACAAGAGTTCGAAAACCTCTGGTTCAACCTCCACTCCACGGGATGAACAATTTTCGGCTTAACCAATCCGCCTCAAGTTCAACTCCCCTGCCAGGTGAATTGTCGACAGGTCGGTGACCTCTTGAAACATCTCCAGTGCCTTAATGGTTATGTACAAATGTACGCCAGTTAGCATCATGGATGAAAACTAAGGGAAGCTAGGCAAATCTTCTCCACCTCTTGAACATTGAAGTGGAGATTCGGGTCATAGACTGACCAAGTTCCCTGAACGAGAAAGTGGCTCTGATCTGCCCCCATCCATCTAGGCTGACATTTGTTGTGAGAATTAACTCTTGAAGTTCTAGTAGAAATTGCTCAGATCTTGCATGTCCATTCACCAACTCAGGGAGTGATGAAGCTGAGGGGTAAAAGGAAAACTGGCTGATAATCATCCGATGAGGGATTCCAGGCCTACAGTAAACCCAATAAGTAAGCTGAAACTGGAAGCAAGCCCACAGGATTAAACTACCACTGCCTAAAAGAGCGTGGCCAGCAAATTGGATACAATCCTTACCGAACTGAAGGACTTCAAGGCAGAATTCTTATCGTTTCAAGATTTGTTGGCAACAGTCTGATCCGGAGTTACCACCATTGATAAAAAGTCTCCAGCCTAGAAGACACTACCACCACCCATGCAGCCCAAATAATGCAGCTCCAGACCTCGGTGGTCAAATTAATCCAGGCTCACCAACAATCACTGGAAAGACAAGATGCTGCTGAGAACCGGCATGGTAGAAAAAATATAAGAATTTACACTACCCCTGAAAACAGCGAGTGACCAAACATGTTGGACTTTGTTGAGTCTCTTTTACAAACCTCCCTCACCCTCGACTCAGATTTACAGTTGGAAAATCGAGCACGCTCACCAGGCGTCGGGCCCCAAGCCCAGCAATCCAAATGCCCACCTGAGGTGTATCATAGTTCGCTTTGTTCATTATCAAACTTAAGTTCTTCATCTAAGGAAGGCATGGACACAAGAATTTTTTTAGATAATGATTATGCCACCCTCACCGTGCAGAGACGACATGAATACATTCCACTATTTGCCAGACTCCGACAGCACCAGCTGAAGTTAAAAACACTGTATTCTGCATGATTTACAGTTCAACTCCCCAATGGAAAACAGAGTTATAATTCGGCAGCAGAGGCGAGCACGGATCTGAAGAAGCGGGGTTACACTATCTCCTCCCAGGTTGCACTCCCACAGAGACCTCCCAGTAGAAGACCAATCGGCCAGACTCCATCTCCTGAACCCATGTCACAGCAGTCTACTTTGGAGGCCCTATAAAAACTTGTACAGCAATTTACAGCTCAGGACACTTGAACACATCAATTGAGAAGGCATTAGAGTGAGTGGTGTTGTCACACCGAGTGGCTAAGAGGGTCGCACCTGGGATTTACTAAAAAGGGGGGGTGGCATTGAGGGGGATCTCGGACCTGACAGGCCCCAGGCTATGGCTGGTGGGGCTGGGAGCATTCTGGACCCAGACAGTTAATTATTTGTATCTTATTCCATTAGCGAAGTGGTGCTACCCCCTTTTCTCCACCACTTATTGTAAGCTGGGGTTTGTGATGGTGACTTCACGGCCCACACCACTGCCATGCGACTTATCTAACATGGGATTAGAGACAGCGGGATAGGCTGTCAGGCGATGGCCTGGTGGTTGCTCAGATCTCTATTCTGGAAAGTTTTTAACCTCTTAGAGCAGGAGACTAATAGTATAAGCTACATCAGAGGATGGAGTTATCTGCGGCGGCCAGGAGGGGCCCCCGTAACACGGATTCTCCATGATCACCAAACCTTTAAGGCCTCCAGTAAGTGGTTAACAAGCTGGGTGATCTACACAAATAATAATGGTGGACTTGCTCTAAAAGCCTCCTAGGATGCATCCCATCTATAACCCCTACACACACACACAATTTCAGCTGAGATGGCGCTTTGAGACTTGGGGAGCACTACAATCCATACCATCTGGTAAGGCAGAATCTACTGCATACCCAGAGGTGGCTCTCTCCCTGCTCTCTTGCCCACTGGCTTGGGGGGGGGGGTGACTAGCTCTTGGCTTGAGGTCTGGACACTACCCCTATCTGCTGAGGCTGCAGCTTTATACCTGTGCCACCACCCCCCCCCCAGGAGCTGAAATGCCTGGGTGACCCCGAGGAGCTGGTCTCAAGGCGACATCTCACTCCAGAATACTGCAGTTATGACTTTAATTGTGGGACTCTAAATGATTTTTTTTTTTAAATGCCTCGGTCCCCTACACATTCCCACTACAATACGGAAAGGGCATTAGCCCGCTTGCTTAGAGGCAGAGTCATCTGAGGGCCGATTTGACAAGGTCTGACACACACCAACAAGAACTACTAAGCTCAGATAACAATTCTAGATTATTTCTTATCATCCTTTGCTGGAACAGAATTACTCTGAACAGGTCTAGTTTTTTACAGTCCCTAATAGCTGGATAGCACTGTCTAATAAGGTGTAACTGACATATTTGTATTTTGGGCACTTGGTAGTGAGCCGCCAACATTTTTTTTTTTTTTAACTTTGCCTCATATTCAGGGTTGAACTGCCTTTCATAGCCGGATCTGGGGCACTGTATGTCCATTCAGTCCTTCATTTAGTGCCCTGCATGTCAACTACATTCAGACACCGGGGTTGTGAGGAAAAGCATAATGGGTGGCTGGATGGCAGTAACAAATCCAGTTTTTTTCTTTACTGTCCCATCCCACTTTCCATTCCTAGTAATACTGCTTTTTTAAATCTCTCCTACCCTCATCCCCCCTCCCTATTTACGAGGTCAATGGAGCTTCACGGGAGTCAGACTCTTGATTCGAGCAGATTATCTCCCAAGGCGGATAATGATACCACCTCCTGTTGGGGAGCTATTTATAGCACCCTTACTTTTAAAACTCCAGTTAGTAATTTCCTTGATACTAGGAGACAGCGAGAACTTTCACTCTTCTCCTCACTCAGTTCATTTTTTCAGCCCCACTGGCCTACACTACTTTTGAGACAAGGTTTAATGTCTCCCAGTCTTACATCTCTGTTTCCAGGTTCTTGTGTTGTAGAGTTACATAATTTTCTTCTTCAGGTACTTTTTAGGGACTTATGCAGACAAGCTTTCTATTATTATCCATACAATGTACAAGACACCTTTCCTGAAATATGTCTTCTGGGCGTGGGGGTGAAAGAGACCAGAAAGTGCAGATGCTGCCATGGATGCCGGGTGGGATTTCTAGCAAGACACCTAAGGTTATTTAAGTTATATGAGTATTAAACTTAAAATTATATCACATAATGTAAATAGACTGACCGGACCAGTCAAAAGACACAGAACCCGGACTGCTGTTAAAAAACTGAAACCTGGACCACCACAAAACTGCATGGTGCAGCCTTCTTGGACTTTATAATGGCTTATAATCAGTATTGGATAACCCCGCATCCGATTACCAGAACCTATGCACTTTTGAGGTATTATGATGTCTGGCATCAGAATTATTGTATCTCATGCTTCATGCATAACATAATAAAGAATAAGTATTAAAAAAAAAACTGACATCTTGCTTTTGTAACAAACTCATTTATCCACCTTGGAGCACCAGAAACTACTTAAATTTGTTTTTTTCTTGGGTGGTCGACTTGGCATACAGGCAGGGGAGGTGTAGGGGGGTGGCCGTCCTAGTCCCTAAAAACTCACCGTTCAAGTTAACTGACCAATATTCAGACAAGGAGGGCCATCTGGCATTGGTAATGGGCACGATACATGGACAACAGCTGACCACATGTAGTACTTATACACCCTCAGGCAACGATGCCTCATCCACCCAAACCCTGATGGATTCTATTGTCATGCACATAAAGGGAACACTTATTATTGGAGGAGACTTAAATTGTCTCTTAAATCTGACACTGGACACCTAAGGCTCCCTGAACCCCAGTCTCCTCTTCTGGGCAAAAACATCTTCATCGATTAATCCAGGAGATGGGTCTAGTTGACACATGGTGACACTTGCACCCCTCTTTTAGACAATTTAGTTTTTACTCTCATGCACACAGACACTACTCCAGACTAGACTATTTTTGTGTCAGCAGAAAACATCTCAGTCTGCTACACAACTCAGCTATACATAACATTTACCTTTCAAATCACTCCCCGATCAGTTCGGAATTGGATATTGCCCAGAGATGCAGAAATACACTTTTTTGATTTAATAATTCACTCCTTAGGGACCCTTCTTATTCCTACTATTCTTAAAGACAATACCTCTCCAGATGTTTCCCCAGCTTCTCTGGGACACTTTAAAATCAGTCCTCTGTGGGCATATTATTGCCTACTCAACACACACAAAATGGTAAGTGGAGGCTAGACTTAAGGACCTACAAGAACAACCAAAATTTCTTCAGCAAGCTCACATGCAGGGAGACCACATCTTACTCCCTCAGATCCAGAATGAGATACAGAAAAGTCTGACTCGATAAAACAGAGCAGGCTTTGTTTTTGACTCCGTCAGAAAAACTATTGGGGGGGGGGGGTGCTCCAGCCTGAAAGGTGCTGGCATACCGCCCCTGAAAACAAAGTCAGTTGGTTACTATCCTTAAAATTAAGGATCCCCAATAAGGTAGAATGGCCACAACCACTAAGCGGATATTACAGGTGTTGCAGCAGTACTATTCAGAACTCTATATGGAGACACCCCGAGACTATTATACAATTCATGGAAAACTTACAGTTACTGTCCCTGGAGGCCTCTCAGTCGGCGCTTTTACTCCGGACCATATTGGAACAGGAGTTAACAGTCACCATCCAAAACCTGAAAAAGGGGAAAAGCCCCTGGCCTGGATGGCTATGGAGCAGAGTTCTATAAAGTCACTCTAGCCCTAATAAAGGACACCCTGTTGAGTGCCTTTCGGGAGAGTCATGAAACTGCTATTTACCGCAACTTCTGGTGGCAAGCCACAATCTCTGCTATCTTAAAACCTGATGTGCCGGCTCACCAGCGCAGCGGTAGTGCTATCGCTTGCGACACCAGCAACCCAAGGTCAGTAGCGAACTCGGGTTGCTGGAGGGCCGGCTTGGGATGGAGGATCGAGCGCTCGAGGGACTGCTCTCCTCCTCCTCTGGGGAGGGTGGGCTGTGGGTCCCGCTGCTTACCACCACCTTGGTGACCATGGGTGGTGGTGGTGCAGCAGGGCTGTACAAGATCAGGAGGGGAGGCCACTGGCCAGAATCTGGAGCTGCAGCATGTCTCTACGTTCCCCACCTCCTTGGATCCCCTCGAGTGCCGGCACCCTCGGGGCAGGGACCAGAAAGCCAGAAAAACTCTGCATCAGTCGCCAGTGGACAGGACCCAGCTGACCCAGGCTCCTTGGGGGACCGACTGGACTGCCCAATACACACTCATGAAATGAGGAGAGGATGACCTGGGGTCCCCTACCTCCCCACCCGAGGGGGTAAACCGAGGCAGGATGGGGCAGGTCCACCAGTACTCACGGCAGTTACCCAGGGCGAAGCTAAGGGTCACACATCCTAGGGTTCCCAGAAGTGTGGTGGCTGCAGCAGTGAGAAGGGAGCGTAGAAAGAGCAAATAATAAAAGATAAAAAAACAAACAAACAAAAAAAAAAACGAACACCCTCAGTTGTGCGACTCGTGCATCCCAGTACCAAATCAAGATAATAAAATTTACACTAGTATATTGGCCCATTATTTAGACTCCATATTACCTACACTGATCCACCCTGACCAATCAGACTTTATAAAGTCAAGGCAAACCACATATACTGTAATATTAAAAGAACCCTGTATTTAATCAACAATGCCCAATCCCCAAACAACACCCCCATTTGATACTTAGCCTAGATGCCTAAAAAGCTTTTGATAGTTTTTCTTGGCCTTTTTTCAATGCACCCATTAAAATTTGGTTCCTTTTGGAATTTCTTAATAATTTCAAAGGGGTTTGTGTGTGTGTGTATATATACAGTATATATATATATATATATATATATACCCCACCCAGGTATGCTGTTTCCTTCTTGACAGCTCTACCTGGTGGGCTGGGCTCGGGGAGGAATATGTCACTCGGCACATTGGCTAAGTTTGGCTACTCTGCACAGGGGCACCCAAGTAACTCCGGACAAGGAAGCAATAACTGTAATGTCCAATACCAGAAGTGGGATTCTAAAGTGTGGCTTTTATTCACATCCAACAGAATAAACAAAGCACAGATGGAGCCCCACGGGGCTACACTCCTAGTAATGCAGATTTAAGGAGACCAGAACACATCCTCATCACTTTAGCCCTCAGGCTCTGAAACACACTGGGCACACAGCCCAAACTTGTACGCTGCTCTGGGGTTTCCCTGGCTCGGCTCCCTTGCCAGCCACTTGGACACTTTCCATATAGCATGGAAACATTTACTGGTGGCTCCCTAAACCACCTATGAGCACATCTGCTCCTTTAGGGATACCTCCTCATCAATCCCACGTCTGGGTACTTTTCCCAGGCACTGGCCAAGTACCTGAGAGAAAGCAACAGGTGTCCCAGAGCAAATCCGTATGGGTGAACTTGGTTACTACTGACGGGGGGTCTCCCACCTCTCGTTCCCATAATTCATACCCGGCCATTTCTCTGGACTGTAACACCTCATCCTTTAAAACGCTTTGCTGTGTATATTCTTTTTAAATGTATTTCACATTCAATCTACTGTCTTTACATCCCATTTGTGCTGGACTTGAACAAACTTAATAAGTGGCTTTGTCCATTACTCTAGACCCCCCACAGAGTCAAGCAGTCCACTCCCCACATCTTCCAAACTGTACTTGGCTGTCTTTTCCTGACTCCACAGTAACAGTCCCTTTAGTTTCATCTTGATGCAGGTGAAAACACATGGCCCTTTAGCACAGCGAACTCACCCTTCGGTTGCAGGTGCCCCACAGGCATTTCCTCCTCAAGGAACTCTCTTCCAGAGCTTCTGGTGCCTCAGCACGAACTTAAACAAGGCAGCTTCTTTTTCCTAGCCGGACCTAGGGGATTTGCCCCTGGAAGCAGGCTGATTCCTTCCCCCCATCCCCGCAGGGCCCCGCAGGGATGGGGCCCTGAACCACTGAAAGCGGTCTCCACCACTTCAATATGCTCTTCTTATGTTCCCCTTCAGGTGTGAACACACACCTATACCAAAATAATAGCTCTTTGTCACAGCTTAGAGCTTGAGGGCCTGCTTACAGCAGGGCACCTTTTTCAGACTGCACACACTCTACTGAACTCTACAGACTCACTTCAAATTCCTAATGTTCTACTCTAACCTCCAACTACAACATTCCAGTGTGGCTTATGCAGCTACGACAGTTCTAAATGGTGTCATCCTCAGTCTCAGCTGTTACTGAGAACAGAGTGAGACAGTGTGAAATCCATTTAACTGGAGTTTCACAAGCTGCCTTCCTGCCTACCACTAGGTCTTACTGGGATTCTAGTAATCCGGGTAACGGGTGGGGGTTATATATATATATACACATACTCTATATATATATATATATATATATCCCAAAGCTACAGTTAAAATTAACAATTCTCATTCCTCTTGTTTTCACTTATCATGAAGAACCAGACAGGGCTGCTCCCTATCCCTGTATTTATTTACCCTCTATGCAGAACCCATAGCCCAATTCTTGCGTCAGTCACAGCAGATACAGGGCTCCAAGGTAGGTGAACATTTATATAAATTAGCATACTATGAGATGATCTGCTGGTTTGTGTTACCAATCCAGACTTCTCACTCATTGGAGCAGTGCCTAAGGACTGCTGAACAAGTTTCAGGTTATAAGATAAACCCACAGAAAGCGGAAGTTCTAATGACACAGTGCATGCTGTCCTCCTCTATATGACAGTGATATCCCTAGAAGTGGGACAGAACACATATTACATATTTAGGTATCTATCCAACACCTGACCCAGGGACAGTATTAACTCAAAATTATAACCCCTAATTCATCCAGGTTAAAACAGATCTACAAATTTGGACACACCTTCCTATATCACTACTTTACAGGGTGCAAACCATTCAGATGAACATCTTACCTCGGATACTATACTTGTTTTAAAAAATCCCATGTATTCCCCCTAGGAAAGAATTCGGCAGATGGAGAAAGTGGTATCCTCCTTCCGTGGCAAGGAAAGTGGTATGGTGGCTCTTAAAAGTTATACTTACCCAAAGCTAGAGGCAGTCTGGCCCTTCCCACTTTCAAAATTATGCTACTGCGGCCTTCTCAATCTTATGGCAAACTGGTTCCGCCTCCCTCCCAGGCTCTGCTGTGGGTACAGGAGGAGAGAACCTTGTCTCCTGCCTTCCTGGAACACATGATAATATTTCAACTAAAGAGTCTGGACCCCTACAAGGAACCTCTTCTTACACAGCTAATCTGCTACATCATTGGAGGGCCTTCTTGAGTAGACCAGAAACCTCCAGGGAGCCAGATGGATAGAGATCCCAGCCTTGGACCCAAAGTTCCTCCTAGTGAAGCCTGATAATAAATTTAGAGGTAGGTCCTGAGACGGTCTTATTCATGCCTACCAGTTCTATCATAATGGGGCCTCAAGTCCTTTTCTCAATTACAAATGGAGTACTCTCTCCTCCACACAACTTTTATAGATATTTACAAATTCGGCACTTCTAAGAAGTACTGTGGGTCTTACCAGCACCCCGGACCCTTCCTCCAATCTTTCACTTGCTCCAACAAGTATAGCTAGAATCCTCCTCAACACATTTAATTTCCAGATTTTACTGGTCTCTCTCTGACTTCCCATTCACTCTGATGGATGTGGTCCAAACAAACTGGGAAGCAGAACTATCCTTAGAACTATCCTGAAAACAATAGCAACAAATCTGGTGCAGACAACACCAAATTACAAGCTCCTACAGTTGAGTGTTTATTGGAATGTGGTGCCTTTCTCGCACCCCACAAATTACTATCAAATTCCATACCTCCAGGGATTCCTCATGTTGGAGACACTGCAGCTGTGAAGTGTCAACTCACATACTTGTGTTCTGGTCATGTCCCATCATATCCACATATTGGCAAGCAGTGGGACAAGCTTTAGGGGACTTGTTCCCAGACCTGGGGCCTATGACACCAGACATGGCAATACTCCTACACTTCCCTCCACATGTTAAACAGCAACATACATTTTACTTGCTCAACATTCTTCTCAAAGCAGCTAAAAAAGTATTGAACAGACCCTGGCTTCAACCCCTCCTCCCCCCCAACAGTTAAACAATGGAAACACACCATATATGACATTTACCATATGGAAAGCATGACAGTTCGACTGCAGCAGAGATTACCCCTCTTAATGAACAGATGGACAACTTGGTTTATGTATGTTGCCAGCCATAGGCCAGACATAATCCCTTAATGAAACGCAAACCCTATTGGGGCTGAGTAGAGGTCAGGTCGGTCCATTCCAGATTGAACTCATGTGCAAACTTATAGCTCTGAAATTTACCTACCCTCCTCCCGTGCTCTTTGTTAAAATGAGCTCCCTTTCTAGAGTTCCTCTCCCCTACCCAGTTATTTAGGAAGGCTTTTGTACAAATGCTAACTGTACATTATGACTGTAAGTATGAAAAGGATGTACTGACAATGACAATATGATTGCCTGTATGTGCTACTATAAAAATGTCATACAAATTATAGTTTTCATATAAAAACTATCACTGCCTATCTTGAGGCCCAAACAGCAGTGAGCCAGCAAACTTCTGACAAAGGTCACCTTCCAGATAAAAAGGCAGCAAATGCTTTCCTGATTTTGTGCCGAAAATTACCACCAGACCTTCCAAGGTCTGAGACGGCTCGAGAGCTCTTCTCCGGACACCCTGGGCCATGTGACTCTGGCATATCGAGAGTGCTGAGTACCAACCTCTTGCTAAGGACAAGGTCAGTGCAAGCATGAATAAGCAGATTGTTCAATCAGGATAGATATTAAGTCACCAAGACTACCAACACCTTCAAGGAATCCAGAGGGGCTGATGCTTGGGCAAGAGACACACCCTGTGCTGGTGGGTTGGTCCAGTATCAAAACCTGAGATACTCTGAGTAGGACTGATGAAGAGAATGTGCCACAGGCATCCATCAGATGTATTAGCGCTAAGAAAACCCTTGACTGAGCAACCGGTGACTGACCTCCAGAATTTCATCCTGAAAGGTTTGTGGCACACAAACTTGTTCAGACACTTGAAATTAGAATGGGCCTGGCAACTCCCTAACTTTCTGGAGACCATGAAATTACCAACAGGACCTCTGAACTCACCGATTAGAGGGACCTGTACTATGGCCTCAAAAGAAAAAAGGACAGCCAGGAGCTCTGACAACATCTGTCCTTTTCGCCACCCTTGAAACTGGGGTGGAGAAGTGACCCACAGTAAGGCATCTGACATTGTTCTGTCCCACCTTGAGGAAAACTCCTCTAATTTGCCACCAAGAAATGGACTCAGGGATGGGGTAGCTTCTCTTGTGAGGCACCATGCTTATGGTGCTGGGCCTCCTGCACGGTGCCTGTCCAGTGCTTCTCTGATACTGTAACCTTTGTTACCCAAGTAGGCTCCTCCATTTTCCGGAGTCAATTTCAAAGGAATGGAACCTCCCCCAAAGAACTGTCTGCACCGGCCATTACCTTGACCCCACTGGATTATGGTAGTTCGGCCATTGTTTGACACTGAATAAACCCTTTTCACCACATTTTTTTTCAAACAGTATCCAGGGCAGAATCAAACTATAGGTCTCCCTCAAGGGGATGTTAAACAGCTTAACTTATGAAGCTTGACCGGACCCAATGACAAGCCATTTGGACCTCGTGGTCGAAAAACAATGAAGTAGGCTGAGCGGTCTGACACGAAAGTCTCCAGTGAATAACCACCTGGAAGGTAGAACCATGGCCATGAATCGCAAAAAAGGCTTGCCCCCTTAAAAAGGCAGAACGAAACTGGCCAGGGTATGGACCCATAAGTTGAAGGCTCTGGCCAATGAAAGAAGCACAAGATACACAACTACTGTGTGCTGACAGAGACGAAACCCCTCCTGCATGCGGTGTTCACCCGCTTAACATGAAAGACTGTTAGGGCCAGAGCCTTCTATAGGCAGGGCGGTGTCTTTTCAGAAACACAAATGGCCTTGTCTTCAGTGGAGGAGTTTCCCACCGTGAGACCTTTTCCTTAAAAGGAAGATGCATGCCATGGTTGGGAAGATGCTTTTTGATCAAAATCTGCCCAATGTTGCTCAATAATTTTGGTCACATAGTAGCCAAGAAGATGCAAACAGAGACGGACTGACATCTGCTGTCTCAACAGACTGTACCTCCAGAGCTGTAAGGACTACATACTTCAGCAATCCAAAAGCCAAGGCATATATATCTGTGTATATATATATATATATATATTTTTTTTTTAATAAAGTTAATGTCAGGGACTTCCCAAGATCCCCATAATCGTCATCCTGGCCTTCAAAAAGGCAGGGTTGGAGTCTACCTGCACATCAGTTACCGAAGCCTGAGCTCGCTGTGCCGCACCTGTACGGGGCCACTCCCCCCCCCCGACCTGTGGGGCCCCTTATTGGGGTTGGGTGTATCTGCGTGGATGTCCTACGGGACATCGGGGCTCAAGCCACAAAGGTAATTTCTTGCAAAATTCTGCTGCCACTGCCAATGAAGAACCAGGTGCTCCCCCTCCCCAGACTGGAGAACTGGCTGGGAGGTGCTGAGCAACACAGTGAGGGCAAAAAGAACTCATGGGGGAGGATCTCATCACCCTTTTTGCAGGGTGTACTTTGTTTCTTGATTAATTTTTTTCATTTAATTTATTTGTAATTACAGGTTGGTGCACTGGAATATTAAATTCCATTTTCAGGCGCGACCTGAGGTCAATGATACAAACATACAAACGTACAGTACAACATACAGTAGAGCGAACAACCCTTCAGTCACATCATTTTACAGAAGTACACATATTCAGATTTTTAAAGTAAGTACATACAGCATTTGTGAAGGTGCTAATAGATGATGAGCATTTAACAGCATCAGGTAAAGAGTTCCACACTGTAGCATGCTTTAAGCAAATGACCGCTTCCCAGAGTTTGTGTGTACTAAGGCGAGGACCAAGCATAATTTCTGAGAGGACCAAGAACTATAAGGAAAGCTATAAATATTCAACTGGGCACTGAAGATAAAAGGATGCCAAATGTAAAATCTTAAAAATAAAACGTGACAATACCTATTTATAATTATTTTGAACAGTGAACCAATCAAGAATATTTAATACACTACAATGGTGTGTCCTGTGCGGTGCCATGATTACAAATTTTCCAATCTTATTAAGTAAAGTTTCCTTCTTAGAAATGAAGGAAGCAGTAGAAGCATCAATTATTAATGAGGCATAATTCAAAACAAGAAGCAAACTCTGTTGTGCAACAATTTTACGTGAATCTTTTGTTAAAAATTTAGAAAACTGATGCAAAGTCCCTATTTTAGAATGAATTTTGGCTGGAACTTTGTCCATATGTTTATTAAATTTCAGAGAAGCATCTAAGAATACACCTAAATATTTAAAGGATTCAACAACATTAATAGATCCACCACTACCTAACATACTTACTGAGAAATTACCTAATTGTTTTCTCAGCTCGGGTTCGGAGCCAAATAACATGGTCTTTGTCTTGATTTTATTCAACAACCAGTTTATTTTGTGAAAACCAGGATTGCATTACGTTAAATTCTTCACTTAATACTGAATCAGTATCAATAACAGATAAATTATGAGTAAATAGAACTGTGTCAACTGCATATAATATCAAATCGCAGTGTTCCACAACCTTTACCATTGGGTCAGTAAAGACTAGAATAATAAAGGGCCCAGTATGGAGCCCTGAGGGACCCCACACTGGACCCCTAAAAAGGATGAGCAGACTCCATTTACCTTAACACATTGCAACCTGTTCTCAAGGTAATCCCCCAAACCAACATAAAGTAGAGTCTCCCGCACCCAAGTTCTTAGGACAATCCAGCAATAAGGTATGCTCTACCAGGTCGAATGCCTTAGTTAGGTCCATGAACACTGCCCCAGTCACAACCATTTTCAGTTGTCTCGGCGGACAAAGTGCCCGTGAACCCAACCAAGGTAGTTCAGTATTATGACCCCCCCTAAAAAACCAAAAATATTGGTTAGGGGAGATCAAATCATGAATCTTAATATAATCACTGAGTTGTCCATGACTATTTCTCCTGCAATTTCGTAAGGGTAGACAAAATTGAAATAGGACGACAGTTACAAAATTAATAGTCTCCATAAGTCATGGTGCTGAAGAAAAATATAACTGCGGTAAAAATAATAATTAGCCCCAATATGTTGGGAGGGCTAAAATTCCCCACAGAGGTGTCTTAAATGACTTGCTCAGAGTCATATTATGCAAGTGGGGTTGTAGAATCAAGCCCAGGATTACTGAATGTAAATACAATAGTATAATAATTATTAGGCCTATTGCTCGTTGGGCTAAAATTAGCAAGAGAACTGTAATACTGTATTAGCGTGCTAAAAATGCTAGAATGAGCGTGAGCGCCTCCTCGGTTACGCACACATTAGTGCACTTATGGCACGTGAGTGCTCCTCATACAGTGCAATTCAATGGGAATTGTGCTATGCTAATAAGATTAGTGCTGTGCAAGCACACACACACAATGGGCACGTGCTCCTAGACAATGGCGGAAACCTAAATGAAGCGAGCGTGTGCCCAGCCCTAATGGCGGCCCGTCATATGGAAAAAAGAAAGGTTGTGGTGGAAAATCACGAAAAACACCTCCAAAAAGTACCAAATATAAACAGTAGCTGTATGCAAGTACAAAACATTGTGGAATTCAAGATAAACAGTGGTGGAATTCAAGGACAAACAGTGGTGGAATTCAAGCATGCATGGGACAGTCATAAGGCAATTCTAGGGGTTGGGGGTAGGAAGAAGTAGGCTGCTGGTTAACTAGGATCTGCAGCTTATCCATCAGGTAGGGAAATGGGCAGACTGGCTGGGCCAAACGATCCTTATCTGCCGTCAAATTCTATGTTTCTAACACAAAACCTGGTGGGAGAAAGGCAAAAGGAACAGATACCAGAGCCAAAGGACCCCCCCCCACAAGACCCTACACTCCCAATAAATAAAATTGTACCTACATTGTGGCACTGTTTTGTTTTAATGGAGACTATTATAACACCCTAGAACAAGGCAGAAGTGGCTCCCAATTCACGCAGAGAATGAGAAAAAGGGCAGGTTATTTAATTGGAAAGCCACAGCTTAACAGGCACAATTTTAATTTGGGGTGCTCCCTGAAACAGGCAGCCCCAACCTGCAGTGCAGAACTGTAGCCCCAAATGAACTCTTGAAACTCTTGAGAGAAGATAAAAGTAGCTCTGTCCCCTTCAAATAGCACAGCTAAACTGGGGAGTTGCAGCAGCATGGAATCCTCGTATACCCAACATTCTGAAGCTTGAGATGTGCCATTCCCTTGGTAGGGCTGCACTATACCCAGCTGTTATGATTATTCATTGATCATGTGGAGCGCTACAGAAGGAGCATTGGTCCATCCAGTCTATCCGATTAAACCCTATCCTACCCCAAGACCTGCCGTCTAGGCGTGGGCTTTGCCCCCTTCTCCACCCCTTGCCCCCCAGCTTTACTGTTACCCAGTTAAGTAACTATTAAGCCCTTGACCCTGTCCCAACCATGTTTTAAACCATTAATGGTTTCTGTGCCCACGACCTCTGCCAGCAGGTTTCCACGGCTCAACCATTCAAAACTTTCTCACATCCCAACTAAATCCCCCCAAACCTCCCTGCCAGCTTCCATTTATGTCCCATGTTTTTTATGCACTATTCCTGCTGAACAGTTCCCCACAGTTTACCCTGTTCATTCCTTTCAGAAACATGAAGAATTAGAAACAGCCTAGCAACGGTGGGTGGCCAGGGTGGGGCAGAGGAACAATAAAGACAAATTAAGGAAGGTATAGTGAAGGCAGATCCTCCAACATCTGACAGATCAAAACAGGTACATTTCTGTGTTACAGTCATGGGTGGTAGGAAGCTTGCCAAAGGACTGCCCTTTACAACTGCACATGGATTTGAGCCCAACAGATGAGAACCAAACAAAAAATATGACAGTCACTGTGCATAATGACAAAGCCATTATACATAGGGGCACCCAGCAGACGCAGTGTCGTGAAAAAAACTCATACACAGTCTTGCACACAACACTGCTCTGTAAGCTGCAGGTGGCTGGACCTAGCTGCTCTTCAAGCTGAAAACAAAAAAATCATATCAAGCCTGAATCACTGATTTCAGGAGTACTGTTGGTCACTAAGAAGGAAAGGGACCTTGGGGTTATAATAACTGATGACCGCAAAGTCATAGGGCAGTGTGACAAGGCTGAGGAAGGCTACTGGAATGCTGGGGTGCATAGGGAGAGGTATCACAAGCAAGTGGGAGGTGATATTACCACTGTATAGATCATTGGTGAGACCACACCTGTAACACTGGGTACAGTTCTGAGGCCAGATTCAAAAAGACATGGACAGGATAGAGGCAGTCCAGAGGAGGGTAACTAAACTAATACATGGGCCACATGAGAAACCATATGAGTAGAGACTGAGGATCTCATGTATACCCTGAAGGGTGGGGGAGAGACGGCACATGACAGAGACCTACAAGTACCTCACAGGAGTGAACAGGGTACAGGTGGGAGCTTGTTTCAAATGAAGAAGTGCAACAGAATGAGAGGGCATGCAACTAAACTGGAAGGGGGAAATTTAGGAGGGATGTGAGGAAGAAAAAATTACTCACCTTAGTAATGTTGTTTCTTCTAATGGAGTCTTGCTATATTATGACATATGCAGTTTGTCCCAGCCTTAGAACTGCTCCGGAGGTGAAAGAGTTAACTTCCATGCCAGGCATGGAATCTTGAGCGAGAGCTCGGTTGAAAAAACTCTGTCTGTTGATCTTCAAACTGAAACTGTCAGATCTTTACGAGCAAAACTCACTAAGGTTCTGTGGAAGCTGTAAACCCACACTAGCTAACTGGCTACTAAAAATATATAACACATTTTTCTGGTCCCAAACCAAGACTCAAGTCAGGGGATCCAAAAATAAAATAAAATAAAATACAACACCCAAACACCCCAAAAAGAGGGTGAAACACAAGGTGGGCATCATTATGCTAACACTGCACTGCCCACCCACATCCCAAGAGCAGAGGTTCTGAGGGGGGCATGGGAAAGTTATAATATAAGAAGACTCCATTGAAGAAACAACATTACTAAGGTGAGTAATTTTTCTTCAAACAACATGAAGTCTTGCTATATTATGACATATGCAGACTACACAGCAGTACTCTCCATGCAGGAGGGACAGAACCTACTTTAGAAATAGGCCTCAGCACAGCTAGTGTTAACCGAGCATCACTCCCAGCCTGGATGTCCAGGAGTAATGCTTGGTGAAAGTGTGTACTGTTTTCCAGGTAGCTGCTTGACATATCTCTAAGATAGGGATGTCCCTGGCCGCAGCTAGGGATGCAGCTGTACCTCTGGTAGAGTAAGCCCTCAGGCCTGAAGGGGGAACCTTACCCAGTTTTTGATAGCAAAATTGGATACAAAAGCCAATCCACCTGGCAATGGATCTTTTAGTGGCAGGTTTCCCTTTACCAACCTCACCATAAGTGAGGAACAATTGGAGGGAGTCAAACCTGTGACCCTTGGTATGCTCTATGTAGTAACTAAGGGCTCCTTTACATCTAAACTGTGCAGCCGCCTGCCAGAGGAGGAGTGGTCAGTGAAGTACACTGAAGAGATATAGATTGATTAAGGTGGAAATCTGAAACCACCTTAGGCAAGAACTTCCTGTTAGTCCTGAGGACTACCTTATCTCTGTGAAAGGAGATAAAATCAGGCTCCACTGACAAAGCTTGTAATTCACTTATGCGCCTGGCAGAAGTGATGGCTACTAGAAACACAGTTTTCCAAGTCAAGTACTTAAGCTCTGCTGAAGACAAAGGCTCAAAGGGGGCTGCATTAGCTGAGCAATGCAAACATTAAGATCCCAGGCAGGAACAGGGTCCCTGAATGGAGGGTTGGTGTGAAGCAATCCCTTGAAAAACTTGGAGAATACAGGGTGAGCAGAAAGAGAAGAGGGCTTTCCTGCTGAAATAAAAGCAGAGACAGCTGCCAAATGCACTTTCAGGGTAGCTGGCCTCAGCCCCAAAGTATTTAGATGGACCATATAGTCCAGGACTGTGGGCAAATCAGCAGATTCTGGGAAATATGCTTACTAGAGCACCATATGGAAAACCTTTTCCATTTAGAATTATAAGTAGCCCTGGTGAAGGCTTCCTAGAAGCTTTCAAGATACTCGAGTACACCTTGAGAAAGGTGTAGGTCAGCAAACCCTAACTCCTCAAGAGCCAGGCCTTGAGGTTGAGGGATTTGAGATTCGGATACCAAACTCTCCCCTGAGCACAGGTTAACAGGTTGTGATTCCTGGGGAGACACAGGGGAAGGTGGACTGCTAAGGACAGAAGGAGTGCATACCGGGGCTGTCTGGCCCAATCTGGAGCAATCAGAATCATCTTGCAAGGTTGAGATCTGATTTTTGACTAGAACCTTGAACAAGAGAGGAAAGGGGGGAAAGGCATAGAGGAACTTCCCTTCCCAATCGAGAAGGAAGGCATCCAGAGGGACTGAGCCCAACACTGGGGCTCAAAACAAAAAGCGGAAGTTGGTGATTGTCTGGGGCTGCAAAAGATCTATCTGAGGGTGCCCCACCTGGCAAATACTAACCCCAGTACTAGGGGGTCCAGTGACCATTCGTGATGGCCCTAGGAAATCCTGCTGAGAGCATCTGCCAGGACATTGTCCTGCCTGGGAGGTGAACTGCCATGAGGAGGTGTTCAAGGAATAAGCCAGAGACCACAACTTCATTGCCTCGGTGCACAAGGCCAAGACCGAGTGCCCCTTTGTTGTTGATGTACCACATTGTAGTGGTATTGTCTGTTCTGACCTGTACCACTTTGTTCTGAACAGATGCAGAAAAACCTGAAGTGCTAGAAAACAGCTCTGAGTTCCAACAGGTTGATGTGGAGCAGAGATTCCTGAGGGACCACAATCCCTAGGTGGTGAGGTCGCCATGTGAGCTCCCCATCCCAAGAGGGACGATCTGTGTAAGGTCAAGGAGTTAGATTGAGGGATGAAAGGAACCCCTGTCTCAGATTGCTCTGATCCTGCCACCACTGCAGGGCCTGGATCAGGGTTCGAGTTACTGGGATCCATTTTAGTTAGAGGATCTCTCCTTTGAGACCAGAAGGCTCTCAAATGGAACTGGATGTCCCTCATCTGAAATCTTGCTCCTTGTACTACAGCTGTGGAGGCAGCCATGTGGCCAAGGAGCTGTAGAAAGTGCCTTGCTGGTCGAGAGACCTGCAGAGTGAAGGAGGAGGCCAGAGCCACCAGGGTCTTTACTCTTTCTAGAGGAAGGAAAGCTCTGGCCTGCTTTGTGTCCAGTTCTGCGCCTATGAAGGTGAGTAGCTGAACAGGCTCTAGAACTGACTTTGGAAGATTGAGAAGAAAACCTAGAGATGTAAGCAGCTGCTGGGTAACCTGAAGGTGTGATTTGACTTGGTCTGGAGACTGACCCACTATGAGCCAGTCGTCCAGGTAAGGAAAGATGGCAATCTTTTGCCTTCTTAAGTGAGCAACTGCTACTGCCAGGCATTTGGTGAATACCCTTGGGGCAGAGGTGAGGCCAAGGGCATTGCTCTGAACTGGTAATGGCCTGAGGGCAGTTCGAATCTGAGGTACTTTCGGTGGGAGCTTCTGATGAGAACATGGAAGTATGCATCCTTGAGGTCCAGGGACGCTAGCCAGTCCCCTGGCCTTAGGGAGGGTAAAATAATTCCCAGAGTCACCATTTTGAATTTTGGTTTTAAAAGGTGCTTGTTTAGGTATCTTAGATCCAGGATGGGCCGCCATTCTCCTGTCTTTTTTGGGGTAAGGAAGTACCTGGAGTACAGTCCTTTGCCCTGGTGTAGGGGAGGAACCCTTTCTACAGCTCTGAGAGCCAGGAGGGTTGAGACTTCTGTTTCCAAAGCAAGAGCCTCTGATGGATTTGCAGGTGGAAAGGATCTGGTTCTCATCTTTGGAAATTTTTTGAAGCTGAGAACCAGTCCCTGGCTTACTACTTCCAGGACCCACTTGTCTGATGTAAAGACTCCCAGTCCTGGACGAAGTAAGCCAGCCTGCCCCCTACAGGTAATGGAGAATCGGCCCTGGCACTCCCATCAGGGTGCCTGTTTGGCAGGGCTTTAGGCTGAGGGTGGGAGCAGGCCTGCTCGCACTCTGCCTGCCTCCCTCTGAAGAACCCCTCTGGGCATAAGCTGAAGAGGAGGCCTGGGCTTGGTAAAAGGCCTGTGAAAAGGCCTCGCCCTGCCCCTGAAAGCTGCCTCTGAGGAGTGGCTTGCTCTCCTTGGCCTGTGCACCCTATAAGTGGTCCTATACTCATCCATTTTCTTCATGTAATTTCTGTCTGCTCCCCAAACAGAGAATTACCCACAACAGGAAAATCCATGGCCTTAGCCTGGGTATCCTGTGACAGGCTAGTACACCTGAGCCAAGCCATTCTACGAAAAGCCACAGATGTAGCCATGACTCTTGCAGATACATCATTAGAGTCCACTGCAGCATGGCATTGCACCTTGGATGCCTCAATACCATCAGCAGCCACCTGTTCCAGCTCCTTGGCAAGCTGGCCAGGGACCTGTTTCCCTAAAGCCATAACAGTATCCCATCTGGATTTCTGGTATCTTGCAACATAGGCCATATAATTTGCCTGTCTGAGTCCCAAGGATGCTGCCATGTATTGTTTCTTTGCCATGGCATCAATCCTCCTGGAGTCCTTGTCAGGGGTGTGAGCCAGGAATATTTGCCTTATCACAGGCTGCAGCCTGCACTACCCCAACATGGCTGCATTGTTGTGAAAGGAACTCCGTATCAGAGCCTGACAATGTGTACCTCCTGTCCATCTTTTTATCCACAGGAAGTGAAGAATTAGGAGCTTTTAAAATTTTTATTGTCTGTTTCCTAAAAGATTTATGTAAAAGAATAGACAATCTCCTGGACTCTGGGATATCCATCATTTCCACAGTCAGGCTCCTCCTGTTCATCCACAGCTTCTTCCAAAGGGAGCTGGAGGGTTTCAGAAACTTTTTTATAAAACAGAAAATGAGAAGGGGACTCAGAAAGCCTAGGGGGAGACACTCCTGAAGGTCTGTCTGGGGAGATGTCCGTTCAATGGGCACATCCAGACTTTCAAAATCACATTCACTTCTTCATAATCCTCCTCCCCTCCTCCAGTTCATAAATTCTTCTATATCATATTCTTGAACCAGTGGAACTGGACCGAACCGACTGTTTACCTGATGGTGCCGGTTCGGACGGGAACCGGGAAAGCGACTGGACAATTTGGATCGCTTTGGCTATCTCTGCAGCGGTTGGAGAAGGAAATTTTGGCTCCACACCTGCTGATTTTCAAGTCCTCTTTGCTGGAACTGGCTCCTCGAGTCAGCTCTTCGTTTGCCTGAGGAAGTATCGCCTGGTCAGCGGCACCGTTCAAGTTGGCACCTAACCGGCTGGCCATCCGGTCAGCGGACTTTTGGCCTCTCGCTCTGAGCCTACCAACTCTCTTATCCAGGGTAGCTGCAGGGAAATTCTTGCAAATCTGGCAGTCTGCATTGAGGTGGTCAAACCCCAGACAATAAACACATGTGGTGTGTGGGTCAGCCTTGGCAAAGGCTTCCCCACAGACACTACAGTGTTGAAACCCAGTGGGCCCGTTTTTCTTTTGGGTTTCTCAGACATAATGCCAGCCTAACCGAAGCTTGCCCTTTTTCGGCAAATCGCCAACCCAAGGCGCATATCGGTTTCCAACCCGTGTCACGGGTCATGAAAATGTGAAATCCGTTTTTTAGAACCGATAAGAACCGGAACCGCACTTAAATGTAATTTAATAAGTTTTAACAACAACCTGATCGTTCAAACCGAACCGATAACAACGCTTGCAAGTTCCAACAGAGAAATGTAAAACCTATCTATTACTTACGATACCACAGACAGAGCTTGAACCGACCGTTGGTTAAAATATACAAATGCGGTTTAAAAAACGAGAAATACCACTTTTAACCGACAAATGAACCAAGCAGTAGGAGGAATCTCCGGAGCGACTGTTCAGTGAGGCGGAGAAAGAATCTTACAGTTTCAGTTTGAAGATCAACAGACAGAGTTTTTCAACCGAGTCACTCAAGATTCCATGCCTGGCATGGAAGTTAACTCTTTCACCTCCGAGCAGTTCTAAGGCTGAAACAAACTGCATATGTCATAATATAGCAAGACTTCATGTTGTTTGAAATATCACTTCACTGAAAGAGTAGTGGATGCCTGGAACAGCCTGCCACCAGAGGTAATAGGGGCAAGAACTGTGGGAGGTTTCAAACATGCATGGGATACACATAGGGCAATGCTAGTAAATAAAAAGGGCGTGGGGAGGTCACTGGAGACCAGTTAGGGTCTGCTGGGATAGAACAGGCAGGGCAAGCCAAGCAACCTTTTCTGCTGACAAATTCTATGTTTCTATGAAGGTCTCTATCATATAGCTCCTCACCCTTCTGGCCTCTAGAAAGTGCATGTTCAGTGCCCTAAGCTGATCCTCGTACGGTATTCCCTGGTGGTACTGAATCATTTTGGTTACCATATGCTGTACCGTCTCCAGCCTGTCTTTGTCTTTCCTTAGCTGGGGACTCCAATTGGGGTAGAGTATTCCCGATAGAGCCTCAACAGCGATTTATTGAGCGGTAGCATTACCTCCTTCCTTCTCCTATCAAGACCCCTCCCAAGCCAGCTCAGTGGTGCTGAGGGTTGAGGCGCCGGACACCACACCTCCCACGCCCGGGCCACCGGGTTCAGGAACGAGCCGGGACCGCCGGGGGTCGGCAGGGGAGGGAAGAGATTGAGCGTCCAGAGGGACCGCCTCCCCTTCGGGGTGGGCTCAGGGGTGTGCTCGCCATGGAGCGACTTCTGGCGGTGGCCAAGGGGGTTGCCGATTGCCTGCTAGCCAGGCCTGCAGGGAGAGGGAGGGAGGAACACAGGAAGTAAAAAAAGAGTTAAAACCCGTACCTGGGGATAAATGAAGGCACCTGCGCCTGCCTAGCCCACACCTCCAAATCCGGGCTATCTCCTCTCTGGGACCACTCGTGTGCCGGGCACTTTCCCCTAAAAGATAGAGCGCCCTGGTTGGATAGGGCGGCCCTACCTCCGAAGGGTTCAGACCCAGAGATGGTACGTCGGTGGCACGGGAGAGACGGACTAGTCACGGAGGAGGGTAGAGGCTGGGTAGCCCCGGGTTGCTGGAAGGAGTTCTCCAGGAAAGGAGATAGAGCAAAAAAAAAAAAAAGACCCTCCCAATATACTCCCAACATCCAGGTTCCCTAGCTATACAGCTTGTTACACTGGCTAGACTGTTTTACGGAGTTGCTTATTATGACTCCCAGGTCCCTTTCCTCATAAGTAAGGCCAAGCTTAACCCTCCCATCCAATATTCATTTCTGGTGGATCTTGCTCTTAACTGCATCTCCTTGCACTTTCTGGCATTGAATTTCAACTGTCAAACCTTGGACCACCTCTCCAAACCTATGCAGGTCCATCTGCAACTGCCTTATTCCCTCCTTACTGTTTACCTGCCACAGGTCTTTGTGACATCTGCAGAGACACATCTCACCCTGTATTCCTTCTCCTGTGTTACTGATGAACGTATTGAAATAGACTGGACCAAGGACTGACCACTGTGGCACTCCACTTCTGACCTCCCTTCACCTCCTCCCAACAAGACTCCGTTTATTACCACCCTCTGCTGTCTCCTTCTCAACCAACTCCCTATGCTTATAACTAGGTCCCTCACCGCACCTAGATCCTCCAACTTATTCAGCAACATTCTGTTGGCACCACGTTGAATGTCTTGCTGAAATCAGAGTAAACCCACTGCTTGTCCTTTATCCACTGTCTTAGTCAGTCAAGGAATACTATCAAGATAGTGTGACAAGACCCACCCCCGCCCAAACTCATGCTGTTTACTATCAGGAGCAGATTTCTCCCGATAGTCAACTACATCCTCACTGACTAGTGTCTCAGTTTACCCACAAGGTAAGTAAGACTGACGGGCCTGAAGTTACTCAATTGCTCCTTATCCCCCCTTATGGATGAAAAGTAAATCCGCTACCCACCAATTATTCTGTACCACCCCTGACTGAACTGAGCTACTGAACAGACCTGCCAAGGGTTCAGCAAGTTCCCTGAGCACCCTTGGGTGCACACCATCAGGCCCTGGAGCCATATTTATTTTAAGGATTGCAAGTCAGTTTCTGACTCTTTCTCTGTAAGTATCACCTGCCACATTTCTGGGACTGCCCTTGCAACAGCCTTTATGCTACTTTCTGACTAAGGCCCACTATCCTCCACTGTGAATACTGAGCAGAAGTAGTCATTGAGAATGTTTCTTCTACTCTGTTACCCTGCCCCTTTCTATCAGCCTCACAATTCTCCATCTAGTCTTTTTTCCCTAATGTAGCTATAAAAAAAAAAGGAAAAAAACATTTTTCACTCCTTTGATCCTCTCTGCAATATGCAGCTGTGTCTGCTTTTGTGTCCCTGACTGCCTTCTTGACCTCCCTCATCTTTAATTGGTATTCGCTCCATTCCTCATCCCCCTGCTTTTCTCCATGTCTGATGAAGGCTCTTTTGGGGGCCTCACTGCCTCCCTGATCTTATTAGAGAACTGGATTGGTCTCTTATGCCTTTCTTTTGGTAACTATTCTCAAGCATGACTTAGTTGCCTCGAGAATGGCCCCTTTAATTATTCCCCATCTTTCCTCTATCTCCCCCTCTGATTTTGTATTCTCCCACCGACTTATTGTGGGCTACTTCCTGCATCTGGTCAAAATCTGTTCTTCTGAAATCCAGAACCTCAGCCTTTGATGAGGGTATACTGGTACACAGGGCCAGTTCGAACCATATGATGTTATGGTCACTGGATCCCACAGGTTCCCCAACAAATATTGAACCTACCATTTCCAGGTTCATGAGTACCATGTTGAGAATCGAGCCTGCCTTGTGTCTCTCCAACAAGCTGCACCAGCAGATAGTCCTGCAACATACCTAGCAGGGACAGACTTCTGGTGCTCTCAGCTGCTAGAATGTTACATAACTATGTCTGACAGGTTGTAATCCATCACCACCACTACTGTCTCCCCCTATGCCACTTCTCTATTTCTGCCACTAGTTCCCTATTGTTCTTGTCCCTCTGTCCCAGTGGTGCATCAACCAGCTTCTTAACTGATGCTGTCATGAGCTGAACCCACAGCAATTCTGTTTCCTCATTCCTCTTCTGATGGACCCATCCACTACTGCATCTATGTCTTCCTTGACACAGAAGGCTACCATTCCTTTTTCCTTCACCATAACCTGTCTACACATCGTGCATCCTGGTACTGCTAAATCCCAGTTGTTATTCCCAGTGGCCCACATTTCCATAACAGCTATGAGGTCTAACCATGTTTCTGCCAACACCACTTGAGGTCACTAATTTTGTTTTCTAGGCTCTTGGCATTAAGGAAAATTGCCTTCCAGCTTGTGTCTATAGCCCTCCCTTTTTTTCAGCTCCCTCCTTTCATCCCCACCTTCCTTCCTTCCGTAATTTCCTACTCCCTGCCATCTTTGTAAGCCCTCTCTCCTCTGCACCTTTTTTAACTTACTATGAATTCCTGTCTTGCTGCCTCTCTCCACAGTTCCCAGCCCACCATTTCTGTGGGAGTCCTAGCTAGGGTGTCCTCTTGCTCTCTGTCCTCTGTGGTTCCCCCACCCTCAGTCTCCCCAGTCATTTTATTTTTTTGTAAATCTAATTTTTATTTAAAAAAAAATGTTTTTCCAACTTTACATAGTCACAGTTCCATTCATTATTAAATATGCTCTTAATTAATTTGCCAGGAGTATATATTATACAGTAGTGCATATTGGCGGAGGTCAGTACACATTCTTACACCAGCAGAACATTTCATTCATTTGCATTTTACTTCTATCATAGTCTGGTCATTCTCCGTGGCCCTCTGCCTCCCTCTTCCCACCTAACCTACAGGTCCCAGGAACTCCCCTCCCTCTCCCCTATCTGTATAGTAAGGCCCAACCTGTAGGTGAGCTTCCCTTGTATTATCCCTAAAAGGGGGGATAAGGAAGCCCAAGGGATCCCATAAACTTCATCTTTGTGTTCTAAGGGACAAATCCCGGGTCCTTAGCAATGGCATATATGAACCATCTGCTCCATTTTGTTGAACATAGTGCTGCCTTATCATTCAGGGAGTAAGTGATCCTCTCTGCTTTATAGACACCATTTTCTATGGATCTCCAGGATACTATGGTCGGGACCATAGTAGTGAGCCAGCATTTAGTTATTGCCTTTTTCGCAGCAAGCAACATGATTCCCAACAGGGGGGCGTTGTACGGGCCTCTTAATTCTTGGGGGAATACATGTAGCAGAAACAACTCCCCTGTCCATGGGATGCCCGGGCCCCACATTTCTGCCAATTCTCTCCGAAGGATTTCCAAAAATGGTTGCAATTTAGGGCACAGCCAAAAAATGTGTGAATGGTGAGCAGACATCTCCCCACATTGGTGCCAATAAAAGAACAATGTAGCACCCCTGAAGTGAGAGATAATGGCCAGGGTGCAAAAATACCTAATGAAAACCTGCCAGGCAAATAGTTGCCACGTGTGTGCAGGTAAGTTTGGAGGAGGTATGGCAACTGGAATCCCATGTTTCCCTAGTGAGGTGGATTCCCAATTCTGAATTCCACCTTTCCATAATTAGGTATGTGTTCTCCCCTGAGGTCTCCATCAGTGATTTATATATGACCGAGTCGGCATGTGGTAAGTCATTAGTTCGGAGCACCTGCAGCAGCAACTTCATCAGGTGTGGGTATCCCTCTGGGTTATTTACAGTGGTGGGGAGGGAGTTGATATAGTGTCGTATTTGTAGATATTGAAAAAAAAGTCTATGCGCCGTAGTCTAAACTCCTGTTGGAGCTCCAAAAATGTTTTAAGTTGCTGTCCCTTGAAGAATTGTGTTACATTATTGAGGTGTAAATGTCTCCATTCACTGAAGGTGTGATCGATCTGCCTGGGATGAAAGTCTTCCTAAGAGGCCTATTGGGGTTAATAAAACTAGGTATGGGGTGAGATGCAGGGCTTTGGAAATAGCGTGCCAGGCCTGGATTTGATGTTGGATCCAGGGATTCATGGCACCCTCTTGAGGGAGGGGGGGGTTTCGTAAAATAGTGCGTGTTCCCAATTTGGATTGAGCATGATGCCCTCTTCCATCTCCCTCCACCGGACAGTGTGGTGATGGAGCTTCTCGGATCAGGAACACTATGTGAGAGGCCCAGTTATACAATTTAAAGTCGGGTAGTGCCAATCCTCCTTTGATCTGGGCAGGGTAAGGGTTTTAAATCCAATTCTGGGTCGCTTGTTAGGCCATATGAATTTGGAAACCACAGCATTCCATCTCCAAAGAAGTTTTATTGGAAGTCTAGCAGGGACATTTTGAAAAAGATATAGGGCCCTCGGGAGTATGACCATCCTCATCGCTTCCATCTTTTGTATCAGGTTCAGAGGAAGTAGGGCCCATTTCTCCAAGTCTCCTTCCATCTGTTTCAAAAAAAAGGTTGTAGTTATGACAAATTGTGTCTTCTGCTTCGCGCATCAGGAAGATGCCTAGGTGTTTTAGTTTTTCTAGTTTCCATCTAAAGGTATATCTGTTCTTAAACCTCTCTGGGGGGTCAAAATGGAAGACAAGAGCATCCGTTTTGCTAGTGTTAAGTTTATATCCTGAATAGGCCCCAAATTCCACCAGTATATTAAACACTGCTGGCACAGACTCTGTGGGGTTGGAAAAAAAGAGAAGGACATCATCCGCATATAGGGCTATCCGGTGTTCTGTGTCCGACACCTTCACCCCAGTAATCCCGGAGCTATTCTATATGGCTTGTGCCAGTGGTTCAATAAAGATAGCAAGAGGCTCGGGAAAGGAGGCACCCTGCCTTGTGCCTCTTCCCAGAGGGAAATAGTCAGTGGTGTCCAAAGACCTTTATACACACCTGTGGGATGAATATAGAGCCCTGATGATGCCAGTGAAATGTGGGGAAGCCCATCTTCTGCATGGTGGAAGAGAAAGGCCCAGGACACCTAATCAAATGCCTTCTCCATCTAAGCTGAGGAGTGCGCTTGGTTCTCCGTTGGTTTGCATTTCTTGTACCAGGTGTAGGGCTCTACGTGTGTTGTCTGTAGTAGACCTAGCACTCACAAAGCCCATCTGGTCCAATTTGATCAGGGTTGGTAAGACTGCGTCAAGTCTTCGGGCCAATATAGATGTAAAGTATTTATAATCTGTGTTAAGGACTGAGATGGGCCTGTATGAGCTACATTGGAGAGGTCTTTTTGGGTTTGGGGATCAGGGAAGATGGCACATGCCCAGCTGGGGGAGGGCCTCACCCAGCGCCACCTCATTCAAGGCATTTAGCAGAAGGGGGTTTATAGACTGTAATGTGCACTTACAGAATTCTGCCCCATACCCGTCGGGACCGGGGCCTACTAGGTTTTTGATCAGGTAATCGCTGCAGCCAATTCTGGGTGTGTGATAGGGGCTATGAGGGAGGCCTTTTGGTCTTCAGAGAGCTTAGGGAGAACTAGTTTGTTCAAAAAAGTGTTAATTTGATTAGGATCTGGCTGATTTTAAGGTGTGTAGAGTTCTTTAAAGTATTTTATAAATGCGTGGGTAATATCCTAAAGTGTAATTAGATGACTGCCCGTAGTGGGGTCCTTAATGGTTGCAATCGTGGATGTCTTGCGTTGTCCCCGCAGCCAGTATGCCGGTAAGCGTGAGGCCCTGGGGCCTATCTCGCCATACTTCTGTTTTAGAAATGTTAGGGCCATTTCAGTTTGTTGAATGCATAAATCATCCAACTCCTTTTTTGTTTGTTTCAGCTGGTCCAACACAGAGGTGTCACCCTGCTGATGAGCCATCCGGAGGAACTGCACTGTATGCTCCAGTAGTGCTTGCTTTTCTAGTCTAGCTTTAGTAAGGTGGGCCGTATGCTTTATTAGGTACCCCCTAAGGACCGCATTCAGGGTGTCACACCTCATCACCGCCGAGGTGTCCGGGTGCATGTTATCTGCAGTGATTTCCTCTATTTTATCTTTAAGGAATTCCCTGAAGTGCTCACTTTTGAGGTGTGCTGGATTAAACCTCCACCAAGTCCGGCGTCTCTCTGCCCCCCAGCGCCAGGCGGTCACCAACGGAGCATGATCTACATGCGCAATGGCTCCCCATTTTGGCATCGACCACGTTATCTAGATTTTATTTTTGCGTGTAACAATGGTCTATGCGAGAATAGGTGCCATGAACTGCTGAGTAGTATGTATAGCTTCTGGCGCCGGGGTGCAGGGACCGCCACATATCTAGCCACCCCATCTCCCGGATGAATCATTTAAAAAACTTATGAGGAGCAGGCTGCCTACCTCTCTGGGCATTTGTGGTGTCTAGGGAGGGGTTAGGGGCTATGTTGAAGTCACCTGCTAGTAGTAGAATGCCCTTGGTCATAGCAACTACTTTGTCCAGCAGAAATGTAATAGTTGAGGTATTTGCCCCTGGGAGGAGTTGTTTGCCAGTGTGACCTCTTGTTCCTGCAGCCACCCTTGAAAGATTATTAGCCTCCCTCCAGGTCTGCCCATTCTTTTACTAATCTGAATGGTGTATGAGGTGAAATCAGGATGGCCACCCTCTTCTACCCCATTCCCCATTGCTGAAGAGTATACCTTGCTAGCGCCTCCTTTAATTTCCCATATTCAGTTTGAGTCATATGTGTTTCCTGGATATACACAACCTCTGTTTTAGTCTTTTTCAGGTGAGTAATGACCCTGGCCCTCTTAATGGGGCTCCCCAATCCATTAACATTCAAACAGTAAACCATTATCTGCTGATTATTCATTTTTATAAAGTTGTAGAGATTCGGTGTTCTGACATCCACCTAATAATACATTAATCATTCTGACTCCTGTCATGGACATTAGATACCTGTGACCATCTTTTCTATGCTTATACTAACATACTAAAATGCCAGCAGAATAGGCCTAACGGTCTTTCGCGTCTGCTTGTTTGGCCAGCCTCCACCCTGGGAGCTGACGTTGCTGCCCACCTCGCCTTCTCTGGCTTCTCCCTTCCCAGTTCCGGATATTCTCACTGCATTGGATTTTGCTTCCAGAACCCTTCCCCTGTACCTGTCCCACCCTCTCTTGAACCCCTCCACCGTCTCTGCCTCTACCAGCCTCCTAGGCAGCGCATTCCATGGCTCCACCACCCTTTCAGTGAAGTAGCACCTCCTCCTTTCTCCCCTGAATCTTCCCCCCTCCAGCTTCTACCCATGCCCTCTAGTGGAGCCCTCCTCCTTCCTTCGAAGCACCTTGACTGTTCCTCCCCTATTTACCCCTTCATGTACCTGAAGACCTCTATCATGTCCCCGGTCCCTTCTCTCTTCCAATATGTACATACTTAGCTCTTGAGCCTCTCCTCATAGTCCTGTCCCACAAGCCACAGATCATTTGGTTGCCTCCTCTGGACCCTCTCCAGGGTTTAATGTCCCTCTTTAAGTGTGGCCTCCAAATGCACTTGCAGTACTCGAAGTGCGGCCTCACCAAGCAGTTATACAGAGGAGTATCACTTCCTCCTTCTGGAGGTGATCCCCCTAGTGATGCATCCCAGCATCCCGTTGGCCTTGGCTGCTGCCCTCCTAGAAGTCTCTGAGTTGTTCATCTTGACATCAACCACCACCCCCAGGTCCCTCTCAGCCATTGAGACTTGTAGCATTCCCCCCCCCAGGGTGTACACTTGGCCCAGGTTTCTGGCCTCCAGGTGCAGTACCTTGCATTTCCCTGCATTGAACCTCAGCTTCCACTTTCTAGACCATCTTTCCAGAGCCTCCAGGTCCCCCTGTAGGGTCACCCTCCCCTCCTCCCCATCCACCACCGCCCCCAGCTTTGAGTCATCTTCAAAGAGACTCATCTCACTCCTGATACCTGTCCTTATGTCAGAGACGTAGCTGTTGAACAGGAGGGGCTAAAGGACTGATCCCTATGGGACCCCACTAATGACCCTCCTTGGGGATGAGACTATCCCGCCAACTACGACCCTCTGGGTCCGGTCCTGGAGCCAATTGCCTATCCATCTGATCATCTGGTTCCCAACCCCCATTTCTCTCAGCTTATCCAACAGGCCCACGTGAGGAACAGAGTCAAATGCCTTGCTGAAGTCTATAAAGAGGGCGTCCACTGGTCTACCCAGGTCCAAGGCACTGCCACCCAGTCATAGAACTCCACAAGGTTTGTCTGACACGATTTCCCGGGACGAATCCATGCTGTCTTCGTCCAGGCACCCTGACTTTTCAGGTCCCCCCTAGCCTCTCTGACAATGCCCTCCATCACCTTGCCCACCACGATGTCAGGCTGACAGGCCTGTAGTTCCTACCACCTCCCTTGATCCCCCCTGTGGATAGGCACTATATGCGCCACCTTCCAGTCTTGAGGCACCCACCCTGTCCTCCGAGAGATGGTGAAAAGCTCCGCCGGGGGTTTCGCCCAGGACCATCCATAAAGTTCCTTCAGCACTCTGGGATGTAGTTTATCCAGCCCTAGTGCTTTCTCCGTCTTAGGCCTGAGGCTTCCTCACCTCTCTGCTGTGATTTCCACTTCCGCTACCTCTTCTCCCTGTTAGCCTTCCCCCCTCCTGCTAGTGATGCCTCCCTCTCCCCAGACCCACTGATCGGGGGTCCCCCTCCTCATACATCGCTGTCTCCTCCCTGTATAATGCAACACCCCCATTTTCCTTGGTGAAAACTGAGGTGAAGTACTCATTTAGTACCTCAGCCTGCTCCCCGGGTCTTGTGCCCATCTCTCCTTGTTTTAATCCTGCTGATCTGCCCTGTCACCCTTCGTTTTTCCCCAATGTATCTAAGAACCCCTTGTTCCTCTCCTAATTTCCCTAGCCAGATTCTGCTCCTTCCTTGCCTTAGCCACCCTCACCACCCTAGTGGCCCTTCTAGCCATCAGCTCCCATACCCCTCGATCCCTTTCTACCCTGAGCACTTGAATTGCCTATGGGCTGCCTCTTTCTTTCCCTCACCACCTCCCTGGTCCACCAGCAGGGTTTTCGGGCCCACCAATATTGTCTTACTCTTGCACAGGTGCTGGTAGCATCCTGCACCCTCTCCTGATGATTTCCCACCTACTATCAGCGTCCATGTCTGACCCAATCCCATCCAAATGCTCCTTAAGGATCCTTCCCAATTCCTTAAAATCCACCCCTCTGAAGTCAGTTACCTCTGTTTTTGTGCAGCTTTCTACCCCTCCTAGGTCCAGGCAGAACCAGACCGTGGCATGGTTACTCCCCACCAACGGGTCCCTTACCTCCAGGCCCCCAATCTGGTTGCTGTCTGCCAGGACCACATCCAGTATCTGCACCTCCCTGGTCGGTTCCCCCACCTGCTGAGTTAGGAACGCGTCTTGAAAGACATCCAATAACCTCTGTTCCCTGGCCACTGAGGATGTCATAGTCTCCCAGTCCGTTCCTGGCATGTTTAAGTCCCCCAACACCACCACCCTTCCTCTGCCCAGTCTGCAGTGTCTCCTAACATCTGCCACCAGACTCTCCTCCAGCTCCTCCGCCAGTGCAAGGGGTCTATACACCACTCCTATTTTTACTCTCTTGCCCCCTTGTTATCAAGGTGACCAAGTGCCTCCACGGTTCCCTCCTCCTCCTCTACTCCCCATGCCAATGCAGTTTTGACTATCATTGGTACCCTCCTCCCCTTCCCTCCCCCCGTCCTTCCTGAACATAGTGTAACCCTCCAGGTTCAGGTCTCAGTCGTGCCCTGCGGTGGCCCAGGTCTCAGTGACTGTTGCCACATCCACCGCTCCCTCAGTTAGCATCGCCTGGAGCTCAGGCATTTTATTGCCCAAGCTCCTGGCATTTAGCAGGACTACCTTCTACCCTTTCCCTATACTTCCATTTCCCCAGCTCATGTTCCCATGGGGATTCTGTTTTCCCCTGGTCTGCACTTTACCAGTCGGCCTTTTCCCGCATTCCTCCAGCTCCCCGGGTGGAGACAGAGTCCCTCCTTTATCGGCACTCCCTCAACAGCCTTTTCTTCCATCCCTCTCCCCTTCACAAGTTTAAACCCCACTTATCACCAATGAATCCCTATATTTTCAACTTAAGGATTCCCCTCCCTTCCAAATTGAGATGGAGTCTATCTCTAGCATGCAGCTCCTTATCCTCCCAGGTCTCCCCCCAGTTCCCCATCAACCCATACCCTCTGGCCTCACACCACTCCCTGAGCCACTGGTTTATCTCCCTAATCTTCCTTTTGTGTTCCCCACTAGCCCTTGGCACCGGCAGGATTTCTGAGAAGGAAACTGTGCATCCTACGTCATGACAGACCCTGGCAGGCTCCCTGAATCTTGCCTGTATCTCTAGCTCGCTATTTCCCTCAATGTCATTTGTACCCAGGTGGACCAGTATGTCCGGGGAACCCCCACAATCCTTTGCCAGCTGATATACCTCGTGCTTGGCCCTGTGCACCGTTAATCCAGGGAAGCATTTTGTTCTAACTGGCCAGGCTTCTCCCTTCCTATCCCATTTGATACCCCTGATCATAGAATCCCCCAACAGGAGCACTCTGACCGCTCCTTTGCCTCCATTTCCCCCTTCCATGTCCCTCATCCTTTCTACCAGCCCCTCCACCCAGCTGGCTCCTTGTTCCTCCCCCTATCTGGTTGCCACTGCCGCCCCCTCCCCTCCGATCCTATGCCTCTCCTCCTCCCGAGTATCCTTCTGTACCTCGCTAACTCCCCCCTCACTGCTGGCGACTGGTCCTTCTCCCCATCTGCTAAACTAGCCTGGCTCATCCTCCCTTCCTTCCTGTCTCTGTTCAGCCCCTCCTTGCTTGTTGTACTCCCCTGGCCTAAACCCTCAGCTCCCTTTACTGTATCCTCCTTGTACTTCTGGTCCTTCTCCTTGCCCTTTCCTCCCAACTGGTCCTTCTCCTTGCCCTTTCCTCCCTCTTCCCCCTGCCCTCCTGCTCTGATTCACTGCTCCCCATTTTCCTGCATTCCAAGTTCTCTCTGTTCTTTCTGCTTCCAGTCCCCGCCTCCTGCCCCCTTTCCATCTCTAACCACCCCTGTCGTGGCTACATCACCCCCCTCATCCTCAAGCAGTAGATGAGAATTGAAGCGGTTACTGAGCATAAGGTCCGATCAACCTCCCCGCCTTGCTTCCTTCTGTCCAGCCCTGGCCATCTGCCTACTTCCCTGAGAATGTTGTCCCTCTGGCCCCCCCCCTTTGTGAGGGTCCCCAGTTACCTGCCTGCTTCCTTGGTAGTGTCCTCCTTTTGGGCCCTCTCTGCCAGGGTCCCTATGTGACCCCCGAGTATTCTCCTGCACTCCTTTTCCTATACCCTCACCCCTAGTGCTTGGTGCAACCTCGTGGGAGATCCCTTGCCCCCTTCCGCAACCATACCTCCCCCCTTCCCCCAGCTGTCTCCTAATTCCCGCAACCTCCTCCCTAAGCTGTGCCAGCTGGTAGGATAGCTGCTTTGATGCAACCAGTGCCAAATGGTGACTTACTTGTTGGTGCAAACCTTAAAGAAAAATTTGGTCACTAAATCCGTGACCAGTAACAAGAACCAGTTGGGAGTAAGTCTCCCCATCTCGGTGTGACCTTAAACATGTGGGACAACATAACCAAACTTGTCATACTTCGCGAGATGAAACTTCCATCTTGGTGATCATATATCATGACCTTGGTGTGTGTCCGAGACACTCACCTGTGCTCCCGTTGGTGTGGAGAGCGCTAGACACCTCTGGCATCACTAAAAAAAAGGGGGGGTTAACAAGTGTTAGGGATGTCACTCGTACTCCCATTCCTCCCCTGTATTTTGTCTCAGGTGTTAGAGATGTGTATGGGCCTGGGGGGCCATGGGAGGGGGGTCAGTTATTTAGCCAATCCTGTCATGTGGACTGCATGGCTGGACCAAGCCCTGTGTGGGCTGTGGAAGGGAAATACCCAGAAAGAGGGAGAAAAGGAAAAAGGGGGGGAGACTGCACTTTGGATCCCTTTTGTTGTGCACCAGTAGTTCGCTAGATCACTTCTCTCCCCTCTTACTTTAATTTAACTTAGGCTGCAATTTAAATTAACTAGGTGAACCCCCAATTCCCCCCCCTTCCAGCCATGTTAGTAGTTGGAAAGCATGTAGTCATACTTCTCTGTCCCAGTCTAGTTAGAAAAGTGCTGGCCATTGCCTGCAAAACCCCACCACTAGGGGGATGATGACGCGCTGGCTGAGGCCTTAGGAAGTGACAGAAGAATGGGGAGGATCAGTAGTGTAATTTAGTCGGGGGGGGGGATCAGTAAAGACAGAGTAGCGCTTCACCTCAAACCCTTATTCTTAGGTATTATTAGTATGAAACGAAAAAAGGAAAATTTTAGTAAGACTGGGACTTATCTGTGTGATTGCTGTTAAAGAATGTTCTGGGAAGTCCAAGTTCGTTGCTCTGGTTGGAAGTTGACGGTATCTGCCAAGTCTGGGACACTTGACATGTCAAGGGCCCATCAGTCCTCGGAGTCCCGTGGGTAAGTTTTCCCCTTCCATCTGGTCGGTTTTATAGAATTTCAGCAAGGTAGGCCTCTGTTAGTTGTCTGCATAGGAGGCATGTCCGTTGAGGGAGAGTTCTGTGGTAGTTGGCAAAGGGTGCGGGCGATCTGCTGAATTGCTTCCTGCCCCTGATGCCTATGAGCTTCCCTATTGCTCTTATTCCAGACACACTGCAATAATTTAGACGCCAATGATGCTTTCGGACTGGATGGACTTTGCTGTACCACGATGCTCCTATTTTTGAGCTCGGTCATGGCCTCCTTTGCTGTTTAAATGCCTGGGCACCTTCTGGGAAGTGGACTATCAAATTTTGCGGGATAAGGGGTGTGGAACCGAAGCCCTGCCGTCTTGAGGGCCCGCATGATGGGAATGTATTGCTTCCGCCTCTGCGTTATCTCGGGGACGTAATCATTCTCCAAAAAGATTTGTTGCGATTGAAAAAGCACTACCCCCTGCCTCCATGCCGCGTGTAGAATGGTTTCTTTTTCTTGAAAGCGAAGGAACCGCGCGAGGATGGTGCGAGGGAGGGCTCCCTGTGCTGGCTTGGGGCCTAGGGTACGGTGCGTTCTTTCTAGCTCTAAAGTCAGGGTCTCCGGGAGTTGTATGGCTTCTCGGAGGAGTTGCTGGAGAAATTTGGTCATTTCTGGTCCCTCCGCACTCTCTGGGACCCCAGAGATATGAATATTATTCCATCTGGAGCGGCTCGCTGCATCTTTCACTCTAGCCTGCAGCCCCTGGATTTCTTGGTGCAGCTGGACAATCGCACGCTCCGCGCCATCCACCCTTCGGTCTATGTCTGTGGTCTGCGATTCTAGGGTCTCTTGGCAGCCTTCCATCTTGGTGATATCTGTACGGAGGGCTGTCACCGTCTAACGCATCTCCTTCCGAAAATCCCGTAGTTCTGAAAGCATTAGGGCCATCTGTTTCTGTATTGTGGTGAGAGGTAACTGTTTAGCCTTCGGTCTGCTGCGGTGCAAGGAGGCCAAGTCCTGCGAACCCTCGCTACCAGAGTCCCCATCAGTTAATCTGCCCTCATCCCGCTCCCCCTCCATCTCAAAGATATTGTTTTCACCGCTCTTCAGCATTTTTGTTTCATCTCCTTGCAGGTTCTGTCGTTTTTTTCTTGGAAATCACAGCGATTTGGAAATATTTTATCGGGGAGGTTCGAGAGTTAGCAGAATTATGCTGCCATTAAAGGAGTGACGTCACCTGAAGTCTCCCCAGTCATTTTAAATGTCCACCAATGCAGACATCAACCTTCTGCCCAGGTATACTAGCCTCCTCTTGTTGGGCAAAGGCCATTATCCTCGAAGAACCTCTTGTCCCAGAACCTACTTCCAGTCTCCCGCAAAATGGTATCCCCTCCTCCTTTTAGAAAGCTGTGATTCCACAAAGGATTGTCTAAGTGGAACTCTAAATGCTCATACAACACTGGGTGATACCATTGCTTCAACCACCTGGTAAACTTCTCAGTCTCTTCCTTCCTTACTCTATCCTTCACCTTCCCCCTACCTCATACAGGAAGGACCTTGTAAAAGGCCAGGGAAGCCGAGGTGCCATCAGTCTGTCCCCCAGCCTTTGAAAAGGAGAAAAAAAGAAAGAAAGAAAGAAAGAAGGAAGTAGAAAATAACAGAAAAAGAGGAAAAAGGAGAAAACAGTACTATACTAACAATAGCCAATGGGCTAACTACAACTATGCTGCTTTATCATTATGTATCTCAGACAGTATACCTTAAGAAAAAAATACTCACCATAGCAATGTTGTTTTTTTCTAATGGAGTCTTGCTGTATTCTGACTATATGCAGTTAGTCCCAGCACTTGAACTGCTCCGGAGAGGAAAGGGTTAACTCTATTCCAGGACATAGAACGTTGAGCTCAAGCTCAGTTTTCAAACCTCTGTCCCTGGTACTCCTCAGTGTAACCTTCAGATTCTTACGAGCACTATGCTAACAATCTAGAAATTGTTTTAAAATTTTTGTGCCAAAGGGCAATAAGAAAAAATTACTCACCTTAGTAATCTTGTTTCTTCCAATGTATTCTTCCACATTCATAACTCTCTGCAGTTAGGCTGCTCAGTAGAACTGCCTGGAGAATGGAACTATATGCTAATGATGAAATCACTGGCACGTGACAATTATTTAAACTGCTGCCCTCATCTGCTGCACATTCTATCAACGTCTCAGTTTTCGAGGAAGCCCACAAGGCAACCTATAAAAATACTCAAGCTAACATACTGCTTCATACAGACGACTGTACTCTATACCTATACACTACAGCTGATACTAATGATTATGGTATCACACCTACCTCAAAATGACCAGAATCACCTGGGAAAAAGAAAGGTAAAATAAAACCCCACAGGATTAAGGTAAGTGTGCCTGTGTTTGGGACTGCCAGGTAAGAAGACCATTCAGAGGCACTGGTTCTGGAAGGGAGGAGGGAGAGTTATGAATATGGAAGAATACATTGGAACACACAAGATTACTAAGGTGAGTAATTTTTCTTCTAACCTAATGTATTCTTCTCATATTCATAACTCTCAGCAGATTTCAAGCAGTACCTTTGGAGGTGGGCAGAGAACCTACCTAGGAAAAGGCTCTGCAGAACTGCTGTACCAAACCTGGCATCACTCCTGGACTGCAAGTTTAGTAAAGGTATGTACTGTTCTCCAGGTAGCTGCTTTATAGATCTCCACTAAAGGGATACCTCTAGAAGCTGCTATAGAAGCAGCTGTGCCCCTAGTGGAGTGTGCCCTGAGGCCTGCTGGGGCCTGCTTTCAATATTCTGTGTAACAAAACTGAATGCATTGAACTATCCAACAAGAGACTTATCTCTTGGAAGCTGGGGTGCCCTTTCCCACATCCCCATAAATGAGAACAAGTTGTTGTTTATCACCTCTGTGATCCATGGTGTGGGTCAGATTGTAACTCAATGCCCTTTTTACATCCAGACTATGGAGTCTGCGTTCTCATGAACTGGCATGTTCTGCAAAGAAGACTGGCAGTGTCATGGACTGATTCAAGTGGAAATCAGAAACCACCTTAGGAAGAAACCTCCTATTAGTTTAAAGTACTACTTTATCATTATGAAAAGATAAATAATCCTTTTCCACACATAATGTTTGTAATTCACTTATTCTCCTAGCAGAAGTGATTGCTACCAAAAACACAGTTCTCCATGTGATATACTGCAAGTGTGCTGATGACATTGGCTCGAATGGAGGTTTCATGAGCTGAGCAATGCAAATGTTCAGATCCCATACTGGAATTGGCTCTTTAATAGGAGGATGTAAGTGACATAGCCCTTTAAAGAACTTTTTGAAAATAGGATTAGATGCAAGGGAAACATTCTTTCCTGCAGAAATAAAAGCTGAAACTGATGCCAAATGCACCTTCAGAGATGTGTGTTTCAGACCTTGTAAATGCAACTCAATAATATTCTAACAGCACTGGGATTTCTGCCAGGGAGGGAGAAATACGTTTGGCATCACACCAAACAGAAAACTTTTTCCATTTTGCATGATAGGTTTTCTTAGTAGATGGTTTTCTATATCCTTTTAGGATATCCAGAACAGCTTGAGAAAGTTGTAAGTTTGCCAATTCCAAGTCCTCAAGAGCCAGGCCTTGAGCCTGAGAGGCCTGAGGTAGGGTACAGGATCTTCCCTCGGTGGGAAGTTAATAGATTGTGTCTCCTGGGTAGGAGGATTGGTGTGGACGCTGACATTGACAGCAGAAGGGGTACCATGGCTGTCTGGCCCAGTCTGGTGCTATCAGTATCATGGACGCAGGCTGTGACCTGAGTTTGAGTAGCACTCTGAAGATGTGAGGTAAGGGAGGAAAGGCATATGGATGCTTTCCTGACCAGTCCAGGACTAGGACATCCAGGGGGATTGTAACCCTGACTGTTGGCCTGCAACAAAATAGGGGCAACATGTGATTCTTGTGAGAGGCAAAGAGATCTACCTCTGGAGTGCCCCATCATCTCAACACTGAGTCAGTACCTGTCTGTTCAGAGACCATGCGTGATGTGCCTGGTTGATCCTGCTTAAAGCATCTACCAGGGTATAGTCCTTTCCTGGTACATGAATGGCTTGCAAGGAAGCTTTTAATGAGTAAGCCAGTTCCTAGATTTTCATGGCCTCTATGCACAGGGGATCCAACCTTGTTCCCCCTTGCTTGTTTATGTAAAACACTGTAGTGGTGTTGTCTGTTCTGACCTGCACCACCTTGCCCTGTATCAACTGGGAGAATTTTTTAGAGCCAGAAACACTGCTCGGAGCTCTAGCAGATTATGTGGAGAAGAGACTCCACACTTGACCAAGTGCCATGGGTAGTGTGCTCTCCTATATGAGCACCCCATCCTAACAGAGAATCACCTGTTGTAGAATGACTGAGGGATTTCCCCTCTGAAAGGGAACTCCTGCCCTTAGATTGTGGACATCTGTCCACCACTGAAGGGACTGGATCACAAATTATGTTACAGGAATCATTTCTGACATATGGTCTTTTCTTTGGCACCAGTGTGTCTGTAGATGAAACTGGATGTCTCTCATTCAAAGACTTGCTCCCAAGACCACTCCTGTTGCTGCAGCTATGTGTCCCAGTATTTGCAAGTATCTTCTTGCAGGACATGGCTTTCCCGACTCGAATGAGGTAATCAGTTGCAGTATAGCCTGAACTCTGTCCTCTGGAAGAAAAGCTTTTCCTTTTAAGGTATTCAGTTCTGTTCCAATGAAATGCAAGACTTGAACCAGTGTGAGAATGGACTTTTCCTGGTTTAACAGGAAGCCCACAGAATGTAACAGATTTTTTGTTATTTCCAGGTGTGCTTGCACCTGCTGTAATGACTTTCCCACTATTAGCCAATCATCGAGATAAGGAAAAACTGTAATTCCTAGTTTTCGTAGGAATGCCACTACCACTGCCAGGCATTTTGTGAATACCCTTGGTGCTGAGGTGAGACCGAAGGGCAGGGCTGAGAATTGGTAATGACCTGAAGGGAGTCTGAACCTAAGATATTTTTTGTGAGATTCCCTTATGGGGTTATGGAAATAGGCATCTTTTAAATCTGGAGATGCCAGCCAGTCTCCCCTGCTGGATGACAGGCAAACTTATAGATAGGGTCACCATTCTGAATTTTGGCTTTGCCAGATATTTGTTCAGATGCCTTAAGTCTAGAATAGACCGCCACTCCCCATTTTTTTTTGGTAAGGAAATACCGGGAGTAAAACCATCTGCCCCTCTGAAGGGCTGGCACCTGCTCCACTGCTTTTATGCTGAGCAGGGTTTGAACCTCCTTTTCTAGGAGTTGTTCTTCGAGGAGGGAGGCTGGTTTGAACAGCCTTGACTTCAGAGGAGGGATGGATTTGAAACTCAGAGACAGTCCCTGGCTCACTAATTCTAATACCCACTTGTCCGTGGTTATGGCCTGCCAGGCCTGAAAGAAGTGAGCCAGTCTGCCCCCTACTGGTATTAGGGAGGTAGCCATGGCAAAGGAGTTAGGGATTTTGTTTTGGTGGAGCCTGAGCCTGGGCGGATTGGGAACCCCTCCTGGCGCCCCTCTTACTTCTGGCCCTATAATACCCAATCTGCTGTGGGTATGGCTGCAGCTGTGGAACAGCTTGAGGCTGACAGAAGGGCATACCATATAAGCTTCCTCTACCTCCCCTTCCATAAGGCCTATAAGAAGTAGTAGGCCTGTCCTTGGATGAATTACTCTTATAGGTGGCTTTGTATTCATCCATCTTTTTCATATATTCTTCGGTCGGTTTGCCAAAGAGAGAATGATCTTGTACAGGAAAGTCCATGGCCTTAGCCTGGGTGTCCTGTGTTAAATTTGTAGCCCTTAGCCAAGCAAACATTCTCAGGGCTACAGTCAGAGCCATAATCCCAGCAGCATTATCACTGACATCTGCTGCCATCTGGAACTAGTATTTAGATGCTTCCAGTCCAAACCTGGTTGTTTCTGCTAAGTCGTCAGACTGCTAAGTCGTCAGAGATAGGGGATGGACCCTTCTCTGACATGGCCAAAACAGACTGCCACAGTGTCTTTTGATACTGTGCAGCATAGGCCTGGTAGTTAGCTTGTCTGACCCCCAGAGAGATAGCTAAATACCCTTTCTTCAACATGCTGTCCATTTTCCTTGAATCCTTCTCAGGAGAGTGAGAGGATAAAGGAACCCTCGCCTTCTCACAGGCTGCCTATGGGACTACCCTGATGAACAGCGTGAGAACAGAGGAATTCAGCCCCTTTCCTGTCCAGTTGGTACTTCTTGTCAGCCTTCTTATCCAGAGGCGTGACAGAGTTAGGGTTCTGCAGGACTTTTAATAAACCTTTCTTAAAGAATTTATTGATAGGCAGAAAAATCTTCTTAGTGGGTGTTTACCCTATCATTTCCATGTATTCTGCCTCCTCCTCGTCCTCTATGACCTCGGTGGTAGCCAGGTCAAGGGCATCTGCTATTTTCCTCTATGAAGGAAAAGTGAGAGGAAAAATCCTCAGTCCTAGGAGGAGAGCTAAAGTCCTGCTCTGGTGAGATTTCCGGTTCAATGGGCTCACCACCATCATCATCCTCTGGTATATCATACTCCCCACCCTCTATCTCCTGAGACTGGGGATTTGAGGAGGGAGTAATCTCCTGAACCCTTGGAGGAGGAGGGGTTGGAGAAGGTATAAACCCTGAATTGCCTCAGTGACTTTAATAGCCCTGGCAATTTTCTCAGCAGTAGGCAGACTGTGAGGCACAGAAGAATCCCCTGTTGGTATTGCCTGGGGTTCTACGTGCTTGGTCTTCTTTGCCTTTTTGGAGGGGACCGGAGAGGTCAGCCGGCCCACTCAGTCTTTTTAAAGAGGTTGATTCACCCTTATCAGGGGTGGCAAAAGAAGAAATTGCGATTTCACCCACTGATTTTGAAGTTGTTGGCTGGTTAGAGCCTAAAGCACCTCCTAACTTTTTATTCAACCTCTCCATTCTTTTTTTCACAGTTTTCTGTGGAAATTATTTGCAAATTTCACAGTCAGAATTTAAATGTTTTGTTCCCAGGCAGAACACACAGCTGTCATGCTTGTCTGCTCTGCTGAACACTTCCCCACACTTGACACAGTTTTTAAAACCCGGAGGACCAGTCTTTTTCTTAGGCTTTGCAGCATGCTCCATTTTCAGGAGAAGAACCTTAACCGCAAAATAATTTTTTTTTTTTTTTTTTGTTGGTTCAGGAACCGATTAGGCCCCAAAAGAACTGATGAATTTTTAAAGTCAGAACCAGGTCAGCGGTTCTCGGAACCGATTCAACAGTTCACAGCAACCAGGTTAGCGGTTAGAAAGGAAACCGGGTTAGCGGCTTCAACGAGTCAAATATATACTTTACACAATAACATTTTTTACAGAAAATAAAGCAGAAAAAAATCCGCAACAAATATCAAACTACTCGGTTCCTCAACGGTTATACCGAACTGTGAGGAACCAAGAAATAAACGCTAAATCTAACTAAACTTATATAAACTAGATGTTAGAATAAAAATTAACAATAAATGAAGGCAGCAGAAAGAAAATCATGTATAATTAAACAATTATACTTCACAATAAGCCAACAACGACCTGAGGAATCTCTTGGGCGTCTAGACTTGTGAGGCAGAGTAAGAAATCTGAGACGTTGATAGAATCTGCAGCAGATGAGGGCAGCAGTTTGAATAATTGTCACGTGCCAATGATTCCATCATTAGCACATAGTTCCATTCTCCGGGCAGTTCTACTGAGCAGGCTAACTGCAGAGAGTTATGAATATGAGAAGAATACATGGGGTTAGAAACATATTTTTTGTGGGTCTAGAAGACTCAAGTCGAGAAACCCCAAAAAGAATCCAAGTAGGTAGTGAAAACAACCAATATATACTTAACATAGAAACATAGAATTTGACGGCAGATAAGGACCACTTGGCCCACCTAGTCTGCCCATTTTCCTACCCAACAGATAAGCTGCAGATCCTAGTTAACTAACAGCTTACTTCCTCCTACCCCCCACTAGGACTGCCTTATGTCTGTCCCATGCATTCTTGAATTCCCCCACTGTTCCTGACTCCACGACCTCCTCAGGGAGGCTGTTCCATGCATCCACAACCCTCTCTGTGAAAAAATACTTCCTCACATTACCTCTGAGCCGTCCCGCCTCTATCTTCAAATTGTGCCCCCTTGTTCTTGCACATCTCTTTTTCTGAAAGATGCTACCCTCTTGGACTTTGTTGATTCCCTTGAGGTACTTGAAAGTTTCTATCATGTCCCCTCTCTCCCTTCTTTCCTCATGGGTATACATATTAAGCTCCTTTAGTCTTTCTTCGTATGTCTTCTGGTGCAGACCCTGCATCATTTTAGTTGCCCTCATCTGGACAGCCTCACTCTATGTCTTTGCGGAGATGGGGTCTCCAGAACTGCACACAGTACTCCAGATGGGGTCTCACCAACTGTCCGTAAGAGGAGAACTTTCTGTTTTCTACTAAGTAAGTAAAATTAAGTAAAATCATAAAACCTCAAACAAAGATGAGGTATCCCAGTACACCTCTGGGTGCAGCACTGCCTGCCAGACCACATCCCAAAACACTAGGTTCCAGGAGGGAGGCAGGGAGAGTCAGAATACAGCAAGACCTCATTAGAAGAAACAACATTACTAGGGTAAGTAATTTTTTCTTCAAAACAACATGAAGTCTTGCTGTATTCTGACTATATGCAGACAACCAAGAAGTACCCCCTTGGAGGAGGGAGTTACAGAACCTATTTTGGGAACAGGATCTGCAGCACTGCTGTGCCAAACCTAACATCACTTCTTGACTGAATGTCAAGACAGTAATGCTTGGCAAATGTATTAACAGTTTTCCAGGTGGCTGCTTTACAGATTTCCACTAAGGGTATGTCTCTAGCTGCTGCAACCGAAGCAGACGTACCTCTGGTGGGGTGAACCCTCAGGCCTGAGGGTGGCTCTTTACCCAACTTTGAATACTAGAACTGGATACAGGAGACAATCCACCTGGCAATAGTCCTCTTAGTAGCAGGTTTACCTTTACCCACTTCTCCATAAGCGAGAAACAGCTGTAAACAGTCATTTCAATTGGCCTTAGTGTGTTCTATATAATAACTAAGGGCCCTCTACATCAAGACTGTGCAGTCTTCTCTCCCCAGAGGAAGAATGGTCAGTGAAAAATACAGGTAATGACATAGTCGGATACCACCATGGGAAGGAACTTTCTATTGGTTCGAAGGACCACCTTATCCCTGTGAAATGAAATGTTATCAGGATCCACTGATAAGGCCTGTAATTCACTAATTCTCCTGGCAGAAGTAATGGCTACCAGGAATACAGTTTTCCAAATTAAGTATTTCAGCTCAGCCGAGGACAGTGGTTCGAAAGGCAGCTGCATAAGCTCTGCAATACAGATATTCAGGTCCCAAACAGGAGCAGGCTCCCTAAAAGAAGGATTAATGTGAACCACACCTTTGAAAAATTTCTTGAAAACAGGATGAGAAGCTAGGGAAGAGCCCTTGCCAGCTGAAAGGAAAGCAGAGACAGCTGCCAGATGTACCTTGCAGTAGCAGGCCTTGAGGGCCTAAACTGTTAAGATGCACTAAATAATCAAAAGTAGTAGCACTACCAGCTGACTCTGGCTGAATGTGACTGAGAACACCAGAAACCAAATCTCTTCAATTTGGAATTGTAGGTTTTTCTAGTAGAAGGTTTTTTTACTAACCTTAAGAATGTGCAAGACTGATTGGGAAAGTTGTAGGCTTGCATATTCTAGCTCTTCAAGAGCCAGGCTTTGAGTCTGAGAGTCTGAAGGGTGGGATACAGTATCCTCCCCTGCGAAGAGGTGAGGAGATTGTACTGCCTGGGAAGATACAGTGGTATTGTCACTGACATGGACAATACTAGGGAGTACCATGGCTATCTGGCCCAGTCTGGAGCCAACAGAATCACTTTGCAAGGCTGAGAACTGATCTTGATCAGAACCCTCAATATCAGCGGAAAAGGAGGAAAAGCATACAGAAACCTGCTTGTCCAATTCAACAGGAGAGCATCCTGGGTGACAGATTCCAGAAGAGGGGGTCTGCAGCAAAACAGAGGAAGCTGGTGATTGTCCGGGGCTGCAAGAGATCCATCTCTGGGTGCCCCACCTCTTGAAAATGACCTGAAGAATCAGAGGATTCAGGGCCCATTCATGTGACCTTGAGAAGTCCTGCTGAGAGCATCTGCTAAATGTTGTCCTTCCTGGGAGATGCACAGCTATCAGGGAAACCTGAAAGGAATAAGCTAGATACCATATTTTCATAGCTTCTGTACACAAGGCCAAGGACCAGTGCCTCCCTGTTTGTTGATGCACCACATGGTTGTGGTATTGTCTGTCCTGATCTGTACCACTTTTCCTGAATAGTGTTTGAGAATGTCTGAAGTGCTAGAAAGACAGCTCTGAGTTCGAGAAGATTTATGTGCATAAGAAACTCCTGATGAGACCAGGTTCCTGAGCAGTAAGCTGGTACAGATGGAGCTCCCCATCCCAGTAGAGAGGCATCTGTGGTGAGAATCACTGAAGGGGCCTGAATGAGGAAAGGGACACCTTGTCTTAGATTGTCCTCCTCCAGCTACCACTGGAGAGTCTGAACCAGAGTTTGAGACACTGGAACCAATTTGGAGAGACGGTCTTTTTTCTGAGACCTGTAAAATCGTAGATGAAACTGAATGTCTCTCATTTGAAATCTTTCCCCTTGCAAGAGAGCAGAGGAAGCTGCCATGTGGCCTGGCAACTGTAGGAAGTGCCTGGCTGGCCAAGACACTACAGGACAAAAAAGGAAGCCAGAGTGATAAGGATTGTACCCTTGAAAGTGGGAGAAATGCCCTTGCCTGGACAGTGTCTAGTTTCACCCCTATAAAAGTGAGAAGCTGGGCTGGTTCCAGAACAGACTTTTCTAGGTTCAGAATGAACCTAAGGAGTCCAGAAGCTTTTAAGTGACCTCCACAGATGACTTGACTTGGTCTGAGGACTGACCCACTATAAGTCAGTCATCCAGATATGGAACAACAGGATACCCTGTCTTCTGAGAAAGGACACCACTACTGCTAGACACTTCGTGAACACCCTTGGAGTAGCAGTTAGACCGAAAGGCATTGCTCTGAACTGGTAATGACCTGAGGGAAACTCGAACCTGAGGTACTTTCTGTGAGAATGTCTGATAGGTATGTGGAAGTAGGCATCCTTGAGATCCAGGGAGGCTAGCCAGTCTCCTGGTTTAAGAGAGGGAAGAATTACTCCCTGAGTCACCATTTTGAACTTTGGCTTTAGTGTGTGCTTGTTCAGGTATCTTAGATCTAAGATGGGTCGCCACTCCACTGTCTTTTTTGGGGTAAGGAAGTATCTGGAATACAGACCTTTTCCCCTGTAACAAAGAGGTACTTTCTCTACTGCTTGAAGAAGCAGCAGAGAGATAGAGAGGAGACTTCTGCCTCTAAGGCCTTTGTCTCCATGGGAGAGGGAGGACTGAAAGACTGCTCTCATTTTTGGGAACCTTCTGAAACTCAGAACAAGTCACTGGCTCACTACTTCCAGGACCCATTTGTCTGAAGTAATAGACTTCCAGGCCTGGAAGTAGTAAGCCAGCCTGCCCTCTACTGGAACTGGGGGAGGTGACCCTGACTGACACCTCAGGGTGTCTGCTTGGCAGGGGGCTTAGACGGAGTGGATGATGGGGTCCTGGTCATCCCTCGTCTGCCTCTTCCCCTAAAGAGCCCCCTCTGCTGGAAAAAAGAGGAGGCCTGGGCTTGATAAAAAGGCCTGCCCCTGTGAGCCCTAAATTGCTGCTTCTGAGGAGTGACCTGCTTCTTTTTGGCTACAGCACTCCTGTAGGTGGTCCTGTACTCGTCCATCTTTTTTCTTTTTTTTTTTTAGTCTTTGGTAACTGGGTAAGGCCCACTAGACGCAAATGCCTGTTTTCAGGGGTGACCTGGGAGCACAGGGCAGTTAAGTGACTTGTTCAGAGTCACACAGTATGCAAGTGGAAGTTGTGAGAATCAAACTCAGGTCTGGTCTACTGGATGTATCAAGCTTGTTCACACCTCGTTCCTCTAACCTCTAGGCTATACTGCCAGCCATCTTTTTCTTCTTCATGTAAGGCTCTGTTTGTTCCCCAAACAGAGAGTTACCAGCAACAGGAAAATCCATGGCCTTAGTCTGGGTATCCTATGACAAACTGGAACATCTCAGCCAAGCAAATCTCCTCATGGAGACAGATGTAGCCATGATCCTGGAATGCACATCATTCGAGTCCACAGCAGCATGGAATTGAACTTTGGGTGCCTCAACACCATCCACAGCCACCTGCTCCAGCTCCTTGGCCAGCTGGGGAGAAGCATTCTTAGCTAGCTCCAGAACCGTATCCCACATAGATTTCTGGTATCTGGCTGTATATGCCATGTAACTAGCTTGTCTGAGTCCCAAAGAGGATGCCAAGTATTTTTTAGCCATGGCATCCACTTTCCTGGAATCCTAATCTGGGGGGTGAAATGCCAGGGGAATGTTAGCCTTGTCACAGGCTGCGGCTTGCACTACCCCAATATGGCGGCAATGATTGGTAAGAAATTCTGTCCCAGGACCTAACAAGGTAAACCTCCTGTCCATCCTTTTATCCACAGGAGGTACAGATGTTGGAAACGGCAGAATTTTCTGTGTTTGTTTCCCCAGGGATTTATGCAAAGGGATAGACACTCTCTTTGACTCTGGGACATCCATCATTTCAATGAGGTCAGGTTCCTCCTGATCCTGTTCAGCGTCTTCCACTGGAAGCTGAAAAGTATCAGCCACTTTCTTGTAAAACAAGAAATGGGAGGGGGACTCAGAAAGTCTGGGAGAAGACACACTGGAAGGCCAGTCTGGGGAGATGTCAGGCTCTACTGGCTCATCTAGGCCTTCATCTTCCTCTTCTTCATAATTTTCTTCTCTTTCCCAGTCGCCCTCATAGAATGCTTCAGGTTCACTTTCAGAAGCAACTATTTCTGACCGAACCGATTGTCTTTGAACTGGTGTCGGTTCGGTCGGAACCGGGCAAAGCAACTGAACAACCTTAATTGCTTTTGCAATCTCCTCAGCTGTTGGAACATGGGGATCGGGATCTGAACCGGGTGACTTGCATTTTCTTTTAGATGGAACCAACTCCGCAGAGTCGTAGCTCCTTTTGCCCGAAGAGGTATCGCCCAGGTCAGTGGGCACCCCCTCAGGTTAGGTCAGAACCAAACTGGGTTGGCCATCTGGATCAGCGGACTTCTCAGACTCTCTTTCCTTCAGCTTACTTAAACGTTTATCCAAAGTGGCTTTAGGAAAGTTTGTACATATTTGGAAGCCTTCTTTGAGGTGGTCAAACCCCAGACAATAAAAACAGACGAGGTGGGGATCAGCCTTGGCAAAGGCCTCCCCACACTTGGTGCAGTGCTGAAACCCAGTGGGACCGGTTCCTTTTTGGGTTTCTCAGAAATGCTGGATTCAAAAAAGTTACCCTTAACAGCGGTTAAGCCAGGCAACAATACACTTATTGGTTCCAACCGTGTCACGGGTCGGTCAAAAAAACCAAAGAAAGCTGTCGGTATTTTATGAACCGATAAGTACCGGAAACCACAAAATAATGACAGAAAAACAAGAAGTAACAATTAAAGAATTTGTTTCGGTTCCCAACCAGACCGACCAGGAGAAAACTGAACAAAAAAACAATTTCTACTAAATAAACTCTAACTACCTACTAGCTACACTTACTGTACCATAGACAGAGATCTGAATACCATAATAAAACAAGAAAAGCGGTTTAAAACCGATCGATATTACTAAACCGAACTGAAGTGAATGAGGGATTCTCCGGAGCGACTTCACAGTTAGGCGCAGTAAGAATCTGACGGTTACACTGAAGAGTACCAGGGACAGAGGTTTGAAAACTGAGCTCGAGGTCAACGTTCTATGCTCTGGCATAGAGTTAACCCTTCCTCTCTGAAGCAGTTCAAGTGCTGGGGCTAACTGCATATTAAATCAAATCAAACTTTATTTAACCAGGCATCAACACCATTGAGCAAGCTCATTTTCAAAGTGGTCCTGGACAAGGAACAGTACAAATACATAGACATAGTAATACAAATATTGTAACATCAGCAGATTGCAGTACAAGGTCGGATGCAAAATACTTGAGTCCGTCTAAGGAATTCACAATTAGACATATGCAAAAAACATTATCAAATAGGGCAAAGGAAAGGAAGGTAGAAACTGTAAACAGACAGGGCCCAGAGTGGATATGTGAAGGCAGAGAAAGGAAGTGAGAGCCATGGAGTGGGGAGGGTGTGTACTGGAATCCCTAAAGAAGGAGGATGACATACTAACAATTATTAGAGCGGAGACATCAATAAATGAAAGGACAGATTACTTATAGCAACTACAAGGTTCCCTCAAATACTCGACTAGCAGGGCTTTGAAGGAGAGAAGGCTCGGAAGTGAGATAAGCTTGAATGTGCTTTGCATAATGTTCCAAAGTGAAGGGAGTCGGACAATCTAAGGTTAGTTTTCATTCTGGGCACTTGGAAGCAAAGAATTGCAAAACGTCTGAGACCATAGGAGCCAGAGGCACGTTTGAACAGGCTAGAAATACATGCAGGGAGCTTGTCTGTGATAGCTCTATAGAACCAACTGATCGCGTTTCTTTTCTCCTTGTTGAAAGTGAGGGCCAATCCGCCATTTGGTGCAGAAGACAGTGATGGGAGAAACAAAGGCAGGTTAAAGATGTGAATCTTAGGCTCGGTGATAAAGGGTGTCAAGTTTATTAGTGCTGTGAGAGGGCAAAGATCGTAGAGGAAATCGGCATAATCGAGTACAGGTAGGAAAGTGGTTTGTACTGCTCTCTTTCTAGATTCTGTGGTGAGTAGATGTTTGATACGATAGAATAGGCCGAGTCGCTGTCTTAACTTTTTCGAGACTTCATTTAGGTGGCATAGAAAATTAAGTTTGTTGTCCAGCCAGAACTCTAGGTATTTAAAGGTATCTACTGAGTCCAGGGTTCACCCAAAAGCGTAAGTAACAGTGGGATGTGTGTGGGACCAGAGGCTGCTTCTGGAGAGAGAATCATGGATTTAGTCTTTTTGGCACTGAGAAGGAGTTTATGCTTGATGAGACTATGTTGTAAGGAGGTAAAGTCTCGTTGTAGGTCTTCGTGGGCTGTGAGAAGTGAGGAATTTGAGGAATAGAGTACAGTGTCATCAGCAAATAGATGCACGTTAGCTACTTGCAGGTGGGAGTCCAAGTTGTTGATGTAAATAGCAAATAGAATAGGTCCCAGTATGGAGCCTTGGGGGACCCCTTACAATAGGGATTTCTGTGGAGACAGGTCACCTGCTGATTTAACTTGTTGCAATCTGCTAGAAAGGTAATTAGTGAACCAGTTGATGGTAGGGTTGTCTATGCCGATATTTCTCAGTGATGTTATGATCCACGTATCAAGGCCTTGCTGAGGTCAAGAAACAGAGCAACTATGTGTTTTTCAGAGTCTAGAGCAATTTGCCAGTCGGTAGTTACTTTTGCAAGAGCAGAAATGGTGTTGTGTTTGCCCGAAACCCAGACTGGGCAGGGTTTGGGAAACTGTGCTGGTCCATCAGGTGATCTCTGATTTGAATATTGACAATCTTTTCCAGGACTTTTTTTTTCTTTCTTCTTTTTCCCCGCAGGACCACCGAAGCCGTCCACCCTGGTCACGGCCCCCGGAGACCTCCGCCGTCGCCGACTGCTGCTGAGACCCTCGGTCACCCCGGCTTACCCCCCAGAGGAGGGTCACCTGGCCACCTTCGTGGCCCCGAACTGTATCTAGTTAGTCTGCAGCGGGCGGCTATGTGAGGCACTCCGGGAGGGCTTCATCAATCGCGGTCCTGCCTCCATCTTTTTCTCCGGTTTTCCCCAGAGGAGGCGGGACGCAATGACGCCAGCGTCCGCCATACCTCCATCCCCATGCTCGAGGCCGCTAGCGCGGAACCCCCGGTTCTACCAGGGGTCTCATGCGCGCCGAGGCTTACCTGCCGCTTCTCCTCGAGTAGGAGAGCCGCCCATCGGACGCCGATTCATTTTTCAGCCGTTCCTCCGACGACCCGGATCCGCCTCGACCCGGTCGCCGCGCCGCAAGCGGAAATCCCACCGCTGCGCCAACGGGCCGGCTTCTTTTCCAGGACTTTTGAGAGGGTGAAGAGTACAGAAATAGGCCTGTAGTTATTCAGGTCACAAGGGTCCCCTGACTTAAAAAGAGTTAGAATATGGACAGTCTTCCACATCGCAGGTAATTCACCGACTCAAAGAGATGTTAAATAAGTGGGTGATAGGGGCGGTCAGGTAGAAGTAGCCAAGTTTAAGAAGAATGGTGCAATATTATCTGCGTCGGCGCTTTTTTTTTGTGTCCAATGCCAAAAGGAGGTCCTCTACTTGCTTAAATGGAATTGTGGAAAAGTTGAATAGGGGAGGGTTTGGTTGATAAGGGTAAGGGATAGCATTTAAGTTAATTGAGCTATCACCCGCATAGCTAAGCTTACTGACGGGCGAGGTATGGAAGGCAAGTCCTGCTGTGGAGAAATGGTCATTGAACTGCTCTAAAATAGCAGCTCTATCTGTAAAAGTTACTCCACTGGTCACGATTCTGGCTGGGAGAGAGGCAGCCGAATATTGTCCTTCGATTTCCTAGAGAATACTCTAGAATTTGGCAGAGTTGTTTTTGTTGTCCTCAAGTTTTGCCTGGAAGTACCTGGCTTTTTCGGACCTAATTAATTTAGTGCAGGCATTTCTGGAGATGCGAAAAGCAAGCCAATCATCCACCTGTTGGGATTTCCTCGCTCTTTTCCAACAGGAGTCCCTTTTTCTGAGCGCTTTCTTCAGGCTACGAGAAAACCATCCAGGAGATCTCTTTTTTGACCTAATCAGTCGGGGGGGGGGGGCATGTTTGTCAATTAACCCTGCTAATAGGCTGTGGAAGATATTGAAAGCCTCACTAATTGATGGGGCTAGGTAAAAGTCCTGCCTCCTGATGTTGCTTAGATCTTTCAAGAAGGCATTCTGGCAGAAATTCTTCAGGCATCTGTTCAGTAAAAATGTGTGGGCCAGTTTTATTTGCGGAGAGTGTCTAATGCAGGCTATTGCACAGTGGTCACTTATGTCATTGAAGAACACTCTGATGTGCGAGAAATTATGAGGCTTGTTTAGTAACATAAGGTCCAAGAGGCAGCTACGCTCAGGGTGCTTTCTGTTCGGTCTAGTAGGTGCAGGTGTTATTTGGGACAGACCATTAGCATTGCATAGATCCTTTAATTTCTTGGAGCTTTCATTATTCCAATTAAGATTGAGGTCCCCAATTAATATACATTCGGAGTTAGATCAATCAACTAGCTTTTGGAGCATATAGTCAGAATACAGCAAGACTTCATGTTGTTTGAACGTAACATTCATCATGAATAAAGAGCAAAGTCATCTTCTAATTGTCTGCTTAATTATTGTCTAATAAGCAAGTACAGGATCAACACAGGATAACATCACTGGGCCAAGCGGAAGGCTACAACTTACTGAGGAGGATGTGAAACTGTACCGGGTTGATGGAATGAAGCACCAAAGGTTAGGAATCTGCCTTTGGTGGGACCTGAAGAAGGGCTCCCATAGCTCATGAAATGCACTCACTTTATCTAAGGCATAATATGAAATCCTCTTTATCATTGCTAGTTTACCTAAGCTATGTAGTCCATTACTCTGCAGGATGGTTGCCTTTGCCTCCCGTTGGAGAGAATTAGCTGCTTTGCACATAAAAATGCCCCATGAATCCATCTCATACATTTAAAGAGCAGGTGTTTACTTAGTACCCTTGCCTCCCCCCAAATATAGATGGCAGCTTACCAGTGTACAACCCGGCTGGTCCAGAAAGTAAAATGTTTTTATTTTTATTTCGAAAGTTATAACACTTGTAAAATCAGTGTTCTAAGTCCACTGGCAAAATGCTCCAACTTCCTTAGTCGGAGACACACGCACCCACGCTTGCATGTTTTGTGATGACTGTTCAAGAAGAGCACAGGGGTGCACTCCATAGACTATAATGGGGACCTTTTTTTAAATTGTTTTTTAATACATTTGAGTGCCAATTTTGACAAAGGAATGCCGCCGCTCCGCTAACAAGATGCTTGTTAGTTATTTTTTGCTCACTCAGCATTTTAATCACACTGATCTTACTCCAGAACGATAAACTAAGTACAGTACCTTCCACCTCTCTACCTTTAGCTCTTATAGCGCAGGGTAGTGTTTAGAGCTACCATTTTTTTCTGTTTTTGAGGGTGCCACTATACATAAATATGTATTACAGAGGTCCACTGCAGGTCACATGCTAAGAATATATGAGCCAGGCACGAAGAAGAGAGTAGGAAGATCTCAGATTTTCCCCAGCTAATGTGTAAGCCAGAAAGTGGAGCAAAGTTGTTTAAGACTCTTGTCAAGCTAGAGATGGCAGCATGCAAACTGCAAGACAACTAGCATATGATCAGCATATGTCATAGTACCTTTGTAAAACATCCACAGGATAGAAGGGGTCTTGAATTCATTGGAGAAAGGGCACCAGGGCCAATATAAAAAGTGCATGTGAAAGTGTGCACCCCTGTCTTGTGCCGCTTTCTAATGGGAGCATTTCTGAGATATGATTTGCATAGCTGCCACTGGAGAAGATTATAACGTGCATACCCATTTCAGGAGACCGGGCCTGAAACCAAACTTGCACAGCATTGCTTCCAGATATGACCACTCTATAGGGGCACATTTCCCTAACCCTGCAAGTGCCAACTAGGGTTGCCACCTTTGAATGGGGCAAAAACTGGATCCTAAGCTCCGCCCCTAGCCCCACCCCTTTTCATGACTCATCCTGCATTGTTTCTCTTAGAAGGCCATTTGTTATATCAATAAAGGACAACACAAAGCAGCAGTTCAACAAAAATGTTAAGATGTTGTACTGTATCTGTTAAAGTTACTTTCCTAGGTTCTTCCTAGTCATCCATTTACTTATGTATTTATTTATTAACATTGGTTTACCAAATAAATATACAGAGATAAAAGAAATATCATTTACAGATATGATCTGGGGGGAGACAAGGGAAACACTGTAAAAAGCACCCAACAGTATACATGGTCTATAATAATACATAATAAATTGTTTCCTGTAATGTGTACGTTATATCTTTTTCCGGCACCTTTCCCTGTTCATGTCCACAGTACTATTTCAAAGCCAAAAAAGTGACCACACCATTTTCTTGATAAAAAAAATTAAAACATTTAAAAATGTCCATATTCTGTTAGAGATGAAAATGTTTACCAGCAAATGAAACTGGAAGACAACTGGCTCTGTTACTGTTACAAAAGGTGGGGCAGTTGTACTGCTATGCCACTTTAAGGTGTAGAGGAAAGATTAGGTGAAGTATCTGCTAATGGTGTTAATGGCCATACTTTACACCTCCCAGGCTGACTGTTGACAAACAAAGGGCTACACTGACGAGAACTTATCTGTAACCCTGATATGTAGCTGAAACAATGAATGATATGACAAAATATGTTTCAAAAGTATGTGAGCACTCAAAATGGCTCAAAAACCTGACCAGCACAGAGCAAACCCGGATTACCTGCTAGGGACCCTGAAAACCTAATCACCAGGTAAAAAACCTGACAGGTGGCAACCCTAGTGCCAACTGACCTAAAGCAGGACAGCTATCAGGAAGTGACATGAGTCAAACAGAACAGTAAGGCAGCTGGTGGGAGGATCGTTTTGGCTGACTCGGTCAGGGTAAGGGGTCTTGGTGCAACTGGTAACAACACACAAGCAGCAATAGGAAAAAAAAAAACAAGGGGAGGAACAAACATTATAATATCACATCAGGAAGGGGTGCGCAAATTTAGCAAACACCTACAAGTAAATAAATTGATTACAGCAGAATAAATTCTAAGGCTCATTGTTTGGGGGCTCATACAGTAGTAATAACAGTTGTGTACAGTAGTGTTTGGAGCACTTTTTTAAAACTACACAGGTGCCGACAGCATTCCCAGACTACATTCGGAAGGGGAGGGAAGCACATGGGTCAGACTGGGAGCAGTTTTAAGGAAAAAAAGAAAGAGATGTCCAAATGTTTAAACAAGCTGGTGCAACAGTGTTTGTCTCACTTTTTTAAAATCACACAGGCGTCGGCAGTATTCTTGGACTGCATTTGGGAGGGGAGAGAATCAAACCGGCCAGATTAGAAGTAGTTTTGTTTAGCTTTCTACAAAACCAAGACTATAACAAAGCTGGTTTGAGTGGTTAAAATAAACTAACCTGATGTGTTTTCTTTGGCTATAACTCCAGCAAGACCTTAACTTCAGGATGGGTGTCAAAGGTTATAAGGACTCACATGACAGGTTATAAGGACTCACATGACAGACGAGGATCAATCAGGAACTCAGCAGAAGTCTCACCCAAAGAAAGCTCCTTCTGAAGGATATAATGGGGCCACTTCATCATGTCCCAATGAATGACTGGAACAGCGAAGGAGTGGAATAGATACCGGTGTCTTAGGTCTTGGCAGGTGACAGCAGGCTCACAGGGAACTCTGCCGGTCCAGTACTGTACGGTACAGTACCTGCATATACTGTATGTTGTCACTTGTGCAAAGGAATACAGAAACTGTAAGCACATATGGATATCAGCTTCGGACCGTGGGGGTAGTACCTTTGCCAGCACTTCAGCAATATTCTGCACAGTATAGAAGTATAAAGACTTAGTACATTTGTCTCAGTTTACATGCTTTTTGTGCCTCTTTGTCCTTGAATGTGAACAGCTGTAGGGAGTAAGTTGCGAGGCTTCTCTGGTTTGCCTATTGTTGTTTGTAGCCTTACACATCTCAGACCATGGGCAAAAACAGGTTACTCACCTGTAACAGTAGTTCTAGGAGTGGTATATGTTGTTCATCCACATCTTGGCTTGTCCCTTCCCTTAAGGACCGCTGGAAGATCTTCAAGCTGGCTCCTCCCACCCACCCAGGTGGTATATCCCCGGCCCGCCCCCATGACACCAGATCTTAGCCCACTGGAAACCAGGTGCTGTGTATCCACAGCCGGGAGGTTAGGTGCGTCCGTGTGGATGAACAATATATACCACTCTAGAACTACTGTTACAGGTGAGTAACCTGTTTTTCTAGGATGGTGGATATGTTGTTCATCCACACTTCTTGACAGACTCCTACCAGTTCTCTGGGAGGAGGGAGGAAAGGCGCACACCCCCGCTGATACTTACTTGGGAAAAAGAGATTGGAGAACTGAGGCCCCAAAACCAGCATCCCGGCGTGACTCAAGGTCGATGTGGCAATGGGTAACGAAGGTGTTTGCTGACTTCCAGGTAGCAGTCTGACAGATTTCCTGGATAGGGATATCCCAGGAAGCAGCCACCGATGCAGCGGTATGGCAGGTAGAATGAGCTCTTATCCCTCTGGGAGGCTCCATGCCTCGCAACTCGTAGCACAGACTTATGCAAGATGTAATCCACCTTGCAATACTCCGCTTTGCTACAGATCTGTCAAAAGTGGCTTGAGCGTAGGGTGACAAACAGCTGGCGTAACCTCTCCCAAATTTCTGCCATCCTCTCCTTAAAATAGGAGAGAGCTCATCTCAGATCCAAGGTATGGAGCCTGTATTCGGCCTCCGAGGTGTAATTAGGTAGTATACTGGCAGAGTTAACACCTGGTTAAGGTGAAACTCCAACACCACCTTCGGAAGGAATTTCGGTGGAGCATAGGACAACCTTGTCCCTGTGGAAGACCAGATAAGGAGTCCACCGAGAGTGCCTGTAGCTCCCTGTCCTTCTGGCAGACATGATAAGCTACCTCTGGATGAGAGACCACCTCATGGGATGTCTTGCCTAAGCGGCTGAGAGCATCCGCCAGATGGTTTTAGGCTCCTGCCACATGAATGGCTAGGAGATGTGCCTCCAGATGGCTGACGAGGGTCCAGATGCAGAGCCGCCTCGCAAAGCAGATAAGAATGCGCTTACCCTGTTTGTTGAGGTATACATGGTTGTGGTATTGTCCGTCTGGACTTGAACCACTTGACCCTGGAGCTGAGGAGCAAAAGCTGACAGTGTCAGTCTGACTGCTTTGCGCTCGAACAGGTTGATGTCGTATCGGGACTCCTAGGGGTCCGGAACCTGTGGGCCCTTTTGTCCCCCATGTGGGCTCCCCAGCCCATGAAAGAGGCATCGGTCATGAGGGCAGCCATCGGCTTGGGATGGACAAACGGGATCCCTTCCTTCAACCGGTCTGGGGTGGCCCACCACAGGACAGTGTCCCACATCTTCTGGGTTACAGTGATCAGCTGGTCGAAATGACCATGGTGCTGAGTCCACTGGGTGGCCAGCTCCCACTGAAGGGGGGGCATGTGCCACCAGGCCCAACGGACCATGGAGGTGCATGCCGCCATGTAACCCAGAAGTCACAGAAAGTCCCGGGCAGGGCACAATTGCCCAACCAGAAATGACTGGGCAAAGGAGGAGAACCTCTGCCCTGTCCTCCGGGAACCAAGCCTGGCTTGACAAGAGTTGAGCCTGGCCCCAATGAAGCACATCACCTGGGAAGGCACGAAGTTCTGACTTGGCTGCTTGATCAAGAGGCCGAGTTGGGAGCAGGTCTGGAGGGCCAGGTCTCTGACCTTCCACCTCCTGTTGGGTGGGACTGCAGAGCCAATCGGTCGAGGTAGGAGTAAATTCTGACACCCCCGATGCCTGAGATGGGCTGCCACCACTGCAATGCATTTGGTGAAGACCCATGGGCCGATAACAGGCCAAATGGAATACTCCAGAACATGTATACGGTCCCTTCGGCTTTGAAGTGGACGAACCACCAATGAGATGGACTGATTGGGACGTGGAAAGAACGCTGGCCCTGCAGATCCGTGAACAGAACCACATGTTTCGGCTTCCAAGGATGGTATGATCTGGGGACCGAGTGACCATCCGAAGGTGTGTGACCTGAGATACTGATTCAGGTCAGACAGACTAGAATGGGCGCCAGCCTCTGGTCTGGGCTACGCCCAGGAAGTACCTGGAGACAAGCCTGGATCTATGGAGAATCCGCCACTGGAGCCACTGCCTCCTTGAGGAGTTGAGCGATGTTGTCTTGAACAGCCAACTGAGTAAGGTGGATACTCTTTCTCCCGCAAGTATGGGCTCAGCTTGAGGGTACTGCTTGAATTCTAGAGGCAGTCCCTGACCCATCACCCTCCAAGACCCACTTGTCCATGGTGATAGTGGACCAGGGCGGAAAGGAAGAAGGAACTGCCCCCCATGGAGGACCTAGAGTTGGTGTGATGGGAGAGGGGTGGCAGGCACCCCCCCCCCGTCACTGAGCAGGCTTGGAGGAGGAGGATCCAGGATCTGAACCTCGGCCTCCTTTACAGACCTGGGAGGGCCTGGGCTTGGGCCGGGGGCACCAAGCTTGAACCTGCTGCTGCTGCCCTCCTTGAAAGGAGGGTTGCTGGGCCATAGGGGATGAATGTCGAAAAAGGCTTCTTCTTCTTCTTCTGCTGTTTTACCAAGAACCTTTAGCAGAAGTGCCGCCCAAGGTGGCACTGGACTGCTCAATATGCTGAAGGTGACTAGCCACACCTGGGTCAAGAGATCGGTGCCCAGGAAAGGCACATCAGCCAGTTTGTGCTGAGTATCTGCCAGAAAAGAGGAGAGTCTCAGCCAGGCCCTCGCGGTGAGAGGCAACCGCGGCTGCCAACGAGCGGGCACAAGAGTCCCCAATGTCCAGGGCTGTCTGAGTCGCTGTTTGGCAACAGCTCCTGCCCTGGTCCCGGACTTGCTTGACCGTGGTCTGTATGTCCGCTGAGAGATGTGGGAGGACTTCATCCAAAGACCCCAAGAGGGCATGGGAGAAGTGTGCCATGATGATGGCTGAACTTGCCTGACAGAGGCCTAAAGACAACACAGCACAGACCTTCTGAGCCGAGTGATCCAAGTTTTGGATTCCTTCTCAGGAGGTCGTTCAGTGTCAGCAGAACTGCCAGTATGCCTTAACACAGAGGTGGTCACAAGGTTCTGGCCAAGGGTGCTCTGTTAACCCGTAAGGGACCCCATGGGCACCGTGATACTTGCAGGCCATGTGGGCAGATGGAGCTGGACAAGAGGCAAGGCGCCAAAGTTCTAAGGCTGGGCCCACTATGGCCTCGGCCACAGGAAAGGATTCCGCGGGTGTCCCTCTTGAGGATGTCTGTGAAAGGGTACTCTGCATTTTTCTGGATAGGCTCACAGACATCCTGTAGACTCAAAGATGAGGTGAAGAATGCCCTGAAAGGACAAAGGACCTTCCTCCGTCTCTATCCCACCAGCCGATTCATCATCCCTCAGATGAGAATGTAGGCCGGTCTCATCCGAATCCAAGGAATCCGGATACAACGGTCGACCACCAGGTCACCTTTGACTCGCCGAGGGCAGTCTGGGGTGACGGTGACCAAAAGACGCCGGGGAAGCCCAATGTCTGGTCAGCTTCCTTAGAAGGAGCCCTTCCCACAGGCTGCTTGATCGTTGGAGAGACGGATTTAGACCGAACCAGAGGTTTCTCCGGCCGCGGTCGGGGGAACCAACTTAATCAGCTCTGAAGGAGTCGGCTTTGGCCTGGGAGGTGAAAGCCAAGTAATGGCTGGGGTGGAAGCTGGGATCGGCTTGTGACCAGTCAAAATCTGCTGTTGCCACATGAGGTCCTCATAGCGCCGCTGGAGTTTCCGCCGGAGCCTCTCCCCATCAGAGGAGGACGAGGACGACTGATGGCATTGGTTCTTCCAGACTTTGATCGAGATCGGACAGGCCAATTCGGTTGCTCAGGCGACACCGGCAGGACCGGTGATTTCCCGGGGTCAGGGACCACTTCCTCGATGGGATTCCCGGCGGGCTGGGTCTCCTCATTGGGGAAAGCAAGGACCGGAGTCCGAGTGAGAGTCATCAACCAGAGTCGGCGACAAGGGGTCAATTGGATCGAGGATTATTTCAACCTCATCAATCGACACTTCAGTTGACTGGCCGGACGGCAAAGCCGAGAAGCCAGCGGACGAAGAGGCAATTTTGACTGAGGTCGAGACTGCCGATTTCCTGGGACCAAGACTGCTCCCAATCCCAAGAACGTCTTCGCTGGGATGAAGACAATCCTGGGTCCTTTTACCGTTTACGAGACCAAGAGGATTGCGTGCCCACAGGACCCTCTCCCTCAGTCAGGAGAGACTGACACAACTCTCGGAAAGAACCCAAAAAAGTGGAGCCCAGGTTGAGCGGAACGAAGAAGCTCCGAGAGGAAGATTCTGCGGCGCGAGCTGCTTCCTCTTTGAAGGCTTGCATATGCTGCAATTGCTCGGCGGATCCCGTGGCCGTGGAAAACACCCACCGAGCCTCCTTTGATTTCACCAGAGGATTCCGTTTATTTGGGCCTTGCCAACTTCAGGCATGCAAGATGGTCGTCGAGGACGTTAGGGTGAAATGCAAGACAAAAATCGTACTGTGAGGTGTCATGGTCAACACCCAAGTAATAGACGCACGCGGTGTGGCGATCAGTGCATGACATCTTCTGGCCACATGAACACCGGCGAAATCTGGGGAAAGACTTGTCTTCCATAATCGAAGAGAAACAGTCGCGATCGCTAATGCGAACAAAACAAATATTCAGAATAACTGAAGGTTTTGAAGCCAGGGCCTACAAAATGCAGAAGCACAAAGGAGGCAACCCGAATCTTCCAGCAGAAAGGGAGATCTGGCGTCATGGGGTGGAGCCGAGGGATATACCACCTGGGTGGGTGGGAGAAGCCGTCTTGAAGACCTTCCGGTGATCCTTAAAGGGAAAAGGACATGGCAAGAAGTGTGGATGAACAACATACCCACAATTCTGGAAACCTTTTTTCAGTAACCCTACTGATAAAACACCCTATCAAGGGTAAAGGGTAAACGAGGGAGACAAGGGGGAAACTTTAAAAAAAAAATTATCTAGGGCAAGGGTATGAAGGGAGTGACAAAGGAGAAACTTAACAAAAACATATCTAGGGTAATGGTAAGAAGGGAGTAACAAAGGGGAAACTTATTATATAGGGTCCGGTGACAAAGGGTTATGCTAAACAATAAGGGGAAAGGTAGTAAAGTCTTATTAAAAGCATAACGCTAAAGTCAACTAGAACCCATTATGTAGGGTATAGCAATAAGGGGTAAACCAAACAAAAAAAGGGAACTCTAGAAACATTCTAACTGGGGTAAGGGCATACGTTCTGTTTCAGGTCATATGGAGTGTAGTGCTGGGAATGATGGGAGTGGTGCAGTGGCTATGGAGCAGAAGTATTCAGGGAGACCTTTTGTAGACTGAGGTGCTGCCCCTCTCTATTGCTCCTGGTCCTACAGAAAGCTGAGACCTCCTCCAAAATTCATCTACACCCACTGCCTCAAGGGAAAGAGACTCCCTGATCTTCAAAACCACCTTTGTAACATTGATTGGCATATCTGGACTGCATTCCCAACATCAACCTTGCCTCTGACTTCTTCTCACAGACATTTCCAAATAGCGTGTGACCACTTTGCTCCACTACGAAAGAAAAGAGTCAGAAGAGACACTAATCCCCAGCTCACCTCGGAACTCCTCACTCTTTTCAAAGTGCGGGACAAAACTGTGGACCTCATGCCAGGGCCTACAGAAGTAAGAAGAGCTCAGAAAACTGTGTAAATCTGCCATTCATAAATCCAAAAGTGAATTCTGCTGAAGTAAAATCCTTGAATCCGATAACAATCCCAGGAGTCTATGGGAATCTATCAATGAAGTGCTGAGACGGAAAAGCCGCTTCACTCCCAACATCCTTAATGTCAATGGAGTAAACACCAGACCTTCAAGCCATGGTCAAGGCATTTAACTCTGTGTAAACATGAGCAAAGACCTGCCCACTGGCACCCAGCCTACCACACTTATCCACCATGGTCTCCCAGCCTCCTCCAACATAAACAGGCCCACATTCTGTTTTAGGTGGGTGTGTGCACCAATACAGTTAAAAATCTGTGCTAAGCTTGGCAACCAAAACAAGAACTGAACCCGACTCCTTGGACATGAAGATACTTAAATTAGCCACTGAGGAACTGGCCCTATCTATCCAAAAATATTCAACTTTTCCCTCCAATCAGGGTCCCTCCCCAACATCTGGAAATAAGCCAATGTAGTCCCAGTTTTTAAATCCAGTGACAGCACGGCGGTCTCTAACTACAGACCGGTCTCTATCCTCTCCATGCTCTCTAAAGCCTTAGAAAAGATTATCAGTAACCAAATGGTGTCCTACATCACGGATCACAACCTCTTTCACTACTGAACAACATGGTTTCAGAAAGTTGCGAAGCATGACAACGACCCTAACTGAGCTATCTGAAGAACTCCACAAGGCCCAAGACAAAGGTGAATACATTGGTGCAGCCTTCCTTGATCTCTCCAAGGCCTTTGACTTAGTTAGCCATGACCTCCTAGTCATAAAGCTCATGAGGTTGGACCTGTTGGATGAGGCCACAGTGTAGTTCTCTGACTACTTAGCCACAGATCACAAAAGACTAGATGTGAAGAGGTGTTCTCCAGCTTGCAACCTCTAACCACTAGAGTTCCACAATCCTGAGCCCCCTGCTATTCAGCCTATTAGTCAACAAAGTCTCAGAAGTTTGTGCTCACTCCAAAGCATTACTGTATGCCAATGACACAGTCATCTTCACCGCACACTTACTGTGCCTTCATCTTAAGTATCTGTTTTATTGGCTTAGAAAATCTTGTATCATCCTTGAAATTTGAATGTAAGCAATAGCTTAATTTGCTTGAAACCTTTGTACCATGCTTGATTCTGGGTTGTTTTACCCTCCACATTCAGATGAAATACTTTTCAATGTAGTGCTTGTTACCTTTGTACCATACTTGACTCTGGGTTGTTTTACCCTCCGCATTCATTTGTAATACCTTTCATTGTATTGTCCATTTCTCTTGTTTTGCACTTCCATGGCGTGGAGCCTTTGCAAAGGAGTCTTTGACTCAAAGCTGTGTAATTCCAATCTCTCAGTAAATAAATAAAAAATTAAAAAACATCGCAACCTAGAGACACTGAAATGCAAACTACAATTCTGACTTCAGCAAGGTCTGTGACTGGTTCACATCTAACAGGCTGGTCATTAACACCAAGAAAACCAAATTTTTTCTGTTCAGTACCACCCATGCCCTGAAGGGCAGCCCTGAGCTGCACATCACACCACCAGCTGGGGACCCCATTGAACAGGTCCAGGTCTTCAAGTATCTGGGCGTGTAACTTGACGCGACCCTATCTTCTCACATCTCATGCTGACCCCTTGGTCAAACATATCCATCAACAACTTGGTTTGCTATACAGAAACAAGCACAGTCTCACTTTTGAAGTAAAAAAAACTCCTACTATCCAGCTTCATCATCTCAGAGATGGAATATGGTGCAGTCAGCTACTCTGCAGCCAAAGACACCATACTCGAAAGAATCTCAGTAGTGCTCAACTGAGCCTGCAGACTTGCACTCAGCATGAAAACAGACCCCCACTACTGTGACCTATACCTCTCAGCCAACTGGCCTTCTTTCCACCTCCGAGTTTACCTCAATGAAGCTCTCCTATGCAAGAGAGCACTTCTTGGTCAAATGCCACCAGCTGACTGCAACCTCTTCTCCCCGATCATGAACAAATATTGAACCCGACTGATGGGGAATAGGAAAGTCCACCTACCCTTCAGAAAAACTACTCTTGGCCAACACTCCTTTTTAACTAGAGCAATCAAAGCCGGGAACTCCCTTCCCACAGTCACCACTGCTTTCCCCCACTTCTCCTCCTTTAAGGCCCAAGTCACTATCCACCTTTTCCAGAAACTGTGCTCATGTGTACCTGGACCATATCTGCTAGTTGTATTAGACTGCACCCCTTGCTGATGCCTCCTGCAATTGTGGAAATCTGCTGTTAACTCACTGCTCCTTATAATATGATAATTCTTGTTCTACCTGTTGTTTATTGTATTGGTCTGCTGTCGAATGTAACTTGCTCTGCTGTTGTATGTAACTTGATAGACTTGGACACCACTGAAGAAGGGCTCTTGAGCTCAACGGTCCTCTGAACACAATAAATAATAATAAATAAAAATAAATAAATAATAAAAGTGTTTTACTTTGCTTTAGCTTAAACCTGCCTTTCTTTCAATTGTAAACTCTCTATCTCATCCATTGTTCTCTGTGTTCTAGTTCTAGATTCTAAGTGGAAATAACATGTTCTAAGCGAAATAAAAAAGCAATAAGATGATGGGGTGTTGGTTGTGCTGGTTTTACCACATATTCAGTAGTACAGTATAAGTCCACAGGCCAAAGTATCTACAGCACCCAGAAGTCTCATAAACCAGTACAACCAACAACCCAAAGTGTCTTACAGTGTTTATAACGTAGGTCAATAGGCACATTTTAAAAGCAAACAATTTAAAAGTTTAAACTGACACAAAAAAGATAATACACTGCTAAAACATCTAAAACAGTCACTCCATAGATGGTTTCTACCTGTCTGTCATCTTGTCAATCTACAGACTCAATACAGGGTGTGTTTGTTTACCACTCAATACAAAAATTTTGTTTACTACAGAATACAAAAATTCAAAATTCTGCAGAATTTCACTAGTAGAAAGCTCATCTCCTCCCCCACAGAAACACACACATGGAATAGTAACATGGAATACCTGAATTCAAAATTCTGCAGAATTCCACTGGCATACACACATATAAGTCTCAACTTGAGCCAGAACTTCAAACTTAATCTGTGACAGGGTAAGCACCAGAGTGTTCTCTGGCAAACTGGTAGGGATAGGAAGGGGATTTTTCATGGTCATCAAGGAAACACCAGAAATGGAAACTCCAAGCATCTTAATTCTTTTTTACCTGTATGGTGCTCTGGTCTGCTGTTCACGTCCCGGCATCCGTCCACCTCCAGCCACCGTCCAGTCCTGCCCGGCCCCCAGTGAAGCCCCCATCGCCATCTACCCCCACGGCAGGGCGGTGGGGAGTCCCCCACTCCCCACTGACACAGGATCCAGTATTGGTGGATGGTGCCTGAGGCCAAGCAGTTCCCCTCGGACGGCCATCAAGCCGCCGTGACCGAGCACCATGTTTTTTCTGTTTTTCTGGCTGGTGTGGGCTGAGGCGTGCAATGACGCCAATGGAGGGAGCGAGCACGCATCCGCATGTGCTCCCTCCCGGCGCCGTGTTCCAAGCTCACCCCCTTCTATGCAGTGCCAGTGCACCACCCCCCAGCATCCACCAGAGGTCAGTAGTGCATCAACAACTGCTGGCCCCCTCCCCTGGAGAGGGAGAGCAGTCCACAGATGCTCAATCCCTCTCTGCCCCTGCCGACCCGTGGTGATCTGAGTTCGTTCCTGAACCCGGGTCGAATACTTGATTTTTTAAATGTATTACGTGCCTAAGGAAAGGATCATGAGTACAAAGAATATTTATTTATTTCAAGAGGGTTTTGTTTTTAGGGCCTAGTTGGAGGTTTCTACATAGCAGTAAAGGTGTCAGCCATGTGTGTGATGGCAATCAGGAAGAGTGTAGTGGCTTATGAATCTGTATGTAAGTTTCCCAAATTCCATATCACACTGCCAAACTTTTCCAGCCCTGTGCAGTTGTAGATAATTAAGATCTTGGTCCCAGACTTTGTTTAGCCAGTAAGAAAGCAGAAAATTTCCAGCCCATTTTATAGTGTGTCCTAAGTGAAATAACCATGTGTTCAAAGTGAAATAACATGCTGTAAGGGAAAATAAATATTCATTGTAAAATAAGTTTCAAAAATCGTGAAACCTGATTGGTGAGGACTGTCTTTACCTGTACTGTTATCTCAGTGCAACAGTACCGAAAAAAAAATCCAACAGCCTCTTCATAATAAAATCAATACTTACCACACCTCCCCGATTCCTATCTCAAACATGTCTGCCACATTTACTCACGAAACAATTTGGGGAAAGTGAAGAAAAAATATAAAGAAGAAGCAGGAAAGGTTAGGAAGCAGGTACATGGGGGTGGGTTTGGGGAAAATAGAGAGTTTAAGGGCTAATTAAAAAAATATATATGCACTTTGCTACGCATAATGTTTGAAACTGAGATGACATGTCCATGCTGGAATGTGCTGGGACTATTTGTTGGGGTAGATAAACATTTTATTTATTTATTTTTTTTTCCTGTATTTTTGGTCCTGCTCCCTACCGCCGGACCATCTGCCCGGTCACGGACGCAGCTTCTCATATTAGCCGTCCTTCCTGAACCCCCTGGCTTGCCCCCCAGTGCAGGCTCACAGCGAACTGGGCCAAAGGTGCCGCAAACATAGGAAAGGCGGGAGTTGGCCTGAGAGAAAATTTGCAGCCGGAGCGGGCATCATCGAGGCGGTGGGAGCAGGGTTTTCTTCCCCCTTTTGTGTGGAGGAGGCAGGGACGTGCACCGCCCCCTGAATTCTTCAAGCGCTAGTAGGCCGCGGTACCCCCGGCCTCCGCCAGGGGTTAGTCGAGCGTCGGGCACTGTCCCCACCCTCCCCTGGAGAAGGAGAGCAGTCCCAGGGACCGTAATCCCTTCTCCCTTGGCCCCGACCCTCCAGCGACCGGGTCCGTTCGAACAAGATTGGCGGTACCTGAAGTGAAAATCAACCGCTGTGTGCCGGTGGGGTTAGATAAACATTTTTAAAAATCATTAAAATCTGTAACCATTATTTTTTTGGGGGCATGTGGACCTATTTTACAACTGCAATAAGACTCTACAGGGTGTGCTTTGTGGTGGGATAACAGCACTTTGCAGATGACTGAAGGCACTCTGCAATACCTCATTCCTCACAACACATCCAAGGTGTGCCATTATTCCCATCACAACACACATCCTCATATCTCATGGCTTTAACCCCAAAATAACATGATTTATTTACCCAGTTTATTCATGTTATTTCTACTGCAGCAGAATAACAGGCAAAGGTAACAATTTTTACTCTGCTCTGTTATTTATCACTTCTATGGCAAATAAAAACTTATTTCAGGGCATTGCACAGCTGATATAACACAGCAAAACACTACACATATTGGAGGATAGTGCTATTTTCTGAATTGCATAACACTGGACTGCTAAATAATATTTTTTATTGAGGTTTACACATTCAAAATAATGAGGCACTTTTCATTTTGCTGTACCATGTGTTATGCATCATTTCAACTGATTAGCACTTTCATGCGCAGAACTGCAGGTCAATGTTTTTGGCTTAAAAAACTCATTGAGTACTGCTGGCCATTTTGGGCCAGGTTCTGTAATGGAGGTTCCAACGCCATATGGTGTCAACAGGACTCAGTCAGGTAAACTACCCTGTTATTTTTACATAGAAGAGATTATTTTTCCACTTAAAACGTATTATTTCCGCTTAGAATAGTTATTTCCACTTAGACTCTAGAAACAAAGTGAAGATGTCAGTCACGATATTTACATGCAGGAAGCTATCTGATTCAAACTGGATTACTGAATAATCTGATAACTGATTTAGATTATTTAGATCCATGTAAACAGGAAAATTCTTATTATAATCAGATTATGTAAACTTTTAAAAATCTGATTCAAATACCTGGAGTTTTCCTGTTTGATTCTGGTTACTAGCTCATGTAAACAGATCAGGTAGTATTTTCAGATTACTGGCATTTTTGAACATGCCTGGTTGTACAGCATGTCTCTGTCTGGATTGCAGAAATTCACACTGTGACTAATAGGGTATAATAATCAAAAAAGAGTATAAAATCCTTTTAAATAGTATTATTTTTATTAGTTAATGTTATATTTGAAGGTCTTCACAGGTAATACTTGCAAAAACAAGAAACATTTAGGGTTGGTTCTGGGAGTGACGAAATGTTTATTAAGCAATTACATGTTCAAGATGGAAGTGTGTGTGTGTGTGTGTGTGTGTGTGTGTGTGTGTGTGTGTGTGTGTGAGAAAGTGTTCTACATGTTGGTTAAACTGCCTGAAAGAGGGGGGGCATGGCCTAGCTGAGGAGCAGAATGGCAATGTTTTAGGAGAGCTCTGACCAGATCCACACAAAATCTGCAGCATCCACCTTACTAACCTGCTATAAACTGCTCAAACTGGTGTATTTAGAAGCCTCAATGTCTAATCTAGCGAAATCTGCAAAGAAACAGGCCAAACTGAAGTTTTCTCAAACCTCCAAGATGGCTGCCTCCTCACGGCCTACAGGCTTTTCTTGGTCCTCTCCTGTCCAGGGACCAGAGCTGCAAAAGGACCTCGGGTCTGGGTCAGATAACCTCACTATGGATACTAATTACCAGAATCTGGAAAGATTAATACAAGACCTGAAGAATGATCTGGGCACTAGAGTGCAATCTGGTTTCGATAACATGACTGCACAGATACAACATCTGCAGCAATTAGTCAACACAACATCGGAGACGGTAGAGGCCCATGAAACACACATTAACTGAAGCTGAATTCGGTATTAGTACTCAGGAGGATGTCACAGGCAGAATAAACACAGATTTACAACAAGTGCTCCAAGATATAGAACTGCTGAAACAAATAGAAGATGATCATGAGAATAGAGAAAGACGTTGCAATATTAGAATCGTGGATCTCCCAGAAGGCCTGGAGGGGAAAGACTGCATAATGTTCATTAAACCATGGCTGCAAAAGCATCTTAAAATACCCTCAGACCTTACCCTAGAGATAGAGAGAGCCCACTGCTTGCCGGGCTGCTGGTCCGCTCCTTGACCAAAGGCCGAGACACCTCCTAGTTAAATTCCTGTACTTCCAGGATCGCCAAGCCATACTTGCAGCAACACGGAAAGCAGACCCTATTTTGATCCAGGGCACTAGGTTCCGCATCTTCCCGGATGTCTCCCGGACTCTCCAGACCAGAAGACATGCCTTCGCTGACGTCAAAAAGCGGCTCCATGAAATAAACTGTCCCTTTATGATGGCCTACCCTGCAAGGTTGATAGTGCGTCACCCAGGAAGCTGGCAGAGAGCTTTTACAGACCCTGAAGCTGCCATGGATCTTGTGAAGGAATTGCAGAGAAATGGACATGAAGAGCATGCGGAGCACAATGGAGACCGAACCTGACACAGCAAGTTACAAGAACTAGATTTTACCTTTGCCGTTATATCTCCCGGTTTTAGGGCGGGGACTGCTGTGGTACACAACTCCAGGGTCAGAGGCCTATAAGGGTGTGCCCAAGCATTTTCCAGTGTTCACCCATCCTCTATGAGGGGAGCGGGAGAATTATCTATTTTCTGGACCTCCATAAGACACAGGCCTATTTAGGGCCTTTGTTTGTCATGCATACCAACGTTCAACGTTGCTTTGGCCTTATTTTGTTTGTTTGGCCCGTTCTGAGTTGCTATGTTTAAGGGCTTGATATGTTTAAAACTTAGTAGTTTGTATGATAACTCAACAAGCTATATGCTCTGGTACTTCACCCTATGGCCAGTAAGATCTTGCCCAGATGCAGGAAGGGGGGGGGCGATCAACCGGAGCCCCCAGGGCGAGAGATTCATTAACAGCTTGAGTGTATCAATAAGACTAAAAATATCGTCCTTTTCCGGGCGATCCTTAACATGGTAATGGGGCTGAGGTGAACCTCTCCTCACGGCGGGCGAAGGTACTGAATACCACTCAGATTGAGATTGTGGCCTGTTGGGGTACTGAATATATCAAGTAGAAAAGCTGGCATGTAGAGCAGTATCTAAAGGGGGGGGGGACCTGGTGAGATCTGTTAGGGACAGATGGGGTCTCCCAGTTGACGGTTGCCAGCCCTGGGATCCAAATGGGGCTCAATGGTGTCTCTTAGGCTGAGCAATTATGTCAATCTGTTAAATCCATATTGTGCGAAGGAGGACATACACTATGCCACTCTGGGTGTGGAGGGTGCTTCAGCTCCCAACACTGCCCTGTTCAATCGTGGGGAGATAGCGAAGGGGACCTGCTGAGCTATGAGGCCTTGCTGGTTTATTCTACTTGCCAGATTGCAGCTGGTGATGTACACCGACCACAGCTCTTCCCCCGTGAAATTTTGTTTTTGTTTTGATCTAGCTGGATGGATGCAAGTTACTGTGCATAGGGTTTTTACCCTTCTACTATAACTGTGGATCTGGCAGCTCACTCCACGAGAAGTAGAGGGAGTTGACACTTCGAGACTCGGGTTAGTCTGCGAGGGTTGCAGGATAGAATGGGAAGAGACGAGGACTAAATGGAGATGCAGACCTGGAGGAGGGGTAACCTGTTCTTAGGAAGTTTGGTTGTTAATAAAGGGGGAGGTGAGACCTGTTTGGGAGGTTTCTTTCTTTTCTGGCTGGTGGGGGTTGGGGAGGGTTGGAGAAGGGAGATTAACAAGAGGGACAATGTTAAAAACAAACAATGTACACAGTTTGGACAATGCCTTGAGATGGTTTTATATTTTAAGTTTTAGTACAAAGGTACAGAGGACTCCTCTTATTTTTTTTAAACAGAACAAATGGCTGAATTAACAGTTCTGTCCTGGAATGTTAATGGACTGAAAACAGTAGTTAAGAAGAAGCGTGTGTGGACCTATATTGAAAAAGTCAAATGGGACGTAGTGCTGCTGCAATAATTGCATCTTACGAGGAAGGAGTAAGACAAACTTGCTCAGTCCTGGGGAGGGGTCCTTTTGGTGGCACCCTTCACCGCCAGAGCTGGGAGGTGGCCATTTGGCTGCAACCTGGCCTACCATATAAAGTTAATAGCTTTCTGGCTGACCCACAGTGTAGATTTGCCATTGCAGAAGTGGTTCTGGGAGGTAGGGAGTATACATTTGCATCTATCTATGGCCCAAATTTTGACTCCCCCGATTTTTTCACACACCTGGAGATTACTTTAGCCCCCTATCAGGATAACCTAGTCTTGGGAGGAGATTACAATACTTACCTCAACCCCAGGTTGGACCACTCTAGAACCAAAACCAAACCCTACCCTAGGAGTGTAGCAGCACTACAAGAGTTTATAACTCGGGAGAGTCCTGGTGGAGGTCTGGAGACACTCCCATCCTGGAGACAAGTGAATATTCCTTTTATTCCCATTCACATCGAGTTTACACCAGATTGGACTATATATTAATCTCCCCTCACCTGATCACAGAGACCATGCAAGCCACATATGATCCTATCTTAATTTCGGATCATGCCCCCTTTAATTGCAATTAGTGTCAGGACAGCACTCCCCTAAGGGACCTCAGTGGAGATTTGACCCAATCCTACTTCTAGATGATGGTTATATTCAATCTATTAATGAAAAAATTAAAGAATAAAAACAAAGGGACACATATAAATTTTGTTTGGAACGCCCTAAAAGCTTTTTTATCCGGGGGGAGACAATTCTTATGCAGCCTACAGAAAGAGACACTCTTTAAGGGAGGAGGAACAGCTCACTACTGAAATTCATGAACTAGAGAAGAAGGCCATGACCCAACCCCAGCCCCAAATCGTAAGTGAGCTAAAGCTGCTAAAGGGGAAGCTGCATCAGATGGTTTCTGGGAAACTGGAGCGGGACCTGGTGCTCACTAAATCATACACACACTTTGAAGGGGATAAATTTGGCAAATGGTTGTCGGGGCTAATCAAACAAAAAAAAAGCTGAGAGGGCCATCTTATCCATGGCCAAGTCCGATGGTTCCACTACATATTATCAACAGGAAACCAATGAGATTTTTAAGACCTTCTACTCCCACCTATATACTACCCAAATTCCACCAGATGGGGACCCGGAGATTTTTCTACAGAAAGTGGCTATGCCACATTTGAGTGATGATCTCAGCGATGAGCTCAACTCCCCTTTATCTCTTGAAGAGATCAAGCAAGCAGTCTGGCATATAAATAAGGGGAAGGTACCAGGCCCTGATGGGATACCCGCTGAACTTTACAGAGCCACTTGGGATACCCTTGGTCCTCTGATGGGGGAGGTTCTGAAGTCTGCTCTGGCACAGAGGGAGCTGCCACACTCTCAGAAGATGGCCACTATAACAATACTTCCCAAGCCAGGGAAAGACCCTTCTAAGCGCGGGTCGTACCGCCCTATTTCGCTTCATAATGCAGACTATAACATTTTAGCAAAAATTATAGCAAATTGGCTGGAAGTGGTACTCCCAGGGCTGATCCACATAGATCAAGGGGGGTTTGTCAAGGGAAGGCAGGCCAAACATAACCTTCGTAGGTCCATCAATGTCATCCACAATTGGAAAAAAAAGGGGGGGTCACACAGAGGTCTACTTGCACTTGATGCCGAAAAGGCATTTGACAGAGTTGAGTGGCCCTTCATGTTTGCAGTGCTACGTAAATTCAGGTTGTGGGACACCATATTAAAATGGATAGGGGCCCTATACGCAGCCCCACAGGCACAGATCTTGACCAACAGTACCCTTTCAGCTCCCTTCTCACTGACTAGAGGAAAGAGGTAGGACTGTCCCTTGTCTCCCCTACTACATGTGCTTACAATGGAGGCACTAGCAAACGCCATCCGGGGAAATGGAGACATTATGGGCTATATGGCAGGGAAGGAAACTCAAGTGATATCGTTGTTTGCCAATGAATATCTTACTATTTCTGAACAGCCCTGGTGAGGCCCTTCCAGCACTAAGCAAGATATTTGAGAAATATGGCCCGCTCTCAGGTCACAAAATCAACTGGGACAAGTGAGAGTGGCTCCGGGAAAGGAAGACGTCTATAGACATAGCTGGAACCATAATAAACCCCACTAAACAGATTAAATATCTGGAGGTTCTACTGCCCAGTAAACTCTCCCAAATTATACCAACTGACTATGGCCCCTTGATCAGGAAACTGAAAACAGATAGTATGAACTGGAGGGCTCCGCCACTCACCTTACTGGGTCGAGTTAACCTGGTTAAGATGTATATCCTTCCAAGGGTGCTCTATCTTTTTCAATCTATACCATTTGCCCTCCCACAGAAATACATCAAAGCACTGGAGGGAGCATGCACCCAACATTTGTGGCAGGGAAAAGGCAGAGAATCAGGAAGGAAATATTGTGGTTACCAGAGAAGATGGGAGGCCTGAACTTAAATCTGCGTTTGTTGTATGTAGCAGCCCAGCTAGCCCACATCCAAGATTTATTAAGGGTAGAGGGGGACGCCCCAACGTGGAAGCAGATGGAAGGTGAAGGCGACTCCCATCTTTTTTATACCATTTGTCAATTCATTGGGAGAAGACACCCCACCCAATATTGCCAATCCATGTACAAGGGCTACCTGGAAAGCTTGGATGCAGACACATACACTGCTAGGACACAAGCCCGGCCCCTCACCAGATGTAACCTTAGAAATGTTCCTAAAAGGGAAAGGCAGACTCTCTGACAGTGATAAAACAAATCTCAAAAAATGGAACAAGCTAGGTTTATTCCGACTTAGTCAATTTCTAAAGGGAGGGGAGATATGGCAATTTGACACCCTGGTTAGAAAATACAAGCTACACTCCTCTTATTTCTTATACCTCAGAATACATAGTAGATTGTTGGGGACCCCTCCAGGGACTCAGGACCCATCTGCCTTACAACAGTCCCCCGAAGAACTTTTTACTAAATTTTCCAATATAAAGGGCTTTGGATCACTTAATAAGTGCTATAGATTACTGTTGAATGGCATCCCAGACCCTCTGGAGAGAATTAAACGTGCATGGGAAGAAGAAGATATTTATCCTGAGGGGATCACCGGAGGGGACTGAGATTACTTCTTAAAAATATTTTAAACTGCTCAGTTAACAATTGCCTAAGAGCTATTCAATATAACTTCTTCCTGTGCACTGATCACACCCCAAAATTGGCTCATACAATAGACCCTGAAGCTTCCCCATATTGCCCTAAATGTCATACTCAAGTGGGTGATTTCTTTTACATGGTGTGGTCATGCCCTAAAGTGTCACTTTTCTGGCTGGGAATAACTGAAATTTTATCCAAAACCCTACTTACTGCGTGGAAATCCTGTTGGGACTCCCCACATTGGGTGGTTGGCAAACAGGAGGTGGTCAGAAGCTGTGGAGAATGGGAATGGTGGTGGGTATGCGGAAGCTTGCTATGCACTGGAGACTAGACCAGGTACCTACCACAGCTTCCTGGGCAACGGCCCTCAGGCAAGTTATGAAATTGGAGAGGACATAATACCTAGTACAGGGACAAATTAGTAAATATGAGGAAATTTGGGCTCCAGTGGAACAAGCCATTCCTGGGGATTGGTTCCCAAGCTTCTAATTATATTGAGTATTCGGTTGGCATTCTATTAACTCAGGACCTTGAAATCATTTTTATTTTCTCATATTGCTGTCTTATGATGGATCCTAGACTGATTTTGTTAACTAGGAATTGTATCCTTTTACTTTATTATATGTACTTGTACCTCAAACTATATGTTGGAAGTGTCCAACACTGGTTGGGGGTAAGGTATGTCCTTACTTGTCCTATCTTAAATAAAGTTAACAACAAAACCTGTCTGAAAGAGAATCACATTTCAAAAAATCATTGTCTCTGACTGCTCCTGAGCCAGTCACATGACGATGAAGGTTTTTGGACAACTGATTAGTTTCAAACTGAAACTGGGGGGACATATTAAGAGCCGCCCGGATCTACGCGCAGATCAATGAGCTGCACAAAAAAGATGTGCCAGCCGGCTCTGTTACGATATTCAAACAGAATGTATGATCTGAACAGACCCTGCATTCTGTTTAAATATCACTCTGGATGCACAGCACATAGCAGGCAGCTGCCATGTTTGACAAGGCACATCCAGGGTGCGGGGCTGAAGACCACCATAGGGGAATGCGTGGTGCATACCTGGATGCGCAGAGTCCTCCATGGCCACTATTCAGCCCAAACATGCAAATGAGCTCTTTGGGCATGCATGGTGCAAAGGGCAGGCAAGCCCCCTCTCCAGCCCCATTCCCCGTTGTAATAAACAAATAAAGTACCTTTCCCTTAGTTTCCATAATGTAGTGTCCCCCCTCCCCAACTCTGATCACTGTTGTATTAAAATATTTTGCTCCGTTCCCTTAGTTTCCATAGTGTAGTGTCCCCCCCTTCCCAGCTCCAATCCCCACTGTCTCAAAATATTTTGCTCCATTCCCTTAGTTTCCATAGTGTAGTGTCTCCCCTCCACAACCCCATTCTTCATACTAATACTAATGCCCACCCCTTTTGAACCCAGTGGTCTAGTGGGTTCCTTCCCTGGTCTGAGCTCCATAGGAATGGAAATATACCCCCCATACACCCTGGTAGTCTAGTGAATCCTCCCCCCGGCCAGATCTTCATATGACTACATACCAATATCCCTGGTGGTCTAGCTGCCCCCACCCCAGTAGGATGTGGGATATGACACACCACTCCCGGCCTCACTCACCCGTCGAGCAGTAACTGGCACAGCCTCTCATCATGGCCAGTTACCTATCGATCTGAAACACGAGCATGTACAGTACATAGTACTCGCCCATTTGTTGGTCAACCAATGGATGGGTACTATGAACTGTACATGCTCACTGACAGTTCAGTTGGTGCCTGGCCATGATGGTGTGAGGAGGACTGTGCCAGTTGCTGGCTCCAGTCAGGTGAGGTGGGGGTAGGGCGGTGTGCCACATCTCACATCCTACTGGAGTGGGAGACCACTAGACCACCAGGGATACTGGGGATACTGGTAGGTAGTTATATGGAGATAGGGCCAGGGGGTGATCCACTAGGCTACCAAGGTGGGCGGAGTGGGTGTATTTTCATTCCTGTAGAGCTCAGGTGGGGAAGGGGGATCCACTAGACCACCAGGATCAAAGGGGCCGGGCACTGGTATTAGTGTGGAGAATGGGACCGGGGAGAGGGGACACTACACTATGGAAACTGAGGGAATGAAGCAGACTTTTCTATTGTAATGGGAATTGGGGTTGGACACTACACTATGGAAACTATGGGAACGGAGCAAAATATTTTCATATAATGGTGACTGGGGCTAAGGAGGGGGGACACTACACTATGGAACACAAGGAATAAGGGAGACTGTTGTTTAGTTCAACTGTGATTGGGGCCACAGAGGGGGGGATCATGTGACCGGCCCTGGACTGTGTGCGGGCCACTACCCTGCCCTGAATAAGGTTAGGGTAGAGATTTACAAAACTTATCTTTGCGCTGGCACAGCCAGCCGTGTCTTCACCGGGGGACTTCTGAAAATTGCAATGCGGGGAATATGCATGAGGGACCCCTCATTTGCATGCTCACATCACAATATTCCGCATGGCAGTGCAGCTGCGTTTGCAGGGCGCACTAGGGGCTTCTGAATACTGCCATGCCCCCAATAGCCCTCGCAAGTCTGGAGTCTAGGAATTCACCACGCACCTCTTTTGAATATGTGGGTCCATAGTTCACTGGACTGGGGAGCAGCCTTTTAGACTACTGCCCACTCAGTCTGTTAATCACCCCTCATGATACCCTCCACCCATCCTTCCTCACAAGTACACTAAGATAGTGCCAGTTCCTTGTGACTCGGCTCCTGTGGCTGCCATGTACCTACTTCTACTGCTACTGCTACCCCTTCAAGCTTCAACACATTTCCCATTGAACGTTTTTCCCTGATAGTGCAGTGGCCCAACCACTAACTCTTCTCTCCCCCAAACACAAAATGCACTAACTGCAACAACAGTCTCCATTTCTTCTGCTTTGCTTCCCATCATTGCTTCAATGTGCCAGTGGTGGAGAAACGTGGAGACTGAATGGTTCACAGAGAGGGACCAGCAGGTTCAGCTCTGCTCCAGACAACTTCACACCTATTAGTGTGGCTCTGAAAGCAGAAATTGGACAAGTTGCAGAATAAAAATTGCTGGTCTGTTTTCACATTCCCTGGCCCCCGAGAACAAACAAATTACATTATCATTGTGGCCTTGGTCGCAGACAAAAATTTCAAAAATGTGCTGTTTGTTTTTTGTGCTCCCTGGCCAAATTTGGCCACTTTGTAGAGGACAGGAGAGCAACCACATTAGGATATCAATGCGATTCCAACCACAGAGAAATAAAAAAAAAATAAATAAAAAAAAATGCACTTTGCTGTCATGCTGTTCAGCTCAATTTGGTCACTCTCATAGAGTCTTTAAGCAAAAAAGGGCCAGCTGACATAGCAGTTGGATTTCCACTACGTGCTGGTGACCCCAGTTCGGAAGCGGATCGGGAGGAGAAGAAGGATCGAGCGCCTCAGGGCTGCTCTTCTTCTCTGGGAGGAAGGTTGGTGAGTGTCCATCGATGTATGACTCTGGCAGAGGCCATGGGGAATCAAAAGCACCGGTGCCACTCTAAGAGATGGGTGGGGTTGGACGCAGGACATCATTGCACGTCCCCACCCCCGGGCAATCTAAAAAAAATCACATTTGTGGCCATCACGAATGAAGCCTGCCTTTAACTTCAATTAGCTTCCAGGCCGGCTTCCCGATCCAGTTCCACAATTGCGGCATAGGCCCAGTGCCACAACCCCACCCTGGGGGTTAAGCTGGGGTTGCTGGGGGAGGCGAGGCCAGTATGGAAGTGCAAGCGCAAGGGTCCATGATCGGGCAGATGCTCCGGCGGCCACAGGCAGGAAAAAGAAGCACATTTAAAAAAAAGCAAATAAGTTTTACTTTCACAGTGGGTCAGGCAGCAAGTAGGTGCGAGGCTGAAACTATTTTAAAAGAAAACTGACAGCAACTTGGATTCATGATCCATGGTCCCATTTCGCCAGTTTGGGGGGAGCCAGGTAAGCAAAACAATCACCAATGTGTAAACAAAAATTGTTCAGGACTACCCTGGAGGCCTGGTTTACTTGGCACAAACACAGCAAGTAAGGCTGCACCAGGATCTTATTTTCTCTACACCAAGCCCAAAGTAAGAAAGAGCTGGAAAGTATGCGCCACAACTGGGAGGCTTTTATCAGGCCAGGTGACGCCAGCTAGTACTGCACCATCCCAAGAGAAACACAGGTTCATATACTGAGCTGGACTCCCCTTTCCTGGGTGGGTCAGTGGGGTGTGGGGCACAATACAGAGGCATCATGTCCTAATTCTAGGGAGAGGGTGATATACGCAGCATTGCACTCTCCCTTGGGAAACACAAATTTGTATCCTGAGCTCAACTCCCCTGTCCTGGGCCAATGCACTGTGGGTCACAACGCAGAGGCATCAGGTCCTGATCCCGGTAGAAGTGTGATGTGTGTTCCACCACATCACCTCATGGGAAACATGGGAGAAGGTTGCTGTTGGGCAGACAGTCACATTAAAACTTTGCACTGTAATTTTCATTTGGATTCCACGAGTGCTTATTTTGTGGAGAAAACTGGAAACATGGTTTTGTATCCTGAACCTGGTTTTGCTGTCCTCGGCTAATGGAGTGTGTGGGGGGTGCAATGTGGAAGCATCATGTCTTGTTCCTGGGGGGAGGGTGATGTGTGCTGCACTGACCCACCCCATGGGAGCAAAGGTTGGTATTTTGAGAACCACCCATTGTCCTGGAACAATGGGGTGTAGGGCACAATGCAGAAGCATCATGTTCAGATCTCAGTCGGGGGGGGGGGTGATGCTTCTCTGATGCTTGAGTCCATCCCATGGGGGAAAGCTGTGACGTTAATGATGTCATGGGTGACCATGAAATGATAGCCGCCATCCACCAATTGCAAAACCTTGCCCATAGCAGTCTGGTCGGGGAGGTAAAAATTAAAAATTCTAAAAAACACCACTCCCATGAGTATGACAGTACCAGTGTCAACCCACCATCGATGCCACAGAACCACCCCCTTTAATTATTGAGGCTCCTCCTCTGTGACCAACAGCATGCAGGTTGGATGTCAAAGCCACACAGTTGAGGGGGTAGTTACTAAAACTGTGTGTTGCACCAGGTTGTGCATTTGAGAACAAATGGGTGTCTCTTAGAGTCCCAGGTTTTCAGTTGCTTTGGTGGCACAGCTGGTAGAAGAGCAGAATGGTATGCAGAGAGACCTGGCTTCAACCTGGCTTCATATTCCAGATAAGGCTTTTCATTTGTTCTCACTTCTGTCTGTCCATAATTCACATATATGCACATTGTTCCACTCTGAAATAAATGCCTCAGCAACCCAATACATAAGGAAGCAGGCCTTTGTGACCACTGCCAGTCTCCGACTGTTCTGGGTCCAAGCCTCTGAAAGTTTGTGGCCTTTCATAGAGAACTGGAGCCACTGTGGGGCAGGTAGCTGTATGTTAGACAACTGAGGGACATGTAGGCATAGTGTAGTCCCCACACTCCAGTATCTGCCACACAACTACCTCTCTTCCCAATATTTGCCCACAGCCAAAACAGACCTCCGATTCTGTTCCCAGCCACTATATCATAGTCAGTATTTGTTGTAAAAATGTTCTTAACCTAATGTCCAACTTTCAGAACTTACACCCAGAACCTACCCATAATCAGCTCACAAGCCAGCAGCTGACTCTGTACTACTCTTCAGTGAAGTGAGTATTTCTTCTGGAATGGATAATGGGTATGAGGTGGTTGTGGAACAAATACTTAAGTGTGGTGGTAGCTGTGGGCAGATACTGCTATCTTTACCAGATAATAGGACGCAATTGTTTTTTCCATATGTATTTTTATGGAGTTTTTCCCTTTTTCTCCCTGATCTGGGACCCTGGCAGACATGTACGTGCGCGTGTGTGGAGGTGCACGCCGGGTACCGGCTTGGCTCTTTCCACCCCACCCCTGGCTATCACCAATGCCCCAGCATGCCTATGCTTCCCACTGGACCTTCACCCAGTGGAAGTGGAACTATGGAGGGTGCGGGCATCCACCCCAGGAGGGGAGAGCTGCCTTGTGGCTTCTCAATTCCGCCCCCCCCCCCCCAACACTGGTGAAGCACGATGTAAGGCATCCAGTGCCTCAGTGCCACCAAGCCAGCCTAATAGGATGCAACTGTATGGTAGATACAGAGAGGAAGGGTAGTTTCCAGTCAAGTCAATGGTGTAGAGCTATTATGGGTCAGAAATGATGACAAATGTAGGCTACAGGCAAATACATTGATGTGCTAGTTGTAGGGCAGACACTAGGTGTGATGTAGTTGTTAGCAGTATATTTAATAGCTTTGAAAGTGATACTGAAATGTGGATATTTTGGGTGGCAGATACAGTAATGTGGGGGTAGATACTAGTGACATGCTAACTGAACAGTGACATTTCAAAACTGAATGACATTACAGCAGCCATTTGATTAAAAAAACAGTTAAAAAAAACAGTTTACCTTATGACTTTATGCCAACTGCAATTTGCGGTCAGCATGAAGCTGTCGCTGTAACATCGATCGACACAATTTTTGTAGAACTGCAACTACCCCACACCATTATCTGCTGCACAACTACCCTCACTCTTACAACACTAATGCAGTTCCACAATATCCTGCCCTGCAACTACCACACACCACTATAAAACTGAGTTTAAAAAAATCTAGAAATAGAAGATAACTACAGATCAGACAATTGAAAGAAAAAGCTTAAGATGAAACACCTATACAAAAACATTGTGTGTGGTACACATAAAATGCATAATGGATTGCAGTGGAATAACATTTATCTCCACATGAGTAGTGCTACCTTCATAACTAACTCGTGGCTTTGCCTCCAGTCAGTTATGGGCCATATCACTCACTAATGGAGATAAATGTGTTATTCCACTACAACACATTATGTATTTCCTATATTTCTCTCTCTCTCTCTCTCTCTCTCGCTTACATTACTAGGACATGTACAAAGCAAGATATTTTCCCCTTGAAATGTATCTGTTCGTACTGTCTCTGCCCCATCCAAAGTCACAATTCTTTGCTTTCAGGTCTGTGGTGCCGTGTTAGTCAGGGTCAAGTCCAGTGCATAGTTTCTCAATAATGCCTTTTACTGGACTAACCAAATGTTTTTATACACAAGCTTTTGTGACCCACAATGTCTCATCTTCAGGACAGACAAAGGGAGGGATAGTGAGGCTGAATAGAATGGATAATGGGTGGGCAGAGAGTGACAGTGATAAAGCAAGGATACTGAATGAATACTTCTTTAGGAGGCAGTATAGCTCAGTGGTCTAAGGCTCTGAGCTGCAAATCTGGTGACATCCAGCAGACCAGACCTGGGTTTGAATCCCACAGCTTCCACTTGCATACTGTGTGACCCTGAGCAAGTCACTTAACCTCCTTGTGCTCCCAGGTTGCTCCTGTAAAAAAGCTTCCAGCTCAGTGTGCTATACCTGGTTAAACAACCCAATAAAAAAAAAAAAAAAAACTTCTGTTCAGTATTCACAAAAGAGGAAGTGGGGGAGGTGCCTAATCCAATTAACAGAAGTACTCTGGAGAGGGGGATTGATCCCAGTCCTTTCACAGAAGAAAGGGTTCTTGAAAGAACTCCTAAAACTAAAGGTGGACAAAGCAATGGGGCCAGATGGAATTCACCCCAAAATTCTAAAAGAATTAAGCAGTGAACTAGTGACACCACTGACTAGCTTTTTAACAAATCATGGGAGGATGGTGTGGTACCTGAGGACTGGAGGAAGGCAGATGTGATTCCCCTTCACAAAAGTGGGACCAAGACGGAGGCAGAAAACTACAGACCTGTCAGTTTGACCTCTGTGGTAGGAAAGAATTGTTGAGTACCTAGAGGCCAGTGGGGTACAGGTCCCAAGGCAGCATGGGTTCACACCGGTAAGGTCATGTCAGACGAATCTAATTGATTTCTTTATACTAGGTGACCAAAGTAGTAGACCAGGGAGGGGCTGTGGACATGGCCTACCTAGACTTTAGCAAGGCATTTGACACAGTCCCACACAAAGGATTAGTAGTCAGATTAACCAGCCTGGGAGTGGGTCCCAAGGTGGTAGCCTGGGTAAAACATTGGCTGAACAACAGGACACAGAAGGTAATTGTAAATTGAGTCCACTCTGAAGAAACAGGGGTTACTAGTGGGGTACTGCAGGGTTCAGTACTGAGTCCAGTCCTTTTTAATGTCTTTGTAAGTGACACTGCAGAGGGACTGGAAGGAAAAGTATGCCTCTTTGCAGATGACACAAAGATCTGCAACAGGGTTGATACACAAGGAGGCGCGAAAGGATGAGAAGGGACTTGGCAAGGTTGGAGGAATGGTCAGAAGTATGGCAGTTTGGATTCAATGCAAAGAAGTGCAAAGTAATGCACCTGGGAAACAAAAACCCAGGGGAAGATTACACAATGGGGGAAGGTAGTAACAACAACAAAAATGGAAAGAGACCTAAGGGTAATCACATCAGATGACCTTAAGGTTGGCAAGCAATGCGAGAAGGCGGTAGGGAGGGCTGGGGGGATACTGGGATGTATAGGGAGAGGTATCACCAGCAGAAAACAGGAAGTTGTTATCCCCCTGTACAGACAGTTGGTGAGACCCCATCTGGAGTACTGCGTCCAGTTCTGGAGACCCCATCTCCGCAAGGACATAGACAGGATGGAGGCAGTTCAGAGGAGGGCAACTAAAATGGTGCAGGGTCTGCAAGAGAAGCCATATGAGGAGAGACTAAAGGAGCTTAATATGTATACCCTTGAGGAAAGGAGGGAGGGGACATGATAGAAACGTTTAAGTACCTCAGTGGAATCAACAAAGTCCAAGAGGGTAGCATCTTTCAGAAAAAGAGATGTGCAAGAACAAGGGGACACAATTTGAAGAAAGAGGGGGGACGGCTCAGGGGCAATGTGAGGAAGTATTTTTTCACAGAGAGGGTGGTGGATGCATGGAACAGCCTTCCTGAGGAGGTTGTGGGGTCTAAACTGTGGGAGAATTCAAAATGCATGGGACAGACATAAGGCAATTTTTGTGGGGTGTAGGAAGAAATAGGCTGTTGGTTAAATAGGATCTGCAGCTTATCCTCTAGGTAGGGAAATGGGCAGACTAGGTGGGCCAAGCGGTCCTTATCTGCCGTCAAAGTCTATGTTTCTATGTTTCAGGTGGCATGAAAACTGGCTATTCTGTGCTTGTCACATCATAGGCTGCTGCTACGGCAATAAATACACATCACAAGCAAAAGATGAATGGCTTCAGGTGGAGAGTAAGCAGCTGGGGAAAATTAATTCTTAGGAACAAAGATCATATTTTCATGTAAATGTCTTCTGAAGTAAAGAAAACAGGAATAGGACTACAGAAACCGTTTAATCAGTAGGTCAAATTCTGTCTAAAAACAATGTTTTTTTTTTTTTTTATTTCTTAGAGAAGAAAGTCCTTTTAAAGCCCTGTTTCTAGGACCTGAACTAGAGCAGGAGCAAGCACCTGCATTAACATAATGCCTTAAAATGTTATTCAGACTTCACTAAAGTACTACAGTAGCAAGAAATCTGAAGCTGCAGCTCAGATCCTCTGAAAGAATAGGAGCAGGTTCACATTACAATATCAATAGCAATCTGAGCAGCGATGACGATGACCTGAATTTCAAGATCAAGCCACTCTTTCACATTTTAGATGTCCATCGTCTAGACCACACCACATGAAATCACTTATGGTTAGGAATATACATTCATGTGTAGCCATGTAAATTAGACTAAAAAGTACTTTTGTCACTGCAAGTGTTTACAACTGATATTGATGCTGGTCTTTAAAGAAAAAAAAAGACACACAAAGTTGCTTTCTCCGACTATGGCACAGATACATTTTGAAAAGGTGCAAGATAAAGAAGAAGGAAGGGAAAGGGCAGGAAAAGGGAAAACAGATCAAAATTTGTTTTTTAAAATGCAACCTATGCTGCAACCATATACCACTACTCTTCAAACAGCTCCAAATGACTTCCTTTCATCTGTTGTTCATTATTGTCTGATAAATATGAAAGCAGTAAAAACTATGCATCTACTGCTTATGATAATGTATGTATACTAATAAATCTGCCTCACTGCAGCATTTAAATATGCTCAACTACATTATATTGATCAGCAGTTACCTACAGACTACAAACCTCATAAAATAATCTTGTGCAGGTTTCCTTTCACTACTTCTGAGCTTCACTGCATTCATTTCTTCATATCTTTGTTTAGATACTGATGTACTGTTCTTTATTTCTGAATTTCCCTGTTTCACTTTAACAGACCCTCTTCTTGCTCTCCTAATGTTCTCTTCAACTGACAGAGGCTCTGTGGAACCTGTACTCCTATTTACTGTTCCTACGTTCTTAGGCATGCTTTTCTTTGAACCTCCAGAGGCAGGTACCTTCTGAAGTGTCCGTGAGTTTTTCTCTTCTTCAAATCTTCTAATGGTTTCACTCACATATATTTGTCTTATTTTAAAGCCTTCAGCTTCATTATTCATTTGAGGAGTGCTTGCTCTGGGCAAAGTAGTGTCAGCCATTATCTTGTCTGTTTGCAGAGCAGTGCTGGTTTGAATTGGCCTGGTAATATCAAATGTCTTTCTCCTAAAGACTGGCAAGGAGTGGAGGGAGACCCTGCTCAAACTTTTACAGCAAAAACAGGACCAGATCCTAAATGTCAAAACAAACACAGCACCACAAAATGGTTTGCAACAGAAAGTGCTATATAATATCATACCTGTACATAAAAATATATGGAAGACTCAACAGAAAGGAAAAGTTACTCACCTTAGCAAAAATACGGTTACGTAAGTACTTACCGTAACAGTAGAGCTGCAAGAGAGGCTCTTGCAGTAGGTGCTCACAGATAGGACTAAGCCACCAGGCACTAGTACCAAATGGAAAACTTAAAGCTAGCAGTGTCTGGTGGGGGACTGCCCACCGGATGTCATGTGACCGATGTCAGCGTAGCGCTATATAGTGAGCAGTCCCCATGACCGCCCATTAGTTCTCCCACCGGAGACCTAGAAAAGTGCAACAGGAGATAGGAGTGGGCTCTTGCAGCTATAAAGCTATAAAAGGAGAAGTAGTAGAAGAAACCCATGGGGAAGGTAGGATGGAAAGCAGTACATACTGCAAGAGCCTCTCTCGAAGATCTACTGTTACGACAAGTTCTTACATAACTGTACTATCCTACTTCAAGAGGGCTCTTGCAGTAGGTACTCACAGATAGGACTGAGTCACAAGCAGTCAAAATCAGACAAGTTTGAGACATGAGAGGTAGGAACAAGTCGGCAAGAAAACAGGAATCTCAGGACAAGAGTCCCTGAAGAACAGCTAGGCCAAAGCCTGCTCTGCATCTAGAAGCAATGACCAAACTGTAATGCTAAGTGAAGGTGTGGACAGAACTCCAGTGGCAGCTGCACAGATATCTGCGGCAGAGACGTTCCTGAAACAAACAGCAGAGGCAGCCATGTCCCTGGTTGAGTGTCCGTTAACTTCCCCTGGAAGTGGCTTGTTATACCTTTGATAAAATATAATGCAGTTTGCCAACCATTTGGACAAACACTGTTTTGAAACCACAGCGCCTTCTCTTTTGGGCGTAAAGGAAACAAATAACTGTTCAGTTTTACGGACTGGTTTTGTCCTGTTCGTGTAGTAACGAAGAATTCTATGCACATCAAGAGTATCAAGAGAAAAAGAGATGTGCAAGAACAAGGGGGCACAACTTGAAGACAGAGGGGGGACGGCTCAGAGGTAATGTGAGGAAGTATTTTTTCACGGAGAGGGTTGTGGATGCATGGAACAGCCTCCCTGAGGAGGTCATGGAGTCAAGAACAGTGGGGGAATTCAAGGATGCATGGGACAGACAAAAGGAAGTCCTAGTGGGGGTTAGGAGGAAGTAAGCTATTGGTTAACTAGGATTTGCAGCTTATCTGTTAGGTAGGAAATTGGGAAGACTAGGTGGACCAAGCGGTCCTTATCTGCCGTCAAATTCTATGTTTCTATGTAGAATTGCTTCACCCTGATTGGAATGCTCAGGGTAGTACACTGGCAACTGAATGGTCTGATTTAAGGTGGACTCTGAAACCACCTTAGGTAAGAACTTAGGATTTGGACGCAGAGCCACCTGGCCTGGCTCCCTACACATCACGGCCTGAAGCTCGGAAATCATTCGACCCAAACTAATAGCAACTAAAAAGAGCGGTTTCCATGACAGGCAGCGCATATAACAACTCGCCGCTGGTTTGAATGGACACAGCGTGAGATTTTCAAAATAAAGTTCAGGTCCCAAGGAGGAGCAGGGCTCCTGATTGGGGGTTTCAAATGAAGAATCTCTTTTAAGAATGTCTTGGATAACTTGGTAAGTTTGGACAAAAGAGGACTGTAGTCCATCGAGACTGTCCCCCACGGTTGTGGGTCACTGATCCTAAGAGAGGTTAAGTGAGATACGTTTATCTAGATGTCTCTTTAATATGTTGAAGTTATTAGAGTCGACTAGTTCTTGGGGAAGCATATTCCACAATTGGGACCCTGATGGTATAAAAATGTAATCTCTTGTTGGTTTTGGCTTTACCAACACTGAGTTGCCTATTGTGTAACCTTGGTACTATTTTTCTTTGAGCATAGGTTATACCACACACTGTTGCATTAGTGTGGGAGACTGAAGGATTTTATATAATAGCAGGAGGGCACCTCTACAACTTCTTTTTCTTAGTGAACGAAGCCCTGTTTTTACTAGTCTATAATCATATTTGATATGGGTTAAGTGGGGTGCATCCTAGTTGCCCTATGCTGTATTTGTTCAATCTTATCTACGTCTTTGGCCAAGTATGGGCTCCAAAATGGTGACCCATAATCAGAGTATGGTCTAATGTGAGATCTGTATAGGGAGATGATACATTCTTCATTTTTAGATACAAATGTATGGTTAATCTGTCTGAGGAGTGTGTTAGAAAGATTTGCTACCTTATTACAGTGATCGTTAGAAGACAGCCTGTTATTTATTGCAATACCCAGGTCTCTCTTGCAAATAGAGACTTTTAGAGCTGTATTATTTAGGGTATATGTCTGATGTGGGTTATTTTTCCGTGGATGTAGTAGAGCACATACATGTCTGAATATTAAAATGCATCTCGTTTTCGTGAGCCCAGTGCTCAATAGTGGCAAGATCATTTGTTAATGCGCTCATAGTCACAGTTGACTTTCCTCCCTAGTTTGGTGTTGTCTGCAAATCTGGATAACATGCTTCTGGAGCTGGTTTTCATATCACTTATAAAAATGTTGAAGAGTGTAGGTCCCAGGACGGAGCCCTGGGGAACACTGCTGGTGACCTCCCCAACATCTGATAAAATTCTGTTTATTTTAACTCTCTGAGTTCTTCCTCAAGCCAGCTGTCGACCCATTTGACCATGTTGCAGATAACCCTAGGTAAGATAGTTTGTGTAATAATTTGATTTGTGAAACTTTATTAAATGCCTTACTGTAATCCAATAAAATGATGTCCATAGGGATACTGGAATCCAACCCTATACTAATATAATTATAAAAGAAAAGAAGGCTGGTTGTGCATGAGTGGCCCTGCTTAAATCCATGTTGAGAGAGGTCAAGAATATTCAAATATTCCATTTCTGTTTTGATCAAGATTTTAATAATTTTCTCCATAAGTTTGCACAGGATCGATGTGAGACTGATGGGATGATAATTTTCCATTTTTGAGTGTTTACCTTTTTTGAAGATAGGTGTAACAATTGCTGTGAGCCAATCAGAAGGGACGACTGATTCATGTAATGATTTATTAAACACGATAGTTAGTGGGAGAGTTAATGCATCAGCTGTTGCCATTAAGAATTTTGATTTAATTTATCAGGACCTGGGCTAGTGTTTTTTTTTAGTGTTTGGAGTACATTTTAGTATCAGTTGTAGTAATTATATAAACAGAGGGAGTGCTGATATAATCAGTGGGGTTTTTTTGTACATTTTCTGAGAAGACTGAACAGAAATAGCTGCTAAAGTTATCTGCAGTTTCTTTGTTAGAAGCAATTAAGGAATCATTTATGATTCGTGGACCTATTAACCTGTTCAATTTTTTTCATTCAGATAGGAAAACAAAGACTTATGACAGTCTTTTGAGTGGGCTATTCTAAATTCAGGATTCTTTTGCCTACTAAAATTAGGTTTTTTAACTCCTTAACTGCTTCCCTATATAGATTTAGGGTCTTCTCTTTTTGGATGTCTGAACATTTTTTTAAAGATGTAAAGAGTTTTCTTTTTCATTTGATTTCTTTTTTTATAGCATTATTAAACCATAAAGGGATTTTCCCTTTATTGTTGTATTTATCTTTTGTAGGAATGTATGTGTCTTCTAATTCGAATATTTTTGTTTTTAGGTAATTCCAGGCTTCTTCAAGCTGGAGGGGGGACAGTATACTTTCCGTTTGGATATTGTTTAGATGGTTATTTATTTCTTCGAAATTTGCTTTTTCGTATTGTTTTTGCTTTAATTGGTTGACAAGGGGTTGGTAATCATATAAGATTTGTAAAAAGATGTACATATGGTCACTGTTTCCCAAGGGATTTTGTATGGAAAGGCTGGAGATATTATTTTCCATACTGGTTATTACAAGATCTAATATATTATGGCCACTAGTGGGTTCCCTTATAATTTGTGCAAGGCCAAGGTCAATAATAGATGATAAAAGGGTTTTCTCGTGTTGGGTACTACCTGTTAAAGAGTCCCAGTCTATTGTAGGCATGTTGAAGTCGCCCAGGATGAGAATATTACCATTGGTAGCTAGGTGTGTGATGTCATTTACTAGTGAATTAGTGTATTCTTGGTCAAAAGAGGGTAGTCAATAACATGTGCCTACAAGAATTTGGGGTAGGCCCCTGAGTTGAATGTTGACTCGTATACATTCTGTCTGGGTGGGATATGGGACTTCGAAAGAAATATCACTTCTCACGTACAGAGAGCCCCCCCCCCATTCTGTTAGTTCGATTTTGGGAATAAAGCTTGAAACCAGGTATCTCTCTTAACCATAGAGTCTCAGAATTCCCCAGGTTTCGTGAATAGCTATTATTCCCAGATTTAACATATGGATCTTAGATTCTAGTTTCAGCCATTTTAGTAACGGTCCAGCATTTAATGATAAAATGTTGCATACTTTCTGATTTGTTAATGAATTTTTTTGTTGTCAGAGACTTGGGCGTGGTCCCATTCTCCCCCTTAGATCTTAGTTTAAATGACTATTTATGTATGAGGATATTTATCTTCCTAGCATCGTGCTTCCCCTTCTGCTTAGATGCAGGCCATCCCAACAAAAGAGAAATGGTCTGTCATGGAAGTCTTCCCAGTGAGTCAGGCATGTGATGTTTTACCTGTAGCACCATTTTCTGAGCCATTCATTCATGGCTTTTATTTTGTTTGTGATCTGGTTCATAGCTCTTGGGACTGGGAGTACTTCAGAAAAGCAGACAGTACAACCCAGATCTGCTAGGATGTTATTAAGTGCTACAAAATCCTGTTTAAGTTGGTCGAGAGTGGTCTTAGTGATGTCATTTGTGCCTGCTTGTATGACCACTAATGGATTCTCCCCTGCATTAATCAATATCCCTTTTAACATAGCTGTCATTTCTGATACCCTGGCCCCCCTGTAGCCGGAACATGTGCAGTTGATTTTGTCAGGGTTACAGACTGCTCTATCAATATATTTAATGATAGAGTTGCCCAGCACATGGATTTGCTTGGTGCTGGGTTCAAGTGTTTGACTTTCCTCCTGGCATGGCATTGGGGTGGCAGTAGGGTTAACCGTAGGTTCCACTACCTGTTGTATAGGAGCGGAGCTTAAGGGAGAGGGGGGAGAATTCTTCAAGGTGGAGGTAGTTCTGGTGGTGCTATAGGCCATATCTGTTTTGGGTTTACAAGTCTGTAAGCTAGCATTAGTGGATAAGGTATCCTCTTCTGGGGGGTAATGCTTCATATCTGTTTTGTAAGGGAAGAACTGGGGCACTATTAAATATTTGACCTCCCCTCCTTTTGGTTTTACATTTGGGGATGGTTGCCCAGGTGTCCCCCTCAGCAGGTTGGGGTAACAGGGCTTCGCTATGATGGTCTTGTGTTACGGGTGATTTAACTTTTACATCCATAGAGATAGCTGGATTACTGGGTTCAAGAAGAGATACCATTCATCAATATACTGTTCTAAGTCGGACTAATTGGGTGTTTGGCCTGAAGTCGTGCTAGCTCCTCCTGCAGCGTCTGGACTAATAAACATCTATCACATATGAAATCTGATATCTGTTTTCCTTTTGCATACATTAAACAAGAATGGCAGAGGTTACCTGATTTGTTCAATCTTGCTTAGTACCATGGTACTTCTCAGTAGTGTGTTAGGATTTGCCTATATCTTGTTTTTGTTCCACGTTTGTGGGCCCTGCTCCCTGCTTCCACGGCGGACACGCTAGACACCTGTCTCTGCGTGCAGCCCCACGCGACACTCACCCCACTCGCCAGAGTGGCTCTAGTAAGCGAAAACTGGAAGTGCCTGGCTTACTCCACTTCCAGTTTCAGAGTATCCTCTGGTGCCCAACAATAGTATTTAGAACTTTCAAAATGTTCCTCAATAGTTAGGAGCTGTAAAAAGTGAGCTACTGCACTTAAAAGTGCAGCTAACTAAAACCTTTGCTTGTAGGTATAACACTAGGGAATGCCTGGCAATCCAAGCTCACCAGTGTCCCACAATGCCAAAGTGTTCATACCAAAGACAGCAAGTGTGTAGGGAAGATACCCTGTTACCACAGCCCTCATCACACAGTACAATAGTATAACAATTAGTACACCAAGCAATATTTCATCAGCATTGACCACCTCTCACCAGAGGCTTGCCACTCCAACCAGAGATTTTAACTTCCAAATTCGCCAAGGTCTTGCCATCCACTGGGATGTGGTAGGCAGAAATGGCAGATACATGGACCTTCAGGGTCAAGAAACTAAGGCCGAGGTTGGAGAGGTGCAAAAGAGACTAAGACCTGCGGATCTGGGCAGGAAAAGGGGTCCCACTCCTTGGACGTGGCCCAAATGGAAAATCTCTTTCATTTCATTGCATAGGTTGATCTAGTGGACAGCTTTCTGGCCTCCACTAAGACCTGTACCACTCTCGAGGATACTCCAAAGCCAGCTGCGGCTATGTCAGCAGGTGCCACGCATGTAGGTGAAGGGACAGCAAACCTGGGTGGACCAGGGTGCCCTGTTCTTGGGTCAACAGATCTTGGCAGATGGGCAGAGGAACTGGAGGTTCCACTGGCAGCTGCTGAAGCAGAGATAACCAGATCTGCTCCAGCCAGAAGGAAGCAATCAGAATCATATGTGCACTCTCTGCCTGAAGTTTCAACAGTACCCTCTGCAGTAGGGGAAGAAAGGCATACATGAACCTCCCCATCCAGCACAGAGACAGTGTGTCTCACCAAAAAACACCACACAGTGGAGCGAGCAAGCAGAAAGTTGGCAGTTTTGCATTGGATGGGGATACGAACAGATCGAGGTCTGGTCAGCCCCAATGTTCAAATATGTCATCTACCATCTACCACAGACTGTCTCAACTCCCATTCACGGGCTCTGGCTTGAGTGCAGCTGAGTGCATCTGCCAGAATGTTTTGGATGCCTGGTACATGCACCGCCATGAGGTGAAGACTGTGCTGTACTGCCCAGTACCAAATTCTCATCACTTCGCGACAGAGTAGGTACGAGCAAGTGCCTCCTTGTCCGCTTATGTACCAGACAACACACATGTTGTCTGTCTGGATCATGAGCGTTCATGGTTGAAGGAGGTGCTGGAAGGCCTGGAAGGCATTTAGCACAGCTTTTACCTCTAGTACATTGATGTGAAGTGCAAGTTCGTTAGGAGACCAAGAACCTTGAGTCCTGTGAGTGCCTAAATGGGCTTCCCATCCCAGTCCCGAGGCATCTGTCGTCAGGGTCTGGGTGGTAAGACTGGATGGGAATGGGACACCCTGTCGAAGGTTGTCTGGGTTCTGCCACCACAAGAGTTCCTGAACCATCAGGTTTGAAACCAGGATCATATGATCCAGGTAGTCGGATCTCTGATTCCATTGTATTCCGAGAGTCCACTGCGTGACCCACATATGCAGTCTGGGTAGATGCACCGTGGGGAAAGCAGCTGCCATAAGCCCCAGCTGGCGAAGGATCGATCTTGCGGCAGTTCACCTCTGGGAAGCCGCCAGATGTGCCTGATGATGGAGAGTCTCCGCTCTGTCTGGCAGGAAGAAGGCTCTCCCCTGGACTGTGTCCAACACCGCCTCAATAAACTGGAGGTGTTGGGAAGGGATAAGGTGAGATTTGGGGTAGCTGACCGAAATGCTCACCTGCTGGAAAAAGTCCAGGGTAATGGATAGGGATGTGACTAGGCTGTCCTTCGACAGGGCAGAAAGAAGCCAATCACTGAGGTTAGAGAACACATGAATACCCTGCTTGCATAAGGCCACTGCCACCATGGCTAGGCTCTTCGTAAACACCCTGGGTGCTGACAACAGGCCAAAGGGTAGAGCTTTTAACTGGAAATACTTTCCCTGAAAACAGAATCTGAGACATCTGCGGTGAGGTGGAAAAATGGGAACATGGAGGTAGGTATCCTGCATATTCAGTGCACATAGCCACTGTCCCTGGTGAAGCAAGAGAATGAGGCCCAGTAGGGATAGAATTCTGAACCTTTTGTATTCCACAAATAGAGTCAGGCTGCTGAGATCCAGTATAGGTCTGAGGTTGCCCGTCTTCTTGGGGACCAGGAGGAAGTGCGAGTTGTATCCCCTTCCTCTCAAGAAGGACCTGCTCTATGGCTGCTTTTAACATCAGAGAGTCTATCTCCTCTTTTACCAGCTGGATGTGACTTGGAGGGTAATGAGAGGGACCTGGTGGATGATTTGGTGGTCTTGCTATAAACTCTATTGTGTGCCCTTGAGCCACCAGTTGAAGTACCCATGAGTCTGCTGCGACAGCCTCCACCCTCGGTGGTTTTGTAAATCTCCTCCCACCAGTTTCCCTAGGGCTCGGTTTAAGGAGGTGGTGCCGCAAGTAAGTCAGTAGGCAGTGTGTGGAGGTGGAGGGCGGTTCCTGAGGCTCTATGGGATTTCGCTGGGGAGCCATGCCTGCGAAGGGTCCAACATTTGTTCTGGCGTCGGTTCTGTTGCTGTCTTTGCTGTCAAAGCTGCTGCCGACAAAAGGGCTGTTTCTGCTTCTGTGGGGGTTTATATATAACTGGACAGAACTTAAAGCCTTGCGCCTTTGTCCTGCAGGTCTGTAATAATGTATTTTTTTTTAAATTACTATTTTTCCATGCCTACATCCTGCGGGTGCCGACCCATCGGTAGCGCCTAGGAGTCATCCTCCTGCCTCACTTGCCTGCCCGATACTTATCCTCGGTCCCCATGGAGCTGTGGCTTATCCCCCCCAAGCAGGGTCGAGGTGGGGCAGCAATCACCCCAAAATTTTGAATTTCATCGGATCAGGGGTAGTCAGGCAGGCAAGGGCATATCGGAGGCATGCTCCGGCATACCGTCTCCCCTGCACCCGCAGGCATTTTTCCTCCTCTTTTTTAACTTGGAGGAGTGGCACGCACCCTACGCCAAGGCATCACTGCTGGTGTCACCGCTCCTTGTCCCCCGACGTCTGCTGCAATGCTTGCTGTACCCCTGGCCTCCACCAGGAGACAGGCAAGCACCGAGTCTGAACCCCCCTCCCTCCCAAGAGAGGAGAGTTGTCCTCCAGATGCTCAGTCCTCTTCCTCCCCTGCCAACCCCCGACAACCCAGGATCGCTATCGAACCTGGTCGCCGGCGTGGCGCAAGGTGTGGCGTCCAGCGCCTCAACCCTCAGCGCCACTGGGACAGTTGTAATAATGTCTTTGACATCCCCTCCAAAAAGAGCAGTGTCCCCGAACGGGGCATCCTGGATTTCTGATTGCACTTCAGGTGCCAGGCCAGAGATCCTCAGCCAAACGTGTCTCCGTAGACTGACAGCCATTGCCATTTCCCTTGCTGAGGCATCCACCACGTCATAAGTGGCCCTCAGGGTGTGATGGCTAGTGGACCTGGCTGACCTCACCATGCCCGCCATTTCCTCCTTCAGCTCTGAGTCAGGAAGTTTGTCTTGCTTGGACTCTAACTGACCCAGGATGGATTTCTAGTAGACCACCATGTGAGTTACGTAATTTAGTGCTCTGATGGCCAAAGTGGATGAAGAATATACCTTCTTCCCGAACTGATTCAGTACCTTGGATTCCTTGTCTGGGGGAGAGATACTGAGATGTTTAGGTCTGGATGATCGGTCATGTGCAGTGCTTATGACCATCGAATCGACCTTAAGGTGGACACTAAGGTGATCCTACCCTTATGGTGTGCAAATATACTAATACTAATACTGTATGAGAAAAATAAAGTTAACTGTAGAGCAAAAATTAGCAGAATACTCATCCAAGATGGCATTGACAGAAGCAATGTTTTCCACAAGGTCCGACATGCGCACGTCAAAAGCAGGAAAGAACTGGAGGGCGGGCATGGGGACCACTCACTATAGAGCACCATGCTGACCTTGGTCACGTGACGTTGGGTGGGCGGTCCCCCACCAGACACCGCTAGTTAAAAGTTTTCCATGTGGTCCTAGCACCTGGCAGCTTTCTGTGTGGTCCTAGCCCCTGGTGGCTTAGTCCTGTCTGTGCGTACCAACTGCAAGAGCCCTCTCAATGCCCTGAGGCTTTCTTCCCCTGTTGAAACTGTCACCCAGGATCCTCCGAACTCCATTTCGTTGTAGGGCCCAGAAATCTACAGAAACAGCAAAAAACTGTATACCCCCCTCAGGTAGGTTGGTATTTGGCGCCTTTGGACATTCTGAATTTTCAGCGCCAGCACTCTTGACTGGAAGATCTCAGCCTCACTGACTTCTTCCAGCTGGTCTCCATTTTACCTTACTTCATTAGAGAAATTATCAGCGCTGCTGACCCTGGGAGACTATCCTTTCTAGTAAAGCAAAATTTCATTTTTTGTAAAGAAATTGTTCTTTTTGTAAAGCTAGAATGGCATGAAAGCCCCAAACGTGTCTCTCCTCATCTATCAATCCAGTTTAGGCCATTCAGTGTTACACTGCCACTGTTTAAAGTGATTTACCTGCTCTGAATGCACTGTCATTACATCCCTCTTTAGAATTAGTTCTCTGCAAAAGGCTGAAGAGTTTTAAGTTGACCTTTTTATGCACTCTTTAATATCCTAAAACTACAGCCTAATCCTTTTTATTATTAATTCTGAGTGTAAAACTATATAGAGTCTTAAGATTATTAGACCTGTACTGCACTGTCTATTATTCTAAGCGAACAGCTGAATACTTTTTAGAATTAATTTCTGTGTAAAGCTGTAGTTTTAAATTGATCAGACTTTTCAGTGTACTGCCTAGCATTCTAAATGTAGAGCCCAATCCTTGCCTCTCGCTTTGCCACCTGTCTGCCCTCTAACCCACTTACATCTCCTCCCTGTTTCTATTACCCACTTTGTAGTTTAGCTTCTCCTTCCATATAATAGTGTGACCACCCTTGTTTCTTTGTTTGAGTTAACCGCACCTCCCCTGCCTGCCCCTACTTAATCCATCTCCTTTCCTCTCCCCCTCAGATGTGCTGTGCCCTCCTGCGGCTCACACCTTGCCGCCAGAGGAAAAGCTACAAGCCTGTCCTGGGAAGCAACCCACGATTCTGCTACTGCAAATTAGCAGACCCTGAGGCTTTCTTCCCCTGTTGAAACTGCCGTCCGGGATCCTCCGAACTCCAGTTCGTTGTAGGGCCCAGAAATCTACAGAAACAACAGAAACAGCAAAAAGCTGTATACTCCCCTCAGGTAGGTTGGTATTTGGTGCCTTTGGACATTCTGAATTTTCAGCGCCACCACTCTGATTGGAGGATCTCAGCCTCACTGACTTCTTCCTGCTGGCCTCCATTTTACCTTGCTTCATTAGAGATGTTTATCAGCACTGCTGACCCTGGGAAATTATCCTTTTTTGTAAAGCAAGAATTTCATTTTTTAGTTATTTATTTATTTTTATTTTTTTAAGTGTCTGCTTTCTCATTTGCAAATTATACTACATAGCCACTAGAGGGCTACAACAGCTGTCTTTTCTGTTAAAGAGGAAACACATTATATTTTCTACTTCTTCTTCTGCTCTAGTGGACCTGGGATACCTCTCTTTCTGAGGACCATCCCCAGGGTTTTTCTGCCTGTTTCTGAGGCCAAACCATGCTCATCCACTAAGGCTGCAAGACTTGAACACCTGCCCCCACTCCCATTCTGTATTGGTGGAGCAGGGCCAGAAACGAAAGCTACAGACCAATCTTGCCACACCGGATTGCAGCCTTGAACCACCTCACTGGCTCTGCTGCAAAGAGTTGCTCCACAGGTACGTTCAGCGCCAAAACCGCCTTTCAGCCAACAAAAGGATTTTGAACTTGTGATACCTATTGGTCTAGACTTCTAGTGGCGTTTACTGCCAGCTGTTGTGGCATTTAGATCTACCATGGAAAATTACAGCTGGTTGCTTGGTGTGTCACTAGCTTTACTAGCGCTCAGCTCAATTCTTCGGAACCCTCATCCCTCCCTAAAGTGGAATGATCCTTGCACTTCTCCCTGTCCTGCATCCAACAGCTCCTTTCAGGTAGCCATTCTGGACTACTGGGCTTCTCAGCTTCTCTGCCGGAAGTGGACATCTCCTGAGCAGCCTCTGCAGATTACTCCCATCCAGACTTGACACTTCCTACTCATGGCAAATTTCTGCCAGGACACTAGTGGCTGCAACACTAGGCCAGTATAACACCAGTAGTGGGACAGGCCTACCCATCAACACCGCCTCCCTATCACCCAAAAATAGTGTTTACAAATTACAGTTTGCTGCCTTAAAAGAATCCTGCTTCTTTTACTATTGTGCTCAGGCAATGTCAACTCAACCCAGGACCATTAGATACCCTTGCTTCTCCATCAGACCTGGCAGGTATCAAAGGAATGTCTTTATGCATCTTAATGCCTGTAGTTTGCTGAAAAAGTTCACCCTTATCCAGGCTTGGGTGAGCCACACCCTACCTGACAACCTAGTGATCACTGAGACCTGGCTTAGGCCAGCCACCCCAGAAAATGAAATCAATATCCCAAATTATGTACACTTCCGAGTAGATAGGCAATCAAGAGGAGGTGGGATGGTAATTTATGTAAGGGACAAATTTTCAGCTGCATGCATAGATGCATCATCCTCCCCCAAAGATTTCGAATGCTTGACCCTAAAGATCGAATTTTCTTCTTCCAGTGCACTCTGTATAATAGGCTGCTACAGGCCCCTTCTGCCGGGCCTCATCTCCTGTCTCACCTCAGTTCCGTACTAGGCTCAGTTCCTTGAAAACCATTATTCTTGCACCTGAACTACAATTGGCTATCAAGTGCATCAGCTCCCTTGAAATCTTTTGTGACACTCTAGGGCCGGTGCAACTCATTGGCGAGCCTACTTGCCCAAATAAAAAGAACCTTAACAACAGCTCCTTCTTAGATGTAATTTTGGTTGGCAAGCCACACCTGTTCTCTCATGTCGGAACATTTTTCTCAGACATTAGCGATCACTGTATAATCACCACCATTACATCCGTGCACAGCCCACAGTTTGTGGCAAAGTTCTCTATCAAGAGGTGCAAACGCAACTTTAATTTGTTTGCTTACGTCCACGACTTGAAACATTCACCGCAATGGCAGGAATTCTTCCTAGCCAAAACGGTTAACAGGGCTTATACTATTTTTCACGATATTTTAAGTGAGGCTTTAAATAAGCATGCACCCTTGGTCAAGGTGCGGAGCAGGAGCAGCACCTGCCGTTGGTTCTCGCCTGAGCTCAAAGGTTCCCTGTTAGAAAGGGAAACTTTATGGAAAAAAAGCCCGAAGAAGCAAGAACGACTCGGATTGGTGTCTTTTCAAGAGAGCACGTAACAAGTGCACCAAGTTGGTCAGAGCAGCCAAGGCCGCCTATCGTTCGGAGCTAGCCTCTCCCTCAAGAAATCCTTCAAAGCTCTGGAAAACATTAAAAGACATGTCTGGACATGCACCTGGTAATTCCATTCCAGCAAAAATTAAGTCCGGTGGCAGCATTATTGCTAACCGATCAGAGATACTGGAAGCCCTCAATAACCATTTTGCAACGGCAGGGCTAGCATTTGATACTTCTCCTGCCAATGACCTCCGCACAACTCAGGACCCACCAACCCACGAGCCCCCCTCTACCAAGGAGGCCATCTCCCTCCTGCATGTCTCTCTAAAAGAGGTGGAAGACCTACTGCTGCAACTGGACACCAGGAAGGGAGCAGGCTCCGACTTCATAGAGCCATACTATCTGAAATGTGCCTACCATGTGCTTGCGGTGCCAATCACTCACCTATTCAACATGTCACCCTCCCAGGGTAGCCTCCCCCCCTCAATGGAAAATAGCCCATGTCATCCCTCTATTAAAAGTAGGTGACCCCTGCGATCTAAATAATTACAGACCGATCTCCTTCCTCCCCATCTTGTCTAAATTACTAGAAAAAATTGTGTGGCCAGCTAGGGATATACTTAGAATCCAGAAGCCTATTAAACCCGGTTCAGTCTGGATTCAGAACAAAACACAGCACCATAACAGCCCTAGCTAAGAGGACCAATGATTGGCTCCTAGACCTTGACAACAAGAAGCATGTCTGTGCTGTTTTCTTGGATCTTAGTAAGGCATTCGACACAGTTGATCACAGCCTGCTTCTTTCCTCCCTAAGCACCTTAGACCTGGCCCATAAATCTATGTGCTGGTTTGCAGGCTACCTCGGAGAACATAAACAGCAGGTTAAAGCTGAAGGTGATCTTTCTCCATTAAAACCTATGCTGAGGTGCATGCCCCAGGGCTCTATCCTTGGTCCCCTCCTCTTTGCAGTCTACATTAACAACATTAATGACCCCATCAAAAAAGCCAACATCCTCTTATTCGCGCACGACATTGTACTGTACTTGAGTCGTCCCACGCCGGAAGCAGCCTGTGAAGACCTCCGAGCTGAATTTAACCTTCTACAATACCAGCTCATAAACAAAAAGCTTTTGCTCAATGCGAAAAAGAGAAAAGCCATGCTCTTCTCCCCCTCGTTGCACGTGACAATTCCTGCTTGGGGGGGGGGCTATCCCACAAATTACTACTGTTCTTAGAGAAACACTAGAGTATGTAGCTAAATTCAAATATCTAGGAGTTTGGCTCGATCATAAACTTTCCTTTGCCGACCATCTCGAAGAACTGCAGAAAAAACTAAGGCAAACATTAGGACTGTTCTACAGAATTAACCACCTGCTCACAAAGGAGGCCAAGATTCAACTGGTTCAAGCTACCTTCCTATCTTTAATAGATTATGTGGACCTGCTCTACAGCCACTGCACTGCCTCTGCACTGGCTAAGTTGGACACCCTCTACCACAGAGCTATCAGGTTAATTACTGGCCTTCCACTTTCCACACACCACTGCTCCCTGTACTCATCGTTAGGCTGGATTTCCCTTCACTATAGAAGGAATAGAAACGCCGCCCTATGGGCCTTCAGAGCGGTGACCAAAAAGCTCCCCTCATATGTCTCAGATTGTATTCCCCGGAGTGTGTTAGGCACCTAAGCTCTAAGGAGCTATTCCCTAATTTCCCTCCAAGTTCCAAGGGTCAAAACTCATTTCGGCAAAGCTGCTCTAAGCTTCTCTTTACCCACACTGTGGAACGGTTTACAAAGGAACTTGAAGCTGAGCTGCCCTGTTAACCTGAATATCTTCAAGGCGCTCTACGATCGCTACATGAAAGCACCTTGCAAATGTTTTCCTCACCGACAGCCCACTAATTCCGCAACTCCCCCTTTCCATCCTGATGCTCGCCATGTTTCTACCCCTGGCTCTCACTCTTTCCCTATTAACTCTTCCTGCTGCACCCACCCTTCCTGTCCACTCCAGCCTGGCTAAAGTCCCACCCCATCCATAGTATTGTCTCAATTATCTACCTCTCTCCTATTATCATAATAAACAAGCACATCACAGTCATCGTCACTTTCTGTGGTTTTAGCTCAATTTTTCCCCAGTCATCGTGTAATATATCCTCCTCTTCTTTACCTCTCTAACCTGCCACCCCATACACGGCTTCTTTCCCCTATATGTGTAGTTGCCGGCGGCCTCACTCAAAAGATCTCTGCTTATAACCCCTGTATGCCTATGGTTGATTGTACACCTGCTGACTTCTTCAATTGTAAAATAATGCTGTTTTTTTTTATTTATTTCAACCTTGTACTGTACTGTACTGTATACGCTGTATATACTTTTTCTTCCTTGTATATTATTGCTTTTTGTATATCTGCTTCTGTACTGTACTTTGATGTATTCATGACCAGGTGCATCTTGCAAATGAGCCTTGCCCAATGGTGCCCGCCTGGATAAATATTCTGATTGATTGATTGATTGATTGATTGAAAGTAAGATCAAGTTTTCCTCTAATGAATTAGAACAGCCAGCCAATTTGTACGTCATCTCTGCATGAGGAACGGTGAAGAACGATGCCCAAGAAATAAGAATGTTTTTCAAAGATGCTCTCTCCCACTGTGCTGGTCATAAATCTCCCAGCATTCTAATGCCAGGTCTTTGACCTGAAGAAACACAGATTCTCGAGACCTTATTTGAAAAATATTGCAATTACAGCAATTAAAAAAATACAAATTAAAAGGAGAAAACATGTTTTTAATAACACTGAAACAAGCTATCGCAATCGTAAAAAGTTCATGCTGTAAAACACGACAACTTATTCTGAAAAACCCAATTACCTTTTCCCAAAAAGGCAAGGAAGGAAGGAAAGTCATATTGGCTGTTCTAATCCATTAGAAAAAATACTGTTACTACAGTGAGTATCTTTTCCTTTCAACCACAAGAATTAGAACAGCTCTGTAAAACTTATGCAGACTCCAAGCAATACACAGGGTTGAAGGGTTGTTGGATTACTTTGGGAATAGGTTCTGAAGTACAGAAATCCAAACTTAGCCTCCTCTGTTGCCTGTGTGTCCAAGCAATAGTGAGATTTGAATGTGTGGGCTGTGGACCAGGTAGCAGCTTTAAACATTTCTGCTGCTGGCACATTCCTTCTAGCTGCCACTGATGCTCCACGTGGAGGGCGCCTTAATGCCATCTGGGGATACTTTCCATGCCTTGCTATAGCAGAAATTTACTGTGGCTCCCATCCATCTTGATATGGTCTGCTTATAGGCAGGGTGTTCCCTTGATACTTTGCCATATGTAACAAACAATTGTTTATTGTTTCTAATGTCCTCCGTTTTGACCTTGTGAAAACTTAGGGCTCTCTTGACTTCTAATGTGTGGACTTTTTCCTCCCATCTATTAGCATGTGGCCTTGGGAAATACACAGCAAGGTAATAGTTTGATTAAATGGATTCTAGAGCAGCAGCAAAAGAGTTTTTGGATAAGATAACAGTCCTGCAGCTATTGGAACAGGAGCAAGGGATGCTGGGCAAGGAAATCATCAAGGAGGAAATCAGGGCGGCAATAAGGGGGCTAAAGCCAGGGAACGCTAGTGGTCTTGACGGTCTACCAGTGGAGTACTACAAGCTAACAATAGAAATGACCCTGGAGGTTCTGTGGAATGTATTTAGGGAAATTAGGGGAGAGGGGACACTCCCTTAAATCTGTGGGCAGAATGTTATTTGTGTCATCCTGAAGCCTGGGAAAGATCTATCGGATTGTGCCTCATATCGCCCAATATCTCTGCTGAACTGTGATGCTAAGATTTATGCAAAGATTCTGGCAACCAGATTAGAGGGCTTGCTCCCAGAGTTGATCCACTCAGACCAGATGGGATTCATAAAGAGCAGGCACTCATATCATAACCTTAGAAAGGTCCTTAATGTGATTCGGAGTTCTTCTCGGCTCCATGTGGGCACAGCTGTGCTGTCCATGGACACCGAGGAGGCATTCAACTGAATAGAGTGGAACTACCTCTTTGAAATATTAAGAAGGTTTGGACTACGGGAATATTATGTGAAAATGGTTAAAGTTCTTACAGGTCCTGGAACGCCTCGGTCCTGGTTAATGGTAATCTCTCTGACCAATTCTCACTCCATAGAGGCATGATGAAGGAGTGTCCCCTTTCCCCTTTAATGTTCGCCTTGACCATAAAGCCCCTGGCAATCGCCGTGAGGGAGGCTGGGGACATATTGGGGGTGGAGGGTAGAAGTGGAACTCAATACAAGGTAGCCCTATATGCGGATGATATGATTTTTTATGTTGTGGATCCACGAAGTTCAATCCCCCCCCTTTATTGAATTTAATTTCCCATTTGCAGCCTTTTTCTGGGATACAAACTTAACTTGGGAAAATCGGAAATCATGATGTTAGGACGTGGTAACGGGTAGGAGGGAGAATCGTGGGGCTTGAAAATTGTTAATACCGCCTTTAAATACTTAGGGATTAGTGTAGGAAAGGAGATAAAATCCCTGTATCGTTGAACTATCCCCCCAGTGGCATCTATAGTGGAGGAGCTGTATAGATGGCGGGCTTTACCCATTTAATGGTTAGGAAGGATTAATTTAATTAAAATCAATGTGTTACAGGATATTATATCCCCTGCAGATGCTACCCATTGGCTTAGCTGGATGGGATATTAAAAAATGAAAAGGGTGTGCACAGGGTTTATCTGCACGGAAAAAACGGGCAAGTCTGGGCAAATTAAAAGCAGACAAGAGTAAAGGTGGCCTAAACTTTCCAGATTTACAGTCTTATTTCATGGCAGCTCAACTCTGGGTACTCAAGGATTGGGTAAATGATGATAAAGAGGCTGGATGGCTGGACCTGGAGGAGCGGAGGGTATGGCCCATCTATCATCTTATTTGGCCGAAGGAGGCCGTAAAGCATATATATGGCCCTGGAATATACAAACCCTATAGTAATGAGATTATTAGACTGGGAGCAAATCAGAAGGATGGCTGGTCATTCTCATGGGGACACATATCTGCTTCAGTGGCAGGGAAGAAACAATTACTCACGAAGTAATATTACTTCTTCCAGAGTATTCTTTAGCATTATTGACAAGTGCAGTATGCCAGCTGGGTTCAGCTGCCCCAGAAGGAGGAGTCAATGCAAATGAGGAAGGCATTGGCCAATCAGGATAGAGTAGAGTGCTGCCTGCAGTCAGCCTGAGGGACCTCAGAACGAATTTCGAAGCTGAAAAAGAGCCCAACAGGGCCAAAAAACTATCAACAACACACAAAACTATCTATTCTTATCCACTATTGTAAAAACTTTAACACCCAGATAAATACTAGTTAGCAAGTTTGGCTGAATTCCCTAACAGAGCCTCTAGACAAGGTTTCCAGAGAGGAGGGTGGGAGTGTCAATAATGCTAAAGAATACCCTGGAAGAAGCAATATTACTAAGGTAAAAAATTGTTTCTTCTCACCCCAGGAATTCTTTAGCATCTACTGACAGGTGCAGACTTCAAAGCAGTGCAGTTGGGAGGAGGGCACAGAAACCAATTTAGGAAAAAGGCTCTGTAGCACTGCCCTGCCAAACTTGGCATCTGAACGGGACTGCACATCCAAACAATAATGCTTGGTGAAAGTGTGGACCGATTTCCAAGTAGCTGCTCTACAAACTTCCAGTAATGGGATATCCCTAGACGCTGCCACTGAGGCAGCTGTTCCTCTGGTAGAATGAGCTCCGAGTCTAAGAGGAGGCTGTCTGCCCACCTTGTTGCAACAGAACTGAATACAAGAAACGATCCAATGGGAAATGGTTCTCTTGGTCACCGGCTTTCTACTGCCCATCTCACCGAAGGAGAGAAAAAAATGGGATTGCCCGTCCCTGAACTGCTTGATTCAGTCTAAGTAGAAAGAAAGGGCTCTCTTCATGTCCAGGCTGTGTAGTTTGTGCTCACCTGGGGAGGACTTATCTGAGAACAGGACCGGCAGAGAGACAGACTGATTAAGGTGGAACTCCGAGACCACCTTGGGAAGGAAATTCCTATTCGTCCTCAGGACAATCTTGTCCCTATGAGGAATTATGTATTTAGGATCTGTATAAAGGGTCTGCAACTCTGAAATCCATCTGGCAGAGGTAATGGCCACTAAGAAGATAGTCTTCCTGGTAACAAATTTCAACTCAGCCGTAACCATAGGTTCAAAAGGAGAATCCATGAGCTTAGCTATACAGAGGTTAAGGTTCCATGGGGGAACAGTTCCCTTACAGGGGGTGCAGATGGAGAAGTCCCTTGAAAAAGGGATCAGAAATAATCAATTTCTCTTTACCTGCAGAAAGGTAGGCCGAAATGGCAGCTAAGTGAACTCTTAGAGAAGACGCCTTTAGGCCTTCCGCCTGAAGATGAACCAAGTAATCCAATAAAGAAGGAGAAGATGCCTGTAAAGGATCTAAGCACTTATCCCTGAACCAGAAAGAAAAACGTCTCCACTTGGAAGCATAAGTTTTCCTTGTGCTGGGTTTTTTAGCCATCCGTAAGATATTCAGTACTTGCTCTGACAACAAGGAGTCTGGGAATTCTAACTCCTCAAGTACCAAGCTTTGAGGTGAAGAGACTGGATGTTGGGGAACACCACTCCGCTCTCAGGGAGAGTCGGAAGGCTGAGGCACGGAGGAAGTCTGATGGGTTTCTTGACCGAAAGGAGAGAAGGGAATACCATGGCTGTCTCACCTGAACGGGAGCCACCAGGATCATGGTGGCCAGTTGTTCCTTAACTTGAGAAGTACTCTATACAGGAGAGGAAAGGGAGGGAATGCATAAAGGAACCTCCCCGTTCAGTCTATGGTCAACACATCTGCAGGAAAAGTCCCCAGAATCGGGGGCCTGCAACAGTACAGGGGTAACTGATGGTTCAGACTGGCTGCGAACAGATCCAGATCTGGGATGCCCCATCTTCTGAACACCGTGTGAAGGACTTGCTTGTTGAGGATCCACTCGTGGTGGCCCTGACTGATGTAGCTTACGACATCTGCCAAAACGTTATCCTTGCCCGGAAGATGAATGGCTAACAGGGACATGTCCAGGGAATAGGCAAGGACCAAATCCTCGTGGCTTCCATGCAGAGTTTGGTTGATCGAGTGCCTCCTTGTTTGCTGATATAGAACATGGCGGTCGTGTTGTCTGTCCTTACTTGCACAGACTGACCCCTGAGCTACGAAGCGAAGGCCTTGATGGCAAGGAGCACAGCTCTGAGTTCCAGAAGACTGATGTGAAGAGAGGATTCCCTTGGTGTCCAAGTCCCGCTTATGGACAAGTCCGCCAGATGGGCCCCCCCATCTGAGGAGGGAGGCATCGGTAGTCAAGATTTGGGAAGGTTGGGGAGTTACAAAGATACCCACCCTAAGATTGTCTCGCTCTTTCCACCAATCCATGGATCGAAGAAACATCTCTGTGACTGGGACAAGCTCTGTAAAGGGTCTCTTCTCTGGGACCAATGAGACCTGAGGTAAAACTGAATGTCCTCATCTGGAATCTGGCCCTGGCACTACCGCAGTCACTGAGGCCATATGACCGAAAGCTTGAGAAATGTCTGGCTGGTCTTGGTTGGCCTGGACCGAATAGATTTAGGTAAAGAAAGGAAAGAGTCGACCCTGCTTCAAAAAAGGTGCAAGAACAAGAAGGGTACAATTTGAAGATGGGGGCGGCTCAGAGGTAATTTAAGGAAGTATTTTTTCAAAGAGAGGGTTGTGGATGCATGGAACGGCCTTCTGGAGGAGGTTGTGGAGTCAAAAACAGTGGTGGAATTCAAGCATGCATGGGACAGTCATAAGGCAATTCTAGGGGTGGGAGTGGAAGAAGTAGGCTGCAGGTTAACTAGGATCTGCAGCTTATCCATTAGTAGGAAATGGGCAGACTGGGTGGGCAAGCGGTCCTTATCTGCCATCAAATTCTATGTTTGTATGTCTGAGGAGGAAGGCCTTTCCCTGCAGGGTGTTGAGCTCTGACCTATGAACTGCAGAATTTGGGCAGGCTGAAAATGCAACTTTGTTCGTTGATAAGGAAGCCGAGGACTCTAGGGTATGCCTTGTCCGATTAGGGCCTCTGAAACAGACTGAGACGAACTGGCCACAATCAGCCAATCGTCCAAGTAGGGATAGACTGAAATTCCCTGTCTTCTGAGATGAGCTGCAACTGCTGCCAAGCACTAGTGAATACTCTGGGAGTGGAAGGAGTCCGAAGAGCATGGCTGCGAACGGATAATGCCTGGAGGGCAGGTGGAATCTGAGGAACTTTCTGTGGGATTGCCTTAATGGTACATGAAAGTAGGCATCCTTCAGATCCAGGGAGACTAGCCAGTCCTCTTGCTTTAGTGAGTGTATGAGTTAAGGTAACCATTTTGAACCTTGGTTTTGTCAGGTGCTTGTTCAGGTACCTTAGGTCCAGAATAGGTTGCCATTCCCCCGTTTTCTTTAAGGTCGGGAAATATCTGGAATAGAGACCCTTTCCACATTAGGAAAGTGGCACTCGTTTCACTGCCTTGACCCTTATGAGATTCTTGACCTCTACTTCCAGCAGTAATTGTTCTGTAGGGGAGGAAGGTCTTGGTTGTAAGGGCCTGTGGAGAAGGGGAAATTTCTCAAACTGAAGGGATAGACCCTGGTTCACTACCTCCAAAACCCACTTGTCTGAAGTGATCTGACGCCAATAATGGAGGTAGTGCGAGAGCCTGCTCCCCATGGGGAGAGGGAAGGCGACCAACACGGAGTCAGGAAGACTACTGTCTAGACTGAGTAGAAGTAACAGGAGTGGGGTTAGCTCCTCTCTGGCCCCTCCTGCCCCTACCTCTGAAAAAACTTCTCATCTGAGAGAAATCCATGTTATATGGCATGGGGAAAAATATCCTAGGGAAATAACTCCTGCCCCACCCCCTCTATGGTGAGCTCTCCGAGAGGGAGGGGGCTTCTCTTTTGCTGAATTACTCCTGTGCGTGTGTTTGAACTCATCCATTCTTTTCATATAGACTACAGTATGATCCCCAAAGAGAGAGTTATTCCCAAAGGGGGGGTCTTAACGCCTGGGTTTGGACATCTTGGGTAAGACTAGTAGTTCTCAACCAAGCAAAGCATCTGAGAGTAATAGCCTGAGCCATTACCCTCAAGGCTGTGTCACTATTATCTACAGCCATGTGAAACTGATACTTTGTGGCTTCCACGGCTCGCTTAACAGTTCTGGACACATCTCTGAGCATAGTGCCCCAATGTGCACTTTGGCCAGTACAGTTTTCAATAGAGCCTTTTGATATCTAGCTGTGTATGCCATGAAAGAAGACATGCGCAGCAAGAGAGAGGCGGTATCATAAGATTTCTTACCCATAAGATCTATTTTTCTAGAGTCTTTTTTCTGGTGGGAGTACAGAGAGCGACATATTAGCTTTGTCACAGGCCGCTGTCTGAACTACCCCTCTGTGATCTGGATGTGTATAAAGAAAATCAGCAGTAGACTTACCGAGCTGGTATTTCTTCTCAATCTGTCTGTCTACCCCGGTAGAAGTTGAGGGGTTTCCAGAACCTTAAAATTACTTCTCTTCAAAGTGTTGTGGACAGGGAGGATAAGCCTCTTAGGAAGAGAAATGCCCATACTCTCCACGTAGTCGTCTTCCATTTCCTGCTCGGTGTCGTCCTGGAGAGGCAGGTCCAGGGTGTCCACTATCTGTTTTAAAAATGTAAAAAAGGAAGAGACTTCTTCACTTGTATCAGCATCATCATCACCAACCCCAGGGTGGCCATCAGGATTAAGAGGGTCCCCATGAGGTGATTCATCACCATGATCTCACCCTCATCAAAATAAAATCCGGCATAGGGGTCCTCAAGAGAGGACTGCTCGGTCCTGCAGGAGCTGAGAAAATATCACCCATAGATTGTAAGTCTGATATAAATGCCAAGCCTTTGCTAAGTCATCTGCAGAGGGCAAATTTTTATCAGCTACTGTTGTCTCTGAATGCCTTCGAGGAGGGACAGTAGTGTTATTGTCTTTCTTAGACTTTTTTGTAGGGGCAGGATCAGAAACCTGCTCTGAAGTTCTTTTAGAGGCTTGGCTAGAATTTTTACTTCTACCAGACTTAGTTTCACTGGAGTCTCTAGAGGACTTGTCATTAATTCTGTGTTGACTTGAGGTACCCTCCTCAGTGCTTTTAGAGGAGGAGGAGGTAGACTGAGAGGCCATGGTAAGGATAGCCAAAGCTAACCAAATCAAATTAACCTTCTAGAGGTAAAAGTTTTTTTTTCACAACAGTGGAAAGAACGAAAACCACCTCCACACCTCTTGCCAACAGAAGACCACTGCACAGTCAAATAAAGATGTCTCCCCACAAAACAGGGATTATCCTTCAAATAATGAAACTTGTATAGAAGGGTTCCAGAAACTCATGCAGGTAGAACAGAAAACAGCGCACTAGTCGGAAACCAATTCGATGATTTTAACGCCAAAGCGGTAAAAACACAGAAGAAAAATTACTACCTTTGTAATGTTGTTTCTTCTAATGGAGTCTTGCTATATTATGACAGTAGCAGTTTGATCCAGCTCTAGAACTGCTCCGGAGGTGAAATGGTTAAAACCATTCCAAAATAGAATTTTGCCACAAGCTCTAAAAGCAGCTCTATCTGTGTTATTTCAAACCTGAACTGTCAGATCTTACGAGCTAAAACTCACTAAGGTCTGTGTGGAAGCTGTAACCTACACTAGCCAAATGGCTACCTAAATAATAACAACCATTGCTGGTCCCAACACCCAAGACTCAAGTCAGGGGACCAGAAATACTAACACAATTCTAATAATATGAGAATAAAACATAAGTATAACAGAACACACACACACACACACCCAAAGCCCCAAAAGGGGACAAAAATGCTAACAGGGCATAAAAGGTGCCCACACCAAGTTGCCCGCACCCCACCCAAGTAGAGGTTCTGAGAGGGGCAGGTTGGGGGGGAGGTCATAATATAGCAAGACTCCATTAGAAGAAACAACAATACTAAGGTGAGTAATTTTTCTTCAAACAACATGAAGTCTTGCTATATTATGACATAACGAAATACAGCAGTACCTCCATGGAGGAGGGCAGAACCTACTTAGGGAATAGGCTCTGAAGAACAGCTGTGCCAAACAGCATCTCTCCTGGCCTGGACATCCAGGAGTAATGCTTGGTAAAAGTGTACCGTTTTCCAAGTAGCAGCCTGGCAAATTTCTAATATAGGGATGTCTCTGCAGCAGCTAGAGACTCAGCTGTACCCTGGTAGAATGAGCCCTCAAACCATGGGGGGACTCTGCCCAGATTCTGATAGCAAAATTGGATACAAGAGACAATCCACCTGGCAATTGATCTCTTAGTGGCAGGTTGCCTTTCCCAGCTTCACCATAGGTAAGGAAAGTTGGAGGATTGAACCTGTGACCTTTGTGCAGCTCTATATAGTAACTAAGAGCTCTCTTAACATCCAGGCTGTGCAACCTCCTCTCACCAGAAGAGGTGATCAGTGAAAAATACTGGAAGGAGATAGATTGATTAAGATGGAATTTGAAACCACCTTAGGCAAAAACTTCCTATTAGTCCTAAGGACTACCTTATCCTGTGGAAAGAAATAAAGTCAGTTTCCACTGACAAGGCTTGCAACTCACTTATGCGTCTGGCAGAAGTGATAGCCACTAGAAAAACAGTTTTCCAAGTTAGGTACTTAAGTTCTGCAGAAGACAGAGGTTCAAAAGGGGGTTGCATTAACTGGGCAATGCAAACATTCAGGTCCCAAGCAGGTCTGAGACCTAAGGAATTAAGATGTACCATGTAATCTAACACAGTGGGCAAATCAGCAGATTCTGGGGAAATATTTTTCCCAGCACACCAAATGGAAAACCTTTTCCATTTAGAACTATAAGTAGCCCTAGTGGAAGGCTTTCTAGAAGCCTTTAGGATCTCAAGAACACCCTGAGAGAGGTGTAAATCAGCAAACTCTAACTCCTCAAGAGCCAGGCCTTGAGGTTGAGGGATTTGAGGTCCGGATACCAAACCCTTCCCTGGGCACAAGTCAACAGATTGTGATTCCTGGGGAGGCAAAGGGGAAGATGGATTGTCAGTGACAGAAGGAGTGGGTACCAGGGCTGCCTGGCCCAATCCGGGGCAATCAGAATAACCCTGCAAGGCTGAGATCTGATTTTGACTAATACTTTGAATAGGAGAGGAAGGAGAAAAGCATAAGAAACTTTCCTCCCAATCCAGAAGAAAGGAATCCAGGGAACTGAGCCCAGCACTGAGGCCTGCAACAGAACAGAGAGGAAGTTCGTGATTGTCTGGGGCTGCAAAAGATCTATCTGAGGGTGCCCCATCTGGCAAAGACTATCCCCAGCACTTGAGGATCCAGGGACCATTAGTGATGGCCTGGGAAATCCTGCTAGAAGCATCGCTAGGACATTGTCCTTCCCTGGAAGATGAACTGCTATGAGGGAAGTGTTCAGGGAATAGGCCAGAGACCACAACTTCATTGCCTCGTGCACAAGGCAAGACCGAGTGCCCCTGTTTGTTGATGTATCACATTGTTGTGGTGTTGTCTGTTCTGACTTGTATCACCTTGTCGTGGACAGATGCAGAAAATGCTTGAAGAGCTAAAAAGACAGCTCTGAGTTCCAGCAAATTGATGTGGGAGCAGAGATTCCTGGGGACCAACTCCCTGAGTGGAAAGGTCGCCCATGTGGGCTCCCAACCCAGAAGGGAAGCATCTGTAGTGAGAGTCAAGTCGTGAAAGGGGAAATGAAGGGGACCAATCTTAAATTGCTCTGATCCTGCCACCACTGGAGGGCTAGGATCAAGGTTAGATCACTGGGACCAACTTGGAAGGGGTCTCTTCTCTGAGACCAATAGGTTCTCAAGTGAAACTGAATGTCTCTCATCTGAAATCTTGCTCCCTGCACAACAGCTGTGGATGCAGCCATGTGCCCAGAGCTGCAGAAAGTGTCTTGCTGGTCGAGAGACCTGCAGAGTGAAGAGGAGGCCAGAGCCACTAAATTCCTTACCCTTTCTAAGGGAAGAAAGGCTCTGGCTAGCTTTGTGTCCAATTCTGCCCCTATAAAGGTGAGTACCTGGACTGGTTCCAGAATCGACTTTGGTGAATTTAGCAAGAAAGCCCGGGAGGTAGAAGCTGCTGGGTGACCTGCAGGTGAGATTTTACCTGTTCTGGGGACTGACCTACAATGAGCCAGTCGTCTAGATAGGGAAAAACAGCAATCCTTTGCCTCCTTAAGTGAGCCACTGCCACTGCTAGACACTTTGTGAATACCCTTGGGGCACAGGTAAGGCCGAAGGGCATTGTTCTGAACTGGTAATGACCTGAGGGCAGTTCGAATCTGAGGTACTTTCGATGGGAGCTTCTGATTAGGACATGGAAATAGGCATCCTTGAGGTCCAGGGAGGCTAGCCAGTCCCCTGGCCTTATGGAGGGTAAAATCATTGCCAGAGTTACCATTTTGAACTTTGGTTTCAAAAGATGCTTGTTCAGATATCTGAGATCTAATATGGGCCGCCATTCTCCTGTCTTTTTTGGGGTAAGGAAGTATCTGGAATACAGACCCCTGCCCTGGTGCAGGGGAGGAACCCTTTCTACTGCTCTGAGAGCTAACAGGGATGAGACCTCTGCTTCCAGAGCAAGGGTCTCTGAAGCACTTGCAGGTAGAAAAGTCTGCTTCTCAACTTGGGAAACTTTTGAAGCTGAGAACCAGACCCTGGCTTACTACTTCCAGAACCCACTTGTCTGAGGTTAAAGAAGCCCAATTCTGACTGAAGTAGCAAGCCTGCCCCTCACCGGCACAGGAGAATCGGCCCTGGGCCCATCAGGGTGTCTGCTTAGCAGAAGCTTTAGGCTGGGAGTGGGAGCAGGTCTGCCCACCCCTCGCCTGCCTCTGCCTCTGAAGAAGCCCCTCTGAGCATAGGCAGAGGCGGCCTGAGTCTGATAAAAGGCCTGTGAAAGGCCTACCCCTACCCCTGGGTATGCCTTCTGAGGAGTGGCTTGCCGCCTCCTTACCTGGGCACTCTTGTAAGTAGTCCTATATTCATCCATCTTTTCATGTAGTTCTCTGTCTGCTCCCAAACAGAGAATTTCCCACAGGAAAATCCATAGCCTCAGTCTGGGTATTCTGTGACAGACTAGTACACCTGAGCCAGGCCAACCTACGAAAAGCTACAGATGTGGCCATGACCCTAGAGGAAACATCATTAACATCCACAGCAGCATGAAACTGAACCTTAGAAGCCTCAATGCCATCAGCAGCCACCTGTTCTAGTTCACTAGCCAGTTGGCCATGGGCTTGCTTGGCTAATTGCATAACAGTATCCCATCTAGATTTCTGATACCTAGCTACATAAGCCATATAATTTGCTTGCCTGAGTCCCAGAGAGGCTGCCATATACTGTTTTTGCCATGGCCACTCTTCCTGGAATCCTTGTCAGGAGGATGTGAAGCCAGGGAATATTAGCTTTATCACAGGCTGCAGCCTGAACTACCCCAACATGACTGCATTGCTGAGAAAGGAATTCTGTATCAGGACCTGACAATGTGTACCTTCTGTCCATCTTTTTATCTACCGGAGGCACAGAATTAGGAGCTTTTAAAATTTTAATTGTTTGCTTCCTAAAAGACTTATGTAAAGGAATAGACAATCTCCTAGACTCTGGAATATCCATCATTTCTACAAAATCAAGCTCCTCTTGCTCATCCACAGCTTCCTCTAAAGGAAGCTGAAGGTTTCAACAACTTTTGTAAAACATAAAATGAGATGGGGACTCAGACAGCATAGGGGGAGATTCTAAAGGTCTGTCTGGAGAGATGTCTGGTTCAATGGGCACACCCAGACCTTCCCAGCCACATTCATACTGTTCATAATCATCCTCCCCCTCCTCTGGTTCATAAAATTCCTCAATATCATATTCCTGAACCACTGGGACCAGACGAACCGACCTTTTGCCAGATAGTGGCGGTTCGGACGGACCCTGAGACAGTGACTGGACAATCTGTATGGCTTTTGCTATCTCTGCAGCAGTTGGAAAGGGGTTTGGACTCCAGACCTGCTGATTTTCTTGTTTTCTTTACTGGAAGTGGTTCCTCAGAACCAGCTTTTCTTTTGCCCAAGGAAGTCTCGCCCTGGTCAGAGGGCACTTCCTCCGGTTCGGGTTGGCACCGAACTGGCTGGCCATCCGGTCAGCGGACTTTTGTCTCCTCGCTCCTGGAGCCTGCCCAATCTTTTTCCAGGGTGGCTGCAGGGAAATTCTTGCATATCTGGCAGTCTGACTGGAGGTGGTCAAACTCAGACAATAAACACATGGTGTGTGGGTCAGCCTGGCAAAGACTTCTCCACAAACATCACAGTGTTGAAACCCAGTGGGCCGGTTTTTCTTTTGGGTTTCTCAGACATAATGCCAGCCTAACAGAAACTTGCTTTTAACGGCAGTGCTAGGCAAGACACCTTATCGGTTCCTAACCGTGTCACGGGTATTGGAAAAACGAATAACCGGGTTTTTTAGAACCGATAAGAACCGGAACCGACTCAAAATGTTAATTTTAGTTTTAAATGAGTTTTAAACCCAGCTGATCGGTTCAAAACCGAACCGATAACTACAAGTTCCAACACAGACAAAAACCTTTGATTTACTTACGGTTACTACAGATAGAGCTTGAACTAACGGTTTTATGTTAAAGTAACTATTCTCGTTGAATCCAACCGAGAAAACACTTTTAAACCGAGAAATGAACGAGCAGTAGGAGAAATCTCCGGAGCGACTGTTTACTGAGGCGGAGTAAAGAATCTGACAGTTCAGGTTTGAAATAACACAGATAGAGCTGCTTCTTAGAGCTCGTGGCCAAAATTCTATTTTGGAATGGTTTTAACCATTTCACCTCCGGAGCAGTTCTAGAGCTGGATCAAACTGCTACTGTCATAATATAGCAAGACTTCATGTTGTTTGAAAAACACTGAAAACTAACAGTTCAAATAAAACAACGCAATTTATCATGCACGCGGGCGACTTTTACCTCATAAAAAACACAGAGGTGGAAAAATTTAAAAAACCGCGATCAAGAGAACCCAACGCAGTTGCGGTAAAAGAAGTAAAATGAGAAAATACCAAAACAGCACTCAAAAAGGAAGAAAATGGCACAGGAAGGTCTCTGAAGAGGAGAGCTCTGAGACAGTGTTGCCAGTTCAGCGGAGAAAAAGTTCTGAGGTCCCTCAGGCTGACTGCAGGCAGTACTCTACTCTGTCTTTATCCTGATTGGCCAATGCCTTCCTCATTTGCATTGACTCCTCCTCTCTGGGGCTACTGCACCTGTCAACAGATGCTAAAGAATTCCTGGGGTGAGAACCCCCTTTTCCTTCAATGCCTGGAAAACCCGGCCTTTCGGGAATGAGAGGAGAAGGGTATAGTATGTCTAGATGATCTGGGGGCACAGTGTGTTCCTTTGAGACACTAAGAGAAAGGCTAGATGTACCAAGTAGCCATTTATTTAGATTTTTTCAAATCAGAAGGTACATACTGACTAAAGAGAAGCAGAAATAGCAAGGATCTCACTTAGAACAGGTCAAAATATTGATTAAGGGAGCCAGAAGGGACCCTAAGGGGATGATAAGGAAAGCCACCTGTTTACTGAGGTTGTCCCTACCTAATAGATCGACAAAGATCAAAACTTTTGGGACAGAGACTTGGGCATTGACCTATCGGAGGAGAATTGGGCAGCTATTATGGGAATACATCAAGGCCTGCTGATTTGTAATAAATACAAAGAAGCAGCCTATAAATTTATACATAGGTTATATTGACCCCCTATAGCGGTGCACAGATTCAATCGGGGGTTCCTGCGACATGTGGTTAAGGCGTGGCTCAGCTTTGGGAACAGATTTTCATTCCTTCTGGACGTGCCCGGTCTTACATGAATTTTGGACTAAGATGGCACAGGAAATGACTGCCCCAAAAGTAGTTGGCAGCACGGTCCTCCAAGACCGAAGCCGAAAAGGATTAGCATAATTGGCAATTGCGAATCATGGCTGAGTCCTAGGCAGTAAGCATGCGTGGAGTGTGGGTCGGTCTGGGACATCTTCGTCCACAGGGCACCGACGAAATCCAGGAGTCGATTTGTCCATCAGAGCTATGAGGGAAATTGAAGACCCAAGTCTGGTAAATTTTAGAATAAGTTTTGGATTAACTGAAGAGTGTGGCTCCAGACCTAAAAGGCAGAGCGCTATGAGGGGAAACCTAAGTTTCCAAGCGTAAGTAAGATCTAACGTCATGGGGCGGAGCCAAGAGTTTTACCACCCGGGTGGGTGGGAGAAGCCAGCTTGAAGACCTTCCGGCAAGATTTAAAGCGGCAAGGAACCTGCCAGTAAGTGTGGATTGAACAACATATCCACGTCCCTAGAAAATTCTATTAGCATTCGTTCCATCTCCAGGGCAACATCTCAGGATGGACATGATGCATTTCTGTATGAGATTATTGCTGGATTCCTGTTGTTAGAAGTACTGCGATGTTTATTAATTGTTTGGTGCCCAATTGACCCTAGGGTCCTATGGTAATTGGCTATCCTAACTAATCCTGAACTCCATAGGCACTTAAAGAGTTCCTTGGCAACTATTAGCATATGTTATTATATGCCGTTATTAATCTGCATCACTTACTCCCCCACTCCTTCCACTGTTGTAACGATCTGGAAGTGGCACTCTATTTTCTTATTATGAGACTGCCTTGGGTACTATGCATGTATATTCAATAGTCATTCATCTGTATAGTATCATGCAAAATCAATAAAGTTTAAAATCAATTAAGAAAAAAAATATTCTTGCATGAATTGTCTCATAATTCTGCCAATCTACAGGTGAAATAGATCATTTAGCCTTGGTGAACAAACTGATTCCTAGTTTTCATACTCTTTTAATATAGTAGGAAGGACCAGAGGAAAAAATTACTTACCATAGTAATCTTGTTTCTTTCAAGGGAATCTTACTGTGTTCTGACATATCCAGTATGGTCTTACCATAAAATACCCTCGTGCCAAATGGTTAATTGAACCTATGCTAATGACTGAATGTTGGGCTCAAGCTCAGTTTTCAAACCACTGTCCCTGGAATACATCCTGCAACTGTCAGATTCTTACGGAGCATGCATAATAACAAGTTATCCAATCTATACTAATAAATAATTAACTAATAAATAACACCCAAAATAAACATAGAAACAGAAGTTGATGGCAGATAAGGACGGCAAGGCCCATTCTGTCTGCCCATTTCTTTTTCTACCTTATAAATGTGCCATTGGCCTTTGCTCTGTCAATGGCCTATCTATTCATACACATCTGTATTGCTCCCTTGTGCCTATCCCATGCCTGTTTGAAGCCCTGCACTGTACTCATATCCATCTCTTCCTGAGGTAGGCCGTTCCATGCATCCACCACCCTTGCTGTCAAAAAAAACTTCCTCACATTACCCCTTAATCGGTTTCCCTCTAATCTCATGCTGTGTCCTCTTGTCCTGCTAGTTTTCTTATATTGAAACATGTTAGACTCTTTCACCTTGTTAATGCCCTTAAGGTATTTGAACGTTTTGATCACATCACCTCTCTCCCTCCTTTGCTCTAGGGTAAACATATTGAGCTCCATTAATCTGTCCTCATATGTTTTCTGATGCAGTCCGCACCATTTTGGTTGCCTTCTCTGGACTGCCTCAGTTTGGTTAATGTCCTTGTGAAGGTGTGGCCTCCAGTACTGCCGCGGTACTCCAGATGAGGCCTAACCAGTGTCTTGTAAGAGGATTATTACCTCCCTCTTTCGACTTGTGATACCCCTACTAATACACCGTAACACCCCCTAGTCTTACCTACTGCTTTAGTGGTCAGCTTGGGTGATTTCAGGTCACCTGTGATGATGATGCCCAAGTCTCTCTCTTCCCTTGTGACTGCCAGCAACTCCCCTCCCAGCCTATAGGTGGCTTCAGGGTTTCTCATCCCTATGTGCATGATCTTGCACTTCTTTGCATTAACCCCCAGGTGCCACTCTTCTGACCATTTTGCTAGTTTATCCAGATCTCTTCTCATTCTGCCCACCCCATCTGGATCATCTACTCTGTTGCAGATCTTCCTGTCATCTGCAAACAGACAAACCTTACCCTCCAGTCCACCTGCAATGTCACTGATGAACATATTGAAGAGGACTGGCCCCAGGACTGATCCCTGAGGTACCCCACATGTGACTTGCATCTCTTCTGACTGTATACCGTTTACCACCACTCTCTGTTTTCTGCCCGCCAACCAGTTTGCCACCCAGTTGACCAACTTCTGACCCACCCCAAGCCTACCCAGCTTATTAATCAATCTTCTATGTGGAACACTATCGAAAGCTTTGCTGAAGTCAATGTAGGTGACATCAACTGCTCCCCCTTGGTCCACCACTCTGGTTACCCCGTCAAAGAAATCTATGAGAGTACTTTGACAGGACCTTCCTTTTGTAAACCCATGCTGTCTTGGATCCTGTGCTTCTATGGATTCCAGGTTTTGCACTATCCTTTCCTTAAGGAATGCTTCCATAATCTTGCCCACTACTGAGGTAAGACTGACTGGTCTGTAGTTCCCTGCCTCCTCCCTGCTACCACTCTTGAGGAGCGGGATCACATGAGCCCTTCTCCAGTCTTCTGGGACATCTGTGCTCACAGACTCACTAAACAGTTCTGATAGTGGCTCTGCTAGTTCCACCCTTAGCTCCTTTAGTACCCTGGGATGTATGGCATCAGGTCCCATTGCCTTGTCTGCCCTGAGCTTATCGAGCTCTTGTAGGACCCTTTCTTTTGTGAAGGGACTAGTGCTCACCTCCCTCCCCCCAGTGTCCATGGTGTTGAGCTGTGGGGCCTGCCCTGCCTTCTCTTCAGTAAATACTGAACAGAAGTATCTATTTAGGATAGATGCTTTTATATGGTCCTCCTCCTCCTCACACTCCCCCTTATCTCCATTGACCTTAGCAATACCCCCTCTGGACTTTCTCCTTTCACTAATGTATCTACAGAAAGTCTTGTCACTTTCTTTTACTATTTGTGCTAGTGTTTCCTCGGTTTGGGCCTTTGCCTGCCTTACTGCCTTCCCTGCTTCCCTTAGGGAAGTTTGGTGTGCCTCCCTATCTTCATCCCACTGTGTTCCCTTATATTTCCTGAAGGCCAGCCTTTTGGCTCTGACCTATCCTGCTACTGTTTTTGAGGACCAAAGTGGTTTCCTTCTTCTTCTTTTGCACTTCCTTTTCTCTCTAACACAATTGGATGTTGCATCAAGTATTGCATCCTTAATGCTTGCCCACTTTGCCTGTACCCCCTCACCTGTATTACTTTTTGCCAGGGCTTTGCTTAACTTTGTTGGCCATCTTATTAAAGTCAGCTCCTCTGAAGTCCCATATTTTTGCCTTGGAATGGGATGATTTAGTTGTAATGGCCAAACTGAACCATACCATGTGACGGTCACTACTCACTGGCCCCAAGATGACCTTCTACCTGGAGATCTGTGATCCTTTCCCTGTGAGTCAGCACTAGATCCAGGATAGCACTGTCTCTTGTGGTTGTTGTACCACTTGTTTGAGGCCCCCGCAGGGAATCCACCATGTGTCTAGTTCTGGCAGATGTCCCTACTGGTATTGACCAATCTGTATCTGGCATGTTGAAGTCTCCCATTATCAGAACCTCCACTTTAGCTGTCATGTTTTGTATATCTTCTAACAGTAATGTGTCTATGTCCTCCCCCTGGTCTAGGGGCCTGAAGACAACCCCAGTTCTTATGGCTGTCCCATTTCCTGTTTGCAGGGTGACCCACAGTTCTTCTGGCTCCTTCTGTGTATTCTGAATTTCTGTAGCTTTGATATTTTCATTGACATACAGGGTCACTCCACCCCCTCCTTTTTGCACCTCGGTCTCTTCTGAAAAGTATATAGCCAGGTACTGAAGTCTCCCAAGTGTGGTTACTGGTAAACCACATCTCGCTAATTGCTACTATGTCCAGTTTAGCCTCTGTCATTATTGCCTGCAGATCTGGGATCTTGTTTCCCAGACTGTGAGCATTTGTGTACATGATTTTCTTTTTTTCGAACTCTGTTTTTCTCCCACACCACTTGAACTTTCTCTAGTGACCCTACCTTTCCACACTCTCTACCTCCCTGTGTGGCCCTACTGTGTCCTCCTCCGCTACTCCCCGGCACCTGGCATCCCACCCAGGTCTACCCTCCAGGGAAGGGCCATCCCTGCCCAGGGCACTCTTTCTATTAGGGTTGAGACACCGGGCCGGAGAGGGGAGGAAAGCAGAGAGGACTTTCAGGCCCGACTGCGGGAGTGTGGAATGCAGAGGGAAGGCGCCTTCGCCTATCAGCGGCGAGGGTTTTTTTGTTATTTTTTCTATGTTTCTTGGAGCCGTAGTTTCACTCTTGGTGTACACCCTGCGACGCTACGTTCGGCTCACCCCCCAGCCTCCACCAGAGGGCACTCATTGAGTGAATCGTAGCCCTAACCCACCCCAGGAAGAGAGAGCTGTCCTCCGGACGCTCAATCTCTTCCTGCCCCCGCCGACCCCCAGCCACCTGGGGCTGTTCCCGAATCTGGGTCGCCGGTGTGGCGCGAGGTATGGTGTCCAGCACCTCAACCCTCAGCGCCACCGGGCCAGCAGTGTACATGATTTTCCATTGCCCAGATTTCAGTGCGTTAGTTGTTGGGTGAGCTCTGGCATTTCCCAAGTGCATCGTATAGGGAGCTGAACCTTTTTTCTTACCTGGTGATGCAAATGAACTGCAAACATGCTGAACTCCAGTTCGACCACTAACTGAGGTGGGATGGGTGTTCTTCCCATTTGACATATGGGGTGCTGCACCCCTCTCCCCACTTGCTAGTTTAAATATTCTGCAAAGACGTCAAACTTCTGCCCCAATGCACTGACTCCCTCCTTAGTCAGATGCAGTCCATCAAATGAAAATAAATTTCGCTCCCAAAACTGTTGCCAGTTCCCTACAAATTTGTGTCCTTTTTCCTGGCACCATCCCTTGAGCCACATGTTTAGCTCCCCATCTCCCCTTCTCTGACCTTCCGTCCTTCTGCCCCTCCCCCCAGACTGGCAGGATCTCAGAGAAGGAGATGCCAGATGAATTTGTGACCCAGCCTGGTCAGGTGTTCCTTGGTCCCCACAACTGACCGGCTGGAGAAATCATTAGTCTCTATGTGTACCAGGACGTCAATGTTTTCTCCTGCTTCCTGAACAATTTTAGCAATGTGGTCAGTGTCTTCTCCATGCTGATGCACCTGGGAGACATCTGACCATTACCCCTGACTGGAGATAGGTATCAACTCCCTGAATCATGGAGTCTCCTATGATCAGAAGTTTTTTTGATTTCCTTTTTGCTCTTTTTGTTTTGGTTCCTGTTTTGGGTGAGTTTTATTCTGCTAGCTCCTGTGCTGCAGTGTCCTGCTCTGCAGTGTTCTCTGCCCCTTTGTTTGATTTCGGAGACAGAGGCAGATACCTGTTTGTAGTTTTTATATGGTTTGTGGGGGTAATATGTTGGAGAGCACCGAGTGATGGGGCTGGTGCCCCTCCTAACCACCTGCCAACCTCCCAGACCAACTACCCTCTGCGGTCAATGTGTGATTTGGATGTTGGGAAATGGAAGGTGATTCTTATATTTCCTCTTGAATATGAGATTTGAAGTGCACAATCTCTGCCCATGCTGCCTGGAGCTGAGCCCTAAGATCTCCAATGGGCCAGCATGTAGGACAGTGTCCTAAATCCTGCAAAACTGCTCTTCTGAAAAATGTTCCACAGTACCTGCAGTTAATGATATCAATTCCACATAAATTGCTGGGTGTATAACCTGGTCAGAGTAATTAGAAAATGAAAGCAAAAGTATGATTTTGTGTTTTGTTTGTTTGTTTTTGTATAACTTGTTATAACAAGTTAAATTACTAGTGCCCCTGTAAATGAGGTCACCGTGTGGATACCCCACTGATCTGCCCCTTCCTGCTCTGCCACAGGAAATGTCACAACTGTGGTACCCTATAAAAGGAGTGTAGCGTGGGGTGGTTGGGGATGGGGGTGGGTGGCTGGGCCCTTCCCCTGCCGAAAAAGAAGAACCACGGATGACAGAAACAAGGAGGTAAGAGCAGAAACAATCAGTCAACAACAAATGCAGTAACCCTGAAAGATCAAACTGTAAAAACTATTAAGCACCACCTGTAATAATTTCACAGAAGATATACCCTGTAAGAAACACTTTGCTACAGAGAAAAATAAAGCAGTAACAGAAGATATACCTTGCAAAAGACAATTTGAATCAGAAGATTACAGCACTAATCTGTTAGCATACACCTGTAGGCACACCTTGTAATAATGCAGCAGAAGGTATATCCAGCAACAAAATCTGAATCAGAGAAAAATAAAGCAATAAAATGTTAGCAACAAACAGTAACAATCCCTGAGAGTACAAAATAAAAATACCAACACACAATCCCCTTTATTTAAAAATGTGGATAACACTAAGACTCAAGTCACTAAGTCCAATAAAGAAACACTCATAGGTTTCAAACAGCATGGACAGCTGCGTTGCAGTGCCCATAGGCTGTAGTACGGGAGGTAGGGTGGGAGCTCAGAATACAGTAAAATTCCCTTGGAAGAAACAAGATTATTATGGTAAGTAATTTTTTTTCAAACCCCAGAAAATCTTACTGTATTCTGACAAAATTCAAATAAATAAATAAATGTGCAGACTACCCAAGCAGTACCTTTGGAGGAGGGCAGAGAACCTATTTAGGAAACAGGCTCTACAGTACTGCTGTGCCAAACCTGGCATAACTCCTGGCCTGGGTATCCAGGCTGTAGTATTTGGTAAAGGTCTGAACTGTTTTCCAGGTAGCTGCTTTACAGATTTCCAACAAAGGGATATCTCTCACAGCTTCTATTGAAGCAGCTGTACCCTTTGGAGAGTGGGCCCTGAGGCCTACAGGGGGCTCTTTACCCACTTTGCTGTAGCAGAATTGAATACTGGCAACAATCCAGTGAGGCAGGTTTGCCCGTCCCTTCTTCTCCATAGGTTAGGAAGACCTAGGTTCTATCCTGCCTGAGGCCCTTTGTGTGATCCAAGTAGTAGCTTATAGCTCTCTTGACATAAAGATTATGCAGTCTACATTCCCCTGAACTGGAGTGGTCAGTGAAAAAGACTGGCAAAGTGATGGACTGATTCAGGTGAAAGTCCGAGATCACCTTAGGGAGAAACTTCCTGTTAGTCCTAAGGATCACCTTGTCCCTATGCACTGCTATGTAATCTGGCTCTGTGGACAAGGCCTAGCTCTCACTGATCCTCCTGGCTGAGGTGACTGCTACCAGGAACACTGTTTTCAATGTTACACACTTAAGCTCTGCTGTGGACATGGGTTGAAATGGTAGTTGCATTAGCTGGCCAATGCATATATTGGGGTCCCATGCAGGGGTGAGCTCCCTGTGAGGGGGATGCAAGTGCAGTAGGCCCTTGAAGAACTTTATGAATACCTGGTTAGCAGCCAGGGATGCCCCTTTCCCAGCTGAGAGGTATGCAGAGACAGCTGCTAGCCATACCTTAAGGGTGGAAGGCATAAGGCCAATGGAATGCAGATGTGCTAGATAGTCCAAAAGAAAAAATTACTCACCTTAGTAATGTTGTTTCTTCTAATGGAGTCTTGCTATATTATGACATATGCAGTGAGTCCCAACCTTCGAACTGCTCCGGAGGTGAAAGAGTTAACTTTCCATGCCAGGCATGGAACCTTGAGCGCGAGCTCGGTTGAAAACTCTGTCTGTTGTTGCTCAAACTCAAACTGTCAGATCTTTATGAGCAAAACTCACAAAGGTTCTGTGTGGAAGCCATAAACCAACACTAGCCCACTGGCTACTAACTACAAAAACACATTTTTGTTCTTGATCCCAAAACAAAGACTCAAGTCAGGGGATTCAAGAAAGGAAAATAAAACATAAGAAAAAATTACTCACCTTAGTAATGTTGTTTCTTCTAATGGAGTCTTGCTATATTATAGACATTAGCAGTTTGATCCAGCTCTAGAACTGCCCCGGAATGAAATGGTTAAAACCATTCCAAAATAGAATTTTGGCAAGAGAGCAGCTCTATCTGTGTCATTTCAAACTTGAACTGTCAGATCTTTATGAGCCAAACTCACTAAGGTCTATGTGGAAGCTGTAACCTACACTAGCCAAATGGCTACCTAAATAATAACAACCATTGATGGTCCCAACACCCAAGACTCAAGTCAGGGGACCAGAAATACTAACACCATTCAAATAATATGAAAATGGAACATAAGTATAATAAAACACACACGCGTACACATACACACCCCAAAGTCCCAAAGGGGACAAAATGCTAACAGGACATAAGTAGTGCCCACACTAAATTGCCGCACCCACAAGTAGAGGTTCTGAGAGGGGCAGGTTGGGGGTCTATAATATAGCAAGACTCCATTAGAAGAAACAACATTACTAAGGTGAGTAATTTTTCTCTTCAAACAACATGAAGTCTTGCTATATTATAGACATTAGCAGAATACACAGCAGTACCTCCATGGAGGAGGGGCAGAACCTATTTAGGAATGGGCTCTGAAGAACAGCTGTGCCAAACCGAGATCTCTCCTGGCCTGGACATCCAGGGAGTAATGCTTGGTAAAAGTGAGTACCGTTTTCCAGAAGCAGCCTGGCAAATCTCTAATAAAGGGATATCTCTGGCAGCAGCTAGAGGCGCAGCTGTACCCTGGTAGAATGAGCCCTCAAACCGGGGAGCTCTGCCCACTTTCTGATAACAAAAGGTGGATACAAAGACAATCCACCTGGCTATTGATCTCTTAGTGGCAGGTTGCCTTTCCCAACTTCACCATAGGTAAGGAAAAGTTGGAGGATTGAACCTGTGACCTTTAGTACGCTCTATATAATAACTAAGAGCTCTCTTAACATCCAGGCTGTGCAACCTCCTCTCACCGAAGAGAGTGATCAGTGAAAAATACTGGAAGGAGATAGATTGATTAAGATGGAACTCTGAAACCACCTTAGGCAAAAACTTCCTATTAGTCCTAAGGACTACCTTATCCCTATGGAAAGAAATAAAGTCAGTCTCCACTGAAAAGGCTTGCAATTCACTTATGCATCTGGCAGAAGTGATAGCCACTAGAAAAACAGTTTTCCAAGTTAGGTACTTAAGCTCTGCAGAAGACAGAGGTTCAAAAGGGGGTTGCATTAACTGGGCAATGCAAACATTAGGGTCCCAAGCAGGGGCCGGTTCCCGAAAGGGAGGATTAGTATGGAGTAATCCCTTAAAAAACTTGGAAAGCACAGGATGAGAGGAAAGAGGGGATGACTTTCCTGCTGACACAAAAGCAGACACAGCTGCCAAATGAACTCTCAGGGTAGCTGGTCTGAGACCCAAGGAATTAAGATGTACCATGTAATCTAACAAAATGGGCAATTCAGCAGATTCTGAAATATTTTTCCCAGCACACCAAATAGAAACCTTTTCCATTTAGAACTATAAGTAGCCCTAGTGGAAGGCTTTCTGGAAGCCTTTAGGATCTCAAGAACACCCTGAGAGAGGTGTAAATCAGCAAACTCTAACTCCTCAAGAGCCAGGCCTTGACGTTGAGGGATTTGAGGTCCGGATACCAAATCCTTCCTGGGCACAAGTCAACAGATTGTGATTCCTGGGGAGGCACAGGGAAGATGGACTGTCGAGACAGAAGGAGTGGGTACCAGGGCTGCCTGGCCCAATCTGGGGCAATCAGAATCACCCTGCAAGGCTGAGATCTGATTTTGACTAGTACTTTGAATAGGAGAGGAAGGGGAAGCATAGAGGAACTTCCCTCCCAATCCAGAAGAAGGGCATCCAGGGAACTAGGCCAGCACTGGAGGCCTGCAACCGAACAGAGGAAGTTTGTGATTGTCTGGGGCTGCAAAAGATCTATCTGAGGGATGCCCCACCTGGCAAAAAACTATCCCAGACTCTTGAGGATCCAGGGACCATTCGTGATGGCCCTGGAAATCCTGCAAGGAGGGCATCCGCTAAGATATTGTCCCTTCCCTGGAAGATGAACTGCTACGAGGAAGTGTTCAGGAAATAGGGCTAGCGACCACAACTTCATTGCCTCGGTGCACAAGGCCGAGACCGAGTGCCCCTGTTTGTTGATGTACCACATTGTTGTGGTGTTGTCTGTTCTGACTTGTATCACCTTGTCATGTGGACAGATGCAGAAAAAGCTTGAAGAGCTAAAAGACAGCTCTGAGTTCCAGCAAATTGATGTGGAGCAGAGATTCCTGGGGGACCAAACTCCTGAGTGGAAAGGTCGCCCATGTGGGCTCCCCAACCCAGAAGGGAAGCATCTGTAGTGAGAGTCAAGTCGAGAAGGGAAATGAAGGGAACCCCGGGCTTAAATTGCTCTGATCCTGCCACCACTGGAGAGCTAGGATCAAGGTTCGAGTCACTGGGACCAACTTGGAAAGGGTCTCTTCTCTGAGACCAAAGGTTCTCAAGTGAAACTGAATGTCTCTCATCTGAAATCTGGCTCCCTGCACAACAGCTGTGAATGCAGCCATGTGCCCCAGGAGCTGCAGAAAGTGTCTTGCTGGTCGAGACCTGCAGAGTGAAGAAGAGGCCAGAGCCACTAAATTCCTTACCCTTTCTGGGGAAGAAAGGCTCTGGCTAGCTTTGTGTCCAATTCTGCCCTATAAAGGTGAGTACCTGGACTGGTTCCAGAACCGACTTTAGTAGGTTTAGCAGAAACCAGGGAGGTGAGAAGCTGCTGGGTGACCTGCAGGTGAGATTTTACCTGTTCTGGGGACTGGCCTACAATGAGCCAGTCGTCTAGATAGGGAAAAACAGCAATCCTCTGCCTCATTAAGTGGGCCACTGCTAGACACTTTGTGAATACCCTTGGAGCAGAGTGTGAGGCGAAGGGCATTGCTCTGAACTGGTAATGACCTGAGGGCAGTTCGAATCTGAGGTACTTCGATGGGATCTTCTGACTAGGACATGGAAATAGGCATCCTTGAGGTCCAGGGAGGCTAGCCAGTCCCTGGCCTTAGGGAAGAGTAAAATCATTGCCAGAGTTACCATTTCGAACTTTAGTTTCAAAAGATGCTTGTTCAGATATCTGAGATCTAAAATGGGCTGCCACTCTCCTGTCTTTTTTGGGGTAAGGAAGTATCTGGAATACAGACCCCTGCCCTGATGCAGGGGAGGAACCCTTTCTACTGCTCTGAGAGCTAACAGGGATGAGACCTCTGTTTCAGAACGAGGGTCTCTGAAGCACTTGCAGGTAGAAAAAGTCTGCTTCTCAACTTGGGAAACTTTTGAAGCTAAGAACCAGACCCTGCAGCACTACTTCCAGAACCCACTTGTCTGAGGTTAAAGAAGCCCAATTCTGACTGAAGTAAGCCAGCCTGCCCCCCACTGGTACAGGAGAATCGGCCCTGGGCACCCCATCAGGGTGCCTGTTTATGAGGAGTTTTAGGCTGGGGGTGGGGCAGGTCTGCCCACCTCGTCTGCCCTGCCTCTGAAGAAGCCCCTCTGAGCATAGGCAGAGGAGGCCTGAGTCTGGTAGAAAGGCCTGTGAAAAGGCCTACCCCTACCCTGGGGTATGCCTTTGAGGAGTGGCTTGCGCTCCTTAGCCTGGGCACTCTTGTAAGTAGTCCTATATTCATCCATCTTCTTCATGTAGTTCTCTGTCTGCTCTCCAAACAGAATTTCCCACACAGGAAAATCCATAGCCTTAGTCTGGGTATCCTGTGACAAACTAGTACACCTGAGCCAGGCCAACCTAAAAAGCTACAGATGTGGCCATGACCTGAGGAAACATCATTAACATCCACAGCAGCATGAAACTGAACCTTAGAGCTTCAATGCCATCAGCAGCCACCTGTTCTAGTTCACTAGCCAGCTGGCCATGGGCCTCTTGCCAATTGCATAACAGTATCCCATCTAGATTTCTGATACCTAGCTACATAAGCCATATAATTTGCTTGCCTGAGTCCCAGAGAGGCTGCCATATACTATTTTTGCCATGGCATCAATCTTCCTGGAATCCTTGTCAGGAGGATGTGAAGCCAAGGGAATATTAGCTTTATCACAGGCAGCAGCCTGAACTACTAACAAGACTGCATTGCTGAGAAAGAATTCTGTATCAGGGCCTGACAATGTATACCTTCTGTCCATCTTTATCTACGGAGGCACAGAATTAGGAGCTTTTAAAATTTTAATTGTTTGTTTCCTAAAAGACTTATGTAAAGAATAGACAATCTCCTAGACTCTGGAATATCCATCATTTCTACAAAATCAGGCTCCTCTTGCTCATCCACAGCCTCTTCTAAAGGAAGCTGGAGGTTTCAGCAACTTTTTATAAAACATAAAATGAGATGGGGACTCAGACAGCATAGGGGAGATTCTAAAGGTCTGTCTGGGGAGATGTCGGTTCAATGGGCACACCCAGACCTTCCAGCCACATTCATACTGTTCATAATCCTCCTCCCCTCCTCTGGTTCATAAAATTCCTCAATATCATAATCCTGAACCACTGGGACCGACGAACCGACCTTTTACCAGATAGTGGTGGTTCGGACGGACCTGAACTAATGACTGGACAATCTGTATAGCTTTTGCTATCTCTGCAGCAGTTGGAGAAGGAATTTTGGACTCCAGACCTGCTGATTTTCTTGTTTTCTTTACTGGAATTGGTTCCTCAGAACCAGCTTTTCTTTGGCCCGAGGAAGTCTGGCCCTGGTCAGAGGGCACTCCCTCTGGTTCGGTTGGCACCGAACCGGGCTGGCCATCCGGGTCAGCGGACTTTTTGGCCTCTCGTTCCCTGAGCCTGCCCAATCTTTTTTCCAGAGTGGCTGCAGGGAAATTCTTACATACCTGGCAGTCTGACTGGAGGTGGTCAAACCCCAGACAATAAACACATGTGGTGTGTGGGTCAGCCTTGGCAAAGACTTCCCCACAAACATCACAGTGTTGAAACCCAGTGGGCCCGGTTTTTCTTTTGGGTTTCTCAGACATAATGCCAGCCTAACCAAAAACTTGCCCTTTTAACAGCAGTGCCAGGCAAGACACCCTTATCGGTTCCTAACCGTGTCACGGTATTGGAAAAAGCGTAATAAATCCGGTTTTTAGAACCGATAAGAACGGGAACCGCACTCTAAAATAGTAACTTTTAGTTTAAAATGAGTTTTAAACCCACTGATCGTTCAAAACCGAACCGATAACCACAAGTTCCACACAGACAAAACCTTCATTACCAGTTACCACAGATAGAGCTTGAACCGAACGGTTTTGGCGTTAAAATAAAACTATTCTCGGTTAAATCCAACCGAGAAAACACTTTAAACCGAAATGAACCGAGCAGAAGGAGAAATCTCCGGAGCGACTGTTCACTGAGGCGGAGTAAAGAATCTGACAGTTCAAGTTTGAAATGACACAGATAGAGCTGCTCTCGTGCCAAAATTCTATTTTGGAATGGTTTTAACCATTTCACTCCGGGGCAGTTCTAGAGCTGGATCAAACTGCTAATGTCTATAATATAGCAAGACTTCATGTTGTTTGAACACCCAAGCACCCTAAGAAAGGGTGAAAATAAAGTGGGCATCTATGAAGTGTCAACATTGCACTGCCCACCCACATCCCAAAGTAGAGGTTCTGAGAGGGGCAGGCTGGGGGGAGGTCATAATATAGCAAGACTCCATTAGAAGAAACAACATTACTAAGGTGAGTAATTTTTTCTTCAAACAACATGAAGTCTTGCTATATTATGACATATGCAGATTACACAGCAGTACCTCCATGGAGGAGGGACAGAACCTACTTAGGAAATAGGCTCTGAAGCACAGCTTTGCCAAATCGATCTTCACTCCTAGCCTGGATGTCCAGGGAGTAATGCTTAGTAAAAGTGTGAACTGTTTTCCAGGTAGCTGCTTGACATATCTCTAGGATTAGGGATGTCCCTGGCAGCAGCCAGAGCAACTGTACCTCTGGTGATGTGAGCCCTCAGGCCTGAGGAGGAACCTTACCAGTTTTCATAGCAAAGTGGATACAGAGACAATCCACTGGCAATGGATCTTTTAGTGGCAGGCTTTCCTTTACCAACCTCACCATAAGTGAGGAACAATTGGAGGAGTCAAACCTGAGACCCTGAGTACGTTCTATATAGTAACTAAGGCTCTTTTGACATCTAAACTGTGCAATCTCCTCTACGCCAGAGGAGGAATGGTCAGTGGCGTACACAGGAAGAGACATGGATTGATTAAGGTGGAAGTCTGAAACCACCTTGAGCAAAAACTTTCTGTTAGTCTGAAGACCACCTTATCTCTGTGAAAGGAGATAAAATCAGGCTCCACTGACAATGCTTGCAGCTCACTTATCGCCTGGCAAGTGATGGCTACCAAAACACAGTTTTCCAAGTCAAGTACTTAAGCTCTGCTGAAGACAATGGCTCAAAGGGTTGCATAAGCTGGGCAATGCAAATATTAAGATCCCAAGCAGGGGCAGGGTCCCTGAATGGAGGTTGAGTGTGAAGCAACCTTTGGAAAAGGAGAATACAGGGGTGAGCTGAAAAGAAGAGGTTTGCCTGCTGATAAGAAAACGACACGGCTGCCAGGTGCACTTTTAGGGTAAGCTGGTCTCAGCTAAGAATTCAAATGCACCAAATAATCCCGGATCGTGGGCACGTCCAGCAGATTCGCGGGAATAAGTTTGCCAGAGCACCATATGGAAAATCTCTTCCATTTGGAATTATAAGTAGCCCTGGTGGAAGGCTTTCTAGAGGCCTTCAAGATATCCAATACACCTTGGAAGAGGTGTAGGTCCGCAAACTCTAACTCTTCAAGAGCCAGGCCTTGAGATTGAGAGATTTGAGGTTCGGATACCAAACTCGCCCCTGGGCACAGGTTAACAGGTTGTGATTCCTGGGAAGACACAGGGGAAGGTTGACTGCTAAGGACATGAGGAGTGGGTACCAGGGCTGTCTGGCCCAATCTGGAGCAATCAGGATCATCTTGCAGGGTTGAGATCTGATTTTATTCTTACCTTGAAGAGAGAAGAGGAAGAGGGAAAAGCATAGAAAACTTCCCTTCCCAACTGAGGAGGAAGGCATCCAGAGGGACTGAGCCCAACACTGGGGGCCTGCAGCAAAAAGGGAAGTTGGTGATTGTCTGGGGCTGCAAAAAGATCTATCTGCGGGGTGCCCCAACTGGCAATTACTACCTCCAGTACTAGGGGATCCAGTGCCCATTCGTGATGGCCCTGGGAAATCCTGCTGAGAGCATCTGCTAGGACATTGTCCTTGCCTGGGAGGTGAACTGCCCGTAAGGGGCGTTCAGGGAATAAGCCAGAGACCACAACTTCATTGCTTGGTGAACAAGGCCGCAGACAGTGCCTCCTTGCTTGTTGATGTACCACATTGTAGTGGTATTGTCTGTTCTGACCTGTACAACCTTGTTCTGAACAGATGTGGAAAAACCTGGAGTGCTAGAAAAACTGCTCTGAGTTCCAACAAATTGATGTGGAGCAGAGATTCCTGAGGGACCACAATCCCTGGGTAGTGGAGTCGCCATGTAGGCTCCCCATCCCAAGAGGATGCATCTGTAGTAAGGATCAAGGAGTGAGACTGAGGGGTGAAGGAACCCCTGTCTCAGATTGCTCTGTCCTGCCACCACTGAAGTGCCTGGATCAGGGTTGAGTCACTGGGATCAATTTGGTTAGAGGTCTCTCTTTGAGACCAAAGCGCTCTCAAATGAAACTGGACGTCCCTCATCCCAAATCTTGCTCCCTGCACTACTGCTGTAGAAGCAGCCATGTGCCCCAGGAGCTATAGAAAATGCCTTGCTGGTGAGAGACCTGCAGGGTGAAAAGATGAGACCAGAGAGACCAAGGTCCTTGCTCTTTCCAGAGGGAGGCTCTGGTCTCTTTGTGTTCATTTCAGCGCCTATGAAGGTGAGAAGCTGGACAGGCTCTAGAACTGACTTTGGAAGATTGAGGAGGAAACCTAGAGATGTGAGCAGTTGCTGAGTTACCTGAAGGTGTAGTCTGACCTGGTCTGGGGACTGGCCTACTATGAGCCAGTCGTCCAGATAAGGAAAGATGACAATCTTTTGCCTTCTTAAGTGGGCAACTGCTACTGCCAGGCATTTTGTGAATACCCTCGGGGCCGAGGTGAGGCCGAAGGGCATTGCTCTGAACTGGTAATGGCCTGAGGGCAGTTGAATCTGAGGTACTTTGATGGGAGCTTCTGATAAGAACATGGAAGTAGGCATCCTTGAGGTCAGGAGGCTAGCCAGTCCCTGGCCTTAGAAGGTAAAATAATTCCCGAGTCACCATTTGAATTTTGGTTTTAAAAGGTGCTTGTTTAGATACCTGAGATCCAGGATGGGCAGCCATTCTCCTGTCTTTTTGGGGTAAGGAAGTACCTGGGTACAACCCTTTGCCCTGGTGTGGGGTGGAACCCCTTCACACTCTGAGGCCAGGAGGGTAGAAACTTCTGTTTCTAGGGCAGAGTGCCTCTGATGGATGTTGCAGGTGGAAAGGATCTGGCTCTCATCTTTGGAAATTTTTGAGCTGAGAACCAGTCCCTGACTACTACTTCCAGGACCCACTTGTCTGATGTTAAGGCGTCCAGTCCTGGACAAAATAAGCCAGCCTGCCTACGGTGTGGAGAATCGGCCCTGGCCACCCCATCAGGAGCCTGCTTGGCAGGGCTTTGGGCTGAGGGGTAGAAGCAGGCTTACCTGTACCCGTCTGCCTCTCCTCTAAAGAACCCCTCTGGGCATAAGCAGAAGAGGAGGCCTGGGCTTGGTAAAGGCCTATGAAAAGGCCTGCCCTGCCCCTGACATGCTGCCTTTGGTGGCTTGCCTTTCTTTGGCCTGTGCACTCCTATGGGTGGTCAATATTCATCCATTTCTTCATATAATTCTCTGTCTGCTCCACAAGAAATTGCCCTAACAAGGAAAATCGTAGCCTTAGACTGGGTATCCTGTGACAGAGTAGTACATCTGAGCCAAGCCATTCTCGAAGAGCCACAGATGTAGCCATGACCCTTGATGATACATCATTAGAGTCTACTGCAGCATGAAATTGCACCTTGGATGCCTCAATACCATCATAGCCACCTGCTCCAGGTCCCTAGCAAGCTGGTCAGAGGCCTGTTTTGCTAGGAGCCAGCACAGTATCCCATCTAGTTTCTGGTACCTAGCAGCATAAACCATAAGTTTGCCTGTCTAGAGTCCTAAAGATGCTGCCATGTACTGTTTCTTTGCCATGGCATCCATCCTCCTGGAGTCCTTTACAGGAGGGTGAGAGGCTAGAAGAATATTTGCCTTGTCACAGGCAGCAGCCTGCACTACCCCCACATGGCTGCATTGCTGAGTGAGAAACTCCGTATCAGAGCCTGATAAAGCATACCTCTTGTCCATCCTTTTATCCACAGGGAGGATAGAATGAGGAGTTTTTAGAATTTTTACTGTCTGTTTCCTAAAAGATTTGTGCAAGGGACTAGACAGTCTCCTAGACTCTGGAATATCCATCATTTCTACATAATCAGGCTCTTCTTGGTCATCAACAGCTAGAACATAAAATGAGAAGGGGACTCAGATAGCCTGGGGGGGAACCCCCAACGGTCTGTCTGGAGAGATGTCCGGTTCAATGGGCACATCCAGACTTTCAAAATCACATTCACTATCCTCATACTCCTCCTCCCCTTCCTCCGGTTCATAAAAATCCTCAAAATCAAAATCTTGAACCGGTGGAACCGGCCGAACCGAACGCTTCCCTGATGGTGTTGGTTCGGACAGAACCGGGGAAAGAGACTGGACAATCTGAATTGCTTTAGCTATTTCCTCAGCAGTTGGAGAAAGAACTTTTGGGACACTAGCTGACTTTCTAGTCCTTTTAGTTGGAACCGGCTCCTCAGAGCTGGCTCTTCGTTTGCCCGAGGAAGTATCGCCCTGGTCAGAGGGCACTCCCTCCGATTCGGTTGGAACCGAACCGGGCTGACCATCGGGTCAGCGGACTTTTAGCCTCCGTTCCTGAGCCTACCAACTCTCTTTTCCACGGTGGCAGCAAAGAAAACTCTTACAAATTTGGCAGTCTGCATTGGGGTGGTCAAACCCCAGACAATATACACAGGTGGTGTGTTGGTCAGCCTTAAAGGCTTCCCAAGACCCTGATGCTGAAACAGTGGGCCCAGTTTTCTTTTGGATTTCTCAGACATAGTGCCAGCCTAACCAAACTTGCCCATTAGTGGCAATCCATAAGCAAGACTCTCTTATCGGTTCCCAACCGTGTCACGGGTCGTGGAAAAAAACGTAATGAAATCCAGTTTTTTTAGAACCAGTAAGAACCGGGAACCGCACTCTCAAGGGCTAGAAAGTTATTTTTAAAACAACCTGATCGGTTCAAACCGAACCGAAAAAGACGTTTACAAGTTCCACACAGAAGAAATAAATGTAAGCCTATCTATTACTTACAATACCACAGACAGAGCTGGAACCGACCGATTGCGGTTTAATTTTGGTTAAGAAACCGAAAAATAAGACTTTTTAACCGACAAACGAACCGAGCAGAAGGAGAAATCTCCGGAGCGACTGTTCAGTGAGGCGGAGTAAAGAATCTGACAATTTGAGTTTGAGCAACAACAGACAGAGTTTTCAACCGAGCTCGCGCTCAAGATTCCATGCCTGGCATGGAAAGTTAACTCTTTCACCTCCGGAGCAGTTTGAAGGTTGGGACTCACTGCATATGTCATAATATAGCAAGACTTCATGTTGTTTGAACGACTGGTAAACCAGCCTGGCAATAGTGTGTTTCTGTTGACACCAAATGGAAAACCTTTTCCATTTAGAGGTGCAAGTCTTTCTGGAAGATGGTTTTCTAGAAACCCTAAACACCTCTAGCACCCCCTTAAAGGAGGTGCAGGTCAGCATACTCTTAAGTCCTCAAGAGCCAACCCTGATTTTGAGGGACTGAATTGTACGATAAAGAACCATGCCCTGAGAGGAGGTGAATAGGTTGTGCCTCCTGGGTAGGGTGATTGGTTTGGATATTGACAGGATCAATAGCAGGGAATACCAGGGCTGCCTGGCACAATCTGGAGCAATGAGGATCACTGTCACTGGTTGAGCTCTGAGCTTTTTCAGTACTCTGAGCAACAGGGGAAATGGAGGAAAGGCATATAGGAACCTCCCTGTCCAATCCAACAGCAGTGCATCCGGAGGGAGTGTGCCCACTGCACGGGGCCTGTAACAGAACTGTGGCAGTTGGTGATTATCTGGGGCTGCCAAAACAGATCCACCTCTGGGGTGCCCCACCTTTTGAATACCACTTGCAGGATCTGCCTGTTCAGTTACCACTTGTGGTGGTTCTGGTTGATCCTGTTGAGGGCATCTGCGAGGACACTGTCCTTTCCTTGGGAGGTGAACAGCTGAGAAGCAGATCCCCAGGGAGTAAGCCAGGTTCCACACTTTCATGGCTTCTGTGCACAGGCAGAACGACCTTGTACCCCATGCTTGTTTATGTAGTACATTCTGGTTGTATTGTCTGTTCTGACTTGAACCACCTTGCCCTGCAGCACTAAAGGAAAAGACTGAATGTTCAGATAAACTGCCCTGAGCTCCAGCAGGTTTATGTAGAGCAGAAACTCCTGCTGGAGCCAGGCACAGTGTGCAGTGTGCTCCTCAGGTGGGCACCCCATCCTAATAGGGAGGCATCCGTTTTTAAGACTGCTGATGGTAGAAGTTGGAAGAAAGGCACACCTTCCCTGAGGTTCTCCTTTTCCTGCCGCCACTGTAGTGCTTGGAGAAGGGTTCCTGTGATGACTGTTACCATTTTTGACAGGGGATCTCTTTTCTGAGACCAGTGAGACCTGAGGTGGAACTGAATGTCCCTCATCTGGAATCTTGGACCTGACACTGTTGCTGTTGACGCAGCCATGTGTCCTAACAGCTGAAGAAAATGCCATGCTGATCTGGGGGTATGCAGTTGGAAGGAGTCTGCCAGTTTCACTAGGCTGTCTGCTCTTCCCTAAGGGAGGAAGGCTCTTCTTCTCAGAGCGTCTAGTTCTGCTCCTATGAATAGCAGGAGTTGAACTGGTTTTAGTACTGACTTCTGGTTTACCAGGAAGCCTAGTGTACACAGGGTATCCTCAGTGATGGTCAGTGCATCTTCGACTTGCTGAGGGGACTGGTCTACCACTAGCCAGTTGTCCAGGTATGGGAAAACTGCAACCCCTTGCCTCCTTAGGTGTGCTACCACTACTGCTAGGCACTTGGTAAACACCATTGGAGCAGAAGTCAGGCTAAAAGGCATGGCCCTGAACTAGTAATGGTCTGATGGCAATCTGAACCTGAGATACTTTCTGTGAGATTGCCTGATGGGAATGTGAAAGCAGGTATCTTTTAACTCCAGAAATACCAGGCAATCTCCCTTCCTGAGTGTGGGAAGGATGGTAGTCAGAGTAACCATTTTGAATTTTGGCTTTGTCAAATGCCTGTTTAAATGTCTGAGATCCAGTATGGGTTGCCACTCCAGTTTTCTTCAGGGTGAGGAAATATCTTGAGTAGAGACCCTTTCCCCTTTGTACCAAGGGAACAGGCTCTACTGCCTTGTCCTGAAGGAGTTTTGCTACTTTCTCCTCCAACAGAGCTGCTTCTGATAGTGTGACAGGTCTGAAAACTCTTGCTCTCAGTTTGGACAGAACCTTGAAACTGAGGGCAAGCCCCTAGCTCACTACTCCCAGGACCCATTTGTCTGTGGTGATGGATTCCCAAGCCTATAGATAGTGAGCCGGCCAGCCTCCTACTGGAAGTGGGGAGGCAACCCTGGCAGACCCCTCAGGGAGTCTGTTTTGTCTGTGTGCTTGGCTGAGTGCTGGGGCCAGCACGGCTGTTGCCCTTTCTGCTTCTGCCTCTGAAGTAACTTCTCTGAGGTTGGTAGGCTGGCAATGCCTGAGCCTGGAAGAAAGGTCTATAATGAGTTCTACCCCTATCCCCTTTGCTTTGGTACTTCTGAGGTGTTGCTGCTTTCTTCTTTGCAGCAGCACTCTTATAGGCCACCTTGTACTCATCCATCTTCTTCATGTAAGCCTCTGTTTGCTCAACAAAGAGAGATGTGGGCTTGCAAGGAAAATCCAATGCCTTTGTCTGGGTGCCCTGGGACAAATTAGTGGCCCTCAGCCAAGCAAATCTCCTCAGGGACACTGAGGCTGCCATTTGTCTGGCTGCAATGTCGGCATCTGCCATGGTATTTTGAAGCCTATATGCCCCTTTTTGCAGCTTCACACAGATCTGATGTCATGGGTCCAGGACAAGTCTTGTCAAACTCTGGAACTGTGTTCCAGAGACTCTTTTGATATCTGGACACTTAAGCCATATATGTTGCCTATCTAATGGCCAAAGAGCCACCCAGATAGGACTTCTTGACCATAGAGTCCATCTTTCTGGAATCCTTATCAGGTGGGTGTGATGCTTGCGGAAAACCTGCTTTGTCACATGCAGCAGCCTGCACTACTCCTTCATGGCTGGGGTGTCCAAAGAGGAACTGTTCTGGACATGGCCACCCAATACTTCCTGCCCATCCTCTTGTTCACTGGGAAGATGGACGCGGGGGTCTACAAAATTCTGGAGGCCTGTCTCTTTATGGATTTGTGGATGGGCAACAACAACCTTTTCGTTGCTGGCACATCCATCATCTCCATGTAGTCTGGCTACTCTTCCTCCTCTGTAGATTCCTGAGTGGAGAGGTCCAGAGTTTGTACCACTTGCTTCATAAAAGCAAAGTGAGCAGACAAATCCTCAGCTCCTTTATCAGGGGAGTCGGGGTATACATCCGGTTCAGGAGGCTCCCCAAAGTCCTCCTCCTCCTCCCTTCCCCTCCCTCCTCCCCCTCCCCTCCTCCTCCTCCCCTCCTCCTCCTCAGCATAACCCTCAGGAAACTGCTCAAAGGAACGGGACCAGTAAGAACCCAGATCTTGAACCGAGGCCTGTGAACCAGGACCGCAGTACTGGTTTGCAGCGCCTGAATAATCCTAATAGCGTTAGCCATTTCTTCTGTGGTTGGAACCAACGGACTTGTCGGTTGCAGTTCCTTAACTGAGTATTTTTCCTTTCTTTTCTTCTTGGCAGAACTTGCCGATTCAGAGGCAGTATCTGCTGTTTTCTTTTTACTCGAGGAACCACCACCCTGCTCAGAGGCTTGTTCAACCGGTTCCTAGGGTTTTTCCTTCCAAGAAGAGGAAGGTTTATCCGAAGCTGGGTCAGCAGCTTTTTCAGATATTTTTTCTTTCAGTTGGTTCAAACACCTATCAAGCTTCGATTGAGGAAAATGTTTACAAATTTCACAATCTGCCGTCAGGTGGTCAAACCTTAGGCAGAAAACACAAATCAAGTGAGGATCTGCTTTAGCAAATGGTTCACCACACTCTGTGCAATGCTGAAAACCCATTGGGCTGGTTGTTTTCTTGGGTAGTGACAAAACCAAGAGAAAACCCTAAAAAGATGGTCTTCTGTGAGTCAGAAACCCACACAGATAAACAAAGTTTTATTTTTTTTTTTTGCAGTCGGTTCAGTGACCAACGAAAGAAACGAGGGGTAGGATTTCTCTCTAAAGTCCAATAATTCAAACAACTGGCCCAGGAAAAAGTTTTAAAATGGAAATTTACCTTTTAAAATGTAAATAAATGTTCACTTTCCTTACGGTTAAACAAACCGACAAGAAACCAAAAAAACTTACCGGAGTAACACTAAATCTAGACTAATCAACCTGTAAACTCAAGGACAGTGCTTTACAAATGAATACAAATAAAAAGTACTTCAAAAAAACAAGAAAATAAAATCTTCAAGAAAGATGAAGGAAGACTCTCTGAGGGGTCTGTACTAGACAAGCAAAGTAAAGAATCTGACAGCTGCAGGATGTATTTCAGGGACGGTGATTTGAAAACCGAGCTCAAGCCTAGCATTTCGTCATTAGCATAGGTTCTATTAACCATTTCGGCTCTGGGGCAGTCTTATGGTGAGACCATACTGCATATGTCAGAATACAGTAAGATTTCCTAGGGTTTGAATAACTGGTTCTTGCTCACACTTTTTGGGTGATCAGAAGCACATGAGAATTATAGACCCTGGAAAATTCCGAAGCAAAAAACAATCCAATGCAAGATTAACATTCAAGAAGGAAAATATACAGCCCCAGTTCATAGAACCCAAATCCCTCAAAAAAGCAATCTTACTAACACTGTTATAAGATTTAAATCTATTACCTTTTGGAGTACATATAAGCAACATAAAATAAAAATTACAAAATATAATGTTATGATCGATACAAACATTTGGTAAGCTGCTAGATTTAATTATCAGAAGTTTAGGGGATACAAAATTTAAATCCAAGACAGAAAAGGTTTGGCAAACTAAGTCCCTTCTTGTATGTTCACTTATCAGTTGAAAAAGACCAAGGAGTGACAAAGCAGAGTTTAAACAAGAACCTCTTCATGAACCCTATGGGACATTATAATTTCCCAGCAGAAAGAAGTCACTTAAATCATCCAGAGAATCTACAAATTACAAAATGTATCTGCTGCCACCACTGGAGCTAGCTTACAAGCATTTTGTATCGTGGTATCAGGGGATCCCTGAATTGAGGATCGGTATTCTTTTACGTATCACTGTGCACTCATGTGCAACTTTGCCTGTACTACCAGATAAACTGTGACTGACATCAGTCCGAACAGTCTGAGAAAATCCTGTTCAGACTTTCTTGCTTCAGTATTGTAAAGGGCTACATACTATACCAGAGTCTGAACCCTTTCCTATGGGAGGCAGGCCCTTGCTTACACTGTGTCCAACTCTGCTCCAATTGAAATGAATGTTATGTGTGCGTTTCAGGTTTAATTCTTCTAAATTCAGGATGAAACAATTGTTTCATCAAGGACATAGTTTGTTCAATTGAGGACAGGGCCTGTTCCTTCGTTATCCCACCACCTGGTTCTCCCACTAACTTGTCATCTGAGTATGGTTAAAAAGTCACTCAGTTTCTTGGAAGTGCTGTTGCTGCTACAGCCAGGCACTTTGTGAATATTCTTGAGGCAAAAGACAGGCCGAAGAGCACTGCCCTGTACTGCCACAGAATAACACCTACTCTAAAGCTTAGGTACTTTCCATGGCTTGTTCTTACTGGGATGTGGAAGTAAGCATCATTTAAATTCAGAGAGTATAGCCAGTCTCCTTGTTGTCAAGATGGAATAACTGTTTGCATGGTGACCATTTTAAATTTCTCCTTTAGGTCTTTGTTCAGATACCAGGAGCCAAGTATTAGTCATGACTCTCTCAATTTTTTCTTTGTTAGGAAGTACCTTGAGAAAAATCCTTTTTCCATTTTCATTGCTGGTACTTTCCCAACAACATTAAGAGTGTAATTTTGGAACTTTCAATTTTAACTGCTGCACCTAATTTCTTTATCTTGGGATGGTAACAAAAGACAGACCAAGGCCTTCTCTCGCAGTCTCTAGCACTTATTTGTCTGATAAGTTGCCACTGCTGCAGATGGATAAAGAGGTGCCTCCTCACTGGAGAGTGAATTGTGGTGTCCTGTGCCTGATCAGGGGTTAGCTTTTGTCCGTAGTGGTTGAGCTGGAGTTGCTGCTTCCCCCTGCCTCTTCCACTTCTACCTGTTCGTGATCCTCTGGGTGTACTACATTTACTTATTTGTTTTTGTTAATCAGGTAAGCACACTAGACAACAAGTGCCTATTTTCAGGTGCGACCTGGGAGGTTACAGAGTACATGAGACACATTATACAATGTCAATGTAACATACAGGCCCACATACCGGTGGTTCCAGGGTACAAGAGATACAAAATACAGAGTCAGGGTAACATACAGGCCCACGTACTAGTGGGGGGGACAGCAACAGTATACATGGCAAAATTATACAGTAAAGTAGGCAGTACATCAACACCAGCATAACATTCTGTGATGATTTGCATATGCAGCCCATGATGCTTTGCATTATGGGGGCATTTGTGATTTTGTATCTTCTTGAAACTTGGCTTCCCAGCCAAATGCCCTTTGGGGTAACCCTTGCCTCAGTGTTTGTGCACAGAGGTTCTTTGTCTTTTAAATAGTTTTTTTATTTTAATGGGTTCACCACAATATATCCAAGGCACACTGCCTTAAGGGTAGCTGGTCCATTGCACTGGGGTGTGAAACAGACGAGGCATACTGATGAGTCCTGGTAGGATGAAACACATGTCTATGTCTTCTGTTAGCACCCTTTGCAAACTGTATGAGAGGCCTTTTGGCACCATGCAATTCTGCTTAAAGGTGGACCAGTATAACATTCTGTGGTGATTTGCATATGTAGCCTATGATGCTTTGCATTGTGAGGGCATGTGTGATTTTGTATTTTCTTGAAACTTGGCTTCCCAGCCAAATGCCCTTGAAGGTAACCTTGCCTCAGTGTTTGCACACAGAGGTTCTTTGTCTTTAAATATTTTTTATTTTAATGGGTTCACCACAATATATCCAAGGCACACTGCCTTAAGGGTAGCTGGTCCATTCCACTGGGGTGTCAAACAGACGAGGCATACTGATGAGTCCTGGTAGGACAAAAGAAAAATTACTCACCTTAGTAATGTTGTTTCTTCTAATGGAGTCTTGCTATATTATGACTAATGCAGTTTGTCCCACCATTAGAACTGCTCCGGAGGTGAAAGAGTTAACTTCCATGCAGTGCATGGAACTTAGAGCGCGAGCTCGGTTAAGAAAGCTCTGTCAGGGTTATTTCAAACCGAAACCGTCAGATCTTTACAAGCAAAACTCACTAAGGCTCTGTGTGGAAGCTGTACCCTACACTAGCCAACTGGCTACTAAAATATTCACACATTTTTCTGGTCCCAACACCAAGACTCAAGTCAGGGGACCAGAAAAAATAAGATACAATAAATAAAATACAACACCCAAACACCCCAACAAGAAGGGGTGGAAAACATAAAAGGGGGCATCAACAAGTGCCAACAGTGGACTGCCCACCCCATACCCAAAGTAGAAGTTCTGAGAGGGGCAGGCTGGGGAGGTCATAATATAGCAAGACTCCATTAGAAGAAACAACATTACTAAGGTGAGTAATTTTTTCTTCAAACAACATGAAGTCTTGCTATATTATGACAATACGACTACACAGTACCTCCAAGGAGGAGGGATAGAACCTACTTAGGAATAGGCTCTGAAGCACGGCTGTGTTAAACCGAAAGCATCCTTCCTGGCCTGGATATCCAGGGAGTAATGCTTGGTGAAAGTGTGTACTGTTTTCCAAGTAGCTGTTTGACATATCTCTAAGATAGGGATGTCTCTGGCAGCAACTAGAGACGCAGCTGTACTTCTGGTAGAGTGAGCCCTCAGGCCTGAAGGGGGAACCTTACCCAGTTTTTGATAGCAAAATTGGATACAAGAGACAATCCACCTGGCAATGGATCTCTTAGTGGCAGGTCTCCCTTTCCCAGCCTCACCATAAGTGAGAAATAGTTGGAGGGAGTCAAACCTGTGACCCTTGGTACGCTCTATGTAGTAACTTAGGGCCCTCTTAACATCTAAGCTGTGCAACCTCCTCTCACCAGAGGAGGAATGGTCAGTGAAGAACACTGGAAGTGAAATAGATTGGTTAAGGTGGAAATCCGAAACCACCTTAGGCAAAAACTTCCAGTTAGTCCTGAGGACTACCTTATCCCTGTGAAGGGAAATAAAGTCAGTCTCCACTGATAAAGCCTGTAACTCACTTATGCGCCTGGCACAAGTGATGGCTACTAGAAATACAGTTTTCCAAGTCAAATACTTAAGCTCTGCTGAAGACAGAGGTTCAAAGGGGGTTTGCATCAGCTGAGCAATGCAAACATTAAGATCCCAGGCAGGGGCAGGGTCCCTGAATGGAGGATTGGTATGAAGCAATCCCTTAAAAAACTTGGAAAATACAGAGTCAGCAGAAAGAGAAGAGGGCTTCCCTGCTGAAATGAAAGCAGAGACAGCTGCCAAATGCACTTTCAGGGTAGCTGGTCTCAGTCCCAAAGAATTAAGATGGACCATATAGTCCAAAACAGTGGGTAAATCAGCAGATTCCATGGAAATATGCTTCCCAGAACACCATATAGAAAACCTTTTCCACTTGGAGTTATAGGTAGCCCTGGTGGAAGGCTTCCTAGAAGCTTTCAAGATTTCGAGAACACCCTGAGAAAGTTGTAGATCAGCAAAACTCTAACTCCTCAAAAGCCAGGCCTTGAGGTTGAGGATTTGAGATTAGGATACCAGACTCTCCCTGAGCACAGGTTAACAGATTGTGGTTCCTGGGGAGACACAGGGAAGATGGACTGCTAAGGACAGAAGGAGTGGGTACCAGGGCTGCCTGGCCCAGTCTGGAGCAATCAGGATCATCTTGCAGGGCTGAGACCTGATTTTGACTAGCACCTTGAACAGGAGAGGAAGGGGGAAGGCATAGAGAAACTTCCCTTCCCAATCGAGGAGAAAGGCATCCAGTGGGACTGAGCCCAACACTGGGGGCCTGCAACAAAAAAGTGGAAGTTGATGATTGTCTGGGGCTACAAAAGATCTATCTGAGAGTGCCCCATCTGGCAAAACTATCCCAGTACTAGGGGATCCAGTGACCATTCGTGATGGCCCTGGGAAATCCTGCTGAGAGCATCTGCCAGGACATTGTCCTTGCCTGGGAGGTGAACTGCTATGAGGGAAGTGTTCAGGGAGTAAGCCAGAGACCACAACTTCATCGTCTTGGTGCACAAGGCCGAAGACCGAGTGCCCCCTTGTTCGTTGATGTACCACATTGTAGTGGTGTTGTCTGTTCTGACCTGTACCACCTTGTTCTGAACAGATACAGAAAAAACCTGAAGTGCTAGAAAAACAGCTCTGAGTTCCAACAGATTGATGTGGAGCAGAGATTCCTGGGGACCATAACCCCTGGGTGGAGAGGTCGCCCATGTGAGCTCCCCATCCCAAGAGGATGCATCTGTAGTAAGGGTCAAGGGTGGGATAGAGGGATGAAGGGCACCCCTGGTCTCAGATTGCTCCGATCCTGCCACCACTGAGGGCCTGGATCAGGGTTCGAGTCAATGGGATTAACTTGGATAGGAATCTCTTCTTTGAGACCAGAAGGCTCTCAAATGGAACTGAATGTCCCTCATCTGAAATCTTGCTCCTTGCACTACAGCTGTGGAAGCAGCCATGTGTCCTAGGAGCTGCAGGAAATGCCTTGCTAGTCGAGAGACCTGCAGAGTGAAGGGCGAGGCCAGGGCCACAGGGTCCTTACCCTTTCTATGGGAAGGAAGGCCTGCTTTGTGTCCAGTTCTGCACCTATAAAAGTGAGTACCTGGACAGGTTCCAGAACTGACTTTGGAAGATTGAGAAGAAAGCCCAGAGGGTAAGCAGCTGCTGGGGTAACTTGCAGGTGTGATTTGACCTGGTCTGGAGACTGACCCACAATGAGCCAGTTGTCTAGGTAGGGAAAGATGGCAATCTTTTGCCTTCTTAAATGAGCAACTGCTACTGCCAGGCATTTTGTGAATACCCTTGGGGCAGAGGTAAGGCCGAAGGGCATTGCTCTGAACTGATAATGGCCTGAGGGCAATTCGAATCTGAGGTACTTTGTGGGAGCTTCTGATAAGAACATGGAAGTAAGCATCCTTGAGGTCCAGGAAGCTAGCCAGTCCCTGGACTTAGGGAGAGTAAAATCATTCCCAGAGTCACCATTTTGAATTTTGGTTTAAAAGGTGCTTGTTCAGATATCTTAGGTCCAGGATGGGCGCCACTCTCCTGTCTTTTTGGGGTAGAGTACCTGGAGTACAGACCCTTGCCCTGGTGTGGGAGAAACCCTTTCTACAGCTCTGAGAGCCAGGAGGGTTGAGACTTCTGTTTCCAAGGCAAGAGTCTCTAAGGGTTTGCAGGTGGAAAGGATCTGATTCTCAGCTTTGGAAATTTTCTGAAGCTGAGAACCAGACCCTGGCTCACTACTTCCAGGACCCACTTGTCTGATGTTAAAGACTCCCAGTCCTGGACGAAGTAAGCCAGCCTGCCCCCTACAGGTAATGGAGAGCCAGCCCTGGGCATCCCATCAGGGTGCCTGTTTGGCAGGGGCTTTAGGCTGAGGGGTGGGAGCAGGCCTGCTTGTACCCCGTCTGTCTCTCCCTCTGAAGAACCCCCTCTGAACATAGGCTGAAGAGGAGGCCTGGGTCTGGTAAAAAGGCCTGTGAAAAGGCCTGCCCCTACCCCTGGGGGGCTGCCTCTGAGGAGTGGCTTGCCGTTCCTTGGCTTGTGCACTCCTATAAGTGGTTCTATATTCATCCATTTTCTTCATATAATTCTCTATCTGCTCCCCAAACAGAGATTTCCCACCACAGGAAAATCCATAGCCTTAGACTGGGTATCCTGTGACAAAGTAGTACACCTGAGCCAAGCCAGTCTCTGAAAGCCACATATGTAGCCATGACTCTAGAGGATACATCATTAGAATCCACTGCAGCATGAAATTACACTTAGATGCCTCAATCATCAGCAGCCACCTGCTCCAGCTCCTTGGCAAGCTGGCCAGGGCCTGTTTGGCTAAGCCATGACAGTATCCCATCTAGATTTTGGTATCTGAACATAAGCCATATAGTTTGCTTGTCTGAGTCCCAAAGACGCTGCCATGTATTGTTTTGGCCATGGCATCAATCTTCCTGGAGTCCTTGTCAGGAGGATGTGAAGCCAGGGAATATTAGCTTTATCACAGGCTGCAGCCTGAACTACTAACATGACTGCATTGCTGTGAAAAATTCTGTATCAGGACCTGACAAAGTGTACCTCCTGTCCATCTTTTTATCCACAGGAGGCACAGAATTAGGAGCTTTTAAAATTTTTATTGTTTGTTTCCTAAAAGATTTATGTAAAGGAATAGACAATCTCCTGGACTCTGGGATATCCATCATCTCTACAAAGTCAGGCTCCTCTTCTTCATCCAAAGCCTCCTCTAAAGGAAGCTGGAGGGTTTCAGCAACTTTTTTATAAAACAGAAAATGAGAAGGGGACTCAGCAAGCCTAGGGGGAGATTCTCCTAAAGGTCTGGCTGGGGAGATGTCCACTTCAATGGGCACATCCAGACTTTCAAAGTCACATTCACACTGATCATTATCATCCTCCCCCTCCTCTGGTTCATAAAACTCCTCTATATCATATTCTTGAACCGGTGGAACCCGACCGAACCGACCTTTTGCCAGATAGTGGCGGTTCGGAGGAACGTGGAAAGTGACGGACAATCTGTATTGCCTGGCTATCTCTGCAGCAGTTGGAGAAGGATTTTGACTCCACACCTGCTGACTTTCTAGTTCTCTTGCTGGAACTGGCTCCTCAGAGTCAGCTTTACGTTGCCGAGGAAGTCTGGCCCTGGTCAGAGGGCACTCCCTCCGGACCGGTTGGCACGCGAACCGGGCTGGCTCATCGGGTCAGCGGACTTTTTAGCCTCTAGTTCCCTGAGCCTACCAACTCTCTTATCTAGGGGTGGCTGCAGGAAATTCTTGCTAAATCTGGCAGTCTGCATTGAGGTGGTCAAACCCCAGACAATAAACACATGTGGTGTGTGGGTCAGCCTTAGCAAAGCTTCCAGAACACTACAGTGTTGAAACCCAGTGAGCCCGGTTTTCTTTTGGGTTTCTCAGACATAATCCAGCCTAACCAAAAACTTGTCCTTTTGTTGGCAGTGTCAATGAAGACACCCTTATCGGTTCCTCAACTGTCACGGGTCGGAAAACCGTGAATGAAATCCCTTTTTTAGAAACGAAGAACTGGAACCGCACTCTAACAAGCCTAAAGCGCTTTAGAATGAAGTTTAAATACAATCTGATCGGTTCAAACCGAACGATAAACATTTAAAGTTCCACAGAAAACCTATCTATACTTACAATACCATAGACAGAGCTTGAACCTATCGGTTTGCGGTTAAAATAATGAAAATCGCGGTTGAATTTAACCGAGAAAAAAACTCTTTAAAACGAGAAAATGAACCGAGCAGCAGGAGGAATCTCCGGAGCGACTGTTCAGTGAGGCGGAGTAAAGAATCTGACGGTTTCGGTTTGAAATAACCCTGACAGAGCTTTCTTAACCGAGCTCCCGCTCTAAGTTCCATGCACTGCATAGAAGTTAACTCTTTCACCTCCGGAGCAATTCTAATGGTGGGACAAACTGCATTAGTCATAATATAGCAAGACTTCATGTTGTTTGAACACATGTCTATGTCTTCTGTTAGCACCCTTTGCAAACTGTGTGAGAGGCCTTTCGGCACCATGCAATTCTGCTTAAAGTTGGACCAGCATAACATTCTGTGGTGATTTGCATATGCAGCCCATGATGCTTTGCATTGTGGGGGCATGTGTGATTTTGTATTTTCTTGAAACTTGGCTTCCCAGCCAAATGCCCTTTGGGGTAACCCCTCCCTGCCTCAGTGTTTGCGCACAGAGGTTCTTTGTCTTTTAAATAGTTTTTTATTTTAATGGGTTCACCACAATATATCCAAGGCACACTGCCTTAAGGGTAGCTGGTCCATTTCACTGGGGTGTCAAACAGATGAGGCATACTGATGAGTGCTGGTAGGACAAAACACACGTCTATGTCTTCTGTTAGCACCCTTTGCAAACTGTGTGAGAGGCCTTTCGGCACCATGCAATTCTGCTTAAAGTTGGACCAGCATAACATTCTGTGGTAATTTGCATATGCAGCCTATGATGCTTTGCATTGTGGGGGCATGTGTGATTTTGTATTTTCTTGCAACTTGGCTTCCCAGCCAAATGCCCTTTGGGGTAACCCTTGCCTCAGTGTTTGCGCACAGAGGTTCTTTGTCTAGTACGTCAACAGGGTACATAAGTAGCATGGGGAGGTAAAGAACCAACAGAAACAACAAGGCAGAGAGTTGGCAGTATGCCAGCAAGATGCAAAATTAGTATTGAGAGGCAGAAACAGCAGGAGACAACATAGCGGTGTCAACTACCACAAAAAAGAAAGTACAGACAATACAAATTGCCTGACCTGAGGGAAAGTGGGGGCATCAAAGTGCAGCTAGAGTGGGTGCTGATATGTATGGGAGCGCCTCTCCAAAGGATGGGCGGAAAGTGCTTAAGGCCGGAGTGTCAGAGAGAAACGGTGGCTGAGAGACAGCACACAAACACCCAGGGCGGGAGGGTCGGGGTGAGGAGAGACTATTCTGGGTCTGTCTGGCGCATAGACAGGTAGAAGCTCACTTAAGGAAGTTCCATAGGGATGTTTGAAGCAAGGGTGGAGGGGAGGCACGAACAAGGGCGGGAAGGGAGTTCTAAAGTCTAGGTGCATAGACGGAGAAGGCCCGGTCACCAGTGAGGGAGCGTGTCCTTGGGACCAGCCAGACCTGGGCAGTACTAGACCTTAAGTGGTAGGCAGGGGTTACATGTTTGAGGGGTAGGACAAGCGCAGAGGGGGTCTCCGTTCTAACTATATTGTCTACGAAACTGCTGAGGACAAAGGCTCAGTGTTTCTCATGGGGGAGCCACTCCAGTCGAGAATAGAGCTCACAGCGATGTGTAAGGCAAGGTGCGGAGACCGCGAAGTGACAAATGTTGTTATATGCTGTATCCCATTGTGCTAGACTGGAATTCGGAACTGCAGCAAAAGCTACAAGCCCGTAGCAGAGCGTGGGAAGGAGAATCCCCCTGGCTATGGCGAGCTGAGCAGGCGTAGTGAGGCAATCCTTAGCTCTGTAGGCTAGTCCAAGCTTGCTGTTCGTGGCTTTACATATGTTCCTAAGGTGCTCAGTAAGATCCAATTAAGGATCAAGGGTGACACCAAGGTACTTGCCGGAGTCAATGACCGGCAGGAGGGAGCCGTTAGCCCCAAGGATAGCTAATGGAGTAGGGCAGGAAGTGGTTTTGGCCACTGATCCGAAGATCAAGGCTTGGCTCTTGTCCAAGTTTACAGTGAGCTTGTGTCCCGCGAGCCAGTTCTGGAAATGAATGAAGTCTGAATTAAGATAGGAGTTGATGGTTGTAATGTCCTGGGAACTAGCCAGTACTACGAGGTCATCCGCGTATAGAGTAGTGTGCCCGTAGGATGCAATGGAGGGCAGCTCATTTATGAAAAGGAAAAATAAAATAGGGCCAAGGACGGACCCTTGGGGGACCCAGCAGGTAACTGGGGAAAGGGCTGAGAGGGCACGGTTGAAGTTGGTGTATTGCTGTCTACCCCCAAGGTAGTTCGAGAACCGTGCAAGGGCTTGGGGGGAGAATCCAATCGCGTGTAGAGTGGAGTGGAGGAGATTATGGTCAACCCGATCGAAGGCCTTAGAGAGGTCAACGAAGATGGCTCCAGTCAGTTTACCTTGGTCCGGCGAGGATCTGACCTCAGACGTGACCACGGCAATTGCAGTCGCTGTGCTGTGCCCCTTCCTGAAACCATACTGTGCAGGGGAGAGAACTACGTACTCCTGGAGGTAATGGGAGATTTGTGCAGCCACTGCCTTTTCAAGAAACTTACAGATAGCAGAGAGTATGGCTATGGGGCGATAGTTTTTCATCTCCTTAGGGTCGCCATGCTTGTAGACCGGGACAACCCTGGCCACTTTCCATATGTCAGGTATGATTCCCGAGATAAGGGAAGAGTTGAATATATGAGTGACAGGCGGGGCGAGGCGGGGCGCCCCCAGACTAAGCAGCTTTGGTCGAGGTTGTCATGACTCACCCCCGTATGGTGGGGAGACGGCGAGTCCCGAGTCTCTTTAACTGAGATCGTTTAAGGCAGAATGGCGAGGGGAGGAGCTCACCCTGGGGTTTAGGCGGAGGATTGGGAGGTGGGTGGAGCAGGCAGGTCCAAGAACATGGCGTTGAATGCAGAGGCAATGGTATGGGGTTGTGCAGTTAACCCCCCCAACATTCATGTCATGGCGTTTCCTTGGTCGGAACCTCCGACCAGGTTTTGATGTTTTGCCAAAAGCGCCGGGGGTTACAGGCCGAGTTCAGCAGGGCAGATTTGCAGTACTCGCTCTTGGCAGTGCATATGGCTCTCTTACAAGAGTTTCTGAGCCAACGATATTCTAGGAGGTAGTTACTGCTGCAGGAGATTTTGTGTTTCCCCCAGCATTTGTCTCTTTGCTTTATTAGGGAAAGTAGGCCTCCATGGAGCCACTTCATCACAGTGCCCCTCACCCTCCTTTTTGTAAGGGGAGCATGCCAGTTTTGCAGGGGAATGAATACAGCCAGGAAGTGGTCAAGGGCGGCAACAGGGTCATTTGTGCTACGGACCCTGGACCAGTCGGCACATCGTAGATCCTCATGGAAGTCTTTGAGGATGAGTTTGGAGAAGTCCCCCACCTGGATCACTCTGCTGGGGATTTTAGGTGATGTGGAGCCCCAGATGCAGTAGGTAGGAGAGTGATCAGAGATAGCATCCGGGGGTATATGTCCAGTCTGTTACTCAGTATCCAGTCGATCAGCGTGCCTTTGTTCCCCCAGGAGGAGATCCTGGTTGGCCCCAAGATGGTCTGGCTGAGGGCAAGGGCAGAGAGAAGAGGCTCGTATTGCCTGGAATTAGGCCCCAGCCAGTTGAGGTTGAAACTCCCAGGATTAGCAGCTCATTTGAGCCTACCTTAACTTTAAGGTGGTCAAGTAGGGAGGAGAGTCCTAGGATACCTCCTTTCGGAGGGTTATAGGCACAGACCAGATGCACCTTTTTGTGTTCCCAAGCAGGAGGAGGGAGTGAATGAACTCACAGACTGTGGCATCAGAGGGTGAATGAGAGACAGTAGACACGTTAAGGTGCCCCCTAAAGTACAGTAGCACCGCCCCCCCCCCACGTTTATTACTTGCCCTGTCCCTTCTGATGAGGCTGTAGCCCAGTATGGCACATGCGGGGTCAGGAATGTGCGGCTTCAACCAAGATTCCATGATGGCCATAATGTCCGACTTGTAGAGGGCCTCCCAGTCCATAAGATCTGCTAGGTTTTGGAGAATGCTGCAGATATTTAGGTGCGCTACTTTTAGACCTTTTGCAGAGAGCCGGGCCGAGGGGGGCTTGAAGGGGTAGTGGGTAGTGGAGGGACCTTGACAGCAGGTTAAGTTTCCAGCCTGTGTAAGAGGAGCCATGGCCCAAGCCTTAGGAGGCAGTGAGGATGAGTAGGGTACCCGTCGAGGGACGGATCCCGTCTGACAGTGCCGCACGGCCTGGGTTAGCAGGAGTATACGCAGTGGGGGTGTTGATGGCTGGGCCCAGAGGATGAATGCTACGGTCTTACGGGAGCAGTAAGGGGAGCCACCCTAAGCATCAGATCAGGGGTGGAGAGATCTGAGCCTTCCAGAAATAGCACCCTGGAGAGTATAGGTCAGTGGCCGCAGTGATCAGTGGGTCAGAGTATAAGTCTGGAAAAACGGTGACCAGGGGACAGAGCTAGATAATGGTGGTGCTAGGTAGAGATAGTTACAGATTTGGGGAGGAAACCAGGGATGGCTCAGTAGAAAGCTGTAGGCAGTCAGGCTAGTTCAGTAAGCAGGTGAATATGAGCAGGCCTCTAGTGGTGAGAAAATATAGCCTGCAGATGGCAAAGTGGGCTGATTGGTTACTTTCAGCCCACGTGAGGAGAGCCAGTGCTATATAGCGCAGTGACAACCACGGGTGGTGGTGGGGGCGGTGGGGCAGCCGGCGCAGCCGCCGGGGCCAATCCTCCGCTCAGCAGTGCCAAAAAGCAGCAGAGCTCCCCGCGTGGCAGTGAGCACGCCAGAGGAAGTCGGAGACGCCCGGAGAGGCTCAACCAGGCGACCGCTTGTTGCACAGTAAACTGTTTAGTTAGATTTCACTTCAGGTTAGCAATTGTCCTATATTGCAAATACCGCAGTTTCACCGAAGGCGGACGCTGGTTGTTCCAGTGAGTGAAAATTACCTTGCTCGGTGTATCGCTCTGGCGGATGGGGGCTTGGGGTCTCGCTCCGGAGGGTGGGGGAGGGCAGGTATCGGCAACCCTCATGAAGTTCCCAGTCAGGACCCTCACGGGATCTGTTCGGCTTTCCTGTGAAGAAAGAGAGATCAGCGATGAGACCTATATATCCTGAGGCAAGGGGGAGGAGAGAGGGAGGCAAACAGGAGTGAGAGTGGTGGGGGAGGCCTAAGTGAACAGAGAGGGTGTAGGGAAGGGCTGGGGCAAGGTCAGGTATCCTTTACAATGTAAATGCTGCTGAGCCTAAGCAACATACAAAAATATCCTTAGTACTGTACAGTATGCAATATCCTTAATACTATAAAGTGAGGCAGAGAAACGAGCAATCTGCAGAGTCAAGGCAAAAAGATGAGTCTAAGCAAAAATTATCAATACCACAATAATGTAAGGCAGAGAAATGCTCAGGCTCAGGCACTAGACACTTAAGCACTACCTGTAATATGCATACTTTTAAACAATTATATCAATTAAAGAACTCCGTGCTTCAGGGGTAAGAAATACAGTAGCGAATCAGAACTATAAAAAATTCCTATCGCTCCAAATAACCCAGAGGATACAGTGCTACTGAAGGTGAGACTAGCAGAATGCATGACCAATAGATGCTATGGCAACCTGGCTATTAAGGAACCAAGTGGATTCAGTCCAAATGCAGGTGAGGCGCTGAGTTTTAGGCGATTTAAAACCTATCAGCACACCATCGCCATCTTTTAAAAATGTGAAATGGCGCCAAGTTCAACAATCCTCCGCTCAACCATCGCCGTCTCTTAAAAGTGTAAAATGGCGCCTAGTTCAACAATCCTCCGCTCAGCAGTGGCAAAAAAGCAGTGGAGCTCCCCGCGTGGGAGTGAACATGCCAGAGGAAGTTGGAGACACCCGGAGGAGAGGCTCAACCAGGCGACCGCTTGTTGCACGGTAAACTCTTTAGTTAGATTTCACTTCAGATTAGCAGTTGTCCCATATTGCAAGCACTGCAGTTTCACAGGAGGCAGGCGCTGGTTCTTCCAGCAAGTGATAATTACCTTGCTCCGTATATCACTCTGGAGGGTGGGGGTTGGGGTCTCACTCCAGAGGGTGCGGGAGGGCACGTAGCAGCAGCCCTCACGACCTTCCCAGTCAGGACCCTCACGGGATCCGTTCAGCTTTCCTTGCTCGGTGTATCGCTCTGGCGGGTGGGGGCTTGGGGTCTCGCTCCGGAGGGTGGCGGAGGGCAGGTAGCAGCAGCCCTCGCGACCTTCCCAGTCAGGACCCTCACGGAATACGTTTGGCTTTCCTTGCTCGGTGTATCGCTCTGGCAGGTGGGGGCTTGGGGTCTTGCTCCGGAGGGTGGGGGAGGGCAGGTAGCAGCAGCCCTCACGACCTTCCCAGTCAGGACCCTCATGGGATCCGTTTGGCTTTCCTTGCTTGGTGTATTGCTCTGGCAGGTGGGGTCTTGGGGTCTTGCTCCGGAGCATGGGGGAGGGCAGGCAGCGGCAGCTGATGTTGATACTGCCTGTGATAGTACCTCCTTCCCATGTCTCTCCTGCCATCGGGTTAGTTGTAGCCCTTAGACTTTTCTTTTTCTAATACATTCTTAAAAGTAGTTTAGTTTTAATTGACCTTATTCTTATAACTCTGTCTGGTCACCAAAGATAAATGGATCCTCAAAGGGAAAGTCTGCATCCTTGTTTTGCTTATTCACAGATAATCCTGTGATTTGTAACAAGGCTGTGGTTTTCTTTTTTGTTTTATTCTTTGGTTAACTGGTTAAGGCCCACTAGGCACAAGTGCCTGTTTTCAGGGATGACCCAGAAGCACCGGGGAGGTTGTGATTTGCTCAGAGTCACAACATGGCAAGTGGAGGTTGTGGGACTCAAACCAATGTCTGCCAGATGTACCAGGCTCATTCACAGCTTGTTACTGTAACCGCTACGGTATACTGCCAGCCCCAAGAGGGACATGGGAAGGGGTTACTATCACAGGCAGTATAAACATCAGCCATATAGTACTTGATTATTAATGTCCACAACAATTTGTAAATGATTTTGGCTGTGTCCAGACCAGCTTTTAAATGCTGCAGAATAAGTACAATTTTTTTTCTCAATGTATCAGTTTATCTTGAGTCTTTATCAGATAGTGCTGCATAAAAAGTTGTTTTTGCCATTATTAGACCTTTTGGTTAGGGTGTATAGAAAGATATTCTGAACCAGTCAGCCCAGTGGCATGGAGGACTGAGGCAATGAATGCCTTACCTCCTTCCACGCCGGAGAACTTTGTTCGGGAACAAGCAAGAGTTGCCAGGGGTCGGTGGGTTGGGAGAGGAATGAGTGTCCTGAGGACTGCTCTCCTCTCCTGGGGAGGGGTGGCCAGCCGACTCAGTCCTTGACTGCCATCAGGTGGAGGCTTGATAGCAGTATAGGCTAAAGGGCTCGAAGAGAGGGGCCGTGATTCCGCAGGGCATTCACGCCTCCACACACATGTCCTGACGTGCAGTCAAGGCAGGGGAACAGGGAAGAAAAGCAGAAAACCGGTCCCAACGATGGATCATCATTCCATGTAGCTCCCAGGATCTGCAGCACAACCCGGACACCTGGAGTAACTCTGGATATGGATTATGGGAGGGAGAATAGCCCTTCCTCTCCAACCCACCACAGGGGGTGATCTTCAGGGGACTGACTCCAGGTAGGTCCAGGGAGGTGTGTGCCAACTGGGGTGAGGTGGGGATGGAATCAGGATCGCAAGGGGTAAAAAGCTGTATAAAAAAAAAAAAAGATAGTCTTAACCATTCCTGGATGCTATGCATCTTTTCTCAATGTTCTTATCAACTGCTATTGCACATGCTGGCATGAATGGAGATACCAACTCTCTTGGTTGATGTCAGTCTCAAAATCTGTAAGAAACCCGACTCCCAGTATCAGAATCTGTTCACACAGTGGGAATAATAATCATAGCTGTCAAGAAAGGCAGAATACGAGTATAATATTTCACTTTAGTTGCTTCTTGCCGGATTGCTGGTTTTAGGAATGACTGGACACCATAAGTAATTTCTAACAGCTCTGAGGTTTATTCAACAAACATACATTGGATAGATCAACAGGCCTCAGCAGAACTACTACTACAATCTGCTCGTGCAGTTTCTAAAACCCAGTTTCCACCCCAGACATACCATTAGCCCAAAACTGCAGGGGGATGTGGACTAAACCATTCTACATTGTTACTAGGGTAAGTTACCATATACTACAACGAGGAACAGTCGGTTGAAGCCATTTCTCATCATCTGTGAATTCTGGAGTAATAGGTTCCTCCTCCTCTTCAGCATCATCATCAGAATATCCCCACCCCCACCCCCATGAAACTAGAGGTAGCTGAGGAAGGAAATTTGGGTGCCTGCTCGTTCATTATTGAAAAAATTGTCATATTTGTTTAAATTCATTCATGGAGGGCACCTAAGCTTCAAGAGCTGACTGGACAATTGGCTAATTCACCTTTTCTTTTTTCTGGCTCCATATGTTTTTCTTTTCTAATCTTTTTAAGACTGGTGTGAGAGGAGGCCTCCTCTGCATCTAACAGGCCTTTTCCTCCTGAAGTCCTTACTGTCTGAAGATTCCTCAACCAACGATTTATGCTCTTTAGCAGGTTTCCTTGTAACTCTGTTTTGATCTGTTCTTTTGGGGAAGCTGCTTCTGCAGACATTAACACAGAGATGTTCTCAACCTGTTTACTAGGGGAACACTCTTCAGAGTTAGACAAAGAGACTAGAGCTGTCTTAGGACAAAAACCTTTGCAAGGATCAGTTTATCCAGTCGTGATCTGGGCCCAAACACTTGCAGCACTCTGCATGTCTATCAACCTCAGGCAAACAGTGAACACACCTTTTCCAATGGTTTGAAAGCTGTGGGCCCAGGTTTTTTTAGCCTTTTGTTTACATTCTGACTCAGACATGAGACCAGAATACGGCACCACAATGAAACATCAAACTCAGTCACCGAATGCCAGTTTTCCACATTGAAAACTGTCGTCATGAGTAGACCAGTATTTCACTTCATTACACCACAGACGCGAGATGAAATAAACAGCCTAAAGTGCTGTAAAAAGTTGGTACGAGCTCTTTCTTTAAAGTTTTTGGCACAACTGAATTGTTAATGTAACCCCCCTGCAAATGGGGGTTCCCAAAAGACTTCCAGGAGCTTGCTTGAATGCTCCAAGCCTGAATGGTGTTTGGCGTTTAAGCCATTTATCAGTGAGTGTTTTTAGAACCTCTGGTACTGTCTCTTTAAGAGCTGTCTGCTTGCAGACATAATTAGTTTGTATGGGGGACTGTGTGTTTCTTTGATTGAGTACCACTCAAGCTGCTGCCAATTCACCCCATTTTGCAGTCACTAGATGCAAAGGAACCTGTCTGAAAGATGTAACTGATTGCCAGAAATCATTTACAGTAATAATAAAATTACAGTTTGTCTAACCTGCTTTCTTTGCAGTCAGAACTGTCTGCCTAGTTCCCATTCTGGTTTTGAACTGCTGAACTGGACCAATCAGTGTGGGGTAAACTAGCTCTAAAATGATGCCTTGGACGAATCAGAACTTGGGACTCATAATCTGAGCCAGCCACAAGAGGATTGTATGGGCAGTGACTCTGGGAGATGTAGTTTAGACTTGGTGCCTTTTTGGACCAACAGCAGCAGTCTATTGTGAGTGACAGCCAATCCAGTCAAGAACTGGGAGGAACTCAAAGGAAGTGCCCGGTTTTTGTCTGTTGGGAGTTTCAGTTTGAGATCTGAAAGTGAAGGGAAAGAAACCCTGTGCTCCTTCAGTGCACAGTTTCAGTCAAAAACGTGTACAGAGCCCAGAGTTCCGGTCTACAACTTGTGTAACTGCTTGTTAGGACTGAATCCGTCCTGTGAAAAGAATCAAAGGATCTCTGAAGAGTAGAAACCAGGCTCACCCTGTAGAAGACTGAAGAAATTGTTGAATTACACTCGGTCTGTCAGGAACTGAATCTGCTGTGTGTTCTCCTGGTTATTGTGCAGTAATGCGATTGGGATACAGATGCAGCCTGCCTGGTATAGTGCTTTCTTTTTTACCATATAAATGTGTGAGGAGTCTCTTGGAGATCAAAAGTAGCCCTGCTGACATTGAAGGACCATATTTCTTTGGAGGTCGTGAGTACTAATTGAAGTCGCTCCCTGTTGAATTGCCACATTAAATCCAAATGGAATTACTGTACTGCTGACTGTTTAATTTTCCTTTCTCTGTGTGAGGGCCCTACCAGCTGCCACGGTTTGGACTAGCCACTAGGGCCTGGGTACCCAGGGACAGTAACTGGTAGGGATAGGCCTGTGCACAGAGCCATATGAGATAGTAAAGTGATAAGCTAATTAACCTGATTTCCCCTGTCCTTGTTATATCCCCTAAATAAATCAGAGCTGTTTGTTTCAACAAAGTTATACTGCCTGAGGTATTTGTCTATGTTAAAGTACTGTACTGTGATTGTTGCACTGTATCTTATTTTACAGGATGTCCCGTGCCTGAACCAGCCTTGGGGTAAGTGTATACTGTGAAGTGAATTCTGCTATATGTGTGGGCCACTAGTGGGAAGAAAGGGGTTGCAGTGTCCCAGAGGGCTGTGACCAAGTAAGTTTAACTATTGCAAACCTGACCTCTGGGTGAGGCACCCGCGTTGGATCCAGGCCCTCAACCTGTTGGTGGCAAATCAGGCAGGTAGTAGCCCCTGGGATAGCGCCATCTAGGGGTTACATTTTGGAGGCTCACCGCTGGGATTGTGTGTCCTCTAGTGGCCATATTTACAAACCACTGTTAAGGGAAAATAAATAAATAAATAAATAAATGGGTACCCGACAGAAGTGGCTGTGCACCGGCTGGTGGAGTGGTGTACTGGGAGGAGATCGATCCCAAAATGCTATGCTTATCCTGGACATCCCTGGGTATCACACGGACACTGTGCAGGGAGTACTTTCCAAGGTGGAAGGTTTACAAAATCCTGTGGTGGTGGGTCGGCACGCTAATCTGCTCACCCACACTTTCCTGGCCCTAGTAGAGTTTAAGGATCCCATAGATAGCTCCAAAGTACCACAGACCATTACCCCAGAGGGAGCCCTCACTGCTTGGAGAGTGATAACTAAGGACAGTAAAGACCCGGGGGGGAATGAGCCCCCACCACTATCTGAAACTTTTGAGGAGAAATTTGCTAAATGGTTGCTGGGAGAAGGGAAAACTGTGGAGGACTTGAAGAAACTATTCTTGCCACCTGGGGGTGTTCCTCCCCCAACACCCTCTCCTGCTCCAGTACCCGTGTGGTGGGCTGAACCAATGCGAGACTCCTATTCTGCACCTGCCATTAGTCACGACTCTTACCGAAGTTGAGGGATCTTCTCTGGCCCTCCCACCCCCAAGGGGAGGATGACGGAGACCTGGATGACTATGTTGCCCCCAAGTGCTAGAATGGCAATGCTCGGAAGCCGAGCGAAGAGGGTTAGTGAGAGCCTCGAGGTCCTGCCCTGGCTACCATCCGTGCTAAACGGGCCAGTAACCCTGAAGCGACTGCAGAAGCCTATCTTGAGGCCTTGGAGAATGTGTATGGGAGCCCAGATTCTGATGAGGACCTATGGTGGAGAGTAAGAAATGCACAACAGTACCAAGGGAGTTGTTGTCTGTGTATGTCTCTCGGCTGGAAAAATTGTTGCAAGAATGCCTCAGAAAAGGGTAGTTTGCCAGCGATTGAACTGGACCCGAACCAGACTGGACAGAATCCTCAGTCTGCCCTTCTCAGAACTGCTGCTGTTGCTTCAGTTACTTGGCAATCGACTGGAATCCCCACCTCCTATGATGAGTTAATGAGAGAAATTCGAGGAGTTGAGAAAAGGCGACCTCGGAGAGGACCTGCACCAATAGCTGTGGCTATGACCCGAGTGACTGAGGGTGGCCCATCAAGTGAAGTTCAGGGGCAGGGTTGGCAGTCAATGAGTGCTCTGATAAGGAAAAGATATGCCACAATGGGGTGAACTGTTGAGAGAATCCAGAATTCAAAAACAGTCCCTTTATGAAGTACACGCCTGCAAGTACGGGCTCCCGACCTATATCCGATCAGCATCTGCTATGGGGTGGGGATACCCACCCATGTATCTCCTGCTGATAACAGCTCCAACTCGATTCCTTGACCATGAAGTGGAGAAACTGACGAGATGTCTCCAAATGCTTATCACGCCCGCAGACAGAGATGGCACCAAGGTTTCAGTTAGTAATACCCCGCCTGGCTCCCAGTGTGGCACCTCGCGCAGCTCAAACTCAAAAAGTATGTTTTGCTATAATTGTGGGAAGGATGGGCACATGAAAAGGAATGCCAATCCCAAAAGACACTGACAAAGGATATAGGCTACAAGGAGAGCTTGGAGAACAAATCAGTGGTTAGAGGTGCACAAAATGATCCCAGTGAGGGCACCAAAAATGCTAATTCCGTCCTTTTGTGGCAAGGTCAGTTGCCAGGCCCCACTACCGCCTCTCCAGACTGGTCCAGAATAGTGGGTCCCTCATGGAGACCACTGTAAAGGTAAATGGAGTGTCTACAAGAGCTGTATTAGACAGTGGCTCCCAAGTGACAATTATGTTTCAAGATTGGTATCAAGCATTTGTCAGGCGTGCCTTACAACCATTAGAAGGACTGCATGTATGGGGGTTAAGTGAGAAGGCCTACCGCTATTCTGGGTATATCCAATTTGGCTGTCTTCCCCACCTCCATTGGCTGGAGTGGCCGAACAAGTAGAGACCCTAGCCTTAGTTTGTCCCCCCACTGACTGTATGATGGTGTCCCTTTGTTGATTGGAACAAATGCTCATATGTTCAGAAGGCTGGCACATTTGTGTTATGAAAAACAGGGGTCAAAGACTAGTAGAGCTTTAAGAGTTCGGCTTTAATTAAGAAGGCCTATGAGGCACAGAGAGATGCTGAAAATATAGAACCAGAGGAACCGGTTGAATTGTATGGAAGAAGGATCCTGAGTCTCTGATCCTGGCACCAAATGCCCAGTGTACCTTTCAGGGAGAGGTCCGTATCAGAAAGGATGTTAAGAATAAAATATTAATGTTGGATGCACCAGGCGATGGAAAATTGCCAGAGGGACTGCTGGTCAAGCCACAGTATTTTGCCAGCTAGAGCCCATGCTTATGCCAGAAGGGTAATGGTCCAAGTTCATAATGTGTCTGAAAGAGACATTCGAGGTAAATAGAGGTTGCATCCTGGCTAATGTGCATTGTGCAGACACTGCAGTGCTACCCAGCAGCAAGAGTTCAAGGAAGAATGACAGAGTAACGCCTGACTTGTTTGATTTCGGCAACTCCGCTGCCAGCTGAATGGAAAGTGAGGATCAGTGAGAGCTTGCCCAGAGAGACCAGGTGTTTTCTTTAAAGGAATGGGACGTAGGATGCGTGCAAGGAGCTGAGCACAATATCCGCTGCATGACGAAGACCATTTCGTGAGAGGTCTCGACGCCTGGCACCTGCTGGATATAGATGATGAGACGGCATCTGCAAGAGATGTTACGGTTGGTGTAATACAAGAATCCAGAGCCCTTATGCTTCCCATTGTGGTAGTGAGGAAAAGAATGGGACAGTAAGGATGTGCGTGGATTATCGCACCTTAAACCGCGGACTATCCCTGATCAGTACACAATGCCCCGCATTCAGGATGCTTTGACTGCCTAAACGGGAGCAAGTGGTTCTGTGCTGGATCTCCGCAGTGGGTACTACCAGATCCCGATGGCCCCAGAGGACCGTGAGAAGACAGCCTTTATCTGTCCGCATGGCTATAGAATTCATGAGGATGCCTCAAGGATTTCAGGTGCCCCAGCCACTTTTCAACGATTGATGGAGCGTGCAGTGGGGACATGAACTTACTAGAGTGCCTGGTATACCTAGATGATGTTATTGTGTTTGGCAGCTCACTGGAGGAACATGAGAGCAGATTATTTAAGGTATTGGATCGACTGGAGGACTTTGGCCTTAAACTGTCCATTGATAAGTGTCAATTCTTTCAAACATCAGTAAAGTATGTGGGACACATAGTATCCACCGAGGAATAGAGACCGACCCAAGTAAAGTTGAGGCCTTGACCACCTGGCACAGCCCAAAAATCTAAAAGAACTGCAAAGATTCCTGGGATTCTGTGGTTATTATCGGCTTCATCAAGGACTATTCAAGAGTGATCCGCCTTTACTTAACCTTACTAAGGGTATCCCCAACCCACAAAAATACAAAAGTCAGCGTCCCTCAAGACTGAAAGAGTGTATTTTCATCCGAGTGAAGTATTTGGGGCCCTGGACTCCTGATTGTGAGACTGCTTTTCATGAGATCATATATCAACTACCCATGCTCCAGTGCTGGCCTATGCCGATCCAAGAAAACCTTACGTCCTGCACACTGATGCTAGCTTGCAAGGGTTGGGGCTGTGTTGTACCAAGAGCACGAGAATGGCCTGAGACCAGTGGCCTTTGCCAGTAGAAGCCTGACCCCATCCGAAAAGAACTATCCTGTACATAAGTTAGAGTTCCTAGCTTGAAGTGGGCTATTGTTGACCAATTCCATGAGTACTTGTATGGGGCTAAAATACTAGTAAAACTGACAATAATCCTTTGACCTATGTGCAGACCTCAGCTAAGTTGGATGCCACTGGCCACAGGTGGCTTTCTGCATTATCTACATATGACTATGCTCTGAATACCGAGCAGGTCTGAACCACATAGATGCTGATGCTCTCTCCCGGAGGCCTGTTCCCCAGAATGATTGGGTCCGATTAGCAGAACCTGACATTGAACCTCTGCGGGAAGTTTGACAGGGAGGAACAAATGTCCCACGGGACTTGAGTGGACTGCATGTGTGGATTGCTTGGGACCCTCTGAGAATTGCATACCTGCTGCTTTGCCACTTTTCTGCATAGACATTGGTCACTGCCTCAGCTGGACAATGACAGTATCAGGGCTCAATCCGCGATCCTATGATCAAATCAGCTTTAGAAGCCCTCTATGCAGGAAAAGATGTCCAAATTACGCTCCACTGATTTGAGAACTGCACTGTTATACAAAGAAGGTCCTAAGTTGAAACTGATCAATAAACTGTTATATAGAGAAACAGTAGACAGAGGGGGACAAGTAGACAAAAACAACTGGTGCTGCCCACTGCCTTCGAGACTCAGTATTGAGGTCCTTGCACAACCACATGGGGCACCTTGGTATAGACAGAACACTTGACTTGGTGAGATCCAGATTCTATTGGCCTAAGATGGGGGCTGATGTGGAGCAACACACTAACTTGTAATAGCTGCTTACAGAGGAAAGCTTTACCCAGAGGGCTGCCCCCTTGTTAACATAACCACCAGTGCACCCATGGAGCTGGTCTGTATTGATTTTCTGAGTTTGGAGTCAGATCAAAGAAATATCAGTAATGTGCTGGTGGTCACTGACCATTTCACGAGATATGCCCAAGCTTTCCCACCAAAGACCAGAAAGCATCCACTGTAGCCAAAGTACTCGAGAAAACTTTTTGTTCACTATGGGCTCCACAAAGAATCCATTCTGATCAAGGGAGAGACTTTGAGAGTCGTCTGATCAAAGAGATGCTTTCTCTGTGGGGAGGAGAAAGTCCAGAACCACTCCTCACCACCCCAGGGGACCCACAGCCTGAACGTTTCAACCGCACTTTGCTAGATATGCTAGGCACCTGCACCCAAAGGACAAGCCTAGATGGAGCCAACAAATTAGCACCCTGGTACATGCTTATAACTGCACAAAAGTGATGCCACTGGGTTCTCCCCACCGCCTGATGTTTGGAAGAGAAGCTCGACTACCGGTAGATGTGTGTTTTGGGTCTCTCCTGATGGGGTTCAAGCTGACAACTATTTACAGTATGTGCAAAAGTTAAAGGCCCAGCTAACTCATGCGTACCAACTGGCTCAAACCATGGCTGCCAAAGAAATCTGGCCAACAAAGAAAGGTATGATAAAAAGGTGAAAGCACAGGAACTCCAGGAGGAGATCGGTATTGCTAAGAAATCTGGGACTGCATGGCAAACACAAGATTGCTGACAGATGGCACCATCTCCCTCACATTGTAGTGGGCAAACTAGATGATCTGCCAGTGTACAAAGTAAGGCCTGAGAACAATTCAAAAGATGTAAAACAATGCATAGAAATCATTTACTACCCATTGGACAAATCCTGATTGAGTCTGAGCCCCAGAAGATGCCCCTCTGGACCAGTGACTAGAGCTGCTGCTAAGAAAAGATCAAGGAAGTCTGCACCTACAGAAGCAGAGTTAAAGTGTTCCCCTGCACAAGTCCCAGTTGAGCATGACTGTCAGTCCATATCAGAAGAAAGTGAGAGTGACTTTGAATACTATCCTTCTTACGAACTGAGTCAATTGTTTCGGGCAATCCCCTAGTCAATACTGGAGACAAAGCTGGGCCTTCTGGACTGTCTATGCCCCAAGCTTCATCCCCTGGAGCCAATGCTCCAGAAAGTGAAGTGCAAAGCATCAGATCAGATGAAATGGAATCATTGTGCATGGTTGAACTGTTTGAGCTTTCAGGAGAAAATGATAGATTGGGGCAGACTGGTGATACAACTAACAAGAAGAGTATTTTGAGTGCCCTGACAGTCCACTGCCAGTGTCTGAAAGCTCTCCATGCGAGCCAAATGTTGTGGACTCAGAAACTGTAACTCCTGGAGCTGAAAGTGCCCCAAGTTCTAGCCCTCTACCCCCATGGAGACTCCCCTGACAAGTGAGAACAATGCTGAAAATGAGGCTCAGAGTGCAGAGACTGTAACAGCTCCCCTAGAAAGACTGGTCGAGCTGTAAAGCCTGTGGTGCACCTCAGTTATGATTCCCTGGCGGCCAGTGGACCTGCCTCTCAATGTTGTCCATAAAGGAGTGTATGTGTCCCGAGCTCATTGCCCAAACTGAGCGTTAGTGCTAACTCCAAGTTACTTGTGTTGCTCTCTAAGTATGGTGCCCTTGCTCGTCCAGCCCCAAGGTAACTGATAGGAAGGGTCCCCTCTTCAGGTTTCATGTACAAGAGGTAATAACTTGAGTTATGGTACAATGTGTGTTATACTGTAAAGAGGACGATTGCAATGTTTCAGAAATGGTTCTTGGTAAAATGATGTATTGACTGATGATTACATGTGTGAGCCTAATGCAAATGTATATGGTTGCAGTTGAAACTTATGGTACTTGCTTGACGCGACGCCAAGCTTTTCCCAGGCCAGGAAGGGTGTAACCTCTGCAAATGGGGGTTCCCAAAGACTTCAGGAGCTTGCTTGAATGCTCCAAGCCTGAATGGTGTTTGGCGTTTAAGCCATTTATCAGTGAGTGTTTTTAGAACCTCTGGTACTGTCTCTTTAAGAGCTGTCTGCTTGCAGACATTAGTTTGTATGGGGACTGTGTGTTTCTTTGATTGAGTACCACTCAAGCTGCTGCCAATTCACCCCATTTTGCAGTCACTAGGGTGCAAAGGGAACCTGTCTGAAAGATGTAACTGATTGCCAGAAATCATTTACAGTAATAATAAAATTACAGTTTGTCTAACCTGCTTTTTGCAGTCAGAACTGTCTGCCTAGTTCCCCATTCTGGTTTTGAACTGCTGAACTGGACCAATCAGTGTGGGGTAAACTAGCTCTAAAATGATGCCTTGACTAATCAGAACTTGGGACTCATAATCTGAGCCAGCCACAAGAGGATTGTATGGGCAGTGACTCTGGGAGATGTAGTTTAGACTTCGTGCCTTTTGGACCAACAGCAGCAGTCTATTGTGAGTGACAGCCAATCCAGTCAAGAACTGGGAGGAACTCAAAGGAAGTGCCGGTTTTGTCTGTTGGGAGTTTCAGTTTGAGATCTGAAAGTGAAGGGAAAGAAACCCTGTGCTCCTTCAGTGCACAGTTTCAGTCAAAAACGGTGCAAGGCCCAGAGTTCCGGTCTACAACTTGTGTAACTGCTTGTTAGGACTGAATCCTGTCCTGTAAAAGAATCAAAGGATCTCTGAAGAGTAGAAACCAGGCTCACCCTGTAGAAGACTGAAGAAATTGTTGAATTACACTCGGTCTGTCAGAACTGAATCTGCTGTGTGTTCTCCTGGTTATTGTGCAGTAATTGCGATTGGGATACAGATGCAGCCTGCCTGGTATAGTGCTTTTTTTACCATATAAATGTGTGAGGAGTCTCTTGAGATCAAAAGTAGCCCTGCTGACATTGAAGGACCATATCTTCTTTGAGGTCGTGGAGTACTAATTGGGTCGCTCCCTGTTGAATTGCCACATTAAATCCAAATGGAATTACTGTACTGCTGACTGTTTAATTTTCCTTTTCTCTGTGTGAAAGGGCCCTACCAGCTGCCACGGTTTGACTAGCTACTAGGCCTGGGTACCCAGGGACAGTAACTGGTAGGGATAGGCCTGTGCACAGAGCCATAGGTAGATAGTAAAGTGATAAGCTAATTAACCTGATTTCCCCCTGTCCTTGTTATATCCCCCTAAATAAATCAGAGCTGTTTGTTTCAACAAAGTTATACTGCCTGAGGTATTTGTCTATGTTAAAGTACTGTACTGTGATTGTTGCACTGTATCTTATTTTACAGGATGTCCCGGTGCCTGAACCAGCCTTGGGGGTAAGTGTATACTGTGAAGGTAATTCTGCTATATTGTGTGGGCCACTAGTGGGAAGAAAGGGGGGTTGCAGTGTCCCAGAGGGCTGTGACCAAGTAAGTTTAACTATTGCAAACCCTGACCTCTGGGTGGAGGCACCCGCCGTTGGATCCAGGCCCCTCAACCTGTTAGTGGCAAATCAGGCAGGGGTAGTAGCCCCTGGGATAGCGCCATCTAGGGGTTACATTAAAACATAATAACCACTAGGCTGTCAATCTAAACTGCAAACTCAAGCACAATCATAGTGCGCAGAGTGTAACTTGTGGTTTAGGCCATGGTTCCCAGAACCATTTGGGAACGACGTAAAAAGATGAAAAATCTAGATTTTATAATAAAACAAAAATCAGAAAGTGAGAGACATAGTAAATAAACATAAAAATCTTTGTAAAATGATAAAATCTTTATGTCTTAACCGTCAAATAGCAGGGCGAACACTCTGTTCAGCAGAAACTAAATATCTGTCACTGGAGTGCCAGGAAGCTTGAGATCAGCACAGTGAGAGAGCATCTTTGAAAAAACAGTCAAAGTTCCAGGGCACCATATGCCTTGCAGAGATGATGCACAACTTCGTCAGAGATGTTCTAATTTATTTGTTTAGAATAAACTATTTATTGAAAAAAGGCCTAGGTTTTTACACGAGGGATAAGACACCCCCACTGTGCAACAGGCACAAATTGTTTTTACTTAATATATAGTAACAGTAGTTCTTCCCACCTGAGATTTGAATCATTTGGACTTCTGTTTGGTTCTGCACTCTGTGTTGGTAATGAGGGATATAGATGGCTGGCACCACCATAGTCTAAAAAGGAACAAAAAACATTAATTAGGAGTAAAAAACATGCAAATAATTCATTGAATAATGTAAACTTTATTTTTATTTGTATCTTTGCTTTGGGAGGGCACACTGAGCTGTGACAGCACATTATCAGGTATGTCCTGGATAGCACATTACATAGACCTGTTTTACTGACAGGAGGGAATATTGTTCAGGACACTGTGGCCCCTTCTGTTACAATAAGAGCCACAAAATCTTAAACTCTCACTTGGACAGCCACCAGAGAATGGCAGAACAGACCTCCATTTAAAATCTCATTTGAAAGATGGAACCTCAATCACGTAGCCCCCAATGCTATATTACAGTGTATGGGAGGGTATTACCCAAGTTCCTGATGTGAGACTAGAGCCAATGACCTTCCGAACTTACAGCCCCAGAGCCACATGTGGACCTTCTGAGCCACTGACACTTCTAAAAACATATTCACAGAAGAGTATATGCGTTACCTGTCAGTCAGTAGATGCTGGTTTCTAACTTCAACCTACTGATATTGTGAAGCCTTTGGTTGAGATTTTACAACAGCTGTGGAGGTTTTTTTTTTTTGTTTGTTTGTTTTATTGGACAAAGACTGGATCCAATCATCTATGCCTGATGACAGGACTGTGCTGATTAAAGTGCATTACATCAAATCAAACTGAACCCTTCTGTTGTTATGCTTGTTGCCTGGACTGACTGGTCTGTTGCTGTGCCTACTTGTGTACAGTGTGGTGCACTGAATTTGTCTGTTTAGACTGGATCCCAGGACTGCTGATTTCTTCTTGTTTTTGAGAAAAAAATGTAAAAATCTTTTTTTACAATGGTATTTCTTCTCAGCAACTGGAAGCTGATAAGTAACTGATATTCCTGCATAGTATTGCTCATTATAAGTAGCAGCCAGCCGACCTCTATAATACTAAGTATCTCTTTTTTTCAATGTAGTGTGGTTTATTCCCCTGTTTATGTCATCTGGCCCTCCTTCGGCCCTACCCCAATGCCTAGCTCGGTCACCTGCCTTCTCTGGGACTAACCTCTGAACCCGTTCCTCCCTGCAGGGCCCCTGAAGTGCACCTTCCCCATGATGGAGTTAAAGCTCAGTTTGGCACAAGAGGTAATGGTTGGCAGTGAAGGGCCTAGGGCAGGGTCAGATGTCATCTTACTGTGGCTAGGGGAGGCTCTCCTTATTGTTGCTACCAACCCCTAGGACACCAAGAGAGTATTCTGTGGACAAGCATGCACACCAGTGTATGCAGTGTGCATCACAGCACATCAGAATTCTCATGCCGTGCTTACCAGCACCTATCTGCACCATAACCTGTTATCACCCAGGTGGCAGTAGTGAAAGTGGAGAGTATGTGGCCTCTCCTCCCTGAGGTGGACAGTGCTCTGTAGGGCACTCAGTCCTCCACCCCTAGCTGCTTCTCTGACGTCTCAGGCTCATTCTTGAACCTGGGTCATCAACACTGCAAACTGTCTAGGTACCAGCACTGTCTAGAAATTAAAATAAATGTACCAAACTGTCCTAAGCAGAAGCAGGTCCCCACTGGAAATGAGATGTGGCATCTCAGCTATGCTATCCTGAGTAAATACTGCAAATGGCTTTTAGAGCACTTTGGGCTGCAGTGTAAGGCCCTGTTCACACTACAGCATGGTAATTCAAACTTTTTTTAAATATTAGTTCATTACCGTGTTGTAGCATCCGTTTGTTCTGTTCGCATGGTCAGTAGTGTGTCGTAAACCATTATTAAAAATGGTTTACAGAATCCACACTACTGCCTCGGGAATGGATTAACCATTAACCGGTCCCAAATCAGGGACATCCAGCTTCATCCAAGGGAACTGTGTCAGATCGTCCACACTGCAGGTTAGTTCGATTTAACTTGGAACCTTTTTTTTTTTTTTAATTGTTCAACCAGGAGTTAAGCTGAAGCTAACCTGAAAGCTTTTTTTACAGGTGCGACCTGGGAGCACAGGGAAGTTAAGTGACTTGCTCAGGGTCACACAGTATGCAAGTGGAAGCTGTGGGATTCAAACCCAGGTCTGGTCTGCTGGATGTCACCATCTTTGCAGCTCAGAGCCTTAAACCACTGCACTACACTGCCATGCTCAAGCCTACCTCTAATCATGGTTTGAGCATGGTTTACTAAAACGGTTCTGAAGCTAGGTTCAGTCGTGTTCAGTGCAAACGCAAACCGTGCTTGTGGCTACTTAAAACATTTTACGGTGGATAAAACGTTTAAAGTAGCCCAGTGTGAACAAGGCCTAAGAACAGTATTACATAAAAATAAATTATATACTTTTTTCAGTCCAGGTTCTACTAGTAGTGAAACAAAGTACCAATGGTACCGAGCTGTGCCAAAGACCATATCGTAAATCCCTGCACACTAAAAGGTCCCAATGTTCCTCCTAAACCACACAATATTTTTCCTACTAAAACCCACAGGAATTTACATCTTCAGCTTCAAGAAAAGGGTGAAATCTGCCAATGGCATTAACAACCCCTAAATACAGTAAACGACTGGAACTCCAGGGTCAGACTTTTATGACAGCTATTCCCAAAATTGCGGACAAGGCCTTTTCAACAAAAACTGAATCCTAAGAAGCACTTACTGATGCTTCTGTTGCCTAAAAGCAGACACATTTGATCTCTTCTTTTTATTGTTGTGAGCAGAAAGCAGTGAAAAAATTTAAATGCTGATATGAAATGAGAATATGTACTGTACTGCGCATTAATGATACAGGAAAGTACACAGAAACCACACATACAATCAAAAGACTCAAACCCAGAACAAAGTCTTTATGTAAATCCATGTATGCATGTGGGGGTAGAGGAGTGGGGTAATCTGACTAGACCAACAACTGAATTTTTTTCTGAGTAAAATCCACAAGAATAGTATGTGAAGCACTGGCGGGAGAAGCCAAGCTGCAGGTGTGTTTGATTTGACTGAGTATAATAACCTACTTAAAGGAAGAGTAAACAGGCATAATTAGAAAATCACAACTAAAAAAAAATCAGAAAACATGGTGCCGCAGATTAGATACTCACCTTTTTAATGCCGTGTTTCTTATTACTGACATCGCAGATTATGCTGTTTTGTCATGTATTAAAAATATAAACAAGCTGGATCTGTTGTTTAAAAGTCATATTCCAGCTTGTAGCTAAGATGGCTGTGATGTATTTGTGCAATAACATCACTGGAGCGACAGTGCTCCAGAGCGAAAATGTAGTGTTTATATCAAATACAGTTGTTTTGTTAGTTGTATGTTGCATCCATCAGCACAATCTCTTACTGTACATATGCGATAACCTCTTCACACATGTACAGTACAGGACTGTGCTGACAGAAGCAACGTAAAGCTAATAAAACAACTATATTTAATATATCCTCACACACACTATATGTTCGCTCCAGAGCACTGTCGCTCTGATGACGTCGCAGTGCAAAGACATCGCGGTCATCTTAAGTGCATGCCACAGCGCAGCTTATATTTGTTTACATTTTTTAAACATAATGAAACAGCATTTAATCTGCACTTTCAGTAACATGAAGCACAATATTTAAAAAGGTGAGCATCTAATCTACTGCACCATGTTTTCCGACTTTTTTACTTGTGATTTTCTAATTATGCATTTACTTGTCCTTTAAGTCAACCAATGGTGCACCAGAAAGGGTTTAAATCTAGCAATGTTAGATCAGCCCCTAACTATTTATTTATTTATTTGCTTTTGGTAACCGGGTAAGCACACTTGACAGCCAGTGCCTATTTTCAGGTGCGACCCAGGAGAATCACAAGGTATACACAGGAGAAACATTGTCGACATTACAAACCAGGAGCAGCATGCTCGAACAGTGGGATAAAACAGCAAGGGTATTTAAGGAGTAACACAGCCAAGGAATTACAAATCAGCAAACACAGTGGTCAGATATAATACAAACAGGCCCAGAGGCAACATGGTGGTACAGGAACTCCCCTAGGTTGAGACAGAAACAATATATAACATAACCACTAGCAAAAGTGCATCACCAAGGTGGCGAGGAGGACAGAGCCTAGCTGGGGTACCATAGCAGGTGGCTGGGCTGTAGGGCTATATCCAACACCTTGGGATACCACTGTCAGAACAAAAAAACTACTCCCAAATAACTAACAACTCCTTTTTACCATAAAATGAATCCTACAGGGATGGGCAGCTATTGTTGCTTCTGCTGCCTGAGAGCAGACGAAAAAGCTACTCACTGGTAAAGATGCTTCTTCTAGATAACTTATTAGAGATTTATGCAAATTATTACAAACATCTTTAAAACTAGAGAGTTATACAAATTATTACAACCATTTTTAAAAGAAGCCAAATTAAATAATAAAAAAGATTTGTTTTTAGCGGTTTAAAAAGTGAAACCATAAAGCACGAACCACTTTAAACTGCAGTTTTCTCCATTGCAGGAACCAACCAGGAACAGAGAACAAAATGCTAAAAACAAATAAAACTCACTAAACTAACACAGAGCACTGAACTGCTAAATAAAATAACATTTTAATGAAAATAAACTTCTGAGTCGACTTAGTCACCAAGCACTGAAACCGGGATCCGGGGCATCTGACCTCTTTAATGGAGATGTAAGTCTGCCATTGGAACAAGTGAGGGAGCAAGACTGCAGAAGAGAGTCTAAAATCCTGCATCCAGGGCAATCATTCAAGGGCTGAGATGATGCACTCTGTATGACATCACTAATAAACTCTCACTGCCGGAAACAATCAGGCCCAGATATTCAGTGCTTGGCACAAGTGCAGCTATGCTTGGGCTCGCGATATTGAGATGAATAGCGGTTATCGACAAAGAAGTGCTATCTGGCTGACTATCAGTCATTTCAGCACAGCACTAAGTGGATCTGCCCTGCCCCAACATGGATAAGGGCTGCACATAAGGACTCAGGGCTGTCCGATGTCCCACCCAATCTCTCTCCCCCCTCCTTGGGGCAGCCTCCTGCCATGGTCTCAGAGGCCAGTGCCAAAAGAAACACATCTAACCTCAAGAAGAAACAGCAGAGAAGACACAGTACCATACCCAGGATGCCTCTTCTGAACTGTAGTAAAGGAAAGGAGGATCTGCAGCGTAGCTCGAACTAAAATGCAAATGTATCAGCAAACTGATGTACGAACATATGTAATAGTGTATGACATTGGTTCCTGGCACCTTTTTGACTGATGTATAACAATGCGAATCTAAGCTAAATAAGTGCAGCATGCTGACTATGTACTGGAATAATGTTAAAAAAAATGGTATTTAAAAAAAAGACAAGGGCTGCAAATGGCCCACAGGATTAGCGCTACCCAAGCGGGATAGCGCCAGGTTCCCTATAGATCATATTCAGCCTGAGCATGCAAATAATCTCACTGGGCGTGCTAGGGGGCCATCTGCATCCCTATAATGGGCTCATATTTGCATGCGGTGCAGCAGCTCCTTAGCGCCCCTTTCAGTGGAAAAGAAAGCACTGGTGACATAGTGGTTCCCCCACTCCTGATTGCCTGTTCTGATGGTTGTAAGCATTCCCGGGTAGTCCAGTGTTGCACTCCCATTCGACTGTTGTCCTATACATTCATAATATTTTGTGGTTCGGTGGTTCCCCCACACCCTGATCGCTAGTTGTCCTTTACATTAATATTCCCTGGTGGTCCAGTGGTACGTGAGCATGCTCCGTGACTGTCAGACAGCAGCTGTTCAAAAAAGTGAGAGAAGGGTTGTGCCAGCCACCATTTCATGGAAGAGACAATCAGGGTGAGGGAGGTTGCAGGGTGGGAGGGGGTCTCAGTGGGTGGAGGGTCCCTGTACAGTTGGGGGTTGGGTGGGGGGAGGGAGGGACTATTGGACCACCAGGCAATATTAATGTAAAGGACAACAGGTGTTCGGGTGGGGGGGGCACAGGACCACCAAGGAACATTACTGTAATGTACAACCGGATGGCCAGGGAGTGGAAGAGAGCACTAGATCACCAAAGAACATTAATGTAAAGTATAATGAACAATTGGGGAGAAGGGACTGCTGGACCACCAGGGATACTATGATGACTGTCAATGGGAGATTGGGGTGCAGCTTGGCACAGGGGTAGGTGGCTGCAGTACAGCTGCCTTGCCTACGGGGGGGGCACAAGATTAACGCCCGGATTAACAGAGATTTTTTGGTTGTGGTAAACAGCACCACTCTGGAGAATGTTTACGCCGCCACAAACCTTTAAATATGCCTGCTAGGCTGGCATGGATGAGGGGACGCCCCTCACTTGCATAGGTGTAGTAATATATTTAGTGGCGTGGTACTGCTGGGTTCGAGAGGCACTCCGAGGGCCTCCGAGTATGGCCCTGCCCAGAGCTTTAGCACCAACCCACATTAGCGCTAGCACTAACAATGTTCCTGCCGACGCTAACCTTTGAAAAGCAGACCCTTGAACCCCTCTTTTTATTGCTGTAGGGAGTAAAAAGAGGTGATGTAATTAAAATGCTGATGAGAAAGATAAATATGTAGGATGCATAAACTATACAAAAAGGCAGATACTTTCCAATTTGTGCAGTTTCTATAAACACACAAAGAATCAAAAGCCTCAATCCCAACACAAAGCATCATGGGTATGCAAATCTGCATCTGTTGGGTGGGGTTGGGGGGGAAATATTACTCACCACAGTAATGGTGTTTCTTCTAGAGGGTTTATTAGGGATTCATACAAACAGCATAATCTCAGTCCTGATTTGCTGCCATGGAAACAGAACTTTAGAATGTTGGGAAGTTTACAACTCTGCTCTGTGGTCATGTTCCCTCTAGTGGTCTAACAAAAGATTTATAGCTAAAGATCAACAGAGAGCTGTGATCACCTATCTCATCAATGCTAAATATTCTTACTTATTGTATAAAAACAATTCTGTTGCCATATTGGTCCTTGTACAATAAGATGCACACAATAGGTGATTTAATACCTTTCATTAGACCATAAAAAACTAAGCTTTGAACTTACGGGGGCGTGGTCAGCAGCCCAGTGAGGTACACAAATTTTGTTGCCACTCTGAGCATTTAGCGATTTTAAACAATTCTTTTGACAAGTTACAAGCATAATCTTCAACTAGTTTTGTGGCATTTGATCCTCTTACCTGACAGAAACTTTAAGTTAATGGTGGAAGAAGATGGGGAGACAGAAAAACACAGGAAAGAGTGATGGTGCAGTAGTTGGTGGAGGCCTGTCCAAAGTACCAAAGGAACAGCAGCCTGTCGATCTCCTCGGAGATCAGCCAGCGACATTAGAATCTCTCCAGAGAGCATTAAACATGTTTACTGCCATTATACAGTGTACTGATAAAAAAAATGGATCAACAAGGTGAAAAAGTGGTGGTCCTGGAACAGTGAGTGGACGCGATGGCAGGGTCCGTGGAAGAAGCCGAAAAAACAGCGGGGAAGGCATTGGGAGCTTTTGCCACCATGATCAAAGAACAGGGTACAATTCGGTCCTGTCTGGAGCAGCTTGAAAATTTGTCCAGTTCAGCAAACATCCGTATCCTTGGCCTGCCTGAAGGCACAGAAGGAGATCTGATCACCTTTTTGGAGTGGTGGCTAACTGAAGCTATCGGACTTGGATTTGCGGCCCCTTTATTAAAAGCATACTGTATTAATCTGAAAAGGGCTGTAAACTCTCAGGAGGGATCCCAAACAGTGCTATCCACTACAATGAAATCTGTAGTTCAGGACCAGATACTAAAGGTGGCCAAAGAACACTCCCCGATTATGCTGAGGGACGCTAAGCTAGTATTTAGTCAGTGTCAGTGGCTCAGTAGGTAGCACACTCGCCTCTGAGGCCGGGAGATCAGAGGGCTGTGGGTTCAGTTCCCACATCTGGCACTTGGGTTAATATCCCAGTACTGACACTGCAGTGCAGCATGAGAGGAGTGCTGCACTTCTGAGGTGCCGCCTTTCGGATGAGACATTAAACCGAGGTCCCATCTGCCTGAATTGGTGGTAGTTCAGATGGATGTTAAAGATCCCATGGCACTTATCGAAAAGAGTAGGGGAATTTCCCCGATGTCCTGGCCAAATTTCCCTCATTCACTAAAAATACCACCAACAGCTTAATCTGGTTCAAGGTCAGTTGGCATTCATCTGTATCCCCCTCCCCCGGATCGTGCCTGAAAATAGGCAGGATTTGTCTAGTGCACTTACCCGGTCAACAAAAGCTAAATAAATAAAATAAAAATAAAATTTTCTGCTACTTATATGCCACAAGGCTTCAACAGAAAGCGTTCAAGGGAGTAGCCACCAAGCTATGATCTGCCACTGTCCCTTACAGAATTTTCTTCCCAGCTCGCCTACAGTTTTTATACCAAGACAAACTGTACAGCTTCACTGATCCCAAGGCAGCTGGGGACTCTGCAGCAAAACTTTCTGTGCAAGCTGATCCAGTGAATGAAGGAGAGTGCTCGGACAGTGAGTAGATGGGCGGCATCCTCAAGATTCACTGTAGGGCAGGAACTTTGCAAAGAGCACCACTACTGTTATATGGGACAAGCTTTCCTCGTGTGTGAACTTTAGGACTCTTGGCCCCCTCTGTTCCTCACGTCCCTCTAAATATCATTGTGATGTTTTTTTTTCTCTCTCTTTGAAGTGTATTGTGCTATGTAGAGAAATTGTGGGTTTTAGGGGGGCCAGAATGTTTAACTAATGCATTCTGTGCTGGTTTAATTAATATTCCACTTCAGCTCCTAGCAGCAAGATAGGGGTAACACGAGTTGGTCAGCCTTGCTGGAGATAAATCGTTGTTGCATAAGGAGGCTTAAGATAGCAGTGTCTAAAAGGGCTGCATAGTGGTGCCTATCATGTGCACTGCTCTAGTTCCCCATCTAGTGAGTCTCCGAGAAGTCAGAACGTTCCAAAGGGTGCTGGGTTCTCGTTTCAGTCAGTGCCTGCTAGAGAACCTGCTGCCTTGACGGTCCCTGTGGTTTCTTATTAAGGTATAGCTCAGAGTTATTAAGGTACAGCTCAAGTTATTAATTAAATTAAGCTCTCCTGTTGAGGGTACAGTGTTTCAGTCGGATTAGGTACATTTCATCGACTCTCAATTCACCGCCTACTATTTTGCCATATCTGATTTGCCGAATTCTGAATGATTGCCTCGTTTAATTGCACGACACTCAAAACACCGACTCAATTGTGTTTTGCTATTTGTGATGTGCCAGTTGCTATTTGCACAATTACCTTTAGTTGAGTTGCGTTTTGCGAGTTAAGTTTGCTACTTGCGTTTTGTGATGTGCCAATTTCCATTTGAGTTGCTTTTTGAGATTTGCTATTTGCTATGTGCTAGTTGCTAGTTGCACAATTACCTACTGAATGCACAGTTGAGACTTGCGTGTTAAGTTTGCTACTTGCTGCTTGCGAGCTGTTTCATGAATGCACAGTTGCGACTTGCGTGTTAAGTTTGCTACTTGTGAATTGTTTCGGTGTTATGATTGGCGGTAAATAGGAATTCGGTGAATTGACAGATTCGATTAGACGGAGTCGGTGATTGATGTGTCGGTGAGTCGAGAGTCGAACAGTAGTACTGATCCTGTTTCAGTCTATCCTTTGTTTAATCGGTTTTGAATAGTTGAATTCGCTAATTTGTTTAACTACACAACTAGTAAGAAAGAGAGTTGCTCCAAAATGCAGCTTTTATTTTGGGTGATGTCTGGTAAGGTGAAAAATGAACTCTGTGGTCTCTAAGCCACTTTGGCAAGTGCATGCTGATGAAATGTATATCCACAACTGTTAGTCCACAAAAGCATTGGCTGCTTGAGTGAAAAATGAGTAACTATAAGGAGCATTTCCCCAATGTGGGTACACTAGACAAGCGTCACGAACCATTCTGTATTAAGTGTAATGGTGTCAGATTTATTATGATGTACGGTTGGCCTTTTCTTGGTCACTATTACTTAACGTAAGCAGCTTTCTTAAATCAATCAAAATAAAGTTTTTAAAAAAAGTTTTTGAACTTAGATAGTTCTTCATCAGAAAGGTAATGAATGGCAGGCCTTCTAAAAAAACTCAGTTTCATTCTACCCATGAATGCCCCAGTTTTAGAGAAGTAATTAGCTGGGATGCACAACTTAGAGATAAGGGAAAAACTCCTCAGAAATGTAGCAGTGTGAAGGGCAAAAGTCACAAAAGGAATGCTAAGCAAATTTATACAATAAGGGTGATCAGATAACCCATTACATTAAAACAGGTATTCTCAGTGCACTCCAGTTATCACACCTGCACAAACCTGTGCAAACCCACACAAATGGTAACTTTTGCAACAATAGGGGCACATACCGTATAAAACGGATACATGATGAGCACTTGTGTGATATGGAAAATAGTTTCACTCCTGCAAGGTGACCTCTGGATACTCATTCGTGGCTTCGCCACTCGTGAATATCCATGTCACTCTAAAGGAGTGAAACTATTTTCTATATTACACTCATGTCCATCATGTATCCCCTTAATATAAGATTCATAAAACATTCAATGTAGAAGTCTTACTGAGGATGACACCTTGAAATGTATTTTCCAAGAACTACCTCTATTTTCTTTCAAATAACCACCTAATTTATCCAACCTGATTGTCAGGAGCAAACTTATACCTGATTAAAACAACAGAACACTGGGTGGCACTAGACCCTTGCAATCGTCCTAGATGTAAGACATGTGAGCACATTTCCATTTCAATTTTATCAACACACCCCAAAAATGAAAATTACGTACCTACCGTTAATTCTTGATCGTACTATATATCTTCACCATTCATCACTGGTGGGTACTACGCCAGAGGTGCTAGGACCTCACAGGAAGCATTTTAGCTTAAAAGGCTTTTCTCCTAGGAGGAGGGGCAATGTCGGGAATGGCACCTCCCTCGGGGTTGATGCATTGTGTGGCGCTCACGGGTTGGCCAGTACCTCCATCGTCCTCCCCTCCGCTACCTCAGTTTTGCTAGCTGGAGAGGAAAACAGGTATAGAAAATAAGAAGGTTGGGGCAAGACAGCCCAAGGGACAGCAAAAGGGAAGAATAACAACTGAAAAAGAAATAAGCTTACCAGAGAAGAAAAAGAGGTTGGAGTCTAGTTGGTTCTGGGAGGAGGGCCTTAACCTCTGGGCAGGCTAGTGTAGAGAAAAAGAGGAGGAGGAGGAGGGAAAGGGAGAGGAGGAAGGAGGAGGAGGATGAGGAGGAGTAAGAGGGAGGGAGAGGAAGGCGGGAGGGGGGGAGGAGGAGGAGTTGATGATTCCATACCCCCACATTCCAAAAGTCCCTGTGGACCAAGAGGAACCAAATCTCCGCTGTCTACATCCTCTTGATAAGGTGAAAACATTTTTTTTTTCTTTTTCTTTGGGAAGAGTCTGAGACAAGGCAATAGTTCAGAGAACTGGATTTTTCCAAGAGGAGAGGGACAAATTTAAATCCTCACCAGCAAGAGGGATTCGAAAGGCGATATGCTTCACAGGTCAAGCTAGCCCCAGGTTCACTAGGGGAGGAACATTTGGTGACAGACGCTCCATCATCCCCCTTCTCCTAAGCCGGAAGATGGCAGAGAACCTGCTTTCCAGTCAGAATTCTCCTTGGTGACCAAGGTGAAGTCCTGGGGTGTAAGGCAATGAGACCCCACATTTATCACCACCGGAGAGGTGATTTTAGCAGGAAAAGGAGACCTCAGGGAGGTTCCTAAGCCTTGATGTCCAAATGGACTGTCAGTGGACAAGGGACTCAGGAGAGGGTCCCTTGCCATTTAGAGGAAGAAAAATTGAGAGAGAGAGAGAGAGACAGACAGACAGACAGCCAGTGAGAAAGGGTCCCCTCCCTGGCACCCTAATTCCGGCAGAAGGGTTCTAGAGGAGGCAGTACCTGCTAAGGGTAGCCGGAGACAGTACTTCAGACAGGAGTCCTGAAGATCCCCGGCCCCCACCGAGAAGAGGGCCCCGGGGAGCCAAGGAAAAATAGGACAAGAGTGCCTGCTTGCCCTCTCCCCTCCCCCACAGTGAGCCCCTGGTGCTTCAGAGAAGTGGCAGGGAGTCTGGAGGTACCAGTGGGATTTTGCCCTCATCTGGCCTCAACTGGGGAGGAAGGCAAGTAGGGAGGAGACACTGCTCAGAAGCCGAGGCCCAAGAGGGGGTGGTGGGCGGGAAGCAGTGATGAATGGTGAAGATATACAATAAGATCAAGAATTACGGTAGGTAGGTAATTCTTATATCTTCACTGTATCAATCTTCACTATTCATCACTGGTGGATGAGTACCAAGCCCACATGGTGGAATAGTACCTTCTTGAAGGCTGGAAAGCCTTCAGCCCCTCAGGAGGACTCACAAGGAGAGAGGGCCCATTACATGTCTGGCCAGACCTGCTACTGTTCGGAGCCAGAACTGGGCTTCTAAACTGCAGGAGAGGAACGCTGTCCCGACAGTTCCCACCTGGCTCTTTGTGAGAAAAAACAGCCCCCCCCCCCGGGGATAGTGAGACAGTCACCCTACACCGGGCCAAGGATAACAACCAAGAGAGGTGAAGCCATGCCATCCGCCTAATGCAGATCGCATGATCCTGGAGGCTACCGCGTTGGTGTCATAAGATGCCCATGCCTGGTGTCTGGCTAGCTCCAGGCCTCTTGAGGAAATGGCAATGGCTCAATGGGTTGCCACGCAATCAGGCAGGGCTGCTAGGATTTCCCCCAATGCAGCCCACAGGCACCTCTCATAGGCTACCATGTGCGCCTAATGAGCAGTAATGGATAACAAGAGATGCACTGAGGCAGAAACCCTCCTACCCTAGCGGCCAAACTCTGCAGAGTCCATGTCCAGGGAACAGTCTCTTGTCAGGCGCCAACTCCCAGTAGGGGTGTCCAGCCACTCCAAGCCCGAAGAGGGGTGTGGCAAAGACCCTGGAAACTCTGAGGGAGCACAATACCTGCGCTGGCAGTCCCCAGGGACTGGGGAAGCGGTAATGGGCGACTACCACATGTTGCACGACTCCTCCAAAAAGGGCTGAGGCCATGGAGGGATCACTAAGGACTCCTGGCTGTACTCCCCAAGGAACATCATAGTCGCATGCACAGGATTGTGTTGAGTCACTGGTGTAAGATTGAGCTCTTTCATCATTGTCAACAGGAGCTGCTAATACTTTGAAAAGTCAGCATCTGAAGACCGGTTCAAAGAGGAGTCCTCTTCCTCAGAGGAGGAAGCTGACGAAATGGAAGGGATCTGTATTGGGAACAGTGGTGCAGGAAGAGGAGATGCAAACACCGTCTCATCCACGGCCCTGTAAAATATGGGGAAAGCACTCGCCATGGCCCTATACCGCTCCCAGGGGAGAGGCCCCAAAGGGCCAGAAAGACCCGGGAAAAGAGGGGGTGAGGAGAAGGAGGATGCACAAAAGAAGAAGAATGGGCATAATGGTCTTGGGAGACTGGGCCCCCTCTGCCAGGGCTATGGGAACAATCGGGGAACCCCTCCGAAGCAAGGGGGATGCACTGCCCATACCCCTCCTGCTGCTCAAACCTCCCAGAGCCAGCAGGAGGAAGCCCACGGGGAGAAGACCCCCAGTGGGGAGACCAGAGCCAAGTAAACCCAGCAGAGTGGCCCCTGTCCCAATCTGTTGCAGGAGTGTCACCCCTAGAGGAGGAGGAGGAGGAGGGGGTGCCCATCCCAGCACTCCAACTCTAGCCCAGAGTGACCGAGGTCACCTGAGGAGAGTGGGAGACAGACCGATCCCCCGCCCACCTCCAGGGAGGACCAAGGCTTGCCTCTTGAGCGAGGTCCCACTATGGCTATTCTTAACTGCTGGTCTGCCTTACCATAAGTGACAAATAGCTTTGTTCTGTCAGTTCTGATTACCTTGATTCTGCCAAGCAGAAATTCAAAGCCTTCTTATCCCGGCTGTGCAGTTTCTCTTTACTTGATTTGGAATGAGGTTTTGGAAAATAAACAGGCAATTTTACAGAATGATTCATGTAAAATGCGGAAACCACTTTTGGTAGGAATTTAACATGTGGTCTGAGCAACATCTTATCCCAAGACTACAAAATTTGGATCTGTACATAGGGCCTGCAGTTCTCTGACCATTCTGGCAGAAGTAAAAGCTATAGTATCAGAATACTGTCTTTTATGTCAGATATTTGAGCTCTGCTGAGAACATTAGCACAAATGGGGGGTTCTATCAACTGTGAAAGACCCAGGCTTGGATCATATGGGGAAAAGATCCCTCACAGGAAGATACAGGTGGTTTAATCCTTTGAAAAATGTTTTGAACACTGGTTGTAAAGCAAAATACATTTCCTTGCCAGCTGACTTGAAAGCTGAAACAGCAGCCAAGAATACTTTTAAAGTGGAAGGTTTTAAGCTCTGGGACTATAAATTCACTGGCTAAGGCAGTGGTGTAGGAGGGGGGGCTACGAATGTATAGATGATTGGGGGGACACATGGGTGGACCAGCATCTGTATGCGAAGCACAGGTTGCATATAAATGACGAGGGGGCAAGGATTTTGAGGGGGAAGCTGCAGGGATACATTGATAAAATACTAGAGAGGGCTTTAAACTAGGAGAGAGGGAGGGCGAAGCTAGGTGTAGCCTGGTAGGAATGGTGGAAGGACTGGACCAAACTCGCTCTCCCCCACAGTTGGGGGCGAAATAACCTAAAAAAGGGGGGAAAGGAGAGAAACAGGACTGGAGGTGAGGCTTGCTAACAAATGCCAGGAGTCTAAGTAATAAGATGGGTGATCTACTGGCGGTGGTGACAGAGGATGACCTGGACCTAACTGCAGTTACGGAGACCTGGGGGTCTGAAACCACAGTTGGGAGATGGAAATACCTGGGTACGTACTCTACAGGAGGGACAGGACAGATAGAAAAAAAATTACTCACCTTAGTAATTATGTTTCTTCTATTGGAGTCTTGCTGTATTCTGACAAGTGCAGTTAGCCCCAGCCTTTAAACTGCCCTGGAGAACAAAGGGTTGAACTTTCTGTGCAGAGCATAGAATGCTGAGCTCCAGCTCAGTTGATGTCTCTGTTTCCCTCTGAAATCTAACCGTCAGATTCTTACGAGCAAAACCCTTAGAGCTATTCTATGTGGAAATTTGTAAAATTTTTAATAGCCAACTGGCAACAAAAAGTTTTGGATCCCCAAAGGAAGACTCAAGTCAGGAAACCCAAAACTCAAAAACCAAACCAAACAAGTATAGTAATAAAACAACACCCAAACAAAAGAAGAGGGTGTAAAAAGAGCACCCCTGAGGTGCAACACTGCACCTGCCCATCCACTTCCCAAAAACCAGGTTCTGAGAGGGGAGGCAGGGAGGGAGGTCAGAATACAGCAAGACTCCAATACAAGAAACATAATTACTAAGGTGAGTAATTTTTCCTTCAAACAACTTGAAGTCTTGCTGTATTCTGACAAGTGCAGACTACCAAGCAGTACCTACATGGAGGAGGGGACAGAACCTACTTTGGCAATAGGCTCTGAAGTACTGCTGTGCCAAACCGAGCATCACTCCTAGCCTGGATATCCAGAGAGTAATGCTTGGTAAAGGTATGGACTGTTTTCCAGGTGGCTGCTTGACAAATTTCTAAGAGAGGATATCCCTGGCAGCAGCCAGGGAAGCAGCTGTACCTCTTATAGAGTGAGCCCTCAGGCCTGAGGGTGGAATCTTTCCCAGTTTTTCATAGCAGAATTGTATACAAGACACAATCCACCTGGCAACAGTTCTCTTAGTGGCAGGTTTGCCCTTTCCCACTTCTCCATAAGTGAGGAACAACTGGAGGGAGTCAAACCTGTGACCCTTGGTACGCTCTATGTAGTACCTAAGGGCTCTTTTAACATCTAAACTGTGTAGCCTCCTCTCTCCTGAGGAAGAATGATCAGTGAAGCAAACAGGAAGAGACATAGACTGATTCAAATGGAAGTCTGAAACCACTTTGGGCAAGAACCTTCTATTGGTTCTAAGGACCACTTTATCCCTGTGAAAGGAGATAAAATCAGGTTCCACCGACAGGGCTTGCAATTCACTGATACGCCTCGCAGAGGTAATGGCTACCAGGGAAACAGTTTTCCAAGTCAAGCACTTAAGCTCTGCTGAGGACACAGGCTCAAAAGGATTCTGCATAAGTTGAGCAATGCAAACATTCAAATCCCAGGCAAGGGGCAGGGTCTCTAAAGGGAGGATTGGTGTGAAGCAATCCTTTAAAAAAATTTACAGAACACAGGATGACATGATAGTGAGGAAGACTTCCCCAGTGACAAAAAAGCAGAAACAGCTGACAAGTGTACCTTGAGAGTAGCTGGTCTGAGGCCTAGGCCATTAAGATGGACCATATAATCCAGAACCGTAGGCAATTCAGCAGTAAACGGGGAAATATGCTTCTTGGAAAACCAAATACTGACTCTCTTCCATTTGGAGTTACAAGTCTTTCTGGTGGAGGGCTTTCGAGCAGCTTTGAGAATATCCAGAACCCCCTGGGAAAGATGCAAATCTGCAAACTCCAACTCTTCAAGAGCCATGCCTTGAGATTGAGAGACTGAAGATTGGGGTACCAAATCTTCCCCTGAGAGGATGTTAACAGATTGTAATTCCTGGGGAGATACAGGGAAAGATGGACTGCTAGGGACAACAACAGGGGCTATCAAGGCTGTCTGGCCCAGTCTGGAGCAATCAGAATCACTTTGCAAGGTTGAGACCTTATCTTGATGAAAACTTTCAACAGGAGTGGGAAGGGAGGGAAGGCATACAGAAATTTCCCTTCCCAATTCAATATCAGAGCATCCAGAGGGACTGAGCCCAAGACTGGGGGGTCTGCAATAAAAGAGAGGAAGTTGGTGATTGTCTGGAGCTGCAAAGAGATCTATCTCTGGAGTGCCCCACCTTGAAAAAAACACTTTCAACACCTGAGGGTCCAGGGACCATTCGTGATGGCCCTGCGAGATCCTGCTCAGTGCATCTGCTAGCACATTGTCCTTCCCTGGAAGGTGAACTGCTGTCAGAGAGGTTTGCAGGGAATAAGCTAGGGACCACAATTTCATGGCTTCCGTTCACAAGGCTGTGGACTGAGTGCCTCCCTGCTTGTTGATGTACCACATGGTGGTGGTCTTGTCTGTTCTGACCTGAACCACCTTGTTCTGCACTGACTGACAGAAAGTTTTCAGGGCCAGAAAAACTGCCCTGAGCTCTAGGAGATTGATATGGAGAAGGGATTCTTGGGGGGGCCATAGTCCCTGGGCAGTGAGGGCCCCCAGATGGGCTCCCCAGCCCAGAAGAGAAGCATCCGTGCTAAGGACCACTGAATGAGGCTGAGTGGCAAATGGGACCCCTTGTCTTAAACTGTCCTGATCCTGCCACCATTGAAGAGCCTGGATCAAGGTCAGAGTCACTGGGATCAGTTTGGTAAGGGAATCCTTCCTCTGAGACCAAAACGCCCTCAGATGGAACTGAATATCCCTCATCTGGAATCTTGCCCCTTGGACCACTGCTGTTGAAGCTGCCATGTGGCTCAAGAGCTGGAGGAAATGCCTTACTGGTCGAGATACCTGAAGGCTGAAGGAAGAGGCTAGTTCTAGAAGAACCCTTGCCCTTTCCAGGGGAAGAAAGGTTCTTGCTCTGACTTTGTCCAGTTCTGCCCCTATAAAGGTAAGAAACTGGACTGGCTCGAGAACTGACTTGGGAAGGTTGAGAAGAAATCCTAGAGAAGTGAGCACTTGCTGTGTCACTTGTAGGTGAGACCTGACTTGGTCTGGAGACTGGCCCACTATTAGCCAATCGTCCAGATATGGAAAAATGGAAATCTTTTGCCTTCTTAGAAAGGCAACTACTACTGCCAGGCATTTTGTGAAAACCCTTGGGGCTGAGGTTAGGCCAAAGGGTGTTGCTCTGAACTGATAGTGGCCCAAGGGCAACTCGAACCTGAGGTACTTTCTGTGGGAGCACCTGATGGAAATGTAAAAGTAGGCATCTTTGAGGTCCAGGGAGGCTAGCCAGTCCCCTGGCCTTAGAAAGGGAAGGATTATTCCCAGAGTTACTATCTTGAACTTTGGTTTCAAAAGATGTTTGTTTAGGTATCTTAGGTCTAGGATGGGTTGCCACTCCCCTGTCTTTTTTGGGGTAAGGAAGTACCTGGAGTACAGCCCTTTGCCTCAGTGTAGAGTAGGTACTCTCTCTATGGCTCTTAAGGCCAGCAGAGATGAAACCTCTGCCTCTAGGGCAAGGGTTTTTGAGAGATTTGCAGGTGGAAAAGATCTGGCTCTCATCTTTGGAAAATTTCTGAAGCTGAGAACCAGTCCCTGGCTTACTACTTCCAAGACCCACTTGTCTGATGTAATAGACATCCAGTCCTGGACAAAGTAAGCCAGCCTGCCACCTACTGGAATAGGAGAGTCGACCCGGGCAGGCCATCAGGGTGTCTGCTTGGCAGGGCCTTAGGCTGAGGAGTGGATGCAGCCCTGCTCATCCCCCTTCTGCCTCTCCTCTGAAGAACCCCCTCTGTGAAAAGGGAGAAGAAGCCTGTGCTTGGTAAAAAGGCCAATGAAAAGGCCTGCCCCTGCCCCTAGACTGCTGCCTTTGAGGAGTTGCCTGCCTCTCCTTGGCCTGAGCACTCCTGTAGGTGGCCCTGTACTCATCCATTTTCTTCATGTAATTCTCTGTCTGCTCCCCAAACAGAGAATTACCCACTAGAGAAAAATCCATGGCCTTAGCCTGGGTATCCTGCAAGAGGCTAGTACATCTGAGCCAAGCCATTCTCCAAAGAGCCACAGATGTAGCCATGACTCTTGATGACACATCACTGGAGTCCACAGCAGCGTGAAACTGAACTTTAGATGCCTCAATCCCATCTGCAGCCACCGCCTCCAACTCCTTGGCTAGCTGGGGGGAGGCCTGTTTAGCCAGTGCCAGTACAGTGTCCCACCTGGACTTCTGGTACCTGGCTGTATAGGCCATATAATTCGCCTACCTGAGTCTCAAGGAAGATGCCATGTACAGCTTTTTTGCCATGGCATCAATCTTCCTGGAGTCTTTGTCTGGGGGGTGTGAAGCTAAGGGAATGCTTGCCTTATTACAGGCAGCAGCCTGTACAACCCCAACATGGCTGCATTGGTGATATAAAAACTCCATATCTGAGCCTGACAGTGTATACCTCTTGTCCATTCTTCTGTCCACAGGAGGTATAGAATTGGGAGACTTCAGAATTTTTTGTGTCTATTTCCCAAAAGATTTGTGGAGGGGAACAGACAGTCTCCTGGACTCTGGGATGTCCATCATTTCTACACAACCAGGCTCCTCCTGATCCTCCACTGCCTCTTCCATAGGAAGCTGGAGGGTCTCAGACACCTTTCTGTAGAACATAAAGTGGGAAGGGGACTAAGAAAGCCTAGAAGGGGATACACCTTAAGGTCTGTCTGGGGAGATGTCCGGTTCCACAGGCACAGCTAGACTTTCACCATCACCACCATCATCTTAAAACTCCCCTTCCTCCTCAAACTCCAGTTCATAAAAATCTTCAGGGGTATAGTTGTGAACCGGGGGAACCAACCGAACCGAGACCCTGCCAAAAGGTGCCGGATCGGTCGGAACCGGGCGAAGCGATTCCACAATGTGAATCGTTCTGGCTATTTCTTCGGCAGTCGGAACATGGACTTCTGGATCCGAACCAGACAATTTTTCTTTGCGCTTTCCTTTTAGCAGGAACCGACCCCTCGGGATCGGCTCCCCTTTTGCCCGAAAAAGTATCGCCTGGTCAGAGGGCACTCCTTCTGGTTCTGTCAGAACTGCACAGGCTGGCCATCCAGGTCAGCGGACTTCTGCCTCTTTTTCCCTCAGTCTACCTAATCTCTTTCAAGGGTAGATTTTGGAAAATTTTTGCAAGTTGGGCAATCTGAACTCGAGGTGTTCAAACCCCAGACATAAACACAGGTGGTGGGGATCGCCTTGTGCAAAGACCCCCCACACTCACTGCAGTATTGAAATCCAGTGGGCTCAGTTTTTTCTTGGTTTCTGGACATAGCCAACCCAACCAAACTTACCCTTTTTTTGGCAACTGCCAGGCAAGACTCCTTTATCGGTTCCTAACCGTGTCACGGGTCTTGGAAAAAAATGTATCAAAACATGTTTTTTTTTTTAGAACCGATAGGGACCGGTAACCACACACTAAAGTTAGTACAAGAATTAAACAAATGATCGGTTCAGCCGAACCGATCCACACTTTTTACAAGTTCCACACAGAAAACACAGTACAAAACCTATCTAGTACTCACGGTACCACAGACAGAGACTGAACCGACCATGCAGAATAATTTTTCGGTTAGAAACCGATGAAAAACCAACACTTCAACCGACTTTTGAACCGAGCTGCAGGAGAAATCTCCGGAGCGACTGTTCAGTGAGGCGGAGTAAAGAATCTGACGGTTAGATTTCAAAGGGAAACAGACAGAGACATCAACCGAGCTCGAGCTCAGCATTCTATGCTCTGCATAGAAAGTTTAACCCTTTGTTCTCCGGGGCAGTTTAAAGGCTGGGGCTAACTGCACTTGTCAGACTACAGCAAGACTTCAAGTTGTTTGAAAAATGGGAGGGGGGTTATCCCTTATGTAAAAGACGGGATTAGGGCGATGATGTGCGGGGGACGGGATGGACCAGCAGAGACCCTATGGGTCACTTTGAGCAAAATGGGGGGGTGGAGACAGAGAAGGTAGAAGTGGTCTATAAACCACTAAATCAGGTGGAAGAAACAGACAGGCAGATGGCAGGGGAGATACAGGAAATGGCCAGCAAGGGGGAAGTTGTGGTGGTTGGAGATGTTAATCTACCGGACGTAGATCGGGACATCCCAGCAGCATCCACAAAAAGGAGTGGGGAATTGCTGGAAGCCTTGCAAGAAGTCTTCATCAGCCAACTGGTAATGGCGCCAATTGGGGGTGGGGGGCATACTCTACCTGGTCATGACAAATGGGGACAGTGTCGAGGGGGTGGAGGTTGGGGAAAATTCAGGTGACAGTGACCACAGGACAGTAAACTTTTGAATCAGAAAAGGTCAGGATAAGAGCAGTTCCATAACTAGAGTGTTAAGACTTCAGGAAGGCAGATTTTAGGAGGATCAGGGCAATGGTTCAGGAGGAACTAGGGGGAAGGAAGGCTTGGAAGGTCTGAAGGAGCTCTGGGGGAAGATTAAGAGAGGAATACTGAAGGTGACAGAAATGTGCATTAGGATGGTTAGCAAGAAAGAGGGGGAGGAAGCCACTTTGGTTCATAGCGGAAGTGAGGAGTGCTGTTAGGAAAAAAGGAGGGCATTCAAGGTATATAAACCATTGCAGAGGAAGGCTGACAGGGAAGTATATAAGGAAAAACTGCGAGAAGTGGGGCAGGTGATCAAACGGGTGAAGGTTGAAAAGGAAGAGCATATAGCAAGGGAGGCAGAAGGGGAGACAAGGTTTTTTAGATACGTGACTGACAGGTAAAGGGAAGCATGGGATTATGACGCTGGGGGGCAATGGCAGAATGAGATATGGAAAAAGCAGAGTTCCTGAATAAATATTTCACATCCATCTTCATGGTGGAGATGGGGAAGGAGTTGAAGCTGGAAAGTAGAGGAAAGATGGGTAGGGAGGTGGACTCAAGTCCCTTTACGGAGGTTAGGGTACTGGAAGAACTGGGGAAGCTGCGGACGGATAAGGCGATGGGCCTGGACAGGAGTCATCCAAGGGCAGTCAAAGAATTAAGACAGGAATTGGCAGCACCACTCATAAGGTTATTTAATGCGTCACTGTAAAAGGGAAGGGTTCCTGGGGACTGGAAGAGGGCCAAGGTAGTACCCCTACATAAGTGGGGAGAAAGGGAGGAGCCAGGAAACTACTGCCTGGTTAGCTTAATCTCCATGGTTGGAAAACTGATGGAGGTGCTTATTAAGAAAAGGCTGACGAAATACCTAGAAAGGGAGGGCCTACTAAAGGGCAATCAACATGGATTCACAGGTGGTAGGTCTTGTCAGACCAACCTGACTGAATTCTTAGACAGAGTGACAGAGATTTGGGATGGAGGGGAAGGGCGGTGGACGTGGCCTACTTGGACTTCAGGAAGGCATTTGACACCATCCCCCACAGGAGACGGATAGGCAAGGTAGTTAGCTTGGGAGTTGGAAACACGCTTACAAGCTGGTCAGGACACTGGTTGGAGGGGGAGGACACAGAGGGTTGTGGTGAATGGGGTGCATTCAAAGGGGGAAAAGGTGACTAGTGGGGTTCCCCAGGGGTCTGTGTTGGGACCCATACTCTTCAACATATACACTGGGGATATCACGGAGGGTCTTTGGGGGAAGGTGTGTCTGTTTGCAGACGACATGAAGTTATGTAGCAACAGGATTCATACGGCGGAAGGGGGGGTGGAGGATATGAAGGAGGATTTGGTTAGGTTGGAGGAGTGGGCAGAAAGATGGCAGCTGCAGTTCAATATAAAAAAGTGCAAAATTATGCACATAGGGCGAAATAACCCAAAGGCAAAGTACCGGTTTGGGGTGGGGGGCTGAGGTAACAGAACAGGAAAGAGATCTGGGGATCACTATTTCTGACAACCTAAAGGCCTGGGGTCAGTGTCACAGAGTGGCAGAAAAGGCACTCAGAATACTGGCATGCATAGGGAGAGGATTCACAAGCAGGAGGAGGGAGGTGATCCTGCCACTGTACAAAACCATGTTCAAACCACACATGGAATATGCGGTCCAGTTCTGGAGGCCATACCTACAAGGGGACAAGGACAGGCTGGAAAGAGTCCAGAGAAGGGCAACCAGGATGGTGAAGGGGCTGCAGGGGAAGTCTTATGAGGAGAGGTTGAAAGAGCTGGGCCTGTACACACTGGAGGAGAGGAGGGAGAGAGGGGATATGGGGGAGACATTCAAGTATTTGAAGGGCATAAACAAGGTGAGGGTCAATAGCATCTTCAGAATGAGTAAGAACAACTCCACTAGAGGGCATATCTACAAACTGGAGGGGGGAAGATTCAGAGGGGACATCAGGGGTAGGTTCTTTACCAAGAGGGTGGTAAGGACATGGAACAGTCTGCCGGAATAGCTGGTGGGAGTGGATACGGTAGACAGCTTCAAAAGAGCCTGGGATAGGTACATGGGACTAACGGGCAGGGGGCAGGCTGGTAATGGAGTGAGGGGGTCTTCCTAGAGGGAAGGGGTTACGGGCAGACTGGATGGGCCGTGGGGTCCTTTTCTGCTGACAGATTCTATGATTCACTCCCAAATCACCGACAAGTCTGCACCCATTGCATGATTTGCTGGGAATCACACACCAGATGCTAAAGCAATGGATTTAGACATGTAAGTTTTTCTGCTTGCTGGTTTTCTGGCAACTTTTAAAACTCCCAGTGCACCTCATTTGACAGATTCAGACGAGTGTACTCTACCTCTTCAAGTATCAAACAAAGTGTTCTGAGATCTGGGTAAGTCACTCTGCCCTGGGACAGAGTTTAGTGAATCCAAACAAAAACCCTGGGTGCAAGGAGGGATTCGAATGCTGCAACTCCAAATAAATACAAAGGACAACAAAAACCAGGTGTGCAAAAAGACAGACCACATGCTGAATAAGGATGCTTAAGGTGCATTTAATGGAATCAGGTGCACATACAAAAAACTGCACTCACTCCCCAGCGCTTCGGATCACACTGATCGTTCCAAGTTTTTCTCATTTTCATACTTATTAATACCTTTTTTTTTTGCCTCTATAAAACTCTCAAGTTTTACAAATCTCAATGCTACCCAATCTATCCACTCTCCTGTTCACTAATTTTTTCTTTCTTCTTTCTGTTACCTGTATACTTGCAGGTAACAAGGGGGGATTGTAAGAATATGCTCACCCACAAGCACATGACGTACACAAGGTACAGCATGACTACAAGCTTACCCATACATGCATCATGTACACAAGGCACGTCATGATTACCTGTATGCTCATGCCATGCAGATGATACACAAGTACATAACCCACAGCCATAAGTGGGGAAATCACACACACACACACACACACACACACACGGGGGGCACATCACATATAGAGCTAGGGACTCACACACATAGCTAGGGAACATCTATGTAAGTTTAGTATAGGTTACATACATATAAGGCTAGATTCTTTATTTTTGCATAAAACCTAGATACAAGCTATGAAACTGCACTGCTTTTAGTGCACAACCTTTACCCTACATATGATCTTGTAGGGGAGAGATAAAAACACCACAAATATTATTCTAGGCCAGAACTGCACTGCTATTTTGCTGTGATAATGTCAAAAATATAATGATTTATTTACCCGGGAGTTCCCTCTACAGCTAAGGTGTCCTGTGCCGACATAGCTACTGTATTCATATGAATAGACCTTTCAGAGAGCATGATGATACATTACAAAATGTTTCATCTATAAGAAGACGTCATTGACATAGGCGTATTCTTATAACCAGAATGCTACACTTTGCAGCATTCTAAAGGGCAACTGAGATAATACTCTGCTGCCCCCCAAATTGACCAATGCAAGTAATAGTAAGTGTGATCATCACACGCACATGAGCTGGCTAACTATCACCCAGACTAAGATCTGAGGGTATAAAACCCCTTTCCCCATACCCCCTCTCCGAGGAAATCGCAGGCAGACCCTGCATGACACTGCAGTGTTCAAAAAACCAGACTCCCGGGCACATATGTTACATAACTAGTATGTAATATATAATGACTGTCCTATAGGCAAGCTAGTACGATAATAAAAAGAACCTTATGTTGCTTTTATGATTGCTTAATATTATTAGCCTTTTATGACTGCTTTTGATTCTTATTATTAGCCTTTCTCAGTCCTATAACTTTTACGAGGGGTACTGTATGTTTTGTTATGGTGTAGTAATCTCCTGATGTTCCCCAAAGGGTTACATTTCCCTGCAGGTAACTAAGGGTGTATTAGATCATAACGAAGTCAGAGGGTGTTCAACAGAGCCCAGCAAAATACCCAACAAGGGGGTGAGGTATCTGATCAAAGTGTACATTTATATACTGGTTGTCACAGGTGTGATACGTTAACTAATACAGATAAGATACTGTATCTCAACTAAGTTAGTTAGAAGCAGAGTCATCAGATAAACGCATTACTATTTACAAATATACAAGCCCACAATGAAAACAGTGAAACACAGTACCCACTACACTGAAAAATATTACCATTTATAAAATTAAGATTAAAAAGGTAGGCTATAGGAGAAAAACTGCCTAAATTTATACTTTAATCTGTTTTTTTATTTTTAAATTTACACTAACAACATTGTAAAGTATAGAGATCAACATTCTTTCATTCGTTCCCAATCAGAATTTTATAAGGCAGATAAATTATGAGCAAGCAGGACCTCTGTGGAAAGAAAGGATAAAATAACATACCATGAATATAAATTCAACTTATTTTTGATCCACTTGCACTTAGTTATATTTTCTTTTTTTTTTTGTTTAAAAACGTTTTTTTTTTCCATATATACATACACATATATGGAGCATACAACAATACATTTTTAGACAAGAATATTTTACAAGTATCAAATAGTCTAATAAATGATAAATAAATAGAAAACACACCAGCTATGAAATGGGTATATATATAAGTTGGAGCGGAGGGGGAGTGGAGGGAGGTATACTATAAATATATCAATGTAAATATACCAGGGAACTAGACCAAAACTGGCTTTGTTTACTACTGAAGTTTAAAGACAAGGATAAATATCCCAGCCATCATTTAATCCTCTTGTTGTACAGCCGCCCAATTTAAAAATCAATCTCCCTTCTAGCTGGGACAACATTTTAACTCGGTCTCCCCTGCGTAGTGATAATGGGACATGATCTATGCCCATAAAATGAAAATCTGAAGTATCAGAGTTATGTTTTGTACGGTAGTGTTTACCTACTGCAGTATCACCATCAAGGTTAGTGACAGAACAAACATGTTCTTGAATATGTTCCCTGTCCTGACATGCTGTTCTTCCTATGTAAAGTTTTGGGCATGAGCACCAAAGAGCATAAACCACGTAGGGTGTACGACAAGTGACGATGTTTTATCGTATGATATGTTTGATTCGTCGGGCTGGTAAATCTTTTTTCTTGCAAGGTGAATTTACACACGTTACATTTGCCACAACGATGAAACCCTGTGGATGGCATGCTGCCAAAAACTGTTTTAACACTAGTTTTCTGGTAGTGACTATGTACTACCAAGGGAGCATAATCGAGTCAGCATGTGCCAAAGCAAGAGCTACAGACTGTAATACCTGCTAAAACCAAAAGAAAAGGCAGGGGAAGTAACTGAACATGTAAATTTTATTTCTAAATATAGTTCAGTCACCAGAAGAGTAGCAGGGGCCCTAAAACGCTTTTGGCACACATTGTAAGCAGATGAGGATCTCACTGATGCTGCTGACAATAGGCTGAGGGTAGCTTACTGGAGGGATAAAAATATACGGGATTGGGTAGAACATAGTCACTACTAGGAAACTAGTGTTAAAACTATTTTTGGCAGCACACCATCCACAGGGTTTCATTGTTGTGGAAAATGCAACATGTGTAAATTCACCTCGCAAGAAAAAAAGATTTATCAGCCCGACGAATCAAACATATACAATAAAACATTGCGTCACTTGTTGTACACCCTGCGTGATTTATGCTATTTAGTGCTCATGCCCAAAACTTTACATAGGGAGAACAACACATCAGCTTAGGGAACATATTCAAGAAGAAAAAATTACTCACCTTAGTAATGTTGTTTCTTCTAATGGAGTCTTGCTATATTATGACAATTGCAGTTTGTCCCACCATTAGAACTGCTCCGGAGGTGAAAGAGTTAACCCCAGTCCATGAATGGAACTTAGAGCACAAGCTCTAAAGAGAAGCTCTGTCTGTGTAATTTCAAACCTGAACTGTCAGATCTTTACGAGCAAAAACTCACTAAGGTCTGTGTGGAAGCTGTAACCTACACTAGCCAACTGGCTACCTAAATATTAACACATATTGCTGGTCCCAACACAAAAGACTCAAGTCAGGGGACTAGAACTAATAGTATAATTTAACAATATGAGAGAAATATAAGGAAAAAATGAAAAACACCACACCCCCAAACCCCAAGAAGGGGTGAAAACACATAAAAAAGGCATAAAATAGTGCCCACACTAGGCTGCCCACCCCATACCCAAGTAGAAGTTCTGAGAGGGGCAGGCTGGGGGGGAGGTCATAATATAGCAAGACTCCATTAGAAGAAACAACATTACTAAGGTGAGTAATTTTTTCTTCAAACAACATGAAGTCTTGCTATATTATGACAATTGCAGACTACACAGCAGTACCTCCATGGAGGAGGGACAGAACCTACTTAGGGAATAGGCTCTGAAGCACAGCTGTGCCAAACCGAGCATCTCCTAGCCTGGACATCCAGGAGTAATGCTTGGTGAAAGTGTGTACCGTTTTCCAAGTAGCAGCTTGACATATCTCCAGTATAGGGATGTCTCTGGCAGCAGCTAGAGACGCGGCTGTACCTCTGGTAGAATGAGCCCTCAAGCCAGAGGGGGGATCTCTGCCCAGTTTCTGATAACAAAATTGGATACAAGAGACAATCCACCTGGCAATTGATCTCTTAGTGGCAGGTTTCCCTTTCCCAACCTCACCATAAGTGAAGAAAAGTTGGAGGGATTCGAACCTGTGACCCTTGGTACGTTCTATATAGTAACTAAGGGCCCTCTTAACGTCCAAACTGTGCAATCTCCTCTCACCAGAAGAGGAATGTTGAGTGAAAAACACTGGGAGGGAGATAGATTGGTTAAGATGGAAATCTGAAACCACCCTAGGCAAAAACTTCCTGTTAGTCCTGAGGACTACCTTATCCCTGTGGAAAGAAATAAAGTCAGTTTCTACTGACAAGGCTTGCAACTCACTTATGCGTCTAGCAGAAGTGATAGCCACTAGGAAAACAGTTTTCCAAGTTAGATACTTAAGCTCTGCAGAAAACAGAGGTTCAAAAAGGGGTTGCATTAACTGGGCAATGCAAACATTAAGGTCCCAGGAAGGGGCCAGATCCTGAAAAGGTGGATTAGTATGAAGTAATCCTTTAAAAAACTTGGAAAATACAGGGTGAGCGGAAAGAGAGGATGGCTTTCCTGCTGAAACAAAAGCAGAGACAGCTGCCAAATGAACTCTCAGGGTAGCTGGTCTCAAGCCCAAAGAATTAAGATGGACCATGTAATCTAACACAATGGGCAAATCAGCAGATTCTGGGGAAATATGTTTCCCAGAACACCAAATGAAGACCCTTTTCCACTTAGAATTATAAGTAGCCCTAGTGGAAGGCTTCCTAGAAGCCTTTAGGATTTCAAGAACACCTTGAGAGAGGTGTAAGTCAGCAAATTCTAACTCCTCAAGAGCCAGGCCTTAAGGTTGAGGGATTTGAGGTTCGGATACCAAACTCTCCCCTGGGCACAGGTTAATAGGTTGTGATTCCTGGGGAGACACGGGGGAGATGGACTGTCAGGGACAGAAGGAGTGGGTACCAGGGCTGCCTGGCCCAATCTGGGGCAATCAGAATCACCCTGCAAGGCTGGGATCTGATTTTTACTAACACCTTGAATAGGAGAGGAAGGGGGAAAAGTATAAAGAAACTTCCTTCCCAATCCAGGAGAAGGGCGTCCAGGGGGACTGAGCCCAACACTGGGGTCTGCAACAGAACAGTGGAAGTTGGTGATTGTCTGGGGCTGCAAAAAGATCTATCTGAGGGGTGCCCCATCTGGCAAAGACTATCCCCAGTACTTGAGGATCCAGAGACCATTCGTGATGGCCCTGAGAAATCCTGCTGAGAGCATCTGCTAGGACATTGTCCTTTCCTGGAAGGTGAACTGCTATGAGTGAAGTGTTCAGGGAATAGGCCAGAGACCACAACTTCATTGCCTCGTGCACAAGGCCAAGACCGAGTGCCCCCTGCTTGTTGATGTACCACATTGTTGTGGTATTGTCTGTTCTGACTTGTACCACTTTGTTCTGGACAGAAGCAGAAAACGCTGAAGTGCTAAAAAGACAGCTCTGAGTTCCAGCAAATTGATGTGGAGCAGAGATTCCTGGGGGGACCACACTCCCTGAGTGGAGAGATCGCCCATGTGGGCTCCCCACCCCAAGAGGGAAGCATCCGTAGTGAGGGTCAAAGTGTGAGAAAGAGGAATGAAGGGAACCCCCAGTCTTAAATTGCTCTGATCCTGCCACCACTGGAGGGCCTGGATCAAGGTTCGAGTCACTGGGACCAACTTGGAAAGGGGGTCTCTTCTCTGAGACCAATAGGCTCTCAAGTGAAACTGAATGTCTCTCATCTGAAATCTTGCTCCCTGCACTACAGCTGTGGACGCAGCCATGTGCCCCAGGAGCTGCAAAAAGTGTCTTGCTGGTCGAGAGACCTGCAGAGTGAAGGAGGAGGCCAGAGCCACCAAGTTCCTTACCCTTTCTAAGGGAAGAAAAGCTCTGGCCAGATTTGTGTCCAATTCTGCACCTATGAAGGTGAGTACCTGAACTGGTTCCAGAACTGACTTTGGTATATTTAGCAGGAAGCCCAGGGAGTTGAGAAGCTGCTGGGTGACTTGCAGGTGAGATTTTACCTGTTCTGGGGACTGGCCTACAATGAGTCAGTCGTCCAGATAGGGAAAAACAGCAATCCTTTGCCTCCTTAAGTGAGCCACTGCTACTGCCAGACATTTTGTGAATACCCTTGGGCAGAGGTAAGGTCAAGGACATTGCTCTGAACTGGTAGTGACCTGAGGGCAGTTCGAATCTGAGGTACTTTCGTGGAGCTTCTGATTAGGATGTGAAAATAGGCATCCTTGAGGTCCAGGGAAGCTAGCCAGTCCCCTGGTCTTAGAGAGGGTAAAATCATTGCCAGAGTTACCATTCTGAACTTTGATTTCAAAAGATGCTTGTTCAGATATCTGAGGTCTAAAATGGGCCGCCATTCTCCTGTCTTTTTTGGGGTAAGGAAGTATCTGGAGTACAGACCCTTGCCTGGTGTAGGGAGGAACCCTTTCTACCGCTCTGAGAGCTAACAGGGTTGAGACCTCTGCTTCTAGAGTAAAGGTCTCTAAAGAGCTTGCAGGTGGAAAAGACCTGATTCTCATCTTTGGGAACTTTTGAAGCTGAGAACCAGACCCTGGCTTACTACTTCCAGAACCCACTTGTCTGAAGTTAAAGACACCCAGTTCTGACTGAAGTAAGCCAACCTGCCCCTACTGGTAAAGGAGAATGGCCCTGGGCACCCATCAGGGTGCCTGCTTGGCAGGTGCTTTAGGCTGAGGGGTGGGGCAGGCCTGCCCGCGCCTGCCTGCCTCTGCCTCTGAAGAACCCCTCTGAGCATAAGCAGAGGAGGCCTGGGTTTGGTAAAAGGCCTGTGGAAAGGCCTACCCTACCCTGGGTGTGCCTCTGAGGAGTGGCTTGTCGCTTCCTTGGCTTGGGCACTTTTATAGGTAGTCCTATATTCATCCATTTTCTTCATATAATTCTCTGTCTGCTCCCCAAACAGAGAATTTCCCACCACAGGAAAATCCATAGCCTTAGACTGGGTATCATGTGACAAGCTAGTACACCTGAGCCAGGCCAACCTACGAAAAGCTACAGATGTGGCCATGACTCTAGAGGAAACATCATTAAAATCCACAGCAGCAAGAAACTGCACCTTAGAAGCCTCAATGCCATCTGCAGCCACCTGCTCCAGCTCACTAGCAAGCTGGCCAGGGGCTTGTTTGGCTAAATCCATAACAGTATCCCATCTAGATTTCTGATACCTTGCTACATAAGCCATATAATTTGCTTGCCTGAGTCCCAAGGACGCTGCCATGTACTGTTTTTTTGCCATGGCATCAATCTTCCTGGAATCTTTGTCAGGAGGATGTGAAGCCAGGGGAATATTAGCTTTATCACAGGCTGCAGCCTGAACTACCCCAACATGACTGCATTGCTGAGAAAGGAATTCTGTATCAGGACCTGATAGTGTGTACCTCCTGTCCATCTTTTTATCTACAGGAGGCACAGAATTAGGAGTTTTAAGATTTTTATTGTTTGTTTCCTAAATGACTTATGCAAAGGAATAGACAATCTCCTAGACTCTGGCATATCCATCATTTCTACAAAATCAGGCTCCTCTTGTTCATCCACAGCTTCCTCCAAAGGAAGCTGGAGGGTTTCAGCAACTTTTTTGTAAAACATAAAATGAGAGGGGACTCAGAAAGCATTGGGGAGATTCAAAAGGTCTGTCTGGGGAGATGTCCGGTTCAATGGGCACACCCAGACCCTCTAAGTCACATTCATACTGTTCATAATCATCCTCCCCCTCCTCTGGTTCATAAAACTCCTCAACATCATATTCCTGAACCGATGGAACCGACCGAACCGACCTTTTACCAGATAGTGGCGGTTCGGATGGAACCGGAGAAAGTGACTGGACAATCTGAATAGCTCTTGCTATCTCTGCAGCAGTTGGAGTAAGAATTTTGGGCTCCAAACCTGCTGACTTTCTTAGTCTCTTTACTGGAACTGGTTCATCGAGCCAGCTTCCCGTTTGCCGAGGAAGTCTCGCCTGGTCAGAGGGGCACTCCTCCGGTTCGGCTGGCACCGAACCAGGCTGGCCATCCGGTCAGCGGACTTTTTGGCCTCTCGTTCCCTGAGCCTGCCCAATCTCTTTTCCAGGGTGGCTGCAGGGAAATTCTTACAAATCTGGCAGTCTGACTGGAGGTGGTCAAACCCCAGACAATAAACACATGTGGTGTGTGGGTCAGCCTTGGCAAAGACTTCCCCACAGACATCACAGTGTTGAAACCCAGTGGGCCGGTTTTCTTTTGGGTTTCTCAGACATAATGCCAGCCTAACCAGAAAAACTTGCCCTTTAAACGGCAGTGCCAGCAAGACACCCTTATCGGTTCCTAACCATGTCACGGGTATTGGAAAACGAATGAAACCGGTTTTTTAGAACCGATAAGAACCGAACTCGCACTCTAAAATCTCAAATTTAAAACTTTAAGTTTTAACCCAAGCTGATCGGTTCAAAACCGAACCGATAAAACTTACAAGTTCCACACAGAATTAAAATATGAATTACTTACGCTACCACAGACAGAGCTTGAACCGATCGGTTTTGCGGTTAAAATAAAACTATTCTCGGTTGAATCGAACCGAGAAAACACTGTTTAAACCGAGAAATGAACCGAGCAGTGGGAGAAATCTCCGGAGCGACTGTTCAGTGAGGCAGAGTAAAGAATCTGACAGTTCAGGTTTGAAATTACACAGACAGAGCTTCTCTTTAGAGCTCGTGCTCTAAGTTCCATTCATGGAATGGAGTTAACTCTTTCACCTCCGGAGCAGTTCTAATGGTGGGACAAACTGCAATTGTCATAATATAGCAAGACTTCATGTTGTTTGAACATGTTCTTTCTGTCACTAACCCTGATAGTAATACTCCAGTAGGTAAACTGTACCATATAAAACATAACTTTGATACTTCAGATTTTCATTTTATGGGCATAGATCATGTTCCATTATCACTACGCAGGGGAGACAGAGTTAACATCTTGTCCTAGCTAGAAGGGGGATTGATTTTTAAATTGGGCGGATGTACGATAGGAGGATTAAATGACAACTGTGATCTTTATCCTTGCCTTTAAACTTGAGTAGTAAACAAAGCCATTTTTGGTCTAATTCCCTGGTATAGTTACATTGCTATATCTACAGTCCCCCCTCCCCGCCAACGTATATATACATACCCATTTCATGATTGGTGGGTTTTCTACTTATTATTTATCATTTATTAGACTCTTCGATACTTGTGAAATATTCTTGTTTAAAAATGTATTGTCGTTGTTTGCTTATAGATATATATTTTATCATTTATTAGACTCTCATACTTGTGAAATATTCTTGTTTAAAAATGTATTATTGTATGCTCAATACATATCTATATATATATATACACACACACACACACACACACACACACACAGAGGTAGGGTAGGCATAGTTAGGGTTGCACTGCCGCTTTTATGCTAAACCCAAACTTTTGATCTTTAATAACTTTGCAACTATTTGTCTGATTCAGCCGAAATTTGGTATGCGCACTGACGTATCATATATCCCTGCATCAGGAAATTTTTGTTCCAGTCAGTTTGCAGTGCTGCGGAGTGTCAAAATGTGAAAAATCTTAAACTTTTGCAAATTCTTTGCTCGTCTCCACAGCTCAAATGCTTTGTCCGTCTGGTCTGAAATTTTCAGGGTATATGGAGACTGGGTCAAGGATGTGTCATTTGAAGAGTCGGTGAACAAAATATTAATCTAGTCAGAAATTATTAAAGTTTAAAGTTTCCCCATTATATCCCATGGGGAAAAAAATATATGTTCCTTGCGACATGTGACAGATTTGTCCGTGAAAGCACCTTTTTCTGTCGCAAATGCCCTCAGTACTGTCGTGCAGTGGCCATCTTGTTTTCAGTTAGCGGTGGAGAAAAAACATTACAGTTTAAAAACTAGTGCCCCTAGATAAACACCAATTGTTGTGTTTACCTAAACGGGATCCTAGGAACAGCACCCATGCATCAGAATGTTTTAAGAAAAGCACCCAGTAATATGTTTATTTTGATCAGGCTGTTTGTACTATCGCAATTTGCAACAGTACAAGCATGACACTTTCGCAAATCTGCAAAAGTTTCGTGTTTGTACTTTCACAAATCTGCCGAAACTGTCGCAATTTGTGACAGTACTGCCCCAAAAATTAAGATTTCATTGCGCTTCCCTGCCACCACACAGTTTGGACTTTTGGATTGACATTTGCAGGGTGGTATGCCCTTGCACCACAGATGTGCCTTTTGGTGGTTTGGTGAAAAAAATGTCATCAGTTCCACAGTTACGGCACTCCGAAGTTGTGAAATTTTCCCACAGGTTAACACTGTGACATCCGCCAATAGCACAGTTTCTTTGCCACCTCACTGCCACTACACGGTTTGGACTTTTGGGCTGAAATTTGCAGGGTGGCAAGACCTTGTACCACAGATGTGCCTTTTGCTGGTGTGGTGCAAACATTTACACTGGTTCCAGAATTACAGCACCTCAAAATTGAGAATTTTCCCATAGGATAACATTGTGGCGGCTGCGCCACCTTTTAGCACCAATATCTCGGAAACAGTTAAAGATAAGGATTTTTCAATAAGCGCAGTTTAGTACACCTTTAGGTGCACTAAGCACACGTGGAGGTAGCTAGGTCATGAATACAACTGCGAAAGAATTTTTTCCATGGTTGCTATGGTTACTGAGATATTGCCATATCTGCGTTACAAAGGTTACTTGGAATGCCTCTAGGCCTGTGCTATGTATCTGTAGATGGGAGTGAAGGGCCCAGTGGGCTCGTGCTCATACCTATGCATACTATTTATGCTAAACTGGGAGCACTGGGCCCTCCTACGCTATGCCTCTACAGTCATGGGTGGGTAGGAATGTAGGGCCTAGAGGGCCCGCGCTGCCACCTAGGGATATAATTATATAAACTAAAAGCACTGGGCCCTCCTGCGCTATGTTTCTATACTTATAGGTAAGTGGAAGCGCAGGGCCCTGCACTCCTACCCATGGATACCATCTTGCAATACTGGAAGCACAGGAACCTCAGTTGCTATGTCTCTACACTTATGGTTAGGTGGGAGTACAGGGCCATGCTCCCAAATATGCATCTCATTATGCAAAACTGGGAGCACAGGGTCTTCCTGCGCTATGCCGCTACACTGATGGGTAGGTGGGAGTGCAGGAATACCATATGAGTAACATTTCACTTTCTCAAAAAGAAAGGAAATTCATTGTAAAAAACTCTGCTAATGCATCAGTTAGGGCTGATTCCCCACCAGCAAAAGTTTGGAAATTTGATGTTATGTTACCAACACTACCCACCACTCATAGACAGACCAATAGGTGTTAGTGTGCCTTTAGAATGCTGGTTTTAACTCTCACCCCATTCTACTATAATGTACCATCTTAGCTTGTTTACACATGGAATGGGGTGAGAGTTAGTCGATGACCCCAAGGCACACCCTCGATGACTGTTAGTCTGTGGATGGGGGTTGGGATGGCGGTAGGGTTGTAACACTAATATCGAATTTCAGACTTTGTTGGTGGGAATCAACTTAACTTATGTATTATTGAGTTTTTAATCATTATATTGTAAAAACTTCATTACTGTATCAGTTAGTTGTTACTAAAGCAACAAAAGCAGAGAAATGTGGTATTAGGGTTTCAACCCTAACACTATTGCAGATACTGATTATATCAGAGGGTGCCTTAGTCATCAACCCAACTTTACCCCATTCCATAAGTAAATAAGCTGAGATGGGTACAGTATAAGAGAATGGGGTGAGTGTTAGGACTGACTGATGACCCCAAGGCACCCTCCCAACGCCTATCAGTGTCTGCAGGGGGGGGGGGGTCGGGTGTTAGGTTTCACATTTCCCTGCTTTTGTCACTTTAGTGACACCCCTAATTGATGCATTAATGAAGTTTCTTGCAATGAATTTCCTTACTTTTTCAAATAGTATAATCACATCCTTATTTGTCGGTGGGAGTAGCCATCTCTCCATACATATGTATATGTATGTAACTGCGAGGGCCCTGTGCTTCCATTCATATAACAGTGACCAAATTGTCAGCATAACCATCTTATTACCCCACCTCATGTACCCCGGCATAGAATATTTTTGAATCCATGCCAAAATGTAATTGTGCGCAACTGCAACTCCATTCTGTGCCACAGTTGCGAAAACACATTTTGGGCAGGATTCAAAAAATTGACAGCTGTGACATACATGAGATTGGGTTGTGACAGGGTAGAATAAGACCCTGTTCCAGTTGTTACAGAGTATTTAAATGCAAGGATCTAGTCTTTCCTTTTTTGTTTCTTCTCTGTCTGGTTGCGCATGTGAGACTTTGGACTTGATCACCCTGACAAGCTCGCAGTTCTTTGACCCTTACTGTCTCTCTCAGCCCTCCCTTGCATGTCTGCTAATATAAAAATATGTGCAAATCATTGTATGGAAATGTAACTGATGTTGGGATCTCCTTTATTTAGAAAATATATAGCATTACTGTTAAAATGTATATAATAATAATTTGAGATGATTGCAGAAAGCTATTTTAAGCTCCGGAGGTTACTTGAGTGCAAATGTTTGAGCCTTTTGCAAAGTTGTGCAAAGGGGGCCTCAAGAAGCACACTGTGTTCTAGCACCTCCTGAAACTTACAAGAGCAGGATGCTTGCTAAGAATGGGGTTGAAAATACTTATAAAAGAGCTAAGCTGCAACTGCAAGAAAGATTAGGAGAACAAGGGGCACAGAGACTGAAAAGAAAACTTAATTTTATTTTGCCTTTGTAAATATACTGAACAATTTTTTTATGATACTGCTAGTGTAAATAAATAACTTCCGGTGAATTCTACAACTGCTCCTGGTTTTCCTATGCTTCCTGACCTGTGCCTTGACAACGGGTAACAAGGCTATGTTGAAAATCTGGGGTAAAAATATTTAATATTTCAGAAATTACGAGCAGGCGTAGTGAAATTGGGATGAATGGTCGTAATGGCATTTTTTCATATTTTCGCCCCAAATTTTAAACACAGTCTTCTTATGACATACCTCAAAAAACCCATACGTGAAAATTTTAAAATCCATGCCAAAACGCCATTCCGAACCACAGATGTGAAAATGCATTTCAGACAGGATGTGAAAAATGACAGCTGTACTGTTCATGAGGTGGTGTGAAAAAATGTCAAACTATTAAAAATTAACAAAGTTACATGTTTGTGTAGAAAAATTTCAACAAACGCATGTAACTCGGCCATTTTTAGGGCATGTTTTCACCAGATTTTCAGCATTGGCTTTTTGTGACCCCACCTTATGAACACTTCCACTGTCATTTCTTTAATCAGTCCCGAAAGGGGATTTCATGCAGCGACCGCAAAAATCACCTTCCAGGCCCGACTAATGAAACAACAGTGACTGTGTTCATGAGGTGGTGTATCAAAAAGCCCATGTTGAAAATATGGTGAAACTATACCTATAAATGGCAAAGATATCAACATAAGTTCAAAACACCATTGAAATACATTATACGGCACTTACCTCAATTCCTCAGTTTGCAGTTTGGCTTTGAAGAGTGCAGACATGTCCCGGTCCACAGGAGATGACAGCAGACGCCCTCCGGAGGTAAGTATTTTGTAGGGGTGTGGTGGTGGGTGCTCAGTGGGAGGGTGGGGAAGGGGATGGTGGGGACAACGTGGGACTGTTTTCTTTTTTCCAGGGACAAAAAAAAAAAGACAACGGGATGGTTTTCTTGTTTAAAGGAAAAAATTAAATAAATATTCAGGGACACTGGGAGTGGGTTCCTTCAGTGTCCCACACAGCTGGGGGAGTGGGGCTCCCATTGCTGACACGGGGATTGGGAAAACCAATGTCAGCAAACAATAAGTCAAGGGACTGTGGGGGGGGGTGGGTATCGGACACCGGGACTGGGCATCCTGGTATCAGCTCATATTTGTAAATACAACAATTATGACAATAGGAAGGTTGGGGGTGTAATGGACTGACTAACATGGAAGTCCGACAACACTTTAGGGAGAAAATTATTATTGCTCCTAAGGACCACCTTGTCCCTGTGGAATGTGATATAGTCAGTCTCCATGGACAAAGCCTGGAGCTCACTAATCCTCCTGGCCAAAGTAACTGCAACTAGAAACACAGTTTTCCAAGTTACATACTTGAGATCAGCTGATGACATAGGCTCAAAAGATGGCCGTATGAGCTGTGCAATGTATATGTTTAGGTCCCACACTGGAGTGGGAGCCCTATGTGAAGGGTGCAAGTGTAGCAACTCCTTAAAGAATTTTCTAAACACTGGATTCGAGGCCAGAGATGATGCCTTGCCTGCTGACAAGTAAGCTGAGACAGCTGCCCAATGCACTTTCAGTTAAATAATACAGGAAAACTGGCAAACCCGTCTGAGTATGGTCCAGATTCTTATTCTGGCACCAGACAGAGAATTTTTTTCACTTGGGCGTGGAGGTCTTGCTAATGGAGGGCTTTCTAGAAACTAAGGACCTCCATGACCCCTTCCGAGAGATGCAGGTTGGCATACTCTAGGTCTTCAAGAGCCAGGCCTTCGGCCTGAGAGACCGAAGGCTGGGGTATAGGATCCTGCCCTGGGAAGAAGTCAGCAAGTTGTGCTTCCTTGGGAGGCTGACTGGTTTGGCAACTGATCATGCCAGAACCAGGGGGTACCATGGCTGCCTGGCCCAATCTGGAGTAATGAGGATCACTGTAGCTGGCTAGGATCTGGGCTTGTTCAGGATCCTCAGCAGCAATGGGAATGGAGGGAAGGCATACCGAAACTTCCCTGTCCAATCCAGGATCAGTGCTTCCAGTGGGACTGTGTCCCTCACTGGGGGCCTGCAGCACAACTGAGAAAGCTGGTAGTTGTCCGGGGCTGCGAAGAAGTCTATCTCTGGAGTGCCCCACTTCTTGAACACAATCTGTAACACCTGCCTGTTCAGGGACCACTCGTGGTGGTTCTGATTGATCCTGCTCAGAGCATCTGCCAGTACACTGTCCTTCCATGGCAGGTGGACTGCTGACAAGGCAATTCCCAGAGAGTATGACAGACTCCAGATTTTCAAGGCTTCTGTGCACAGGCGGTGGACCTTATGCCTCCCTGTTTGTTGATGCAGTACATTGTGGTTGTGTTGTCTGTCCTGTCCTGCACCACCTTTCCCTGCAGCATGCTGGCAAATGCCTGAAGTGCCAGGAAAACTGCCCAGAGCTCCAGCGCGGGTTGATGTGAAGCAATGACTCTTGTTTGAACCATATACTGTGAGCAGTGTGTTCCTCCAGGTGTGCCTCCTTCCCCCACCCCAGTAGGGAAGCATCTGTGGTTAGCACCAAGAAAGGGTTTTCCTGCTGGAATGGCACCCCTTGCCTGAGGTAATCCATGTCCAGCCACCATTGAAGCGCTTGTAGGAGTGTTTGTGTGACTGGCACCAGCTTTGATAGTGAATCTCTTTTCTGATGCCAGTGTAGTTTGAGATGATACTGGATATCTCTCATTTGGAACCTTGCCCCTGACACTATTGCTGTTGAAGCTGCCATATGGCCAAGGCCCCTGGAATTCTGTGGTTGCGGAATTTGCTGCAGAATTTGCATCATGCCGTAGAATATATATAGTGCCGCAGAATTCATTGTTTTTGGTGAATTTTCATATAAATGTACTGTTTTTCCATAGTGTCAGGCTTTCTTTCCCACCTTGTTTATCCTGAAGCCCCTCCTCTATGCTCAGCATATGATGTTGTTGATGACATCACATCATATTTAGCCAATGACAGGACTGCATTCTGCCAGAGAAATGAATAAATCATGCCGCAGAAATCATAAAATGCTGCCGCAGAAGTCAAGGATCCCTGCCAAAGAAATCAGAAAATTCTGCCGCAGAATACCAGGGGCCCTGCATATGGCCAAACCGCTGCAGAAAGTGCCTTGCTGGCCTCAGACTTTGAAGCTTGAAGGTACTTTCTCGCTGTACCAGACTGTCTGCCCTTGTCTGGGGCAAAAAAGCTTTTCCTCTCACCAAATCCAGCTCGGCTCCTATGAATTCTAGGAGCTGTACTGGCTGCAGCACTGACTTTTTCAGGTTGACTAGGAACCCCAGTGACTGTAGTAGTTCCTGTGTAAGCGCCAGAGACTCCCTTACCTGTTGAGGGGATTGTGCTACGACTAGCCAGTCATCCAGGTAAGGGAAGACTACCACTCCTTGTCTCCTAAGGTGTGCCACAACCACAGCCAAGCATTTTGCGAACACCCCTGGAGCAGAAGTAAGTCCGAAAGTCACTGCCTTGAACTGGTAATGGCCTGATGGCAGTCTGAATCTGAGGAATTTTCTGTGAGACTGTCTTATGGGGATGTGGAAATATGAATCCTTTAAGTCTAGAGATGCCAACCAATCCCCTTGTCTTAAGGTTGGAAGGAATGTTGTCAGGGTCACCATCTTGAACTTTGGATTTACCAGATGCCTGTTAGGTGCCTGAGATCCAGTATGGGTCGCCACTTCCCTGTTTTCTTTATTGTGAGGAAGTACCTTGAATAGAGTCCTTTCCCTCTCTGTGCCAGAGGAACTGGCTGTATTGCTCCTAGGGAAAGGAGATTTAAGACTTCCCCTTCCAGTAACACTGTTTCTGATGGAGAGGGTCTGAAGACCCTTGCTCTCAGCTTTGGCATGAGCTTGAAGCTGAGAGCCAGACCTTGGCCCACTACCTCCAGGACCCACCTGTCTCTAGTGATAGTCTGCCATTCCCAGAGGTAATGGGCCAGCCCGCCCCCTACCGGGGTTGGGGGGCAACCAGAGCAGACACCTCAGGGTGTCTGCTTGGGTTGGGATGCTGTCTGGGTGCTGGAGCTAGTTCGGTTGACACCTCTTCTGCCCCTGCCTCTGAGGTAACCTCTCTGCTGTTGGTATTGTGGATAACCTTGAGGCTGAAAGAATGGCCTATAGTGTCCCCTGCCTCTGCCTCCCCTGGCTTGTTGCTTTTGGGGAGTAGATGCCTTTTTCTTAGCAGCAGTACTTATATGCGGTCTTGTACTCATCCATTTTCCCCATGTAAGCCTCTGTCTGTTCCCCAAACAGAGAGGTTGGCTCACATGGAAAGTCCAAGGCCTTGGACTGAATGTCCTGGGTCAGGTTAGTAGTCCTGAGCCAGGCAAACCTCCTGAGTGACACAGAAGAAGCCATTTGACTGGCTACAGTGTCACTGTTGTCCACTGCCATCCTAAACTGGGCTTTCGAAGCCTCTATACCCCGTTTTGAAGCCTCCTTCAAATCAGCTGCCAAAGGGGCTGGGACACATTTTGTGATTTCCATCACAGTATTCCACAGTGTTCTCTGATATCTGACAACATAGGCCATGTATGAAGCCTGCCTGATGATCAGAGAAGATCCCAAGTACACCTTTTTTGCAATGGAATCCATCCTCATCCTCCTGGAATCCTTGTCTGGAGGGTGAGATGCCAAGGGAATGCCTGCCTTATCACCACTCCCTCATGGCTTGGGTTTCCAAACAGGAACTCTGCTGCACCCCTAGCTACACAGTACTTCCTATCCACCTGTCAACCGGTGGCACAGAAGTGGGGGTCTGCAGGACCTTGTTAACCTGCTTTTTCAGGGATTTATGGATGGGTAGTAACAGTCTTTTAGAGACTGGTACATCCATCATTTCCATGTAATCCTGTTCCTCCTCCTCGTCATCGGTTGACTCTTGGGAAGGAAGGTCCAGGGATTGAACTACTTGCTTAATAAAAGCAAAATGGGAGGTATAGTCCTCATTACCCTGGCCAAGGGAGTCAGGACGGTGAGGATCCGGAGAAATATTCAGTTCAATTGGTTCCCCATAATCCTCATCCTCATCGGCATCCTCATCCTCACCAAAAGGCTCTTCTTTGTGTTCCAAGGAACCAAGAACCGAAGTAGAGCCGGAGGTAGAAAAACGCGGCGCTTCTCAACCGGAGCCGGGGTACTTGGTTGGACCGCCTGACTAATTCTGACAGCGTTCGCTATCTCTTCAGCGGTTGCAACCAATGCTTTCTTTGGTTGCAGTTCGACCGCTGTATGCTTTTCCTTCTTTTTTCTCTTTCCTGAGGTTGCCGGGTTAGCGGCAGTATCGGCAGGATGTTTTTTAAAAGAGGAACTGTCGCCCTTGTCATAAGGGCTGTCCCTCTAGTTCTTTTTGGCTGGTAGCCAGTTTCTCTGTAGCTAGGTCAGCAGCCTTCTCAGACATCTTCTCTTGCAGTCACTTAAGTCGCCTTTCAAGCGTTGACTGAGGGAAGTTCTTATAAAATTCACAGTCCTCCTTGAGGTGGTCAAACCCCAAACAAAAAACGCAAATTAAATGAGGATCTGCTTTAGCAAATGGTTCCCCACACTCTGTACAATGCTGGAAACCTGTGAGACCTGTTCGTTTCTTGGTCTGTGACATTTATCAGTCAGTTAGAACCGATGAACCGATAATTAACCTGGTAATATTTAGTACATAAGTGTATACCGCCTTACCGGATGGTAGAAAGAACCAAGTTAAATCTCAGAAACTTAAAATAAACAGTATCGGTTCCTTCCCCGTTAAAAGAACCAACAAGGAACCAAGAAAACTCATGAAAGTTCACTCTAATCTAGACTAAGTCTACCTGTGAACCACGGACAGTGCTTCAATAATCGAAATAATTAAACGGACTTTGATAAACCGAGATAAGATAAAATTCTTCAAAAAAGTGAAGGAAAGTTCTCCGGAGACATCTTACTGAGGCAAGCGGAGTAAAGAATCTGACTGTTGCAGGAAGTGCAACCAGGGACAGTCGTTTGAAAACCCGAGCTCAAGCCTAACATTCCACTATCAGCATAGGTTCTATTAACTGTTGCGGCTCCGGGGCAGTACTACGGTGAGACCATACTGCATTTGCCAGAATACAATAAGATTTCTTGGGTTTGAAAATGTTCAACTCCTGGCTGAAAGGTGATTTTGCACTGGAGCCATGAAAGCATATTTTGGTACAGATCTACCTAATGACAGTGCAACTGGTCATGAGGTAGGGTCCCAAAGAAGGCATGTTGAAAATTTGGGCCAAAAAGATGCAAAAATGCCCAAGTTATGCCACTAAGTTCAAAACCCTATTGAAATACATAAAAGTGTGTTCGTTTCTTAGTTTGCGGTCCGGCTTTGAAGAGTGAAGACACGTCTGCGGTCCGGATATTATTATGGCACTAGACCCAATGGGTAAGTAAGATCTTCGGGGAATGTGAGGGGAGGTGGGTGCTGAGTGAGAGGGTCAGTTACAGCTGCAAAAGACATCAATGAACCATTTTCTTTTTACAGGGTTTTAATAAAAAAACACAAAAAAAAAACACAGAGGATTCCTCAGCACGACACTGGGAGGCTGGGCACTCCCAGTGTCACTGCTATGTTTCTAATGGGGGGGGGATTGGGTGTTCAGAGGGAGGCGTGGGAGAAAGGATATTAGTATAGATTTACGCCATAACTGCAAATCGATGATGCGGGACACGGGGGCAGCCAGTAGGACTCTTCAGCACCACACTGCTATGTTTCTGGGGAGTGGGGTGGTGGGTGCTGACAGGGGAGGGTCGGGTGGAAGGGAATATTGAAGTGCTACTTTCTTGCCGACCGAGAGCAGAGTGCTTCACAATGGCCGCAGAGGTGACTTTGTTGACACTTTAACATGTTGTTCATTTGCAAAGAATGCAAGGAATGTGGAGTCCTTTTTCAAAAGTAATAGGTCTGCATGGCACTGCCCACTGCAGCTCTAAAAACTGCATGACAGTTGCACCAAAACCTCTGTCATTTTTCTCCATTGACTACTATAGAGAGTTCCACCACCTAAACATTAGAAGTCCACCTCACAGAAATTTAAATACGAGTTCCCCCACCTACACATTTCCAATTTTACCACTGGATAAACCTCTCAGTTGTCCCTTCTTAAGGGCAGTGGTTGAATCAGAAGTGTGGGAAAACTGAAATAGTGCTCTTATGTTTTCAGATATTATTGACTTAATATGGATTCATATTAATTTCTGTTTTGAAATCAGAAGAACAGAATGTGGGCCTGCCTCTCCTAAATGTGGGTCAGAGGGCTGTGGAGTGGTAAAATGTCGCACACACCTCCAATGTGGGACATCTGAAAACCACTAGTATGGGGCCAGGTAACCCTATCTTAGAGAAAATGACGCATACACACCCTCGTCTTGAGCTGTAGACAGACACTGTATCTACCCCTCTCTCCCTCTCCAGTGATCTCCACCCCTTCAACGCAGTGGAGCTACCTGTTCACCCCCCTGCACTGAGGCAGCGAGCAGCAGCCTATCCGCCAACCTAGTGATCATTGTTAACAGCACCATCCTGTCTGGCTGTGATACCAGCCTGAAACAAAACAAAATGACCTGACTCTTCTGACTAGTTGCTATCCACAGTAATTCATAACTTATAGCACTGCCTGGAATGTGGCTGAGCCGGCCAGAAACTGAAGAACCACATGACCACCAACCCCCTCCAGCCTCTGAAACAGGACAGCGTTGATCAGAGAATTGTTCCAACTGGAAACACTGTGAAGGTGTCTCTAGTTCTGTGCTATACGGGACTAGCCACTGAGTTCTGTAATGCTTGAAAACATGGATTGAGATGGGACGGTACTACCCAGCGGTTGATTGGAACTTTCCTAATTTGTATGGTGAAAAACTGCTGTAGAAGAGAGGATACTTCATTCAGTGATACAGGCATCCGTCCACTCAGCATGTTGTGTGGGCAAAGACAAGTGTAAGCAGTACTCAGAAACTGACATTAGTGGGGATCTATGGACCCACTTACGTTAGAATAACCTGACTCCGCCGGCCTGGTGGCATCGAGGGTTGAGGCATTGGACACCACGTCTCGCACCATGCTGGCGACCTGTGTTGTCAGGGGTCGGCAGGGAAGAGAGAGGATCGAGCATCCGGAGGACTGCTCTCCTCTCTCGAGGAGGGATCCGGGGTTGGCCCAGCAACGCAGCGGCCCCAGGTGGAGACCAGAAGCACTGCAAATGCCAGGGCTCGCAAGTAGGGGGAAGACGGAAGGCAGCTGGGAGAAGACGTCAGGCAGCTGCCTTCCGGACGTGGGTGGGAACATCCACGTCATGGGCAGGGCAGTATTGCACGTTCTACATCTGGGGCACTAAGCTGAAAACACTCCGGCACACTGAGGAGGTGACGAGGGCCCCAGGGACTTCCCTCACATCCCCAACACCGGACGCCCATACCAAGGATCCACGGCCGATCTCCAGAGAGAGATGGACCCTCTAATCCTGGAGAGACGCTGCCAAGGTAGGAGTGGCGGGCCCTGCCTCGGGGTGGGGGGGGTGATCCAGGGCGCTGGGAAGTCTCTCAACGGAGGGGGAAATCAGTGGTAGTGTGTCACGGTGGAGAGTAGAAGGGGCTGAGTGTCGAGTGGGCACCTCTGCGAGATGCCTCAGAGGGTTGGAGCAATAAATACAGTTTGAATAAAGAATGACCCCGACCCCTCTGACTACTTGCTGTCCACAGTGATTTGTAGCTTAGAGCATTTCCTGAACCATGGCTGAGCAGGCCGGAAACCGAAGTTCAGGAAGTGGTATTTACTGAAGGTATTGTACTTTATTTACACTGAAATGCAACCTTATATATATTTCATGAGGCTTCTGAGTATATTATGTTCAATGTAATATGAACTTCCACTTAATCCTACTGAAATATGCATTCATATGAACTAACTATGCTTTTGAAAACAATACAAAAGAAACTGTTCAATATACGTTTTTATTTCTGTAAACTGAACTGAACTCAGCAGAAGGAAATACTTCATCATTAGTTAGCGTATTGGTCCCTATCTCAAATACAATACGCCGTCTAATAATAACCACCCTCCAATACAAGCCTCACTGTAATAGAAGCTGTGGTGCAATAAGAGGCTTCTTAATAGAAGCTGCCTCTAACAGAAGCCGCAGCTTGTATTGGAGGGATGCCAACAGTAACCTCATGGATTACCTGGGTTCCACCAAGCCACATTGACAACAATGTTGTCAAAGTGTGGCACAGTGGCAATAATAATGTTGACAGGTAAAACTGCGCCTCTCAGCTGGCCCGTTGGTGTAGTGGTTGGATTTTCACTTGTGACGCAGGCGACCCGGGTTCGGGCCTGGGTTGTCGGAGGGCCGGCCAGGGGGAGAAGGATCGAGCATCCCATGGACTGCTCTCCTTCTCCAGGGGCAGGGTGCGGTGTGTGACTGGTGCTCAAGGGACCCCTGGCGGAGGCCTGGGGCACCACAGCGACCGGCACCAACAAGGATCAGAAGGGCGGGATGGACGCTGGTGTCACTGTATGTTCTTGCCCCCACTTACAGGGGAGAAAAAGCCTGCCACCCACCGCCTTGATGATGCCCACCACCAGCTGCATTCGGCTCCCAGGCCAACTCCCACCCTATCCCGTTGATCACGGCACCTTTCAGAGGGGTTGGATGCTGCGACCCGGCCCTGGGGGGGTAAGCCAGGGGGTACCGGGAGGGCGGCTAACATGGGAAGCCGCAGCTGAGGGGTCCGTGACTGGGCAGATGGTGTCAGTGGTGTGAGGCACCAAAAAGTAGTAAATAAAAAAAAAAAAATTGCACCTGTCGACATTAAGTATGTCCCGGGGGGAGGGGCTTTGCCCCTCACACCTTCCCACCTCCCTTAATATAAGCAGGAAGGGGGGCACACTTGAAGCCGGCACAATTTTGCCACTCCTTTACAGCAACAACCTCAAAGTTATCGCTGTAAAGGATTTCACTGTCAGACGGTTGAACAGCAAACGTGATATGGATTACCAGACCATTGCTTAGCAAACACAGACTGAATCAGTAAGATTTGATTTAATTTCTTATTGCTACTGCTACAAAGAAGGACAAGCAATAGAGACAACGATTCATGCTAGGGCTCTCTATTTTTATGGTTTTTTTTTTATTTATACCAGTAAGCAGAATGCAAATAAAAAAGAAACATGCAGACCGTGCACATAAAGCACCAAGTAGTCATGAGCATCACTTGATCTAATCCACGGCACAAATGTCTAACAGATCATTGTCAAACTCTGAGCTAGTTTCATTGTTTGGGAGATTTGGGGCGTTTTCCTAGGATTGGGGGCACCAGCTTCATTGAGACTCTGCAGTGTCTTCTTCAGCAGTGGATGTGCCTCATATGCCACACGATCTTCTCTAAGGCAGATCTTATCTGGATCAGTGGTAGTTAGATAACATACCGGCAAAATAAAATCAGGTTACTGTTTTTCATAGTTTAGTTTGAAAGCAGCAATAACCATACCTGTATCTCAAATTATTTGGTAATCAAGTCCCTTGTCACAGCTTGCTATGATATCTTCACCCATTCAAGCATCTTACAGCACGATAGTGCTCTGGGGTTCCCTGCTGCTGTTATTTCCATTTCCTCAGTTGCCAGTCATAACACTCCCTGTACTTTCCTTGAAGGGGGCATTCCAAGACACATCGGCTGGCTGCGGAAGTTGCCTTAATAGTCATTTTTGATTTAACAGCAGCCTTGACAGCAGGATGTATGTGGCAGTGGAATGTGTCTCAAACAAGCATATGCTCCCCAAAGGCTATGTTGCCCCACACTTTCTCCAGCCACAGCATCATGATCTCCTCCGGCATCCATTCATTAGGGTGTATAGCAACAACAATGCCTGTAACATTTGTGATCTCTTTTGGCAGTCATTGTCCTTTGAAAATGACAGAGGGAGGGAGCTTGCGTCCATCTGTCAGAGCATCTAACTGTACAGTCACACACACGGTTGACTGGTAGTCATCATGAGGACAGACATAACTTCCACTTTATCAAGGGTCTTGTCACCAAGCATGTCTACCCATACTGTTGTCTCATCCATGTTATCTACTGACAATGGGGGCATATTATACCAAGACGTCTGCTTTGTATAGAAAGCCACAAATTTAGAAACCTTGAGGCAAATGACTGTAGGCAACTGAGTGGGCAAGGATAAGGTCTACTGCTTTTAGGGCTATTGCCTTGTGTGTGACCCTGAAATGTTGCTCTCTTTGTAGAAAAATTCAGTCATCCAATTCTCCATGTGTCTTGGGGTGTTGACATTTTCGTCTGGCTCCATACAAGCGGCAATGCTTTTTGCTGCTTCCCCGCTACAAGAAAAAATTACTCACCTTAGTAATTGCATTTCTTCTAATGGAGTCTTGCTGTATTCTTACATTATGCAGTTATCCCCAGCACTTGAACTTCTCCGGAGAGGAAAGAGTTAACTCTATGCCTGAGCATAGAACGTTGAGCTCGAGCTCGGTTCAAACCTCTGTCTGCTGCACTTCCAAGTGTAACCATCAGATTCTTACGAGCTAATACTAACTAGCTACACCTACTGTGTGGAAATTGCAAAGTTACTAGCTCAAAGGGCAACCAAATATTTTGGATCCCAATAGACTTAAGTCGAGATATCCAAAAGAAAAACTAGGTAGTGAACAACCATAAGTAACAACCAACATAACATAAACCACTCCCCCCCCTCTCTAACAAAGGAGGAGTGCCAATTGCACCCCTGAGGTGCAACACTGCGCCTGCCAGCCCACTTCCCCCCAAAAAAACAGGTTCTGAGAGGGGAGGCAGGGAGGTCAGAATACAGCAAGACTCCATTAGAAGAAATACAATTACTAAGGTGAGTAATTTTTTTCTTCAAACATGAAGTCTTGCTGTATTCTGACATTATGCAGACTACCAAGCAGTACCTCCATGGAGGAGGGTATCAAACCTATTTTGGGAATAGGCTCTGCAGTACTGCTGTACCAAACCTAGTATCACTCCTAGCCTGGATGTCCAGAGAGTAATGCTTGGTGAATGTATGGACTGTTTTCCAGGTGGCTGCTTTGCATATCTCTAATAAGGGTATATCTCTGGCAGCAGCCAGAGAAGCAGCTGTACCTCTAGTCCAATGAGCCCTCAGGCCTGAGGGTATTTTGCCTAGTTTTTCATAGCAGAACTGTATACAGGAGACAATCCACCTGGCAATAGTTCTTTTAGTAGCAGGTTTACCCTTCCCTTCTTCACCATACGTGAGGAACAACTGAAGGGAGGCAAACCCAAGTGCCTTAGTACGCTCAATGTAGTAGCTAAGAGCCCTTTAAACATCCAAACTGTGTAATCTTCTCTCTCCTGAAGAAGAATGATCAGTGAAGAACACAGGAAGAGACATGGATTGGTTCAGATGAAAGTCTGAAACCACTTTGGGTAAGAACCTCCTATTGGTTCTAAGGACCACCTTATCTCTATGGAATGAGACAAAATCAGGCTCTACTGACAGAACTTGTAATTCACTGATACGCCTGGCAGAGGAAATAGCTACCAGGAACACAGTTTTTCAAGTCAAGTACTTAGGTTCTACTGAAGCCAAAGGCTCAAAAGGGGGTTGCATAAGCTGAGCAATGCAAACATAAAGATCCCAAGCAGGAGTAGGATCCCTAAAGGGGGGATTGGTATGAAGCAATCCTTTGAAGAATTTACAGAAAACAGAGTGAGATGCCAGTGAGGAAGACTTCCCTACAGACAAAAATGCAGAAACAGCTGATAAGTGTACTCTGAGGGTAGCTGGTCTGAGGCCTAAGCCATTAAGGTGAACCATATAATCCAGGACTGTAGCCAAGACAGCAGAATCTGGAGATATGTGCTTATTAGAACACCAAATGCCGAACCTTTTCCATTTGGAATTTTAAGTTTTTCTGGTGGCAGGTTTTCGAGAGGTCTTGAGAATGTCCAGAACCCCCTGAGACAAATTTAGACTGGCATATTCTAGCTCTTCAAGAGCCATGCCTTGAGGTTGAGAGACTGAAGGTTGGGGTACCATATTCTGCCCTGAGAGGAGGTTAGTAGACTGTGATTCTTGGGAAGAGCTAAGGGAAGATGGACTGCCAGGGACAGTAATAGAGGATACCAAGGCTGTCTGGCCCAGTCTGGAGCAATCAGGATCACTTTGCAAGATTGTGACCTTATCTTGACCAGAACTTTGAACAATAGAGGAAAGGGGGGAAAGGCATATAGAAATTTCCCCTGCCAATCGAGAAGTAGAGCATCCAGAGGGACTGAGCACAATACTGGGGGTCTGCAACAAAAGAGACGAAGTTGGTGATTGACTGGGGCTGTAAAGAGGTCTATCTCTGGAGTGCCCCACCTTGAAAATATCACCTTCAACACTAAGGGATCCAGGGACCACTCACAATGGCCCTGAGAAATCCTGCTCAAAGCATCTGCTAGCACATTGTCCTTCCCTGGAAGGTGGACTGGTATCAAAGAAGTCTGTAGAGAATAAACCCAGGACCATACTTTCATAGCTTCTGTGCACAAGGACGTAGACCGGGTGCCTCCCTGCTCGTTGATGTACCACATGGTGGTGGTGTTGTCCGTTCTGACCTGAACCACCTTGTTCTGAACTGGTTCTGAGAAGGCTTGTAGAGCCAGGTACACCGCCCTGAGATCTAGGAGACTGATGTGAAGAAGAGACTCCTGAGGAGACCACACTCCCTGTGCTGTAAGTGCCCCCAAGAGAGCATCCCATCCCAGGAGAGAGGCATCTGTGGTGAAACACAGAAACATAGAATTTGACGGCAGATAAGGACCGCTTGGCCCACCTAGTCTGCCCATTTTCCTACCTAACAGATAAGCTGCAGATCCTAATTAACCAACAGCTTACTTCCTCCTACCCCCCACTAGGACTGCCTTATGTCTGTCCCATGCATACTTGAATTCCCCCACTGTTCTTGACTCCACGACCTCCTCAGGGAGGCTGTTCCATGCATCCACAACCCTCTCTGTGAAAAAATACTTCCTCACATTACCTCTGAGCCGTCCCCCTCTATCTTCAAATTGTGCCCCTTCCTCTTGCACTTCTTTTCTGAAGATTCTACCCTCTTGGACTTTGTTGATTCCCTTGAGGTACTTGAAAGTTTCTATCATGTCCCCTCTCTCCTTCTTTTCCTCAAGGGTATACATATTAAGCTCCTTTAGTCTTTCTTCAGATGTCTTCTGGTGCAGACCCTGCACCATTTTGTTGCCTCCTCTGACAGCCCCATTCTGTCTATGTCTTTGCAGAGTTGGGTCTCCAGAACTGCACACAGTACTCCAGATGGGGTCTCACCAACTGTCTGTACAGAGGATAACAACTTCCTGTTTTCTACTGGTGATACCTCTTCCTATGCATCCCAGTATCCCCTAGCCTTCCTTACTGCCTTCTCACATTGCTTGCCCACCTTTAGGTCATCTGATATAATTACCCCTGGTCTCTTTCCATTTTACTGTTGTCAATATCTCACCCCATTGTGTACGCTTCCTGGGTTTTGTTTCCCATGTGCATTACCTTGCACTTCTTTGCATTGAATCTGAGCTGCCATACATTTGACCATTCCTCCAACCTTGCCAAGTCCCTTCTCATCCTTTCCAGTCCATCCTGTGTATCAACCCTGTTGCAGATCTTTGTGTCGTCTGCAAAGAGACATACTTTTCCTTCCAGTTCCTCTGCAATGTCACTTATAAAGACATTAAAAAACCTGATGTTGTTGCCCTTGTTGAAACCTGGCTGTCTCCCTCCACTCCTAACTCTCATGTCTCTCTCCCCGGCTACACTCTCCACTGGTTGGACCGTGTCAGCAGGAGAGGTGGGGGCTGTCTCTTCTATTTGAAGGATTCTCTCGTGGGGCTACCACTCCCCCCGCCTGACCTTGACCATAAGGCCCAGGCACTTACTCTAAAGCTATCCCCGGACCCAGCTAGAGACCCATTATTCCTAACCGTAGCCTACATACCCCCCAAGAACCAATCCCAGGCCCTGGGCCCACTAATTGACTACCTCACCTCCCTACCCAACTCGTCGGACCAAATCTTGGTGGGCGACTTGAATATAAACTGGCTCTGCCCCTCATCTTCCTCCCACCGTGAGGCTTTCGATTCAATTGACCTAACTCAACTGGTCTCACAGCCTACTAGAAAAAACCCTAGGGGGACAAGCACCCTCCTGGATGTGTCCTCACCAACAGGCCAATCCGCATCCACAACATCCAAATCCTCCCTGACTGCCTCAGTGACCACTCCCTGTGCTTTTCAACTGGAAACCCTCGGCTCTCATCCCCAGTCAAAACCACCTCTGGAGGCGGCTAGGCCTGGGGACTCATAGGCCTTTAAGCGCCTTGCTACCACACTGATTGGTCCTTTCTAACGAGGCAACCAACATTGACTTGGCCCTGGGCCTCTTTGTAAGCACTTTCAACTTTGCCTGTGATATCTTTGCTCCATAACTGCTAGGAGGTCCAAAGTGAAACATGCCCTTGGATCACCCTGCCCTTCTGTGGCAACTTAAACAGCGTGACAATCTTTGGCACCTTGCTGTTGCTACTGGCCGTTCAGCTGACAGGCAGTCCTATGCTGCTGCCCGTAACCAGTGCACCTGGGCCATCCGCAGCAAAGGTGGAATACTACCAAGCCTCTCTTACCTCCTCTGGGGAACCCCAGGTGCTTCTGGGACAACATCAAGCAACTTAATGGTCACTCCCAGTCCCCCTCTCCTTCTCTTCTCAACATCAATGGTACCACTCCTCTGACCCTGCCCTCATTGCCTCCCACCTCAATAACTCCTTTACCGACCTTAGCTCAGTACTTCCTGGTAACTTTTTCAGTCCACCTCCTCCATCTGTACCACCACCCATTGCCCGCCTCTTTCCACCCGCGCCGTGTCACCATGCAAGAAGTTAGGCCTTACTTGCTAAAAGCCCTAAAAGGTAACACCATTGGTAATGACTCACTTGATCCCTGCCTTTTACGTCAGGTCTTGGATCAGGTCCTCTCACCTATTACATGCATTTTCAACAAATCACTCTGTCTCGGAAAATTCCCCTCTGCCTGGAAGATTGCCACAGTTACCCCTGTCCATAAAGGTGGTGACAGGACTCTTCCGGGTAACTACCGACCCATCTCAATCCTCTCCCCCCTCTCTAAGGCGTTAGAGAAAATTGTGGCATCCCAAGTCTCTGACTACCTCTGTATGTACAATGTTCTCTGCCCTGAACAACACGGGTTCAGAGCAGGTCATAGTACCAATACAGCGCTCCTGGAATTTTCCAACTTCCTCCATGCCTCCTTGGACTCTGGTGCCCTGGCTGGTGCTATATTCATTGACCTGTCTAAAGCATTCGATACTGTCTCGATCCTCTTTTGCTCCACCCTCACCTAATAGGCTTTGCCTCAGGACCTGTTCCTGGTGCACCAGCTATCTCCGCCCGCTCCCAATATGTGAAAGTCAACGGTACTTCTCTGAAACATGCCCCATTCGGCTTGGGGTGCCGTAGGGCTCAATTCTTGGACCCCTACTATTCTCACTCTTTCTTAACTCCTACCCAGCAGTTATAATGGGTAAGATGCTTCTCTATGCTGATGATGCTGTTCTCTTGCCTCCCACAATTACCCCATGCTGCTACAGAACTCCCTCCAACTAGTCTTTGACTCTGCAGCTACCTGGTTCACTGAGCACCGACTTGTTATCAACCTTAAGAAAACAAAAACGATGCTCTTCCCCACCCCAAAAAAGTACAGCAAGTTTCTTAGCTGTCCACTCCACACCAATCTCGTCATTGACCAGGTGCAATCCTATAAATATCTTGGTATAACCTTTGACCCTGCACTTTCATTCCATGGACATATATCTGCCCTAAATTCTGTCGCCAACTCACGGCTAGGCATTCTTTACCGGCACAAGAAATGCCTCCCTCCTGATGCCCTCCGCCTCGCTGTCACCTCCTCTGTCATGTCTCTCATTGACTATGGCCTTCCGGTCTATGGCTCAGCAGATCAGACTGCCCTCAACAAGGTTCATCTCACGGTAAATAAGGCCTGCAGACTTATCACTAGTGCTCCCAGACTCACTCACACATGTGAGCTGTATACCCTGGCTACCCTACTCAACCTGGAAGAGCGACTCATGTATCAGACATGCCAGCTCACCTTTAAAGCCCTGCATGGCCTATCCCCCATAGGCCTATCCAACTCCATCGCCGTACTGCACCGACCTGATCACGGCGCGGCTCGTCCAGAGCTACCCTAGTTATTCTGAGAGCCAGGACCTCACAAGGTCAGAGGACATTCCCCCACCGCAGCCTCACTGGTATAACTCCCTCCCTGCCAGTGTCTCAAACTCTCTAACCTTAGCTTGCTTTAAGCCCAGGCTCAGAAACTTCCTGCTTAGCTCTCGCAAATGCAACTGCCGCTAGCCTAGTGTAAAAAAAAAATATATATATATATATATATATATATATATACTCTGTTTGACAATGCTCACTGAGCGGCTCCCCCCCTTCCTTTCCCTACTTATTCCTCCTCCCCTATCTCCCTCCCTTCTACCCCCACCAGCTCTCCCCCGACCATAAGTTTTGCACCTTTTGTTATCTTTTGCTCGTTGGAGATTGAACTCTATTGAAACAAAACTGTAATTGAACTGTAACTTTTTTGTTTGTAAGTACTGTGTCCCTTGTACTACTGTTCTGATGTCCTCTTTGTGACGAGGTACCTTTGTAAATGAGCCTCTGGCTCAAAGGTTTCTAAACTGATGTTTAACTAAATAAATAAATAAATAAATAAATAAATAAATAAATAAATAAAAGGACCAGTCCCAGTACTGAACCCTGTGGTACCCACTAGTAACCCTCCTTTCTTCACTGTGTACTCCATTTTACTACTACCCTTTGCTTCCTGTTGTCTAGCCAATTTTTATCCAGGCTACCACTTGGGACCCACTCCAAGGCTGGCTAACTAGTGTATTAATCTTTTGTGTGGGACTGTATCAAATGCCTTGCTAAAATCTAGGTAGGCCATGTCCACAGCCCCTCCCTGGTCTACTACTTTGGTCACCCAGTCAAAGAAATCTGTTAGATTTATCTGACACGACCTTCCCATCGTGAATCCATGCTGCCTTGGGTCCTGTGCCCCACTGGCCTCTAGGTACTCAACAGTTCTTTCCTTCAGAAGTGATTCCATCATTTTCCTTACCACTGAGGTCAAACTAACTGATCTGTAGTTTCCTGCCTCTGTCCTGCTCCCACTTTTGTGAAGAGAAATCACATCTGCCCTCCTCCAGTCCTCAGGTACCACCCCATCCTCCCATGATTTGTTAAAGAGAGTAGTCAGCGGTGTCACTAGTTCTACCCTTAGTTCTTTTAGAATTCTTGGGTGAATCCCATCAGGCCCCATTGCTTTGTCCACATTCAATTTTATTAGTTCTTTCAGAACCCTTTCTTCTGTAAATGGACTGGTATCGACCCCGTCTTCAGAGTGCTTCTCTTGTTTGGTTTAGGTACCTCCCTTCCTCTTCCTTTGTGAATACTGAGCAGAAATATTCATTCAGTATCCCTGCTTTTCACTGTCACTCTCTACCCATTCCCTCCCATTTATTAAGCCTCAGTATCCCTCCTTTGGTTTTCTTGGCTCCTAATGTACCTATAAAATGTCTTATTCCCTTCTTAACAGAACTGGCTATCCTTTCCTCAGTTTGGGCCTTTGCTATTCTGACTGCCTTCCCAGCCTCTTTCTGCTTTAACTGATAAAGTTCTCTGTCCTTCTCCTTCTGTGTTTCCTTATATTTCCTGAATGCTATCCTTTTCTTCTTAACCTTCCCTGCCACCTCTTTTGAGAACCATAGCGGTTTTTTCCTTCGCTGTGTTTTATTGATTTGCTTTACACAAAGGCTTGTTGCCTCTGTGATGTCTGTTTTGATTACTGAAGACTTGGTTTGCTGGCCAAGGCACCTAGCTTCACCTGAGCTCTTTCCTTCTAAGACTGCTTGAAAGGCAGAGTAGAGAAATTTACCAGAACAAGGGAGAAGGATTAAGACTTAGTTTGGCTAAGCAGATTTACTGTGTGGTGGTGTTTTTATTTTTTACTCACAGGGATTGCTACTGTTTGTTGCTAACATTTCATTGCTTTATTTTTTCTCTGATTCAAATTGTTGTTGTCTGGTATACCTTCTTCTGCATTATTACAAGGTGTGCCTACCGGGTGTGTGCTAACAGATTACTGCTGTAATCTTCTGATTCAAATTGTCTTTTGCAAGGTATATCTTCTGTTACTGCTTTATTTTTCTGAGCAAAGTGTTTCTTACAGGGTATATCCTCTCTGAAATTATTACAGGTGGTGCTTTACAGGTTTTACAGTTTTATCTAACATTAGGATAAGCTTTCAGGGTTACTGCATTTGTTGTTGACTGATTGTTTCTGCTCTTACCTCCTTGTTCTTTCGTCCGTGGTTCTTCTTTTAGGCAGGGGAAGGGCCCAGCCACCACCTCCCCCAACCACCCCGCTACACTCCTTTTATAGGGTACCACAGTTGTGACATTTCCTGTGGCAGAGCAGGAAGAGGCGGATCAGTGGGGCCTCCACGAAGTGATCTCATTTACAGGGCACTAGTAATTTAACTTGTTATAACAAGTTAAACAAAGCACAATTAAACCATTACTTGCATTTTTTCCTTCTAATTACTCTGACTAGGTTACAAACCCAGCAACTTATTTGGAATGGATTTCATTAACTGCAGGTACTGTGGAACAATTTTCAGAAGGACAGTCTTACAGGATTTAGGACACTGTCCTACATGCTGGAGCCTTTGGAGATCTTAGGTCTCAGCTCCAGGCAGCATGGGCAGAGATTGCACGCCTCAAATTTCATATTGAAGAGGAAATACATAATAAGAACCACCGCCATTTCCCCAGCATCCAACAGAAAAACCTCGACCGCAGAGGGTAGTTGGTCCAGGAGGTTGGCAGGTGGTTAGGAGGAGCAAATCAGGTGCCCCATCACTCTCTGCTCTCCAACACATTACCTCCAAAACCATATAAACACTACAAACAGGTATCTGCCTCTATCTCTGAAATCAAATAAAGAGGCAGAAGACACTGCAGAGCAGGACACTGCAGCACAGGAGCTAGCACAACAATACTCACCCAAATCAGGAACCAAAACTAAACAAGCACAAAGGAAATCAAAAACTCTGATCATAGGAGACTCCATGATTCGGGAGTTGATACCCATCTCCAGCCAGGGTGATGGTCAGATGTCTCCAGGTACATCAGCATGGAGAGACACTGACCGCATTACTAAAATTGTTCACAAAGCAGGAGAAAACATTGATGTCCTAGTACACATAGGGACTAATGATCTCGCCAGCCGGTCAGTTGTGGAGACCAAGGAACACCTGACTAGGCTGGGTGACAAACTATCATCTATTTATCGGCATCTCTTCTCTGAGATCCTGTCAGTCTGGGAGAAGGGAGCAGATGGACGGAAGGTCAGAGAAGGGAGATAGGGAGCTAAACACGTGGCTCAAGGACTGGTGCCAGGAAAAGGACACAGATTTGTAGGAACTGGCAACAGTTCTGGGAGCGAAAGTTCTTTAAATTTGATGGACTGCATCTGACTAAAGAGAGTCAGTGCATTGGGGCAGAAGTTTGGCGTCTTTGCAGAATATTTAAACTAGCAAATGGGAGAGGGTGCAGCACCCATCGTCGAATGGGAAGAACACCCCTCCCCCTCAGCTAATGGTCAAACAGGAATTCAGTGTGTTTGCCGTTCATTTGCATCACCAGGTAAGAAAAAAGGTTTGTCTCCCATACGATGCACAGGGTAATGCCAAACTTCACCCAACAACTAACACACCAAAATCTGGCCAATGGAAAATCATGTACACAAATGCTCACAGCCTGGAAATAAGATCCCAGACCTGCAGGCAATAATGTCAGAGGCTAAACTGGACATAGTAGCAATTAGTGAGGCGTGGTTTACCAGTAACCACACTTGGGAGACTTCAGTACCTGGCTATGTATTGTTCAGAAGAGACCGAGGTGCAAAAGGGGAGGGGTGGCCTGTATGTTAATGAAAATATCAAAGCTACAGAAATTCAGAATACACATAGGAGCCAGAAGAACTGTGGGTCACCCTGGAAACAGGAAATGGGACAGCCATAAGAACTGGGGTTGTCTACAGGCCCCCAGACCAGAGGAGGACATAGACACATTACTGTTAGAAGATATACAAAACATGACAGCTAAAGGGAGGTTCTGATAATGGGAGACTTCAACATGCCAGATACAGATTGGTCAATACCAGCAGGAACATCTGCCAGAACTAGACTCATAGTGGATTCCCTGCAGGAGGGCCTCAAACAACTGGTACAGCAACCCACAAGAGACAGGGCTATCCTAGATCTAGTACTGACTAACAAAGAAGGGATCACAGATCTCCAGGTAGAAGGTCACCTGAGGCCAGTGACCATCACATGGTATGGTTCAATTTGGCTACTACATCTAAATCATCCCATTCCAAAGCAAAATATGGGACTTCAGAGAGCTGACTTTGATAAGATGGCCAACAGAGTTAAGCTAGCCCTGGCAAAAGAAACACAGGTGAGGAGGTACAGGCAAAGTGGGCAAGCATTAAGGATACAATACTTGAAGCAACATCCCATTGTGTTAGACAGAAAAGGAAGTGAAAAGAAGAAGGAAACCACTTTGGTTCTCAAATACAGTAGCAGAAAAGGTCAGAGCCAAAAGGCTGGCCTTCAGAAAATATAAGGAACACAGCGGGATGAAGATAGGGAGGCATACCAAACTGCCCTAAGGGAAGCAGGTAAGGCAGTAAGGCAGGCAAAGTCCCAAACTGAGAAACACTAGCACGAACAGTAAAGAAGGTGACAAGACTTTCTATAGATACATTAGTGAAAGGAGAAAGTCAGAGGGGATTGCTAAGCAATGGAGAAAGGGAGCATGTGAGGAGGAGGACCCTGTAAAGGCATCTATCCTAAATAGATACTTTTGCTCAGTATTTACTGAAGAGAAGGTAGGGCAGGGCCCACAGCTCAGCATCATGGACACAGTGAGGGAGGTGAGCACTACTCCCTTCACAAAGAAGGGTCCTACAAGAGCTTGCTAAGCTCCAGGGTGGATAAGGCAATGGGACCTGATGGCATACATCCCAGGGTACTTAAGGAGCTAAAGGAGGAACTAGCAGAGCCATTAGCAGAATTGTTTAGTGAGTCTCTGAGCACAGGAGAGGTCCCAGAAGACTGGAGAAGGGCTCATGTGATCCCACTCCACAAGAGTGGTAGCAGGGAGGAGGCAGGGAACTACAGACCGGTCAGTCTTACCTCAATGATGGGCAAGATTATGGAGGCACTCCTTAAGGAAAGGATAGTGCAACACCTGGAATCCATAGGGCACAGGATCCAAGACAGCATGGGTTTACAAAGGAAGGTCCTGTCAAACTAATCTCATAGATTTCTTTGACTGGGTAACCAGAGTGGTGGACCAAGGGGAGCAGTTGATGTCGCCTACCTTGACTTCAGCAAAGCTTTGACACTGTTCCACATAGAAGATTGATAAATAAGCTAGGTAGGCTCGGGTGGGTCAGAAGTTGGTCAACTGGGTGGCAAACTGGTTGACTGGCAGAAAACAGAGGTGGTGGTAAATGGTATACAGTCAGAAGAGATGCAAGTCACAAGTGGGGTACCTCAGGATCAGTCCTGGGGCCAGTCCTATTCAACATCTTCATTAGTGACCTCGCAGATGGACTAGAGGGTAAGCTTGTCTGTTTGCAGATGACACCAAGATCTGCAACAGAGTAGATGATCCAGATGGGGTGGGCAGAATGAGAAGAGATCTGGATAAACTAGCAGAATGGTCAGAAGAGTGGCAACTGGGATTTAATGCAAAAGTGCAAAATCATGCACATAGGAAGAGAAACCCTGAAGCCACTTATAGGCTGGGAGGGAGTTGCTAGCAGTCACAAAGGAAGAAAGAGACTTGGGCATCATCATCACTGATGACCTAAAATCATCCAAGCAGACCTCTAAAGCAGTAGAGTAAGGCTAGGGGTGTTAGGTGTATTAGTAGGGGTATCACAAGTCGTAAGAGGAGGTAATAATCCCTCTGTACAAGACATTGGTTAGGCCCCATCTGGAGTACTGCGTGCAGTATTGGAGGCCACACCTTCACAAGGACATTAACCAAATTGAGGCAGTCCAGAGAAGGGCAACCAAAATGGTGCAGGGACTGCATCAGAAGACATATGAGGACAGATTAACAGAGCTCAATATGTATACCCTTGAGCAAAGGAGGAGAGAGGTGATATGATCGAGACATTTAAACACCTTAAGGGCATAAACAAGGTGAAAGAGTCTAACATGTTTAAATATAAGAAAAATAGCAGGACAAGAGGACACAGCATGAGATTAGAGGAGGCCGATTAAGGGGAATGTGAGGAAATTCTTTTTCACAGAAAGGTGGTAGATGCATGGAATGGCTTACCACAAGAAGTGGTGGCTATGAATACAGTGCAGGGCTTCAAACAGGCATGGGATAGGCATAAGGGAGCAATACAAATGACTATGAATAGATAGGTCACTGACAGAGCAAAGGCCGATGGCACATTTATAAGGTAGAAAAAGAAATGGGCAGACTGGATGGGCCTTGCGGTCCTTATCTGCCGTCAACTTCTATGTTTCTATGTTTCTAGATTACTCCCCATTGTTCCTCCACCCTCCTTCTTGCCTGTTTGCTAGTGCTTTTCTGAGGCACTCTCCATTTTCCCAAAGTCAGCCCTCCTAAAGTCCGTACTCTTGCTTTTGTATGAGCTTGTTGTATGGCTGTGTTTATCGTGAACCACACTGTTTGGTGGTTGCTTGTTCCCAGATGGCTACCCACTTCTAAATCTGAGATTCTTTCTCCATCCCCATTTGAGAGTACCAGGTCTAAGATTGCTCCCTCCCAAGTGGGTTCCAATACTAGCTGTCTGAGGCATGCCCCCTGTAGGGTATCAAGAATGACCCTGCTCTTGGATGTGCCTGCAGCAAAGGTGCTCCAGTTAACATCTGGCATATTCAGGTCCCCCATCAACAATATCTCCCCTTTTTCTGCCATTCTAAGGAAGCCTTCTATCATTTCCTTGTCCATTCCTCCCCTGAGATGGGGGTCTGTATACAACCCCCATGCGGATTGTGGTGCCATTTCCTGTCTCCAGGGTGACCAAAGCGCCTCATCTGCTCCCTGTTTACTCTTTAGTTCTGTTGCTTTGATCCCTTCCTTTACATAGAGAGCTACTCCTCCTCCTCTTTTACCCTCCCTGTCCCTCCTGTAGATTATGTATCCTGGTATGTTGATATCCCAGTCATGGTTCTCTGTGTACCATGTTTCTGTGACTGCCACAATATCCAGGCAACCCTCTTCCGTCAAGGCCACTAGTTCAGGGAGCTTGTTACACAGACTACGGGCATTGGTACTCATCACCCTCCACTTTTGATAGCCTCCCCTTTTAGCTCCATTCCTGTCCTTACTGCCTTTGCCTTTTTACATTTACTCTGTTCTGCTCCTAATAACTTCTCTACCTTGGTGTTTACCTCACTAATTACCATGTTTTGTTGGGGGAGGCTGGGATTTCCCTGCTCCTTTTAGTGCTTCCCCCCTTGGCTAGTTTAAATGCTTGCCAATGAAGCATTTAAACCTCTCACCTAGGATCCTGGTCCCCACCCCCCCGGACAGATGCAGACCATCGCACCAGTATAGGTCTGCATCCCTCCAGGTGGCTCCCCAGCCCCCAATGAAGCCAAAACCCTGAGCTCCACACCAGTTTTTCAACCACTCATTGAATTCCCTGGTGAGGAGTGCCCTAGCATCGCCATTGCCACAGAATGAGACTGGGTAATGAATGGGACTCCTTGAGTGAGACTGTTCTGGTCCATCCACCACTGGAGAGCTTGGATCAGAGTCTGAGTCACTGGAATCAGTTTGGTTAGAGGGTCTTTTTTCTGGGACCAAAAGGCCCTCAAATGGAACTGAATGTCCCTCATCTGAAATCTGGCACCTTGTACCACTGCAGTGGAGGCTGACATGTGGCCCAGGAGTTGAAGAAAATGCCTTGCTGGTCGAGACACCAGAAGGTGAAAGGAAGAAGCCAGATCTGTGAGGGCCTTTACCCTTGCTAGAGGAAGAAAGGCTCTTGCTTGAACAGTGTCCAACTCTACCCCTACAAAGGTCAGGAGTTGCACTGGTTCGAGAACTGACTTTAAAAGATTGAGGAGGAATCCTAGAGAAGTGAGCAATTGCTGAATCACTTGTAGGTCTGACTTGACTTGGTCTGGAGACTGCCCCACAATGAGCCAGTCGTCCAAGTACGGAAATATGGAGATGTTTCATCTCCTCAGAAAGGCCACTACTTCTGCTAGGCATTTTGTGAATACCCTTGGTGCTGATGTTAGGCCGAAGGGCATTGCTCTGAACTGATAATGGCCTGAAGGCAATTCAAACCTGAGGAACTTTCTGTGGGAGCACCTGATGGGAATGTGAAATTAGGCATCCTTTTTTTTTTAAAATTCAAGTTTATTAGCAATCAACAGGTACAATTGGTGCAGGCAGGTCAGACAATTCATATTTTTCTACACAAAGTTGGTATAAATATTCGTATACAGACAATAATTTCCCTCATTTCATTTCTTTTCCATTTAATCGTTCCGCATAATAATGAGGAAAAGGAAGCGAACCAGGTATATCAGTGGCCCCTGTCCAGTATCTCTAGAGGCAACTCATCACCCTTCATGTCTCCGCCTCGGAGAGAACCTCCCTCAGGCAGGCCGCCAAACAAGAGCCGTGGTTCGTATGGGATCCACGTTAATGTGTGTGGGAAAGAACCCTCATCTCCCTTCATTCCCCATGGGCAGGGAGGCGTTAACAATAGCTGGAGTGCTGCCAACAGCATTTGCTTCCTCAGAGCTCCCATCTGGCCCATCACGGACATAAGTCGAAGTTCTGTTATTTATTTTATACATCAGCTCTTCCATTTCTGCAATTCCTTGGACTAAAATGTCCAACTGACCAGGGTGGGAATGTCGGGCTTCAACCACAATTTGGTTATGGCCTTGTGGGCCGCTGCCAGGAGGAGGTCCATAGGTATAATAAGTCCGCTCCAACCAGGTTCTGGGGTGGTTCTCCAAGGATGAGACATGGCCAATCTAAAGGGGCCTCCAACCCAAACATCGTGGTGAGAGCCTCGGAGATATCTCCCCAGTAAATGCCCAGTCGTGGGCAGGTCCAAAGGATATGCAAGTAGTCTGCCCTCTCCTCCCCACACCCCCTCCAGCAGGAAGCATTTCTGCCTGGGCTTCTCCGGTTCAGTGAAAGGGGAGAGAGGAAATAACGTATCCTCACCTTCCAGCTATATTCCTGCCAGAAGGGACAGCTAGTGATTTTGGATGCCCATTTAAATACCAAATCCCAGTTAATCTCTCTGAGGTTGCCCCCCTTCTCTCCATCTGCTCTTGAGCTTTTCCAGGTGATCTTTTTTTAACCCTGCAAGGGCTTTATATATTATAGAGATAGACCTGAAGTCTTCTGTGAAGACAAAATCGTGAGAGGATCTCTACAAAGAGGGCCACTTCGTTCAATTGGGGGGCTACCCTACAGCAGTGTTGTATATAGTCTCTGATTTGAAGATAACGGAAAAAATCCATTCTCTGCAGTCCATATTTACTCTTCAGAGTCTGGAAATCTGCAACCTCACCCTCGGACATGTATTGTTTAATATAAACAAGGCCCAGTCTCTCCCATGTTTTAAAGGTATGGTCTAATCGGGCAGGGGCAAAATCAACATCACAAGAGGGTCTATGCAGAGGCCAGAGAGAATTTGTTATCTTATATTTCTGCCATGCTCTGTGGGTCACCCTCAGGGTGTCCCTGGCAGATCCCAGGGATGGGAGAGGGTAAGCCGAGAGTCTTCACTTGGATAGCGGGTACCCAGTGGGGGTCCATGCTCCTCCTCCTCCAATCTCTTCATATCCTTCCAGTTAGCAGAATATGTATGGATAGACCATTGAGTGCTCTCCTAATCTGTGTAGCCAAATAATAATCTTTCAAGATCGGAAGTGCCTTCTACCTCCTAGCCTTACTCATCTGAAGTACCTGGGCTCTTATTCTAGGTTTCTTGTTATTCCAAATAAACTTTAAAATTATTCTTACAACCCTTAAATTGTGCTTTGGGAATATAAGTTGGGAGACACTGAAAGAGATATAAGTATTTGGGGAGGATATTCAATGTTACCGCTCTGTAGCCTGGAGTGTAGTGGAAGATTTAATAATAACCACCTGTCTATGTCCTTTTCCATTTCTTTAAGAAGTGGTATGTAGTTGGCTTTAAAGAGTTGGGTGTTGTGTCTAGTAAGCCAGATACCCAAGTAAGACATCTTGGATGCTGACCATTCCAGGGAAGTAGTTCCTTCACTTCCTGGGAGGGAGTATAATTAAATGTTAAGACCTCTGTTTTAGTTTTATTTAGAGTATAACCTGAGTGTCTGCCGAATTCTGTCAGAATTGACCATATTTCGAGTATAGACGTCTCCGGGTGGGACAGGCAAAGCAGCATCGTCACAGATAAGCGAAATCTTCCGTTGTTGCCTCTACTTTGATGCCATGAACCATCTGGGACATCCGAATCATTTTCGCCAGTGGCTCTATGTGAAAGAGCAAATAAGAGAGGAGACAGAGGACACCCTGTCGGGTGCCCTCCCAGATTGAATCTACCAGAAAGTCCTCCATTTACCCTGATGTAGGCTTGTGGGCCAACATATAATGTTTTAATACAATCAACTGAATAAACGGGGAAGCCCATTCGCTTTAAAACTAAGAATAGGAATGACCATGAAACTTTATCAAAGGCCTTTCAAGCCCAAGCTCATAAGGCAGACGGGAGGCGAAAGTAGTGTATAGCATCAATTATGTTGACAGCTGAACGGACGCTGTCAGGCCTGTCTGCCCAACACAAAGCCCGCTTGGTCAGGATTAATTAGTTCTGGAAGAATGGGGTTCAGTCTAGATGCTAAAATAGATGTAAAAATCTTATAGTCCGAGTTTAAAAGGGAAATAAGCGTAGGATTCACATTTTGCAGGGTCCTTATTCTCTTTCGGTATAAGCGAAATCGTGGCATATTGCCATGATGGAGGACGATTCGTCTCCTGCCAGACCTCGAAGACACCCTCAATAGTGGCGTTATTTCTGTAAGTAAATGTCTTGTAGAATTCGGCCCGAAGCCATCTGGGTCGGACACTTCCTCCTTCAAGTTCTTAATGGTCTTGAGATTTCTGTCTGTGAAATTGGTCTGGTTAAGATTTGGGCTTTTTCTTGGGAAAGGGCGTGAGGGGCACAGTCTTTAAATAGTCTAAAGTTTCTTGCATTGGTATAGGCTCCTGGGCGTGTATAGTTTACGTAGTATGATACAAAGGCCTCGTTATCTGTTCAGATCCATGTGTTAAGTGGCCAGTACTTGGGAAACAATTTTAGTTATTGTAGCCCTGGCTTTGAGTTGTCTCAAACGGGCTGCTAATGTTTTAGTACCTCTGGCCTCCTTCATAATATTTTTGTCTGAGGTAGAAGAGATTCCTCTCTATCTCCACCTGTTGGAGCTTTTGGATCTCAGCTTTCAAAGATTTAAGTTCGGTGTCTCTCTGCCTGTCCCATTTTAATTTTTGTAAGGTCTCCAATTCTATTAGTTTTGTGCAAGTCTTGTTGTTTTGATAAGCGGTCCTTTTTTCCGTGATGCTATAGATATTAATTGTCCCCAGATTGTTGTTTAGGCGCATCCCATACAATCTGCGGGCCATCCCTGTGTGGAGTTTCGCCACAAAAATCTGCAATATGCTGCTTAATTTTGTCCACTGTCTCTTTATCTTGGAGCAGAGATGTATTCAGTCTCCAATGCGTCACTTTCTTGGGAAAGGTAATGGCGACCTCAAGAAAGATTGGGCTATGATCTGATATGGTGGAGACTCCCACCCACATCGAAGGAAAGGTGTCTATTTTATCCTTAAATGTAAAGAATGTATCTAATCGGGAGTACACTTTAAACCTAGGTGAGTAGCACGTGTACTCTTTTGATTTGGGATATCTTTCCTCAGATGTCCACAGACCCATTTGATTCAGGGCTCGCCCTATTACCCGTGCCCTACGCTGGTCCGGACTCTGGATACCCGAAGTGGTATCTAACTTCCTATCCCAGATTAAGTTCCAGTCTCCCCCCATAATTAGGAGGCCCTTGGATCTTTCGGTAACTAGTTGGGCCAGAGAGGTATAAAATTGAATTGGGGAGCTCAGAGGAGCATAAACGTTAACCAATGTGACTGGGGTATCCTGCACTCTCCCCACCAGCATAAGATACCTGGCCCCAGCGTCTGTCACAGTGTCCTCAAGCTCAAACAGGAAAGACTCTGACAGCAGAACTGCTACCCCTCTTTTGCGTCCTGACTCCAATGAGGAGAAAAACAACTGTGGGTGGGACTTGGTTTTCAGCTTTAAGACTTCTGCAGGAGATAGGTAAGTCTCCTGCAGAAAATTCACCTCACACCCTTGTTTGGTGATGTATTTCTGAATTTGCTTCCTCTTCACCGGGCTGGAGCAGCCATTAATATTATAAGATAAAACCTTTATATTATGCTGTGACATTGGTATACAATATAAAAGTTCTGATTATTAATATGAGGGATAAGTGGAAGACTGATCCTGCCTGAAGAAAATAACATTTGTGTAAGACCAAAGTACCTGAGTAAATGAATTAACAATTTGAACTCTAAACTCACAAACAGAGCAACGTAAACCTGATTAATTATCAGGAGTGTAGGTTGGGCTAGCCTCTGTTGAGGGCCCAAGCCAAGGTAGATTAGGGATTACTGGGCTCATGTGCCCATTCTACCCCCTTTGGACTAAGTACAAGTTGACTTCCTAGGAGAGGCTGGTGCTTGATGGTCCAGCCGTAAGGCAAATCTTGTCTGTAAATTAGAAGAGGGCTCCAACTAAACGAAGGACCCATCCTCTTTCCCAGGGGGGAACCCCCAATCTGGGTTGCCTTATTGTCAGAGGGTGGCATTCGGGAGCCAGAAACTGCCCCCCCCCCTTCAAAATCCATGAGGATTTGTTTTAATGTAATAATCCACCCATTGCCAATATTCATAGTGGACCAGCTGTACAGCCAAGCTCCCGCTCTCTTAAACAAGAAACATGAGAGAAAAACCTTACGGAGAGCTCAAGTGAGCTCAGCTGTCTCAGCTTTGGTCCCAACTGAACTAACAACCTAGAGAGAGAAAAAAAAAAAGTCAAACTGGTTTAAGAGATAACATTTCATCATTATGAGTTCAACTAGTTAAACAGTTTGAGCATATTTTAACTCGCAGTCTGATCCTCGTCTGACCAGTCTCGTCACGCAGTAAATACTCCCTCTGACCCGATAAATCCCCTTTTGGCAGCACATGGTGAGACTTCTAACCATTCCCAGGGTTAGAATATGCGGGTGGGCACCGCAGGCAGTAAAGTCTGGGAGTTTCCCCCCTCCTTTCTCTGAAAACCAGGTCTCATTAGGCAGTAAAGTTACTCATGTATTTCTACATATGCCAGTAAGGGATCATCATGAGAGTGCAGAGGGGCTGGGCATAAGAAGCCCCATGGGGAAGCAGAGGAGTTAATCATCCGCCCCAGCATGACGTCTGGCAGGGGAGACAGGTGCAAATCAGGGTGAGAAAATGAACTCCAACACGTCAGGAAAGACACCGTGTAGAAAACCCTCGGCCATCCCCTCCAGATCAGGTTGCGCCTCCTAATTCAGTGTCCGCAATAAGCTCCGGGTCTCCATCTTCCACGTGGAGGTGCACAGCTTTTTTATTGAGTGTCGCCGAGTCTCCCAGCTGGGTTACCAATGTGGAGATGTCCGCTCGAAGATTCAATTTCTGGGCTCCCTGGATCACTCTCTGGCGTGGAGGGCCTCTCTGAGCCACGGACCAGGCCGAAGAAACAAGGTCTTTCTTTAACTTCTCTTTAAGGAGGGGGGGCACCGTTAGCCCAAGTGTTTCCAAAAAAGGTGCAGCTGATAACAAGTCTGGATAAACTTTTGGACCTTTGTCTGTGACAATTTTCAGCCTTGCTGGGTACAAGATCTGAGCTTTTATGTTTCGAGATCGCAGTTGTCTCATTATGGGCCAGAGTAGCTTTCTAGCCTCCTGAACCATGGTTGTGTAGTCATTATCCAGATATATTCGTGATCATGCAGGCTAACAGCGCCCCTGTTTCCACGCTTGTTTCAGTAGTTCCTCCTTGCCTGGTAGTTTGTAAGTCTGGCTACAATAGACCAGGGTCTGGCATTCGGATTTTAGGACGTGGAGCTAGGGATCTGTGCGCCGGTCCATTGTAAGATCCAGATCCTGAGGCAGGGGCAATATTTGTTTTAATAAGTCCTGTAAAAACAAGGCTGTACTCTGATGTTTACTTTCCGATCCCTCCGGGATCCCATAGAGCCTTATATTATGCCTCCTGTTCCTGCTTTCAAGGTCATCCAGTTTGCGTGTCAGTTCACGATCTCTGGCTAGGAGATAAAGCAGGAGCCTGTCCTGACGATCGGATTGCTCCATGAGTTGGTTGGTACACAATTCCAGTTGCTCCGCTTTATAATCTACTTTAGCCAGATCTGTTTTAAGTTCACTCAGTGTTTGATCAATTTTTGGCTACTGTACAAGCAGTCTGCATTATTGTTTCCTTCAGGCTCATAGTGGTCTCTTCCACCAGGGGCTCCGAACTCAGCAGGCCCTCCACCGTCTCCCTCGCTTGCCTGTCTGGTTGCACCTCTCCGTGCATCATGTCCTTTAATTTTTGTGATGGGGTCGACGGTAGCTTCCCTGTTTTGTTCCTTTTCCCTTTTGCAGGCGAGGACATTTCTCTAATCGGGTGATTGACGCGGATTATGTTCGGGGGGGGGGAAGACGGAGCTCTGGTACTATGCTGCCATTAGCTCTCCGACGTCACCGGAAGTCGAAATTAGGCATCCTTGAGGTCCAGGGAGGCTAACCAATCGCCTGGCCTCAGAGAGGGAAGAATTATTCCCAGAGTCACCATTTTGAATTTTGGCTTTAGTAGATGCTTGTTTAGGTATCTTAGATTTAGGATGGGTCGCCACTCCCTTGTCTTTTTCGGGGTAAGGAAGTATCTGGAATACAGACTTTTGCCTCTGTGTACTGTAGAAACTCTCTCTATAGCTCTGAGAGCCAGTAGAGAAGAAACTTCTACCTCTAGGGCAATGGTTTCAGAGATGTTTGCAGGTGGAAAAGATCTGACCCTCAGCTTTGGAAATCTTTTGAAGTTGAGAGCCAGTCCCTGGCTTACTACTTCTAGAACCCACTTGTCTGAGGTAACAGACTTCCAGGCCTGGAAGCAGTAAGCCAGCCTGCCTCCTACTGGGGAAGGGGGTCGACCCGGGCTGACACATCAGGGTGTCTGCTTGGCAGAAGCCTTGGACTGAGAGGAGGATGCATCCCTGCTCATCCCCCTTCCGTCTCTCCCTCTGAAGAACCCCCTCTGAGGAAAAGGAGAGGAGGCCTGTGCCTAGTAGAAAGGCCTTTGGAAAGGCATGCCCCACCCCTAGAATGCTGCTTCTGAGGAATTGCCTGCCTTTCCTTGGCCTGTGCACTCCTGTAGGTGGTCCTATATTCGTCCATTTTCTTCATATAATTCTCTGTCTACTCCCCACAGGGAAATTCATGGCCTTAGCCTGTGTATCCTGTGAAAGGCTAATACATCTGAGCCAAGCCATTCTCCAAAGAGCCACAGATGTAGCCATGACTCGTGATGACACATCACTGGAGTCCACAGCAGCATGAAATAGGATCTTTGATGCCTCTATCACATCAGCAGCCACCTTCTCCAACTCTTGGCTAGCTGAGGGGAAGCCTGTTTACCCAATTCCAGAACAGTATCCCATCTGGACTTCTGGTATCGGGCTGTATAGGCCATGTAGTTAGCCTGCCTGAGTCCCAAAGAAGATGCCAAATACTGTTTTTTAGCCACAGCATCTGTCTTCCTGGAATCCATATCTGGGGGTTGTGAAGCCAAGGGTATGTTAGCCTTATCACAGGCTGCAGCCTGCACAACCCCAACATACGAACATACGAAATTTGCCAGCAGATAAAGGCCTAGAGGTCTATCAAGTCTGCTCAAATGTGCAGCTAGCACCCCTTGTTCTGCAGCTGCCCCTCCCTTCCACCCTTCCCCTTCATTAACCCTCCCCCTTGTCCTGTCCCATCCTCGTTTGAAGCAGTCCACTGTTCTACTGCATACCACTTCAGCAGGTAATGCATTCCACCCAGCCACCACCCTCTGTAAAAAGTGTCTCCTCATCTCCCTCCTGAACCTTCCTCGCTCCAGTCTCATATCATGGCCCCTGGTGGCCCTCCTCCCTTACTTTGAACAGCCCCTCTGTACCTGTCTTGTTTATTCCTTTCATGTATTTAAAGGTTTCAATCATGTCACCCTGTCTCTCCTCTCCTCCAGTGAGTACATGTTCAACTCCTTCAACCTCCTCTCGTATGATAAGTCCCCCAGCCCCTTGGTCATCTTTGTCACTCTGCGCTGCACCCCCTCCAGTAACTTAATGTCCCTCTTCAGATACGGACGCCAGTACTGCACGCAGTACTCCAGGTGTGGTCTAACTATTGACCAATACAGTGCCAGAATCACCTCCTCCCTCCTCGAGGATATACCCCTTGCAATACAACCCAGCATTTTGTTGGCCTTTGCAGCTGCCTTCCTACATTGTGCCGAGTTGTTCATTGACCCTGTAATAAGCACACCCAGATCCTTCTCCTCCTCTGTCTGGGCTAGCTGCACTCCCCCTAGCTGGTAACTCCTCCTTGGGTTCTTCATCCCAAAATGCAGCACCTTGCACTTTTGGCATTAAAGCCTAGTTGCCAGGTGTCTGACCAGGTTTCAAGCTTTGCCAGATCATCCTGCAACCCCTGCCATCCCCTGCAGGTCATCCACCACGCTGCCTACCTCGGTATCATCAGCAAACAGACTGATCTTGCTCTTGATGTCCCATGATATGTCTGCAATGAATATCCCAAACAACACTGGTCCCAACACTGAGCCCTGTGGAACACCGCTCGTCACTGCCCTTGGGTGTGAGAGCTCCTCACCCACCACGACCCTCTGTTGCCTTCCCTGCAGCCAGTTTCCTACCCATCTCACCAGCTTTGCACCCGTCCCTGTGCCTACTAACTTTCTTCCCAGCCTTCCATGTGGCACTGAGTCGAATGCCTTACTGAAGTCCAGATACAGGACATCCACTGCATGGCCCCTGTCCAGTTGCCTAGATACCCAGTCATAGAACTCGACATGGCTGCACTGCTGGTACAAGAAATCCGTACCTGAGACTGACAGCAAATACCTATTGTCCATTCATTTGTCCACAGGAGGTAGAGAATTTGGAGTCTTAAGCAGTCGATGTGTCTGTTTCTCAAAAGATTTATGGAGGGGAATAGACAGTCTCTTGGACTCTGGGATGTTCATCATCTCCACATAGTCAGGCTCTTGTTCCTCAAGAGCTTCAACCAAAGGAAGCTGGAGGGTTTCTGCCATTTTTTTGTAGAACATAAAGTGGGAAGGGGACTCAGAAAGCCTAGGAGGGGAAACACCAGAAGGTCTGTCTGGGGAGATGTCCAGTTCTATGGGCTCATCCAGACCTTCTATACCATCATCTTCATCGTCATCCTCATAATCTTCATCCCCCTCCAGGTCCGGTTCATAATACTCTTTAGGGGAATAATACAGAACCGGAGGAACCGACCGAATCGAATGCCTACCTGATGGCACTAGATCAGTTGGAACCGGATGGAGGGATTCCGCAATACTAATCGCCCGGGCAATTTCTTCGTCGGTTGGGACGATGCGGTTCTGGATCCGAACCGGCTGATTTGTTTTTCTTCTTTCTTTTTGATGGAACCGATCCCTTGGAATTGGCTCTCCTTTTGCCCGAAGAAGTATCGCCCTGGTCAGAGGGCACTCCCTCAGGTTTGGTCGGAACCGAACCGGGCTGGCCATCCGGGTCAGCGGACTTCTCTGCCTCCTTTTCCCTAAGCCTGATCAATCTTTTATCCAGGGTGGCCTTAGGAAAATTTTTACAGATTTGGCAGTCTGAATCGAGGTGGTCAAACCTCAAACAGTAAACACAGGTGGTGTGGGGATCAGACTTAGCAAAGACCTCCCCACACACACTGCAGTGTTGAAACCCAGTGGGCCCAGTTTTCTTTTTGGGTTTCTCGGCTTCAGCCAGGCAAGACTCCCTTATCGGTTCCTAACCATGTTAAGGGTATTGGAAAAAAACGTTAAAACACGTTTTTTTTTTTTTAGAACCGACAAGGACTGGTATCTCACATTAACCCACAAATTCAATTAAAGAACCCCGACAATCAGTTCAGCCGAACCGATAAAAGAAACATTTTTTTTTTTTTTTTTTTTTTTTTACAATTTCCACACAAAAACACACACTTTAAACAATCAGTCCATTAGCTATACATTTACTGTACCACAGACAGGGATTCGAACCGAAAGAATAACCGAAAAAAACGGTATTAAACCGACGTTTTTACTTGTACCAAACTGAAAGCGTAGGAGAGATCTCTGGAGCGACTGTTCAGTTAGGCGGAGTAAAGAATCTAATGGTTACACTTGGAAGTGCAACAGACAGAGGTCTGAACCGAGCTTGAGCTCAATGTTCTATGCTCAGGCATAGAGTTAACTCTTCCCTCTCCGGAGCAGTTCAAGTGCTGGGGCTAACTGCATAATGTCAGAATACAGCAAGACTTCATGTTGTTTGAAACAGTAAACAGTTCTTCCAGATTGCTCTTTTTCTTGAGCCTTCACAAATATGCTTTTCATCAATTTTGAGAGCTGCAACCATAGGATGGTTACCCACTGCTTCTGTCCCCTGTACCATAATTCTGAAATCAACTCTGTAGCACTTCTGTTTAGACATTTTCTGCAGACAGTTGCTGACAGAGGAGCTGACACTGACAGTAAAATCAGCTGAGCACTCACAAAAGGATGACTTAATAGAAGCTTTGCCCAACTGAGGCTGCCCTCCAATTAAAGTTGCAATGTTTTATCAACATTATCTAACAGAAGCCATGGCTTTTATTAGAAGATCTACATTAATCTGATTTTTCTTTTGTAAAGGGAATGAATTAACTCCATTTTTTTTTCTTTTGAATTATGAAATAACATGTCTCTGCTCCATAACGTACCCTTTATTAAATGTATTTTTCAGCCGGCCCAGTGGCACTGAGGGCTGAGACGCTGATGCTTTACCTCATGCTACGCCAGCAACCCATGTTCGGGAACAGGCACGGGCCAGCGGCAGTCAGAAAGGTATCAAGCATCCGAGGGACTGCTCTTCTCTCCAAGGAGGGGGGGGACTCCAGTGGTCAGTGCATTTCTGGCCCCTAGCAGAGGCTGGGTGTCAGTTCGCCAATGCTACAGGGAGGGGCTGAGATTGGGGCAGGCGCCGAGAGGAGCATGTGCGTGCGTGCTCCCTCCACTGGCATCATTGTATGCCCCACTCATCTAAGGGAGCAAACGAGAAAAAGTGGTCCTGCTGGTTGAGCAGCATGAAGTAGCCACCCACCGCAGGCCCTGACCCTGAATGGCGCACCCTGAACTGGATACTGGTAGAGGTGAGTTGAGCTAGGGGGGGTGTCTCGCCGTCCCACCATGGGAGGTAACCCGTGGGGAAGAGGGTATGCTGCTTGATGTTGGGGTAAGGGGGCTGGACGGGTGGCTGGAGATGGGTGCCAAATGGGGGGCCTGGGGAAGAAATAGATAAAAAAAATGTATTTTTCACTTCAGTGACATAAACAAATACATAAATGGGCAACGCTAATAGCGTAACAACTGTGGCATTGACCTCCTGCTTGGTGTTCCAGTCTGGAGGCTTCAATCCTAATTAGTGGCAGCAGGGGTGATAGGAGTAATCACATGAATGCTTGCTGTGTCAGAGAAGAGAGGTTGATCCAGAGTGTATGGGTACAGGAGATCTTTTGTTCAGTCAGATCCCAACCCGTGCTTAGCCTTGATTGCCATCAAGCAAATTTTGAAGGTATATCACCCAACTAACAATTAGTTCAGATTGCACAGCACTAGGATGATATGACTGAATGCTTTTGCCCTCTGATGCAACCCATAATGGGCCCTCACCGTCAGTCTGTCCATCATCGAACATGTTCTCAACCAGGGATGATCCAGTCTCTGCTAGACTGTCTTCAGTCAGCTCAACTCATTTTTATACCAAGGCAAATTTTTGTGGGAGACCACTAGGCCCACACAGAGAGGAATGAGTGTGTTGACAGCTCTCAAAAAGAATAAGCAGCCAACATACTTGAGATAAACAGTTCTTTCCAGGAACCAGGTTCCATTTAGAGTGGTACTGAATCATCTTCACTGGGAAGGGAAATAGCTGAGGAGATCTGTACAGAAATTTAACAGCATAATGATACAACCAAGCTATTGAATCAACCTCAACAGCCACAATGTCAAGTCCTGAAGCAAAGACTTGGTCCAAAATGTGACCATATTCATGAGAAACAAAGGATCAGAATGAAGGTATATGCATCAAAACATGAACTTTGTTCTCCACTGTTAAGATTGCCATGACGTTATTTGGGAGCAGAGGTCACAATCTTCCACTTCTGACATCACAATTAGTTCTGCAGCAGCAGACGGTGACATCACAAGCAGAAGATTATCATCCCCTTCAAAACCCTTCCAAGGTTCACACTTGGAAATGAACTCCAGCTCCAGCCAACAAACTTAAAGAAAAAATTACTCACCTTAGTAACTGTGTTTCTTCTAATGGAGTCTTGCTGTATTCTGACAATCTGCACTTGGCTCCAGCCTTTAAACTGCCACGGAGAGTATAGGGTTAATTTTCTATGCAGTGCATAGAACGTTGAGCTCGAGCTTGGTTGAGGCTTCTGTCTGCAGCCCTTTGAAACCCAACCGTCAGATTCTTACGAGCAAAAATTCACTAACTATACTATGTGGAAATTGTAAAATTTTTAACTAGCCAACCGGCAACAGAAAGTTTTGGATTCCCAAAGGAAGACTCAAGTCAGGAAACTCAAAACCAATCTAAAATAAGAATAATAATACAAAAATACCCAAATAAAAAGGAATGTGTGCAAGAAGCAACCCTGGGGTGCAACACTGCACCTGCCCACCCACTTCCCAAAAACCAGGTTCTGAGAGGGGAGGCAGGGGGAGAGGTCAGAATACAGCAAGACCCCATTAGAATAAACACAATTACTAAGGTGAGTAATTTTTTCTTCAAACAACATGAAGTCTTGCTGTATTATGACAATCTGCAGACTACCAAGCAGTACCTCCATGGAGGAGGAAGAGAACCCACTTTGGGAATAGGCTCTGAAGTACTGCTGTGCCAAACCGAGCATCAATCCTAGCCTGGATATCCAGAGAGTAATGCTTGGTAAAGGTATGGACTGTTTTCCAGGTGGCTGCTTGACAAATTTCTAACAGAGGGATATCCCTGGCAGCAGCCAGGGAAACAGCTGCACCTCTTGTAGAGTGAGCCCTCAGGCCTGAGGGTGAAATCTTTCCCAGTTTCTCATAGCAGAATTGTATACAAGACACAATCCACCTGGCAACAATTCTCTTGGTGGCAGGTTTGCCCTTTCCCACTTCCCCATAAGTGAGGAACAACCGGAGGGAGTCAAACCTATGACCCTTGCTACACTCTGTGTAGTAGCTATGGGCTCTTTTAACATCTAAACTGTGTAGCCTCCTCTCTCCTGAGGAAGAATGATCAGTGAAGAAGACAGGAAGAGAGACAGACTGATTCAAGTGGAAGTCTGAAACCACTTTGGGCAAGAACTTCCTATTGGTTCTAAGGACCACTTTATCTCTATGAAAGGAGATAAAATCAGATTCCACTGACAGGGCTTGCAATTCACTGATATGTCTGGCAGAGGTAATGGCTACCAAAAACACAGTTTTCCAAGTCAAGTACTTAAGCTCTGCTGAGGACATAGGCTCAAAAGGAGGTTGCATAAGTTGAGCAATGCAAACATTTAAGCCCCAGGCAGGGGCAGGATCCCTAAAGGGAGGATTGGTATGAAGCAATCCCTTGAAAAATTTGCAGAACACAGGATGAGATGATAGTGAGGAAGACTTTCCCACTGATAGAAAAGCAGAAACAGCTGACAAGTGTACTTTGAGAGTAGCTAGTATGAGGCCTAGGCCATTAAGCTAGACCATATAATCCAGAACTGTAGGCAATTCAGCAGTATCTGGGGAAATATGCTTCTTGGAACACCAAATGCTGAATCTTTTCCATTTGGAGTTATAAGTCTTTCTGGTGGAGGGCTTTCGAGAAGCTTTGAGAATATCCAGAACCCCCTGAGACAGATGCAAATCTACATACTCTAACTCTTCAAGAGACATGCCTTGAGATTGAGAGACCGAAGATTGGGGTACCAAATCCTCCCCCGAGAGGAGGTTAACAGGTTGTAATTCCTGGGAAGAGACAGGGGAAGATGGAGTGCTAGAGACAGCAACAGGGGGTACCAAGGTTGTCTGACCCAGTCTGGAGCAATCAGAATCAGTTTGCAATGTTGTGACCTTATCTTGACTAGAACTTTGAACAGTAGAGAAAAGGGAGGGAAGGCATAAAGAAATTTCCCTTCCCAGTTCAAAATCAGAGCATCCCGAGGGACTGAACCCAAGACTGGGGTCTGCAACAAAACAGAGGAAATTGATGATTGTCTAGGGCTGCAAAGAGATCTATCTCTGGAGTGCCCCACCTTGAAAAAAAATCACACACTAGGGGGTCCAGGGACCATTCGTGATGGCCCTGGGAGATCCTGCTCAGTGCATCTGCTAGCACATTGCCCTTTCCTGGAAGGTGGACTGCTATCAGAGAGGTCTGCAGGGAATAAGCCAGGGACCACAATTTCATGGCCTCTGTGCATAAGGCCATAGACAGAATGCCTCCCTGCTTGTTGATGTACTACATGGTGGTGGTGTTCTCTGTTCTGACCTGAACCACCTTGTTCTGCACAGACAGAGAAAGCTCGGCCAGAAAAACTGCCGAGTACCAGGAGATTGATATGAAGAAGAGAATCCTGAAGGGACCACAGTCCCTGGGCTGTGAGAGTCCCCAGATGAGCTTCCCCACCCCAAAAGGGAAGCATCTGTGGTAAGGACCACTGAATGAGACTGAGTGACAAATGGGACCCCTTGCCTTAAATTGTCTTGATCCTGCCACCACTGAAGAGCTTGGATCAGTGTCCGAGTCACTGGAATCAGCTTGGTAAAAGGGTCCTTTTTTGGGACCAAAAGGCCCTCAGATGGAACTGAATGTCCCTCATCTGGAGCCTTGCCCCATGGACCACTGCTGTAGAAGCTGCCATGTGGCTCAAGAGCTGAAGGAAGTGCCTTGCTGGTCAGGACACCTGAAGGCTGAAGGAAGAAGCCAGTTCTATAAGAACTCTTGCCCTTTCCAGGGGAAGAAAGGCTCTTGCTTTGACAGTATCTAGCTCTGCCCCTATAAAGGTAAGAAGCTGCACTGGTTCGAGGACGGACTTGGGGAGGTTGAGAAGAAATCCCAGGGAAGAGAGCACTTGCTGGGTCACTTGCAGGTCTGACTTGACCTGGCCTGGAGACTGACCCACTATGAGCCAGTCGTCCAGATATGGAAAGATGGAAAACTTCTGCCTTCTTAAAAAGGCCACTACTACTGCCAGGCACTTTGTAAAAACCCTTGGAGCTGATGTTAGGCCAAAGGGCATTGCTTTGAACTGGTAATGGCCTGAGGATACCTTGAACCTGAGGTACTTTCTGTGGGAGCACCTGATGTGGATGTGAAAGTAGGCATCTTTGAGGTCCAGAGAGGCTAGCCAGTCCCCTGGCCTTAGAGAGGGAAGAATTATTCCCAAAGTCATCATCTTGAACCTTGGTTTTAAAAGATGTTTGTTCAGGTATCTTAGATCTAGGATGGGTCACCACTCCCCTGTCTTTTTTGGGGTAAGGAAGTACCTGGAGTACAGACCTTTGCCCCAGTGTAGGGTAGGAACTCTCTCTATGGCTTCTAAGGCCAGAAGAGATGAAAGCTCTGCCTCTAGGGCAAGGGTTTCGGAGAGACTTACAGGTGGAAAAGATCTGGCTCTCATCTTCAGATATTTTTTGAAGCGGAGAACCAGTCCTTGGCCTACTACTTCCAGGACCCACTTGTCTGAAGTAACAGACACCCAGTCCTGGACGAAGTAAGACAGCCTGTCCCCTACTGGGATAGGAGAGTCAACCCGGGCAAACCCATCAGGGTGTCTGCTTGGCAGAGGCCTTAGGCTGAGGAGTGGATGCAGCCCTGCTCATCTCCCTTCTGCCTCTCCCTCTGAAGAACCCCCTCTGTGAAAAGGGAGAAGAGGCCTGTGCTTGGTAGAAAGGCCTACGAAAAGGCCTGCCCCTGCCCCTAGAATGCTGCCTTTGAGGAGTTGCCTGCCTCTCCTTGGCCTGTGCACTCCTATAAGTGGTCCTATATTCCTCCATCTTCTTCATGTAATTCTCTGTCTGCTCCCCAAACAGAGAATTACCTTCCACATGGAAATCCATGGCCTTAACCTGGGTGTCCTGTGAAAGGCTAGTACATCTGAGCCATGCCATTCTCCGAAGAGCCACAGATGTAGCCATGACTCTTGACGACACATCACTGGAGTCCACAGCAGCATGGAACTGTACCTTAGATGCCTCAATCCCATCTGCAGCCACCTCCTCAAGCTCCTTGGCCAGCTGGGGGGAGGCCTGTTTAGACAGTGCCAGTACAGTGTCCCACCTGGACTTCTGGTAGCTGGCTGTATAGGCCATATAATTAGCCTGCCTGAGTCCCAAAGAGGATGCCATGTATTGATTCTTTGCCAAGGCATCCATCCTCCAGGAGTCTTTATCTGGGGGGTGTGAAGCCAAGGGAACATTAGCCCTGTCACAGGCTACAGTCTGCATGACCCCAACATGGCTGCATTGCTGCTAGAAAAACTCTGTGCCTGAGCCTGATAAAGTGTACCTCTTATCCATTCTTTTATCAACAGGAGGTACAGAATTAGGAGACTTTAAAATGTTTTGTGTCTGTTTCCCAAATGATATGTGCAAGGGAATAGACAGCCTCCTGGACTCTGGGATGTCCATCATCTCTACAAAATCAGGCTCCTCTTGATCCTCTGTAGCTTCCTCCAGAGAGAGAGCTGAAGAGTTTCAGCCACTTTCCTGTAAAACATTTAGTGAGGAGGGGACTCAGAGCGCCTAGGAGGGGAAATGCCAGAAGGTCTGTCTGGGGAGATGTCCAGTTCAATGGGCACATCCAGACTTTATGCTCCATCATAGTCATCATCTTGTTCATAATCCCCCTCCTCCTCAAATTCTGGTTCATAAAAATCTTCAGGGGCATATTCCTGAACCGGTGGAACTGACCGAACCAAGCCCCAAGCCAGCCAGATCGGACGGAACCAGGCGAATCGATTCAACAATCCGAATCGCTCGGGCAATCTCATCAGCGGTCGGAACATGAACCTCTGGATCTGAACCGGCTGATTTGTCTTTCCTTTTCCTTTTTGTAGGAACCGATCCCTCAGGATCATCTCTCCTCTTGCCCGAAGAAGTATCGCCATGGTCAGAGGGCACTCCTTCTGGTTCAATCAGAACCGAACCGGGCTGGCTATCCAGGTCAGCGGACTTCTCTGCCTCCTTTTCCCTAAGTCTACTTAATCTCTTTTCCAGGGTAGACTTAGGAAAATTTTACAAATTTGGCAGTCTGTATCAAGGTGTTCAAACCCCAGACAATAAACACAGGTGGTGTGGGGATCGGCCTTAGCAAGGACTTCCCCACACTCACTGCAGTGTTGAAACCACGTAGGCCCATTTTTTTTGGGAGGGGGTTCTCAGGCATGGCCAACCTAACCAAACTTACCCTTTTTTTGGCAACCGCCAGGCAAGACTCCCTTATCGGTTCCTAACTGTGTCACAGGTATTGGAAAAAAATGTTTAAAACACTTTTTTAGAGCCAATAAGGACCGGTAACCACACACTAAAGCAAAGTTAAGAGAATTCAATATATAGGATCGGTTCAGCCGAACCAAACGAAAAAGCTTACAATTTCCACAAAGTAAATTAGAAAAACTATCTAGTACTCGCAGTACCACAGACAGAGCCTGAACCGACAGTGCGGAACAATTTCGGCTTAAAACCGACACCTTAACCGACTTTTGAACCGAGCTGAAGGAGAAATCTCCGGAGCGACTGTTCAGTGAGGCGGAGTAAAGAATCTGGCAGTTGGGTTTCAAAGGGCTGCAGACAGAGACCTCAAATGAGCTCGAGCTCAAGGTTCTATGCACTGCATAGAAAATTAACCCTATACTCCCCGGGGCAGTTTAAAGGCTGGCGCTAACTGCAGATTGTCAGAATACAGTAAGACTTCATGTTGTTTGAATAAGTAATTTGAATAGCATTAGGACACGCTGACCTAGAAAGGACAAGGGTTATGCTTTTGTACATAACTTTTTAAAGAAAACAACAGCTTGAAATTCAGTTTACTTTGGAATGCTGCGTAATTCACACTGGTTGATGCCAACTGTGATTTTTTTTTTTATTATTGTGACTAAAGCCCCTCAGTCAGTAACAAAATTCATCATTTTTTTTTTTTTTTTTTAACTTTTATGTTTTATTTTGTGGTAAATCAAACATGCAGTTTTTTTTACCAAGCACAGATATGACATATAGCATTGTTTACATCCAGAGAGGGCACCACTCCTCTTAATAAAATCAATATGAACCATCTAGTGCTTTAAAGATATATTATCTGGAGGGAATCAATAATGAGAAAAATAAAAATGTTTCCCCTCTTGAAATACTAAAACTGTATAATACCGTTGCTGTAATGAAGCCCATGAGCTGCATGGAAATTATCATATGATAAAACATAAAAATATTGTCCAAAGTCCTTCACCACACGATGTGGTACTGGATGCCATGCAATCACTAGTAAGAGCACTGATAATGTGCAAACCATTTTTGATTGTACATAAAGTAAATATTTAGGCGCTTAGTTGACAAACTTTAATAACCTGCCAAACGAGAGTACCAAAGGAAAACAATAGTCCCATAATCATCTGATCTGTTATTAATCACTCTGGAAAAATGACAATCTCTAATACTAGAGGAAACAGTCCAAAGTTCAGTCTGGTAGAATTCGGAACAAGGGAAAGAATGTCCTGAACACATCTCTTCTTCACCCCTTAACATGAAGCGGTGAGCTTTCAGGTGAGATTACTGTCCATTAGAAACATTGTACTTATATGGTATTAGCTAAAGGCTGCTAAAAGTACCTGATTTAGCTTCACTCACCACTCGTTATTGTATTCTGATAGGGGTTCAGGATTCTTCATCCTCCGAGGACTGGTGGTCAGAGTCAGACTGACAAGCTGGTGGGATAGCATTCTTACGGCCCCACTTCAAGTCCTCAGCCGGGTCAGAAAATAAGTAAACCTTCCTCGATGTGCGACACGAAGTCACGCTGGGAAGATCATTCCATGAGAAATCGAGGCCTCCCTCAACATCACCCTAACTCCATCAAATTGTCGCCGCTTCTGGCAGGTGGCGTAACTGATGTCCAGAAAGAGGCTAACTTGGTGTCCACCCTGAAGGAGGGTCCCTTTTCATCTGGCCAACGCCAAGTAGGAGTCCCTGGTCCCAGCTCCGTCGGTGACCAAAATAATGGTTCTGTGGAGATCTTGATCTTCCGATCGCCCACGTGGCGTGACCCTGTAGGCCCATTGGAACAACTGGATTTTTAATCGTGCTTCACCCCCCAACTGCTGACCAAATCAGTCCTGCAGAAACAATAGAAGGCTGTCCCCTTCACTGCCCGCCGGCATGCCCAAAATTCTTATGTTCGGGGCTCTGATTTGGTTTTCCAGGGTTTCGATGCAGGCCTTCCAATGCCCACTCTCTTTAATCAGGGATGTCACTGCTCCGGTGGCTGCATCAGCTCTCTTGGAGGCATCTATGGCTGTCGTCTGTGTTTCCTCCATTGTCACTTCCAGTGTAGTGACCCTAGTAGTTAGGCTGTCAAATTTATCTGAGAGCATGGTTACCAACTTAATCAATTTTGATAGCTTTGCCCCGATAGTCTGAAGGGTTTCCTCGGCCACTTACCCAGTGCTCTCTTCCGGCCGACCTTGCGTGGAGCGAGTCACCGGAGCTGACGGAGCGTTTTTACTTTTTGCTCCCACTCCAGAGTACTGATGTTTACGTGGGTTGCCCATATTAAGCAGGAGGCTTTCCACAACAGTTCCTTATCCTCTTTGTGTAAATATCTCTGCTTAGAATATCTGCTTCATGGAAGTTTGTCAACCCAAGCTGAACAGGCTAGTCAAAAAAGCGCCATCTTGCTCAGGATCCACATTAATATATTTCTAACATAATTAGATTTGGCATCAGTATATTTTATATCCCCAAGATATTTTTAAAACTGTTTTTATCAATGTTATAATTAATTATTCAAATCATTAAAGGTGGATGGCACTAGCAACTGTTAAAAATTACAGTACTTCCATGGAGGTTACTTTTTGACTTTGAATGTTACGGATGTATCAGTAGGGTGCTAGCACACATTCTTTGTTTTTATTCATTCTAATATTTCCCTCCCCTGCCATTCTATCAGGGGTATGCCCTGTAATCAGTTATATATACTGTTCAGGCTTTCAGGCTCTTTGAGCCACAACTGAGATAGCAGGAATTATTTTCACCCCATTTTCTCTGCAATTCATCTCTTAATCCCTGCAATTTAGGTATTTTCACTGGATTTGACCTCAGAATCCCCATAGTATGTGGTGCAGTCGGGGGTCAGTATGGCACAGGCTCTCTCTGTTGCTTCTCCCCAACAGAATTGCACTGCCGGGCAACAGCTACCTAATTCAAGCCTGTCCTGACACAGCAATCAATGCCATTCTGGAACCCAGGTCACCTGTGAAGCTATGCCAAGAACTACCACGGGAGGGGGGAGGGCATCAGCACATACTGTATTTCTGATAGCAAACAGCACAGCCCCACACCAAAATGTTTAGTTATTCATAGTGATCCTGGTTAGAGAACAGGAATGTTTGAAAAGTCTGAAACCCCAAATATCAGTTCAGGAGGGACATACGATGAAGAGAAGAACAGATCTACTGATGATTTTAGCAAAAATGCATAATTACCAAAAAATAAACCTATACGATTATTCTTTATGTTAAAAAATGCTGCTGCTTTAAGAAGTGTAATGGATCTGGTAGTGCATGGTGCTTTAAGGTGAAAAAGATGGGAAACTGAAAAGTGTGGTAGCCAGCCAAGTGCCGAGTAGCTGGCCTGGTAGCCTAACCTTGTCTCATGCCAGGAACTCAGGTTTGGAATGGAGTCAGGTTATTGGGGGTTTGCCAGGGAGTAAGAGGACTACTCTCCTCTCCTGGGGAGGGTAAGCATGTTATTCCTGCCTAGGCTGACCCCAGGTGCAGGCCTGGGGACACAGCAGGTCAAAGAAGCAAAGTATAGGAGGGTACTATAGGGAACGTTGGATGGGTGCACCTCGAAACACTACTCCACTACTTTCTACAACACACATCCACACTTCTGAACATGCCTGGTATGTGTGGTGACACGTGAATAGCAAATGAGAAGGCACTGGTCCACAACCCATCCATTTGTTTTTTAAACGGTCTAGTTGAAGTTCTAGTATAAGTTGCCCCTCTGTCCAAAGTGTCCCATTAGTAGTACATAGATACTTGTGCCAGTGGCACAGACCATGGGCTAAAGCTACTTCCGGAGCACTAAGGTTGATGCCATTAGAAAATAGCTGCAAGTACAGTATGTCCAATTACTGAAGAGCACTTACAAATTAAGATATTAAAAAGTTATTTAATCTGCAATATTTTCAGTGGTATAGCGAGTCAACATCAGAAAAACAATTCCATGCAATCTTACGCAAAACGGAAGCATTAGAACAAATACAGGTGCAGAGTCAAGGGCCCAAACCCCCTCTTGGTCAGGCCATAACCACAATGCTTAACATACTTAATCTGTCATAATTCCACCTAGTGATTTATTGCGAGGTACCAAGAACAGGGACTATTTGTCCTCGATGTTCTAAAGTTATAAAAGCATTTAGACTTCACTCAAATAGTACCTTCCAGGATTTTAAGCAACTGCGTGGGAATTAAAATATGATTAGCAAAACCTTCCATTCTGTCCAGCCTCCCATAGCCAGCTATTCTTGGCTGATTCAAGTCCCCGTGGCAAAACAAGTTCTACCTTGTGCTTCCATCTTCCCGTATACAGTATAGAGAGCTTTTAAAGCCATGCATTTTCTTACATGCAGATATCAAAATATTAAAAGCTGTTGAAGAATACATGGCAGGCATGTGAGTGAAGATGGTAACAACAGCCATCTGGCTCTTATAAAATTAAAATGAGTTGGCAGAGCCCCTAACACACCAGTTACTCAACACCTGACTGCAAATCTTGATCTGGGAATAAAATATATCCAGATGCAATAATTAGCTACTAACACCTTCTATTAGCTGTTACATCTGACACCATATTATGTGCATATTTAAAAAGGTACGATAATGTAATATTCTTTTTTAGAATCTGCAGAGGTACTACTTTTAAAGTTAATGCATGTTACAGTACAAAGAAAAAATGCATGTCTACAAAATGGGTAATGGTTAAAAAGTTTATAATAATTATTTCAAAGAATTGGCTTTTAACATACTGTATTATCTGCTCTTTGAAGATTTCCAGAATCATATCAAAGATAAGTACTAGTTAGATAGCTAGCTCCAGACAGACATACAGAGGCACAAGTTAGTGATTTAAAAACAAGTGTACCAAAAAAACGTATTCACTTGTAATATTTTTTACTGGTGTTATAGTTGTATATTACCAGTCCTGAACATATTAGTTTTAACATCTAAATCTAATAACTCCATGTGCATGTCTGCCTCTTGTACAGTATATAAAAGCAAAGCACACATATGTCCAATGTGTTTTTTTCATAGCAACAATGCAACCCCTAATGTTGCAGAATAAACACAACAGAAGCCAGTGTCGACATCACTCTTGGCTGAATTCTTTTGCCCAAGCTGAAAGAATGTATGTGTACAGTTATGTGGTGCTTTTACTACGTCCCTTTCTTAAGGGGCCCTCCCCTATCCCAGTCCGGGAAACTATTCATTATACATCAGTGAGGTTGTCCTAGTGCAGAAACAACTAATTAAAAAAACACTGGGCTTTGGGAGCGGTGGCAGATATATTCAGCAGTAACAAATATACATTCAGCAGTTATCTTTCACTTTTTATCACTGAGAACATTTGTAAAAAAAAAAAAAAAAAATCTCTGTCCGTTTAGCTTCTCCTGCTCCTGCTGCTCATTACCCATCTGAAATCCCAGCTCTTTGACATCGAGAGGGCTGCGATTTGGAATGTGGGCATAGGTGGAAGAAGATTAAATCTATAGGGCAAGGATCATGTTCACATACATTAATGCATGAATAAAGGGCAGCGGAAAGTGAAAGAGAAAAATATGAACTAAGCTTTTTTTAACTATTATGTTTCTAAAGGGCTTCCTGAAGGTATATGTTGCTTCCTAAGCAAAAAAAAAAATCTCAAGCAGTACCACAGAAAAGTGCAAGGCATTAAAGATCCTCTGACATCACATGCAACTGTTTTTTGTATTTACACAGTATTCACTCTCTTTAGTTGCCTTTCCCTCATTCCAGGTATTACAAAGGGATTTTGAATGAAAGCCACACACTGCCATTTTATCGTCATCTTTGCTGGCTTATCTATGAGTGACATCACAATCCACTGCTTGCGTTATTATAATCCTTTCTAAAAGCGCCTGTCTAAGGTTCAAAAACCCATTGAAATATATTTAACGGCATACCTGTTTCTTGATTTCGCAGTACAGCTTTGAAGAGTTAAGATGGGTCTACAGTCCAGGAGGTTGTATATATGTACCAAATTGTTGACATCCTAGAAATACCTGATGTGTGGGTTTTATTTTTTTTTTTTTGCACCAGAAGCTTGCTCATTGTCGTTCCATAAACATAAAAAGTTAAAGGGTGGGCTATTCAGAAGGGTTGCGCATGGCACATCAGACTTGCGCCATGCGCAACCCACTGATGTGCCTCGGCGCGATATTCAAAAGGGGAAAGTGCGTGGCACAAATCCAGATGCACTGGGGCACATCAGTAATGTATGAGGCGCAAGTGGGGGGGGGGCGTGCCCATGCATACTCCGCACATCCTGATATTCAGCCCGGGATGTGCTGAGAAGGTGCAGGCGCAACCCCTACCTGCGCTGCACACAGTTGAGCCAAAAAAAACAGGAGCAACAGCTGGCCACCCATAGGTGAGCCGCCGTATTGCAGGGCGCAACACAGCAGATTCCAGCTGTGGGTGGCCACCCGAGCTCCTGCGGCACTGTCCGTCATGGTAGCGTGCCCCCCCATGCCTGATCGCGGGCATAAGTATTGAATTAAAAACGTCCAATATCCCTGGTGGTCCAGTGGACTGCTTCCACCCCAATCGCGAGCATAAGTATTAAATTAAACGTCCAATATCCCTGGTGGTCCATGGACTGCTTCCAGCCCGATCGCGGGCATAAGTACTAATTTAAATGTCAAATATCCCTGGTGGTCCAGTGGACTGCTTCCAGCCCGATCGCGGGCATAAGTAAATTAAACCATCCTGGTGGTCCAGCGGTACCCCCTTCCCTACTGGGCCCGCTCCCCACCCCAATCAGTGGCAGCGGCTCCCGCCCATAAGCCGCCCACCTGCATACAGTACGGCTGTACACCACTGGTCCAGCGCTGCGCCAATGGGCACGCAGACCTGCACTGACTACACAGTCCAGATATGGATGGTTTTGATGTTTTAATTCAATACTTATGCTGCGATTCGGTTGGAAACGGTCCACTGACCACCAGGATATTGGACGTTCCTACTTAATACTCATGCTCGCGATCAGGCTGTGAGCGCCCACTGACCATCAGGGATATTGACATTTCGCTTTATACTTATGCCCGCGATCGGGCGTTGGAGCGTGTTGCCGGTGGGGATAGGGGGCGTCAGTCCCTGACAGCTGCTGCCTGGTAGGGTGCCAGGCGCATGTCGCCAGGGATTGGCGCACCTGTATGCAAATGGAGCCATAATGACATGCTAATAGCCCCATTTGCACCTTGCATGCATTATGGCCCCATCTGCATGTCCACCGCTGAATATCATGGTTGCTACGCCTAGCGCAACGGCACTTTCACTAGCGTATCCCCCTACTCCTCTCTGGCCACTTGCGGTGGCGCAGTGCCACTGTGCCATGCACAATGCGGGTGGCCACAGTGCCATATTCAACAGTGCTGAGCCATGGTGCAGCACCGTTGAATATCGCCCAGTCCACGCCCTGGCGCATCCCAGTTGCGCTGCGCCCAGCTTGAGCCCCTGCCAGGCGCAGTTCTGAATATCCCACCCAAAATGTACAAGACTGATTGTATGCAGTTGACTATACTATGTATGATCTAACTCCTCAATAAAAATTATTAAAAAAAACAACATGCAGGCAAACGCAATATGTTTCCCACATTTCTTTTTAGTTATAGTTTTAAATAGCAGCAGTTCAGTGTTAAAGTGAGTGCTATGCAGAAGTGCAAGCTTGTATGTTTACAACAACTGCAGTAGAGGCTTCAGCTAAAGAAACAAAGCAGCCAGCGATCAGTCTCAGTGGGATTAAAGTCAGCAAAGTCAAAAAAACTTAAATGCCCAAAATAATTATCTGCTTTCTTTCAGCCTAATTTATTAAGTGAAGTGGGTTTCATACATCTAAGAACTAAATGAATAAGAGAGGGGCAGCTAGGGGGAGGAGAGCAAGCGGTCTGCCAGTCCCGAAGTAAAAAAAACATATAAACAGTACTGGGGGCACGTCAGAAAGTGCTGCTTAGCTGTATTCCGTATATGTACCAAATTGTTGACTTATCCTAAAAATACCTGATGTGTATTGTGTTTTTTTCTGCACCAAAAACGTGCTCATTATAGTTCCATAAACAAAAAGTTAAAATGTACAGACTGATTGCATCCAGTTGACTATAGTGCACGTACGCACGTGGTCTAACTCAATAAAAATTATAAAAATAAAATGCAACATGCAGGCAAACTCAGTATGTTGGCCGCATTTGTTTTTAGTTATATTTTTAAATAGCAGCAGTTCAGTATTAGACCAGTGAGTGCTGTGCAAGTTTGTATGTTTACAGCAACTGCAGTAATGTCTTTAGTAAACTAAAGAAATAAATAAAAAAGCAGGCAGCAATCAGTCTCAGTGGAATCAAAGTTAGCAAAGTAAAAAAAAAAATTTAAATGCCTAAAAAAATGTTCTGGTTTCTTTCAGCCTAATTTATTAAGTGAAGTGGGTTTCATACATCTAAGAAATAAATGAATAAGAGAGTGGCAGCTGGGGGGAGGGGAGCGAATGGTCTGACAGCCCCAAATTAAACAAGTGTCAAAGTCTATGAAATTCTATAATGTTTGTATAGCAGCATGCCAGCTATCAAATTATATGATGTTAGCACTTTTGTTAGTAAAAAACATATAGCAGTGGCCTTGCATATATGGTTTAAAACAGCAGCTGTTATGGATTAGCTCACCCCTATTTATTTTTAAGTGTGTTGTGTTAACAGCTCAGCTTTGTTTCGTTTTATCATCTAGAGACCCTATATACATCATCACTGCCAATACACCCACAGTATTAACTACCTATTTATTAATTTATAAATTGACAAGAAAATACATAGCAACTTGTGGAAAATGACGAATTATAGATTTTACAGTCTACATCACTAATGGTTGAAAGACCGTCACTGAACTATAGCACGTGCCTACAGTGTATACCTTTAAAACATTTGCTGAGAATGGATGTAAAAGTATAAAGAGCTAGACATAAAAGCCACACTCCACCATCTTCTGTTCAAGACTGCACTTTATCACGGTGCCAATAAACAACCAAATTTAGCCTATCTTTATTCACCATGCCCCTTATACTTGCTTTCGACCTTTTTACTTTTTTCCTGTTAAATGGCTGGGCAATCATAGTCGCTGCCAGTACTGTTATGTCATCTGCAATAAAAACTACTACCTAAAAAAAAATAGCAGTGCCACACAGGTCAGAGAACAGTAACAGACAGTTTCTTGCACTGCCCCCCAACCCCCTTCGCCATTTCATAATTACACAAATCCTACGTCATGTCACTGGTGTGTGTGTGTGTGTGTGTGTGTGTGTATGTCTGTGTAAAAGTAACCTATGCTCTGCACTTGTTGATAAATACTTGTAGAAGAGTGACCGATCACCTGGCCATAAATGTTCGTTATCAGCAATTTAACTGAAAAAAATAGTGCCGTGGGGCTGGGAGGACAGTAACAGACAGTTTATTGCACTGCCCCCCACCACCACCATTTCATATTTACACACCTTCTACATCATGTCACTGCTGTGCGTGTGTGTGTGTGTGTGTGTGTGTGTGTGGAAAAGTAACCTATCCTCTGCGCTTAAGTGTTTATAAATGCTTGTAGGGGAGTAACCGATCACCGGGCCTTAAATGTTTGTTCATGGTAGCCATTCAATCTGTAACTTACGTATTATTTTGTAACATTTTATTTATTTTATTTTTATTTTAGCTTTTGTTGACCGGGTAAGTGCACTAGACAAATCCTGCCTATTTTCAGGCACGACCCGGGGGAGGGGGATACAGATGAATGCCAACTGACATTGAACCAGATTAAGCTGTGGTGAGGGCGATCATCACAAAATCTCAGTTTCAAGTGGTGCCACGTCAGTAACCCATCCTCTGCCTTTGTGTGTCTATTCATGAAGGTCATACATTCTCTAACTTAAGGGCGATCATCACTTAAACTACATTTCTGACAAGGGCACTCTTACCACAGGGTGTTTTCTCCTGCCACTATGTATGGCAAACGTATGAAGAACTAGACATAAAAGCCCCATTAAGAAGAAAACATTCCACACTCATCTGTTCCAAGACTGCACAGCATCACAGTGTCAATACACAGCCAAATTTGGTCTGCCTTTATTCACCATATCCCTTTTACCCGCTTTTGATCTTTATACATTTTTCTTTTCGTAAATGCACAAATCTTAGGTCATGTCACAGTTTTTTTTTTGTTTGTTTTTTTGTATATGAAAAAGTAACCTAGCCCCTGCATTTAAGTGTTTATAAATGCTTGTAGGTGAGTGACCAATCTTTTGCCCTTAAATGTTTGTTCACGGAGGTCATGCAATCTGTAACTTAATTCTTTTTCATTTATTGAACTCTACTACATGTTCCAATTCCGTTACATGATTAAATAGGTGTATTAGTCTATCCCTGTTTAATCCAATATTTTAAATTTGACCTCTAACCCCACCGCTGTTACATGCTTGTCAGCAGCAGCGGGACTGGGTGTTCTGCTCTCAATAAAGGCAGACACACATAGGGGGTTACACAACAGAGACTGCAGGCAGCCAATCACTTGTGCATTAAATAAATGTGTGTTCCTGGTAGTTATGCAGTCTGTAAATTAATTCTTTTTTATGTACTGAACTCTACTACATCTATCCCTGTTTAATCCGACTTCTTAAAATTGACCTCTAATCCAACCACTGTTAAGTGTTAAATGGCTAGGCAATCCTAGACACAACCAGTAACAGCGGTCCCGCGGGGGTTGAAGGACAGTAGCAAACACCTTCTCCCCTTCACCACAGCAAAACTGAGGATTTTACAAACTATTTTCTTGTTTTATAGTACTGCAGGCTCGGGGAAACAGCTCATGAAGTGGATGTAGTAGCGAACAGCAGAGGGATTTCTTTCTTGTTTTGGAGGCTCGGGAAACAGCTCCTGAACCAGACACAGTGCCTGCCAGCAGCGGGATTGGGTTTTCTTATGGTTCATTTCAAAGGCGGACACATAAGGGGTTATACAACACAGACAGCAGACAGCCAATCACTGGCGCATTAAAAAAAGGTGCCAAATTCAAAAGGTTTAATGAGAGCCTTGAACAGGCAACACTGGAGATTTCACAGACTAACTTTTTTTCTTTGTTTTATTGTATTGGAGGCTTGGAGAAACAGCTTCTGATGCGGACGCAGTAGCGGATAGCAGAGGGGTTTCTTCCTTGTTTGCAGCTGTGGAGTCCAGAGAGAGAGCAAGCCAGTGAGCTGCACTCTGTGGTTCCTCCAGGCAGCTGCTTTTTTCCCAGTCCTAGCAACAGGACTGCAGGGCTCTGCCCACCTGCAGCCCTAAAAAACAAAACAAAACAAAAAAAAAAACAGTGGGATATAAACACAAAAAAGAGCAAGACAGTGAGAGCTACAGTACTAGATCTGACCCTTTTTGTGTTACATACACCAAACTATCAAACTCTCGTGTGCTGTAAAACTAGGCTGGCTGTATAGACTACAGATCACAGTAACCCGAAGTGAATGAGAGCTGAATGTGCACCGGGCCTTGGGTTTGATTCCCAGGATAACCCCTTAGGTACTGTAATGTGCAAGATGAATCGACTGTATGCCACTAAAAGGGTCTGGTGTTTTTTGTTCCCCTGTTTATTTTTTTTATCCCACTAGTGCAGCAAGGTATGAAAATTGACAGAATGAGAGAAGGACAGAATTATTTATCTGAATTTTTCTCCTTTTTTAAATATCAAGCAAACACAGAAAATAAAATGCAAAGATACTGATAGAGTCAAAGAGCAAACAAAGAGAGAAGGATAAGTAGTGAGCAGAGACTGGATTTGGACATGCTAACATGGAATTTAGTGACTGGTTGGGGGGTGAAGAGGGACTTACTGCATTGCAGAGTAGTAAGAAAAAGAAGAATAAAAAAAAGTTCTTATTTTTTATGTCCTTTTCCCACTTGCACTGTCAGAGATGCCGACTGAGAGGCACTGAACAAATACAAGCAAAACTACTGGAGGAACGGTTTGGGACTGGTCCACATTGTTATATGATGGATATGGTAGAATCCAGATTGGGTTCAATGCATCTGCTGTCACCAGTTTATGCCCAATCTGTGTTTTTTCACTCAGATGGGAAGTGCAGCTTTTATTTCTTTTTTTTTTTTTTTTTTTATGGGATTTTAAATCATTTTATCTGGCACAACAACTGCAGACAAGAAGATGCATTCCCCATTCTATTATTCACCCTAAGGACTTTCATGGCTCAACAGCCTACTCCAATTAGTTGCCAGTGCCAGACAATGCACAAGTCCGTATAAATTCATGAGCATGTAACACGCTAAAGGGAAGCTACCTACTGGTGTGTTACATGCTCATGCATTCAGACAGACCTAAGCACTGTTTTGGAATATTTTATGGAGTGTCATAGGTTTAACCTTTAGAAGACAAAGAAGAAAAACATTTATTTATTGAAATGTTTCACCAGGAAGGTTACACTGAGCAACAATGCTCATCTCACGGTACATCCTGGGGGAAGGGGAGTGGGAATAATAAGTAATGCAACAGGATACATACATCAGGAAGTCGCTTAACAGCATATAGACAGTACAAGATTACAACCAACAATAGCTAATAACATTTCTAGACTAGGATACATAGAGAGAGACTGGCAGGAGGTATAGCGATAGGGAAGGGGGTGACACAGGAGAGGTGACAGAAAGTGCTAGGTTGCAGAGAGTGCTAGAGTTGCAAGAGGGGTTAGGAAGGGGGGGCATATCGGGCCTAGCTGGAGGAAGGAGGAGGTATAGACCAACAACTGGGCAGGGCCCTGCGGGGCTAGGTGCAGTTGCAGTTCATCACTAGGTAGTTTGCTAGGGATGTAGAGAGAGAACAGGCTGAAGAGGAGTGGCGGATTTGGGTTGCTAGTTGATTCCAGAGCTTAGGTAGGTGATGGGAAAATGCCATTTGGCTGGAAGTAGTATTTTTGTATGGTATATTCAGAGAATGAGAGTCATCAAAATGGAGCGTGTAACTGGAGGGGTGAGGAGTAGATAAGAAGGTGGCGAGGTAAGGGGGCAGTGAGCCTAGCCAGAATGTTGAGGTAAACTTTGCCGCATGCAAGGTTCTCCTGCCAACAAGTGAGGGAAAATTTAGAGAGCGGTAAAGAGTGCAGCAGTGTGTCAGAGCAGGGGCATCCAAGGCAAATTGGCAGAAGGAGTTAAAGAGAGGTTCCAGCCTGGATAAGGAGGATTGAGGGGCAGCCCCGTACACAACGTCGCAATAGTCAAATGTTGGCAGTATCATTTTATGTACCAGTTCGTGTCTAGTTGGACAAGGGATGCTACCCCTGTTTCGACAGAGGGCACCTAGCTTAGGCCAGAATTTCTTCAGGATGGCATCGATGTGGACAGAGAAGTTTAGGTACCTATCCAGCCAAATTCCGAGGTAGCAGAAGGAAGAGGTGTCATCTGATAAAGTCCCATCGATGGTGCAAAAGGTGGGCAGGGAGGGGAGTCTTGCCAACCTCTGCCTAGTACCGAAAGTCATGGAGACTGTTTTGAGTTTAGAAAGAGGTGATGTTCACTTAGCCAGCGTTGTACATTGTTGAAATCGAGTTGGAGCCTGGAAGTGACATCAGGGACCGATTTGCCAGTTGAGAACAGTACAGTGCCATCGGCGTACATGTGTATGTTAGTCAATAAGCAAGACTGAGAGAGATCGTTGAGGAAGATACCAAAAAAAAAGAGGCCCAAGTACCGATCCCTGGGGGACTCCTTTGGTAATGGGGTGGGGTGAGGAGATGGCATCTGCCATACGGACAGATTGGGTTCTGCCTGACAGATAGGACTTGAACCAATCAGTGGCATTAGGGGAGAGACCAGCAGACCTGAGGCAGGACAGGAGTATAGGGTGGGAGACCATATCAAAGGCCTTGGCCAGGTCAATAAAAAATAGCTGAGGTTAAGAGGTCTTTGTCCATGCCCGTGGCGATAGTGTCAGACAGCCGTAACAGGGAAGTGGCGGTGGAGTGGTGTTTTCTAATGCCAGATTGGAATGGAGTGAGAAAGGAGGAGTCACTAATGTAGGAGGTGAGTTGTTCAAGTACTATGTGCTCCTGAAGCTTAGCCAGAGTTGGAAGGAGAGAGATGGGTGGTAGTTGCTAGGGGAGGAGGGATCTCCCCCTTTAGGGAGCGGTAGGACTGTAGCATGTTTCCAAGCTGTAGGGACAGTGGACGAGACAAAGAAGAGGTTTAGTAAGAGGGATACAGGATAGGCGAATGGTAGAAGCAGACAAAGATAGAGGAGTTTAAGGTCCAGGCCATCAGGGGAGGAGCCTTTGGCAGGGTTAATGGACCGAAGGGCTTGTAAGGCAGCAGCCAGGGAGATGTGGGTGAAGACGAAGGGGGTAGAGGGAGAGGACGCTGGAGGATTAGAGGAAGGGGAAACAGGGAGTGGAGGCGGGCTGGTGTCATCCAGAGAGGGGGAACAACCGGAGAGCTGCATGGGCGTCAGGGGGTCGCTTGGAGCACTGCGGTGCAGGACGTGAAATGGGAGTTAAAGCAGTCAGCGACAGCCATAGGATCTGAGATATCTGAGAGATTTAGCCTAAGGGTAGGAGTGGGGGGCTTGGTGGTAGGGGAAAAGAGGGGACTGGACAACTTTCCAGAATTTGGAAGGTTTGTTTGTGTTATCTTGGAAGTTAGCCTGGTAGTGTTCAGATTTGGCAAGCCACATGGCTTTGGTACACTTGTTTCAAAGCTCATTGTAACGTTGGAGGTCCCTGGGGCAGTTGGTTAGCTTGTGTTTGTGCCAAGCAGTGTCCTGGGCTCTTTGACAGGACAGGAGCTCGTGGTAACCCAGGGCAGGTGGTTTCCTCGGACTATGATTTTATGCAGTGGTGTGTGTTGGTTCCAAACATGAAGGAACTGATCGCAGAACAGTTGGAGCGCAGTGTCAACTGAAGTGCAGACGGCTAGTGGGGACCAGTCAGTGTTAATGAGGTCACGATGAAGAGGTAGCGTGTCAAGGGAGGAGTAGGTGTGGGTTAGGAGAATTTTGTGTGGTATTTTTTGCCTGTGTATTTTGCGCACCATGTAAATGGGATGATGGTCACTTAGTGCATCAGGTAGGAGGCCAGCGGCCTTGACCCTGTGGGGATGCGACATGAGGAATAGGTCCAGCACGGAATGGTTACTAGTTTTGTTGTTCAGGAGAGTGAGTTCCTGTATTAGCTGTGTCAAGTTTAGTGACTCTATGTCGGAGCAAGTTTTGGCTAATGTGCCAGAGAGCCAGTTGATGTTAGGGTTGCCCAGTATGTACACCTCCCCTGAGTGGGCAAGGGCCATTAAGTTTCTTGATCAGTTCCGTGACTTGGAAAAGGGGTTGACACGGATGACAGTAAACTCCTGTGATAAATAGGGGGCAGGTGTAGGGAAGCTTCAGGTTGAGAAGGATAGCTTCATGAGAGGAAGGAGAGGTGACTTTCAACACAACTGTGTGCTGTATGGAGGTAGAGACATAGATCACCACTTCACCACCTCGTCCGTGTCTGTCCATCCGAGTTAAATTGAATCCAGGAATAAGGACTTCTTGGTCCATAATATGACCCAAGAGCCATGTTTCTGAAATGATGATGATGTCAGGTTTATATTCGAGGACCATGACCTGCAGTATGAGTAGTTTGTTGGTAAGGCTGCGGACATTTAGGTGGATCATTTTTAGGCCGTTCAGGAGGGCTAGGGGAGTAAAGGGTGTTCGAAGGGGGGTAGGGGAGTTCGTTGAAGGGGGGACCAGGATTGGGGTGGACATCACCAGCTAGGAGGAGGAGGAGCAGAAAAGCGAGGAGTCTAGCTTTGCGGTATTTAGGGGTTGCTGGGTAGTACCAAGGATGGCGTCCGGGTAGTTGTACACTACAGGGAGCAGCTGAAGATAAAATTATTTTGAGCAAAGTGATCAGTAGGTCAGGCAGGTAAGTAAGAGAGGCGCATGGTAGCGATGGGTAGTGCGGGTAGATAGTGTGGCACAGAGCCAGGGTGTAGGGCAGTGTTCCAATGTACTTTACGGTGGCAGCTTCAGGGTGAATATCTGGATATGTAGTCGGTGAAGCAGGCATAACTGCCGGCCCAAGGATGGTGCAGATCAATAACGCCAAGAGTAGGTGATGTGGATATCTCAGGAACATGGTCACTGGTGGCATAGTGGCAGGAGATAGGATTAGGTGCCTGTGAGGGTAGTGCAGAGATAGCTGTAGGGTGAGCAATGGTTCCCATGTCCCCTCTAGAGTTGAGAGAATATAAGGAGCCAATGGGAAAGTAGACTGCAGTACTAGAGGCCACACCTTCACAAGGACATTAACCAAATTGAGGCAGTCCAGAGAAGGGCAACCAAAATGGAGCAGGGACTGCATCAGAAAACATATGAGGACAGATACCCTAGAGCAAAGGAGGGAGAGAGGTGATATGATCGAAACATTCAAACACCTTAAGGGCATTAACAAGGTGAAAGAGTCTCACATGTTTCAATATAAGAAAAACAGAGGACAAGAGGACACAGCATGAGATTAGAGGGAGGCCGATCAAGGGGTAATGTGAGGAAGTTCTTTTGCACAGAAAGGGTGGTGGATGCATGGAACGGCCTAAGTCAGGAAGTGGTGGATATGAATACAGTGCAGGGCTTCAAACAGCCATGGGATAGGCATAAGGGAGCAATACAGATGAGTATGAATAGATGGGCCATTGACAGAGCAAAGGACGATGGCACATTCATAAGGTAGAAAAAGAAATGGGCAGACTGGATGGGCCTTCGGTCCTTATCTGCCGTCACCTTCTATGTTTCTTTTTGCTGCTCCCTCCCTGTGGAATTCTTTACCTCGTCGGGTACGAGACTGCCAGACAGTGGAGAGCTTCAAAACTTCATTAAAAACATAATTATTTGAATGTGCTTTTCCTGATTTTTTAGTAGTTATAACTGTATATTTTAATTATTTTAACTGTCTTATTTATTTGTGGATGTTTGTTTTATAAATTGTACAGCTTTGAAAGTCTCAGACCTAAGGACTGCAGGTGATCAGATTGTCCAAACCACAGGCAGTCCTGCCTGAATTGGGATCATCTTCCTGGGGGCACACCAGTATGAGAATCTCATCTACTTTGAGGAGTATGCTTTCCTTGTTCCTGGATTCGTGGAAACCTTAAGCACCCTCAGAACTTCCTCTGACAGATTCAAACTAGAAGATTCTAGTTCATCAAAAACCATGCACTCAGACGTAGTGTTCTGAGGTCTGGGAATGTCATTATGCCCTGAGATGGGGACAGCAGGTTGTATCTCAGTGGCAAGCTGATTGGGATCCTGCTGGATAGGGTCAGGAGCACAGAGTAACAAGCCTGTCTGGCCCAGTCTGGGACTATCAGTGTCACTCTTGCTGGCTCTCTCTGGAGCATTATGAGCACTCTCTGTATGAGTGAAAATGGTGGGAAGGCAGACAGACACCTCCATGTCCAATCCAAAAAGTACAGTGACGTAAGAACTTACCATAACAGTAGAATCTTGAGAGAAGCTCTTGCAGTATGAGTACTGTCGGGGGTCTGCCTCGACGCCACGCGTGTCCGCATCAGCATGACGCTATATAAGGGCAGTCCCCACAGCCGCCTTCCAGTTCTCCCACCGACAATCAAGTAGGGTGCTGACAGGAAAAGGAGTGGGCCCTGGAGCTAAAACAGGCTAGGAAAGAAGCAGCAGAAGCAGGGGGGGGAAGGTGGGAGGGAAACAGGTAACCTACTGCAAGAGCCTCTCTCAAAGATCTACTGTTACGGTAAGTTCTTACATAACTGTAGTATCTTACTTTGAGAGGACTTGAAGTAGATAAAAACCTTGAGGACTGAGTCCCAAGCAGTGAAAAGGAACAGACAAAGTCTGAAGCACTGGCGGCAGGAAAGGTCTGCAGTAGGCAGGGATTTAAGAAAGAAGGCCCTAAAGGGCAGCTAATCCAAACCAGCCCTGCGTTTAAAGGCAATGTCCAGACTATAGTGTTTAGTGAAAGTGTGGACAGAGCTCCAAGTAGTTGCCGCATAAATGTCAGCAGCAGAAACATTTCTGAAACAAGCAGTAGATGCAGCCATGCCTCTGGCTGAATGCCCTATAACTTCCCCCGGAGGTGGCTGGTTACGCTTCTAATAAGAAGAACAGAATGCAGCGTGGTAACCATTTGGATAGACACTGATTAGAAACTGCGGTGCCCTCTCTTCTGGGCGCAAAGAAAACAAAAGGCTGAATACAAGTTACGGACTGATTTTGTCTGATTTGTGCAGCAATGCAAAATTCTGTGCACATCCACTATGTGCAGGATTGCCTCCCCTGATTAGAATGCTCAGGGTAATACACTGGTAAGTGCACAGTCTGATTATGAGTAAACTCAGAGACTACCTTTGGGAGAAACTTAAGATCTGTATGCAGCCCCCCCCCCCCGTCTCTGTGGAGAATCAAATAAGGCTTGTTACACATGAGGACCTGAAGCTCAGAAATCCTAGGAGCAGAGGAAATGGCAACTAAAAACAGCGCTGTCCAAGACAGATAGTGTAAATCAGAACTCACGGCCGCTTCAAAGGGAGGCAAAGTGAGTTTCTTTGGAATGAAGTTCAGGTCCCATGGCGGAACGGGGTTCCGGACCGGAGGTTTCAGGTGGAAGATTCCCTTCAGAAAGGTGTTGGAAACCTCCAACTGAGCTAAGGTTATCCAGTCCACCAGAGTGTGGTAGGCAGAAATGAATGACAGGCGGACCATAAGAGAAGGATAGCTGAGACCAAGGTCTGAGAGGTGCAACAGAGACATCATGACCTGTGGAACCAGGCAGGAAAAAAGGATCCCAACCCTTGGATGCCAACAAATGGAAAACCTCTGCCATTTACGTCACATAGGTTGTTCTTGTAGATGGCTCTCTGGTCTCCACATGGACCTGGGCTACTCTGGCAGATACCCCGTTGCGTGATGCAACTATGTCAGTAGGTGCCATGTGTGAAGGTGAAAGGACTTGAGGCCCAGGTGGACCAATCTGCCCTGTTCCTGGGTCAGAAGGTCTTGACAGAGGGGCACAAGGACCAGAGGGTCCATCATTAGCTGTTGAGGCAGAGGGAACCATACTTGGCGAGGCCAATAAGGGGCAATCAGGATCATGTGAGCCTCTCCCTCCTGCAGTTTCAGGAGTACCCTCTCTCTGTATTAGCGGGAAGGGAGGGAAGGTGTACAAGAACCTCCTTGTCCAGCAAAGAGACAGCACGGCTCACCAGAAAACACCATGCCCTGGAATGGGAAAGGAGAAAATTAGGTAGTCATGCGTTGTATGGGGAAGTGAACAGATCTAGCTCTGGACGACCCCAAATCTTGAAATGTCTTCGACTACTGACTGCCTCAGTTCCCACTTGTGTGCCCTTGACTGACTGTGTCTGAGCGAGTCCACCAGGACGTTTTGGACTCCTGGGACGTGTACTGCCATCAGCTGGAGATCGTGCTGGACTGCCCGGTTCCACACCCTCATCGCCTCCCTGCATAGGGGATACGATCGTGTTCCTCCCTGCTGGGCCAGGTACCATACTACACACATACTGTCCATCTGGACAAAAAGTTGGCCTGGGAGGAGAAAGGGCACGAAGGCCTAAAGGATGTACAGCACTGCCCTTATTTCCTGCATGCTGATGTACAAAGACAGCTCCTGCTGTTACCTGGATCCCTGGGTACTGCAGTCTCCTAGAAGAGCACCCCAGCCCTGACCGGAGGCCTCCATGGTCAATGTCTGGTCCAGAGCGAGAAACTGAAAGGGGATCTCTCAGCTGAGAATGGTGAGATCCTGCCACCCGAGGAGATCCTGTTATGTGGGCCTTGACACTCAGGCTCTGTGATCCACGCCGTCTGATTTCTGATCCCATTGAACCCTGAGCATCCACTGCGTGACATGCATGTGGATCCCGGCTAGAGGAACAGTAGGGACTGCCACAGCCATGAGTCTCAAAAGGTGCAGGACCACTTGGGCAGTGGTTCAATGGCTGGAAGCCACTGACCTGGCATGTTGCTGTAGAGTGTCCGCCCTGCCCAATGGGAGGAATGCTCGACCCTGAAGCGTGTTCAGCACCGTACCAATGAAATGGAGGCGCTGTGACAGGATGAGGTGAGACCTGGGGTAATTTACCGTAATGCCCACCTTAAGAAGCAATTCCAAGGTCTTGGACAGGGAGACCAGGAGGCTGTCCCTTGATGGGGCTGTTAAAAGCCAGTCAGTCAGGTAGGAACACAAACAGGCCCTGGCGGCGTAAAGACGCAGCCACCACCACAAGGCACTTGATAAACACCCTGGGTGTCGAGGTGAGGCCAAAGGGGTGATGTGAAGGAAAGACTGGGATACGCAGGTAGTCTTAGATCTCCTGTCTTTTGGGGACCCGAAAGAAATGGGAGTAGTAGCCAATGCCCTCCTGATAAAAAGAGACGGGTCCTATTGCTGACTTTCCCCTGCCCCATGAGAACAGAGTGATTTTTTGGGGCGAGAGACTGGCCTGGAGGGTGTCTTGGTGGACACTCCAGGAATTCTATGGTGTGGCCTTAAGCGACTAGCTGAAGGACCCAAGAGTCAGTCGTGATCACCTGCCAGCCTGACAGGTGGCTGACTAATCTGTCCCCGACTGGTTCCCCCTAAGCTGGCGGCGAAGGCGGGGGCCTAGGCCGACGTGTGATCTGACGTCTGGCAGGCCACTGCTTGGCCTGACGTCACTGTTGACGATGAAAGGACTGCTTCGGCCTGTGTCCACAGCGAAGCATTGTTCTCACTGGACGCAAGTCCTGGGCCATAGTCTGCAAGCCGGTGAGAATGTCCTCCATATCACCTCTGAAAGGAACTGGGCCCCTAAAGGGAGCATCCTGTATGGCCAATTTGACCTCCTTTGCTAGACCCGAAAGCCATAACCCTGTCTGTCTGCATAAGCAGCCCACAGTCGCTGTGCTCCTGATAGAAGCCTCACCTGCATTGTATGTGGCCCAAAGGGCATGACAGCAAGAGATCTCTGCTATGCATACAGTGTGTGCAATCCAGGATTATGCCTCCTAAACTGGCAGGAACCGAATTCAGTTCTGAGCCTGCCCAGAATGAATGTTGGTAAACCACCTACCTCGTACGGGGCTCTGAGTCTGACAAGGAGTTCCGGATTGGAGACATAGCCCAGAAAAGAATTTGTATTCTGTCATTGTTTGACGTGGAACTCTGCAAATGAGCCTTTGGCTCACAGGTATTTTCCGAAAATATAAATAAATAAAGAATTAGAGGCCCCATCTCCAGACCAAAGCAGAGAAGTCGCCCAAAGTCTGGCATGACTGGCTCCAGAACTCCTGACCCAAGTTGGGCACCCAAGGAGGAAGCCTGACCAACCAGCATAGAAATGAGAAAGGGGCCAACTAGGAAGGCCCGTGACACAGGCAAAAAAATTTTGCAGGTCAATGCCTGGAAACCACTAGACCATACTGCCTGTCAGTCTAGTTCCACCAAAACTGAAACATGGGTGGCAAATCCACCTGTGACTGGGAAGGTGGAGGTGCAGGATCTCGCGTTGGGGAGGCAAACGTTGGAAAACCTGGAGATAGGTGACCTGACATCGGAAACCTTGGTGGTTGGAAACCTGGAGCCAAGTAAACCAACGAAGGAGAGGGAAAACCCGTCATCGGGTGAGCTGATGTAAGACACGCCGGCGCTGAAACTCTGCCATTGCAAACCCGAAAGGGGGGGGAGCCAGGCATGGAAAAATCTTACACAAGAAGACCGGACGAAGGCTCTGATGACAGGGCTTGAAAGTCTGATGGGGGCCCAGGTGGATTCTAAGGTCCCAACGAAGCCAGACTTGACACTGGACTTTCGGGGGAAGGTCCAGTGTCCGCCTCGAAAAACCCACGGATGTCTGGGGGGAGTAAAAGGGCCCAGATGTGGGAGTCCCGAGAGAGAGCCAGGAAAGGGGAAAGGTGAACCGGCGCCGGACTTTGGGAAAAAATGGCGAGTGGTCGCTCCACTTCCGTCAGCGCCCACAGCACAGCGGAGTTCGGGGACTCCACCAAAAAGGCTGGAAGGGACGAGTCCTGGGAGGGGCAACCCTGACTGGGTGGCTGCAGCGGAAGCGGCAGCAGGCACCGATCCAGAGGACTGATGTCGGGCCAGACATGGGGGCCCGACGGAAGCTCTGTGGCTCAGCACTCACCAACAGCGCCTGCGAGCGGCTTATCAGCCTGGGCTGAACAGTCGCCATCAGAGCAGGCAACCAGCTCATCAGCCAGTGCTGGGCGTTCTCCACGGGAGCCGGCGAGTGACTTAGCAGGAGCTGGACAGTCGGCAGAGGGGCCGGCGAGCAACTTACCAGCTAGGACTGGGCACTCACCAGAAGAGCCAGCAAGTGACTTACCAGATAGGGCTGGGCACTCGACAGAGGGGCCAGCAAGTGACTTATCAATCAAGGCTGGGTGCTTGCTGGGAGGGCCGTCAAGAGACTTAGCAGGTGCTGGGCAGTTGCCAGAGGAGCTAGCAAGCGACTTACCAGCCGGGCCTGAGCAGCTGCCAGCAGAGCCAGCAAGCAACTTACCAGCCTCACCACAGAGACTGGATCCGAGAAGGAGGAAGGGCCCAAGAGTGGCGAGAGTCCCCGGAGAATCGAAGACATCAGCCTGAGCCAGGGCTGGCCCAGGCATAGGATCAGAGGGCTGCTCCCCTAAAACGGGAGCAGGCTGGGCCTGACGAGCACTTCTCAGACAGGAGGAAGGCCTCTCCTCACCCAGAGTCCCCAGTGGGGGCCATGGGCGCAAAAGAGACCAGCCCCGGTCCCGAAGCTTCTCCGTGTCCCGATGACCCTTCTGCTTTAGGACGCTTGAAGAACATCCCATCAGAGACGATGAGGTCCACCTCCGCTGCTGCTTGCTATCTATGAAGGCCATCCAGGGAGAGAGAGAGATGAGTCCATGCGGCCTAGAAAAAACTGGCAGGCCATAGAGTCCCCGGGAAAAGCATGGGTCCAAGGCAGAAGGAGAAAGGCCACCTATGTGAGAGAGCTGTGACCGGTGAGAAAAGTCTCCTGAAGGAGATGAGGAAGAAAGAGAAGAGGTACAACGGAAACACTTATGACAAAAATTAATGAAAATTTTTGGGAATACTAATCCAAAAAAGGCAGTCGACTGAAGCAACGTTCTCTGCGAGATCCAGTGTGCGCAGGTCGACGCCGGGAAAGAACTGGAAGGCGGGTGTGGGGACCGCCCCTTATATAGTGTCATGCTGATGCCGGGCACTTGACGGCGGGGTGGTCCCCCACCAGACATTGCTAGCTAAAGTTTTCTGTGTGGTCCTAGTGCCTGGCGGCTCAGTCCTCAATGTTATTACCTACTGCAAGAGCCCTCACGGAGTAAGATCATGGCATCCTCTGGAACTGTGTCGCTTGCTGGTGGCCTGCAGCAAAACTGTGGGAGCTGACTGTTCTCCCAAAAAGCAAACAGATCTATTTCTGGAGTGCCCAATCTTCTGAATACTGAAGCCAGCACTTGCCAGTTCAAGATCCACTCATGGTCCCCCTGGACGATTCTGCTTCAGGAGTCTGCCACTACATTGTCCTTGCCTGGTAGATGTGTAACCCCCCTGCAAATGGGGGTTCCCAAAAGACTTCCAGGAGCTTGCTTGAATGCTCCAAGCCTGAATGGTGTTTGGCGTTTAAGCCATTTATCAGTGAGTGTTTTTAGAACCTCTGGTACTGTCTCTTTAAGAGCTGTCTGCTTGCAGACATAATTAGTTTGTATGGGGACTGTGTGTTTTTTGATTGAGTACCACCAAGCTGCCGCCAATTCACCCATTTTTGCAGTCACTAGGAGTGCAAAGGGAACCTGTCTGAAAGATGTAACTGATTGCCAGAAATCATTTACAGTAATAATAAAATTACAGTTTGTCTAACCTGCTTTCTTTGCAGTCAGAACTGTCTGCCTAGTTCTCATTCTGGTTTTGAACTGCTGAACTGGACCAATCAGTGTGTAAACTAGCTCTAAAATGATGCCTTGGACGTAATCAGAACTTGGGACTCATAATCTGAGCCAGCCACAAGAGGATTGTATGGGCAGTGACTCTGGGAGATGTAGTTTAGACTGGTGCCTTTTTGGACCAACAGCAGCAGTCTATTGTGAGTGACAGCCAATCCAGTCAAGAACTGGAGGAACTCAAATGAAGTGCCCGGTTTTGTCTGTTGGGAGTTTCAGTTTGAGATCTGAAAGTGAAGGAAAGAAACCTGTGCTCCTTCAGTGCACAGTTTCAGTCAAAACGTGTACAAGGCCCAGAGTTCCGGCTCACAACTTGTGTAACTGCTTGTTAGGGACTGAATCCGTCCTGTGAAAAGAATCAAAGGATCTCTGAAGAGTAGAAACCAGGCTCACCCTGTAGAAGACTGGAGAATTGCTGAAAATTACATCGGTCTGTCAGGAACTGAATCTGCTGTGTGTTCTCCGGGTATTGTGCAGTAATTGCGATCGATACAGATGCAGCCTGCCTGGTATAGTACTTTCTTTATATGGATGTGTGAAGAGGTTTGTGTACCTCAAGTGAGCCCTGCTGACATTGAAGGACCCTATCTTATTTGGAGGTCGTGAGTACTAATTCAGGGTTGCTCCCTGTTGAATTGCCACATTAAATCCAAATGGAATTACTGTACTGCTGACTGTTTAATTCTCCTTTTCTCTGTGTGAAAGGGCTCACCAGCTGCCACGGTTTGGACTAGCTTACTAGGGCTTAAATTGCAGGGACAGTAACTGATAGGGATAGGCCTGTGCACAGAGCCATAGGTAGATTATTAGAGTGATAAGCTAATTAACCTGATTTCCCTGTCCTTGTTATATCCCCTAAATAAATCAGAGCTGCTTGTTTCAGCAAAGTTATACTGCCTGAGGTATTTGTCTATGTTAGCACTGTACTGTGATTGTTGCACTTGTATCTCATTTCACAGGAGGTCCCAGTTTGGAACCAGACCTGGGGGTAAGTGTATACTGTGAAGGTAATTCTGATATATTGTGTGGGCCACTAGTGGGAAGAAAGGGGTTGCAGTGTCCCAGAGGGCTGTGACCAAGATTTAACTATTGCAAACCCTGACCTCTGGGTGGAGGCACCCGCCATTGGATCCAGGCCCCTCAACCTGTTAGTGGCAAATCAGGCAGGGGTAGTAGCCCCTGGGATAGCGCCATCTAGGGGTTACAGATGTACTGTAGAAATCTTTGCATCCAGGGAATAAGCCAGATCAAAGATCCTCACAGCTTCCATGCACAGTTTTGAGTCTCTTGTTTCTCCCTGCTTGTTTACGTAGTACATTACTATGGTACTGTCTCTGTGATTTTGAACAAGCTGTCCCTATAGCTAGGAGGAAAATGATTGACTTGCCAGCTATACTGCCCTGAGCTCAAGGAGTTTTAATTGCTCCTGAGTCTCCTGTTGGCTGCAGATGCCACTTACTGTAAGTTCCCACAGGTTGGCACCCCACCCTAGGAGTGAGGCATCTGTCGTGAGAACACTTGCTGGGGATTGCTGCAAAAGGAAATGGCCTTTCTGAAGTTGCTTTCCTTCTTCCACAACTTAGTGCTTGCACAAGGTTGGGTTTTTTTTTAAAGATTTTTATGGGGTTTTCTCCCACAACCTCCCCCACCCTGGGCCCCAGCACACAGTCGTGGAGGTGTGCATGCACCCCAGAAGCCAGCTCAGCCCTTTTCTCCCACCTGCACTGCCGCCCCGGCCCGCCTACGTTACCCCACTGGACCTCCACCCAGTGGGGATGGAACTACGGGAAGGGTGACAACCCACGGTCAGGAGAGGAAGGCAGCCTAGCGGCTCACTCAATCCCACTCCTCCCGCCCCCTCCATGCCAGCACCCTGATGACCTGAGGTAATTTCCGAACCCAAGTCGCCAGCACAGCAAGAGGTAAGGCGTCAGGTGCCTCAACATCACCGGGTCGGCCCGCACAAGGTTCTTTGTGACTCGCACGAGCTTGGACAGTGAATCCGACCTTTGGGATCAGTGACCCCTTATGTGGTACAGAATGTCCCTCATCTGAAATCTGACCCATGGCACTACAGCTGTGGGTGAGGCCATGTATCCCAGTAAGAGCAGAAAATCCCCTTGCAGACCTTGGGTGGCCCAGTGTGAAGGATTCTGCAGTGGCAATTAGATATGATACCCTTTCCCATGGAAGGAAAACATTCCCCTGAATGGTACCTAGCTCGGTACCTATGAAGTCCAGCACATGAACTGGTTCCGTCTGAGACTTCTGTAGACTTACTAGGATTCCCAGGCTCTCTAGGTTGATCCTTACCTGTTGTGTGGAGCACCGTGCCTCTTGCTCTGTTCTCCCCGAGACTGGTCAGTCGTCTATGTAGGGGGAAAAAAAAAACATTGTCTTCCCAAGTGCGCTGCCACCACAACTAAACACTTTGTGAATACTCTTAGAGCTGAGCTGAGGCCGAAGGGAGAGGCTACAAACTGGTACTGGCAGCTTCCTAGTCTGAATCCGAGCTATTTTCTGTGGCTGGTTTTGACCGGAATGTGGAAGCAGCAGGCGTCTTGCAAATCTAGTGAACCAATCTACTAACTGTAGGAATGATATCGCTAGTATGACCATCTTGAACTTCTTTTTTCTGATATGTTTATTCAGATGCCTTAGATATAAAATGGGTCGCCACTCCTCACTTTTCTTGTGGGTCTGAAAGTATCTTGAAAACAGGCCCTACCCCCACTGTGATGTAAGGACCTTTTCTACTGTCTTTGCCTGCAGCAGTTTCTTTACTTCCAGTTCCAGCAGAATTCTTTCTGTTGGTGAATGGGCTGTAAGTTTTTTGGTCCCTGCAGTCCTGCAGTGTTTGGGAACCTTTTAAATTGCAGAGACAGTCCCTAATCCACTACCGCATGGACCCATTTGTCTGTGATCATTTTACCTATTCCAGAAAGGACCAGGTCAGCCCCCCTCAACTCCTCAGAGATCTTCGGAGAATTACTCTTTTACTTGGATTTTTGCCATCGTTGGACTCCGGGTTCCCCATTTTGGACTCCCCGGTAGCTTCAACTTCTTTACCATGTTTATCTGATGGCTGAGCTGATTTATCTTTTTTATCTGTCCCCTTTAGTAGGGACTGCTGCTTAAGAGAAAAATAACCTTCTGATGTGTGGTATCCACCATCATTAGGGACTCCTTTGAGCATTTACTGTGCTTAGGTGACATAGAGGCAGACTGAGAACCCATACAATTCTTCTCTTTTTAAAGCCCATTTTCTTTTGGGTTTTGGGGCAAAACTTTTTAAAGAGCTCACAATCAGTAAAACTGTGATCTGGACCTAGATATCTTAGACAAAGCTCATGGCAGTCTGTCTTTGCCAGGAGCAGAATGATTTGCACAATTTTTAAAGCCTTCTGGTCCTGTCCATTTCTTAGGTCTACCAGCCATGTAAAAAACTGAAAAAAACTGTTACAATTATTCTGTTCCCAGTTACAAATGTGTTAAAATAAAATATTTTTCTCACAGGATGTGTGAAAAACCACTAAAACGCCCCAAAAAACAAAGTGGTTTTAAATGTTATTCAAAAACACAGTTAGGTTCTCTTCAGCCTCAAAGCATGTAAGTAACCGTGAAAAAAAACTGCTAGAAATACTAGCAGAGAAATGGCTTAATTATTTTTTTCTATATACTTTTTTTTCTCCGTTTTGTTTTTGTGTGCCCCAGACCGGGACCTTAGCAACCATGCGTGTGTGTGGAGGTGCACACAAGGCACCGGCCAGCCCCTTCCGCCCACTCATCTCGCCTTATAAGCTTCCACTGGACCTGCCACCCAGTGGGAGTGGAACTATGGGTGGGGAGCGGATAACTACCCCCCAGGAGGGGAGAGCTGCCATCATGGCTCAATCCCGCTCAATCCTTCCCCATGCGGCTCACCCGGCGGCCAAAGTCATTCCGAACCTGGAGTCACAGCAATGCAAGGTATTAAAGTGTCTAGCGCCTTAGCCCTCAGTGCCACCAGGCCGGCTGGCTTAATTATTATTAAAGTAAACACGGTTGGTTCCCTTCAGGCAGGAACCACGTTACAGTGTAGCCTTCTCCGAATCCTCGAACCAATCAAGAACTGAAGAACACTGCAAAAATGAAACAATTTAAAAAGTAAACACCCTACCTTGTGTAGTGTATCTCAAAACTAACTTTACAAGTGATACAAGAAACACATTTAAAGTACATAAAAGTTGGAGGGGGCGCTGTGGAGCCCGAGCAAGTTGGCATCTAGTGCTTAGAGCATGGAGACTAGACTCATGAAAAACTGTAAGAAAAATATAGTTTCAAGCTTTTGTTCCCACTTGTTTTAAAATTTATTTTATTCATTGGGACACGACAACATACATCAGTTCATACTATTCAAGTACATCTACTAGAGATAGGCCCTAGCCATGCCCATCAAAAGCATGGTATACAAAACATATAGACAAGTGGGGATTTAGGCAGTATATCATGGTTAGAGATAGAGAAATAGAAAAAAGGGAAAAAAAAAAAGACAACCAACTGCTTGGGAGGTACAAAGGAGGACAAATACATACAACATAGAGAAACTCTAGGGATCGCATTGGACATCAGGGCACAAACTCTGGATAATGTGCTAAGTGGTGAACAACCCACTTCAGCCAGAAGAGCTCAAAGGCTTCTTTTTTATCTAGAAGACTAGTCAAGAGGCGTTCCAGGGAATAAACCTCCCGAACAATTCTCACGCAGGACATCTTAGTGAGGATAGTTGTGGTCAGCCACAGGCGGGTAATTGCCTTATGAGTAGCAGCCACTAACAAAACTGTCTGCTTATGGGTGACTCGATCAACTTTCGACCCTTGGGGGAAGGTAAATGTCAACAGGAACACAGGGTAGTCCAAGGCTCCCAGTTCATAAATCTCCTGTAGCTCTCCTATCACTTCTCTCCAAAAATCCTGCAGCAGGGGGCAAGACCACAACACATGGGTCTGTCCCACATGACATGTCCCACACCCTGTCCAACAGGTCCCCACCATATTTGGAGGTCACCAGGGGGGTCCTGAAGTAGTGGGTTCTGAGTTTCCAAATATATTCCCTCCAATACGGGCCTGGACCACTCTTGTGGCTGGACCAGCTGACCCTTCCCAAGTCGAGGTCAGAAAGTCCATTTGTATCTCCTTGGTCCAAATTATACTCAGGTTTTCTGTAGAATCATGGAGTCTTTCATGGAATGCCTTATAGAAGGTACTAATTTAATGAGAAGACTGTTTCCCCCGGTATACTGTATCATTATTGTAGGAATATTTTCAGCTATGTCTGCCAACGAGTTTTCATATCTCAGCAGGTATGATCTTAACTGCATATACTCATGAAATTCGGTGGCTGAGAGGTCATATGATCTTTGCAGGACTGTAAACAGGATCAGACCGGTGGGTCCCACCATTTGATGGACATATTTTAAACCTTTAGCCCACCATATCTGGGCTCTACCACCCACCAGGTTAGGGGGAAAGGGATTTATCCGAGGGCATTGCCTTCATAAAAAGCAGTTCTTGTTGGGTAAAATAAGGGTTATACATCCATAGCCATATCCTCAGGGGCTCCCTTGCACAAGGGGAGTATTTACTCAGAGGATTACAAGCTGGGTAGTTAGCAAACAGCAATCTGGGGAGGGACCCTAGGTCATTATAGACCGTCTCTATTTGTTTCCAATAGACTGTGTATAGCGGATTAAGCCATCCCATAAGAACTCGAAGCTGTGCAGCTCTATGGTAATTCTGAAAGCATGGAAGGTTACAACCCCCTCTCTCCCTTGAGAGCTGCAAGACTGAAAATCTAACCCGTGGGGGCTTTCTAGCCCAAATGTATCTAGAAATCAAGCGATCCCAGGCTGTAAAATAAATGTTGGTCGAGGGCTGAGGCAGGTTTTGCAGGAAAAAATACATGGGGCAGGACATTTTGCTTTATAGATTCTATGCGATTAAAAAAGCTTAAGGGGGAATGAGACCATCTGGTCATATCAACAGCCAATTGTGAAGTAAGAGGTTCATAATTAATGATGTCAATAACTTCTAAATTGGTCACCAGTTTCACCCCGAGATACCTCATTGTGACTTTGTTCCATTTCAAAGGGTATGATAATTTTAATTGAGGTGTGGGGCAGTAATTATAAAGGAGAACTTCCGTTTTCTGCTCATTAACCTTGTAACCTGCCAAGGCCGCAAACCTACGGAGCTGTTTCCAGACCTCTGCGACTGATTGGTCAGGGTTTGTAAGAGTGAGCAGTATGTCATCTGCGAACAGAGACAACTTAAATTCTCTACCAGCAATAGAGACACCCTCCACCCAGAGCCTGGCAAATTGCAACAGCTAAAGGTGCCAAATATAATACAAATAACAAGGGAGAGAGAGGGGGCAGCCCTGTCTAGTACCTCTTGAAAGGGTAATAGGGTCTGATAAAGTTCCACCTAGCCACACATAAGCTTTAGGGGAGTGATACATTTTTGGGAGCTGTTGGACCAGGGCTTCCAAGAAGCCTAAATGGGACAGGGTCGCCCAGAGAAAAGACCAGGCGACCCTGTCAAACGCCTTTTCCGCATCAAGGCTCAGGGTGACAAAGGGTATATGTCGGGTTGTGGCATATTCAATCAGTAGGAAGGTGCACCTGATGGCATCATGGGCTTGATGCCCTTTAATAAAACCTACTTGATCCAGGTCTACTAGGATGGGGACCAAATCTTCAAGTCCATGGGCCAATATAGCCATGTAGACCTTATAGTCAAAATTTAACATGGATACAGGCCTGTAAGATGCAGCCTGTTTTGGATCTTTGAAAGATCTGTGACCACTGCAATGATGACACACTGCCAGGAAGGGCGGGGAAGGGGGGAATCCTCTCCCTGTTGGATTGCTTGCAAGGCGAGGAGAAGAATGGGGACTAAAGTGTCCTTATAAGCCTTATAAAATTCGGCAGGGTAGCAGTCAGGTCCAGGGGCTTTCAAGGTGTTTGCTCCTGAAATAATACAATCAACCTCTGCTCTGGAGATAGGCCTGTTGATCGCCTGCGCCTGTTGAGTAATAAGACGAGGGAGGGAGAGGGAGTTCAGGTAAGCTGAAATCGCAGCCGGAGAGGGGGAACTGTCTTGGGCATATAAATGCTGATAGAAGTCAGCAAAGATGTGTCTAATCTTGGAGGGCTGAGTATGCAAAACCCTGGTAACTGGGTCATAGAGAGAGAGAGAGGAGACTGCGGTTTTGGCTTTTTGTTCTCTACGTTTTCTCAACAGTTTTCTGGACCCTCTGGGGCCACCCTCATAATGATAATGTCTGAGATAAAATAGTTGTTGCTCTATCTTTTGATCTAGACACTTTTGGATCTGCTGCTTTACCCATAGGAGGGCGGGTTTAACAGAGAAATCTCCTTGTTCCCACATCATATTGAGGGTGTTTAACTCATTTTGTAACTCAGCAGATTTCCTGTCCCTATCCAGTCTCCATTTAGTAGAAAGTTTAATAATCAGTCCCCTAAGGACCGCCTTAAGGGTGTCCCAGAGAATCTCGGGGGAGGTTCCCTGATTGATTCTGATTATCTCTTATAATATCTGGTATCAGGTCTAGTATTTCCTGTTTGAATTCTGGGACTCGTAGGTGTTGGACATTCAAACGCCAATGATTGAGTTTATATATATTACCCAGGCACACCCTCAAATAGACCAGGGAATGATCCAACAGCAGGGGGGGCCCATGCCAGATATCTGAAACTAGATCATAATGTTCTATAGTTGTATAAATATAATCTAATCTGGCAGCGACCCCCGTACTGGGGGACACACATGTGAAACTCCTAGTGGCAGGGAAGGTGTGCCTCCACACATCCATGAAACCCAGGTTTGCCTCCACACATCCACAAAACCCAGGTTTGCCATACTGAGCTTAAAGTATTTTTGTAAGGGGTTAACCCTATGAGCAAGGCACCTGGAGACATCAAGAGCAGGATCTAAGATGATATTCAGGTCACCCCATTATTAATTGGCCCTTATGTATTGACAGCAGATCTGATAGAAATTTCTGAGTTACTGATTTTGGGGAGCTAGGGGGAAAAGAAAAAATTACTCACCTTAGTAATGTTGTTTCTTCTAATGGAGTCTTGCTGTATTCTGACATATGCAGTGATGTCCAACCTTTGAACTGCCCCGGAGAGGAAAGAGTTAACTTTCCATGCAAGGCATGGAACGCTGAGCTCGAGCTCGGTCGAGACTCTGTCTGTTGTTGTTTGAACTCAAACCGCCAGATCTTTTCGAGCTATACTCACTAGGTGTCCTGTGTGGAAACTGTAAACTTACACTAGCCAACTGGCTACTAAATATAATAAAAAGATTTTTTTGGTTCCAAGGAAAAGACTCAAGTCAGGAAACCCAAAAAATAAAACAAAACACAACACACACACCCAAATTAAGAGGGTGAGAAAAAGGGGGCACCTCCAGAGTGCCAGCACTGTTGCTGCCCACCCACATCCCAAAACCCAGGTTCTGAGAGGGGAGGCGGGGGAGGTCAGAATATAGCAAGACTCCATTAGAAGAAACAACATTACTAAGGTGAGTAATTTTTTCTTCAAACAACATGAAGTCTTGCTGTATTCAGACATATGCAGACTACCAAGCAGTACCTCCATGGAGGAGGGACAGAACCTACTTCGGGAATAGGCTCTGAAGCATTGCTGTGCAAACCGAGCATCACGCCTAGCCTGGATATCCAGAGAGTAATGCTTGGTAAAAGTATGTACTGTTTTCCAGGTGGCTGCTTGACAAATCTCTAAGATAGGAATATCCCTGGCAGCAGCCAGGGAAGCAGCTGTACCCCTGGTAGAGTGAGCCCTCAGGCCTGACGGTAGGATCCTACCTAATTTTTCATAGCAAAATTGTATGAAAGAGACAATCCACCTGGCAATATATCTCTTAGTGGCAGGTTTTCCCTTACCAACCTCACCATAAGTGAGGAAGAGTTGGAGGGAGTCAAACCTGTGACCCTTGGTGCGCTCTATGTAGTAGCTAAGGGCCCTTTTCACATCCAAGCTGTGCAGCCTCCTCTCCCCAGAGGAGGAATGGTCAGTGAAGAAAACAGAAAGAGACATAGACTGGCTAAGGTGGAAATCTGAAACCACCTTAGGCAAAAACTCCCTATTAGTCCTGAGGGCCACCTTACCTCTATGGAAAGAGATAAAATCAGGTTCCACTGACAGGGCCTGTAACTCACTTACGCGTCTGGCAGAAGTAATGGCTACCAAGAACACAGTTTTCCAAGTCAAGTACTTAAGCTCTGCTGAGGACAAAGGCTCAAAAAGGGGTTGCATAAGCTGAGCAATGCAAACATTAAGGTCCCAAGCAGGGGCAGGGTCCCTGAAGGGAGGATTGGTATGCAGCAATCCAGGAATGCCAATTTTTGTAAACCTTTGTGGGTGCTCACTGCCAGTAGATAGTATTTTTCCTATGGGCAGGTTCCCTAGTAATGCTTTTTTGCAGTCTTCCCTCAAAATATTGAGGGTGCTTAAGTCAACTTTGTGGGTGCCTGAGCACCTCGGCACCCCTGGAGTCGGCACCTATGCCCTTGAAGAACTTACAGAATACAGGATGAGCTGAAAGGGAAGAGTGCTTGCCTGCTGACAAGAAAGCAGAGACAGCTGCCAGATGCACTCTAAGTGCAGCTGGTCTGAGTCCCAAGCTATTGAGATGAACCATATAGTCAAGGACTGCAGGCAACCCAGCAGACTCTGGAGAAATATGCTTCCCAGAGCACCAAATAGTAAACCTTTTCCATTTTGAGTTGTAAGTCTTTCTGGTGAAAGACTTTCGAGAAGCCTTTAAAATATCCAGAACACCTTGAGAGAGATGCAAATCCGCAAATTCTAACTCTTCAAGAGCCAGGCCTTGAGATTGAGAGATTTGAGATTCGGATACCAGACCCTCCCCTGAGAACATGTTAACAGGTTGTAATTCCTGGGAAGAGACAGGGGAAGATGGACTGCTAAGGACAGCAAGACGGGGTACCAGGGCTGTCTGGCCCAGTCTGGAGCAATCAGAATCACTTTGCAGGGTTGAGACCTGATTTTGACTAGTACCTTGAACAGGAGAGGGAAGGGGGGAAAAGCATACAGGAACTTCCCTTCTCAACTGAGAACTAGGGCATCCAGGGGGACTGATCCCAACACTGGGGGTCTGCAGCAATAGAGAGGAAGTTGGTGATTGTCTGGGGCTGCAAAAAGATCTATCTGTGGGGTGCCCCATCTGGAGAAGATCACCTTCAAAATCAGGGGATCTAGGGACCATCTGGTGATGGCCCTGAGATATCCTGCTGAGAGCATCTGCCAGCACATTGTCCTTCCTGGAGGTGCACTGCTATGAGAGAGGTATTCAGGAATAGGCCAGAGACCACAACTTCATTGCCTCTGTGCACAAGGTCAGAGACCGAGAGTGCCCCTTGCTTGGTTGATGTACCACATTGTGGTGGTATTGTTTGTCCTGATCTGAACTACTTTGTTCTGAACAGACTTGGAAACAGCTTGAAGTGCTAGAAACACTGCTCTGAGTTCTAAGAGACTGATGTGAAGCAGAGATTCTTGAGGTGACCACAGCCCTTGGGTGGTCAGGTCCCCCAAGTGGGCTCCCCATCCCAAGAGGGAGGCATCTGTAGTAAGGATTACAGAATGAGACTGAGTGACAAAGGGAACTCCTTGTCTTAGGTTGTCCTGATCCTGCCACCATTGCAAAGCCTGGATCAGGGTTCGAGTCACTGGGATTAGTTTGGTCAGAGGATCCTTTCTCTGAGACCAGAAGGCTCTTAAGTGGAACTGAATGTCCCTCATCTGAAATTCTGCTCCTTGAACCACGGCTGTAGAGGCAGCCATGTGGCCCAGGAGCTGCAGAAAATGCCTTGCTGGTCGAGACACCTGGTGAGTGAATGAAGAGGCCAGTGTAACAAGGGTCCTTGCCCTGTCCAGGGGAAGGAAGGCTCTTGCCTTTAATGTATCCAGCTCTGCCCCTATGAAAGTGAGGAGCTGCACAGGCTCTAGAACTGACTTTGAAGGATTCAGAAGGAATTCTAGAGAAGTGAGCAGTTGCTGAGTTATCTGTAGGTGTGACTTGACTTGGTCTGGAGACTGACCTACTATGAGCCAGTCATCCAGGTATGGAAAGATGGACTTTTTCTCCTTAGGAAAGCAACCACTACTGCCAGGCATTTTGTGAACACCTTGGAGCTGAAGTTAGCCAAAGGGCATTGCCCTGAATTGATAGTGGCCTGAGGGCAACTCGAACCTGAGGTACTTTCGGTGGAGCTTCTGATGAGAATGTGGAAATAGGCATCCTTGAGGTCCAGGAAACTAGCCAGTCTCCTGGCCTTAGAGAGGGTAGAATTATTCCAGAGTCACCATTCTGAACTTTGGCTTTAAAAGGTGCTTGTTTAAATATCTGAGATCCAGGATGGGCCGCCATTCTCCTGTCTTTTGGGAGTTAGGAAGCACCTGGAGTACAACTTTTCCTTTGTGTAGGGTGGAACCCTTTTATGGCTCTCAGAGCCAAGAGGGAAGAGACTCCTGCCTCTAGGGCAAGTGCCTCTGAAGGATCTGCAGGTGGAAAGGATCTGGTTCTCATCCTGGGAAATTTTTTAGCTGAGAACCAGTCCCTGGCTCACTACTTCCAGGACCCATTTGTCTGATGTTAAAGACATCCAGTCCCGGACAAAGTAAGCCAGCCTGCCCCCTACAGGTGGTGGAGAATCGGCCCTGGCCCAGGGTGCCTGTTTGGCAGGGGCTTTAGGCTGAGGGGTGGTAGCAGGCCTGCTTGTACCCCATCTGCCTCTCCCTCTGAAGAACCCCCTCTGGGCAAAGGCGGAAGAGGAGGCCTGGGCTTGGTAGAAAGGCCTATGAAAAGGCCTGCCCCTGCCCCTGGAATGCTGCCTCTGGGGAGTGGCATGCCTTTCCTTGGCCTGAGCATTCCTATAGGTGGTCCTGTATTCATCCATTTTCTTCATGTAGTTCTCTGTTTGCTCCCCAAACAGAGAATTACCCACAACAGGAAAATCCATGGCCTTAGTCTGGGTATCCTGAGACAGGCTAGTACATCTGAGCCAAGCCATCCTACGAAGGGCCAAAGATATAGCCATGACTCTAGATGAAACATCACTGAAGTCCACTGCAGCATGAAATTGCACCTTGGATGCCTCAATACCATCTGCAGCCACCTGCTCCAGCTCCTTGGCAAGCTGGCCAGGGACCTGTTTAGCCAGAGCCATTACAATGTCCCATCTAGACTTCTGGTATCTAGCTGTATAGGCCATATAATTAGCCTGCCTGAGTCCCAAAGATGCTGCCATGTACTGTTTCTTTGCCATGGCATCAATCCTCCTGGAGTCCTTATCTGGGGGGTGTGAAGCCAAGGGTATATTTGCCTTATCACAGGCAGCAGCCTGCACTACCCCAACATGGCTGCATTGCTGGGTAAGGAACTCCATATCTGAGCCTGAGAGAGTATACCTCTTGTCCATTCTCTTGTCCACAGGAGGTATAGAATTAGTCTTTAAAATTTTATTGTCTGTTTCCCAAAAGACTATTGGAGGAATAGACAGCCTCCTGGACTCTGGGATGTCCATCATCTCAACATAATCGGGCTCCTCCTGATCCTCTAGTGCTTCCTTCATAGGAAGCTGAAGAGTTTCAGCCACTTTTTTGTAAAACATAAAATGGGAAGGGGACTCAGAAAGCCTAGGAGGAGAAACCCCTGAAGGTCTGTCTGAGGAGATGTCCGGGTCAATGGGCACATCCAGACTTTCATAATCACCATCACTATCCTCATACTCTCCTTCCTCCTCCTCCGGTTCATAAAAATCCTCTAAATTATAATCTGGAACCGGGGTAACCGACCGAACCGAGCCCCTAACCGATGGTGCCGGTTCAGTCGGAACCGGGGTTAGCGATTGAACAATCCTTATCGCTTTGGCTATTTCATCAGCGGTCCGCACCAGCTGATTGATCCCTTCTTTTTCTTTTAACCGGAACCGACTCCTCAGAGTCAGTTCTCCTTTGGCCCGAAGAAGTTTCGCCCTGGTCAGAGGGCACTCCTTCTGGTTCGGTTAGAACCGAACCGGGCTGGCCATCCGGGTCAGCGGACTTTTTGGTCTCCCTTTCCCTGAGCCTACCAACTCTCTTTTCCAGGGTAGCTGAGGGAAAATTTTTGCAAATCTGGCAGTCTGAATCGAGGTGGTCAAACCCCAGACAATAACGAGGTGGTGTGGGGGTCAGCCTTAGCAAAGGCTTCCCCACACACACTACAAGTGTTGAAACCCAGTGGGCCTGGTTTTCTCTTGGGTTTCTCAGACATGGCCAGTCCTAACCAAACTTATCCTTTTTCGCAATCTGCCAGGCAGGACACTTATCAGTTCCTGACCGTCATGGAAAAAAAAGTAATGAAATCCGTTTTTTTTAGAACCGATAAGGACCGGTTACCACACTCTAAAAGTAGAACAAACTTTTTTGAACAAACCTGATCGTTCAAACTGAACCGATCCAACGTTTGCAAGTTCCACACAGAAGAAACAATAATAAACCTATCTAGTACTCACGATACCACAGACAGAGACTGAACCGACAGGTTAAGCGGATTAAATTCGGTTGAAACCGAGGAAAAGCGACACTTTAACGACTAAATTGAACCGAGCAAAGGAGAAATCTCCGGGCGACTGTTCAGTGAGCGGAGTAAAGAATCTGGCGGTTTGAGTTCAAACAACAACAGACAGAGTCTCAACCGAGCTCGAGCTCAGCGTTCCATGCCTTGCATGGAAAGTTAACTCGTTCCTCTCCGGGGCAGTTCAAAGGTTGGACATCACTGCATATGTCAGAATATAGCAAGACTTCATGTTGTTTGAATATGTGGACGCAAGGGTTACCTCCTTATTGTATAAAGGACCAGAGACTATGACATAGTGACCCTCAGCATACTTGTATCTTTCTATTTCCACCGAACTTGCTGTTTTAATAATTAATAATGCACCCCCCCCCTTTCCTCTCCGAGTTATGTGAAGCTGGGGCCAGGAGAGCAAAACTCTGGTTTTGTAACTTCAAATGTTCTGTTTGAGACAGGTGAGTCTCCTGTAAGGCCATTATCTCAGGTTTCTCATGTCTCAGGAACTGACGCAAACGACATCTCTTTATTGGTGAGTAGATCCCATTAATATTTAGGGAAAGTATCAAGGATGACCCTATCCATTTTTAGACTGTTTTAGAAAGGACCAAGTCTGTATTTGGGACCTCATGTTCCCTTGCAGCAGAATCCTTATCCCTATACCATTTCCCCATGTCTCCAAGTACCTTATCCAATGCCTATTTTCTCTATTAACCATAATTAGCTTCCAGTGAATCACATCACAAGTTTCCCGCTTATTTGTCTGCCTGATTATAAAGGTAGTGCTGTGCCCATGTTTATTAAACAAAATAAAAAAATATATAAAAGAAACACTTTCACCTCAAAATGTGAGGAGTGGGTGGTGCAAAGGATGCTGTAGCTATATGCTCCAACTGATTAATAAGAATAGACAAATACTGGATCACCAACTGGGCTGTCCAGACGAGAACCCGCATTTCTGCAGGTAAACTATTTACAAAATATGTCTTGATTTCCAAGAATAGTGAGAGAGGTGTAAGCTCTCCTCTATTCGGTGCGGTAACATACGTGATCGCTAGAGGGGGAGGTAAACCAGCTAGCACAGCCAGACGGGCCTCCCAGGGGCTACAAACGCTCCCAAAATTTGGGCAAATAAGGTGGGATTCATAAAGGAAGGGTCTTTCTGCCGTCAGCCCATAGAAAAATTTGGTGCTCAGCAGACCCAAGGACAATAACAAAACTATTGGGTGAGGGTGGAGTAAATGCGTCAGGATGGTCCCAAACATGGCTTCAGGGCCAAGACGACATTGCAGCTCAGCATTAAAAGTAAAAGAGAGGAATAGCCACTCTTATATATGGATTATTTTACTTGGAAGTACCATCTGCAGGTCTCCCAGTTTAACCCGGGGTACAAGATGGGGAGGGTGGTTTAATACATCAAACGTTTGTACAGAGAGACCTCAGCATAGTAAAAACACACTCATAAGCAAAAGGTCTCGCCCCTATTAACTAAACAAGTCTGACCCAGGGAGCGGGCCCCCCAATAGACACTGATCTCCTACATCATACCCCTGCAAGCTATGAAGTATTCAGCTACAAAGCTTTGTCCTTCGAGGAGTTGTTAAGTTCTTTAGCTTTAACATCAGTCTAGGCTTCCTTAATTTAGCACAGGTGTTAGTTTGTAATCACTTTGGGCCGGTAATAAATACTGCATGATGGGGATCTAAAAGAGACTCAGAGCGAGGGAATAAAATAACAAGTAATCAAAGCTGGGCACCCCCTCGTCTGTCCTGGGACTAGAATCCTCATGAGCGGTGCTGCTCTCAAGCGGTTTACAGTACAAAAAAGAAATCAGGCTGATGTCAGCTCCCTTCATTGCAAGCAGACTTTTCTGGAATGTCCCATAAATCCTGAGGTTTCCTATATGGTCTATGGCTCCTAAACAACAGCAGTCAAGAAATAAATCAAACCCGACTTCGGAACAGAGTGCACCCAAAATGCTTCTAGGATTCCAAGGTGCCTTCAGGTATTCACCACAGTACGGTGAAATGAAGCCAGCATTTTAACCAAAGCATTAGGGAGATTCTTAGGCTCCACTCTCTTATTTCTGGTTGGAGCCGCTTCTTGCCTCTCTCCGCGCTCTGCGAATTAGGTGGGTCTTGTGTTCTATCCCGAAGCTGTATGCTGTGACGCAGGATTTCAGCTCAGGCTTCCTCTGCAGTGTCACTCTTTTTTGCCCTCAAGGAATTTATGACCATCCTGGAAGGGTAAAGAGTGGTGAATTTAATTTTGTTCTCTTTGAGGGGCGCAAAGAAAGGTTGATATTCTCTGCGGGCCCGGAAGGTATCTGGGGCATAGTCATTGTCGATGTATATTCGGTCCTGGCCATAGAAAATGTTTGGTTTTCTCCAAGCTGATAGAAGGACACGTTCTTTAGTTGTGAATTTAAGGAAACTCACTATGATGGAACGTGGGCACGCATCTAGTTTGTTTGGTTTCAGGCCAAGAGCCCTATGTACCCACTCAAATTCCAATTCCACATCATCGGGGAGTTCAAGAGCTGTCTGCAGCACCATAGATAAAAAAAACTGTAATGTTCTGACCTTCCGCCCCTTCTTGCACGTCATATACCATTATATTTTTCCTGCGAGCACGATTTTCCAAGTCTTCCTGCTGTCACGGAATTTGGAGTTGGGTATCATGTATAGTTTGAATAGCTTGTTCTAGATTATCTAGTCTGTTCTCAGCAACAGTTATTTGTCATTTTGGAGTCATCTACTCATTGTTCGAGAAACTCTACATCTTTCTTAAGCTCCCCATAGAGTTGCTTCATTTCTGCTTAAAAACTTAACAGTTCAGAATAGATATAATCTAATTTAACTCGCTTTCTCAGAGCATGGACATTGCCCAGAGTTTGAGACGCAGAATTCAGGTGGTTGATATCAGCTGAGGCCTGGGAAAGTTTGGAGTCTGAGGACTCAGATCACAATCCATCTCCCTCCGGCTCGATCTCTGTGAGTTTTTCCTTTTGTGAGCGTCCTCTGTCTGTTCCACTTCAGCACTGGCATTTTAATTTGTATTTGCCAACGATTAGTTAGTATTGCAGAGGTGATAGTCATCTTGGGCACAGAGCCTGCAATTCAAGCCGCCACGTAGGTTGATGCAACCAGAAGTCTTGTTCCCACTTCTAAGTGAGTGTATCTGAAGCTGAACGCACTGGGACAAGAATGAGAAATCTTCAGAAAGAGAAGCCGATGCAAGACACTGCTGAAAGTAAAAATAATGTGGGAGCACCCACCATGATGTCTGTGTAGGGCCACCCATCCGAAGCCACAGAGGAAGCTGCTGAAGAAACTCTGCAAATGCTCAGGATGAAAATGACGTGGCTCACCCAAACAGTCTCAGGGATGGTTGATAAGTTCAACATGCTGAAGAACAGAGTCATTTGCACAGAAACCTTGATGGACTCAGCCGAAGCTAAAAAAAAGACGGGCTAATACGGCTTTGAGGACAGTAACCACACTTACAAAAGAAGATGCGCATATCAGAACACACTTGGAAGGTTTGAAGAAATAGGCAAGATTGGCACATCTCTGTGTGACTGGCATGCCGGAGGAGTGCAAAGGAAATCATTTACCCTTCTTCAGTCTAGACCAACTAAAGCAACAGCTTTTTAAGTGTGTAACCAATCACCCAATATAGATTCAAAAGTATATTGGGTGACAACATGCAGCAGGCCTGACAACCTAGAGGCCCCTCGTACCATTGTATTGGTTCTGGATGGTGTGGGCAGTAGTGATGTTATTCTGACAACTGCATATCGTAAAGGACTCTGCTTCAGAATGGACAGCCCATTGGAATGTATCCACACATCAGCTACACCACGATGCAAAAAATTAAAAATTATTCACCTTAGTAATCTTGTTTCTTCCAAGAAATTCTCCAATATGCTTAACTCTTGCAGCCAGCCTCCTGTGTTGAACTGCCCTGGAGAAAATGGAACTTATGCAAATGATGGAACACTTATTGGCTCATGCCACCATTGAAACTGCTGCCCTTACCAACTGCTGCATTCCAGAACACTCAGATTCATTAGTGCCAGAGGAGAAAGACCCCCTAACTAAACTATCCTAATAATACCAACATTTCTAAATAACAAAATCCCCCATAACATGTCCCTTAAACAGATAGGACCAAAAAAGGGAAGAAAAGAAACCAACATCCACATGGGTTCAAAAATCATACCACCACTAGGGTATGAACCTCTTTTTAAAACAGAAATCCAGCTGTTGCGCAAATGCCCCTGGTTCTGGAAAGGGAGGGACAGTTAAGGATATTGAAGAATACCTTGGAAGAAACAAGATTACTACATGGAGTACTTTTTTCTTCTAACCCCAGGAATTCTTCAATATGCTTAACTCTTGCAGACTACGAAGCAGTACCTTTGGAGGAGGGTACAGAACCTACTTAGGAAATAGGCTCTACAGCACTGCTGTGCCAAACCTGGGATCACTTCTGAACTGAATATCCAAGCAGTAGTGCTTTGTAAAAGTATTTATTTATTTATTTTATTTATTGAATTTTGTTGACCTGGTAAGCCTACTAGGCCTAGAAGTCCCTTTTTCAGGAGTGACCGGGGGGAATACAGATGGTAAACAACTGAAATTGAACCAGATTATGCCGTTGGTGGTATTTTTTAGTGAACGGGAGAAATTTGGCCAGGACACCGGGGAAATTCCCCTACTCTTGCAGTAGGGGGACCCCCGGGACGACTGAACAGTTCTCAGTATGTCCCTGACTGCTGCGTGTATGGATGGTCTGGAGGAGCGTTCTATGGATTCTGCTAATGTAGTTACTGCTGATTCTATACTTTTGGATGTTATGGATGGTTTGCCTGTTTCCTTACCTGTTGAAGCTGCTGATTCTGTACTGGCTGGAGTAGCTGGTTTGCCTTCTACTGCTGTGGAACTTTTTTCAGAGGCTGGTCCGTCTGACCCAGTTAGCTTCTGCTTGTGGAGGGCGACAAAAAGCGCCGGATTGCTGTCAGCGGCACCACCTGGGACGCGAAGAAGTGCAATATGGAGGTTTCTGAGGAATTGCCGGTCGACCCGACTACAATGTCACCCGAATTTTCGGACAGTGAGTCCTTTGCTTTCTCAGCGCGGCTTTCTTCTTGGTCTCCCGAGCTGGCTCTTCAGAAAGCAGAGTGGGTTAAGACCCCTACTTCATGGATCCCTGACCCGTGCATCCGCTTGCCAGGGGAAGAGTCGTCTATGGCCCCAGAACTCCCTGCATTATTGTGTCAGCCGGGGTGTTCTAACTCAGAGCCGGACCAGGGTGTAGCGTCATTTCCGGCGGCTTGTGAAGGCACTGCACGTCCAACTCTGGCAGTCCCTGCTGCTTGTCAGGCACCTTACCAGCCAGTGCCTTGTTTATTGGATCCCACCGACCCTGTTACATTGCAAGAGGTTCCACGGAATCCTGTCTTACAAACTAGCTCTCCTCATGCAGGTCAGTCTTGTCTTGTCTTAACTGACGACCCAGTTTTCGGCTCTGTTGGTGATACGGGGCCGCAAAGACTACGGGATGGTGCTCCTACAAAGCCTGTTAGCTATGCCTCCTTGTTTAAGACCACTGATATGCCGGCCAAGAAGCGTTTTGTGGCTTGCATTTACTACAGAGGGGGTTTAGACCTCCCTCTGGACCGCAACTATGTGGGCAAATGTCTTATAATTGACTCTTTAAATATAAAACCGACTGAGGTGTATGCTTTTATCCACACCTCAGGGGACCATAACTTTGATGTTTCTTTTCATTTGGCTACTTTGTTGGATAAATTTTGGGCTGCATATTATGCTGCCCATTCAGACCCTATTTGGAAGCCGTTTGTAGTTATTCCTATCACTAGGCCCACTGCTAAAGTGATTACTGTTCTCTTTCGTAATGAAGGAGTAAATGTTTTGGATATTATATACTGGTTAGAGAAACGCTGTACTGTTAATGGGGTGCCTCATGCTCTAATTGATGATAATGGATTTTGGACTGGAGGGTGGAAGTTTAATGTTCAACTGAAAATGTCAGAAGATGGGATTCACCATCTTCCTAATTGCTTTTATTTAGGAAGGGATCATGGTATTTTGTTCTATCCTGGTCAGCCACGCTCCTGTTATAGATGTGGTTCTTTGTCCCATCTCAGTTCAGACTGTGATCAGCTGAAGTGTGCAGCCTGTGGTAGACTGGGTCACTCAGTTTTGGCCTGTACCATTCCTCCCACTTGCAATCCTTGTGGTGAGGTTATTCATGTCTTTGCAGCCTGTCCATGGGCTGCCCATAATACTACCGATTATGTAGAACGTGACTTTTATATTACAAAATCTACCTCTTCCACCAAGTCCCCCCCTCCACCCCCGGCTCAGGTCCTGTTCCTACAGCTGTGTCAAAAGGACGTCCCTCTGCTACTTTGGAAGGTGTCCCTGCTGTTTTTCGAAAGCAGGAGATTGTGGTAACCCACGGTCCATTCCTTCACCCGTTTCCTCTGTTCCCCCTACACCGAACCCACCTCCTTCCCTTCCGGAGGCGGCGAGTCAGGGGTCAGAGGAGTGTACGGAGGTTCCTCCCTTTGTTGGTATGCGACTTCGCTCGACTAAACCAGTGGAGGACAAACACCAATTTTCTATTCAGGTAGATAACCCCTATGAGCCTTTACAGAGCTGGGGAGACATTACGGAAGGGGATGATCCAGATGGGGGTCTCCCTATTTCTTCTCAACCAGAGGCTCCACTAGTTCCCCTCCCTTTATCTGACACCCCTGGGATTACCTTGAAGAAGAGGTCCGCTAGAACTAGGAAAAAGAAATGATTTTGCTTTTGTTTTTGTTCTGGGGTTACTTTCTCCATTTTGTTACCATTTTTGTTATGTATTTGGTGCCAACCACTATTAATTTAGCTAGTCTAAATGTTAATAGTACTAGGTCAGTATATAAAAGGAAGGCTACATTTTCAGCTTTACATTCTTTGCCTTATGATGTTTATTTTTTACAAGATGTGAGGCTTTATACTACTATGGATGTTGATAGGGCTACTAGGGATTAGGGGTTTGGTCCTTCCTATTGGTCCCTTGGTCAAGATCTATGTTCTGGTATTGGGTTTTGTTTTTCTACTTCTGGTTTTTTTTCCATAAACTAGTGGATTTGATCCTTGGGAGAGTACTTATTTTGGATATTTTGTGGCATGATTTGCCTTATAGGTTTATTAATATTTATGCTCCTCAACAAAAGGCTGCTAGGGTACAGATTTTTAGGTTGATTAAACCTTATTTGTTTATTAATAGGATAGTTCTATGGGAAGGGGATTTCAATTCCAGTTTGGATGTTAGACATGCAGGGAAGGTGTATTGTGACACACATGCTATACAGGCTATTATTGCAGATTTAGATTTGGTTGATGCATTTGCCCGAAATCCATTGCCCACCTTTTGTAAAGGTAAACTGACTTCTAAGATAGATTTCTGGCTCTGCTCAAGAAATGTTGGAGAATATAAAGGAGTAGTTTTGCCAATTGAAACTTCTGATCACAATCTGTTGGGGCTGCAAATCCATTTTGGGGGTAACTGCTCATGGACCGGGGTTTGGAGAGTGAATGCAACTTTATTGTTGGATCATGAGTTTTATAAGGGTTTTTTGGACCTCCTCTCAGATAGGAACTCTGTGGCTTTTCTTTATGATTCTTGAATTGATTGGTGGGTTGATACTAAGGTATGCCTAGTAGCTTACTTTAGGGATTATGTTCTAGTTTTTTAGCTGATAGTAGGCACCAACAATCTCGGCTCCTTCGGGCTGAGTTGTATGAACTGTTTTCTACGGTCTATCTGTCACAGTCAGATTGTGGATCCCGTATCTGGTCTGTTAAATCAGCCCTGACGAAATTACAGTATGACAGACAGAAGTCCTTAGATTTTGAACAGCGATTTCGGACTTCAGGAAAACAGTCAATTTAATCCTTATGATGCTAGTAAGTCAAGGTTTTGATAGGCAGATGTTTCAACGTATTGATCACCAAGGTTGCCCTGTTAAAGGGAAGTCAAATCTTTTGAATTTTGTTGAAACTTTTGTGAAACATTCTTTTGAATCCCCAGTATCAGAATCAGATGAAATGTATTTATTCTTACAGGCCTCGGATGTACCTACCTTGACATTGGTTCAGCAGCAAGTTGTTTTGGCCCCCTTTTCCCTGGCGAAAGTGAAGGCGGTCATCACTACTTTGAAAGATATGGTGGCACCTGGTTCTGATGGGCTATCTTCAGAAATTTATAAATCTCTATGGGACATTATACCTAACCAGTTATTGACGGACTTTAATGCTTTTTTATCTGAAGACCGCCTTTCTGACCAAATGTATGAGGGGTTGATGCTTTTTTTGTTTAAAAAGGGTGATAGATCCGATTTAGGTAATTGGCGACCGATTACATTGCTGAATACGGATTTTAAAATTTTTGCAAAACTACTCGATAATAGGATTTTGAAGTTATTGCCCTTTTTGATCTCCCCCTCTCAATATTGCTCTGTCCTGAGTAGGTCCATCCGAGATGCCTTGATCCTGGTTCGAGAATTGTTTTCTCAAGGGCATAAGGGAACTTTAACCGGTTATTTGCTTAATTTTGACTTATCCAAAGCTTTTGATGGGGTGTCACAGGAATTTATTTGGTTAACACTTCGGGCTTATGGTTTCCCCCAGATTTTTGTTAACTGGATTAGTTTATGTTATTCCTTGGCCTATGTCAGGCCTTATGTGAATGGTTGGATTGGGTCTCCATGTTACATCCGTCAGGGTGTTCGACAGGGCTGTCCTTTAAGCCCGCTTTTGTTTGTATTGGCTTTGGACCCCATCATTCGTTTACTTCAGAGGTCTCCTGGACTTCTGGGTATTTCCAGCCTGGGTTTATATAATCTAAAAATTATAAGTTACGCTGATGATTTATGTGTTCAAACAACATGAAGTCTTGCTATATTATAGACATTAGCAGTTTGTTCCAGCTCTAGAACTGCCCCGGAGTGAAATGGTTAAAACCATTCCAAAACAGAATTTTAGCACGAGAGCAGCTCTATCTGTGTCATTTCAAACTTGAACTGTTAGATTCTTTACTCCGCCTCAGTGAACAGTCGCTCGGAGATTTCTCCTTCTGCTCGGTTCATTTCTTGGTTTAAAAGTGTTTTCTCAGTTGGATTTAACGAGAATAGTTTTATTTTAACCCTAAAACAGTTCGGTTCAAGCTCTATCTGTGGTAACCGTAAGTAAATGAAGGTTTTGTCTTGTGGAACTTGTAAGTTATCGGTTCGGTTTTGAACCGATCAGTGGGTTTAAAACTCATTTAAAACTAAAAGTTACTATTTTAGAGTGCGGTTCCCGGTTCTTATCGGTTCTAAAAAGAACGGATTTATTACGTTGTTTTCCAATACCCGTGACATGGTTAGGAACCGATAAGGGTGTCTTGCCTGGCACTGCCGTTAAAAGGGCAAGTTTTTGGTTAGGCTGGCATTATGTCTGAGAAACCCAAAAGAAAAACCGGGCCCACTGGGTTTCAACACTGTGATGTTTGTGGGGAAGTCTTTGCCAAGGCTGACCCACACACCACATGTGTTTATTGTCTGGGGTTTGACCACCTCCAGTCAGACTGCCAGGTATGTAAGAATTTCCCTGCAGCCACCCTGGAAAAAAGATTGGGCAGGCTCAGGGAACGAGAGGCCAAAAAGTCCGCTGACCCGGATGGCCAGCCCGGTTCGGTGCCAACCGAACCAGAGGGAGTGCCCTCTGACCAGGGCCAGACTTCCTCGGGCAAAAGAAAAGCTGGTTCTGAGGAACCAATTCCAGTAAAGAAAACAAGAAAATCAGCAGGTCTGGAGTCCAAAATTCCTTCTCCAACTGCTGCAGAGATAGCAAAAGCCATACAAATTGTCCAGTCACTGTCTCAGGGTCCGTCCGAACCACCACTATCTGGTAAAAGGTCGGTTCGTCCGGTCCCAGTGGTTCAGGACTATGATATTTAGGAATTTTATGAACCAGAGGAGGGGGAGGAGGATTATGAACAGGATGAATGTGGCTGGGAAAGTCTGGGTGTGCCCATTGAACCGGACATCTCCCCAAACAGACCTTTTTAATCTCCCCCTATGCTGTCTGAGTCCCCATCTCATTTTATGTTTTATAAAAAAGTTGCTGAAACCCTCCAGCTTCCTTTAGAAGAGGCTGTGGATGAGCAAGAGGAGCCTGATTTTGTAGAAATGATGGATATTCCAGAGTCTAGGAGATTGTCTATTCCTTTACATAAGTCTTTTAGGAAACAAACAATTAAAATTTTAAAAGCTCTAATTCTGTGCCTCCTGTAGATAAAAAGATGGACAGAAGGTATACATTGTCAGGTCCTGATACAGAATTCCTTTCTCAGCAATGCAGTCATGTTGGGTAGTTCAGGCTGCTGCCTGTGATAAAGCTAATATTCCTTGGCTTACATCCTCCTGACAAAGGATTCCAGGAAGATTGATGCCATGGCAAAAAACAGTATATGGCAGGCTCTCTGGGACTCAGGCAAGCAAATTATATGGCTTATGTAGCTAGGTATCAGAAATCTAGATGGGATACTGTTATGCAATGGCCAACAGGCCCATGGCCAGCTGGCTAGTGAACTAGAACAGGTGGCTGCTGATGGCATTGAGGCCTCTAAGGTTCAGTTTCATGCTGCTGTGGATGTTAATGATGTTTCCTCTAGGGTCATGGCCACATCTGTAGCTTTTAGTAGGTTGGCCTGGCTCAGGTGTACTAGTTTGTCACAGGATACCCAGACTAAGGCTATGGATTTTCCTGTGGTGGGAAATTCTCTGTTTGGAGAGCAGACAGAGAATTACATGAAGAAGATGGATGAATATGGGACTACTTACAAGAGTGCCCAGGCTAAGGGGCAAGCCACTCCTCAAGGCATGCCCCAGGGGTAGGGGTAGGCCTTTCACAGGCCTTTCTACCAGACTCAGGCCTCCTCTGCCTTTGCTCAGAGGGGCTTCTTCAGAGGCAGGGGCAGACGAGGGGTGGGCAGACCTGCTCCCACCCCCCAGCCTAAAGCTCCTGCGAAACAGGCACCCTGATGGGGTGCCCAGGGCCGATTCTCCTGTACCAGTGGGGGGCAGGCTGGCTTACTTCAGTCAGAATTGGGCTCTGGAAGTAGTAATCCAGGGTCTGGTTCTCAGCTTCAAAAAGTTTCCCAAGTTGAGAAGCAGACTTTTTCTACCTGCAAGTGCTTCAGAGACCCTCGCTCTGGAAACAGAGGTCTCATCCCTGTTAGCTCTCAGAGCAGTAGAAAGGGTTCCTCCCCTGCATCAGGGCAGGGGTCTGTATTCCAGATACTTCCTTACCCCAAAAAAGACAGGAGAATGGCGGCCCATTTTAGATCTCAGATATCTGAACAAGCATCTTTTGAAACCAAAGTTCAAAATGGTAACTCTGGCAATGATTTTACCTTCCCTAAGGCCAGGGACTGGCTAGCCTCCCTGGACCTCAAGGATGCCTATTTCCATGTCCTAATCAGAAGATCACATCAAAGTACCTCAGATTCGAACTGCCCTCAGGTCATTACCAGTTCAGAGCAATGCCCTTGGCACTTACCTCTGCTCAAGGGTATTCACAAAGTGTCTAGCAGTGGCAGTGGCCCACTTAAGGAGGCAGAGGATTGCTGTTTTCCCTATCTAGGCGACTGGCTCATTGTAGGCCAGTCCCCAGAACAGGTAAAATCTCACCTGCAGTCACCCAGCAGCTTCTCACCTCCCTGGGTTTCTGCTAAACCTACCAAAGTCGGTTCTGGAACCAGTCCAGGTACTCACCTTTATAGGGGCAGAATTGGACACAAAGCTAGCCAGAGCCTTTCTTCCCCAGAAAGGGTAAGAATTTAGTGGCTCTGGCCTCTTCCTTCACTCTGCAGGTCTCTCGACCAGCAAGACACTTTCTGCAGCTCCTGGGGCACATGGCTGCATCCACAGCTGTTGTGCAGGAGCCAGATTTCAGATGAGAGACATTCAGTTTCACTTGAGAACCTTTTGGTCTCAGAAAGAGACCCCCTTTCAAGTTGGTCCCAGTGACTCGAACCTTGATCCTAGCTCTCCAGTGGTGGCAGGATCAGAGCAATTTAAAGCGGGGTCCCTTCATTTCCCCTTCTCACGACTTGACTCTCTACAGATGCTTCCCTTCTGGGTTGGGAGCCCACATGGGCGACCTTTCCACTCAGGGATTTGGTCCCCAGGAATCTCTGCTCCATATCAATTTGCTGGAACTCAGAGCTGTCTTTTTAGCTCTTCAAGCTTTTCTGCATCTGTCCACGACAAGGTGATACAAGTCAGAACAGACAACACCACAACAATGTGGTACATCAACAAACAGGGGCACTCGGTCTTGCCTTGTGCACGAGGCAATGAAGTTGTGGTCTCTGGCCTATTCCTGAACACTTCCCTCATAGCAGTTCATCTTCCAGGAAGGACAATGTCCTAGCGGATGCCCTCAGCAGGATTTCCCAGGGCCATCACGAATGGTCCCTGGATCCTCAAGTGCTGGGGATAGTTTTGCCAGGTGGGACATCCCTCAGATAGATCTTTTGCAGCCCCAGACAATCACAAACTTCCTCTGTTCTGTTGCAGGCCTCCAGTGCTGGGCTCAGTTCCCTGATGCCCTTCTTCTGGATTGGGAGGGAAGTTCCTCTATGCTTTCCCCCTTTCCTCTCCTATTCAAGTACTAGTCAAAATCAGATCTCAGCCTTGCAGGGTGATTCTGATTGCCCGGATTGGGCCAGGCAACCCTGGTACCCACTCCTTCTGTCTCTGACAGTCCATCTTCCCTGTGCCTCCCAGGAATCACAATCTGTTGACTTGTGCCCAGGGAAGGTTTGGTATCCGGACCTCAAATCCCTCAACCTCAAGGCCTGGCTCTTGAGGAGTTAGAGTTTGCTGATTTACACCTCTCTCAGGGTGTTCTTGAGATCCTAAAGGCTTCCAGAAAGCCTTCCACTAGGGCTACTTATAGTTCTAAATGGAAAAGGTTTTCCATTTGGTGTGCTAGGAAAATATTTCCCAGAATCTGCTGAATTGCCCATTTTGTTAGATTACATGGTACATCTTAATTCCTTGGGTCTCAGACCAGCTACCCTGAGAGTTCATTTGGCAGCTGTATCTGCTTTTGTGTCAGCAGGAAAGTCATCCCCTCTTTCCTCTCATCCTGTGTTTTCCAAGTTTTTAAGGGGTTACTCCATACTAATCCTCCCTTTCGGAACGGACCCTGCTTGGGACCTTAATGTTTGCATTGCCCAGTTAATGCAACCCTTTGAACCTCTGTCTTCTGCAGAGCTTAAGTACCTAACTTGGAAAACTGTTTTCTAGTGGCTATCACTTCTGCCAGACGCATAAGTGAATGCAAGCCTTGTCAGTGGAGACTGACTTTATTTCTTTCCACAGGGATAAGGTAGTCCTTAGGACTAATAGGAAGTTTTTGCCTAAGGTGGTTTCAGATTTCCATCTTAATCAATCTATCTCCTTCCAGTATTTTCACTGATCACTCCTCTTTGGGTGAGAGGAGCTGCACAACCTGGATGTTAAGAGACTCTTAGTTATTATATAGGCGTACCAAAGGTCACAGAGTTGAATCCCTCCAACTTTTCCTTACCTATGGTGAAGTTGGGAAAGGCAAACCTGCCACTAAGAGATCAATAGCCAGGTGGATTGTCTCTTGTATCCAATTTTGTTATCAGAAAGTGGGCAGAGCCCCAGTTTGAGGGCTCATTCTACCAGGGGTACAGCTCGTCTCTAGCTGCTGCCAGAGATATCCTTTATTAGAGATTTGCCAGGCTGCTACTTGGAAAGCGGTACACACTTTTACCAAGCATTACTCCCTGGATGTCCAGGCCAGGAGAGATGCTCGGTTTACAAGCTGTTCTTCAGAGCCTATTCCTAAGTAGGTTCTGCCCTCCTCCATGGAGGTACTGCTGTGTATTCTGCTAATGTCTATAATATAGCAAGACTTCATGTTGTTTGAAGAAAAATTACTCACCTTAGTAATGTTGTTTCTTCTAATGGAGTCTTGCTATATTATAGACCTCCCCAACCTGCCTCTCAGAACCTCTACTTGGTGGGTGCGGGCAACTTAGTGGGCACTACTTATGTCCTGTTAGCATTTGTCCCTTTGGGACTTTGGGGTGTATGTGTGTGCAGTGTGTGTGTTTTATTATACTTATGTTCCATTTTCATATTATTAGAATGGTGTTAGTATTTCTGGTCCCCTGACTTGAGTCTTGGGTGTTGGGACCATCAATGGTTGTTATTATTTAGGTAGCCATTTGGCTAGTGTAGGTTACAGCTTCCACACAGACCTTAGTGAGTTTGGCTCGTAAAGATCTGACAGTTCAAGTTTGAAATAACACAGATAGAGCTGCTCTCGTGCCAACATTCTGTTTTGGAATGGTTTTAACCATTTCACTCCGGGGCAGTTCTAGAGCTGGAACAAACTGCTAATGTCTATAATATAGCAAGACTCCATTAGAAGAAACAACATTACTAAGGTGAGTAATTTTTTCTTTTAGTCCCAACCGTACAGGTTGGACATTTATTATGTCAGTTTCTCCCAGTTTTTTTGCGCTTTATTGGTTCTCATTTAAATTTTCAGAAGAGTGTTTGTTTTAATTTGGTAGGGCCCTCTAATGGAAGTTCCCATCTTTGTGGTATTCGTTTGGTGGATTCTCCACACAAAATTTTGGGTCTTTTTTTTGGTATACCCAATACGGCTCAGTATAATTGGGAATTGCGTTTGAATCTAGGTAGAGAAAAGGTTTGTAAATGGAATAAATGGTTTATGGGGAAAAAGAAGAGGGTCTTTTTGATTCGAACTTGCTTACTGCCTTTGTTTTTATATGTTGCCCATATCTTTCCAGTACCTAAACACTGTTTTGTGCCACTTATGAGTCTCTTTTTCTTGTTTTTGGGCAGCCGACTAAACCCAGTTAAGAGGAACATTTTATTTGCCGATTATTGTCATGGGGGGGTCAATATGATTCACCCAATTGTTTTCTTTTTTTCTGGGTTTTTTTTTCCACTAATTTAAAGCCTCTGGTTCACCAGCCACCTAAGCTTTGGGTTTCTTTGGTAAAGGCTTCTCTTTCAGAGGTTTTGCAGGAATGGTTTACGGCAAGTCTTGCACATTAAAGTAAGAGAAAATATGTTTTGTCTTCCTATAGGGTAGTGGTGTTTGATATGCTTAAGAAATGGAATATTACGGTACAAATGATAACTGAGCTTTCCAGGAAATGTTTGTATATAGCTACGGTAGATTCTTGGTTTTTGGAGACAGTTTTTCCAGATTTTATGGTTTCAGAGAAGGCCAAGATTGGAAGTCATCTTACAGATACTAGAATTCCTTTGGTTATATGGGATATATCTTGGTTGGGTGTACACGGTAAAATAAATGTTCGGGGGAATCATAAACATAAACAGTTATCAGATCGTTATTGTTTTCGAGATTTGTGTACTGAGTCAGTTGAGACTATGGAGCATCTATACTTTTCCTGTCCCTTTATTGCACAATTTTGGTTTTTATGGCGGCGTAAATATTGGCACCGGGTGTGGAAAACATGGGACTTCAGATCTTTGTTTTTTGGTTTATTTCCAGCTTTGTGGGATAGGTAAAACTCTAGAACATTTAATTTAATGGCTGTTCTTATATTATATTGGGTTTGGAAAGTTAGGTGTTGGTTTTTATTTCAACAGCGTTCTGTATCCCCTCTGGATATGTTTCATAAAATTGTACACCATATTGATTGCATTAAGGATGGTGAAAGGAAAGTTCTCAAACGAAACATTTGGGAACGATATTGGGGTTTTTGGTGATCTAATTATTCACTGTTCTGCATTTTGTATTTCATTTTTTTTCATAGATGGAAATGTTTGTTACCCTGAGTATGCATTTGTTTATTCCTATCGTTTGTATTATGTTTTCTTGGGGAAGGGGTTTTCTTGGTTTTTCTTCCTTTGAAGTGTTCAGACCTTTATCTTTCTGTATTAGTTTTTTATTTACCTGTTTCTTTTATGTATTTATCTCTCTGTTATGCTATGTTTTGATTTTAATAAAAATGCCCCTACTCTTTTTCAATAAGTGCCATGGGATCTTTAACATCCACCTGAACTACCACCAATCCAGGCAGATGGGACCTCGGTTTAACATCTCATCAGAACAACGGCACCTCAGAAGTGCAGCACCCCCCCCCCCACGCTGCACTACAGTGTCAGTACTGGGATATTAACCCAAGTGCCAGATGTGGGAACTGAACCCACAGCCCTCTGATCTCCCGGCTTCAGAGGCGAGTGTGCTGCCTACTGAGCCACTAACACTATTTAACACTGACACTATTATAAGTATTTACTGTTCTCCATGTAGCTGCTTTACAGATTTTCAACAGGGGAATGTCTCTAGCTGCTGCAATTTTTGCAGCTGTACCCCTTGTGGAATGGGCCCTCAGGCCTACTGGGGGCTCCTTACCAGCCTTACTGTATCAGAACTGGATACACTGCACTATTCAGTGTGAGAGAGTCCTTTTTGAGGCTGGTTTACCTTTTGCCACATTCCCATAAGTTAGGAACAGCTGCTGTCTGTCCTGTCTGTGGGCCTTTGTATGGCCAATATAGTAACTCAAAGCTCTTTTGACATCCAGGCTATGCAGCCTGTGATACCCTGAACTAGAGTGTTCATTAAAGAAAAACTGGCTAAGTGATTGACTGGTTCAGGTGGAAGTCAGAAACTGCCTTTGGCAGGAACTTTCTATTACTCCTGAGAACCACCTCATCCCTGTAGAAGGAAAAATAATTCAGCTCTGTGCACAGGGCCTGTAGTTCACTAATCCACCTGGCTGAAGTGATAGCAACCAGAAAAACAGCTTTCCAGGTCACAAATTTCAGATGTGCTGTAGCCATAGGCTCAGATGGAGGTATCATGAGTTTGGCAATGCAGACATAGAGATCCCATGCTGGCACCGGTTCCTTGTGGGGAGGGTGTAAATGGGCCAATCCCTTGAAAAACTTCTTAAAAGTAGGGTTGGATGCCATGGAAACACCTTTGCCAGCTGAAATGTAGGCTGAGACTGAGGTCAGGTGAATCTTGAGTGTGGTGGGCTGTAAGCCCAGAGAATGTAGATGGGTGAGGTACTCTAACAAGGCTGGCAACCCGGCCTGTGATGGCACGACATCATTATCAGAGCACCATATGGAAAACCTCTTCCATTTGGAAGCATACATTTTCTTGGTAGAGGGCTTCCTAGATCCCCTTAGGATGTTAAGTACATTCTCAGAGAGGTGTAAACCAGCATACTCTAGGTCTTCAAGAGCCAGGCCTTGAGCCTGAGAGACATGTGTTTCGGGTACAGGATCCTCCCCTGTGAGAAGGTCAGGAGATTGTGCCTCAGAGAGGTGCATGGGTGGAGCTACCAACGGGGAAAGCAGTATTGAGTACCATGGCTGCCTGCTTCAGTCTGGAGCTATCAGGATCATTGAAGCTGGCTGAGACCTGAGCTTGATCAGGACTTTGAGAGTCAATGGCAATGGAGAGAAGGTGCACAGCTTCCTCCCCAACCAGTCCAGCACAAGGGCATCCAGAGGTACTGATCCCTTTACTGGTGGCCTGCAGCAGAATTTGGGCAACTAGTGGTTATCCTGGGAGGTGAAGAGATCCATCTCTGGGGTGCCCCATCTCCTGAATACCACCTCTAGCACCTGCTGTTGAAGAGACCATTTGTGGTGGTTCTGGTTGATTCTGCCGAGTGCGTCTGCCAAGGTGTTGTCCTTTCCTGGCAAATGGATGGTTACCACGAAAGCCTATAGGGAGTAAGCCAGACTCCACACCCTCATTGCTTCTGTGCACAGGGGATTGGACCTTGTCCTGCCATGTTTGTTGATGTAATACATCGTGGTGGTATTGTCTGTTCTGACTTGCACCACTTTGCCCTATACCAGGGAAGCAAAACTCTGCAGTGCCAGAAGTACTGCTCGGAGCTCCAGCAGATTTATGTGCTGGAATTACTCAGCTGTGGACAAAGTGCCATGCATGGTGTGTTCTCCCAGATGTGCTCCCCAACCCAGGAGGGAAGCTGTGGTGAGTACAATGGAGGAAGACTCCTGCTGAAACGGGACACCTACCCTGACGTCATCTTTCATCTTGCCACCACTGCAAGGCCTGCAGTAGTGTTTCCGTTACTGGTATCAACTTTGAGAGCTTGTCTCTCCTCCGGCACCACTGTGCCTGGAGATGAAACTGAATGTCTCTCATTTTGAACCTGGCACCCGAGACTATACCTGTGGCTGCAGCCATGTGCCCCAGCAGCTGCAGGAAGTATCTTGCCAGTTTTGGAACACTTAGACTGAAAGTACCGGCTATCTGAAAAATACTGTCCACCCTTTCCTGCGGGAGAAAGACCCTTCCCCGTAGAATATCCAACTCTGTGAATATGAAATTTAATACCTGAACCGGCTGTAGGACATACTTTTTGGGGATGATCAGGAACCCTAGAGATTCTAAGAGATCCTGGGTGGACCTTAGAGCATCCCTTACTTGCTGTGGTGATTTTCCCACCACTAGCCAGTCATCCAGATAGGGAAATACTGTGATGCCCTGCCTTCTTAGGTATGCCACCACTACTGTCAGGCACTTTGTGAATGCACTGGGGGCCGAAGTGAGGCAGAATGGCAGAACTAAGAACTAGTAGTGACCCGAAGATAGTCTGAATCTTAAGTACTTTCTGTGAGACTCCCTTATGGGGATGTGGACATGTGCATCTTTTTGATCTAATGATATCAGCCAGTCTCCTACTTGGAATGCAGGCAGAATCATAGCTAGAGTCAACATCTTGAACTTTGGCTTTGCAAGGTGCTTGTTCATAACTCTTAGGTCTAAAATGGGTCGCCACTCCCCATTTTTCTTTAAGATCAGGAAGTACCTTGAATAGAACCCCCTTTTCAGCAAGGGAACCAGTTCTACTGCTTTTGATTTCAAAAGGTTTGCCACTTCTGGCTCCAGAAGTTTCCTTTCTGAAAGGGAAGCTGACCTGAAAACCTTTGACCTTAACATCGGAAAGGACTTGAAGCCGAGGGACATGCTTTGACTCACTACTTCCAGGACCCACTTCTCTGTGGTGATATCTGTCCAAGACTGAAAATAGTGTGCCAGCTTGCCCCATACTGGGGGTGGGAAGGCGACCGTGACAACCATATCTGGGATTCTGCTTTGGTTGTGACGGAGTCTGGCTGGCTTGGTTTCCACATCTGGAACCCCTCCTGCTCCTGCCCCTAAAGTAGCCTTGCTGAGGATACTGTGGGGTGGCCTAGGCCTGGAAGAAAGGTCTGCCACAGGCTGACCTACCTCTACCTCCACCTCCCCTTCCATATGGTCTGTACGAGGTTGAGGGCTTCTCTTTGGCTGAGTTGCTTTTATAAGTGGTTTTGTACTTGGCCACTTTTTTCATGTAAGCCTCTGTCTTGTCCCCAAATAGTGAATTGTTCTCACAAGGGAAATACATGACTTTTGTTTGTGTATTCTGGGGCAGGTTTGTTGCCCTCAGCCCAAGCAAATCTCTTTAAGGCCACTTTGAGTGCCAGCCACCTGGCAGCAGTGACACTGCCATGTGAAACTGCTATTTAGTGGCTTCCAAGCTGCTCCGGACAGGTCTGCTGCCACCTCTGCAGGAACCTTGTCCACCATGGCCAAGACCGACTGCCATAGAGACTTTTGGTGCTGAGCTGCATATGCCATGTTATTGGCCTGTCTTATGGATAAAGAGGCTGCAAGACAGCCCTTCTTGGCCATGCTGTCAATTTTTCAAGAATCCTTATCTGAGGCCGGCCCACCAGCGCAGCGGTTGGATTTCGCTTGCGGCGCGAGTTCGAGAACGGACTTGGGTCACTGGAGGGAGCCGGCGGGGGAGAAGGACTGGTGTCCTCTGGACAACTCTCCTTCTCCGGGGGAGGTGGCATCGTGATCAGTGCAACAGCGGTACCGGCGGAGGCTGGGGTTGCCGCACCGCACAGACGCAGTATACTCCTCAGGGGTGGGGGGGGACACTGGTCATCAATGCACATCCCCACCCCCTGCACACACACAGGGAAGAAAAATTCTGCAGGGGCTGCCTCTATGAAGCCTTACCTCCGGCTTCAATTAGCCTCCCATGGCTCGCTCCTCCGCTAGATACTGGATTTGCAGCACCCATATCTGGGAGTGGGTGCTGCAACCTCACCCTCTGGGGGATAAGCCAGGGGTTCCATGGGGAGCACCAGAGCCGATGATGGGAGGTGGGAGTCAGAGGTCCGTGACCAAAGCAGATGTCAGCGCCCCCCTGCGACAAAAAGTATAATAAATAATAAAAAAAAAAAAGAATCCATATCTGGAGGGTTTGATTATATAGGCACCATAACCCTGTCACATGCTGCAGTCTGTACCACCCGATGATCAGGATGGGAAAATAAAAATTCAGCCCCTGTCCTCTCAAGCTGATATTTCTTATCAGATGTTTTGTCCACAGGGGGAACTGAATTGGGAGTCTCAAAAACTTGCATCACCTGTTTCTTTAAAGGCTTTATTTATGGGCAATAGCAGCCTTTTGGTGGATGCCAGGCCCATCATTTCCAAGAAATCTGCCTCCTCGTCCTCTACGGTTTCATTAGTAGTGATACCCAACGCCTTCACCATTTGTTTCGGAAATGTAAAGTGGGAGGAGTAATCCTCAGGCAACCAAGGAGGAGAATCACATTCGTGATCAGGGGACACCTCAGGTTCAATGGGTTCCCCTTCATCATCCTCATCATCCTCATCATTCTCATCATAAGGCTCATAGGCTGGATCCTGACAGAGAGGAACCGAACCCGAAACCGGGACAATCGTCAGTTGCGGAAACGCAGATGTAACCAGAACCATTTGGACCGGAACCAGTAAAAGTCTCCAATTTGTTGCGGGCTGCAAAGCTTGAAGAACTTCCAGAGCATGGGCAACTGCCTCTGCTGAAGGCATGGATGTTTTAGGGACAGAAGTCTCCTTTGCTTTTTCAGCTGGAGGTTCTCTATGTTTTAACTTATGTTTTTCCTGGCCGGAACCAGTTCGTCAGCCGGTTCCCCAGTCCATTTAGATTTAATGGCTCTCCTTTCTTTGAAAGTGTCGGTTCATTGTCTTTTGTCTTATCTTTTTTAACAGAAGAGGAATGACTAGGCTGGTCAGAATACTGATCCCCTGGAACCGATGGAGAAGCCACTCTTTTTTTGTACCTTTCCAGCCTTTTCTCAATAGTTTTAAAAGGAAAAGTTTTACAAATGTCAATCTGAAGTGAGGTGGGGTTCACCCAAGCAAACTAAACATAAGTTGTTTGTCAGCTTTTGCAAATACCTCACCACACTTAATACAGTTTTTAAAACCAGCGGGCAGGGGTCCAGATAATTGTTTGGACAAGGAAATATGTATTGCTAGCTTTTTCCACCGATAGCATTTTCATCTAAATGGTAGTAATACCGTCCATTGACCTGTCTTGGGCCCCCTGTAAGCCAAGTCTCAAACCCACTGGGCTGCAGTCACCAACTTTCTTTGTCTGATACTGCTGTGGAGTCTTGTTTTTTATTTATTCATTTATTTATTGGAATCTTAGAAAACACCTTTCAGCTAAAAGCTCATTTACAAAGATTCCATGTCGTAAGGCAATAGACAAGGTACACAGAAATTACAAAACAGATAGGAGTATGTACAGCAGGCAAGTACATTATGGTACATACAGATACAGAGTCAAGCAAATACAGTTAAAATACATCAGGTAGGAGAGGTCAACTTTATTGCAACAATACTAAGAGAACACCTAAGGTGGACAAGCAATTTATAGTGGTAGCTGAGTTTTAATCAATCAATCAATCAATCAATCAAGTCTTTATTTAACCAGGTGTTCATCGTTGAGCAGAAGCTCATTTGCAAGATGGACCTGGGTGGAGCATGAACAATTGTATATACAGGTCAACACAGGTATTTACAAGGCAATACAGATAATACTGTTTACAGGACGGAAGAAAAAAGTTCATATGTACATAGAATTATAAAGATATTGTACAGATTACAGGGTATTTACATTCACAGAAGTGTCTATAGAAAGATAAAGCAGGTTATCTAAGGTTGCAGGAGGAAGTAACGAAAAAAAATATATACACCAGGTAGAGGTGAAGGCGGGGAGGGAGGAGGTAGGCTGAGGAAGGCTAGGAGGACACGGTGCACAGAGAGGAGTTGGTAAAACGGAATGCAGAGAAGGTGGATGGAGAAAAGGAGTATGTGCGGGCCCCGGGATTGAATGCTATAAAGTACGGGGCATGGTAGGATGTCACAACCCAGGGGTAGTGAGCTCCTATCCAAGGTTGGGAAAGGAAGGATAAGGGGATGGACGGGCCTAGTGTTGCTAAGACAGGGGGATAAGAGAGAGAGAACATGCAGGTAGAGTTATGGAGGGTCAGAAGTGGTGGTGATCAAAGGAGGGGGAGGACAGAATAGATGAGAGCAAGGGGAGGGTGGGGGCAGAGACAAAGAGGGTGAGAGAATAAGGAGGTTGAGTAGTCAGAGGGGTGGGATTGGATAGGAATCTACCTAGGGTTACGTAAATAGGTGATAGGGCTGGGTAATGTGGGGAGAGAGGGATAGGGAAGGGTTTTAAATTGGGGGGGGGTGAAGAGGCAAACAGGGGGGTGAAAACTGGGGAATTAACATTTGTGAAGAGAAAGCAGGAAGGCGGGGGGGGGATAAAGAGGGGACGTGGCAGTAAGTGCTCAGTGGGGTCATACCAGGCAGGTGAGGAAGTGGAGGAGGAGATGGATGCTATGTAGGACAGATAAGCTATCAATAACAGTAGGATTATGCACAGGTGACACAGTCGCAGTTAATAAGAATGGCCAGGTACTGCAGCAGCTTGGCCTCAAATGGGCATCATTTTGTTTCCTCAATCAGCTAAGAGTTAAGGGAATTTAGCCAGCAGGGGGCCCTGTATTCGAAGGACCGTTGCCCTAGTGAGGTCCAGCGGAATGGGATAATGAAGACAGCTTTACTCGACTCCCTAGTTAGTCTGGAGCAGTGGTGCAAGTGGTAGAGAAGTACAGGAACTCAGACACTGGCAAATATGAAATGCAGAATGAAGATTCTCAATCTGAAGGATAGCGGTGTCAAGACACATCTGTTTAGACATGAGTAGATTCAGTTAGAGATACTGAAGTATTTCTAGAAAACAGAATTTTTGTGCAAGTCAAATCTTGTTATGGAAACCCTGATTTCAGATCACAGGCCCAGAAACTGTCATTATGTTGTTGGTTTAAGAATTTCAGTTCCAGTGTCAGTGGGAAGTACAAGAACTCTGTTCCTGCTGCAAAAAAGGTACAGGAACTGAGTTCCTGTGCGTTCCTGTTCACTTTCATCACTGGTCTGGAGGAAGTGGAGATTCTTAGCAGTTGCCTCACTACAGCAGGAGCAAGATCTAGGGTGGATGTTTTAGCTAATGGATAGACTTGGTACTGAATTCTGCTATTTAGATTTAACCAACCAGTGCTTGAGTATAGTTCACAAGTGTGAGTTAAATGGTCCACACTCAGGACTAGTCTGCGGGCTTTATTTAAAGCGGCACTGTCATCTATGCCCCTCGTTTTATGTTCAGTTCCCATCTGACATTCTGAAGGAACACAAGTGTAAGAAGGTGACTGTAGAATGCATCCAAATAAAACAAAACATAAGCAGCTTACCAATTTTCATAATTTGCAGACTATTTACATTACTGGTGTCACGACTGTAAATCGCCATGCCCCCAGAAGCCGTTCCGTATCGAGAACGAGCATCTACTGGGAGCGCTGTCCCAACCAGCAGATTTTAACATCGGCATGCCAAAAAACAGTTACTCCATAACAGAAGGGTATTCTAAGTCATTTAATGTGTTTGCAAATAAAAACAGAGGACTCGTTCCGACGCAAAATACTTTTAAAAGCTGGTGCCCAAATCCCACACATGTGCAGTAGTGGCACTTTCTCACGCATGCGCGGGATCTTTTTCCAAGCTGCTACTGTACCGTGTTGTCGCTGGCACCTTCAGTCTGCCTCGACCTGCATCTCTTAGTCATCTTCAGGCTTGGCCTTCCTCCGAGCTTCCAGGTCCAGTCCAAGCAGCAGCTTCTCTCCATCTGTCAGCCATGGTTCTGGGCAGAACCCCATGGACTTTCTTCTCCGGGTTCTCCTCTGGCAACACCTGCTACATCGGTCCACCTGGGATATCTGGGCCGTACCCACCAGAGAACGTCCCTCTTCGGCTAGTCCAGACACTTCCAGTAAGTTATCCCATTTCTGACAACAAGTCTGTGGAGGGGATGTGGGATGACAAATGGACCAGACACCAAACTTCAGGTTCAACACACAATCTCTGTGTGATGTTTATTCAGAATATAGGAAATAAGCTTCAGTAATAGCATATTCCTTCTTCAGTACATCAGTTTGTAGCAACAGACTATGTAAGTCTTTCCTCTACACTTAGCCAGCACCTAATGAGTCACTGATCTCTGCTCTAACTTATCTGTTGAGATTTAGCCTCCCCTACGTGGGCTTTGTTTGATTGGGCAGTGGGGGCTCAAATAAAAAATTAAAAAAAAGCTAAAAACAAAGAACCTCAGCGCAGAAGCACTGAAACATGGGTTACTCCAAAGTGCATTGACAATAAGCACAGTTTCAAAGAAACACAACATCACACATACTATCATAATGCAGAGCATCGTAGGATATATGTCAATCCCCATGACTTTTCAGACTTGTTCGATTTACAGCAATTTACATGCATTTTAAATAGCACAACAAACTTAATTTCTATACTATGCAGTCACCTAGTACTTTTTACCTTTATCAAAAACACATAGTGCCATGTTATTTTCAACATATACAGGTTTTATACACATAAGGTATATACATTAAATTATTTTATGACGTAGTGCCATTGCATACTAAATCCAACAACGAGGAACACAGCCTGTTTTATATCAGCTCGGAGGTCACAACAATAACCTCCCTATATGAGGACCTGAGAGGGAAAAGGAAAATTAAAGAGGACACTATAACATAGTCAAGAAAGGGAAGGGGGTGCCCATAGGTGGCCAACCTTATGGACTAGAAATTGTAAAGAATAGATTAGGCTAAGAAAAAGAAGAACTGTTGCAACAGATTTAAGAAAAGGTCTGTCCTCAAGAGTGGCAGGAGCTCCCTGTCACACCACTCCAAGAGAGGGACAACGTGTCCCACCAGAAAACTCTAAGCCCTGGATCTAGCGAGCAGAAATTGGGCAGTTTGACATTGCCTGGGGATGCAAAAAGGTCCAACTCTAGATTACCCCCATCTGTCGAACAGAGCTTCTGCTATGGGTGAGAGAAGCTCCCATTCATGTATGCTGGACTGAGGTTGTCCGCCAGGGTGTTTAGAACACCTGGGACATGTACGACAGATAGTGTCAGATTGTGGTCCACTGACCAATACCACACTCTCATGGCCTCCTTGCAAAGGGGGTATGAGTGCGTCCCACCCTGCTTCTTGATATAGTAGATGACACTCAAGTTTGTCTGACTGCACCAACAACTGACCTGGGGCCAGATGATCCTGGAAGGTCTGCAGGGTATAGAGCACCGCTCTCATCTCCAGGACACTGATATGCAGGGCAGCTTCCCACTGGGACCTGGATCCCTGAGTTTGGAAGGGAGCAAGGTGGGCTCCCCTGCCCAGACGCAAGGCATCCATGGTTAGGATCAGACTCAGGGAGGAAAACTGGAAAGGAGCCCCTTGAAGGAGGTTCAAGGGGACCATCCACAACTTAAGTACCTTGAGTACTGGGGAGGAGACCTGAACTAGCTGGTCCAACCCGTCCATCCACTGATCCAACTGCACCCTGCGTGTCCACTGCAGGGTGCACATGTGGAGTCTGGCAAGCGGGACCGTAGGAACAGCTGTAGCAATGATTCCAAGGAGCCCTAGATACAGCCTGGCAGGGATGCACTAATTTTGGGCAACCTCCTGCGCTTGGGATATGAGGCATTCTGCTCTGCTCTAGGGTCGGAAGGCCTTCCCCTGCCCAGAGTCCAGGACTGCCCCAGTGTACTGTAGGCCTTGGGATGGAACTAGCACAGATCTGGGCAGATTGACTGTTATGCCCAGAGACTGAAAAAGCTGAAGAGTACACTCCAGAGTGGACAACAGCTGCTCCTTGGACAGGGCCTTCAGAAGCCAGTCATCCAGGTATGGAAAGACATACAGTCCCCTCTCTTCTGAGGACTGCTACGACAGCTGCTAAGCACTTGGTAAAAACACGTTGCACAGAAGATAAGCCATGGGGCAATACCTTGAACTGGTAATGTTCTCCCTGAAAGGCGAAGTGGAGAAACCTCCTGTGAGGAGGGAAGACCGCGATGTGCAGGTAGACATCCTACATGTCCAGTAAGCATACCAGTTCCCGGACTTGAGGAGGGAGAACAGGCCTGGTAAGGTTACCATTTGGAACTTTTTGTACTGGACATAAAGATTGAGGTCCTTCAGATCCAAGATTGGCCCCAGATCTCCGGTCCTTTGGGGAGCCAGGAAAAATACTGAATAGAAACCCTGTTTTCTCGGACTCTTTGGTACCAGTTCTAGCACCTGGTTACGCAGGAGAGACTGTACTTCCTCCTGGAGAACAGACAGATGAGCCATGGGGCTAATTTGAGGGAGGCGGGGGAGTATCCGGAGGCTGCTGGATGAGCTTCTGAGTATGACCGTAATCTATGATCTGCAGGATCCGGGCATCTGACGTTATGGTTCTCCACTGATTCAAATGGAGGGAGAATCGACCTCCGACCGCCACCTCCTGAGCCTGGGCAAGAGGAGGGGAGTCCGGCAAGAAGTAAAGCTGAGGCGGAGCCAGTGGAGGAGGCTGGATCCTCAGTCCTGGGATGCTTGGCTGCTGCTCAAGTATGGGAGGAGGCAGGCAAGGAGGGTGGGCTCTGCATTTGCCCCGAGAACAGGAGCCACAGCCTGGTCTGTTAACTTGCTTACGAAAAGTACGGTGCCCCCTACAATGCTGTTGAGTGTGCTAAAGGGAATGGACAGACTTAATGGCCATGCATGAGGCCTGTAGATTATTAATGATGTCCTGAACATCCAGAACAAAGAGTTTAGTGCCATTAAAAGGGGCGTTCAGCACCTTGTTTTTGACATCAGCAGCAAATCCAGAAACCCTGAGTCATGAATACCTATGGAGGCAGACGCCAGTGGCCGCTGCCCTGGCAACAGTTATCAGATAAATCATAGATGGCTCTCAGAAGATGCCTCCCAACATCCTCTGCGGTTTGGAAGCACTGGATCAATTCCTGTTTCTGGGCATCATCAGGAAGGGCTTGGGCAGCTGTCTTTCCCTTTCTGGCATTGGTGTTCTGGAATTTCACCATGTGAGACAGGTAATTTGCTATCCTCAGGCCAAGGGTAGAGGAAGCATATGTCCTTTTGCCCCAGAGATCTATCCTGCAGAATTCTTTGTCCAGAGGCAAGGAACTACACCTGTCATGTGCTGTCTCGATGAGCACTGAGTCAGTTTCACACCCTTGAGGACTGGTTCTTTCAGAAGCAGCTTGTCATAATGCTAAAAATAAAACACATATTAGTCTCCAACTCAATACTCGCCCCGACCGCGTACTCTCATGTACTGGGGATGCACTTCGAGTGGTCAGGTCCTTCAAATACTCGGGAATCATCTTAGATCCCTCACTTACCCTGGATGCATGTTACAGCCATCACCAAAACTATAAACCAAAAAATCGGTGTCCTCTACCACATCCGTTCGTTCCTTATTTTGACCTCCTGCCGCAAGAGTGCGGATGCCACACTCCTGACCCTCTTTATGTATGGTGCTCCATTACTGCTCTCTGCTACCACATCCATACTATCATGCCTATCATAGGCCTACCACAGGTATGCTCTCGGGGCCAATGCTCGGTACCATCACTGCAATGTCCTATGTGCCCTGGGATGGCTACCCTGTGAATTAAAATTACACTATGCCACACTAAGCTTTATACATAAGCTTATACATCGCTTCACTCCTCCTCCTCCTTGCCTTTCTAACACTGTTCAACATCGTCTCCCTCGACGTGCCCTCAGATCTACCTTCTTGCCTATTCTCTCAGTGCCAAACTTATGACTCTCCAAGGCTCGGAGATCGTCTGCATTTTCTGCTGTGTCCTATTGGAACTCTCTAGCTCCTTCTATGCTGGCCTGCACCTCCTTCTCTCAATTTTAAAGTTCACTGTTATCTCACCGAACCACTCCACCTTGCTCCTGCTTCCGCTGACTCCTAACCCCTGTTCACTCCTTGCATGATTCTCCTAGCAAAACTTTCCACTCTCTCTAGCTCCTGCTCTCCAAGAAACAAAAAACACTGTAAATTATGTCTGTATGTAAGGTTTTGTTGACTGTGCTTTAAATTGCTTATTTTGCATAACTGAATGTAATTGATGTACTCTCTTACTGTATGACTTCTCCTTGTCTGATTTCTTGTATCAATGAATTCACTATCAATGTACTGCACTTCCCGGGTCGCCCCTGAAAAAGGGACTGCCTTGTCTCAGAGGGCCTACCTGGTTACCAAAATTCAATAAATAAATAAGTTTCAGCCTGGGCAGACAAGTAAGGAATGCCCCAAGGAGCACTGTGGAGCTTATCAGCTCTGCGGGGCAAAGCTGGCACCATATCTGGTCTGTGCCAGGTTGCCGTGGTTGCATTCCTGAGGGCTGGAAGCATGGGAGGAATAATCTTTGAGGGAGATTCAGCGATCTCCAGGTAGTCCGCCAGGTCCTTTCCGGTGGCATCTTCCTTCTCTGTCTGAAAGACAGCTGCTTCATAATGTTGAAGAATGAAGCATCATCAGGCGGAGACCTGGGGTATGCTTGACAGATTCTTCACTGACAGAGGAGGAAGTGAACTTATCTAAAGAGTAATACTACTCTTCCTCCCCACCTCCTCTACCTCATCTGGAAGTATGAGGTCAGGGTAGTATTCCTCCTTGACGTCGGCCTCTTCATCTGAGTCAGGCATCGGATGTGCTATTGATGGTCCTCGGGCTGGCTCCCGGGGCCGAAGACCAAGAGTCAATGACAAAGGTGTCGGTGAAGGCACTGGCGATGAAGGCCTGTTGAAGGCCGGAAACTGCTCGACAATCACATTAGTGAAGCGGACTAGAACTTCGTTCAAGTCCATGGTCGCTGGAGAGGTCAACAGCACCGATGTCGTCGGACCAGACTGCGTACCTGACGAGCCCATAGCCTTCGATTGGGACGCGTCAGGTCTTAAGGAGATCATCCAAAATGATGGGCCTGTTGTGGAAGGAGGAGGGTCCGACGACCAGTAGGTGAATGGTTGAGCGCCCTGGGAGTCTGGTGGAGAGGCTGTTGGTATGGGTCTGGGGTGAACCAGGACCTGGACAGCAGGTCTCTTCGTCAGGGCAGCTGCCAAAGACAAAGAGCCCCCAAAGAACATATAAAGAAGCCAGCAGAAGAAGGCCATTTGGTCTATCAAGTCTGCTCATATTGCAGGGTCCACAGCTTGAGCTACTGTCCCTGCCCTCCCTCTCCTCCACTCCTCCCATTCTCCCTACCCATGATCCTTACTTTCCCCAAGCCTATCAGCCTCTCTTAAAGCTGCCCACTGTCTTCCAACAAGATGACCTCTTCCAAAAGCGCATTCCATGTGTCCACCACCCTCTCTGTGAAGAAGTGCTTCTTGACCTCCATCCTAAACCTCCCACTCTCCAGCTCAAGACTGTGCCCTCACATGTTATGGTTGCCACTCAGCTTAAAGAGACTCTCCTGAGCAACAACCTTATTTATCCCTTTCAAGTACCTGAAGGTCCCAATCATGTCCCCTCTCTCTCTCCTGTCTTCCAGGAAGTACATGTTCAGTGCCGTCAACTTCTCCTCATATGCCCTACCTTGCTGACCCACTATCATCTTTGCAGCCGTCCTCTGGACATTCTCCAGCAGCTTAATGTCCTTTTTGAGGTGTGGTCACCAGTAATGAACTCCATACTCTGGATGTGGCCTTACCAGTGACCTGTACAAGGGCAGTATAACCTCCTCTCTCCTCCTACTACTGATCCCCCTAGATATGCATCCCAGCATCTTGTTTGCCCTTGCTGCTGCTTTCTTGCACTGCGTGGAGTGCTTCAGATCACTAGTGATCATCCCTCCCAGGTCTTTTCTCCTCCTCTGATGCAGATACTGGGACTCCACCCAGGTAATAATCTGTCCTGGGATTCTTGGCTGCAATATGCATAACTTTGCATTTCTTGACATTGAAGCCAAGCTGCCAGATCCTGGACCACCTCCCCCAGCTTTTCCAAATCTTCTTGTAGGTCCTGTATCCCTTTAGCTGTGTCCAATCTCCCGCAGAGCTTGGTGCCATCTGCAAACAGGCACATTTTGACATTAAAGCCATCCCCAATGTTATTGATGAAGACACTGAACAACACCGGCCCCAACACCAAGCCCTGCGGGCCCCACTGGTTACATCTCTGGTATCAGATAACTCTCCCCCACAACCACCCTCTGGGTTCTGTCCCTTAGCCAGTTTTCCACCCATCTGGCCATCTTTCCACAACCCCAAGATCCACCAACTTCCTGATCAACCTTCTGTGGGCCACAGAGTCAAAGGCCTTGCTAAAATCAAGATAAAGGATGTCTACCGCTTGGCCCCTGTCTACTGTCTTAGTGACAGAGTCAAAGAAATCAATCAGATTTGTTTAACATAATCTCCCCTCCCTCCCCCCATGAACCCATGCTGCCTCGCATCCTGGAGACCATGCTCCTCTAGATATTCCACCAACCTTTCCTTTAGTATGGTCTCCATGAGCTTGTCCACAATGGAGGTCAGACTGACTGGTCTGTAATTCCTTAAGTCATCCTTGGGACCGCTTTTGTGGAGGGGTACTACATGTGCTGTTCTCCAGTCCTGTGGTACCATGCCTGACTCTAATGAACTATTAAATAGGTTTGCCAGTGGCCCTGCCAGCAACTCAGCCAGTTCCTTTAGTACCCTTGGATGTTCTCTGTCTGGGCCTGGTGATTTGTTCACCTTCAATGCCAGCAGCCCCTCCCTCACACTATCCTCCTCTATCACTACATCTGTGTTCCCTTCCCCCGCTCCTATTTTCCCTCCTGAAGGCACTGGTCCGTCCTTCTCCCTGGTGAAGACAGAACAGAAGTAATCATTCAGTATCTCTGCTTTCCCCCCAATAACCTCCACCCACTCTACCCCTTTCTTAAGTCTAACAATCCCTTTCTTCTTGTCCCTTTCTCACTTATATAATCGAAAGGATGCTTTCTCCTTCTTCTTAATTCCTTCAGCTATCTGCAACTCCTTTGTGCTTTTGCTCACCAGACTTCCTTACTTGTCTCACTAGCCAAATTTAGGTAATTTTCCCTATCCACCTCTCTCTTGGTCTTCCTGAATTTTCTAAAGGCCAGCCTCTTTTCCCTTACAGTCTGGGCAACCCTAGAACTGAACCAGCTGGGCACTTTGGCCCTTGTGTTCTTCCCCCTGAGCCTAATGCACTCATCTGTGGCAACCAGTATTCCTTCCTTAGTGATGGACCATCTTTGGTCCACCCCATATCTGCTCTGATGCCCAACAGATGGCCCCTTAGCACTTCACCCATTTTCCTGAAGTCTTCCCTCCTGAAATCCAAGATTTTGGTCTTAGTCAGGATGTTGTCCCTGCCCATATCCAACTGAAACTACACTGTGCAATGGTCACTTCCACCTAGTGGCTCCCTGACCATTATTTCCTGTACATGCCCCCTATTTCTGAGCACCAGATCTAAAATTGCCTCAGTTCTTGTTGGTTCAGTGCTTCCCTGAGTCAGGAACCCACTCTGCAGTCTTTCCAGGATCACCAGACTCCTAGCACATGTTGTGGATGGTATGCTCCAGTCCACCTTGGGCAGGTTGAAGTCCCCCACAATTACCATCTCTCCTTTCCCTGCAGCTTCCAATATTTGTGAGCTCAGTTCCCTGTCCCTCTCCTCATCCTAATTGGGTGGTCTATAAACCACCCCAACCTTACTTTTCTCCCTCTGCTGGACCTTAACTGAACCCATAATGCCTCTACCTTGCCTTCCTCCGACTACTCCCTCATGCAAGTAATTCCCTCCCTGATATAAACTGCCACCCCTTTCCCCTTCCTGACTACCCTGTCCCTCCTGTACAGTTTATATCCAGGAATCGCAAGGTCCCAGTCATGGTGTGATGTTGCCCAAGTCTCGGTTACTGCAGCTATGTCCACTCTCCTGTCTGCTAATAGTGCCTGCAGGTCAACCATCTTGTTTCCAAGTCTCCGAGCATTCAGAGACACCACCCTCCACCTAGAATCTGACCTTCCTTCTCTTCCCTCTAGTGTTCTATTCACATTTATCCCCTGTGTGTGCACGCCTCCACGTACCCTTGTTATGTGTTCCTCACCCCCTCCACCCTTTGCTGTGTTCTCGTCCCTTCCACCTCCTCCAAAAACCTCTTCCATCACTGTGGGGGAGTGGGAAGGTTCACTGACCTCCTCCTCTCTGAGTCTGCGGCTCAGACCTGGCTACCTGCTGTTCCATGAAGGTATGGACAGCCTTTCGGCGTTGCCCAAGGGTGGTCTGATTAAACTGTTGGCTGAGCTCACAGTCCGAGGCACTGTAATCAGTCCCAATACAGCAAACACACACACACAGTGCTCATCATTGGAGGCAATCTTCTTTCTGAAGCAGTAGCAACAGAAGAGAGAAGCTGAAGGTTTAACTCTCGACATAAAAGAAAATACAAAAATAAATCTCTGAAAAGAGATTTGTGAAGGTTGTGTAGATAAAAGGCCGTAGGCTGCAAAAAGGCACAAACATTGTGACGGCTCTTCCGTGGAGACTGTGCTTGCAAGCCCATGACAGAAAAGAACTGAGGAGGGTGCGGGCCCGCCTTTGCCTTTACCTTTATAGGGTTGTCGCTGTAGGCTAACATCGACGGCATAAGCGGGCCCAGTTGTACTGCTACAAATTGACCGCGTAGATTCCCCATTCACCGACAGTGAAATTCCTACGGCATAACCTGATGACTGAGTCTGGATATCCCCGAAAAAGATCTACTGTTACATTAAGTTCTTATGCAACTTTTCCATCTTCATTGGGGATATCTCAGTTATTAAGTCACGCATAAGGAACAAGTCCCCGGCAGTTACAGATGCACAGAAACAGTCTGGGAGGAAGGCCATCCCTAAACTTAGGACAGGAGGCCCCACAGCACAGCCCTGCCAAAACCTGCACGGGCTCTAGAAGCAATGTTCAGATTGTAGTGCTTGGTGAAAGTATGGACTGTACTCCAGGTGGTAGCAGCACAAATGTCAGCAGCTGAGACCCCTTTGAAACAAGCCCACAGAGGTAGCCATACCCCTTGTGGAATGGGCTTTCAATGCCTCTGACAACTCTTTACCAAACTTGTTGTAGCGTACCACAAAACAATGTGCCAACCATGTAGACAAACATTGTTTAGAAACCTGAGCGCCCTCTCTACCTGGAGTGTAAGAAACAAAAAGCTGCTTCAGCTTTCTGCACTCTTAATGGATTGGCATGCTCAGGAAAGTAAACAGGACGGTAGATGGATTGATTCAGGGTAAACTCAGACATCCCCTTAGGAAGAAACTTAGGATTTGTGCACAAAGACACCCTGTCTTTATGAAAAATCAAATAAGGCTCCTCGCACCAGAGATCCTGAAGCTTGGACATCCTTTCAGAAGAAGTGACAGCAATCAAAAATAACTTTCCAGGAAAGAAAGCGCAGCTCGCAAGTCATGGCTGGCTCAAAAGGAGACAGGATCAACCTCTCCAAAACAAAATTCAAATCCTAAGCTTGGACTGGGGAATGGACTGGAGGTTTCAGATGCAGGATACCCCTAAGGAAGGTATGGGAGACATCCAGTTGAGCCACAATGTGGCCGCCTACAGGTTCATGAAACACTGAGATAGTGAAAGGTACACCTTGAGAAAGGAATACTGGAGGCCTGAGTCTGACAGAGATATCAAGTAATCCAGGATCTGGTTCACCGGACAAGTGAAAGGATCCAGGTGATGCTGGGCAGCCCATATGGCAAACCACTTCCACTTCATGGCATATGTGGTTCGAGTGGAAGGCTTCTGAGTGGCCACGAAGACACCTGCCACCCTCTGCGACACCCCAAACTGGGTGATGGCTATGTCCTCAGGAGCCAGGCACGCAGACAAGGGGGCTTGAGTTTGGGATGGACCAGGGTCCCCTGAGCCTGCGTCAACAGATCCTTGCAATGGTGCAGAGGGACTGGGGGTTCCGCCGCTAACTGTTGCAGTAATGGAAACCAAATCTGTCATGGCCAGAATGGAGATACCAGAATCATGCTGCCCCCTCCATCTGTAGCTTGATTAGTACCCTCTGAATTGGAACAAATGGAGGGAAGGTGTAAAGGAACCTAAGGAACCTCCCACTTCATGAGAGGGACAAGGCATCTTGCTGGAAAACTCCAGGCCCTGGATCTAGCAAGCAAAAACTGGACTGCTTTGCATCAAGTGGGGACGCAAAAGATCCAACTCTGGACTACCCCATCTGGCAAACAGATCTTCTACAACAGATGACAGAAGTTCCCATTCGTGCATGCAGGACTGAGTCAGACTGAGGCTGTCCGCCAGGGTGTTTAGCACACCTGGGACATGGTCAGTGGATAGAACCAGACTGTGGTCTAGTGCCTAGTACCAAACTCTCATGGCCTCCCTGCGTAGGCAATGTGAATGTGTCCCCACCCCGGTTTGTTGATACAGTAGACAACACTGAGGTTATTGGACTGAATCAGCAACTGACCCAGGAAGAGGTGGTTCTGAAAGGCCTGCATGGCATACAGGACCGCCTGCATCTCCAGGACGTTAATATGGAGGGAGGTTTCGATCTGGGACCAGGAGCCCTGAGTTTAAAAGGGACACAGATGCGCCCCCCTGCCCCAGCCCAACCCGGAGGCATCTGTGGTGGGGATCTGCTAGGAAGAGTAGATCTGGAATGGAACCCCTTGCAACAGGGTTCAGCGGGTCCATCCACCATTGGAGCACCTTGCAGACTGGGGAACAGACCAGCCCTAACTGTTCTAACTCATCCGTGTGTTGGTCCCACTGCACCCGGAGTGTCCACTGGAGGACTCGCATGTGTAGCCAGGCCAGTGGAACTGTGGGAATGGCCGTGGCCATCACCCCAACAGCCTCAGGTATACCCTTGTTGTAATATAACGGCTCTGGGCAACCTCCTGAGTCTGAGCAATAAGGCACTCCACTCTGTTCTGAGGCAGGAAGGCCTTTTCCTGCGCCAAGTCCAGGACAGCCCCTATGTATTAAGAGCCTTTGGGAAGGGGTTAGGACCAAGTTGATCATGATGCCCAGAGAAAGAAACAGCTGAGGGGTTCTCTTCAGAGTCCAGAGAAGCTGTTCTCTGGATGGGGCCTTTAGGAGCCAACTGACCAGATAAGAGAAAACATACAGTCCCTCCCTTCTGAGAGCTGCAGCTACTGCGACTGCACTTGGTGACGACCTGCGGTGCAGAGGATAAGTCAAAGGGCAGTATCTTGAATTGGTAGTGTTCACCCCAAAAGAAGAACCGGAGGAATCTTCTGTGTGGTGGAAACACCAAGATATTCAAGTAGGTATCCTGCATGTCCAGGGAGCATAGCCAGTCACCCTGCTTGATAAGCGGCATCAGACCTGGCAGAGTTACCATGCAGAATTTTTTGTACAGGACATACAACTTAACTGAGATCTAATATGAGCTTGACATCTCTGGTCTTCTTGGGGATCACGAAAAACCTGAAATAAAATCTCCTGTTTCTTTGGTGCCTGGGCACTAGCTCGATGGTCTGTTTGCATAAGAGGAACTGTACCACCTCCCAGAGAACAGACAGATGAGCTGGGGGGTAGGTGGAGGGTACTGGAGGAGTCTCTGGAGGCATCTCAATAAGCTACAGAGTGTGACCCCTCTCTATGATCTGAAGAATCCAGGCATCTGAAGTAATCCTCCATTGACTGAGATGGAGGAAGACCCAACCTCTGACCACCACCTCTTGGTCGGGGACCAGAAGAGGGGCGTCTGGCAAGGAGTCAGGCATAGGCGGAGCCAGCCACTGGACCTGATCCATCACTCCTAGGGTGCTTTGCTGCAGCACCAGAGGTGGAGGAGGCTCTTCTCTTGCCCTGGGACTGGGAGGCAGCTCCGGATTTGTGGAACACCTTGCAAAAAGGAGGGAGCTGACTGCTCCTAGGCTGGGTATGACAGAGCGAGTAGACAGGCTTAAGAGCTCTACCAGATGCCTGTAGCTCATTTATGATGTCCTGCACATCTGGACCAAACAGCTTAGAGCCATTAAAAGGAGCATTCAGCACTTTTTGCTGGATGTCAGGTAGGAAACCCAAGACCCTCAGCCAGGAGTGTCTACGAAGGCAAATGCCCATAGCAGCCACCCTGGTTCCGATATCCGAAATGTCATAGAGGGCCCGCAGGAGGTGCTTGCTAATATCCTCGGCAAGCATTTTAGGACTTCCTGTTTCTGGGAACAGTCAGGAAGGGCCTGGGCCGCAGCCTTCCCCTTCTTCCAGATACCATTCTGGTACTTTACCATGTGGAAGAGGTAACTGGCAATCTACATGCCTAGGGTGGAAGAGGTATAGACCTTCTTGCCCCAGAGATCAATCCTACAGGATTCTCTGCTGGGGGGAGGAAACTGAGGTGCTTACGCACCTTCGACCTATCTGAGTTGCCTCAATGACCACACAATCAGTTTCAGGCTGGGCAGCATAATGTGGCAGACCCTGGGGGGGCATGATACAACTTATCAGCCCTGCAGGGTATGGCAGGCACCATGTCAGTCCTGTGCCAGGACCAGCAGTAGTGGCATTCCTCAGAGCAGGAAAGATGGGAGGAATGCCTTGGGGGGAGACAGGGATCTCCAAGAAGTCCACCAGATCCCTTCTGGTGGCATCCTCCTCCTCCTCAGTATGGAAGCCCATGGCTTTGCACAGCTGTTTCATGACACTGAAGAAGGTAGGATCCTCTGGAGGAGAACTAGGAGCATTTTTAACAGAGTCCTCACCCACTGAGAGGAGGCAGTGGACCTGTCAGAGGAAGGCAACTATTCCTCTTGCTCCTCTTCCTCAGGTAAGATGAGGTCAGGATGGTACTCCTCCCTCTACGTCGACCTGCTCCAGCTCACGGTCCAACAAACAAGGGACCGTCGACGGTCAACAGGGAGCTGCTCGCAAGGGCCGAAGTGGTGTCGACGACAACGGGGTTGTTGATGGCACAGGCAATGTAGGCCCATGTGCACCAATTGATAGACCAAGACCGTAGTGAACTTTGTCAAAATATAGTTAAGGTCGGCGAGAGTGGAATGCTGCGTCCATGGCAGAAGGGTCGTCGATGTAGGGTGCGACGACCCGTCCAGTGGGCCCTGAGAGCTCGAGGATCCCACAGCCCGAGGACCATGAGAAGCATCAGGCCTCGACAAGAGGGCCGTCAACAAAGAGCCCATCACCAACAGAGGTGGGGCCGATGACCCGGAGGTCGATGACCAGCTGCCCTGAATAGCGGGTGGTGGAACTGCCAGTATGGGTCTGGTAGAAACAGAGACCTATACAGCAGCAGGTATCAGCACAGTTGACGGAGTACCCCTGGACGAAGAAGAGGAGGCTGTTGGGGAGCAGAAACACTGCCGGGGAGAGCAATCCCGATCTCGGTCCTTTTTATGACTTTCCCTGAGGACTTGTCTCATGCCTTAGTGGCCTGGGAACGTGACAAACCCGCTGGCAACAGGGAAGGAGAGACTCCAGGGGTCCCCTGCCCAGAACTGGTTACTTGTTGCTCTATCAGGAAGTTCATGAGAGCCTTTGTGTGTCGCCTAAGGGTGGTTTGACTAAACTTATGGAAGAGCTCACAGTCCGAGATGTCGTGGTCAGGCCCAAGACAGTAGACACAAAGTGAATGTTCGCTTGTAGAGGCAATCTTCTTTCTGCAGCAGCAGCGACGAAAGAGAGAAATTGAAGGATTAACTCTCAATATACACAAAATAAAGGAATCTCTTTTTCCAGAGATTCCTCTATTTTGTGTAGGTATGAAAAAAGCCATAAGCAAAAAAAGGTGCGAAACTGCATTGGAGCTTCCACAGAGACCCATGTGAACAGAGTCGACAGTGGGAAAGAACTGAGGGGGGAGTGGGGCTGCTCACGCCTTTATAGGATTGGTGACATCAGTAGATGGTGTCGGCATGGGTGGCCCCAGTTGTACTGCTGAAAATCTTCCGTGGGAATTCTGCTTCACCGACGGTGAAGTTCCATATGTGTGACCTGATGACTAAGATACCCCCTATGAAGATCCGAAGTTCCTTAGTCCATGCACTGCTTTCACATCACAAGCCTCTTTCTGGAAAGAAAAACACACATTAAACAATAGTAACTTCACTTACTGTAAACCCCAGACAGCTGACTGTATAACAGCTGAAACCCGAACAAACTCTTGTAACTATTTATATAATGGACAATAGTCTCCATAAAGGAGTCGACGGCTCAAGGGAGTGACCTCATCAACAACACTGGAGATAACAGAAAAGGAAACTACAGTAAGTATGAATAGAAATTCCCTTCTGTAGCAGTCCATGTTGTCAATGGGGACGTTTGTTGCTCCATATGGATTTGAACCAGCAGTACCCAACCAAATTAGGGCAGGGAAGAATACTGTCCCATATATGACCTTTAAGGGTAAGATTTGTATTCATCTTTAATCACTGTCTGTAAAATTGTGTACCCAAGGATGCACAGGCAGAGCTCTGGACAACAAGCTAAAAGCATCTCAAAAAAATCTGTGAATGCAGGACTACATAGCATAGCATACTTAGCAGTGTCAGTGGCTCAGCAGGTAGCACACTCGCCTCTGAGGCCGGGAGATCAGTAGGCTGTGGGTTCTATCCCCACACCAGGCACTTGAGTTAATATCCCAATACTGACACTGCAGTGCAGCATGAGGGGGGTGCTGCACTCCTGAGGTGCCATCTTTCGGATGAGACGTTAAACCGAGGTCCCATCTCCCTGTTCTGGTGGTAGTTCAGGTGGATGTTAAAGATCCCATGGCACTTTTCGAAAGAGCAGGGAGTTCCCCGGTGCAATGGCCAAATTTCCTCCATTCACAAAAATTACCACCAACAGCTTAATCTGGTTCAAGGTCAGTTGGCATTCATATGTATTCCTTCCCCCGGGTCGTGCCTGAAAATAGGCAGAATTTGTCTAGTGCACTTACCCGGTCAGCAAAAACTAAATAAAAATAAATAAATACATTGCCCTTTGAAGAGAAAATGTGAAAGAGAACGTTGTCTTCTCTGTCTCGAATATCATGTGTGCCGTAGTGGAAAACACATCTTACAGAGTGGTTGTCTTCTTGTCTGCCACGTACGTTTCTGTATGCAGGATCATACCACCTAGACACAATGATCTTGATATCCCTGAGCCTTCTTTGCTACCACAAAGAGATATATAGATCATACTACTCTCTTGAACTCTTCAGTTCCTTTTAAAGTATTTCCTAACCACTCTACGTCAAACCAGTCACAGGTGTCTTCCCTAGAAATATCGGGTTTTGAACAAGAAAAAGAGAACAGACATACCCCTCAGTTTGCATGTAAAAGGTTAAGAACCTAGGAAGTGAAACCACAAAACTGATGGACAACCACCTTGTCCTCATGCCCTATAAAGGGATAAAGTTTCCTATAAAGAGAAAGTTTATTATGTGAAAACATACATGTAGCAGGCAAGTCCTCCTGGCCAGACCAATCACCAAGATAAGCTAATCTTACAGGCAAAAATACTAAAACACCAAGGACAGCAACAAGGTAAGAGGCTGAAATGAGTCCTGAAACACCAGGATCAAAACCCAGGGAGGATTCGGGATTGGAAAATGGTCACAGCCACCCAACCATCCAAAAGGAAAAAGGGAAACAAACTGTATCCACACTGGTCCCTCGAGCATCCCCCAATACCACACCCAAGAAGTTATAAGACTGGCATATGACCTCGCAGGGTGTTTGGGAGTCAGCCACCTGGTCCATAAAGGGTTCTAAGAGTTTGGGAATCACAGGACTTAACAGGGAACTCAGAGGAGACAAAAGTCCTCCTAAAAGCCATAGAACTCTTGTCACCTTGCAAGAAGTTGGCTGAGAAACTGCCTCCTTTCAAGGGCCAGTCACAGCGCCTCTAAGTTTGGATATCAAAATTGCTGAACCACGTCTGAACAGTTCCCTTGTGGAAATGGCATGTGGGATGGAACCCAAGCTGTTCCGTGTAAATCCCACTTCTGGGACAGACTGTTCACCATTTCTCACAAGGGCACTGTTATGGGAAAAAGACCCCAAAACCTGGACACCTTTTTTCACCACAATACACCAAAACTTTAGCACCCAAGATAAATTATTGCGGCAGAACCAATCCACCTGAACACTTTGTTCCTCTATAAAGTAAAAGGAATCCAACTTTAGTACGTTTTCTTCCACCCTCTGGAAAGCCATGGCCACCTTTGCTTCTTGATCTTCCTTTATTGAAGTACACAACTGTGACAGCATTGCCTAGTCCTACCTTCACCGCCTAGACAGAACCTATGTTCCCGAACTGCATCTTAACACCTTTTACAAAGCTTTACAATTCCAGAAATACATGATGTCACTTTTTTAATCTCCACAATCACTAGAAAAAGAAGAGACTGTGGAGTTTAAAAAGTGACATCTATTTCCAGAAAGTTTTGTAAAAGGTGTTAAGCTAAATAATGAAATTGGTTAGTAGGCTAGTAAGAACATAGCATACATGCAGCTGGACAAAATAAATGTAGCCATGGTAACAGACCTAGCTTCTTTAGCAGAGTCATTATAGGCATTCCTCTTTAAAAAGTAATGTTGATTATCAGCCGAGTATTCCTTGAAACAGTGCATATTCTGACCTGCAGATAAGGGAATGCATTATACCACAGAATACTGAGTTAACCTTTTACCTGTATAATAGTAAGTAAACATGAAATGTCAATGTGAAAAAGACAAAAAAAAAAAAAAAAATACCGTGCTCCACAACAGATGTCTTTTCAAACTTCGCAGATGCAGCCTTCTAAATAATTATGGTACAAAAGATTACAACTATGTGTTCTTCTGCACGTTCTTTAAATACAGAGAAGTCCCTCATCATAATAGAACAAAGTAGATAGCTACATGGCTATGCAAGCCACAAAACAAATAACAGGTACTGTTCCTAGCATTTTTTCTCTCACAGAGGAACAGCAGTTCCCCTTTTTTAGTACGTGCATTTAAACTGCAAAGAATGTGCTAAAAATGAGGGTTACTCACCTGTAAGAAAAAATTACTCACCTTAGTAATTGCTTTTCTTCTCATGGAGTCTTGCTATATTAGGACTTCTGCAGTTAGGCTCAGCCTCTGAACTGCCGGAGGAAATAGTTAACTCCACCTGAGTTAACTATTTCCTCTCCGGGGCAGTTCAGAGGCTGAGCCTAACTGCAGAAGTCCTAATATAGCAAGACTTCATGGTGTTTGAACCATAGTTCTAGGAGTGGTATATGGTGCACATTCACACTTCTGGCAGTTCTTCATTCCCCTTTAAATCTCGCTGGATGGTCTTCAAGTTAAGCTGCTCCCACCCATGTGGTATTCTCCTCAGCACCACCCCATGACGTCAGATCTTGCACGCTAGAAGCAAGGATCTGTGTGCCACTTGCCAGGGGAGGTTGGGTGGGCTGTGTGAATGTGCACCATGTACTACTCTTAGAGCTACGGCTACAGGTTGTTCAAAGCTCTATCTGGCCAGTTTCAAATGAAACTGCCAGGTTCTTTACGAAGCCAAACTAACATAGCAAGTCTGTGTGGAAAAGCTCTACACTAGCCATTGACTACCTACCAGTAGTAGAACAACAAAAACACAACAACAATCACAGAATAATAACAATATTACATATTATTATTAGTATCACCCATGACAAGCACTAATAGACCCCCTCTCCCCAAAAGACTCAAGTCCAGGGAGGGGGCCATATACCACTTAACAAAAACAGAATTACCTAGTTCCCTAACCCAAATGAAAGCGGGGGGACTAGGGAGAACTAAATGGCATGACACAGTGCTTGCACTAACATGCCAACCCCGTACCCAAGGAGGAGTTCTGAGAGGGGTAGGAGGGAGGGTGGTCCTAATATAGCAAGACTCCATGAGAAGAAAAGCAATTACTAAGGTGAGTAATTTTTTCTTCAAACACCATGAAGTCTTGCTATTCTTAGGACTTATGCAGATTATACAGCAGTACCTCCATGGAGGAGGGCCAGAACCTACTTAGGGAATAGGCTCTGAAGCACAGCTGTGCCAAAACGAGCATCTCTCCTGGACTGGACATCCAGGGAATAATGCTTGGTAAAGGTGTGGACTGTTTTCCAGGTAGCAGCTTGGCAAATTTCCAAAATGGGAATATCTCTAGCAGCCGCTAGAGATGCAGCTGTACCCCTGGTGGAGTGAGCCCTCAGTCCTGAGGGAGGTTCTCTACCTAGTTTTTGGTAACAGAACTGGATACAAGAGACAATCCACCTTGCAATTGTCCTCTTAGTGGCAGGTCTCCCTTTGCCAACTTCTCCATAGGTAAGGAAGAGTTGGAGGGATTCGAACCTGTGACCCTTGGTGCGTTCCAAAGAGTAGCTTAGGGCTCTTTTGACGTCCAGACTGTGCAATCTCCTCTCCCGAGGAGGAATGCTCAGTGAAAAATACTGGAAGAGAGATGGATTGGTTTAGATGAAAATCTGAAACCACTTTAGGTAAAAACTTTCTGTTAGTCCTGAGGACTACCTTATCTCTGTGAAAAGAAATAAAATCTTTTTCCACTGACAAGGCTTGTAATTCACTTATACGTCTAGCAGAAGTGATAGCCACTAGAAAAACAGTCTTCCAAGTTAAAAACTTGAGATCTGCCGAAGACAGAGGCTCAAAGGGGGGTTGCATTAGCTGAGCAATGCAAACATTCAGGTCCCAGGCAGGAGCTGGTTCCCGAAAGGATAGTGTGAAGCAACCCTTAAAAAACTTGGAAAACACAGGGTGAGAGAGAGGAAACAGGTTTCCCTCATGGACACAAAAGCAGAAACAGCTGCCAGATGAACCTTCAAGGTAGCTGGTTTGAGGCCTAGGAATTTAGATGGACCAAATGGTCCAATAAAATGGCCAAGTCAGCAGATTCTGGTATAATTTGTTTCTCAGAACACCAGAAGGAAAACCTCTTCCACTTAGAATTGTAAGTGGCCTAGTGGAAGGCTTCCTGAAGCCTTTAAAATGTCCAAGACACCTTGAAAAAGGTGTAAATCAGCATTCTAGCTCCTCAAGAACCAAGCCTTGAGGTGGAGGGAATTGAGGTCCGGGTACCACACTCTCCCCTGTGCACAGGTCAGCAGGTCGTGGGTCCTGGGCAAGCTCAGGGGAGGGTGGAATGTCAGGGACAGGAGAAGAGGGTACCAGGGCTGTCTGGCCCAGTCTGGAGCAATCAGAATCACTTTGCAGGGCTGAGTTCTGATTTTCACTAGTACCCTGAAGAGGAGAGGGAAGGGGGAAGGCATACAGGAATTTCCTTCCCAATCCAACAGAAAGGCCCAGGGGACTGAGCCCAACACTGGAGGCCTGCAACAAAATAGAGGAAGTTGGTGGTTGTCTGGGGCTGCGAAGAGATCTATCTGAGGGGTGCCCCATCTGGCAAAGACCGACCCCAGAACCTGGGATTCTGGAGTCCATCTGTGATGACCCTGGGAAATCCTGCAGAGGGCATCCGCCAGGACATTGTCCTTCCCTGGAAGGTGAACTGCTATCAGGGGAGGTGTTCAGGAGTAAGCCAGAGACCACAATCATTGCTCGTGCACAAGGCTGAAGACTGAGTGCCCCCTTGCTTGTTGGTGTACCACATTGTTGTGGTGTTGTCTGTCCTGACTTGAACTACCTTGTTCTGGACAGTAGCTGAAAAAGCCTGGAGAGCTAAGAGGACAGCTCTGAGTTCCAAAAGATTGATGTGGAGCAGAGATTCCTGAGGGGACCACACTCCCTGAGTGGAAAGGTCGCCTAAGTGAGCCCCCCACCCTAACAGGGAGGCATCCGTGGTGAGGGTGAGGGAATGAAGAACAGGTAAGAAGGGGACCCTGAGTTAATTGCTTTGATCCTGCCACCACTGAAGGGCCAGGATCAGGGTTTGGTCACTGGGACTAATTTGGTAAGGGGTCCTTCCTTTGAGACCAGTAGGACCTCAAGTGGAACTGGATGTCCTCATCTGAAATCTTGCTCCTTGCACGACAGCTGTGGAAGCAGCCATGTGCCCTAGGAGTTGCAGAAAGTGCCTTGCTGGTCGAGACCCGCGAGGGTAAGGAGGATGCCAGGGCAATGAGTCTGTCCACTCTTTCCAAGGGAAGAAATGCCCTGGCTGACTTTGTGTTCAATTCTGCACCTATGAAAGTTAGTACCTGAACTGGTTCCAGAACTGACTTTGGAAAATTCAACAGGAATCCCAGAGAAGTGAGAAGCTGCTGGGTGACTTGCAAGTGGGATTTTACCTGATCTGGAGACTGACCCACTATGAGCCAGTCGTCCAGGTAGGGAAACACAGCAACCCCTTGCCTTCTTAAATGAGCCACTACCACAGCTAGACATTTTGTGAAAACCCTTGGAGCAGAGGTGAGGTCGAAGGGCATTGCTCTGAACTGGTAGTGGCCAGAGGGCAGTTCGAACCTGAGGTACTTTCGGTGAGAAGGCCTGATCAAGATATGAAAATAGAGGCCCTTGAGGTCCAGGAAGCTAGCCAGTCCCCTGACCTTAGGGAAGGCAAAATCATTGCCAGAGTTAACATTTTGAACTTTTGTTTCAAAAGATGCTTGTTCAGGAACCTTAAATCTAGGATGGGCCGCCATTCTCCTGTCTTTTTTGGGGTAAGGAAGTATCTTGAGTACAGCCCCTTGCCCTGATGGCAAGGAGGAACCCTTTCCACTGCTTTGCAGCCTAGAAGAGAAGAAACCTCTGCTTCCAAAGCAAGGGCTTCTGAAGGATTTGCAGATGGAAAATGTCTGGCTCTCATCTTTGGGAACTGCTTGAAGCTGAGAACCAGACCTTGGCTTACCACCTCCAGAACCCATTTGTCCGAAGTTAGGGACAACCAGTTCTGGCTGAAATAAACCAACCTGCCCCCCACCGGTACAGGAGAATCGGCCCTGGGCACCCCATCAGGGTGCCTGCTTGGCAGCAGCTTTAGGCTGAGGAGAGGGAGACGGTCTGCCTGTGCCCCGTCTACCTCTGCCTCTGAAAAAACCCCTCTGTGCAAAGGCTGAAGAGGCCTGAACTTGATAAAAAGGCCTGCCCCAACCCTTGGGGGCATGCCTTTGTGGAGTGGCATGCCTCTCCTTAGCTTGGGCACTTTTGTAGGTAGTTCTGTATTCATCCATCTTTTTCATGTAATTTTCTGTTTGATCCCCAAACAGAGAATCTCCTACTACAGGAAAATCCATAGCCTATGACTGAGTATCTTGGGACAGATTAGTGCATCTGAGCCATGCCAACCTACGGAGAGCTACAGAAGTGGCCATGACCTAGAGGAAACATCATTAACATCAACAGCAGCATGAAATTGAACTTTAGAGGCTTCAATGCCATCAGCAGCCACTTGTTCCAACTCACTAGCCAGCTGGCCCTGGGCCTGCTTGGCTAACTGCAATATAGTGTCCCATCTAGATTTCTGATATCTAGCCACATAAGCCATATAATTAGCCTGCCTGAGTCCCAACGGCTGCCATATGTTTTTTTCACCATGGCATCAATCTTCCTGGAATCCTTATCAGGAGGATGTGAGGCCAGGGAAATTAGCCTTGTCACAGGCTGCAGCTTGAACAACACCTACATGACTACACTGCTCAGTGAGGAAGTCTGTATCAGGACCTGATAAAGTATACCTTCTGTCCATTTTTTTATCTACAGGAGGGACAGAATGAGGATTTTTTAAAATCTTTGTTGTTTGCTTCCTAAATGACTTATGCAAAGGAATAGACAACCTCCTAGACTCTGGTATTGTACTTACGGTTTACCAGATAGAGCTTTAACCGAAATGTGGTAAAATAAATACTTTTTGCCGGTTCAAATGAACGGAAAAATACTCGCTTGAAGCGAGAATGAACCGAGCTGAAGGAGCTGATCTCCGGAGCGACTGTTCAGTGAAGCGGAGTAAAGAATCTGGCAGTTTCATTTGAAACTGGCCAGATAGCGCTTTGAACAGCGCCCTCGCGCTGTGGAACTCCAGGTTTCACTGGAGTTAACTATTTCCTCTCCGGGGCAGTTCAGAGGCTGAGCCTAACTGCAGAAGTCCTAATATAGCAAGACTTCATGGTGTTTGAACCATAGTTCTAGGAGTGGTATATGGTGCACATTCACACTTCTGGCAGTTCTTCATTCCCCTTTAAATCTCGCTGGATGGTCTTCAAGTTAAGCTGCTCCCACCCATGTGGTATTCTCCTCAGCACCACCCCATGACGTCAGATCTTGCACGCTAGAAGCAAGGATCTGTGTGCCACTTGCCAGGGGAGGTTGGGTGGGCTGTGTGAATGTGCACCATGTACTACTCTTAGAGCTACGGTTACAGGTTGAGTAACCCTCATTTCTAGGGACATGGATACGGTGCACTGTCCACACTTCTGGTAGACTCCTAGCAGTTCTCAAGGAGGAGGGGGTGAGGTGCACACTCCTACTTGGGAAAAAGGGACTGGAGAACCGAGGCCCCAAAACCAGCATCCCGGCATGACTCAAGGTCAGTGTGGTAATGGGAGATCAAAGTGTGTGCTGATTTCTAGGTAGCAGCCCTGCAGATTTCCTGGACAGGGACGTCCCTGGAAGCAGCCACACAGGCAGTGGCATGTTTGGTGGAATGAGCCCTATGCCCTACAGGAGGCTCCCTACCAGCCAATCTATAGCAGAGGTCGATGGAGGAGACTATCCGCCTGCCAATCATCCACTTAGCTGCCGGTCTGCCAGTTGTGGCTTCAGCGTAGATGACAAAAAGCTGGCAAACCTCTCCCCGAACTCCAGCTGTGCGCTCTGTGTAGTACGCGAGCGCTCACCTCTGGTCCAATGTGTGGAGCCTGTGCTCAGCTTCCGAGGTTGCATTGGTGAAGCACACCAGGAGGTTAATATCCCTGGTTAAAGTGAAACTTCAAAACAACCTTCGGGAGGAACTTTGGTTTGGGGCGGAGGACAACCTTACCCCTGTGGAAAGTCAAATCAGGAGACTCCACCGAGAACGCCTGGAGCTTGCTGATCCTTCTGGCTGAGGCGATAACCACCAAGAAGACAGTCTTCCATGACAGGTAGGAGATGTGCCACCTGTGTATGAGTTCGAACGGCTTGCCTATGAACACTGCTAGTACCAGCTACAAGTCCCAATGTGGTGGTGGTCCATGCACCGTCAGGGAAAAGTAGTCGAGGTCCTTAAAGAAGCACCCAACCATATTTTCCTGTGCAACTGTTGGCATACCGGCCCATGCCTGGTATGCAGAGATGGCTTCCAGGTGCACCTTGAGGGTCATCAACCACAGACTTGACAGATTAGGACCACAAGTAGTCCAGAATGCTCTCCACAAGGTAAGACAGGGGGTCTAGCTCCCTACCTTGACACTTAATGGAATATTTCTTCCACTCGAAGGCATAGCACTTAAGAGTCGACTCCTTCCGAGAGACCTCAACAACATGGAGGACTTCAGAGAGAGACCCAAAGCCTGGAACTCTAGCCACTCAGCAACCAGGCTGTCATGTGCAGGGACTGAAGGTCCGGGGGGAGGACCCTCCCCTGACAGCGAGAGAGCAGGTTCAGGCAGGGAGCCAAACACCACGGAGGCCTGCTGCTGAGGCTGAGGAGATCGGTTAACTAGAACTGGTGTGGCCGGTCCAGAGCCACTAGGGTTATCTGTGTCTTGTCCCTCCATACCTTGAGCAATACCTTGTGGATCAGGGAAAAAGGCATACATGAGGCATGTGGTCCAGGCCCTCGGCATCCCCCCATCAGTGTCCCACATGGGCAGGGGGGCACAAAACTCCCTCAGCTTTGTGTTCTCCCAGGAGGCAAATAGGTCGACCTGGGGAGTGCCCGACTGAGAAAACAAGTGATTGATCACCTCCTGATGATGAGACCACTCGTGAGACCCCTTGCCCACTTGACTGAGGGCATCTGCCAGCGGTTGGAGGCACCGGGCCACATGGATCAGTATCTAGATGGCATATGAGGGATCAGGTGCAGAGAGCTTCCTGACACAACTGGAGGGAAGGCGTCCTGCCCTGCTTGTTGAGGAAGCATATGGTCATTGTGTTGTCCATCTGGACCTGAATGATCTGACCCTGCACAACTGGAGTGAAGATCGTCGCACTGCACAGAGCTCCAATAGGCTGATGTGACATCAGGACTCCTTAAGTGTCCAGAGCCCATGGGCCCTGTGGCTCCCCAGAGGGGATCTATATCCCATCAGAGATGCATCGGTCGTGATAGTGACTGTTGACTCTGGGTAAATGGGACTCCTTCCTACAGATGCTCCGGGATGAGCCACCATTGGACAGCATACCACACTGGCTGCGTCAACGTGACTGGCTGGTCGAGGTGACCGAGGTGCTGAGACCACTGGTAGGCCAGCTCCCACTACAGAAGGAGCATCTGCCTGCAGGCCCACCAGACCACGCTGGTGCAGCAAGCCATGTACCCCGGCAGCCACAGAAAAGTCCCAAGCAGGACGTGAGTGCCAACCTGAAATGATCAGGTAAAGGAAGTAAGATTAACTGCCCTGTCTGCTGGGAGTCAGGCCTTGGCCCGAAGGGAGTCAAGTTCTGCCCCAATGAAGTGGATCACCTGCGAGGGGCAAAGTTCTGACTTGACCAGGTTGATCAGAAGGCCCAAGGTCAAGCAGGTCTGGAGGGCTAGAACCCTGGATCGCTCCACCTCCTCTCGGGATGAACAGGCCATCAACCAGTGGTCTAGGTAAGGGTATACCCAGACCCCTTGGCACTGCAGGGACACTTCCACCACCACTATTCACTTGGTGAAGACTCTAGGGGCTGAGAAGAGGCCAAATGGCATGGCGCAGAACTCGCACAGTATCCCTTCCGAGCGGAACTGAAGGAACCACCAGTGGGACAGACAGATCGGGATGTGAAAAAAAGCATCCTGGAGCTCCAGAGAGCAGAACCACATGTCCCGCTCTAAGGATGGTATGATATGGTTCAGTATGACCATCTGGAACTTCCACTTCCTCAAGTACTGATTGAGATTGTGAAGATTCAGGATGGGGTGCTAACCCCTGTCTGTTCTGGAACCAGGAAATATCTGGAGACAAACCCCAGACCATCCATGGAATCCAAGACATTTGCCACAGTGTGTTTTTATAGGAGCTGGGTGATGTCCTTCCTATGGGCAGACAACATGTCCAAGGACACCAGGTCTTCCCCTGGGGCATGGGCTCCGCTGGGCAGGAAAGCCTCGAAGTCTAGAGGCAGACCGCGACCCACAACTTCGAGCACCCATTTGTCTGACATGACGACGGACCAGGCATGCACGAAATGGCAGAGCCAGCTCCCCACGGGAGTCCAAGGGTGGAACAGGACGGGCAGGAGAATGACACCCCCCAACCCATCACTGGGCAAGTTTGGCAGCGGCTCCAGCGCTGGCCGCTGAGGGAGCCCCGAGCTCCCAGACTTCTTGGGGCCAGAGGTAGCTGGCTTAGGTTTGAGCTGCCAGGCCTGATGCTGCCCTGCTTAGAGCTGCAGGCAGTTTGGATGGAGGCATATGGTAGAGTCGAAACTGAAAAGACTTTTTCCTTTGTTTCTGGCCCTTAGAGTCCTTCTGTGAGGATATAATGGAGTTGAAAGTGGCACTGGACTTCTCGATGCAGGTGAGGTGACCATCTACACCTCGCCCAAACAGGTCAGTACCCAAAAAGGGGATGTCCATCAGCTTGTGCTGGATGTCCACTGTAGAGGTCAAGATTTCTATCGCGGCTCGGTGCCACATGGTGCTCACAGTGGCCACGGCCCTTGCACAAGAGTCGCCGATGTCCAGGACCATCAGGAGCTGTTGCCTGGCCACTGAGCATCCCTGGTCCTGAACCATCTTAACCGCCTGCTGCAAGTCTGCAGGAAGACGGGGGGATAATTTGGTCCAAAGCTCCCATTAGAGCATAGGAGAAGTTGGCCATCATGATGACTGCCAAACTGGCCTGCCAAAGGCCCAGGGACAAAGTGGCGCAGACCTTCTTCGCCACATGGTCTAGTTTTTGTTTTGCATTTTAGACTCCTTGTCAGGGGGCTTGTCAAAGTCCCCTAATATTGCCCGTGTACCAGAACACTGAGTCAGCTACCAAACCTTCGGCCAAAGGATGATCAGTGAACCCAGACAGAGACCCTGTGGGGACCGCATACCTGCGGACCATACAGGCCGATGGCACCGGACAGGAGGCAGGACACTGCCACAAATCCAGGGTGGGACCAAGAATGACTTCAGCGACAGGGAAGGCAACCCCAGGGGAGTCATTCCTGACTAGGATCTCAGTCAGCGGGGTACCCGTCCTGTTTCTGGTCTGGTTCCAACAGGATCCCCATAGACTCTGCTATCAAGTGCAGCAGAGGCCTGAAGGAAACCGGCCCATGTTCCATGGTGAGCTGCTCGAAGGACTCCCAGTCAAAGGCTGGTGTCCAAAGGGAGTGCATGAAAGAGTCTTCAGAGACTGAGGACTCTTCAAACATCACCCACTACCCTGGCTCCCAATGGACAACCTGCAGCTCGTCCCAGTGGGTGATCTATACAGATCCATGTTTTTCTTAAATAAGAAATAACAAGAAATTCAAGGTATAAAAAGAAAACAAAAATGAGCACATGAAAAAAGTTAAAAAAGGTACTTTTTTGGCAAAACCTAAGTAAATGCTTGCAGCAGTTGTTTAGGCTCCGTTGTTACCACAGAGACAGTCCACAAGGAAGTGGCAGTGGAACTGACTGATTCACAAAACCTTTCAAGACCATAGCATAATGCTGCTTAATACAATGTAGTATAGTAGGAACGTGATTTCTAGTGTGTATAAGGTCATTTTGAGGGATTTTATGAATGTAAATGTGATAAGATATAAAACTACACATTTTCAATGAATAAAAAGAAACTACAACAAAATTCCAGAAAAAAATAAATAAATAAATGAATAAAAAGAATTTCATAGGCCTCCAGTATCCGCACTGACAGCCTGCCGGGAAGTCCAGAAGCCAGGTGAGCAGCCTTGGACGGAGTCCCATGCCAAGTGCTGTGCAGGTGAGGGCTCCATACGAATGGGAGGGGAAGCTGGTATTGGTTCGATCAGGGGAACAGGCACAGGCCACAGCAAGGGTGACTAGGGGAGCACCGGGGGGCTGCCGTGGAGCGTAGCCGTGGCAGAGAATCCACTGTTGCCAGACAAGCTCCTCGTAAAGGCGCAACAATTTACAGTGGAGCCTGTCCTCGTCCAAAGTTGAGAAAGAAAGTGAGCACTGATGGTGCTTCTTGGCTGACAGTTGAGAGCAGGAATGCCGGGAATCCTGAGATCTCGACAAAGAGCATGATCAGAACTTCGACTGGGACCTCAACCAACAACAGGCAAGTCACTGGGGAGGAGATACAGAGGAAGGTGCCATGCACTGAGAAACCCCAGAGGGGTCAGTCTCCCAAGGGGAGAAGCCAACTCAGCCAGTTTATCTGGCCCCTCTTGCGAGAGAGAGCCATAAGGACCAGAGTCCTAGAAAGGGAGTTATCCCCATCATCCTCCAACAACGGGTCAATGGGGCTGAGAAAGATCTCGACCGGCTGGTCATCTCGACTGGCAGGCGTGATGGGGATACTGAGGGACCAACACCCTGGACCAGAATAACAGAAGTGTTAGCTGAAGCAGATGGCTCAGCAGCCATCGAACCAGATGCAGAACTGTGGGACCGTGATGAGCAAGCCTGCTTCTGATCCCACAACCTACAACGGGACCTCTTGGGCTTGGAGGCCCACAAAGACTGACTCTCAGGAAGGGCCCTCCCTGGGAGTAAAAGGGACTGACATAAGTCCCAGAATGCTCCAGTCAACAAAACGCTCAAGCCTATTGGGAGTAACATGGGGGACGAAGCCACACCTGCTGCACCCTGGGCAGCAGCCTCTGTGAAAGCAGCAAGCTGCGTAGCCAACCCAGGCACCGCGAAGAATGCCTTGCAGGCATCCTTGGACCAAACCGGAGGGTCACGTTTGTCCAGGTGACCTAACAGGAGGTGGGCATAGCTGTCCTCTAACATGGAGGGTTGAAGGGACTGGCACAGGCTACAAGCCTGTGGATCATACTAAGCCCCAAGGCAACAGACAACACGAGGTATACCGATCAGTGTACATAATCTTCTGGGAACAAGCAGCACACTGCTTGAACCCTGAACCCGCTTTATGGTTGTCAAGCCCCATAAGGTAGAGAAAAAAGGGTTTAAACCCAGCTGAAAACTGTCAACACCAAAGACTCAAACGCCTAAGATTAGGCCTACACCACACACAGGAGCTGCGAAGGAGACCTGATGCTTCCAGCGGAAAGGAAGATCCAATGTCACGGGACGGTGCTGAGGAGAATGCTACTCAGGTGAATGAGAGGAGGTTAGCTTGAAAACCTTCCGGTGAGATTTAATGGGAAAGGAAGAACTGCCAGAAGTGTGGATAGTGCCCCATATCCATGTCCCTAGAACTAATGGTTATATGGTACTCAAACTTGCCTTTTATTGCAATAGGAACAAGATAGCAAACCCCATAGATGATGGGAGTACATAACCCGAAACCAAGTTTTAAGTGTATTAAGTGCCATACCTATTCGGCACTGTGATTTTATTTGAAGCACATATTTGCGATATTATAGCGGTCAATATCAACTTCCTTATAAGCATGCTATATGGGTGTGAAGCAGTCTACAACAAAATGCTTTTAAGCTGTACCTGGTTCCCATACACTGGGATCCCACCGAACCATGTGGGAAGGCAGCAGTTAGGCCAGTGGTCTCCACTCGTCCCATCCGTGCAGTGCTTAGCAATGCCAGGTCGATGAGGAATAAGACCACTGCTATGGTGGACTTGATCTCCTCTGCTGCCCTGGCTTGCATCACAGAGACCTGCGTACTCTAGGCCACTTTTAGAGGTGTTGGTCCTGGCTGGGTTCTCTGTTGTGCACTGCCCGAGGAGGGAATGCAGGGACGGGGAAGTGGTCATCTGTTTTAGGTCAAACTTGAATTTCTCTGTGCTCCTGGTGGGGTCTACCTCATTGTTTGAATATCTGGCCATTTAAGGGGGTCCAGGTGCAGGTTGCAGGATCCTTATTGTGTACTGGCCTCTGGGACATGAGAGTAAGTTCCTGCAGGAAGTAGCAGACTACATCACCAGCTGGGTACTGGAGTCACCCAGATGGATAGCAGGGGTAGAATTTAAGGAAAAAAAAGGGGGCATTCTTGGCGGAATACCAGATGCAGGCAGAATTTTTGTATCCCGTCTGGAAACCTGGTATTCCGCCAGTAACACAGTTGTTGGAGACAGTGTGTAGGGTGACAAAGCACCTGATAACACTCGGGACAGTATGGCGGTGGTAGTGAGTGAAGACCGCGAGTGACCAACGCTGATCTTATGGCAAGCCAGAGGTCATTGGATCATTTGGTTACTGACTCAGAGGGTTCACCAGAGATTATATTATGCCCATGTATGTGGTGAGTGGGCAAGGCAGATGAGTGACCTGACAGTCTTTTCATAGGGTCACCCTATGGAAGGATTGTGAGGTCAGTCATCCACCTTGCCCACGCATCCTCAGGTAGTAGAATCTCTGGTGGATTCGGTGTCAGTAACCAAACGATCCAATAATGAACTCCAGCTTACTGTAACATCGGTGGCGGTCACTACACCTTCACCTTACTGACTCCCACTGCCACCATTCAAACTGTTACACCTCAGGTTCTCTGTCACCTACACACTTCGTCACTTCCACACTGCCAGGAAACCCCTGCTACTTTCATACTGTCTTTGCTCTTTCAGTTTTGCAGACCCTCATGCCATTCACTTTGCCTCTGGTACCTCTCTCGAACAGGGTCCTGTTAAAGGGGACTCATAATAAAGATTACAAAAAAAAGTGTCTGTTGTCTCTTTTTGGGGTTGTTAGCAGACCTAATTGTTGGAGGCCAGGCTCACTGACTATTTATAAATTCTAGAAGATGCCAGAGAATGATGGTAACAAGGCAAGAGATTTGGTCCCCAATACTTTCACACAGTGACACACATAATGCAGCAGCACTCCCAGTCAGAGCAGCAGCATGGAGGACCAAGACACAAAGCAAGGCAGGCTCACACTCACACAGACTCAGGGCACTGAGGGCTGACCCCTTTTTTTTTTTTCTTCCTAACAGCCTTGTTTCCAATCCTTACTGCTAACTTTTGTGAAGAGCTGTCCCCACTGTCTCAGGAAGGCTCATTTGTTTACTCAATGTTTCCCCTTCATATCAAATATACCCCCTCCATTCCAGTTCCCCCCCTCCTCCTCGACCTCTCTTTCTTGTAGCTTATAATAGACCACACTTAACTGCGCCTGTTACATTTCAGCCAGGCGTGTCTGAGAGTTCTCTCTACTACTTCTCCTTTCCTTTAACTAGATGATTGCCCTTCTTATTAGTATTCCCTTTTATTCCCCCATATTATCAGCTGGAAAGACATGGTTCCCATCTCTTAATATCTTCTGTCCGTTCCCATATCTTTTCCTCATTTATTCTTCCCCGGCTCCTCATGATCAAACCATCTGACTGCTTTCACATTTCTTGTTTCCCTGTCCCCCTCAGATCCCCTCCCTCCGTTACTCTCCCCAAAATACATTACATTTCAATTCAGTGTCCAGTATGCTTATGTCCTGTTCCATCACTCCCCTGTTCTAAAGAAAAAGGGAACGACGTGCGGAGCGTACTGAGGAATGGTTTGTCGCGGAGAGAGAGATGCACGCAGCGCCACTACATGGATGGGAGATGGCAGTGCCATGAACAAAAATGTAGTATTTCACACGGAGCACCAGAGCTCGAATTATGGTATTCCGGTACAAAATTTGGTACCCAAAATGTACCAGAATTCCGCTAAATTCGAGCCCTGGTTAGTTCTGGGTGACCTTAATGCCTGGGTTGATGATGAACTCTCACATTTTAGTTGAGACTTCCTCCAGTCTATGGAATTGCTAAACCTGTCACAAGTTGCTACTTCTGTGACCCACTTTCATGGCCTCACTCTGGACCTGGTATTCTCACTGGGATTCGAGACTGATAATCTCGAGACTGATCTAGTCATTTGGTCGGATCACTGCACAGTGAAGTTCTCGTTTGGGGTCCCCCTTAAGGATCCCTGTGGAGATGGTCTACTACCATCCTTTAAGGGGCCTTGACCCCAACAGGACTCCAGGCAGTTATTTGGACCGGTTGGATGTGATGGCTGTTTGTGAATCAGGACCAAGGGAAGCACTAATGGTCAATAAGAAGCCCACTGCCTTGGCTCTCGATTCTGTAGCACCTGTCCATGTGTGACCCAGACCTTCTCGCCAGAGATCCTTATGGTTCGATGGGGAGCTTAGGGAGTTGAAGACAAGAGGTCAGTGGCGGAGATCCCAGGCTGAGGAGGACAAGTTGGCTTTGAAATCTCATTATAAGGAGTATCAAAGGACAATCTCCCATAAGAAGGTAGAGTTCTTGTCCAAGGAGATTGCTGCAGCAAAGAACAGACCAGACCAGCTCCTCTGGACTGTGGACAGGCTACTCCACCCTGCCTGTCTTCAGCCAGTTAGAGCCTTGTTATCCACTAGATGCGAAGAGTTTGCTCTGTTCTTCGCTGACAAGGTGTCCTCTGACCGGGTGGGTATCTTCCAGGGGGGCTGCAGCAGACATGTGGTGATGGGACTTAGGCTAACAGAGGTCACCCTCAAGTCTGTAGTGAGTTTGGTCCAATGGGGTGGAAGAGGTTAGTGAGATTATCTTGAAGCTGCGGCCTACATGTTGTGATCTGAACCTGGGCTTCACATGTCCCCCGGTGGGCTATGTGGAGTTCATTGGTCCAGTGTTGGCTGAGAAAATCCAGTGTTCCCTCTCAAAGGGGATATTTCCTGGGGGTCTGAAGGAGGCACGTGTGAAACCTCTTTTGAAGAAACCAATGCTGGATCTGGACTGCCTAGCAATCTATACACTTGTCTCTAACCTCCCCTTCCTGGGTAAGGTTACTGAGACAGTAGTTGCTATGCAGGCATATCTCTCTCTACCTTTGACATCTATGAGCCACTCCTATCTGGATTCAGGTCCAGGCACAGTACAGAGACTGCACTAAACAGGCTGCAAAATGAGCTACTCAGGGCGAGAGACAGAAATGCATGGTCAAGTCTCGTTCTACTTGACCTCTCCTCAGCATTCGATACCGTGCATCACGGGGTGTTATTTGATCACCTGAGGGAATGCTGTGAACTCAGTGGAACCGTCTTCAGCTGGCTTGAGTCCTTTCTTACAGTCAGGACCCAAAGGGTAGTGATAGAAAATGACTCCTTCTGCTCAAAGCCCCTGTCCTGTGGAGTTCCCCAGTGTTTGATCCTTTCACCCATGTTATTCACAGTGTATATGCTACCCCTGGGGATATCATTATGCGTTACAGGGTGAGTTATCACTGCTATGCAGATTATACCCAACTGTAAACGTCCTTTGCACCAGGGGAACAGGTTGCGGTCTCTGTACTGAATTCTTGTCTGGCCGAGGTCCAGTACTGGATGTCCTCCAACTGGCTGAAGCTTAACCTAGAGAAGATAGAAGTACCAGTGTCAGTGGCACAGTAGGTAGCACACTCGCCTCTGAGGCCGGGAGATCAGAGGGCTGTGGGTTCAGTTCCCACATCTGGCACTTGGGTTAATATCCCAGTACTGACACTGTAGTGCAGCATGAGAGGGGTGCTGCACTTCTGAGGTGCCGTCTTTCGGATGAGACATTAAACCGAGGTCCCATCTGCCTGGATTGGTGGTAGTTCAGGTGGATGTCAAAGATCCCATGGCACTTATCGAAAAGAGAGGGGAATTTTATTAGACAAAGAAACATAACATCAATTGCATATAAAGCGAACAAATGAAGCATCATGACTAAGAGATTCAAAACATGTCCATACAAGATGTAAAAAAATCATGTGACAAACAAGAAGTAAGGTACAAGAAAATGTCAGTAATACAAAAATTGGGTATTAGTCCATAAGGAGGCAGCATAGGGAGTTGAAAGTTTACAACACTCTGAATTTTTTTGAATCAACAAAGCAGTTTCAATATGTTGAATAATAGTGTGAGGAGGCAATCTGATCTGTTGCAAAGTAAATTGACAACGGGCTTGCCATAAATCAAACTTACAAACTGAAAGAATCACTCTAAGTGTACTAGGGTGACATGGTATTTGTGAAAAGGAGAAATCATTCAATATTAACATTTGGTATGTGATATGACTAAGAAATGGCCATTTCCATTTGTTTGCCAATGTTTTCCAGAATAACAATACCTCCAGACATTCTAGAAAGAAATAAGACATGGCTTCCTCAGTATCGAGGCATCAAGGCCTAGGGCAATATCGTTCTTGAGATCATTTCTGTTTAAGGTTTCCCCTAACCGGTAAACGTCCATGACAGCTCAACCATGTAATGTCCCACATGTGTGAAGGAATACGGGCATCTTGTAACATTAATAAGGCTTTCCCAATACTGGGAGAGGGACAATATGGGAATTGTATATCAGGCCAGAAAAGATGAAGAAAAAACTCATATAACTGTTTTCTGGATAGTGATGTAATAGATACTTTAGTAAGTTTCCAGCTGCATAATTTCCTAAAGCTATCTGTTGCATAAGTAGGGGAACCAGGGATATGAGCAAGGATAGGGGGGAGTAAATCCCAGTTATCCCAGATATTATGCATGTGATGAACAATCCATGTATCACAAACATGAGTAACTGAGCGGAGTCTAGAAAATAATTGGGAAAGAAAAAAGGACATATAAAAAATTATAGGGTTCACCATGTTAAGCCCTCCTTGTTTTACAGGTAAGTATGTGTAAGAGCGTCTAACAGGGTTAAAACGACTCCCCCAAAGCATTTGGAAAAATATGCTCATAAGTCTGGTTTCTAGTATACCGGGGCATATACATAACTAAGATATAAAAATCGAAGAAGAAATTGTTTTATCACTAATACTCTTCTTCTTACCCAATTTCAGGATTCCATACGCCAACTTTTGTTTCTCCAATGCCCAATCGGTGTTCTCTAATTAATAGTGTCGGATTTGGAACATTAAACCAAATGCCTAAAATACGTGTGGGTCAAACATAGCAGAATTCCACCTACATTAGTAGTCTGAATAGGGTCAGTAGTTAATGGGATAGTAACACTTTTACTTAAATTAAGAGTGCCACCCGAGAATTTGGAAAAGGAGTGAAAACGCCTATAGCATGATCTCCTGATCGTTTGTCCTGAACAAAAGAACAACATCATCTGCATAAGCAGAAATTTTAACAGTAGGTAGTGTCGGTAGCAAGGCGCAATAATAATGCTAGTATCCCACAAATGTGTCTCATAACAGGATCTAATGTGAAGGCATATAGTAACGGGCTTAAAGGGCAGCCCTGACAGAGGCCTGTTCGCTGAAGTAAAGTAGTACCCAGATGGCCATTAACCAGAGGTGTAAAATATGCCATAGAAAGGATATGTGTTATCCATTGGATAAATTGAGCGGGGATACCATAAGAGTGTAGAATATATAGTAAATATGCATGTGTAACAGAATCAAAGGTTTTCGCTTGGTCCAAGGAAAGTATATAACCTGTGAGTTTGTTTTGTGTCCTTGCCTCAAAGATTTCCCGTAGAAGAAATAAATTGTTCTGTATAGAGCGGCCTGGTACAGCGCAGGACTGAGCTGAATCCAAGAGGTCAGGGGCCAAGTGTGCTAGTCTAGTATTTAGTACACGTGCTAATAATTTGTAATCAGTATTGAGGAGATATAAAGGGCTCCAATTTGATAAATCATGAGTATCACCTTTTTTATAGATGAATTTCAAAAATGATAAGCCAAATTCTGTAGTAGTCTCATGGCAAACCAAAATATAATTGAAAACTTGAGTTAGAATCTCTAGGAGATTGTCTTTGAAAGTTTTATAAAATTCATGTGTCAATCCGTCAGGACCTGGAGAGACTCGTGACGATAAATGAGTGATAGCAGTAGCTACTTCTTCTTGTGTAATTAGAGCAACAATGGCCTGAGCACAATGGTCGGGGAATTGAGGAAATGGAGCTGAAAAAAATGTAGTAAAGTCAGGTGGTAAAGGAGTCAATTCACAAAATAAATGCTGTAGGGGGGATTGAAGAAAAAATTACTCACCTTAGTAATGTTGTTTCTTCTAATGGAGTCTTCCTATATTATAGACATTAGCAGTTTGATCCAGCTCTAGAACTGCCCCGGAGTGAAATGGTTAAAACCATTCCAAAATAGAATTTTGGCACGAGAGCAGCTCTATCTGTGTCATTTCAAACTTGAACTGTCAGATCTTTACGAGCCAAACTCACTAAGGTCTGTGTGGAAGCTGTAACCTACACTAGCCAAATGGCTACCTAAATAATAACAACCATTGATGGTCCCAACACCCAAGACTCAAGTCAGGGACCAGAAATACTAACACCATTCTAATAATATGAAATGGAACATAAGTATAATAAAACACACACACGTGTACACATACACACCCCAAAGTCCCAAAGGGACAAAATGCTAACAGGACATAAGTAGTGCCCACACTAAGTTGCCCGCACCCCACCAAGTAGAGGTTCTAAGAGGGGCAGGTTGAGGGGGAGGTCTATAATATAGCAAGACTCCATTAGAAGAAACAACATTACTAAGGTGAGTAATTTTTTCTTCAAACAACATGAAGTCTTGCTATATTACAGACATTAGCAGAATACACAGCAGTACCTCCATGGAGGAGGGGCATAATCTACTTAGGGAATAGGCTCTGAAGAACAGCTGTGCAAACCAAGCATCTCCTCTGGCCTGGACATCCAGGAGTAATGCTTGTAAAAGTGTGTACCGCTTTCCAAGTAGCAGCCTGGCAAATCTCTAATAAAGGGATATCTCTGGCAGCAGCTAGAGACGAGCTGTACCCCTGGTAGAATGAGCCCTCAAACCGGGGGCTCTGCCCACTTTCTGATAACAAAATTGGATACAAGAGACAATCCACCTGGCTATTGATCTCTTAGTGGCAGGTCTGCCTTTCCCAACTTCACCATAGGTAAGGAAAAGTTGGAGGGATTCGAACCTGTGACCTTTGGTACGCTCTATATAATAACTAAGAGCTCTCTTAACATCCAGGCTGTGCAACCTCCTCTCACCTGAAGAGGAGGAGTGATCAGTGAAAATACTGGAAGGAGATAGATTGATTAAGATGGAAATCTGAAACCACCTTAGGCAAAACTTCCTATTAGTCCTAAGGACTACCTTATCCCTGTGGAAAGAAATAAAGTCAGTCTCCACTGACAAGGCTTGCACTCACTATGTGCCTGGCAGAAGTGATAGCCACTAGAAAAACAGTTTTCCAAGTTAGGTACTTAAGCTCTGCAGAAGACAGAGGTTCAAAAGGGGTTGCATTAACTGGGCAATGCAAACATTAAGGTCCCAAGCAGGGGCCGGTTCCCGAAAGGAGGATTAGTATGGAGTAATCCCTTAAAAACTTGGAAAAACAGGATGAGAGGAAAGAGGGATGACTTTCCTGTTGACACAAAAGCAGACACAGCTGCCAAATGAACTCTCAGGGTAGCTGGTCTGAGACCCAAGGAATTAAGATGTACCATGTAATCTAACAAAATGGGCAATTCAGCAGATTCTGGGGAAATATTTTCCCAGCACACCAAATGGAAAACCTTTTCCATTTAGAACTATAAGTAGCTCCTAGTGGAAGGCTTTCTAGAAGCCTTTAGGATCTCAAGAACACCCTGAGAGAGGTGTAAATCAGCAAACTCTAACTCCTCAAGAGCCAGGCCTTGAGGTTGAGGGATTTGAGGTCCGATACCAAACCTTCCCTGGGCACAAGTCAACAGATTGTGATTCCTGGGAGGCACAGGGAAGATGGACTGTCAGAGACAGAAGGAGTGGGTACCAGGGCTGCCTGGCCTCAATCCGGGCAATCAGAATCACCCTGCAAGGCTGAGATCTGATTTTGACTAGTACTTTGAATAGGAGAGGAAAGGGGAAAGCATAGAGGAACTTCCCTCCCAATCCAGAAGAAGGGCATCCAGGGAACTCAGCCCAGCACTGGAGGCCTGCAACAGAACAGAGGAAGTCTGTGATTGTCTGGGGCTGCAAAAGATCTATCTGAGGATGCCCCACCTGGCAAAAACTATCCCCAGCACTTGAGGATCCAGGGACCATCTGCGTGATGGCACTGGGAAATCCTGCTGAGGGCATCCGCTAGGACATTGTCCTTCCTGGAAGATGAACTGCTATGAGGGAAGTGTTCAGGAATAGGCCAGAGACCACAACTTCATTGCCTCGGTGCACAAGGTCAAGACCGAGTGCCCCCTGTTTGTTGATGTACCACATTGTTGTGGTGTTGTCTGTTCTGACTTGTATCACCTTGTCGTGGACAGATGCAGAAAAAGCTTGAAGAGCTAAAAGACAGCTCTGAGTTCCAGCAAATTGATGTGGAGCAGAGATTCCTGGGGACCAAACTCCTGAGTGGAAAGGTCGCCCATGTGGGCCCCAACCCAGAAGGGAAGCATCTGTAGTGAGAGTCAAGTCGTGAGAAGGGAAATGAAGGGAACCCCCGCTCTTTAATTGCTCTGATCCTGCCACCACTGGAGAGCTAGGATCAAGGTTCGAGTCACTGGGACCAACTTGGAAAGTGGGTCTCTTCTCTGAGACCAAAAGGTTCTCAAGTGAAACTGAATGTCTCTCATCTGAAATCTGGCTCCCTGCACAACAGCTGTGGATGCAGCCATGTGCCCCAGGAGCTGCAGAAAGTGTCTTGCTGGTCGAGAGACCTGCAGAGTGAAGGAAGAGGCCAGAGCCACTAAATTCCTTACCCTTTCTGGGGGAAGAAAGGCTCTGGCTAGCTTTGTGTCCAATTCTGCCCCTATAAAGGTGAGTACCTGGACTGGTTCCAGAACCGACTTTGGTGGGTTTAGCAGAAAACCCAGGGAGGTGAGAAGCTGCTGGGTGACCTGCAGGTGAGATTTTACCTGTTCTGGGGACTGGCCTACAATGAGTCAGTCGTCTAGATAGGGAAAAACAGCAATCCTCTGCCTCCTTAAGTGGGCCACTGCCACTGCTAGACACTTTGTGAATACCCTTGGAGCAGAGGTAAGGCCGAAGGGCATTGCTCTGAACTGGTAATGACCTGAGGGCAGTTCGAATCTGAGGTACTTTCGATGGGATCTTCTGATTAGGACATGGAAATAGGCATCCTTGAGGTCCAGGGAGCCTAGCCAGTCCCCTGGCCTTAGGGAAGGTAAAATCATTGCCAGAGTTACCATTTTGAACTTTGGTTTCAAAAGATGCTTGTTCAGATATCTGAGATCTAAAATGGGCCGCCACTCTCCTGTCTTTTTTGGAGTAAGGAAATATCTGGAATACAGACCCCTGCCCTGATGCAGGGGAGGAACCCTTTCTACTGCTCTGAGAGCTAACAGGGATGAGACCTCTGTTTCCAGAGCGAGGGTCTCTGAAACACTTGAGTAGAAAAGTCTGCTTCTCAACTTGGGAAACTTTTGAAGCTGAGAACCAGACCCTGGCTTACTACTTCCAGAACCCACTTGTCTGAGGTTAAAGAAGCCCATTCCTGACTGAAGTAAGCCAGCCTGCCCCCCACTGGTACAGGAGAATCGGCCCTGGGCACCCCATCAGGGTGCCTGTTTCGCAGGAGCTTTAGGCTGGGGGGTGGGAGCAGGTCTGCCCACCCCTCATCTGCCCCTGCCTCTGAAGAAGCCCCTCTGAGCATAGGCAGAGGAGGCCTGAATCTGGTAGAAAGGCCTGTGAAAAGGCCTACCCCTACCCTGGGGCATGCCTTTGAGGAGTGGCTTGCGCCCTTAGCTTGGGCACTCTTGTAAGTAGTCCTATATTCATCCATCTTCTTCATGTAATTCTCTGTCTGCTCTCCAAACAGAGAATTTCCCACCACAGGAAAATCCATAGCCTTAGTCTGGGTCTCCTGTGACAAACTAGTACACCTGAGCCAGGCCAACCTACGAAAAGCTACAGATGTGGCCATGACCCTAGAGGAAACATCATTAACATCCACAGCAGCATGAAACTGAACCTTAGAGGCTTCAATGCCATCAGCAGCCACCTGTTCTAGTTCACTAGCCAGCTGGCCATGGGCCTGCTTGGCCAATTGCATAACAGTATCCCATCTAGATTTCTGATACCTAGCTACTAAGCCATATAATTTGCTTGCCTGAGTCCCAGAGAGGCTGCCATATACTGTTTTTGCCATGGCATCAATCTTCCTGGAATCCTTGTCAGGAGGATGTGAAGCCAAGGAATATTAGCTTTATCACAGGCAGCAGCCTGAACTACCCCAACATGACTGCATTGCTGAGAAAGGAATTCTGTATCAGGGCCTGACAATGTATACCTTCTGTCCATCTTTTTATCTACAGGAGGCACAGAATTAGGAGCTTTTAAAATTTTAATTGTTTGTTTCCTAAAAGACTTATGTAAAGGAATAGACAATCTCCTAGACTCTGGAATATCCATCATTTCTACAAAATCAGGCTCCTCTTGCTCATCCACAGCCTCTTCTAAAGGAAGCTGGAGGGTTTCAGCAACTTTTTATAAAACATAAAATGAGATGGGGACTCAGACAGCATGGGGAGATTCTAAAGGTCTGTCTGGGGAGATGTCCGTTCAATGGGCACACCAGACCTTCCCAGCCACATTCATACTGTTCATAATCCTCCTCCCTCCTCTGGTTCATAAAATTCTCAATATCATAATCCTGAACCACTGGGACCGGACGAACCGACCTTTACCAGATAGTGGTGGTTCGGACGGACCCCGAGACAGTGACTGGACAATTTGTATGGCTTTTGCTATCTCTGCAGCAGTTGGAGAAGGAATTTTGGACTCCAGACCTGCTGATTTTCTTTCTTTACTGGAATTGGTTCCTCAGAACCAGCTTTTCTTTTGCCCGAGGAAGTCTGGCCCTGGTCAGAGGGCACTCCCTCTGGTTCGGTTGGCACCGAACCGGGCTGGCCATCCGGGTCAGCGGACTTTTTGGCCTCTCGTTCCCTGAGCCTGCCCAATCTTTTTCCAGGGTGGCTGCAGGAGAATTCTTACATACCTGGCAGTCTGACTGGAGGTGGTCAAACCCCAGACAATAAACACATGTGGTGTGTGGGTCAGCCTTGGCAAGGACTTCCCCACAAACATCACAGTGTTGAAACCCAGTGGGCCCGGTTTTTCTTTTGGGTTTCTCAGACATAATGCCAGCCTAACCAAAAACTTGCCCTTTTAACGGCAGTGCCAGGCAAGACACCCTTATCGGTTCCTAACCGTGTCACGGGTATTGGAAAAAAACGTAATAAATCTGTTTTTTTTAGAACCGATAAGAACCGGGAACCGCACTCTAAAATAGTAACTTTTAGTTTTAAATGAGTTTTAAACCCACTGATCGGTTCAAAACCGAACCGATAACTTACAAGTTCCACACAGACAAAACCTTCATTTACTTACAGTTACCACAGGTAGAGCTTGAACCGAACGGTTTTGCGGTTAAAATAAAACTATTCTCGGTTAAATCCAACCGAGAAAACACTTTTTAAACCGAGAAATGAACCGAGCAGAAGGAGAAATCTCCGGAGCGACTGTTCACTGAGGCGGAGTAAAGAATCTGACAGTTCAAGTTTGAAATGACACAGATAGAGCTGCTCTCGTGCCAAAATTCTATTTTGGAATGGTTTTAACCATTTCACTCCGGGGCAGTTCTAGAGCTGGATCAAACTGCTAATGTCTATAATATAGCAAGACTTCATGTTGTTTGAACTATCGTTATCATATTTTGTGTGGTACAAGTAATGATGCCTTCCTGATTAAGTAAACCATTCATTACCGTGTGTAATATTCTATCATTATGCGCAGTAAACGGGTTTGTAGAAGGCAAGTGTGAAGATCCGACTCTCATGAAGAAATTTAATGTACGGGCACTATTATATTGATAGGAGATCATCTGACGTTTAACAGAGTCTATTTGGGAAGAGCAATCTATAGAAGATGTGGTAGATAAAGAAAGCAATCTATATAAATGATTTCTATGTAGTAAGTAGGTAATGTATGTATCACGGGCTATACGTTTGTCCTTTGATTGAAAGAGGTGTTTTAAGTTCTGATTTGGTGTCAAACCACCACTGTAGTAAAGAGTCATAAAAGCATAGAACTGAAATTCGGGCGCGGAAGAGAAGTTGTACACGATCTTGGAGTTCTAGAGAGGAGAGAAGTGAAGCGTTCAATTTCCAGGTAGGAGGGGGAGGAAGGAATGAGATAGGGGGATAACCAATACAGAATTTACAAGTAAGTAAGGAATGATCAGATATCTCTAAGGGTCGAAGGGTGGCTGTTAGTGCAGTACAGTGTGGTGAAGAAAAGAAATAGTCAATTCTCATATGAAAGTACGACCGATGATATGTATGACCAACTGTGGTATGTAAGGAGCAGTAGGCATCAGTAAGATTCATTCTGTGTATCAGGTCAGATAAAGCTAGAGAGTCACAATAAATTTTCTTCCGTTCCGTAGTGCGATATGTAACATCTAAGGAACAACTGAAATCACCCCCCCAGATAATATGTTTTGTGGTACATAAATACGGTCTAAATGAGTGAAATAGTGCAATACGAGAAGCTTTCGTTTGTGGACCATATATGTTAAGCAGACGAAGCTGATAAGTATTAAATGTACAATCAAGTATGAGGGCTCTGCCAGGGGAAACATCAATAATGCGGGTAATAGAGAAATTTGTAGAAAAGAATAGAATAGCTATCCCATCAGCAACACTGTCAACAAAGGTCCAATAGGAAGGCCCTTTAAGCCAGCTGCGTTTTAAATTTTGTACCTCGAACAAGGTGGAAATATGTGTTTCCTGAATGAAAAGAATGTCGAGGGGCAGGGAAGCAGCTAAATGAAGGAAGACTATTCTCTTCTTGTAGCTTTTAATGCTACAGACATTAAGAGTGGCCACTGTAAGTGATGACATGAGGAAATGCAATAGCATCCACTGCCATCTGTGATTGTCATATTTTTCCGTTTTTTGCTACTTTTGAGAGATTAACCAGATTTTTTACGTTACACATCAGGAGGTATGGGTGTGAAAAATTCAACGTCTGAATGAGGAGCCGAAATATCAGATTCTCCATCTAACTCTGCCTTACCCCCTTTAAGACACTCAAAGGGGTTAGAAAGGGGAAGATCAAAGGATTTTACAGTTTTCCGTGCAGCAGCCCTTGTGACTCGTCTACTGGGTTTAAAACCTTCCTGTTCAGTAGAAGTGGCTACTATATTAGTATCAGGATAAGGCAATAAAGTGGGTGCAGGTGTATCAGAGGCAGGGTGGTCCTGCATCGGAGGGGGAATTTCACTAAGTGTTGAAGAGGAAATGGGGGGCAGTATCCATAAGGTCAGAAACTGATGTTCGTGAGGTGGGGACCTCCTGCCTGTTATCCCGTGCCTGTTGAACCAACACATCAGAATCCCAGCTTTCCTTACAGTTTTTGCTAGCCCAAGAACACTGGTGGTAAGTGTGTCCTGGTTCATCACATAAATTGCATTTAAAGACATTTAAACAAGATACACTTGGATGACCATAACCTCCACAAAGACTACCATTTCAAGAGGTCACACGTGCTACTCAGGTGAGTGTGTGCCCCACATTTGTAGCAGGCCCTGGGTTGACCCCCATAAAAGCATACACCTCGGTCTTTACCTAAAAAGAAACTGTTAGGAATGTACTGGAGTTCAGAATTGACTAAAAGGAGCTTGACCTTGAACTTCCATCCCTCCGTCCAGAGACCTTCATCATCTAAAAGTGCCTCAGGAGGGGAAAATACTGTGCAATGTTTTTGTAGCCAATGGTTTATGTCACTAACACTGACCCCCTCGTTCCGAAACATAATGGTGACTGTACGTATGGAAGGTTTAGTAAGGGGGGTGACATAAAACGGAGTCCAGGGAGCAGTGTTTTTTAAGGAAGCATATTTATGCCAGAATTTTTCCAAACCAGTTGTGGTCTTAAAACTAACATCAAACGTTTCCTCCCCAGAAATATGTATTAATGCATAAATATCGGAAGCCTGGTATTGCATGGTGCCTTTTAGCAATGTGCATGCAACATAGTACCTGTCAGGGAATTCCTTAAACCCACCTCTATAGCAGAGACAAACAGCATTCCTGTGAGGGGCTTGTTCTAGTTTGTTTTTGAATAAGTCAGAGAGCATAGGGCCAGAGTGGGTAACTGGGGGAGTCACTGGAGCAGCACGTAAGGGGGGAATTGTTGAGGAATTACCCTCTCCAGGGTCATCTAAAATGGATAGTGGATGGGGTAAATCAGTATCTAGAAGGCTAGGTGGGGCTTGTGCAATGTCTGAAACCTGAGTAGGGGAAGAAGCAGCAGGATGTGCAAGGGTCTCCGCAGAATGTGGAGACAGATGGGTTAAATCTGATTCATGTGTACTAGGCAGTTCGGCTGCTAACGTATCAGCCGCATCCATTATATCCCCCCAAGCTGCTGTAGGCAAAATCTTTTGATACATTGCAAGAAATAGGTAACAAATTAGAGTTCTGTTGTACGATAGGTACCTTGTTGGACCTCATGGGTGCAGGCCTGGAAGGGAAGAACAAAACACCGTGCTTTTTCTCATCCCAAGATGGGTCAGGGGTCCAAGAGCCAGATGTAGTTTCGGTCCAGCCAGCGTTGCGTAACGCAGATGAGGTGGTCCAAGCAGGAATGTCCGCTGAAGTCCCCTGTGAAAGTCCAAATCATGTCCTGATAATATCCGACGTTGAAGGAGAAGTAGGAGTAGGCAAACGAGAAGGCTGAGTTAACGGAAATGTACTAGGTAGGATAGGGCAATCACCCGAGTGCGGCGAGTCTGTCGCATCCCCGCCGACAACGGAAGTACACTGGGGAGGATTCAGCCGGGGGCTTGTAACTGTGGAGCAATTGCTCCATCTGCAAACCGTTTCAGAAGGCAGAGAAGTAAAAGAGGAATCCTGTAGACAAGTAGTATTAGGCACATGAATGAGATCAGCAAGCGGTGGTGAGAGCTGTACCTCCGGTGAGTCTTGTCATTTCCCATGAAGGTCAGTCAAAGAAGCACAAGGCAAAGTAAAACTAGGCAAAGCAGGAGGCTCTACAGGTAGTGCAGCACCATCGTGATGCTGACTCCACTTTCCAGTATCCATGACTGCGTGCCGAAATCCCCTACCGGAAAGAGTAGGGGAATTTCCCTGGTGACCTAGCCAAATTTCCCTCATTCACTAAAAATACCACCAACAGCTTAATCTGATTCAAGGTCAGTTGGCATTCATCTGTATCCCCCTCCCCTGAGTCGTGCCTGAAAATAGGCAGGATTTGCCTAGGGCACTTACCCGGTCAACAAAAACTAAATAAATAAATAAAATAAATAAACCGGTGGTCGAGCCTGGTTGTGCACAGGGTCCAAGACATCATGGGTTTACAAAAGGAAGGTCCTGTCAAACTAATCTCATAGATTTTTTTGACTGGGTAAGCAGAGTGGTGAACCAAGGGGGAAGAAGTTGATGTTGCCTACTTTGACTTCAGCAAAGCTTTCGATAGTGTTCCACATAGAAGATTGATTAATAAGTTGGGTAGATTCGAGGTGGGTCAGACGTTGGTCAACTGGGAGGCAAACTGGTTGATGGGCAGAAAACAGAGAGTGGTGGTAAACGGTATACAGTCAGAAGAGATGCAAGTCACAAGTGGGGTACCTCAGGCATCAATCCTGGGGCCAGTCCTCTTCATTATCTTCATCAGTGACATTGTAGATGGACTGGAGGGTAAGGTTTGTCTGTTTGCAGATGACACCAAGATCTGCAACAGAGTAGATGATCTAGATGTGGTGGGCAGAATGAGAAGAGATCTGGATAAACTGGCAAAATGGTCAGAAGAGTGGCAACTGGGATTTAATGCAAAGAAGTGCAAGATCATGCTCATAGAGAAGAGAAACCCTGAAGCCACATATAGGCTGGGAGGGGAGTTGCTGGCAGTCATAAGGGAAGAAAGAGATTTGGGCGTCATCATCACCGATGACCTGAAATCATCCAAGCAGACCACTAAAGCAGTAGGTAAGACTAGAGGGATGTTGGGGTGTATTAGTAGGGGTATCACAAGTCGGAAGAGGGAGGTAATAATCCTCTCTTCACGAGACACTGGTTAGACCCCATCTGGAGTACTGCGTGCAGTACTGGAGGCCACACCTTCACAAGGACATTAACCAAATTGAGGCAGTTCAGAGAAGGGAAACCAAAATGGTGCAGGGACTGCATCAGAAAACATATGGGGACAGATTAACTGAGCTCAATATGTATACCCTAGAGCAAAGGAGGGGAGAGAGGTGATATAATTGAAACATTCAAACATAAGAAGTGGTTGAGGGTGGCCTTGGCAATAGCCAGGCAATGCATTCTGAATACTTGGATTTCAGCAAAAGATCCCTCTCTTGACCAATGGAGAGCAATGATTTTGTCTGTTTTGGCTATGGAGAGAAGGGCCTACCAGTTTCAGGAGAGAGCAGAGATGTTCGGAATCATATGGGGTCCACTTCTCTCAGCTATGTAAAAGGAGGATTTAGTGGTCATGAGCTAGGGTATTTAAAATTGTAAAATAGTGAAATAGAATGACAGTACCTGTATCCCTAGCTCTAAGCTGAATAATCTGAATACTGCATGAATTGTAGGGAGGGTATACCTGATGAGGAGGGTAGTATTGTGAAAGGGGAGAGTAAATTGTACCTACAACCTAAAATGAGTGACTCATAAGAAACTTAAGCTAATTGCTTTTATACGAATAGTTGGAATGATGTGGATGTCTGTAAATAGTTTTTAGTAAATCCCATGATTAAAATTAGAACTCATTTGGGGGATTTTTTTCTCTTTCTCCTCTCTCCCTTTCCCTTTCTTATGTATGTTGTAATTGACTAAACTGTTGTCGTATTGTTCATTTAATCTAGCTTAATTCGCTTAATTTGAATGTAGCAAGGTGTGGAATGAAGTGGAAAGGTTGATCTATATAATGTATGATGGTAGTAGTAGAATAAGTTATGTATTTGATTGTATGTAGAAGTTTGTTGGAAAAAGCAAATAAAAATATTATACAAAAAAAAAAAAAGAAACATTCAAACACCTTAAAGGGCATTAACAAGGTGAAAGAGTCTAACATGTTTCAGTATAAGAAAAAATAGCAGGACAAGAGGACACAGCATGAGATTAGAGGGAGGCCGATTAAGGGGTAATGTGAGGAAGTTCTTTTTCACAGAAAGGGTGGTGGATGCATGGAACGGCCTACCTCAGGAAGTGGTGGATATGAATACAGTGCAGGGCTTCAAACAGGCATGGGATAGCCATAAGGGAGCAATACAGATGAGTATGAATAGATAGGTCATTGACAGAGCAAAGGTCAATGGCACATTCATAAGATAGAAAAAGAAATGGGCAGACTGGATGAGCCTTATGGTCCTTATCTGCTGTCAACTTCTATGTTTCTATGTCCACAGGGAACTGAGATGGCAAGAGAGAAAACCGGCCTAGTGCTTGATTCCTCCCCTCTCACAGCCTTCGCTAAGGTGAAATATCTGGGTGCTATCCTGGACAGCAATCTGACACTCGAAGCTCAGGTGTTGTCCGTTGTCCAAGGGAAGTTCTACCATCTCGGGAATATCGCCCGGATCAAACCTTTTATCCTGCAAGATGACCTGCCCTCACAAGTACATGCCATTGTGACATCCAGGCTTAAGTACTGCAACTCCCTTTACTCTTGGGCTGAATGGAGGAACCCTATGGAGCTTGCAGCTAGTGCAGAACACTAGGGCCAGGCTACTGACAGGCCTCCTTGGGTCCTGTCACATTACCCCAGTCTTGCGCAATCTGCTTTGGCTGTCAGTAAGGTGGCAGATTACCTTCAAGGTCGGTTTGCCAACCTATAAGACCATACACAGACTGTCCCCTAGCTATCTGCAGGACCATCCATCTCCCCACCAGACCTTCCACCCTCTTCACTCCTCTGAGTAGGGCCTCCTAGCAGTTCCCAGGTTTTGGCTAAAATCATCTGGCAAGAGGGCCTTTGCAGTAGCCAGACCCTGTGGAACTCGCTCCCAAGGTCTTTGAGGGAGGTCCCTTCATTGGAAGCCTTTAAGAGGGGTCTGAAAGCCCGTCTTTTCAAGGAAGCTTTTTGTTTACTTTAATCCTTCCGGCTGTTCACAAATTATTTTTATATGGATATTATCCTTGACTTGAGTTATTTACTTTTATCAATTTAATTTTGGGTTGTTTGCAATAAGTTTGTGATGTCCATTTTGATGTATTTTGTACTGTTCAACCCTCGGAGCTTCTGGAGATGGGCCCTTTACAAATAAAGCTTACTTACAGAGTATTAGTATAATATGACAATGTAAAATGTTTTCTAATAACGACAGAACCTGTTAAAAGGAACAGCGTGTTAATGCTATTGTCAGCAAAATATATGATTATGTTATAATGTAACCCCAAGGGGACGCTATCCTTGGGGTTACTATCCCTGGCTGCCTCCACTGAGACTGGGTGAGGGGCCCAGATCCGTTGACGGGTGCCTCCACCCAGAGGTAGGGGTTAGTACGGTCAAGATTGCCTCGGTCGCAGCCCTCTGGGTTACTGCAACCCCCCTTTCGTCCTGCTAATGGCTCACATGGTGTACCCACAATACTTTTCCCCAAGTACACTTACCCCCAGGGTGGTATCTCTCAGCTTACTCCGGGAACCCCCTGTAAAGTAAGGTACAGTTATATCACAGTCACTAAGCAGTAGTTCACCAGAAATGCACAAACTAGCCAGGGTGCAGTTGCAAAACAAACAATCTGATTTATTTAAGGGGGGGGATAACAAGGACAGGAGGAAATCAAGTTGATTAGCTTATCACTATACCTATCAACCTAGGGCTCTGTGCACAGGCCTGACCCTAATATTTACTGTCCCTGGGTACCCAAGCCCTAATGGCTAGTCCACCATGGCAGCTGGTTGGGGCCCTGACATAGATAGCCTTCACAATCCTAAGAAGGTCAGAACAGAAGAAAGTTCAGTTAGGCCATCAACAGTATAATACAACACCTGAGACCACTGTTGCAAGCTTAGCAGGGAGCTACCCTGACTCAGTAATCAAGACTCCATCGAATACCATTTCCGTCACCACCATCAGGGCTGAGCCTGAATTTCACCAGCCTGCTCACACACTTATATGGCAAACAACAGAGGGGTACCATACCAGGCAGCTGCTTTCAGGCCCCACACGAACTTGCAGCAGACTCGGGCAACAAACGGCAGCTTCAACTTCACGAGTGGACTGAGCGCGATTCAGCAGATTCTCCAGTCCTCTCAGGTTGAGCCTGGTAGGTAGCTGGGCTCGCACCAACCTCCTTCGACCGCACGCCGGTGAATTTTAGTCCGACTCACTCAACGAGCAAAAACGGCCATACAGGCCTTCCCGCGCGAACAATCCACCAGCGCAGAAGCACACAGCTCCTTCCTCGTCCTCAGCCACTATGCATCTGCCCCCAACAGCAAGGGGCTCTCCCTTCAGTTCGGGCGCTACCCGCTCCTATTGGCTGGCGGCACCTGCCAGTCAATTGCTCCTGTTCTCGGTGGTGCAAAAAAATGCCATAGCCCATAATGCCTTTCCCAAATTACAAACAGTCCCTCGACTGGTCAGACAGCTCCCTTAAAGTTCCAACGTACTGACTGGTCCAAATCGCCAGTTCGGGACCAAAATGGAGGGGAGAATCAGAACAGTCTTTGCTGCACAGAAAAAGCAGGTTAGAACAACTACGTTATCGTTTATTACCCTAAGTTATTCCCAGCAAGCAGTTACATCTTTCAGAGGAGCTCCCTCTGCACAATTTAGCGATGGCAGAAACGGAGCAATTATCGGGCAACCTGGGTGGGACTCGAGCATGGTAACACTCAAACTCCTTCCCAGATTAATCATGACTGCGAATTAGGCAGCCCTTAAAAAGACAGGCACGGAGGCTTTGGTAGCGCTCCAGGCGATCACATTTAAACTGCTAAAATGCAGGACACCAGCCTGACAGGGAGCACTTAGGCAAGCTCCAGGGAAGCTTTTAGGAACCCCCATTTGCAAGGGAGTTAGACCAATAAAAAAAATATTTTTGTTGTTATCATTGGACCACTGCAGGTCTTAAGAAAGTGGCCCTTGGACCACAAAACGTTGGCCTAACTTCATGACTAGGTGGCACAGCATAAACGCATTAAAACAATAAATCTTTGCTAAATTTAAAGGAGTTCGGAGTCCACTTCTTCTTTCTACAAATCTGGAGGGGAGCCATACCTTTAGGTCATCTGCCACTCTGAGAAGTGCTTTGTCCACACTGTCTCTCCCATGAGCAGATGCCATAAAAAAGGAGTGGTGGAAAATATTCGCCAGGTGAGTCCTTCAGAACAACTCCTACCAGGTCTGATAGTGATACCCACAGACATAGAAAATATAAGGGCGGTACATATGAAAAAATTACTCACCTTAGTAATGTTGTTTCTTCTAATGGAGTCTTGCTATATTCTGACAGTAGCAGTGAGTCCCAACCTTCGAACTGCCCTGGAGACGAAAGAGTTAAGTTTCCATGCCAGGCATGGAACGCTGAGCTCGAGCTCGGTTGAGACTCTGTCTGTTGCTGTTTAAACTCAAACCGTTAGATCTTTATGAGCTAAACTCACCAAGGCCCTGTGTGAAAGCTGTAAACCTACACTAGCCAACTAGCTACTAAACATAAAACACATTTTTTGGTCCCAAAACAAAGACTCAAGTCAGGAGACCCAAAAAATGAAAAACACAACACCAAGTCACCCCAAAAAAGAAGGGGGTGAAAACAAAAAGGTTGGCACCTACTGAGTGCCAACACTGCACTGCCCACCCACATCTCAAAAACAGAGGTTCTGAGAGGAGAAGGCAGGGGGGAAGGTCAGAATATAGCAAGACTCCATTAGAAGAAACAACATTACTAAGGTGAGTAATTTTTTCTTCAAGCAACATGAAGTCTTGCTATATTCTGACAGTAGCAGACTACAAAGCAGTAACTCCATGGAGGAGGGAAAGAACCTACTTAGGAAATAGGCTCTGAAGCATAGCTGTGCCAAACCGAGCATCACTCCTAGCCTGGATGTCCAGGGAGTAACGCTTGGTAAAAGTGTGAAATGTTTTCCAGGTAGCTGCTTGACATATCTCTAGAATAGGGATGTCCCTGGCAGTAGCCAGGGAAGCAGCTGTACCTCTGGTAGAATGAGCCCTCAGGCCTGAGGGAGGAACCTTACCCAGTTTTTCATAACAAAATTGGATACAAGAGACAATCCACCTGGCAATGGATCTTTTAGAGGCAGGTTTCCCTTTACCGACCTCACCATAAGTGAGGAACAGTTGGAGGGAGTCAAACCTGTGACCCTTGGTACGCTCTATGTAGTAGCTAAGGGCTCTTTTCACATCTAAGCTGTGCAGCCTCCTCTCGCCAGAGGAGGAATGGTCAGTGAAGTACACTGGGAGAGACACAGATTGATTAAGGTGGAAATCTGAAACCACCTTAGGCAAGAACTTCCTGTTAGTCCTGAGGACCACCTTATCTCTATGAGAGGAGATAAAATCAGGCTCCACTGACAAAGCTTGTAATTCACTTATGCGTCTGGCAGAAGTGATGGCTACCAGAAACACAGTCTTTCAAGACAAGTACTTAAGCTCTGCTGAAGACAAAGGCTCAAAAGGGGGTTGCATAAGCTGAGCAATGCAAACATTAAGGTCCCAGGCAGGGGCTGGGGCAGGGTCCCTGAATGGAGGGTTGGTGTGAAGCAATCCCTTGAAAAACTTGGAGAATACAGGATGAGCTGAAAGAGAAGAGGGCTTACCTGCTGAAATAAAAGCAGACACAGCTGCCAGATGCACTTTCAGTGTAGCTGGTCTCAGCCCCAAGCTATTTAAATGGACCATATAATCAAGGACTGTGGGCAGATCAGCAGACTCTGGGGAAATATGCTTCCCAGAGCACCATATGGAAAATCTTTTCTATTTGGAATTATAAGTAGCCCTGCTGGAAGGTGTTCTAGCTTTCAGGATATCCATTACACCTTGGGAGAGGTATAAATCAGCAACTCTAACTCTTCAAGAGCCAGGCCTTGAGATTGAGAGATTTGAGGTCTGTACAAAACCCTCCCCTGAGCACAGGTTAACAGGTTGTAATTCCTGGGAAGACACATGGGAAGATGGACTGCTAAGGACAGTAGGAGTGGATACCAGGGCTGTCTGGCCCAGTCTGGAGCAATCAGGATCATCTTGCAGGGTTGAGATCTGATTTTGACTAGCACTTTGAACAGGAGAGGGAAGGGAGGAAAAGCATAGAGAAACTTCCCTTCCCAATTGAGAACTAAGGCATCCAGGGGGACTGAGCCCAACACTGGGGGCCTGCAACGAAAAAGGGGAAGTTGGTGATTGTCTGGGGCTGCAAAAAGATCCATCTGCGGGGTGCCCCATCTGGAAAATATCACCTCCAAGACCAGGGGGTCCAGTGACCATTCGTGATGGCCCTGGGAAATCCTGCTGAGAGCATCTGCCAGGACATTGTCCTTGCCTGGGAGGTGAACTGCCGTGAGAGAGGTGTTCAGGGAGTAAGCCAGAGACCACAACTTCATTGCTTCAGTGCACAATGCTGTAAACCGAGTGCCTCCTTGCTTGTTGATGTACCACATTGTGGTGGTGGTGTCTGTTCTGACCTGTATAACTTTGTTCTGAACAGATTTGGAAAAAGCCTGAAGTGCTAGAAATACTGCTCTGAGTTCCAACAGATTGATGTGAAGCAGAAATTCCTGAGGGGACCACAACCCCTGGGTGGTCAGGTCGCCCATGTGAGCCCCCCCACCCCAAGAGGGAGGCATCTGTAGTAAGGATTAAGGAGTGGGACTGAGTGACAAAGGGAACCCCTTGTCTCAGATTGTTCTGATCCTGCCACCACTGTAGGGCCTGGATCAGGGTTCAAGTAACTGGGATCAATTTGGTCAGAGGGTCCTTCCTTTGAGACCAGAAGGTTCTCAAATGGAACTGAATGTCCCTCATCTGAAATCTTGCTCCCTGCACTAATGCTGTAGAAGCAGCCATGTGCCCCAGGAGCTGTATAAAATGCATTGCTGTTCGAGACACCTGCAGGGTGAATGAGGAGGCCAGAGAGACCAGGGTCCTTGCCCTGTCCAGGGGAAGGAAGGCTCTGGCCTTCTTTGTGTCTAGCTCTGCGCCTATAAAGGTGAGGAGCTGGACAGGCTCTAGAACTGACTTTTGGAGGATTTAGAAGGAAACCCAAAGAAGTGAGCAGTTGCTGAGTTATCTGTAAGTGTAACTTGACTTGGTCTGGGACCGGCCCACTATGAGCCAGTCGTCCAGGTAAGGGAAGATGGCAATCTTTTGCCTTCTCAGAGAAGCAATTACCACTGCCAGGCATTTTGTAAACACCCTTGGAGCAGAGGTGCGGCCAAAGGGCATTGCTCTGAACTGGTAATGGCCTGAGGGCAGCTCGAACCTGAGGTACTTTCGATGGGAGCTTCTGATGAGAATATGGAAGTAGTCATCTTTGAGGTCCAGGGACACTAGCCAGTCCCCTGACCTTAGAGAGGGTAGAATAATTCCCAGAGTCACCATTTTGAATTTTGGTTTTTAAAAGGTGCTTGTTTAAATATCTGAGATCCAGGATGGGCTGCCATTCTCCTGTCTTTTTTGGGGTAAGGAAGTACCTGGAGTACAACCCTTTGCCCTGGTGTAGGGGTGGAACCCTTTCCACAGCTCTGAGAGCTAGGAGGGACGAGATCTCTGCCTCTAAGGCAAGTGTCTCTGATGGATTTGCAGGTGGAAAGGATCTGGTTCTCACCTTTGGAAACTTTTTGAAGCTGAGAACCAGTCCCTGGCTTACTACTTCCAGGACCCATTTGTCTGATGTCAGAGACTCCAAGTCCTGGACGAAGTAAGCCAGTCTGCCCCCTACAGGTAGTTGAGAATCGGCCCTGGCAACCCCATCAGGGTGCCTGTTTGGCAGGGCTTTGGGCTGAGGGGTGGAAGCAGGCCTGCTTGTACCCAGTCTGCCTCTCCCTCTAAAGAACCCCCTCTGGGCATAAGCAGAAGAGGAGGCCTGGGTTTGGTAAAAAGGCCTATGAAAAGGCCTGCCCCTGCCCCTGGGAAGCTGCCTTTGAGGAGTGGCCTACCTTTCCTTGGCCTGTGCACTCCTATAGGTGGTCCTATACTCATCCATTTTCTTCAAGTAATTCTCCGTTTGCTCCCCCAACAGAGAATTATCCACAACAGGAAAATCCATGACCTCAGTCTGGGTATCCTGTGACAGCCTAGTACATCTGAGCCAAGCCATTCTTCGAAGTGCCACAGATGTGGCCATGATTCTAGATGACACATCACTGGAGTCTACTGCAGCATGGAATTGCACCTTGGATGCCTCAATACCATCAGCAGCCACCTGCTCCAGCTCCTTGGCAAGCTGGCCAGGGACCTGTTTTGCTAAAGCCATAACAGTGTCCCATCTGGATTTTTGATACCTAGCAGTATAGGCCATATAATTGGCCTGTCTGAGTCCCAAGAATGCTGCCATGTACTGTTTCTTTGCCATGGCATCAATCCTCCTGGAGTCCTTGTCCGGGGGGTGTGAAGCCAAGGGAATGTTTGTCTTATCACAGGCTGCAGCCTGCACTACCACAACATGGCTGCATTGTTGTGTAAGGAACTCCATGTCTGAGCCTGACAATGTATACCTCTTGTCCATTCTTTTATCTACAGGAGGTATAGTGTTAGGAGTCTTTAAAATCTTAAATGTCTGTTTCCCAAAAGATTTGTGCAAGGGAATAGACAGCCTCCTAGACTCTGGGATATCCATCATTTCCACATAGTCAGGCTCCTCCTGGTCATCCACAGCTTCTTCCATAGGAAGCTGGAGGGTTTCAGCCACTTTTTTATAAAACATGAAATGGGAGGGGGACTCAGAAAGCCTAGGAGGAGACACTCCTGAAGGTCTGTCTGGGGAGATGTCCGGGTCAATGCGCACATCCAGACTTTCAAATCCACATTCACTTTCCTCATACTCCTCTTCCTCCTCCTCCAGTTAATAAAATTCCCTCTAAATCATACTCTTGAACTGGTGGAACCGGCCGAACCGAGCGCCTGCCTGATGGTGCCGGATCGGTCGGAACCGGGGAAAGCAACTGAACAATTTTGATCACTTTGGCTATTTCTTCAGCGGTTGGAGAGGAAAGTTTTGGCTCCATACCAGCTGATTTTTCTTTTCTAGTTCTTTTAGCCGGAACCGACTCCTCAGAATCGGCTCTCCTTTTGCCCGAAGAAGTCTCGCCCTGGTCAGAGGGCACTCCTTCTGGTTCGGTTTGAACCAAACCGGGCTGGCCATCCGGTTCAGCGGACTTTTTGGCCTCCCTTTCCCTGAGCCTACCAACTCTCTTTTCTAGGGTAGCTGCAGGGAAACTTTTACAAATCTGGCAGTCTGCATTGAGGTGGTCAAACCCCAGACAATAAACACAGGTGGTGTGGGGGGTCAGCCTTGGCAAAGGCTTCTCTACACACACTGCAGTGTTGAAACCCAATGGGTCCAGTTTTTCTTTTGGGTTTCTCAGACATTGTGCCAGTCCTAACCAAACTTACCCTTTTATGGCAATCAGCCAGGCAAGACCCTCTTATCGGTTCCTGACCGTGTCACGGGTCATGGAAAAAAACGTAATAAAATCCGTTTTTTTTAGAACCGATAAGAACCGGTAACCACACTCTAAAAGTACAATCTAAGATTTTTTAACAACTCGATCAGTTCAAACCGAACCAATGAACCGTTTACAAGTTCCACACAGAACAGAGTAAAATATAACCTGTCTAGTACTCACAAATACCACAGACAGAGACTGAACCGACAGGTTACGGTTTAAATTCGGTTGAAAACCGAGAAAAGCGGTACTTTAACCGACAAACTGAACCGAGCAGAAGGAGAAATCTCCGGAGCGACTGTTCAGTGAGGCGGAGTAAAGAATTTGATGGTTTGAGTTTAAACAGCAACAGACAGAGTCTCAACCGAGCTAGAGCTCAACGTTCCATGCCTGGCATGGAAACTTAACTCTTTCATCTCCGGGGCAGTTCTAAGGTTGGGACTCACTGCTACTGTCAGAATATAGCAAGACTTCATGTTGTTTGAATGAGCATGATGCATGTTCTGTTGCACTGCATACTGCTTCACCTCGCACATCTCCCACTTCTCGGAGCACTTCTCCTGAAATGGCAACATCTCACAAGGTATAAGCTGGAAATCTGAAACTTGATCTTCTTTGGCAAATTGCTTCTGAAATTTTGTAGTGAAATACCCAAATCTGTAGCCAAATCACACATTTCATTAAGCTAGGGACACACACACACATGAGCAGCAGCCTTCCGCATTAAAATCTGGTGATTCGAAGCTCAGAAAAAAATAACCGAATCCAGAAATGAATAGCAAAATGTAATCTGATGAGTGGCAGCTTAAACACAGATCTCAAATATGGTCTAAGCAACTGATATCTTTCCTCCGTGACCCACTCTTGTAACTCTATTTGAGCACTATTTAGAAGAAAACATAGATACATAGACAGTGTCGGCAGATAAGGGCCTATGGCCCACCCAGTCTGCCCATTTGAGCTTGTAAATTCAGTTTATGTTTTCCTAGAAGTCTGTTGCCCCTTACCCCTGACCTCCAGAATTCCTTTATGTCTATCCCATGCATTCTTAAATCCCGTGATTGTTTCAGCCCCCACCACTTCCTCTGGCAGGGTGTTCCACTTGTCCAACACCCGTTCTGTGAAGAAATTCTTCCTCATGTTTCCTCTGAATCGTCCTCCCTCCAACTTCATCCCATGCCCTCTAGTCCTGGAACATCTTTTTCGCTTAAAAATAGTGTATTCCTGCACCCTGTTCCTCCCTGTGAGATACTTGTATGTCTCTCATATCCCCTCTCTCCCTCCTCTCCTCCGGGGAGTACATGTTGAGTTCCTTCAACCTGTTTTCATAGGACTTGTGATGCAATCCATGCACCATTTTTGTTGCCCTCCTCTGAACCTTCTCTACCCTGTCTATGTCCTTACGTAGGTATGGTCTTCAGAACTGTACACTGTACTCCAGGTGGGGCCTTACTAGTGTCTTGTATAGTGGAATTATGACCTCCCTTTTCCTGCTGGTGATGCCCCTGCCTATACATCCCAACATCCTATTTGCTTTACCTGCTGCCTTGTCACTCTGTTTCCCTACCTTGAGGTCATCAGAGATGATAACCCCAAGATCCCTTTCCTGCTTGGTACATGCTATATCCTCACCCCCAACTGATATACTGTGCCAGGGTTTTTGTGCCCCATATGCATTAACTTGCACTTCTTTACATTGAATTTCAACTGCCAAACCCCTGACCATTCTTCAAGTTTCTGCAGGTCCCTTCTCATTCTGTCTACACCTCTGGTGTGTCTACTCTGTTACAGAGCTTTGTGTCATCAGCGAACAGTGAAATTCTGCCTTCTAGGTCCTGTGCAATGTCACTGATGAAGATGTTGAATAGGACCGTCCCAGCACTGATCCCTGTGGTACCTCACTGGTCACTCTTCCCTCTGTGGAGTGACAGCCATTTACCACCACCCTTTGTGTCCTGCCACCCAGCCAGTTACCTACCCACCACACTACTGTCCTGCCCACACCCATATTCCCCAGTTTGTGTAATGGTCTTCTATGTGGCACAGTGTCAAAGGCTTTGATGAAGTCCAGATAGGCCATGTCCACTGCCCTCCCCTGATCCACCTCCCTAGTCACCCAGTCAAAAAATTCAACGAGGTTGGTCTGACATGACCGCCCCCTGGTGAAACCATGCTGCCTTGGGTCCTGTAGTCCATTGACAACCAGATGTTCCACCAATCTCTCCTTCAGTAGTGCTTCCATGGTCTTCCCCACTACCGAGGTGAGGCTGACTGGTCTGTAGTTCCCTGCTTCCTCTTTGTTCCCACTTTTGTACACGGGGACTACATCTGCTGTCCTCCAGTCTTTGGGTACCTCCCCTGTTGCCAGTGATCAGCTAAACAGGATAGCCAGAGGTTCAGCCACTACCTCTCTTAGTTCTTTAAGGACCCTGGGTGCACCCCATCTGGCCCCATTGCTTTATCAACTCTTATTACTTCCAGTTCCTTCAGGACCCTTCTCGTAAAGGGACTTGTGTCCATTTCTGCACCATTCTCACCCTTTGTACTCCCTTCAGACCCATTACCTCCTCTTCCTCAGTAAAGACTGAGCAGAAATACCTGTTCAATATGTCAGCTTTACTGTTGTCATCCTCCACGTGGCCCCATCCTCCCCTTCGGCCTCACTATCCCTCCCTTTGTCTTTCTTTTTCACTTATGTACCTGTAAAAGGTTTTGTCCTCTACCCACTGATTTTGCAATGTGTTCTTCTGTCTGAGCTTTGGCTTTCCTTACTGACCTCCCTGCCTCCTTTGCTTCTCCTGGTACTCTCCCTATCCCTTCTGCCTGTGTCTTTTTGTATTGCCTGAATGCAATCTTTTTGGCTTTCACTTTCTTTGCTACCTCTTTGGAAAACCATAATGGTCTCCTCTTCCTTTTCCTTTTGCTAACCTGCTTAATGATAACTTGTTGTTCTTGTAATCCCCATTTTAAATACTGCCCACTGTTCCTCAACCCCTGATTCCTGTCCCATTACCCTTAATGCCTCTTTCAAGTATCTCCCATTTTCCCAAAGTCTGCCCCCTAAAATCCAGGATACGTGTTTTGTGTGGTTTGGTTCTGCTCTTTCTGTGATTTCAAACCACAATGACTGGTGGTCACTGTTCCCCAGGTGCTCCCCCGCTGTTACCCCCATCACACTGTCCCTGTTTGTGAGCACAAGGTCCAGGATTACCTTCTGCCGAGTTGGTTCCATGACCAGTTGCTTGAGGAAGGCACCCTGAAGGGAGTCCAGGATAAATCTGCTCCTAGTCGATGCTGCTGCTGGGATGCTCCAGTACACGTCTGGAATATTGAAGTCTCCAACCAGTACTACCTCACCCTTGTCTGCCATCCTTTGGATGGCTAGCATCAGCTCCCTATCTGTTTCTTCCTCCTGGGCTGGTGGTCTATAGACCAAACCTGTGCGGATGGCTGTTCCCATTTTCCTTTCCAGCTTAACCCACAGTATCTCCCCATTTTGTTCCTCCTGGATCTCTGTGGCCCTTATGTCATTTTTCACACAGTGCCACCTCCTCCCTTCCTGCCTGCTCTGTCTCTTCTGAATATGTTGCAGCCAGGTATGGCCATCTCCCAGTCGGTTATCATTACACCAGGTTTCAGTGATGGCCACAATGTCCAGGTCTGACTGCACCATGACAGCCTCCAGATCTTCCATCTTGTTGCTAAGGCTCCTGGCATTTGCACACATGGCTTTCCATGATTTGACCTCCCTAGACTGTTTCACTGTTCTACTCCAGCCCCTTCCTTGGTTGTCCTTTATCCCTGGTTCTCCTTGCTGTCTGCCCTTCTGCTGAATTTTGCCCCTTTTCTGCTTATCCACCTCTTGGGCACTAATCTCCATCTTTTGCACACTGCTTTGCAGAAATAGCCATTCCTCTGGTTCACTGGTTCCACTGCTAGCTGTGGGGGGTGAGCAAGTAGGTACCCTCCTTGCTGGCCTGCCACCCCCCTTTGCTAGTTTAAATGCTTGTCAATGTAGCATTTAAACTTATCATTGAGTGCTTGGATTCCCCTCCAGGATGGATGCAGGCCGTCAGGCTTGAACAAACCTCCATCCCTCCAGGTGGGTCCCCAGTCACCAATGAATCCAAACCTTCTCACAACACCAGTTCTTCAACCATGAGTTAAAGTTCCTGGTGCATGCACTTATGTTTCCTTGCCTCTCACAGGTAGTACTTCTGAGAAAGTGACAGAAGTAGCTACTTGCTTGAGACCCTCCCCAGTTTCCTAAACTCTTCCTGAACTTCCTTTGGCTCCCCATTTGCCAGGTCATTAGTACCTAGGTGGATAATGACATCCAGCTCACCTCCCGCTCTTTCCTTCCCAGTGATCCCCAGGATCTTCCTTCCATCCTCCATGCCGTGGCACCTGGTAGGCACCTCACCTCCCTGTCCTCCCCTCCTGTGTTTCTAGCTGGATCCTCTTATGATGGAGTCCCTCACCAGATTCGCTTCCTCCTCCCTGGGGACCACTGCTTTCCGCTGAGGTCACCTCCTTGGCTAACCTCCACATCCTTTCCTTCCACTTCTCTGGGTACTCTATTTGGTTGTCCTCATTTGCCAGAGTGGCATATGAGTTCTTGAGTGGAATAGGATCTGGGATGTGCTCTGCCTGACCGCTTAACCTCCCTGAGCCCACTGTCATCCAAGTGCTCCTCATTTTCGCATCCTTTGAGGCAGTTGCATTGGACTGGATGGTCTCTGGATAGGGGTGATGGTACTCCACCCAGTTTACTTCTGCTCTGAGTCTGGCTACCTCATCCTGCAGTCCAGAGAGATGCATGCAGATAGGGCAGCACCTCAGTGTCCAGAAGGTCTGCCTGAATATGGCTGCCCCACAGCCACTGCATTGCACCACTCCCACATTATACTGCAATTCCACTACTTGTCTGCTACTGAAGCTCTCCTAGTTCCCTTTTATTAATTTACTGTCCTAAAATCCTGCCACTGATCCTCAGATAATTTTCTTTAAAAAAAAAAAAGAAACCAATAAATAAATAAATGAGTCAAAACACTTGTCTTGCTGAGGGTGGGCTTCTTCCCCCTTATGCCCCTCCTACTTCACACCCCTTACTATACCTCTGTGTTTAGCTCCTGTCAATCAGATTTAACAGGGCTTATAATTAAGAGCTGGGAGAATGGGGGGCAAAATTTGCATCAATTAAAGACAGCACAGAATTACACCACCACTATGTTTTAAATTTTCAACAGCCCAAAAACAATTACAAGTAAAGACAACAAAGAAATTATAGTGTCACTAAAAGCCCACAATCTAAGTTTAAAAGAAAAATAGCAAATACCAGTTACTCTAAAGCACTGAATTGAATATGTTTCCTTCCTTCCCCTTCTGGCTTCTTCTCTTTAGAACATTTACGCAAAAGGAAAAACACTTGTCGCCGATGATGACACGGATAGAATGGGACTCATATTCTGAGGTTCAATGCTGAAAACCTCCCTTTTTAGTGGAAATGCCCTGTGTACCTCTGTGATTGAACAGAGGCCCCAAAGTGTTTGTCCGACATAGGAAGGAACCATAAGCATTTCCTTAGGTTCCATCTATTCTGCTTCTGCCTTGAAGGATCACTTCCTTTTCACCGAATAGACTTTCCTCGTCTGAGCAGGAGCTACATCATCTCCCCCTTCATTCTTCTTCTAAACAATCATGACCATGGGAGGTCTGCAAATCTGGCTAAATGGAATCTCTACACTCTGATGCACCTGAAATGTGTCTATAAATGGAGGGTACTGCCAACCTGACAGCCCCCCCCCCTTTTATTTCAGGTGTTTTTGCAAGGATAAGATGCAGATCATCAGAGAGTAGTATCTCAGTCATACAATGCAAAATCAAGAAGTTCTGGCCAGAGCTGACATGGCTGCAGCTGCGCTTGCTGAGCTCACAGCAGAACAGTTTGCAGTGCACAAGATGGTCACCAGAGCTCAGTACGCATGCACGAGCAGTCGCGCATGTGCGACTTCACTTCCATAGTTGCGGTGAAGTCATGCATGCACACTGAGCTCCAGTGGCTATCTAGGCCACAGCGGACTGTTCCGCCATGAGCTCAGTGTGAGAGTTCACTGTAACTGCGGAAGTGAAAGTGCGCATGCACCAATGTTCACGCATGTGCACTGAGCTCCAGCAGCCATCTTGAGTATGACGGGTGATGGCAAGAAAAGTAATGCACCCGCGGAGGGGGGAGTGAGCAGAGTGTTTTAGAGTTGCAGAATGATCATGCTGCAACTTCAGAATTTTTGTTCGGATGGATCTGGTGGGTCATTTGCAAGGCGCTCGCAAGACGGCTACAGGCTCCGCCCCTGCAGCCGTAAAAAGGATTACGTGAAACTCTGCCTTACCACTGGAGAGTCCAAATCGGTGGAAACCAAGTAAGCATTCCTGTAATACCAAGAAAGGCAGTATGATCCCAATGGAAACAGGGCCTCATTGTCCTGCAGCAGGTCTTACCAATCTAAATCCCTGGTCTGTTATATGCCATAGTGGCATATTCCTAAGAAACAGTCAGTACTTAGGTTGGTGTAGACCTTTGTTCCCCATGTAGATTATACAAAAAAAGAACTGCCCGCATCCTACATGCTATAACCTACTCTCACACCTTGGAGAACAGCATACTAAAAAAAATGGGGAAATAGAAGTAAACCCATGGATCTCACGCAGATCATCAAATAAGCACTCCTTATATGATATGATATGATATGATATGAACAAGGAGACTCTTACTGTGAGTCAGATTCTTTCCCCTACAAATGGGGAAAACTTAGACCATCCAGTCAGCACCTTTAATTAAAATATCACCAACAAAGAGCCAGCCCATCATGGAAGCGGTAGTGTTACCACTTGTGACAGCGGCAACCTGGGCTCAGGAATGAGCCTGGTTGTCAGAGCGCCGGCTAGTGGGAGGTGTGATGAGCATCTCAGAGGACACTCTCCACCTTGGCATAGGAGAGAGTTCAGACTCCATTGCAATACCGTCAACTGGGTGACTACAGGTGGTAGTGCAGTAGGAGTGGAAATCAGGGTGGAAGGATGCTGACGTGCTCTAGCGCACAATGCACACAACTGGGTGTGCATGAGTCAGAGAGCTCTTCTCAGCGTCCTAGGAGGCTGGGAATGCAAAACGCAGAAAATTCTCTGACTGAGGAAGGAGGATGTCTGCCTCATGCTGCAGGCGCCACACTGCCAACCGGGGGGCTCTCTCCAAGCACCACTGACTGGGTCTCTGTTGGGGGCCAGGGTCCAATCCCCAGTGACTCTATCTGGGGAAGCAAGCTAGGGTGGAAGGAGGAGAGAGGTACAGTAAGTCCTGGCAAAGGCAGGTAATGAAGCTGAGTGAGCAGGTTAGGACCAATGATGGGCCAGTAGGGTAACACAGGGAAAAAGACCATACTAAATTAACAAAAAAAAAAATCATCAACAAAAGGTCACATCCCGCAGTGTGTAGACAACCTCATCTCCAGAAATGACAACTGCTTGGAGGAGTAGCATGTTAAAATGCGCTAAAAAACAGCTGCAGAGGAACAGCGGCACACAACAGCGTTGAGTGGAGCCGCACACATATTTGCTGATGTCACACACTCACAATAAATGTGCTGATGTCAGTGCAAGGACTAAGGAAGTGCCAAGAAGAGCTCCTGGTGAGGGAAACAGATAGAAGCCCCACACAAGCACTGAATTATCCCCAACAGCACGTCTTTATGCAAGGGGGTGAGCATGCTCCTTCCAGCTGAGGAGCGATTAGAGGTAAGGGGGCTACTGGGAGAAGCTAGGAGTACATCCCTGGAGACTGGGGAACCCATCTGCCAAAAGAAGAGAATGCTTAGGATCCTAACAGATCTCTCCCTCCAGCGCAAGAATGCAACTGCACTAGTGTAAGAGCGCTGACTTCAGGCCAAAAGAATGGAGAAAAAAGGCACAAGTAACCATGCCACCCTTGTCAGCTTCCAGGATTAAAATACAAACCTTGCCTCCAGACCACTACTGACTCCCAGAGATAGTAAAGGACCTCAAGAAAAAGACACCAGTGATTAGGGGAACTTCCGGTGACGTCATCACCAGCATGGCAGCTTGACTCCACAGCTCTCAACCCCACCAGCCTAAAAACATATAATCTATATGACTCCATCAACTTCAAATAGAAGGAAATGCCTCCTAAACATGCTAAAGATAGCAGGGCAGTGAAAACTCGAGCTGAAACTTGTAATATACGCTCTGATGCCACCAAATTGAGCCCGGTGTACTCTTAGGACAGCAGCTGTTCCTCACTGGCGAGCGAACAGGCCTCAGGTGCTGATTCAGCTACTGAGTGGGAGGTATTAACCCGCTCATGATTTGAGCTCATACTGGCAGAAATAAAGCAATTCCATACTGAAACACAAATGGAATTTAAAAACCAAACAATAAGTTATCAGCAGTGGAGGACCATGTGCAAGATGTAGAGGAACAAGTCTCAAAATCGGAGGATTCCATAACCCATCTCCACCAAGCGGCAGAATTCTTCCTCGACCAACAAGAAATACTGCAAGCAAAATGCCAGGATCTGGAATCCCGGTCATGGAGGCATAACCTCAGGATTTATGGCCTACCAGAGGGTGTAGAAACAGGACAAATGACAGACTTTATATCAGACCTGCTATGGCATGTAGTGCCCTTGCCCGAGGCCTTTCAATTTCGGATAGAGAGGGCCCATCACTCCCTGGTACCATCCCCATCTGACCCATCTGCCAGGCCCAGATCTATCGTTCTGAAGTTCTCCAGCTTTAGAGATAAAGAAACAGTGTTCCAGGCAGCCTGGATGGCCAAAAAAATCGAATACAGTGGGGCCCATTTGTTATTTGACCAGGGCTATCCACCAGAGATCCTCCGTCAATGCCTAGAGTATGAAGGAATTCTAAAGGTACAAACTTTGATTCTTGACCCCATACCCAGCAATGTTAAAAGTATTTTGGTGCACGCGTCCTGAATTATATTCTACCCTGAGAGAAGCTAAACAGGCACTCCTAGCACATGGAATACAAGACTCTCCAGACCAAAAAACACTGCAAAAACCATTACCACAGAGGCCACAAGGTAAACCTACCGGATCACAACAATTCAGCAGAGCAAGGAAGTGTGCAGCCCATACTGCAGTGGCTGAACTTTGTCAGCTATTGCAGGCATCCCGAGAGAAGCTCCCAGAGAAACAACCCAGACAGACAGCAGCAACCTGATCAGAGTGGGATCCCACGCAACTCTGACTTCATTTCCTCCACTTCGTGGAACCTGCCCGCGATGTGTCTGCTATGGTAACTACCGGCTACCACACGGTAACATTCTCTAAATGTTTTGCCTAAAATCACTGCTATGCTTCCCTTCATAACAGGTACTGTGCATTTAATACCTACTGTACATGAGATAATTTATTCAAGCTGATACTACCACCCGGAGTTAGAAACATATAAAACATAGAAACATAGAATTTGACGGCAGATAAGGACCGCTTGGCCCACCCAGTCTGCCCATTTCCCTACCTACTGGATAAGCTGCAGATCCTAGTTAACCAGCAGCCTACTTCTTCCTACCCCCACCCCCCAGAATTGCCTTATGACTGTCCCATGCATGCTTGAATTCCACAGTTTTGACTCCACAACCTCCTCCGGAAGGCCTTCCATGCATCCACAACCCTCTCTGTGAAAAATAACTCCTTAAATTACCTCTGAGCCCCCATCTTCAAATTGTGCCCTCTTGTTCTTGCACACTCTCTTTTTGAAAGATGCTACCCTCTTGGACTTTGTTGACTCCTTGAAGTACTTGAAAGTTTCTATCATGTCCCCCTCTCCTCCTTTCCTCGAGACTATACATATTAAGCTCCTTAAGTCTCTCTTCATATGTCTTCCGGTGCAGACCCCTGCACCATTTTAGTGCCCTCCTCTGGACAGCTTCCATCCTGTCTATGTCTTTGCGGAGATTGGGTCTCCAGAACTGCACACAGTACTCCAGATGGGGTCTCACCAGCTGTCTGTACAGAGGGATAATAACTTCCTGTTTTCTACTGGTGATGCCTCTCCCTATGCATCCCAGTATCCCCCCAGCCCTCCTTGCTGCCCTCTCACATTGCTTGCCCACCTTTAGGTCATCTGATATGACTACCCCCAGGTCCCTTTCCATTTTTGTTGTTGTTAGTATCTCACCCCCCATTGTGTACTCTTCCCCTGGGTTTTTGTTTCCCAGGTGCATTACCTTGCACTTCTTAGCACTGAATCTAAGCTGCCATACATTTGACCATTCCTTTAACCTTGCCAAGTCCCTTCTCATCCTTTCCACCCCACCCTGTGCATCAACTCTGTTGCAGATCTTAGTGTCATCTGCAAAGAGACATACTTTTCCTTCCAGTCCTTCCACAATGTCGCTTATAAAGACATTGAAGAGGACCAGTCCTAATACTGAACCCTGCGGTACCCCACTAGTAACCCTCCTTTCTTCTGAGTGGACTCCATTTACTATTACTCTCTGTGTCCTATTCTCCAGCCAATTCTTAACCCAGGCTGTCATCTTGGGACCCACTCCCAGGCTGGCTAACTTGTATATTAATCTTTTGTGTGGGACTGTGTCAAATGCCTTGCTAAAGTCTAGGTAGGCCATGTCCACAGACCCTCCCTGATCTACTACTTTGGTCACCCAGTCAAAGAAATCTATCAGATTTGTCTGGCATGACCTTCCCGCTGTGAATCCATGCTGCCTAGGGTCCTGTGCCCCTCTGGCCTCTAGATACTCAACAATTCTTTCCTTCAGAAGTGATTCCATCATTTTCCCTGTCACTGAGGTTAAACTAACAGGTCTGTAGTTTCCTGCTTCTGCCTTGCTCCCACTTTTGTGAAGGGGAATCACATCTGCCCTCCTCCAGTCCTCGGGTACCACCCCATCCTCCCATGATTTGTTAAAAAGGGTAGTCAGTGGTGTCACTAGTTCTACCCTTAGCTCTTTTAGAATTCTGGGATGAATCCCATCAGGCCCCATTGCTCTGTCCACCTTCAGTTTTAAGAGTTCTTTCAGAACCCTTTCTTCTGTAAATGGGCTGGTATCAACTTCTGTATCCAGAGTGTACTACTGTTTGTTTTATGTACCTCCCCTCTTCATTTGTAAATACTGAGCAAAAATATTTGTTTAGTATCTCTGCCTTTTCACAGTCTCCCTCTGCCCGCCCTCCCTCTCCTTTATTAAGCCTCACTATCCCTCCCTTGGTCTTCCTTTGCTACCTGATGTATCTATAAAAGGTTTTATCCCCCTTCTTAACTGAGTTGGCTATCTTTTCCTCGGTTTGGGCCTTTGCTGTTCTGACTGCCTTCCCAGCCTCCTTTTGCTTTAACTGACACAGTTCTCTGTCCTGCTCCTTCTGCGATTCCTTGTACTTCCTGAATGCTTTCTTTTTCTCTTGAACCTTCACTGCCACTTCCTTTGAGAACCATAGTGGTTTCTTACATCGTCTTGTTTTGTTTATTTGCTTCACACAAAGGCACGTTACCTCTGTGATGGCAGTTTTGATTATTCCCCATTGTTCTTCCACCCCTCCTTCCTGCCCATTTGCTAGTGCATTCCTTAGGCAGTCACCCATTTTGGCAAAGTCAGCCCTCCTAAAGTCCAGTACTTTTGTCTTTGTATGGCTTGACTCTATTGCTGTGTTTATTGTGAACCATACTGTTCGATGGTCGTTAGCTCCCAGATGGCTACCCACTTCTACATCTGTGATCCTCTCTCCATCTCCATTTGAGAGAATCAAGTCTAATATTGCTCCCTCTCGAGTGGGCTCCAGTACTAGTTGTCTAAGGCATGCCCCCTGTAGGGCATCTAGAATAACTGCACTCTTCGAAGTGGCAGCTGCAACTGCACTCCAGTTAACATCTGGCATATTCAGATCACCCATCAGCAATATCTCCCCTTTTTCTGCCATTCTGAATATACTTTCTATCATTTCCCTGTCCATTTCCTCCCCCTGAGAAGGGGGTCTGTATACAACTCCTGTGTGTATTGTGGTGCCATTGCCTGTCTCCAAATTTACCCACAGTGCTTCTTCTGAACACTCAGCAGCCAAGTGTTTTACAACAGCCAGCTACATAGACTTCTCGGCACCTCGGCTGCTCATTCCCATCAAAGGATCAATGATGGTACCATTATGATAGTCTCTATACATCTTGAAGCTCCTGGACAGATTTCTGGAGTTTCTTTACTCTTTATTTCACGTCTAAGGAACACTGTGAGACACAGCTCATGCGCTCATAACTGTCTGTGTATATCGCAGTTATGACTGAATGATTTCTGAAGGGCTTAATTTGCTTTATGAATGAGAAGGGAGGGGATTAACCCTTTTTCCCATTCCTTTTTTTTTTTACATTAAATACTGTGAGCTGGAAAAAGATCAAAAAGTAACCCTCACCCTTATAAGTTCGTCATATAATGAAACATAAACAATGCTGATTGATTCAAGGAAAGATTGGGGGGGAGAAGGGAACAACCTTTGATGAATGGTTTTTCTTTTTATTTTATTCTCCTTTTGCCTTCACACTGGCTTAAGAAATGTACACCCTAATAACTGTAGGTATAGTTATGACAAGGGTAAATGTTAATTTGGAGGCTGAATATACGTTTAAGCGGAGATATATACAGTACCATAATAATATATTAACATATATTTTGCTACATGGCAGAGGCTGGATGGGGGGGGGGGATATTCTGATCACGCTGTTTTTTAGGCAGAAGAGTATACACCCAAGAAAATGGAAGGGACGCCCTTACTAGCCTGGGTGATGACGTACATCGCCATAATTGGTGTACTGTGGAAAGGAATCCACAGTAGGGAGGGCCAAATGGCATTTGCTGTGGTTTACCCTCCTGATCACACTATCACATACAACTCAGGTCCTCTGCGGTTCTATAAGGGGCGGGTTCTTAAACCACTCTGGGCTGGAAGTCAACATAAGTGTATATATGTTTTCAGACAATGTTGGTTCAAGTTGTTAGTTTGTACTGCTATATGTTGTTACTGTTATTTGGTATGGGTCAATTTATGCCATGATTTTAAGATGGGAAATATTAGGCAATTTGCCTCACTGGGTTGGAGAACAGAGAGACTCTGGTGTAACATACAATGCACTCTTACTGACTGGGGAAGAAAGACTGTTGGGCCTGCAACATCTGGAATGAGAGGCAGACACCCACGCTGTAATCATAGTGCAGATTTAAAGTCCAGAATTACAATATTTAGATAATGGCTCCTCATTCAAAACCTTTAATTTCATCCCAGAATGTCAATGGACTCAACAATTCCATCAAGCGGTACAAAGTACTCTCCCTACTTAAAAAGCTAAAAACTTCTTTTATATTAATATAGGAGACTCACCTGGATCATGCAGAACACTAGAAACTGAAAAAATGTGGTTTTAGTCAGGTGGTCTCCTCATCATATAGGGGACATAAGAGAAGAGGGACAGTAGTGTTAATTCCCAGAACTATCCCGTATCAAGTCACCTCAACGTACGTGGATGCAGAGGGCAGGCTGGCTATCACAGTGGGTACCTACAAGGGAACCCTTCTGACATTGGCTAGCTTATACATCCCTCCGGGGATAGATGCAGGGACAGGGAGGACACTGTTACAAAAAATTACAGAACAGCAGCAAGGGGTACCAATAGTAGGGGGTGATTATAATATGATTTTAGGTAACAGAGACATCACTAAACCTAGACCTCCGAAGCGCTCTGCCACACAGAAAACAGCACAGAGGTATCTGAAGGATATGGGATGGCAAGATACCTGGCGTCATTTAAACCCCTCCAAAAGGATGTATATACACTACTCAGCCCCACATAAGATATATACCTGCAGCCGGCCCACCGCAGTTGGATTTCCGCTTGCGACGCCAGTGACCTGGGTTCAGGAGTGGACTTGGGTCACTGGAGGGCTGGCTGGGGGAGAATGGCTTGAGCATCCTACGACAGCTTGCCTTCTCCGGGGGGAGGGTGGGGGCCAATGCCTGCTACTTGTCTCCGCTCGGGTACTGCAAGCCCCTGTTGCAGGGGCTGGTCGTGGCGTGTGGTGGGCGTCCAGCGCACAACTCTTGACGTCAGGGCACCACACCACCACGATGGGAATGCAGGAGGAAATCAGCCTTCCATGCGGGAAGGCGAGGCACCAGGAGCATGCCTTCAATGTGTCACCACCACCCAGACCACCTTGCCCGATGAAATCAGAAGTGTACGGGGTGTACGGCCCCCACCACGTTACCCGCCCGGGGGGTATAACCACGGCTCCATGGGGCACAAGGCTGGTGATGGGTTGGGTGGTTGACAGAGGGATGACTCCCAGGTGCCTCCGAAGGGTCGGAGATGGAAGGCCAGTAGGAGGAAAAACAGAAAGTAAAAAAAAAAAAAAAGATATATACCTGCATAGACTTATGTCAGATATCACAGGAACAGTCATCTTATCCAGAGGTGTGACATCCTTCCTTCTGTACCTTCAGACCATTCACAGATATTACTTAGTTTAAATTGGACCTCTGAACGCAAGACCACCCTCTGGCACTTTAATAACTATCTGTTAAACATAAAGGATTTTCAAGAATTGATCAAATCCAGAATTCTATAAATTTTGTTAGAAAATGGATCTCAGGAGATAAACTATACAACTCTCTGGGACACGCTAAAGGTGGTATTGCATGGGGACATTCTTAAGTTTTGCCTCCCACTATAAGAAGCAGCAATCAGCTAGGCTGTCTGCATTACAGAGACAACTACGTGATTTGCAACAGCAGCATGTGGCCGGGGACAACTCAGTGTACCCCTTACTAGAGGCCACAAAACAACACGTACAGCACTTACTGGATATCAAAACTGAACAAGCCATGCAATACCTGAAACAAAAATATTACAAGGGCCCCCCCCCACCCGAGGGCCACTAGAATCTTAGCACATAGGCTGAGACAACGGATAACGCAAAATACTATTACACAAATCTGCTCCCAGCAGACCAGAAATTATAGTAGGGTACCCTCTGAGATAACTGAGGCATTTACAAGTTTTATTACTCTAAATTATAAACACCAGAGTCCCCTCATGACCCCCAAGCTATCAACCAATTCTTGGTGAACCTGCAGCTTCCACAGCTTACTCAGGAACATGTGGTCAGGTTGGAGGCTCCAATTACTAGGAGGGAGTTGGAGGGAGTAGAGGGGGAATTGAAAAAAAGGAAGTCTCCAGGACCAGTTGGTCTCACGGGAGAATTTTATAAGTCATTAAAGGATCTCCTACTGCCCACCTTACAAGAGGCCTGTCAGGAGGTGATGGAGGGAGAGGCAATTCCACCATCTTGGAAATATGCAGTAATTTCAAGTATACATAAGCCAGGGAAGGACCCTGGTCAATGTAGTTCTTGCCTACCAATTTCAGTTTTAAACAATGCTTACAAACTATTTGCTTCAGTTCTGGCAAAAAGGCTGGAATGGGTCTTGCCACTGGTGGTTAATTTGGATCAGAGTGGGTTTATCACCTCTAGACAGACGCAAGATAATATTAAACGAACAGTGCACCTTTTGTACCACGCCTCCCAGTCGAAGGTCCCCTTTTTATTATTGGGTCTAGATGCAAAAAAGGCCTTCAATCGGGTGGCGTGGCCGTTTCTAGAGGCATCACTGGGATTGTCTGGCTTTTCTGCAACCTTTCGGAGGCTAATTATGGTTATTTATGACCACCCTAAAGCATACATTAAAATCAACAGCGCGCCATTACCTCTCTGATATCTTTATATAGCAGCAAGTGACAGGGATGCCCCCTTTCACTCCTGCTGTTTGCACTCTACTTGGAGCCCCTGGCTCAGACTTTGAGAGGGGCGGCAGATGTTACTAGACTTACAGACTTACAGTGGAGGGGCGGAACAACACAAACTAGCGTTGTATGCAGATGACTTATTAGTTTATCTTGTCAACCCAGAGCAGTCTCTCCCCCACTTATGGGACATACTGGAGAGATTCGGAAGGGTAGCAGGGTACAAAATAAATACCACTAAGACAGAGGAACTACAGGTAAATTATTCCCCAAAAGAGGTGGTGAAACATTGTTTCCCATTTCGTTGGGGCATGTTACATTTGAAGTATCTGGGAATGCAGCTGACTGTTTCATCGACACCTCTCTATCAATACAAGTATGTACCACTGATCAGACAATCCACTTTAGATCTGGAGAAAGGGAATAAAATCCCACTGCCCCGATACAATGGGTGGAAGCAATTTGTATGAATCTACTTTCTAGATTTTTATACTTGGCGCAAGCTCTTCCAATTGCTCCCCCATCCTCTTTTTTTAAACTAGTAAATAAAAAAATATCCAGATACATCTGGGACTCCTGACCCCCAAGAGTGAGGCTTCCAATTCTTCACAGCTCCCATCTAAATTTGGGGGATTGGATTTGCCCTGTTTTTATAACTACTATGTGGCTTCACAGATCGGGATAGTCTTTTTGTGGCTCCACCATTCCTATGAGGTGAAATAGAGTGAGCTGGAAAAAAGAGAAGACCTGGTTAATGTGGCTAAAATATTGTGGGAGTCAACCCCCGTTGCCCCTGGAAGAGGTGACCATAACCCCTACACTAGAAACACTTTTATGCTGGAGGAGATTCTGGACATCCAACCCACTGGCCTTATATGAACATTTTTTGTACTACCTGCCTTATTTACAGTCCTTTCAACCAGCCAGATTAGATAATGGTTTTCATAAGTGGCAAAGACTTGGTATCCAGACTCTCCTTCAATTTTATAAAAAAGGGGATCTACTGGCCTTTAAGGAGATGTTAGTACAGTATGGACTCACCCCACAGGACAGATTCAGATACATGCAGGCAGTTAATTAAATCAGGCCTTGCCCTCTCTTCTTATCCGGGAACCCCCCCACCCGTGTTAGAGATCTTTTGAAAAGCTTTACAAGGCTCAGCGTCCCAAAAACATATGATCTCCTACATTTATAAAGCAATTCTTTGCCTCCATAAACATACTTTGGATTCAGTGAAGCTTTCCTGGGAGAGATATTTGGGAGGTAATAGAGATCTGAAGGTATGGGTCACCCACATTAAATATTTGCATTTGGGTAAAGGATCATACATCTGGAGAGAGTTCTCCTGGAAGGTGACCTTAAGATATTTCAGGACCTCCACAATACAAAATAAATATAATCCCACAAGGGGATCTGCCTGCTGGCAGGGGTGTGGATATGCCCCAGCAGCGCAGGGCTATATCTTTTGGGGATGCCCTGTGCTCAAACCTTTTTTGGGGGCCTTGCAGTCAGCCTTGGGAGATTTATTAGGGGTCCTGTTGATACTGACAGAGGAATTTTTTTTCCCTGAACCTAGATAGGGAGCTGAGAAACATCTCAACCAAGAAACTCACTCAAGTATGTTTCCTGACAGCTAAGAAAGCAACAACCAAAAAATGGCTCTCCCAGTTTCCCCATACAATTAGAGAATGGCAAGATCTCATGATACAGATACACAAAATGGAAAAACTCACAGCTTTAATTAACCACCGTATTGAAAACCTTGAAATACTATGGAGAGGATGGGTGTTCTATATCATGGCCCACCGACATGACTTTGTTCCATAATCCCCACCACACCATATAGAATAGAGGAGGGTCAGGCCAGCATGGTTGCGCTAAGGGTTGAGCCACTGGATGTAACACCTCGCGCCATGCCGACGACCTGGGTTCAGAAACAAGCCCAAGCCATCGGGCGTTGGCAGGGGCAGGAAAGGACTGAGCGTCCGGAGGACAGCTCTCCTTTCTTGAGGGGGGAAGGATCAGCTGGCCATCGGCTGGGGAGGCACTGCAACTAGTGACCTGTAACAACAGGGACAACAGCTGCGGCGGATGCTTTACGAGCATGCATGGGTGCACGTACGCGGCATGCAGGGCATCACTGCATGTCTCGAGCTGGGGGAACACAATAAGGAAAATCCCCCTTCCATTGGTAGGCAAAGGCGGGTCTAGAGGTTGCGGCCCCACATCCTCTGCCAGGCACCAGGACACCCGCTCTGGTCTCTCCTCCTGTCAGCAGCCCTTCCAGTACTATAGATAGAGCACTGGAAAGGAGTATGGAGGTCCTTCCTTGAGGGATTCAGATATGGGGGTCAGGGTGGCTGCACGTGGAGAGGGGTACCCCCCCCCACCAGAGAGAGGTTGTCAGGGCTTCAGGCTGCATGAGTAGAAGCAGTCATACCGCACAACCACGCTGGAGAGGGGCCAATGGTAAGGGTGCATAAAGAAAGTTTGAAAAGGAAAAAAATAAAGAATAGAAGAGGGTTGGGGAGTCCTGCCCCCTCTTCAACAGGTCTTAATGTCATGAATTACAACTATAAGAAAATGGATTCTTTCTTTACCATTAGTAACTGTGCTCTTAACCTTATCAGATTGCTCTTTTTTTTATGGATGTATTTGTAATGTGATGCATTATCAGTGTTTCTCCCTCAGTGGACTCTGCACTATGTATGCAAATCACCAGCTACAATGTTCGTGAACATGTTGTTATTTAATTGTATGACCCAATGTACTGTCTTAATTGAAAAAGTTCTTTTAAATAAAGAGTAAAAAACACCAGAAGCAGGCCCAGTGGCATGGAGGACTGAGGCACTGAATGCCTTACCTCCTCCCATTCTGGTGACCTGTTCAGGAATGAACATGGGTTGCTGGGGGTTGGTGGGGTGGGAGAGGACCGAGTGTCCCAGGGACTGCTCTTGTCTCCTGGGGAGGAGCAGCCAGCAGATTCAGCCTTTGACTGCCCCCAGATGGAAGCCAGGTGGTAGTGCAGGCAATGAGCGGCTTGAAGCGAGGGACCATGGTTTCGCAGGGCATGCTCACCTCCACGTGCACGTCCTGACATGCCACTGTATCAAGGGTGCCTGGGAGAAAACAGAAAAAGGGACCCAAAGGCAGACCACTGCTCTGCATATCTCCCCGGGACCACGCCACCACCTGGATACCTGCAGCAACTCTGGCTTATGGACCTGGGGGAGGGAAGGATAGCCCTCCCTCTCCAACCCTGCCAAAGGGGAAAGCTGTGGGGGACTCGCTCCAGGTTGGTCCAGGGGAGATAGGTGCCAGCCAGGGGGAGATGGGGATGGATGAAGGGTCTCTGGAGGGTTAAAAAGCTATATAGAAGAAAAGAAAAAGACACTAGGACTCTGGACAAGCCATTAACAATGAAAAATGGGGAAGGGTAGAAAGGGGGAAGGCCAACCACTTCTCTGATGAAACAACTCCTCCATGTCCTGGAAAAAAAAACATAGAGAACATAAACAAGTTCAATACACACCAACAAACATCTTTAGTAGGCCTTAAATACTACAGTCATGGCCAAAAATATTGGCGCCCTTGCACTTTTTCAAATAACTCACAATTTCCTCTAAACATAAGTTGAACTTAACAACAGTACAGTATTTGGTCTCCACAATTCTTTATTTCTCTGTTAATATTACAGAACCTTTGTTTTTGATTCAGAATTTAATATATCCTTTTAAATCAGAAAATGAAAAGAAATGGCATTGGCAAAATTATTGACGCCCTAGACTTCATATTTGGTAGCACAGCCTTTGGTCAAAATAACTGCAATCAACTGCTTCCTCTAGCCATGGATGAGCTTCCTGCACCTCTCTACTGGCAGTTTGGCCCAGTCTTCTTGTGCAAACTGCTCCAGTTCTCCCAGATTTGAAGGGTGCCATCTCCCAACTGCTGTTTTCAGATCTCTCTCCCAGGTTTTCAGTAGAATTTAGATCTGGACTCATTGCTGGCCACTTCAGAACAGTTCAGTGTCTTGTCTTGCACCATTCCTGGGTGCTTTTTGAAGTGTGTTTAGGGTCACTGTCCTGCTGGAAGACCCATGACCTTCGACGGAGACCCAGCTTTCTGACACTGGGTTCAACACTGCGCTCCAAGATGGCCTGGTAATCTCCAGATTTCATGATGCTATGCACACGTTCAAGGCACCCAGTGCCAGAGGCAGCACAGCAACCCCAAAACATCACTGAACCTCCTCCATGTTTGACTGTAGGGAAGGTGTTCTTTTCTTTGAAGGCTTCATTTTGTTTTCTGTAAACATAGAGATGATATGCATTACCAAAAAGCTCTAATTTGGTCTCATCTGTCCACAGGACATTCTCCCAAAAGGATTTTGGCTTGTTCAGGTGTGTTTTGGCAAACCCCAGTCGGGCTTTCTTATGTGTCTCTCTCTCACCAGTGGGGTCCTCCTGGGCCACCTACCATATAACCCCCTTTCATTGAGTTGGCGATGGACGGTGTGAGTTGAAACTGTCGTACCTTGTGTCTGAAGGTCAGCTTGAATCTGTTTGGCAGTTGATCAAGGTGCTTTCTCCACCATTCGAACAATCCTGCGCTGCAATCTTCATAGAAACATAGACTTTGACGGCAGATAAGGACCACTTGGCCCACCCAGTCTGCCCATTTTCCTACCTACTGGATAAGCTGCAGATTCTAGTTAACCAACAGCCTATTTCCTGCAACCCTCCACTATAATTGCCTTATGTCTGTCCCATGCATGTTTGAATTCCTCCACTGTTTTAGACCCCACAACCTCTCCAGGAAAGCGGTTCCATGCGTCCACCACTCTCTCCGTGAAAAAGAATTTCCTCACATTACCCTGAGCCGTCCCCCCTCTAACTTTAAATTGTGCCCCTTGTTCTTACACATCTCTTTTCTGAAAGATGCTACCCTCCTGGACTTTGTTGATTCCCTTGAGGTACTTAAAGTTTCTATCATGTCCCCCTGTCCCTCCTTTCATCAAGGGTATACATATTAAGCTCTCTCAGTCTCTCTTCATATGGTTTCTGATGTAGACCCTGCACCATTTTAGTTGCCCTCCTCTGGACTGCTTCCATCCTGTCTATGTCCTTGCGTAGATGGGGTCTCCAAAACTGCACACAGTACTCCAGATGGGGTCTCACCAACTGTCTGTATAGAGGGATAACCACTTCCCTTTTTCTACTTGTGATGCCCCTCCCTATGCATCCCAGTATCCCCTGGCTCTCCTTACTGACTTCTCACATTGCTTACCCACCTTTAGGTCATCTGATATGACTACACCCAGATCCTTTCCATTATTGTTGTTGTTAGTACCTCCCTGCTATTGTGTACTCTTCTCCTGGATTTTATTTCCCAGGTGCATTACTTGCACTTCTTTGCATTGAATCTAAGTTGCCATATGTCTGACCATTCCTCCAACCTTGCCAAGTCCCTTCACATCCTTTCTACCCCCTTGTGTATCAACTCTGTTACAGATCTTTGTGTCATCCGCAAAGAGGCATACCTTTCCTCCAGACCCTGCAATGTCACCTATAAAGACGTTAAAGAGGACTGGACCCAGTACTGAGCTCCTGGGTACTCCACTAGTAACCCCTTTCTTCAGAATGTGTCCCATTCACTATTACCTTCTGTGTCCTGTTGTGCAGCCAGTTTTCTACCCAGGCTACCACCCTGGGACCCACTCCCAGGCTGGCTAACTTGATTATTAATCTTTTGTGCGAGACTGTGTCAAATGCCTTGCTAAAGTCTAGGTAGGCCATATCCACTGCCCCTCCCTGGTCTATTACTTTGGTCACCCAGTCAAAGAAATCTATTAGATTTGTCTGACATGACCTTCCTGCTGTGAATCCATGCTGCTTTGGGTCCAGTGCCCCGCTGGCCTCTAGGTACTCAACAATTCTTTCTTTCAGAAGTGATTCCATCATTTTCCCCACCACTGAGGTCAAACTAACAGGTTTGTAGTTTCCTGCTTCTGCCTTGCTCTCACTTTTGTGAAGGGGAATCACATCTGCCCTCCTCCAGTCCTCAGGTACCACCCCATCTTCCCATGATTTGTTAAAAAGTGTGGTTAGTGGTGTCACTAGCTCCTCCCTTAGCTCTTTTAGGATTCTAGGGTGAATCCCGTCAGGCCCCATTGCTTTGTCCACCTTGAGTTTTAGAAGTTCTTTCAGTACTCTTTCTTCTATAAATGGACTGGTATCAACCTCACTATCCAGAGTGCTTCTAACCTTTCTATGTTCCCTAATGTACCTATAAAAGGTTTTATCCCCCTTCTTAACTGAGTTGGCTATCCTTTCCTCGGTTTGGGCCTTTGCTTTTCTGACTGCCTTCCCCACTTCTTTCTGCTTTAATTGATACAGTTCCCTGTCGTGCTCTGTCTGTGATTCCTTATACTTTTTGAATGCAGCCTTTTTCTCCTTAACCTTCCCTGACACTTCTTTTGAGAGCCATAGTGGTTTTTTATTCTGCTTTGTTTTCTTTATTTGTTTCACACAAAGGCTTGTTGCCTCCATGATGGCAGTTTTGATTTTTCTCCATTGTTCTTCCACCCCTCCTTTCTGGCCATTTGCTAATGCATTCCTCAGGTATTCACCCATTTGCCAAAGTCAGCCATTCTAAAGTCCAGTATCCTTGTATTTGTATGGCTTGTCTCCATGGTTGTGTTTGTTGTGAAGCACACTGTGCAGTGAGTCGCTTGTTCCCAGATGTCTACTGACTTCTAAGTTTGTGATCCTCTCTCCATTTGAGAGTACCAGGTCTAATATTGCTCCTCCGAGTGGGTTCCACCACTAGCTGTCTAAGCATGCTCCCTGTAGGGCATCGAGAATGACCCTGCTCTTGGATGTGGCTGCAGTCCATGTTGCCCAGTTAACATCTGGCACATTCAGGTCCCCCATCAACAGTATCTCCCCTTTTTCAGCCATTTTGAGAATGCCCTCTATCATTTTCTTGTCCATTTCCTCCCCTTGAGATGGGGGTCTGTATACAACCCCTCTGCGGATTGTGATGCCATTCCCTGTCTCCAATGTGACCCAAAGTTCCTCTTGTCCTCCCCCTTTACCTTTTAGTTCTGTTACTTTGATCCCTTCCCTTATGTAGAGAGCTACTCCACCTCCTCTTTTACCCTCCCTGTCCCTTCTGTAGATTGTGTACCCTGGTATGTTGACATCCCAGTCACGGTTCTCCGTGTACCATGTTTCTGTGACTGCCACAATATCCAAGTGTTCCACTTCCATCAGGGCTACTAGCTCTGGAAGCTTGTTTCCCAGACTACGGGCATTGGTACTCATTGCCCTCCATTTAATGTTGGCTTTATCCTTTTTTACCCCATCCCTGCTCTTCAAACAACATGAAGTCTTGCTATATTATGACATATGCAGTTTGCTCCAGCCTTAGAACTGCTCCGGAGGTGAAAGAGTTAACTTCCATGCCAGGCATGGAACCTTGAGCGCGAGCTCGGTTGAAAAAACTCTGTCTGTTGATCTTCAAACTGAAACTGTCAGATTCTTTACTCCGCCTCACTGAACAGTCGCTCCGGAGATTCCTCCTACTGCTCGGTTCATTTCTCGGTTAAAAAGAGTTATTCTCGGTTTTTAAACCGCAATTATATTTATTTTAACCATAAACCGGTCGGTTCAAGCTCTGTCTGTGGTATACGTAAGTAATAGATAGGTTTACATTCTCTGTGTGGAACTTGCAAACGTTGTTATCGGTTCGGTTTGAACCGATCAGGTTGTTGTTAAAACTTATTAAATTACATTTGGAGTGCGGTTCCCGGTTCTTATCGGTTCTAAAAGAAACGGATTTCATTACGGTTTTTTCCACGACCCGTGACACGGTTGAGAACCAATAAGGGTGTCTTGCTTGGCGATTTGCCGGAAAAGGGCAAGTTTTTGGTTAGGCTGGCATTATGTCTGAGAAACCCAAAAGAAAAACCGGGCCCACTGGGTTTCAAGCACTGTAGTGTCTGTGGGAAGCCTTTGCCAAAGGCTGACCCACACACCACTTTTTACTGTCTGGGGTTTGACCACCTCAATGCAGACTGCCAGATTTGCAAGAATTTCCCTGCAGCTACCCTGGATAAGAGATTGCTAGGTTCAGAATGAGAGGCCAAAAGTCCGCTGACCGGATGGCCAGCCGGTTCGGTGCCAACGAACCGGACGAATGCCCTCGGCCAGGGTGATACTTCCTCGGGCAAGCGAAGAGCTGACTTCCGGAGGAGCCAGTTCCAACAAAGGCGACTAGAAAATCAGCAGGTGTGAGGCCAAATTTCCTTCTCCAACCGCTGCAGAGATAGAAAGCGAACCAAATTGTCCAGTCGCTTTCCCGGTTCCGTCCTGAACCGCCACTATCAGGTAAACGGTTGGTTCGGTCGGTTCCACGGTTCAAGAATATGATATAGAGGAATTTTATGAACCGGAGGAGGGGAGGAGTTATGAAGAAGCGTGAATGTGATTTTGAAAGTCTGGATGTGCCCATTGAACGGACATCTCCCCAGACAGACCTTCGGAGTGTCTCCCCTAGGCTTTCTGGGTCCCTTCTCATTTTCTGTTTTATAAAAGTTGCTGAAACCCTCCAGCTCCCTTTGGAAGAAGCTGTGGATGAACAGGAGGAGCCTGACTGTGTAAATGATGGATATCCCAGAGTCCAGGAGATTGTCTATTCCTTTACATAAATCCTTTAGGAAACAGACAATAAAAATTTTAAAAGCTCCTAATTCTTTACTTCCTGTGGATAAAAAGATGGACAGGAGGTCACATTGTCAGGCCCTGATACGGAGTTCCTTTCACAACAATGCAGCCATGTTAGTAGTGCAGGCTGCAGCCTGTGATAGGCAAATATTCCCTTGGCTTCACACCCCTGACAAGGACTCCAGGAGGATTGATGCCATGGAAAGAAACAATACATGGCAGCATCCTTGGGACTCAGACAGGCAAATTATATGGCCTATGTTGCAAGATACCAGAAATCCAGATAGGATACTGTTATGGCTTTAGCAAAACAGGTCCCTGGCCAGCTTGCCAAGGAGCTGGAACAGGTGACTGCTGATGGTACTGAGGCATCCAAGGTGCAATTCCATGCTGCAGTGGACTCAAATGATGCATCTTCAAGAGTCATGGCTACATCTGTGGCTTTTCATAGAATGGCTTGGCTCAGGTGTACTAGCCTGTCACAGGATACCCAGGCTAAGGCCATGGATTTTCCTGTTGTGGGTAATTCTCTGTTTGGGGAGCAGACAGAGAATTACATGAAGAAAATGGATGAGTATAGGACCACTTATAGGAGTGCACAGGCCAAGGAGAGGCAAGCCACTCCTCAGAGGCAGCCTTCCAGGGCCAGGGGCAGGCCTTTTCACAGGCCTTTTTACCAAGCCCAGGCCTCCTCTTCAGCTTATGCCCAGAGGGGGTTCTTCAGAGGGAGAGGCAGACGGGGTAAGAGCAGGCTTGCTCCCACCCCTCACCCTAAAGCCCCTGCCAAACAGGCACCCTGATGGGATGCCCAGGGCCGATTCTCCATACCTGTAGGGGGCAGGGAGTCTTTAACATCAGACAAATGGGTCCTGGAAGTAGTAAAGCCAGGACTGGTTCTCAGCTTCAAAAATTTCCAAAGATGAGAACCAGATCTTTCCACCTGCAAATCCATTAGAGGCTCTTGCTTTGGAAACAGAAGTCTCAACCCTCCTGGCTCTCAGAGCTGTGGAAAGGTTCCTCCCTACACCAGGGCAAGGACTGTACTCCAGGTACTTCCTTACACCAAAAGACAGGAGAATGGCGGCCCATCCTGGATCTAAGATACCTAAACAAGCACCTTTTAAAACCAAAATTCAAAATGGTGACTCTGGGAATTATTTTACCCTCCCTAAGGCCAGGGGACTGGCTAGCGTCCCTGGACCTCAAGGATGCCTACTTCCATGTTCTCATCAGAAGCTCCCACCGAAGTACCGCAGATTCGAACTGCCCTCAGGCCATTACCAGTTCAGAGCATTGCCTTCGCTCACCTCTCTGCCCCAAGGGTATTCACAAAATGCCTGGCAGTAGCAGTTGCTCACTTAAGAAGGCAAAAGATTGCCATCTTTCCTTACCTGGACGACTGGCTCATAGTGGGTCAGTCTCCAGACCAAGTCAAATCACACCTTCAGGTTACCCAGCAGCTGCTTACATCTCTAGGTTTTCTTCTCAATCTCCCAAGAGTCAGTTCTAGAGCCTGTTCAGCTACTCACCTTCATAGGCGCAGAACTGGACACAAAGCAAGCCAGAGCTTTCCTTCCTCTAGAAAGAGTAAAGACCCTGGTGGCTCTGGCCTCCTCCTTCACTCTGCAGGGCTCTCGACCAGCAAGGCACTTTCTACAGCTCCTAGGGCACATGGCTGCTTCCACAGCTGTAGTGCAAGAAGCAAGATTTCAGATGAGGGACATTCAGTTCCATTTGAGAGCCTTCTGGTCTCAAAGGAGAGATCCCCTAACCAAATTGATCCCAGTAACTCGAACCCTGATCCAGGCCCTGCAGTGGTGGCAGGATCAGAGCACTCTGAGACAAGGGGTTCCTTTCATCCCTCAATCTCATTCCTTGACCCTTACTACAGATGCGTCCCTCTTGGGATGGGGAGCTCACATGGGCGACCTCACCACCCAGGGATTGTGGTCCCCTCAGGAATCTCTGCTCCACATCAATCTGTTGGAACTCAGAGTTATTTTTCTAGCACTTCAGGTTTTTTCTGCATCTGTTCAGAACAAAGTGGTACAGGTCAGAACAGACAACACCACTACAATGTGGTACATCAACAAGCAAGGGGCACTCGGTCTTGACCTTGTGCACCGAGGCAATGAAGTTGTGGTCTCTGGCTTATTCCCTGAACACCTCCTCATAGCAGTTCACCTCCCAGGCAAGGACAATGTCCTGGAAGATGCTCTCAGCAGGATTTCCCAGGGCCATCACGAATGGTCACTGGATCCCTAGTACTGGGTTAGTATTTGCCAGGTGGGGCACCCTCAGATAGATCTTTTGCAGCCCCAGACAATCACCAACTTCCTTTTTTGTTGCAGGCCCCAGTGTTGGGCTCAGTCCCTCTGGATGCCTTCCTTCTTGATTGGGAAGGAAGTTCCTCTATGCCTTCCCCTTCCTCTCTTGTTCAAGGTGCTAGTCAAAATCAGATCTCAACCTTGCAAGATGATTCTGATTGCTCCAGATTGGGCCAGACAGCCCTGGTATCCACTCCTTCTGTCCTTAGCAGTCCATCTTCCCCTGTGTCTCCCCAGGAATCACAATTTGTTAACCTGTGCCCAGTGGAGAGTTTGGTATCCGAATCTCAAATCCCTCAACCTCAAGGCCTGGCTTGGAGTTTGCTGACCTACAACTTTCTCAAGTTGTACTCGAAATCTTGAAAGCTTCTAGGAAGCCTTCCACCAGAGCTACTTATAATTCTAAATGGAAAAGGTTTTCCATATGGTGCTCTGGGAAGCATATTTCCCAGAATCTGCTGATTTGCCCACAGTCTTGGACTATATGGTCCATCTAAATACTTTAGGGCTGAGGCCAGCTACCCTGAAAGTGCATTTAGCTGTCTCTGCTTTTATTTCAGCAGGAAGCCCTCTTCTCTTTCTACTCACCCTGTATTCTCCAAGTTTTTCAAGGGATTGCTTCACACCAACCCTCCATTCAGGGACCCTGCTCCTGCCTGGGATCTTAATATTTGCATTGCTCAGCTGATGCAACCCCACTTTGAACCTTTGTCTTCAGCAGAGCTTAAGTACTTGACTTGGAAAACTGTGTTTCTAGTAGCCATCACTTCTGTCAGGCGCATAAGTGAATTACAAGCTTTGTCAGTGGAGACTGATTTTATCTCCTTTCACAGAGATAAGGTAGTCCTCAGGACTAACAGGAAGTTCTTGCCTAAGGTGGTTTCAGATTTCCACCTTAATCAATCTATATCTCTTCCAGTGTACTTCACTGACCATTCCTCCTCTGGCGAGAGGAGGCTGCACAGTTTAGATGTAAAGAGAGCCCTTAGTTACTACATAGAGCGTACCAAGGGTCACAGGTTTGACTCCCTCCAACTGTTCCTCACTTATGGTGAGGTTGGGAAAGGGAAACCTGCCACTAAAAGATCCATTGCCAGGTGGATTGTCTCTTGTATCCAATTTTGCTATCAAAAACTGGGTAAGGTTCCCCCTTCAGGCCTGAGGGCTCACTCTACCAGAGGTACAGCTGCGTCCCTAGCTGCGGCCAGGGACATCTCTATCTTAGAGATATGTCAAGCAGCTACCTGGAAAACAGTACACACTTTCACCAAGCATTACTCCCTGGACATCCAGGCTAGGAGGGATGCTCGGTTTGGCACAGCTGTGCTTCAGAGCCTATTCCTAAGTAGGTTCTTTCCTCCTCCATGGAGGTACTGCTGTGTAGTCTCGTATGTCATCAATATAGCAAGACTTCATGTTGTTTGAAAAAAATTACTCACCTTAGTAATGTTGTTTCTTCTAATGGAGTCTTGCTATTATGACCTCCCAGCTGCCCCTCTCAGAACCTCTGCTCTTGGGATGTGCGTCGGCAGTGCAGTGTTGGCACTAATGATGCCCACCTTGTGTTTTCACCCCTCCTTTTGGGGTGTTTGGGTGTTATATTTTATTTTATTGTCTGGGTCCCTTGACTTGAGTCTTGGTTTTGGGACCAGAAAAATGTGTTAATATTTTAGTAGCCAGTTGGCTAGTGTAGGTTTACAGCTTCCACACAGAACCTTAGTGAGTTTTTGCTCGTAAAGATCTGACAGTTTCAGTTTGAAGATCAACAGACAGAGTTTTTTCAACCGAGCTCGCGTTCAAGATTCCATGCCTGGCATGGAAGTTAACTCTTTCACCTCCGGAGCAGTTCTAAGGCTGGAGCAAACTGCATATGTCATAATATAGCAAGACTCCATTAGAAAAAACAACATTACTAAGGTGAGTAATTTTTTCTTATTGCCCTAGTCCATTTTTCCATTTACTCCTGTCCTGCCCTCTGTCAAGCTCTGTACCTCAGTGTTTACCCTACTACCTGCCATGCTTTGCGGGGGGAGGCTTGAACCTGTTTCCTATCAGCACCTCCCCCCTTGGCTAGTTTAAAAGCTTGCCAAGGAAGCCTTTAAACCTGTCACCTAGGAGCGTGTTTCCCTTCCTGGACAGATGCAGACCATCATGCCAGTATAGACCTTCATCTCTCTCTCCAGGTGGACCCCAGTCCCCAATGAGCAAAGCCCTGTGCTCTGCACCAGTTTGCAACCATTCATTAAACCGCATGGTGTGCAGTACCCTAGCCTCACCCCTGCCATAGACTGGCAGCACCTCTGAGAAGGTTACCATGCTTGCTACCTGTCTGAGGCCCCTCCCCAACTCCACAAATTCATCCTGCACTGCACTGATCTTATGCCTAGCTAGGTCATTTGTCCCGAGGTGGACAATGATATCTAGTTTCCTCTCCTGTGATGCTGCTTCTGCAATCCTGAGGATTCGCTTCCTGTCCTCAAGCCACATGCACCAGGCAGGCACCCTCTCCCTCTCTCTCCCTTCCCCAGGTCTACACCCTAACAATTGAGTCCCCTATCAGAAGCTGTTTCTTTCCCTTGTGTTGTCCCTTGCCACTCTTTTGTGGGTCTCCCTTGTGGATGCCCCAGCATTCTTCTTGGTCTCCAATGAGGGTGTCATCATAGAGGAACCTTGATTTGCCAGACCGACATATGATTTGTGTAGAGGTGCAACTCGGGCTACGCCTCTGTTCCACCACCCTCACCCTCCCAGAACCTACTGTGGTCCATCTGCTCTTCACACATGGCAACCTCTGAGGCAGTGGTTGTGGAACTGGTGCTCTTTGGGTGGGGGAGTCCTCCTTAGTCCTTGCCAGTTCAGCCTGGAGGTGGGCAACCTCCTCCCTCAGAGCTGACAGTTGCCTGCAAATAGGGGCAGCAACGCAGGTTCCAGAATGTTTCCCAGAAAATTGCTGCCCCACAGCCAGTGCATTGCACCACTCCCCATATGTCCCTCTTCCTTATAATATACAATGAGTAATATACAAAATTTTTTTTTTTTTTTGGTGTGTGTATACTTACGCTTTATGCACTGTACTGGGTAATTAAGAATATGACAGTTCTGCTCCAAGACCTGTTGAGGAAGTGATGTCAGAACCTTGGCTATAAAGGAAATGCCACAACCTCTTCGATCAAGTTTTCTCTTGCGCCCACGTCCGGGGAGGTTGGCTACAGTGCCATGGGCCTTAAACATCCTGATAACATTACGTACGGTGGAAACAGGAACATCAAGGTCTCTGGAGATTGATTTGTAGCCTTGAGATTGTCCATGCTTGGCTACAATCTCCAGTCTGACCTCCTCAGACAATTCTCTGGCTGTCTTTCTTTTCTCCATGCTCATTGCGGTACACACAGTGACACAAAACAGGAGAATGAGTCCTTTTCTCTATTCAAACTGGTCGAATGAGTGATTTTTATATTGCAGGCACCTGCAACTCACCACAGGTGAGTTCAATTCCAAAGTGAACGAGAATCACCTGCTTGAAATCTAATTATTTCTAACTACTTCTAAAAGGTGCCAATAATTTTGTCCGGGCCACTTAAGGATTTCTGTGCAGAATAAGCTAAGACGTAGTAAATTTTTCTGCTTTTTGTGTTTTATTCCACTGCAAACCAAAGAAATACATATGTGGATATCAAAATATTTTTTTAATTTCAACAATTTTTTGGAAGGAATGGTGCATTATTAGAAAAAACTGCAAGGGCGCCAATATTTTTGGCCACGACTGTATATCTAAGGGGACCATAAACACCACACTCTGCTAAACGAAAGACGAGGAGGGGAAACTAATTCACAAAACCTCAGAGAAAATACAATATCCCTTAATTACCTAAGGCACCAGTTTACTATCAAAAAAACAGATCTAACCAATCTGCACATCCAAAATTTGGCACATGGTCCTTGAGCGTGCCAATCTAAAAGCTGTAAGCTTAACAGGCATGAATTTTCTAAATTTAGGTATGCCGCCTATGACCAGGCAGTCCCAATCTATCCTCTGGAGTCACACTATGAAAACAAAATAATAAAAATGAGAAGTTTTATAAATTCCTCTGATCCTTCAATGTGATACTACCTCCTGGATACAGCAAGACTGATTATGCACATGAATGTTTTGAGAGTCAGAGTTCTGTACTACTGGAACAGTCCGATTTGAAACTGTACCACTGTCCCCTACTAGGGGTGCAAATTAGCCAAATGTAATAACTAATTTCCCCATTGACAATATGGAACAATACAGAAGCTACTCTGCTGATACCATTGTGCCACTGCAACGGTGTAATCTGGACCTTGTTACCAAAGTTACACGGTGCACACTGTTATGGGACAGTATAGCTCCCGGGGGGGAGGGAACCTGGTTCATACATCACTGTATGCACAGTACTCAGGCACTGTCCATGGCCTTGTTATGGTGGTGCTATGGCTGTGTCCTGGACAAGTATCTGTAAGGGGGTACGCAGTGTTCACATGCGTGCCCTCTCTCCATACTGCCCTTTATGTGTATGACTCTTTCTCGGTAGTCCTCTGTTGTCCTGTCTTGTACTCCAGGCCCGCGAAGGATGTCTAGACTGTTGCTGTATACTGCTGCAGGTGTGTGTACTTCACTGCAGTCACAATGCTGTGCCACTGCCTGCTTTATGCATCCACACCGGTTATTGTTGGTGCATGGCTGCACTAGTACCACATCTTATGGTGCAGACTGCTGTCACACGTCTCAGCTGTGTTCCATGTGTGTACGTAGCACATGCTATGTGCTGGTTGTATATGCAATGGCTGGGCTGTTAGTGACCGCTACTGTTGGATGTGCAGTATATATGGGGCTCTACAGTCCACAGTGTATACCTCTGTGCAGGTATGCTCTGCAGTCACTGCTGCATTGCATGGGCACATCTCCACAGTCCTCTTCCTTCTCAGTCATCACAATGTGTGGACTGTAGCTGCCACTGCTGTGCCATCATGCCCATCTGTTATACTGTGCTGCTACTGTCTGGTGCATCTTTTGTGTGATACTTTGTGTCCTGTTGTGTTGGCACATCAGTCGCTGGCCTCTGTACAAGCTGTTGTACCATGCCACACAGCCTGCCACATAGTACTGCAGTCATTCATGGCAACTGTGCTTTTTTGTTTATCAATTAGATTTTTATTGAAAATCAATAAACGTCCATAACAAGTAACTTTCATACTTAATAGTAATTTTGTGTTGTTTTTAGTGTATGTCATAAACGCTACCTAATAAAGTGAAACAAAAATCTGTCTCGTTCCTGTAGGAATAAAATATAAAACCATATTCAGTAATGCATAAAGTTTTGCCTACCTACTATGGAGTGAGAAAATAGTTCTTCTACTTGTTAATCATTTTTCCCTATTGTTTCAGTGAGACAGCAGATAATATTAAAGAGATAAGGCAAGATAAGAGAATACAGAGAAGAGGAGGATGTAAGAACGCTAGAAACTCCTGCATAACATACACGTATGATGTATCCTATCCCAAGTTTGCCTCATGCATAACGGAAACATTGTGATTTGAGGAACTTGTAAATATATTTCAAGTCTGGTCCTGATGTAACTGTTTACAACTTCTGAACTGTTATGTCTTTTCACTGCCTAGATGTTACACTTAAGGTGAAGAAATTGTAGGTGGTGTTCTATCTGGTTATAAAACTGTCTTTTTGTACTACCATCAGATGAGCTAACCTCTCTGATCTTAGCATCGATCAGCATTCCACTCCCCGATGGAAGGAGATCTGTCTTCTGTCTAAATTTTTAAGACAGTATTTTTAACTGATGCTGCCAAAATAGAAATGGTATACTTTTGTTCCTTTGTCCAAATTCTGCTTTCATCAAAATAATCTATGAGAGGCTGGCCCGATGGCGCTGAGGGTTGAGGCGCAGGACACCACACCTCGCGCAACGCCGGCAACCTGGGTTTGGGAATGAGCCCGGGCCGTCGGGGTCGGTAGGGGTGGGAGAGGATTGCACATCCAATGGACTACTCTCCTCTCCCAGGAGGAAGGGGGGTCCTTGCTCGTCGCTCGCCTGGCCTCTGGCAGAATCCAGGGGCACAGCAAGCATCGCAGCTACAACTCAAGGGAATGGGGAGTGGCGACATCGGCGGTGATGCCATGATGCCTGGGTGCGTGCCACTCCCCCAGGAACACGGGGAAACTACTGTGCCCGGTCTCCTAGATGACAGAGACCTCAAAACAGCAAAGACCCTGATTGTCCATGCCTGCCCAACATCCCAGTAAATCCGACACCTGCAAAATTCTTGGGGTGTAGCGACCCCGCCCCATACCCACCTGGGGGAATATAGCCATGGCAGAATCCGGCAGGTTGTGGAGCAGGGAAACTGCCAGTATGTGGCTCTTGAAGGAGTGGAGACCGGGTGCAGGATGGGAGGTGGAAAATAGAAATTTCGAAAAAAAAAAATAATGTATGAGACAGGTTTCCAAATTTATACTATCTTCGGACCCAGTGAAGGAACCCAATAAATTCTTTACGCTTGCCCATGCATGTTGTAACTTTGGACACCCCCCAGAACATATGATTTAGGTCACAATTAGCTGTTTCACATCTGGTACAATTCAAAGTAGCTGTAAGACTCATCTTATATAGCTGTAGCGGGGTTAATAAAGATTATTGAATGACTTAAACTGCACCATTTTTATGCTGACTGTTTTAAATGCCTTAAATGAATGTAGCCAGATTTTTTTTTCCAGTTCCAGTTCTCTAGATCCTTGCCTTAGCAGTTGTGACCGCATCTGATATTTTCTTTATCTGAACCCCTTGAGATCTCTAATAACAGGCTGTAAAGCAGAGATATTTTTGGATTCAATTATAAGCATGCCAAAAAGCTTCTTGTATTGTCACTGGAGTTCAGAAACCGAGGACCACTGTGTAAATGTCTTTTTAATAAAGTTTATTACTGAGTTATAGAACTCTAGGTCTGTATTTTGTATTTTCTTTTACAATATCAACAAATTGTTTAAAATGATTATTGATTAGTTGTTATTCATTTATTGGTCCATTCCACTTTATTGATTATCGGACTTTCTTGATTGATGTTCAGGTTCCCAAAAATGGGATATAGCCTAGATTTATCTAAGTTCAGGTCAAGCAATTTAGACCACCTTGTACACTATCTGTCATCCTGTTCTTCAGCAGTTTTAACGGTCTCACAAAGAGTAAAGAACTTATGTCCAGATTAAAGGACTCAACTCAAACAATTTCTAAATTTAACCAACCTGGGTTATTTGGTTGATCCTGTTTAGCATCAATCTATTTCGCAATCTGAGTAATCCTACAGGTCAAATGATAATTCAGATCTGGGAGTTTTAGTCCTGTCTGCACCCTGTTTTCATCTACCTGGTTTTACGTTCAACCCCGTCCCCAAAATGGCGCAAGATCAGTTCAGAGTCTCAGAGGTCACACAGTCCCTTCTACCTCAACCCAAATGAGTGCTGTCCTAGATGGTGATGGTGATGATGACTCTGATGCGCTGCCCTGGCCAGAGATGGTGAGGCATCGTCTTCTGAGTACTTTTACTGGCTCCGCTGTAGCTCTGGTCCTCAGGTCTTCTGGCTCTGCAACACCTCTGATCCTCTTCTGGTCCTCCGATGAACAGGTGAAAACCCTCCCTAAAAACTTTTAACTGTGTAAAATAAGAACAGGTTACTCACCTGTAACAGTAGTTCTAGGAGTGGTATATGTTCATCCACACTCATTGGCATTGTCCCTTTCCTCTTCAAATCTGCCAGAAGTCTTCAAGCTGGCTCCTCCCATCCACCCGGGTGGTATATGTCTCGGCTCCACCCCATGACGCCAGATCTTAGCCTGCTGGAAGCCAGGTTGTGTGCATCCGCAGCCAGCGAGGTCGGGTGGGTCTGTGTGGATGAACAACATATACCACTCCTAGAACTACTGTTACAGGTGAGTAACCTGTTCTTCTAGGAGCGTGGAAATGTTGTTCATCCACACTCATTGGCAGACTCCTAGCAGTTCTCCAGGACGAGGGAGGCAAGGCACACACCCCCTACTTATGGAACAGAGATTGGAGAACCGAGGCCCCAAACCAGCATTCCAGCATGACACAAGGTCGATGTGGTAGTGGGTAATGAAGGTGTTTGCTGACTTCCAGGTAGCAGCCCAACAGATTTCCTGGATAGGGACATCCCTGCAAGCAGCCACCGATGCAGCAGTATGGCGGGTAGAATGAACTCTTATCCCTCTGGGAGGTTCCTTGCCTGCCAACTCATAGTACAGACCTATGCATGATGTAATTCATCTTGCAATGGTCTGTTTGGCTGAAGGTCTGCTAGAAGCAGCTTTGGCATAGGTGTCAAACAGATGGCGAACCTCTCCGTGAATTTCCGCCGTCCTCTCCTTACAATAAGAGAGCACGGCTCAGGTCCAAAGTATGAAGTCTGTACTCAGCGTCCGAGGTGTAATTAGGGTAGTATACCGGCAGAGTCAACACCTGGTTAAGGTGAAACTCTGACACCACCTTCGGAAGGAATTTCGGTTGGGGGCGCAGGACAACTTTGTCCCTGTTAAAGACCACACAAGGGGAGTCCACCAAAAGCGCCTGGAGCTCCCCTGTCCTTCTGGCTGACATGATAGCCACCAGGAAGGCCGTCTTCCATGACAAGTGTGACAGCTCACACTTCTGCATGGGTTCGAATGGCTTCCCCATGAACTTTGCCAGAACCAGCAGTAGATCTCACAGAGGTGGAGGTTCACGGACCTCAAGGGATATGTGATCCAGGCCTTTGAAAAAGTGCCTGACCACTGTCTCCTGCGCCAATGTCGGCTGACCAGCCCGCACCCGGTAAGCAGAAATGGCTGCCAGGTGCACCCTAAGGGTCGATGACGGTAGACCCCCTTTGGAGAGAGAGACTAAAGGTAGTCGAGAATGTTAGCCACAGAACAGGATAAGGGGTCCAGACCCTTACCCTGACACCAAATGGAAAATCTTTTCCATTTGAAGGCGTAACATTTCCTGGTCGATTCCTTTCTAGATGCCTCCACTACGGTGTAGACATCTTCGGAAAGACCCAAAGCCTGGAACTCTAGCCGCTCAGGTACCAGGCTGTGAGGTGCAGGGATTGAAGGTCCGGATGGAAGACCTTCCCTTAGTTGAGAGATATCAGGTCCGGGTGTGTACAAAGCCACTCCAGGGGCCTGCAGCTGGGGCTAAGGAGATCTGGATACCATAACTGGCGCGACCAGTCTGGGGCTACCAGAATCACTTTCGCCTTGTCCCTCCTCACCTTAAGTAACACCTTGTGGATCAAGGGAAATCGAGGGAAGGCACAGAGGAGGCCTGGGGTCCACGGCCTCGAGAAGGTACCCCCCTGCAGCAAGCCCTGCTGAGGGGAGCGGGCATGATACAGCCTCAGCTTGGTGTTTTCCCTGGAGGCAAACAGGTCCACTATCAGTTTGCCCCAATGGGAGAACAAGCTGTAAGCTACCTCTGGATGGAGAGACCACTCGTGGGATGTCTGGCCTATGCAGCTGAGAGCATCCACCAGCTGGTTCAAGGCTCCAGTCACATGGATGGCTAGGAGATCCCTCTCCGACCAGCTCATGAGGGTCCAGATGCGGATCGCCTCCTTGCACAGCAGACAGGAGTGCATGCCACCCTGTTTGTTGAGGTAGTACATGGTTGTGGTGTTGTCCATCTGGACTTGAACCACTTGACTAGGGAGCTGAGGAGTGAAAGCTGACAGTGCCAGTCTGACTACTCTGAGCTCCAACAGGTTTATGTGGCATCGGGACTCCTCAGGGGTCCAGAACCCATGGGCCCTGTTGTCCCCCGTGTGGGCTCCCCAGCCCATGAGAGAGGCATCGGTCGTGAGGACGACTGTCGGCTCGGGCCGAACAAATGGGATCCCTTCCTGCCACTGGTCTGGGACAGTCCACCACTGGATAGCGTCCCACATCTTCTAGGTTACAGTGATCAGCTGGTCGAAGTGACTGTGGCGCTGAGTCCACTGAGTCGCCAGCTCCCATTGGAGTGGGCGCATGTGCAACCAGGCCCAACGGACCACTGAGGTGCTCTCCACCATGTAACCCAGAAGGTGCAGAAGAAAAAATTACTCACCTTAGTAATTGTGTTTCTTCGAATGGAGTCTTGCTGTATTCTGACAATTGCAGTTAGCCCCAACACTTGAACTACCCCGGAGATGAAAGAGTTAACTATGCTGAGAGCATAGAACGTTGGGCTCGAGCTCGGTTCAAACCACTGTCTGCTGCACTTGAAGTGTAACCGTCAGATTCTTATGAGCACTACTAACTAGCTACACTCTAAAGAGGAAATTGTAAAATTAATAGCCAAAAGGCAACCGAATCTTTTGGATCCCATAAGACTCAAGTCGAGAAACCCAAAAACAAAAACCAGGTAGTGAACTAAACAGACTAAACGAAAATTAAACCAAGAGGCAGAAAGTCATGCACCCCTGGGGTGCAGCACTGTATCTGCCAACCTATTTCCCAAAAACCAGGTTCTGAGAGGGGAAGCAGGGAGGGAGGTCAGAATACAGCAAGACTCCATTAGAAGAAACACAATTACTAAGGTGAGTAATTTTTTCTCCAAACAACATGAAGTCTTGCTGTACTCTGACAATTGCAAACTACCAAGCAGTACCTCCATGGAGGAGGGAATCCAACCTACAGTATTTTGGGAATAGGCTCTGCAGCACAGCTGCACCAAACCTAGCATCACTCCTAGCCTGGATATCCAGGGAATAATGCTTGGTAAATGTATGAACAGTTTTCCAGGTGGCTGCTTTGCATATCTCTAGCAATGGAATATCCCTGTCAGCAGCCAGGGAAGCAGCTGTACCTCTAGTCGAATGAGCCCTCAGGCCTGAGGGTGGAATCTTGCCTAGTTTTTTATAGCAGAACTGTATACAAGAGACAATCCACCTGGCAATAGCTCTCTTAGTGGTAGGTTTACCCTTCCCCACTTCTCCATAAGTGAAGAACAACTAAAGGGAGTCAAACCTGTGGGCCTTATTACGATCTATGTAGTAACTAAGTGCCCTCATAACATCCAAACTGTGTAATCTTCTTTCCCCAGAAGAAGAGTGATCAATGAAGAATACAGGGAGAGACATGGACTAGTTCAAATGAAAATCTGAAACCACTTTAGGTAAGAACCTCCTATTGGTTCTCAGGACCACCTTATCTCTATGGAAAGAGATAACATCAGGCTCCACTGGTGGAGCTTGCAACTCACTGATACATCTGGCAGAGGTAATAGCCACCAGAAACACAGTCTTCCAAGTCAAGTACTTGAGATCTGCTGAAGACAAACGCTCAAAAGGAGGTTGCATAAGCTGGGCAATGCAAGTGTTAAGATCCCAAGCAGGGGGAGGGTCCCTAAAGGGGGGATTGGTATGAAGCAATCCCTTGAAAAATTTACAGAAAATGGGATGAGATGCCAGTGAAGAGGGTTTACCTACTGACAAGAAAGCAGAAACAGCTGACAAATGTACTTTGACAGCAGCTGGTCAGAGGCCTAGACCATTGAGATGAACCATATAGTCCAGAACTGTAGACAACTCAACAGTATCTGGGAGTATAAGCTTCTTGGTACACCAAATACTAAATCTCTTCCACTTAGAATTGTAAGTCTTCCTGGTGGCAGGCTTTCGAGAGGCTTTGAGAATGTCCAGAACCCCCTGAGACAGGTGCAAACCTGCATACTCTAACTCTTCAAGAGCCGTGCCTTGAGGCTGAGAGACCAAAGGTTGGGGTACCAAATTCTCCCAAGAGGAGGTTAACAGATCGTGATTCTTGGGAAGAGACAGGGGAAGATGCACTGCTAAGGACAATAGGAGAGGGTACCAAAGCTGCCTGGCCCTGTCTGGAGCACTCAGGATCACTTTGCAAGATTGTGACCTTATCTTCACCAATACCTTGAAAATCAGAGGAAAAGGAGGGAAGGCATACAGAAATTTCCCTTCCCAATTCAGAATCAGAGCATCCAGAGGGAATGAGCCCAAGACTGGGGGACTGCAACAAAACAAAGGGAGTTGGTGATGGTCTGGGGCTGCAAAGAGGTCTATCTCTGGGGTGCCCCATCTTAAAAAGATCACTTTCAACACTAGGGGATCAAGGGACCATTCGTGATGGCCCTGGGAAATCCTGCTCAATGCATCTGCTAGCACACTGTCCTTGCCTGGGAAATGAACTGCTACTAGAGAGGCCTGCAGGGAGTAAGCCATTGTCCAAATTTTCATGGCTTCCGTGCACAAGGCTGTGGACCGAGTGCCTCCCTGCTTGTTGATGTACCACATGGTGGTGGTGTTGTCTGTCCTGCCCTGAACCACCTTGTTCCTTACCGATTGTGAGAAAGCCTGCAGAGCCAGATACACTGCCCTGAGCTCCAGAAGACTGATGTGGAGAAGAGACTCTTGAGGGAACCACACTCTCTGAGCTGTGAGAGCCTCTAAATGGGCCCCCCCAACCCAGGAGAGCGGCATCTGTGGTTAGGACCACAGAATGGGACTGTGGAATGAATGGGACTCCTTGATTGAGATTGTCCTGATCCTGCCACCATTGAAGGGCCTGGATCAGAGTCCGAGTCACTGGAATCAGCTTGGTCAGAGGATCTTTTTCCCGAGACCAAAAAGCACGCAGATGAAACTGAATGTCTCTCATCTGAAATCTGGCCCTTTGGACCACTGCGGTGGAAGCTGCCATGTGGCCCAGAAGCTGAAGGAAATGCCTTGCTGGTTGAGACACCAGAAGGTGGAAAGAGGAAGCCAGCTCCATAATGGCCCTTACCCTTGCCAAGGGGAGAAAAGTGCTTGCTTTGACAGCATCCAATTCTACCCCTATGAAAGTTAAGAGCTGAACTGGCTCGAGAACTGACTTGGGAAGATTGAGAAGGAACCCTAGAGAAGTGAGCACCTGTTGGGTCACTTTTAGATCTGACTTGACTTGGTCTGGAGATTGGCCCACTATGAGCCAGTCGTCCAGGTAGGGGAATATGGAGATATTTTTCCTCCTTAGAAAAGCCACTACTACCGCCAGGCACTTGGTGAACACCCTTGGAGCTGATGACAGGCTGAAAGGCAATGCTCTGAATTGATAATGGCCTGAAGGCAATTCGAACCTGAGGTACTTTCGGTGGGAGCACCTAATGGGAATTTGAAAGTAGGCATCCTTTAGGTCCAGGGAGGCTAGCCAGCCCCCTGGCCTTAGAAAGGGAAGAATTATTCCCCAAGTCACCATCTTGAACTCAGGATTCAAGTATCTTAAGTCTAGGATGGGCCGCCACTCCCCTGATTTTTTCGGGGTAAGGAAGTACCTGGAGTACAGACCTTTTCCCCTGTGGGCTGTAGGAACTCTCTCTCTCTCTCTCTCTATGGCTCTTAAGGCCAGGAGAGATGAAACCTCTGCCTCTAGGGCAAGGGTTTCAGAGATGCTTGCAGGTGGCAAAGATCTGGCTCTCAGTTTCAGAAACTTTTTGAAGCTGAGAGCCAGTCCCCGGCTTACTACCTCCAGGACCCACTTGTATGAGGAAACAGACATCCAGTTCTGGGAGCAGTAAGCCAGCCTGCCTCCTACAGAGATGGGGGAGTCGACCCGGGCTGACACATCAGGGTGTCTGCTTGGCAGGGGCTCTGAGCTGAGAGGTGGATGCAGCTCTGCTCATCCCCTTTCTACCTCTCCCTCTAAAGAACCCCCTCTGAGAAAAAGGAGAGGAGGCCTGAGCCTGGAAGAAAGGTCTTTGAAAAGGCCTGCCCCTAGATTGCTGCCTTTGAGGAGTGGTTTGTCTTTCTTTGGCTTGAGCACTCCTATAGGTGGTCCTGTATTTATCCATCTTTTTCATGTAATTCTTTGTCTGCTCCCCAAACAGAGAATTACCGACAACAGGGAAATCCATGGCCTTAGCCTGGGTATTCTGTGATAGGTTAGTACATCTGAGCCAAGCCATTCTCCGTAGAGCCACAGATGTAGCCATGACTCTAGATGACATCATTGGAGTTGACAGCAGCGTGAAATTGAATTTTTGATGCCTCAATCCCATCAGCAGCCACCTCCTCCAGCTCCTTGACCAGCTGGGGGAAGGCCTGCTTAGCCAGTTCCAAAACAGACCCCCACCTGGACTTCTGGAACCTGGCAGCATAGGCCATGTAATTAGCCTGTCTAAGATGCCAAATACTGCGTCTTGGCCATGGCATCCATCTTCCTAGAGTCCTTATCCGGGGGCGGGGGTGAAGCTAAGGGAATGCCAGCCTTATCACAGGCTGCAGCCTGTACTACCTCAACATGGCTGCAATGCTGGTACAGGAACTCCGAACTAGAGCCTGACAGCATATACCTCCTGTCCATACGCTTGTCCACTGGAGGCAGAGAATTTGGTGTTTTTAAAAGTTTATGTGTCTGTTTCCCAAAAGGTTTATGCGAGGGAATAGACAGCCTCTTGGATTCTGGGATGTCCATCATCTCAACAAAATCAGGCTCTTCTTCCTCCTCAGCAGCTTCCTCCACAGGGAGCTGGAGGGTCTCTGCCACTTTCTTGTAGAACATAAAGTGGGAAGGGGACTCAGAAAGCCTAGGAGGGGAAACTCCAGAAGGTCTATCTGGGGAGATGTCCGGTTCAATAGGCTCATCCAGACCTTCCCCACCATCACAGTCATCTTCTTCATCCTCTTCACCTTCCCCCTCCCATTCTGGATCATAATATTCCTCCAGAGAATAATCTGCAACCGGAGGAGCCGACCGAACTGAGCGCTGACCAACCGGGGCCGGTTCGGTCGGAACCGGACGGAACAATTCAACAATGCTAATCGCCCGGGCAAATTCATCGGCCGTCGGATGGAGAGATTCGGGATCCGAACCGGCCGGTTTATCTTTTCTTTTTCGAAGAAACCGACCCTTTGGAGTCGGCTTCCCTTTTGCCCAAGGAAGTCTGGCCCTGGTCAGAGGGCACTCTCTCAGGTTCGGTCGGAACCGAACCGGGCTGGCCATCTGGGTCAGCAGACTTCTCGGCCTCCTTATCCCTAAGCCTACCCAAACGTTTTTCCAGTGTGGTCTTTGGGAAAGTCTTGCAAATTTGGCAGTCTGAGTCAAAGTGGTCAAATCCCAGACAATATACACAGGTGGTGTGAGGATCAGCCTTAGCAAAGGCCTCCCTACACATACTACAGTGCTGAAAACCCAGTGGGCCTGTTTTTTTCCCTGGGTTTTTCAGACATGGCCAACCACAAAATTAACTTACCATTTACACAGCTTCAGGCCAGGTAAGACAAACCTATTGGTTCCTCACCATTTCACGGGTGTTAAAAAAAAAAAAAAAATGAAAATGTGGGGTTTTTTTGTTTTTTTTTTTAGAACCGATAGGCACCGGAATAACCCCACTAAGATTTTAAACAGCAATCAATCGGTTCATCCGAACCGACCGCAGTTTACAATTTCCTCACAGTTTTACTCTAAGTCCACTACCTAATACCACTTACTGTACCACAGACAGAGATCTGAACCGAGAGAAAATAAAAAATTCTGTGGATTAAACCGATGAAAAACTTTTACCGAACGGAAAACGAGGAGCAAACTCCGGAGCGACTGTTCAGTTAGGCAGAGTAAAGAATCTGACGGTTACACTTCAAGTGCAGCAAACAGTGGTTTGAACCGAGCTCGAGCCCAACGTTCTATGCTCTCAGCATAGAATTAACTCTTTCATCTCTGGGGCAGTTCAAGTGCTGGGGCTAACTGCAATTGTCAGAATACAGCAAGACTTCATGTTGTTTGAAAGTCCCGGGCAGGGCACAAGTGCCCAACCAGAAATGATTGGGCAAAGGAGGAAAGAACCTCCGCCCTGTCCGCCGGGAGCTGAGCTCTGGCTTGACAAGAGTCGATCTCTGCCCCAATGAAGCCCATCACCTGGGAAAGCATGAGTTCCAACTTGGCCTCGACAGGAGGCCGAGTTGGGAGCAGGTTTGAAGGGCCAGATCCCAGGGCCTTTCCACCTCCTGTTGGGTGGAACTTGCCAGGAGCCAGTCGTCGAGGTAGGGGTAAATTCTGACCCCTCGACGCCGGAGATGGGCCGCCACTACTGCTATGCATTTGGTGAAGACCCATGGGGCCGATGACAGGCCAAACGGCATGACTCGGAACTCGTACAGGGTTCCTTCAACCCTGAAGCGGAGGAACCGCTGATGCGAGACAGATTAGGACGTGAAAGAACGCGTCCTGCAGATCCAGTGACAGAACCACATGTTTCACTCCAGGGATGGTATGGATCTGGGACAGAGTGACCATCCAAAAGGTGCGAGACCTGAGAAACTGATTCAGGTCGTGGAGATCTAGAATGGCGCACCAACCCCCCATCCACTTGGGCACCAGGAAGTACCTGGAGACAAAGCCTGGGTCTGCTGAAGGATCCGAAAGAGGGGCTACTGCCTCCTTGCGGAGGAGCTGAGCAACGTCGTCTCGAAGAGCCGACTGGGTGCATGCGGAAATCCGCTCCTCCTGACGTGTGCGGGCTCAGCTGGGAGGGAACTGCTGGAACTCTAGAGGCAGTCCCCGACTGACCACTTCGAGAACCCACCTGTCCGAAGTGATAGCGGACCAGGCAGAAAGGAAGTGGTGGAGTCCACCCCTCATGGGAGGGCCCAGAGCTGGCGTGATGGAGATAGGGGAGGCAACCCCCATCCCGTCACTGGGCAGGCTTAGAGGAGGAGGAGGCTCCAGGACCTGAGCCACAGCCTCCTTTGCGGGACTGCTGGGGTCCAGGCTTGGGCTGACGGAGCCAAGCTTGAGCCTGCTGCTGTTGCTGACCTCCTTGATAGGAAGGCTGCCGAACCACAGGGAAAGAGTGCAGAAAAGGCTTTTTCTTCTTCTTCTGCTGGTTCTTGCCCGAAGAACCCTTGGCAGAAGTGGCGTCCAAGGTGGCACTGGACTGCTCTATACGCTGTAGGTGACTGGCCACTCCTGGACCGAACAAGTCGGTCCCAACGAAAGGCACGTCAGCAAGCTTATGCTGAGTATCTGCCAGAAAGGACAGCCTCAGCCAAGCCCTGCGGAGAGAGGCCACTGCGGCGGCCATGGATCGGGCACAAGAATCTCCAATGGCCAGGGCCATCTGGAGCTGCTGTTTGGCAACAGCACAGCCCTGGTCCCAGACTTGTTTGACCATGGTCTGCATGTCCGTGGGGAGGTGAGGGAGGATTTCCTCCAATGACCCGAGAAGGGGCATGACAGAAGTATGCCATGATGACAGCCAAGCAGGCCTGATGAAGGCCCAAGGAAGAGGCCGCATAGACCTTCCTAGCTGTGTGGTTTATATTTTTGGACTCTTTGTCCGGAGGTCAGTCAGTGTTGGCCAAACTGCCACTACACCTGAACACAGAGGCAGTCACTAGGCTCTCGGCTGGCGCTCTGTGAACCCTGCAAGGGACCCCATGGGCACCACGTACTTGTGGGCCATGCAGGCAGATGGTGCTGGGAATGAAGCAGGGCGCTGCCAAAGTTCGAGGGCTGGGCTGATGGCTTCGGCCACAGGAAAGGCCTCCGTTGGGGTATCCCCTCTCTTCAGGATATTCATGAGAGGGTTCTCCGCCCTTTTTCTGGATAGGTTCCAGGGACATTCCAGTGGAGTCAGAAATGAGACAGAGAATCCCTTGGAAGGAGGAAGGGCCTTCCTCCATCCCTGTACCAACTGATGACTCGTCATCTCCAGGATGAGAATGGAGTCCGGTGGCATTCAAGTCCGAGGAGTCGGGATATAGCGGCTTGCCACCTAAATCACCCTCGATCCGCCGAGGGCGGTGCAGGGTGACTGTGATCGACAGATGGGGAAGTCCAGTGTCCTGTCTGTCCTCTTTCCAGGAAGCCCCTCCCACAGGCTGTTTAGGCAGCGGTTCTACCCGAATACATGGAGAGACCAGAATAGGCCAAACCGGGGGACGGACCAGCCCCACGGGTGGAGAAACCAAAGGCTTCAGTTATGATGGGGTTGGCTTCGGCCTGGGAGGAAAGAGCCAAGTGATAGCCGGGGTGGGTGACGGAGCCGGCTTCTGCCCAGTCAAAATCAGCTGTTGCCACATAAGGTCCTCATAGCGCTGACGGAGTTTCCGCCGGAGCCTCTCCTCATCCAACACGGATGAGGACAACCTCTGGCGTCACCTCTTCTTGAAGCGCTTGTGGGTCTTTCTTGGACGTTCGGCCGAAGGGGTTCTGAACCTCGACCGAGATCGGGCAGGCCGACTAGGTCGATTGGGAGACACCGGTGAGATCGGTGAGACCCGAGGGCCTGGATCCGGATCCTTGATGGGGACACCAGCGGGCTGGGTCTCATCAGGAAACACTAGGACCGGAATCCATTCTAAGGAGTCACTGGCCACGGCCGGCGACAAAGGGTCGATCGGGTCGAGAATGATCTCGTCCTCATCGGCCACTTCCTAAGTCGTCTGACCAGATGGAAGGCCCGTAAAGCCTGCAGCCAAAGAGGCGATCTTGACTGAGGTCGAGACCGCAGGCTCCTGGGACTGAGACCTCTCTCGGTCCCAAGATCGCCTTCGAGACGAAGAAGGTTCTTTTTCTCTCTTTCGAGAGCGGGAGGAGTGCGAGCCCTTGGGCGCCTCACCTCGGTGGAGAGAGACTGGCACAACTCCTTGAATGAACCTGTAAAGGTGGAGCCTAGGTTCAGTGGGACAAAGAAGCTTCGATTAGTCGAAGCACAAGCAACTTCTTCTTCAAATGCCTGCATGCATTCAAGCTGTTCAGCGGAGCCCACGGCCATGGAAACTGCCCACCTAGCCTCCTTGGACTTCACCGGAGGGTTCCTTTTCTCCAGTCTCCTTAGTTTCAGACGTGCCCTGCGGTCGTCCAGGATGTTGGGATGGAAGGCCAAGCAGTAACTGCAGGACGAGGTGTCATGGCCGACACCCAGGCAGTAGACGCATGAGAGATGGGGATCGGTGCGGACATTTTTTGGCTGCAAGTACACCGGAGAAATCCCGGGGAAGATTTCTCCTCCATGATCGATGCTGCAAAAGCGTGATCACTAACTCGAACAAGTTTTAATTTCAGTAAAACCGAAGGTTTGAAAGCCAGGGCCTACGAAACGCGAGAGCACAAGGGAGGCAACCTGTATCTTCGAGGGAGGCAACCTGTATCTTCCAGCGGAAAGGAAGATCTGACGTCATGGGGCAGAGCCAAGACATATACCACCCGGGTGGATGGGAGGAGCCAGCTTGAAGACTTCCAGCAGATTTAAAGAGGAAAGGGACAATGCCAATGCCAATGAGTGTGGATGAACAACATATCCACGCTCCTAGAACAAACACTTCTGGATGTCTTGAACAATTTACTGAAAAAATGGACTTCCCCTCCCTCCTCCTTATATGGTTAAACTTTTCCTAACTAAAAACTGTTTTCTACTCCTGGCTGTGGTAGCTCCCTTAACTATGTCTAATCTCTTACTTTAATCTTTTCCGTATTTTTTTCTCTTCAGCCTGGAAGTAGCAATTGCCTGTGGCAGAGAGTACCCACAGCAATCCTGTCAGCTTGAGCAGGAGGAGAGAAAAGCCCTTGAGCTACTCCTCCAACCCTTTAACCATCCCTCTACTCCTCCAACCCTTTAACCATCCCTACTCGACACCTGATTAGTGCATCGAGTCTCTAAGGCTCTTGGCAGCCAATCTGGAGTGAATTCATAACCCCTAGAGGTGGGAACATCTCCAGCTAGCTCCTCCCCACTGCTGTTCCTGACCCTCATTGAGCCCCTTGTTTTCCCTTTCTGTGTGGAAAAAAAACTGCCAAGTTTTGTGTGGCAGATAGGGCTGGCAATTCTCAAACTACTCCTCCTCATACTTTTCCAAATTTAAAAAAATGTTTAGCTGTTGGGAGCAGCTGAATAGCAGGCCCCCCAGCTTCTCATCAATATCTGTCTGATCCTCCCTCCTGCTGCTGATGTCAGGATATCCTACTGACGTCAGCGCCAGCCAGCAGGCTGTAACACGCCAGCCTTCCAATTTGTTCCTGGTGGACTGCTTGCCTCCCTCCAGGTAGACATTTTCTTTTTTTTTTTATAACTTTATTTTTATTACGACATTTCCATAGACAAAAACATTGGAAAATGCATATAGTGTACATTCCACAACTGTATAAACATATTAGGACCTAAAGTCCCTTAATTTTTGTATACTAGCTACCCACTATTCGAGTATTGTATATAAACTGTTTGTTATTGTTGTCATAGTCACTGTTTGACGGGAAACCTTTGTAAAAGAGCTCTGAGCTCAAAGGTATGATCCGAATCCCTAAATACATAAATAAATAAAAATAAATAATCTGGGGCGCCAGAGAGCCATCTTCCAGGTCGGTAGCACTCCAGAGAGCTCTCTACAGTGTAGCGACAATTTCCCCAAAAATATTAATTATAAGCAACTTTCTACGAGTATACAGCAAACCATTTGACGTCGCAAGTTATCCTGTCCCGAAGGATACCAAACTCGAGATGGAGCGGACAAACGAACAACAAAAAGACCAGACATTACAATCCACCACAAATGAGAGGCCTACTAGCAGTCATGGTGCAATGGGCCCTGCAGTATCAACTGAACTGCCGTGGCAAGCTATGATCGAGTCCATGAGGGCCATGGACTCAAAGATTGAGAAAATGCTGCAGAAGTTAGAAAGTCACGACTTGGCTTTGCAAAAACTTACCGGCGCAGTAGCTGATGTGGAAAAAAGATCTACCTCTACTCTCGCCTCGGCTGCCTCGCTAATAAAAGAAAACGGACAGCTTAGAGGACGCATGGAGGCTCTGGAAAATGAAATCAGGGCAGGTAACATCCGCATAGTGGGCCTACCAGAGGGAGTGGAGGGAACATCCCTTCTATCGTTCCTTCGGGTATGGCTGAAGGAGAATCTTCAGATTGACGGCTTTCAATGAGATGCCCTTTTTAAAGCTTATAGAGTTAATCCTAGGGTCCGACCAGTGGATACTACACAGTCACGTACAGTCCTCATTAAATCGAGAGGCTCGGATGTTCGAGATGTGGTACTGGCAGCAGCCAAAGCAGCATATCCATTAGAGGTCAACGGATCGGTTATAAAGATTTACCCAGACCTATTCTTTCAGACTCGCGCCAAAAGAAAAGGTTTTGATGCGGTCTGACATCGTTTGCGAGGCCTGGGGATAATTCACTCCTTTCTCCTGCCGGCAAGATTGCGAATAGTCTATGGTGGGAAATCATGGCAATTTTCGAATTCACAAGATGCAGGTCAATGGCTGGGAAAAATTGAGCAAGAATTTGCGACTCGACGTGGGCCATCGGAATCTCAGGGATCTGAATCGGAGGAAACCTGAAATCAGGACTGTTTAATATCAAAAAAACAGTTTAAGGTTTGAATGTTCGGTCACTTCACTCTTTTATTGATTACACGGTTTGATGTAAAATGGGAAGGGGGGTTCTTTTACTCCCTCTCACTAATTATAAATAACAGCTATATGGTGTCGAGATTGGGGCTAAAGATTAGATACACTTCCCAAAATGGGATAAAGGTGTTTGCAGAGCATCTGCTAAATTTGAGTCTCCATCAACACACTCAAATGGATTGTTCACCGAACGCTAAGCCTCATTTAACGTCTGAACTGTTTTACTGATTGTGGTTTTTCATATAAAGTTTCTGATTAAAGTAGGTTAACGCCTGATACTATACAACCACGTTTACAATGCCCAATACAGTAGCATGTCGAATGGGGGGTTGCATGATTCAATTTTTCTGGTGGTTGTTACTTGCAGGGGCTCATAGGGAGTCTTAAGTTATACTTTGACTTATTCATAATTTTGCAACAGGTTTAAATAGCAGTTGTTCTGACTGCAGTTTTCATTATTTAATGTACATATCTCTAATGGACACACCTTTAAACCACTGAAGAGGCTGGCAAATATGTTAAAAAATCTTTGGGACTTTTATAAATGGGCTTTTGCCCAGGACTCCCCCCGTTTCCTACTGTAACAGAATACATGCTTATCAGTTATTTCTATATCAAATGCTATGGTGTACTTATGCACATGTAACCCCTAGATGGCGCTATCCCAGGGGCTACTACCCCTGCCTGATTTGCCACTAACAGGTTGAGGGGCCTGGATCCAATGGCGGGTGCCTCCACCCAGAGGTCAGGGTTTGCAATAGTTAAACTAACTTGGTCACAGCCCTCTGGGACACTGCAACCCCATTCTTCCCACTAGTGGCCCACACAATATATCAGAATTACCTTCACAGTATACACTTACCCCAGGTCTGGTTCGGCACTGGGACCTCCTGTGAAATGAGATACAGTGCAACAATCACAGTACAGTACTTTAACATAGACAAATACCTCAGGCAGTATAACTTTGCTGAAACAAGCAGCTCTGATTTATTTAGGGGATATAACAAGGACAGGGGAAATCAGGTTAATTAGCTTATCACTCTAATAATTCATCTATGGCTCTGTGCAGGCCTATCCCTATCAGTTACTGTCCCTGGGTACCCAAGCCCTAGTGGCTAGTCCAAACCGTGGCAGCTGGTAGGGGCCCTTTCACACAGAGAAAAGGAGAATTAAACAGTCAGCAGTACAGTAATTCCATTTGGATTTAATGTGGCAATTCAACAAGGAGCGACCCTGAATTAGTACTCACGACCTCCAAATAAGATAGGGTCCTTCAATGTCAGCAGGGCTCACTTGAGGTACACAAACCTCTTCACACATCCATATAAAAGAAAGCACTATACCAGGCAGGCTGCATCTGTATCCCGTCGCAATTACTGCACAATACCGGAGAACACACAGCAGATTCAGTTCCTGACAGACAGAGTACAATTTTCAGCAGTTCCTCCAGTCTTCTACAGGGTGAGCCTGGTTTCTACTCTTCAGAGATCCTTTGATTCTTTTCACAGGACGGATTCAGTCCTAACAAGCTGTTACACAAGCTGCAGACCGGAACTCTGAGCCTTACACACGTTTTTTGACTAAAACTGCACACTGAAAAAGCACAGGGCTCCTTCCTTCTTCACTGCCAAAGCTCAACTCAACCTCCAACCCGACAAAACCGGGCACTTCCTTTGAGTTCCTCCCAGTTCTTGACTGGATTGGCTGTCACTCACAATAGACTGCTGCTGTTGGTCCAAAAGGCACTGAAGTCTAAACTACATCTCCCAGAGTCACTGCCCATACAATCCTCTTGTGGCTGGCTCAGATTATGAGTCAAGTTCTGATTCGTCAAGGCACCATTTTAGAGCTAGCTTACCCCACACTGATTGGTCCAGTTCAGCAGTTCAAAACTAGAATGGGAACTAGCAGACACAGTTCTGACTGCAAAGAAAGCAGGTTAGACAAACTGTAATTTCATTATTACTCTAAATAATTTCTGGCAAACAGTTACATCTTTCAGATAGGTTCCCTTTGCACTCCTAGTGACTGCAAAAATGAAGTGAATTGGCAGCAGCTTGAGTGGTACTCAATCAAAGAAACACACAGTCCCCCATACAAACTAATTATGTCTGCAAGCAGACAGCTCTTAAAGAGACAGTACCAGAGGTTCTAAAAACACTCACTGATAAATGGCTTAAATGCCAAACACCATTCAGGCTTGGAGCATTCAAGCAAGCTCCTGGAAGTCTTTTGGGAACCCCCATTTGCAGGGGGGTTACACACAATTCACACTTTTTCTTATTTCCATGTATGAGATTGTGGATGTTAATTATCTGCTTATTCAGAAAATTAATAAATATAAATTAAAAAAAAAAAAATAGTCTTAGGAATTAGTGCATCCGCTATATAGAGATGCCACATTGGAGGGGGTAAACATCAGAACATTAGGATATAAAGAACAATTTAAAAGCTGTGTAAATGAGTCTAAGAGCTACATGGCAAGTTCCTAAAATAACGATTGTCCAGCAATGTCCCTTGAAAAAAAATACCTTGGCCCACGAGGCACCTGTGATGCCATGTATATACCCTAAGTGATGATAAAATCTATTTTAAAGCCTGGAAGCATTATAAGACATAAAGAATAATTACAGTAATAAAATAGTTAACTCCAGTTATACCCAACAGTCGACATAATACTAATGCGGTACATTACCTCAAACAGAGTATAAAAACTTCTGTAACATCCACCTTATGCTGCTGCAGGGCTGAATGCCTCACTGTGTGCTATGAACCAGTACGTCCAACTTCTGCCCAGAACTGCATGCTGCTTGTTGAGTAAAGAACTGACCGCCCAGCTGAAGTACCAGCTTTCTACATTCATCACCAACTCATAGCGTTTATATTGCTGTGGTTGAGGGGGCTCGGTGGGGAGCCGGTGAAACAGCCAATCTGCTACGTTGGGCAGGGACTCCAAAAATGCTTGCATTGCACCACACAGTAGTAACATCTACCTTATGCTGCTGCAGGACGCCGAGTGCCTCGCTGTGTGCTGTGAAACAATGTGTTCAACTGCTACCTACAACTGTATGCTGCTTGTCGAGTAAAGAACTGACCGCCCAGCTGAAATACCAGCTTTCTACACTCTTCACCAACTCATAGCATTTGACTGCTATGGCTGAAGGGGCTTGGCGGCGAGCCGCTGAAACAGCCAATCTGCTACGGTGAGCGGGGACTCCAACAGTACAAAAATGTCCACGTTGCACCACAGCGTGAGCATGGTGCGCGAGCATGAGCGGCATACCGCCACTTGGTAAAAATAATTTAACAGCAACAGGAAGGTATTTGAATTTATAACTGCACTGTACTTTCTTCAGACACTCAGTAAGTAATTTAACAATGTTTTTTACATGCATTAACAGTGGGATTTTGCTGGGGTTAGCTTTATTTTGTGGTAATATCAACTGCATATCTTATAAAGAACATAATTTAATTACTGGGGTATTTTTACCTGATGCTTATGTTATTATGTTTATTACACTGGATGCTACTTTTGAATAAGAATATGCTAGTCTGAATACGACAGTTTCTCTACAGCCTACCTGATTTTGTAGAACTAAACAAACTTCAACATCTCATTTTAATTGTAAAATGCAGTTTATGCCATTGATAAAGGAGTAGTCCACCCAAAATGTGTAAAAAAGTACAGTAGTACAGAGAGAGGCTCTTGCAGCAAGTATTCACACGTAGGACTAAGCCGTCAAGCGTCAGGACCCCACGGAAAAATCTCTAGCTAGCAGTCTCTGGCAAGGACCACCCCCACGTCAGGTGACCGGCATCAGCCAACGTCAGTATAAAAAGGGTGGTCCCGACACCTGCCTTCCAGTTCTTTCCCGCCAAGCACCAAAGGGCTGACAAGGAGAGAAGAGGATATGGTCCCACGTCTGAAAGAGAAGAAAATGAGGGGACAGAGGGAGGGAATGTAATACCTACTGCAAGAGCCTCTCTCGAAGATCTACTGTTAAGGTAAGTTCTTACATAACTGTACTATCTTAGTTTGAGAGGGCTCTTGCAGTAAGTATTCACAAGTAGGACTGAGTTCCAAGCAGTTTGGAACAAAAAGAAAGTAGGAGGAGAAAAAAAAAAAACATCCACAAAAGCTGAGCTTCTAGACAGGGATCATGAAAGGATTCCCTGCAGAACAGCTAGCCCGAAGCCTGCTCTGCAGCGAGAGGCAATGTCCAAACTGTAATGTTTCGTGAAGTTATGGACGGAAGTCCAAGTTGCGGCTGCACAAATCTCAGCTGTTGACACATTTTTGAAGCAAGCGGCAGAGGCCACGACCCCGCTAGTGAAGTGGTCTTTGACCTGACTTGGAAGGGTCTTAGGATAATTGTAACAGAAAGTGATACAATTGGTCAACCATTTAGAAAGGCGTAGCTTGGAAACAGGGTTGCCTTCTCTCTTGTGAGCGAAAGACAAAAACAGTTGATCTGTTTTCCTGAGATCCTAAGTCCTGTGAGTATAGTATCTCAGAATTCTATGTACATCCAGGGTATGGAGGAGATACACCCCCTGAATGGAGTGCTCCGTGAAGAAGGTTGGAAGCTCAATGGACTGATTCAGAGTAGATTCAGCCACCGCTTTTGGAAGAAATTTAGGATTAGTACACATGGCCACCCTACCCTTGTGGAAAATCAAATAAGGGATTTTACATATCAAGGCTTGCAACTCAGAAATCCTCCAAGCTGAGGTGATGGCCACTAGAAACAGTCTTCCAAGAAAGAAACTTCAGCTCTGCCTCCACTGCAGGTTCAAAGGGAGGCAGAGTAATCTTCTTGAGGATGAAATTCAAGTCCAAAGGAGAAGCAGGGTTGTGAATCGGGGGGTCTTAAGTGCAGGACCCCTCTCAGAAAAGTCTTCGAGACTTCTAGTTGTGCAAACGTCCTACTCCCGAAAGGGATGTGGTAAGCCGAAATGGCTGTCATATGTACTTTCACTAACGAGTAACTAAGGCCCAAGCCGTATAGGTGCCTAAAGTAGTTCAAAACCTTATTGGTTGGACAAGAAAAAGGTTCTATGTTTTTAGAACCTGCCCAGATGGCAAAGTGCTTCCACTTCATGGCATAAGTGGACATGGTGGAAGGCTTTCTGGCCTCCACCAGGCTGTAAGAAACTTTGGGGGAAACTCCAAAATGAGCTTTAGCTACGTCTGAAGGAGCCACGCATGAAGGTGAAAAGACATGAGGCCTGGATGAACCACGGTCCCCTTCTCCTGGGTCAACAAATGTTGTGACAGTGGTAGAGGAAGAGGAGGTTCTTCAGAAAACTGTTGCAGAAGAGACAACCAGGCTTGCATAGGCCAAAAAGGAGCGATGAGGATCATTCTTGCTCCTACCGACCTGAGCTTGTTGAGTACCCTCGGGATCAAAGGTATCAGAGGGAAGATGTAGACGAATCTGTCCTTTCAGCACAGAGACACTGTGTCCAGACAAAAACCGTCTCACCCTGGAGCAAGTGAGCAGAAGGAGGGAAGTTTGGCATTGTCGGGGAAGGTGAAGAGGTCCATTTGAGGAGTCCTCTAGTGCTGGAAAATGTCATCTAGCATGACCTGGTCTAGTTCCCACTCGTGAAACTTGGCTGATGACTGACTTAAGGTGTCCACGAGAGTGTTCTCCATCCCTGGCACATGAATGGCTGTCAGATGAAGGCTGTGCTGGGATGCCCACTGCCAGACTCTTGTGGCTTCCCGGCAGAGGGGACAGGAACGAGTTCCCCCTGTTTGTTGAGGTACCAGACAACACACGTCTAAATGTACGAGAAGGAGATTGGGAAGAACAACTGGGAGGAGAGCCTAGAGGGCATAAAGGACTGCTCTCAGCTCAAGAACATTTACATGGAGCCTTTGTTCGAACTGAAACCAGCTGCCCTGAGTCTGGTGGGGCCCGAGATGGGCACCCCAACCTGCCCCTGATGCATCCATCATCAGGGTCTGGATGAGAGTGGGCGGTACATAACAGGATCCCCAGACTGAGATGTTCAGGAACCGTCCACCATTGCAAGTCCATAGAAACACAGAAGTTGACGGCAGATAAGAACCGCAAGGCCCATCCAGTCTGCCCATTTATTTTTCTACCTTATGAATGTGCCATAGGCCTTTGCTCAGTCAACGGCCTATCTATTTATACTCATCTGTATTGCTCCCATATGCCTATCCCACTCCTATCTGAAGCCCTGCACTGTATTCATATCCACCACTTCCTGAGGTAGACCATTCCATGCATCCACCAACTTTTCTGTGAAAAAGAACTTCCTCACATTAACCCTTAAATCAGCCTCCCTCTAATCTCATGCTGTGACCTTGTCCTGCTATTTTTCTTATATTGAAACATGTTAGACTCTTTCACCTTGTTAATGCCCTTAAGATATCTGAATGTTTCAATCACCTCTCTCCCTCCTTTGCTCTAGGGTACACAAACTGAGCTCCATTAATCTGTCCTCATATATTTTCTGATGCAGTCCCTGCACCATTTTGGTAACCCTTATCTGGACTGCCTCCATTTTATTAATGTCCTTGTACAGGTGTGACCTCCAGTACTGCACGCAGTACTCCAGATGGGGCCTAACCAGTGTCTTGTAAAGAGGGATCATTACCTCCCTCTTCCAACTTGTGATACCCCTGCTAATACACCCCAACATCCCTCTAGCCTTACCTACTGCTTTAGAGGCCTGCTTGGATGATTTCAGGTCATCAGTGATGATGATGCCCAAGTCTCTTTCTTCCCTTGTGACTGCCAGCAACTCCCCTCCCAGCCTATAGGTGGCTTCAGGGCCTCTCTTCCCTATGTGCATGATCTTGCACTTCTTTGTGTTAAATCCCAGTTGCCACTCTTTCGACCATTTTGCTAGTTTATCCAGATCTCTTTTCATTCTGCCCACACCATCTGGATCTCTACTCTGTTGCAGATCTTGGTGTCATCTGCAAACAGACAAACCTTACCCTCAGTCCATCTGCAATGTCACTAATGAAGATATTGAGAGGACTCAAACTGATCCTGAGGTACCCCAATTGTGACTTGCATTTCTTCTGACTGTATACCGTTTACGCCACTCTCTGTTTTCTCTGCCGTCAACCAGTTTTCCACCCAGTTAACCAACGTCTGACCCACCCCGAGCCTACCCAGCTTATTAATCCATCTTCTATGTGGAACTGCATCGAAAGCTTTGCCGAAGTCAAGGTAGGCGACAACAACTGGTCCCCCTTGGTCCACCACTCTGGTTACCCAGTCAAAGAAATCTATGAGATTAGTTTGACAGGACCTTTCTTTTGTAAACCCATGCTGTCTTGAATCCTGTGCTCCTATAGATTCCAGCTGTTGCACTATCCTTTCCTTAAGGAGTGTCTCCATAATCTTGCCCACTACTGAGGTAAGACTGACTGGTCTATAGTTTCCTGCCTCCTCCCTGCTACCTCTCTTGTGGAGCAGGATCACATGAGCCCTTCTCCAGTCTTCTGGGACCTCTCCTGTGCTCAGAGACTCACTAAACAGTTCTGATAATGGCTCTGCTAGTTCCACCCTTAGCACCTTTAGTATCCTGGGATGTATGCCATCAGGTCCCATTGCCTTGTCCACCCTGAGCTTATCGAGCTCTTGTAGGACCCTTTCTTTTGTGAAGGGACTAGTGCACACCTCCCTCCCCCGTGTCCATGGTGCAGAGCTGAAGGCCGTGCCCTACATTCTCTTCAGTATATACTGAGCAGAAGTATCTATTTAGGATAGATGCTTTTACAAGGTCCTGCTCCTCACACACCCCATGTCCCTGACCATAGGGTCTGACACCAGGATTTCATAATCCAGGTCATCCTGAGGCTGGCCCCATTGAGACTGCAGGGTCCACTGAAAGATCCTCATGTGGAGATGAGTGAGTCGGACGATCGGGATGGCAGCCACCATCAGGCCGAGAAAATGAAGGACCTTCCTGGCTCCGACCCTTCCGAGACTCAATAAGAGCCGAGCCTGGTTTGACAGCATCTCGGCTCTGTCCAGGGGTAAGAAAGCCTTGCCCAGAGTCATGTCCAACACTGCCCCTATGAGCTGCAGCCATTGGCAAGGGATCAGATGGAACTTGGCAGGGTTGACTGTAAACCCCAGGTCGGAGAATACTTGAAGGGTGAGGGAAAGGGAGCCCAAAAGTTCCTCCCTGGACGGGGTTGCCAGAAGCCAGTCATCCAAGTAGGAGAAGACTTGGACCCCCCTTGGCATGCAGGAAGGCCGCCACCACTGCCAGGCATTTGGTAATTACTCGGGGGAGCCGAGGACAGACCAAAGGGAAGGGCCTTGAACTGGTAGTGGGACCCCTGAAAACAAAAACGGAGGTATTTGCGGTGGGAGTGGCAAATGGGGATATGGAGGTAGGCATCCTTCATATCCAGAGCGCACAGCCACAGTCACGGCCGAAGCATGGGGAGAAGGCTCTGGAGGGAGAGCATTCAAAACCATTTGTACTCCACAAACTAACTGAGGGAGCTGAGGTCGAGAATGGGCCTCAGGTTCCCGGTTTTCTTTGGTACTAGGAAGAAGTGAGAATAGTAACCTGTCCCCTGAAGGTGGGGGAACAAGTTCTATTGCCTCTTTTAGCAGAAGAGAGTGAATTTCTTCCAGTACCAACTGTAGATGAGTGTGGGAGTACGAGGAGGAAGGGGGTGGTCTGTGAGGGAGTTTATGAATGAACTCTATCGAGTGTCCTGCTGCAATCAGCTGGCGCACCCAGGCATCTGCCGTTATCCTCTCCCAACCCGATAGATTGGAGGAGAATCTCCCCCCTACCAGTTCCTCTGAACTGAGCAGAGGCAGTGGGAGAGGCAGGGAGTCAGAAAGCAGGGACGGAGTAACGGCCAAGGACCCAGGAGCTTTCTTGCTAGGGGGGGCCTTGGCAGCTGACGCAGCTTGCATTTGTTGGGACATCGGGGTTGCGTCTGCTTAGGCCTTTGGTGGTTGGGGCGCCGAAAGGACCGTTTCTGCCTCTGAGAGGGTTTGTACATTGTCTGAAAAGACCTTAATGCCAAACCATTCTCCTGTAATCTGGTGATGATGTCCTTGACATCACCGCCAAACAGCACAGACCCTCTGAAGGGAACATCGTGGATGGCCGACTGCACTTCAGGGGCCAAACCTGACACTCGGAGCCAGGCATGATGCCGTAAGGATACATCAAAGGCTGAGCTCCTGCCTGCAGTGTCCACCACATCATATGTAGCACGAAGCATGTGTCTACAGGCCGAGCGTGCGGAGCAAACAAGATCTTCCAGTTCCTACTTTGTTTGCAAATCTGGGAGGGAGTCCAGTTTTGATTCCATCTGACTAAGGATAGCCTTCTGGAAGTCTCACATGTGGCCAACATAATTGACATGCCCAAAGTGGAAGAAGCATAGAACTTCTTCCCATACTGGTTCAGAATACGGGACTCCTTGTCGGGGGGACAAGCTGAGATGCTTAGGGTTGGCTGATAGGTCGAGTGCGGCGCTAATCATGACTGACTCGGCCTTGGGGGTGAAGGACGAGAAAATCTTTCCCCTCAGGAGCCTGATATAGCCTGTTGGTCTTTCGAGGAAGGGGGGGCTAATAAGGAAGGTTCCTTCCAAATAGTGGAGACAAGATCCTCGTGAGGCTCTATCCAGGGAGAAATTAGGGTGGGAGAAGTCTCCGGGAGGTCCAGATAGGCCTCGAGCTTCTTACGCTGGGGATCTGGCTCCACTGATTGCCACACGCAGGCAGCCTGGATTTTCTACAGCAGCTCCAGAAAGGAAGGATCTTCTGGAGGAGACTTCTGAGAACCTTGCAGCCTGGGTCTATCTGGAGTGTGGGTCTTGTCCTCTAGAGCAGAGCATTCAGAGTCCAAATCTGACTCCGAAGATGGAGAAGCAGAAGAAGAGGCCTCCCTTGGAAGGGGAGGATCGCCCTCTCTGGGGGTTCGCCTGGGGAGCAAGTCATCCCTGGCCCGAGAACCAGAAGGTTCAACTCTGGTGTCAGGCAGAGGAAGGGGAGTCTCCACGCCGACGTAGGGGGTCTGACATCGGTACCAGCATCGGTATGCGTTTCTCGACCTCTTGGGTGATCTGTGATTTTGCTTCAGCCCACCAGGAGGCCAAGACCTCCCTCAAGTCCACCTGAGGCTGCAGAAGAAGAGGAGGAGGAGGCAGAGGGGGCTCAGGTATGGGTAAGCTGGAAACCCGTAATAAGGATACCCATAACCTGACAGTGGGAGGCCCAGTGTCGGGTATTGAGGCACCGGGTACTGCAGCGTCGGATAGTGCGGTGTCGGGTACTGAGGTGCCAGGTACTGAGGAGCCAGATACTGTGGCGTCAGGTATCCTGGCACCGGGGTGTCCGACAGAGTCAGAGGTGCTGGCAGCGGTCCTGCAGATGGACCTAACAGATCAAACATCGGCCCGGAGGGCATAGGGCATGGAGGGGGACCTGTCGGTGGTCCCTGGAACCTGGAAGGCTCTGACATTAGATCGTCAGGGAGCGGGATGCTGGAGGGTGACGTCGGGCAGTCTGGCGTCTGAGGATCTGGCATGGGGGGGCAGACACCTCCAACGTCAGCATGTTGGGCTCCTCGATCCCAGCTGGGGAAGGAGGAGTAAACTCCTTGGGAGGAGCCAGAGAAGACGCGAGGTCGTCAAAGGGCAATGCAGCCGAAGTGTGTTGCGGTGACTCTCCGACATCAGGGATGGATGAATGGCCTGACGAAGGGTCGCCGGCTGGGCGGACATCGGGCGAGCTGATGAACGACTTATCAGCAGTGTCCGGGCGGGCATTGGTGGGACCAACACTTGACTTATCGGACGCAATCTGACCGGAAGGCCTAGATTTATAGGCAGTAGCGGGAGTGCAGGCCTCCTTTGCCTCACAGGCTACCATCGGCTGCGAGCGCAAGCCAGATGAGGGGGTTGACGCCGGCTTAGACACCACTAAGGTGGCTATCGAAGGACGATCCCCGGGGGGGGGGGGAAGTTACCTGGAGAGCCGCGACTCCAGCAGAAGTCGCGGCTGCTGTGGATGGTGAGTCCTGACCCCAGTGTTTCTCCTTGTCCTTCTTTTTCTTGTGATGGCCCTCAGAAGATGTTGACGCCTGCCTCAATTTCTTCAGTTCCTATTCCGTGGATGCCATTTTCTTTTTAAGTAAATGGGCTTCAAGGGATTGCTGCCTTCGTTTCCGAGTCGCAGCATTGAATTTTTGGCAGTGCTCACACTCCTCCACACGGTGGTCTGGGCCCACACAGAAGAGGCAGAGGGAATGGCCATCCTTGTGAGGGAGCTGTGATCCACATGAGTCGCACTTGTTCTTATGCGATTCCGACGGCGTTGGGGATGACAAGCACAGCGAGGTAGTATTACACAAATATCAGAGTAAATAAAGTAAAGTTGAAAAAGACTGATACTTATCCAAAATGGCGAGAAAAGCGAGCGCTGTTCTTCCACGAGGTACTTTCGTAAGCCGACCGAGGGAAAGAACGGGAGGGCAGGCGTCGGGAGACTGCTAGCTAGAGATTTTTCCATGGGGTCCTGACACCTGACGGCTTAGTCCTACTTGTGAATAGCTACTGCAAGAGCCCTCTCGAAGTAAGATCATATGTTGTGCAGAGTGTTTTGATTTGTGTGTGAAGTCCTAGTGTGTCCTTATGTCTGTCTGCTATTAGGAGTTTATCCTAAACTAGCCTGCTAGTTTTATGGAAGTTTTACGACCCCTGGGGATCTCCACCTGAGATAACTTAATTGCATTCCCTTGTTCCTACAATGCATCCTGTCTCACATGACAGTGATGTAGCAGAGACCATTAATTCAGCAGAAAGCACTGTTTTACAATCAGTTCACAAAAGTAGAGATGGCTATATTTTAAAATGCATACATAGTCCAGCTTAGTGACTACCCTCATCGTAAAGGTCTTTCTGTCCTGAACAACTTTACGGCTGGTCATTTTTGTGCAGCTTGCAAAGTTTCCAAGATATTTAGTTTGTTTGGCATGTGTTGAATCTTGGGTCTCTGCTACATCACTATCACATAAGACCGGATGCACTGTGGGAACAAGGAATGCAATAAAGTTAACTCAGATGGAGATCCCCAGGGGTTGTAAAACTACCATAAAGCTAGCAGACAAATTTAGGAAAAACGAATAGCAGACAGACAGAAGGACACACTAGGGAGAGGCATCAGCAGCAGAAAACAGGAAGTTGTTATCCCTCTGTACAGACAGTTGGTGAGACCCCATCTGGAGTACTGTGTCCAGTTCTGGAGACCTCATCTCCGCAAGGACATAGACAGGATAGAGGTAGTCCAGAGGAGGGCAACTAAAATGGTGCAGGGTCTGCAAGAGAAGCCGTATGAGGAGAGACTAAAGGAGCTTAATATGTATACCCTTGAGGAAAGAAGGAGAGGGGGACATGATAGAAACTTTAAGTACCTCAGTGGAATCAACAAAGTCCAAGAGGGTAGCATCTTTCAGAAAAGAGACTTACAAGAACAAGGGGACACAATTTAAAGATAGAAGGAGGGCTGTCCGGGCAATGTGAGGAAGTATTATTTCACAGAGAGGGTAGTGGATGCATGGAACAGCCTTCCTGAGGAGGTTGTGGGTCTAAAACTGTGGGAGATTTCAAGAATGCATGGGACAGACATAAGGCAATTCTTGTGGGGGTAGGAAGAAATAGGCTGTTGGTTAACTTGGATCTGCAGCCTATCCTGTAGGTAGGGAAATGGGCAGACTAGATGGGCCTAGCGGTCCTTATCTGCCATCAAAGTCAATGTTTCTATGTTTCTATGATTTCACACACAAAGCAAAACACTGCACAGCATATATTTTTGCCAGTTTTGGGTGGACTACTCCTTTAAGGTGATTTATTCTGCTGTTGCAGCTTTCCTCAGGAAATGTCCATCCCTCTCCTGGCCCTGCAGTGTCCAGAAATTATTTTTCCCATCTCTTGAGTTTGGTGAACGGTCGGATTTGGGGATGGTGCATCTTAACATGAGGAGTTTATTACCCAAGATTGATCATGTTCGTACATGGATGCACAGTACCAACCCCAACGTTTTTGTTTTGTCAGAAACCTGGCTAAATGGGAAAATACCCGACACTGAGGTCCAGGTGGATGGATATAATATATTTAGACAGGATCAACTTACTAAGGGGTGGAGGGGAGGTTGCAGTATATTTAAAAAAACAACGTTAACTAGATTGATAAGGGTAACAAAATCCTTGCTAAAAAAGCTAGATATTATTATTCCCCAGATTCAAGGTTCTCAGAGTTTAATTTCACTATTGCGGCGTGTTATAGACCCCCATCAGCTCTACCAGACACCCTGCAACAATTTAGCACTTTAATTGCTCCTTTTATAGATCGTGAACTTTTGGTTATGGGTGATCTAAATTGGGACATGTTAACACCCCCAATTTCCTTATCATCAATTAACAGCTTTAAATCCAACTCAAATTGTATACAAGTCTACTTGACCTATTAAATCCAGTGATGACAGAAGTACTTTATTGGACTTAATTCTCACCACAACTCCCCACGAATATTTTTTCTCAGTTTCTGACCTGACATAAGTGATCACTGCTATGATGCCTGTGTGAGACAACAATTATACAATTCAAATTATGATTTTACTGAACTTTTCTAAATTCTGTGAACAGGCTTTTGTTTTTGACCTTGCCAATGAAAACTGGTCTTCAATTTTTCACTGTCCTGACACTGATACTGCGTGGGAATGTTTTAAACTATATTAAATATAGTTGATAGAGATGCCTCTTTCTCCAGAAAAAGAATAAAATCAATCCCTGCACCCTGGTATAACTGTCATCTAAAGAGGTCATTACATATTAAGGACTGTCTTAGGAAAAAAATCAAAGGAATCTAAAGAGCACACTGACTTGCAGAACTACAGCCATTTCTCCAAAAAAAAAAAAAAAAAAAGAGTAAAATCAATCCCTGCACCCTGATTCAAAAGTCATCTAAAGAGGTTATTTAAGCAATAAGGCACAACAGGGTGTGTGTTATTGTGTAATAACGTCACTCTTGGGGTGGGTTGAAGCACAAGGCGAAGCCAAGTGCTTCCACCACCCCAGGAGTGACGTTATTACACAATAACACACACCCTGGAGTGCCTTATTGCTATTATACAATGGTTCATTGTTATACAAAATAAAATAAAAAATGTTAAAATGTTTTTAGTATATTTTTAGTGAGTTTCTTAAGAGAAGAGGGAAAAAAGCTAATGGTGCTCAATGATGACAGCAAGCAAAGCTAATGCTGCTCAATGACAGTGATCTTATATACTGTAATATCATCACTGTCTCAGGCACACAATGACCAATCAGAATCCAGGATTCTTTCTTGTCATTGTATAATACATATTAAGGACTGTTTTGGGGAATCTAAAGAGCACATTGACTTGAAGAACTACAGGACTTTCAGGAATAAATATATTCAAGAAGTGAGACTAAAAAAAAAATTACTCACCTTAGTAATGTTGTTTCTTCTAATGGAGTCTTGCTATATTATGACATATGCAGTGAGTCCCAACCTTCGAACTGCTCTGGAGGTGAAAGAGTTAACTTTCCATGCCAGGCATGGAACGCTGAGCTCGAGCTCGGTTGAAACTCTGTCTGTTGTTCTTCAAACTCAAACCGTCAGATCTTTATGAGCTAAACTCACTGAGGTCCTGTGTGGAAGCTGTAAACCTACACTAGCCAACTGGCTACTAAACATAAGAACACATTTTTTGGTCCCAAAACAAAGACTCAAGTCAAGAGACCCAAAAAATGAAAAACACAACACCAAGTCACCCCAAAAAGGAGGGTGAAACAACAAGGTGGGCATCTACTAAGTGCCAACACTGCACTGCCAACCCCCATCCCTAAAACAAGGTTCTGAGAGGGGCAGGCAGGGGGAGAGGTCATAATATAGCAAGACTCCATTAGAAGAAACAACATTACTAAGGTGAGTAATTTTTTCTTCAAACAACATGAAGTCTTGCTATATTATGACATACGCAGACTACACAGCAGTACCTCCATGGAGGAGGGACAGAATCTACTTAGGAAAAAGGCTCTGCAGCACAGCTGTGCTGAACTGAGCATCACTCCCAGCCTGGATGTCCAGGAGTAATGCTTGGTAAAAGTGTGAACTGTTTTCCAGGTAGCTGCTTGACATATCTCTAGAATAGGGATGTCCCTGGCAGCAGCCAGGAAGCAGTTGTACCTCTGGTAGAGTGAGCCCTCAGATCTGAGGAGGAACCTTACCCAGTTTTTCATAACAAAATTGGATACAAGAGACAATCCACCTGGCAATGGATCTTTTAGTGGCAGGTTTCCTTTGCCAACCTCACCACAAGTGAGGAACAGTTGAGGAGTCAAACCTGTGACCCTTAGTACGGTCTGTGTAGTAGCTAAGGGCTCTCTTCACATCAAGTTGTGCAGCCTCCTCCCTAGAGGAGGAATGGTCAGTGAAGTACACTGGAAGAGATATAGATTGATTAAGGTGGAAATCTGAAACCACCTTAGGCAAGAACTTCCTGTTAGTCCTGAGGACCACCTTATCTCTATGAAAGGAGATAAAATCAGGCTCCACTGACAAAGCTTGTAATTCACTTATGCATCTGGCAGAAGTGATGGCTACCAAAACACAGTATTCCAAGTCAAGTACTTAGCTCTGCTGAAGACAAAGGCTCAAAGGGGTTGCATACGCTGAGCAATGCAAACATTAAGATCCCAGGCAGGGCAGGGTCCCTGAATGGAGGGTTGGGTGAAGCAACCTCTAAAAACTTGGAGAATACAGGATGAGCTGAAAGAGAAGAGGGTTTACCTGCTGAAATAAAAGCAGACACAGCTGCCAAATGTACTTTTAGGGTAGCTGGTCTCAGCCCCAAGCTTTTAAATGGACCATATAATCCAGGACTGTGGGTAAATCAGCAGATTCTGGGAAAATATGCTTCCCAGAGCACCATATGGAAAACCTCTTCCATTTGGAATTATAGGTAGCCTGGTGGAAGGCTTCCTAGAGCCTTTAGTATATCCATTACACCTTGGGAGAGTGTAGATCACAAACTCTAACTCTTCAAGAGCCAGGCCTTGAGATTGAGAGATTTGAGGTTCGGTACCAAACCCTCCCTGAGCACAGGTTAACAGGTTGTGATTCCTGGGAAGACACGGGGAAGATGGACTGCTAAGGACAGTAGGAGGGATACCAGGGCTGTCTGGCCCAATCTGGAGCAATCAGGATCATCTTGCAGGATTGAGATCTGATTTTGACTAACACTTTGAACAGGAGAGGAGGGGGAAGCATAGAGAAACTTCCTTCCCAATTGAGAACTAAGGCATCCAGAGGACTGAGCCCAACACTGGGGCCTGCAGCAAAAAGGGAAGTTGGTGATTGTCTGGGGCTGCAAAAGATCTATCTCGGGTGCCCCATCTGGCAAATATCACCTCCAGGATCAGGGGTCCAGTGACATTCGTGATGGCCCTGGGAAATCCTAAGCAGAGCATCTGCCAGGACATTGTCCTTGCCTGGGAGGTGAACTGCTGTAAGGGAGGTGTTCAGGGAGTAAGCCAGAGACCACAACTTCATTGCTTCAGTGCACAAGGCCGTAGACCGAGTGCCCCCTTGCTTGTTGATGTACTACATTGTGGTGGTGTTGTCTGTTCTGACCTGTACAACTTTGTTCTGAACAGATTTGGAAAAACTTGAAGTGCTAGAAAAACTGCTCTGAGTTCCAATAGATTGATGCGGAGCAGAGATTCCTGAGGGGACCACAATCCCTGGGTAGTGAGGTCGCCCATGTGAGCTCCCCACCCCAAGAGGGATGCATCTGTAGTAAGGATTAAGGAGTGAGACTGAGTGACAAAGGGAACCCCTTGTCTCAGGTTGGTCTGATCCTGCCACCACTGTAGGGCCTGGATCAGGGTTCGAGTTACTGGGATCAATTTGGTTAGAGGGTCTTTCCTTTGAGACCAAAGGGCTCTCAAATGGAACTGGATGTCCCTCATCTGAAATCCTGCTCCCTGCACTACTGCTGTAGAAGCAGCCATGTGCCCCATGAGCTGCAGAAAATGCCTTGCTGGTCAAGAGACCTGCAGGGTGAATGAGGAGGCCAGAGAGACCAGGGTCCTTGCCCTGTACAAAGGAAGGAAGGCTCTGGCGTTCTCTGTGTTCAGCTCTGCGCCTATGAAGGTGAGGAGCTGGACAGACTCTAGAACTGACTTTGAAAGAGTCAGAAGGAAACCTAGAAAGGTGAGCAGTTGCTGAGTTATCTGTAGATGTAACTTGACTTGGTCTGGAGACTGGCCTACTATGAGCCAGTCGTCCAGATAAGGGAAGATGGCAGTTTTTTGCCTTCTTAGGGAAGCAACTGCTACTGCCAGGCATTTTGTGAATACCCTTGGAGCAGAGGTGAGGCCAAAGGGCATTGCTCTGAACTGGTAATGGCCTGAGGGCAGCTCGAACCTGAGGTACTTTCGATGGGAGCTTCTGATGAGAAGATGGAAGTAGGCATCCTTGAGGTCCAGGGACGCTAGCCAGTCCCCTGGCCTTAGAGAGGGTAGAATAATTCCCAGAGTCACCATTTTGAATTTTGGTTTTAAAAGGTGCTTGTTTAAATATCTGAGATCCAGGATGGGCCGTCTTTTTTTGGGTAAGGAAGTACCTGGAGTACAATCCTTTGCCCTGGTGTAGGAGTGGAACCCTTTCCACAGCTCTGAGAGCCAGGAGGGAAGAGACCTCTGCCTCTAGGGCAAGTGCCTCTGGTGGATTTGCAGGTGGAAAGGATCTGGTTCTCATCTTTGGAAATGTTTTGAAGCTAAGAACCAGTCCCTGGCTTACTACTTCCAGGACCCACTTGTCTGATGTCAGAGACTTCCAGTCCTGGACAAAGTAAGCCAGCCTGCCCCCTACAGGTAGTTGAGAATCGGCCCTGGCAACCCCATCAGGGTGCCTGCTTGGCAGGGGCTTTGGGCTGAGGGGTGGAAGCAGGCCTGCTTGTACCCCGTCTGCCTCTCCCTCTAAAGAACCCCCTCTGGGCATAAGCAGAAGAGAAGGCCTGGGCTTGGTAAAAAGGCCTATGAAAAGGCCTGCCCCTGCCCCTGCCAAGCTGCCTTTGAGGAGTGGCCTGCCTTTCCTTGGCCTGTGCACTCCTACAGGTGGTCCTATACTCATCCATTTTCTTCATGTAATTCTCTGTCTGCTCCCCAAACAAAGAATTACCCACAACAGGAAAATCCATGGCCTTAGTCTGGGTATCCTGTGACAGGCTAGTACATCTGAGCCAAGCAATTCTGGGAAGTGCCACAGATGCAGCCATGACTCTTGATGACACATCATTAGAGTCCACTGCAGCATGGAATTGCACCTTGGATGCCTCAATACCATCAGCAGCCACCTGCTCCAGCTCCTTGGCAAGCTGGCCAGGGACCTGTTTTGCTAGAGCCATAACAGTATCCCATCTGGATTTCTGATATCTAGCAACATAAGCCATATAATTTACCTGTCTGAGTCCCAAGGATGCTGCCATGTACTGTTTCTTTGCCATGGCATCAATCCTCCTGGAGTCCTTGTCAGGGGGGTGTGAAGCCAAGGGAATATTTGCCTTGTCACAGGCTGCAGCCTGCACTACCCCAGCATGGCTGCATTGTTGTATAAGGAACTCCGTATCCGAGCCTGACAATGTATACCTCTTGTCCATTCTCTTGATCCACAGGAGGTATAGTGTGAGGAGTCTTTAAAATCTTAAATGTCTGTTTCCCAAAAGATTTGTGTAAGGGAATAGACAGCCTCCTGGACTCTGGGATATCCATCATTTCCACATAGTCAGGCTCCTCTTGATCATCCACAGCTTCCTCCATAGGGAGCTGGAGGGTTTCAGCCACTTTCTTATAAAACATCAAATGAGAAGGGGACTCAGAAAGCCTAGGAGGAGACACTCCTGAAGGTCTGTCTGGGGAGATGTCCGGGTCAATGGGCACATCCAGACTTTCAAATCCACATTCACTCTCCTCATACTCCTCTTCCCCCTCCTCCGGTTCATAATATTCCTCTACATCATACTCTTGAACCGGTGGAACTGGCCGAACTGGGCGCTTACCCGATGGTGCCGGTTCGGTCGAACCAGAAAGCGACTGGACAATTTTAATCGCTTTGGCTATTTCTTCAGCGGTTGGAGAGGAAAGTTTGGCTCCACACCAGCTGATTTCCTAGTCCTTTTGCTGGAACCGACCCTTGGAGTCGGATCTCCTTTTGCCCGAGGAAATCTTGCCCTGGTCAGAGGGCACTCCCTCCGGTTCGGTTGGAACCAAACCGGGCTGGTCATCCGGTTCAGCAGACTTTTTGGCCTCCCTTTCCCTGAGCCTACCAACTCTCTTTTCCAGGGTAGCTGCAGGAAAATTTTTACAAATCTGGCAGTCTGCATTGAGGTAGTCAAACCCCAGACAATAAACACAGGTGGTGTGGGGGTCAGCCTTGGCAAAGTCTTCCCCACAGACACTGCAGTGTTGAAACCCAGTGGGCCCGGTTTTTCTTTTGGGTTTCTCAGACATAGTGCCAGTCCTAACCAAACCTACCCGTTTATGGCAATCGGCCGGTATCCCAACCGTGTCACGGGTCATGGAAAAAACCATAATAAAATCCGTTTTTTTTAGAACCGATAAGAACCGGTAACCACACTCTAAATGAAAGATTAATATATTTTAAAACAACCTAATCGGTTCAAACCGAACCGATAAAACGTTTACAAGTTCCACACAGAAAGAAATCAATGTAAAACCTATCTAGCACTCACAATATCACAGACAGAGTCTGAACCGACCGGTTGCGGTTTAATTTCGGTCGAAAACCGAGAAAAACAATACTTTAACCGACAAAATGAACCGAGCAGAAGGAGAAATCTCCGGAGCGACTGTTCAGTGAGGCGGAGTAAAGAATCTGATGGTTTGAGTTTGAAGAACAACAGACAGAGTTTCAACCGAGCTCGAGCTCAGCGTTCCATGACTGGCATAGAAAGTTAACTCTTTCACCTCCGGAGCAGTTCGAAGGTTGGGACTCACTGCATATGTCATAATATAGCAAGACTTCATGTTGTTTGAAGTAGCTTTTATAACCAAAAATTTTCAAACGCATCTAGTGACAGTAGGAAGATCTGCTCTGGAACAGAAACAGAGAAACATAGACACTGACAGCAGATAAAGACTGCAAGGCCCATCCAGTCTGCCCATTTTTTCTACCTTATGAATGTGCCATAGGTCTTTACTCTGTCAATGGCCTATTTATTCATACTCATCTGTATGGCTCTCTTATGCGGCTGCCTATTCCATGCCTGTCTGAAGCACTGCACTGTATTCATATCCACCACTTCCTGAGGTAGGCCGTTCCATGCATCTACCAACTTTTCTGTGAAAAAGAACTTCCTCGCATTAACCCTTAATTGGCCCCCCTCTAATCTCATGCTGTGACCTCTTGCCCTGCTATTTTTCTTATACTGAAACATGTTAGACTCTTTCACCTTGTTAATGCCCTTAAGATATCTGAATGTTTCACTCATATCACCTCTCTCCCTCCTTTGCTCTAGGGTATACAAACTGAGCTCCATTAATCTGTCCTCATATATTTTCTGATGCAGTCCCTGCACCATTTTGGTCACCCTTATCTGGACTGCCTCCATTTTGTTAATGCCCTTGTGCAAGTGCTGCCTCCAGTACTGCATGCAGTACTCCAGATGGGGCCTAACCAGTGTCTTGTAAAGAGGGATTATTACTTCCCTCTTCCGACTTGTGATACACCTACTAATACATGCCAACACAGCCTTACCTACTGCTTTAGTGGTCTGCTTGGATGATTTCAGGTCATCTGTGATGATGATGATGCCCAAGTCTCTTTCTTCCCTTGTGACTGCCAGCAACTCCCCTCCCAACCTATAGGTAAGCTTCAGGGTTTCCCTTCCCTATATGAATGATCTTGCACTTCTTTGTGTTAAACCCCAGTTGCCACTCTTCAGACCATTTTGCCAGTTTTTCCAGATCTCTTTTCATTCTACCCATCCCATCTGGATCATCTACTCTGTTGCAGATCTTGGTGTCATCTGCAAACAGGCACACCTTACCCTCCAGTCCATCTGCAGTGTTTAACTCCGAACTAAATGTGAAGTAACATAACATTAGCACAACAACTTAACTGTTCAGTCAAGGATTATAAGTCTGAATTTTACTGTTGTCCTAGAGACGTGGATGCAACAAAGAGGGTCTCCAAACACTAGGCATACAGTACTTGAAGGGAATGGCCTCAGTCTGCGCACCCTAACCAGCAGATGGATGGCATAAGGCCAGTCACCAGACACTCTCTGGGCGGACGGAATGGTGTCGTGATTAAACAGTCAGAAGAGATTTGGTAATCATCCGCATAACAATCATCAGTTCATTCGGCTATCACAACACAAGTACTCAAAGCCCAAAAGCACTTTTAGGAGGGAAAACAGTGCAGAATTACCAGTCAGTCCTGCGAGTCGTCGTTGTGAGCTGCGCAAGTTCCCCTTGCCTTCCTGATCAGCTCTCTCACGGCTTGCAAAGACAGTCCCACAGGCACGGCTATTTACATGGAGGCCTCTTGTTGCCTCCCATTCTCCTCATGGCATCAAAAACCTGAAGGTATGAAGACACAGGTGTAAGGGTCCTGTCAACTTCAGGGACCACTGGACAGAGGTCCAGAACAAGAGAATTTGAAAGTCTTGGAGAATATAAAACATGGAGGGATCAGCCCCCCCCCCAAGCCCACATGCGGGATGAAAGTCCTGGGACATTGTCCTCTACAGCTTAATACCTGATGGCTTAGTCGGGGGGGGGGGCCCTTAAACAGGAGAGGCCTCTATCCAGCATGACCTCTAAGGTAGAGGGGGAAAGAAGAAAGACAGATGGGGAGGAAAAATCTCTATGGGTTATCCCGCGAGATGCACTGATGCAGTCCCTACTTCAAGAATAGGAAACAAAACGGAAGTCCGTGTCACGAAAAGAAGCAACCACAGTGCACCCCACTGAGTATCTCAGGGAGTTCCATCCAAGGCCAAGGCGAAGACCCTACTCGCCATCCTCCTAGGGTGGGTGCTCTGTGACTTTTTAGAGAAGGAAACAGAGGGCCCTAAGGTACCAGGGGGACTCTGCCTCCAATTGGCCTTAAAGAGAGGAGAGCGAGCAGGGTGGAGGTGGTGCCCAAGTGTGGAAGGTGGGCTGTAATCAGTAATGAATGGTGAAGATACAAGAAAAGATCAAGGATTATGGTAGGTACGTAATTTTCACATCTTCTCTTGTCAATCTTCACCATTCATTACTATGGAAGGGACCTCGCACTGCCCTGAGGGACCAAATTCCCTCAGCCTCCTGTGGGCAAGGCGCAGGAGGGGGAGACCCCATAGCCCTATTAGACCGTACATGGTCTAAGGCTGGTCAGGCCATGGAGGTGTCCCCCGTTGCCAGGGGAACAGAAGACGCCCCTGTAAGTTCCTCCTTGACCTGCAGGAGAAAAAATGGGCCCCCAAAAAGCAGAGGAAATCACCCTACACCAGGCAATGGGCAACAACCTGTATAGACGAAGCCATGCCGTCTGCCTGATGCAGATCGTTGTCCCTGCCAATCTGGAGGCCACCTCACTGGCATCATAAGATGCCCTTGCATGGTGTCTTGCCAGCTCCAGACCCTGCGCAGTGAGGGCAACATCTTGCCTAGATTCCTCCGAATCAGGCAGAGATGCTAGCACCTGCACTAGCATTGACCACAGGTGCCTGTTGTAGGTAGCATGGTGAGCCTGATGTGAGCTGATACAAAGCAGCACACAAGCTAAAGAGAAAACTCTTCTTCTCCTCCATCGGTCAAACTCGGCTGAATCCGGATTGGTGGTCGATCATGTGCCAGGTGCTGAAGCCCGAAAGGAGTATCTAAGGCTGTCAGCCCCGAAGGCAGGTGAGGCAGAGAACCAAGAGACTCCTGGGGAGTGCAATACCTCCTCCTGCAGTCCACTGTGGCCCGGGATGAGGCGGCTGGTGACCGCCAGGTGTGGACTGATGCTTCTTGGAAAGGAATAGGCCAGGATGGTACCACTAGGTGGTGCGCACTAAACTCGCTCAGGAAGGAGCGCATCTCCCACTCGATATTGCGTCTTACCACGTGGGATATATGGAGTTCCTGTACCAACCTCGAGAGGAACCGCTGATATTCAGTGAAATCAGCACTGGATGAAATGTGGACTGAACGGTCCTCTTCCTCGGAAGAGGAAGCCGAGGAAGTCGAGGAACTCGGGTGCTTACAGTCCTCCTGCGGCGGAAGAGACAGGCGAAAGACCTGCTGGTCCATGGCTCTAACATACCTAGGGAAGGCTGCTGCAGTGGCCCTGAATGTCTCCCAGGTTAAGTGACCCACAGGACCCATGTGACCCGGGACAGAAGGAGGTGACTGCAGAGAAATTGGGGAGGAGCACCTAACTGAAAGCGCCCGGCCTCCGCCAGGGCTCTGAGACCTTGGTGAAGATCCTCTAGCTCGAGGGGATCTGGAAGTCAACCCAGTCAGCGTATGCTGTAGATGTGAAAACATACCCTGGTTGAGCCCTGAGGGGGAATCTCCCCTGTGGAGCAACCGGGGTTGCATGGATCCAGAAGAGCAACCCTCAGTGCCACCCACTAAGGGCACCTCTGAGGACTCCAAGGAGGAGAAGCACGGCTCTGCACCGCGATTCCTCCCCACCCCCCCACAGGAAGTGGAGAAGGGCCCCCGTGCTTCACCCCGGCCCCTCAACCACTCGGACTCCAAGGCTGCTCTCTTCCTCGACCCCAATGCTAGGGAGACCCCTAATCCTGCAGGCCCCCCAAGGGGTGCAGCAGAAGAAGTCCCCATCCCAACCGAGGGGGCCAAAGCAGCACCAGCCATGGCACCTGCCCTAGCCCCCCAAAGTCGAGCTCGCCACACTATGTTCTCTGGGACTGCTATCCACCACAGGGCCCCCGATGCTGGGCTCAGCAAGGGGGCCCGCAAAGACCACAGACTCTGGGGAGCATGGGAGGTGAACACTAGGCTGCCTGGTACCGCGTCCAGGGGGGCTCCCCGACTTCGGGGATTTGGGACACCAGTCTGGATCGGCCAGCGAGTCATCCTCCTCCTCCGAAGAGGAGACCATGAACACCACCAGACTAGCAACCCCGGGAGCCCCAGAACTGATGGCATCATGCATGGTGCTGCCACAGGACACAACACTGCCCATGGCACCACCCCAACCCCCGGCACCATGAACAATGCCAGGATCCGAAACGGCGGCGACAGCTGGCACCGAGGGTCCATGGGTGCCGGGCCCAGAGACTATGGGCTGCAACACTGGGGGAGCCTGCACCTCTGAAGAGGTGGCTGCCATGGCGGTGCTCCCACCCTGGCCCCACAGGGAGCCGAGGCATTCCTCCAGCAACGCGGAAGAAACCTCCTCAACAGGAAGGCTGGAATCCGAGGAGGTTTCTTCCTCACCAGGCCGTGCAGACCTGGGAGGAGACTTGGGGGCAGGGTCGAGAGATCTTGCCATGGCATCCCTAGAGCGACGCCATCCTCCGAAGGGTGGTGGGGCTCTGCCAACTTTAAACATGCAGATTTCCAGAATGAGGCAGTCCATAGAGAAACAGGCATCGCAGTTGTTCATATCATGGTTGGGACCCAGGCAGTGCAGACAAACGTCATGTTGGTCCGTCACAGAAAAATGCCAGCCACAGGGACACCGATGCATGGGGGCACAGCTTGCTTTGGATTTTCTCTTAGCCCCCGAACCAGACATGACGCAAAAAGAATCCAACACAATTCACAGGAAAAGACCCGGTGCCATTGGCAAAATAATAAAGGAATGATCTTACTGGTATCCAACAGCATCAGGTGAATCAGAACCAGGATGGAGAAGCAGGAAACAGTGTCAAAATACGAAACAGGCCCAATGAAGTAGCAAGCACTGAAACTCATGCAGCAGGTGTAACCTCGACGGCGGGAGAAAAAGAACTTAGATGGAGGAGGAGTCTGCGGCGCCTAACAGCCAACCCTCGTGTGCCACGCAATGCGTCGACCTTGTGGGCAGCGCCATCTCCCTTCCCCCCACCCCAAAAAAGCTCCCATACTGGTGCGAACCTCTGGCTTACACCCAGCAGTAATGAATGCTAAAGATTGAAAAAGGAAGATCCACCAATGCTAGCTTTATTTACTTATAGGACCCACAAGCCCCAAAGAGCCTCCACCAGCCCATTTGGGTTACCATTTTAAAACACTGGCAACTTGGCCACCTATTGGTGCAAAGTGGGTTTGGGCTGAGCCCAGGGTCAGACTGGGGTACAGAGGGCCCACCTGGAAGGCCTACCTGGAAAATTAATAGAGGAGGGCCCAGGTTGACACACTCATATCAATATTCCACTTCAGTCTGATACACTAGCTCTGTGTTTGCATCCTACATTTATCAACAGTGTCCCAGATACCCCATTTAATTAGAAAAAAGATGATAAATGCAAAGGTTTTCAGAGTTCAGAAGGTAACCACTTACCCAGCTGAGGGGGGCCCACCTGGAAATGTCCAGGTATCCAGGTGGGCCAGTCCGACCCTGGCTGAGCCCCCTCCAAAACCACACTTCCTTTCCTCTAATTCCTAACTTTTAACAAAAAATTTCCTTCCTCTACATCTCTATTTTCCTATTCTGACCTAACTGAATCTTTAATTCTAAAGCTACCCTTCTTTTTACTTCTATGCTGTCTTATACCTCTTTGTACATCTCTTGGTCGTCTGTTTCTGCTCCACTACTGTATTCTTCCACATTAACCTAATATTCCCTTTACAGGTTTGACAGGACGTGGACTCCTTTCCCCATCAGATAAGTATTATTATATGCCTATCCTGTCCTTTCTGCCGTATTTACCCCGAGAGCTACAGATCCTTTGTGATCCCTTTTTTATTTTGCAGGTGTGGCGGATGTCACCCCTTCAAGACTCCTACCTCTGGCGCCCTAGTACTCAAGTAAGATACTCTTTACTTATACCTATATTTGGTGGGTTGACTGTAATGGTGCACCTTAGCTCACTATACTCTGGGTCTAGATAATTTATTATAAGCCATTCTACACCTTTTGTTGTCCCATATAAACTGCGATATTCAACTCTGAATTCTCATGAACCACGTTTTAAGAATCCTAAATGGCAATAACACAAATAGAGTGCCTCTGGAAGTATATTAATTTTAATGGAGTCAATCCCTCCCCAGATACCCAGAGGTCGATTATTCCATCTAGTAAGACTGCCTTGGATACTATTCTTCAATAGCTTAAGATTTTAGCTAATGATCTTGGCTACTGTCTTAAATATTTTAATCCCTAAATAATCTATGCTTTCTTTTTTCCCCAAGTGATAGCAAGATCCATTTAGTCTTTTCTTACACAGTGCTGACTGCGCGGCAAGAAAAAGAGTTTTCTTCATTTAATTTATAACCCGAAAGTCATTTTGAGTCATGGCGATTGTGTATCTTCCAGCAATGCCTGCTGGTGTCAGAGTCAACTGTGCCTTGCATAAGCTTGTCATGTGAGCTTCTCTCCATAGGTGTCTTGTTGTGATGCTTGTTGCATTCACATGGCATTATATACATGTACTCACCTATATCTGTATGCAGTGTTCACATACATTACTATGTGTGCTACGTATGCCCCACACGGGCCAGGTGTACTCCATGGTGCTCCACAGTCAGTCTGTTTCAGTGTGTCCTTTGGTCATCCTGTTTGTGAGGCAGAGTCCAACCAACATAATAAACAGACCAGTTGGTGGCTTACAGGCTTTAGTTCAATGCTGTGTCAGTACTTAGCACTTCCAATTTCATGGTCAAGGTACAGACTCCCTAGTCAAAGTGTTTGCCCAACTGATGTGCATCTTCTGCTTGTATTTGATGCAGAACATGAAAACCATGTTCAGCACAATCTTCTAGCACATGGCCCAAAAGAGCACAGCCTAACACAGAATGGCCTCGCGAAAAGACATAACATTTCTCAAAGACAGTTCTCAGATTCCAACCTGCTAAAAAACAGGGAGCCATCAAAATAGAATAACATTTGACTAAAACTAGCAAAACAAATAGTGAAAAGACCAAAAGCAAAGCCCGTGAAAGGAGGACCTAAGTGTAACGAAAGATCTAAAATGTAGAGGGGTATGGACTTGAGGAAGGGGAGGAGTCCATGAGTGTTCCAGCAAACTCCTTTCTCAGTATGTGGTGCATGCTCAGCGGATACTGCAACACTGAATATGTAGATGGAATCCAGTTCTCAGAAATGGTACATTTAAAAATGCATACCATTATGTTACACATATACTACATATGTACCTTCAGCAGAAGCAACAGCTCTTCTACTACCATTGAACTGATGGAATGATGAGAGCATTGCACTACCACCCTGTACTTTTTTCCGTGATTTCTTTACAGTGCACCGTGATAAATAGATGATTCGGATGTGCTGGGTGCTTTCTCGATCCTGTCCAGTTAGAAAATCTGGGTAATCATCTACCTGAAAAGGGAAAAAAAAAAAAACAGTTTTCTCGCTGAGCAGTTATGTAGGAATTACAAAAACAGAAAGATTAATGCTCAAAAACACATCTTGTAAATTCTTCCCAGCAAGAAAGGCTTCCATTTACTGCTACTCATCGTTTCCTGATTTTGAGTAATTCTTCTATTCAACGGTCTATTTTACCTCCTATATGACTTACTTTAGCTAATAATCTTGGTAATTTTATTGCAAGTTGATGTGGTGACGGGATTCCCAGACTGTGCTCCCCATCCTATCAGTGACACATCCGTTATGAGCATAATGGACGGTTGAGGGTGGAAAGAAAAAATTACTCACCTCAGTAATGTTGTTTCTTCTAATGGAGTCTTGCTGTATTCTGACTATTTGCAGTGATCTCCAACCTTTGAACTGCCCCGGAGAGGAAAGAGTTAACTTCCCATGCAAGGCATGGAACGCTGAGCTCGAGCTCAGTTGAAGCCTCTGTCTGCTGTTGTTTGAACCCCAACCGCCAGATCTTTACGAGCTATACTCACTGGGCGTTCTGTGTGGAAACTGTGAACTAACACTAGCCAACTGGCAACTAAATTTCATAAAGAGGGTTTTTTGGTTTCAAAGCAAAGACTCAAGTCAGGAAACCCAAAAACAAAACACAACACACACCCAAAATAAAGGAGGGTGAGAAAAAGGGGGCACCTCTAGGTGCCAACACTGCTCCTGCCCACCCACATCCCAAAAACCAGGTTCTGAGAGGGGAGGCGGGGGAGAGAATACAGCAAGACTCCATTAGAAGAAACAACATTACTAAGGTGACTAATTTTTTCTTCAAACAACATGAAGTCTTGCTGTATTCTGACTATTTGTAGACTACCAAGCAGTACCTCCATGGAGGAGGGATAGAACCTACTTTGGGAACAGGCTCTGAAGTACTGCTGGGCCAAACTGCGCATCACTCCTAGCCTGGATATCCAGAGAGTAATGCTTGGTAAAAGTATGGACTGTTTTCCAGGTGGCTGCTTGACATATCTCTAAGATAGGAATATCCCTGGCAGCAGCCAGGGAAGCAGCTGTACCTCTAGTAGAGTGAGCCCTCTGGCCTGAGGGTGGAGTCCTACCCAATTTTTCATAGCAGAATTGTATACAAGAGACAATCCACCTGGCAATAGATCTTTTAGTGGCAGGTTTACCCTTACCGACCTCACCATAAGTGAGGAACAATTGGGGTGAGTCAAACCTGTGACCCTTGGCGCGCTCTATGTAGTAGCTAAGGGCCCTTTTTACATCCAGGCTGTGCAGCCTCCTCTCACCAGAGGAGGAATGGTCAGTGAAGAAAACAGGAAGAGACATAGACTGGTTAAGGTGGAAATCTGAGACCATCTTAGGCAAAAACTTCCTATTAGTTCTTAGGATCACCTTATCTCTATGAAAAGAGATACAATCAGGCTCCACTGACAGGGCCTGTAACTCACTGATGCGTCTGGCAGAGGTAATGGCTACCAAAAACACAGTTTTCCAAGTCAAGTACTTAAGTTCTGCAGAGGCCAAAGGCTCAAAAGGGGGTTGCATAAGCTGAGCAATGCAAACATTTAGGTCCCAAGCAGGAGCAGGGTCCCTGAAGGGAGGATTGGTGTGCAACAATCCCTTGAAGAATTTACAAAAAACAGGATGAGCTGAAAGAGAAGAGGGCTTACCTACTGACAAAAAAGTAGAAACAGCTGCTAAATGTACTTTGAGTGTAGCTGGTCTGAGTCGCAAGCTATTGAGATGAACCATATAGTCCAGGACTGTAGGCAACACAGCAGACTCTGGAGAAATATGCTTACCAGAGCACCAAATAGTGAACCTTTTCCATTTGGAGTGTAGGTCTTTCTGGTGGAAGGCTTTCGAGAAGCCTTTAGAATATCCAAAACACCTTGAGAGAGATGTAGATCAGCAAACTCTAACTCTTCAAGAGCCAGGCCTTGAGATTGAGAGATTTGAGATTCGGATACCAAACTCTCCCCTGAGAGGATGTCAACAGGTTGTAATTCCTGAGAAGAGACAGGGGGAGGTGGACAGCTAAGGACAACAACAGTGGGTACCAGGGCTGTCTGGCCCAGTCTGGAGCAATCAGAATCACTTTGCAGGGCTGAGATCTGATTTTGACTAGTACCTTGAACAGGAGAGGGAAGGGTGGAAAAGCATACAAAAACTTTCCTTCCCAATTGAGAACTAGAGTATCCAGGGGGACTGAGCCCAATACTGGGGGTCTGCAGCAAAAAAAGGGGGAGTTGGTGATTGTCTGGGGCTGCAAAAAGATCCATCTGTGGAGTGCCCCATCTGGAGAAAATCACCTTCAAAACTAGGGGATCTAGGGACCATTCGTGATGGCCCTGAGATATCCTGTTGACAGCATCTGCCAGGACATTGTCCTTCCCTGGGAGGTGCACTGCTGTCAGAGAAGTTTGCAGGGAATAGGCCAGAGACCACAACTTCATTGCTTCTGTGCACAAGGCCGTAGACCGAGTGCCCACTTGCTTGTTGATGTACCACATTGTGGTGGTATTGTCAGTTCTGATCTGGACTACTTTGTTCTGAACAGACTTGGAAAAGGTTTGCAGTGCCAGAAACACTGCTCTGAGTTCCAAGAGACTGATGTGAAGCAGAGATTCTTGAGGTGACCACAGCCCTTGGGTAGTCAGATCCCCAAGTGGGCTCCCCAGCCCAAGAGGGAGGCATCTGTTGTAAGGATTAGAGAATGAGGTTGAGTGACAAAAGGAACTCCTTGCTTTAGATTGTCCTGATCCTGCCACCACTGGAGAGCCTAGATCAGGGTTCGAGTTACTGGGACTAGCTTGGTCAGGGGATCCTTTCTCTGGGACCAGAAGGTTCTCAAGTGGAACTGGATGTCCCTCATCTGAAACCTTGCCCTCTGGACCACTGCTGTAGAGGCTGCTATGTGGCCCAGGAGCTGCAAGAAGTGCCTTGCTGGTCGAGACACCTGAAAGGTGAAAGAAGAGGCCAGTTTTACTAGTGTCCTTGCCCTGTCCAGGGGAAGGAAGGCCCTTGCTCTTATTGTGTCGTGCTCCGCCCCTATAAAGGTGAGGAGCTGCACTGGTTCCAGAATTGACTTTGGAAGATTTAGGAGGAATCCTAAGGAAGTGAGCAGTTGCTGAGTTATCTGCAAATGTGACTTGACTTGGTCTGGGGACTGACCCACTATGAGCCAGTCGTCCAGCTATTGGAAGATGTAGATCTTTTTTCTCCTTAGGGAAGCAACAACTACTGCCAGGCACTTTGTGAGCACCCTTGGGGCTGATGTTAGACCAAAGGGCATTGCTCTGAATTGATAGTGGCCTGAGGGCAACTCGAACCTGAGGTACCTTCTCCTGATGGGAATGTGAAAATAGGCATCCTTGAGGTCCAGGGAGGCTAGCCAGTCCCCTGGCCTTAGAGAGGGCAGAATTATTCCCAGAGTCACCATTTTGAATTTTGGCTTTAAAAGGTGCTTGTTTAAATATCTCAGATCCAGGATGGGCCGCCATTCTCCTGTCTTTTTGAGGGTTAGGAAGTACCTGAAGTACAAACCTTTTCCCTGTGTGGGCTGGAACCCTTTCTATGGCTTTGACAGCCAAGAGGGAAGAGACCTCTGCCTCTAGGGCAAGGGCCTCTGAAGGATTTGTAGGAAAGGATCTGGTTCTATCTTGGGAATTTTTTGAAGCTGAGAACCAGTCCTGGCTTACTACTTCCAGGACCCACTTGTCTGATGTTAAAGACTTCCAGTCCTGGACAAAGTAAGCCAGCCTGCCCCCTACAGGTAGTGGAGAATCTGCCCGGCAGACCCATCAGGGTGTCTGCTTGGCAGGGCTTTAGGCTGAGGGGTGGAAGCAGGCCTGCTCATACCCTGTCTGCCTCTCCCTCTAAAGTACCCCCTCTGAGCAAAGGCAGAAGAGGAGGCCTGGGCTTGGTAAAAAGGCCTATGAAAGCGCCTGCCCATGCCCCTGGAATGCTGCCTCTGAGGAGTGGCTGGCCTTTCTTTGGCCTGAGCACTCCTGTAAGTGGTCCTGTACTCATCCATTTTTTTTCATGTAATTCTCTATCTGCTCTCCAAACAGAGAGTTACCAATGACAGGAAAATCCATGGCCTTAGCCTGGGTATCCTGTGACAGGCTAGTACATCTGAGACAAGCCATCCTCCTAAGGGCCACAGATGTAGCCATGACTCTAGATGAAACATCATTGGAGTCCGCAGTAGCATGAAATTGCATCTTGGATGCCTCAATCCTATCTGCAGCCACCCGCTCCAGCTCCTTGGCAAGCTGGTCAGGGGCCTGTTTAGCTGAGCCATAACAGTGTCCCACCTGGACTTCTGGTATCTAGCTGTGTAGGCCACATAATTAGCCTGCCTGAGTCCCAGGGATGCTGCCATGTACTGTTTCTTTGCCATGGCATCAATCCTCCTAGAGTCCTTATCTGGGGGGTGTGAAGCCAAGGGTATATTTGCCTTATCACAGGCAGCAGCCTGCACTACCCCAACATGGCTGCATTGCTGGGAAAGGAACTCCTTGTCTGAGCCTGAAAGAGTATACCTCTTGTCCATTCTACTGTCCACAGGAGATATAGAATTAGGAGTTTTTAAAATGTTAAATGTCTGTTTCCCAAAAGACTTATGACAATAGACAATCTCCTGGACTCTGGGATGTCCATCATTTCAACGAAATCAGGCTCCTCCTGATCCTCTACTGCTTCTTCCATAGGAAGCTGGAGGGTTTCAGCCACTTTTTTGTAAAACATAAAATGGGAAGGGGACTCAGAAAGCCTAGGAGAAGAAACACCTGAAGGTCTGTCTGGGGAGATGTCTGGGTCAATAGGCACATCCAGACTTTCATAATCACCATAGACAGAGACTTAACCGACAGGTTAGATTGCAGAAATTCGGTTGAAACCAAGAGAAAAAAACGACACTTTAACCGACTTTTTTGAACCGAGCGAAGGAGAAATCTCCGGAGTGACTGTTCAGTGAGGCGGAGTAAAGAATTTGGCGGTTGGGGTTCAAACAACAGCAGACAAAGGCTTCAACCGAGCTCAAGCTCAGCGTTCCATGCTTTGCATGGAAAGTTAACTCTTTCCTCTCTGTGGCAGTTCAAAGGTTGGAGATCACTGCAAATAGTCAGAATACAGCAAGACTTCATGTTGTTTGAAAACAGGATTCCCTCCTCTAGATGTGGTTCCAGCCACCAATGGATGACATCCCACATCAGTTGGGTCACTATGACTGGCTGGTTCAAGTGACCCAAGCGTTGAAACACTGGCAGCCCAACTCCCACTGCAGGTGGCACATTCACCAGTGAGCTTAACAGATTATGCTGGTGGTGGATGTCATGAACTCCAGCAGCCGCAGGAAGTCCTGGGCATGGCATGAAAGCTCAACCTAGCAGATGTCGATGTCATGGCTATCAGGAAAACTGTTTTCCATGTGACATATCTTAAGTCAGCTGTATCCACTGGCTCAAAAGAAGCCTCCATCAGCTGGGCAAGGCAGATATTTAGGTCCTATGGAGGGACTGGGTCTCTTAAAGGGGGATACCAGTGACTGAGGGCTTTTAAGAACCTTCTAAAAACAGGTTGTGAGGTCAAGGACTTGTGTTTGTAGGCTGACATAGCTGCCAGGTGTGTCATCAGGGTTGAAGGGTATCAGACCTAGACTGTAAGTGTACTAGGTAGTCCAGAACTGTAAGCAGTCTTCCCTGCACTGGCATCATCTTCCTGCGGGCACACAAGTATAAGAATCTCTTTCACTTAGAGGAGTATGCTTTCCTTGCTTGTGGTTTTCTGAAAACCTTAAGTACTCACAACACCTCCTATGACACATTAAAACTACAGCTTTCTAGCTCTTCAAGAATCATGCCATCAGACACAGCGTTCTGAGGTCTGGGAATGTTACAGTGCCCTGAGATAGGGTCAGTAGATTGTATCGCAGTGGCAGATTTATTGGAATCCTGCTGGACAGGGTCAGGGCATTAAGTACCAAACCTGCCTGGCCCAGGCTGGGACTATCAGAATCAGTGTTGCTGGCTCTCTCCTGAGCTTTATAAGATCTCTCTATTTGACTAGGAATGGAGGGAAGGCATACAAAAACCGCCTTGTCCAATCCAGAGCTACAGCATCCTCACAGACTATGCCCTTTGTCGCTGGCCTGCAACAAACCTTTCAAAGCTGATTGTTCTCCCAAGAGGCAAAGACATCTATCTCTGCAGAACCCCATCTTCTGAAGACTGAGGCCAGCATTTGCTGGTTCAAGGTCCACTCATGGTTTCCCCGGCTGATTCTGCTCAGGGAGTCTGCCAGCACACTGTCTTTACCTGACAGATGCACTGCGGAAATCTGTGTGTACAGGGAATAAGCCAGATCCCAGATATCCTCCTTACTTCTGTGCAAAGTTTTGAGAATCTTGTTCATCCCTACTTTTTTTATGTGGTACTATACATTGTTGTAGTTTGTCCGACTCGGGACAGACTGACCCTGTAGCTGGAAGCAAAGAAACTGCGCTGCTAGCACTATTCCTGAGCTCCAGGAGATTTATGTGCTCCTGAGTCTCCTATGGGCACCAGCTGCTACTTACTGTGAGATCCTCCAGGTGGGCGCTCCATCCCAGGAGTGAAGCATCAGTTGTAAGAATAGTTGACGGGGATTGCTGGAGGAAAAGAATACCTCTCTGAGGTTGCACTGCACTGTTTGCACAAAGGCCTTTATTACTGACACTAGCTTGGACAGTGAATCCAACCTTAGGGACCGCTGTGCTGCCAAATGTCCAGCATCTGAAATCTGGCCCATGGCACCACAGCTCTGGATGAGGCTATGTGGTCCAGTAACTCCAGAAAATCCCTTGCAGGCCTTTAGTGGCCCACTGTGAAGGATTCTGCCCTGGAAATCAGATTTGATGCCCTGTGCTGTGGAAGCAGCGTCTTTCACCAGCAGGGTGTCAAACTCTGCATCTAACCTGAAATGGTTCTGAGACTTCTGCAGATTTATTAAGAATCCCAGGCTCTCCAGGGTGCTCTGTACCTGTTGTATGGAGTACCTTGCCTCTTGCCCTGTTTTCCCCCCGAGACTAGCCAGTTGTCTAGCTAGGGGAAAAAACATCAAACCTTGTCTTCTCAGATGCATTGCTACCATGGCTAGGCACTTTGTGAATACCCTGGGTGTTGAGGTGAAGCCGAAGGGAAGGGATGCAAACTGATATAGGCAGTTTCCCAGCCCAAATGCAAAGGATGAGGGAAACTCAGACTCCTAAAGTAGTTCAAATAATGTGTTTAGTTGGATAACTATGCAAAGCCACCTCTTGAAAGCAAAAGCCAATGTTGTGTGATCCAAGGCCACCATCTCAGGGCCCGCGGTGGTCTCCAAGTTAGCTGTTAATATTTCACCTCCTAACCTGCTTCGGGTGGTGCTTTTTGCTTATCTGGTTTTCAAATGGGCTTGCTAAGCCACATCAGGAGTCCCATAGTTATTCATGCACAGATAAATCTCTCCACTGCAGTAATTATGTTTCTGATGGCCCAGCTGTCTACTCTGCCCTGTTGGTAACCTGAACCTGAGATACTTCCTATGGGTGGGTTTGGCTGGAACGTGGAAGTAAACGTTGTTCAGATCCAGTGATCCCAAACAATCTTCTGACTGCACCGCAGTGTTGGTATCACTGAGCCCAGCACAACCATCTATGTTTGCCACACAGCTTTTTCTCCCATGGCTGGTGCCCGGCAGGCTGTTCAGCCCTGCCCCTGCACCCCCCCCCGACCGACTCATCTTGCCCCGTAGTTTCCCCCATGGATTGCCCCCGTGGTGGGGTCAGGAAGTGGAGGGCCATTCTCCCCCCATCCGAAGACTCATATCCAGAACTGGGGTCGGTGGTCAGGTGGCAATACGGGAATGAGGGTAAGCAGGCAGGGCTTCATTAAGCCAGCGCAAATCCTTTTTCCATTTTCTACCCTGACCCCAGCCGCAGCAGCATGCAAGTGTGTACGCATGGAAGCAAACACATGCTACAGAGCTGCGGCTTCTTTCTTACTGTATCGCTCATAGTTCTGGCACTACCACCCTGCTTCCACCAGGTGGCAGCAAGGACACAGAAACATAGAAACTGTCGGCAGATAAGGACTGTCTGGCCCATCTAATCTACCTGTAAGCCCTTGTACTGGATTACTGATTCTGACTCACCCTTGGGAGAGGGGAGCAATCCATCAGACACACAAACCTCTCCTACCTGGCCAACCCCCAGCAACCAGAGTTCGCTCCTGAACCTGGCTCACCAGCGTGGAAAAAGGTAAGGTGCTCAAGGCGCCTCAGCCCTCTTTGCCACCAGGCTGGCCAGTGCGACCATCTTGAACTTTAATTTTTTTATACATTTGTTCTGATATCTTAGGTCTAAAATGTGTCACCACTTCCTATTTTTCTTGAGGGTTAGTAAGTATCTGTAAAACAGGCCCTTGCCCCATTGTAAGGTAGAGACCATTTCTACTGCCTTTGCCTGCAGCAGTTTTTTCCAGTTCCAGCAGAATTTTTTTCTGGTGGTGAATGAACAGGAAGGTTTTTTGGTCTCTGCAGCTTTGTGAGCCTTTTGAATTTCAAGGACAATCCCTGATCCACTACTTCCAGAACCTACTTGTCTGTGATAATTTTAACCTATTTCTGGAAATAGTGGGTCAGCCTTCCCCCCACTGGCAGTGACTGACTGGTGATCTGGGCAGAATTGACATGGGTTGTGTTTTGGCTGTGACGTGGGGTCTGGTGTTGCAGGAGCCCCTCCTGCCTCTGCAGAAACTTCTTTGAGGCTGATACTCATGGGAGGAGGGGGAGGGTCTTGGATAGTAACCACTGGCCCTGCCTCCCCTACCATAAGGAGTACAGGAAGTGGAAGTCTTGTCTTTCCTGGTGGAGTTTTTAAAAGTGATTTTGTATTCATCCACTTTTTCATGTATGCTTCTATTTTATCACCAAATAGGGCATTTCCCTTGAAGGGGAAATCGATGGCTTTAGCCTGAGTGTCCTGGGTGAGGATGGTAGCCTTTAACCAGTCAAACCTCCTCAATGCTACTGCATGGACCACAACTAGTTAAGCAGAGTCATTAGTGATCTGCACACAAGCACTTTAAACAAAGCTTGTGGTAGCCTGCCTTTGCCAGGAGCTGAAAACATTCTAGACAGTTTTTAAAGCACGTGGGTCCTGTTCTTTTTTTATGTCTAGCAGTGCAGCGAGATCTCAACTGGTTGCTGGTGAAGTGGCATATCTCATTTCAAGTGGGTTTCTTAACCTATAAAGCCCTACGCGGACTGAGCCTGGACTACCTGGCTGAACTCCTGCATCAGCACATTCCCATTTTCCTGCTCCAATCAGTCAGGGACGTCCTAGGGCTAGACTGAAGACCGGGCTTTCGAGGTAGCAGGCCTGACCCTTTGGAATTCTCTACCCAGAGCCTTGAGGGAGGCCCCCTCAGTGGAGGCTTTTAAGAGGGGCTTGAAGACATATCCATTTCAAAAAGCATTTGGAGATTTTTAGTAACACTGTATTTCAGTACATCCTGAATTGTTATCCTGACTTTTATTAATTTTGTTGTATAAGTTATATATAGCTAGTTGTTATTTATTTCTGTGGTTTAATGTGGTTGATTAATTGTTTTTTAGAGTTTATATATTGTGATTATATTGTAATGGCACCCTGGTCCGGGGAAGGGTGCCACAAACAAATAAAAGACTACTACTACTGCTGCTGCTAGCAGTCATTATGCCAGACACTGAAAAGACCTGCAAGTCAATTTATTTGGATCAGAGACTCAAACATGTTAAAATAAAGGAATAATGCACAACAGAGTGTGTGCCGTGCTGGGATAACACCAAGCCTGGGGTTGGGCACAAGGTCGCAGGTCGAGTATGCCCAATGCCCCATGGCGGTGTTATCCCAAACCATACACACCCTGGAGTGCATTATTCCTATTATACAATGGCTTGTTATATTTAAAATAAAAAAATTATTTTAAAGAATGTTTTTATAAGTGTAGAAAAATATTTTTGTTTCTTAAGAGGAGATGGAAAAAAAGTGATAAAGCTCATCTACATTGGTCCACAGACCTGTGACATCGTGCTGGGATAATGCCATGGGTCCAGCCCCAAACTGACCAATCACAGTCCAAGATTCTTTCTTGCAGTTGTATAATAATTTTCTCACAGAGTATGTGAAAACCGCTAAAATCTTATTAAAAGCAAAGTGGTTTAACTTTTTAGTCAGAAATGTGGTCTGCTTCTCTTCATGCTGGGTCCGCATTTCATAAATGTAAAAAAATGCTTAAAAGTGATGAGATGTTTAAACCCCTGATATTTTAAGTAAAACACAGTCAAGTTCCCTTTATGTGGGAACCGCATCACAACGTCCCTTTCTCCGGTTCCTGGAACTGATCAGGTACCCTAGAGAACTGCAAAAACATACTAAATTTAAAAATAAACACCCTAACTTATGCAGAGTATCAAAAAACTAACTTAAATGGTTTAAAATAATAAACAGAGTCAGAAGTAGTAAAGCTGTTGACCAGAAGACTGGTGCTGCTTCAGGGTGACTGTCAGTGAAAAAATAAATCTGACATTAGAACAGCAGAAGGAGTGAGATTAAAGGTCAGAGTTTGAACTTGTATTCTAAATTCTAAAATTAGCATAATGTTCTATCTCTGGGCCGTCATATTCTGGTGGGATGAAGCACTTTTGTAGGTGATCATTGATGAATTCCTGTTGTCTGAACATGGTAGTGAAGTAAGCATTAAGCCACGACGGAGGTGGGCTCTAATGCTGGATTGATGCATGGGGGGGGGTGCCCGAGGCCGAAGGCCCACCCGCCTCCCATGCATCAATCCAGCAGTACAGCCCACCGACGGAGTGGCTTAATGCGCTTGTAACAGGGCGTGACGCTTCCTGGAGGGACGTTGAGGGGGCCACTGTGAGAGCAATACAGCACGAGGCGGAGGCGTGGAAATTTTAAGATATTTTATTACAGTATCACAAAGACGTGTACGACAGGTTACATACATACTGATGTGCTCAACTGAGCCTGCTTGTCTACTGTCGCGGAAAGGGACAGATAAGAGTTCTGTCATGTTCTGCAGAGTTCCGTGTGGGTATTGCTGTGTTATTCATGCTGGGAGGTCTGCATTGGAGATTTCATCGGCTGTCAGCACTGCTGCTGTTGCGCGGGGGATCTCGGTCGCTCTTACTTCCGGATGCGGCTTGGATTCTCGTCCAGGTGGGTTGTGCTGCCGCTGCTGTCTGTACTATGCTGGCTGTGGTGGTGTCCAGTTTGGTGCTCTGAGCCACTTGTCGGTGAGATCGCTGGTGGCGCACTTCGTAGAAGATATTTGTCGTCTACCCAGTCGTCCATTCTGCCCGTGCCTACAAGAGAGAAATATACCGCGCTCCGTTGCATGCCCTTTTCCCGTGCACACTCCACTGTTGAGCACACTGTGCACCGTGGGATGTCCCCCCCCCCGGATGTCCTATCTGTCTGCTAGAGGACTGGAGCAGCACAGGCGCCGCTCGTCCTGCTCCTTGTCTCCCTTGCACATCACGCCCAGTGCTGCTAGGCAGGGGGTCTGGCTGTTGGTGGTACTGCCGAAGCGGGCAAGGCATATACGCTGGGTTAATGCCCGCCTCGGCTGCCATCTTGTGACCCTCCTACGCCTATCAGACCGCGAGATCTCAGGCACAGTATTAATGCCATGTTACAAAAGGGCTTCAAGCTGGGCCTATGGCACCTTTAAATAATGTTTTTTTTTTTCTTTAACCCTGTAGTTTTTCATCATCCATCTTTGGCCATGCACCCTTCTGCTCCAGGGAGCCACGCAGTCCTGTCTCCCATGCCCGAGTCCCTCTCCAATTCCAACCTCAGTTTGCCCCCAAGGTGGGGCTCAAGGGGAGCAAGCAACCACTGGAGCACAAATGGGTGTTGAGGGGATACAGGAGGCTATGTTAAATCCGAGAGCACCAGGTTTCATCCCACATGCCAGGATGTGTTTTCCTCCTGATGTTTCCCAAAGACATCAGCGTCAAGAGATGCCAATGCGTGCATGCCAACGTGTGGCACTGTGCAAAACCTGCAAGCTTTCTCGCACCAGCACCTGTAGTCACCCAGGGGGGGCTGTGCTGCAGTGGAGCTCTGCATGAGTGCTCTCCAGAAAAGGAGAACATCCTCTGGGACGCTCAGTCCGCCTCTCTCTCTCTCTCTCTCTCTCTCTCTCTCTCTCTCTCTCTCTCTCTCCTGCCAGCCCTTCAACCACCTAAACTCGCTTCCAAACCTGGGACTCCAGCATTGCCAGCGGCATTAATGCCAACATGCCAAAATGTTTTTTTTTATTGAAGTTAAAATACAGGGAACAGCACTGAACAACCAGGCTAAAATATACAAGTATTTCCGACTAACTCAGAGAGTGGAGCTAACATAACACTGTGGTAGCAGAAAGGACCTAATGGAGCTGCCCCTTTAAGTTCTCTGATCCTATGTTATTTTTAGTACCTTCTGTCTTCGTGACTGTGAAAAGACAGATCACTTGTTATAATGAATGAAAACTGAAAACAAATGCCATTTACTAAGGCCTTAACAGAACACTTGATACCTTGCTCTTTGTCTTCACATTTAAAACCCTTCTGTAAACATCCAGCCTACACTCCAAGGAAAGGTTGAAGGCTTTGGCAACAACAAAGAAAAGTGATGGTATCATTGATGAGGAAACTTAAGATGAGAAAAAGGAGATGGGGCCATGAAGTGTGAGAAAAGGTGAAAGGGAGGCAAGGTGAGCTAAGGCCCACATGAAACTCATTTCTTAAAGGATGTAGAGAGGGAAGAAAAGGATTTAGACAGGGAAGCATCTGAAATGAAAAGAAGAGAATATGCTAGTTTGGAAAACATTTCCTTGAGAGAAGAAAACAACATAGCATTTTGAACTGTGTAAACTGTGTAGCATGTCACTGAACAAAAGCAAAGAAAGTAGCAGTCGCATACTTTGTATACCAACATAAAATGAATCCTTGACTTCTGTCTTGGGTATTTTGGTGATTGTACACTATTATGAACATTATTTATCTAAATCGGTACTAGTGCATCTAACCTGCACACATAAAGATCAGTGGCAGGGGGGCGCTGTTAAGCACCGTGACGAATGGACGTGGTCCACAGCAGCTCTGTGGACCAAGGACCTTTTTTTCAATAAATCTGCTATTAGAGCTAGAAATTGCTGGTGTAAATCTACATCAATCACTAGAGCATCTCAAGCAGAGCATTTTGGTGCCTGATACCACTATGAGGAGAACCAACAAGAGCGGTCCTGGAGGCTCAGAGCAACAGCCACCAGTGGAGCTCCAGGCCTGAGCTCCTACATTGGACCACGCTACTCAAGACCCGCCATGGAAGGCCCGTCAAAGATTGATGCAGGCCATCAATTCAAAAATAGAACTTCTGTTGCAGAGGATCGGGGAGCAAGACCTCAAAATTGAGTCAGCCACCAAAACATCAGTTGTTGCAGAATCGCAGGCCACTAAAGCACTGTCTACAACAAAGAAGCTGGTACAAGAAAACAATCAATTGCGCTATAGGCTAGAAGCACTCGAAAATACTCACTGTGCTTCAAATGTGCAACTAGTGGGTCTGCCTGAAGAACTTGGAGAAGCAGACCCACTTAAATTTCTACAGAACTGGTTACCTGGTGCTCTTCAGCTGGATGCTAAGCTGGCAGACTGCTTTCGCAGGGCTTATCATATTTCACCCAGTTTGGCGGCAGTCCAGTGTGCTAACCCTCGGACTGTACTGCTGGTTATGGATGGCATCACTACAAGGGATCTACTCTTACAAGCAGCTCGTTCGGCAGAGTGCTTAAATTTTCAAGGGCATACTGTTCACCTTTTCCCCTGATCTTTCTTTTGCCACCAGAGCACACCGAAAAAAGTTTGACGCAGTCCGGGCTAAATTTCGTAGCCTCAAAGGTTACGCACTCATTATTGATGTCGACCAGCCTTAGAATTTATTACGGAGGCCATATCTACCGGTTTACCGACCCGGAACAGGCAGGAAAATGGGTCCAGCAAACTTAACAGGAGTTTGCAGCAGTTCACAGGGAAGAAGTCAGCTCTCCGTACTCTGAGGAAGAAGGGACCTGAGGTAGTGAGATGGCCACTAGAGTTGGTAGTGAATTTAGCTAACGGAACTTGGCGCTAATTGACTCTGCTATGGAATTGCTCCTAGTATGGAATTTGGACAGAGAAGGGTTCATTAACTAAATCTGGGTCACTTATTCTCATGTTTAAAACAGATTGGTAATATTAGTTTACCCTCCAGTTGAAGGCTAGTTATTACACTATAATACTAAAACTAGATGGGAGCTAGCTTCACAGTGCAGGAAGCTCACCACAATAACAAAGATAACAGATTTTCCTTCTAAGTCTGGATTGCAACTACTGTGGGTCATTATAAATGTTGGAATTATTAACATGTTTGGGAAGAGGTTCATATTAGCTGTATGAGCTGAATCTAACTATGCTGAAGGTCATTACATGTTTGGACTGACCTCTAAATTCTTGCAAGGTGTAGCTATCAAGGTTTTTCTTTGTTATGGATTAGTTAATATTGGGACTTTCCCCCACATCTGTAATCTGTATGCTAGATTTTATTAATCTATGCTATTTGATGTATCCTGGGTAAAATGAGATTACTGGCATTTCTGTACACTGTATTTTGTGTCTGCTTGAAAATACAATAAACAAACTACAAAAAAAAAAAAGATCAATGGCGATGATAGTTTATGGACGATAGAAAATCAAGCTGTCTCCGAGTCTGTTTCACTAATAGTCATTTCTGAAATACCCGTGTACGTGTGTGGTGTTTGTTTTGTGCTTGATTCAGTATAGAGTCAGATACTAGTGTTATGTAGGTCTCAGTAATTTTCTTCCATTTTCTTCCTTCTCCGCGGAGCACTGTTAACCACTGACATCATTCAAGGACTGACATCAATGGCTTCAGCAGGCGAGAACTACAGTGAAACCTGCTTAAATGCATAGGCATGGGACCACGGCTAATTATGCGTTTAAATGGGCTATGCATCTATGCGATCTTGCCTTTCTGCAGGTTTGCAGTACTCCCCGGGCAGCATAGTCATTGCAGTCATCGCCCCCACCCCATTTTGTTCTTTAACTTGTTTTTGATGTTTGTGTGATGTGTTGAATTTTTGGGCCCAGAGTATTCAATTTTTTTCAATTCAATTTATTTATAAAACAGGCGCTATTCCAAAAGATCATAGCGCCTTTACAATAAAAACCATAAAACAAGCAACGCCAGATCAATAAAGAGCAATCGAAAGCAAATTCAAATAAATATAACTTCAGAGCAGTTTTAAAGCTCTCCACAGTCAGGCACTCTCAAATCCAGCGAGGTAGAGAGTTCCACAGGGTAGGGGCCATAAGAAAAAATTACTCACCTTAGTAACGTTGTTTCTTCTAATGGACTCTTGCTGTATTCTGACATATGCAGTGATATCCAACCTTTGAACTGCCACGAAGAGGAAAGAGTTAACTTTCCATGCAAGGCATGGAACACAGAGCTCGAGCTCGGTTGAGCCTCTGTCTGTTGTTGTTTGAACTCAAACCGCCAGATCTTTACGCGCTATACTCACTGGGCATCCTGCGTGGAAACTATAAACTCACACTAGCCAACTGGCAACTAAATTTAATAAAAAGGTTTTTTGGTTCCAAGGCAAAGACTCAAGTCAGGAAACCCAAAAAACAAAACACAACACACACACACCCAAAAATAAGAGGGTGAGAAAAAGGGGGCACCTCTAGGGTGCTAACACTGTTCCTGCCCACCCACATCCCAAAACCCAGGTTCTGAGAGGGGAGGCAGGGGGGAAGTCAGAATACAGCAAGACTCCATTAGAAGAAACAACATTATTAAGGAGAGTAATTTTTTCTTCAAACAACATGAAGTCTTGTTGTATTCTGACATATGCAGGCTACCAAGCAGTACCTCCATGGAGAAGGGACAGGACCTACTTCGGGAACAGGCTCTGAAGCACTGCTGTGCCAAACGAACATCACTCCTAGCCTGGATATCCAGAGAGTAATGCTTGGTGAAAGTATGTATTGTTTTCCAAGTGGCTGCTTGACAAATCTCTAAGATAGGAATATCCCTGGCAGCAGCCAGGGAAGCAGCTGTACCTCTAGTACAGTGAGCCCTCAGGCCTGAGGGTGGGATTCTGCCTAATATTTCATAGCAGAATTGTATACAAGAGACAATCCACCTGGCAACAGATCTCTTAGTGGCAGGTTTTCCCTTACCAACCTCACCATAAATGAGGAACAATTGGAGGGAGTCAATCCTGTGACCCTTGGTGCGCTCTGTGTAGTAGCTAAGGGCTCTTTTCACATCCAGGCTGTGTAGCCTCCTCTCCCCAGAGGAGGAATGGTCAGTGAAGAAAACAGGAAGTGACATAGACTGATTAAGGTGGAAATCTGAAACCACCTTAGCCAAAAACTTCCTATTAGTCCTGAGGACCACCTTATCTCTATGGAAGGAGATAAACTCAGGCTCCACTGACAGGGCCTGTAACTCACTTATGCGTCTGGCAGAAGTAATGACTACCAAGAACACAGTTTTCCAAGTCAAGTACTTAAGCTCTGCTGAAGACAAAGGCTCAAAAGGGGGTTGCATAAGCTGAGCAACGCAAACATTAAGGTCCCAAGCAGTGGCAGGGTCCCTGAAGGGAGGATTGGTATGCAGCAATCCTTTGAAGAACTTACAAAATACTGGATGAGCTGAAAGGGAAGAGGACTTGCCTGCTGACAAGAAGGCAGAGATAGCTGCCAGATGCACTCTAAGTGTAGCTGGTCTGATGCCCAAGCTATTGAGATGAACCATATAGTCCAGGACTGTAGGCAGCCCAGCAGACTCTGGAGAAATATGCTTCCCAGAGCACCAAATAGTAAACCTTTTCCATTTGGAGTTGTAAGTCTTTCTGGTGGAAGGCTTTCGAGAAGCCTTTAGAATATCCAGGACACCTTGAGAGAGTTGTAAATCAGCAAACTCTAACTCTTCAAGAGTCAGGTCTTGAGATTGAGAGATTTGAGATTGGTGTACCAAACCTTCCCCTGAGAACATGTTACCAGGTTGTAATTCCTGGGAAGAGACAGGGGAAGGTGGACTGCTAAAGACAGCAAGAAAGGATACCAGGGCTGTCTGGCCCAGTCTGGAGCAATCAGAATAACTTTGCAGGGTTGAGACCTGATTTTGACTAGTACCTTGAACAGGAGAGGGAAGGGAGGAAAGCATACAGGAATTTCCTTCCCAATTGAGAACTAGAGCATCCAGGGGGACTGATCCCAACACTGGGGGTCTGCAGCAATAGAGAGGAAGTTGGTGATTGTCTGGGGCTGCAAAAAGATCTATCTGTGGAGTGCCCCATCTGCAGAAGATCACCTTCAAAATTAGGGGATCTAGGGACCATTCGTGATGGCCCTGAGATATCCGGCTGAGAGCATCTGCCAGGACATTGTCCTTCCCTGGAAGGTGCACTGCTATCAGAGAGGTGTTCAGAGAATAGGCCAGAGATCACAACTTAACTGCTTCCATGCACAAGGCCGTAGACCGAGTGCCCCCTTGCTTGCTGATGTACCACATTGTGGTGGTATTGTCTGTCCTGATCTGAACAACTTTGTTCTGAACAGACTTGGAAAAAACTTGAAGTGCTAGAAACACTGCTCTGAGTTCTAAGAGATTGATGTGAAGCAGAGATTCTTGAGGTGACCACAATCCTTGGGTAGTCAGATCCCCCAAGTGGGCTCCCCAGCCCAAGAGGGAGGCATCTGTGGTAAGGATTAGAGAATGAGATTGAGTGATAAAGGGAACTCCTTGTCTTAGGTAGTCCTGATCCTGCCACCATTGCAAAGCCTGGATCAGGGTTCGAGTCACTGGGATTAGCTTGGTCAGAGAATCCTTTCTCTGAGACCAGAAGGCTCTTAAGTGGAACTGAATGTCCCTCATCTGAAATCTTGCTCCTTGGACCACTGCCGTAGAGGCAGCCATGTGGCCCAGGAGCTGCAGAAAATGCTTGCTGGTCGAGACAGCTGAAGGGTGAATGAAGAGGCCAGTGTCACAAGGGTCTTTGCCCTGTCCAGGAGAAGGAAGGCTCTTGCCCTTATTGTATCCAGCTCCACCCCTATGAATGTGAGGAGCTGCACTGGCTCTAGAACTGACTTTGAAAGATTCAGGAGGAATCCTAGAGAAGTGAGCAGTTGCTGAGTTATCTGTAGGTGTGACCTGACTTGGTCTGGAGACTGACCCACTATAAGCCAGTCGTCCAGATATGGAAAGATGGAGATCTTTTTCCTCCTTAGGAAAGCAACCACTACTGCCAGGCATTTTGTGAACACCCTTGGAGCTGATGTCAGGCCAAAGGGCACTGTTCTGAATTGACAGTGGCCTGAGGGCAACTCGAACCTGAGGTACTTTCTGTGGAAGCATCTGATGAGAATGTGGAAATAAGCATCCTTGAGGTCCAGGGAGACTAGCCAGTCCCCTGGCCTTAGAGAGGGTAGAATTATTCCCAGAGTCACCATTTTGAACTTTGGTTTTAAAGAGCTTTTTTTTTTTTAAATATCTGAGATCCAGGATGGGCCGCCATTCTCCTGTCTTTTTGAGGGTTAGGAAGTACCTGGAGTACAATCCTTTTCCCTTGTGTAGGGGTGGAACCCTTTCTATGGCTCTGAAAGCCAAGAGGGAAGAGACCTCTGCCTCTAGGGCAAGGGCCTCTGAAGGATTTGCAGGTGGAAAAGATCTGGTGCTCATCTTGGGAAATTGTTTGAAGCTGAGAACCAGTCCCTGGCTTTACTACTTCCAGGACCCATTTGTCTGATGTTAAAGACACCCAGTCCTGGACAAAGTAAGCCAGCCTGCCCCCTACAGGTAGTGGAGAATTGGCCCGGGCCATCCCATCAGGGTGCCTGTTTGGCAAGGGCTTTAGGCTGAGAGGTGGTAGCAGGCCTGCGTATACCCCGTCTGCCTCTCCCTCTGAAGAACCCCCTCTGGGCAAAGGTGGAAGAGGAGGTCTGGGCTTGGTAGGAAGGCCTATGAAAAGGCCTACCCCCTGCCCCTGGAATGCTGCCTCTGGGGAGTGATTTGCCTTTCTTTGGCCTGAGCACTCCTATAGGTGGTCCTGTATTCATCCATTTTCTTCATGTAGTTCTCTGTCTGCTCCCCAAACAGAGAATTACCCATAACAGGAAAATCCATGGCCTTAGTCTGGGTATCCTGTGACAGGCTAGTACATCTCAGTCAAGCCATCCTACGAAGGGCCACAGATGTAGCCATGACTCTAGATGAAACATCATTGGAGTCTACTGCAGCATGAAACTGCACCTTGGATGCCTCAATACCATCTGTAGTCACCTGCTCCAGCTGCTTGGCAAGCTGGCCAGGGACCTGTTTAGCTAGAGCCATCACAGTGTCCCATCTAGACTTCTGTTATCTAGCTGTGTAGGCCATATAATTAGCCTGCCTGAGTCCCAAAGATGCTGCCATGTACTGTTTCTTTGCCATGGCATCAGTCCTCCTGGAGTCCTTGTCTGGGGGTGTGAAGCCAAGGGTATATTTGCCTTATCACAGGCAGCAGCCTGCACTACCCCAACATGGCTGCATTGCTGGGAAAGGAACTCCATATCTGAGCCTGAAAGAGTATACCTCTTGTCCATTCTTCTGTCCACAGGAGGTATAGAATTAGGAGTCTTTAAATTTTAAATGTCTGTTTCCCAAAAGACTTACGAAGGGAACAGACAGTCTCCTGAGACTCTGGGATGTCCATCATCTCAACATAATCAGGCTCCTCCTGATCCTCTACTGCTTCCTCCATAGGAAGCTGGAGAGTTTCAGCCACTTTTTTGTAAAACATAAAGTGGGAAGGGGACTCAGAAAGCCTAGGAGGAGAAACACCTGAAGGTCTGTCTGGGGAGATGTCCGGGTCAATGGGCACATCCAGACTTTCATAATCACCATCACTATCCTCATACTCCCCCTCCTCCTCCTCCGGTTCATAAAAATCCTCTAAATTATAATCCGGAACCGGAGGAAACGACTGAACCGAGCCCCTAACTGATGGCGCCAGTTCGGTCGGAACCGGAGTTAGCAATTGCACAATCCTTATTGCTTTGGCAATTTCATCAGCGGTCGGAGAAAGAACTTGTGGATCTGAACCGGCTGACTTATCTCTTCTTTTTCTTTAAACCGGAACCGACTCCTCCGAGTCGGTTCTCCTTCTGCCCGAAGAAGTTTCGCCCTGGTCAAAGGGCACTCCTTCTGGTTCAGTTGGAACTGAACCGGGCTGGCCATCCGGGTAAGCGGACTTTTTGTCCTCCCTTTCCCTCAGCCTACCTACTCTCTTTTCCAGGGTAGCTGTAGGAAAACTTTTGCAAATCTGGCAGTCTGAATCGAGGTGGTCAAACCCCAGACAATAAACACAGGTGGTGTGGGGGTCAGCCTTAGCAAAGGCTTCCCCACACACTCTACAGTGTTGAAACCCAGTGGGCCCGGTTTTTCTCTTGGGTTTCTCAGACATGGACAGTCCTAACCAAACCTACCCTTTTTTCGGCAATCCGCCAGGCAAGACACCCTTATTGGTTCCTGACCGTGTTGCGGGTCATGGAAAAAACCGTAATGAAATCCGTTTTTTTTAGAACTGATAAGGACCGGTTATCACACTCTAAAAAGCAGAACAAACTTTAACAAACCTGATCGGTTCAAACCGAACCGATCCTACGTTTACAAGTTTCACACAGAGCTAACAATAATAAACCTATCTAGTACTCACGGTACCACAGACAGAGACTGAACCGACAGGTTAGATGGATTAAATTCGGTTGAAACCGAGGGAAAAAACGACACTTTAACCGACTAAATTGAACCGAGCAAAGGAGAAATCTCCGGAGCGACTGTTCAGTGAGGCGGAGTAAAGAATCTGGCGGTTTGGGTTCAAACAACAACAGACAGAGGCTCAACCGAGCTCGAGCTCAGCGTTCCATGCCTTGCATGGAAAGTTAACTCTTTCCTCTCCGGGATAGTTCAAAGGTTGGATATCACTGCATATGTCAGAATACAGCAAGACTTCAGGTTGTTTGAAACATAAAAGCACGAGCCCCTGATGTCTTTAACCACACCCTGGGAACCTCTAGCAATCCCTCATCGGCAGAGCGGAGTGGTCGGAGAAGGCAGTAGGGAAACAAGAGCTCTTGCAGGTAGCCTGGACCCTGACTGTGTAGGGCTTTACAGGTCAGCAAACCGACCTCAAAGATTATCCGCCACTGAACTGGCAGCCAGTGCAGTTTGCGCAGCACAAGAGTAATATGACTTGATTGAGATGACCTAGTCAACAACCTGGCCGCAGCGTTCTGCACCAGCTGCAGGCAGCGGATATCAACCCTCGGAAGCCCTAGGTAGAGGGAGTTACAATAGTCAAGGCGGGAGGTCAGAAAGGCATGGATTAGTGTTGGAAGGTCATCGGATGGAACAACGTGCTTAATCCGAGCGATATTCCTCAGATAGTAAAAAGAGGATTTGACAATGGCTGACACCTGCGAACGAAGTGACAGCTCGTCGTCAAATATTACACCCAGATTTCGTGCCCGTTCTGAGGTCCGGAGCTGGTTACCCCCAAGCCAAAGCCCAGAGGTAGTACCAGCCACCAAATCCCCAGTCCGACGACCTGGATCCACAACCAACACCTCAGTCTTGTCAGGATTCAACATCCTGCTGTCATTCATTCAGTCATGAATCTCAGCAAGGCAGTTATTAAACACCGAGACCGCACTATCCTGCTCGGGAACAAAGGATAGGTACAGCTGGGTATCATCTGCATAACAGTGAAAACCCAGCCCATACCTCCTTACAGTGTCTCCCAATGGCAGCATGTACACCACGAACAACATGGGGGACAACACAGAGCCCTGCAGAACCCCACATGACAACGAGAATGAGTCGTATAAAAAAATTCCCGACACCACCCTCTGAAATCTGCCAGACAAGAAAGACTGAAACCATTTAAGGACCATCCCTGACAGGCCGCAGATGAACTGCAGGCACTCAAGAAGCACCCCATGGTCCACGGTGTCAGAGAGAGATCAAGAAGAACCAGGATGGAATGGCTCTTCCGATCTCTCACTATTAGTAGATCACTGAGAACCCGAACAAAGGTAGTTTCAGTGCTATGCCTCTTCCGAAATCCAGACTGGAAAGGATCATAGATTTCATGGATGGTAAGATGATTCTCCAGTTCCAGCGTGACCACTTCCTCAATAACCTTCCCCACAAAAGGAAGGTTAGAGACTGGTCTGTAGTTAGCAGGACAGTCAGGATCAAGAGAAGTAATTTTAAGGAGTGGTGTCACCACCGCCTCCTTCAGGGAGTCCGGAAACTCACCTGACTCTAATGAAGACCAGAGCGATGACATCCAAACACCCCATTAAGAGGCGAGTTGGTCCCGGCAATCCACACAATCTCCACCCAGTCAAAGCCGTCCCAGCAAAACCGAGGAGGAGCAACCTCACACCGACCACTGTCACCCCCTGTACAGCATGCCAATCGAATCTCGGACCTGATGTCGGCCACCTTATCAGCAAAGAAGCGAGCAAACTCATCACATTTTTCCAGTGAAAATGCTCTTTGAACACGTAGACAGTCTGGATTGCACAGTCTGGCCACCGTTCAAAAAAGCTGAGCTGGTCAATTCTGCGCTGCGGCGATCTCCCCGGACAGGAACTCTGCCTTCTTACAAGAGATAGCCAATTGATAGTACCTATAATGTTCCATCAATCTAAGTTTATCCACATCAAGGCCTGTTTTCCACCAGCAACGCTCCATCCTTCATCCCTCTTGCCACAACTCCCTCAAGGTCGCTTCAAACCATGGGGACCGGAGATGAAGGGTGAGAGGGCGAACACGGATAGGAGCAATGACATCCAGAGCCCCTGTCGCAGCCCTATTATAGGCCATTAACAGGTTATCTGGGCCCATGTTTGCACTTGATACTCCCGAAAGGTCCACTACCGCCAACAGGCCATCTGGGGTCACACCCCTCAAAGGGCGGTATCAGACCATCTCCACAAGGGCAGGCCTATAGGGGGAAACACAGACACTGTGGGATGATCTGACCACCTGACAGGTTCCACCACCGAGTCGGAGGCTTCCATCCCCAGCAGGAAGACCAAGTCCAATGAGTGACCAAACTCATGAGTCGCAGAGGCAACCTCCTGTGTGAAGCCCAATGACATCATTAGCTGGAGAAAGGTCTGATCAAATTGCAAAAGTCCGTCGTCGACCCAGGCGTTGAAGTCACCCAGAACAATCACCCTTGGAGACTCCAACACCATGTCGACAATGAAGTCTGCAACCTCCTGCAGGAATGGCTTCTCGCCTCTGGGTGGATGGTAAACAAGAAGAATCCTGCACCCCACACCTGTGACCACCATATACTCAAAGGATCTGGTCTCCCCACCTGGCACAGCTTGTTGCTTGTAGTCAGTGATCAGGTGAGAAGGTGACCTGGTACTGAAACATTTTGACCTGGTACTGTAATTTTTTGTGAAGACAGGGAACAGGGTACAAAGGGTGCGTTTTGTGCTTGAACTTGTTATGATTTGTGAACACATTATGGTGCAGGGTGCTTGGGGTGGAGGTTGACCTGCAGGGATATGGAGAACACAATCTTAAACTTTATACATGAAAAATCAGGGTTAAAATGGCTTAAACGCCCAGTTGGCGTGCAACCTCGGTCTGTGAGGTCCCAGGACTTGAAAGCAGATTAAGAGCTTTAACCTTCTCCGAAAGAGAGAGCTCTCTTCTTTTCTTAGGCATGTCACCCATCGTTACTTAACACAGTGATCTACTAGAGTAGAAAGAGCTTCCTTTTTTATCGGGTAACCTGATGGGTAAGCACTTAACTCCTGTTTAAAGCAAACTAATCAACTGCTATTCAGTATTTAGCATGCCCAGAGGGTCTATTATGTGCCAGGATGGGGTGTTAACTCTTTCTCGCACATAGCTTGATTGTAGGAGAGCAGAGAGTGAACAGGATGAATAGGATGAAAAGGCACAAAAATGATGCAATTATACAGGCCACTAGTATGCGATAAAGCGAGGTGCATATAATGTGAAACACAGGAAAAGAATCGGAGAATTAGAATTTTATTCAATTAAGCGGGAATTGCGATTATGCTGTATGCAATTAAGTGGGCTTCACTGCACTATCAGAACAGCTTGGCTGCTGTCACGAGACTGTCAGCCATTCTGTTTACAATTTTCCGGAGGAAAAAAAAGAAAAAATGTTAAAAGACTGTGATCACTAATCTTTATGAAAGTCTCATTGTCAAAGTGCATAAGAAAAAAAAAAAACAGATTGATCATCGCTAATGTGTCTGCCCGCAGCACAGCTCTGATCAGAAGCAGGCTATTCTGTGTGCACGAAGTTAATTTTACTGTCTGAAGATCAGAATAGTGTTCATATTAAATGTTGTTCTGTTGTCGAGCTCTACTTCGCCCGCAGTTATGCCCTTGCAGCTGGCACTCCAGGACAGTAAACTGATTGATCTTAGCATCTGGCATAACTTGAAATCTATTTCTTAGACTGTGCAAAATATACACTACATCAATTAGGCTAGTCAATATCCTAAGGAATTGTTGCTTGTTACACATCAAGGCTGTTATTTAAAATGATATGTTTGGGGGGGCGGGGTTAGCAACCGAGCAGAAAGCAGCACTCTCCTTCAGCTCTACACTGATTCACTATTATTTGGCAAAAAACATTGCCAAAAGTGACTCATCATTGCTCCAAAAGACTTTTATTGGATTAATGACAGTCTGAGGATCGCAGGAATATAAAATTTGGCAAGCTTAGAAAATGGGTCGCACTAAAACCACAATGGGAGGAGATAGGGGCCAGGCAGAAAGACTCTCGTGTAGGCCCCGAGAAAGAAAAGGAACCTCCCGACATGAACTTAAATCAGCCTTCCAATGCTGCACTGCTGAAAGCAATTCAATTAAATTGATAAAAAGATGGATGAATTCACCTCCAGGATTCAGGTCATTGAAATAAAACTTCAGCTAGTAGACGACTCTGTTCAAGGAGCCAACAAGATGGCACAAAAGGCACTATCAACAACAACTGGCCTGGTAAAAGAGAACACCCTATTAAGGAGATGCCCAGAAACTCTCAAAAATGGGGTGCGGGCATCCCATATCAGAATCCTGGGCTTACCGGAGGAATCAGAGGGAGATGCCCTGGATAGCTTTATCGAATAATGGCTGCCTGACTTTCTGCATTTTAATGTTTTTTGCAATTGTTAGGGCTTACGGTGTGAATGGCAGATCACCAGATCCTTCTCCATATAGGAGCAGACGCAGTGTCTGTGTTATTTACACAGTAAGTGTATCGCCTCAGCTCGACTACTATTTTTTTTCTGTAAGCTCCAGAACACTGCAGCACATTTTATTGGTCCCTGCGTGTTTACTAGATCCATAGCGAATGTGCAGCTTTAGCTGCAAACCTTAGTTTTAGGGGATACAGGAACATGTTAAGATCATGCAGCATCTGCCGGCTGTATCAGTACTAGTACGTGTTTGGACTTTATCCTCCATCAGTATCTCTGTCTGCATTCAGCACTATAAACTGCATGCATTCATTTTTTATCTATCGCACCCAGCTGATTTGCTGTCTTTATGCAAGGGGGTGCGTTGCACTCTGAGGGATGCCTGATATGTTGCATTTGTATGTTATATTATCAATGAATTAAATTCCATACACACACACTGCCTTCATGACTACCACGGACTGTAGAAATGCACAATACTGTTTTGTTTTTTTCTTTTACTTCCAACCACACTGAAGTCAATTAATCTTTTCATGTTTAAACAGTATATGCTACTTGGTCTAATTGATTTTCAGTTCAGGTCTTCATGCCAGCTCCTCAATGCACTACACGACTACACTGCCTCATAATAATGATATTAAATATGCTTTTATTAATGCATCAGAAGGGGACTAAGTTCATTCTATGTCAAATTTTTTTCTACTAATGTTAAATCAAGTAACGATTTTTCTATGAGCAGTAGATGCTATCACTACACTTTTGCAGAGCATCAGTAAATTCAAGTTTTTTTTTATTTTTTTATTTTGTCCGAAAAGTAACAATCACTGTCCACCTTGCTTTTGATAAGTAACAAGAGTTAAAGCACCACATTTGCAACAGGCTTTTTATCGTAGTATACTTTATGGCATATTGTAACCCTATAAAAAACACTCCTCTAAATCCCAGTTTAAAAGTACCAGTCCCTACAATGTTTTCTAGTTGACACTTTAATAAAATAAATAAATAACTAAATAAAAACGTGTGTTTTTTTTCAGCACTGTTACCCTTGCAGTAACGTAGGTCCTTAATCTTGTCCCCTCTCACCCTTTCCTCTCTTTTTTAGATTCTGTTCAGTGCGCTCATTCTCTCATCGCATGATACAATATATTTATACAACATATTCCTTTCTGTCCTCTATGCTGCCTCCTAAAGGTTAGCATCAGCACAAGCACAGCAGTACAGAGATGGGCTGATCCTACTGGATAACGTTTAAATTTCCACAATGCTCCTTTGATCAGATCTATTTATGGTCACTTCCCAAGCTACGACTTTCCCTGTCAAGTTTTTTTTTTTTTTTAATTTGGTAAAGATGCACTTTTATGTAATTGTAATATGCAACTCTGGCAAGCAGAGTAGCTGTTGAACCTGAAGTCTGTGATTTCAAATTCTTATCTGTGATTTTCCTAGACTGAAAGTACCATCCTGGCAGAGAATGACACGGACACTGTACATGCGAACATATGGAAATGACAGCAGAAACATATCATTTTGCTCTAGTCTATTTGAGCTTTCGGCTCTCAATTGCATTTGCTGGATTCCCCCCTTTCCAACTGGATTTTCCCTCCACTCACTCTCATACCGCTCACCCATATTCTCTTCTGCTGTGACTCACTCTTTTGCCCTTTTCCAAGATATTTTCAAAGCTGTCCACTGGTTTCAAGTGTTCCACCACCTTTGTCACCTCGTACTACTCAGACACCACTTTGTTTGTGAAAGAGTGTATCACATATCTTATTTGAACCTCCTAACCCCCTTCCCTCCTTGTTGATGTTTAAGACTGGGTCTACTAGTTTGCCCATTTTGTAAGAGACTGCAAATGCCATGTGTTCTGAGCTTGTTCATACTTTTAAGAAACTTGAAGATTTTGACCATGTCCTCAAGTTAATATATTTTGAGCTCCTGCATCTTCTATTCATTGAGTCGGTCCCACAGGTTTTGGATCAGCTTACTTGCCCTGCGTTGAACCCCCTTAGTACTCTGATGTCCTTTATCATGAACCAGGTCTGCACACAGTACTGTATAATCAATGACCTGTACAATCCACTCACAGCCGCAAGCAGACACCAACCAAGCTGACAAGCAGTGCTTTACGGCATACAGTACATGCAAGACGTCAATCAAGAAGCGCAGACTGTACACAGTACAGCTCTCCCTGACAACTCAGTTGGCACAGGAACACAGTAGATAGCAGAGTGTTATTCCTGGTGATGACTATAGGATGGGACGGAGTGGGGTTGGGGGGAAATGGGTAGTAGGGCACTTCATGTCAGGGTGTACGGGATGGTTGAGGGTCCACTATACCACTAGGTAGATTTTTATTTTTTGCAATAAACAGAGTAAGGGGAAGGGGGAGTTTCCAGAAGACTACAAGGGACCTTTGCTTCATTTTAATAATTGGGGGATCGAAGAACCCATGTTTTATTTTAATTAATAAAGGATTGAGGTTAGTATGTCCGCTAGACCTCCAGGGATCAAGGATTTATTTTACCGACTTCCGGTGACGTCAGCAAGCTTATGGCAGCATAACCCATTGGCTCCGTCTCCCTCCTAAAAGCAATCTAAATACATCACCCAATAAAAGGGATGTCTTCATCTGCTAAGGCAAAGAGGAACAGAACGGGAAAGCCTCCATCAACTCCGATGCAAAAATTTAAGGAGATGATGCATGGAGAAGGAAGATGTGGCTCAGAGAAGAGAGAGACACTGGAGGGCCTGCAGCAACCAGAGGCCCCTGCAGATGAAATACCAACAAATCTTGCCGAAACAATAATGCAAACGGCATGCACGGTTGCCAAAATCGACCAAACACTTAGCGACGTCAGATCGGATCTAAACAAAGTCGATCACAAAACAGAGCAACTGGAACTGTGCATAAATCAGATGGTCGAACAGACAGATCGTCAGGACCGACTCATACTTTATCTCCTAAACAGGGACCGGGAACTCACTCACAGACTAGACGACCTGCAGGGCAGAAGCAGAAGGCAAAACATAAGAGTGTATGGAATTCCTGCAGGGTCCAAAGATAAATACCCGAATGTAATCTCCTTTTTTACAAAAAATACTCAGACAACTGCTACCATTGCCACAGGACTTAGATCTTACGATGGACCGAGCACATAGGTTCCTTGGCCCTCGTCCTAAAAACCCAGACGCAAGGCCACGTTCCATTGTTGCAAGACTCACCTCGTATCAGGCAAAGGAGGAATTACTCCGAACAGCATGGAGGCAGGGGGCACTACACTATGAGGATCATCGAGTAAATATAGACAACGATCATACAACAGCTGTACAGGATGCCAGAAAACTCCTCTGGCCAGTCCAGAAACAGCTCTGTGCCTGTAACGCTAAAGCACAAGTCCTGTACTCTGCACATCTTAAAATCGTCTCTGACAAAGGAACAAAAATTTTCCAAGATCTCCTGGCTGCCACACCATTCCTGGAGGCAATGGGAATCACTGTGCCACCCCTAGTTAAGGAAAAACTGGAAAAAGACCTGCTCACCTCTGCCTGGGACGTAGCGCAGAAGGGAATCCCCCGGAGTGGGACTACCCAGAGAATCCCGCACACAAATCTTCGAGCAGACATCTCGGCTCTGATAAGGCACTTTGGCGACCCCACTAAACTAGATAAGAAGGCAGCACATCTCCAAGAAGAAGATGAGGGATCCTCTCTAAATGATGAACCGGAATCCAGCCTGGAGTCTTGAGTCTTGAGTTGCAGAGCAGAGAGAAGTGAAGTTTTGCTCATCTTCCACCCGCTCCACGGCTGATGAAGTTTTGAGACGTCTTCCCCCCCTCGCCCACATGGCTCGGCTCTGTTCTCAACTCGGACCCTCCCCTTGGTTTACGCCAGCACTTTTACAGAGTTTGAGGCTGCTCCCTTGCCGTCGCTTGATTTGAGGGGCTCCTGTAGACCCCGCTGCAGTCGGAGGGCTCACATGTTGCGCTATTGGCACTCCCTCAGGTGCGCTATTGGTACTCCCTCAGGTGCTCACTGAGCTAAGCGACTCAGGCTTCCCACATCTCGACTCATATAGAGGACTCCTGAGGTAACACCGAAATTGGCTCCACGCAGAACCCTAGTCCCTGAGAGCTCCATCCTAGGCTGATGAGTGAAGCTCATTCCTGACTGTGCGTGTGGGAGGCTACCTACCGACTGGGACCTGGCTGGGCTTGGGAGGGGTGCCGTCTTTAAATCAGAAGGCTTATCCCCCGAACTTTAGACAAGGAGGAAGGTTTTCCCTTGTTAAACAGTGTCCCTATGCTATTTCATTTCTCAATGTAGAAACTATTAAGAACTGACCTCTTGAAGTGTTTTAAAGGCCCCCTAGGGGCACAATTGTGCAAACGTTTTAATTAACAGGATCTACATGATACAGCTGTTGTATTAGCTATTGCAACTGTCCTCATCTTTGTTTTCTTCAGGATGCTTTCTCCAGGAGTGGCGCATTGGGCTGGAGGCTTCTCCCTGGGGACAGACTGGGGGCGTGGGGAGGATGGGAAACTTGCCCGGGTTCATTTACCCTATAAGAGAGGACTGGGGACTCCGGGCCCGGATCTGGTATGCTTGATACGGCCAGTTCTGCGGCCCAGGGCCTTAGGCCATTGCGCTGAGATGCCTCCTAAGCTAGTTGTGCCAAACTCTAGCACATCAAAGGAGAAAAATTCAACTACATTAGGAACTATACAGCCGCCCTCTGGTGGTGGCCTTGCATGGGCACTCTAATAGGCAGGGTCCATGTGAGCCTGCTGCTATATTTACTGATCAAGGCATACTTTTTACGAATCATTCTAATTAATGTTAAGTGAATTGTTGCGGAGAAGGCGAATGATTTATAATTTGCGTTACATAGTCAGCATCTAATTAGCAGGGACACTGCTACTTAGACAATTTTGCTTCTGATTTATAATAGCGAAAATTGTCACATGGGTGATATCACCTGACTTGCTACAGATCCTCACGGATCTTGGGAGGGGGACAGGCTAACGTTGCTGTATGCGAACTGTTGACTTTAGGGCTTCCCCATTAGGGGATCACACCCTGGGAGAGAAGGGACGCATGCCACTATCCTGGAGTTCCCTTCTAGCTATCACATTTGTGATTGCCCTACGACTGGGAATCCATCACCAGCCTTCCCTTGGAAGTCTAACCATACCCACGCAGAACAGGGATCGACGAGTCTTAAAGGACTCGTCTGCCTCGGTTCCTCTCATGCTTGGGACCTCATTCGAGGACTGGCCCGAGCATATAATTTTGACCCATGGTTGGGAGTTTGTTTTGCTGTTGAAGGCATTGTATATAAGTTTGCAGTTGATGTTGCTGATTAAGTTATACGGGTACTTAATTACTAAGGAAAAAACAAAGCTATCATACAAGTTCATATATATATCTCCCTCTTGACCTCAGAAAGTTTAACCACGATAAACTTAAATGATCAACCAAAATGTAAAGGTACTCTCCTATAACATTAATGGATGCTCCAGTCCAGTGAAGAGAAAACAAATATTGAGGTATACTGCCAGACAAAATTGTGAGGTGAATTTCTTGCAGGAAACCCATTTGTCACCAGCTGAAGTCCTGAAGCTGAAGACTAAGTCCCATCCACATTTGTTTCATTCTTCACTAGAATCGGGACGAAAAAGGGGGGGTGGCTATCTTGCTCTTGGCGTCCTTCCCATTTGAACAGGAGGAGGTTGTGTCGGACACCGGGACCATGTACATTATAGTGGTAGGCAAAGTGCAGGATACTCCAGTAACCCTAGTAAATGTTTATGCTCCTCCGGGTTCCCCCACGGCATTCTACGCCTCACTCATTCAGCTTGTGGCAGAGAGGTCAAGGGGTGTGCAAATCATGGGTGGAGACTGAAATTTAGTCTGGGACAGAAATCTGGACACCACCTCAAGCATCCAAAATCCAGATTTCCGAAAAGCTAGGGCAGTCAGGCAGATTCTGAACCAAATAGGACTAGTGGATATTTGCGAGAGAGGTACCCTAGAGCAAGGGACTATACATATTATTCGCTCAGGTTTAAGGTTTTCTCCCGACTTGACACGTTTGTTACTTTTAAAGAGTGCACGTCTAGTTTTCCTTCAATGTGGGTGGGTACTTCTACTCTCTCAGACCATAATCCAATCTTCCTAGAGGTTGCCCTTTCACTGCCCAGGAGAAAGACTCTCTGGAGACTTCATACATCTCTACTTCGAGACAAAGAAGTTGTAAACAAACTCAAACAACACATCACGAATACCACAGCTGAAAACACTACACCAGGAATGACACCACAAATTATATGGGACACGCTGAAAGCTACAATTAGGGGACGACTGATACGTATAGCTGCCCAAAAGAAAAAAGACCGTTTATCGCAGCAGCAGAATCTGCTCACAAGACTTGCAGAGTTGGAGAGCCAGCAGAAAACCAAATGGGACAAACAAAGAGACTCTGAGCATGGATCCCTGTGGGCTGAACTTCAGAAACTCCAGAAAGAGGAAGTAGAGAGGAATCTCTTCTTCCTCAAGCAGAAGTACTATGAGTTAGGCCCCAGGGGCACTAGGATCTTGGCGGTCGGCCTGAAACAATTCACAGCCAGAGCCACAATTACCAAGATCATTTCACCAACCGCTGGTCACTCAACCAATAAGGCTGAGTAAATTGCAGAAGCCTTTGTCTCTTACTACACCAAGCTCTACACTTCACAGGCTCAAACATCCCCTCAAGAGAGCACAGAATATCTTAAAGCTCTGCCCCTTCTTACACTCACACAGGAAAAAGGTCAAGCTCTAACTAAACCAATTGCCCAGACAGAAATACTAAATGCCATTAAAAAACTGAAAGGAGGAAAGTGCCCTGGTCCAGATGGCTTTGGCGCGGAGTTTTATAAAACCTTCACGTCAGAGACAGTTCCCCTGTTGGCAAACGTCTTCTCAGAGGTGTGGCAGGAGGGAAATCCGTTCCCCCCCATCCTGGCAATATGCCACAATCTCCCTTATACAAAAAGAAAATAAGGATCCTGCCCGGTGTGAATCATACTGCCCAATCTCACTCCTGAATTCAGACTATAAGATATTTACTTCGATTCTGGCATCTAGGTTGAACCTTTCACTCCCAGAGCTCATTAACCCAGATCAATCGGGATTCGTTCCAGGCCGACACGCACCGGACAGTGTCCGATCGGCAATTAATATAGTTGACTCCATCCACTGCTCCCACCTCCCTGCCTGCCTCATGAGCTTAGACGCTGAAAAAGCTTTCGACAGGGTCTCCTGGACCTTTCTATTTCTAGTACTGGAGTGAATGGGCTTTCCACAGATCTTTATTGACAGCATTAAGTCATTATATTCTGGACCACAAACATATGTCAGAGTAAACGGAGGAATCTCTAAAAGGTTTACTTTAGGTAGAGGTACCCGACAGGGCTGCCCTCTGTCCCCCCTCCTAGTTGCACTATATATAGAGCCCCTGGCCGAAGCCATACGCACAACAACTGCGGTGTAGGGAATTGAGGTTGGGGGGTCAACAGCGGAAAATATCTTTGTATGCAGACGATGTTCTGCTATGCATGTCCCACCCTGAGACTTCAATCCCTCAGGTATGGTCAATTCTATCAGAATTTGGCAGACATTCTGGTTATGCCCTCAATAAAACTAAAACTGAGGTTCTGTGTTTTTACTATTCCCCCTCTCACAAGATTGTAGAGTTCCTACCACTTAAATGGTCAGCGGATAAAATGAGATACCTGGGAGCCTGGCTAACTAAACATAACTCCCAACTCTCTAAGGCTAATTATGTCCCACTCTTTACTCAAGTTAAAAAAGACCTAGATAAGTGGGCCTTAATAAATCTTCCACTATACTCAAGAATACAGACCATTACTATGAATATCCTCCCTAGGTACCTACACCTATTCCAATGTTTACCGACCTTTATCTGTAAAATACATTTCCAGGCCTGGCAAAAAGTAATTGTAAAGTTCGTATGCAACAATAAAAGACCCAGAGTAAATATTCACATTCTCCAGCTGAGTAAGGCAAAAGGAGGCAGGTCCTTTCCTGATCTGGAGGACTACTATTTAGCAACACAAATTAAAAGAGCCCTACAGTGGTCTATCCCTACATATGCCGCTAATTGGAAGGAAATGGAGAGAAGTGAGGAAGAGGAGCGAGGCCCACTACTTGAAGCCCGCTTCACACAAGTAAATACTACTAGAAATTACCTCACACCCTTTCTACTAACTGTTAGGGACACTATAAGGGCGGCCCGTAGAGCTTGGCAAAAATATAAAGTAAAATCCTCACTCTGGCCCCTATATAGGCTAGCATGGGACCCAGCTTTTACCCCGTCCCGCATGGACCACACCTTCAGAGTCTGGGAGAAACTGGGTCTGGTTTACATCAAGCAGTTCCTGACAGGGGATAGTATACAGGACTTCGTGACTCTTAAAGACATCTTTGGGCTTCGTAATACTGACCATTTTCGATACTTACAGGTCAGGGACTATATTTCTTACTGCTCCAGAGCGGATTCACAACTGGACAGGGTGGCCCCCTTCATTGAGAGCCTCTACGCAATATTGACCTCACAGAAAACAACAGGTCTCATTTCTGTACTTTATAAAACCCTGATGGGTTTAAAGCGAGATCACTTAGATAAAGTAAAATTGAGACGGAGGGAAGAGTGGGGAGTAGGTCTACGGGAAATTAACTGGAATTCAGTATTTCAGCTGCCATCCAGAACTACTTGTTCCCCACTTTGGTGAGAGTTCAGTTGGAAAGTGAAATTACGTTTCTTCCTTACTCCCCTTTCCCTGAGTAAAAGAATTCCTGAAAGACAGTCAACCTGCTGGAGGTCATACGGGGAAACACAAGCAGGCTACTTACATGTTTTTTGGTTATGCCTACGGCTTGGGTCTTTCTGGAGGGATATCTCTCAGGCACTTACTGACCTTTTCGTCTTGGATGTCCCTCTGGACTGGCCAAGCCTGATACTAGGGGAACTTCCCCAGAAACTGGTTGGAGCAGATGCAGTTTATCTTTGGGCCCTCCTCTTGGCAGCAGCCCACAAATCCATTACTCGATATTGGCTGAAAAACGACTCTCCCACCTCAAGCACCTGGATACAGCTGGTTCAGGAAATTGCGGAAATGGAAGAACTAACTTATAAGATAAATCATAGAACACAAATTTATGTCCGGAGATGGTCGAGGTGGAAGATCTGGTGAGAAACATTTAATGCCTTGAATTCTAGTCAGCCTCCTTAAAGCCCTCTTCTTAACTTAATATCTTTTAGCTTGGAGACAGGAGGTTTCTAAACCATGAGTGAGTGGAGGTGAGCTGCCTATGGGATGGCCCATCCAGTTATGGGAAGAATACAATTCAATGGATTCATTATTGTCACTAATTTAAAATGTCTGGAGAGAAGTCAGAGAGGAGGGATGACCTGTTGTATATTCCAGCTCTGTAAAATAGAAGTGAAACTATCTGTATTGCATGTATTAAATGTACCCGATGGTTGTCAATAAACTTAAAAAAAAAGGATTTATTTTACCAAGGATGAGGTAGTCCACTACATCACAAGGGACTTGGACTCTTAATTTCTTTCCTTTTTTTTTTTTTTTTGTTTTTTTTTTTTGTTGAGAAATAGGAGATCGGGGACGTCTGGGGCCAACAGAACACCAGGGAAGTAGTTATAGTAACAGAAGGGGATCTGGGCTCGGGAGGATGTTCTGAGCCACATTTGTGAAAGATATAAAACCCTCCCAAAGGAAAATTCCAGACACCTTTAGACCAGCACTTGCTATTGGAAATGTTCCTCCAGGGAGGGTTTTTCAGTGAATCCTGACTTAGGAGATATGGCAGCCAGCATCTGCTTGAATCCCCTCTACCACCATGCTGGATCTCTTTCTGTGGCGCAAGACTGGAACACAAGCAACATGTGGCACAGGCAGACAGCAGTTCAAGCAAACTATTTTTTTGTGCATTTCTTTTCCGCTCATCTTTAGGCGCAAGTCACCATTTGCTCCACTCACTCTTTGTGGCACATTCACCTGGTGCCATTCACTGCTGCTTTCTGAGCAGAGCAGAGAATGCTAAAAACGGGTTCCAATCTTGTAAATGTTCTGCATAACCTTTCGTTTCATGAACACAAATGTGTGTTTTTATTAAGAAACAGATACATTTTTTAAATTGTGTGTTATGGCTGGCGACTCTTGCACAGCTCTTTCATGGTGGTCTCAGTTTATCCCCATATCATTAAAGGAGTCAGGAACTTTGTGGTATTTGTGAGATCTTAGCAACTTTCCTAGAAAAAGAAATGAAAGACTTACTTTGAAACGAGTCACATTTAACTGTACCAGATTGAACACCTTATTTGTTTGAACAATATTTTCAATAACTTTCAATTTATGGATAACATTCTGCACAGTTCCCTACATGTTTCAAGTAATTTGGAGTTTTGGCCATGTCACAATTACTGTACATGATTCGAAGAATGATCTGTTGTCCAACCAGAACCGTGCTCTAGCTCTTGTGCTCAAACAGTGACACAATTAAAACTCCAGATCACCAGTTACATAAAGAGAAGGGTAACATAATGCTTACCATAAAGAAGGAAATGTATAATACATAAAAAAAATGTTTTAAAAAAGATGGCGCAGATTTCCACGTCACTTTTTATTCTGGTACAGTGACATATGAATCATTTACGCTTACGGTTAAAACATCTACAAATGTAAACACTATACAGAGATGCAAATTGGAAATCTTTTCTAGACATCTTTAAAGTATCCAGTGAATGAGAGTAATTGATAATGTCTGACTTCAACATACACCCCAATGAAAACAAATAAAAAGGAAAAAAATGAATCAATGCTGTCACTATAGGGATGGCGGGAAAACACAGAGGAAAATACCTATGACTAAGACTGTCACATCCAGAATACTTGATCTTAATTCTACAATAACAAAGGGTGAGAGGTGGAACTGGGCAAGCACAAACGTTGTTTCACACTGTCAGCCGGGTGTATAGATAAATGCATATGTTGGCTGTTAAACATTTTTTTGTAAAGTCAAGAAATGGTGCACACTGGGAGCAGTGGTGCTAAAGCAAGAGCGGCCAGCTCAAATAAGCAAAGAAAAAAGGAAAGCTCAGCACTCAGTTCTAGCTGGTTTAAAGTGCAAAAAGTGCAAATTTTATTCTGGCAACGTGCCCGTGGAAAACAGCCTCAGCACTTCAACCCTACAGTGGGCCTTCCGCAGGGGGGCCCCCTGAGGAAGGCCTGCTGTAAGGTTGAAGCACTGGGGCTGTTTTTCCATGGGCATGTTGCCAAAATAAAATTAGCACTTTCTGCACTTTAAACCAACTAGATCTGAGTGCTGTGCTTTCCTTTTTTATATACTTTTTCCTTTTTGGTACAACTGAAAGAGCAATTTCAGAATATTTATGTGATGGGATACCACTCACTGTATTTCTTAATATTTATCTTTATTGCTAAAGGCTTTGCACCCTACCACCACCACCTTCTGAGAATTACATGCTCACTCTCTTGGATTACATCACAGAATGGAGAAATCAGGAGTATGGCAATCCAGCTGAAAAGCACAGCTAGCTGCCATGTGAACTTATACAGGACAATGGAATTTACAACTCAAATATTCCCCTCTCTCTCTTGGAGTAGCAGCGCACCCGATCTGAAGTTAGTAAGACTGAAATCTGCAGGTGCAAAGACACACCAACTTTTACGGTCTAACTGCAGTGCTGCATCCCCCAAGCTTTAGGATCAAAACGGGCAGTAAAGGATGTAAATGGTCTGCTGATGTGAGAGATGATGAATGGGGTTTCAGGAAAGGTATGATTTTACAACTAAACAGACAGCAAAGATCACGGACGAGGACAGTATGTAATGAACAGTACCGTGTGGCTTTAGAACTGAACTGGCAGCAGAGGGGTGAAAGTAGGAATGAGAAAGATGCAAATTGCAGTCAGTTTGCTGCCATAGCTCTGAATCAGCTGTGCTGGAGTGAGATTGGGTGGACATCAGTTGCGTGCAACAGGAGCAGACCACTGAAAGATCAGAATAGGTTTCAAATGTCAGGACTGCAAACAACTACTGAAGCTTGACACTCATTCAGCTTTATATTTTGCATGTTTTTCCTTGTGTGTGTATGTGACCCTTTACTTATAAAATGACCACCCATTGTGCACAGATCACTGCCAACTATAGCCCCTTGTGCCCACTAAGTCTTATCAAAGTAAGGAGTAGAATTGAACAAGAGCACAAAAGATAAAAATATAGAGGACAATGTATGGGGAGTAGTTAACCATGTTGTATAGGTTTACAGTAACCATGGTAACCTTGAGATGGGAATTCAACACGGTTGTTAACTACTGCCCATACACTGTTTTTTATAGTGTATGGTGACCAGTTTAGGAATGGAAGCAGCATCACATTACGATTTAAAAAAAAAAAAAAACTTACATTATGAAGCAGATTTAATTGCGATTCTGTTTGCGCTGTATAGAGACACATTTTATTGTTTTCAAACTGGCTACAATTAAAAATTATGCTGAATAGCAAGCAAACAAACAAGGAAACAGCAAACTATTTCTAGTCATGCCACACTCTGATGTGGATTTGCAACACAGGAAGGTCAGATAGGCTAGGGTCAAGAAGAAAAAATTACTCACCTTAGTAATTTTGTTTCTTCTAATGGAGTCTTGCTGTAGTCTGACATTATGCAGTTAACCCCAGCACTTGAACTGCTCCGAAGAGGTAAGAGTTAACTCTATGCCAGAGCATAGAACATTGAGCTCGAGCTCGGTTCAAACCTCTGTCTGCTGGCCGGCACGGTGGCGCTGAGAGTTGAGGAGCTGGGCGCACACCTCACCACACCGGCGACCCGGGTTCAGGAATGGGCTCGGGTCGGCGAGGATCGCCGCGGAGAAGGACAGCGCCCAACGGGCAGCCTCCCTTCTCCGGGAGGGGTTCCCAGGATCCCGCCGGCAATGCTGCCACCTAGGGAAGCCCGGGTGGATAGCGCGGCAAGGGGAGAAGCAGCCAGCGGATTGGGTGGCGATCGACAGAGGGGCAGAGCAGGAGAAGAGCTCATAGCCCCTCATTGCACGCAGACGTCGGGGAGGGATGAAGGAAAGGAGGAAAAACACCTCGCTCCCTCCTAGGCGAAGACGCCTCCATGGAGCTTCTCCGGGACCTGTCGGACAGACCCCGCTGTGCCATCCACACGAAAAACGTTTGGAGGGGGAATCCCCCTCGCCCTCTCCACCCCATTCCCCGGGGTATACCGGGGCGCACTCAGGGTAAGTGTAGATGAAGCACTCTAGGGGCAGATCACGATAGGATCCGGGGAGATCCAGGAACGGAGGTCGTCGGAGAGAGTGGAGGGAGAAGGCAAGATCAGGAGTATAAATACAAGGGTTAAAAAAAAACAAAAAAAAACCTCTGTCTGCTGCACTTTGAAGTGTAACCGTCAGATTCTTATGAGCTAATACTAACTAACTACACCTACTGTGTGGAAATTGCAAAATTACTAGCCCAAAAGGCAGCCAAGTATTTTGGATCCCAAATGACAAGTCGAGAAATCCAAAACAAAAACTAGGTAGTGAACAACTGTAACTATCAAAACAATATAACATGACCCACTCCCCCTCTCTAAAAAGCGGGAGTGCCAAGTGAACCCGAGGTGCAACACTGCGCCTGCCAGCCCACTTCCCAAAAACAAGGTTCTGAGAGGGGAGGCGGAGGGAGGGAGGTCAGAATACGGCAAGACTCCATCAGAAGAAACACAATTACTAAGGTGAATAATTTTTTCTTCAAACAACATGAAGTCTTGCTGTATTCTGACATTATGCAGACTACCAAGCAGTACTTACCTGGAGGAGGGTACCGATCCTATTTTGGGAATAGGCTCTGCAGCACTGCTGTGCCAAACCTAGCATCATTCTGAGCCTGGATATCTAGAGAGTAATGCTTGGTGAATGTATGGACTGTTTTCCAGGTGGCTGCTTTGCATATCTCTATTAAGGGTAAATCTCTGGCAGCAGCCAGAGAAGCAGCTGTACCTCTAGTCGAATGAGCCCTCAGGCCTGAGGGTGCTACTTTACCTAGCTTTTCACAGCAGAATTGTAGACAAGAGATAATCCACCTGGCAATAGTTCTCTTAGTAGCAGGTTTTCCCTTTCCCACTTCACCATAGGTGAGGAACAACTGGAGAGAGTCGAACCTAAGTGCCTTAGTACGCTCAATATAGTAGCTAAGAGCCCTCTTAACATCCAAACTGTGTAATCTTCTCTCTCCTGAAGAAGAATGATTAGTGAAGAACACAGGAAGAGACATGGACTGGTTCAGATGAAAATCTGCAACCACTTTGGGTAAGAACCTCCTGTTGGTTCTAAGGACCACCTTATCTCTATGGAATGAGATAAAATCAGGCTCCGTTGACAGAGCTTGTAATTCACTGATACGCCTGGCAGAGGTAATAGCTACCAGGAACACAGTTTTCCAAGTCAAGTACCTAAAGAGGACCCAGACCTTTTGACTTTCATGCATAAATTACCCCTTCTTGCATTGATTCTGGAATTGTATTTCATTACTGTCTACTGCAGTTAGTTTTTGCATTTTGAGCTGCTAAAAACTGCAGAGTGTACCAGGGCTTCTATAGCAAGCCTGGTGTTTCTGTGGACCAAGGCTTGTACTGCTGACATCACTGTAGGGCAGAGTCAATTTCACAAAAAAAAAACATACTGACAAGGCATTTGGATTTTGCCATAATGCATTGCTAACAGGGTGTCTCGGGGGAGGAGCAACACAGTATGTATACTGAGTACTGGTTGGTTTCCCTTGCAACATTGTTGCAACTGCATGGTACTGCACAGTGTGAGTCACTCCCCTGTCCTACAATGATGTCAGCAGAAGCCAGCAGCCCAGCAGCTGAACAGCAATGACAAGTGCAGCAGGGCTCAAAAACAAATCCAAATTATGGAAGGCAGAGCAAACCTTGGCCGGAAATAACAAATGCACACACCTTTTCAGGTCTAGTACTGCATATAATGACTACAAGCTGTAACTTTTTAGACCATCACTGAAGTTCCTCTTTAAGTTCTGCTGAGGCCAAAGGCTCGAAAGGTGGTTGCATAAGTTGAGCAATGCAAACATTAAGATCCCAAGCAGGAGTAGGATCCTTAAAGGGAGGATTGGTATGGAGCAATCTTTTGAAGAATTTACAGAAAACAGGGTGAGATGCCAGTGAGGAAGCCTTCCCCACTGACAGAAAAGTAGAAACAGCTGACAAGTGTACTTTCAGGGTAGCTGGTCTGAGGCCTAAGCCATTAAGATGAACCACATAATCCAGAACTGTAGACAAGTCAGCAGTATCTGGGGATATGTGCCTACTGGAACACCAAATGCTGAATCTTTTCCATTTGGAGTTATAAGTTTTTCTACTGGCAGGCTTTCGAGAGGCCTTGAACCCTCAGACCCACCCCCACCCCGAAAGATGCAGGCTTGCAAATTCTAGCTCTTCAAGAGCCATGCCTTGAGGTTGAGAGACTGAAGGTTGGGATACCAAATCCTCCCTGAGAGGAGGTTAACAGATTGTAATTCTTGGGAAGAGATGGGGAAGATGGACTGCTAAGGACAGCAAAGGGATACCAAGGCTGCCTGGCCCAGTCTGGAGCAATCAGGATCACTTTGCTCGATTGTGACCTTATCTTGACCAGAACTCTGAATAACAGAGGGAAGGGCGGAAAGGCATACATAAATTTCCCCTCCCAATCCAGAAGTAGAACATCCGGGGGACTGAGCCCAAGACTGGGGGTCTGCAACAGAAGAGAGGAAGTTGGTGATTGTGTGGGGCTGCAAAAAGATCCATCTCTGGAGTGCCCCGCCTTAAAAAAATCACTTTTAGCACTTGGGGATCCAGGGACCATTCGTGATGACCCTGAGAAATCCTGCTCAGGGCATCTGCTAGCACATTGTCTTTCCCTGGTAGGTGGACTGCTACCAGGGATGTCTGAAGGGAATAAGCCAGGGACCATAATTTCATGGCTTCCGTACACAAGGCCATAGACAGAGTGCCTCCCTGCTTGTTGATGTACCACAAGTTGGTGGTGTTGCCTGTCCTGACCTGAACCACCTTGTTTTGTACCGAGTCCGAGAAAGCTTGTAGAGCCAAGTACACTGCCCTGAGCTCCAGAAGACTGATATGAAGTAGAGACTCCTGAGGAGACCATACTCCCTGTGCTGTGAGGTCTCCCAGGTGAGCTCCCCACCCCAGGAGAGAAGCATCCATAGTTAGTACCACAGAATGAGACTGAGTGATGAATGGGACTCCTTGTCTGAGGTTGTCCTGATCCAGCCACCATTGGACAGCCTGGATCAGAGTCTGAGTCACTGGAATTAGCTTGGTCAGAGGGTTTTTTCTCGGGACCAAAAAGCCCTCAAGTGGAACTGGATGTCCTTCATCTGAAATCTGGCCCCTTGTACCACTGCAGTGGAAGATGCCATGTGGCCCAACAGTTGAAGACAATGCCTTGCTGGTCGAGACACCACAAGGCAGAAGGAAGAAGCCAGGTCTATAAGGGCCTTTGCCCTTGCCAAAGGAAGAAAGGCTCTTGCTTTGACAGTGTCCAACTCCACCCCTATGAAGGTCAAGAGTTGCACTGGTTCGAGAACTGACTTTGGAAGACTGAGGAGGAATCCTAGGGAAGTGAGCAATTGCTGGATCACTTGCAGGTTTGACTTGACTTGGTCTGGAGACTGACCCACAATGAGCCAGTCGTCCAGGTATGGGAATATGGAAATGTTTTATCTCCTTAAAAAGACCACTGCTACTGCTAGGCATTTTGTGAACACCCTTGGTGCTGATGTTAAGCTGAAGGGCATTGCTCTGAACTGATAATGGCCTGAATGGCAGTTCGAACCTGAGGTACTTTCTGTGGGAGCACCTGATGGGAATGTGAAAATAGGCATCATTGAGGTCCAGGGAGGCTAGCCAGTCCCCTGGCCTTAGAGAGGGACGAATTATTCCCAGAGTCGCCATTTTGAATACTGGCTTGAGTAGGTGATTGTTTAAGTATCTTAGATCTAGGATGGGCTGCCACTCCCCTGTCTTTTTTGGGGTAATGAAGTATTTGGAGTACAGACCTTTGCCCCTGTGAGTAGTAGGAACTCTCTCTATGACTCAGAGCCAGCAGAGAGGAAACCTCTGCCTCTAGGGCAATGGTTTCGGAGATGTTTGCAGGTGGAAAAGACCAGACCCTCAGCTTTGGAAATTTTTGGAAGCTGAGGGCCAGTCCCTGGCTTACTACCTCCAGGACCCACTTGTCTGAGGTAACAGACTTCCAAGCCTGGAAGTAGTAAGCCAGCCTGCCTCCTACTAGAAGGGGCGAGTCAACCCGGGCTGACACACCAGGGTGTCTGCTTGGCAGGAGCCTTGGACTGAGAGGAGGACGCAGCCCTGCTCATCCCTCTTCTGTCTCTCCCTCTGAAGAACCCCCTCCGAGGAAAAGGAGAGGAGGCCTGTGCCTGGTAGAAAGACCTGTGAAAAGGCCTGCCCCTGCCCCTAGATTGCTGCTTTTGAGGAGCTGCCTACCTTTCCTTGGCCTGTGCACTCCTGTAGGTGGTCCTGTATTCATCCATTTTCTTCATATAATTCTATGTCTGCTCCCCAAACAGAGAATTCTCCAAGACAGGGAAATCCAAAGCCTTAGCCTGGGTATTCTGTGATAGGCTAGTACATCTGAGCCAAGCCAGTCTCCGAAGAGCCACAGATGTAGCCTTGACTCGTGATGACACATCACTAGAGTCCACAGCAGCATGAAATTGGATCTTTGATGCCTCTATCCAATCAGCAGCCACCTCCTCCAGCTCCTTGGCAAGCTGGAGGGGGGGGAGAATCCTGTTACAGAACAGTATCCCACCTGGACGTCTGGTATCTGGCTGTGAAGGCCATGTAGTTAGCCTGCCTGAATCCCAAGGAAGATGCCATGTACTGTTTTTTAGCCATGGCATCCAGCTTCCTGGAGTCTTTATCTGGGGTGTGTGAAGCCAATGGTATGTTAGCCTCATCACAGGCTTCAGTCTGCACGACCCCAACATGGCTGCATTGCTGATACAAGTACTCCGTACCTGGGCCTGACAGCATTTACCTCTTGTCCATTCGTCTGTCCATAGGAGGTAGAGAATTTGGAGCTTTAAGTAATCTTTGTGTCTGTTTCCCAAAAGATTTATGGAGGGGAATAGACAATCTCTTGGACTCTGGGATGTCCATCATCTCCACATAGTCAGGCTCCTCTTGCTCTTCAACAGCTTCAACCAGAGGGAGCTGGAGGGTTTCTGCCACTTTTTTGTAAAACATAAAGTGGGAAGGGGACTCAGAAAGCCTAGGAGGGGAAACACCAGAAGGTCTGTCTGGGGAGATGTCCAGTTCTATGGGCTCATCCAGACCTTCTAACTCCTCCTCCTCCTCCTCCTCATCATCATCGTAATCTTCATCCCCCTCCAAATCCGGTTCATAATACTCTTCTGGGGAATAGTCGGGAACCGGAGGAACCGACCAAACCGAACACCTACCGAGAAGCGTCGGATCGGCCGGAACCAAACTGAGCGATTCAACTATACTAATTGCCCTGGCAATTTCGCCGGTGGTTGGACGATGCAGTTCTTGATCCGAACTGGCCGAGTTCTCTTTTTTCTTTCTTTTGACTGGAACCGACCCCTCAGGATCGGCTCTCATTTTGCCTGAGGGAGTCTCACCAAGGTCAGTGGGCACTCCCTCAGGTTCGGTAGGAACTGAACCGGGCTGGCCATTCAGGTCAGTGGACTTCTCTGCCTCTTTTTCCCTAAGCCTGCCCAATCTTTTATCTAGGGTGGCCTTAGAAACATTTTTACAAATCTGGCAGCCTGACTCAAGGTGTTCAAAACCCAGAGAGTAAACATAGGTGGTGTGGGGGTCAGCCTTAGCAAAGGCCTCCTCACACTCACTGCCGTGTTGAAACCCAGTGGGCCCAGTTTTTCTTTTGGGTTTCTCAGACGTAGCCATCCTAAACACTTACCCTTTACTCGGCAAAAGCCAGGCAAGACCCCCTTATCGGTTCCTAACCATGTCACAGATATTTAAAAAAAAAAAGTCTAAAATACGTTTTTTTTTTTAGAACCGATAAGGACCGGTACCTCACACTAAATTCAAAAACAAGAAATAAACTTAAGAAAAATAACAGACAATCGGTTCAGCCGAACCGATTGAAAAATTTCTTTTACAATTTCCACACTAAAAATCACACTAGTCCACTACCTAAGTACTTACTGTACCGCAGACAGGGATCTGAACCGAAATAAAATAAGAAATAGCGGTTTAAAACCGACATTTTTACTATACCGATTCGATAGCGAAGGAGAGATCTCTGGAGCGACTGTTCAGTTAGGCGGAGTAAATAATCTGATGGTTATACTTCAAAGTGCAGCAGACAGAGGTTTCAACCAAGCTCAAGCTCAACGTTCTATGCTCTGGCATAGAGTTAACTCTTTCCTCTCCGGAGCAGTTCAAGTGCTGGGGCTAACTGCATAACGTCAGAATACAGCAAGATTTCATGTTGTTTGAACGTGCTCTGTGCATCTTGAGGAAGTTGCAGTGTCAGTGGCTCAGTTGGTAGCACACTCGCCTCTGAGGCTGGGAAATCAGTAGGCTGTGGGTTCAGTTCCCACATCTGGCACTTGGGTTAGTATCCCAGTACTGACACTGCAGTGCAGCATGAGAGGGGTGCTGTACTTCTGAGGTGCCGTCTTTCGGATGAGACGTTAAACCGAGGTCCCATCTGCTTGGATTGGTGGTAGTTCAGGTGGATGTTAAAGATCCCATGGCACTTATCGAAAAGAGCAGGGGAATTTCCCCGGTGTCCTGGCCAAATTTCCCTCATTCACTAAAAAAAAAAAAAATACCACCAACAGCTTAATCTGGTTCAAGGTCAGTTGGCATTCATCTGTATCCTCCTCCCCCGGGTCGTGCCTGAAAATAGGCAGGATTTGTCTAGTGCACTTACCCGGTCAACAAAAAAGAAAAATAATAATAATAATAATAAAGTGTGGCGGAGTCACTATTCACTCTCAGAGGGGCCACTCAGGGACACATACTGCAATATTTATACAGGTACCTGGGGAGAGGGGAAGAAGAAACAAAACGAGTACATAGTGGCTGCCATAGGTAGTTCTGTAATGGTAAGTTTTTTTATATTTTTTACTGTACTGTGCTCTCAACAACCGCCGAGGAGGTTTGAATAACTCCTTGGCTCCGAAGGCTTCTGCTGTGGAATTTCACAAACTGTGACATTTTTTTTTGTTATGGTATCGTCCTACGGAAGTTAACAGCAAGAGAACGTCAGAACAATGCCATAACAGGACTGTGTTTCTGGTGACTTTCATCAATAATAACATTCCACCATACACTATAAATTAAAAATCATGATGAACCATTGAATAACAGTATAGCTACAAACTGATTTAGACATAGGCATATGTGCACACTACGGAGTATTTCCTGTTGCTGTTCGTAACAGTCAGATACAATTTCCCACTGAGTATATGTTATCAGAATTAAGTTATGGTGTTAAAACAATAATTAAAATGCAGCTGTGAATTTCAATACTTATAGTGGCATTCAATACAAGTCTAAATGTGTATTTTTTTTCATTTGCGTAAGAAAATGCTTTGAACACATTATTTATTGACTGGTATGCTGATTTCTAAAGGCTGCTCTTCTTGAACTTGCTCGTTTTTATTATTTTGTTTTTTATTTATTTATTTAGTTTTTGTTGACCGGGTAAGTGCGCTAGACAAATCCTGCCTATTTTCAGGCACGACTTGGGGAAGGGGGATAGAGATGAATGCCAACTGACCTTGAACCAGATTAAGCTGTTGGAGGTATATTTAGTGAATGAGGGAAATTTGGCCAGGACGCCGGGGAAATTCCACTACTCTTTTCGATAAGTGCCATGGGACTTTTAACATCCACCTGAACTACCACCAATCCAGGCAGATGGGACCTCGGTTTAACGTCTCATCTGAAAGATGGCACCTCAGAAGTGCAGCACCCCTCTCATGCTGCACTACAGTGTCAGTACTGGGATATTAACCCAAGTGCCAGATGTAGGAACTAAACCCACAGCCCTCTGATCTCCCGTCCTCAGAGGCGAGTGTGTTACCTACTGAGCCACTGACACTGACTTACAAGCTTCCACCTGTAAAATGGGTTCAGATGCATACGGCACTATTTCTTGGGAGAACACTACTGCGCTGTCATACTCTGTATGTTCTGCGGACATCATGCCAGATGCTAAGATCAGTTTACTGTCCAGAGTGCCAGTTGCAAGGGGACAACTGCAGACGAACTAGAGATCGACAACAAACATCAGCTAATGTAAACACTGTTGATCTTCAGAAAGTGAATGAATTTAAACAAATGACTTCTCTGAATCAACAGTTAGGTGTCCAAATGAGATCCCGAAATGCGCTCTGTACAGTGCACTATTATGGAATAAAATGTCATCTAATTTAAAAGATTCAGCAGGGATAAAAACTTGGAAAATAATTAAAACATGGCTGAAGAGCACATGTACATGCAGATGTGATAGAGGAGGACAAAGTGAGGGAGAGGCTGCTGGCATTGAAGGTGGACAAATCACCAGGCCCAGACACAGTACATACAAGGGTAATAAAGGAACTGGCTGAGGAGCTGACAGGGCCACTGGCAGACCTATGTAATAGTTCACTAGAGACAGACATAGTACCGCAGGACAGGAAAACAGTACAGGTAGTGCCGCTCCATAAAAGCGGTCCCAAGGATGACCCAGGGAATTACAGACCAGTCAGTCTGACCTCCATTGTGGGCAAGCTCATGGAGACCATACTAAAGGAGAGGTTGGTGGAATATCTAGAGAAGCATGGTCTTCAGGATGCGAGGCAGCATGGGTTCATGGGGGGGGGGGATCGTGTCAAACAAATCTGATTGACTTCTTTGACTGTGTCACGAAGACAGTAGACAGGGGCCAAGTGGTAGACATCCTCTTGTCTGGATTTCAGTAAGGCCTTTGACTCTGTGCCCCACAAAATGTTGATCAGGAAGTTGGTGGATCTCGGGGTTGGGGAAAAGATGGCCAGATGGGTGGAAAATTGGCTGAAGGACAGAACCCATAGGGTGGTTGTGTGGGGAGAGTTATCTGGCACCAGACAGGTACCTAGTGGGGTCCTACAGGGCTCGGTGCTGGAGCTGGTGTTGTTCAATGTCTTCATCAATGACACTGGAGATGGCATTAAGGGAAAAATGTGCCTATTCGCGGATGACACCAAACTCTGTGGAAGAGTGGACACAGCTGAAGGGATACAGGACCTACAGGAAGATCCAGAAAAGATAGGGAGGTTGTCCAGGATATGGCAGCTTGTCTTCAATGCCAAGAAATGCAAAGTTTTGCATATTGGAGCCAAGAATCCTAGGACAGAGTACTACCTGGATGGAGTCTGAGTACCTGCATCAGAGGAGGAGAAGGACCTGGGAGTGATGATCACTAGTGACCTGAAGCACTCCATGCAGTGCAAGAAAGCAGCAGCAAAGGCAAACAAGATGCTGGGATGCATATCTAGGGGGATCAGTAGTAGGAGAGAGGAGGTTATACTGCCCTTGTACAGGTCACTGGTAAGGCCACATCTAGAGTATGGAGTTCAGCACTGGTGCCCGCACCCCAAAAAGGACATTAACCTGCTGGAGAAGGTCCAGAGGAGGGCTACAAAGTTGATAGCTGGTCAGCAGGGTAAGGCATATGAGAAGAGGTTGAGGGTACTGAACATATACTCCCTGGAAGACAGGAGATAGAGAGAGAGAGGGGAGGTGATTGAGACCTTCAAGTACTTGAAAGGGATAAATAAAGTTGATAAGGAGAGTCTCTTTAAGCTGAGTGGCAACCATAACACAAGGGGGCACAGTCTTAAGCTGGAGGGTGGGAGGTTTAGGAGGGAGGTGAGGAAGCACTTCTTCACAGAGAGGGTGGTGGGCACTTGGAATGCGATGCCAGAAGAGGAAATCTCGTTGAAGACAGTGGGTATCTTTAAGAGAGGCTGGGACAGGCATAGGCGGAGGGTATAGGGTCATGGGTAGGGAGGATGGGAGGAGTGAGGAGGGAAGGCAGGGACGTTAGTGCAAGCTATGGACCCTGCAATGCGAGCAGACTTGCTAGACCAAATGGCCTTCTTCTGCTGGCTTCTTCGTATGTTTGTATGTAGCAAACCAAAATAATGTTGTTACAATGGAAGTTTAGCTACCGGGTAAATGCTAACAATCCTGCATAATAATAAGAGGTGGGACGGTGCTTAAGAAAATGTTATGTATAAAGAATACTAATATGATTTTTTTCCCACCTCTTTGCTACCGTAACTTTATATTTATTGTCGGTGTAATATGAACTTTGTATCTGTATCTAATTTGTAATATGACTTGTAACAATGCACTTCATGTAATTAGGGGACCTCGTTGTAAATGAGTTTTTAACTCAATTGAGTTGTATCCTGATTCATAAACCTTTTTTTATGAATAAATATGTTACTACTACTACTGTAGGTTTCACACTGTGTTACATTGTAATCTGAACATTGTTTCACTGAACATTGGAAATTACAGTATGAGCTGCACTAAACTTGCATGGGCTCACCCACAGGAAACAATAATAAGTTATTATTCTCACAGTAACTAAATGACTGACAAGTAGGAAATAGAAATGAAAGATAGTAGTTTCAGAATTAACTAACTTTACGTGGCACAGAATGGCCTGCTTCTGATCAGAGCTGTGCTGCAGGCAGACACATTAGAGATGATCAATCTGTTTTTTTTTCTTATGTGCCTTGACTGTGAGACTTTCATAAAGATTAGCGATCACAGTCTTAACATTTCTTTCTTTTTTTCTCAGGAAGATTGTAAACAGAATGACTAACAGTCTTGTGACAGCAGCCAAGCTGTTCTAATAGTAGTTCTCTCCTGCTGAAGCCATTGACGTCAGTGCTTGAATGATGTCAAGGGTTAACAGCACTCAGCAGAGAAGGAATAAAACAGGAGAAAATTATCTAGACCTACATGACACCAACATCTGACTCTGTACTGAGTTAAGCACTAAAAAAAAAAAACACACACACACATGGGTATTTCAGAAATGCTTTTATTAGTGAAACAAACTCAGAGACAGCTTGATTTTCTATCGTCCATAAACTATCACTGCCATTGATCTTTAAGCTGCTGTTTGAATGTAGCATTAATAGTGGCTGTATACACCAAAAGATTATTGGATAACAGATAATGTTGATCCTCTGTTCAAAAAAGTAGTAGTAAAAGTTTTATTCTGATAAATTTCAGAAAAGGATAACCCAATTTAGCCAAAGCTCATTTACAATGGGATACCATAGTACACAAAATCAGTTCCACAGGAAAATTTACAAAGTACAAAACATACTAAACATACAATATAATTGAAATAATTAAGACAAAATGATAAATAACCATGCCTACTCAACTACAACAAGATTTTGGTATCTTAGTAGTAGCTGCAAAATAGGTTTTAATATCCCCCCAGAATGTATTACTGCTTTGCAATCTCAGATGTCCAGGTAGGCTATTCCATAGCTTATGGCCTCTACACACAAAACTAGAGCTGCCCCTAACAGTTTTCATGATTGGCACCACATACTCAATAGTCCTTGAAGTACGCAAACCCTTCCTAATATTACCTTTCCCTTATTAGTTCTAACATGTTCTGGGGCAATTTTGTTTGCTTGCATCTATAAATTAGATGCATCATATGCAGTCTGCGTCACTCCAGCAGACTCATTCAATTTAAAGCTCTATAAAGGAGACAGTGATGTGTATCCCGAGGGGCCTCCAGGATATACCGTGCATATCTATTGTATAAGGCATCCAGCCTGTGCAGCACCCCCCCCCCACCAGAAGCACCCCCATAAACAGCATCACCATAATCCAACAAGGGGATTACCATGGAATTTACTATCTTTAGTCTAACATCCTGTGGTATACAGTTTCTATACTTATACAACACCCCCAATGTTTTATTTAACTTCTTCGTTAACAGGTCAATATGTAGATCCCATTTACACTGGCAGTCTATCCAGACTCCCAAGTATTTGTATGAGCCAACTACAATTAGGCTACGGTCATCTAGTGTTCTTATATCCAGGGTACACTCGCCTTGGGCCTGTCTCCCAGAAAGCAATATGACTTGTGATTTCATAGGATTTAGAACCAAACCATGGTCACAAAAGTAATCCTGCAGTATACTGAAGTCTTTCTGTAGCTTTACTTGAATCTCACCAACAGTCCTACCTTCTATATACAGCACCATGTCATCTGCATACAAATAGCGTCAGACACCGTTTAACAGTTGTCCGACACCATTTGTATATACATTGAACAGTACAGGTCCTAACATCGACCCTTGGGGAACCCCGGCTTTGATATCCAAAGATTCTGAGATATTGTTATTATTCAGTGCCACACACTGCTGTCTCCCTGTCAGACAGCCATGGAACCATTCTAGTGCCCCCTGGCTGAGGCCAATTGATCTTAAATTTTCAATTAACCTATCATGCTTCAAGGTATCGAAAGCCTTTGACAGGTCTATGAAAATGGCCCCAACCAGGAGGCTTTTGCCCATGGCTACCTGAAAGTCAGATACCACTTTGACCAATGCCGTAGTAGTACTGTGTAATACCCTGAAACCTGAATAAAGGCAGTAAATATGATGCGAATAACTATAGGCCCATAAGACTTACTGCAATTTTGTGCAGGGTTATGGAAGGCATTACTGATGGCAGTTCTGCAAGAGCTTGATGACAACCAGCATGGATTTAAATAGGGGAGATCATGCATCACAAATCTCCTTTGTTTTTATGAAAAGATTAGTTTAAACCTCGATATGAAGATACCGTGTGACACCATCTTTTTGGACTTTAGTAGGCCTTCGATCTGGTTCCACATTGGGCTTTAATGGAAAAACGAAAACTTCCTGCATATAAATCCTAGATATATACAGTCTGGCATCAGGAACTGGTTGGGCAACAGAACACAGTGAGTGATGATCGATGGGCCTTTTTCAGAATGGGGACCAGTGACTACTGGGGTGCCTCAAGGTTCGTTGCTTGGCCCTCTCGTTTTTGAAATGTTCATCTCCGATTTATCACTACGTATCGATCGCTGGGTTGCTAAATATGCAGATGACTATAAGCTAGAAGGCACTTGTAGAAACTCTGAGGAAACATCCAGAATTCAGGAAAATCTGGATAGAATAACACAATGGGCAACTAAATGGGAAATTAGGTTCAACCTCAATAAACGCAAAGTCATGTATTTAGGATTGAACAACCCCAAACAGTTACCATCAGTGTGGTAAATTGTTCCATGAATCTGAACATGAAAAAGACTTGGGAGTTATTATATCTGTAACCCCTAGATGGCGCTATCCCAGGGGCTACTACCCCTGCCTGATTTGCCACGAACAGGTTGAGGGGCCTGGATCCAATGGCGGGTGCCTCCACCCAGAGGTCAGGGTTTGCAATAGTTAAACTAACTTGGTCACAGCCCTCTGGGACACTGCAACCCCTTTCTTCCACTAGTGGCCCACACAATATATCAAATTACCTTCACAGTATACACTTACCCCAGGTCTGGTTCCGCACTGGGACCTCCTGTGAAATGAGATACAGTGCAACAATCACAGTACAGTACTTTAACATAGACAAATACCTCAGGCAGTATAACTTTGCTGAAACAAGCAGCTCTGATTTATTTAGGGGATATAACAAGGACAGGGGAAATCAGGTTAATTAGCTTATCACTCTAATAATCTACCTATGGCTCTGTGCACAGGCCCATCCCTATCAGTTACTGTCCCTGGGTACCCAAGCCCTAGTGGCTAGTCCAAACCGTGGCAGCTGGTAGGGGCCCTTTCACACAGAGAAAAGGAGAATTAAACAGTCAGCAGTACAGTAATTCCATTTGGATTTAATGTGGCAATTCAACAGGAGCGACCCTGAATTAGTACTCACGACCTCCAAATAAGATAGGGTCCTTCAATGTCAGCAGGGCTCACTTGAGGTACACAAACCTCTTCACACATCCATATAAAGAAAGCACTATACCAGGCAGGCTGCATCTGATCCCGATCGCAATTACTGCACAATACCCGGAGAACACACAGCAGATTCAGTTCTGACAGACTGAGTGCAATTTTCAGCAATTCCTCCAGTCTTCTACAGGGTGAGCCTGGTTTCACTCTTCAGAGATCCTTGAGTTCTTTTCACAGGACGGATTCAGTCCTAACAAGCTGTTACACAAGCTGCAGACCGGAACTCTGGGCCTTACACACGTTTTTGACTAAAACTGCACACTGAAAAAGCACAGGGCTCCTTCCTTCTTCACTGCCAAAGCTCAACTGAAACTCCAACCGACAAACCGGGCACTTCCTTTGAGTTCCTCCCAGTTCTTGACTGGATTGGCTGTCACTCACAATAGACTGCTGCTGTTGGTCCAAAAGGCACTGAAGTCTAAACTACATCTCCAGAGTCACTGCCCATACAATCCTCTTGTGGCTGGCTCAGATTATGAGTCCAAGTTCTGATTCGTCCAAGGCACCATTTTAGAGCTCGCTACCCCACACTGATTGGTCCAGTTCAGCAGTTCAAAACTAGAATGGGAACTAGCAGACACAGTTCTGACTGCAAAGAAAGCAGGTTAGACAAACTGTAATTTCATTATTACTCTAAATAATTTCTGGCAAACAGTTACATCTTTCAGATAGGTTCCTTGCACTCCTAGTGACTGCAAAATGAAGTGAATTGGCAGCAGCTAGAGTGGTACTCAGAGAAGCACACAGTCCCCATACAAACTAATTATGTCTGCAAGCAGACAGCTCTTAAAGAGACAGTACCAGAGGCTCTAAAAACACTCACTGATAAATGGCTTAAATGCCAAACACCATTCAGGCTTGGAGCATTCAAGCAAGCTCCTGAAGTCTTTTGGGAACCCCCATTTGCAGGGGTTACACCCTTCCTGGCCTGGGAAAGCTTGGCGTCTGCGTCAAGCAAGTACCCATAAGTTTCAACTGCAACCATATACATTTGCATTAGGCTCGCACATGTAATCATCAGTCAATATATCATTTTACCAGAACACATTTCTGAAACATTTCAGTCGTCACTCTTTACACAGTATTACATACACATTGTACCATAACTCAAGTTATTACCTCTTGTACATGAAACTTGAAGAGGGGCCCTTCCTATCAGTTACCTTGGGGCTGGATGGGGCAAGGGCACCATATAGAAGGGCAACACAAGTAACTTGGAGTTAGCACTGATGCTCAGTTTGGGCAATGAGCTGGGGACACATACACTCCTTTATGGACAACATTGAGAGGCAAATCCACAGGCCTCCCAAGGGAATCATAACTGAGGTGCACCACAGGCTTTACAGCTCGACCAGTCTTTCTAGGGAGACTGTTACAGTCTCTGCACTCTGAGCCTCATTTTCAGCATTGTCCTCACTTGTCAGAGTCTCGAAATCAAACAAGTCAGGCGTTACTCTGTCATTCTTCCTTGAACTCTTGCTGCTGGGTAGCACTGCAGTGTCTGCATGCACATTAGCCAGGATGCAACCTCTGTTTACTGAATGTCTCTTTCAGACACATTATGAACTTGGACCATTACCCTTCTGGCATAAGCATGGGCTCTAGCGGGCAAAATACTAGGCTTGACCAGCAGTCCCTCTGGCAATTTTCCATCGCCTGGTGCATCCAACATTAATATTTTATTCTTAACATCCTTTCTGATATGGACCTCTCCCTGTAAGGTACACTGGGCATTTGGCCAGGATCAGAGACTCAGGATCCTTCTTCCATACAATTCGACCGGTTCCTCTGGTTCTGTTTTTTCAGCATCTCTCTGTGCCTCATAGGCCTTCTTAATTAAGCCGGAACTCTTAAAGCTCTACTAGTCTTTGACCCTGTTTTCATAACACAACTGTGCCAGCCTTCCGAACATATGAGCATTTGTTCCAATCAACAAGGGACACCATCATACAGTCCAGTGGGGGACACACTAAGGCTAGGGTCTCTACTTGTTCGCCACTCCAGCCACGGAGGTGGGGAAAGACAGCCACCCGGATATACCGGAATAGGGGTAGGCCTTCTCACTTAACCCCCATACATGCAGTCCTTCTAATGGTTGTAAGGGTACGTCTGACAAATGCTTCTGATACCAATCCTGGAACATAATTGTCACTTGGGAGCCACTGTCTAATACAGCTCTTGTAGACACTCCATTCACCTTTACAGTGGTCTCCATGGAGGGACCCACTATTCTGGACCAGTCTGGAGAGGCGGTAGTGGGGGCCTGGGCAACTGACCTTGCCACAAAGGGCGTGAATTAGCATTTTTTGGTGCCCTCACTGGGATCGTGTCGACACCTCTTAACCACTGATTTCTTCTCCAAGCTCTCCTTGTAGCCTATATGCAACTTTGTCAGTGTCTTTTGGGGACTGGCATTCCCTTTCATGTGCCCATCTTCCCACAATTATAGCAAAACATACTTTCTGGAGTTTGAGCTGGCCGAGGCGCCACACTGGGAGCCAGGGCGGGGTATTACTAACTGGAAACCTGGGTGCCATCTCTGTCTGCGGCGTGATAAGCATTTGGAGACATCTCGTCAGTTTCTCCACTTCCATGGTCAAGAATTGAGTTTGGAGCTGTTATCAGCAGGAGATACATGGGTGGGTACCCCCACCCCCATAGCAGATGCAGTCGGATATAGGTCAGGGCCCGTACTTGCAGGCGTGGCCTTCATAAAGGGACTGTTTTTGAATTCCCGGATGTCTCTCAACAGTTCGCCCCATTGTGGCATATCTTTTTCCTTGTCAGAGCACTCATTGACTGTCAACCTCTGCCCCTGAACTTCACTTGATGGGTCACCCTCAGTCACTCGGGTCGTAGCCACAGCTGTTGGTGCAGGTACCTCCCGAGGTCGCCTTTTCTCAACTCTCCAATTTCTCTCATTAACTCATCATAGGAGGGGGGATTCCAGTCGATTTGCCAGGCGAACTGAAGCAACAGCAGTTCTGAGAAGGGGGCAGACTTAAGGATTCTGTCCAGTCTGGTTCGGTCCAGTTCAATCGCTGGCAAACCACCCTTTCTGAGGCATTCTCTTAACAATTTTTCCAGCCGAGAGACATACACAGACAACAACTCCCTTGGTACTGTTGTGCATTTCTTACTCTCCACCATAGGTCCTCATCAGAATCTGGGCTCCCACACATTCTCAAGGCCTCAAGATAGGCCTGTGCAGTCGCTTCAGGGTTACTGGCCCGTTTGCACGGATGGTAGCCAGGCAGGACCTCGGAGGCTCTACTAACCCTCTTTCGCCGCTCCCGAGCATTGCCATTCTAGCACTTGGGGCAACATAGTATTCCAGGTCTCCCAGTCATCCTCCCTTGGGGGTGGGGAGGGTGCCAGAGAAGATCCTCAACCTTCGGTAAGAGTCGCGGACTAATGGCAGGTGCAGAAATAGGGAGTCTGCATTGGTTCAGCCACCATTACGGGCACTGGAGCAGGAGAGGGTGTTGGGGGAGGAACACCCCCAGGTGGCAAGAATAGTTTCTTCAAGTCCTCCACAGTTTTCCCCTCTCCCAGCAACCATTCAGCAAATTTCTCCTCAAAAGTTTCAGATAGTGGTGGGGGCTGATTCCCCCCCGGGTCTTTACTGTCCTTAGTTATCACTCTCCAAGCAGTGAGGGCTCCCTCTGGGGTAATGGTCTGTGGCACTTTGGAGCTATCTATGGGATCCTAAACTCTACTAGGGCCAGGAAAGTGTGGGTGAGCAGATTAGCATGCCGACCCACCACCACAGGGTTTGTAAACCTTCCACCTTGGAAAGTACTCCCTGCACAGTGTCCGTATTGATACCCAGGGGATGTCCAGGATAAGCATAGCATTTTGGGGTCGATCTCCTCCCAGTACACCACTCCACCAGCCGGTGCACAGCCACTTCTGTCGGGTACCCATTTTTTCTTAACAGTGGTTCGTGAATATGGCCACTAGAGGACACACAATCCCAGCGGTGAGCCTCCAAGATGTAACCCCTAGATGGCGCTATCCCAGGGGCTACTACCCCTGCCTGATTTGCCACGAACAGGTTGAGGGGCCTGGATCCAATGGCGGGTGCCTCCACCCAGAGGTCAGGGTTTGCAATAGTTAAACTAACTTGGTCACAGCCCTCTGGGACACTGCAACCCCCCTTTCTTCCCACTAGTGGCCCACACAATATATCAGAATTACCTTCACAGTATACACTTACCCCCAGGTCTGGTTCCGCACTGGGACCTCCTGTGAAATGAGATACAGTGCAACAATCACAGTACAGTACTTTAACATAGACAAATACCTCAGGCAGTATAACTTTGCTGAAACAAGCAGCTCTGATTTATTTAGGGGATATAACAAGGACAGGAAATCAGGTTAATTAGCTTATCACTCTAATAATCTACCTTATGGCTCTGTGCACAGGCCTATCCCTATCAGTTACTGTCCCTGGGTACCCAAGCCCTAGTGGCTAGTCCAAACCGCGGGCAGCTGGTAGGGCCCTTTCACACAGAGAAAAGGAGAATTAAACAGTCAGCAGTACAGTAATTCCATTTGGATTTAATGTGGCAATTCAACAGGGAGCGACCCTGAATTAGTACTCACGACCTCCAAATAAGATAGGGTCCTTCAATGTCAGCAGGGCTCACTTGAGGTACACAAACCTCTTCACACATCCATATAAAAAAGCACTATACCAGGCAGGCTGCATCTGTATCCGATGCAATTACTGCACAATACCGGGAGAACACACAGCAGATTCAGTTCCTGACAGACTGAGTGCAATTTTCAGCAATTCCTCCAGTCTTCTACAGGGTGAGCCTGGTTTCCACTCTTCAGAGATCCTTTGATTCTTTTCACAGGACAGATTCAGTCCTAACAAGCTGTTACACAAGCTGCAGACCGAACTCTGGGCCTTACACGCTTTTGACTAAAACTGCACACTGAAAAAGCACAGGGCTCCTTCCTTCTTCACTGCCAAAGCTCAACTGAAACTCCAACCGACAAAACCGGCACTTCCTTTGAGTTCCTCCCAGTTCTTGACTGGATTGGCTGTCACTCACAATAGACTGCTGCTGTTGGTCCAAAAGGCACTGAAGTCTAAACTACATCTCCCAGAGTCACTGCCCATACAATCCTCTTGTGGCTGGCTCAGATTATGAGTCCAAGTTCTGATTCATGTCAAGGCACCATTTTAGAGCTCGCTTACCCCACACTGATTGGTCCAGTTCAGCAGTTCAAAACTAGAATGGGAACTAGCAGACACAGTTCTGACTGCAAAGAAAGCAGGTTAGACAAACTGTAATTTCATTATTACTCTAAATAATTTCTGGCAAACAGTTACATCTTTCAGATAGGTTCCCTTTGCACTCCTAGTGACTGCAAAAAATGAAGTGAATTGGCAGCAGCTCGAGTGGTACTCAGAGAAGCACACAGTCCTCCCATACAAACTAATTATGTCTGCAAGCAGACAGCTCTTAAAGAGACAGTACCAGAGGCTCTAAAAACACTCACTGATAAATGGCTTAAATGCCAAACACCATTCAGGCTTGGAGCATTCAAGCAAGCTCCTGGAAGTCTTTTGGGAACCCCCATTTGCAGAGGGGTTACATATCTAAACAATTTAAGTAGTCATAAGCAAAGAACAGATACTGTATCATGAGTAAAACAAATAAAACATGGTGGGCGGAGAGAAGAAATATTAGATCCAGAGAGCAATCGGTGATACTCCCACTGTACAGATCCTACATCCGTCCTCATTTAAATTATGCATCACAGTTTTGGTGCCCATTTAAAAAATTTAACATAATGCAAATTGAGAGTTTAAAAAAGAAAAATAACTAAGCAGATATACGGTTTGAGGGAGTTGAATATATAGACAGGTTAAGAATTCTTAGCCTTATGTCCCTTGAAACAAGATGCTTGAGAGGAGGCTTATTGCTGATGTGGGATGTAGTACAGGACCCATATCTATTGTTTGAAATGGGGCTAAATTTGAAACAAATATCTATGGGAACTACAGGTCATCCACTGCAGTTGAAATGCAAGAAGTTAAACTCTGTGAAAAGGAAGAACTTTTTCACTCCGAGAACTGTAAATCCCTGGAATTCTCTCCCCTTCTAGATTATTATAAGAGAATCCAAGAAAAACTTTACACAACAAACTTGATAATTTAATCTTGTCTGGAATAAAGTTAACCCATTATGGGTGAATGGCAGCTTCTATGGGCCACTGTCTTTTGCTCCTGCTTTCAAACCTTAGTATGAACCAGTTGCTTTGCATGGGTAAAGGAAGTTTCAGTTTGTGAGTGGGATGTACTGATGTTCAGCATATAGTCATCTAATTTACTTGAAAATCTGTCAACCACAACAGGATGATGTTGGCCCTCCCTTTTAAAATGACACAGGGACCGATTCCTTGAGTATGACAGACCATAATTATTATTTTTTTATTTTTATTTAGGTTGTCCGTTTTGAAATATAAGAAAAAAGCTCAATGTTGTGTGCTCCTTCAGTAACAGTGCTTACTTTACTAGATTACTGTATATATGAATCCCGACTCACCTCGGTCCTGCCCCGTGGGCTCTGGCCATATTGCAGAGGCAGTTTGCACAGGCCCTGGCGAGAGATAGTAAAGGCCACTCACTCTGTAGCACCTCCACCGGTTAATGAGGAGCCTTGATGTCATGGGTGGCCATGCCATGTCGTCCCCCCACCCCACAGGCCAGGTGCTAGTGCAATGGTAGCGCATAGTTGGCACATCATAAGAAGTTGGGGGACACTCCATACAAAGATAAAAACTACCTACAATATATGGCCATTAGGGATCTGAGGTGCCCCCCCCCCGATGGCCCAGTGTGTAGCCGGTTGCACTCCTATGCCACTGAATGGGATTCAGGAGCTGGTGCATGGTCTGGGGGGGCGCTGGGAAGACTCTGCCATGCGGCAGTGCACCAAGACAAGGATGGCTGGTACCAACTTTCACTGTCACAGCAACCATTTTAAGGGGCCAGGGAGCTTACCTCCTCCACGTGGGGACGTTGCCATTATGTGAGACCTATTAGGGCACCACCCGGCATCACACAGCTGGTGGGCAGGACAACAACCACAAAGTAAAACCCTGTGCACCTTAAGACATCTAAATGATGAGGGGGCACTGTGCAGCAGCAAGCATGGCTTTCTAGACAAGCTCCGAGTCAGGCTACACATAAAGGTTTAAAATAGAGGTTTACAGTGCCAGAGCTCATTTCAAAATAAACCCGCGGACAGAGTTGGTGATTCCGGAGCAGATATGGAGCCATAGTGAGATCAGAAGCAGCATGCTCAAAATGTGGATGCCTCGGATGCCTTTAAACAGTGGCAACTGCAGAGAAGGGGTTGAGGCCAGTACGGCCTGGAAGCTTGCGTGAAGCAGACCACCCAGCCATTCAAGATCACGGCCATGTTTCATAAAATACAGGCGACCAGGGAGGAAAAAACAAGCGTCTCACAGCACTGGAGCAAAACAATAAAATTCAGAACAATCTCACCTCTATTCAAGAGCTCTCTCGGGAATCAGAGAGGAAGAGGGACATCAACGCAACAATGGTAAAAGATCTGAACTTTCTTAGGGCAAAGATGGAAGCCCAAGAAAATATCCAGCACCAAGCAAATATTCAAACAGTGTTTTTTTTTCCCAGATTGGCTAGGAGGACTGTACTTATCGCTGAAATTGAAAGGATGATATTTACTGACCTGAAGTTGTTACCGGTGAAATCTGGAATTAAAATCACCCAAGCCTTTGCAATCCAGATGTGAGCCCGCCCACGTGGTAGGGACCTGCAGAGGCCATTCACAATCATAGCCACATTATCCAGCACAGAAGCTCATATCCCTTTATTTCAGATGACCAGAGAGCATGGAGACATCATTCGGGAGGAAAGCAAACTAGAATGCTTTCCAGACTTCTCCTTCCAGACACAATCTAAGAAAAAATTAGCTGTAAAATGGTTAAAAGCACACTACTGCCACATGGGATTGGTGCGCACTGCCTATTCCCAGCATGACTCCAAGTACACTATCAGAATAAAACTCACATTTTGACCGATCCAATGTCAGCTTCTGCCTTTATGGACAAGCTTCTGGCTAAAATGGTAAAGAAAGAGACTGACCATCCAGAAGAGGTTGATACCAGACTTTACTGACTACTGTACTATCACTGTACTTGTCTACTTTTGTAAGGCGATGGGCTAACTAAATCAGCTTTGGCACTTAAGAAAAAATTACTCACCTTAGTAATGTTGTTTCTTCTAATGGAGTCTTGCTGTATTCTGACTAATTGCAGTGATCTCCAACCTTTGAACTGCCCTGGAGAGGAAATAGTTAACTTTCCATGCAAGGCATGGAATGCTGAGCTCGAGCTCGGTTGAGCCTCTGTCTGCTGTTGTTTGAACCCCAACCGCCAGATCTTTTCGAGCTATACTCACTGGACGTCCTGTGTGGAAACTGTAAACTCACACTAGCCAACTGGCAACTAAATTTAATAAAAATCGTTTTTTGGTTTCAAGGCAAAGACTCAAGTCAGGAAACCCGAAAAACAAAACACAACACACACCCAAAAAGTAAAGAGGGTGAGAAAAGGAGGCACCTCTAGGGTGCCAACATTGCTCCTGCCCACCCGCATCCCAAAACCAGGTTCTGAGAGGGGAGGCGGGGGTAAGGTCAGAATACAGCAAGACTCCATTTGAAGAAACAACATTACTAAGGTGAGTAATTTTTTCTTCAAACAACATGAAGTCTTGCTGTATTCTGACTAATTGTAGACCACCAAGCAGTACCTCCATGGAGGAGGGACAGAACCTACTTTGGGAACAGGCTCTGAAGCACTGCTGTGCTAAACCGAGCATCACTCCTAGCCTGGATATCCAGAGAGTAATGCTTAGTAAAAGTATGGACTGTTTTCTAGGTGGCTGCTTGACATATCTCTAAGATAGGAATATCCCCTGGCAGCAGCCAGGGAAGCAGCTGTACCTCTAGTAGAGTGAGCCTTCAGGCCTGAGGGTGGAGTCCTACCCAATTTTTCATAGCAGAATTGTATACAAGAGACAATCCACCTGGCAAGGCAATAGATCTTTTAGTGGCAGGTTCTCCCCTTACCAACCTCACCATAAGTGAGGAACAACTGGAGGGAGTCAAACCTGTGACCCTTGGTGCGCTCTATGTAGTAGTTAAGGGCCCTTTTCACGTCCAGGCTGTGCAGCCTCTTCTCTCCAGAGGAGGAATGGTCAGTGAAGAAAACAGGAAAAGACAGACTGGTTAAGGTGGAAATCTGAGACCACCTTGGGCAAAAACTTCCTATTAGTTCTTAGGACCAACTTATCTCTATGAAAAGAGATAAAATCAGGCTTCACTAACAGGGCCTGTAACTCACTGATGCGTCTGGCAGAACTAATGGCTACAAAGAACACAGTTTTCTAAGTCAAGTACTTAAGCTCTGCTGAGGACAAAGGCGCAAAAGGGGGTTGCATAAGCTGAGCAATGCAAACATTTAGGTCCCAAGCAGGAGCAGGGTCCCTGAAGGGAGGATTAGTGTGTAACAATCCCTTGAAGAATTTACAAAATATAGGATGAGCTGAAAGAGAAGAGGGCTTACCTACTGACAAAAAAGCAGAAACAGCTGCTAAATGCACTTTGAGAGTAGCTGGTCTGAGCCCCAAGGTATTGAGATGAACCATGTAGTCCAGAACTGTAGGCAACCCAGCAGACTCTGGAGAAATATGCTTACCAGAGCACCAAATAGTGAACCTTTTCCATTTGGAATTGTAAGTCTTTCTGGTGGAAGGCTTTCGAGAAGCCTTCAGAATATCCAGAACATCCTGGGAGAGATGCAGATCAGCAAACTCTAACTCTTCAAGAGCCAGGCCTTGAGATTGAGAGATTTGAGATTCGGGTACCAAACCCTCCCCTGAGAGGATGTCAACAGGTTGTAATTCCTGGGAAGAGGCAGGGGGAGGTGGACTGCTAAGGACAGCAACAGTGGCCAGTCTGGAGCAATCAGAATCACTTTGCAGGGTTGAGACCTGATTTTGACTAGTACCTTGAACAGGAGAGGGAAGGGGGGAAAGCATAGAAAAACTTCCCTTCCCAATCGAGAACTAGAGCATCCAGGGGGACTGAGCCCAATACTGGGGGTCTGCAGCAAAAAAGAGGAAGTTGGTGATTGTCTGGGGCTGCAAAAAGATCTATCTGTGGAGTGCCCCATCTGGAGAAAATCACCTTCAAAACTAGAGGATCTAGGAACCATTCGTGATGGCCCTGAGATATCCTGCTGAGAGCATCTGCCAGGACATTGTCCTTCCCTGGGAGGTGCACTGCTATCAGAGAGGTTTGCAGGAACTCCTTGCCTTAGATTGTCCTGATCCTGCCACCACTGCAAAGCCTGGATCAGGGTTCGAGTCACAGGACTAGTTTGGTCAGAGAATCCCTTCTCTGGGACCAGAATGCTCTTAAGTGGAACTGAATGTCCCTCATCTGAAACCTTGCTTCCTGGACCACTACCGTAGATGCTGCCATGTGACCCAGGAGCTGCAGAAAGTGCCTTGCTGGTCGAGACACCAGAAGGGTGAAAGAAGAGGCCAGTTTCATAAGGGTCCTTGCCCTGTCCAGGGGAAGGAAGGCTCTTGCCCTTATGGTATCCAGTTCTGCCCCTATAAAGGTGAGGAGCTGTACTGGCTCCAGAACTGACTTTGAGAGATTTAGGAGGAACCCTAAGGAAGTGAGCAATTGCTGAGTTATCTGTAGATGTGACTTGACTTGGTCTGGACACTGACCCACTATGAGCCAGTCATCCAGGTATGGAAAGACGGAGATCTTTCTTCTCCTTAGGAAAGCAACCACTACTGCCAGACATTTTGTGAACACCCTTGGGGCTGATGTTAGGCCAAAGGGCATTGCTCTGAATTGATAGAGGCCTGAGGGCAACTCGAACCTGAGGTACTTTCTGTGGGAGCACCTAATGGGAATGTGAAAATAGGCATCCTTGAGGTCCAGGGAGACTAGCCAGTCCCCTGGCCTTAGAGAGGGCAGAGTCATTCCCAGAGTCACCATTTTGAATTTTGGCTTTAAAAGGTGCTTGTTTAAATATCTTAGATCCAGGATGGGCTGCCATTCTCCTGTCTTTTTGGGGGTTAGGAAGTACCTGGAGTACAGTCCTTTTCCCCTGTGTAAGGGTGGAACCCTTTCTATGGCTCTGAGAGCCAAGAGGAAAGAGACCTCTGCCTCTAGGGCAACGGCCTCTGAAGGATTTGCAGGTGGAAAGGACCTGGTTCTCATCTTGGGGAATTTTTTGAAGCTGACTAGTATTGGGGCCCACTCGAGAGGGAGAAATATTAGACCTGATTCTCTCAAATGGAGATGGAGCGAGGATCACAGATGTAGAAGTGGGTAGCCATCTGGGAACTAGCGACCATCGAACAGTATAGTTCACAATAAACACAGCAATAGAGTCAAGCCATACAAAGGCAGAAGTACTGGATTTTAGGAGGGCTGACTTTGCCAAAATGGGTGAGTGCCTAAGGAATGCACTAGCAAATGGGCAGGAAGGAGGGGTGGAAGAACAATGGGGAATAATAAAAACTGCCATCACAGAGGTACCGAGCCTTTGTGTGAAGCAAATAAACAAAACAAAACGACTTAAGAAATCACTATGGTTCTCAAAGGAAGTGGCAGTGAAGGTTCAAGAGAAAAAGTAAGCATTCAGGAATTACAAGGAATCGCAGAAGGAGCAGGACAGAGAACTGTATCAGTTAAAGCAAAAGGAGGCTGGGAAGGCAGTCAGAACAGCAAAGGCCCAAACTGAGGAAAAGACAGCCAACTCAGTTAAGAAGGGGGATAAAACCTTTTATAGGTACATCAGGGAGCGAAGGAAGACCAAGGGAGGGATAGTGAGGCTTAATAAAGGGAGGGAGGAGGGTGGGCAGAGGGAGACTGTGAAAAGGCAGAGATACTAAACAAATATTTTTGCTCAGTATTTACAAATGAAGAGGGGAGGTACATAAAACAAACAGTAGAAACACTCTGGATACAGAAGTTGATACCAGCCCATTTACAGAAGAAAGGGTTCTGAAAGAACTCTTAAAACTGAAGGTGGACAAAGCAATGGGGCCTGATGGGATTCATCCCAGAATTCTACAAGAACTAGGGTAGAACTAGTGACACCACTGACTACCCTTTTAACAAATCATGGAGGATGGGTGGTACCCGAGGACTGGAGGAGGGCAGATGTGATTCCCCTTCACAAAAGTGGGAGCAAGGCAGAAGCAGGAAACTACAGACCTGTTAGTTTAACCTCAGTGATAGGGAAAATGATGGAATCACTTCTGAAGGAAAGAACTGTCGAGTATCTAGAGGCCAGAGGGGCAAAGGACCCTAGGCAGCATGGATTCAGAGCGGAGAGGTCATGCCAGACAGAATCTGATAGATTTCTTTAACTGGGTGACCAAAGTAGTAGATCAGGAGGGGCTGTGACATGGCCTACCTAGACTTTAGCAAGGCATCTGACACAGTCCCACACAAAGATTAATATACAAGTTAGCCAGCCTGGGAGTGGGTCCCAAGATGACAGCCTGGGTAAAGAATTGGCTGGAGAATAGGACCCAGAGAGTAACAGTAAATGGGAGTCCACTCAGAAGAAAGGAGGGTTACTAGTGGGGTACCGCAGGGTTCAGTATTAGGACCAGTCCTCTTCAATGTCTTTATAAGCGACATTGCAGAGGGACTGGAAGGAAAAGTATGTCTCTTTGCAGATGACACAAAGATCTGCAACAGAGTTGATGCACAAGGTGGGGTGGAAAGGATGAGAAGGGACTTGGCAAGGTTAGAGGAATGGTCAAATGTATGGCAGCTTAGATTCAATGCTAAAAAGTGCAAGGTAATGCACCTGGGAAACAAAAACCAAGGGGAAGAGTACACAATGGGGGGTGAGATCCTAACAACAACAAAAATGGAAAGGGACCTGGGGGTAGTCATATCAGATGACCTAAAGGTGGGCAAGCAATGTGAGAGGGCAGCAAGGAGGGCTGGGGGGATACTGGGATGCATAGGGAGAGGCATCACCAGTAGAAAACAGGAAGTTATTATCCCTCTGTACAGACAGCTGGTGAGACCCCATCTGGAGTACTGTGTGCAGTTCTGGAGACCCAATCTCCGCAAAGACATAGACAGGATGGAAGCTGTCCAGAGGAGGGCAACTAAAATGGTGCAGGGTCTGCACCGAAGACATATGAAGAGAGACTAAAGGAGCTTAACATGTATAGCCTCGAGGAAAGGAGGGAGAGGGGCGGACATGATAGAAACGTTCAAGTACCTCAAGGAATCAACAAAGTCCAAGAGGGTAGCATCTTTCAAAAAAAGGTGTGCAAGAACAAGAGGGCACAATTTGAAGATGGGGGGCTCAGAGGTAATTTAAGGGTATTTTTTCACAGAGAGGGCTGTGGATGCATGGAACGGCCTTCCGGAGGAGGTTGTGGAGTCAAAATCAGTGGTGGAATTCAAGCATGCATGGGACAGTCATAAGGCCATTCTAGGGGGTGGGGGTAGGAAGAAGTAGGCTGCTGGTTAACTAGGATCTGCAGCTTATCCAGTAGGTAGGGAAATGGGCAGACTGGGTGGGCCAAGCAGTCCTTATCTGCCGTCAAATTCTATGCTTCTATGTTTCTATGAGAACCAGTCCTTGGCTTACTACTTCCAGGACCCACTTGTCTGATGTTAAAGACTTCCAGTCCTGGACAAAGTAAGCTAGCCTGCCCCCTACAGGTAGTGGAGAATCGGCCCGGGCAGACCCATCAGGGTGTCTGCTTGGCAGGGGCTTTAGGCTGAGGAGTGGGAGCAGGCCTGCTCATACCTAGTCTGCCTCTCCCTCTAAAGAATCCCTTCTGAGCAAAGGCAGAAGAGGAGGCCTGGGCTTGGTAAAAAGGCCTATGAAAAGGCCTGCCCCTGCCCCTGGAATGCTGCCTCTGGGGAGTGGCTTGCCTTTCTTTGGCCTGAGCACTCCTGTAGGTGGTCCTGTACTCGTCCATTTTCTTCATGTAATTCTCTGTCTGCTCCCCAAACAGAGAATTACCAATGACAGGAAAATCCATGGCCTTAGTCTGGGTATCCTGTGACAGGCTAGTACATCTGAGCCAAGCCATCCTTCGAAGGGCCACAGATGTAGCCATGACTCTAGATGAAACATCGCTGGAGTCCACAGCAGCACGAAATTGCACCTTAGATGTCTCAATCCCATCTGCAGCCACCCGCTCCAGCTCCTTGGCAAGCTGGTCAGGGACCTGTTTAGCTAGAGCCATCACAGTGTCCCATATAATTAGCCTGCCTGAGTCCCAAAGGTGCTGCCATGTACTGTTTCTTTGCCATGACATCAATCCTCCTGGAGTCCTTATCTGGGGGGTGTGAAGCCAAGGGTATATTTGCCTTATCACAGGCAGCAGCCTGCACTACCCCAACATGGCTACACTGCTGGGAAAGGAACTCCGTACCTGAGCCTGAAAGAGTATACCTCTTGTCCATTCTTCTGTCAACAGGAGGTATGGAATTAGGAGTTTTTAGAATTTTAAATGTCCGTTTCCCAAAAGACTTATGAAGGGGAATAGACAATCTCCTGGACTCTGGGATGTCCATCATCTCAACGTAATCAGGCTCCTCCTGATCCTCCACTGCTTCTTCCATAGGAAGCTGGAGGGTTTCAGCCACTTTTCTGTAGAACATAAAGTGGAAAGGGGACTCAGAAAGCCTAGGAGGAGAAACCCCTGAAGGTCTGTCTGAGGAGATGTCCGGGTCAATGGGCACATCCAGACTTTCATAATCACCATCACTATCTTCATACTCTCCCTCCTCCTCCTCCTCCGGTTCATAAAATTCTTCTAAATTATAATCCAGAACCAGGGGAACCGACCGAACCGAGCCCCTAACCGATGGTGCCGGTTCAGTCAGAACCGAAGTTAGCGACTGAACAATCCTTATCGCTTTGGCTATTTCATCAGCGGTCGGAGAAAGAACTTGTGGATCCCAACCGGCTGACTTATCCCTTCTTTTTCTTTTAACCGGAACCGATTCCTCAGAGTCAGTTCTCCTTTTGCCCGAAGAAGTCTCGCCCTGTTCAGAGGGCACTCCTTCTGGTTCGGTCGGAACCTAACCGGGCTGGCCATCCGGGTCAGCGGACTTCTCGGCCTCCCTTTCCCTCAATCTATCTATTCTCTTATCCAGGGCAGCTTTGGGAAAACTTTTGCAAATCTGGCAGTCTGAATCGAGGTGGTCATACCCCAGACAATAAACTCAGGTGGTGTGGGGATCAGCCTTAGCAAAGGCTTCCCCACACACACTACAGTGTTGAAACCCAGTGGGCCCGTTTTTTTTCTTGGGTTTCTCAGACATGGCCAGTCCTAACCAAACTTACCCTTTTTTCGGCAATCTGCCAGGCAAGACACCCCCATCGGTTCCAGACCATGTTACGGGCCATGGAAAAAAACGTAATGAAATCCGTTCTTTTTAGAACCGATACGGACCGGTTACCACACTCTAATAAATCAGAAAAACCTTTTTCACAAACCTGATCGGTTCAAACCGAACCGATCCAATGTTTACAAGTTCCACACAGAAAATTAATATATAAACCTATCTAGTACTCACGGTACCACAGACAGAGACTTAACCAACAGGTTAGAGTGTAGAAATTCGGTTGAAACCAAGAGAAAAAAACGACACTTTAACCGACTTTTTTGAACCGAGCGAAGGAGAAATCTCCGGAGCCACTGTTCAGTGAGGCGGAGTAAAGAATCTGGCGGTTGGGGTTCAAACAACAGCAGACAGATGCTCAACCTCAGAGTTCCATGCCTTGCATGGAAAGTTAACTCTTTCCTCTCCGGGGCAGTTCAAAGGTTGGAGATCACTGCAATTAGTCAGAATACAGCAAGACTTCATGTTGTTTGAAAATTGGATTCCGATCAAATGGAAGATTATACATGTGTTCTGATGCCTTACCATGTTTTTGGCATGCTCATTATTTCAGATGGAAATGTTAGTAAATCCGCGTTTATATCCAGGAGCCAGGCAATGTCATAATTTGGTGTGGAGGTATACGGACTGCTCAGTTTGTGAACTTTTCAACTGATGGTTATGGTGTTTTATTGTTCCCCCACCTAGTCAACTTAGCAGCCATGAGGGTGGAGTGAAATACTGAGCCCAGGACATCTGAACTATATTTATGGGCCTATTTCATGTGTATACCAGCCCTCCCCAGTCTTATCTCCTGCAGTGGGTAGAAAATACTAGCATAGCGACCTATGAGCCTATACTATTCTAAGCTGAGGGCACAAAGTTCTACGTTATTATTCTACTGAAACGTACTCCTTTCTTAAACTGGCAGTTCTAGGCATCTCACTGGGTACTGCGATTATAGCAATTTGCAATATATTCCTGTACGTCCTAATCTGGGTATGCAAACCCTTCTCTCTTTTATGATGCATGATATATATAGTATAAAAGAAAAAATTACTCATCTTAGTAATGCTGTTTCTTTTAATGGAGTCTTGCTGTATTCTGACATATGCAGTGATGTCCAACCTTTGAACTGCCCCGGAGATGAAAGAGTTAACTTTCCATGCCAGGCATGGAACGCTGAGCTCGAGCTCGGTTGAGACTCTGTCTGTTGCTGTTTGAACTCAAACCGTCAGATCTTTACGAGTTATACTCACTGGGTGTCCTGTGTGGAAACTGTAAACTTACACTAGCCAACTGGCTACTAAATATAATAAAAAGATTTTTTGGTCCCAAAGCAAAGACTAAAGTCAGAAAACCCAAAAAATAAAACAAAACACAACACCCACACACCCAAACTAAAGGGGGTGAGAAAAGAAGGGTTGGGGGCACCTCCCAAGTGCCAACACTGCTGCTGCCCACCCACATCCCAAAAACCAGGTTCTGAGAGGGGAGGCGGGGAGGTCAGAATACAGCAAGACTCCATTAGAAGAAACAACATTACTAAGGTGAGTAATTTTTTCTTCAAACAACATGAAGTCTTGCTGTATTCTGACATATCCAAACTACCAAGCAGTACCTCCATGGAGGAGGGACAGAACCTACTTTGGAAATAGGCTCTGAAGCACTGCTGTGCCAAACCGAGCATCACTCCTAGCCTGGATAGCCAGAGAGTAATGCTTGGTAAAAGTATGGACTGTTTTCCAGGTGGCTGCTTGACAAATCTCTAAGATAGGAATATCAGCTGTACCTCTGGTAGAGTGAGCCCTCAGGACTGAGGGTGGGATCCTACCCAGCTTTTCATAGCAAAATTGAATGCAAGAGACAATCCACCTGGCAATAGATCTCTTAGTGGCAGGTTTTCCCTTACCAGCCTCACCATAAGTGAGGAACAGTTGGAGGGGAGTCAAACCTGTGACCCTTGGTTCGCTCTATGTAGTAGCTAAGGGCCCTTTTCACATCCAAACTGTGCAGCCTCCTCTCCCCAGAGGAGGAATGGTCAGTGAAGAAAACAGGAAGAGACATCGACTGGTTAAGGTGGAAATCTGAAACCACCTTAGGCAAAAACTTCCTATTAGTCCTGAGGACCACCTTATCTCTATGGAGAGAGATAAAATCAGGCTCCACTGACAGGGCCTGTAACTCACTGATGCGTCTGGCAGAAGTGATGGCCACCAAGAAAACAGTTTTCCAAGTCAAGTACCTAAAATCTGCTGAGGACAAAGGCTCAAAAGGGGGTTACATAAGCTGAGCAATGCAAACATTAAGGTCACAAGCAGGGGCAGGGTCCCTGAAGGGGAGGATTGGTATGCAGCAATCCCTTGAGAAATTTAGAAAATACAGGATGAGATGAAAGGGAAGAGTGCTTGCCTGCTGAGAGGAAGGCAGAGACAGCTGCCAGATGCACTCTTAGTGTAGCTGGTCTGAGTCCCAAGCTATTGAGATGAACCATATAGTCAAGGACTGTGGGCAGGCCAGCAGACTCTGGAGAAATATGCTTCCCAGAGCACCATATAGTAAATCTTTTCCATTTGGAATTGTAAGTGTTTCTGGTGGAAGGCTTTCGAGAAGCCTTTAAGATACCCAGAACACCTTGAGAGAGGTGTAAATTAGCAAACTCTAACTCTTCAAGAGCCAGACCTTGAGATTGAGAGATTTGAGATTCAGATACCAAACCTTCCCCTGAGCACATGTTAACAGATTGCAATTCCTGGGAAGAGACAGGGGAAGGTGGACTCCTAAGGACAACAAGAGAGGGTACCAGGGCTGTCTGGCCCAGTCTGGAGCAATCAGAATCACCTTGCAGGGTTGAGACCTGATTTTGACTGGCACCTTGAACAGGAGAGGGAAGGGGGGAAAAGCATGCAGGAACTTCCCTTCCCAATTGAGAACTAGGGCGTCCAGGGGGACTGAGCCCAACACTGGGGGCCTGCAGCAAAAGAGAGGAAGTTGGTGATTGTCTGGGGCTGCAAAAAGATCTATCTGTGGGGTGCCCCATCTGGAGAAGATCACCTTCAAAATCAGGGGATCCAGGGACCATTCGTGATGGCCCTGAGATATCCTGCTGAGAGCATCTGCCAGGACATTGTCCTTCCCTGAGAGGTGCACTGCTGTAAGAGAGGCGTTCAGGGAATAGGCCAGAGACCACAACTTCATTGCCTCTGTGCACAAGGCCGTAGACCGAGTGCCCCCTTGCTTGTTGATATACCACATTGTGGTGGTATTGTTTGTCCTGATCTGAACTACTTTGTTCTGAACAGACTTGGAAAAAACTTGCAGTGCCAGAAATACTGCTCTGAGTTCTAATAGATTGATGTGAAGCAGAGATTCTTGAGGTGACCACAGCCCTTGGGTGGCCAGGTCCCCCAAGTGGGCTCCCTACCCCAAGAGGGAGGCATCTGTAGTAAGGATTAGAGAATGAGACTGAGTGACAAAAGGAACTCCCTGTCTTAGATTGTCCTGATCCTGCCACCACTGCAACGCCTGGATCAGGGTTCAGTCACTGGGATTAGTTTGGTCAGAGGATCCTTTTCTGAGACCAGAAGGCTCTCAAGTGGAACTGAATGTCCCTCATCTGAAATCTTGCTCCCTGAACCACTGCTGTAGAGGCAGCCATGTGTCCCAGGAGCTGCAGAAAATGCCTTGCTGGTCGAGACATCTGGAGGGTGAATGAAGAGGCCAGTGAGATAAGGGTCCTTGCCCTGTCCAGGGGAAGGAGGCTCTTGCCTTTACTGTATCCAGCTCTGCCTCTATGAAGGTAAGGAGCTGCACAGGCTCTAGAACTGACTTTGAAAGATTCAGAAGGAAACCTAGAGAAGTGAGCAGTTGCTGAGTTATCTGTAGGTGTGACTTGACTTGGTCTGGAGACTGGCCTACTATGAGCCAGTCGTCCAGGTATGGAAAGATAGAGATCTTTTTTCTCCTTAGGAAGGCAACCAGTACTGCCAGGCATTTTGTGAACACCCTTGGAGCAGAAGTTAGGCCGAAGGGCATTGCTCTGAATTGATAATGGCCTGAGGGCAGCTCGAACCTGAGGTACTTTCGGTGAGAGCTTCTGATGAGAATACTAAAATAGGCATCCTTGAGGTCCAGGGAAACTAGCCAGTCCCCTGGCCTTAGAGAGAGTATAATTATTCCCAGAGTCACCATTTTGAACTTTGGCTTCAAAGGTGCTTGTTTAAATATCTGAGATCCAGGATGGGCCGCCATTCTCCTGTCTTTTTGGGGGTTAGCAAGTACCTGGAGTACAATCATTTTCCCTTGTGTAGGGTTGGAACCCTCTCTATGGCTCTCACAGCCAAGAGGGAAGAGACCTCTGCCTCTAGGGCAAGTGCCTCTGAAGGACTTGCAGGTGGAAAGGATCTGGTTCTCATCTTTGGAAATTTTTTGAAGCTGAGAACCAGTCACTGGCTTACTACTTCCAGGACCCATTTGTCTGATGTTAAAGACATCCAGTCCTGGACAAAGTAAGCCAGCCTGCCCCCTACAGGTGGTGGAGAATCGGCCCTGGCAAACCCATGAGGGTGCCTGTTTGGCAGGGGCATTAGGCTGAGGGGTGGAAGCAGGTCTGCTTGTACCCCGTCTGCCTCTCCCTCTGAAGAACCCCCTATGAGCATAAGCAGAAGAGGAGGCCTGGGCTTGGTAGAAAGGCCTACGAAAAGGCCTGCCCCTGCCCCTGGAATGCTGCCTCTGGGGAGTGGCTTGCCTTTCCTTGGCTTGAGCACTCCTATAGGTGGTCCTGTATTCATCCATTTTCTTCATGTAGTTCTCTGTTTGCTCCCCAAACAGAGAATTACCCACAACAGGAAAATCCATGGCCTTAGTCTGGGTATCCTTCCTCAATACCATCCGCAGCCACCTGCTCCAGCTCCTTGGCAAGCTGACCAGGGACCTGTTTAGCTAAAGCCATTACAGTGTCCCATCTAGATTTCTGATATCTAGCTGTATAGGCCATATAATTAGCCTGCCTGAGTCCCAAGGATGCTGCCATGTACTGTTTCTTTGCCATGGCATCAATCCTCCTAGAGTCCTTATCTGGGGGGTGTGAAGCCAAGGGTATATTTGCCTTATCACAGGCAGCAACCTGCACTACCCCAACATGGCTGCATTGCTGAGTAAGGAACTCCGTAACTGAGCCTGAGAGAGTATACCTCTTGTCCATTCTCTTGTCCACAGGAGGTACAGAATTAGGCGTCTTTAAAATTTTTATTGTCTGTTTCCCAAAGGACTTATGAAGGGGAATAGACAGCCTCCTGGACTCTGGGATATCCATCATCTCAACATAGTCAGGCTCCTCCTGATTGTCTACAGCTTCTTCCATAGAAAGCTGGAGGGTTTCAGCCACTTTTTTGTATAACATAAAATGGGAAGGGGACTCAAAGCCTAGGAGGAGAAACCCCTGAAGGTCTGTCTGGGGAGATGTCCGGGTCAATGGGCACATCCAGACTTTCGTAATCACTATCCTCATACTCTCCTTCCTCCTCCTCCGGTTCATAAAAATCTTCTAAATTATAATCTGGAACCGGGAACCGGACCGAACTGAGCCCTTCCGATGGTGCGGTTCGGTCGGAACCGAGTTAGCGATTGAACAATCTTATCGCTTGGCTATTTCATCAGCGGTCGGAGAAAGAAGTTGTGGATCCACACGGCTGATTATCCCTTCTTTTCTTTTAACGGAACCGACTCCTCAGAGTCGGTTCTCCTTTCGGAAGAAGTTTCGCCCTGGTCAGAGGGCACTCCTTCTGGTTTGGTTGGAACCGAACCGGGCTGGCCATCCGGGTCAGCGGACTTCTTGGCCTCCCTTTCCCTGAGCCTACCAACTCTCTTTTCCAGGGTAGCTGCAGGAAAATTCTTGCAAATCTGGCAGTCTGAATCGAGGTGGTCAAACCCCAGACAATAAACACAGGTGGTGTGGGGGTCAGCCTTAGCAAAGGCTTCCCTACACACACACTACAGTGCTGATGCCCAGCGGGCCCGGTTTTTCTTTTGGGTTTCTCAGACATGGCCAGTCCTAACAAAACTTACCCTTTTTTCGGCAATCTGCCAGGCAAGACACCCTTATCAGTTCCTGACCGTGTTACAGTCGTGGAAAAAAACGTAATGAAATCCGTTTTTTTTAGAACCGATAAGGACCGGTTACCACACTCTAAAAGTAGAATAAACTTTTTTGAACAAACCTGATCGGTTCAAACCGAACCGATCCTACGTTTACAAGTTCCACACAGAAGAACAAGAAAATAAACCTATCTAGTACTCACGATACCACAGACAGAGACTGAACCGACAGGTTAACGGATTAAATTCGGTCGAAAACCGAGGAAAATGGCACTTTAACCGACAAACTTGAACCGAGCAAAGGAGAAATCTCCAGAGTGACTGTTCAGTGAGGCGGAGTAAAGAATCTGACGGTTTGAGTTCAAACAGCAACAGACAGAGTCTCAACCGAGCTCGAGCTCAGCGTTCCATGCCTGGCATGGAAAGTTAACTCTTTCATCTCCGGGGCAGTTCAAAGGTTGGACATCACTGCATATGTCAGAATACAGCAAGACTTCATGTTGTTTGAATAAAATTTATAAATAAAATTTGAAAAAAAATCTAAATGATGGTCACTGGAACACTTGGACCTCTCTTGCGTAGATCCTCACTGGTTCAGATGCCAGGGAAAGTGATGGACGGGGGGGTGGAAGCCGGTACATAACCAGAATAGAAGGAACAGGTAGGCAGTGCAGGGTCAAAAAAAAAAGGAAGTCAGGACCCATAACCCATGCCATCAGCCATTTTTCCTGCTGACAGCATAGCAGGTGAGTGTCACCCAGGTCCCACAAAAGTGGGTATGCTCTGGGGCATTACTGGTATCTGTGCAGGTCTGATCCAGAAGAAACAAGGAGGTGGATGGTGACTCAACAAGAACAGCACAAGAAAGAGTAGCATGTCCCCTCACAAGTGATGATAAACTGTGTATTTTTAGTCAGGCCCACTGTTGGAATTAAGCCGGGGTTTCTGGGCCCCAAGCCCCAGTAATTAATCAAGGAGCCCCAGGGTAGCTATGAAAAATAAATATGTGCACTACGGCTGGGGTTTTGACCCCGGTACCTCTTCCTCACTAGGAACTTGCAGGTTAACCCCTCAGATGTAAAAAGAGCAACTTTTAAAAAAAAGGAAATCTATACAAGGCTATTACTGCAGTGGGAAGCAAGACATTAATGGGTTAAGCCAAGGTCCTTAAAACAGTTCATTAAGCATTCTCTAGAGCTGGCACCAATATACCAGAGATAACACAGACACTCCTTTCTGACAGACTGGGGATTCATTATTTTAAAGGAGGAAGGTCACAGGTGCAGTTAATTAAGAGGACATATTTTCAGTACTATCAGACTGGAATAGAACATCGTGCTCCTTAGTCCTCCCATTTCAGTTGACTTAGGAGGAGGAAGGAGGGGCAGAGAATGAGCTTTAGGGGTCATAGATTAGCACTCAAAGAGAGAACGGCACTGATGGAAGCTTGCCATGAAAACGGCCACCGTTTCTCAACTTTGAAGGTAGAAAACGTAGTGTTGCTGTTGTGCCAGAAGGATACCTTTTTGGAGAAATACATTATTCCTATTTGTCTTTTGAAAGTAGGCATATGTCGGCTGAACAGTAAGTGTACTCTAGCTACCTGCCTGTGGCCACCAGAGACTAAGACAAAACGTGCAGGTGATCCATGGTTTGGAATGTCAGTAGCAGAAATGCAAAATAATTCATTTTGATATCAGAACTACTCTCCTAACGTTCTGTTGCTCTGCTTTGTTTTGACGGGCCTTAGAACTTTTATGTGATGCATTTAGTGCTCTTTGGAAGTGAAAGGATAATTAGTGCTATCCAAACCAGGTACATTGAAGATACACACAGGTACAGCACATTAATGAACCGTGGGCCAGATTTTCAAAAATGGAATAACTGTGCATTTGCTCATACAAAGTTGCATAAAGGTGGGTACCCTTGCAGAGCTACAATTTGGCATGCACACAATGTTCAAAAAGACTTGTTTTTGCAACCTCTTCCACAGTTTAGAGCAGCTTGCACAGATTTATTTTACATGGCTATGCAAAAATGCCACATCTGGTAGTACTAAAATTAGCATTTCTGTGCATACTACACTGGGAAAAAAACAGTCCATCCCCACCAATACACAAACAAAATGCTGAAAATAATATTTTCAGCTGTGTAAGGATTTTCTCTGCATCAGCAAGTTGCACGTGGGGGTTTAGTCAAAGGGCCATGCTAGGCCCCTTGAAAATCAGAGCCCCCCCCCCCCAAGCTCTAAGCTGAGGGATAATCTTTTTTTCCCCAGATGACAGGGTAATGTACTTGTTTTAGAAAATGTTGCTGTGTACTGCTTGTTGGACATTCCCATTTGCTCCCCCAACCACTCTCCTTTCAGAAACTGGCTCTCATTATGGAATGGTTGTACTCATGTACAGAAGTGTCACCATGATTATAGAAGGTATGGTGGGGCAGTTTTAAGGGTACAGCAGGCAGACAAGACAAACCATGTTTATCGCAGCTGCTTGTCATTTATGCTGGTGTTTCTTTGATGACCATGAGATATCCCACTCCTATCCCCACCAGTTTGACAGAGAACTCCCTGCTTCTTACCAGGGAACTGATAAAGTTAAGACTGTGGTTCCACCTGAGGACTTGCTCTGCGTGTGTGTGTGTATGCCAGTGGAACTCTGAAGAATTTTTAATTCATGTACAGTATTCCATGTCACCATTCCGTGTGTGTGTGTGTGGGGGGGGGGGGGGCATTCTACTACTGAAATAATGCAGAACTTTGAATTGTTCTATAATGAATCGTGGAGTGCTGTTATGCATGGAATTCCATGCCTGGAATATGCTTGTTATGCTGCACTAGTGATAGCATTATGTTGTTCTGCTGCAGTAGTAATGTCACTACTGCAGCAGAACAACTTGGAATGTTGCCACATATTTGCTTTCCTCAATCTAATTCTGTGGTAGAACAGCATTCTAGAACCTCTAGAGACTTCACAAGTCAGTTTCATTGTGAAAGAGAAAAAGAAAAACACAATGCACACATTTCACATAATACTATACACTATAAAAAATACAGGATGAGCAACTTTACGCATAACCGGTGTGTTCTGTCACCTTGGGGTTCTGATTCCCATGGGCCTCTCGAGCTTCGCTCTCGAGGTCAGAGGGAATCAAAACCCCTCTGTGGCAGAACACACTGGTTGTGCATAGTTGCCCATCCAATATTCTCTATATTCCATGGTGAACAATCACACAGTGTACTGACTACGAAGAAAGACAGGTGACTGACAGGTGAAAAACATCTGCAGAGGAACTATTCTGCATTATTTAGCAACATTTTATTATAATTTTTGTGGGTTTGAAAACAAGTCTTTGTTTTTTTTTTTTTTTTAAAGCTGCCTAAAGATCCATTTTCCTTTGAAATGTGCCTTACAATGCCCCCGACTGTGAGGTAAATGTAGTGCAACCAACGCCCTGTCGTGCCTTATTGCTCAAGTATGATGACAGCTGGGGAGGGAGAAACACTGAAATGACAGTTCTGCTGCTGTGCGGTTTCACTGTTATTATTCAGCACAGCTTGTTTCAGATAGCGGATGGTCACCAGGAGCTCTGTCACTATTGCAGAGGCTTTTCCCTTGTGCAGTGCATGTATGCTGCTGGAGCAGGCCTGTTTAGTTCTGAACCTTGGCAGAAGAAGCTAAAGAAGTAGCACAGTATGTCAGACAGTCCGTTGAACATCTATACTTGCTCCCAGAGTCCTTGTTATATTTTGTAACTGTTACTTGTTTCTTTTTTGCCAGTCACCTGTGGATTTAGTGCTGATTGATATGAGGTTATTCGTCCAGTACTACAGGACCTAACCGATTTTGCTCGTATTGGAGCTCATCAGCTGTAGACAACAGCATGAAGTACAGAGCAGTGCAACAGTTTTAAAGTATAAGCAGAAGGAGTCGCAGCTTGGACTAGTATGGCAGTACTTTAAAAAGTAAAAGCAGGAGAAGATCCAGGATTGCAGTGAATCATTACCGAACAGCATTTTTGACAGTGAGTCTTCAGTTTTCCTGGATGGTTGCAATGCAGATACTCTGTCTGTTAAGGTCTGTCCATGGAATCCACTTAGTCATAAAATGCACACATGATACAAGATCCAGCAAAGATTTTTTGAAGTTTGCTTGAGACACTGTAGTTGTTTCCTAGTACATATAGATTCCCAGCCATGTTTACTGCGACACGGTCCAGCAAAAAAAAAAAAAAAACGTTAATGTGTGCTTGAAATAACATTTGCAGCCTGCCATCTATAGACACTTGGTAATTTCCACTGACACAGGATACTCCTAAACATCTTTTTTAAAGTGCTGGAGATATATTTTGCAGCCTGTCATGTATAGACTTCTGCTCATGTTTACTGCCACAGGATGCAGTAAAAACATTTTGGAAAAGTGTGCCTGAGATCACTCTGGCAGCCTGTCATCTATAGACTCCTTGTCATGTGTACTTCCATTGTGTTATCTAATCGGAGAACAAAGTTTCGTTATTGTCTTTTTAAATTCTCTACACTTTCTATAGGGATTGCAATAATTATGGATATCCTGAAATTTTTCCTAAATAAAAACAGGAGGCAAGTGGAAGATGCGATGCCTGAACATCCTGCCCCAATGAGCAAACATCCAAGAACTAAGGAAACCGTATAGTCAATCTAGAGCAAAACTAATGCTTGTGAGACACCAGAGCCACAGCAAAATGCAGAAAACCTCTCCAGTGACACAGAGCTGTCAAATGACTCAGAGACGATCTCCAGTAATGCAGACATCCAGATTTTGTCACGTGATGCAGAACTCTGCAATGACACAGACATCTCCAGTGGCACAGAGATTCCAGACATGTGGACTGTGGAACAGTACAAAGTGTGGAAGGCTCGCTATCCATGGCTAATTTCAAAGAAAGGATATCTGGGATGCAGTGTGTGTACAGATGTAAAGACAGTGCTTGATAAATCAGCTGGTGTACACTGTGCTCCTGCCTGGATAAATGTGTCGGTCACAGCAAAGAACAGTAAAGCACTGAGGAAAAAAAATATATGAGCATTGTGACACCAAGGCACACATAGCCATGGTTAAAATACATGAGCAAAGAAGGAGGCTCTTCTATCATGTGTCCTTGATATAAATACTAAGTTGCTTGCAGAGACTGAATGTTCCTTTAGAACAGCATACTTTATTGCTAAAAAAGACCTTCCCTTTTCAAGTCGGGCTGATATTCTGAAGTTACAAGAGCTGAATGGAATACAAACTGGAAATATTCATTGGTCTCATCACAGCTGCTACAATATTATGGAAAACATAGCCAACAAGATGGAGAGAAGACTGGTAGCAAATTTGTACTCTATAGATTTTCTTTCATTACTATTAGACGAGTGTACATTTTTTGACATGGCAGTGATCATACTTTATTTTTGTACAGATACTGGAGGCGGAAATGTGGACAACATGTTTCTTATCTTACTTGAAGCAAGTAAAGGCACCAATGCACAAGCCATTCACAACACCCTCTTGGAGTTTTTGAAATCCAGAAAGCTAACCGAGGAGCTTTTAGCCAATAAAATGATTGGACTGGCAACAGATGGTGCTTTAGTAATGACAGGTACAACAAACTCTGGTCAAAGCCGATATGGCTGTGGAGAGTTTTTGGGATGCTTTTACCCATTATTTCTAATGAATTTGCACAATGCAGATCTGCTGAGAGGCAGTTTCAATGTGGTCTTCCTTTAACACATTTTTACAATGTACTTTCCTAGAATATGCCTGCTGATTGCTATATATTTGGCCTGAATAGTTCACAGAAGAAATGGCATCTTATTTTCGGGTGGTGGAGCACTGGCAGTAGGACGCTGGAATGTGTCATACATAGGCTCAAGCTGCGTGCTGGTGATAACACCCAATGGCCATACACCTCAGGCGCTTGCATGTGGATCCATCGTCCTGGTGCCATTGCACTGCTCAGTGCGGGTGACAGCCGATGCTGTACCCACTTACACAGATCCCAGAACAAGCATGTTAAAGCCGACCTCACATTCGTTTGTACAATTGGGGAACCGCGGACGCACTATCCAGAGCCTGGAGCATACACTGCAAATGGCATTGCAGGATACTGCACCCCATGGCACCCAGGATACCTCAGCAGTCTGGAGGGTGGCATTTTACACAGGGGAACGGGGGAGAGTGTGGGCCTGCAGTGGTGTACAACAGAAGGAAGATACAGCATCGACAAGGCAGGCATTGGAGGTATGTCAATTCCCTCTTATGGTTTGCCAGGAACATACACATGGCTGCATACACTGGTGCGTCCGTAGCTTGCATAGCACCCCGATGCACAGTACAGCCACTTGGGTCTTTCCGGAGTGCAGGTCCCCAGCCTGGGTCCAGTGCAGTCAGCGTCTGGCCGTGGCAGCGTATGGAGGGCAGTGCCAGTCTCTGCAACAGGTCGGGTATGCGGGGAGCGGGGGGTATCTACATACGGAGGCAGTGGGTGGTGGTCCTCTATGTTATGGATATGGACCATGGTTTCCTCTGGTGTGACTGGATCCGGGGGGGGACCCTACACTATGGAGCCCTTCGGGGATGGAGTTGGATCGATCGGGGATGGGAGGAGGTACCTGTAGTCTACCAGGGCTGCCAGGCTGCTATGCGCCTGGATGCACTTCTGCAGCTTGCCTGCCTGTGGGTGTCTGGCCGGGTTAGGCCAGCTATTCTTGGCCTAACTGTGGGCCGTGCTGCTCTGGACTGCGAGGGGCTCATTCCCACTGAGTATGCCGCAGCGCAGCATATGCATGGGAATGCACCCTCGACTTGCTCAACATACTATCTGTGTGCACCCTGGCCCACTCCCTTGCAGTCGGCACATCCCACACATTTGAATATCACACTGCGGTGCACTGTTGGAGTTGCTCGGCACATCTCCCTTTTCCACCAGAATGTGCCGTGCATCTGCTTTGAATATGGGGGCCCTGGACTAGGCTACTCTGAAGAAATACATTATCAAAATAGTAAAATCATGAGCCCATTGAAAACAAGATATTGCATCTAATCTGGGACAGCCTGAGTAAATACAGTGCAAAAATGTGTAACTGAAGATACATAGAAACATAGAATTTGACAGTAGATAAGGACTGCTTGGCCCACGTAGTCTGCCCATTTCCCTACCTAACGGATAAGCTGCAGATCCTAGTTAACCGACAGCCTACTTCCTCCTACCCCCCCCACTAGAATTGCCTTATGTCTGTCCCATGCATTCTTGAATTCACCCACTGTTTTTGGCTCTACGACCTCCTCAGGAAGGCTGTTCCATGCATCTACAACCCTCTCTGTGAAGAAATACTTCCTCACATTACCTCTGAGCTGTCCTTATAAGATCCTTATGACAATGAGATGTAGCATCTCCCCTGCGTTATCCAGGATACAAAATATAGGATAAGAAATATTTAAAGGAAATCTACTCTGAACTGAACTTCACTGTGTTCACTGACATAATCAAACAGCTTCTTTGTTTTATAAAATATTAGAATGCAGTATTTATTTTGAATGTTGTGGCCATGAGGATGGTGTGTGTGTATGTGTGTTTGCTGTAGCTCAATATATTTTTTTCCCAAAAAGCATAGTAGAAAATGCCTGCTGACTGATACATATTTAGTCTGGGCAGTTCACTGAAGACCTGGCATATGTCTGAGACAGTGTTATTATACAATGGCTCTTTGTTATACAAAATAAAAAAAAATATTTTAGTAGATTTTTAGTGTGGCAATATATGTTTCTTAAGAGAAGATGCAAATAATGCAACAACAAATCAATACAGTGAGGTTGTTTTCAGATAACCTCACTGTTGCCAAGGGCAGACTGCCAATCAGGTTCCAGGATTTTTTATTGCCATTGTATAATGATTGTTTTATAACATATTAGAATGCAGTATTTATTTTGAATGTTGTGGCCATGAGGATGGTGTGTACAGAGTGTGTGTGTGTATCCAGGATACAAAATATAGGATAAGAAATATTTAAAGGAAATCTACTCTAAACTGAACTTCACTGTGTTCACTGACATAAACAAACAGTTTATTTATTGTTTTATAACATATTAAATGCAGTATTTATTTTGAATGTTGTGGCCATGAGGATGGCGTTTTGTGTGTGTGTGTGTGTGTGTGTGTTTGCTGTAGCTAGATATATTTTTTCCCCAAAAAGCATAGTGGAAAATGCCTGCTGATTGCTACATATTTAGACTGGGTAGTTCACTGAAGACCTGGCATATGTCCGAGACAGTTCTTATTAGACAGTGTCTTTAGAGGTTAAAAAAACAGTGTAAATCATAGGTTTGCTGGGAAAGGGTGACATTTAAGAGGTATGAATCTTTCTTGAAAGACAATACATTCCCAAGTGAAACTAGTATCAAGAAGCTGTTTAAATGCTAAGGGTGGGATATTCAGTCTGTGCCAGGCTGTGGGGCAAGCCTGGGTGCAGCGCAACTGGGATGAGCCAGGGCGTTGACAGGGTGATATTCAACGGTGCTGTGCCATGGCTCAGCACCGCTGAATATCGCTCTGTGGCCACCCGTGTTGTGCATGGCGCAGTGCCACTGCACCAGTGCAAGTGGCCAGGGAGGAGCAGGGAGATGCGCCAGCACAAGTGCCACTGCACTAGGCGCAGCAACTGCGATATTCAGCGGTGGACATGCAAATGGGGCCATAATGCATGCAAGGTGCAAATGGGGCCATTTGCATGTCATTATGGCCCCATTTGCATGCAGGTGCGCTGATCCCCGGTGACTTGCACCTAGCGCCCTCCCAGGCTGCAGCTGTCGGGACCGGCGCCCCTGCCCTCGTAGCAAAGCGCCCCAACGCCCGATCGTGGCAATGTATAAATAACACCATCCCTGGTGGTCCAGTGGACCGCTTCAGCCCGTCATGTGGGCATAAGTAAACAAATACAAATTAACTATTCCTGGTGGTCCAGGGTACCCCCTCCCATCCACCCACTGGGCCCCACCACCACACCCCTGGTCAGGAGGTGGCAACTCCCCACCCACAAGCCGCCTGGCTGCCGCCAACTGACGGCGTACAGTACAGCTGTCGCCCATTGATCCTGGCGTGAGCCAATGGCGATACGACTATGCTGTACTACACAGTCCCGATATGTGAATGGATCCATTCACATATCGGGACTGTAATCTAAATACAGTCTGCACGCCCACTAACCCACACTGTGGACCAATGGGTGTACAGATGTACTGTATGCTGTCAGTCAGCGGGTGGCTTGCGGGTGGGGAGCTGCCGCTGCGCTGAATGGGGGTCAGTGGCGGTGGGGAGGCTACTGCTGGACCACCAGGGACTAGTTAATTTGTATTTGTTTACTTATGCCCACGAGCGGGCTGGAAGCAATCCACTGGACCACCGGGGAGTTATTTCTTTATTCTGAGCCCGCGACCGGGCAGGAGTCGTTCCGCTGGACCACCAGGGATGGTGTTATTTATACACTGCCCGCAATTGGGCTGGCAGCGGTCCACTGGACCAGCAGGGATTATCTTTCTTTTCCATTGCCTGCGATCGGGCGGCGGGGCGCGAAGCCAACAGACCCTGGCTTCAGAGCTCGGGTGGCCTCCCACAACTGGCGGCTGCCGTGTTGCGCCCTGCCATACAGCAGCTCACTTGTGGGTGGCCAGCCCTAGCTCCTTTTTTCCTTTTGGCTCAACTGTGTGCAGCGCAGGTAGGGGTTGCGCCTGCATCTGCTCAGCACATCCCAGGCTGAATATCGGAATGTGTGGAGTATGCATGGGCACGCCCCCCCACCTGCGCCGCATACATTACTGATGTGCCCTGGTGCATCGGGATTTGTGTTGCACACTTTCCCCTTTTGAATATAGCGCCGAGGCACATCAGTGGGTTGCGAATGGCGCAACTGTGTTGCACCATGTGCAACCCTTCTGAATATCCCACCACAAGTATTTAAATGTGCAAGTTGTTGCATTCTGAAGGAGGCAAACAAATCTCCAATTTAACAGGCAGCCAATATTTACCAAATATTTAACTAGTTGTTTCAGTTTCTTAATGGTATCTGATAAGCAGCTTGGAGTTATGTCTCCAACATTCTTAACAGAAAGAAGAGAGTATTTTATTTCAGTTAGAATGGAAGGATGCATTGAAAAGTCCAAAACATGTGTTCCACGATACTCCATTTTCCAGCTACGGATAGCAAGATGGCTGTAGGCTCCGCCCATAGTCATAAAAAGTGGACTGTACTTTAATGAAGGAATAATTCCCTATGGTGCGTGCTATTCATTGCCTTGCCCACAGACTAGAACTAGCAGTTGGTGATACTGTTGCTGAAGTTGAGGAATCAATCATTTTGAAATATTCATTGGAAATCTGTACACTTTATTCAACCAATCCTCAAAAAAAAAAAAACGAGATAGTTTCTATAGCGCAAGGAGCCTCATGTGAACTTTTGAAAATTAGCCCTATCTACAGTGTGCGATGGGTGGCCAGCAGCTACAGGACAATAAAAGCAGTTCAAATGTCATACAAGGCATTATATTCTTATTTTACATTTGCTTCAGAGGACAGGGACAGATCATTGACTGAACGTGCACAATTTCTTGGACTAAAGAAACATCTTGCAAGCACTGGATTTGTTTTGGATCTTGCTGTAATGAATGATGCCCGGAGAGAACTGTCTAACTTGTCACAGATACAACAAACCCGTGATCTGTCAATCTGGGAAGCAATGGAGCATGTGAGAAGTACCAATCCTGTACTAAAAGTCATGAAGCCTACTGATGGACAAAGTATTCATGTCAATTCACAGAACTGTGATGAGAATGTGTAACAGAATTCAGCTGCAGCCTACATTGCCAAAGCTTAATCAACAACAGTTTTAAGAGTCCCTTGTGAACAACTGACTGCCAGATTCCCTGACTCAGACTTTGTTAAACTAATAAGGCAGCCTGGCCAAAAGAGGAGCAAGCACTAATTCTGCATGGAGAACGAGAAGTGGTTATGTTGGCAAGAGAACAATTGCCTGTGAGAGATGTTACAAAGTTTCAGACCTACAAGCTTTCTGGTTCTATTCGTGGCCAACTGGCAAGATTCATGGATGCAGTGAACTTATCCAGCATCAACTGCAGAATGTGAGAGGGGCTTCTCTGCCATGAACATGACTGGAACTCCTCAAAGAAACCAACTTTCCATTGAACATCTGAGAAGTGCAATGTGGATTAAACTGAATGGCCCACCCTTGTCTGAGTTTGATCCCAGACCATTTGTGAAGTCCTGGTTTACAAGGGGTAACAGACTATCAACAGCATGGAAAAGTGATGTGCAACCCCAAAGGAAAAAACAAGAGACCCATAATCTCTGTAACCTTTTCAAATCATAACTTTGGAGAAGAAAATATGACATCCTGCCATTTACTTTAGTTGTTCAGTTATATAAAATGCTTAGTCGAGTACCTATTGTCAAAGGATTCATAGTCGGGTATATGGACATTTAAGTACAGTACATACAGAGCTTTTAAAGCTGTGCACAGATTTTGGATTAGGTTACAGGTGCATAAGCAAATCAAGTGCAGTATACAACAATTCATTGTCATGACTACAATATGTTCATGGGAAGCATGTATGTATTCCAAAGGCAGTACACATGGCCAGCAGCTGCATTTTAAATGAAGAAACTTAGCTGTATAATTTAAATGTTGTAGGTATGTGCTGCTGTATAGTACGTGTTACTCAATTTGCAACTGCACTTTCTCTGTTTTATCTTGGTATAATATTTAATGTCAAAAGCTGCTGACCACCACCCTCCAGACATGGCTTTCTCCTGCCCAACATTTGCAATGTGTAGTTGTCCCCCCATCCACCCTCACCAATTTACAGTACTGTTCCTTCCCCATGTGTGTGTGTTGCTTTTGTACATCTGCAAATTTATTTAACTTCATGCACCTTATTGTAGTGTATTTCTCTGCACCTGGTATTTGCTTCTTCTACAGTTGTTACTGTTTTGTATTTATTCCACCTTGTTAGATCGCATTGTTCTCCACCACCTCTCTACCCTCAGATAAATAAATAAGTAAATATATAAATGAATAATTAAATGTGTGTTGCAGCTTTTTTCTTTTTGGCTTGGAACCCTGTTGTTTCCCTCTTCCAGATCACACCTAGAAATGAGCTTTGGCTCTGTGTGCTTTTCCCAGTTATGCCATGCTTAAATATATAGACTGAGCAGACCACTTGCGCATGGTGTAACTGAGTTGCGCCAGCACGCTCTTGCACCACTGAGTGATATTCAAAGGGAGCGGCAGCGCAGCACAAATCCCACTGCGCCAAGGCACAACTATAAGGTATGCAGCGCAAGTGCAGGGGGCATTCCTATGAATATGTGGCGCAATGGCATATTCAACCGGAAAGCATGGCGCTGGTCTGGAGCAAACCCCAAGTTGCACCAGGCAGACCTGAGCCTATAAAAACAGGCTCAAATACACAGACAGCAGATGCACAACAGTGTGCCCAGAGAGAGATGGAGTGAGAGACAGAGAGAGAGACAGAGAGACAGAGAGAGAGACACACACACACACAGACTGAGTGATGGACAGTGGCCCATTCATAATGGATGAGGTAATGAGGGGTGTGAAGAGGCAGGAGGAACACCAGCATGGCAGATAAAGGGTCCGGCGGCGGTATGCCTGACACAGGTGGTACCATGTCAGGATCACATACGAGACCTAAAATGACATCGAGATAGTGGGCCAGTACCGCCTGAACAGGGCAGTTCTAAGGCAGCTCTGTGAGCAGTGTAGTGATGAGATGCAGGCACCCACCAGATGTAGTTATGCCATGTCAATGGAGACCAAGGTGACCGCCGTGATGTGCCTGCTCACCACAGGCACCTTCCAAAGACCAACGGGCATCACCCAGTCGGCCACGTCCTGCCTCCTCACCCAGTTCCTCAACACTCTGCTGCCACGTGCTTTGGAGTTCATACATTTCCCCAGCACACAGGCAGAGCGTACAGCAAACATGCAGGAGTTCCACCGGGTGGCATGCATGCCAGGTGTAACTGGGACTATAGACTGCACCCACATCAGCATCTGCACACTACCTGGCCCAGAGGGCCCAGTCTACATCAACTGGAAGGGGTACCCATCCATAAACTGCCAGGTGGTGTGTGATGCCACAGGGTGCATCATCATTGTCTGTGCCACACACCCCGAGAGTGCACATGATGCCTTCATATAGCACAGCTCAGCGCTATGCCATAGGTTCGAGCGGAGTGACATCCCCATGGGCCACCATGTCGGTGAGTAGGACATGCGCCAGGGTGGCTGGGAGCCACAGCCCTGGGGTTGGGGGAGGGTAAGTGGGGTGGGCGTTGAGATGTGTGCGGTGGCCGAGAGGGAGCAGCACAGAGATAACCATGTCTTCTTCCACACAAGTGACAGCGCATACCCCCTACCGGCGACCGGCGTCCTCTGCAGAGGAAAGATATAATGAGGCACACGACAGCACGCGCAATATCATCGAGCATGTCTTTGGCATGCTAAGGATGTGATTCTGTTGCCTAGACAGGTCAGGCGGTGCCCTACAACACAGCCCATCGAAAGCCTGTGGCATATTCCTGGCCTGCTGCATCCTGCACACCATGGCCATTGACCGTGGAATAGTTGTCGAGGCTGATGAGGGCGACAGTAGTGAGGACGATGGTGGTGAAGGGTCAGAGGGCAGCGGGCAACCGCCCCTTGGAAGGAGAGATCCACAAGTGGTGCAGGAGGCGAGGTGGCACAGACACACCATCGCAAGGGAGCATTATGGACAATGCAGGTGAGTGCACCGACACACAAGCATGGGCAACACAGACCAACACACAACACAGTGGCAGGGAGGTGCACAGTGGTATGCATGCAGGGATGGGGGCACACAACACACATTGCGGAGCCACTGGTACTGTACATGGGCACGCACACACACACACACACACACACACACGTTGAGGAACATGGCATGGATCAGAAGCATGACACCGGTGCACAGGCATGACCGGTGCAGAGCTGCCCTCATCACATCCACGCCACACATCCCAGCAGCATGGTCCACACACACACAGGGGGCATGCAGCACAACACATATGCGCGCCACCACATGCATGCTGCACCACCACCGCCCATGTGTGCATGTGGCAGCAGCAGCAGATGGCAGGTCAGGGCAGACATGTCACTCCGACCGCGCAGTCCCATGACCACCACGGCGACGTGGGTAGCCGCGCTGGGGCCAACCGGCAGATGCATGCTGCACATCGACCCGCGGGGGTGTCAGGCGCCCCCCCCGGGGTTGATGTGCAGGACCGCGACTGTGTCCGTGCAGGGGTGTAAAGGCGGCCAAACAGGCCAGCCCCGGGGGTGTCTGGGATGCTGACATCTGAGCCCAGCTTCTGCTCTGTGGGGGTCGCCAGACGCCGGGACCATGGGGTGGACAGTGCACTGCAGGGGGTCCTCTGCACATGGCAGAGCCCAGTGGCCGCCACCGACGCTAGCCCAACTGCAATGGTACCAGTCATGCAGTCCATTGATGCCACAATGGCACCATTCATGCGGTCCAATGCTGCAGTCATGGCCTCCCACATCTGGCTGAGCCCATCCATAAGCCTCGCCTTGCCCCTGTCCTGCTGCTTGGCCAGCTGGCGCACCTCTGCCCACAGTGCGCGCACCTCAGCGGCAAGCAACACCTGGTTGTCTACAGATGTCCGCAGTAACCAGGTGTGCTCCGTCAGCCTCTCGGCATCCTGGCCTGCTCGTTGAGCTGCTAGCGGTGTCATGGCACGCTGCACAGCCTCCCACTCAGGTGGAAACTGCACAATAGGCCATACAGGGGGTATGGTGCTTCCTGGGGCACCAGCGGTGGGCACCATGTCACGCTGCCCATTGTCACCTGTGCTCTGCCACCACTGCCAGACTGTCTGCTGGGTAGTGCCCTGTGCTGCTGTCGCAACGACAGCACCACCGCCACCCATGCCGGACACAGCGGTGGCGCCACACACTGCCGTACTGGCAGGGATGGGAGGTGGCTGTGGAGCTGCAGGCACAGTGCTGGGCCCTGCTGGTGCCTGTGTAACAGGAAGGGGTGTGTCGGACACCACCACCACCCCTACGCTGTCCACTACCAGAGTAAGGTCATCATCGGTGGCAGACAACATCCCAAGCTGAGTCTCTGCACACAGCACATCCAGGTTGTCATCGTGCAGGAACGCAGCCAGGGAGTCATCCAACCCCATGTCTAGCACATCCACATGCCCAACACCGCAAGACATGGCATGTCCCAGCTCTGGATGCCCGTGGATGTTGAAGGTTGGGCATGCATGGCCACAGCCACCTTGTCCTCCGCATGGAGGCGCACTGTTGCTGCAAGACAAACACAGAGGGTTAGTGGTGAAGCATTACCCATGTCCCCCCCCCACGCATGCCGCCGTTGCCACCTGCTACTGTGTTGCACTGTGTGTCTGCATCCACACATGCATGTGGCTGTGGGCATGGCATCAGGCACACCTGGCGGCTGGCCATACTCATCATGCAGTGAGGGGCTGCCACCCATCTGGAAACCACCACCAGGCACACCCTCCACCACCGTGCAGCTGATGGTAGATGTCACAAGCTCCTCTGTGGCCGTTAGCGGTAGGACTGTTGCTGGCCCACCACCGGTCGCCCTGCAGGCCGCCCGTGTGGCCATCACCTTGTCTTTAATGCACTTCCTGTCCACGACGACCTTCTTCTTCCACTCCTGTGGAGTGCGATAGTGCCGGCCGTGTGCATTCACGTATCGGGACACATCCTCCAGCCCACTCCTTCGCCGTGCCCGTGGCACCACTGAGTAGGCCCTCCCTGTCCATACAGGCCTTAAAAGATGGCACTGGTCGCCGGCCTGATGGCACAGAGAGCTGAGGTGCTGGACGTCTCACCTCACAGCATGCCGGCGACCCGGGTTCGGGAGCGAGCCTGGGTCGCCAGAGGTCGGCATTGGGTGGGCGGAGCTGGATGGAGCTGCCGATAGGCAGCTCTCCTCTCCGGGGAGGGGGGGATGGCATCCCTCGCTAACGGCTGCCCCCTGGTGGAGGCCGAGGGGCTGAGCAAGCAGGGTGCCAGGCGATAGGCTAATGGGGTGGGTGGAGGAGGGTCATGACCGGGGCTGTAAGGTGCATGTGTGCCTCCACAAGCATGCAACCTTCTCCTGGAGCCCTCGGAACAGGGGAGAAAACAGGACACTGGTGGCAGGATGACGACCGACTCTCCGCAGGCACCACTCCCGGACCGGGCGTAAGGTAAGCCCCGGTAATTCTGGGGGACGGAGCTGGGGGAGCCGGTCAGATGGGGCTCATACAGGAGGAGTAGAAAACATAAATAAAAATAAAAAAAGAGGGCATTGGGTCTCAGCTGCTGTGAAGTTGGGCCTGTGCTTGCATGCAGGCCCGACTCTCCTCTCCTACACTGCCTGACATTCTGCCACCTGTGGACATAAACAGCACAGTGGGTCAATGTCAGCAAGTCACTGTGCAGTCCTTTGTTGCAATGTTGTAATAGGCTGCTGTTCATCCATGTTGCCAGTCACTTACTTAAAGGGCTGCAATACCGGTCTGTGGCCTGTGCTGTTCTGTGGCACTTATGAGGCACAACGCATGCAAATGAGCCTGTGCGCAATGGTAATGATATACTAATGCTCCCCACTGCATCATGCATTGGCTAATGAGGTGATTTGCATATGGTGTCTTAATATCATGAACTTGCGCTGTGTGCAATAGGGTTGCACCGGAGCAACTCAGTGGTGCAATACCTGCGCATGCGTGGTGCGCATGTACACAGCATGAACCACAATGCAACTGCGCATCTGGCGCAGCATGCGCAATGCCATGGCACTGCACATGCGCCGCTGGTATGGCATCGCGCATGCACGTGCTTCCTGGCAGCGGTCCCTATTGCACACCTGCGAACTGCACGCAGGGCGACTACCTCGGACCCATGGGTTGTGTATGTGACCCCGTGCCTCCATCAGGCCCCGGTGTGATGCGCATGCCCATGACTGTGCTATGGCCCTGCACTGTGCACTGTGGCCGCGCAACTGCAGCCTTGAGTATCCTATCCGCATCATGCACATGTGGCAGGCAAGTGCGCTGTTCCACTGCCATTTTCCTCTGCATTGTGGCTGGTGACCATGGCGCAGGGTGCTGGCAGGAGGGCTACCAACTGGTCAGAGGTGGAACTTATTAACCTGGAGGACGTGGTGCAGCCCTACGAGGGGCAGCTTTTTGGCCAGGTGCCACTCCAGCAGGCCGGGGGGGGATGTGTGGCACAGTGTGTCAGAGGCCCTGGAGAGGAGGAAGGGTGTGGGCCGCACACCAGAGCAGTGCCATCACAGGTACAGGGACCTGCAGCGGAAGGACCCCGACTGCCTGAGACTGATGCAGGCCTGCGTTCAGCAAGGTTCGGTGCCACAGCCAGGTAGGTGTGCGCATGTTGTATGTATGCCCAGATGCACTATTGCAGTGTTTGAATGGCTGCGCTGCATGGCCTGCAGCAGGGTCCTGGCAGGCACTGTGCATCATGCTTGGCTGCTGCACATGTTGCAGCCATGCTGGCGTGGGTCTCAGGATGGACAGGGACATGCCCTGCACACGGCGTGCTGTGTGGTGGTGGTGGTGGGGGCTCTACATGCGTGATTGTGTACTGATGTCCACCTCACTTCATTCCCTCCACAGGGCCGGAGGACCGCAGATGGGCCAGGGCAGCGGCGGCAGCCAAGGTAGTGCCCCTAGCAGACAACAGGCAGCACCCGATGCACAGCGAGGGGCAGGTAAGCATGGTCACATTCCTTATCTGTGTCACTGTGAGATAGCAGTGGGGACAGGGTACAGCCATGGCCGCCTCTGCCATGTGCCTGAACAGCTGTGTGTATCGCACAGTCCATTGTGCGTGCCACTGTGGCCCATCCATTGGCTACTGTGTACCGGCTTTTGGGGGGGTTGACGTGCGCCCGGCTTCCACCATTTGTGCTGCAGCGTTGCTGTTGCTGTGTGCCATGTGACCATCACCATGTGATCACGTGCATGCTGCACTGCAATGTCCGCCTCTCTGCACCACCGTGGTGGGCTGTGTGGATGGCTGGCGTTAGCCCTCCGTGAGAGGGTCCAGTCTCTCCAGGGGTGTGTGCCCCCACGGTCCAATGCGCGCTGTGGGCGGGCAGGGGTGCTTGGAGTATTGCACTGATTGCCTGTCTTTTCCCATCCCCTAGGTATCAGATGGCCAGCAGCGAGGAGGGCTGCGAGGACACTGCGCCAGATACTCCTGGTGATGCAGAGGGTGTGGTCACGTCCATCCGGAGGGTGACAACAGCCAAACGGAGGGAGCTGTAGTGCAGAGGGCCATCCAGGTGTGGCTGGCGTTAGGCCTTTCTTGTATATAGCCCCCTTTTCCTTCACTATCTCTAGTCCCCTGCAGTCCCCCTTCCTATTGTACAGCCTGTTACCTGTCCCCATCCTACATTCTACCTCCCCCTGTCCCTGACCCCTGTTCAGTTGTATTTTGACCTCTGTGTTTAACATTTTTATAAAGCATTTATTTTGCTACATGCCTGTGTCCGTGTCTGCTTTGCAGGTGGCGTGTGGAGCCATGCTGCAGTGATCAGGTGTTGGCACGGGGGGGGGCACGTGTGGGGTTACTGGGGTTCCCTGCTGTGTCACGTTGTGGCAGGGGCTATCTTCCAGGTTTGGTGGCTGTGTTGTGTGTCTTCACAGTCACCATGGGGCTGTGGTCAGGGGTGGGCAGGCAGGTGGGGGCGTGGGGGTTGCACATGGACCTAGGTGTCCTGCTGGACTAGTCCGTCCGCTGGGGTGTGGACGTCTGCGTCCACTGTTACACTCCCAGTCCCATAGGGTGTGGCCACCTGCCTGGGTCCTGCCACATTCAGTGCCTGGCATCGCTGCTGCCTGTGGGGGTGTGGGGCATGGGTGTGTTTGACTCCAGGGACATGGGGGTGGACACTCACTGCAGACTGGCATTGGCCATGGCCAGCTGGCTGGTGGCCTGCGGGGGGGGCACCGTTGGCAGCCTCGCACTGGCCATTGTCCCCACCTGTCACCTGATGGCCGGGCCACCACTGTGTCCTGGGGTGCTGTTCTGGTTCCTGCTCCTGTCGCACGGCCGTGGACCAGCTATGGTTGGTGCAGTGCACAGTGCCTCTGTAGGTGGCTGTGCTCCATCACATGTTGCCCAGTGTTCCCTCCTGCTTTGTGCCTGTATGTGCACTGGTGTGCCCTGCTGGTGGGGTCCTGTGCCCATTGTCACTGTACTTCCTTGGCTGTGTCCCTGGGCCTCTTGCACTTGCACTGCCCCTGGGGTTGTGCGCAGGTTTGCTCCACGCTTCCGTGGTTGTGGCGGCGCATCTCTGGTTGCGCCATGGTGCATCCTTGCCATATTCAGCTAGCCTGTGCTGGCGCATGTCAGGTGGCGTAACTTCTGAATATGGCACCCACTTTGCCATGGTGCATCTGACTTGCGCTGCACCGGAATTGCACTGGCCTTTGGCGCAATTCTGAATATCTCGGCCACAGTGTTTAGAAAATGCATTAAAAGCCATGTAACACAAGGCTTTACTCTGTATGCTTATTTTTTATTAAGAAAACATGGGCTATACAAACTATGGAGTAGTGTTTAATGTAGTGTGCCTTCCGTCTGACCCACTGGCGTGCATTACACACCAATTTGAAACAGCCGCAGAGGGTCCCTGATGCAAACATTTTAGGGCCCTGAGACCTCGGAAGTATAATTCCAACACTGGTCAGGCCACTGTATATCTGATTTATTTAACATCAGTTTACTAGTTATACCTTTTAAATGTGCTCCCTGCATGACGTTATAACTAACTGTGTTTGATTTCAGCTGCTGGTTTCAGTACTGCACTTGGCTGTTGTGATATCATCAGCACTCCGAAAGCTGCACTCAGACTGGTTCAGCATGCACTGTGATATACTGTACCTTACTCTGCAAGATATTATCTTGTTACATTGGGTGAAGATAAATAGGGGATATGCAATGGGCTGATAGGCAATTTATCTTCAAGTGTGAGTTATGAAGGTCCTGTCCACTCACAAGTGATGATACAAGTGCCTATTTTGAGTTAGGCTATTACATATTTGATATATACAACTGTAGTTTACAGGTTATAGTTTCCAAATCTGCAGTTTGGCTGAAGCGTTTGCTGTTTTTCTTTGATTTAATAGCTGGCTTCAGTGCTTAACTAGGCATTGTGATGTCATCAGCATTGTAAAAGCTGCTCTCTGACTGGTTCAGTATTCCACTGTGATGACAGCAATCTGAAAAATATCCATTATGACAACTGTAACAACAATATTTTTTGATATGTTACTGCTACTGATGTCACTAGTTAAGATATCATATCTTGTCATTTTAACCGCCACTCCTGTTGTATATTACTTCATAAAAAAAAAAAAAAAAAAAAAACAGCAAAAGCTTCAGCCAAACTGTAGATTTGAAAGCTATGACTTGTACACCACTGTTGTATATATCAAATATACAACAGCTTGACTCAAAATAAACAGTTTATCACCACTTGTGAGTGGGCAGGACATTCATCACTTACGGTCATACCTGAAGAAAAACTGTATATTTTGAGTCAGTCCATTGCATATCCCCTACTCATCTTGCTATTGATCAGTACATACGTGAGATAACTGGGCAGATAAAAATGGTTATCTTAGGCATCGTTGATATATATATATATATTTATTTGTGTTATTCTTTGGTAACTGGATAAGGCTTACTAGGCACAACGCTGGTTTTCATGGGTGACCTGGGAGCACTGGAGAGGTTAAGTGACTTGCTCAGGGTCACACAGTGTGCAAGTGGAGGTTCTGGGAATCAAACTCAGGTCTGCTGAATGTACCAAGCTCACTCACAGCTCATTACTCGAACTGCTAGGTTACTATACATGATGCATTATGTCACGCTGATATATCTTTCCTTGCTGAACTATTTATTTATTTATTTATTTATTTTTATTATTTAAATAATTTGGTAACCAGGAAAGCGCACTGAGCCGAGGCTCGTTTCCAGGTGCGACCCGGGAGTTACAACAGTATAATATACATAGAATAGATACAAGAGAATATTACTTACAATCACATAAGTTTGTGCACGGAATTATCTACATTCAGTTGCATAGATACAGTTATTTACAATCAGTTACATAAATACTGTTATAATGTATGACAGAACGTTGTGACCTGGCAAATCTATCTTTTACCAGGCATGTTATACCACCAATGTAATGTCGCTTTGTTTTTAACCCATCGATGGTATAATAATAATATTATAATGCATGGTAAGTGCCTATTAACCACCATAATCAGCAGTTACACAGCTTTGTTATGCACTGTTTAGAATGTTAAAAGTTGTTACCCACACTTTGGAACTTCCAAACAGTGGCATAACAAAAAAGAATTCACCAGAGTTCCATAATTCTCACATACAGAATGCAAACTGTGTTTTTTTGACCATACACTATAAAAGATGATGGCTGGTGATCGGGCGACAACCACACTGAAATCACCTCTCGTGGTTGCTAGGGCTACAGTAAACCTCTCGAGCTGCGCTCTCGAGGTTTACCATGTTGCCCGAGCAACCACTCGAGGTGATTACAGCGTGGTTATCACCTGATCCCCAGCCATTATCCTCTATTTTATTTGTATAGCGCAATTCAAACATCAAAGCGCTTTACATATAGAACATCCACAGACAATTCATTAAAATCACATAAAACAGCAACTTCAATTAAAATTCTCATAATTCCTAAAAATTCAAATATTAAAAGCCTGTTTGAATAGATAAGTGTTTAAACTGGTCTTGAAGCCCTCCACAGTCCCGCACTCTCCAATCTGACGAGGTACAGCTTTCCACAGGGATGGCAGGGTTTTATTTAACTCTAAAAATTGATTAGCGTTTTGCTCATAAAAGTTCTAAAACATTGTGAAAATGCATACCACTTCCCTCACTGTGTTTAACAAACATGACACTTCCAGAAAACCTATATAAATGCTTTCTGTACAGTTAGTATTGTCCCAAGAAAAAAACTGCTAATCAATTATTTAAAACCCCGGATGGCACCACGAACATAAAAGCCCTGGCACCAGATGTCTTTAACCGCACCCTGGGAACCTCTAACAACCCCTCGTCAGTTGAGCGGAGAGGTCGACCAGGGCTATAAGGAACCAGGAGCTCTTGTAAGTAATCTGGTCCCAGTCCGTGTAGAGCTTTGTAGATCAGACGACCGACCTTGAAGGTGGTCTGCCACTGTATAGGCAGCCAGTGCAGATCGCACAGCACGGGAGTGACTGCGCGGAAGTCCCAGTCAATAATCGTACCGCAGCATTCCCACACCTACTGCAAGCGGCGGGCATCAACCCTCGGAAGCCTTAGCAGGATTTTAAATAATTGGTTAGCAGTTTTTTTCTTGGGACAATGCTAACTGTACAGAAACTATTTATATAGGTTTTCTAGAAGTGTTATGTTTGTTAAACACAATGAGGAAAGTGCTATGCATTTTCACAATGTTTTAGCACTTTAATGAGCAAAACGCTAATCAATTTTTGGAGTTAAACAAAACCCTGCTTAGGTATAGGGAGTTGCAGTAGTCAAGGCGCGCAGTCACAAAAGCATGGATCAATGTGGGCAAATCATCAGACGGAACAAGGTTCTTAATTCTAGCGATGTTCCTAAGATGGTAAAAGGAAGATTTGATGACTGCCGACACCTGCGCCCGCAGTGTCAGTCCATCATCAAATACCACCCCCAGATTATGCACCTGTTCAGAGGTGGGCAGCTGTATGTACACCATCGAGCCAAAGCCCAGAAGGTAACCCCACTACCAACCTTTCTATCCGGCACCCCGGATCCACAACTAACACCTCAGTCTTCCCAGAATTCAATGGCAGCCAACTGGACTTCATCCAGTCATGGATTTCCACCAGACAGCTGTTAAACACTGAGCCCACACTATCCTGGTCGGGTGCAAAAGACAGATAGAGCTGTGTATTATCTGCGTAGCAGTGGAAACTCAGCCCATATCATCTTACAATGTCTCCAAGGGGTAGCAGATACACTGCGAACAACATGGGGGACAGCACCAAGCCCAGAGGTACCCCGCACAGCAGAGAGAATGGTTCAGAGGGAAAAAAAAACGAAACCACCCTCTGAGACCTGCCAGCTAGGAAGGAATAAAACCATCGAAGAACTGGACCAGCCAGTCCACAGATGACCCTCAGATGCTCAAGCTGAACCTCATGGACTACAGTGTCAAATGCTGAGGACTGATCCAGAAGCACCAAGATAGAACGGCGCTTCTGGTCTCTTGCCATCAGGAGATCACTGAGCACCCAAACTAGAGTGGTCTCAGTACTATGCCTCTTCCGGAAACCTGACTGGAGAGGATCGAAGACGTCGTGGATGGTAAGATGGTTCTCCAGTTGAAGCGCAACTACTTTCTCAATCACCTTCCCAACAAAGGGAAGGTTAGAGATAGGTCTGTAGTTTGCACAGATGCTTGGGTCCAAAGAACCTTTCTTAAGAAGCGGTGTCACCACTGCCTCTTTCAGGGAGCTAAGGAATTCTGCCAAGTCTAAAGAGCACCAAACAATCTCTGAAAGAACTGGGCCAATGATCTCCAAACACCCTAATACTAGGCGTGTAGGGCCCAGATTCAAACTATAGTAAGTTGGCCGCAATTTCTGGACAATCTGCAGGATGTCCCCTATCTCCGGTCAGTCGAAAGATATCCAAGACGACCTAGGGAAAGTGACAATACACCGACCACCACTAACCCCATAGAGGGTGCTGGACAGATTCCAGCCCTGATGTCGGTCACCTTATCTGCAAAAAAATGAGCAAACTCATCATACTTATCTTGGGAAAATGCTCCTCGAACCTGTAGACAGGCTGGGTTGCACAGCCTGTCCACAGTTCGAAAGAGCTGAGCCAGTCGGTTTTGAGCAGCAGCTATCTCACCGGGACAGCAACTCTGCCTTCTTATGGGAGACTACCGATTGATAGCTTTGATAATGATCCATCAGTCTAAGGTGGTCGAATTCAAGGGCTGTTTTCCACCAGCAATGCTCTAGCCTTTGTCCCACCCATCTCAGCTCCCTCAAGGTCCCATCAAACCAGGGGGACCGAGGGTACAGAGAGAGGGGGCGAACACAGAGTGGGGTGATAACATCCAGAGCCTCAGTGATAGCCTTGTTATAGGCCAAAACTAGATTAGCTGGATCCTCACCTGCCCGCGGAACTCCAGATAGGTCTAATATCGCCAAGAGACCCTCTGGGTTTACACCCCTCAAAGGGCGGTATCTGACCATCTCCACAGGGGGCAGGCCTATAAGGGAGGGGCTGGAGATTGAATCTCACTGTGTAGTGATCGGACCAAACGACTGGCTCCACAACCAGATCGGAGGACTCGATCCCCAGGAGGAAGACCAGGTCAAGTGAGTGACCCTGATTATGAGTAGCAGAGGAAACTACCTGTGTCAACCCCTCTGATAACATAAGCTGGAGGAAGTCTTGACCAAACTGCGAGAGTTCATCGTTGACCCAGGCACCGAAGTCACCCAGGCTCATCAATCTGGGTGACTCCAATGCTGCATCGATGATGAATTCTGCCACTTCCTGCAGGAACAATTTCTCACCCCCGGGTGGACAATAGATGAGAATGATCCTGCAGCCCGCACCTGCTAGTGCGATAAACTCAAATGATCTGGCCTCCTCTACAGGTACACCAATAAGGCCCAATTCCGATCTAAAACAGACAGCCACCTGGGGTCCGATCTCAAGTGGTATATCACTGAAAATCCGTCTGGGACCACCGCTTCCAGAATGGGGCCCGTGTTGTCACCAAGTCAGGTTGCAGTGATACAAGTCAGGCCTGCTGTCCCAACAAGATCAGCAATAATTGCTGTCTTATTTCTAATAGACCTGGCATTGCATAACACCACTTGAGTTGGACAGGGTTTCGGGGCTGACCGAATTATCTGCCCAGAATTACAGGAGCCCTTGGGTATGCTAACCAGACATGGCGGACCACAATCTAGAGACCATTTCGCTCCAGGGCATCTCCTGGACCGCACAACCCTGATACGGCCGCCCCGCTCACCCCCCTCCCAAAGTCTGGGGCCCCTAGTCTACCTCCTCTTTCTATTAACACTACCTAAAGCCCTACATCGGTTATAAACCTCTGCAGGCAGAGGAGGAGAATAAAAGGGCCAGAGATTCCGGAGTTCAGCAGGGGAGTAGAGCCTGGCCGGGAAAGCAACAGGCCAACACATTTTCTATCAACAGTAGCCCGTATTGCCCCCACCTCATAAAATTCCAACCTTCTCCTAAAATTACCAACTAATAAAAATAAATAGAAACTCGAAAAAGACTTTATATAATAAACAAAAATAATAAGCAATAAACTAGGTATATTACACTGGAGTTCTCTCACAACTCCAGCATTTAATTGTCCAAAACAGTCATCTCCACTGCCTCTCACACAGAGGAGAAAAGAAAATGTAGTAAACTAGAGTCCTCGCACCACTCCAGTTCAATGTTAAGTGAAAATCACCCCCACCACCTCTCATGTAGTGGGGAAAGAAGGATCAGCAGCAAAAAAAAAACAATCACACACATTTGAATTGTCACACAGTAACAAAGGAAAAAAGGAACCCCCAAAACAGTCCACCACACTCAGTTCCAAACCCTTCACGAAGCCATAAACCACAGTTCAAGATCAAGACAATTTCAGCTTCCTAACAGCATAAAATAATCCAACCCAGTCAGAATAGTCGGATCTATGCCGTAATCAAACGATTTTCAATAGCCAGGAGGAACAAAATCCAGACCAACATAGCAGTCTTCAACGAAGTCCACACATCAGAAAATAAACAGTAGGCTGGGGCGTGTGAACTAGCCACTAAGGGAAGGACCCCCCCCCCCTTCCACCAATGCACCCAACTCGCAACCTATCCTGCCTCCCCACAACCAGCAACTGCAGTCCCTCAAAGAACAACCCCGGGGCACCCCGTGAGGGACTTGGGAGAAGCCAAAACAAGCCACTGGCTCCCCAGTGCTCAAAAGGCAACTCCCATTCGATCACAGAGAGTAAGGGGGGTAAGGGGGAAAACAAACCAACCAAACCAAACTCCATACTCAAGGGGATCAGATAGGGCAGCAAGGGGGAGAGGCACAGTCGGATATGGGTGCAGTCCATACCAGACATGGCAGGGCAGGCAATACTAAGGTGCGTAAAAAGGGGTAGGAGGAAACCACACATTGTGGTACATATGGGGACAAATGACCTAGCAGGGGAAACAGTGGAGGTAACAAGGGAGAGGACTGAGGATGTGGGAAGGTTGTGTGAGGAGACTGGGGAGTCTGTGGCCTTCTCTGAAGTGCTCCCAGTACCCTGCGCAAGCACAGTGAGAAAGGAGAGGATCAGAGAGTTGAACACATGGTTGGTAGAATGGTGTCAAACTAAGGGGTATGGAGTTGTGGGCGGCTGGGGCAGTACCTGGGATAATAACAACCTGTTTGCAAGAGATAGGCTGCACCTGAGTGGGGAGGGGAAGGAGGTATTAAAGCAAGGATTGGGGAGGTATATTGTGACATGGGTAGATTTAAACTAGATGGGGGGGGGTGGCAAGTGGACAGTAGGTAGGAGGGTATCCGATAGAGTGGAGTCACAGCCTACCCCCCAGGCTAGCAGGGATGGACTCAGGGCAGCCAAAAAAACTGAGGGCATAGAAAGGAGGAGATGGAGGATAGTGATGGGAAGGGGGCATTATGGAGGATGGTCTCATTGAATGCAAGAAGCCTAGGAAACAAATCTGCTGAGCTACAGGCACTCTTAGCAGTGTGGAGGGTGGATATTGTAGCTGTCACAGAAACGTGGGCAACTGAGCACCAGGACAGGGATCTGGCAATTCTAGGATACAAATTATACAGAAAGGACCGTAAGGAGGGGAGGGGGGGGTGGCAGTCTATGTGAGGGATGGGATCAAGTGCACAAGGGAGGAGGGAGAAGAAAGGAGAACAGAGGCAAATTGGCTGTGGCTCCTAGACTCAAGGGGTAGGAAAGTGAGGTTTGGGATGGTATACAGGCCGCTGTCCCAGTCTGAGGAGCTTGACAAGGAGTTAGCGGGACAAATCAAAAAGCTATGCAGAAAGGGGAAGGTGGTCATTGTGGGGGATTACATCTTGCCGGGGGTTGAATGGAGCATTCCGGTCACCTCCAGTGCTAGGGAACAAGTGCTCCTGGACGCGATCCAGGAGGGTCTCCTGACACAGTTGGTTAATTGTACCTACTAGGCTAAAGAACACTTTAGATCTGGTATTGTTGAATGGGGAGGCAGTGAGGGGAAATAAAGGTAGAGGACCCACTAGCCGACAGCGATCACCAAATGATGTGGTTTAGTATCACGATGTGCGGGAAGCCAGACAAATCAGTTACTCGGGTGGTAAACTTCAGGGGGGTGGACCTTGGGAGGATGCAGGAAGTATTGAAAGGGAAACTGGAGGGCATAAGGCAGGAGATGGATGTGGAACAGAAATGGGATATTATTAAATAGGGGGTGACGGAGGCAACAGAAGCCTGCACCAAGGCACAGAGTAAGTGGAGCAGAGCAAGAAAACCATGCTGGTTGAATAGCGAGGTGGTGAGGGCAAAACAAGTGGCACACCAGAGGTTTAGGAGGACGGGACAGGAAGTGGACACGGAGGAATATGCAAGATGGTCCAGGGAGGTGACTAGAAAAGTGAGAAAAGCCAAGGCCCAGAAGGAGCTGTGATTAGCACACGGAATTAATGGGGGGGGGGACTTTTCAGATACATCAGGGAGAAAAGGAAGTGCAAGGAGACAACAGTGAGGCTAAAACGCAGACAGAAGCACTTGAGTGAATACTTTGCTCAGTGTTCACGGAAGAAAGGGGGGGACCACTACCAGCATGGGCTGGGAGGGTGGGGACAGGAGGAGAGGTGGCGACAGATGGAAGAATTGAGGCAAGTAGTGTCCTAGAGGGACTGAGGGCACTGAAGGTAGGCAAGGCACAAGGGCCGGATGGTATCCACCCCAGGGTGCTGAAGGAGATGGCGAAGGCGTTGACGGAGCCACTGGCAGATCTGTACAGCACCTCACTGGAGCCAGGATGTGTGCCACTGGACTGGAGGGTGGCACATGTAGTACCATTACACAAGAGTGGGCCAAGGGATGAATCGGGTAATTATTGTTCGGTAAGTTTCACCTCCATAGTGTGCAAACTCATGGAAACAATACTAAAGGAAAGACTGGTGTCGTACCAGAAAGACAATGGCCTCCAGGATGTGAGGCAGCATGGGTTTGTTTCAGGGAAGTCTTGTCAAACCAGCCTCATACAGTATTATGACTGGGTGACAGGTGAGCTACATAAGGGTCATGCGGTGGATGTTCTTTACTTGAACTTCAGCAAGGCCTTCGATTCGATGCCTCATGGGCGGCTTGGGGAGAAGCTAACTGGTGTAGGGGTAGGTGCAAAAACGATGAACTGGATTACAAGCTGGCTGAGTGGCAAGCTGCAACGGGTGGTGGTGAGAGGGGAGCTCTCAACTCCAAGGCAGGTGACGAGTGGGGTGCCACAGGGCTCTGTGTTGGGGCCAATATTGTTTGGGTTCTTCATATCAGATATTGCACACGGGGTGGTGAACAAGTAAGTCTGTTTGCTGATGACACCAAAATAGGAGCAGTGGCGGATGGAGAGGAGGGATGGAAGCAGCTGCAGGGGGACCTATGCAAGCTACAGGAGTGGTCAGAGAGGTGGCAGCTGGGGTTCAACGCAAAGAAGTGTAAGGTTATGCACTTTGTGGTGAAGAACCCAAGAAGAGAATACTGGCTGGGGGGGGTTAGGCTGGGGATCACTGAGAAGGAGAAGGACCGAGGGGTAATGATAACAGGGACCATGAACAACACTGCTCAGTGCAGGAGAGCGGGTGCAAAAGCGAACAAAATGCTGGGGTGCATAGCGAGGGGGTTTTCGTCCAGGAGAAGAGAGGTGATCTTGCCCCTCTACAGGTCGCTGGTAAGGCCACACTTGGAGTATTGTGTGCAGTTTTGGAGGCCATACCTAAAGCGTGATATCAGGCTACTGGAGGGGGTGCAGAGGAGGGCAACACAGATGGTATGTGGAATGGAGGGGAGAGACTATGACAGCAAACTGGGAGACCTGAATATGTACACCCTGGAGGATAGAAGGGACGGGGGAACAAGATAGAGACATTTAAGTATCTCAGGGAAATCAATAAGGATGGGGCAGACGGGGTCTTTAAGTTAAGGAGGGGGAGGGTCACCAGGGGGCAAGGGCTAAGAACAGATGGGGGAAGATTTAGGAAGGAAATGAGGAGACACTATTTCACAGAGAGGGTGGTAGCAAAATGTAATGCCCTACCAGAATGGGTGGTATCATGTAAATCTGTGAACAACTTCAAAAGGGCATGGGACAGGGAACAGGGGAGAATGAGGGTGGGGGAGGTTTGGGGTGGCAGTGGAATGACAAAGGCAGGGGCAGCTGAAAACTACGGATGTTGGCCACACACTTGAGCAGACTTAGATAGACCGGGTGGTCTGTTTCTGCTGGCACATTCTTATGTTCGTATGACCCAGGGCACATAGGGGAGATCCCCCTCTCCCCACACTGCCCAGACCCACTGATTCTGATGTCAGTCAAGTTCCACAAATTTCACACACGTACAGCAGTTCCTACTCCCGATACCAAAAGGAGTATGCCACATCGATGGTATAACATGGATCAGGATTGTGCATGTGCCTTACACCATCCTCCAGTCTTCCTGAACCGGTAGTGGCAGTGAATGTTAGACACAGTTGGGAGCGGCGGTAACGAAAAAAACTTGAATCCAAACTTAATTTCCTCGTTTATTTGGACCATACACTATAAAATATAATGTAGGAATCCACTCTCTTTAACAAAGGGGAGGGGAGACAGTAGGAGAAGGCAGATTTGCCAGCTGATGAGGACGGTTTGGGGATGAAGAAGGTGCGGGAGTCCCTACAGCACAGCAAGGTAAAAAGGCTGCAGGGGCTAGTTTCTCAGCCAGGTAAGTTGGCAGTAAGTCGAACCAAAATTTGGAAACAAAAGAAACAGAGTGGCAAAAACGGCAATGGGAGAGGGGTGCCAATCCAAGGGAGGAAAGTAACATGCGGTGGTGTGTTCTGAAATGGGAATTACATGCAAAATGGCAAAAAGTGTGGATTAAGGAGTCCAGCTTGGATGACGAGGTGAAGGAGGCGGTGTTGTACATTATGTCAGCATAATCAAAGATGGGAGTGATTATTTTTGTCAGCAGTGTGCGTCTAACAGGTAGAGGGAGGGAGTCACAGTTTCTGTAAAGAAGACCAAGCTTCGGGTGGAGCTTCGAAGTGATGGCATCTATGTGGGTTGAGTAGTTTAGCTGGGGTCTAGCCATACTCCTAGGTATTTATAGGAAGAGACAAAGTTTAGTGTGTTTCCATCCAGGGTGGTGATTACAGGGAGGCTAGATGTTCTTGCCAGTTTTTGGGCTCATTAGAAGGTCATGGAAACAGTTTGGGATGAATTTGTGAGATTGTTTGCACGAAACCAAGATTGCATGTTGTCGTAGTCGTGTTGTAGTAGAGAGTGGACCAGGGATCGAAATAACCACCTGTCTGCCTGTCCCAGACAGCAAGTTTTCACCAGGGACACCTGGTTTCATTTCTCAGCCTGTCCCTGGGACAAGGACCAAGAGAAAAAGCATAATGAGCACCAGGACCCAGGAGATGCTGCCACCTGTAAGTTTGGGTTTTGAGCATTCCAACATCATGTCATATGTTGAGAGATGCCCATTCAGCCTAACATCCCGTGATGGGCTCCTTCTGTGTGGTCAGCAGTTTCATCAAGCAGCAGAAATGAAAATAGTGCCACAGTAGACGAGAAGCTGGATCAATGGAAACTTGGTAGAACCAACTCTAAAGGTCTAGAATGGTGAAGTAAGCAGGGCTGGCCGCACCAAGACTCTCTAAAGGTATCCTGTGACTTGGGCATACCACAAGTGGGCGCCTACCAAAACGGCAACCCACTTGTGGTGCCTGCCCCGACGGCGAGGGCAACCGGATGGGGAAGGTTCGCAAAAAGGCAATGGGATATCGTGCATGTATACGCGCAAGGGGGGGGAGAGTGAGCACATACAGCAAGGGGCGGAAGGGTTTGTGAGGGGTGGTGCCACCGAGCTGGCGTCGTGGCATGGTGGGTGCTGGCCTGGGGTGGCGGGGATGCAGGGTTTGGGACCAGGCGCCAGTAGTTTTTGTTGGCCCTGCCTAAGAGGTTTTATTTATTTTTTTATGCAGATGCAACCCCCGAGCTGAGAATCTGTACTTAGGGGTGCGGGTGCACTGCGCCCACATAAAACAAAAACACAAGTTTTTGCGCCACTTTCACTGGTGCCGGAGTTGCACATGTGCACTCGCCATAAGGACACTCGGCATTCAGGAATCGCCCTTATCACATGGAACCCTCTCTAAAGCATCTTCAGTTGTACACAAGGGATGAGCATCCTGCACTGTGTAGGCACTGAGTTTTCTGTAGTCTACTATGAAGTGATATCCTTTGTCCTTCTTTACCACCAACAGGCAAGATGCACCCAAGGGACTTACAGACTCTTCAACAATGTTTTGTCCCAGCATGTCTTCAAATTATGTCCTCTAGGACTTGTTTCTGTTTGTGTCCCACTTTGTAGGCTCGCTGACAGGTTGGTTTCTGGTTGGGCTGTACTTCAATGGTGTATTGCAGGATATCACATCATACGAGTTTATCTGGACCCACAAAGACATCAGAGTAATTCTACAAGAACTTCAAAAGTTGTTGCTTTTCTGTTAGAGATACTGGAAGTTTTGAAGAGGATAGTCACTGACTTGAAGGGTAACTCTGTTGAAGCTGGAGTGGTCGTGATAGTACTGACAGGACTAGAGTTGGTGGCACCAGGCTGAGGTTCTTGTATGAGATGGAGATGGTCCCCTGTAGACAAGCAGACAAACTTTCTGATGTTGGCACCCTTTGAGATGACCACTGGCTCATCTGTGAAGTTGCAGCATTTTTAGAAGACAGTGCCACCGTGCACCGCCGATAAGGTGCTTCCTGGAAGGAGACCTGACAAATGCAGCGCGGGAGATTCCATGATGATGCCAACAACACCTTGTGGAAGTGGTTCACCTCGAATCTTGGCAATCAAAACCATCTCTGACTGAGGAGGTCCAGTGACTGAGTCTATAGCTACGAGTTGCCTCCGAGGATCTAGTGACAGTTTGTTTGAGGCAAAGCCTAGAATGGCTTTGTGAGCTTTGAGGAAGTCCAGGCCAAGAAATACTGCAGGTTGTAGATCAGGCACTAGGTAGAACTTGACAGTAGCTTGTTGTGAGCCAAAGTGTAGCATCAGATGGACCACGCCTGTGATAGGTACTGTAGCTGTACTTGCTGTGATAATGTACTTTAGGTGGGCTGGTGAGACATTAGGTACGTGACAAATAGCTTGGTTGTTCAGAATACTGTTGTAGAGAACTGAGATTTCTGTTCCAGTGTCGACCAAGGCATGCGTGGACCAATCTCTGATGGTTACAGGCACACAGTTTGCAAGGACAGGTGATCTGAGGACAGGTACCTTTGCCCCTGGAAGCAAGAGTGTGTCAGAGTTAGCAGTTAGAGGGTGCGGTTTGGTTGAATTGCGAGAGTCAGAGGGGCGGTCAGTTGCTGTGTTCCTCTGATCATGGGAGTAGCTGCGGTTATCTTGCTGACTGTGTTGTGGTGGGTGCCTTTGGTTTTCTTGATTTCTGTTGTGGTTCTTCAGCTTTTGGCAGACAGCAGCAGTGTGTCCTCTGAATCCACACCACTGGCAGGTCACAGGTTCATGTGAAGGTGGAAGCGGATCAGGAGGCTGTCAAAATGGTCGGAGAACACTGACAGAGGTAGCAGAAGCAGCTGTGCTGCAGTGCTGACTATTGACAGCTGTGGTGAGCGTCTCTATCATTGACTGCTGCTGGACACATGCTGCGAGTGCAGCTAACTGTGATGACTGAGGCGCTTGTACACTGGTGGCCAGGGACATTAATATGGACTCTTGTGCAAGTCATGCAGCTTGGATTGTGTTCATCCAGGTTGTTGGTTTCTATTGGATTACATAAAGACGGAGTTGAGGAAGCAGTCCCCGGACAAAGGTCGTGATTTGCTCTCTCTCAGGTTTCTGCAGACGTTTGCAGTGAGACTCAGTGTCCACTATGAATGCTTCTAGAGACTCAAAGGGTTGCATGGTGCACTCCCACAGCTGTTGTTCCAATAACCAGGGTGGATGTGCTTGGAGAAAATGGTCTTTGAAAGTTACATACAGGGTGGCACTGTCTCCTTTGACTTGTTCTGGAGGTGCACTGAACCAGGAAATTGTAGTCCCTCTCAGAAACAAGCGCAAGGCATTGGAAATACACAAAGGATCAGTCCAACCATGTAAGAAAAATCCAGGCTTGGAATTGTTTGAGCCAGTCGACAGCGTCTTCGTGAGGCAAGGTTGAGAAGGGTACTGGCTATAGGCTGGTATGGATCATGAAGGGATCCGTACGATTGCCCGGCATGAGATTTCCCGATATATGGTTTTCTGACAATACTTTTCCCGACAAAATTATTTACCGTTGACAGTTTCCCGACTATAAGCACAATCAGGTTATTTATCGAACACTTTAGCTTCAACTCAATTGCTACGAAGTAAGGTAATTTGAGCATAACTCAAAATCTTTAGTGGCAGCAGGTAATGTAAACGAACTCAAAATTGAACACTTTAGCTTCCACTCAACTGCTAAGTAAGGTAATCTGAGCATAAACGAACACTTCAGCTAATTTAAACGGAATGGCTGCACAATTAAATCTAACACTTCAGCAATGGAGAATAGCATAATCTTTAGTATCAGCACAATTAGCAACAAACACTTCACCTCATTTAAACAAAATTGGACTCAAAATCTTTAGTAGCAGCACAATTAGCAATGAACACTTCAGGAAGCACAACGGAACGTATAGTTGCATAATCAACTCAATTGCTAGAACGAAGTGAGGTAATTTGAGCACAATTAGCAACGAACAAATTTAAAGTAACTCAAAATCTTCAGCTAATTTAAACGAAATGAGGTAATTTCAGCACTTGGAAGCACAATTCGCTCCTTTACATATACTGTAGAAATTCCTCAATGCCGAGCTTGTCATGTCCTCTCTTTGATGCAACTACTTTGCAAACAATGGGTCTGCTGCAATCATGATGCAAAACGAAAACTGTAGCTGGGAGCAAGGAGAACAAAATGTCTTCCACTTATTTAATTACTATTAATTACTAGTTGCCAATTCCTGTGCTGTAATTGATTGTACAAGCAACAAGTAAAACATGGAACAATCAGGGAAATGTGTGCCACAGCTTACACTGGACAGTCAGATCATGGAGCTGAGACTGAGTTTAATTCGTGCACATCAAAGTAAAACATTGTTAACATAACTGTAGCACTTTTCGATCAAACGATATTCAGGCAAAGATCGCGCGTCGGGAAATCAGATGACGGGAAATAGGTTGCGGGAAATACAGAGTCGGGAAAATGAATGACAGGCAACCATACTAGACCCATCATGAACTGTGCTGAAATAGCTTTAATGTAGGCCAGGTCATCTTGAATGGCTTGCATAGCTGGTGCTCCTTGAGCTGAAATGGATGACTGGATGTTGTGCAGGATGGGTTCGATTTTGTAGCCCTACGTCCTCGAGGTGGGTGAAGATGGTTCTCCAGACGCTCCGGTGCTGATATCTGTGTCTTTGTCGGACACTGTGGTTGGAGATGAGCATCATTTCACTGAATGAAGGTTGGAAGGATGAGACGGAGTTGCCGTCATGCAGAAGATGGGACGTCGTGGAGTAGATGGAGTGACAAGAATAAAATATTTTTTGTAGACAAAAGTACAAATTATTTGTAAGCAAAGTTCATCAAATGATATCTTAATAAACAATTCCCTCTAAAGTCAGTGTTGTCTGTTATTTGAATAAAGGTTGTGTTGCAAAAATCAGCTATCTGTTGCAGTGTCCATTCATTTCAATAGGTTTGCCATTGAGTTCAATGGAGTGAGGTTGTTTTGTGCCCTTCACAAGATGGCTGCTGAACTATGACATACAGTTCCTGTGGGTTTGACTGGCCTAACTGTAGCAGGATGGCCGCCAACAAGGGGGTTAAGAGTCACTTCTTTTCTTGCTGTTTTGATGAACACAAGATGGAGGATCCTTGCCACGAGGCTGCATCCACACTGCCTAAAATGGTGACTGCCACGCTGATGTGATCTTCCTCGACCCACACACAGAAAAATGGCGGGCTTTGAATTTTGGTGAGTGGCACAGTTGGGGAAAAGTTTATTTGTTGCTGCTCATTTGTTAATGGAGCTTACTGTTTCTTTTATTTTCTTTGTTTTGTTCTCCCAGGATTGTGCATTTTGTCTTTTACTTTCTTTTTTTTTTGTTTGCCCTGCTTTGATTTATGCTGCCGTTCCAATTTTATTTTGTAGCTGCCCCCCATTTGTTTACTGTATGTGTGGCTCATGCTCCTGATGTGGCTTATATTTTATTTAGCCAATTGTTTTTTGTTTAGCCTCCATAACTGGAACATGGCTGAGCAGGGAGAAGTAGAGCTCTGTGTAATGGTAGCAGTATGTTGCAGCCTGGTGAATCGGGAGCGGATCGAATCATGCGGCTGTTGGTGCAAAGGAAGCCGCGGTGCCTAGGGGTGCAAAGCTGGGGGCCTTGAGGCTGTCTTGGTTGCTCCATGGCTGCAGGAATGAGAGAGAGAAGCCATGGTTGCTGTCTGTGCAGCCGCAAGGAAGGGCAGAGTAACTAGCGGAGCCGTGTGTGCACTAAGCGTCTGGAGGACAGAGTAGACGTAAACCGCAGTCGGGGAAACTAGAGCTGAGCAGTGAGGAAAGATGCAGGAGGGCCGCTATTCAAGTGGAGCAGTGCTCTCGGTGGAGAGAACAGGATAGTGCAGTGGTTTAAGGCTCTGAGCTGCAAATCTGGAGACCTGGGTTTGAATCCCACAGCCACCACTTCCATACCGTGTGATCCTGAGCAAGTCACTTACCTTCCCTGTGCTCCCAGGTTGCACCTGTAAAACAAGCTTTCAGCTTAGTGTGCCACTCCTGGTTAAACAATTGGAGTTACTTTTGCCCTTTTTTTCTGTTGCTGGAGCGGCTGGCTGAGCCGCATAGAGAAGCAGGATGTCTCTCTGGTACTGGCTGTCGGCCATCGGGCAAGTGGACTGAACTGCGGGCCTGAGGATTACCTGGGTGCACAGCAATGAAGCCGAGGAGCGGAGAGACTGAGCAGCTGCTTGCTGTGGAGCAGCAGTCGAGAGGTAGCTTCCGTGGAGAAAGTATTAGGGCAGTTTTGGATTTGATTTCCTTTTCTCTTGGCTGCGATCCCCACTGGGCGAGGCACTGGGTCCGCTGCTATAGCAGGGCGGGATATAGGGAGTATGCCTGGTAAAATAGAGCAGGTTAAATCTTTTGTGACAGGCAGGAGGTGACATGCAGGCCTGCTGCCATGAAATAAATGCTGCAGAAAGTGGAGTTTTGCTGAGTGCACATTCATTTTTTGCATTACAGCAATGTCCCATATTTTTGCCACTTTACAATCCCAGGACAGTAGTAGCAGGGGACACTGTAAAACCGGAGCTTGCAGAGTAGCAGTAAGGAACCACGCTGTGAGTGCTGCAGTACTGAGGTGGATGCAGTTAATTTGTGGAGCTCCTGTGGTTTCTAGGGCTTAAAAATTAAATTACCAACAGTTCTTTCATTGAGCAGTTGGTTAGTAATGTTCAGCAGGTTTCTTTGGGACTGTTTTACTACAGTAAGTGGGCTGCAGGCTGCTTTACAAAGGGAAGACAGTTCATTTTTTCTTCTCTGCAGCCAAGGCTGTGTTGTAAATAGCATTCAGGGGTGATGACTTGGGGTACCCAGAGGCGCAGACAAGCGAGATGGGGTCTGGACAGAAGAAGGGGTGCATTCTCCACCATGTGTGGCGTTTTGGTTTGGTCAGCCAGTATAAGACCCTTAACCTTCTCTCTGGTCTGCCAGACCCTTTGGGCGCTGCTGGTGAGGACCCCTTGCTGGACCGTGCGAATAACCGAGGAACGCAGAAGACATTAAATAAAAGTTTGTTCTTTACAGCAGACATGTTCTCTTCCTGAGGTCTAGCCCCAGACTGACAGACAAAAATCCAAGGGGTTTCTTAGGAGCCCCTGCTAAGACAGCAATGACCATAATATTTGCTACATAGTTCTTAGAGCACTTGAAGGGACGGCAACTGGCATTAGCCCCATATATATATACACATATATATACATACATATATATATATATATATATATATATATATATATACACATACACACACATATATATATATACACACACACACATATATATATATATATATATATATATACACACACACACACACACACACACACACACACACACACAAGTGTACTCCACAGAACAGTAAACCGATTACACTGGGAAGATCTGGCAGAAATGGAACACAGACTGAGGCTATCTATCCATTGATAGGGGTCTTAGCTGGATAATGTCTCCCATGGCCAGGAAACTGAATATTTGCTTTCCAGATGCAGGGAGTGTGAGCTGAGGGACAGAAACACCAGTGAGGAGGCTGTCCTGTGCTCTGTGAGACAGGACTATACAGAGGGACCAAACAGTTGCTGAGCAAGCTGTATATTTCCCTTTTCCTACTTACTGATCTCCTGTCTGGATAAGAAACTTCTAAACTGTTGCTACTGTGCTTCACCCCCTCCTTTCTGTGGCACAGACTGAGGTGGAAGCTTTACTTGGTCTGTTCAGACACTTCGGGTGAGAGCTGGAGAGTCAGTTTTGGATATCGTTATCTGAAATGAAATAAAGCTGTTGGACTTCATCTCTATAATCCAGGTGTTTATTATACTTTTGGACTCTCAGTGCTGGACTCTGATGTGCTGGACTGTCTTTTGACCTGCCTTTTGTGCACCATTGTACTATTCTGTGTATTTCATAGTTGTTTATTATCATCGGAGTGACTGAGGTGTGTGATTGATAGTGTGATTGTAGGGTAAGAAAATTTTATTATATTATCTTAATATGTTGTGTTTTGTAGGAGATTTGAAGGATGGGTAGTCTTGTGATGGTGGTGAGTTTCTGAGAAACATGTTGGAAAGTAAGTGAGAGTAGGGGTATCGGGGGACTTGGTTATAGTGATTATTAGCCAAGCTGGGATGTGTTGCCTACAGCAGACCCGGACGGAGGTCTGGACCTGGAGTCAGCAGTCCCGAATTGGTTTTCCATAATGTACTGCCCAAGAAAGGATCATGGGGGTTGGGGGGAGCTGCTTTCCATCTTAGCTGAACCTGGTGGTGCACCCAGTAGGGAATACCTTCTCATTTGAATGCGTGGCTGTGTGCAGGGGGCTGGGTGCAGGTAGCAGAATACTTCATGTGTACAAACCTTCGAGGCACAAGAGGGAATTTCTTCAGGAAATTATGAACTTCATCACCAACAGTGTTTGAGTTGCCCAGTTGGGCTTATTCTGGGTGACTTTGCTTGGGTCAATGATGAACTCTCCCATTTTGGTCGAGATTTCTACAGGGGAATTGACTCCCTGTGCCTTGCATAAGTCATTACTTCTGTGACCCATCAACACAGCCATGCCTTGGACTTGCTATTCTCTCTGGGGCCCAGCATGCCTACTTGTGATCCGTGTAGGGTAACTGGGCCAATTATTCACTGAAATTCTCAGGAGTTCCATGTCAGAGGGGGTGTTCCCAGTAGTGCTGAAAAGTGCATTGGTGAAACCACTTCTGAAGAAGCCATCTTTGGACCAGGACATACTAGTAAATTACAACCTGTCTCTAATCTGCTCTTTTTGGGCAAGGTTATTGACAAGGTGGTGGTGCTACAGCTTGAGGCACACCTCACTGCCTTTGACATCTATGAACTTTCTCCAGTCAGGTTCTAGGTCTAGGCAGAGCACATAGATTGCACTAGTTAGGATGCACGATGACCTGTTCAGGGTCAGATATAGAGGAGAATGGTCAGTTCTCATTCTCCTTGATCTCCCTTCAGCATTTTACACTATGTACCATGGACTGTTATTGGACTGACTCAGGGAGTACTGTATATAGGACTCACTGGCAAAGTCATCTGCTGGTTCAAGTCCTATCTCAGTGGCAAGACCCAGAGGGTAGTACTGGGAAAGTTTTCCTCACTGCAGCAGGTTCTTTCCTGTGGCATACCCCAGGGCTCAGCTCTTTCACCCATGGTTTTTACAGTGTATATGCTACCCCCTGGGTAAGATCATTAGGCAATATGGGCTAGGGTTTTACGGATATGCAGATGATACCCAGCTTTATATGGCTTTTGTGCCTAGGACACCAGATGGGGTTGATGTGCGTAATAGGTGCTTGGCCGATATCCAAGACTGGATGTCATCGAACTGGTTGAGACTTAACTCACAGAAAACTGAAGTATTGGTAAAAGAGCCAGGACATAGGAAGGAATGGCAGCTACTCAGAGAGAGGCAGGGCTTTGGCTGCTCCTCTGGGCTCTTAGCTGCCACAAAGATGAAAAATCTGGTAGTTATTCTGGATGAGGGGCTGACATTTGAGGCTCAAGTTTTGGCTGGAGTTCAGAATGGTTTTTACCATCTGTAGAACATCAGTCAGATTCAATAATTAGACCCCTTATCCCCTGGCAATCTGGCCACACTGATGCATGCATTTGTGACTTCGAGTCTTGAGTATTGTAATACTGTATGCCCTGGTATACCCTGGGGTAAATGGGGATACACTGCGAATGCCTGCAGTTGGTGCAGAATGCAGCTGCTAGGTGGCTGACCAGACTTCCGAGGATGTGCCACGTCTTCTGCCACTGCATAATCTGCACTGGTTGCCAGTTAGGTGTTGCATCTCCTTTTAAGTTGGTCTTTTAACCTATAAGGCCCTGCATGGGCTATCTGTCTGATCTCTTGCACCATCATGTACCCTCACATCCTCTGTGCTCTGCCGAGGAGGGCCTCCTTGTAGTTTCCAGGGTGAGGTTTAAGGCCTTTGAGGTGATGGGCCCAGTCCTCTGGAATTCTTTGATGAGAACTCTGAGAGGAACCCCTCAGTGGAGGCCTTTAAGCGGGGTCTGAAAAACCTTCTTATTTTTTTACTATCCCAGGTTTGTGTACTGAATGACTTATTTATGAATTTTGCTAAGAATGTTTCATGATATTTTAACAGTTTTAGTTTCTGGGTATATGTTTTGTAATCACTGTGCCCGACTTTCTTTAATTTGCTTCTACTGCTTTTATGCTGTAATGGCACCCTAAGCCTCCAGGGAAGTCGCCAGTTAAAATAAGGACTACTACTACTTCTACTACAAAAGAGAACTGAAGAAGAGGGGGATGGTGAGCAAACAATTGTCATGGAAAGAAATCTGCCTAAATGCCAGAAACCTGGGAAACAAAGTTGGAAGCTTAAGGGCAGAGCCCAACTGGACTTGCTTGTTGTAACCAAAAACTGGGCATCCAGTAACATCTGGGACCTTGCTGTCTCCAGGCCACACCGTTTTTAGGAAGGATCGGTAGAAGGGCAATGGACTGCCCCATCTGTACCTTAGTGAAGCCACTGAAGCCAAGGAAAAGATCAAAGGGTGAAGACTGGAGAACAAAGTGGAATCAGTCTGTGTGCAACTGGCAACAGTGGGAGGGAAGAAAATTAAGGGGGAATCAGGAACAGAATAAGGACAAATCACTGGGGTGAAATCAGAACCGCACTAGCAAAGGGTGTTGTGGTGCTAATGGGAGCCCTTAACCTTAACTTAGGCACCAGAGGACAACGATCAGTGTGTGCTCTAAATATATTTTTTATTAACAGCAGACACTGTGAAATCAAATATTGTTTGAAACAAAGTGTTTAGATTTTCTATAAAATTGAGGACAGATGTTTTTTCAGAGCTGTCCCTTTCTTAACTGCTCTTCTCAAGCCATTAACATGCTTGGGGTGCAATTTTAGTGACATTCCACTTCTCTTTACGTTTATCAAACATATCAGTTATAATCTAATCACGTTTCATCTTATTCTCAAAATAAAAAAGGAAAAACGAATACTTATGAGACCTGAATCAATCATAAAAAAAGAGATATACAACAAGCTATACAAACAGGGCTCCATTTTTCTTGAACATATTTAAGTTACTTCAGTTTATTGTTTTAAATCTGTAAAGTGCCACAACTGTCTCAAGTTCATTTGTGCCGTAGAATATCTCCCTGCTAAGAGCACCCATCTCCAGACCCAACACCATTATAGTCTTATTTTTCTAGCCCCCTCTCCATCCTTAAGTCAGCTCTCACCCCCATACTTTTATACATGAAAAAGGGAGTTCCAACCCAGCAACTATCCCCTAGCCATTCCGAGTCATTTGATCTTCGTACATGAGCCATCTGGTCCAGACATTCTGAAATTTCTGTGCCTACTGTGAGAGCTCAAAAGTCAGTTTCTCTAGCTTCTGGTTGTTATATACCCCTTCCACCTACTCTAGAATGGCTGGAGGTTCTTGCTTTAGCCACTTCCTTGTTATCATTGTCAGAGCAGTACAAATTTATAGGGCCCATAAATATCCTTCATCTCTGCCTTTCAATTCCAACAGATAAATACCCAAAATTAAATGTTCCGGACCTGGCCATGCTGATATGGTAAACAGGCAGGCTAAGTGTGACCCCACTTCTCTCCAAAAGGTTATTAACTCTGGACACCCCCAGAAGACATGCGTCTGGGTGGCATGTGTCTCCCCACATCTCCTCCAGCATGCTGTGGAGAGCCCCATACCGGCTATGTGCCGCCTGGACCAGTACCAAGAAATAGCAGGCCCATATTTTCCACCCAGATTCTCTCCATGTGGGGGATGCAGTGGTTCTCCAGGTGTTTCTCCAGACTGTGGCCCATTGTGCCTCCGATAAGAGAATATTAAAGTCCCCCTCCCATTTCTATTTATGATACAGTGATGAACTATCTAGATCTGCTATATAGTTAGCATCTAAGAGGGAAATAGTCTGTTCCCCATTCAGAGGATACCAAATTTTTTGGAAGGGAATCCTCTCTGCCGTCTCTGCCTCCTCAGGGCCCACCCTTCTTATTTGGGCTTGTATATAGTCACTGATTTGGAAAAATCTCAGGCGGTCCCCCTGCCCCCATCCAAATGTTTGCTGAGCTGCCTCAAAAGACATAAGGGTAGACCCCATGAACAGTTGAAACGCAAATGTCAAGTCCCTCCTAGCTTGTTGTCTAAACCGTCCATCTGTGGTAGATGGAGTGACTTGAATATCATAGGCCCACCATCTATATTTCCACAACTGCTTTCCAGTGAGACTCCTCTAAAACTGCCTCCGTACCAGTAAACTTTGTGTACATCCCCTCCAGGCCATTCTCCATAAAGAGGATAGCTCGTACTGGGGGCTCCAGGTGTTCAGCAACATAAATTCACTTCACAATCAGTCACACTGTGGATTACCCACAAGGGCCACCTCATCTGGGCTGCCGCCAATATCCATGTGAGTTGGGAGTGCTAGCCCCCTGCTGCTTAGGTAGATATAGTAAAGCTCTCCTCGCTCTAAGGCAGCCTTTACCCCAGATAAAGGTCAGGAACATTCGCTGACATTGCTCGATGTCGTTTCAGTGCACTCTACAAGGGACACACTGGAACAAATAGAGCAAATGGGGAAGAGCATTCATTTTCAGGGTCTGCACTTTGGAACATAGGGAAAGTGGCAGAAGGGACCACCTCCTGAAACCAGTCTTTAGCTGGCTCAGCAAGGGAAGGTAGTTTGGGCTAAAAAAGCTGCGAGTTATGTGTGCCTACTCTGATACCAAGATATTTCATGGACCTCAAGTCCCAGGCCATTGGGTATTGTCTATGCAATAAAAGTGGGGCATCATAATAATAATTCAGGACCTCTGTTTTAGTTCTATTCAGGGTGTATCCTGAGAGGACAAAGAACACTTCAATCTGTGAAAACACTGCTCCTAGTGATGTATCTGGACTTGAAAGATATAGTAAAATACCGTCTGCATACAATGCTAGTTTATGCTCTCCCCTCCCGTCCTGATGCCCTGCAGTCCATATTTTGTCTTCTGATCTGGGCCAGCGAACAATATCAGATCGAATAAGAGTGAGGATAGGGGACATTTCTGCCATGTTCCCCACCTCAGCCCAAGGCTAGCGGACATGTGCCAGTTAGCTCGTATATAAGCACTGGGCCCCTTGTACAGTCTAAACAATTCATCTATGAACCCCTGTGGATACCCAAACTGGGAAAGGACCCCGTGAAGAAAGAACCAGGAAACATTATCAAAAGCTTTCTCCACATCAAGGCTTAATAGCAGGGAGGGTGTTTTTGTTCTATTAATGTGAGTTTTTTTTAATCATTTAACAATTTTTACCTGCAGCCACAGTCCTGCCCTGTATCCAGCCACCGCTCCTTCTTTCCACTGCCGAACCCTAAGCTCGACATGCCCAGCTAACATACGCAACTACACCTGCGAAAGGGGGCCCCCCCTTAGCACCCACACCCGGTGAGGATCCATTACCGGAACGTGCCTTTCAAGCATTATCGGTCGGTGAAACTGCGGCCGTCAAGCTGCCGTGGACTTGTGCTGCCATTTTCTCCCCTCCCACTTATCTCCCCGATGGAAGCACGGGCATGCAATGTGCTTCCCCCCAACTAAGCACCCGTGCAACTGCAGTACCTCTGGTCATCCCCAGGGACCAGTACAGCATGGCGTGCATCCACCCCTTCTCCCCAGGACCAGGAGAGCTGTCATCGGACGCTCAATTCTAGTTCTCCCCTGCTGACTCCCGACAACCCGGGCTCATTCCCGAACCAGGGTCGCTGGCGTGGAGCGAGATGTGGCATCCAGCGCCTCAACCTTCAGTGCCACCGGGCCGGCTTATTAATGTGAGCTATTATGTGAGCCGTCCTTCTGAGACTGTCTTGGGCCTGGCGTCCCGGAACAAACCCAGTTTGATCTAGTTGAATGAGACCAGTTAGTAACAGTTGAAGTCGGAGTGCCCATATAGATGTCAATATTCTGTAGTCATTATGAAGCAATGAAATAGGGCAGTAGGAGGCACATTTCAAGGGGTCCTTTCCCCGGCTTGGGCAACAGTGATATAATCGCCTGTAACCATGAGGGCGATACCCACCCCTCTTCCCCCAAGATCCCCTCATATACCTTTAACATCAACGGCTGAATCACATTTCGGAATGATTTATAGAACTCCGCTGGAAGCCCATCGGATCCCAGGCATTTGCCAGTTTTAAGGTTCCACGCCACCTCTTTAAGCTCTGTAACAGGAGCAAGCAAGCTTTCCCCTTGTTCACAGGAGAGCTTAGGGAGAGTGAGCTGATCCAAAAAGGCCATCACTTCCCCATTATCTGGCTCTGGGCTGTATAGATTAGCGTAAAACTCCCTAAGGCTGCTGCTATGTCCGGCACCTGATGTACCAATTGCACGGTCCAGGTGTGCTGGATTGAAGTTATTGTGGCCCAGGGTTTTATTTAACTCTAAAAATTGATTAGCGTTTTGCTCATAAAAGTGCTAAAACATTGTGAAAATGCACAGCACCTGCCTCACTGTGTTTAACAAACATAACACTTCTAGAAAACCTATATAAATATACTTTCTGAACAGTTAGTATTGTCCCAAGAAAAAACTGCTAATCAATTATTTAAAATCCTGTGGCCCTAGCTCTTTGCACCCTCAGCCACTAACCTCAGAGACCGAGGTCCTCTCTCATAATACTTCTGTCTCAAGAAGAGGAGCTTTTGCTCCACTTGATAATACAGCAAATCCCCTAACTCTTTCTTAAGATCTCTCAGTTCTTTTACTGTGTTCTTTGTCTATTTTTTTCCTTGTGCTTAGCCTCCGGTTCTTGGATCTGGGATGTTAAATGGATTCTTCTAGCCTTTCTATCCTTCTTTTTCCTAGCTGAAATTTCTATAAATTTGCCCTCAGTACAATCTTAGCGTGTGTCCCATGACGCAGGGGAGACATCCACAGCAGAGTTCTCTTCTATGAACTGCCTGTAGGTCTCCTGGATAATATTCCTCACCTCCGGTCCTTCAGGAGGACACATTTAAGTGCCAAAATGTAGTCTTGCAAAATTCCCCCAGCTCAATTTTCATGAAAAATGGCGAATGATCCGACAGGATAAAATCTCCCATCCATACATCTTGAACCTTACTCATCTCCTCCTTTTAGAGGAGGAAATAATCCAGGCGCGAGTACATCTGATGGACAGCGGAGTGATAAATATAGTCCCTCAGCCGGCACCATACATCTACCAGGCCCAACCCCCCCAGCAACTGGCCCACTTCGTGAGCCATCCCGTGCTCCCTCCGTGGAATCCTAGATGTGGTGTCTAGCTGTGGGTCAAAGGTTAAACTGAGACCCCCCCCCACATAAAATGGTGCTCTCCTTTCAATCCTGTGGCGTGACCAGGAAGGACCTATAATCTACAAAGGTGGACCCCGGGGGAAAGTACATGGAGGCCAAAGTGACCATATTTCCCAGCAGACATCCCTTCATCAGGACAAAGCATCCCTCCTTATCCTCCAAAACATCCACCCATTCAAAGGGAGCCTTGAGGGCACCAAAATAGCCACCACCCACCTGCTCCTTCTTGTACTCAGCCATGGTTACCTCATGGAAGCCAAACTTGGCTAGTCTGTCATGCTCCGCTTCAGAGATGCATTTCCTGTAAGAAAACAAAATCTGCCCTGGACCTTTTCAAAAACTCACCACCTTACCCGTTTAACGATTTGTGAGGCCATGACGTTATATGAGCAGATACGATTTTGCTTAGCCATTAAGAGTATTAGAAAGTAACCCAGTCCCATAGGACTCTCAGCTTTCCCTGTCTTTTCCTGTTGTGTTATTCAATGATTGTATATAAAGAGAAGTTTCCAACACATGACCTTACATTTAAACAACACATCAGAACAAGTATAGATATAATTAGCCAACATGGCTATTAAAAAAACAAACAAAAAAACAAACACTGAACAGCAACTGACGCCAAGGTGGGAAATCTGTAATTGCGGATTTCTCGTCCCCATCCATTTTGGAATTAAGCCGAATGGAAGGAGAGGAGGAGGAGGTAAATAGGTACGTCCCTTGTTGCTGAGATGTTCCTCCGGAGCAAGATTCTCCTGACTCTGGCCCTATAAAAAGAAAAGTTACCTCTAGCTATTTAATGGGGTTCCTTATAGTTCTATCTGGATCTCCAGCTTATGCAAAGCCCTTGTGTTGTGGGTTTCTGTACAACTAGGCAACATTTAAGCCCACACATAACTGCCCTCATCCTCTTAGTCATTAATTTTACTGTTTTTGTTCACCATCTAAGGCCCCCCCCCCGGAAGGGGTCAAGCGTCATGAGCGCACGGGGAACGACTCCAGCCCCCCCAGCGGCCCGTAAAGCTCGGCTGTTGAAAGTCACTACTCGGTTCCACATCACAGCCAGTGCTGTTCCTTTTGTCCTCTAATATATTCCCCCTTTAAGAGGGATATGTTGAGACTCCTGCTTCTAGTTTATGTTCCAGGCAGCTGACTCTCTGCCAGCAGAGGATCCGACACAAACCCCCCAGCCTGACATCCTGGGTCGCTACTCTTATCGCAACTACTGAGTGCGAGAAATGTAGGACAGATCCCTCGCCCCCAGCTGGTCACAAGACCCCCTGAGATGGCCACCAAGATCCCCACCCCCACCAGTGTTTTAAATTTACACTGTTTAGGGGGCACCCCTGCCTGGAGTCAAACTGTCTCAGGACCAGCAGCGGACTACGCCTCTGCAAATCTGTGAGCTCCACCACCTGGGTATCTCTTGCCACGCACCACCCCCCAGCGCCTCCCACGTCACCGGGAAAGGGAGCCAGCCACCCCAGTCCCCCCCAACCCAAACACACACAGCCCGGATAGCAGGCCGCCACAGAACTATATCCGCTTCCCCCAGTTTTGTACTCATCCTTTTATTTACACATTCATGATCCCAAATATTTCAGCAAGTTCCCTCCACAGGACAAAGAAAAGCAAACAGTGAACAGCAGTCCACGTTACCATCTACAAGGTTCCAGGGTAATTGCAGGGAGGCTCAAACAACTTTTCACGGTAGGTCTGCTCTACCGATTTTAATGACCAGTCCTACCAGATATTGTCCCTCAAGTAGGGATGGTTTCATTTGTACTGGTCCCTGCCGATGGGCCATCCACTATCTCACCTTGCCGACCCTGCTATGCCATTCTTTGTGTTTCTGACCTCTGTTTAGTTGGTACTTTTTCCACAGATGGAAATGGTCGACCTCACTTGACCCCCTCCTTTTCTGGCCCGCCACATTCCACGATCGGCTTCACAAATCATCGGAGTATAATCCTGGGAGTGGAGATTTCCAGGGCCCTCAGAAATTCCTCTGCAGCCGCTAAGTCCTGAAATCGCCTGGGACCACTGTCTGTTTGAATTGCAGCTTAGCTGAGTATTTCAAGAAGGCCTTGTGCCTTTCTGCTGTAGCTCCTTGATCACCTGGAGGACCTGTCTTCTGCATGCCAAAAGTTGAGTGATATAGTCCTGATCAAAATAAAGTCGAAGTTCTCCAAAATGAATAACTTTCTGCCCATACCAGACTTAGGATTTCCACCTTAACCTAAAATCTAAAAGGCAAGCACAATTGAGCATGGTCAGGCTTTTAGATCCTGAGGCGAGGACCAGGCGATGTGCTCTAATAATGTTGAGCTCTTTTGTCAACTGGTCAGTTCAGAATTTCTTTTATGAATGATTCGGTAAAGGCAACCACGTTTCCCTCTGGTACCCCATGGGTGGGATATTCAGACTGCCCCAGACAGGGGCACAAGCCTGGGTGAAGCACAACTGGGATGAGCCAGGACATGGTCTGGGCAATATTCAACAGTGCTGTGCCATGGCTCAGCACCATTGAATATGGCACTGAGGGCGCATGCACTGCGCAGTGGCACTGCACCAGCGCAAGTGGTAGCAGGGGAGCAGGGGGCTGCGCCAGCACAAGTGTAGTTGCGCTAGACGCAACAAGAGCGATATTCAGCCGTGAACATGCAAATGAGGCCATTATGTATGCAAGGTGCAAATGGGGCCATTTCATGTCATTATGGCCCCATCTGCATGCGGTCTGCTGATCCCCGGCATCTTGCGCTCTGCCAGGCTGCAGCCGTCGGGGACTGACGCCCCGCTGCCCCCCCCCCCGTTCGCCAGATCGTGGGCATGTGTAGAACGATCCCTGGTGGTTCAGTGGACACGATCCCCTGCCCAATCATTGGCATACTAAAAATAGAACCCTGGTGGTCCAGTGGACCCAATCCCCTGCCCGATCGCGGGCATGTACATAACTGATCCCTGGTTGTCCAGTGGACCAATCTCCGTCGCCTGCTCGCGGGCAGTCATCAATCTATGTGTGCGAATGGTACCCTCCTCCTCACCCGCCCACTGTGATCCTGCCACCCTACACACACCCCCGGTCAGAGGCGGTCGGCAGCTCCCCGCCCGCCCAATTGACAGCGTACAGTACGGCTGTACACCTATTGGTCCACTGCATGGTCCAATGGGCGTGCGAACCATACTGTACTACACAGTCGAAATGTGAATGAACCATTCACATTTTCGGACTGTGTAATGAAATACAGTCTGCGCCCACTGGACCATGCAGTGGACCAACAGGTGTACAGCCATACAGTATGCTGTCAGCCGGTGGGTGGGCAGCTTGCGGGTGGGGAGCTGCTGCCCGCTGCTGACCAGTGGGGGGGTGCAGGGTGGCAGGATCACAGTGGGCGGGTGGCGAGGGGGGTACCGTTGGCATACATAGTGACTGACTACCGCCCGCGAGCGGGTGACAGAGATCGGTCCACTGAACCACCAGGGATGTTATTTACATGCCCGCGATCGGGCAGGAGATCGGGTCCACTAGACCACCAGGGATAATACATTCATATGCCCGCGATCCGGCAGGGGATTGGGTCCACTGGACCACCAGGGTTAATTATAACTATGCCCGTGATCAGGCGGGGGGGGGGGCACGACGCCCGGACTATGTCCCAGGAGGTCGGGTGACCACCCACAGCAGGCGGCCGCTGTGTTGCACACAGCAATACAGCAGCCTGCTTGTGAGTGTCCCCCGACTTGTTCCTGGTTTATGGGCACATCTTGCTCTTTCCGTGCGGCGCAAAGGCGGGTCTGTGCCTGCATACACCGCACATCCCAGGCCAAATATCGAGATATGCCGCCTTATGCATGGACACAACCCCGCGCCGCGCCGCATGCATTACCGGTGCGCCCTGGTGCATCGGGGATTGCAAGGAGCAACCTACCCTTTGAATATCGTGCCGGGCGCATTGGTGGGTTGCACATGGTACATCCCTGTTGCGCCATGCGCAGCCCCTTTGAATATCCCACCCCATGTATTCAGACGTTATTTCTCCCATTTCTTCAAGGTGTTGTTCTAATGTTTGTGATCTGTGATGTAGGTCCAATAATGTTGAAGTGTGAGTGTCTACAAACATAGTGTATTCTGACAAACTCTGTTCAATTTCTCCGGTTGTTTTGGCCAGATTTTCAATTTTTTCCTGGTCGCCAGAGCACTGTTTTTCAGTCGCTAAAGAGTTTTGTTCATTTGTTGCAGTGTAGCACACACTTGCTTGGATGTGATTGTACAATCTGTTTCTCCCCTGAGTTAGTTGCCGTCGTTGGGCCCGCCAGCATGGTACTGTAGCAGGCCAGAGTTGCCGCGATGGTTTCGGTTTGATTTTTCATTCCTTTCCCTGTTATTCTGGGCAGTTAGAAACATAGACTTTGACGGCAGATAAGGACCACTTGGACCACCCAGTCTGCCCATTTCCCTACCTACTGGATAAGCTGCAGATTTTAGTTAACCAACAGCCTACTTCCTGCCACCCCCCACTATAACTGCCTTATGTCTGTCCCATGCATGTTTGAATTCCTCCACTGTTTTAGACCCCACAGCCTCCCCAGGAAGGTGGTTTCCATCAATCCACCCTCTCCATGAAAAAAATGTCCTCACATTACCCTGAACCGTCCCCTCTATCTTTAAATTGTGCCCCCTTGTTCTTACACATCTCTTTTTCTGAAAGATGCTAACCTCCTGGACTTTGTTGATTCCTTGAGGTACTTGAACGTTTCTATCATGTCCCCCTTTCATCAAGGGTACACATATTAAGCTCTCTCAGTCTCTCTTCATATGGTTTCTGATGCAGACTATGCACCATTTTAGTTGCCCTCCTCTGGGCTGCTTCCATCCTGTCTATGTCCTTGCGTAGAGGAGGTCTCCAAAACTGCACACAGCACTCCAGATGGGGTCTCACCAACTGTCTGTACAGAGGGATAACCATTTCCCTTTTTTTTTTTTTTTTTTTATACTTGTGATGCCCCTTCCTATGCATCCCAGTATCCCCCTGGCTCTCCTTACTGACTTCTCACATTGCTTACCCACCTTTATATCATCTGATATGACTAACCCCAGGTCCCCTTTCCATTTTTGTTGTTGTTGGCACCTCCCCTGCTACTGTGTACTCCTCTCCTGGGTTTTTGGTTCCCAGGTGTATTACTTTGCACTTCTTGGCGTTGACTCTAAGTTGCCATATGTCTGACCATTCCTCCAACCTTGCCAAGTCCCTTCTCATCCTTTCTACCCCCCCCTCGTGAATCACCTCTTTTATAGATCTTTGTGTCATCTGCAAAGAGGCATACCTTTCCCTCCAGACCCTCTGCAATGTCACCTATAAAGATGTTAAAGAGGACTGGACCTAGTACTGAGCCTGAAGTACTCACTAGGACCCCTTTTTTTCAGAATGTGTTCTATTCACTATTACCTTCTGTGTCCTGTTGTACAGCCAGTTTGTTACCAGGTTACCACCCTGGGACCCACTCCCAGGCTGGCTAACTTGATTATCAATCTTTGTGCGGGACTATGTCAAATGCCTTGCTAAAGTCTAGGTAGGCCATATCCACAGCCCCTCCCTGGTCTATTACTTTGTTCACCCAGTCAAAGAAATCTATTAGATTCGTCTGACATGATCTTCCTGCTGTAAATCCATGCTGCTTTTGGTCCTGTGCCCCACTGGCCTCTAGGGTACTCAACAATTCTTTCTTTCGAAGTGATTCCATCATTTCTCTACCACTGAGGTCAAACTTACAGGTCTGTAGTTTCCTGCTTCTGCCTTGCTTCCACTTTTGTGAAGGGAATCACATCTGCCCTCCTCCAGTTGTTCTTTGTTTCTCTGTTTGGGAGGCATCCAGTAGTTGTTTACTTTGCGTTTTCCCGACAAGATGAGGTTATTAGGTTATAGATTAACAGGGATTGTTAGGAATTCAGACAGAAGCTCAAACTTAAGCTGCCATCAAGCAGGAAGCCAGACGGAAGTCCTTAATACCGATTAGCTTTAGGTGGATGACTAGGTTTGTTGGCAAAGGCACCTAGCTACACCTGAGATATGAAAATTACGTACCTACCGTAATTCTTGATCTTCTTGGACGAGTCTCCACCACTCATTCACACTATTGGGATCGGCGCCGGAGGCACCAGGACCCATCAGGAGCAAACTTTTTGCTGGGGAGTTGACGCCAGAGATGGCGCCACGAGCCCCAGCTCGCGCGGCAATGACTATCTCGGCGTCGACTCCCCAACCGCCTCAGTACCTTTTTGACCAAGGAGGTGCAGCGTAACTAACCTAGAAGGGTAGCCTAACCTAAAAACCGGACATAAGATAGTCCAGACGACCCGTGTAAGAAGGGTC